>CP130733.1:3685383-6341852 GCA_030553155.1 Nippostrongylus brasiliensis
ACAGGCAATCAAATCAATTCAATCGTTAAAATTTTAAAGTGGAGTAGTTCTCGATTCCCATGTTTTATATTTGAGCCTGTTTAAAACGCGTGCGTGGTAGAGCGGCAAGAGGCCCTACTGACACCCCCACTGTCGAGCGATCGATCCCCGTCCGGGGTAACCCAGCCTTTGTGCGGCGTCGTTAGGGCTCGTTTAGACATCGCGCGGCAAAAGTGAAAAATCGAAGCACAATCAACAATTAACGTCATTGATCGAATTTGCTCCTTTGCGTTAGTGGCGCAGTCCGGTGGCGCCGCGTCTAAGCAAAAAAAATTAGGCATATAATCACATAAGGGAAAAATTAAACGAAAAAAGTGAATGTCTTCAAAATGTCATTTAATAAGGAGTAGCAGAATTCTAAAAAACCCGAATGACCAATAAGTTTGCCTAGATGAGGCGCCACCGGACTGCGCCACTAATGCAAATGAGCAAATTCGATCAAGGACGTTAATTATTGATTGCGCTTCGATTTTGCACTTTCGGCGTCCAAGCGAGCTCTTAGGGAACTGATCAGCACCGTTACCTTTGCGGTTACCTTTACCCTTATCCATGTTTAAGGTACTGTGCCGATCAAAGCACGCGCATTTCTTCTTCCTCGCTCTGCTCGCCATCAGTGACTCGTTTCTGTCGCTGATGTACGGTCCAGTGATCGCACTGGACATCATCAAAGACAAACTACAGGTGAGTGCCCACCAGTACACTATGACAATGAGACAATGCTAGAATGCCTCAAGGCAGCTAATTCGCACCAACCGGAAGTGATCGAGCCGGATTTGGGCGTTTTTTGAGATCTTAATTTGAACTTTTCCACCAAAACCTAGTCAGGCGTCTACCGCCGAGAGTCCACCGATTTTGTCTGATTTCCTCCGGATGAGATGGCGTGAAATGTCGTTTTCCATCTCGATGACAAGTTCGCTAAAGGGCAGACACGGCTAGGATTCATGTCATTCAACATTTATGACATTTTCAATAGAAATGGTGACACGGATCGGGCGTCAATCAAGGCCCTGACTGAATTGGTAGAAATTGCATTAAATTTCTAGCAGTAACAGACCTGTGTCAATCATGGTGATGAAGTGAATTCGAGACGATTTCAAAAAAAAAGCTAAATTTTGGACAAATTTGAATTTCAAAATTCTGCAGAGAGTTGAACAGCACTTTCTGCAGCAACACACTTTTTCTTAAGCTTTTTGGTCTTCTATGAATGCGAGACTTATTTCCTTAGGGAAAAGGGGGTCTTTCACGGCGAAAATTAGCCTGTCAACTGAAACTTTTCACATGATTGAAGTGCAGAAGTGAGGAACATGGAAGGAACCACCTGATTCGTCAAAAGTCCATCGAAACCCGCAAGAATGATCAAGCTGAAAAAAGGAAAATAGGTCGTTTTCATTTTTTGCTTGGTTTTCTTAGACACAAGAACAAACCTGATCTCCTCACTTGGGAATGGAGGAGAAAGGATGACGTGGTCGGCGTTGATCAGCCTCAGTGGTTGCGCCGTGCACTTGTTTTCTGTTCAGACGCTTTGTGAATGCTTATCTGACCTATGCAGTAAATTGTGATTATGCTAATCTAATGCTGTCCGTACCTTCCCAGACAAGTATGGCGAAGTCTGGAACCAATTTACCCAATCTCAGGGGGATTTAGGGCTCGCCTAGCCAGAGCGAGGATCGAACTCTTCACCGTTCGGGTGGAAGTAGCGCTCACAACCAATTGTTTCAGATTCTCTGGCTGACCAGGTTGTACTGGTGGTACGTCGGCCCGTTACTGTCATTATGTCAGGTAGACAATTCCTTTCTTCCTCTTTTTCGTTTCAAATGATTATTCTTCCTTCCTAGGTCTCCATGACGTTCTCTTGTTATCTGATTATTCTGGCCACCATCGAGCGGTACCTGATCACTCAGCGCTCTGACTGTCTGAAACGTTTCCGACGAACTCGCGGTCTCATGGCGTTGTTCATGTTTCTTCTCTCATTACTTCTCCGAGGCACACTTGTCTTTGAAATCCAGGTCAGTCCTTCGGCAGTGACTTTTAATTTCATTGTTTTTTATCCATTCGGAAACAAATTTCTTTATTTATTTATTCATTTACCATGCACTTAACGTGCGCCGTGCAATACGAAATCGCAAAAAACCAATACAATACAAAAAACACACTACTTACGATATATGTACTTGGCCAATGGCTAGGACGTCATCGCTGTTAAATTTTTGTTGTTACAACTTATAAATCAAATGCCCAGCCCATCGCAGATGAAAAATAATGGTTTAATAAATATTACTTCGGAAACGATATCATATCATATGTATAGAACTTATGAATGAATCGAAATCCATTGACAATACATCAAGTATGCAGTACCACAGCAGCGATCTCCAGCAAAAGAGTTAAGAGTTTATAAAATCGCAGTACATGATAAAAATAAATTACAAATTTAGCATTAAAATAATGGAATTTGGGCATACCATGGCTGATTGTTTAGGAATAAATATTCCAGCGTGATGAGCATCACACAGCCAAGGCTCCATAGGGATATCAAACGGACCCTACTGAGAAGAGAGATCTTCAATGTTTAGAAACTGAAGCAAATCAATTTTAATAAGTTGTCTTTTAAAAATAATATTCTATTCTATAAACTATGCAGAGATTCAAGTCTTTTCGTGAAGTTTCTCTGACGACGTTAAGCGTTATTTGTAGCTGTTGAGGTAATGGAAGAATATAAAGAACGAGAGGACGAAGACGAAGAGAAAGGTGAAGAGAAGGAGAAGGAGAAGGAGAAGGAGAAAGCGGAACCTCATAAGATCTGAACTCAACCTCTTTTTTCCCTGACCATCATTTCTGTAGTCGCTTTCCGTTCGAGTGTCACCCGCATGGCGGGAACAACTTTCATTATTGCATGGGAGGAAATTTGAAGTGTCCGATTAGAAAAAAATGTTCATTTGATGTGGGAGCGATCGAGATTGGGTGGGATATGAATTTTTGCAAAAAGTACAGAAAAAAATTGAACTTTCTACACGCGACGTCGTGTAAATATGTAAACGAAATGACGCTCTCACCGCCTTTTCCCATATAAACATCAAACATTAAAGTGATTTTGGAACGTGATTTTAAGTGGAGTGACATTTTTTTAGGACGGACGTTATCTGCGGAAGAAGTACAGATTGTCAGTACTGAATCTTGGGTATAAGGAGTCCAGCAGCACTGTTTATCCCATGATTACGTTCTGTCTAGGTAGTCTCGCTATTCATGGATTGCGCCGTGCATTTTACTTTCAATCGAGATAATAGGGTCGTATTGAACGAATGGTTGATCTTTGTAATGGATTATAATGGAGGGTAGCGTTGTAGCTACCTGTTCAAATGCGTTGTAGCTACCTACTCAAATGAATCTAGCGCCTTCTTACCCATACCCGGAGGTAAAAAGGTATGGCGACCTCGGATGTGACCGAACCTCGACCATTAAATCCGATTGTGGTGGTCGTTCTGTGTAAAAAGGTGGTGTAGTTGTGTTGTCCAACTAATACATTTTTCTTACCCAATAGCACATCCATGTTTAAGGATGTAGCGATAAATAAATAATAAAATAAATAAATAAATAGATAAATAAATAAATAAATAAATAAATAGTGTCCAGAGAAAAAAATGTATTGATAACATCGAAATGAGTCCCTCGTAAAAATAGAATCATCCATATAATAGAAGAGCGACCGAAAGATCTCCTATGTTTGCCCTGCTCTTGGTCGTGGTTCTTATTGCAGCAATCACCAGCTTAATTACGCCATTGGGTCCGTTCGACTTGATTACTCCAACAGGGCCGATTTCTCTCCACTCTAAACATTTTGGAGCTTTCTGAATATTCTTCTGAGCGGGGAATGAACTTTTTTCGTTACCTACTTCGCAAAGGGTTCATTTACCCCTATTCTGAAGACGAATCACGCACGAAGTAATGGGTTGTTGGAGCGGCTGGTTGGAAACTGAATACATTTCTGAAGTAATAGAAATGGTAGAATTAATTTTGAATGCGTTTTTATATGCATTTTCACACGACTCGATCTCACCCACCGCTGCACAAAAAATGCAGTCCAAGGTGATATTTCAAAAGGAAATGGTTAAAGTTGTCATAAAAGTCTACAAATGAGCAGTTCAAATTGCTGAGAAACTGTAGATTCTTTTGAGTGGATGTTTTTATGGCTTAAAAATGACAACATTTTGAGACTTCACTTCAAACAAAAATCAACAGTTTCTTAGCAATCTGTACTGCTCATTCGTAGACTTTTTACCAAATCAGCCGTGCTCTATTGAAATGTCACTTTGAATTGATTTTTTGTGCAGCGGTTCGAGAGATATATTCGTGTGAAAATCCATGTTGAAATGCGTTTTTGAATTTTTTTTTTTGAAAAATTTCAGATTTTCCAACAGGTGCATAGATCAATGTATTTTTGAGTGAAGTTACTGATACTACCAATTTGACTAGAATTCCTCTTGGTTTCGATTATTTGTATTCAAAAACGGAAGGTGAAATATCATTTAGATCGGTACTATACGTATGTTCATTACGCAGATGGTAAACCACCTATGTGAAGAAGGAATGTCAAATACATGGCGTCAAGTCTCAAAATTCAATTAACCAAACAATCCAACTGTATATGTCAAATTTATGGCATGAAGTTCCAAAATTCAATCAATCAAACAATCCAATGGTATGTATATTCTCCTAGTTGTTTTCCTATTTTCTGGTCGCTAACAACTTTGATCTTCGAATCTTTCATGTTCTATGCCTTATCAACTTTAATCTCTTCGAAGTAGGTACGGCGTGGAGTGTGGGAAACGGCATCCAATTACGGGTGGCTTTGGTGGCACAGTGATCGATGACACACACGGAAATGTGATGCTTTACTCAGCGATGAATTATCCATTTCTCACGCCCCGAGAGCGTAATTTCGTCGGTCTCAGTTCAATTAGCACGCGGTTCGCACACACACCTGCCTTAGAAATCCGATCTCAACTTACCAGCTAGCCGCTCATAGACGCAGGCAACTTCTCGAAGGGTGCTGAAGGATTGGATACAGTTGAGGGCACAAAACACGTCCGTGACATCAGATTTCCATAAGAGTAACTTACTTGAAATCATAAGAAAATAGGAGCGTAGGATGACTAAACTCAGAGCCGAAAATGCAAAAAAAAGGTCAAAAAAATAAAGCCGCTAGCGATAGTTAGTCGTTCCAAAAACGAGCCCTGAATAAGGCTTCGATTAACAGTTGCAGAGGTACCTCAATATCTCAGGCCTATACAGCGATTTGGGGGAGCCAGCGGTTATACCCAGCCTCTGTCTTTACGTTAGCAGATAACTTTGATAGCAATTCACCTTACCCCTAAGGGACAGAAGGTTTGGTTAACGCGAACAGTGATTGATTACTCCACCTTACTGGGGAGACCAGGTCCATATGGGGAAAACGAGGAATGTTTTTGGCTATGTAATTCATTTTTTATTTAAAAAAAGAGAATTTTTGTGAGGACTACAATATGAGTCCATGATTATACAGGGTTAACATCTATGGAGAATAGTACACTCGTCGATTCCTCAAACCAGCAACCAATAAAGCGTATACCGTGATTCATCAATGTGCGCGGCAGTTGCGGGCTTACAGTGGGGGAATTTTTGATGAATCTGGTCCTCGGTCCCTGAGCGTGGACAAGCTTTTTGGAAATGAAACTATGGACATTGTGAGTCGCCCCCAGCAAATTGTCATTATAGAATACTGAATATCAGGGTCCAGATTCACGAACGGATGAGCGGTCTCCGAAACCCCGTCAGCGATAAACCTGCTCGATACCGTCGAAGTCCCCAAACCCTGCCTCATCGCGAGATGTAATAGACCCGCGATAAACCACGATCAAACCCCGGTGGGCGTTCACGAATCCCGGTTTGCGTGCCGTTCGGGAAATATCTCGGGGTTTATCGGGGGTTCAACAATGATGAATCTGAGCACAGATATGTCTTAAATCAAATCAATAAGGTTTCCAGTGTAACAACAAAATATTTAAACCTTTATTTTGGTTTTGGAGCATTCACATCCGGCTTTCCATTTCTTATTCCCGACTTTTTCCAGCTGGATCGAAACGGTGACTGCAGAGGAATCTCTGAATACATACCTGGTTTGACGGACATCGTGCATACAGTATGGTACGGCACTGTGTTTCGATTCTATATCAGGTGATCTTACTTTTTGATCAATTGATACTTTAAAGTGCTTTGATCAATCGACATTTCAGAAACATCATGACGGTTTTTGTGCCTTTCTTCCTTCTTGCCTATCTGAACTATCGTATCGTGAGGACGTTGAGAAATCAGCAACGATCGGTACAGATGTTTCGTCTCTCCAGCGACCACAAGGTACAACTAATATGTTATTTGTACCATTTTTCAATATATTTTAGTACATGAAAGGATTCTTCCTTTTTCTTGCTTCGAATTTTCAAATGGGTAAGGCTGCTGGAAATATTAGGTTGTCCGGAAAGTTTTTAGACTTTTTCAGTGGTTCGATTTAAAAGCATATATCTTTGCCAGATGAGAACATGGATGAGCGTAACTTTGGGTATAAGCGTTTCATAAACTCTATAAATGATCCCACAGTGGCAGGTGAAATATGCGATTGGCGATCCTCCGTGGTGCGTTCCCGATGAACAACAAGAAGATGCTCTACCGGTCTGCTCTACTTCTTCAGTACCGCCCCGGTCGATCTGCCAATGAAGCCCACCGGTTCCTCCAGGAAACAATGGAGGACCAAGCCCCCTCTCGTGCAACATGCTTCAATTGGTACTGGAAGTTTGAGAATGGTGACCAATCGCTCATGAAACTCCTCGTACCGGACGACCATCTACCGACAAAAAACCGTAGATACTCACCACTTGTGATGAGCAGCCTATCCTCGCTGTACGTGTTCTCGCAGCTCTTACACATACTTCAGAATCTACTGTGTATGAGACTATTTAATTTATTAACGAGACATCACAATGTACCATTAGTCTAAAAACTTTCCGGACAACCTAATATTAGCGAAAGGATTTCTATTTTGCCGACTGCTGGATTTCTCCAACTTGTTTTAGGCACTTCCATCAAATATATTAATATATTTACAATATAATTTTCTATTTACTATAATTTAACTTCAATTTCAGAGCAAAATTCGCTCGGCCACTCGCTTGCTGGTTCTCATCGTCTGCTCGTATCTTCTCGCAAATGTACTCAACGTGCTTATCACCTTATGGGAATATGTGGCATTTCAATCGACACAAACCCAGGAGGCCTATGTGGTCGGTTTCTACCTTTACCATTAGGTTTACTACCATTGGGTAAAGTCAATTTATGTGAAGCCCTTCAGATCTACGAGGCATGCACAGACGTGATTTCGGTGCTGTACGTACTGGTGTGCGCTACCAGGCTCTTTGTTTATATCTCCTGTAACAAGGTTAGTTAAGACCAAATCTTTTGAAAATGATGATTTTTTATTATCATTTGTATCAATAACTGAACCGACCATTGAAAAGGCGGTAGAAAAGAAAGCAAAATTTGTCTAATTCGTAAAATGGTACTAACTCCTCTATCATTGTTCCTTTCGTTTACTATTTCGTTTACTAACCCCATTTTACTGTTTTGTTGCTAGCACGCCTTTATATGGCGTAGAAATAAATAAATAAAAATAAAGAAACGGATCACAGTATATGTTAACAGTATGGTAAGAAGCGACTTGAGAAAAACCCTTTCTGATTCAATTTTTCAACGTTTTTGTCCTGGTCATAATTTCTGCATTTTTTGGTATCGTACCACAACCTAAACCCTTTATAGTTGTAAATTCGAATCAGGAGGGGTAAAAGTGAGGTGAAAAAACATGTTTGTCTCTGTTTCCGCTATTTTAGGTAAGCTTTAAGAAAAGATAAGCTCTAAGATAAGATTTTAGATAAGATTTTTTCAGGAGATTCGCGATGCTATGAAAGATCAGCTGTGCTCCACCAAGAAACGAAAGAAACTGAGTGAAGTCAGTGACACGCCTACCAAACAGTGGTGAGTTTAGCCTCAGGGTATATTGATCCGTAACTGCTATCGATTTTTTCAGAATATTACATGTAGTACAGTGTTTAGCCGATAGCTGACACGATGTTAAACTGATAGGGCAGCATTGGTACAAGATCACTACGATTAATTCTTCAGTGAATCCACCTTCGTCAGAATCTCAAACTGGGGTCACTCAACTTGGGTTAGGTACTTTTTCGTTTGGTTTTTTCTTCGGTATTCTCTGACGTGAGTTTTAAATTCACGTTAATATTATAAATGGATGAAATGAAAGATTTGGGTAACTGTAGGTTCGCTGAAAGGTTAGCCATAATGAACTTGTATTCAATCTTGGCTTATCCGATCCATTCGCGCATACTATACCGTAATATTCAATGTCAGCCATTCAGCGAATAGTAGGAAACATATATAAAACATTTATAATAACAAATAAAGGAAAGAACAAAAAGCATGCAGCAAAAGTTGGCAAAGAACTGATGAAATGCGTGACTGGGAGTACGGTAACGGGCAATCGTGCCGGGACCGAAGAGTTGACAAACAGACGTCGTGGTTTCGCTTGTTTAACACGTTGACGACCGTGTGACACATATGCTGCGTCATAGTTTTGAAATTTATTTTTCTGACTTATCCTGATTTTTTGGGAAATATTTGTCTGGCCACTATATACCCCAGGATTAGAAATCATTCTAAACCTCGTGGTCCGTGAAAACAATTCTTAGCTTCTGATTTACTGGAATTTTTGATTGTGCACTAGTTTTCTTTACAAGCAAAAACAAATAATGGTCATTGCAAGAAACAAATAAATGCAAACAAATACTGTTTACTGAAACAAATACATAAATACCAACAAATATTGATTATTAGAATAAACAAATTATGAACAATAAACAAATAACAACTTCTTTTTAAGCTGGATAAGGAAAAACGACATTCTAAAAGCTTCCAGCTGTTATTTTTCTATTTTCATTGCAAAAAAAGGAATAGTCACAATCCCCAATATTACAGGACTGTATATGTAGTCTTCGGGATTTACTATTCACTTCTATTTTGAAAAAAATCGCCGTATGCCGGCATCATGCCACAGCCTCGACGCGCTAAAAAATCGCTTGGTCCCACGCGCCAGACACGCGAAAAAGGCGCTGTCGTCAACGTGTTAATGGTAGGATAGGATACCACGATTCAACGACGATAGATCAAAGAAGTTTTCTTCAAAATTTTCCCGAATTCTACTTTCTACAATTTATACTGTATTACAGCCCACCTGGTCAGAAAGATTCTCGTCAATTCGGCGGCGGTGTGGATCTGATAGCGATTGCCGTTGCCAGACGAATCACTGACAACGAAGATCACGCAGCGGCTGGTGGAGGTGATGGGAATGAAGATGAAAGTCCTCTACAGGCCATTGTATACACCAATGATCATACCCGTAGCAATGAAATTCTATAGGAATCATTCGTTCATAACACTCGAAACGCATCTTGCTCAATGTTTTTTTTACTTTGTTCTGTCGAATGAAATTTTCACGGTCACTGTCGTACATATGCACCTGCCGTTCATCGGCCTATCGGCCGCCGTAAGTTGGCCATCCACAATAAAATAAATCTAATGTATAAATAAAGGGCACGTTTCGTCACTACTCTTAGACAAGCAAGAGAAAAACGAAAAATTAAGCTTCTCCGGGACTACTAAGTAAGAAGACAGGCCGTAAAGGAGTTAAAAATGTAAATTGGTTAAAACAAACTAACCTGACCATCAAATAAAGTCCACTACATTAGTAGCAATCCAATAGATAAAATAACTAACCAGACAAAACAGCAGGAATACCCGGAATATATTGCAACAGAGTAATATGAACAGAGAAGTAATCCTAAATGTCGAATTGGATTATCAGGTCAAAATGAAAGATTGACTAAAACCTCGTTTAGGTGAGTAATTTTTAATGCTGATTACGAATCCGAGATTTAGCTTCGATCACCCCTATCCTATCCTCTCAACCCAAATAGCACCTAGAATCGTGATCAGCACGCAAAATAACTTACCTGAACGAAGGTTGAGTTAAATCTGAATTTTTGACCAGACCAGCCTTATGGACGACTCGGGTGGTCCACTGCTTAAAAATCAGACAATCAGAATGAGCACCAGATTCGTGATCATCACTCTAGATAGCCCTTAATATGAAGTTTGGGGAAGATCGGTTCAAGAACTTTTTTATATGAAGTGCAATAATCGGAATAGCGGCGAGATTTTCACTTTATTTGGGTCGACTGATAGACCTTAGCGGCTGGCAAACGAAGTGTTGAGGCATATTTTGTAGAATGTGTAAGTCAAAATAATTTCATCGGTGAATAGCCATACAACCACCTAAAACCGCTCTCATTCAAAAAGTGAAATTGACATCCATCCATCCACCCATACAAATAAACAACTGGGTTTCGCTTATTATCTAGTAAGAATCCCCTCAGCGGTGCTATCATGGCAAGCTGGGTAAATTTAAGCCTCTTTTCTGTGATAAAATAGACTGTCATCTGTACCGTTAGTCAAATTTCTGTGAAACATGGATATCTCACGTCCAATCAAGTAGAGAAATACAAGGGAAACGAGGTCTGTAAGATCATTAATCATTCTCGTTTGCGGCAACCGGTCACGTTGGTGAGTCAGTTCAGCGAATTAGTCACTCTTTGTGGATCGCTCGGCGAAGGGAAGTAGAACACCTCTGACCTCCCCCAAAAGGTATATATGGAGTAAGAAAGCCATGACAGAGTGGTACCCTTTACTAGCTCATCAACAAGGTTACCACGACTCTCTGGGCAAGAGACAACGTCGCTGTCAGGTATCTCTGTCTCGCTTAATAAATTTCTGAAAAAAAAAACGTTTCGCACTTTACTATAATGTAAGCTTCCATAGATTAATGGGACCTGAGTTCTTGAACTCTAAATGCACATCTTGCCCAATATCCGTCTTTTTTTTGCCTCGCTAAACCTACATGTTATCAGTTGCCATCGGATGTTTTAATAAATAAATAGATAAATACACAAATAAATAAAAAAATATTGTTCTTCTCTTTGAGCGTTGAGTACAGTTCATAATGTAGAGGGGTCATATATGCAAACTGTAAACAACATTTGTGAACAGCTGTGAACAGTTCTTGGTCGCACTGTCTCAGAGAAGGATGTGGTTACCTAAAATTACCCAAAGTCTTACCTTAGGTTAACTAGATACCTGGTAGTTTCCTAACACTATCATGTTACTTTGCTGCTTTCTCAACGAAACGACCGTAACTTAGCCTGAGGGCACATTCTGATCAGGTAAAACTAGAAGCTGCATCCTTTGATAATTAAAAAACCTAGGCGTCTCAGAATCTCCGTGGCCCCCTGCCGCGTTCGCTGAAAAACCACCGGCACTTATCACGAGGAAAACCGCCGTACATGTGACTTGGTCTAAATATACCCTTTTCTGAAGCACGTGATGGTTTCGGCGCGTGGTTTTGGTATGTTTACTATTCCTGTGACGATGTCAGGAACTTTGCAGCTTCTTGTCACATTCTCAAACGCAGATTTCGGACCTACGGCTGTTCCGTTGCTTATTTTCGTTGATGAACGAGCAGCCGCTACTCCTAATGACAGGTGTCGATCGCTGGGAGGGTGGAGAAGCTCGTTGTCCCTTCCCCATCGGTAAAAACTCTCCCGGTAGCAGCTTTCCTGCTCCGGTTGGTTTGCTCTGCCGGTGATTCATCACGCTATTTTTGAAGGTGACCACGTGATCTGTCTATGGGTCAAAGTTTACCACCGCGGTCGCCCTTCTTATCGAACGTTCGCGTATTTTATAGCCACCATTAATTAGAATGATCCTAATGGTGTAGTGCAACATCGTCTTGCACTACATCATGTGCAGGATCGGACCTTGACCTGCAGAAATCTATAAAGGTACCAGGTGAGCAACGCCTGGTGTGCTGATCACCTGGCTAGCCGTGTATTTTGAGGACTTGTTACCCCTTTTAAAAGATATTTGGATTACGTTTTTGGATGCTAGATGACCCCTCTCCTGGATCTTTACCCCAATGGTTGTCTTTGTTTTTATTTATTTATTTATTTATTTATTTATTTTGCTATTTCATGACTGGCGGCTTAGGCCAGTTAGGTTACTTAGTGATGAATACTATTACTAAGTGGTGGAGCATGGTCACGGTATTCCGATAATCCATACCCAGAGCATTCATCCTTGATCACTGTTTCGTTCGCAAAATTTCTGAAGCCTTGGAAGATGAGGCCAGCTTTTACCCATGCTTTACCCAGGTACAAACCAGGGCCCAGATTCATCATCGGTAAACCCCCGATAAACCGCGAGATATAACCCGAACGGCGCTCACCTTTGTCTACTTATCCTGAACTTCCTATGTTAAACGCAATCTCTCATTGACTCTGCCGTCTGGTTCTGGCTGCGTCGCGGTTTCGGAGACCGCTTGTCCGTTCATGAATCTGGGCCCAGGTGGCAGCTGTTTCTGGATCCCATAAATACTCATAGATCTGCCATAACTCGGGAGTATTAAAAATTCACTTTAAATTCTGATTTTTCGCAGGACTCGAAGCGCTGGTTCGATCCCCGTCAGATTTATGATTTTTGCGATGAAACTAGAATCCAAAGCAGGGCAACATTCGCGTCAGTGACCTGCCAAAAGGTAATGGAAGAAGAGTACCGCTTATTAATCGAATCAAGATAGGTTATGGTTCCGACCTCCTCTTTGGAAATCTTTTTTTGTGTTGTTGGTTGTTGTTCTCGTTCTTTTCTTCCTGTTTTTCCCATGGGCCCGAATTCATGAACGGACCAGCGGTCTCCGAAGCTGCGGCGCAGCTAGAACCAGACGGCAGATTCGACGAGGGATTGCGTTTAACGTAGGAAGTTTAGGATATGTAGAGAAAGGTGCGCGCCGTTCACAGGCTATATCTCGGGGTTTATCGGGGTTTACCAATGATGAATGTGGGCCCTGGCGTGGGTCCCAAATTCACGCAATAAGTGAATGAAATGAATGAGTTGTGAGGTCATTCAGATTATTTTTCCGCAGTTCTAGTCCCGATTCGCAGTTCTTCGATCATAGCCTGATAAAAAACCCAGCTTCCAATCGTTCGTAGCCCCAGGTGTCGTTGCACTTTTAACTGATCGTTCGTGTGTTTTTCGTGCACTTGCCAACAAAAAGCCAAAACATCGTTCCGCCGTCGGTTCGTAGTGAACACCGATGATCGATCGATGATCGGACGTCGTCACGCTACATCAGTCTCCTCTGGAATCACTGCTCTTATCGGTCTTATTCTAAAACTTTTCGGGTAAACTGTAGCATAGGAACTGCGGCAAAGTGTAGTGTTCAGCATTCTCTTTCTGTGTAAGATTAGCCGCTGTTCGTTCCGATAGGATCCTGCCAGGTCAAAGGACATAATTCTCGAAGTACTGGAAAAATCTCCAAGCTCTGCGGTCCTTGAACTGCGGAACTTTAGACCGTTAAATAAGGTTTTTTCCACATAACAACCGTTACTATTGCACCTTTACTATTGCACTAATACTCCTTTTATCGGTGCTGTATTACCGGTTTTTATCGGCCTGTTTCTCTTTCATTTTTGTTCCAGTGGTGCTAGTTACGTTACTGATATTTTGAATAAATAAAATAAAACCATGCGATGTAGATGAAATGAATATTGAAAAGCCGTTAAAAATCGATTACTCCAAGCCAGCTTGCCCCATCTTCACCCCATTGCTGCCTGAGCTATCCGTCCAGGGCCCAGATTTAGTATTCAAACTAAAATTGAATTTATTCAATTTATATTTATTCAAACCCCCGATAAACCCCGATATATACCCCAAACCGCGCGCGAACCGAGATTCTTGAACGCGTGTCGGGGCGTAATCGGAGTTTATCGCGGGTCCATCACACCTCGAGGCAGGGTTTGGGTGACCTCGTGGTATCGAGCCGGTTTGTCGACGACGAGGTTTCGGAGACCGCTCGTCCGTTCATGAATCTGGGCCCAGGAGAGCGTTTTAGAAGCAGAAAACCACAGTTTTTGGTTTCATCGCCACTGCTGCGTTACTGATAACATTTTAAAAAGGAACACCATAAAGTAGCAGTTATCAGCCATAAACCTATCAATTACCCCTAAGCCATAAATTGTGCACTATCTAGAGCAATAAACAACTGGACTGTCTGCCCTACGACCCCATACCCCCGCCCCAGCATAGTTTGCGGTGATTACGATTCGCTACGGGGTTGTTTCTATCATCTAACTAGCTCTATTAGTTTGCAGGACGACATTTGTTGGCTACTTTTTTGGTGTCTTCATTACTTCCATTTTGAAACGTTTTTGTCTATTTCTATTTCCTTCCTCTCTTTATTTTCTTGTTTATTTTCTTCTTCATATGTTTCCTTCACATATACTCCTTTTTAGTTCTCGTTGTGGCTGCTAAAAGTCCTTGTTATGATGTTACAGAATTGTTGTTTAATTTGTACGCTTGACTATGCTTGTGTAATAGACAAAATCAATCGAAATCAAAAATGTCGCTGTGCCATTATTTGTTCATTTGCAATTCAAATAGGGCGTTTTTTGTGTAGCCCTTGTGAGGTATTGCTATTGCAGAAGAATTAGGATATATTATCCTTGCATTTTCTTCTGATTTTTTCTTTAGCCAGTGCTGTAGCAAAAACTGAAAATCTACAAGAATGAAACCGAACGTAGCCGCAAGCTGAAAGCGCTTCCTTCTTATTTAGATTAGTCAAGAACATCACGCACACTGCACCTACTCTCCTTTTTCTCTCTTCTAATTACTTCTCTATTCTCTTTTATCTGGGTAATCTGATGATCTCATTGATATGCATATGGCATTGCAGAGCATTTCTACTACCAATAAGACAGGTAAGGATCAAATATGCCGACCTTTTTTCCCCTGAACGTGGCTTATTCTAGGGCACTGCCTAAACCTCACATTTTTGTTAGAAATCTCAGCGAAGAGTACCATGTTTTACTGATTTTATCCAAACTCCGGGCTTCTCGGCACTCTGATTACGATTCTGGTGGCTCAGTTCTTGAAATTACTTCCTTGACAGTTAGGGTTAACTACGGAGAGCGTGGGTAAACATGTCATGTTGTATCCACAGTAGAAAACCAAATTTTTGAAATATTGCTCGATTTTAGGCACCGGTTTTTAGATGCTCCTTACACCCTAGATACTCCTTACTCCTTAGGAGATCCTTACTATATAATAAGCGAAACCCAGTAATACAGAGTTAGTTTTAAAGTTGTGGATATAGGTTACCCATTAGTACCTCGTATAAGAACCCTTTTCAACAAAATTCCGTTAACATCGAAGGTTCTGACACAGCAAGTCTCTACATATGGTGGCAGAAACCGGAATAATTTTCGATTTCATACCTTCTTCATAGTGAGTCAACGTTCATTTTACTGTATTGTTATGGAGGTTTCTAACCGGCGGTCAATCATCTGCCTATATGTTATCTAACGAATCAGAGTGGCATCTTTACGGGTGGCACACCACCACCTACAGCGACGTGGGCAAAGTCCACTATCACACAGCCTGAACGGGGTTGTCTTTACGATCTTTCGCTGGTCTTTCCGTTTCCGCTCTCGAATTCCAGTCATGCCTATCCATCTCCTGGAACTAGAACCTTGTTTCTGATCCGTCCTTGATCAGAGTGACCAGTAGATTTTCATTTTTCAAAAATTGTTTGAGTTTTTGCTTGCCTTTCGTTGTCGTTGCTGTTTTTCCATCAACATTCGTTATCATTTGTGTTCGATGGGCTCACTTTTAAGTTATCTTCACGTATTCTTTGGTTATGGCTTGATACTTCCGTGGCTTGCGTCCACTTCAAAAAATAATAATAAATAGAAGTCGGATCGATGATCGCCGGGAGCAGAAGCCCCGTCGGTTACTTAGGTAAGACCAGACCACGGCTGTGGTAGACTTGAAATTTGACAATTTTTACCGTAATTTTTCACACATGACGTTGCTGTTGCCTTACGACTATGTAGGTTTACCCGGCACTCTTTTGTGCTCGTGATTCACGAAAAACACATTGAATTTCCGTTCAGAACCAGTTACAGGTAATTACTAACCGATCCCGGGTATGGTGCTGCTGGCCGCTATCGATCAAGGAACCTCCAGCAGTCGGTTCCTCATTTTTGAGGCCGACACTGGAGAGCTGGTCACCGGACATCAGGTTAGGGTTTCGTTTTTAAATCTTAGACATTTAAAATTCATTTTAATAAATTGCCTTCATCCAGGCTGTTGAGATATTGTAATAATGGAAACAACAAAAAACGAAAAACGTCCTTAGTAGGTCATTAGGCTTCTGCGGCTCTGAATGGAAGACAAAGGTGCTGAAACACTCTCGGAGGCCCGGTCGTCCCAAACTATTCTATATTTACCTTCCACCTCTTATCTTTTTTTCAAAAAAAGTATAGAAGAATAAGTTTCTTTGGTATTTGAGAGCGATCGTACAGTCCTAACACCATTTCCATATACCTCTACCACTCTACCCCGTATGTTGTCGTGGAGACCAAATATGGCTTCCGTACAATTGCGAATGAAAGACGAATGCATGGCGCATCCTTTAGGGATTTATCAACATCGACCTAGTTACCATTGACCAGTACTCCCATTTTTAATAATTAGTGATACTTTCTAGAAACAGTAATGACTTCACATGTCCCTATTATTTTTCTCTAGAATCCTTAGTTGACTTCGACTGTTTCCCTTGCTCAGGTGGACTGATATTTTTCACCTTCTGTGGTACCAACTCTTTGTTGCCTTGGGTATAGCCCAAGTTTGTTAGTTGAAGTAGTACGAAGGTGGTTCAGTGGATACTGAGACCGGTAGAGAGATGTAGTCGGATGCTGCGGAAGGTTTATTGAGCCTTTATGTCAAGTAAAGGGAGCTTTTATCCATGCTCCGTAAGGGGGCGTGGCGAGGGCGAGGAAGGGTCGTCGCCTCAACGACGACACCTTCCTTATTCACCATATGAGCCCAACAACCGGGATAAACAGTTAAATTAACTTGTTTTGGTATTAGAAGTATGGATCCGATAATTAAAATGGAAGACGAGATCTCGCAACCATTGAAAATTATAGAATGCTACAGAATTTGATTTGAATTCTTCAAAATATGTCGTTTTTAATAGCTGATTGTTTTGCTGACCGGCTGCCGCTCTGGCACATGATACGAAAAGTTATTTTCAACACAAAAGCAAGTGATGACGTTGTCGTTATGAAATGTTTTTCATTTCGCTCAGCGACAGATGTGGACGCATGTGACAACCAACAGGCGCCGCATCATCAACATCTCTTCTTAAAAGACTGAGAGAATAGCTGATATGATTAGGAGATTATGTGCGATTAGTTCATTCATTTATTCATAATCATCCAATCAGCAGATATCAAACAGAATAGCAATAAACGTATGGCATGTGACTATGGGCATGAGTAATGATAATAATAATTGAAATATTATAGACATCAAAAGCAAATGCTGAAAAGGTCACTCGTAATAAGTAGTTTAATAGCTTCATGAGATCATTTTCAGCAAAAGTTCGATGTGTGAAAAGTAGGGGCTGTTGGAACACTATGAATTGTAGAATCTGGGCGAAATCTTTCCAAGGAATGCGCCATGTCCTCGACTTGCTCACAGAATCGTAGAGGCCACGTGAAGTGATAGCTACAAGGTTGAGTGCGAAAAGAAGTGAAAAGACTTCCCCTCTTACATGGTGTTCTTCCAGTTTAGAAACACTAGGAACGCTATGAATTTTGGAATTTCGAACGAAACCTTCCAAGGAATGCGCCATGTCCTCGACTTGCTCACAGAATCGTAGAGGCCACGTGAAGTGATAGCTACAAGGTTGAGTGCGAAAAGAAGTGAAAAGACTTCCCCTCTTACATGGTGTTCGTCCAGTTTAGAACCAAGAGCTCCTCGGTGCTGGATAAGAAAAAAAAAGAAAAATGTTTTTTTTTCGGATTTTTTCTCCGAGCCCTTTAGTTGTCACAAGGCCTCTACGATTCTGTAGGCAAGTCGAAAACGTTCCTGGATTATCGGTGGGCCGAATTTACGGAAAATTTTGCGGTTTCATTTATTAGGGAATTTGAGAAAAATTAATTCCTTGAATGAATCAGCCGTGCGATGGGGAACTTGTTTGCAGGTGAGCAACAAAGAGAAATTGGAACTTGGAGTTTGATTTGGCATTTTCCCACAGAAATAATTGATATTATTCTGTAAAACTCCTGAAACATAATGAGAAATGAGAGAAATAAGAAATGAGAGAATATCGTTGTGAAAGGCATTTTCTTTACTTTTTCCTGCATTTGGAATGTTATTCTCGAGATATTCCTAAGGGAAGTGTCACTTTCTCGTTGCAGATCGAGGTCAAGCAGCTGTTCCCAAATCCGGGATGGGTAGAAATGAACCCTATAGAAATTATCGACACCGTCAACGAATGTATCGAGAAGGCGGTGGAAAAACTTCAAGCGATGGGCATTTCGCCGGACGAAATCAAATCCGTCGGCATCGCTAATCAGAGAGGTTTGTGGACATTTATAGAAATTTCAACTACATATAAAGTCTGATCAGCATAAACAATAATGTTACTGATTACTTGTTATCAGCCTTGCTCCTCTTTTAATGTTACAAAACCCCGTCCACGGCTCAATAACCAGCTCTTTGCTCATTTCTGGAGAGCTATTAACTAGAAAAGAGTTTTTGGCAGCTTACCAGTTACAGATTTGTTCACGAAGCGGAAAATTTTCGCTCAGTTACGAGAAATGTTATGGACCTGTGAAAGTCTGCTAAGCAATGAAGTATTTCATTCGGCTAAAGAAAGGGTTTAGGCTTACCAGGTAGATTGAGCGAATACCTTGAAGGATGAATTGGGAAGAGGTTTCTTTAATGTTCTTTGGAAGTTCACCCAATTCTCTATTATTTTGTGATTTAAAACGTACGAATTGAAGCCTGAAAAGGTGAAGGTTCCGTTTCCGGTTCCGGTAAAGGACGCGCCATGCACTCTTCTTCCACAAGGAATAGTAGAGGCATGGTGACTGCTTGTTTGGCCTATAGTCAGCGTCTTTACCTTCCCGGACAGCTTTGATCTTAATTTACCCGATCCCGGAGGGATGGAAGGCTTGATTAGCCTGGGAGGGGATCGATCAAAGGACCATGCAAGTGTCAGTAGCGCCTCTGATCACTGTACCCGTATATTTATTTATTTATTTTGTTAGTTATTTACGCCTACCATAGACATGCTTTGAAAAGCAAATGAATTAGCTAAAAGAAATAGAGCGATCCTAGACAAGAAACTGGTAGTATAAAAATAGTAACAACACAAGAAATTTTGAAAAAAAAATATTTTACCACCACAAAAACTAAGACTATACTACTATATGCTTAGTGACTGATCATCATTGGTATATATTAGGACCATCATTGGTATATATTATTCATATGAATTATTCAAAATTCAAAAATAAACTGCTTCCAGAAACTACGATAGTCTGGGATAGAGACACCGGCGAACCTCTGCACAACGCCATTGTCTGGTTGGACAGTCGCACATCAGAGTTGGCCGAGGAGAGCATAGCAAAAACCAATAGCAAGTCAGCCACCAAATTCTCTTGTGAAAAAAAATTAAAAATAATGAAAATTTGTTTTTTAGCTCGAAGGATGAGTTTAAAGACAAGACCGGACTCCCAATCCATCCATACTTTAGCGCACTTAAGCTTCAATGGCTCTTGCAGAATGTGCCCGCCGTAGAGAAAGCACGGAAGGACGGTGAGTGAGCTGCAATTGGGTTATATGTAAATATTTAATTTCAAAAGAAACTGCAAAATAATAGCTGAAGTTTTGGAGATAACAAATTATAGCCCAAAATTTGCCAAAATACTGATAGACATTTACCGGATTCGATAAGTTTAGTTGTAGTGCGTGGAACTGAATATCTAGCTGACAACAAATTCATTGTCAACATAGTTCCATATATTCTTCGATATCAGCTTACTAATTTTCATACATTTTTCAAAAAATTTTTTTTGAAATCTACGCTCAAAAAAGAAAATGTTTAGATTGTTCGCTTTCGGGCTGAAACTCCTCTTTAGAAGAAATCGAGTGAATTTCGGCCATCCTACACCTCCCAATTTTTCCCAAACGAGCTGTTTCCTCTTTTTTCTATTTTTATTTATTCTTTATTTTTCAATATTGCCAAAATATATAGGTTCCAACTTCAGGAAAGCTACTTTTTGGCACTGTCGACACCTGGCTGATATGGAATCTCACTGGAAATCACGTTACAGATGTGACAAACGCTTCTAGAACGCTCTTGCTCGGTGAATATTAGATTTTTGGAAGGCCTCAGGGTTCTTTTAGTAAATAATTCTTTATTGAAACTATTTCCAGTATTTCAGCCAATCTTTTCATATTTTAAACTGCAAATTATTATCAGAAATCCATCTCGTTTCAGATCTGCGAAAGCGCAAGTGGTCGACGCAGATGTGTGACTTCTTCGAGATCCCGATGGATATTTTACCGGAGATTCGATCCAGCGCCGAGATCTACGGTTCATTCAAACAAGGTTTGAGAAACTTCTTCGAAATGCTTTCCTGAATCTCTATGGATACTACTCTTTAAGGACCGTTGAATGGGCTGCCAATCGCCGGCTGTTTGGGTGATCAGCAAGCCGCCTTGGTTGGTCATAACTGCTTGAAGAAAGGAGATACGAAGAACACCTACGGCACCGGCACTTTCATGCTGACTAACATCGGTAGGGAGTCCAGGTTTAGCTTCTCTTTTTTGTTTTTTCTGCCTTTTTCGTTTTTTATCCTTAAAATTTTGCAGGTGATAAGGTGATTATAAGCAAACGTGGTCTCCTGACCACCGTCGGATTCCAGGTTCGTCTGCTTAGATTTTATCTTCGCAAAAAGAAGAATTGGGGGGTATCATTTTGAGCAAAATTTTGCTTAGAACTGAACAAGGTCCTCTAAACAGAAAAAGATCTATAAGAAGACAGCGAATCGATTTTTCACTCTTCTTTTTTACTTCAATTAAATCTCCTTTAAAACGAAAAAGATCTATTAAATCATTTTACCCCGCTTGCGAATTGACATGATCTCTAGGATAGATTCCAGTCTTTTTATTCGTAAAATTACTTCCGGTGTCTATTCCTTCCTGCTAACTTCAAACCTTCTTCTGCCTACAACGTGTCTCCCTCAATCTAAGCTCACAAGACATCGTCTACTCGTTTTCATCTCTTTTTGCGACCCTAAATCCCCTTAGGGGCTGTTACAGACAAATTTGCCACTTCTGTAGTCTCGGTGTACACAGGTGCTCTCCATCTTGACAACCTGCTCCGTTACTTTCCACAGCTTATTTTCCTGGAATAGTTTCCTGGAATTATTACGATTATTTTCCTTTCACTAAATTTCTCTTTTCTTAGAAACGGAAAAATCCTTCTTAGTTCGGATGTGCTCTTCTTGGAGGGCTTAAATTTGACCTGATCCACTTTCAGTTTGGCCCTGACTCACCCGTCGTGTACGCCCTCGAGGGATCCGGCTCCATCGGCGGAAATGTCGTTCGATTTCTTCGCGACAATTTCAAGTTCATCAAAGTGGGTTCAGATATTCTATAAGTGATCCTTAACTTCTTATCAATAATGGCTAATGACTTCCAATGCAGAGCTCGTCAGAGATGGAAAAGATCTGTCGATCGGTTCCGAGCACCGAAGGTGTGTTCTTTGTGCCGTGTTTCACCGGTCTCTACACACCGTATTGGGATAGCACGGCTCGAGGGATGATTATCGGACTTACCCAGGTGAGTTTGACAGGAAAATTTTAGTTCCGTGAGTGGAAATGCTCCAGGATGGGCTCTTTCTCAATAAAGCTGGTTTAGGTGACGACCAAGGAGCACATCTGTTTGGCAGCTCTTCGATCCGTGGCTTATCAAAGTGCCGAGATGATAGATGCCGTAGAGCAGGATCTCAACGAGAAGGACGTCATAACGTCGTTGAAGGTTCACTATTTACTCATTTATTCATTCAGTCATCAAAGACTCCTTCAGGGAAAGGTAAGGTACAGGTAAAGTGATGGGTGTTGATCGGGAGTGCGCGGAATTTCCGTTTCCGTGTTGAGAATCCCGGTTCCCAGCCGTTTTTGGACCTTCCGCCCGTGCTCCGCTTTTCTATGGACGAAACAGGGGAGCGAAAAGCACATCGAAGAGCTCCACTGTCCAGGTTAACAAAAGTGAGGCTGAAGTTGTTGTGCTGACATCGACTAGTTTGAGAGGGTGACACGCTCGGTACAGTATCTTCCCCGCAGGAACCTCGCTGTAGGGGTCCCGTATGGTTATCGGGCGAAGCCGTTGCTCGTTCCTCACGATTTTGGGACAACGTTCCCCATGTTGTTGCTCTTTTTCGTTCATTTTATGTGTGTTTTTTGGCTTCGTGCTATCGCGATAATAAGGATGAGGGCGTAGGCCTAAGCTTGCGGTTAGACTCGACCCTGGAATCCTAACCTACAATGCCCCTGGTGTGGTGGAATGCTGTGGCTTGAGAATCACCATCTGTACTCATGCATAAGCTGTAAGGCTAAGCTTGTTGTCCCTAATCTCGAAGCTTCAGTAGGAATGAACCTGCACGATGTTCGTTTTCTGATGAAAATGCTCTGTGGTCCAGTTTTGGCTAACCTCCAATAATTTGGTGACTTTTGCACTATTTCCGTTTCCGTGTTCCATATTCCGGTTTCCGGCCATTTTTAGCCGCTTGCATTCCGTCTTCCGTTTTTTCAACAAAAAAATTCCACACACCCCTGGAGTTGATCTTTCCCTTGGTACCAGTCAACGGACCCCGGAGGGACGGAAGGCTTGGTTAGCCCCCGGCTAGAGTCGACCGCTCGACCATGTGGGTATCAGTGGCCCATTTTACCATTGTACTACGAGTGCTCTTAAATACTCCCATAGCTACTATAAAAATCTACTCGTTCAGAAAAGAAGCGCTAGAACCCTGGTGACTCCCTTTATCCTGAATTTTACTTCGTGAAACCACTCTTATCGTCTTTTCAGGCCGACGGCGGTATGACGGCGAACGTTCTCTTCAACGAGATTCAAGCCGAAATCATCGGAAAAGTGATTAAGGTGAGCTTAATCACCTTTTTGCCCAAATATTTCTCCATGAAATCAATCGCTGTCTAGATTTCCAAAAACGCGGAGACCTCCGCTTGGGGAGCAGCCGTAGCTGGTGGCATCGGTGCCCAGCAGATTCGACTGGACGATATTTCTGGTCGAGATTCACAGGTACTATCTGTCATTATTTATTTATTGAATTTTTATCTATTTATTTGAATATGGTCGCCAGTGAAATCCGACTGTACGAATTCTCCACGATTAAAAAAGAAGAAGCTCTCTTTCAATAGATTAAGAGAGAGCATCTCATAGGTCCAACGGCAAGACGAAGCGGCATATCTCGATTCTGAGTAACTAAAATGATAGATTTGTGTTAGATTTTGACTTTAAGACTTGTTTTCAATAAAGTTGAAAAAGTACCACAAATTGTGAAAATTTGAAAATTTCGCACAAGAATTATTTGGACAGCCTGGTATCATCTGATGGTACCCATTACTAGCATGACGTTGATTCAACCACGGGTATGGATCAACCCGCAAGGTGTGGTGTCGGGAATAAGATTAAAGTGAAGAAGTGGCGCTGATCAGTCCCCCAAGGACACGCCACGCATTCATGTTCCATTCATAATCGTAGAGGCATGGCGAGTGCGCATTTGGCCTAAACAATGTCTTGTGGGGGCAAGCCGCTGTAACAAGTCAGTGTCTTTACCTTCCCAGACAAGTTTGGTTTCAATTTACCCGATCCCGGAGGGATGGAAGCCTCGGTTAGATCGACCGAGGAATGATCGCCCGACCTTGTGGGTGTCAGTAGCGCCTCCTACCACTTCACAGCGCATGCCCCTTTTTGAGAGTACTCCGAATAGAGTTATGATTTCGTTATTCAGGCTACTATCTACGATCCGCATTCGGACCATGCTCGACGAGCAGCCGATTTGGAACGATGGCGAGAAGCGGTGAAAAGAGCTCGCGGTTGGGAGAAGTGAATCGCTTCTCTACGGAAAATATCGCTCCGCAAGATGGATACGAGTATGACATCATTTCAATCACTTTTTGCTGGCTCATAGTTGTACATATACAGGGTTTCTTTCGAATAGAAAGTTGTTTATAATAAAAGATTTTGATATTATTTGAGACTGTCAATGGGCAGCGAAGGACCTTGAAGTACAAGCTTTCAGAGAGGGAGACAGACAAATTGACAGACAGACGGGCAGACAGACAGATAAATAGAGAGGAAGGAACGGAAAGGATCTCCCAGGCTCGGAATGAGCATCTCGTCTCGTATCCATGTCAAAAAAGGGGAAGGCGGAAGACGGAGCGGAAATGGCCAAAAATGGCCGGAAACCGGAATGCGGAACACAGAAGCCGGAAATAGTGCAAAAATCACTAAATTATTGGAATTTAGCCAAAACTGGGCCACAAAAAGTTTTCATTTCTGCTTCTAAAGATATCCATAAAGCGCTCGTTTTGTTTCCATT
Organism: Nippostrongylus brasiliensis; assembly: GCA_030553155.1. Taxonomy (NCBI): domain Eukaryota; kingdom Metazoa; phylum Nematoda; class Chromadorea; order Rhabditida; family Heligmosomidae; genus Nippostrongylus; species Nippostrongylus brasiliensis. The sequence continues at coordinate 3,710,108 of CP130733.1, forward strand.
CGAATGTGTCTATTATTTTGGTGGTGTTCAACGTTTGGTGATAGCTTCGAAGTAAACGGTGGAAATTCATCTTTATAAACTTCATTATAAGCCGAAGACAAGTACGTAGAGGACGACAGACTTTTTCTCAGCGTGATAGACAAGAATGCTTTCAAAATAGAATTAAAAGCCTAAAGCGAGCATGTTATGGTGGAGAAACAGTAGGTTTTGAAGGTGTTAGGGAGAGAAGCTTTTTCTCAGATTACTTACAATGAAAACAGCAGTAGAAAACAATGTCTCGCACTCCGTCGTTGTGGCAGGAGCCGACAAATAATTCATTGTAAATTTTCTTGGGGGGGGGGGGTACTTCACTGCATTGGTTCCATTTTACCAGAATTCGAATGGATCGTATCGACGTCAGCACAATAACTTCAGTATCCCTTGTGTTAGCTTGCACAGTGGAGATCTTCGTTTTCCTCCGCTTCCGTGTTCCGTCCAAAAACAAAGCGGAACGCGAAACGGAATGGGAGGGCCAAAAACGGCCGGAAAACGGAATTCGGAACACGGAAACGGAAGTGCCGCGCACCCCTGCTTACCACTAATCCCTCATTCCACCTCTAGTAAGAGCGAACTTGTCTATAAAGTTTCTCAAGTACTCTAGAAGCATCAATCTCTGATGAGTTAGACAGACCTTAGGAGAGTTTGTGAGGTTACGCGGCCTCCAAAATCGTTCTATCTTAGGAAAATACCGCATGCCTTCTGCCATTACCGATTTGGCTTGAAACTTTGACTGAAGTTCTAGACAAGCACCTTAAGGGTCGCCCCAGTTGTTACTGAGCCAATGTTCTTATATTTTGTGACATTAGAGTCTCATCTTAATAGTCCGTTCTGGCCTTTCATCTAACTATACATTCTGCTTCTCATTGCCTTTTATACCTTATTCAGTGTTATGTGGTTATGGGTTTTAGTCTGCAGCATTTAAGTATTATACATCTTCTATTAACATGTAATAAATGTTATAAAAACGTTTTTATTGATTTATTGCATATATACATTTGGACAAAACAATCTTCAACAACATGGTAAACAAATAAACAGCTAGTTACTTTGTGAAACACGTGTTCATTCAATCTTTTTGTTGTTATTATTGACATCCATCCATTGCAAAGCGAATCGAGTCAATTCGTTGAAGCCGACGTAGTGAAGAAACTAAAAATGTTAAAAAATTACTGAAAATTAGAACAGGCCCCCCCTCAAGATACAAAGGCAAACACTGATGAAACATTGTGGTTCCTTCATACTCGGCAGTGATGCATCAGCCAGCTCTTGCAGCGCGGCTCCACTGCCGAGTGTGAACGGTTCTTTAGGCGTAGGAAGTGGAGATTGAAAAAATACAAAAGAAAAGTTAAAAAGAAAGAAAAAAAGGAACATACAGCGTGATAGTACTCTCCGAAAGCATGACGTGCTTCGAACTTTTGCGGTGTGCTCGCTTTACGTTTCAATCGCATGTATGGTCCCATATTGGGAGAGAACACAAAGTCCCATAAAACTTTCGTCCACGATTTGTGCGAATGTAGTGTGTCGTAGAACTCCGGTGCAATTTTTCGTACCTAAACTTTGGATTTGTAGATTTATAGTTGCTTTTGTATTCCGTGGAGCGAACTCTATAGAAAAAGACAAACCTCAGGGAGGTGACGGCCAGGAACGTAGGGGAAATCGTGATGTTCATTATGGTATCCGACATTGAAGGTGCAGAGATTCCAAAGACCGTAGTAGCTGGATGTAGATGAATTCAAATAAAGATCTTTATAAGAAAAATTGGTGAAAGAAGGAAGAAAATGACAATCAACAGAAAGAAAAATGTGGAATAATGAAAATAAAAAATAATTGAAAAAACAATTGTTCACTGCCCACAAAAACAATTCAAAAAATAATTCACAGAATTTTCTTCACGAAAATAGTACAAAAAATAATTCACAAAAATTTTCTCCACGAAAATAATTCAAAAAATAATTCAAAAAAATTTCCCCATAAAAATAATTCATAAAATAATTGCTCACTGCTTATCGTTCTTGTTATTTGAAGACGCACTTCAAGTGCATAAATAAATGAATAAATGAATAAATAAATAAATGAATAAATAAATAAATAAATAAGTGTTATTAAGGACAGAATATTCTACTTCGCTATTGTATAATCTTGAGTTTTTTGCAAGCAGCAAGCCAATCACTACGTCTTGAATAAATAGATAAATAACTTAATATTTAAACAAACAAATAAATAGGTAAATAATTACCTGTACGTCTCCTGATTCCTCTTAAATACGTAATGCTCGGAAATGAAATGTCCAGCGCTAGGATGCACTCCCATAGCTACGAATGTGCCGAAAATCAAGTAGATTAGTGATCGGATGCCAAACATTTGCACGATGAACACATCGAACGCCACCTAAAAAATGAAAAAATAAAAATGAACAGAACATTAAATTCCTTCCAATTGAAACACAATGACTTCATTACACACCTGAATTATGGCGTTGATGATTTCGAGATCTGACGGAGCTTTTTTGTAGATGATCAATGGACGAAAAGCATAGAAAAACGGCTGGAGGGTCAACCAGAAAAATTTGCGCACTGGCGTAGTGAAAAGCTGAGCTTCTAGTTCAGTTGGAACATCAGTGTCTAAGCCGTCTTCTCCTGAAATGGACCCATTCACTGCTGAAGCCTACTGTCGAATTATTAAAGAATTATTGCTGTTTTATTCTATCAAAAGCACAACGAAAGTGAGAAAATTGCTTCAGGGATTTTGTGCCACCTCAATATCAATTCACAGTTCGTTTCTTTTTAGGTGCATTCACCCTTACTGGGGAAAACGCAAACACTACATATATGGACAGAAAAAAGGCTACAGATCGCGAAATCAGAAAAGAAGACAAGCTTATACTTTTCCTTTATTTTCTTCATTTTCTCTATGTACCTCCTTTTCCTTCTCACAGACTAGTGACGACAATACCACAAACGTTCTTTGATTTCACCAGATTGGCAGTCCTTTCGGTTACACAATACTAAGAAAATGGTTTTTCTTTCTTTCTTTTTTTCGGGAAAAATTTAAAAATAAAAAAATGGGATGAGCAAACGTCAAACAAACTCACCTAAATAACGATGATGCTCAACATGATATTTCTTGAACGACACAGAAACTGGAACTCCTATCGGCAAATTGGCCAACATTCCAAAAAATCGATTCTGAACAAAATCGCTGAGATCTAGCAGATTTTTGTAATAAATAACAGAGTAACCCCTACCCAAAGTGGATATGAGTTTCCGTAGACGGTATTATGCGAAATGTCGTGAATGGCTAGGGTCATCGCATGATTGATAACTCCTCCACAGAGATACGCTTCGAGAAATATCAAAGTCCAATCAGCATCTGAATTAAGGCCTAATTTTTGATTTTTCTATTCATCGGAAAATTAATTCATGTTGCTGAACATGGTACATTTTTGTTAGTTGTCATCTTGTGTTCCAGTGAAATGTTAGGGCAATCTTAAGGGTATCTTAACGGATGGTGGTTTAATAGATCTTTCTGAGTTCATCCTCTTGTCTTCAGCTGCACCTTTGTTCAAATTTAAATCAATTGAATTTCATTCCATTTATTTTCAGCATTCAAAGAGCGAATTTGTTTTGAAATTAATTTTTATTCGTGCTGTCCATGATTAATTCCTATCGTACGTAATCACCGATGACGACTCACCTTGCAATAACCAACACATAAAGACCTGGAACAATACCATGGCGATTACCACGTACTTGAATGATTCATCGATGCCGAAGAGCTGAAAAATGATTCATTTCAAAGCATAGGCGACAATGGCTACACAGCAACCAAAGAGCTGATCAAACAGTAGCACTCGGCCAGAGACCAGACAGCGATCGCAGGAATTACCTGCAGAGCTCAAATCGCAAAAGATGTGAGAGTTTTGGATTTAGGTGATGACCGAAATTCATTTATTTATTCATTCGATACGTAGGCGTGCTATCTGTGAAAGTTTAGTGAAACGTACGAATTTATTTATTTATTTATTTAATACGTCCAATGACGCGCCTAAGACAAAAATAGCAGAGGGTAAAAAGAAAGTCAACAAATGAAAGACCTGACCTCAAAACAAAAAAAACGATCCAGAAAGACTATGCAGGCCTCCTCAATAGTTAGGTAACGCATAACCTTTTCGATTAAATTCAGAGGGTTCCACGTGGGAAGAAGAACACTACGCCTTCAAGCATCCAAAGAAAACTCTAAGCGAACAGAAAAAAAACTGAATAACACAAACTATAAAAACAAAACTCTGGTGGTTTGTTAGAGAACTAAAACGATTAACCCTTGAAATAATTAAGATAATTTGGACTTCTTCAGATTGCTTTTATAAGAGATGTTGTGGAAGAAAGAAACTCCAAAAATTTTGAAGAAAAGTTACAAAAGCACAAGTTTGAAGCTTGAAATTTCTTCGATCTCATATTTTGTAGTTTAAGGGTTTCAGCTTGAAGCCATTGATTTGAGACAACAGGGAGGGCTTAGTTAGACGCAGCTAGGAAAATATGACCCACTCATTTTTACATCTCAATATCAATTAATCCGTCAGTATGATAAAACAAAAAGCGACAAATATTTATTTAATTATAAGACGAAGGAATGATTCATCGCTGTCCTAAGGTTGGGCCCGACAATGGATGAGATGGTAAGATGAAAAGAAAATGAATAAGCGAATTGAAAATAATTGGGCCGAATTTCTTCCAAGTACTCCTTAAAATTCAAAGTTACAGGTGCCTAAAAGACTAGCTAATGTTCCAAAAATTTCATTGACAGCTAAGAAGAAACTGATGGATTTGGTGGTTATCAATGACAGTCGGTTAGTAACAGCCGAGCAAGGCAATTATCATTAACCAGACTCGGATCTCATTAACCGAATGAGGAGGGTAAGAAGAAGGGAGGAAATATTGATAATAATATCGGATTCACTATTAACAATAGTATAATATACCTGTTCAATTTCAGGGTGAGCCTTCACAATCGCAGCTCTTCGACTCATATGTGGCTGTTCGGTGTACGTCCACATAAAATCATCTCTGGACACTGACTGACCCATGGAGGGAGAACTAAAAAAATCAAGCAATCAATGAAATTCCCGCCAAAGGATCATAGAAAACGATTTCGGAACTTGGTGAACACATCAAAGAGTGAAATGATAAAAAAGTCACGAGCCGTTTGATAAGGTCTTATGTTAATGTTGCAGATTGGTTTCGTGATAAAGAGCCGGTGAGTCATCAGTTGAAATTTTTCCAACACAGATCAAATTTCTCCTAACTGTACACTTCATACTGAGATTTTTCACATTTCTAAATATATCGGAATCATCGGCTTGACTTCCTTTCTTCTAGATTATTGTAATATTTTTACTTCGTCGAAAAAGGATAACCATATACATAGTTGCGGCTCAGGCGTCCCCCCCAGGTTGTAGTTAAGAGCACGGTACTTGTATACTTTAGTTGCCCTTGATACACTTTAATTTTAGATGATATTTTCGCAATCTATTTTTAGTTTTAATTTTCACAATTTTTACAATCTGTAATTACGAGTCGGTCAGGCGTTCCATTAAGCTGTAATTGAGGTGACGTTATAGCCAGGTCGACCTAGTTAGGGCAGTTGTTGCTCACGAAAGTTTCAATTTTAGGCAGTAATTTGGCTGAACTATAACTAACTGAGCACACGTGGTGTACTGGTAAGAGGCGCTACTGACATCTGCACGGTCGAGCGATCAAGCCCGGTCCTCGCTAACCAAGGCTCCAATCTCTCTGTGGTCGGGTAAATTGGACTCTACTTGTTTGGGAATGTAAAGGCAACGATTTGGTATAGCGGCTGGCCCCTGCAAGTCATGGTATAGGCCAACTACGCATTCACCATGCCCCTAGGACTCTGAATACGGCGCGCCCTTATCGTTAGTGGGCTGATCAACGCCGATACATCTATCTTTACCTTTACCTATACCTGACCAAAAATTAAGAACTGCCTAGTGGTTGTACGTGATCGATTGAGTGAAGCCGAATAGCCAAGATGGTACAAGTTTATTTGGCTAACGTTTCGGCGAGTCCGCCTTCTTCAGAGCCTGGAAGAGAAAAGAGGAGTTTGTGAGATCATTCGCTCAAGACCAATTTCAAGTTTCAGCGGTGAATCAGAAGGCACCAAGAGAGAAAGACGAATCGCGGATAGGGTAAACACAACCAGACCTGGGCAAGTAGGACACCAATGCAAACCACAAGTCGCCGGCAATACATAAGGTAATGTGGCCACCCTAACGAGCCTCTGGCCGACTGTCCTTCGGGTCAAGCCCGCACAGGTCAGCGAATGCTGCCAGCTCCTGTGTCACCTCCACGCGTTCTTCCTTCCTATATGCCTAGTGGTTATTTGTTGTTGTAATATCGGCATCCAAAGGGTTTTAATATTTGGAAACTCAAGGAAACTGCAGGTATATCGAAACCTGGATCACCCAGAGTACAGGAAAAAAATCAGAGGAAAAAAGTCGAAATTGGGAACAATTCTCAGGCGGCATACGATTGAAGGGACATTTCAGTGGATGCGGATGCTGAACTCCTCTGTTGACAATTCACTAAGCTTGTTGTGATAAGGCAAATAAAACGATTTCGGCGGACAAGCTGCCTATGATACCTTGCCACAGTTCGCTGGAAACAAACACTTTACGATTCGCCGTCAGATGAGAAAAAATGTGAGAAACGTGGACAGTGACATGAAAAGGAAAAAAATCAATTATAAGAGAGCCAATGAACTGAAAGTCGAGCGGGTTTGATAGGTTTACAATTGTCAGCCAAAACAATTCTATTTCGACAGCAAGACCTTTCACATCAACTCAATCAAAAAATGCCGATGACGTTGTGAGCGATAACCGCTCGCTGTGAGAGGGTAAAAAATAACCGCGGATTAGTGCAGCTGGTCATAATTGCCCGGCGACCCGACTCATGATCAAAGTAACCAGAGTAATTATCGGCCTAACACCGATGTCACTGAGCAGGTTCGAACAAAGATCTGAGACCAATTAACATTGATACGGTAATGGATTGTGCCTAGGGAAAGGAAAAACTACCAAAAAGTTCTCCTAATTACGAATTCTAGTAGTATTTAGGACGATATACAATAATCTGGATATGTAACACCTCATCACAAAAATCTGGACATCTAACACCGGCCCATATATCGGAAAATAAGCTTTAAAAGGTCTAAACATATGGTGAAATACGGCAAACAACCAGAGAAACCGTAGTGAATCCCTGGTTAGTAATCCTTTGACGCTTCAGGTGATCTTCAAGGGACCGCTTTGGTAAGGCATACGATTTTTGGTCAAAATTCGAAGCGGACATCGATGTTTAATCGGTGTTATTAATAGCCCTACAGGTGGCTGTTGGGAAAATGGGAGCAAAATGCGGCTGCGAAAATGATAAAAATAATAAATAATGAATGACGAAATATGTAGCTGGGACTGATAGCTGGAATAATACAGGGGAGTGAAAATGATCTCTACAAAAAGTGCAAAAATCCCTTGGATGCAACATTTTCGGATAAATAGCACAAACATCAGCAATAGTATCATTTGGCCTGCTGATAACGTTAAGGTACGGAGATTATCAGTTAATAAACACGGAAAGACTTGTCGCCAGTTCAGCGAGCGTCATACGATCGCTGGACTGTTCTGAACTTTCTGAATCTGCTAAAAAGGCACAGTATCGGCACAGAAATACAATGCAAACAAAATAAACAACAAAATTTTTGAAAAAATGTAATACAAACTGCAGGTGTTGGTGGATGTGCGGTGGGTAACAGTGAAAGGCAGTCCAAGAGTGTTCGGGTATGAAGACATGAGAGTACGCTATTGTGATTTCTTGCGAAAGGAGAGGGGTAAAGTCCCATACCTAACCCTAACCCTACAAAGGGACAACCATCTCTCACAAGAGGACGGAAGCGAATGGGACAATTTTCGACGGAAACGGAGCCGTATGAGTCATCAACATGTGCTAACATGTTAAAAGTTGTCAGAACACGTAAAGTTGGTCCGACTCCAGAATTTCAAACTACTAGAAGGGCCAAACGTGGAAGGTAAGAAACACGGCGCTGATCGGCCCCGGAAGAGTGCGCCATGCGCTCGCCTTCCATTCAGAATCGTAGGAGTATGGAGAATGCTTACATGACCTACTTGCAGCCAGTAGATTTACCATTCCAGTCAAGGGCTTATACACAGTTCAAAACTCACTAGACTAATAGTATTCCTAACATTATATTTCATCTTTTTACAGCCTTTCATAGTTTTTCGCCTTTTACTTCTTCAAAAAGAGATAACTTGGGTAACTTTATCTTTTTACAGTATGTATTATGCTTTGTTCCAACTTATCATAAGCTTTCAGCTCCAAATCATTCGGCAGCTTTCCATTTACAGGTGAAATCCTTCGAAAAACCTCTCACCCTTAAAGATATGTAATTAGATCTGTTGGTTTCTCCATGACATTCCTTCATATACGGTATTGTTTCCACTGTTCGTCGGCGTTTCATTTCCTTTTTTGTTATATTGTTCCACTTTCTAACGGCTACTTCGTGCGACGTTACAAATTAGATGGAATAAAAAAGGCCTGGATATTAAGCGAAAATGAAACGGCCAGATGTTGGTGAATTCTGGGGACGAGGATCAAAGGAGTTTCTTCCTCAAACACCGACCACCGGACAGCTGACCTCACCGGTCGGCACTGTACGTGAAGTAGCGAACAGCAAACAGGGCCGGACCTATTCATTGCGCGTTTGTCGTCGGAAAAAATCCGCCCAACAGCTCACATTTTCACCTTGATACCTAGGCAAAGGTAAGGGTAAGGTGGTCGATGTTAGTCAGTATCCTTGTCTTCCGTTTGGAATCGTAGAAGAAAAGTGCTTCGTCTAAATATTATGACTTTGGAGCCCGTCTTCTAGTATTATCACCCTCCATTTCTTCACCTTGATACTACACATTTCTTTCTTCATTTCATTTTATTTGTGTCACCTCTGTCTTTGCTAAGATTTTAAACTTGCTTTTGCCTTTTTGTGAATCTGTTTCAGTTAAAACTTGACAATCTTCTGCTATTTGTGTGTTTCTTGGCGCGTCCTTCATAAAAAAATAAATATCTGGCAAAGACGTCAGACCGCAAAGGTCGGCTAGCCACACAACTTTTTGTTTGAAATAATGTGAAATTATGAAGTGATGAAGTGTTAGCAATACAAGATGAGAATAATTTGAAGGATTTTTTCACTTATTTTTATTGTTCACTGAAAGGAACTGGCGGAAAAGATGAAGAACAAGGAATAAGTTCACGAGCAAGTAAGATGTCACTTAAGAGGTACTTTGCTCCAGCTCCGCCCACTTTGAGGAAGTTCTGCTCAGCAATGAAAATTGTTTCTGATTTCCAACTCTCCATAGAATGTAGTGAGCGACTAATATGAGGCGAGTTCCATGAATTCTTCTTCATTTTTTCTAAGATACAAGAAGTAATTGAGCTCGAAAATGGTATAATAAAGAGTGAAAAAGAATTTCTGCCCTCAGGTACCTAACGTAAAATAGTGTGAACTCCTCTTAGCTGTCGAACTTCTCGAACCTTTGACCTTCGTTAACTATCAGTGAATTCCTCTGAGGCTTAAACTTTCCAGAAGCGCTTAAGACAACGTCAGGAAATCTTTAAGAAAAGTTGTTTAACTCAGTACCCCGGGACCATTAATGATCACTCTGAATATAATAATCATTAATTTCGTTTTTCATTTTAATTAATAATCATTAATAAAAGAAATTGCACAGCGGTAAACGTGAAAAAGACCAGGAGCAGAAAAGGAGCAGAAGTAAAAAACAAAATTAAACAAGAAAAAAAGTAAAAAGGAGCAGAATTGTGGGCGAGTCGTATCAAACCGCTCACAGTTCTACAATGGAACGACGACGTCTGGATAGTGACGGCTGCAAGCGTGATGTTTGTGCAGCATTGCCGGGGTCATTAATACCCGGTTGAGCTGAGCATTGCTGGCTCGGGTGAGAAAGTCGTATCAATCAGCAAATAGTCGATACTGATCTGTTTTAGGCAAACATCAGGGTAAATGGTTTGAAAATTGAACTCCAAAAACAACAATGAACACAGTGAATACACAAAGTCTCACAATGATTTGGTCTATTTGCACCCGAACTGTTGCACTTCTTATCAATTATTTATGCAAGATTCAAACGAGATGATTCCGATCTTAACTGCCCATGTTTCGAAGAATAAACGATCCACACAACTAAGCCATGCCGTTTGTCTAAACCCTCAGAATTTAAATCGAAAAACCCTAGGTCGGAACGCCAATTCTTAACGCAGAAGGGCAGGGCCCGCTCTACACGTAAAGGATTTAGCTCTAGCACCAGTTTCAGGTTGGGTAAACGACAGTTTCTGTTCCCCTCCACGAGTCATCGATGATTGGACATTATAAAAGTTGGAGGCACTACACTTTGTTTTTGACTACAGATGGTGAAATTGCCGATTTACCACGCTAGTCATTATCGTGTTTTATTGGGTTATAATTCCTTTCCGTTAAAATGCTGTGACAGACCAATTCATTTAGGGACACTATAATTAATTGAACGAAAAGGTTACATCAAACAAGAAGAATTCAACGAGTGAACGTGCTTTATCGTGTGATTTGGAGGCGAAATGATTGATGGCTGTCAGTGAAAGATTCAGCGAGCGGTCGTCGTAGTATATTTTGAAGGAACTCTCGAAATATTTTTGAATATCAACTGTTTCAAATTGTTACTAGTACCACTTTCTCTGGAAACTCTTTTCGTATCTGAACAGCATTTCTGTATAACTAACACATTTCTCTTACTCAGTAGCACATCCTTCTTGCAAGGATGTAACAATAACTAAACAAGTAAGTAAATAAATGAATAAAATATCGTCTTGATTACTGAACTACTCCTTTGGACTCTGTTTCTAACAGCATCCTACCATGCCCCTCTCGGAGGGAGGCTAGAGAACTCCGGCACTTTAGCGCTCCCATAATCCCAACGATCCTCTTAATGGATCGAATATTGTTGTGGGACCAAATCAAACCTTTACTGTGTTTCACCGGCTCTTTTTAGGTTTTCTTTTCGTAGTACAAGACGATGAAATCAAAACGGAAGAGGCGGGTAGTGGTTAATAACAACAAGGGCATTTGTGATTTCTGCTGGTTGGATAGTGGTAAACTATGCAGTTACTCATTTATATGTATTTCCAAGACGAAGGCAGAAGAACATCTCCATCGACGTTTTGAAGAAGTTCAAAATGCTCTTTCTCTTACTTGCTAGTTGTAGCGAAAAAGAAAATATACAATCTAAAGAAACATTCCTAACAGGAATCCTGACATGCTCAAACAACCCTACAATCGGAAATCGGAAAAGCTTGATCTACGCAGATTTCTTGAATCTAACAGAATAAAAGTCTCTATCGGTACAGCAATACTTTTGTCAGCCCTATAGACCCAGTTGTGAGTAGTTCTTTTGAAGTTAGGGTGCTTTCTCCTTCAAGAAGGCTAGTTTTGAGTCCCTAGAGGTCCTTTTGAAGAGGGAAGGTCGTTCATACCCTCAGGCTTTGATGTCGTCGGATGAGAGTCAAGCACTTCTAATGGCTATCACTATCAAGACAATGTTTAAAGTGGGGCTTCTGGAATTTCTCGAAAGCATGGTAGCTTATGATCCGAGTCTTTTTTTGAGGCAGCGAGACCTTTTTGAAGAGAAAAGCCTTTTTATATAAAAATTTTGGCGCTATGTGGGTTGGTGGGGTGGCAGGGTGGTGGTCCGCAACTTTACGTCGACTTCAACGTGTCATCATTGTTATATCTGCCATCGTTTACGATCAACTCGGTCGGTTTTGACATGTTTGACATGTAAACTCTTCAGAATTGTTCACACCTTAACATGTTAACCGGCATAGAATCCACGCAATATTACAGACCAGAAAGCTGCACCCTCCAACCCACATAGCACCAAAGTTTTGAGATCAGTCCCTTGAGAGCATTATCTGCCGGAATGAGGAACTAATGGCTAAAAGCGTTGACAATGAAATGATATCGCGAAAAGCGCACACGACAACGGCGTTTAGTGCAATTTGAAGCTATCACCTTGACAACGAGCACTCGGTCGCACGACCCTAGAAACCAACCCTATCAGAAGCAGCAGTTCCTTGCTGAGAAGTAATCACCCGAAGTTTCAATTAACCGTGGTACTTGTCGGGGAAAAATGTCGAGAGTCGAATTTTCCAGAACTTCTCTATCATGATCATGAATACAATTATCTGATAGACTGTTTTTCTTTCTGAAGAAGAAAGAGAAAAAGACAGAAGAATGGCAAGAAGAAGGCACGGCCGCCGGCCTTGTGAACAGCTGCAGATGTCTTGACTCGACGAGTAGGCATGTACTTTCCGGAAAAAACTCCATCCTCATCTGAAACAACCCGTTTTCCAACGAAAATTCTGATTTATGCAGCTTCCAAAGGAATTTATGCGCATAGGATTAAACTTCAAACGTCGAAATGCGAATAATTTCCACAGCAGGAAAAGGAAGTTCGCGTAACTCATGGAGAAGGAGGCAGTTTTGAATCTCCGACTTGTCAAAGTTTTCATAAGAGCCTTTTCAGATACATATGCTTGCGTTTCATCTGAACGCTTATTTAAATTTAATTTAATTTCCATATTTTATTTAAAGCGTGACCGAACCCATTTCAGATCAAATTAAGATTTTGTACTCTGACCACTTTCTTAGACGTGGAATGTATGCTGAAAAAAAAGATATAAAAGTTACATAGATATAATAGAGTTATCAGGTGAAGGTTGGGATGTAGCAAGAGCAACAAACGTGAGGGCTCATTTTTCACTAAAATCTATAAAAATATGCACCTATTCAAAAAATTCCAGGATCGAAGCCTTAGAGCTTTTCACTGAGCCCGTTCTTGATCTTCTGCTTTCACTCCCAGGCAAAAAGTGCGCAAGAACGAACTTATTATACTCTTCAACTATCCGATTCTTGACCGTCTTTTCACGCCGTTCGAGAAGTCTAGAGAGAAAGGTGGATACTTCAATGAGCATCGCTAAATTATAGTTCTTTTTACACGATTGTCGCCCTCTTCTGAACTGCGACCCACTCCTAGAAGAAGTTGGACAATGCGCTCAAAAGAACTCAAGGAGAAGGTTCGGGCGAAGAAACGCCTCTACAACGTCTTCCTCTGCAATAAAACGGCCGCAAACTGGTCCGCGTACAGGGAAGCTAGGAGGGCAGCTAAGAAGGACGTGGACACTGCGATGAAGTTAAAAAAACCAACGTGAACCCACTACTTCAACAACAAGACTTGATTTAATCCAAATCAGCAGTGGAAATGTCCCGACGTTACCCAGGACTCTCTTCCTATTGTCTGGTAACCATCACAAAGATGAAAGCATTTCAATTAGCTGATGGATTGGTACTTTTCAATGAGGTGGGTTTACTAACTTCAGGACATTCCAAGAAGATCTTTCTTCCATTTCCTTATGGCGTCATCGGGGAGTAGAACCCTCACCATATTTGTGACGGATGACTAAGCGCAAAATTCGCGCATCTTTATTCCCGGAGCAAACACATCGCCACTCCTGTAAATATTTCTCACCAGAGGCGTGAATGTCTAGTGCTTTTTGTCGTCGTCGTTCGCAAAATGAGTAGCTTCGTCTCCATCCTTCTGATCATCTCTTGGGCGATTCAGATTTCGGGTAAGTTGCTTTGACATTATCCAGAGCTATGGGTTAATTGTCTTCTCTATCTGGGGAAACAGAAAATAACAAGAAGAAGCTTAAGAAGGGATTGGCGTTGAACATCTGTAATAGCTACATTGATCGCTGTTCGTTCTCGTTGGAGTGCGCCATGCATCTGACTTCCCATAGCATCTGATCATCTGACACTTTTTTCATGAATTTTGGAAATATAAACCTTGAACCTCAACACCTTCCTATTCAAAGTATCTCTTCATATCTGAGACGCTCTCAAATTCTTCAAGGAGCTGTTAGTTAGCTGATCAATAATTCCAAAGGGATTGGTGTATCAATCGATTGTTCAGACGCAATCCGATGTCAAAGCTGCTTCAACTACAACGGGCTGGCCTGCGTAGCAAATCCAGAATGCGTCGCAGATTACTGTATATACGGTAAGTTTCCCTTTCGTAAAAAGATGTTAGGATTGTTTGGTAGCAAATAAGTCGACCGTTTTCTTAATTTCTGCATATGTTTCCAATCCTTTTTAATTGTCCAAAAAATCATTGATCCAGGAGGGCCTGTAACTAATAATTGTGTAACGAGGGCCCAGATTCATGAACGGACGAGCTGTCTCCAAAACCACGTTGACGATAAACCCGCTCGGTCTACCAAACTCTCATTGAGAGGTGTGATAGACTCTCGACAAACCCTGATTAAACCCCGGCGCGCGTTCACCAGTCTAGGTTTGCGCGCCGTTCGGGTGTATGTGGGAGTTTATCGGTGGTTCACCAATGATGAATCTGGGCCCAGGACGTTACCTCTAGAATCAACCCTGGCCTAATCAGTCTTATTAACTATTTCAGAACAGATAATCAGACCAGATGGGGTGGTGTCGGTGAGAAAAGGATGCTCACCGATCGGTCAGTATGAATTCGATGACGGCACGCCGATGACGAACCTGAATCAGTGCGTAACGAGGTTGGGTGACGTTTTACCTGTTGCAGTCTCTGCAGAAATCAGTAAAGTTTGAGAGATTCAAGAAAAAATAAAGGAATAGCGAAGAAAAATTCGAAGATTTCGAAACTTTCAGAATGCTGAGTAGCCTGGATGAATGAAAATGAACATTGCTATCTCATGATCCCTTATACTGCCCTACCTAGACAACAACGATTTTTCTATCTTCCTAGAATTTCTCCAGCTTTCCTACCTTTTACCCAGCTTTACGAGGTGTTGGCAAGAATATGCTTTTGCGTTTCTCGAAATGGCATGAGGAAGAGTTCTCTGTTTGCTTTACAGCTTTACCCCGAATGACCCATTTTAAACCAGAAAGTGAGGATCACTTCATGCATTCCAACAGAGCGTCACCAGCGTTCTTTACTTTACGGATTGAAATTCGACAACAGAAAAGATGAATCAGGCAATATCTCCTCTTTTCCTTACTTCACTTTACTACCTACTTTCTCAACTATTGGAAATTTAAATTTACATACTTTTCGAGCTTCTCACCACCTCCCATGATTTGATTGGCTTGAACTCTGACTCAACAAAAATTTAAAATTTGTCAAGGAATTATTGGGAATTTTAGAACAACTTCAACAGGACAGTACTATGTGCTGCTGTGCTCGTCCGGTGACGACTGCAACAGCCAATGCGTTACGATACCCAACCCAACTCTGCCTCCTACTGATGGTCTTGGTAAGGTATTTCCCGTTACAGAAGTCCCCTCAGGCTTAGGTCCTCTCAGACTTTACAGTCTGCTTTCCAATTGGGAATAGGGAATTTCAGTATCCTGCTACAACTGCATTTCGTACGATGGCAACGACTGTCAGACGAACATCTGTCAGGGGAAGTTCTGCATCTACGGTAAGTGCATCCGGACACTTTAGTTCTTTGTAATTCCATCAGAATAAAACTAAAAACCTTTGCAATATTGATCGAAGTTTGGTCTGCCTATATAACTTATACTACTGGTTTCCACTTTAGTGACATCTAATTTATAATACTAATAACTCCTCTACCACTGTCCTTTCGTTTAATAACCATGTTTTATTATATTTTGTTTCCTATTTTTCTTATATTATATTTATTATATTATTATTATTTATTATGTTCTATTATATTATTGCTTTATTACATTTTGTTTATATTTTTATCAAATTTTGTTTTATTGCTGTACTGCTAGCACACCTTTATATGTATGTCGGAGAAATAGATAAGTTAATAAATAAGTAAATAAATAAATAAATAAATAAATAACTCAAAGTGATGTTTAACGCGGAGCAAATGAAATTTTGTTGATTGTCAGGAATTTCTCCATTAACCCGAGCTTAGCCGTTGTCATTCCGTTATGAGGTGTAGAAAGCGAGTAAAAAAATGAGGACGTTTCAAAATTTGCAAAAAAAAATAAATAAAAAATCTCCATAACAAATTAGATATTTTATTTGGCGTGAACTGAAACTACTGACTTACAGAGCGACGAGTTACCAACAACCAGCTGATGATGAGAAAAAGCTGTTCGGACACATCGGTGATACAGCTTGACGACGGCACAGTGGTTGACACTGTTGGGCAATGTGAAATAAGGCAAGTTTTTCTGGAGTTCTCAAGAAAATTACTAATTTTATAAGATTCTTTCAATATACACTATCAATATATTCTATATAATCTTATCTATCACTCTCATAAGCTTCTATAATTCTATCAAAGTTGTATCAAACATCGATTTCCCTCCCATCCTTTCTCGTGAACAATTGGAACAGGGGTCATTTCTCTAACCATGATGGCATCATTACCCAAAAATAATAAAGGAAAATAATAACCAAACAACTGTAGTCTAACCTGTTATCTGAAATTTTTAATACAAATTTAACCAAATAAAAATATTCCTGGAAAACTTCATCGTGTCTTCAGGGACACACTCAGCTATCGATACTACACCAAAGCCTGTAACGACGCCAATCTATGCAACAACTACTGCAATCCAGACGTGACGACTGAGCCACAACGACGTAACAAATTTTATTCTATGACAAAAACAACAATAAATTTTTTTAAAAAATCGATACTTCATGTAATAAACAATTATTGAACAGAACCGACGGTGACGTGCTACGACTGCGAAGCGTATGGCTCCGACTGTTTTACAGGACGATGTGTTGCTCAGTATTGTCTATACGGTGAGAGCTTTTGAGCAATGTAATTATTTATTTACTCAAAACAAATTTTTATTCCTTTTTTTTCTATCATTCTCGTTATAACATATTCTCGGTGTCATGAATTCTGCGCAATTCATCTCTGTATTGCGGTTTTTCAAGATACAGGATATTTTCACAAAATAAAGAAATTTTTCGAAGTAATGTTTTTCTGTAGTTTTTCCAAATTTGTGTGCCTCAGGCAGAATTTTTTTCAGAAAAACAAAAACGACTCTCAAGTGGAACCACATATGTGAAGAGGTCCTGTACAAATGCGCCCTTTGTCGAATACCCAGACAACAGGCCGTCAACCGCGCTCAACAACTGTGAAACTAGGTGGGTGTTGAACTTTTCACCACAAAGGGTAAGGGTATAAAAGAAGCTTGGGTAAAGTAAAGATTTACTTTATTGGAATACCACTGGGACCACAATGGAACTGAGCTTGAAGATTTAGGACCATTGGCGACGTGCAATATCAGGTTCGGGTATGCAACGACGGCAATCTATGCAATACTCAATGTGCTGCCGACGACGGTAAGCGACTGTTTATACTTGGCAGCAAGAAAACGCGCGTATAGAGCACAGACGTAGAGGAAGCAGCAGTAGGAAAATGGGTATAAAAACGAACATGAAAAGTAAATAGCAAATCTCTTCCTAGTGAAGGATCGAATAAAGGAGAATGTAAAGAAGGCTGGCTCAATCGATTCCCTGAGGATGCGCCATGCACTCCTGTACCATTCAGAATCGTAGAGGCATGGCGAATAGGGGTTTGGCCTATACACTGACTTGGGGGGAGGGCATCTGCTATACCAGCTCAGTGCTTCTATCTTCCAGTCAAGTGTGCTACCAATTTACCCGACCCTGGTCAGATCGAGGGTTCAGTAACCCGGTCGAGGATCGATCGCTCGACCGTTCGGGTGTCAGCAGCGCCTCATATCACTGCACCATGCACGCGCTGGGAACAAAAACTATAAAGACATCATCATCTCTTCCTTGCAGTACTAATTCTTGCAGAACCACTAGTCACCTGTTACGAATGTCAAGCCGTAAATCAGATGGATTGCACTACAGGATCATGTCAAGGGAAATACTGCCTGTTTAGTGAGTTGTAATTATTTATTTCAGAAATTTTATCGATTTTTTCAAAAAAAATTTCAGCGAGATCGCAGACGTCAGCTGGCAGTTACGTGAAGAAATCTTGCACCAACACCGAGACGCTATTCTATGTGGACAACGTCACATACCAGTCGTTCGGACAGTGCGAGTTCAGGTCATTTTAGGCCCTATTTCTTTTTATTTTTGCTTTTTTTCGATTTCTAATTATTTTCAAGAGATTTTCAGACAAATCAATGGCACCAACTACGATTTCAAACTGTGCAATTCGTCGTCAATGTGTAACTCTGCCTGTCCGTTGGGGCCGTACGTTTCGACAACGATTCCTCCTACTACAACGTCTTCTTCAAAATCTCTTACATCTCATTTACTTATTTTATTTACATTTTTTACATTTAGTGTCGCACTGCTTTCTTAGTCAATAAGTTCTTTAGGCATTTAGGATTTCGACAACACACTACACAACAATCTTTATGTTTGTAAAAAGATAGCTGTGCGGATTTTTTATCAATATAATGGTGTATGTTTCTGGTGAGCACACCTGGAAAAGAATATTTGTTTGTAATTGAAAACAAAATCAAAATAAAAGCTTACATTATGTTTTTTGAACGAGGTATACACTGAATTGTTCCTTTCCGGTAGGTCTGGGCGGTGGTGGTGGTGGAGGTTTAGCTGCTGATGCTGGAGCTGGAGCTGCGGAGCTCTGGAAAGACATGAATGAAAAAAAGGAAAATACTAAGGCCAAAGTAAAGTAAAAAATTAGCATAAAAACTGAAATTAGTTAAAAATTGAAGCGCCAACGTTTGGCGTAGGAAAGAGTAGCTCTGTCACCAATAACAAATGAAAAATATCCCCGTAGGCTCCCTACTCTCACCAGGGCCTAAATTCATGACGGGTATCGGCACGATATACCCGAGAATGAACCCCGGTCGGCGCGGTTATTCGCATTCATGAACGCGCCGCGGAGTTCATTTGAGGGATATCGCGGGTCCGTTCCACTCCGCGGCGCGTTCATGAATGCGAATAATCGCTCCGACCGAGGTTTATTCTCGGGTATATTGTGCCGATACCCGCCATGAAATTAGGCTCAGGTGTCGAAGTCCGATACCGCCCGGACCTTCGGAGTTCGGGAGTGGAATTTCTCCATCCATCGAACTACTTTCTAGACTCCCAGGTGACCACTTCTACGGTAGGCACCAGATAGGAGCCAACGGGATGCTACTGACGCCTATTTTCACCAATCGATTATTAAGTTGAAGGAGTGACTACTGTGACTTCATAGCTTAAGGTGTTTCTGAAAATTGTAGCAAGTGTAAGAAAATTCAATCAAACCTTTTGTGGCGGTGGAATAGTTTGCGAGGTAGCCATCCCAGGTTTTGGTGCAGCGTAGGCGGACTGCAAAAATAAGGTAAACACTGAACAAATTCAAAAATATGCCAAAAAATAAAAGCTAAAGGGAATAAATATAAAAGCTTCCTTCTACAAAAGTGAAGCGGATTGAACGTTGTAACTCAAAAAAGATGAAACTGAAAGCAGGAAAAAATGGCAAAAACGACGAAATTGGAGCTTTACAGAGACTACGAGCTCGAAGGGAATCTGGAAAGAAAATACGAAGTTCAGAGAGATTTATCAATAAAATAGGTTATAATTTTTGAAAGCCCTTATTAAAGCAGACATCAAATACTTGAAAACATTTCGAACAAACAAGAAAAAACAAAAAACAGAAAAACAAACAAAACAAAAATTTTAAAAGAAGTTTAATGAAGTTGGAAAAACTACTGATCAATAATCTTCTAATGAGCTTTTGATCCAATGACAATAAGTCGACATCTGTCTACGGTCTTTTTACTAGAATACTTACTTGTCCAGCTGGCAACGGTCCTGTTGTCTTCTGAAAGAAAATCAACCATAAAAATTTACTTGAGAAATTGTAAAATTGGAGTGATGATCGATTTCAAATTCAATTAAACGCATATTGCGTCTACGCAGTTAGCCGCGTAACTTACGCACCACATTTTGGACGTCCTGAAAAACGTCAATATTTAAAAATTAGTTTCAAAAAATCTTACTGCAGGAGAAAATGAAAATGACAAAAAAGAAAAACCACTTGAATGGACTCACTGTAGGAGCATCAAGACCCTAAAAAAGGAAGAGTCACATGCAAAATATTGTTTCTCACATAAAAACTAAATATGAAGGTAAAGTGGTAGGGGTAGGCAAGTTCTCTGAGACTGCGCCATGCATTCGTCTTCCGTTTAGAATCGTTGAGGTATGCGGAGTGTGAACTTGCGAGGGTCTGACGCCGTACAACCAGTGTGTCCACCTGCTCGAACATGTGTGGTGCCAAGAGATGCCTGAGGGATTGAGGGCTTGCTTGGCATGGGTGAGGATTGATCGCTCGATCAGATGGGTGAAAACAGCGCTTCTAACCATGAAGCCGTTAATGTCACACTTACCTTCTTAACGAATCTACTAGGACGTTCCGGTCCACCACACAACGATGTGGACCAGACTTCTCTAGCCGGACCAATAGCCTTCTCCTGAGCTCTTTCCTGCAAAGGTAGAACTTCAGTCTGCCAGACATAACCGTTCGGCCGTACGGGTAAGTCTTTACCCACCTTCTCAACCTGTTGCACCGTTTTACCTTCCACTTTCGACTGAACCAACACATCGGCTCGGTTGATGGCGGGTTCTTGTCCCTTTTGCACACTTTCGGCTCTTAAGTTTTACTCAATAGAAATCTCCAGAACACCGAACGTAGCTTATAATTTGAAAAAAAAAAGATCAGAAACAGAGTCGATAATTCCAGCACAGAAAGAAAGGAAAACCAGTAAAAACAGTATTTGAAGACTGTTTCAGAATATGTATATCTCCAAGCTAGTGGAAATTTTTGATTCATGAAGCTTCATAATGCAATTCACTGTTTGGAGAATCACTTCAAAGGTTGTTGAGTCTGTATAGGAAAGTAAAAACGGCGAAGTATAAGGTCCTT
This sequence comes from Nippostrongylus brasiliensis, assembly GCA_030553155.1. NCBI lineage: Eukaryota > Metazoa > Nematoda > Chromadorea > Rhabditida > Heligmosomidae > Nippostrongylus > Nippostrongylus brasiliensis. The sequence goes on from CP130733.1 coordinate 3,731,182, forward strand.
GTTATACGTTCGCTCACCCCCCAGCGTAACTCGTTCATTCAGTATCAGACACCGTGGGGCCAGACACGTTTGTACGAGTTATCACGGTGACACTGGCGTGGTGACGCTCACGGGCTGTTATGCAGACGCTCGCGTACCTTTCACGCTCTAGTCGCTGCGCATTGCACTGCGATTGACCCTTTCGCTGGGGGTGGGTCGATCACCTCGCGCATTGCTCTGTATGCTTCGGGCGCGTGCGTGCTTGCGTCGCGTGCTCAGCGTCTGAGGTTAGCGGCGCACGCGATCACCGCTCGCAAGCCGCTGACGCTCACCGCGAGCGAATGTATAACAAGGGCCTAACAAGATAAAGGATACGAATCAGAGGAGGATCATTTGTAGAGCATAAAACTTACCGTACAACAGTTGGCATAATAGCTGCAGTGGTCTGCTCCTTTAGTTCTCTGATGAGGACTGGCTGCTTGTTGTTACCCTAAAAATGGAAATTTGACATTTAGCAGGTTTTCTAATTGGGGCAACACCTGTGCATGAATAGATGCGGCACAGAAGTCAATAGTTCTTCAGTCTTACCCAAGCATATTCTCTTTGGGTACCCAGTCAACAAGCTCATATGTTAGCGGGGCCCTCGATACAAAACGATTCTGAAGAAATAAATCCAAGGCTAAAGGTAACGGTCAATCAGCTCTGCTCGGTACCCTAAGAACGCGCCACGCACTCGTCTCCCATTCAGAAACGTAGAGACAAGGTGAATGCGCGTTTGGCCTGAGCTATGGCGCTGCGCAGGCAACCTTAGTATCTGTTTACCCGACCACGATGGCTTTGAATGTCGGGTTAGCTCGAGCGAAGATCAATATCTCGAACGTGTCAGCGGAAGTAAATTCTACACACCTTTTTTTAGTTTGAGTTTTTTAGTTTTGTTTTGTTTTGGTCAAGTTTCTTCTTCAGTAAATTAACGATTGTTCGACTTAATCCTTTACCTGTCACTACCATTTCTTTAAAGAACATAAATAGAAAACCCTATACTGTCGCCAATTTACCCACCAAAACGATAATACCACACTGTCTCTCGTTCGGACCAGGATTCTCGTTCGGTTTGATGACTCGTTCGTTGCCATTCTCGTCTTCGACGAGCTTTCCGACAATATCGCCAGGTTTCGCGTTCTTTTCCGGTGTTGTTGGCACCGGAGGAGCATCTTGAACATTCAGGATAAGTTTTGAGTTAAATCAAGTCCAAGGAGCCCAGATTCATGATTGACAAACACCCTGTTAACCTTCAAATATACCCTGGGCATAGATTCATGAACGGACGAGCGGTCTCTGAAACCGCGTCGCAGCCAGAACCAGACGGCAGAGTCGATGAGAGAGTGCGTTTAACATACGAAGTTTAGAGTAAGAATAAAAAGGTGTGCGCCGTTCGGGGTATATCTCGGGGTTTATCGGGGGTTACCAATGATGAATCTGGGCCCTGATTTTATCAGAGAGGCAAACATGGGATTTATCACAAGATCGTAGCATAGGAGTGGAAAACCACACTCGGAGCGTAGGAGTGGAAAACCCAGGCGTGGAGACTACGAGGTAACGGATACCCCGGGTCCAAGGGTTATCGAAGAGTCAACAATTCGAGCTTTCACACTTCATTGAGTCCGACTTCAGTGTGAAGCGATGACTTCCGCTCTTAGACTGATCCTGTACTGCCGGGTAAATTTCAAGGTTAACGGAGCGTACTGATAGCCCTGAAGGGTAAACTCAATACTCACTATACTGGGCACCAAACTGTTGACCCTGAGACACCGCAAGTACGCAAACTCCATCTCTGTTTCTCGATATCACACCAACAGTTGCGTTTCTGTCCTGAATTATTTTCAGTTTTTTTTAAATTGTCAAAATATTAGACGAACGCGAAATTTCGACCTTTACAACATAATTTTCGGTAATTTGACGAATTTCTGGCATTCCATTCCTGTTGATATCCACTTCAACAGGTGGATTAACTGAAAATAGGCGATTTTTTCGCCCAGAATTTTGTAATTTTTGTAGTAGAAAATTAATTATTACTATCTCTTCCGACTTTGTTCTGTAGATTTTTGTCCACTCCGGGTACTACCAAGTCGGCCGGCTTATTGGTATTGTCTGGCTGCAATTGGACTTTCATTCAGGCACTCTTGTGTAAATATTCGTTCTATGTTTAATTCTAGGGTTAATTTTACCTGCGTGAGTCACATTTACCTGAATTTGACCATCGGCGTAGAAAATACTTTCACCATGTGGTCCAGGGCGTAGATAACCAGCTGTGTAGTTTCTGTTCTTCGGCTTACCATCCGGACCTTTCTGAATTTTGTCCTCCGGAATGAACTGTGGTGTGTCTGCAAGATACATTAACTAGTTACAGTAATCCCTTACCCAGTGCTTACCCAACAACCCGCTATTACGGTAGCGGACTTACCGTGAGCTCCCTGGACGAGAATTCCTTTCATTGGCTTGTCGATTTTCTGATTTGGCCCCACTTCCGGTCCCTCCGGTTTCGCAATATCGACGAGAACCGCACAACCAGCAGGACCCTGTCACAGTCTTTCTCGTAAAATAACCTTTACAAAGAAAAAATAAATTTAAAAATTAAACTTAAAAAATAGATTCTAGAAAAATAGATCCGTCAAAAATATAGATCCTGCTTACTTCATACAGCATTTTTTTAAAAATCTTACCACGACAGCGATTTTGTCCGGAGTGATCGCACCGTCGATGGCTTTTTCCTCGTCAATTTCCGAGTCCTCTGCATGCCGTAGATCCACAACCTTCCTACAAACCGACATATTCCCGTTAATAACTCAAAAATTCTTTGGGAAATATTCTCACTTCCTGTCGCTGCCATCATCCTTCACCATACCACCGCCGGCGGCTTTTTTCTCTTTTTTCTTCTCTCGCCGCATATGTCTGTGTTTTTTACAATATCGCTTTTTGCCGTTCGCTAACTTCACACATGCACAGGGCGGTGGATCCAACATAATCTGCGATTTTAGTTACAATATTTTCATAGTTTATTTATTTATTTTATTTATTTATCATTTATTTCCAGTCCATAGTGAGCTGAAGGTTTAGACCCAGAAGGTTGCAGGCGACTGGGATATAGTGTTACTAACATAGAAAGAAAAAACAACACAAAAAAAGAAAAATATATAGTTACAATATATATTTTTTAATCTGCTATTTTAGCTGCAACATATATTATTTTTACAATATTTCTTTTCAAACATTAAATTTTTAGGTTCTCGCTTACAAATATGACTTCTTGACCACCGCACATCACTTTATGCATAACAGCTCCGGTAGTTTTTTCTGGGTCCATTCCAGGTGGCAGTTGACCTTCTGCCTTTAATTTACGCATATCCTCTGAAATTTATGGAAATAAACATAAGTTGGTTCTCCATTCCAGGTAGCATTTTCTATATTTTATCAATTTTATCGCCTTAACCCATCGATTAGGCACTATCAGGTCGATTGTCCTTTATGTCCTCAGGCACAATGGATAGGTGATTTCTCTAGCCATCATAGTGTATTAGTGCAGTGCCCGGGAAGGGCTTACTCTATACGTTTCCTTAGTTTTCTTTATTCTTCACTTATCCTTTAATTACTAGCCTTTAGTAAGTGGAGTGCCAGGAGTTGCCTCAATCTCCTCCTTTGTGGGCATCATGCTCACATTAGCGTCGGTTCCAAGATTCATCTGTAATTGTCAATCGCTGTCCATTCAAGAAGTGCTTTTATTTATTTATTTATTTAAATATTGAACATTTTTATTTGAATCTGAATCTATTATTTTTTATGTAAATAAGATTAACAAAAAGTACTTTGAAGAATTATTCTTGTAAAATAGTCAAAAATCGAAAGGCTACCGGCCATTTTCCCGTCAATTTGTATACGCTTTCACCATAGGACTGTCAGCAGTCTCATATTCTCTTGAATAAGTAGTTTCTTTCAGGTTTTTGGTGGTTTCTACCAGACTTCCAGACATGTGCCTACATCCTTTCCCATACGGGTATTTGCATACCCAGCCTGTTCATGAATCTCCCAGATTTCTCAAAATCCTCAACCAAACAGGAACAACAACAACAGCATTATCCCAAGAGTGCTCGTTTGCACACCTATTCCTCGCTTACGAAACTTTTGAAACCTCCTTAAAATTAATTATTTTCAGAAAATTGAGGTCCATCTTTCCACTCTTTTCTACTTACTCATTCTCTGTCCGTGTTTTTCATATGGATGCATCCTTCCTCGCTCTTTTACCTATGTATTTCCTGTACCCCATTCCCCAGACACGCCTAATCTTCAGGCTCCTGGCTACCTACTAGGGCCCAGATTCAGCATTGGTAACCCCCCAATAAACCGCGAGTATACCCCGAACGGCGCGCGAACCGAGATTCGTGAACGCTCGCCGGGGTTTGTCGCGGGTCTATCACACTTCATGATGAGGCAGGGTCTGGGAGACCTCGACGGTATCGGGCGGGCTTATCGTCGACGGGGTTTCGTAGACCGCTGGACCGATCGCGAATCTGGGCCCAGGTCTTCTTTTGTTCAGAATAAAGAGTTTAGATCAAAAGTCCTTGGGATTGCCAACGGCCACTCCAGCTTCATCTTCTTTTCCAAGACAAGAAATCATCAGCAACTGACAAAGAGCTACTTATCAGTATCAGTCCCAGTCTCACCTGTCATATCTTGAGAAGTTTCCCCGTAACTTTAGAAGTGCTTATCAATGGTGTGTAGACCGGTCCTAACAGCAAAAAGGAAAAAATGAAATTTTTCTCGGCATATCATCTACCAATTCCACAAATCCCAGAAAGTAGGTGGAGTCGAATTTTACCCAAAAATTTTGATGCCCTGTCATATTAGTCCTACAAGAATCTGAGTCTGGTTAACTGCAAATAAGCTAAACGTGAGCGTATTATTTCTTCAGGTGACCAGAGAGCCCCACAAAGTTGTCTTTGGTTTGTAGACGTTCATACTGCTCTATGACAGGTATCTTATTCCTTCGAACTGTATCCGCTCTTAAAAAGACTGTTCACTCACCGCCTCTGAAATAGGAATTTGTAAGTGAAAGTGAAATAAAGCTCGTCTGCTACTGTTCGTCACGTAGCCTGAGGGAACTCACTCGAAGACGACGCCATCGTTGCTGTCTGAAAGGGTAAAATCAGTTAACCATCCGGCAAAACTATCGGGTGAGTGCCTGAGTGAAACCGACCGACCAGTGAGTGGGTTAGTAGGAGAGCTCACGAAGGTACACAGCTATGAACTGATACCAACCTCAGCCGCTCTATTTGGAGTGATTTTCATCAGTGATAAGCAAAAAGGATGGATCCCTATCATACGGTATGTTTTAGCGGTTAATATTAGTCACACGAAATCAGAGTTACAGAAATATAAATCTATCAATCAGAATGCGCCAAGGTAACCTAGAGATGTTGAAGAATCTGGGAAACGTAGTTGCATAGAATGACTTTATTTACTGTTTTTTTTTCCTCAAATCACAGCTCAAGAGCTATATTTCTCTCAGATTCCTCAACAAAGTCGCCGGTTACAGTAACTGTGAGCTTACTAAACCCAGCCCTCTAATCCCAAACACGTCACAGTTTCTGATTCACTAAGGTAAAAGGATGTCCCGTGCACGGTCGAGTGTACGACACTGAGAAAATTGCATAGCTCCACAAGTTTTCTCTTCTTGAAACCTCGTACGGTCTCAAGAGTTACCTAGATCTTACCCACCGAGGCATTGGTGAACGGGTACCACCCTGGTAAGTCCTAGAATTTGGCTCTCGAGGAACTTTCTGAAGCGATGATTTCAAGTCTCCGACTTTTACCCATTCTCGTTGTACTTTCTGATTTTGTTTCTGGAGGGTAACCTAGCGATTTGACCTGGACATTCTTACAGGGACCCTGACAAAACTTTTTTCTTTTTATAGTGGTTGTACTGGGGAAGATCGCAGCAAAAAATCTACAGCGATCAGGACCAATTCGATTAGCCGTTTGATCGGTGGGCGCGCGGGAGACGAGCCCACTGCACATGGTTCTGGTTTGGTTTCGTCTGTTACCACTATTTTTTGGCGTCTTTTCCTCCCACTAATATTAGTGGATTTGCTTGTTTTCCTTACTTTTTTTCATTCTCTGTCACGAAACTTCATTAAAATGCAATTTTCAGATTAAAGCGAAGTGACATTTAACCTAAACATATGCCGTCGTCGGATCCACCACCCTATCCCGGTCTAGAGGAAGGGAACGATGCGACATTGAAGGACAACACAGTTATACCTTCTAAGGTACAGTTTTCTTAGAAGTGGTCCTACTCTTCGTTTTTCCTTTTAACCAACTAATCTTGTTACATATTTGCCTTATTATTCTAGTTGAAGGGGATGGACTATGATCTGATAACCTCAGTTTCTTCAATTTTTGAACAAAGTTTGATCTAGATCAACTGATTCATTGTTGCATACATATTGCAAATTTGTGAATCTTTGAAGGCCCAGGGAGCTTTTATTTATTTATTTATTTATTTATTGAATACTCCACAAGGCGTGCTATCACAAGTTAGGTTTAAAAGTAAATTAAAGGAAGCGAGAGGCGAGCCGAACCACCGAACTTTTTCACCCCGAAAACACCCTGAAAACCGAAACTTTCGCCAAACCACCGGTCTATTTCACCCTGAAAATTGTCGAATTTTCTTCACAAATTTGAGTTGGATAGTGATGAGCAAATTCAAATTTCCTTGGGTACCGTTCCTTTATTTCGTTGGATGCTTTGGCAATTTCGATTTTACCCGGTACTTTGTACCATGTTCTCCAAAGCAAAGTAAATGTTAGGTCTCTGAAATACTTTTTCTAGAAGGTACTCCTTATAATTTTGTATTTCTGTTTCCATAAGTAATTTTAAAAACACATTTACAGGTCGCTGAAACCAGATCTAATCAACTTACCCACCAAAAGACACCGGTTGCCGGCCCGGCTATGGAAAGTGAGCACTTTCCGTTTTTTCTGACACTTGTAATTTGTCATGTTTCTTCTACTGTCTGGTAAATTGCAGTGGGAACTTTGCCGTCGGTGCCTTCCACCGGAGCCACTAACACTAACATGGTCCCTAACACTCCTTTGCCATACGCCACCGCTCCGAATACTCCCTTGCCCTCTCAGAATCAGTTCGCCGTACCACCGTATGCAGCACAGCAGGCACAACCGCTTGGGTAAGTTTGATTATACCATGGTTACCCACCGGCAATGTCGAGGTTCGCTTTCGAGCTATGAATCAAATTCGAGTCAAATATGTAGGGCGCAGAGTGATTTGACCGGGTAACAATAATAAACCGCTAGGTAATTAATGTTGAGCAATCAACAAATATGAGGTTTGGAATCTTGACAACCGGCTGGTTTCTGTTACGGTAAGGTAACGGTAAGAGTAAAGGTGCCCGCGTTGGTCAGTCCCCTAAGGCCGCGCCACGCATTCGTGCTTCATTTAGAATTATAGAAGCATGGTGAATGCGTATTTGGCCTTCACAACGACCTGCGGGGGTTAGATGCTATGGAATTTACCCGATCCTGGGCCGGGATTCATGAACGAAATCGTTAGTGAATTTCATCGGCGGTTAGATTTCACCGGCCAGTTCACCGACAAAACGACGAATCACGTTTTGGCGGGTAACCGAAGTGAATACGTCAACCTTTCGTGAATCCCGGTTCTGGAGAGTTGGAGCGCTTGGTTAGCCTTGGCGGGGATCGAACGCGCGACCGTGGTACGCTGGTAAGAGACGTAGGCGGACAAAAATGTTTTTAGAGCTCCTCTAAATGGAGGAATGGCTGCACCTGGAATGCCTACACAAGTAATGCCTGTACCAGGAGTTTCCGCTCCAGGAATGGCCCCATGTGTCGGCTCACCACCGTCGATGCCGATGGGTTACGGTACAGCAGGTGTCCTGCCTGGAATGGCACCGTACCCCGGAGCAGTACCGATGCAACCGATGCAGCCGATGTACGGACAGCCACCGATGGCGATGAATCCGGCCCCGGCTCCGCAGCCAGGTGTTGGCACAAATCCTACGCAGAGCGGTAGGTAGACGACCGATTTTTGCACTAAATTTTCGATCGTTCTTCGGTTTTCAGGCGGAATAAACCTGATCGTGAACACCAACGCCAGTTCCGGCTCGAATTCCGACTCTAAAGGAGGCGCAGGAGGGACGCAAGGAGCTGGAGCGGGCGGAACGACTCCTGCCCCGAGGCCATGCCCAAAGTGTCGGCTAGGTTACATTACCAGAGGACAGGCGCGGGTCAGAGAGGTTAGTCGAAGGAGTCGACCGAGTCGACCTAAGCTGTTAAGGTGGAATAAACCTGAAATTAGAGAGAAAAAAGAACGCTATTAATTTCTATATGATTACCTAGGTATTATTGAGCGGATAGAATCTAAATCTAACGATTTTTCACCGAAAATATTTCTGAAAATCATATTTTTCAGATGTGCATCAAGGCGCTCGCTTATGCTACCGTGTGCTGCACGTGCTTCCTGCCGTTGCAGCTGTTGAAGACCAACTATGTCGACAAATGCACCTACTGTGGTGAGGAGTACGGCTTTAGAGGCGAGCTCTTCGAGAAGCCCAAACCACCGAAGACTTGACGAAAAACCCCTCAGGCACCGATTCTTGGACCACAAGCCTCTGTTTGACCTTGAACTTGTCAAATTTACATTCAGTATTGTGTATTTTATGTGCATGCCATTTTTACGGGATTTTTTGTACACCGTGATGATAAGTGATTGAATAACGCTGTAAATAATAAAGTTCGCGCGTTTTCAGTGGAGATTTTAAGATTTTAGTCGAACGAGAAGTCAAGTACTCCACTGTGGAAGAGAATAATACGATTTTCATAGAGAGTGAATAGTCTCCCGAGGAATTATCTGATAAAGACCTACGAACGGGCTGGACTTTACGATATCTTGATTTCTAGAAATTTCTGGGTTCTCTACATAGTTGCTGTTTGTACTGGCGCTTTTGAGATCTGACTTTTGGTGTCGGAACTGCTCATGTGTACCTCCTTTAATTGCTTTTTCAATTTCACCCGTGGGGATTGACATCGCCACCCCACGTCAGGCGTGGGAGTGGCTAACAACTAGGGAGCTTACGCCTGGAGCATCTTTAATCCCTCAGGCAACTTTCTGCAAACGTTTTGCAGGTATAAATCATCTAAGCCTCACTGTGTCCACGGTCGACCGCTGAAACGCGGGTTCAAATCCCGTCGGAACAACGATTTTTGCCATAATTCTAGAGATATCAATGCAATCTCATCAACATCCACCTCTGCTGGTTTTAGTAGTAATCTGTGAAACGCCGTGTTTCAGTTAGAATTCCACGATAAATTATCTTACAATTAGTTCCTCAACTATCCTATATTATAATCAAGCGGAGTATGTCTCTGTAGATGAATGTTAATTTCATTTCTCAAATGAGTGCGGTCGGTGGTGGTTTTATCACTGCTTATCACCGAAACCTTACATAAACTTCGTTAACCAGCCGCTCAGCGGTCTATCGGTCAACCCCATTGAAAATGAGAACAAGAAGTTTGAAAATGAGAATGAAATGAAGGGAATGTGGCTCACCTCGGCGAAGGAGATAGGCTAGCGATTTATTTACCTTTCAAGCAATAACTTGCGGACAGACGTTTGGAGGCCGAGATGGCTATGAAGGGCTGGTTACTCGTACAGGTAAAAGGTAAAAGTGCCGGGGTTGATCAGGGACGCGCCATGTACTCGTGTCCTATTCAGAATCGTAGAGGCGTGATGAATGTGTATTTGGCCCAGACAATGACCTGCGAGGACCAGCAGCTACACCAAGTCTTTACCTTCCCAGACAGGCCTGGTACCCATTTATCCAATCATGCAGGACTCGGTCAGCCCGGGCCGAGATCGATCGCACGACTGTGTGGGTGACAGTGGCGCGTCGTACCATTACAGGCCCCTGATCATTCACAATAGCTATAATATAATGTGAATTCCCTCAGGATCGTTCTTCCTGCATGTGACCTGGTCAGGAAGGTTTTTGTCTAGCCAGACAGCATGCTAGAAATCCTCGTCCACCTCGATCTTTCACTTATCTCTTATGAGTACTGATTGTTCCGGTACCTACCGGTATTTGTTTCTGGTACATGGCTAGGAGGCGCTATTAACAGCTACACGGTCGCGCGATCGAGCCTCGACGGGTTACCAAAGCCTTACATTGCTTCGAGGTCGAGCAAATTGGTACCAGACTTGTTTGGGAGGGTAGAAACTGACTTGGTATAGCGGCTGACCCCACAAATCATTGTAGGCCAAATACGCATTCACAATGACTCCACGATGCAGAGTTTGTGGCGCGCCCTTAGCTGACTGACCAGCGCGAGCTCCTTTACCTTTACCGATACCTTTACCTTTTGCTTTATTTCGCTGCTTTATTACTTTATTCTGTAATTATTTCGAGAATGCTAGAGGAAATCAGGGGCTTTGGGAGGTGTCTTTCTTGTTCCGATAGCGTTTCGTCATCGAATACATTTGTATTTTTCGTACTTTTCGATTGCAGTTGTAATTGTTCACCTAGGAGAAGTGGAAGGAGGAGCCAGTACAGCAGAAATCCAACTCCTTTGAGCAGTTTGTATGTCTGGAGTGTCTGAGAGTGTTTCCGTCATAACAAAATCAGGCAGGCGCTGGAAAGACTAAGGAAATCGGAACACGGCGTGAACACCCACACACACACACCCACAATCAGAGAAACTTTGGCTGGCCGTAGATGACGTTGAGGCTGCTCACCACTGGATATTTGTCCCCGAACGCTCCCTATTTCGCATTTATAGGTGAATTCTACCTTCGAATTCATCTCCTATTCTGATTTCATTTGAATACTGTAATATTTTAATTGCCATTCAGCTAGAAATAGCCACGGACTGTAATTAGGAAGGGCATATAATGAGGTCGATCTCATTAGCTCGTCACCGCTCTTTTGAGGTCGAAGAACGTTCCCGTCAAACTTTGGATTTTCTGAATAATTTCTACGCGTTTCCTAAGCCAGGAGATGAGTAATTTTATTCCGATTTGATTTTCATACACTCGAGGTCGAGTTCAACTTTAGAAAATTTTCTAAGGAACGTGAGTTTTTAGTTATTCAATCTATATCATTCGGTGTTTCTGATTGATTTGTTTATTTTATTTACTTAATTTATTTTATTCATTTAAGGTGCGGGCTTGGACCCACGTGCAAATGCATGAGAACAACAACTCCCAAGTCAAACTTAAATGACAGCTATATAGTGCAGAAAACCATTTTGACAAAAAGCTGAAAAGCTAAAAAATGCCTTAGAGCAAGCGAAAAAAATAAAATCAAAACCAAATTCCCAGTCTCAATTACCCTTCAATATATCTGTTCTGAGAGATGGGTAAAGGAAAAATGAACTTGCTAATCACCCAGTACCCCATAACACATTTTTATATTTTCCCCCTAATGACTGATTGCTGACGAATTGGCTCCATCAGATAATGACTGATGACAATGCCTGAGGGAGCGGACCAGGGATTGAACAGCTGCAAATGGTTTTATACTTTTTGAATAGTTGTTATGTCAACCCCGACGGCGGATGTCCTCAGGTTCAAATTTAGGTCGGTAACTGCCCGATTCTACATTGAATTAATCGATTATATGACACAAATGCTCACACCTTTATATTCCTAAATGCCCGATCCTGCATTCGACAACATCATATCTGATATTTTTTTCAGTAGAATTTCTCTTCATCCGCCAGCCCAGTTTCCTCTAGTAGAATTCTCCAACATCACAAAAAACTCAAAAAAATTAATATAAAAATATAAAATAATGGGACAAATATATCAAAATATAAAAAAATTCTGGGTAACAAAAATATGTTAGTGTTTATTCACCACAAAAAAACTACTGAAAGAACTACTAATAACAATCTTAAATAATTTATATTAAATCTTGAACTAAATCTCACTGCTACCTTGCAAAATACCGAGGATACCTTGAGAGATAGCGAAAAATGTTTCTGGTAAATTTGAACCATTCACTGCCTCGAGTCTAAATGTATACCTTCCTACTTGGAAGTCCCTGATCATGTTTAAGAGCCCGAATCATTGAAATAGCCTATAGGTTATGCTCGGTTTGTTCATCCACCTCTCCCGGTTTCGATGTTTAAAGCTCCATTAAAGGGTTGTGAAGGCGAAAAGCCTGGAAGGTGGAACCACCTATGACCATTCCTAGGTTCACTGATGCCCTTCGGTTTGCCAATTCCGAAACACTCCCGAAATCGAATACACCACCAACAAAAACCACTCCAAAACAAACGAGGTGGCTACGCGAGTCGATTAGATTATCGTTGCGATGCGAGGCAATTGAAAACATTGAAGCTATCGAAAAACAAATCACTGTGATCAGATGTTATTGGAGCGGAACGGCCGGATTCGCCCGGTTGCAGTTTGTCGGCTAATTATTGTGCTGTTGATTTCACCAAACAGATTCCTCCTTCGTGGTCGTATTACGTGCCTAATCACTGTAAACAACACTGAAGCACTGCTAGCCACTAGAAACACTTCCGCTGAGATCCTTGAGTTTCCTCTCCCTTCTAAGCTGTCACTTGAAGCCTTTGTAATCCCTGTCATTCATTTCTTCTGCAACTGTTACGATTGGAAGAAGATCAAAATTCATTTTAACCTCACGTTTCGATCCTTTCGTCATCTTCAGAGGCCTAAAAAAGTGGCTCGAAATTTCCTGACCTTCTTCAGAGGCCTAAATAACACTGAAGCACTGCAGACGCCGAAAGGGTCGAAACGTCAGGTCAAAATAAATTTTGATTCTCCCTAATAACCTGGTTCGGCACAGAAGCATTCTAGAAGTTTAAAAGCATGCCGAGTTTTCAAGAAGAGAGAACTTGGGAAGGGGATGAAATAGTGTCACTTTACTTTTAGATGCTGAACTGAAAGGCTTCAAGTGACAGCTTAGAAGGGACTGGAAGAAGATCAAAATTCATTTTAACCTCACGTTTCGATCCTTTCGTCATCTTCAGAGGCCTAAAAAAGTGGCTCGAAATTTCCTGACCTTCTTCAGAGGCCTAAATAACACTGAAGCACTGCAGACGCCGAAAGGGTCGAAACGTCAGGTCAAAATAAATTTTGATTCTCCCTAATAACCTCGTTCGGCACAGAAGCGTTCTAGAAGTTTAAAAGCATGCCGAGGTTTCAGGACGAGAGAACTTGGAAAGCTGATGAAATAGTGTCACTTTACTTTTAGATGCTGAACTGAAAGGCTTCAAGTGACAGCTTAGAAGGGACTGGAAGAAGATCAAAATTCATTTTAACCTCACGTTTCGATCCTTTCGTCATCTTCAGAGGCCTAAAAAAGTGGCTCGAAATTTCCTGACCTTCTTCAGAGGCCTAAATAACACTGAAGCACTGCAGACGCCGAAAGGGTCGAAACGTAAGGTCAAAATAAATTTTGATCCTCCCTACTTACCTGGTTCGGCACAGAAGCATTCTAGAAGTTTAAAAGCATGCCGAGTTTTCAAGAAGAGAGAACTTGGGAAGGGGATGAAATAGTGTCACTTTACTTTTGAAAGCTGAACGTAGATAGGAAGGAAGTGTGGAAGTGATGAAAAAGTTGGCTTAAAATCCTCAGAAACCTGCGAGACTTTAATTTCAACCCCTAAACAAACATTATCTCAGTTTCCGTCCTTCTATGCCTTTCCTTCTGTCTCGAATTTCTCTCTCTGTTGCAGAGTCCTGGAGTATACGTACATATATCTCGATTGCAGTTTCTCGCTAAGATAGCTGAACACTCCTTAAACTTGCTTTCCTTGATGCTACCATTATTTGCTTATTTATTTATTTATTTATTTATTTAAGACGTGATCGGGTCACGTGAAAATGAAAATAACCTGAGTAAACTTAATTTGTGATGACAAAATAGCAAGAATAACCAATGCAACATGATTACAGTTCCAACATTCTGATAACTAGAATCAAAACTACTTGAAGTGTGAATCAATAATGTTTTCTTTAATTTGAACACTTGTGTTTTCGCTGATGGACCCAGTGATACTAGGCCTATCAGTTGAAATCAAGCAGATTATGGGACAGGAACTTACACTGCTTACCCAGCCGCTTACAGAGTAAATCATTTCACCTTACATTTTAGGCACCTACAAGTGCACGGGTCAATGTTTCTATTCTGATCCATACATGAATAGAGCCATTATCTCTATTGCAATTTGAGCCGTTATTTTTCTTGCTTTTTGTTATTACTGTTTTAGCTACTATTTCTGATTTCCATATACTACGTCATGCAATCTTTAGCCTCCGTAGGTCCCGTAAGCCTCTGCAGCTCGTGAAAAATTCGCAACAGTAGGAGGCAGAGGCGGTGGGGGAGCAGACTACATTAGGAAAATAAGGAGTGGAAAAACTCAGCGAAGCAAAGGCTTACGGTGAAGAAAAATTGCACTTTGTCGTCAGCCTATAATTAGGGTTGTGCTCTTGCAACATTGAAAAGGCACTTTTTCGCAGCTCCTATGGAAATTTTCGGGAAACCGCTGGTTCTTCGTAGATCTATCGGCTCCTTTGAGGACGCTGTGGAGTTAAGAGAATAATTACAATCTCCGAATTGTGCTATTTTCCATAATAAAGATGTTTTTTCAAAAAAAAATGAGAATAGCAGTGAGAAGCTGACTCTCATTTGGTCGCTGGATCTATTTAGCTATCTGATAATACCTCTAAACTATAAACGTCCTAATAATTTAACCTGATGTCTCCGTTTTTGTGTGTGGGAAATATGGTCATGTTTTCCTCTAAAAAAAGGGAAAATGATCTCTCCTTGTTTGTTACCGTCTTGTCTTTCCGCCATTTGGGAACACGGTCGCAGATCGAAGTCCAGCGGCTTCGTATGACAACATAGAAGTAAGCCGAGCTGATGATGATTCGTCATAAATGCCGATTTTGGTCCCAGAGATCAACGCTTTCAATTAGCATGTACACCTGAAATCCGACCGAAGCACCTGTCGTCATCTACGTGTTGGCCAAAAGTTCCTCATGCCGTTCTGAGCTTAGTCGCGGAACTGTCGCGACGGTTGAACTAGAATTAAGTGAATTTTTCAAGATGTAAAATAAAAATATTCTCCTACATTCTACCTATGTTCTACCTTTCCGATTTCTTATCGAAAAGAAAAATAATTCTCATCATTCCATGAGTCATGCTTCTCCTTGTCGTGGGAGTTGTAATTCCTAGGGCAAGTGGATTGTTCTTCGTCTCATTAAGACAGCAGGAAGGTAGAACATGAGTGGGATGTAGAAAAATACTCTTCATTTCCACCTTAAAAACCACCAAATTCTACTCGCCAGTAACATATGTAGTTTTGGAACACTTTTCATCCTCCTTTTTCTACAACTGTCTTCATTAAGTGGACATTTCCTCTTTTCGTCTTTCGAGCTACCTTTTGCCAGCCCCGAAACCACTGTCGTTAACCTAACGGGTTTTTACTTTGTCCTATCTATACGTTTCTTTCTGTTTTCCCTCTCAAAAGCTGCCGAAGGACTTTCATCAAGGATTATCTCAATGACTTCATTGATTTGTTACAAACTGTGTCTATTTTTTCGTTTTTTTGTGTTGTTATTCTTCTATGTTACTAACATTATACCCAGTCGGTTGTAACCCACTGGATTTCAATGTTTAGCCCACTATGGACTGGAAACGAATAAATGAAATGAAATAAATAGGAGTCATCGCGTGATTCAAGCTCTATAGTAATCAGCACAGCAACGATTCTTCGAATTTATTCGTGATTCTTTGACCGCAAATTAGCGTCGACAGATGACTTCGAAGTGCTCACTCGGAAAAAATGACACATATGACTCCTTCGTGACGGGAATTCCACTAAATAATTGCGTCTAATCAAAGCTCGCCGATCGGGTTGCTCTTAATTGTTCTTTGTACTAGGCTATCACAGTTTTCATTGAAACTTTTCTCAACTTTCACATGTTTGCCTGGCTGAAAAAAACCCGGAAGCGTTTTTCCAGTATAGCATAAAAACTGAAAAAAAACGCAGGCCTATTGCGGCGATAAATAGGATTTCAGTCGAATAAGACGTAGGTGACGTAAAAAAGAGCGATCTGTGCACTAAAAAAGAAAAATCAATATCCTTTCTGTTCCTTCCGCTTACCTTTTCGTGTTTTAACCGACATTTATACTCAGATGTCGCTCCCTTTTTTGTCTTCTTCTTCCAGCCTCCAGTCCTTCTCTTCAAACTGCCGTCGAAAATTCTCCTCTAGCTCTTATTCAGCAGGATGCTGATGCATAGTATCTTTGAACAATGAAAAATGCCTGTTTTCCAAGTTGATGTGAATTGAAATATGGGCATTTCCAGATGATTTATGACACTTGTGGAAAGCAGCTGTCAGTTGTTCTCCTACATCCACATTTCCCTACAAGAATGGACTGTCACATCGCCCAATGTGCTGAAATGTTCGAAATAAGAATTCTACAGTATCCTTATTACGGTACTGAGTTCAGCTTCAGCAAAAGTGCCAGCCTCTGAACCAACTTCATTCGAATCATTGTTTCACATTCAGATCGCTGATTGAATTGGATTAGAGGCGAGACTCAGCTGGAAGGAAGACACTTATTGTGCCACTAGGTTTTTCGACGAACCCACAAGACCACCTCGTGGGTGGTCCTTACTATGTTTTGCAGGATCTCGTAAAAAGATTCAGACCAAAGTCTGACTCGACACTTTCTTTATACAGAAGTGGATTAAGCCTTCTAGTGGACAAAGGATTATAATTCTTAGACTTGTTCACTTGGAATATGGAAAGAAAGGGGCTGGAAAGAGACCCGGAAGGGTAATGTTGTATCAGTAAAAACTTAGCAAGGAGGTCCTTTGTGAGGATTCTGGGCCCACATTCATCATTGGTAAACCCCCGATAAACCCCGAGATATACCTTGAACGGCGTGCCAACCGAGATTCGTGAACGCGCGCCGGGGTTTAATCGGGATTTATCGCGGGTCTGTCGCACCTCGCGATGAGGCAGGGTTTGTAAGACCTCGACGATATCGAGCGGGTTTATCGCCGACGGGGTTTCGGAGACCGCTCGTCCGTTCATGAATCTGGGCCCTGGAAATTTTTCTGATGACAAAGCCGACTTTCTCACTAACTCGTTCCACAATTACTTCCTTAGAAACTGAGGTCTCGCAGTCACCGCTTTTTTTAGCTCTTAAACGGATAGGTTCCAAGAAATTGCTTAAGTTCTACCTTTTTTCGTGATAATATTTTTGCACATTATATTGACTCTGCTTATGTTACTGTTGACTTACAGTATCTGACGTATCGTGCTCTTAACTTTTCGGCGCTCTATTTGTTACTCATTTTTCTTTCTCACGATTGTCCTAAACATCGTAACAAATAGAAAACTGCTTCACCTAGGTTTCTACACAAAGGTGTTTCCGGGGATGTATTTGTCAAGTAGAGACGACTCGGTTGGCCTATATGGTATTTTTCTGTGATTTTTGTCTTATCCATCTTTCCCCGTTCTCCTGCTATAACACTCTTAGAAAAGAGTTCCCTTTGAGATTGATCGTCCCATATCGCAGGCGATTTTTCTCATTAATATGCTTAAACAAACGATGAGCGTCTTCGCGAGCTTAATTTAACCAAATGGGTTATCTGGCTTGTCTACCCAACATAAATATTCAAATATTCTAGCGAGCTCGTTAAGACCGATGATTTGGATCTTCATTCATTCGATGTTGTATGTATGTTTGGTTTTCTTTTTTATTTTTTTTTGCTTTTTTTGTTCATATTCTACCTAAAGGCAGGCATGCTAAAACTGCAGTATCATCGGCTTGAAAAAACAGAGCTGGTCCTCGTCGGCGTCGTTGTTGATGATTTATTTGCGAGTTAGAGAACAATAACATGTAGAAGTCAGCTATCCCAGCCTTAGGACTTTGGTGTTTTGGTTTCATTTTAGTATTTTTGTCGATTTTTCGCGTTGGCCAGAATTTTGCAATTTCTGCAACCACTCCGACACCCTCACAGGGTTGAGGTGTTGTCGACGTCAAGGTGACGTTACCTTTGCAGTTGACGAGCATTCGAGCGTGAACGATGAGCGTCTGAGTGGGTGCTCAGGGATAATTTCATTTGCGGTAGCTAAGCATGATGCACGTCCTTCATGCTTCAGCTAGAACTAGTCCTCTTCAGAGAGCTCTACTCGATTTATATCGGCAGACATTTTTGGGTACAAGGAGCCCAAAATATGCACTTTCACATCATCTGTCTAGACTCCCGGTTATGAGATATGTAATTTGGTAGAGAACTGTTCATGCCGCAAAAACAGCGAATCCTGTGCGAGTTCGCCTTACTAACAATATACTACTTACTGCAGCTGGGCTACTTACTACAGTAATCAGCAACCATTCTAATGGGAAATTTATTTATTTATTTATTTAATCGCCTCATAGGACGCGCACCAACCAATCACACGTGAATGAAATACCATTAGCGAAAGAAAAGAGAAGTGAAGAAATTGATTATGATTAACCTTTCAGTGGGTATGAGGCGCGATGGAGAGAAAAAATAAACTTTAACGTAGATAATGAGTGACCCAGTGAAAGAAAACTCGATGAGCTACCCAAGCGAATAAGGCACATATGGAAATCACATTTTTATTATCCTATTCTTTAGTTTTCATTGTATTCTGTTTCTATTCTGTTGAAAACGAAGAAGATTAGAGATCGAAAACTTAGGTGCCTTACAAAAACAGCAACGGTAATCCGAAAGAAATGAATGATGTTCTCCTCCTTAAGAAAGATAGAAGTGAGCCGATAATGGAAAATTGAAGTGCCCTTGGAAGAGAATTACATTTTTTGTCATTAATAACTCCTCTGGTTTTGTCCCGTCTTTGGTCTCTAATATTTCTTCTGCCACAAATGAGACTTTCTTCACAGCACGCAGCTACGAGAACTACAAGTACATTTCACTTACTAAAAAGCAACCTCTCCATAGAAGTACACCTTTCTCCAGAGCAGTAAAATGGTTTAAAGATGAATTCTAGGCCTCAGGGTATTTCGGTGTGCTGCATCGCTGCCGTTTTGTTTTTCTTCCTTCCTTTCTACTTATTTAACTTCGCTTTTTGTTCTCTCAGTGTGCTGGTTCGAATCGCGCGCGAGATGCGATTTTTGCGATAAACCTAGCACCATCATTGCAACATCCTCTGGTATTTTATTATTTTATTTTATGAAGTAGTTTTTATTTTATTTTATATAATGGTAGCCCGCAGAAAAGCGGTAATAAAACTGGAATTTCAACAAGATTTGTTAGCAGCTTCCTTTTGTTTATCGAGGAGCAGAGAATGAGCTTTTCTTCCGATATTTCTTCCTCCACAGAGCTTTTCCGCCTTGTTATTGTAGAACGAACCAAATGAAGTTGCTCGAAAGCCCATTTGCAGCGAATCTTTTGAGACGGCATGAGCGCTGAAAATGACCGACAGACCATCTTTAGGTTAAACTTGCCCCATGCTCTTCACGTATTCTCTCCGACTTTTTCCGGGGTAGTAAAGTTGAAACGAGCTCCAGGGCTTTGGATCACCAGGAAGACATTATTCTTCAAGGCTTCATTGAGCATTGGAAGTAATCCGTCTCATTGCTCTCCATTATCCCTTGCCGAGGAATCGTCGTGAATAATAATTTCCCTCCTACCGACAATTTCATGCGAATCTAATGTGTCTCATTGGAAACCACCGAGGGAATTCTCAAGTTTTTTCTTGTGAGCTCGGATTGAGTGACGGCATTCCACGAATTCCTTCGTTTCCAACGGCTTCTGTTCCACAATGAAAAATGAAGAGAGATGTCCATCATATTCTTCAATATTGTTGGCTATGGAACATCTCCTTTTGACGATCAATCACGCACACCCTCATTTGTTCCAAAATTTGAAAGAAAAAGAATGGTGACGTGAGAAATCATTTTTTATTTTCTTTCAAATTTTCTTAAATTCTAATTTTACGAAGGGCTAAAGTGTAATGTCGTAAGAAAAACCCAATTCCCTCGAAACCATGACAAGAGCCACTTGGTTGTTTGACGAACCCAATTGACGTACCAGTGGCTTTTTATGAAACCCTCAAGCTCATTTGTACGGAGGAATACGCCAATTGAAATCCACTTTCGTCGAATAGGATCCACCATTTCCAAATTACTCTCGGAGAGAGCCATTCGAGGCCGTCTTCGTTCCCATTTTTCCTTTTTTTCCTTTTTTCACGATCAAAACAATTTCAGCTGCCGAAAACGCTGGAGAATTGATGATATAATTTCATCCGGAGAGTAGACTAAGCCAATGGGTGATATTCCACTTCATTCTCTAATATGGGGAGTCTTCGAATTACCAGTTACCTTCCAATAAAGAATAACTTGGGAGATCCTTCGAAAATTTCAATCGATTTCTTACAAAAGATACGTCCTCACGCAGTTTTCACCTTTCACTCTGAATGATACTGTCGACATGGCTGTACCACAATTTTTATTCCTTTTTCAAAGTTTCTGTTCTTCTTTTTTTTCAGAAGACCGTTTCTAAACAGTTTCGCGGTGTTTTTGGTGGCCCAACAAAGAAAGGTCAGAGCTTTGCTTTCCATTGACGTAGAGTTTGACGCAAGCCATGAAGAAAAGAGAGTAGTCCACGCCGCTGTTTTCCATCGCACTATTTTTGTCCCTCAAAGGGCACCGGTTGTTCGCTTTATCCGTGGCTATTCCAATTTACCTTTGCCGACTGTTGGATTGAGCTCGTTTAAGCGTATTTTATCACATTTAACGCCACATTTATCACACAGCGGTTGTAATTTTAAGCAAATTACCTAGACATGACATCATCCTTACGATACATTGACGTTTTATTTCTGATGTTACCGTGGACGAATGCTATTTTATCGTGGAACATCATGGTCGTTTGTTCGAGAAGGGGAATGTGCTATATAAATTTCATATGAGCGAAATTACGGAACTCGCAGTGCAACGCTTCATGAAAAGTAGCCGTATTTCAAATTTTCTTTACGCGCCATTTTTGAACGTAAACTTTTCTCAGGCTTGTTGTATATTGAAATGATCGTATCGACTTCCTCTCTTCAGATATTGTATCATTTTTTGTTATTAAACAGTTGCGTATATCTTAAAATACAAATCTTAGATGTAACATAACTGCAAATATCCAAAGGGTGTAATTAGCGAGGACGGTCTAACGACGTTGCGTTGATGAGGTCACGGAGCACACGCATGCAAGTCAAAAATTTGAAAATTTGGCTACGATTTTTTTCAACAATGGGTAGATCGCGCTCTTCTTATTCCGCCCATGTGTTTTTCATTCAAACGAATAATTCTGAAGTAATTTATGGCGAGTGAACGGTAGAAACGATCCAAATCATTTAAATCGTGTTTTAGCGGAAAAATACCGACGGTACTGCATATGGAAGCAAGATATGGTGCTGTGAAATATCATCTCCTTGCTCAGAGGACGAGAGGAAGTAGGGACTGATTGACACCTACCACTTTACCATACCTTCATCTTTCATACCCCACATCTTCATTAGGAGTTGTTTACTTAACGAGAATGCTGCTGCAGCTTAGCTTTTTTCAACTGCAGCCGTAAGCGGATTACGGGATAATAGTCCGTTTCTTTGTCAGCAAAGGAACACATCCTATTCAACCTTTAGCTAGTGATGTTCGATGAGATCTACTGGGTTATGACATCACCTTTATGCCATTTATGACCCTTATCATCACTTTGAGCTAAGATTACAGAAATACCGCGCTCTGTCGTCTCCGCTAATTATACCGAGGATACTGTAAAAATTCTTTATCGAATGTTGTAGTACGCTTGTAGATCTGTTATTCTATTGGTACATAAAACCGGGAATGCAGGAAAATAGCTGTCTCCAATTATAAAGTCACTCGGACAGGTGTGAGTGTTCGATGGGCCCAGCTTGTAATTCTCAGACCCGTAGTGACTTTAGTTGTACAGACCTGGTCAGTCCTCTCTAAATTAGTGTGATTTCTCCCTTTTAATCTTGATAAAATATGATAAAACAACAAAAACATTTTAGACATTTGGATAAAACATGATATGATAAAACTGTTCAAATTACGAAATGCAGTAAATGGCAGCATAAGGTCGTACTCTATAGCTCCACCGCTCAGGAAAGCAAGGTAAGTGAAAATAGCAAAACACTCAAAAGATTGACCAATTAATTCTTCCGGCCCAAACTTTTCCTCTTTTTTTGGCGACGGGGGAGGGTTCAGATGGCCGTCATGATCGTGTTTTTGTTTGCGTGAGCCGAGGAAATTACGGGCCCTCTCGTGCTAGCGGCAAGTCAGCTGAGGACAACTTGTCCCACGCACTTGACGTTGGAGTTGATGGATTCAGCCAGAAGTTGATGGATTCCATTCAGCGGTTATTATTCCCATAAATATACCACTTCATTAGCTCTCCATCATGATTAACTTCTATTTCATGCCGTTCTGCTATGCAGAACCGCCTCTTCAAGTGGTTCTCCCAGCGATTCTTCAAGTGAATTCGATAAACATGCAGTACCTGACGTGCCGCAACGATGAAGCGGCGCCGGAGGCGCTTCCTTACGCAGAGACCGCCGTGTTTCTTTATTTTTTTTCTAAAATTGATTGATTCGTAAAAAAATATGTATGTTTCTGAACTCAGCAGGCCGAGCTCTTTCATTTCACATGAAATTTTTGATATCTGTAGACTTGTTGACGAGCGATTTTTTGACCCTTCGATTTGCGGTCCTTTGCGCCTTCGATTCTTCATCTGGCTACTCACCGCTCGACGGGGCCCCTTCGGCCGGGTTACCACGCGAGGACCCCCGTTGGGCACGCGGCGCAAATGAATTGAAGCAGGCACTTTTCGGTCACCACGTGTGGACCCCACAAACGACATCTTTCGACGCATAAAAGCGCCGAAAGGTGTCGTTTCAGCACGTCTAGTACTGAATTTCTGGAAGTTTTCACTTATTTGTTTTTTGTAAAATATTTTGCAATCCAATTTCTGTATCCAGAAATCATTATAAAAACCATTTTGAAAAATGATTGGGGAGGAGGATCATCGAAAAATCTTTTTAGAAAAGATGAATGAAAGTGCTTCCGCCGTGGTAATGTGTTCAATTTTTATTTCCTTCGCTCTTCTTTACGGATTAGCTACCTCTCCATATCCCCGCATTTCAAGCTTTCTAAATTTTCTACGATTTTCTTTGCTTGTTGTTTTCAGTCAAATCTCCCAATATTTTCCTGCTTTTTCCCTGAGGCGTTCCACATAATGAAGTGACACAAGCACCATTGAGCCTCATCCCTGCGGAATCATTGGCACTCACCAATAGTGCCGCTGGATTAATTTCGGCATCCTATGGGCGAATAAACTCGCGAATTGATTACATTTTAGAGAACGCTTCAGGAAAAGCCATCTGTTAGGACAGGTCGATAGGGAAGTGGCCAAAATTGTTCCCGGAAATGGCCTGCTAGTCATGAATTATCTACATATGTGAGCAACAATGGGAAAATTACCCCAGAAAGCGAACAAACTTCATTCTAACGTGTTGGTGACGGCGCTTATCGACCACTTGACATTTTTTGACTTGATTCAGGATTCTTACTTTCTCTTCTTCTCGTCCTTTTAGATCTCGAAGCTCAAGCTTCCTAAATGTTCTAAGGTGACTCTTGGTCAATTCGGTTGTTCACAAGTCCACTACGACATTGAGTCTTTGGCATAGCTTTCTGTTCAAAAATTTTGTTTTTCAAATTTTCCTAAGTCCTCGTATTTGACAGAAAGGGGTTGAGTACTGGTGCCAGCTCCTAGCCTCTCAATCACCTTCCAGCAAAATTTGTCTTGTGATCCGTGACGGACACCTCGAGGCTTTTGCTCTGCGAACGCGTTCGAGATTGGTCTGCTAATACCGGCAAGCTCAATTGGGAATGCGCGACCAAAGATTCTACAGGGGAAGAGAATGGGAGACCGCGATTCCCCATTTTATATTAAACCCCTCAGGGTAAGTGATGGGCAACGAAAAACCACAAAACGTGACAGATGTACCAGGTGGCTATAGGATAATCCCAGCACAGAACGGCATTCGCAGGTAGGGTCAGAGACCCGGCTGTTATACACTGTTCTAGGTTTTTAAGGTTTTGGGTCAGAAAATCGATTTTTTGATAACCTTGGAACGGGCCCGCGTGGTACAGTAGTAAGAGGCGCTGCTGATACCCGCACGGTCGAGCGATCGATACCGGCCTGGGCTAACCGAGCCTTCCATCCCTCCGTGGTCGGGTATATTGGTACCAGATTGTCTGGGAAGGTAGAGACACTGACGTGGTCAAGCGGCTGGCCCCACGCAGGTCATTGTATAGGCCAAATACGCATTCACTATACCTCTACGACTTGAATGGAACACGAATGCGGCGGTGCGCCCTCAGGGGCTGATCAACTCCGGCACCTTTACCTTTACCTTTACCTCTTACTCTTGGAACATTCCGGTATAGTCAACGGTTCTGGCTCCCACTTTAGTATTGCCTAATTTGTAATACTAGCACTTCTACCGTTGTTGCTTTCGTTTACTAACCCCCTTTTTATTGTTTTATTTCTGGCATGCCTTCATATGGCGTAGAAATAAATAAATGAATATCCAGCTTCATAGCAACCCGGACCTCGACATCCCGACGTGAGTTTCGAATCGGTAGTCTTCGCTCCGGCCGGTGAATTTGAGTCGCCAGCGATGGTTAGTCGAGTGACAGAGGCTCGACTCTCTCACTACTGCTCTCCGATCGTTTCAAATTCATCCTCCTCGTCGCCAGAGCACCGAGCAATTGCTGGCGATCATACTCCTCGGGCTCATTAAGACCGGCGGCCGGCCTCATAGGAGTACGCTCCAACACAGAACGACTTCCGCGCCCAACGAACCCAATATGGCCGTAATAAGCGAGCGAGTGTGTGTGTCGCGTGCAAAAATAACCTCTGCCCTTCGATGTGTGCTGGAAATTGGCCTCGCTCCTTTACTTCCTCTTACACCGTTCCCACGTTTTTTTCCTCCTCGATACCGTATTCTCCACATACCTTGAGGCCCTTGTTATACGTTCGCTCACCCCCCAGCGTAACTCGTCCTTTCAGTATCAGACACCATGGGGCCAGACACGTTTGTACGAGTTATCATGGTGACGCTGGCGTGGTGAACTCGTACAAACGTGTCTGGCCCCACGGTGTCTGATACTGAATGGACGAGTTACGCTGGGGGGTGAGCGAACGTATAACAAGGGCCTAAGGGTTGTGCATGCGCAACCAATCTAAGAGAAAGTAGTAGTTAGCCACAGGGAACCCTTAAGTGAGAGTGAGTGCTGTATATGATAAGCATCTCTCGAGACTTCCTAGGCACGACCCAGCGGCATCGAACACTTAGAAATCTAATTTGTACATATAACACTACTTAGCAAAATGATATGCCAGAATAAATTTCTGAACACAAATAGTCTACACACCAGGAGGAATTTCATTCCAAATGGTAGCATCGAAATTTTACCTTGTATTGATTTCATGTACAATGATTCATGAGATATAGTCGTGTGAAAAGCATATGAAAACGCATTCACATTTTATAATAAACTCCAAATTTCCAGCAAGTGCATAGTTCAGTGTATTTTTGAGTAAAGTTACTAATTCTAACAGTTGGGCTAGGTTTCTTTTTGGTTTCGACTAATGGTAAAAAAAATGAAAAATGTCTACGCCCACAAATAACTGTATAAATAGAATGATTGCCGTGATACTGTTAATATTCTGATGTACACGAACCAATAAATAATTGTGCAATGGCAATAAATAATAATGCAGCAAAAAATAGGCCTAATGTCTGAGACGTCCTCGTTCGGTGCTTTTCTAGTCAGAACTAGTTTCTTCACCTACAAAACCCTTGAAAATTTCAACCAAATTTTGGAATCAGATCAAGAAGTCTTGGGTCTGTCCGTAACCTATTTTTCATCTTCACTATAAATTTTACATAATTTCCTTAGAGTAACTAGCGTGTTTGTTTAGTTCTAGTGAGAACGGAAAAATGGGCAGTTTCCTCATACGTAGATCCTTCTAGACGGAACGGTATGTTAGTGGTGATTCATTCCATGATTGGAGTTGTTTGCATTCCGCATTTGACTACAATTTGTTGAAAGAGAACATGGATGTATTATAAATACCTATCCCCACATGATACGAAATTCTATTCAAGTACAAAATCACACTTTCTACGGCGTCCGGGCTCAATTTTTGCGGTTTTTTGATGAGCAAAGAAACGTGCACCGATTGAATGGAGGCTCCGCGCCATTAGTACCCGTGGACGTTTGGACGTTTTTCTTTTTCTCTATCATTTGGATTTTTTTTTCGAATTTTTTCAAGCGTATTGGCTAAGCCGCCAGCTTGCCTGAAAATGAATAGTTTAATTACCTCCATTCTTCCAGTTCAAAATGTGACCCGTTATGAGCCAATTGACTTTCGAGTTGCACTATGTAATTGTATTACGTCCGTCCGGATCCTATTGCTTAAGTCTCGTGAGGTGTCCAGCCCCTTGTCTCCTATCGAACATATCCACCCTTAAATTCAGGAAAAACTGCTTGCAAGGGACGAGAAAATGGCGCTGCTAGAAAAACATCAAGATTATTTTTGACTCGTTTTTCAACGACAAGAAGGTCTGGAAAACACGTTGGTCGAAGTCTTGATCGAGGGTGAACTTGTTCTGGTCGTTGTTGTCGCCAAAGAGCTGTCGATCACTCTCTCTGGGGCTAGTACTCCTCATCGATTTTTTATATTCTCCATTTTTTGTACCTGTGCATTGCAGATATAATGAGGCACTCGGTCGCTGAAAAAAGAAAGAAAAACGGAAAAAAAGAGAATAAGAAAAAAGTTCCAGATCACCAACTTCTACATATTCCAAAAGTTGAGCGCTTTTTGTTCCTTATTGTTAGAGAAACTAAGAACTGGGAAGAGAGCTTTTGCTAAGTAATTTTTCCTTTTGAACTCTCTAAAAATCTTCCGTAGCCCTGTTGCACCACAATTCAGCAGAAAGGACACCTTTCCTAATCAAATAACTGCCTCTTAGAGAAAAAACACCTTGCTGTTCCCAAGCACAGACGTCAAAACTCAAGAGGCAATTAGTCCAAAGGACATTAGTGTGGGAATCTTCTATTCGTTTATATTGCTGAATTTTCTCGACGATACCAGTTCAACCATGCCGAACTTCTACCGTACACGAAACCCTACAGTATAATTTTTACCAGAAACCGGCCCAGATTCATCATTGGTAAACCTCCGATAAACCCCGAGATATAGTCCGAATGGCGCCTACCTTTGTCTATTTATCCTAAACTTCCTATGTTGAACGCAATCCCTTATTGACTCTGCGGTCTGGTTCTGGCTGCGCTGCGGTTTCGGAGACCACACGTCCGTTCATGAATCCGGGCCCAGGCGATGCGCTTCTCGTGGTTATCTTTACCTCGTTGTAATTCGACAAAGCTTCAAAGGTCGGGAAGACGGGTAGCAGGATACCATTTAGTCGCGTCGCGCCGCGATGCGATGCCAGCGGCGTCCAACCTGCAAGCCGCAGCCTTAGATGTTCTCCGTGTTCGTGATGTCATTGCCCTAGCCCAGCGGCGACCTAATTTCCAGCCGACTGTCCCGAACGGCTTCATTATTGCCGGCTGGCACTAGCATCATCATTATCCTTCCCATCGGCATTTTTGCAATTAATTTCGTAGTTTTTATCAAAGTAGTAGGACAGAGAGGAATCAACTCGCTTCTATGCTGTTTACCCTAGCCCCCCGCCAATTTACTCCTTCCTCCGGGTAATGATGATTAACTTGAGGACTGGCAGTTGTGGCAGATCTGGGGCAGGCATTTCCGGCAAGAGATCGTAAATGGCGGTCCCGCTAGTCCTGGGTACGCCGATACCCAGTTGAAAAGTGCCGTTGAGATTCTAGAGGTAACGGACAGAATGCTTTGCCAGAACGCTGTATGTACCCAATTGTCCACAAAGTGCATTCACATTACGCGGTGCTGATTAGTTATCAGAAGCCCTTGGGAATGGTGGTCTTCTTCGTCATTATTCTGCATTTCCTTGGTGGTGGGTTAATTAATTCCCATTAAAGAAAAGCACTTTGTCTCATGAGAACAAGCTCATAGGCTGGCTTCAGTCTACCGAGATTGCAACGGCTACGGGCCGGTTAGTTTACCCTATACTTTACTTCATACTTTACTTTATACTTTATTCAACGTGAATAGTACTTCACGGACAGAACAACAAAAACAACAGTTCAGCCAACGGAATGCAGTCAATTCTGTGCGACAACTGACCCTTTCACTTGACTTTCCGCTTCTATTGTTATTTTTCCTTTTCTTTCCTCTTCCTGTTCCCTATTCATCTTCGCCGTGGATACACATGCATTATATTTAGCTGCTTCACCTTCTGGGTACCTGAAGTGATGGTATTTATTTAGCAGTTCAATCCAGAAACGTATTGTAGTACTTAGAGACTCACGCTCATTGGTCAGATTCGGTCTCTGACGTTACCGGCCGGTTACTTTAACCTCTCATTTGTTCTTCTTTCTTTTTTTCTGAAAGTGCAGCATTAAAGTTTTGAAAGTCCCTAGGATCATTCTCTATAAGGTCACCTTCATTTTGCACTTGCACAAAGAGTTGAACCAGAACCTCCATTAATGAATCATTGTTGTTAGTAGGACGTGAGTTGTGGGTTCTGTTAATATTCTTATACTCTCTTCTTGTTTCTTTTTATTTTCTATTCACTTATGCAGTAGCTGCCATACCTTCGCCATAACCCACAGTGGGTTCCCTGAGAGTTTAGTAAATTTCAGAAAAATGAACCCTCGCCTTGGCACATAAGGTGAAGCAGTTGTGGCAGTTCCTAGATTCGAATACTTCCGATTTCTCTCCTTTTATTTTCATCTTTTATGATTATTAAACAATCTCCAGGTTCTCTCGTCTTTGAAACTCGGCATTGACGATGGTTTGTTAAAATTAAGTACTTTTGCTGCTTTATGATAATTTTCACTGGTTTTTTGAGATGTGGCAGGCAATCTACGACATTATGTGAGGATGCTTTAAAACATCTCTCTATAGCCGGTTTCGCTCTAATCTTCCAATTATATCTTTACTAGTTTTGAAGTGTTTAACCTTTCTGTACTCAATACTTGGATGATGTCTTTGAGGCCGTCCTTATTTTCGATGCTCAGAGAACATCTAATCGCTTCTTTAAAGCGGAATTCGTTGAGAATTTCGTCTGACTTTCGCAGCATTGCAGTCAGATTTAGTGGAAAAACTCCCTGAAATTGCATAATGGGTGGTCCGGCGAAATGCAGGGCAATCAGGGAGAAAATGTGTTGAATTCGAAAACGATTCGCTCGGCTCCACTTGACTGAGGAGAACTCTGAACTTCTTAATAGTGTTGTGAAAGGAAAGCCTTCCACCTGCTGTATGGAATATGTATCTGATACCTGGTGATTGATACCTTTTTTTAATAAAAATCCATTCAAAACTAAAAGCGTAGGTATAGTACCCAAGACTAGAAAAAAAGTTGTCGTGGTCGAAGGAACTTTTTCCAGAGAGTTAGTCCATTATTATGAGTGAATCTCATCATCAATAACAATGCCAGGTGACATTATCTGCTGAAAAAAGAAGAGGCCAGGTAAAGTGTGTTATTTTTACCCAAACAATCTACGTATCTTTCCTCGCCTGGGCTAACCAAACCTTCCCTCCCTCCAACGCCAGATGAATTATTACCAGAATGGTCTCGGAAGGTGAACACATTGATTTGAACAGAAGCAGTCCCCTGCAAGTCACTGTCTAGGCCAAGTACGCATTCACCGTGCCTCTACGATTTTGAATGAAAGACAAACGCATGACGCATCCCTAAGGACCGACATCGCTGGTCGCTCTATAACCTGTGCTCCACATTCTTTCATATTTCTCATCATTCCTCTCTTCACTACTTGCTGAATTTTTCCCAACTAAATTTTTTGTTAAAGTATACTTCCTCTGGTACTCGAGTGGGAAAATATGTATAATATTTACAGGGTGTCCCAAAAAACCTACCCACTTTTTTAAATGCCATAACTTTGGCGAAAGTGAACCAATGAAAACAAATCACAGCTTTGATGAAAGCTAAGAAAAAAGAAAACTTCCCGGTTTGCGAATGGTGAGGATTGCGCCATGTACTCGACCGAGGCCTCGGATTTCGGACCTGATTGATTGTGCATGGGTCATGTGCTTGCTTGTATTATGTAGATGACAAATGCGGGGGACTGACCATCCCCTACCACTCTACCATTCCTTCTTCATCAGTCGTCATCTCTGAACCTGCTCGTTTGGTGACATGTCTATCGGGTTTTGTTGCGTTTTTTATTTGTATTATTTCATTATCTACCTTCTGCTGTATGAATGTCGACACTAATTACCTCTACCCGGTTGTTAATTGGCAATGTCATTCTCATAAGGATCAAACCTCGAGCTTCTAGCAGATTAATAAAATTATAAGCTCGAGTTCCTTTTCTGCCCGCAAATTTCTTGGAACGATTGGACTTTCAGCTCAGCTTCCTCTTGGTCATTGGAGAGCCGTGTAGAGCAGGTGCAATGAACGTGCCACAAATTCAATTTGAATCGCATCGAGTGAGCTTTTTCCTTGAACAATCTTCATTCGCAGTCTGCTCACCACTGAATTAAACATCGAAGAGCGTCCATCGATTTCTAAAAGAACGTTGAAGAGTATTTAGAGCGACTTTTAGTAATTCTTCTACATTTGCGTTGTTGTTGACTTTTCGGTTCTTTTCGTTTTTTTCTGTTTTCCTTCTATGACCAGAGGAAGAAACTAGAGAAGAGAGAACCGACCGATTCATAGTAATCATAATAATCAAGGCAGCCCTAGCTGAAGGTATATGTGGTAGTATTGTAACAGTAAGTAAATTTGAAGGGCTACGAGAGGCACTTTCAGACCAATCCTAATAATCAAAGCAGCCCTAGTCGAAGGTATATATGGTAGTCTTGTAAAAGTAAGTAAATTTGAAGGGTTACGGTAGGCACTTTATTTTTGAGGAACCCTGATGAGAAGGCGAGATTACTATATTACTTCCAGATCCACTCATTTTTTGTTGATTAATTCCAAATTTTAGTTTTTTTCCAATTTCCAGGTTTTTTTCTACTCGAAATTCCGGTGTTGGTTCCTATAATTCTTACGATATTCTGATGTTTTCGACCTCAAAAGGCAGATGACCTGAAAGTAACCAACTTGTTATCGGGTTCGCTTCGATATTATCGGTATGACAAGGAAAAACGAGGAGAAATGTAACAGTACAGATGACGGACAGTGCCCTAAAATAGCAGGTCCCATTTCGGTGAATAAGTTAGTGAAAAAGTAAAGTGATATGTATGATACATGTGGTACAGTCAAGGGATTTATGTATACATATGTACTTGGAACAACTTATGATAAAAATTAAATAAAAAATAAATAAATAAATAATTTTCGTAATAATACTCTCCTAAATCTAAATAGTTGTTTTTCACTTCCCCTGAGAGGTCTCTGAAAGCAAAACGTTCAAACGTCATTCGTTCTCAAGTTTTTCTGGAATGTTTAGTCAGGTGTTTAATTGTGAGAAGTGAAGTGTGTTTTTGCCGCCGTCAAACTGGAGTTTGATTCCTTCCCCAAAGACTAAACGAACACTACTCAATTCGAAAAGTGGAGACCAGGGACCAATTCGGCAAAATATGTAGACCCGACTTATGCCCCGAAAGTGGTAAGGAGTAAACTCTCACTGAATATTAAATAGATGTAAATTCGTAATTCTTTCATCAGACTTCATGAAGTTGTTCACCAGGATATGGTTAGGTTCCCCACGCGAAAGCACTGAAGCATTTTTCTCTTTGAATGCGCTCGTAGCATAGCGGTAAGAGACTCCGCTGACGTCCGTTCGTGAGAGCGATCGATCCCCGTCCTCCATACTAAGCGCTCCATCCCTCCGGGATCGGGTAAACTGGTTCCAGATTTGTCTGTAAAGGTTAAGACACCGACTTGGCATAGCGGCCGAACCTCGCACATCAGTGTATAGGCCAAATAAGCATTCTCCATGTCGCTACGATTTTGAACGGAACACGAATACGCGGCACGTTCTTGGTGTACAGGTCGCACCTTCACCTTTACCTTTAATGGTCAT
This sequence comes from Nippostrongylus brasiliensis, assembly GCA_030553155.1. NCBI lineage: Eukaryota > Metazoa > Nematoda > Chromadorea > Rhabditida > Heligmosomidae > Nippostrongylus > Nippostrongylus brasiliensis. The sequence goes on from CP130733.1 coordinate 3,763,454, forward strand.
AAGGTTGGTCTTAATGTTTTTCTTTATTATTTGTCGTCTTGATGTCAGGATCTTCACAGAAACAGCTCAGCTGGGACTCGAGCCCGCCACAGGCCATTCGGGAAAGGGAATTTAACGTTACACAATCCTACTAATAAACGATGCCTGTTTGTCAACTCTAGGGTCCCGCCGCGATTGCCCGTCACCGTACTCCCAGTGATCAGTTCCTTGCCGCCTTTTGCTGCATGCTTTTTGCTCTTCGTTTCATTTGAATGGTTGGTCGAATGATTTAAGCTATCCCCAGCACATGGGTTTGAACTTCGTTAAAAAGTTGCCTAAAGTAATGTAGAGTAAATATACAATAAAGTCCACAATACAATATAGAGAGACGATCTAGATGTAGCGAACTCTGAATAAATAAATCTGGAGGGCACATAGACTCTGAGGACTATCGGGAGAAGCGATAAAAGGCTGGGACGGGTAGTGTACTCGTCCGAACCACTGAAACAAAATTTTAATATCGACCGCGCTCGCTGAATCCAATAAAAAGGAATGTTATGCGCTCGAACATGTTATGTTTTTGGATGAGAGCTGAGTCTATGTCGCATAACAAATGGGTTGATGATCATGGAGCAGTTTACTTTGCGAATATTAAGGCTTTTTATCCATATTTTCCTTTTTCGCTGAGCTGTTCGATCTCCAACGGTCTATGGTGGGGCCTACAGGTCCTACACTGCTTGTTAATAGCAGTCCTTATTTCTTAATTGCCGATGCTCTTACTCACATGAGATCGTCCTTTCCGGAAGAAATGTTGTGCATTTATCGGATGCGACATGTAGCGGACTGTGTGGAATTAGATTAGGTTTTTCAAAACCGCCAGAACCTATTTGCCCTCCGGGCATACGCTGGTGAAGACAAATTTTTCCGTCTTTCCTCCTGGTCTGTTTTGCCTAGAAAGGTCCTCAATCTTTATTTACGAATAGTTATCTATATTTGAGTTCTCTCTTTTTGGAAACCTCAACATTATGTGGAAACTGTTTTGCAAATTCTTCCGTCCTTCCTTCTGGTATATTTTGCCTAGAAAGGTCCTAAAATTTACTATTCACGACTAATTGCCTAAATTCGAGTTCTCATTTTTGGAAACCTCGTCATTATGTTGAAAATGATGTAAGCTGATGCTTTTCCTCTAAAAACCTCAATCATCCGTCCCTCAAAATAACGAAGCTAATAATAGCGTCAGTTCTATTTATTTCTAACTATGATATGCTTTTATAATCATGAAAAAGCGGGTCTATAAGGCCGACAATTTTAGTCAAACTATTTAAGAGCAGGGAACCCTTTAAGCGTGATGGTCCTCTTTTCTTCAGAGGTTTTCTTGGAAATTAACGAATCGCCTTTTGATGAGGCCTTCTCATGCTGGAAAGCATCCAGTGATAACGAGGTAAATGATAATCAATTCCATGTAAAAAATCCTTTGTTCTAGGACGACTAATCTTTAGCAGTAACTGCCCTCAGGGGAGTCGCTCGCCGTCCAATTTGCCGATGATGTTAACCTGGCTTTGATTCTAATGCATCTCATTACGTCGACATTTCACTTCAGCTTACTACTATACCGATACCTCCAGCCGTACCAGGGGGTTTCTGATTGGTGAAAAATGATTTTTTAGTATTAAAGTGTACGGTGTATTGCTCTTTAGTTGTTGGTGCTTTACACTTTTGCATTTATGAAGAGGATGCGAAGATTTAAGAGTTTCAACGGCTCGACGCTGCTCCAAAACAACAGAATGGGTTGTGAGAGCGAGGTAGCAAAATACTTCAGTTGCAGTTCTACCTATTGGGGAATTGAGGAATTGTGGGATCCGCTTACCCCGGTGATGAAAACCTTACTCAGGGTGTTGCTCAAAACTTGCCGCCGAGTCGAAATTGAGTCAATTCGCTCGAGAAGATGTCTTTTTCCACTCAGCGAGCATAAACTGATTATCTCCTTAGCAGATGTTCCACTATAATCTCATCGTACTCACAGAATATAACAAATAAGCTTTATAAAAGAGCTCTTATTCCCCAAGTGCTCTGTTCTTGAAATCTCGTCGTGATGTTAGACTTCTTGAATGCTGCTGCGCCGTACGAGGTTAGTAAGGTGAATCAAAGTTTATTTCGGTCCGACGTTTCGACCCCTTCGTCGTCTTCAGAGGCCTAAAAAGTGGCTTGAAATTCTCTGATTTTATAGAACTACCTGGCCAAGCGTGGCATCCTCCTTAGCACTTCGCCGGGTAGTACTATAAGGTCAGGATATTTCGAGCCACCTTTTAGGCCTTTAGGACGACGGAAAGGACGATAAATTTTAATCCACCTTACTAGCCTCGTTCGGCAGAGCAGCTTTCAAGGAGCTCTAGTGTCCTCCCGGAGAGCACTTTAGCGACAGATCTCATGAAGGAATCTTTTTCTATGCCTATTTATGTACTACAGTTTTCATTTTCTAATTTATAGGTACAATCAGAGACATCGCGCACATTCTCATATTCAATTCTTGTGGTTCTATCCGATTTCCGTCATCACTCGATCAATCTCTTTTCAGACCTGATTTCTAGATGTGTAGGCAGCCGATCGTTGTTCTTTTTCTTGCGCACGTTTTTTTTGTAGCAAAAACCGACGCCGCGCTGGGTCCTTTTTCTCAGAACTGGAGGCAGTCTTTCCTTTGTAGGATTTTTCTCATTTTTGCAAAAAATCTGTGCACTTCAGAGTCGCTGACCGTTAGCTAATGGTTCCGAACGGCTTCTCTGGAGGTAACTAACCAGGCGTTTCGGCCCCTTTTCTGAGAGCTGCGAGGTTAAGAGAAGAAACCTTTTCCAACTGCTTTGTATATAGGTTTTTCTTCTTCGCAATTCAATTTACAAGCTGTTCATTACTACTTTCTGATTATAAACAGGCAACAAAAAGCTACATGTTTGCCCTTGGAATCTGACAAGGGAGGTTGCTCAGCGTGCTCCAAAGATTCACAACGAGACCCATATTGTTTCGTAGAGCATCGAATGACGAATACAATGGTACAGTTTGTTTTTGCTAAAAGCAAATGGATGGCCCAAAAAAGGCAAAAAACCTTGAAAACTAACCAGTGGCAAATGGGTATCTAGATCGCAACCACCAGAGATACCACCAGAATCGACCCAAATTCGAAAACAAATGTCAGATTCGTGATCAGCGCCCCGAATTACCCCCGTAGACGAAGTTTGAGCTAAATCGGTGATTTTGACCTAATCAGCCTTACTAGTGTTGAGTAGTTGTACGAGGGTCTACTTACGGAGAATATCTTTATTCCTATTGTTCCACTTTTTGGACTCTAATGAGCACAGAGACGCCATTTTGGATGAGTTTCTTACAATTTTCATCAAGAAAGATTACTTGGGTTGCTGACAAATCCGCAATTCACAAATCTAACATCGGCTTTTCCCATTGTGTCCGGCGTGAGCTTGCTAGAGTCCGTGGTAACAAGGTTGGGTAGTTGGGTCTAAACCACCGATTTAGTCCCAATTTCTTCTACGGGGGTTATTCGCGACGCTGACCACGAATCTGACGTTTGTTTCTGAATTTGGGGTCGATTTGGGTTGGTTACGGTAGATATGTGTCGCATTCATAGGTACTAGAGCACACTGTCTTTTGTGCGTACGCTGTTGGCCATACTCGTCCCAAGTGCAACAAAATTCCAAAAGGAGCGTATTTTGGTATCTAGTGTAGGAGGGCAAAAGAAAAGGACAGCAAAGGGGCCGATCCACCGACCATCGGATTGGGAGTACTGTACGCTACCCACTGAGCCACCATGCTACGGTTCCGATTAGTTAACACCTAGAAGTGCTCTCTGTCGAAATTTCTTGCTTTTTTTCGAGCCGTCCATTTGCATTTAGCAGAAACAAACCATACCGTTGTAATCGCCATTCGAAGCTCTACAAAACAGTATGGGTCTCGTTGTAAATCTCCGGAGCACGCTGAGCAACCTCCCTCGTGAGATTTTCGAGTAGGCTTCTCGTATCGTCAAAGGAATGACAAACTCTGATCCGTCCCTAAACGATCCAGACATTTAGTTACACTGTTTTGAATGAAAAATAGAGAGCATGTGTCAGAAATTTCAGTTCCGATGCTTCATGTGCACTAAATTTCGGCGCTGACACTTGCTTTCAACACTCTTCCTTCTCGTCTCCCCAGAGTGCTCTAAGGTCATTATGATTTCTATTCCCTTTTTCGCCTGAAATAGCTACCCTAGTGCGGGTGGAATCATTTTCCTCTCATAAAGTGGTGTCCTTCAGGTTCTGAGTCGATATTCTAGTCTATTAAAAAATAGCATTTTAGCATTTTTGAGCATCTGCGGGGGCGTAAGTTGAAGAACGTTGATTGTCGTTGTGATTGGCATCCGAAATTGGCCACCAATCTTCTCTAGCATTGCCCATTTTCTGTGGCATTCTTCTTTTTTGAGATTCACGTCTAACCAGCTATTAACTAAGCGGAACATCAACTCTCATAAAATCGGAAACTATGGTGGTACAGTGGTAAGAGGCGATACTGACACCCGCACGGTCAAACGATCTATCGCGGCCCAGGCCAACAAGTCCTCCCATCCCTCCAGGATCGGGTAAATTGGTACCGGACTCGTCTGCGAAGGTAAAGACGCTGAATTGGTATAGCGGCTGGTCCCCGCAAGTCATTGTGCAGACTAAATACACACTCAGCATGCCTCTGCGATTCTGACTTTAAGACGAGTTCATGGCGCGTCCTCAAGGGACTGATTAACGCTGACACCTTTACCTTTACCCTTACCTTTGCTGATTTTGAACAAACTGCAGAACTACAAAGGTACTTTCTAGTAGCCATCGCTATCTCGCAAGTGCCCCAGAGCTACGAGTGGTGATAACGCTTTTCAGACACCGACATGATTCCGAGTTCATCCACGTTACTCATTACCAGCTTCTTTCTCAAGTTCATTTCTAATTCGAATTCTAATTCATCGTTTTATTGTTTGCTTTGTTTTTTTTGTTAGGGAATTTGTAATGTTCCTATGTTCCTCTGTTCAAGTCCTTGTTTCCGATTTTATGATCCAGGAGCTAATTGCTCATTCTTACATTGATGTCCCAAGACTCATGTAGTAAATATGATTACTCATTTTCCTCTTCTCGTCTTATTCCTTCTTTTATTCCTCCTTATTTCTCCTCATTTTTCATGTTTTCTTGTTCTGCACTACAATTAACTCGCACCACTGTACTTTCTGGGAAAAGAATATTTTCCACACGGACTGCTACATTTCACAGTTTCTTTTCAATTGAGAGAAAACACTAAAGAAAGTGTCGTAGTCAGAGAAAAGTCTATATTAGTCAATGAGCCAGATAGTGCATTTTGCGATTTTTCCTCTACAAAGTCCACGCATTACTGAAATAAAAATAGCCTTCCCACAACTTCCATTAATTTTGACGTTTTTGTCTTCTCCTGTAGCTAATTTCATGCTCACTTACCCTAGAGGAGATTAGATTTTCCTCCTACAAGATTTCCTGTTCTAATCCAATCATCGCCTATCAAACCTCTAGTAGAAACTGGTTTGCCAATCAACAGCCTGCTTTTGAGTTGTCAATCAAAATAATTCGAGATTTTGACAACTTCCAAAAATGCAATAAAGATTCAGAGATTTCGTCGCCAAATATTGCTCAACCGATGTTTCAAATCTCTAGATCCTCTCAGTAATCTTTTTCAGGCCTTTCTATAATCCCAACTTGTTCATTTCGTGTTTCAAGTGTCGTTTTCTATAAAGAAACCTATTTGAGGGTTAAAATTTACATAAAGGTAGCCACTTAAATCCACTTTGGTCATGCTGACCACCTGGCCTCTGAAATGCCAAACTGTCTTGCCTTTATACATCAATATGTCGCAATTTGTTCATTTCATTTTTGAAATGCCGCCTTCTTTTTCAATTCTTTCTATAATCTGGAATATTTCCTCAATCCGCTGTTCCGTTGTTCCTGCACTTTTGCTTATGGTACTTCGATTCTAAGATCTCAAAAATAAGAGAGATTCACGTCATTTTCTAAGTATTTCGCTTTCAGGACCTTATTATTAGATGTCGACTAATAGTGCTGCAAAGTCGTTTAGGATTTTTCGCTTTTTATGTCTTATTCTTTCGTCTGTTTCCTATTCATCGCTAATCTCGCCCTGAAAACTGTCACTTCCAGATCTGAAGTGCCTCAGGACGTGAACGGAACAGCAGCCTTATCGAAAGCGCCTCAAATGTCTCTAAACGAGAGCGAACAGCTACAGTACTACGAGGAGCCGTCCGACCTCATCGTCTCGGTGGTGTTCTCCTGCTATATTTTCTATACGGCCGCTATTATTCTGGGCATTCCTTGTAATGTCTTTGTTCTCTACCGAATGAGCCGTTTGTCGAGGAAATGTGCTGATGTGTACAGGTGAGTGCCTTATTCGGATATTGTAATGATACTGCCAGGATCATCGTAAAAGTCCCAGCTCAGCCGGGATTCGAACCCGCATCTCGCTCTACTCACAGTGATGTTAAACCACTATGTACATACACCAACGAGCCGACGGCTCACCTCACCAATTTTCGTTTCATTCATTTTCGCCCATTCTCGTTCACAAATTTTTTCATTTTTTCATTCAATTTCGCCCATTTTCATTCATTTATGCTCCCTAGCGCCTTCTTTAAGCCAGAAAACGTTTACTTTACCCTTACCCATTCAGATAGTTGATGTCAGATCCCTCCCGCAGGGACGAGAACCCTCTGCACTCCCTTCGGTGACGAGTAGACTGGTATCGGACTCGTTGGGAAAGACACAAAAGCTGAAAGAGCACGCTTGCGCCCTTCAAGTCTTCATAGTATTGTTATTGAAAAACAATCTAGTGCATGGCGCACCTGAAGAGACTGATAAGGGACAGGGCTGGATTTCAGTGATGATTCAAATAATTATATTTTAATTTCAGCAACGGCGTTGGTCTGTGTCTGTTCGTGATGGCCATCGCCGACATCGGTTCTTTGTGTTCGATTCTTATACACTACATCCTCAGCATCTACACCGGTACCCAACTGATCTCTGACTATGTGGGCGTGTCTACTCTGAATGTTATTTGTAAGGTGAAAATATTTCCATTTTTGGCTTTTCTCTTCAGAATGCTAAAACGAAGAGGTCGGTCGATAGTCGAGTAACTCTTGTATCTACTGTTGTTGTTCTAACCCATTTTTAACACAGTTACAAGATACTGTCGCTTTTTCATGAAGAACACCTGGCTAGCCCTTAAATTTCTATTTTTTTTACATTTCAATTAGTTTTTCAACAAGATCTTTGGATTTGTGGCACAGTTTTAAAAGGAAATAATAGTAAAGTTAATGCAATTATTGGTGATGTTATTTGGTTATTTGGTGATGCAGCGCAGATTTATTTATTTATTTATTTTCATGACTCATGATTTCATGACTCAACCTAGTGTTTTTCAATTGATTTCTACTGCGCCTTTGAATTTAGCAGTTCGAATAAAGCCAACGCCTACGTTTTGGTTGAGCATCTTGTGGAACAAATAAATGAATAGAGGTAAAGGTATAGGTGTTCAGGTTGGTCAGGTAAAGGTATGTATAGGTGTCCAGGGCCCAGATTCATGAACGGACAAGCGGTCTCCGTAACCCGTCGGCGACAAACCCACTCGATACCGTCGAGGTTTACCAAACCCTACCGCATTGCGAGATGTGATAGACCCACGATAAACCCCGATTAAACCCCAGCGCGCGTTCACTAATTTCGTTTTGAGCGCCGTTCGGGGTATATGTATGTCGGGGTTTATCGGGAGTTAACCAATGATGAATCTGGACCAAGCTCGGTCAGGTAAATGTATGTATGTATAGGTGTCCAGGTCGGTCAGTCGCCTGAGGACGCCCCACGAGTCGCCTGAGGACGCCCCACGAATTTGCGTTCCATTCAGGGGCATAGTGATTGCGTATTTGGTCGTATTTACTTTCCAGACAAGTATGGTATCAACTGACCCAATTCGGAATGGGCGGAAGGCTTGGTTAGCACGAGCCGCCATCAATCGCTCACCTGTACGGGTATCAGTAGCGCCTCTTACAGCTGCACGACACGAGCCCTCAAATAAAATAAACTGAAATAAATGAGTGAATGGATAAATAATGGATTTCCGTTTTCAGATGGCCACCTTCTCCATGCACATCTCCACGTTCGTCTCCATATGGAGCTGGCTGTTGATGTCCACCTTGCGGTACCTGTCCGTTTACAAGCCGCTGCTCTATATACGTCTGTGGAAATTTCCCGCAAAGGTGAGAAAATTACATTTTTTGATCCGAATAATCCGGTACGAAATTGGAAAGCTATTTTCGGCTGCGGCTTTCCCAGCGCGACATTTTCAGCTTCTACCGTAGAACTGATAAATATAACTCGCTAATCTCCTTGACAACATCAACCCAATCAGATTTCTTGCTAGCTCTCTTTGTTCTCATTGTGTTTTTCTCCAGTTCTTTGATAGTTTTGCAGTTTAATGGCGGCTTTGCAGCGCTGCTCGAAGAAAAAAAAAACTTGGTAAAACTTAGTGAAAACTAAGACAAATTAGTAGCCTCTAGTGAGATGGCTAACTTGAGGGCCAAGACATATTCAAATTCAAAAAATTAGCTAAAATGCAGTTTCAGAATGAAATGAACCACGACTTCCATGATGAAAATGCTCTTCCCGACTGTACTATTCGCCCTTTTGTATTGTTGTAGAATTGTAGTTTTATTGCCACCTCTTTTTTCGCTTTACTGCTAAGCATAATAGAGGTAGATGCTCTAAAGATGGCGCTAGGACGATCGCAAAAATCGCGTCTCAGGCAGGATTCGAACCCGCATCTTGGCCGCATTTTCGCACTTTATAATCGCTTTTGCGAGTAGATGTCCCTTTATAAAAGAAAGCGTTTGACATTTTGATGAAGCTATGTGGCTCGCAAAAATCACGACTCAGGTCGGATTCGAACTATGTTGGATCTACCTTGGGACACCTGGGCAGTAAGAAATGCTGTCGTTTTCTCACCTAGTTACAGTGTTGTTGTCCCAAGGTATTTGTTTAGAAAGGTTGAATTAGATGAGACATGGTTGCTGCTTTTATGGTTTAAGGTAAATAAATAAATAGATGAATAAACAAATAAGATTTTACAAATCTCTTATTGTTGTGTAAAATGTATAATAATTGAAGTGAATATGTACATCATTAGTTTAATTTAAGCATTAGTTTGCGTTCTTATGGCATGCCGTTGAATTTCGTAGTTCTTTCCCTTTTCTTGGACTGAGTTTTGTTTTTCCTTTTCGCCTCGGTGTGTGTAAATCGTCTTAGAGCCTATTAAATTGATAAATAAATAAGTTAGCATTCTCTTTTCGTTTTTTCATGCTCCGTTTGAAGTAACGACTATCTAGAGCCACGATTATATGATTAGTCCAAGAAATAAAAAAGGATACTTAATTTAGGCATGCCCTTAAAGGACCGATCACCCCGATCTCTTTACCTTTACCTTTACCTCTACCGTTTTCAGGCGATGTTCACCGTGGTGTGCTCAGCTGTCATATGTAACGCATGGCTGCTGGTGTCCGTGGAAAACAATCCTTCGGTTGGTTTTGTAAACAAAATAAGGAAAATAAGAAAATAACTGAATGACTTTCTCCTTTAGGGCGGCTGCACGATGGTGTCATTATTCGGCTGTCAAGAAATCAACAAGGTGTTCCTTCTAGTGGAGAGCATTGCGTGGGTTTCTAAGAACCTTGTCAATTCTAGGCGCTAGACGTGACAGCGCGGAATTTTATTATTCATTTTCCATGAAAGCTAACTATGCTGCATATCGGATTTGTCATTCTCTACTAGCCGTTTTCCTGCAGCAGTTTTTATAACGTGTTTAATGGGGTGGAATAATAAGGTTAGTCGATACAGCTCAGTGAGCTCCGACTAGGATTTTCCTTGTGGTGTGACTTACCAAAGGAGGGTTATCTCTATCTCTGGACAGGTTAGTCATCCACCCGGAGGGAACCTGAATCATTGCAGTAACCTTTTCCTTAAATTTCCACAAACAGGGTGAACTGCTAGTCCAGAATAGTTAAAGCCCAGGGAAGAAAAGAAGAGCTCCGAATGCTGCCATGTCACTCGTTCTATGCTGGATCGACCAGGGTTCATCTTGAATCTTCCGAAACTCCAAGCAAAATTGATCGCGTGGCTTATGCCAGCCAGAAAACTCGATGTTTAGCTCATTCGTGATACCCACTCTCACAATTGTCTATGTGGATGCATCGGTCCTGTTCGGAATCCGCATCAAGATGAAGGCGATGAAACCTGAGGTGCCAGATCTCCGGCGGAACATCACTCCGAGCTCAAGTGTAAGCCGTGCCTTTTCTTATCATTATTTTCATCAAATCAAGTGATTAGTAGAGAATGAACCATAGATGAGGCGAAGCTGGGGAGAAGAGAAAAAGGAGAAAGAAGATACATAAAGCTGTGGAATTTTGGGTAACAATGGAAACGGCCATGGGTAAAGTATCTAGACGATTCGAAAGAAGTCCAGAGGGGTGGAAGGAATTAAACATATGTGATAATAATGTAGATGTGGTAATGATAATCTCAAAAAGTCACGTTCGCAGTTCAGAGTGAGAGCAAGAGCAGCATCGAAAAAATATTTTCGTTTTTTGAACGTTCCAATTTAATGATCTGAACGTTCACAAAATCTAGAGAAAAAATACAGTGAGGACACCGTCTTAGAGAGAATTTCATTCTTTTCAAGAAGTGTTGTAATTTCTAGAAACCGTTTCATATCAAAGCAGAGAAATTCGCTGTCAGCGAGCTCAGTTTTACATTTTTTTACTTCTCACTTTAGAGGCCAAAAAAATTATAGAATTTTGAAATTTGACAAACAGCTAAAAAATGGTTGAAAGAACAAATAATTCTCTTCCGAATGCCGCATCAAACTCTTCTAAAGCTTCCACAGCAAGCTTACAACGGTTGCTTGAAAAAACGCCACGAACTTTCTTATAAACCTAATAAGAGAACAGCTGAAGGAGTATAAAATGTGCAGAAATACCCATTGGTGCACAAAAAATAATAATTGTTGAACCCTATGGAACCCTATCGGCAGTCTAGTGGTGGTGTTAGTTCCCTTTCAAGGTTAATTAATGCAATTTGTGTAAGGATTCTATGGTATTTTCCCTCTAGAAAGTTCAAGCCGCCAATGCGTATTGATTCACTTAATTTTACCCTGTTTGAGCAGAAAAAATTGAAAAGAAACAGTTTTCTTTCTTTTTCTTCTTTCTTCAAATTACAAATTTTTCCTAGTTGTGCTATTTTCCTACCTAGTACTGCGTTCAGAAACAATGCTACTACCTATGGCGATGGTTGGTGATCGCTCTGATCGATGTCGGCTTGAACGCACCGGAAAATCTCTCGCGTTTAGCTCTGATACTCGGAATCATTGAGTATAGCGATAGCGAAAACTTCTACATTTATAGGATTATGGCGCAGGTCAGTTGATTTTCACTCGGAGAAATAACAAAAAAAATCTCAAAAATTCGAAAATTTACCCTTCCCGTTCAGGTACCGTACTATTTGCAATTCGGTTTCAACAGTGTGTATCTGGTGTTGTTCATCTACGACAAGTCCACACGTCCTCAACGTCGACGACAAATCGAGAGCGTCAGCGCCGATCCGCATACTGATCGACAGCGAGAAGCTCATGGTTAGTGGTTACCCTCGCCCTATACGGTTGGGTTGTCCTAGCGCGCAAAGTCCGAAAAGTGTCATTCCTAATTTGCAAGCCGATGAATAACGTTTAGCTGCAAGGGCTTCCCTCAGGCGATCTTTTTCCCATTGCGGAGGTCTTCAATCTTGCAGGGATTCCGATTTCTTCAACCTTTCAGTGCATTGATAGGCTCTCGCCAGAGACCAAATGAACCCTGGATCTCTCCAAAGTCGCTTGAATCCTTATCAGATTAGGCTGGGGAGGTACAGGCAGTGATATTATCAATAAGGTTTATTATGAGGGTTAGGGAACCCCCTCTCTCGACCATGTAGTTGCCATCCCTCCAATATGTGTGTGACTTCTACCTGCAAAATGATGTTAATCCAATCATCTCGATTTTTCCATCTTCATTTACCTAATTATCTTAGGTAGTGATAGATGAGTAGATGTAAGGCGAGTAGAGTGACAAGCTCCTGAACGGCAACGGTACGGCAAACCTCGAGTCATGGGTAAAAGGTAGAGGTAAAGTGATCGAGTTCCATAAGGACGCGCCGCATTCTTGTTCCATTCAATTAGTAGGGGCAAAATAAATGCGCATTTGGGCTATAGAATGACTTGTGGAGGCCAGCCAAGTCAGTGTTTCTACCAAGTCAGTGTTTTTACCTTCCCAGAAAAGTCTGGTACCAATTTACCCGATCCCGTAGGGATAGAAGGCTTGGTTAGCCCGTGCGGGGATCCATCGCTCGATCGTGCGTATGTCAGAAGCGCCGCTCACCACTGTACCATGCACCCCCTCCCTTGCCTTTCCTGATATTACTTTTTCTATTTTGTGGATTTTTGTAGTGTCTCAAAAAACGATAAGGAAATGATTGAACATAAACCGAAGAAAAGAACTTTGCTTGCTTTTTGTCACCGTTCTAACATAGCTGAACACTCAACCCAAGCAATAGCTGGCTTGTATCTTACCCTGGTACTTGTGTAATGAATATGGGTACAAATATACCTTCGCCCCGATCCCGGAAGGATGGATGGCCTAGTGAGCCCAGGCGAGGATCGGTCGTTCGACCGCACCGGTGTCAGCGGCGTCTTCTGCCGGTGAACTGCGTGCGCTTCGCTGAATTTTGAATAGAATTCAATAATTTCAACAATATGATTGTCGTTCTAGAACTGCTGCCGGTTGAGAGCAATTCACTGTGCGATTCTGGCATCGAAGATGATCCGTGTCGTCTTTGATTACTCCATGATGAGGAACAGAAGGATCAGAAAAAATAGGCGATCAGTCCATTTTGCTTAGATTTTCCTGTTCAAAATAAAGCTCTGTCGCCCGTAGCCAGAGCTGGCGTTTGCGATTTGTACCTGCCAGCTGTTCTCTCGCCGTCATTATTGTTTTTACCTTACCTTTTCTTGTTTTAGTATTTACTGCTGATCTCCTTTCATGTGTATTTGTTTTCTTGTTCAAGATTCTGTTGATTATTCTGCTGTTCTGTTGACACAGATTGCATTTTTCTTCCTCTTGATTGCATATCTTCATATCTCATCGTCTCTAACGCGGACGGCCTCGGAAAAAGGCCAAATTTCTAGGACGGGTAAATGTTAACGCTTCACAGTCAAATGCGGCCGTGTTCAAATTGTTGACCGATGTAAAAAAAAACCGGTAAAACCATTTCGAAAAAGTCTCTAGCTTTGTATAATTCTGTGTTTTTTGTTTCTATTTATTGTAATAAAGTGAAACTGTATGTACTTTATGCGGCATATGCATTTTTCAGCTGAAAAAGATGGGAAGGTATGTAGATCTGGTCAAAGATAATATTGCGTGCTAGGTAGGTGATTAGTTTGAGACTGACAGATCGTGGTTCTAAACGCAAACTCCAAAAAAAAATCAAAAAGTGGCTCTCAAAGCCGTAGATGTTCGATAGGAATTTCTCTTCTTTTTTTCTACTTTTCCGTTTTGGAAGTGGAAGTCTCAGAATCGAGAATGGAACACGTAAACCTTATAGTTGTTTAAAAAAAATAAAGAAATAAGATGGAATTTTAATGAAGTGAAAAGGACAATTCTGGGTGGAGGCAGTTTCAAGACTTTTCCTTTATTTATTTATTTATTTATTTATGTATTTATTCATTTATTACGATGTTTAGGACAATCGTGAGAAGAAAGACTTACGTTTGCATTTTGTTCTGCCAAAGCAATCGTGGTTAACAGAAAAGAAAAAAGAAAAATTAAAGGAGCCCTGAACTTCAATTATTTAATTATAGTTCTTAAACGCCTTATATGTCTATGTCTATGTTTATGTCTTCGTTCATACGTTCATCACAAAAAAGGAACAGATATTTATATTGCGGAGATAAATAACTATACAATGGAATATTGTACTGTGTGGGCAGTCACAGCACGATATGTTCAGTAGGTCCGAGGAAATCGACAGAGTGGTCTTGCAAACGGAGCAGCTTACGACGGCTTATATCCTCTAATTTTCTTAATTTTTTCTAAAAAAATAGCTTCTTTCGGATTAGTTCAATAGTCACCACCGTCAGCTCCAGTTGAGATTAGTTTATTGGTATAAATATGTCAAGAAGATACTGTTTTCGGTTTATTCCCTATCTGACGGCCACGGTCGATTTCCTGAACCTCGGCGAACCTGTTCCCGAGTTATTTAACAACATTGCAAACAAACAATGAAAAAAAATACGGCAAAAATACATAACGTTCGTGCACTTTATAGAAAGTCAGTGCCGAAGACCAACTGCGTAAGATTCCAGCCGAATTGAAGAGCGTGCTAGGGTAAAACGATGGGGCCAACGATGGGGCCAACGATAGGGCCGTTGTGGACCCTGATCGGCCCTTATTTGTCAGAGAAAAAGGCAGCCGAATAGGGTTCGGCTTTGGTCTGCCATCTGAAGCTAAATGGAGGGAAGCATGTGCTTCTGGCACGGCTCAAGAAGGAACGTGTCGGACAGCCGATGTAGCCGAATACTGTCCAAACCACATTCGCCGTCTTCGACGCCGAAATTCTCACAGATGAATCGAATCTGAACCAGAACCGTTTTTATTTAAATAGAAAAACGTAGAGGTAAAGTCAAAGGGTCGACGTTGATCAGTCCCCTGAGGAAGCGCCGTGCACTCGCTCTCTTTCCAGAATCGTAGAGGCTTGGCAAATGCATATTTGGGCTATACAATGATTTGCGGTGTACAGCAGCTACATTACGTCACTAGTTTTACCTTCGAAGAAATGTCTGGGCCCGGATTCACGACAAGTATCGGCGCTATACATATACCCCGATCGTGCGCAAACCGATATTCGTGAAAGCACGCCGCGGTTTAGACGAGGTTTAGAAGGGGTCTCCGACACCTCGTGATGAGGCAGGGTTTCAGGAAACTCGACGCGATACCTTTGTTTACTTATCCTAAACTCACCATGTTAAACGCAATCTCTCATCGACTCTGCCGTCTGGTTCTGGATGAACCGCAACGCAGGAGCATTTCTTCTAGCTGCGTCGCGGTTCTAAGCTATAGCCAGACGGCAGAGTCGATGAGATGCTCGCTGTGAGTGCGATTGTGGCAGTTGCGCCATAAGCCGTCGAGGTCTCCGAAACCCCGTTCTTCACGATTGAGAAATGGCCACAGATTCGCGGGATCGAGTGGGTACAGCGCCAATGAGGTATCGGAAACCGCTCGTTGCGTTCATGAATATGGCTCCTGGTAGCAATTTACCCCAGCCCATAGGGATGGAAGGAGTGGTTAGCCCGGGCGTTGATCCCTCACTCGACCGTGTGTATGTCAGAAGCGCATCTTACCACTGCACCATGCACACCCTCCTTTACCTTTTCTGATATTAATCTTTATATTTTGTGGTTTTGGTAGTGTTCCAAGAATACAATGAGGTATTATCGAACATAGACCGAAAAAAGAACTTTGCTAGCCGTTTGTCAGCTTTACAACATAGCTGAACTCTTAACCCATGCAATGGCTGGCTTCTACCTTGCCCTGGTACTTGTGTAATGAATTTGGGTATAAATATACCTTCGCAGTATATGCAGGACAGTCAAAACTGCCACCTTGCCAGAGGAGCACACCTGCCTCGGCCGGTGTGGCGAACGGACACCGCTGTGCTCCTTGCATGTCACTACAACAGCCGATCAGCCGTGTTCCTGCCTTCCATTCGAGCACGTCGAAATACACCTGGAAATAATAAATAAACAAATAAATAAATAATAAAAATATGAAATCAGTTAGA
This sequence comes from Nippostrongylus brasiliensis, assembly GCA_030553155.1. NCBI lineage: Eukaryota > Metazoa > Nematoda > Chromadorea > Rhabditida > Heligmosomidae > Nippostrongylus > Nippostrongylus brasiliensis. The sequence continues at coordinate 3,779,404 of CP130733.1, forward strand.
TAGTTCACTTCCATTACTTCACTCTTGCTGGTTATTATTATGAATAGCATAAGATGTCTCAGTAGCGTAGTGGTTAGCGCACGGTCCCGGTCAGGCGCAAGACGCGGGCTCGAACCCCGCCTGAGACGCGATTTTTGCGATGAATCTACATATGTAGCACCATCATTACAACATCATATTCAAGTATTCATGATAGCATGTGTCTGGTATTCTACTGGGACCAGGGCCCAGATTCATCATTGGTAAACCCCGACAAACCCCGAGATACAACCCGAACGGCGCGTAAACCGAGATTCGTGAACGCACGTCGAGGTTTGTCGCAGGTCATACACACTTCGCGATGGGGCAGGGTTTGGGAGACCTTGTGGTATCGAGCGGGTTTATCGGCGACGGGGTTTTGGAGACCATTCGTACGTTCATGAATCTGGGTACAGGTTTATGGCGAATAGAGAGAGTCGGACCAGATTATAGGTCATTTATACATACCGTATGCGGCTCCATCATATGCGTGTCAGTCTGAAGAACTGTTGACGTTCCAGGAGGTACTCGGGCCCGTACGAAGTTCGACAATCCAACTAAAAGAAAAAATAATAAACGAAAAGAAGAAGAGAAAAGAAAGAAAAATGGGACCGAGGACAACGTTATTCTTTCATTTACGAACGAAGTACGAACAAAAACGGAAAGTAATATCTAAAAAATAGTATAATAGCAAACCAGACCTTAGAAGATCAGATGCTTGCTGACGTAAGATAGAAATATTTTTTGAGTTCACAGAAGGCTTAGGCATCTTCTAATAGTGCCCATTTTATACCACGAGAACACTAACAGGACATTTAACTGAACCACAGTGGCTAAACCTAGCCTACCCTATACCCTTAGGTTACCATCGAATAGAGACTGAAGAGCTTCCAAAGGTTCCCTTCCAACTTCAGCACGGTTTACCACCAGGGAACGTTTTCCCATTCCAATTTTCACACGGTAACTGTCTGCACTCGTCCTATTTCTTCCACCCTGATCTTTAAAAAGCGTTTTTTCCCTCGGGGCGTTTCTTGGTTCCGCATTGCGGAGCCGACTTTCGCTTCTGACATGTGACGGTTTAGGTTCAAGATGAAAACAACACCCACAAGCTGCTGAAGACTTGACGTCTTAAGGTGACTAATCGACAGGATAATGTTGATTTCTCGCAGCTTTGATACCCGCTGATGGGTAAAGGGTAGGAACCACCCTTCTACTCGAGCGATCAATCCTTTTCCAGGCTGCTAACCCAGGCCTCCATCGCTCCGTGTTCGGGTAAAATTATACTAGATTTGTCCGGGAAGGTAAACTACCGACTTGGAATTGTAACTGGTTCCGCAATTCATTCTATAGGTCAAACACGAATTTGCCGCGTATTTTCGATTCTGTATAAAAGAAGAAAATGAAATGAGATGAAAGAAGAATGCATGGTGCATCTTTAGGGGAACGATCAACGCCAATCACTTTATTTTTCACCTACTAAAGTGAAATCAGGCGACAACGAAGGAAGTTCCTCTTCAAAAGAAGGTGCAACGGTCTCAGTTTCTCCACATACCCAGGAACAACATCGAAAAAATGCGAGAACCTTTCCGATAGTCATCAGCTAGAGGCTGTTATCAAATTTCCTTTTATTCCCATTTTCTGTAGCCCTATTTTCACAGGTGGAAAGTGAAACCAGCTGCTGTTGAAAAAGGTTGTTCAAATGGATCGAGAGACCGTTACGGTGACCGTTAACGGCACCTGTGTCGCGGGTGCACAGAACTGATGGAGTCTGGTTTCGGACGCATAACCAGTCGTTCATGTGAATTTGATGAGGCGACCTTTAAGCCATTCATAGATCTGCGCCGGATACGGTTATACACAATTCCATCTTCAGCTTTTTGCAACTAATCGAATCTTTCCAACCATAAGGTAGGTAGGTAGGTAACAGGCAAAAGGTAAAGCTGTTCCATTCAGAATCGTAAAGGCATGGTGAATGCATATTTGTAATATAAAATGGTTTGCGGGGGCGATCCGCTACTCCAGGTCAGTGTCTCTACCGTCCCAGGCAAGTCTGGTACCAATTTACCCGACCCCGGAAAGATGGAAGGCTTGATTAGCCTGGGCAGGCATCGATCACTAGACCGTGCAGGTGTCAGTAGCGCCTCCTCCGTAAAACTAGGTAAAGAAACGGAAAATAGAAATATAGAAATGGTGAAAAAAGACTGAGCTTTTTTCAATTCTGCCATATTTCCTATTTCAGTATTTCTATTTGTGCGCCATGTAGTTCAAACAGAGAAAGGTCCGGTAAGGGTAAAGTGGTCAGTCCCCTGAAGACGCGCCACGCATTCGTGTTCCATTCAGAGTCGTAGGGGCATGGTGAGTGCGTATCTGGACTATACAATGACATACAGGTGTCAGCCGCTAGACCAAGTCAGTGTATTCGCCTTCTCAGACAAGTCTGGTACCAATTTACCCGACCCCGGAGGGATGGAAGGCTTGGTTAGCCCAGGCCGGGATCGATCGCTCGACCGTGCTGGTGTCAGTAGGTAATTAAGCCAACGGAAACCAATCCGACTCGTTCGATTTCTGTGCATGCCGATGGGAGGCTTGGCTATTCTGGCCGAGGGTCGATCGCTCGACGGTACTGGTGAAAATAACGCTCTTACCACTGCACTACGTTTGAGAGAGAAAAGCGCCACAAATGCTAAAAACTTCCCGCACTTCAATTAAACCCGTTCAGGATGACTTACTTACCTTTGAGTCGATGAAATTGACTGGTAATCGGAGTGCCGGGAGGGTGCTCATACGTGCACATGGTTCTATCGAACAAACATCCACCGATGGTGTTGCACGGTTGGGGTGGTGAGAGTGAGATCGGTCTGAAATATGGATAAATTTCACAAAAATTTAATCAGGCCCAAATCTCATTCAGATCAAACCTGTGGAACATCAACAGAGGCGACGGCGTCTGCACCACTGTTGGACTGAATTTCGCGGCCAGTTTCTGTTTTGGTATCTGAAACATTTGCCTGAGGCGAAGAAGCTGATTCAAGAAATAGATAGATGGAAAGTTGATGAATTTCAATAGAAAGAAAAAACAAGACTAAGACAATCAAAATATGAAACCTCAGGAACTTCGGGAATTCTGGTGAACATCTTCTTCGAAATGCCCGCGATGTCACCAATTTTGCCAGCCGTCTCCTGAAAAACAGATAAGAAGTTGATTAAAACAGAAAGCCACAAAAGGAAAATTATATCCTGTACAAAATTATTTAAGAAATAGCGAGCAAAATTCATTAAAAAGGAGAAATTTAAAAAGTAACGGAAGACAGAAATCGCCCGTTCTATTTCTTTCGTAGACAAACGATAAATGAAAGAAAAATAGAGTTAACCTCATGATTTTCAGCAGGGAGGCTTGACTTTTATGACAGTTAACTAACAAACTCCTGGAGGCGTTACGGTAGCTCTATTTAAATATACAGAAGAGATTTTACTCCTTTACAATGATAAGAAAGTTACAGCAAAACTTGTTGTCAGTTTTCGTTCAAATGCGAGAAGATCATGACGAAAGGGAAGAAAAATAAGAAAATATAGAGAAAAAGAGACGAAAACTATGTGGCTCGAAAGTTTCAGCTGTTCATGAAAACGAAAGCTGCTCCGATCCAGTTTTCGTTTTTTCCTTTCTTTTTTCTCTTCCAATCTCTCCAGGATTTCTCATCTTGATCATTCACGGTTCAAATTGATCTGACGGATGAACAGAGAGCAGTTTCTCGGTACCAGAGGGTGCCCCCAGGGGAACGGCTTCAAATTATCCCGCGTCAAACCTTTTAGGGAAACCGAAACCGGTTATTTCTCGAGATGTTTCGAGTGTTCACATTAAAATTCAAGTGCATTAAAGTTACAAACACGGTCGATTATGGATCGTATCGGTTTTTCTCAGAAACGTCGAACACTAATTAGGGTAGCGAGCAGTGACGTTTGAAGGACTAAATGTGAAATATGGTAAAGTCCCCTTTTGGAATTTTGAACCAAACCACTCAAGCGAAAAGATTCAAGTACTTGAACGTGACACTCGAAGCCAAACAATAATTCAAAGCGATAAACCCGTGCAAAAACATCTGAAAATTCCATATCGATTCTGTTTCACGCAGCACTTTGATTTATTAAGTCCTTACCAGGAGTGCCCGGGTTGGCTTTTAATTAAACCGCGCAGAACTTACCCACAGGGTGTGATTAAGATAGTGAGGTCGATCTCGTTACCTCGCCACTTCTTTGAAGTCTAACACAATCAGTTTTGGGTCCAAATTTTCAGAATTTCCAATCGTTAGTGTATCAAAGGACACTTGTCGTCATTCCCACCCCAGTTATAGATTTTTAACTAAAATTTTTGACACCAAAGCGAATTTAAGACGAGTCTGCAGAAATGACAATAAATCTGCCACCAACAATGTTTTGACACGTTGACGACCGTGTGACACAATGCTGCGTCACACGTATTAGGCCGCGTGGGACCGTGTGACGCAATGCTGCGTCACAGGTTTGAAATTTACTTTTCTGACTTATACCGATTTTTTGGGGAATATTTGTCTGGCCACTATATAGCTCATGATTAGAAATTATTGTAAACCTCGTGGTCCGTGAAAACAATTCTTAGCTTCTGATTTACTGGAATTTTAGATTGTGCACTAGTTTTGTTTTCAAGTAAAAACAAATATTGGTTATTGCGAGAAACAAATAAATGCAAACAAATACTGTTTACTGAAATAAACACATAAATACAAACAAATATTGATTATTAGAATAATCAAATAATGAACAATAAACAAATAACAATTTCCTTTTAATCTGGATAGGGAGAAAGGACATTCTAAAAGCTTCCAGCTGTTATTTTTCTATTTTCATTGCAAAAAAGGAATATTCACAATCCCCGATATTACAGGACTGTATATGTAGTCTTCGAGATTTACTATTCACTTCCGTTTTGAAAAAAAATTCGCCATATGCCGGTATCATGGCACAGCCTCGGCGCGCTAGAAAATCGGTTGGTCCCACGCGCCAGACACGCGAAAAAGGCGCTGTCGTCAACGTTTTAGAACCTGAGAACGGACGGACGCTGATGGTAAGGTATGGGTTGTTACTGAAGACAGTTGTTGGTAAGATAACATTTGAATCAATCAATCAATGGGTCCGATCAGTACAACTAGAAAACGTTCGACTGCCCACCTTCTCTTCGTAATCCTCCTCTTCTTCATCGGCATCATTACTCACGTAGTTTGGGTCGAGGAAGTTCACCAAATCCTTTCCGAGAAGATCCGTAAGGGCTAAAAATCAATCTATACGATCAAATGGTGAGATGTCGCGTTTTTCTATTCCACTATTGATGGCTATGACTATCCTCTTCTGAGCCCAGATTCATCATTGGTAACCCCCGGTAGAACCTGAGATATACCCCGAACGGCGCGCACCTTTGTCTACGTATTCTAAAATTCCTATGTTAAACGCAATCTCTCATCGACTCTGCTTCTGGTTCTGGCTGCGCCGTGGTTTCGGAGACCGCTCGTCTGTTCATGAATCTGGGCCCTGTTTGTCATTCTCTCAATTTCTTAGGTGAACTTCTCTTTGAAACTGTGCGGTTTTGACGTTGTCTTCGCCTTTAGAGGGCATACATAGTGAGTGTGTCGGATACCCAGGGAATAAACCTTGAAACCAGGACTTGCCATCATTTCTGACTCATGAAAATTGAAGATACCTAAGGTGGTTACCCAGATAATTGAACACTAGTGAGGACCGTTGGCCCTTCGTATAGATGGTGAATCACAGTAAAGAGCCAATCAGTTTATATTAAAGCGCGGCAAAGGTACTTACTGGCTAACTTAAACCATTTCAAAAATTTTAATCATCTCATCAATTTTATCAGTTCATTCCACTCACGATCGAAGTCCTTCGGTTTCGCCGGCGGAGAGGGTGGCGGAATGGCTGCGGTTTTCGTGATCGAAACGGTGTCCTTTGAGAAATCCACTGGCGGAATGAACCTTTGCTTCGATGGCGGTTTCATCGAGATCCTCCTCATCGACACCGACGTCAACATGATCGGAGGAACGGTAACCCTGGCAGCCATCGACAACGAATCTGCAGCTTTTCCGGGCGTGTTGTCGTGCCCATGATGCCGTACCTCACCAGAATTTCGCTCGGCGGCCGGTAACTCGGGAAAATGCTCGTGAATGACTTGGTTGATGAGTAATCGCTCCTTCTCCCGAGTCAGAATCTTCATCCGGACTCGGTCGTCGATCTGTGCCAGGTGAGCCAGATCCACTTTGTTCACCGCCACACGATGCAGCTTTCCGGTGGTGTCAGCGTGAAGGGATTTCTCGTTCGGATGGAAAGACGGCGAGACCGCTGTTCGAACGGCCTGTTGGGTTAGTTGTGCTGGTACCTGAAATTTGGTTCAGTAGATCCGAAAAAAGCGAAAATTATTTTGTTTCCCTAAGGCAAAACGCTCGTATTTATTTATTTATTTATCCTTACATCCATATGGATGTGCAATACAACCAAAATTAGTAACGAAACTGACAAAACAAAAAAAGAAAAGGACTACTTGGGAAAGATGTAGAAACAGAAACAGAAACCCCAAAACTAAGAACCCTCATTGCAACAATCAAAGAAGCATTAGTTAATTTAAATTCATGAATTCTTCAATCATTATAGATGGTTTACTACATATTCTAGGCAGTTAGGTATAAAGTATGCTAACGGCTAAACATATGGGGGTGCTCTGTGTTAGAACTTCGAACTAATATCCATGGTGGTACACGAGGACGATGTTAGCTTCGTCTACCGTCCTGAGCAGAGTTTAATGAATCAGACCCCAAAGTACACTTCAGAGGCAAAACAAATAGTGATTCATCAACTTTTTCGGTTATTTGGGGCTGCTTTTTGGTACATATGCCTTAACCTTTTGTGAAACAAAAGAGGTTTGTCAGTTCCTGCACATACCCCGAATTAAGCCTGAATAAGCTTACAAGCGCCTTGATGAATCGCAATTCGAATCGTGAATGGGGTATATTTCCCGGTATACCACAACACACTAGGGATGATTCTGGGACCGGTAGGTGAGTAGGCAGGCTGAGGGTTGAACTGTTGAATGAAACTGGATTAGAAAGTCCTTGGTGGGCTTCTTCTAAATACTAGTGAGGTCAAACTTCTATGTTAGCCTAAAATTGAATTGGTACACAATTTTTTAGCACTATTCAATTTTCAGCAAATTGAACTTTTTCACATGAGGCTACATGCTTTTGTAAGAACTTTTCTTCTTCTTTTGTTTAAGTCAGTGTTTCCATTCGACTAGTTATCATTGCTATTAATATTTCTATTAGTTTGTCGCCTATAAACACCAATTCGCTGAGCATGAAAGACAGCAGATCCCTTTGAACCATTTCTGATGAACTTGACGAGTTCCTTCATCAAAAATGAATTTCGCGGACGACGAGAGACAACAGGATTTGCGACGAAATAACGCTTACCACTCGATTGGCTCCACATCGTTTCACCTTCATAAAAATTCGGTCAATCATCACCACCGCGTTCACGCCTCCATCCGATTTCTCCACCGCAAACAGCACCTGCAAACAAAAGAAAACGTCGACTCAGGTTTAGGACGTTCACTGTAAAGGAATCATTTCGAGGCGCTGAAGCGCAACCATCCGGGTCACTAGACAGGGTTTCCCAGCGATTGTAGGATTCGTCCCATCGGTTCAGAATGATTTAACGTCCGGTTCCTGTTCAGCAGCTCTGTTATTCGTCAGTGGTACATTGGTAAGAGGCGCTACTGACATACATGCGGTTGAGCGATCGATCCCCGCCCGAGCTAACCGAGTCTTCCACCTCTCCGGGTTCAGAAAATTGGTACCAGACCTGTCTGGGAAGGTGAAGACACTGATATGTATTAACCACGCCTCTGCGATTCTGAATTTATGACGAGTTCATGGCGCGCCTTTAAGGGACTGATTAACGCAGACGCCTTTATCTTTGCCTTTACTGATTTTGAACAAAATGGCGACTACTGGACGTCGGGGTAGACGAGGATTTCTTGTATACTATCTCACCAAAAACCCTTCATGACAAGGTTGTGGGCAGGAAGAATGATCCTGGAGGAATTTACATTGAATTATGGCCATTATAAGTAACCAGGAGCCGCGTGGTGCAGTGGTAGTATGCGCCACTGCCACCTGCAGAGTCGAGCGATCGATCTTCGCCCGGGCTGGCCAAGCCCTCCATCCCTCCACGGTCGGGTAAATTTCCACCAGACTTGGCATAGCGGAAGGTCTTCACAAGTCATTGCATAGGTTAAATATGCATTTACACTGCTTTTACCATTCTGAATGGATTACGAATGCGGCGGGACATCCTCAGGTGACTGGTCAACACTTTTACCTTTTTCACTGAACAAAATAGCCCCAAGATTCAAAGTGAACGATGGAATCGGCTACAACTGCACAGATCCCTGGTCTTTTCTGTACCCCTTGCGTTCACCCTCCCATAAAAGCTGTATAGCAGCGGATCGGTGGCTGGCTTGCCTAGGTGTGGTAGACCCGTTTTCCAATGAAGGTGACGAAAATCGCGGCGGTCGCACTGAATATGCAAATTCATTCAAGCGTTCACGCGCGTCATGCCTAACCGAAGAGGAGACGGAAGTGAGGAGGACAATGGTGGTCGGTGGAGGCCTCGACGATCCACCTGGTGGTGGTGGTCAGTTTGAGCAGGGTAGGGTAAAGGTAAAAATACATAAAGGTATCGGCTTTGATAGCATCCGTAATCTATCTAGAATCATAGATGGGAATGCGTACTTGACCTACTCAGTGACTGGCGGAGGCCAGCCGCTATACCAAGTTAGTGTCTTTACCTTGCCACACAGGTCTGGTACCAATTTATCCTGAGAGATGGAAGGCGCGGTTAGCTTGGGCGTTGATCGATCGTTAGACCGTGCCGGTGTCAGCTGCGCCTCTAACCACCGTCTCAGCGCGACTCTGAAGAGAATACGAGTGACAAACGCCTCTCACCTGAATGTCCACGCCTGAGGGCACCAGCAGCTTCTGACTGATCATTTGACTCTGTCGGGATGGTTCCGTCGGGTGACAGTGGTCAGCCATGACTGGCTGACCCCATCGCCGCCAGCACAGCTTCAACACGGCTGTGGGACTTTGCCAGTGCCTGAAAAAGCTATTTATTTATTTATTTATTTATTTATTTATTTATTTATTTATTTATTTATTTACCGTGCCCTTGACGTGCGCCTCAAATAATTATTGCAGCAGTTGAGAGATGAATAAAGCCAACAAATGTAAAGTGAGTCCCTTAAGAACACGCCAGGCACTCGACTTTCACTCAAAATTGTACAGGCATTGTGAATACGTATCTGACAGGTGGGAGCCTTACTTTCCATAGATCTGCTTTTTTTTTCAGGTTGATTCCTGCCCCATATCCATGATTAGGGCCCAATAGTGGACGTTCTGGCCCCTTGAACTCCACCGTCCGCGGCCAGTGGACCCTCATTCAACGAGTCGTCGCCGGGTTGTAAACCGCTGAACCGGTTCTATTGCGAAAATTGCCGTTTTGGAGGAATTCTGGACGTTCATATTTGAATTGGTCGAACATCAGAAGAGGCGCCGACGACGATGGAAAATCGAAAGTGAAAATAGATGCCGAAGCCATTGGGTGAGGCTCCTTCAGGTAACACTCTGGTTAGATATGCTTTCAAAGCTTCCGAAGCTCATTGGTACATCAAGAGAGTGACAAATCGTTCTTAGAAGCAGGAATTTTACGAAGTTGGGTACCATAATCTTTCAAGGTCCTCTAGAGCATCTACCTACACCCCGGTGCAAAATTATAGGTTCACCCCGCGATTCGTCCAGAAGTGTTCAAAGATCCCATTGAAGGGATCTAGTAACATCACTGTCATATTCCTCACCATCGAAAATCTGGATATGAAAATTCTGGGCGGGATGTCTTGACACTGTAAGATACGACAATTTTTTATTGAAAAATCAGAGATAATGATCGGTGCAAAATTATAGGTTCACTTCATCAAAAAACTGTCTGTTTCTAAAAATATGAACATTCTAGTAAAGTTCAGTACTTTGTTACATTACCTTTGTTATAAGCAACATCAAACATTCTATGTGGCGTACTTCGAACAAGATTATCAAGAAGAGTTAGCTCTACATGAGGCCATTACGATTTTATACAACTTATGCTTGCCTTTACATTTTTGACCTACTTATATTGAAATATGGGCTGGAGAATTGCCGCGTAGAACGAAAATTTTTCAAGTGTACCTATAATTTCCGCAGCTCATTGGTACATCAAGCGAGTGACAAATCGTTAATATATAGGAATTATACTTGAATATTCATGAATATTCAATTATTCATTGAAAAATCAGAGATATTGGCCGGTGCAAAATTATAGGTCCACTTCAGTTAAACTGTCCGTTCTAAAAACATGAATATTCAAGTATAATTCCTATATACTAACGATTTGTCACTCGCTTGATGTACCAATGAGCTGCGGAATTTATAGGCTCACTTGAAAAATTTTCGTTCTACGGGGGAATTCTCCAGCCCATATTTTAATATAAGTAGGTCAAAAATGTAAAGGCAAGCATAAGTTGTATAAAATCGTAATGGGCTCATGTAGAGCTAACTCTTCTTAATAATCTTATTCGAAGTATGCCACATAGAATGTTTGATGTTGCTTATAACAAAGGTAATGTAACAAGGTACTGAATTTAATTTGAATGTTCATATTTTCAAGGACAGACAGTTTTTTTAAATGAAATGTCCCTATTATTTTGCACCGATCATTGTCTCTGATTTTTCAATAAAAAATTGTAGTATCTTACAGTGACAAGACGTCCCGCCCAGAATTTTCACAGCTAGGTTTTCGATGTTGAGGAATATGGCAGTAATGTTACTAGATCCCCTCAGTGGTTCTTTGAACACTTATGGACAAATCGCGGGGTGAACCTATAATTTTGCTGGCACTTCTTCCCCTTCCGTAGCCCGTGAATATGTCGTCCCTCTTTCACTGCTTCGATTGCCATCTATCCATCTAGTAGATGACTGTGACGTCCTTCACATGCCGTCGACATCTTGTTCACTGGGATTTAATGACATCCACTTGAGTGTAGCGCTGAGAACGTAAAGTGCAAGCCAACATTGGAGAGTCGAATCAGAACGTCTTTCGAAGCGAGTAGAGCGTAAGAGCGTGGCATCCAGGCCACAGAACCGGGAAAAACGCTTGACTGTCGAAAATCGAAAGCGATGGCTGATTGATTCGGATTAGGATTACGCCAACGGACGCAGAAGCTTAAGCTTGAACGTCACGGTTGATAGAAAGTGAATTTCCAGAAGTGACATGAACTGTGCGTAGCAGAGACATGTAATCGGATTTGAGACGGGAAAACCCTGCAGAGCAATAGGAAGATGAAAAACAGGAAGACGAAAACGAAGAAAAAGCAAAAGCAAAGGACGAGGAAGAAAATGATGAAGGGGAGGAGAACTCTAATTCGGTGAGGAAGAAAAGTAGAAATTAAAACTAAGAGAGGAATGGTAGATGAATAAGTAGACGCGCAAAAATAAAAAATAATGAGAAAAACTAAGAAGAAGGAGAAAACACAAAGAAGAGAAAGAAGTAGTGTCAGATTGATCAACAGTCATCGAGAATCCCCATTGAAATTGCTGCACAGAAGCGTAAATCGTCAGCGACAAACGAGTGCAGACGCGGCGCGTCTGCGGCGCGGCTTAGTACCGTAACTCTACCGAAAGCGGCATACAGTAAGGCACGGCTTGTTATTGCCCATACTACGGTAAGACGGGTCGTACTGTGTACCGTAACCGAGCGCAACCAGAACGGGACCATTATTTTGATTGTTTTCGAGGTTTTTCTAGCCTTCTATCTTCTATTTTCTGGGTAGTCGATTTTAGCAGCTCTAGAATGTGAGAAATAGTAGACGAGCAGGAACATGACCTTGATGATGGCAATAATCTGGAACGAAAACGAGCAGGAGTGAGAACGAGAGAATAAGTATTGGACTAGGGAGAAAGGAGAGCCTCGAATAAAAAGAAAAAAGAGGAAGAGGAAGAGAAAGAACAATCAAAAAAGATGGAGAAGAAAAGTATCAAGGACGATGAAGAACAAGAAGAAGCATTAGAAGAAGGAGAAGGGAGATTAAGGTGTCAGGTAAACAGACCTGAAAGTAACTTTCGCCGCCATCCCTTTTATTTCTTGGCCCATAAGGAAATGATTTGAATGCGATAAATTCACAGCTGATCCATAAGTATAATGAGCACTGTTATGTTCGGTTTCTACTCGATTTTCAGTTCTCCGACAGTGCTAACCCGTCGCCAGCGAGTCACTGTCGGCTATTTCTCGTGCGCAGTGACGAGCGCTCATTAGTGAGGGTTTTTAGGAGATTCACGGTCTCCGAAGATGAAAAATGGTTGCGCAGGAATAAATAAAGATGATGAATGATGATGAATGTCAAGAGTGTGCTTAGCGAGAAAAAAACAGCAACCTCGTCATTACTCTCAGCAGATAGGTTTTTCTGACGGCAAATTTCCACCGGAAGGTCACTTGCAGGAACGGAAACATTCGCTGATGAACAAATCTGTGACGATAGTACCAATCTGAAGAGTACTGTAGGGTATACTGTAGGATTTTAGGTTTCTTTATTGAACCACCCAACGCTAAGACAAAAGGAATGGAGAATCTCGGCATTGTAGCTATGTGGAAGGAACACTTGCTCACATTTTCGAGTTCCAAAAATCACATTAGAAGGAGAAGATGCAGATCCTCACTTACCCAGACTATTTATTTATTTATTTATTTATTTATTATGTATATCCCTAGGTAAGCCAAACTGCATTTGAACATGTAATCAAGTCAGATCAATTCATAAAATGGTTCAAGTGGAGGAAACACAAAAATTTAGCGATATCGATATTGTTTCCATGTACTAAATCGATTTGTCGTCAGTTCCGACTTCCGAATCAATTAGAAATTAATTCCGATCACTGACAGGAAATATGTCTTGCTAAACAAACGGAAACAAAACGAAAGCAAATGTTTCTGTTCTCAGGCGTTTTTCTCGCAGTGAAACCATTAAGCGTCGTTCTGCGATTTTGCTTGGGAAAACTACAAAAATTCAGTTGCGATGTTTTTGTTTCAAGGTCGTTTACAGGTCATTCGAAACGGATTCGGTGAAAGCGCCGATCGTATGTCAATGTCCCCCTTCATCATCGGACACAGCTACGTCTCCAACGAAGATTTATTGAATAGTTTAAAAAAAGTCTTTAAATAGACAAGTATATAAATGATTAAGCTGTCCATCCCAATAGATTCTTTTTATGGAAAAAATTCAATTCAACGGCGAATAACCTGTGATCAAACTATCTGAATACCTGCTTAATCTAGTAAAGGTGTTTTGGTCGAAAATTCCCCAAATTTCTTTGTTTCGATATACATCTGATTCACGGCACGCGTGGTGCAGTGGTAAGAGATGCTACTGACACCCACAAGGTCGGGTGGTCGATCCCCGCCCGATGTAACCAAGCCTTCCATCCGTCTTCGGTCCGGCACGTTGGTACCAGACGTGTCTGGGAGGGTAAAAACACTGATTTGGTATAGCGGCTGGCCCCGCAAGTGATTGTATAGACCAAATAGGCATTCACCATTCTCTACAATTATAAATTAACACGAATGCACGGCGCGTCCATACAGGCCTGATCAACGTCGAAACCTTTACCTGTACCTTTTATGACTGCTTTAGTTCGATGAATATCTGATAGTGAATCGATAGGTACACTATAGACTGAACTAATCAATATATAGGTCGATTTTCTAACCCAATATTTCAGGGCTAGCAAGCTATCCCTGAAGGTATCGGGCCACCAAGGATCATCCCTTCCGAAGTTTAACTTGGGGAAGGAGCGAGAAGGTGGTACGAAAATAATCAATCATCCATCTACAACAACAAACCGAACTTCTTCCTAGGAATATTCCCTCAAAAATTCGATAGCTAATAGGAGATAAGGGCGTAATCTGCCCATAGACAGTGCAGATCTATACATCTACGCTGGACGACAATCGAACGATCATCATATGCGGCGACCGGAAAAAAGCCGAACAGCGCACGAATATGGAAAAGAATACGGCAAGAGCGGACACTTGACGCCAGAGCAAGTCTTTCTGGTGGATTGCAGATCAAGGCGAAAAATTTCGGCTTGGAATAACCAACTATACACCAGGAATGGCTTTCAAGTATCACGCCTTTTCTAATTTTTCATCCCGCACTTTCTATTTTTTTCTAGTAGGACATCTAGAGGTATGAGCATAGAAGCGGAGACGGTCATCTAGATGTTTAGACAAAGGAACATGGAAAATGAAAAAAGGTACCCTTATTTCTATCCAACAATACTTTGAAGGTACTTATCTCAGATGATGTTACCAACAAGATTTCTGTTATGATAATCGTCTTGGTTTTCTACTAATTATCAGAGTTTTTTTTAAATAGTCTGTGTTAAAATAAGCAATAGCAGGATCCAGGTAGACGTCACCGATATATTATAGTGGTAAATACTGCAGTTCTTGAGGTTTTCGTTTTGTTTTTTTAGCCTTAAAGCGCTATTCTAAAAACCATAGAAAAAAGGATTAAAGGGAAGGCAATTCTGGGTAAGAGAAACCCACCAAGCTGGAGGAGATTTTAGTGAAAGTGTACTAGAAAAGCCAATGGGTCTAAAAGAAAGCAAGAAAAAGAAAAGAAAAGAAAAAGGATGTGGAAAAGAGGCTGAGGAGCGAAGGTTACAGTACTGGCAGCATTTCTCAGCCAACTGGCATGCGCCACACATTTCTCTTCCACTCAAAAACTCGCACAAAGGCGGAAGTAGTTGGTTACCTACAGAGGTATCTTACCATACAGATCAGTGTCTTTACCTCCCCTACAGACCTAGCCTATCTTAGGGTATCAATGTACCCGTCCGGGAACTTAGGATGTAAAATGCCCGTGGGTATTGGGTTGCGATTGCTTCCCAATCCCCCATTAGAGGCAATCGAACGCTTTTCCGGCATTGTAGACCAGTTTTGAGTTAAAGCTTCAAGACCATGAGCTCAGAATTATAATTCGATAATCGGATTACCAGCCACTTTAACCACGAATAAACGACCTAAACCCTCACTTCTTCTAGCAGGGTGGTCGGTAAGCCACCATTACGTCCGACACTCCGGATCGTTGGGATATCATTGACGAAACTCGATGCGTCGGCGGGCATGAAATCCCGTTAGCCCGGTGTGAAGAACATTTTAGCCGAATCGTTTCGGATCGTTCTCGTTGACGACAGCTCCCTCATTCACATAAACCATCACCATCACATACCCGATGGACCTGTTTAATCGTCACCAAATAGTGTGAGAAATATCGTGAGGACTCCCCATGGGGTGTCAACGAGATAGACGACTTTTCATGGTTTCGATCGCCTATCAAAGCGGATTTTATTTTCATTTTCTACGGTCAGCAATCATCACGGACACCTTCACCGATCACGTTCAGTTTCATTCGGTCGACGTCGAGTTTTTGAGTGCTGATCGTTGAGAGCGAAATAGGTCACCTGTACTTTGTGACGTGTGAACACAGATAGATCGTCATCGAAAGCATCGACGCGAAAACACAACAAGGAAATAAATGTAAAATAGCGAAAAAATATTTTTATATAGGAAAATGTATTGAAATACCTGTATTGTACGTGTATTACACCGTCCGCAGAGCAGAATGCACAAGAGCCGAATGCCGACGACTCTCGGTAGCTGCTTTGGAGTAGATAGTTGCCGGCTGAAATTAGTCGTTATGAGGAGTTGAAGGAATCTTTTCATTAATTGACATTCTTACATCATTCGTCATTCGTTCTTCACTATTTCCTTATTTCTCTCACATTCCAAATTTTTTGAACATTAGTTATTATAACTTTTAGTGTTTGCTGATTGAAGAAAAAAGGCGATTTTGTTTCAAAAGAGTTCAAAACCATCTTTTCAGCGACGAGTCGTCTTTCACGAAGAATTCATGCTTAGCTCGGAATTAAATTGTGTTTTCGAGGTGGCCTAAGGTCAACTTTGCAGGTTAATAATGTGCTTTGAATGGTCAGGTGTTTTGGAAGCCCAGAAAGTCTCATCACCCTGCTATTTCGGGCTTTTTGACAAACTCTATATTCGCCATAAATCATCAAGAGATTCAAGGTCGGACTGGAATCGTTATAGCCATATTTTGGATATCTCTCAGTCTTAAAATGCTGTGCAAAATCACAAGAAAAGGGGAATAGGAAATGGAGAAAATAAAAAGATCCAATTCAAAGTTTGTCTACTTGCTGGAGGATTCTATGTGAGCGATCCTACAAGCTTACAATTCGCAAAATTTGGAAGCGAGCATCCTAACCGACCAATTTGTAACTCCATCAGTTCAAGACGATGATTGGGTAAATCACAAAACGGTGGGTAAAACACTTTTCAAACGAATATGTTAACAGAGCAGTCTCAGAAGGTACCCTAATCAGGTAGCTTCGATAGTAAACCAAAGACCAAGACATTTTTACCCGCCAGACCTTCAATAGATTGAATTTCTTAGATCGTTTAACGACTACGCAGTTAGAGAAATATGACATGAAAGACTTCTGGTGTAATTCTACAAGCTTACAATTCGCGGAACTTCGAAGCGAGCATCCTAACCGACCAATTTACAACTCCACCAGTTCAAGACAATGATTGGGTAAAGCACAAATCGATGGTGGGTAAAACACTTTTCAAACGAATATGTTAACAGAGCAGTCTCAGAAGGTACCCTAATCAGGTAGCTTCGATAGTAAACCAAATACCAAGACATTTTTACCCGCCAGACCTTCAATAGATTGGATTTCTTAGATCGTTTAACGACTAAACAGTTAGAGAAATATGCCATGAAAGACTTCTGATGTAATTCTACAAGGTTACAATGCGCGAAATTTCGAAGCGAGCATCCTAACCGACCAATTTACAACTTCGTCAATTCAAAACGATGGTTGGGTGAAACACAAAACGATGGTTGGGTAAACTCCTTTTAAACGAATATGTTAACAGAACAGTCTCAGGAGGTACCCTAATCAGGTAGATTCGATAGTAAACTAGTTATCGAGATAATTCTACCCGACCAACCCAGAATTAAATGAATCAACTGGATCGTTGGACGACTAAAAAGGCAGAGAAATATGCCATCAACGACTTCTGATGTAGAACAGTAAAGGAAAACAAGATGTAAACGTAGGTTCCTAAGGAGAGGGTCCTTCTGCCCGGAAAACCCGATACATCGGATCAATGGAACTATTGATGGGCCAGAAAGATCAGCGAAGTAACCCAAGATGATCTGGTGGAGCAGTAAAATAACTGGGCGAGATTTCTAGATGATGAACACCAAAAGAAAAGAGCCAGGTGATGATTACCTGGTGGCATTCGACTCTTGCCGACAAGAAACGTCCGTCGGTACTCATTAATGTTGATCGAGCGACCGTTCCTGACCAACCAATGAGTGTTCGGATCCAGCGACTGCCAACAACACGGTCGTCGGAAGTCGCAGCTGAGCTCATCGGGTGCCTTGGCGGCTGAATCATCGAAAGATGAAGCTTCGGAAGAGGAGGAGGATATTCCATTATCAACGAGCGTTGAATCTTCTTCGCCTGTTGAATATTATAGTATATTAGATTGAATGCGATAAGGCAAGATTGGAATGAGCTCATTAAAGCCCACGTTTTGGCGAATTCGCCTCAGGGAATGGAGTAGAGCGGATTCGGGGTGGCGTTAGCAGTGATAAACTTGTACCAGGTCGTTAAGTATGAAATGGCCGATTTCGCATGTTTTAGGTTTTACATAAGGTTGATACTTAGGTATGCTCGTTTGTGGGCTTCTAGTTTTTCCTTCTATTGTGAAGGTACCTTCGAAATTAAGGTGGCGCAGGGCGTTTTAGGAGCCATGGAGAAATCCAAAATTCGTGTTGTTTCCGAATCCGAGTTCCGTTGAGGAAGCAGTGCATCACAGGCCGTATTCGGCGAGGATGTGGCTAGTGAACGCGCAGTACGTCGCTGGTTTGAAAATTTTCGTTCTGGAAATTTTAATCTCGAAAGCTAGCCTCAAGGAACACCTGGGCCCAAATTCACGAACGGACCAGCGGTCTCCGAAACCGCGGCGCAGCCAGAGCCAGACGGCAGAGTTGATGAGGAATTGCGTTTAACATAGGAAGTTTAGGATACGTAGAGAAAGGTGCGCGCCGTTCACAGGCTATATCTCGGGGTTTATCGGGGTTTACCAATGATGAATGTGGGCCCTGGCTTCAAGGTGGACAATTTAGCTTTGAAAGCTTCAGTAGAAAGTGACATCACTCAAACAACGCGTGAATTAGCAGCAAGCTTCGGGGTATCTGTGCCCACAATACTCTCTGGCCGGTACTTTTTTCTTAATGCCCAACTATCATATCACACCCTAGCGTAGCGTATCATGCTCATAGCTTAATGCACATCCTTGAAGGGTCCTTATCACATCTCGAGCAATAATCAATTTAGTAAACAACATCTCTCTTTTGGAAAAAACTCATTCTTGTGAGAAAAGGACGGCTTTTTCTTCCTTTTCTGGCGGATCAAACAGGCTGCATACGACCATAGGTGGACGCGAAATGGTATGATATCGAATAGCACGATATGATAGGATCGCTCCACGGGTGTACATTAAGATACGAGCATGATATGATACGGTTGGGCATGACATGATAATTGGGCATTAAGAGGAAGAGTACCTACTGGTCATTTCATAATTAACGACCTAACATCAATCTTGGCCTATCGGTTAACGAAGAAGCCTGGGTGTGAATGTGAAAATAAAAACGAACTGGCGACGAATTGGATCGAACCTTGCACGGCGAGGAGACCGAGGAGCAGACCAACACTACGCAACAGCATCCACGACTTGTCCTATCAACGAACCGCCCAACGCGCACCGGCGGCCAACGATGAAGAAACGACCGCCGATCGGATGCCGCCCGTTCCGAACGAGGTTCGGTGGAGGAGGAAGATCAGCACATACCCATCAAATTCCACCCATCCATTACACCGTCGAAGAGGCAATTCCCGTTGACAGGTTATACTGTAAATCTCACTGTAACTGCTCTTAAAAGAACGCTCCGCCGCTGCAATGGGATAGCCTTCTCAATGTTCTCGTGAAAAAAAAGCTAAGAGAAGAGAAACCCAAAAAATTGTAGACAGCCGACCATTGATCATAAAGAAAGATTCTAGCAGAAAACAGGAATTTGGCGAGTTAGGAAAGACCTCTTAGCAGAACAGAAAAGAGCGGCTTTGTAAGAAGATCAATTGTGGGACTGAATATGAGAAGTTTAGCAAGCGGTTTCTCATTCAGAGGATTTCTGACGGATTTTAGGCAGATATCAGTGACCAAATAGTTCTCTTTTAAGTGTCTGGTATTTTCATTTTACCTTGTTTTCCTGTACTGCGAAGCTAGTATGACCTTATGCTGCTACTTACGGCGTTTCATAGTTTGAACTGTTTTATCGTTAACTAGTGATTCCGTTTTGTTTATTTTTTAGCTCTGTCTGAACTCTTAGGATATTTATTTTTTGGTGCGATGGTGATACTGTCACATTGATCGCCTTACATGTGATTATATCGCATGTCTCAATAAATAAATAAATAAATATAATTCCATCACATAGTGCTTCTTCGTGATTGGTGACTTATTTCAATACCACACAATTCGAAAGTTAACGTAATGCTTCTTTCCTGAGAACGACAATGCAAATTAGAACTTTAAAACCAATCTTCAGAGAGGAGTTTTGGCTCTACAGCTGTATAATTGCAGTAAAGTATGATAAATCACTTGACCGAAAATTTTTGGTGGCTTCTGCCTTTCGAATCGATATAAACTACGGGAATGGAGTAAGTGGCCATCTTTTATCAGCAAAAATCGTTGTTTTAAAACAAAAAAGGCATAGCTTCTACAAGTAATGTAAAGCAAGGGTAACGAATTTGAGCAAGAATTCGAAACAACAGAAAAGGGGTGAATTTAAGTGTCTGCGACGAGGTCAACACTGCCGAAGAAAGAATGTCGACCCTTTTAACGGCTTTTGTGGATATTGTGAATCACACAAGTAGTAGTCGCTAAAATGTGGGTAAGCGGTTGGTAAACGGGGAACGTGAAGAAGGAATTTCAGTAGAATAAGACTCAAACCAAAAAGACTCGAAGAAAATGTTCCGTAGATCAGGATTTGCAGCTGTACGTGCATCTAGAGAGCATATGGAAGAAGCTGAAATCTAAAAACTGCATTCTTCCCAGAAACGGAAACAAATGGGCGAATATGATGATTGAGATGACGGGTAGCACTACGAACCGGATAATTGCAATTCCACTTGGCTAGCTGAATTTCCGAGAAAAAACGTTGTGGCATTGTTGTGCCGGTTTGTCACAACTTTGGTGGTTCTTTTTCCATCATGACAGGTAGAACTGTAATCCTTCCTACCTGGTATAAAATGACCACAGATTGATGGCAGTTTGTTCGTTAGATGGAACGTACCATGTGCCATAAGTTATACAATATAAACCGACGTTAACGTGCCATTGAACTACATACAAGGCGAAAGTGACCTGATGATGAGTGGAATAGATTTTTCAAGAGTACCTAAAACATTTGGCCAACACAAACGAGGCAATGTTGATAAAACAGATGAGGAATGCCCAGAAGTCCTCTAGGCGGGTGGTTCCTAGGCGTGAACCCTCAGTCACCCACGTATCCTACCAGCTACGGGTGTGTAGTGGACCTCACTAGTCCACTTATAAAAAGGTTAGCTTTTTTTGACCCCCTTTTTCATTTGCTCGATGGTCATTCAGTTTTCTCTTATTTTTTCGGAGAATTCGATGCGGTGTTGAGAGGGTAGTTTCTCAGGTTGAACTCGACTTGTTCCAGGCTCTGAAGAAGGCGAGGATGCTGAAACGTTAGCCCGAATAAACTGTAATATCAATCTTGGTTTTGGCTTCAAGGTACCGGACTTTTCACACTAACAACAATGCCAAGATTCATCGAGAGCCGGACGTGAAATTAGGAACTATTTGGTATGACAACTGGAATAAACGGGAATGAGGAAGAGGCGACAAGGATGGTAGTTGGGCGAGCTTTTAATCGTTTTAGAATCAGAATTCAAACTAGCGGCTCTCTGGAACCTCCATCACTTTTCAGATGATAACTTGAAAAGGCGACAGTGAGAAGCTCGTTCACTCTGGCTTCATATCGCAGGGGAAACGAGCTTCAGTTACCACCAAAACTTTTTATAGATTGTTGAACCCAATACTTCTTGTTTTAAGAGAGAAATTGTAAATTTAGTTCAGCATTAGCCAGCGTCCAGCTGGCTACCTCGGCTACGATGCCCCATCTTCGTAAAATTCAAGTTTATTTGGCCTAGTGTGGACGTGCAGAAGAATTGGAGTTAGGCTTTGCTTTCACTGGTACCTCTGAGCGATCGATCCTTCCCCTAGGCCAACAGGGACTTCCACTCCTCAGGTATCGGTGGTACAGCGTTTCTTCATGAAGGTGGAGGCGTTGATTTGAGCATTGGGCAGGGCATTCAATATGTCTCTACGATCCTGAACGGAAAACGAATGCGTGGCACATCCTTGATGAGACCATCGCCAATACCCCTTCTTTATCCGCAAGAGAAAGTGCTACGGCAGCTGCAATCATAAATTCACACAAAAAATGAAAATCGTGTTTTCATACCTACTGATTAACCTAACCTCAACTCGCATTTTCCAGATAGGGTTACTTTTTAGGCATTAACGCGTAAAAGATGGTCTACACATGGGCTGTCTACGTGTTCAACGTGATGCTGATGTATTTCTCAACGATATTCTTCATTACATACTGTTGTCAAAAAGGGGTTTGTCTTTGGAATTGCTTCGCTGTTTTGATTCCTTAAAGTTACCTATTCAGAAAGGAGGCGGAGGTAGCAGTTCTGCAGGTTAGTCTCATCAAGTTCTGATTGCAATTAATATAATTTTGAATAATAATCGAATAATAATGCAATAATGATTTTAAATGAAACCAACCTTTTTAGATGCGTATGCGTCATTTATAGGGGTCATTTTCAGAAAGTCGAGGTAGAGGATCAAAACCGATTCCTATCCGGCCTCCACAGCAGGGAGGAGTTGCAGGTTAGCGGAAACTTTACTCCAACACAAAACATCAACATAATCAGTATCTAGGCTCCTAAGGACCATTCAGACTTCCATCCCCGATGGTCGACATTTTCTGGTTCCTTGGGACCATCTGAGCACCTACACCCTTAATTTGATTTCTTGCGCATGGAGTAGGGAAAGGCTCAGCATCTATACTGTGGAAAAATGACAAGGCGGAGACAGATCCATAGAGAAACTCGCTAGTAACTCTTTCATATTACCCGGTTAGGCACCGATTCATCAATGTGCAGCAAGGTATATCGGAGGTATAGTAAACCCACGACCAGACCAGAACCAGGAAATCTGATTTAAATTCTTCAGGCACCTATGATCCCAACTACCAGACCCTGGCCGGAGTCGCCGGCGATGTTTTCGGTGCCGACAAGAAAGGTGGTTTTGGTGGTGGCGGTGGTGGTGGTCCACCTCCTGCCGCTCCTCAAGCTCCAGCTCAGAAAGGGCAAATGGCAGGTGCGAATTATCCCCTCTGAACTGTTTTTTTAATATTTACAAAAAAGTTACAGTTACAAAGTTACTAAATTAAGTTACGAAAAAAAGTTACAAAAAAACTAATGCAAACTCTTCAGGCACCTACGATCCCAACTACCAGACCCTGGCCGGTGTCGGTGGCGACGTGTTTGGTGCCGACAAGAAAGGTGGAGGGGGAGGATTTGGGGGTGGAGGAGGAGGATTTGGAGGAGGAGGCGCTCCTGCAGCACCTCAAGCACCAGCGCAAAAAGGACAAATGGCAGGTGTGTTTGAGCTGGATCAGAGGAAATGTGGTGAATTTAATGAAATAAAAACGTGGAATACTGATCACTGTCATTTTAGGAACCTATGATCCCAACTATCAAACACTTGCCGGAATGAACGCGGACGTTTTCAAGAAGTGACGAGTGGAGAGCTCAGTTCATACGAATTGCACAAACGATAAAGGAATTCCCATTCAGCCATTTGTCGCCTTCCAATTTATATCAAAAACTGTTACTCAACGACTTCTGATAAAGTTTCTGCTCATTTGTCTGTTTTTTAATATTTAATTATGAAAAAATTAAACAACCACGGTATAATGGAGAAACATGCGAAGTTTCGGCTCAGACCTAAGTATTCCTTGGCTCATTAGTTCAGAAAGCTACCAGTGAAGAGGCTCTTAGAATTTACAGTGGTTGAGATCGTTTTTTTGATTTTTTTGAATAGTGTACTGTTTACACCAACTAGAATTGAAGGGAATAATAGAGAATTTGGCCTGTACCGTAATTATTCTCCAAAAATAATTATGCAGCCAGCCTTTACTTGCACCCGACTGGTCCAACAACAAAGATCTTCGCTTCGGACAACCGAACCCTCCGTTACTCCTGGGTCGGGTAAATTGCTACCAGACTCGTCTAGTAAGGTGAAGACACTGACTTGAACATCGGCACGCAAGTCGTCGTTTTCCCAAATACGCACTTACCGTGCCTTTGCGATTCCGAGTTGAAGACGAATGCGTGGCTCGTCCTCAGGAGAGTGACCAAGGCGACACATCAATCCCGTATCCTACTCATTCTTATTCAGCTGACGGATAATGGAGTGAGCGGGTTCTAGGACATTCCAGATTCTCGCTGATCTCCAGAACAGAAGGTTCTGGATAAAGGAACGGAAGTCTCTGAGAAAAAGTAAAGACTAATAAAAGAACCAGCACTACTAGCAGTGTTCCTAATTGTTTCAGTGTTACTTACGTTTTGATTGTTGATTGTTCGATGTTTCTTTATTTTCACACACGGCGTTGTCCCGTGTAATGAACAGTAATAATATTTATTTGTTCGTTTATTTGATAACACTGTTAGGTGCGCCAAATGAAACATATGAATAATAGTAAACATTAACACCGTGCTCAACTTCAATCAAAAAAATAAGTAAAGTAAAATGTTGGTAACCAATGTAATATGAATGTGAATAAAAATAATATGAATTATAGTACTAAATAAACAAACAAAGAACAATAGAAGACTACTTTCAGTCTCGTCGGCGAACTAGAGGTCACCAAAGACTTTCGTATATCGTCTGTCGGGTAAATCGATACTAGAAAGAAGAAGGAGAATTGCAAACGAAGGTACATACTGTGACTTGTACACAGGCCAAGCCCCACAAATCGCAGTGTAAGCAAAACCCGCATTCTATATGCCTCTACGATTCTGAATGGCGAACGAATGCGTAGCGCATCCTCGGAGAGACCAACACCAACACCTTTTTCTTTGTCCGCTGGAGAAGAAACGATATCCTCATTGTTTCGACCGCTAGCAGTCTTGAGTCCACTGAGTAGACGAAAATACTGCTTATCCACTTTGTGATTAACCCAACCCTGAGCGGTATGTCCCGGGTAGGGTTGCTTTTTAGACATTAACGCGGACAAGATGGTCTACACGTGGACTGTGTACGTGCTCTACATGGTGTTGATGTACTTCTCAACGACATTGCTCATCATCGTCTGTGGTAGAAAGGTAACCAACTTACTCTTACCTCTGTGGGTAAAACCTTGAATTCGCCTTTACAGAAAGCAGGCGCTGATGATGATGAGACAGGTGAGCCACTCCAGTCACATATTGCTTGAGTGCTGAAATTTTGAAAACAAACATATTGTTATCAATCTGGCAATTTCAGAAAAAGGTCCAGTAGCGCCACCTATTCGGCCGCCACAGCAAGGAGGAATTGCAGGTTTTCATGCGAATTTACCCTCAGGGTATCAACACTGTGATGGGTCTTTTTCAGGCACCTACGATCCCAACTACCAGACCCTGGCCGGTGTCGGTGGCGATGTCTTCGGTGCCGACAAGAAAGCTCCGGCTAAAGGTGGTGGTGGTGCGGCTCCACCTGCCCCTCAGGCACCGGCACAGAAAGGAATGGCAGGTCCGACTAAATTATAAAGTGCTAGACTAGAATCTTTACGAAATGATTATTTTTTATAATAACTGAACTCTCCAGGCACCTATGATCCCAACTACCAGACCCTAGCCGGTGTCGGAGGCGACGTGTTCGGTGCGGACAAGAAAGCTGGAGGTGGAGGAGGAGCTCCTCCTACTCCTCAAGCACCAGCGCAGAAAGGAATGGCGGGTATGTTTGGGATAGTTTAGAAAAAGTGTAACGAATATAATCACTGTCACCTCAGGAACCTATGATCCCAACTATCAAACGCTAGCCGGAATGAACCAGGACGTATTCAAGAAGTAACAAGTGAAGAATTCAATCCATAATATTTGCACAAACAATAAAGGAATTCCCATCCAGCTGTTTGTCGCTGGCTCGTTTTATATCAGAATTGCTACTCAACAACTTCTGATAAAGTTTTGTTTACGAGGGGTTTATTTTGTTTGAGTTATGCGCTAAGCAATAGCTACACCTGAACTGAAAATCTGTTCCCCATATGGGCCCAGAAACTTCGAAGAGAAAGCATCAGTCTTACCTTATATGGTATCGTCATTCAGTCGGAACGGATCAGAACGATTTTAAATAACGGCATGTTTTTTACCACAACCCTATAAAGGTGAAAGCGTACACGTCAAATGCAAAGGAAACCGATGCAAAGGAGGAAAACAGGTCCCTCGACTTTCTTCTCCATGGAAGGGGCCATTAAATTGAGTAAAGGCGGACGCAAGATCCTGCGTGCATCCATTCTAATGTGAATAGTGTCGTAAGATGTGGCAGAAGTTGTGCAGAACATTTAACCTGACGCCGAGTTACGGTAAAAACATGTCATTGGGAAGAATAGTGCTAGTGTCGTACGGTTGGCAGCAAGCATAAGCTGAAAAAAAGGCTAGGGTATAGAGATCGGCGTAGAAGCTCGCTTATACTCGGCAGCAAAACAGTGCAGCAGCTGGGTGGATTTTACCTCAGATTCACGCTTTTATCCATTCTGGACTTTTCAGCTCTTCTGAGGATTAGTAAGAATTTACCTCTAGACTCATCTATCCCCTCAAACGATCAAGAGTCATGCTTCTTTCGAAAATTCTAAGATTTAGACAGCTGTGCTGCGTCCTCTGCGTCTCTGTCCGATGCTCAGAAACTGTTCGTAGCGGCATTCCTCGTAGCAGTTAAGGGCATTGCACACTCTGCGATGCCCTGTGCGGCGTCGTCTGCGGCGGGTGGGGATAGGACCGGCGCTCCGCCCACCACCCGCCGCTGCCTGCGCTGCGGCCGCCGGCGCCGCACGAAAAATGCCCGGCGCCATTCCCTGGAGCGGCGCCGGATGCGACGTCGTCGGTGCCGTCGCCGTGGCCGTCACCGCCGCAGAGTGTGCAAAGGCCCCTCCGGCGGCTGCGGCGCCGGCGCCGGATGCGGCGCCGTCGAGCCAGCGCGGCCCTATGTTTCATCATAGCCGCCTCCGGCGCCGTACA
Organism: Nippostrongylus brasiliensis; assembly: GCA_030553155.1. Taxonomy (NCBI): domain Eukaryota; kingdom Metazoa; phylum Nematoda; class Chromadorea; order Rhabditida; family Heligmosomidae; genus Nippostrongylus; species Nippostrongylus brasiliensis. The sequence goes on from CP130733.1 coordinate 3,806,067, forward strand.
GGGCATCGCAGAGTGTGCAATGCCCTTTACTCCACGATTGAGTACGAATGGTCGTTACCCACTTCTGGGGTGATACCGATGTATGAATCTGACTTTGTTTATCAGTCTAATGTTATCATTTGATAAGCAGTGGGCATGATAACGGTGCGTCGGCCGACAGCTGGTAGTACTCATTGTTCTAGTGAAGTACCACTGTATCATATAGTTTACTGAAGAATCGTTAATGCTCACATTATTGTTATTACTCGCGATCATCTGGACTCAAGTACTGTTTCTATGCAAAGGAAAGGTACGGCTATAACTTTTTATTCTCTCATAATTGTATAGTTAAAAAAGCGAATGATCAAAAACAATAAAGTGGAAGTCGTGGGGACGAGATTCTCGAGGTTCCTGCACAAAATTATAAGATCTGAGTCATCCGAAGCCCCTGGTAGCAAGCTCCCAACAGTTTGGCGTAAGAAACAGACCTCATTTTTAGTAGCAATTTTGGAACGCTAATTGAATTGACCTGTCATCAATGGTAACTTATCACTACTTATTACCCTGGTACTTCCTTTTAGGGAGAAACGGCTGAAGGAGGAAGAACATACTTTCAGTTCCTAGAAATCGTTTTCTCAGCATAGCATTTCGTTTCTTACCTACAAACCCAGATGTTCTGTACATTCTACCGGTTGAGATCTCAAATCCATCCAGACCAATGCCACTCCATATCATTTCTCCATTCTACCCAGCAGTTTTCTGCTTACCGGTCCTTCCCAACAAGTTACTCGTCTTACTAACAAGCATTCTTCCCTACACTCAAGTCTAATCCGAGGTAATCTCGATGTCGGCGCTGTGTGGGTTGGGGGGGTGCAGGATGGTGGTCCGCAACTTTACGTCGACTTTAACGTGTTATCAGTGTTATATCTGCCATTGTTTACGATCAAATCGGTCGGTTTTGACATGTTGTGCATGTAAGCTCTTCAGAATTGTTCACAACTTCACATGTAAACCAGCATAGAGTCTACGCAATATTACAGATACAGCACGCTGCACCCCCCCCCCCAACCCACATAACACCTCGATGTCTACTAGCCCTCGCTTCATCTTTTCATCCTATTTGTCCTCTTTTTCTCTATCGGCAAGCTTTCCTAACAACAAACGACTGTTAGAAGATGTCTCTCCTCGTCTAGGGCAAGGACGAAGGCTCGTCTGGTAGACAAGGTCAAGATGGGCAGCCACCACCTCAGGCACCAAAACCGCCAGCAGCCGGTGGCATCGCAGGTAATCAGTTGTTCGTCTATTCTGTAGTATACTGAAAGCTGCGTTTGGATACCAACAAAGTATGGTTGTAAACCAAATGTGTCGGTTAGATTAAACCTTTCACAAACCTGATCACATCGATTTCAGCGTTTTTGAGTTTGATTACCTAGTCGAGATCCAAATCATCCACTTTTCTTCAACTGCCCCTTCGTCGTTTCCCCATCCGTTGATGTATTATACCGATTGAGACCGGGTGTCACCATAGCTACAAATCCGCAGTAGGTAATAATCTCAATCAAATTACACACGGAGAAACCATATACGAGAAATGACTCATTCTGTAAACGTGCTGACAAAATCGATGGCAAAAACGAGCACAAATAAAAGAATAATTAAGTAATAGTAAGGTAAAGGTTTTAACGTAGACAAGCCCCTGAGGATGCGCCGGACATCCGCCCTCAATTCAAAATCGTGGAGGCATAGTGAATGCGCAGTTGGTCTATACAATAACTTGAGGGTCGAGTAGACGTTGAAGCCGAGGTCTTACCTACATACACCGAAAAGTCTGGTACAAATTTACCCATCCCCAGGGTTATGAAAGGCTAGGTTAGCTCCAGCAAAAGTCGATCACTGGACTCTGAGGGTGTCTAAAGCACCTCTTGCTACTGAACCAAGCCGGCTGTGTAATAAGAGGAACAAAATGATCGAACAAATCCATTTCCCTTCCTGGGAGGACTACAAGAAAAACAAAATGGTTAAATATAAACAATTGCTTCACTTTGAGGACTTACCTTAAAGGTAAAGGAGGCCAAGCTAACGAAGCGTCACTCGAAAAAAGTACAATTTTTGAAAAAAAGAAAATAGGGAGAGAGGAGGGCTGATACCTCCTCCCCAATGGAGAACGAGAAACCCTTGAGGGTTTCCATTCCTTTCCTTTTTTCCTAAATTTTATTTTTGAGGAACATACGATCCCAACTACCAAACATTGGCCGCCGTTGGAGGAGATGTATTTGGAGCAGATAAGAAAGCTGGTGCGGCTCCTGGTGGTGGTGGCGGCGGAGCTCAACCACCCAAACCTGGAGGCGGAGGGATGGCTGGTAAGGTTTTAGTGCAATAATTTATTGGATCAGAAAAATTAGGTACATCAAAGCTATCGGGGCTGATGGCTCCTCTAAGGATGCGCCATGCACTCTTCTTACAATCATGATCGGAAGAGGCGTAGTATAGTGAGATTGAGCCTAGCATTTACTGCCAGCATCTTAACTTTCCCAAACAAGCCTGAGAGAAATTCAGCCGTCCTCGAAAAAATGTTGAGCTTGCCTAGCCTCAGCGGGGATCGATCTATCATGGGGTGAAGTAGCGCCTCTAATCACTGTACCATAGCGCTCCTAGTTCAAAGCTTAGATGCAGTAATTGAAAAGAACCTTTTAAGGAACGTACGATCCCAACTACCAAACCCTCGCTGGAATCGGAGGCGATGTATTTGGAGCGGACAAGAAAGCTGGTGGTGGTGGAGGTGGCGGCGGTGGTGGTGGTGGACCTCAAGCACCGAAACCTGGAGCTGGAGGAGTGGCAGGTAACTCACAGACTTAATAAACCCTACAAGGTAAACTATCTACCTGTCTTGAAGCAACCCATGATCCGAACTACCAAACGCTGGCCGGCATCGGCGGCGACGTGTTTGGAGCTGACAAGAAAGCTTCTGGTGGTGGTGGAGGTGGTGGCGGTGGTGGTGGCAAACCACAAGCTCCCGCTAATCAGGTGGGGAACTTTTGAGACTTATTGGAGAAATTCTTCCTCTAACTAATTTTAGCAGTTGGAATGGTGTGTGCCCATTTTTCTTAGGGAGAAGATGTAGGAGGAAAAGTTGTTCTTCCATCTAGACGGGTTTCTTCTCCATAAAAAGGCTTCATCATTTTACATAGTTGTGATTGGTTTATTACTACCTCTTTTTTGCCGTAAAGTCATCTTGAATAATAGGTCCTGATTTTGAGGTCTACTCTAGCAGGACGGAGATCAAGAAATTTTTTTATTTATTTATTTTTTATTTATTTATTATGTGACTAGCTTAAATAGGCCTTGAGCTACTATTCCCTTGAAGGATGTACTCTCAATAAGATTATCATGCGATATTTTTTACAAACGTTACCACCCCAAATGTTGATGACAAATTATATAATTTTTATTATTTCCTTGATATTTTTTGCACAATCTGGTCTGTTCAGGGCGCAAAAGCAGCTACTTTTGATCCGAACTACCAAACATTGGCCGGACTTGGTGGTGATGTGTTCGGCGCAGACAAGAAAGCTGCTGGTGGTGGAGGAGGCGGCGCCAAGCAACCACCCAAAGCTCCCGCTAATCAGGTAAGAAACTGAACAACTGGGTAAGAACTAAAAGAGAATCCAAATAACGAACCTTCCCAAGGCTTTGCACTCAGGTTTTTTGACGATTCGTTGACAGAAATATGAAAGATATTCTGGGTGTTTCTGAAGGCTTTTCTGGCTTTAGCGAACTTTAATTTAAAGCTTGTACAGTGGGCATAAGGTATGAGATGGGTGGGTATAGGAGAGCTCTTCCATTAATAACCGTACAGAAGCTTGAGGCTTTCCTTGAGCTTTCGTCTTTTCCTCGTCATCGTGGGTGTAAGGCAAGGTCTATTGTGATCAAGGCCCCAAGGCTACGCCACGCACTCGACTTCCAGGCACATTCGCAGAGGCATGTTCTTGATGTGCAAAGGACTGCTCATCGACTCTGCTGTCAATCCTCCAGACCCCAGAGGGTGAAAAGCCAGGGCCCAAATTCATGAATGGACGAGCGGTCTCCGAAACCGCAGCGCAGCCAGAACCAGACAGCAGAGTCGATGAGAGATAGCATTTAGCACAGGAAATTTAAGATAAGTAGAGGAAGGTGTGTGCCGTTCAGGCTATATCTCGGGGTTTATTGGGGGTTTACCAGTGATGAATCTGGGCCCAGATTGCCTACCCGGAGATTCATCACTAGATCGGGAAATTGAGGGTACAGTGCCCCGATCTAGCAGATTTACCCTCAAGTTACCTCATTACTATACCCGAGTTAGAAAAGGCGAGCACTATGTATATAATAGCTTCCTAGACAAAGTAATCCAGTCTTGGAGTGTCTTAAAAATAGTCGACCCGTGCAACAAAACCGTACTACCTGTATTTATAGGCAAACCTTACCTACTAACGTTTCTCCATACCCACCATTTCAGCAAGCCAAAGCGGCTACATTCGACCCCAACTACCAAACGTTGGCCGGCATCGGAGGAAACGAAGTGTTCGGAGCTGACAAGAAGAAGAAATGATATCATACAATGCTATTGTCTTTTATTTGAGAATCCAGATATCGAAATACAGGCTAACTTGCGCGATTTACTCTCGTTTTTGGGTAAAAATAGATCCATAACCCAGTTCGGTAGTTCAGAAATCCTGCTTTTTCAATTTTGTTGAGGTTTTCGTTGAAAATTTGTTCATTTTCCTATTTGTTTTCTTTTCATTTGGCTGGCTACGAGCATTCCTGATAACCTTTCAACGCGATTGGAGCAGTGGTAATCATTAGGTTTTAATAATTTATTTTGACACAGTAGTATTTTCAACAGTACCGGTAGGCTTATAGCATCTGAGATAGTGATATGTCACAAAGAAAAACGAAACTGGAGAAACTATAAAAGCTGCACGATGAAAATCAAAAGTAATCAATTACAAACGAGATTTTGCCGTCGATCATGAGGCAAACACGACTAGTGAGGAGTAAGTGTGAACGACACGAATAAGGCCTTTCTGGTCGAAAATTAGGGATGAAAAAGGCTCGTCGAAGAGGAGGATGACTGAGGAGATACGGAATTGAGAAGACGGGAATTCTAACCACAAAGTGAAACCAAGCATGAGAGTTCAGGCTCGAGCGAGGTCAAAGATTATCGGCGAGTCATCTTCGGCATCCATTGCCAGCACCGTGTCGACCTCATAGATCTAGAAAAAGAAATTCTTTCAAAGATTCAAATATAGAATCCTACTAATAACTATGCGAAACCACGATGTTTGTTTGTCAACTCTAGGGTCCCGCCGCGATTGCGCGTTACCATACTCCGAGTGACATATTTCATCAGTTCATCGCTGTCTTTTGCTGCATGCTTTTTGTTCATCGTTTTATTTATTATTATAAATGTTTTGGCACTATTCCACTTGTTGGACACCAGTCATAAAAATTTTTTCCTTCGTCAGATTTCGCTCAAATTTGGTACCGGGGGTAATCTGCGGCGCTGACCACGAATCTGGTGTCCATTTTTCACCATGGTGGTCGGGACCACCCACGACGCTACTTGGGTGGTCCAGTTAGGATCACCGATTTCGCTGAAACATTGCATAGGGGGTTATTTGGGGTCCTGAACACGATGGTGCAGTCCGTTTTCCAGATGGCGGCCAAATACGGTAGTTATAGGTGAGCCTCACCAGGTAGGGTCGGTAGGTACTCACCTATAACTACCTTATTCGGCGGCTGTTTGGAAAGCGGACTTCACCATCGTGTTCAGGACACCAGAGAACCCCCATAGACAAAGTTTCAGCAGAATCGGTGATCCTAACTGAATCACCCAAGTTTTCGATATGGGTGGTCTCCGACCACCAGGTGAAAATCGGACTGCACCATCGTGTTCAGGACCCCAAATAACCCCTCTATGCAAAGTTTCAGCGAAATCTGACGAAGGAAAAAATTTTATGACTGGTGTCCAACAAGTGGAATAGTGCCAATGTTTTATATATGTTTCCTACTATTCATTAGGTCATTTGGTGGCCTGCAGGCCCCTGAATGGCTGGTTTTATTATATGTGTGTCACAATCCTTCGGCTATCAGCCATTTGTTCTTGTAGGAAAAGTCACACCCGGGCAGGGAAGTTTCTACTTTGAATACTCCGCATCTTCAGCGATCGGTGCTGGCCGGGTCCCTGAGGACGCGCCATGCATTCATCTTGCATTTAGATTCGAAGAAATGTGGTGAAATGTCATTTGGCCTCTACAATGACTTATTGAAGCCGAGCGCTATACCCAGTGTCAGTGTCTTCGCCTTCATAGACAAGTCTCGTACCAATTTACCCTGCCCGGAGGAAGAGAGGGCTTGGTTAACCTGGACGAGGATCGATCGTTCGACCGTCTGGATGGTAGTAGCACCTCTTATCGCTGCGCCACCCATTATTTTTGAAATAATGTACTTATATGATGATTTTCATACCTCAGTTGCGTCTCGCGTTCGTGTGGGTCGAATCTGGTCCAAAAGATGCGCTCTGATTGCGATGCCCAACAAAATGCAACAACCACGAATCACTAAAATAGTGGAAACGTAAGGAGAAAAAAGTATTCATACATCTGAATGGCTAATCCAAAGTGAAAATATTTCAAATATTGCTTTCCTACAGTATAAAAGAAGTCATTTCTAGCGAAAATTTAATACAGAATAGAAGATTAAATCACTTGAGGCGCTGGTGAAATTCATTCAAAACCGTTAAAAAGAAAAGCAAAAAATCGTGAAATAAGCAGTTTCATCTTTTATAAAGCCGAACGTGCTAAACGGAATTATGAAATTTATAAGAAAATTAATAAATAATAAAACTGATGACGTACGTGTTGCACAGACGATGATGACCAGCGGGGCGACGTCGATACCCCAGCTATGATCCGAAGCGTACATCCACATATAGCCGTTCAACATCGCCGTCTCCATCGTGGCCACCCCGATGTAGATCATCAACCTGGAGCCGAAGAAAGGTTATTAAAAATTTGAATATAAATTCAAAAATTAGAATATTGAGATAAAGACAGATTTATAGAAAGTCGATCCTGGAGTGGAAATAAAAAAAGTTTTATCGAAAAAAATTTTCAAAATCCCACCGATTCGGCTGATTCTCCTTCATCTGACAGCGTCGCATTTCGATTAGTGCATAACCGTGTAATAGTACGAAGGTGAAGAGCATCAGGGCTCGATAGTCGTTTGCGGTGTGAGAGGCGGAGAAACCTAAAAGTCAAAAATATAATTTTCCTGTTTCTTTTAAGCCTCCTAAACTCTGTTTCTGATGAAGAGCTTTTCTCGTTGTGTCTTTTTTCCACCTACGGTCTACCTGTGACTCTATATCTTCTCCACCTTATCACCACGGGGATAGATGCGTAAATAAAGTGATAAATTCGGATTACCACAAGATAGTTTCCTCGAAATCCAGGGAAAAGATCAGATGCCGTAGAAGATTCATCAATGAGCCCAAAGGGTTAAATGTCGCGGGTGGGAGGAAAAGGTTAGTGCAATAAATTAGACGGGTTTAGGCGGAGTTAAAAGGTTGACGGAAAACTGTGAACGTAATGCCAATATAACACACATAAACACTAAAAACCAAAACTCAGCAAGGAATATAGTGATTAAAAAGGGTAAAGATACTAGAGTATACTTGTACACTTTTTGAGGAGGACTAGCATTATACCCTCCAACTTTTCGCCCTCTAGAGGACAGAAAGATTAGCAGGAATTATACCTACGAACGGATAATACACCCTCAAAATGGTGAGGACGGCTTTACCCTAGTCAGGAGGCAGTTTACCATCAGTAGGGGTAGGAGTGTAGATCGAACGCTCATTGCTAGTGATCCCACGATTTTTTATCAAAAAGCGAGAGCATGACGCACTCTAAGGGTACTCTAAGGGAGCGGCTATTCTTCTGTCTTTACCCTTTTGCATGTACACGGGAGTAAATTGCAGAAATTAGTGGAAGGAAAACAACCAATGAAGGTATTCAAGTTATAGGATTGGAATAAATTTAAAAAATCCAAAAAATGAAGAAATTAAGTCCAAAACTCACCAACGATTGAGAGCGAATTGAGCGCGAATACGCAGAAGATCGCAATTCCGAAGAAGATCTCTATGACAAAAAGGCCGAAAAACGCATTTTCGTAGCTAACATGGAACAGGCTGTTGTACAGGCCGTAGGCAAGTGAATGCGGTCGAGGGCGAGTCTACAATTGAATAAATAAATAAATAAATAAATAAATAAATAAATAAATAAATAAATAAATAAATAAATAAATTTTATAGGTGAGTCAATTATTTAACAAATCGAAAACACTACCGTATTCACTGCCGTATGGACCATCCAGTCGCTGGTTGGCTTTAGTAGATCCCTGAACGGCAGCTTATGTCGTACCATCATCACGTACATCGTATAGGAGGCGAATATCGTCACAATGAACGACGGGGCGAACATGATCCCTGTAAATTTTGCTTTTTATTTTATTCATGTATTTACGAGATTTTGAGACGGATTGAAAAATTAAAATTAAATTGAAATAAATAAAAGACGAAACGTGGACTTTTTTGACGAACGAGCTAGGTCGACCTCGTTGAACCGTCGCCCTTAATTACCTCCTGTGGCAGCAATAAGCTGTAGATTTACAACAACTAAGAGTTCACACTCCTCTACAACTGACATTCCAAATATTTTTTCACAAAAAACAAATCTAAAATCGGACCGCATGTTGGAGTAGAGAAAGTCAATGCGACCATATCAATAGCAAACACAAGTTGGTTCAAAAAGCCCACAGCTGTCTAAATTGGCAATAAGTAAAATTTCACCCTCTTAGAGCCCTTTCGAAGCACTGCATGCAAAAAGGAAAGTTGAAACCCAGAAAAGGTTTAATATTTCTACTCAAAAAGTCCACTTAAAAATACAACAAAACAAAACCAAATTTCAATAAATGGTATCTTCAAACAAAATAAATCTAAAGCTGGGAACACAGTAATGGTATAGCACTTACCATAACCAATCGCCCTGCGTAATAGTAAAGGTCCGGGTATGAAACAAGTCCCAGCGTCGATGTGTTTTAAGACGTCGTTTCCGCGAAGGAGCAGATCGAATACAGCCGTGAATTTGGCCTTAAGTGAATTCTATAGTAAGTAGGTTCAGAAAATAATTTCGTACACATATATATTATGGATAATTTTTATATCATTATTTTATAAGAGGTAGGCCGCTTCTATGATCTCCTTGGCTTCCTCGAAGTCCCAAATTAGTCTAATCGTTAGATGCAAATAAAGTGCTTCATGCGAATAAATATAATATGTCTATCTAGATAGCAAAGGAACAAGATAAAAATAAGATGAAAGTAAGTTTCCAAATATGGAACGAAATCAATCAAATTAATTACTATTTCAGGTAGCCAATTATTTCCCAATCCCTCATGCCCACTGATCTAAATCCTTCATTCAGAATAATTTGCTTATCCGCCTTGTAAAAACCTCTTGCTTTGGTCATCTGATCGTTTTTATTGATTCATTGTTTGGTTGCTGTTCACTAATCTTTTTTGCACTTGGCATGGTCTGTTTGTAGGTACTAACTATTGCACCATAATTAGCGCTCCCTTTTATGGAGTAATGAATAAATAAATACATAGATAAGTAAATAAATAAATTCGGCACTTCGAGTGAGTTTAAAGACACAGGAAAGGCTTTTTGCTTTTCCAAATGTTTGAAAGCAGTGATAGAAAGCTAACATGGAGGAAAGATTATAAAATATAATAAATTGGAAACAAATATAAGCTAAGGAGAACAAACTCACACATAGTAACGCCGGCACGAGAGTGAACATCAGTACCGTATACACCGGACTCGTAGGCCGTAGTAGGTACCGGAGTAGAGAAATCGAGCTCGCATCGTTGGATGCCGTCAAAATGTCCGACTCCACGGTTTGCCAGCCTAAACGATCGTATATCTATCGTCTATTTGGAAAAAATAAGCAAAAAAATAGGAAAAAAGACGAAAATGACTAGAAGAGTTCCTCTCACCGTACACGAAGTAGATGACTATGTAGCAAAGAATTTGGACAATCGACGACTGTGAGGTGTATCGAAACAGTGTGGTTATTTTGGTGCCAAGCTGAAAAAAACCATTTACAAAAAAAAACATTTATAAAAATTTTAAAATATATAGTGATTGGGATCCCTAATGTTCCAGCACTTCGTACAAAATCGCTGTATGAAAAGGTAAAAGTAAAATGGTCTTGATCAGTCGGAACGAGCCATGCACTCGTCTTCTATTCAGAATCGTAGACATGATGAATGCATATTTAGCATATACAAAGAATTATGAGGGAGACGCTGCACTAGACACTGTCTTCACCTTCCCAGACAAGTCTGATAAAAGGCTACCCGACCCCGACCGAGGGTATGAAATGCTTGGTTAGCCTCCGCGACGATTGATCGCTTGGCCGTGCTGGTGGGAAAAACGCCTATACCATTGCACCAAGTGCTCTTAAGAATAGAAAATATGTAAGAAATGCACAAAATAGGACTAACCGGCATGTAAAGCAAAACTGATGGCACAGCAAAAACGATCACGATCAGGGCGAAGAACAACGCCGGTAAATTCTGCACCGTAGGCACATCATCAACGAAGGACTGATGGATGAATGACACGTAGACAATCTGAATTTCACCGTTGGGTTTGCATTTACCAAATCGATGTGGGTATAGGTATAGGAACGTACCATTGGTCCCAACGATGTGTACAAAAACTGTGCCGCGTAATAGGTGATGGCCCACAGAGGGCCAGCACTGCTCGTGGCAAAACAGACCGGAAGTAGATCGAACGATATCGTCTCATCTGAAACCAAAAAAGTGAAGGCAAGAGAAGAACAAGCAAAAATAAAATAACTTAATAAATAGAAATAGTAGTGAACTATAAAAACAATAATATTGCACACTAAAAAGTTCTTTCATACTCAACAACAAAGCAACGGATTGAACAACTAGTCAGTCAGAGACGCAGAGGACGCGGCACAGCCAGTAAGTATTACAGCTAGGATTTTTAGAAGCTCGCAGCAGTAGAAAAAACACTTTTGAACTTGGCAACCTTCCGGAGTTAAAATATTAGGGTGACCCTGAAGTTCGTGTGCATTTTTGATTCAGACTTCTTTTATTTATAAATCAAGAAAAACAATTAAATCACCAATAAGGCTACCATGGTCAAGTTCTTCACCTGATCGCTGGCGGAAAATTGTGCTTAATTCTTCAACCTTATTAGTCATTTATTCGTTTTTCTTGGGTTATGAATAAAAAAGTCAGAATCTGAAATGCATACGAACTTTTAGGTCACCCTAATAGGTCTCACGAAGGTCCTTCACCCGGCAAGAAGCCTATCCTTGAAAAACCACCGATTTAGCTGCCCACACTATTCGGCTGCTTTGCTGCTGAGTATGAACGGTATTCAAGAGCAGAGTTGAGGTAAGAGCCTAGCAGAAGATCGTACCCGTCGAGGCGTAGACGGTGTACGCAGGTTGCTGATCGGCTATGTGACCCTCGCATCCGTTGCGAAGGATCGTCATTAGGACAGGTACCAGCTGAAAATAGCAAATAATATAAATATAAAATTAAAATAAAAAAGAAAAGAGAAAAATAAAAAATTCCACGACTCTGAAAACTGATCTCACCATCATCATCGGCAGAAGCAAAAGGGCGCTGAGTGATTTCGCCCCGGGCCGAAGGCGACTGGTGGCGAACAGAAGTAGACCAGAGAATGCACCAGAATAGTCCACGGTGAGGATTGTCGTGCGATAGAAACCCTAAAATTAAAATAAATTAGAATAATATTATAAATATTACTCTGCAAGATATGCTTTATTAAATAGTTTACCAAGAAGAGATGTGCTTGTCGAAATATTTTACTAAGAAATGAAAAAAACCGAATCTCCCAGGATAATTGTCGTTTCTTTCTAGCCTTTTTCTTTTTTTCTTCTTTTAAAGATTCTGCCTTCAGAAAACTGCCAGAATTCTCTCTCTAGTACCTAGTAAGATCAAAAATGTCAAAAAATCTAATGAAAGAACATTTCAGGATAGGAACCTGTAATGTATTTGTGTATCTATGCAGCTCAATCGATCAAGAGATAGAGGAATAAAATTTAACATTCTTTTCACTATTGCTTAAAACTGATTTTCGCTCAGCCAACTAACTGTCTTTATTTGGCAAGTCTTTATAGGAAATTTAAAAAAACGTATAAAAATGTTTACCTACTGAATTTATTTGACAAGCCTTTATAGAAGACAAAAAAGACGTATAAGAATTTTAAAGATGTTATTATTGTTGTATTGGTGACGCATGGTAGCTAGTGGTTCGAATTCGACCACTTTTCTCTTCCTCAAACCCATTCCCTCTCTTATTAGGGGGAGGTGGGCCAAAAGTAATAAGGAAAATGTAACAAACTTCTTCATTTCTCAATAACTTCAAATGTTTCTGAAAAGCGCAGAAGTGATGAATGTTCAAGTGGTCTTAATTAAGTAGCATAGAGACACATAAATAGGACGAGCACCCGGTGGGAACCCAGTCGGGAGTTGTAGGGGAAAGAAGTGGAAATACTCATTATTTTTTGGCCTCCTAATAGTTTCACGAACGGGGAATTTTCACCAGCTGGTTCAAAAATCCAGTGAGGTGAGCTCGTCCTTGGACAAGTTTGCATTGGAATGAAGTGCATGGCGCATCCTTCACCCACTAAATTCAATTTCGCAGCATATGTAGTTCAGAAAACGCAATGGACCATGCTACTTATGCAGCTATCGACGCCAAAAATGAAAAACTTCTGATTCAGCAGCTGCTGATATGGCCGATTAGAATTCCGAAAGTCGACAGCCAAAAAACTCGCCCTGATGTCAGCCCAATAGTCGAACGGATCGTCGTCTCGTTTCTGCTGGGTGATTTCCTTCTCGATCGACGGTGTGCCAAAGTGAAAACCGCTGATTGACATGCCCATTATTAAAAATATGTACAAAGCACAAGGCAGCATGACGCATAGTCGAGACAGAATCGTGCCGATGTTACTCGACATCCTGAAAATTCAAATTTAATTTTTCGATCTGAAAATGAATCACCTAGCCAATTTATCTCCGATGAGCGCACCTAACTAGAAAGAAGTAGATGGTGGTCCAGATGAGCGCATGAGCGACCATCAGTGGAAGTGACGGAAAAGTGAAGTAGAACTGAGACTTGGAATTGCCGAGAAACCACTCGTTCGGCTCCCACACCGGCGAGATGTTCACCGTCGGATCGTTTCCTCGTATCACATAGCTGCAAAATGCATGTAAAATATATCATTTTCATTTCAAAATGGACACGTTTGAAACCAAAATGGACGTTTTCAGACCAAAATGGACGTTTTTCATGCCAACATAGACGTTTTTCAAACCAAAATGAACGTTTCTCAAATCAAAATGAACGTTTTTCGAACCAAAATGAACGTTTTCAAACCAAAATGGACGTTCTTCAAATCAAAATGGAAGCTTTGAAAACCGAATGGTTTTTAAAACAGGGAGTCTCTCTGAAACGTGTTCCGAACTAAACTATATGGTCCCCAAAGCGATCAAGTTTCCTCCGGAACATTTTTCAGACCATGGTGGAGAATTCTCAAATCGATCAGGGATTCTTTCTGGAAAGTTCTCTGAGCTCATATGAACAAGGCAATTTTATTTTTTATTAATCGTTTGCTAAATAATTAATAAAAAATAAAATCCTCTAAAAAATAAAAAAATAATTGTTAAATAAAAGATTGCTATCAATTATTTGTTAAGTATCAAATTCGTTATAATGTCTATAAAAGTTGTTTGTATTTTCTTATTTGCTCAATTTGTTCTATAGCTTCTTATTTGTAGCCTCATTCTTTTTGTTTCCTATTTTGTTTTGGATTATCTTTATCATCAGTGTCGCCTATATATTTGTATCGATAGTATATAGTATTATGATAGTATTACATGTTGTATATATTTGTTGCAAACGTATGCAGCAAAAAATAAAAAATGAATTATACCATTTACCATTTGAAAGTTGAGGGTGTCCTTTTTGATTTGAAAAACATCCATTTTGATTCGAAAAACGTCCATTTTGGTTTGAAAATACGTCCATTTTGGTTTGAAAACGTGCATTTTAGTTTGAAAAACGTCCATTTTGAAATGAATAAATATATAGTATAAAGGTATAAATCAAAAATGGTATAAATTATGATAGGGTAAGGTACTGTGGACTACGGTGGAAAACGCAGAAGGTAGAAAATGGAGAACGGAAACCCGAAGCTGGGAGACGTGTCCGACTACATAGTTCACGAAAGAGAAAGCAAAAAACATATCGAACACCAGTAAAGATGAGCTAACCCAAACAGCGCTTAGTTACTCCATAGATAAAAAAACGAAGGAAAAGACGCCTATACTCAACAACGGTGGTGGGTAAATCTGCAGACGTCTAAGGCCAGTTCAGAGACTGGAAAATAACCGTTTCTTCGATAACAATCCTGCTTTTCTCCGCGACTCTCCCATATCCATCTTTTCACTTTTTGTTTTTATCTTTATTCGAGTTTCTCTGTTAATCGTACCATAGCCAACACTTGGCAGGTCTGTGAAAAAGCGTAAATAAATAGGTAAATAGGTAGATACTCTCTAGTCTGTGCTTTATCCTTTGACCTTAACTTCACGCTTCTCAAAAGCCATTTCTGTTGGTGACCTTTTGCGAATCTGGTCGTGTTTCAGCAAAGATGTCATTCTATTTGTCCCGAAGTGCTCGTTTATCACTGACGTCGCAATATTCCGGGTCCCCTATGACTGGACGGGCTTAGTCAAACATATACGCATCGATCTGCCCCAGTACAAACCTTCTCTCCGGTGGTGCCCTCCTGCTCCACCACCATCACCACCACCGTTAGGCAAACATTGACGTAGGGCTCCGTTGGTATCCAGAATGTGGTGTGGTGGCACTTCCCTCTACTACACGGGTACTCATGAATGACGCGCCACGCATTCGTTTTCCATTCAGATTCGTAGAGGTACAGCGAACGCATAGTCGACCTATACAATGACCAGCACTCCAGCGGCCTATCGGCCGACTCAAATGAAATGGAAATTTAGGAAATTTCGGCAATATTCCAGTTCATCAGTCAAAATCTGATTGAAATTGAGAGATTCGGGAGATTGAGAATCGAAGAATTGGGAGACTGAAAAGAAGTGAAGCAATTTCATCAGCTCCCTTATCGCCTGAGTGCATTTGGTGTACGGTAACAGACTATGACGGGACCCATATGAGCCACCCATTACAAACATCGCGGTTTCGCTTATAATATAGTAGGATTTGCGGGGTCCAACTGCTAGACCAAGTCAGAGTCTTTACCTCCCCAGAAAAGTCTGGTACCAAATTACCCGATCCCGGAGGGATGGAAGGATTTGTTAACCCGGGCCGATATCGAAGGATCGACCGTGCAGATCTTAGTAGCGCCTCCTCCGTAAAAGTAGGTAAAAAAGTGAAAAAGTCAGCTATGGAAATGGTGAAAGATGACTGAACCTTCTCTGATTTTGTCATATATCGTATTACTATTTGTGCGCCATGCAGCTCAGGGGAAAGGTTCGGTAAGGGTAAAGTGGCCGGAGCTGATCCGTCCACTTAGGACGAGCCACGCACTCGAGTACCACTCAAAATCGCAGAGGCATTGTGAAAGCGAAATTGGCCTATACAATGACAAACGGGAACCAGTTGTTCTACCAAGTCAGCGGCTTTACCTTCCCAGACAAGTCTGGTACCAAATTACCCGACCCCGGAAGGATGGAAGGCTTGGTTGGCCCGGGCGAGGATCGATCGACCATGCGGGTGTCAGCAGCAACTCATAAATATTAGTGGCGAATAATCGAAACTGCTGGGAAATTGACGGCCGGCGAACGGCGAAAGGTGACACTCACCTGTTGAATTCCTGCGCCGGCCAGTGGTTTTCCGGATTGTGATGGTACGGGCCGACGGTAACGTTTTTCTCATCGAAATTCATGCAGTACCTGGAAAGGTGCGATTAGAGAACAAAAGTGACAAAATTGACAATCAATGGAAGATAAAGTATATAGTAATTACATAATAGGGTAAATTTAAAGGTAAAAAAGTCGGTGTTGGTCAATCCCCCAAGGACGCGCCACGTGCTCAGCATCCATTCAGAACTGTAGCGGCATGGTGAATGTGTGTTTGGTCTATACATTGGCCTGCAGGGGCCATGCCGCTATACCAAGTCAGTGTCTTTACCTTCCCAGCCCAGTCTGGTAAGAATTAACTCAACCCCGGAGGCATGGAAGCTTTCGTTAGCCCGGGCGGTGTCGATCGCTCGACCGTTAGAGTGCCAGTGGCGCATTTTAACACTGTACCAAGCACGCCTTTATATAAGTAGACAGAATAAATAAATGACAGAAATCCGTCGAGAAAATGAGAGCTCATAAACGAGGAAAACATGACATAAAAAGTTATCGATAACGATATCATTTTTCTTATCAAAAACGAACCTGGAATTGTACGAGTGACCGCAAGAGATGGCCCAGTCGAGATTGAGCCGTAACGAGAACACCAGGTAAAGCAGATTCTGCGCCGCTCGAAGCCCCTCCACATAGAGCCGTTCGGCCACATGCCATGTGAGCGCCCAGCCGATTCCTAAGAAACTTGACTTTGAAAAAATCAAAAAAGGCTAAGAAAAGAAAATTATGGACCAAGAAATTGTATAGGCTAAATCCACCTTCGACAAGCTTCAACGATTTTGCATGGAAGTAGGATGCGTGGCGCAACCTAACGGACTGACACATGGCCCGTTTTTCTAATAAACAACTTCATCCATGGACTTTTTGCTTCCTATGCTTATTGTTTTTTATAACTTGCTGTTGTTTTTTTCGTATCTGAACAACATGCGGTTTAACTAACACACTTTTCATTAGCACACCCATGTTTAAAGATGTAACGATAAATAAATAAGCAAATAAATAAATGTGCTTTAAAAAACAACACTCGATCGATTTTTGCTGCCGAAAAACATCGATTCACGTGCACAGTGCACTATGCAAATGTGTGGAAACAAATCAAAAATAATCAATTCAGCACCACTCTCCTCAGCTGTTTCAGAAACAAGTTCGACAGACGTTGAGCATGAAGAACTGGACGGGGAATGAAGAAACATCCAATGCTAAAGAATAAAGGCAAAAAAACGGCAAAGAGTAGAGAAACAGGAATTCACCCAACCATTTTAGGTGCGGTTTCCTAGAAAATCGAAATCTCTCCGAATATGGAAAAATCCACAACGTATGTACAATAGACAGAGTTGATCCTATTTCCGGTTGTTAGCGCCGGGTGCTGGACGAGTACTGATAAATGATAAGGTTTGAAATTCAGGGACGAAAATGGGTCAAGTAAGAAATGCTTGAAAGTCGTAAATTTTTTGTAAAACTTCTGACAAACTCTTAGCAAGCTCTCAGCAAACAAACACAAGTCAAATGGCAATACGGTCCTATTTGCTTTGAAGTCGGCAAACTGTCGAAAAACTGGTTCAGTTTGACTGATCAGAAGGTTGGTTAGAAGTTTTGCTTTCTGAATACATACAGTTCAAGCTTGAGACGGAGCAGTGGACCGGATCCTTAGTTGATGGAAGCCAGACGAAATCACGCTCCCCCGCGGCAGAACAATTCAGTGATTCTGACCTCTTCTAAAAAAGAGGGTCCTTCGAGAGTTTCCGAATTCCTTTGAACGCCTTCTCAGTCACGAATTAACTTTTTGCTGACATAACTCTGTAATCGACCTAATCTTCTGTTTCATGTGATGCTTGTTGCGCATTCTATTTTTACTTGACCGTCTCCCTTGAAGAAATAGATGAACGAAAAGTAAATTGATAAATGAACAGTAAATGATATTGATAAATTGATAAACGGAAAAAACATTCTTCCACATTATCCACCTTCGGCTATCACTAATCAATACTTGGCTTATCAATACAGTTCTCACGAGTCGCAGCCACAAAATTTGATTGCTTTTATAGGCTCTGACAATGGCACTGTCCAAACATTGCACAGGTGAGACATTCCCACATACTCGACCATCTGCCACAAATAAACTATTAGATTGTAAGAAAAGCTCTTCGGTCCGTTCCCGCACTTTCTTGATATCGTTAAGCAATAGATTCAAAAAAACGAGACGAATAATCGAGCTTTTTCATTCAGAGAAGAAGCGCTCTTGCAAAAGTAGTTTTGATAGTTCCTCCTGATTTCTTATCTACATATAAGGAAGTTTTAACCACAGCGTAGCTGAGATGGCTTCTTGAAAGATTTTACTTGGACAGTTCGGTAATAGTCATTAAGCAGTAATAATAATAGTAGTAATAATAGTAATAATAATAATCAGTTAATCAGTAACAATAATGATAGTACATAATTCAATCCCCGTCGTCATCGTCCTATGCGCTGGCGCTGGCTCATCCGCACCCGATCCCTCTTCGACTTGATCCTCCTCCTCTAACTTTTCTGATGCAGCTTGCTATCTTTTCCAACTAGGACATCAACATTAGAGCACCCTGGTGACGAGATGTGACTGTTTTCTGCGATTCGCCATGGCAACAGGTGTATTTTTTGATTATCTCGGTGGATCGCTTCCCCGTTGGGACTAATTGGCCGATAGGTCGCGCTCTATCGATAGTGCTGACTCTCATCAAGGCAACAATAGGTGGTATGGAAAAATCTCTGGCTCCTTTTCTGTGGCATAGTCGTCCAAGTGAAAGAATGAAGTCTCCATCAGATGGGACACAACCGTTACCGGACTCAGAGGACATCACATGTGGTATTCCCGCATGTAATAGATTTAAATTTAATTTAAATTTAAATTCAATGGTACAATCTCTCAGCTCCACTTGCTGGCGAGTTCCAGCCGATTGAGTGGAGCGGATTGGAAGGGCACCACCCATTCGCCCTCCGCGTTGACTGAATGCACTTGACCTTCAACTACGAGTCCGTTCGGCCTCCTCTCGGGCGATAACGGCCGACCGAACAGTTCAGCTATGGCATCGATTCGTCGGGTGATTCCTCCAGTTATCGATGACACATTCACCTGGTCGGTACTTTGCTCTGGGGCAGAGTCAATGATGTATCAGTACCGGTTATAACATACACATAGTTTTTACGTCCGCCGTGTCTAGTCGGTGGCAATCAATCAGTCGTCAGCCGGTCGATGCGGTCTGACGGCGCGGCGTATTCAATCGTTCGTGGTGTGCCTATTGATGGTGATGGTGACCGCCATGTTGCTCTGGGATACAGACCGAGAGAGACAAGCCGTCGGCAGCCCTAAGCCTCACTAGCAAACAAATACTAATCAAGTAGAGAGCGTGAAATGAATCGCGGCAAAACGGCAAAACAGCACATTTCCGGCTCATTTTCCTTCTTAGCTAGGTGGAAAATCTTTTTTGGAGAATTCTTTTGAAGCGAAAAATCCAACCAATTCCTGCTAATCCACTCTTTTACCTCCAACAAGCCGTCATTGACGCTATGGATCGTTACCCAAACCCATAACCTACCTGAGATGCTGACAGCTCCGTTAGCAATATTCTCCGTAATTAGGGTCAATTACAGCCTCATATTGCGTTCTAGGCAAAATCAGAGAGCAGCGGCTCCAGCAATTCCTGCTCGAATTCGCCGATTTCTGGAGAAAGAAGGGCAAATGGCAGTGGGTGCCGCTGAATCGACGAAGAACAAAGACAAATCGACTGGCGTTGGCTTTTTTTTCAACGCAAAATTCTCCACTTATGGCGGCGCGAGTGGAGGCTTAAAGTTTCGCTGTAAAGCTGCAGTCAATCCAATGGTTTTGATGTACAAAAACAAAGTTAAAAAGATTTTCAAGTCAAAACACAGAAAAGAATGAATTTCCCAGAGGAGGAAATAAATAAGAATTGGGAAAAGGGCTGGACGAGAAGCGGTTTCCACTGAGTTAGAGTCAAACTTCATGGAAAAATCTTGCAGCCTCACCTGAGAGGAGCAAATTATCCTCAAATAATTATTACATAATGTAAAATCAAGGTAAAATAACAAAGCTATAAAACAATAAGAAGAGGAAACTAGGGAGTAGCTGCCAGCTTTAATAGAATCTTCCTCGAATATTGAAACAAGTAAGGAGATAAATGTACTTCAACCTTGGTCAAAACATCATGAAACCAAGCGAGAAAAAACGATAGAAAATCGATAAATATTAGGTTGGCAGAAAAATGTTGAGACAAAAAATCAATTTTTTATTCTAGCACAATTTTGTAAAGATAAACTAAGAATCAACAATATATTCAGTGCTTTTATATTCTCACTCAGCAAAAACTTCGAAAACTTTCTACAGTACCTCACACACCCGGGAATTTAAAATCGTCCTTCAAGAAATTACGAAGTGCTCAAAGTTTTGTCTCAAGACTTTTCTGGCAACCATATAAGTGAAAATAACAAACCAAATGGAAAAAGGAGCTCACCTGCAGCAATCGGAGCCAGTCGCTTATAGGTGAGCACCGGACCGTGGGTTGAAAGACTGCCGATGGAGAGCATCAACGAGATGGCCGGCAGAGCGAACAGCGGATAGAAAAATATCCAGGTGATCGGTGCCAACGCCAATTGGGTGGCATAGGGAGCGACGGCAAGCAGTGCCGTCGAATAGCCGTAGGAATCGTCGTAGCCGAACATGTTGCTGCTGCTCGGCGTCCTGCCTGATGGATGTTCTGCTGCTAGGACGGCAGGTGCTGGTGGAGCGGCGGTTTAGGCGGTCATGAAACGGAACAGTTCGGCGCGGCCAGAACAACCAGGAGAACAACAACGACGACGACGAGGAGCGACGAGAGCGTCGTCGGCGGTGTTCGTTTCACGCACAGATAGCATGGCAACCGACCCCGTCCGACGCTCGTCCCGCCCCGCTCAGGTGTGTGTGTGCGACGGGGACGGGGAGGGGACGGGGTGCCGGGAGTATGGCGCTGAACGGGGCTCTTCACTGGCCACACCGCAGCAACAATCCAGGCCGGGTAACGGTTAACCCATTACGGACACATTGGGCTTACATATAATCTGCTACATATGAACCCTTTCTCCGGTTCCCACAGAAAGATTTTTCCCAGAGATTTATTTATTTATTTACTACCTGGGTCCAGATTCATCATTGGTAAACCCCCTATAAACCCCGAGATGTAGCCCGAACGGCGCCCACCTTTGTCTACTTATCTTATACTTTCTATGTTAAACGCGATCTCTCATCGACTCTGCCGACTGCTTCTGGCTGCGCCGCGGTTTCGGAGACCACTCGTCCGTTTATGAATCTGGGCCCTGGTCAATCGACACCCGCACGATCGAGCGATCGATCCCTGGCTAACCAAGCCTTCCGTCCCTCCTAATTCGGGTCCATGAAATTTATTTATTTATTTATTTATTCCATACGCACTTACGATTAGGCGTGCTGTTCGTGAAAGTTTAGTGGGACATACAAATAGTAAAACACTAATTAACACAAAATACCATCTAAAGACAAAAACAGAGATTCATGTTTGTTTGGATTTACATCTCTACTCGTGTTTCTGTTTGGATTATAGTGAATTAAATAACAGCTGCAGGACAGTTTCAAATTATTTCCTATAAAATATTCATCCTTGCTGACAGGACCAAGGGAAGACTTTATATTTCCTTTCGTCTAAGGTTTGGGTCAAAAGGAGCCCACGTACTTGTTTTCATTTGATCTGTTTTTTTGCTCGGGTAAATTGTTACCAGACTTATCTGGGAAAGTAAAGCCACTGACTTGGTGTACGGGTCGGGCACCAGAAGTCATTGTGTGGGCCAAATACACATTCACTATGCCTCTACGATTCTGAACGGAACACGAATGCGCATCCTAAGGGTATTGATCAGCCCCGAAAACTTTACCTTACCTTCTACCTTAAAATCTCTAAATGGCTTTCAGATTGACTTGATTTTCCTAGAAACACACTTCTAGATTTTTCTAGAAAAAACTAAACCAAATAAAATTGTGTTTGTTGCCGTTTGCTTGGAAATCTTTTGTTTTCTCGCCTGGATTTTTCTACATGTGTGGGAACATACGTGCCTACAATAGAATAAAATAAAAATAATAGGACCTGAACGGTGCAACGGTGAGAGGTGCTCCTATGTAGGTCCATACGATTGAACGGTTCACCCTTACCCAAGCCAACCAAGCCTTCCATACCTCCGTGCTCGGATAACTTGGTGTCACACCTGTCTCCGAAGGTCAATACATTCAGTTTTCCAGCAAGTGGTTGCCTAGGTCAAATACGCATTCACCATGCCTATATGACCCGAATTGGAGTCGATTGGTGGTCGTTGAGAGAATGACATGAATCTCTCCACTCTGAGAGTTTTTTGATGGTAATTGTGAAAAAACAGCTCCACATTTATCCACTCGACGATTATGTCCGATCTCTCGTGCCAATGCTTACTCAGCAGAAAATTGCCGAACGAAAGTTCCACCGCACTTTGCTTGTTTTCTGGACAATGGGCCCGTGCGACTCATTTCGAGCGCTGATGCCGTCCACAAGAAATAGGCAGTTTTGAATTCATAAGGTGTGACAATCGAAGAGAGGCTCATTGAGGTGCTCTATATCTGGTTTACTCTGAAAATGCGGGGTAAATTCATATCGGCTCATTTCTCGAGGGCCTTGTACGATGTGCTCGGCTTTAACCAAAACCGTTGAAAGGATTGTAGATGCTTGCTATTAGTGCCCTCAAGCATTCTAGGTGAATTCTCGGATTAGCTGTCAGAACCCCCACAGCGGTGGATTAGAAATTTTTAGTTGGAATCACTTAAATAAAATAAAAATTGAATTACTTTCATAGTTTCCGTTCCACCGAGAACTACAAACCTTGATTAACCATATGGACTACTAGTACTCTTCGATTTGAATAGAATACGTGCTCGTTGAACACCAAAACTTTTTAATGTGCAATTAAATTGTTTTTGGCCCGAGAAATGCCTCGAAAATTGAACAACAACGCTCAAAGCCGATAGCATTTAAGCGTAGGAGCTTCGTGCATGGTTAGTCCTCTACAAGGCACGTCTTAAGGTTTTATTACAGTTTCTGTGTCTTAGAGATTTCGTTTTCAGGGTTGGTGTCTAATGCTGAAAAGGAAATCTCTGAGACACAGAAACTGAGTGTTTGGGTCCATGGTAATAGGCTCAGGGTGTTTTCCGTGGTAATAAATTGAATTGTCTTGAATTTAAATGTATAGCAGAACCGCCCTATCATGGTCGGCGGATGGGTTTCGACGTCTTATCAGCTGATGCGATTAGGTTTCGAAATTGCATCGCTGGTTCGCTAGCTTTGTCATCGCAACACAAGTTATCGACGGCCCCATTGTTGAGGTTTTTCATTTGTTTGCTCTTCCAAAATTAACTCGACATAGAGTGAGGTCATTTATTTATTCATTTATTTATTTATTCATTTAACTACGCACATTAGCGCGCTAATCATGGACAATCATGGATTACTGAAGAAGAAACTTAACCAAAGCAAAAAAACTCAAATTGTTAGTAGAACATTTAAGGTAACCCATAATAAAAATATATGCACACGTTCGGATTCCAGAGTAATTATGTTGCCAGGAATGAAAAATGAAGGGAGGAAAACGACGACAAATACTCAATCATGGAAGCCGTATAGTCGGAGAGTTGCCAGAGTGATCTCAGTTTGTTTTCAAATTCCGTTTTGTCAGGGTTTTTAGAAACCCTGAAGGTATCGCGAAGCTTAACCCAGCACACCACTAAAGGACTGCCAGGAAGAGACGCAATTGACTAATCGGAGACGTGGAAATCAAATGTACCCAACGAACTATCTGTAGCTATAAACAATACACGAAATATATGAAAAAGGATTCAACGAAACCGATGTTGGAGAGTAAAGCAAACCAATGAATAGGGTTTTCAATCGTGAATGCGGTCATTAGAAGTAAGCCGGCTCCAATCAATAGCAAGAGAATTATCGTTACACGAGATGACTTAATCGCCTTGAGAACATAACAGAACATTTATTTTACGCTTTAGGCATTTAAGAGAGCAATAGAATCTTAAACAAATTCTATGTATGGTCGATATTAGAGCAGCCTCAAAAGCAGAGGGAATAACTTAACGTTACAAAGCGCAAAAAAAAGAAATGAGGAAATTACATTAACAGCTAAAATGTAAGACGGCTTAACTTGATAAACAGGACGCCACACAACATAGTATGAGGAAAGAGCAACGGGCTAACAGAGAACTTAACTATCAGGCCATGTGCGTTCGTTTAACTCGGGTACAATTACAAGGTCAAATGCTTCCTAAGCACTCTGTTGAACCTATTCAAGTTCTTTGGAAACCGATCCTTTTTACCTAACTTAGCATACTCCAATTCTGTACGTATTGTGAGGAAGTTGCGACGCTGAGAACACCTAGATGGTTTTATGTGAAGACTGCTCGACACTCCTCTACTACGAGACGGCATTAATTCTGAAAATTCTGGTCGGTTAAGTCCTATGTAGCTATGCAACACCTTATGTACCATGTGATCGTTCATTATCCTCCTAAAAGTAAGGCTTGAAGGTTTAAAATCTTGTTTCCAGTTACACCCCTAGGACTTCGTCCAGATCATCAGGTTTTCGCGATGGTGGCACTTTTTATACAGTTTTCTCTCAAGAAAGATGTTCAAATTTCTTTTTTTCTCAGATAAACAGCTTTCTTTTTAGTTTAGTTTTAATTACACCCCTAATTATACCCCCACTTTTGTATGTGTAGCCAAGAGCTCCGATAAACACCTTTCCAGTGAAACTGTTTTGCTTTTTTTAACGTTTGAATCAACTTCTTCTTTTGAGGATAAAATATGTAGGTGTAATATTCCACGAGGTCTCACATGCAATGGTCTCCATGAAATTAATTTATTTATCGTTATGTCTGTACCTAACAAAAACACGGCAGCTGAGTTATTAATACCTGGAGAAACTGACCGCGGAAATGAAAATAAAAATAAAAATAAAAATGTAATGATCAAGGAAGGGATGACTGCAGGTGCTCACAAGTAATTGTAGTTGGAGGGAGTTAGCTTGGCTATAGTACTGGTTAAACAAACAACTGTTGTTGAAATTCTATGGGAAGGATTGAAACAAGAGGATGGAGAAGGTGGGAGAAGAGTAGGAGGAACAGATGGCAGTGGAGGAGGCTATGGTAGAGAGAACGGAGAGCAGAACAGGTATGACGAAGTGGAGAACGATGGAAAGGAAAGGGAGAAAGACGGGTGAGTAATATCTGATAGTGTTCAGCTGAGCATCGAGCTGGCAGCTTGACTGACGCAGAGTTAGTCAGAATTGCCGCCGCCTGACTGATAAGGCAAAGAGCACCGAAAACGACGACGAAAGCGATCCCGACGAGGTCTCGTGGACCGCCTCCGTCCTTCCACGAGACTGCTTGACAAAGTGGCCGCTATTTGCGGTGGGCGACCGGTTTCGATCCTCACCAACGGCACGTTTTTCTATGATGCCATTGATCATCCAGTGACAGGGTTAATGGTAGACAAATGAGGTATACAGTTCGTTACTACCCAATTATGTCGACTTCTACCCGCATGGTCGAACGGTTGATCCACTCCCGGGTTGACCAAGCCTCCCATCCCTTCGGGACTGGGTAATGTGATGCCAAACTTGTCTGGGGAGGTCAAAACACTGACTTTGGGAGCAATTGGATTTCTAAGTCATTGTATGTGCCAAATACGCACCCACCACACTTCGATCCTGAACGGAAAGCTAGGCCGTGGCGCGTCCTGCGTAGATGGGTTAGCGCTGGGTAGTTTACCTTTACCTTTCAAATATAAGTGTGAGGCAAAGGTTAAAAAGGCAACACTTTTGCAACATCTGAACATCGGCAGAACTCGCTTGAGTAAACGTTTCCTTCATGGGCAATAAAGCACATGGATGAGTTTTCGCAGGCGGCTGAAAGGCGTATAGAAACAACCCTCCCAGTAGGGTTCCTTTTCGATGTCCAATCGGCTCCAGAAAATCCGGTAGAGGAAAAGAGGTGCCCTCAGGGTCATAACTGCTATCACTGCGGATTGATAAATATTAGGGTGACCCGAAAGTTCGTGCACATTTCAGATTCTGAGTTCCCTTATTCATAACTCAAGAAAACAGATTAATAACCAATAATGTTGTTATCAACGTGAAGAGGGGTGTACGCCAAGGTGATACCATATCACCGAAGCTGTTCAACGCCTCTCTCCAGAACATCATGCGAACACTAGAATGGGACGACATGGGAGTGAAGATCGACAGCCGGCAGTTACACCATCTTCGTTTTGCGGATGATATCGTACTCATAACACCATCTATCACCCAGGCAGAACGCGTGCTGGCCGACTTCGATCATGCGTGTAGGAAGATCGGCTTGCAGCTGAACTTGACGAAGACGATGTTCATGAGGAATGGATATGTTTCTGATGCCCCATTTTCGCTCAACGGAACGAACATCTCTGAATGCTCCAACTATGTGTACTTGGGTCGGGAAGTCAACATGACCAACGACTTGAGTCCAGAGCTGGGCAGGAGGAAACGAGCGGCTTGGGGCGCATTTAAGAGTGTTGAAGAAGTAGTGAGGAAGACGGAGAACGCCCGAATCCGCGCCCATCTCTTCGACTCTACGGTTCTTCCTGCGTTGACGTACGCTTCAGAATCCTGGGCGTTACGCAAGCAGGATGAACATGCGATTTGCGTCGCGCAACGAAGTATAGAGAGAAGGATGCTCGGAGTGACTCGCTTCATGCAGGCGAGAGACGGCATACGGAGCTCCGAGCCACGTCGACAGTCGAAGATCAGAGACGCAGTCGCATGGGCCAAGTTGTCGAAGATCAGGTGAGGCGAACACGTAATGCGATTTCGTGACGACCGTTGGACGAGAGCCGTTACTGACTGGACTCCACGGGACGTCAGAAGAACACCAGGTCGCCCACCTTTGCGTTGGTCGGACTTCTTCGTCAATTCCCTGAACGACCGATTCGATACTCTTCGTGTTCCTCGAGCGAGCAGGACCCACTGGTCTACCATGGCACGCGAAAGGGACGAATGGAGACGTTACTGGCGCCCGCTCGAGCAAATCGATGATCAACGGGACAACAGGTGATACAGGTGAATGTTGTTATGGTTGAGCATAATTATTAGGCACCGATCCGATAAAGAATTGTGCTTTATAATGATAAACATATTGCTTATTTATTTGTTTTTCTCAAGTTGAGAATAAAAGAAGTCAGAATCTGAAATGCACACGAACTTTGGGTCAGCCTAATAGTAGAACGTTACGCATCAGAACGATTTTAAAGTTTTTTTCAACACTAAACAACAATAAAAGCCGAATCCTCGAATTGTTTGGCCAGCGACGAGCTCGGTTATTTTACAGAGAACAATATTTCATTTCCACCTTCATTTTTCAGCTTTGTAAGTTAAAAACCTCATACTGTGCAACAGCAAGAACAAACAACAAAAAATGAACAAGAAATGAACTATAAAGTTATTTATTAAGTTACGATGATTAACCTGATGCTGAAGAAGAGCACTCCGATCGCCGCTACACAAGCTTGCAGATTTTGTCCTGAAATGAAAATTGTCTTCACCATTAATTTAGCCGGCTTCCATTCCAAACATCAGAGGGGTTTCGGATATTTTTACTCTTTTTTTCTTGAAATTACATTTATGTCGCATTTCATGCTTCGCTGAGGGTTTCTTTCATACCTAAGAAGGTTATTCAGGAGTACATTTATGGTTAAAATTCACCGTATGATTAGCAGCGAGCAAGGATACTGTGGCTTTTCAATGAATCACACCTTTTAAATTGTCACAAAAAGAACATTTTATTGGAAGTTGTTGTTTGCTTGAGAGATTAGTCACGTTCTTTTGTCCTCCTGTATAGATACTGCTCTTTTTCTATTTTCCATTGTTGCGAAATACCTTGATTGACATTGATTGATTGATATACCTGAGCTATTGACATCGGATCGGTGGTCTTACATCCGTACACTCGTAAAAAATCGGCACTTTGCGAAAAAGCAACATTCGCTTGATCCACCGCCAATTGACGCTGAAACCGAATATGCTGAGGGCTTGAGAATGGTAAACAAACTGCTGGCTTATCGATATGAATGGATACCCTGCAAGGTAAAGCAATATATATATATATACATATATATATATATATATATATATAAGAATATCGTAAAATTTTCGTTTAACTGACTTATTTTCTTATTCGGTAGAATGTAATGATAAGGAAGCAAATGATAAAGGTAATCGTTTTTTGCACCAGGAAAATGCTGCAATTAGAAAAAAAGAGTAAGATCTCTCTCATCCCTCGAAAAGGAAGCAGTTTTATATCAAATACAGCAGGGACAGTCGTAAAGGTAAAGATAAAGAGCCGGCGTGGTACAGTGGTATGAGGCGCTATTGTCACTGGCACGGTCGAGCGATCGATCCCAGTGTGGGCTAACCGAACCTTCCACCCCTCCGGGGTCGGGTAAATTGGTACCAGACTTGTCTGCGAAGGTAAAGACTCTGACTCGGTAGAGCGGCTAGCCCCGCAAGTCATTGTATATGTAGGCCGAGTATTCACTATGCTTCTACGATTCTGAATGGAAGAAAATTGCGTGGCGCGTCCTCATGGATTGATCAGCGCCGCGTATCTTCACCTTTTAAGTTTTACATCTGAGAAAAAATTGTGAAAAATACTAAAAAAGGGGTTTTCGCTTCCAATGGCAGAAACCATATCTCAATTTAATTGGTAGGCTGAGAATTTAAAATCTCATTGAATCACGCAATAAAATTACTGCTCAATGCCTCGGTTGCTAAGAAACAGCCTATTCCAGGGCCAATTCCCGTTATGTGAAAAGGCAAAAATCTTGGGAGGGTTCGCTCACGTTCAGAAAAGTGGAAGCGCATGCTACAGGTTTTTGATTGCCTTCTAATAAAAGAATAAGATAGAAAATTTGGAAGTAAATGAATGAAAATTGTCCAACCTTATCGTGACATTGCAGACTGGGGCTGCTGCTGAAGAACAACTGTCCTGTGTCTTGATAGATTGCCTAAAAAGCCAAAATGATTTTAATTTTTTTCCAAAAATTTTTTATTGCTAATTTAGATAATCTTGTACTTGAGTGGCTCTACCTCGCCTTTTGTCCAAGCGCCAAAAAGAGCCCGTAGAGAAACGATGTTGTACGGCAGGTCACTCTCTATCAATCTGCAGTTGTCCTGCATATTTGTAGAGTTAGTACTCATCAAGATTCAGGAGCAAAATAAATTTTAATTGCTATTTTTACATTTTTGAAAATAGCTACGTACATACTCGTTGGAGAGGATCAGATGAGTTCGTCGCTGAGCCATCGGAACTGCTCGACGGCGTATCGATGGACAACGTGAACACGGCGAATTTCCGCAGGGCAGGTGCCTGATAAGTTTTTTCCTGTGGAGATTTTTTCGTAAATATAAGAATTTTTCCATGAAACAGGTTTTTCAGGACAAAAACAAGGATGCTCTGGGAAGAACTCATCTCACACTCATTTACTAAAGATTTTGAATTATTTACCGGACCTTTATTTCTACAGAATACGGCGTACATCTCAATCCATCGAACGACCGCGTATTGGGCCTCTTCGAGGTGTCACGTCATGATACTGTACTAGTTTGATTTTTGATAAATACGTGTGTGGTGTCGTGGTAGAGAGCTCTACTGACACTTCCTCTTTCGAGCGATCGGTCCTCGCCTAGCCTTAGCCTTCCACCCCTCCGAGGTCGAGTAAATTGGTGTAAGACTTGTCTGGGAAGGTGAAGGGACTGACTTGGTACCCTGGGTGACCTGGGCCCAGATTCATGAACGGACGAGCGGTCTCCGAAAAAAAATAATAAACCGATAAACCCGCTCGATACCGTCGAGGTCTCCCAAACCCTGTCTCATCGCGAAGTGTGATAAGCCAGTGATAAACCCCGATTAAACCCCGGCGCGCGTTCACGAATCTCGGATTGCGCGCCGTCCGTGGTATATTTCGGGGTTTATTGGGAAGTTACCAATGATGAATCTGGGCTCAGCATATCATTGCATAGGCAAAATACTATTGCACCACACCTCTACGATTTGAATGGAACTTATCTCTACTTTACCTTTTGCAAAGTAAACGTTTTCTCAGTATCATCAAAACTCGGGCTGAAACCTCAGTTCGGTGAACGCAACGGTTTCCCATAACTAAACCAGATTACCTTGTTGGAACTCGATAAACCCCCCTATACCTACCCGAAAAATGCCATGCTTTAAGACTATTTCCTGTCTTTTTCCATTCCTATCGATCTTTTAAACATACCACGTCCTTTTCACATTTGTGCTGAATCAGTCGGTCGTGGAGACAGCGACGAGCGTCGAGAAGAACGTCGAAACTGGCTCTGGTGATTTCGCGAGCGATCTCAAAGCCAAGAGTTCCAAACTGCAAAGAATTTATTTATTAATTCATCTATTTTGCATGTCAATATGACTCGCCAATGAACAGAAATAACACAAACAAACACCATGAGAAAAATAAACACTAGCACAAGAATAAAGTTAAACCAACAAGCTTTGCATAAAAAAATAAATTAGTACCGTAATTTCGATAAAGTAATTTCGATAAAGTTAAAGTAGTTGTCAAGTTGGTTGTTCTGTGTTGTGCTGATTTCGTCGTGTCGTTGTCTTGTCTTGTTGTTTTTTTCTTCATATGCTTTCATCGTAATATGTACTACATTGTTCAGCACGTCTCTGAGCAGGCGTAGATATAAATAAATAAATAAATAATTAGGAAGAAGAAACTGCTGTCAACTTAAGGAATTCCCAAGATTTCAAATGATAAGAAGCCGCGCACTTGGCTCGCCACAATTAAATCAACTGAACTATTAATAAAGGACGAGTAGATCAGTGGAAGCCTCAAGGAGAAGGTATTTTTCGATAAGCAGAAAATTTTGAATCAAAAGAAATAATGGTGTAGAAAGAAGGGGAGGGGGATCTAACAAAAAGGGAGCAAAGTCCACTTACGCAGCTTCTGCACGAGGCTACACGACAAGGGCTAACGAACCTTCATGTTTCAGGAATGTAGTCCAATGAGAAGGCTTCCCCATTGAATTCGTCATTTTCCCCCACTATCGTATTCTTTTCATTTATTCTATTTTGTTAGAAGGCGCGGGATATGCAGTGGTAGGAGGCGCTACTGCCACCCATGCGATCGAAAGATCGATCCCTGCCAGAGCTAACCAAAGCCTCCCATCCCTCCAGGATCGGGTAATATGGTGCTGGAATTGTTTATGAAGGGATAGGCTGGGCTCGTAGAGGACTGAACAACGACCACATCTTCACCTTTTGCCTTTAGAAGAATAGAAGAGGTAAACTTGCTCAGAACCTACCAATAGCGCTTCATCCGAAGTGTTCAAGAAGAGCAGTGTGTACGCAGGTTTCACATAGACGCGATCGTTGACAACGGTGACGTTTATACTTCGCAGATTGTCGAGAAACCCGGCGACTCGGGTCGGAATCGACGTCAAACCCATCGTTTTCCTCCACGCTCGCGAAGCACAAAACAATTTTTCGCGCTCATCAATGCCAAGAATCCTAAATGGCCAAAAAAGGAAAAATCAGAAAAAGAAAGTGTAAAACATATAAATCTTACCAAGTTGATGTGCAGCTGAAGTATTCCTTTGAGACCGTATTCAACTGATTCGCGTCGAAAAGCTCCGTGGTTTTCATGAGGAGTTCCAGCTCAATCCTAGCCGCACGAGAATACCAACCAGACGCCGTCGAGGACTGGTTGGACGTGGTATTCTGAAGAATTTCACGAAGACTTATATACTGAAAAGTTATTTCTTTTATTTTGCTGAAACTGAACTTACATTGACGAACTCTAAATATTTTTGGCGCACTTTCTTAAAGAACTCTCTCGTCAGATCAAATGCGTCTTCGATTTTAGGATGTTTGTTCCTAATACGCTCAAACGCAACGACATCGCAGACCTTCTTGATCGTGTCCAACAAGTTTTCTGCTGGCTGAAACATAGAGTGACGCTGATTGATATTCAATATTCCTCCTTTTTATCAAAGCTTGCAAAAGCGAGTCAGCTGGCCCTTGAACCTGCTGATCCCAATTCAAGTTTAACCTCGAAGAAACCTGACACTGCTCGTTTCCAACGTGGATCTGGGTAAAAATAAAATGATAAAAAATAGAACATAATGAAAATACCCTCAACATCTAAAAATCTGAATAATAAAATATTTTTAATTTTCTTTGCGTTAATCATCCCTTGAATAAGCGCCGATGTCTTCCATTCAAATCGTGCGTTCTCACTGTTTATTTGTGCCACAAGCTATGCTAATTATATGAGTTTTTGCTTGCCTGTCGTTGTCGTTTCTGTTTTTCTCTTAACAGTCATTATCACTTGTGTTCGATCGGCTAATTTTAGTGTTATCTTCACGTGTTTCTTGGTTATAGCTCAATAAATAATTCCGTCGTCAAATAAATAATAATACCCTGACACCACTCGTTTCCAACGTGAATCAGGGTCAAAATAAAATATAATAAAAATCTCCCTAACCCACCTCTCTTTCGTCGTCGAGAACAATATCCACAGTAGCGTTGACCATCGTCATACAACTCAGACCTCCATGCACTGGAACACCGCCGATCTCCTCGACAGCTGCACGAAAGTAGGTTTTAACGAACTCTCCGTCATCACACCTGTCTTTTTCATATGTTACATCCTAATATCGTTGCATATGAAAATAGTCGAGGGCAAATACCTTGCTTCTAATTCCGAACGAAAGGCATCTCGGGTGACGGTAGGCTGTGGCTTCTTGAGATCGACCTAAATGTTTATTTTTTTTCAATTTCGTTTTAATACATGGAAATCAACGTATTTTTGAGTAACGTTACTAGAACTACCAATTGGACTAGAGTTCCTCGTGGTTTCATCTATTTGTATTCAAATACGTAAGGTGACATATCATTGTCTTAATTAGTCCAATTGTAGCGGACTCTTCAAGCAAAAGGACAAGATGGACAAGTTGATGAGTGGAGGAAGAGTGCAGCATATTCAATCGGTTAGATCACAGTTCTGATCAGAATGATATGTCACCTTACATTTTTGAATACAAATAGTCGAAACCAAGAGGAATCCTAGTCGAATTGGTAGTATTAGCAACTTTACTCAAAAATATATTGATCTATGCACATGCAATTCCAGGTTTGTGTAGTGTAGTAGTGTAGTATTTGTATTCAAAAATATAAGGAGACATATATGAGCTGCCACTCACCCCCAAAAGGAATGAATAACGATGCATTTCATTTTGAATATTACGGATATTAGCCTCTTTCCCTGTGCTCGAGTTACTAACTCGCTGAGCTTTGTTCTGTTTTGATTCCATTTCTTTTTTTCTTTTTTCGATCGAGTTTTCCTTGCTCATTGTATCACTAACCGTTTTTAGCACGTTCTGTGAAAAGACGTAAAATAAATAAAATAAAATATCATTTTGATCGGTACTGTGGTTTTTTTCAATGCACTTGAACAGTGGAATAACGTACAAACATTCGGTTCAAATCGTCCGAGAAAGTCGCCAGCTCTTCATCCAGCATCCTGTTGAAGTCATCTAGAAGCTCTTCCCGTACATTTGGAGACCGATTTGAGTGGCATATGTAGTTGAAGAAATCGTCACATGCAGTTGGACGAACGCTGGTTGCCGAGCTGATAAGTGATCATGATTGATTAAGACATAAACATCGACATTATGGAGAAAGAAAAACGATGTTCTGAATATTAGGAATGTCTCTTGCGCTCTGCTTGAGTTACTAACTCGCTGAGCTTTGTTTTGTTTCAGTTCAATTTCATTTTTTCTTTCGATCAAATTTTCCCTGGTCTTCGTTCCATCAACCATTTCTAGTAGCACGTCTGTGAAAAGGCGTAAAATAAAAAATAGAACAGATTATCGAGGAACTCACTCTAGAGGTCCTCCTTGTATCCATAATACTATGAATGTTAGAAATACAGAGTAGTCCAGCATAATGTATATAAATTCAAATTCCAAGCTTTCTAGTTTATCAGCAAACCCGACTGAGACCTGTATACGGCTCCTCGGTTAAAAAGAGAAAGTCACCTGAAATCCTTCTATTTCTCTTTCTCCTTTTTCTGAGCCAGAAACGATGAATCAAGAAATGATCAGTGGAAAATCAACTTTCATGAAACACTAGGCATTCTTCGTCAGCTTTTTCTGATTCTGAGAGCATCATATTGAGAGCTTACAAGGAAGGAATTTAAGAAGCAGCTCAATTTACCTACTAATTAGAAAAGGT
Source organism: Nippostrongylus brasiliensis (assembly GCA_030553155.1). Taxonomy (NCBI): domain Eukaryota; kingdom Metazoa; phylum Nematoda; class Chromadorea; order Rhabditida; family Heligmosomidae; genus Nippostrongylus; species Nippostrongylus brasiliensis. The sequence goes on from CP130733.1 coordinate 3,840,496, forward strand.
AATTTCCTAGGTCAGTGAATGAATCTAGTCCAGGTAAGAGTTCCAATTTGAAAATCTATACCTTTTTCATCCTTATCCTACATCCTTTTTTTTTGCTCAAGCAAAAACGACTTTTTTAACGGCAACTAAAAACAAATTTTTGAAATTTCGCAAAAAAAAGTTGAAATTCCTAAAGATAGTGGTTTTTTCACTTTATTTTACTGTTGTGCCGGAACGATCAATTCATCGGTTAGTACTTTACTATTCAAAGTCAGGAATGATCCTCGAAGAGCTCCAAAATTTGCAGGTCCGAAAGCAAATCAGACATCTGGAGAAGCAAAAATGGATAAAAGGCAACGAATATAAGGTCTAAAACAGCCAAACAACACGCTCAAATTCTATCCCTCAATGCCCAGATTGCGCTGTGATCGGGTGCAAGTTGGTCCGTTATACTTGCTTGGGCCGTTAAATCCGTCAAAACCGTTAAACCGTTAACCGGTAAAAACACTGACCTGGCACAGCGGCTGGCCCCACAAGTCATTGTATTGGCCAAACACGCATTCACTAAACTTCTACGATTCTGAATGGACGACAAATGAGTGGCGAGCCCTCAGGGGACCCATCAAGGATGACATCCTTACCTTACCTTTTATAGGGGCTCCTTTTGATGGAAGCAGAGAAGTAAAATAAATTCAAATGACTAACATTCAACTGAAGCGAGAAACCTGAGCGGCGACCACCTAACAAAGTGCAAGTAAAGGATATGAGCAGTTTTTGCAGTGAGCCGGCCAGCTGGCTGACGGCGATCAAAAATCGGCCCGCGGCTGGGGCGACCTGACGAAAAAAATTTGCCGAATCGCCGGAGCCAGAGGGCAGCGCTGCCCTCTGAATGTAAACGGATCTCGTAAACATTGGCGGTGTAGTTTTCGGTCGTCGGCTGCAATTTTTTAACGCCAGATGTCCGCCCCTGATTCACAAAATGTTCTCGACCGGTCGAGTTCGCTTTCTCTCCAGAACAACAGCTGTTCGTTGGGTCGACGTCAGTCCGGCTTCCAATGTGGATCGATTCCCGTACTCGCCACTCTTTCGGACGTCGTTAGCTGACTGACACTTGTTCGGCACTCTTCCTCCGATGTCCTTTTGCTTGGAGAATCTACAATAATCGGCCTAATTGGATTCATTAACAAAATCACCGCCTTCCAGTCTGTGAAAGAGATTCTCTCCAAAGAAGGACTGCCCTCCATTTTTTCATCGATTCATCGCTTTCATTGCGGGTGCAATTTTCTCTCTCGGACACCAGACGGAGGACTTGTACCCTCGTGTGAATGCCCAAGTGCGGCTCACACACCCGCCGCTTGATGAGCTCGTGTTTCATCAATTACCACCCACATCCGACACGCTTCCTCTTCATTTTCTTCTTCGACGCTGCTTCGTCGAAACCCCTCCAGGAAAGCCTCACCACTTTCATTTTTCCTTTTTCTTTCTTTCATTTTTCAACTTTCATTTTTCCTTCTCTTTTATAAGGCTTGTATGTATTTCGTATGCTGTTGTGCCGAACGACGTCCTCAGAGACCTAAAAAATGGCTCAAAAATTAAGTATCATTAAACTGTTCGGCCAGGTGCCGTGCCTTCCCTAGCATTTGTGACGGACCTCTACAATCACCACGAAAAGATCGGAAAAAAAAGAAAGAAATCGATACAAAATTTTGTAATGTCATGCCGAGGTTTCAAGAAGAGAGTACTTGGAGAGCTTGTATGTATGTTTTAATGTTGAGTGTATGGATTTTTCACCACTATTTTATGCTCCAAACCCTTCTATTCCTAAACAATGGAAGTGGAGCTTAATTGTTGTGTGTATCTTTTGCATCGGCATCTAAATCGCTATCAATTCATTCTCAATTCCTTTCTCCTAAAGCCCTTAGTTCCTCGTCGTTTTCTTCTTCGACGCTGCCTCGTCGAAAACCAGCCAGGAAAGCCTCACCTCAACACTGGACTTGTATGGTTTGATGTTGAATATACGGATCCTTCATCAGTTTTTTAACCCTAAACCATTCTGGCCCTAGGAAACGGAAGTGGTACTTAATAGCTGTTTGTATATTTCGCCTCGGGCATCTTCATCGCCACCAATTCCTTCACAATTCCTTCCTCTTGAAGCACTTGGTTCCTCTAAATTTTTTTCTCTCCTACTGCGGCTTGTACGCTTTGATTACCTACTGCTAGTTGAATATTTTGATGTTGTATTCAAGAAACTTCCACCGGTTTTTTATACCCTAAACTATTCTGGCAATATTTTGTCTACTTCGGCTTGTCGGGGAAGGTGATGGCACTGTCTTGGTGTAACGGCTGGCCCCGCAAGTCATTGTATTGGCAAAACAGGCCTTCACTCTGCCTCTACGATTCAAATGGAACGCGAATGCGTACCTAATAATTTCTTGTATAGGGTGGTAAGAAAGTCTTGAGCCGTTTGACGTCCCTCAGGGGACAGATAAGCGCCGACCCTTTACTTTTTACAGATCTTCCAAAGAAGATGATAACTGCTCGAATGACTACTCTGGTGCTAGGAAACGTAAGTGAGACTTAATAATTTCTTTTTAGTTAAAAAAATTAGCTCGCATAGCTACCGATCCCTTCACATTTCCCTTCTACTTAAGGTCTTGGGTCCTTTGAAGAATTATCAAGGAACGCTTTTTCCTAAGAACTAGTGCAGTTTGTGGTTTCAATATCTGTGTTCACAAGATTCTATTTCTTAGTTCTGTTGTCTCAGCGTTATCTTTCATGATCAAAATAAATTGATTCGTACTGAACTGGGCTCATTTGTGGCTCCTCGATCGTTTTCTTCGACTCTTCGCTTCCTAATATTTAAGAGAATCATAAATCTTCATAAATTCCAAGTCCAAGTCGGGGCTCCGAGAAACGCTGGGAGATCAATCTTCCGCGGAAAATACCCCTGCGGGAGATATCTAGAGAAATTTGTTCGGCGAAGTAGAACAAGGTGGAGGCTTTCAACTGATGTCTATATAAATAGGGTCTCGGCTTTCATCCAAAATAGATAGCCAATTTTTCCTGATTCAATATTAAACAATACGCTTGTCCACAATGTCCTTTTCGTCTTTTCCATCTTTTTCCTTTTTCCTTTTTTCCTTCTCCTGGTTCAAAGAATAAATCGAACATCGAAGTTTCCATTGAATACCTTGCGGCCATCGCGCTGCCGTCGGAGACGGTTATAATAGAGAGGCACAACAATGATCCTTATCTAGATCTCGATTCTTTTTCTAATGTTGCAGGGTTTCTAAAGACCTACATTCCTATAATTTAGTGGCTTTAAGAATAATCCATGTAATTCATGAAGAAATGTTAAACTCACCCTTTCTCTAGTTCCTTTCTCGATGATTATTCTCTCGAGTCATTCGAAATCCTTACAGCATGACGTCAGTAGAGCATTTTCTCAGAAAATTATTTTTCATACCACCTACTGCATTATTTGTCATTCAGTGCCTTGCTATTGTTACATTCGCAGCTGCCACCTTTGAAATGATTGTTTTTCACGAATACAAAAAGTAGCGAAACGCTCGTGCTATTCAACTCTTTAGCCTCTTTCGCAGCGCTTGTTTTTAATCATTGCGGCGTTGATTGTTTGTTGATTGTTTTGCAGCATATTCAATCGGTTAGATCAGGAGAAACGACTGTACGATTGTGGCAAGCATTCGAACAGGATTTACGAGAAATAGAAAAAAGCAAAGAACAAAGATTAAACATTAAACATTTTATTTATTTATTTATTTACCCCTACAATTGACGTGCTTTAAGAAACAAATGCCTAAGTCAGACGAAACAGAGCGATCCTAGACATCAAACTCATGGTATAAAAATACTAACAACACAAGAAGTTTGAAAAAAATATTTTACCACCACATAGGCTAAAACTACTAACTGGTCATCTTTAGTCTATGATTATCAACAACCCTTTCTCATAAGTAGGCGAGACTCGGAAAATTCCCAGCTCATTTCAAATTTCCCTAACTTAATTGCGCCTAAATAACGCTTCGCCTAGATAATGAAGCATTTTTCCCCTTCCACAGGAAAACTTACTGTTGTATAAACTGATCAGATTCGACTTTTCTTCAATCTTGGCGAGAATGCTGGTGATCCTTTCAGCAATCTCTCTGTTTCTGCTTCTTCAGCGTTTCTTTTCTCAATATTCATTTACTTCTTTTGTCTTACTTCATTTTTTGCCTATCAGCTGGATGCCGATAATAGGTTGGTGCAAAAGTCTTGCAACACTTTTCAAAATAACAGCAATTCATTCAAACGAAATCTCAGTCAGCGATATAATCACCATTCATATATATGACTCTTCCCCATCTTTCGAGCAACTTCTCAATTCCTCTCCTCCAGAACTCCGGCAGCTGTGACGAAAAAAAATTGGCCGACCTCTATTTCCAGTTCATCTCGGTGGTCGAATTCCATATCTCGAAGGTGTTGCTTTAAGAACCAGAGTAAGTGATAATCTAAAGCAGCAATGTGAGGAGAGTAAGGTAGATGCGGTAGAATTTCTCGTCATGCGATGAAAACGCCCTGAAAGGGAAAAGTCTACCTCTTGCACGACAACGCTCGTCCTCAAGTTGCAAGAGCGACTCGTGAGAAAATTCAGGATTCAGGCTGGGAAGTTCTATCGCACCCACCTTATTCTCCAGACCTTGCTCTTTCAGATTATCACTTATTCAGGTCCTTAGAGCGACACGTTCGAGATATGGAATTCGACAACCGAGACGAACTGGAAATGGAGGTCGGCCAATTTTTTTCGTCACAGCTCTCAGAGTTCTGGCGGAGAGGAATTGAGAAGTTGCCTTAAAGATGGGGAAGAGTCATATATATGAATGGTGATTATATCGTTGACTGAGATTTTGTTTCAGTAAATTGCTGTTATTTTGAAGAATGTTGCAAAAATGTTGCAAGACTTTTGCACCAATCTAATACTTCTGCGAGGTATCCGATACCGTGGCTCCACCAGGGCCCAAATTCACGAACGGACCAGCGGTCTCCGAAACCGTGGCGCAGCCAGAGCCAGACGGCAGAGTCGATGAGGGATTGTGTTTAACATAGGAAGTTTAGGATACCTAGACAAAGGTGCGCGCTGTTCAGAGGCTATATCTGGGGGTTTATCGGGGGTTTGCCAATGATGAATGTGGGCCCAGATCGATATGTTACACCTGTGAACCATATACTTGATGATTTATCGGTCCTCGAGTTTGCTTTTACCCGCAGCGTAGCTCGATCTTCTACAGATATGGAAATCGTGGCCGTTTTTGGTGTTGGAGAGCCACGTATTAGTGTTTCCACCATACTCACCGGGTTTGTCTGTTACCGATTTTCACTTGTTCGAGCATCTGTATGAGTTCTTACCTGAGAAATGCTTCACTGACCAAGCACTGGTCACTGCCTTCAACGAATTCATCGACTCCAGATGTCTAGAAGTTTTCGCTACAGGAATAAATCAACTGGTTTCTCGTTGGCAGAGATGGTTTTAATGTTTTTCAGATATGAAGGAGAGATGGTTTTTATGTTTTTTCAGAGATGTGGCAGAGATGGTTTTTATGTTTTAATGATTTTTATGTTGATTAATTAACGTTTCTTTGAGCTGAGATATGACGTTTTACAGGTTGAAAATCTGCATCAATTTACGGACAACCTAATAAGGTGTATGTTCGCAGCAGTGGGTAGAGGGTAGTATTCATTTGCTCTGTGAGCCTCTAAGTGGACCAGATTTTCTCTAGGTGATTATCCAACGCCTAGCGCTCTCATTCTATAGCGATAAAGTTGTTTTCGTTTTAGTAGAAGGAGGTTTTTCAACAAATGGCATTGACTCAAGGGACACGCCCAATTCTAATCCTAGTAAATGTCGAAAGTCTTAGATGCCATTCAGCTGCCTGAGCCTAGGAGTGACAACGATACAGCGCTTGTCGATCATTCTGACGATGAGGACCAGCCAAACTCTCACTTTCCTATTCTCTTCATTTGTCTTCAGCCCTACCTTCTATACATTCCTCCCCTGACCGACTCCTCCTGAACGTCTGCACTCGTACACCCCTCTAGGCCATCTGTCATCGTGCAAAGAAGACGGATTGCGGGCGTGGTCGTATATTAGATCTCGACAAACATTTTTCAGCTCATTCTCAGTAAATGACTTTCTTTTCTTCTTCATCAATTTGTGATAAACAGTAGAAGCGGCTCTGGAATTCTTTTTTCCATGGGGTATTTACCGAAATCATTGTAATGCTGGAGGATCGCAATGAATTTCATGAAAAGAGTGTTTCACTTCCTTAGCATTCTTTGAAATTCTGCTCAAGGAAGACCAATTAAAGAGAGACACATCAGGGTATTACCACTCCTAATGGACCTATTTTAACCTAACCTTCAGTCTCTACCTCATTTTGCCGAATACTCCAAGGAGCACATAATTTTGTTCACCATTTGAGTTTGTGAATCTGTTTCAGTTGTTTTTTTTTTCAAAATTTGGGTTCTTTAGAGGTTTTTTTCAGTCACCATGACGTCTTTTCTGGAACGTTCTGAATTTTTGCTTATTCTAATGTTTCTTTCGAGCACAAACGCCGAACTTCATTCCCTCTCAGATAATAGCGGTTCGGAAACCGCTTTCTCATTGAGCCACAACGACTTAACGATTCCTTGCTCAGCGATCAACAAGTAACCAATTAATTCACCGCAAAACAGAATCCGGTCAGAGAGAAGGTGGAGGAAAGCCAACGGATTTTGTTAGGGCGGGAAGATATTTCGTCGTCGTTGGATGCTTATTTTTATCACCTCTTTTCTTCTATTTTCTCACTTCTTATTCGCAGGCTGGGAAGAAATTCTGTCGTTATTGGAAGTTTTCTTTTTTTACTTTCTCATTTACAACAGTTCGGAAACGTTCCGCGAAGTCTGTTACGCCATCAGCTGACACTGTCATTTGTTCTTTACATAGTCAATTATTTACAATGTGAGAATAAATTGCACACCAGCTGGCACGTTTGAAGAACTGGGTATTAATCAGACAAGCTTACGTGAATCATGTAAATCGGAACTAGCACTTGGATGAAAAAACGAACTTCAAATTAAAGAAACACGAAAAAATTGACAAGAAAATTGAGTTAGCAACGAAAAAGTGGTTGGAGAGAGATGAGCGCTTGAAGGAAATTCAAAAAATGATCTGAAAAAGCTTGCCGTGTCTACAGTGTTAAACGTATCCTAACCCTCCACTGATCCCAATTACTTGAACTAAAATCACATTTTTGGAATTAGTATAGAATAGTCTGTTTTAAATTTACATATAGCTCAGAAACTGTAAAAAAATTGTCAAATATCGCAGGGAAATTGAAAAGTGAACGTTTTTGACCCCATCAGAGGGTACAGGCCCCTAACGAAGTCGGCCCATTAAACTGTCCTCCTTTATTGCCTCCTGCGGCAACGGTTAATTGCATTGCAATTAGGAATTTACACTCCTTGGAAGATTTTTTCCAAAAATCGAACAGAATATTTGAAGAAAGCAAGTTTAGCGACCCTTTCTAAGGCCAACTCAAGTTGATTTAAGTACTAGTAACAATAAGGGTGAAAGTAAAACGTGCCGGCGTTGATCACTGGCATAAGGACGAGTTTCTGATATATTCAGAGTCTTTAAACAATAGTTTTAGTAGAAATTCTTGAATCATCCCATCATTTCTCGTCGAAATTGAAACTGGTACACCAGTCACGGCTGCAAACTCCAGTAGAAAGTGCTCCGGCGGAAATAAACTCCAACATCCAGCGACTCGAAGCCGCGACAAATTTGAATATGAAATTGAAGTTGCCCTTTCTGAATTTCCTTCCATCTGTCACGGCCCTGGACTAAATTATATGTATTTGCCAGCAAGCACGTAGTACATTCAAATAACTGGCCGTTTCGAGGCGGCGAGAGTGATGGCGTCATTGGCGGAAAAACTTTTCCCATTAGCATCCGAACGGCTTCCAGCTTTCATTCACTATGCCGATAGCTTTAGTCCTTAGGGAGTTGGGCTTTTCGCTGACGACTACTGAGTGGAGCGCAGCCGCTCAACTTCCATGCATAGGCTAGCTGGTCTAGATCACTGCCTTATCGTTTCGACTTATTCATGGACTAAACCTAATGAGAAGCATTACAATTTTCAGAACAGTTTTTCCTCACTCTTATTTATTAATTTATCCACTTATTTATTTATTTATTTATTTTATTTATTTATTTATTTATTTATTTATTTATTTATTTATTTTCATGCGCTTACCGTGCGCCATACAATATCAAAACCGTTCTGAGGTTCAAGAATGACAGAACTTGGAGCTTTTTATGCCTTAATTCCTTCAAAACTCCGGTCATCGACACACATGTACCGAATGAAGAACGATTTGGGTGCTTTCTCACTATCTCCTGCCGACTTTTACAAAACATATTTATATTTGTTTCGTTTACTTCCGACTTCCGTTTTAATTTCAAACCAAACTCAATCCATTCCCTCTGGCCCTGGCCCACTCTCACAATTAGTTATGTATGAACAGCTGCAGAAAGCCTCCCAGCTGCGTCCCTCTAGTTTCTGGCTTTATGTTGAGAATGTTACTTCTTCTTAAATTTTCTATCATTTTCATAAGGTCCATAAATATTGCTCTTATTTTTTTGACCATCTCCACTTCTTTTTGCCGAACGATGAGTTCTTTCCCATGCTGACGAGTCCCGGGAGAGGCCTTGGTTCTCCAGCTCATACATGGTAGAGACGAAAAGAGCTTCTATTCTTGTGATTTGTTGTCTCTGTTTTTTCCTTTTCTACCTCGTGCTTTACTTCCTTCGTCGTTGTTGATTTCTCGATTTCCCACTCCCACTTCCAACGATTTTTGGTTTTCTACTGTTTACCCGAAATGTCCAAAGTAAATAAGTAAAAAATCTAAGTAGGGCCGAAGTCTAAGATAACTATCTCGTCGTATGACTGAAAGAAAGGTTTTTCACTAAAACAGTTGTTTAGGCACACTTGAAGCCATAATATGTATATGCAAGCGTTTCCCACTCCGCACTTTCTCCACGTTTCCTTTTAATATTCGGTGGAATATTAGACTAGTTTCTGGACTACTAAGAAGCGGACTGATGAGAAAGTGTCGTTCGTTCATTATGCTGGTGCAGCTATCTCTAAAAACCTGTACCATTGAGAAAAATAGCCAATTTATTATAAACGCCATCTGGCTCCAAAAAATAGCGAAAAAACAAACAAAAGTATTGAAAGAAAGGTGTAGAGTGTAGGAATTCTCACTGCTGTCATCCCCAGAGTTTCTCTGGTTGTTTCAAATATTTAGTAGAGGATGTAAAAACCAGCCACACGCGATTTCCTCATCGTCATGCGACAACATTATGAATAATTTCGTCGTCGACGTCTAAAATGCGCTCACTCGTCTCCTATTTTCGCCCCAAAACGCCGCCCGATTTCATCGTCGACGAATTAAACAAACAAAATCGCAAAGTGCCTGGGAGTTGTGAAGTGAATCGCACTCAGTCGTACACATGACAATCAACCTTCCTCTTGCTTTTTTCTTTCTTTTTCTGTTTTTTCTTAGATCTAACTAGCCATGTCGTCTTCTACCGATGGTCTAGCAGCAAGAATCAGTGGAATTTATAGAACATATTCCTATCCAGTTCCTTCTAGTTCCTATTCCTTTCAGATTTCCATCAGATCGAAACTTTATTCGACCTTCGGATGTTTCGTGCTGCTAATCACAGCAGTTTTTTCCTATTTTCCTCTTTTCTCCTCCTTCCTCCTCTTCGTTTTTTCCTTCTGTTCCTCCTTCCTTTTGTCTGATCTAGTCATAATAGACATACTGTCTCTACATTACAGACTTTTTCCTTTTTTTCATTCTTCCCACTACAAGAACCAATGGAATCTTTTAGACTTACAATTATTATATTATTCTTATTATATTAGTATTACCTTATTAGACTTGTTACTGTGACTGTTACTTGTATTATTATATTACTATATTATTAGACTTGTTGGTCTAATCTAGTTTCTTCCAGTTTCAAGCCCTTTCAAGTTTTTTTTGGATTGGGAGCATTACTATCTTAGGTCTTCTGACGTTTTCAGCTGCTCTTCGTAAGAATGGGGAAAATATAGGAGAATAGGAGGATAAGAACTAGAGGGAAGGAGATCTCGGTCACTGTTGATTACTCAAATGTTTACCTTGAGGATTTTCCCATTCCACTTATCAGACTGATCGGCCGCGTTTCGATTTGATCAGTTCGGATCACTTATCCCACTTGAAATCGCAAACACTTTCTCTAACGGTTGCCGCCCACGATGTTCCACGATTCTTTCGATTACTCAGTCAGCCACTTCTCTTTCTTTTCTACGATTCCTTCTTCTTGACTCAAATGGAGGTGAAAAAGGTAAAGCATTCGGCGTTGATCAGCTCCTTAAGGATGCGCTATGCATTTGCCTCTCATTCGGAATCGTGGACGCATGGTGAATGCATATTTAGCTGATCCAATGACAAACGTGGCCAGCCGCTCTACCAGTTCGGTAGCCTTACCTTCTCAGACAAAGCTGGTACCAACTTACCCAACCCCGGAGGCATAGAAAGCCTGGTCAGCTCGGGCGAGGATCAATCGCTCAACCATACCAGTGGGAGTAGCGCTTCTTACTACTGCATCACATTCTTCGAACTAGTATTTATGATAATTTTTATTTCTTAATTTCTTAGCGAATTCAAGTCCGTTAAGAACCGCTACCTTTAAAGGAATCGTAGTTAATTTTTTGGAGAAAAGCCGTGGACGCTAGTAGATAAAAAGTAACAGAGAAAGAAGGTGCATAGATAATGAACAAAAAAAATCCCGTTTTTCAAAGCCTGAAATTTCCATTCAGCTTCAATGAATGACCACAATAGGCTCTCCAGCCTTTTCATCAACCTTTCCCGACTTCCTGTCAACAACTCCTCGACCTTCTTTCGTGAATGTTTTTCCTCCCTTCGCCTCGTGACATCGCTCTTTCAACGGCACTTTTCGCTGAATCCGTGAAAAGTGCGATCCTCGGGCTCCATGGCAACATCCGACCGTCGTCCATCTCTATGACAATCCAGATTAACTTCGTTGCGGACGGGTTTCGGATCCGGAAATGAAGGGGAATTTTCGTGAGACTTCGTGAGAACTCCGTCCGATGACTCATTAACTGGGCGGCAATCGCATTCGCTTCGACCGCCTTATGTTCTTCGGTTACTGGCGATGTTTTTCCTTGAAGTAATTACAGCTGTCCAGGCTTTTTTCTTGGGAATGGGCTCGCAAAATGGATGAGAATCGAGGTGGGTAACGGGCTTGCCAGCCCGATTCCTCAAGTAGAGAGCTCCTTAAGAAGATCGTAAGAAGTTCACTCTTCTGTGCAGATTCCCTCAAGCTGCTCAACTCCCAGATTCGCTGAATGCTTCTGAGACAGTGAACAATTGCTTTTCAGAGTTTTTGTCTCAGATCTGATTTTTAAAACCTTTATGTTTCAAGCTCTTTTAGCTCTTCAGCTTTCTTAGTTTTCTTTCCTACGTGTTCAATTCTCAGTTAGATAATAAAAGCAAGAAGCTCGGTCGCTGAGATTTTCCTGCTAGTGGCTCTAGATATTCGATTCAAAAGCTTAGCTTAAGTAATACCCTTGCTGATTTTTGAGGACGCTCAGGAAAAGAAGCTCCCACACATTTCTGTCGTTACTACAGTACTCGTCTACCCATGGGTGCTATTTGGTACCTTTACCCACTCCGAGAATCATTCTCTCCTGGTTTCGTTCCTAATCTTCTGATTTTTCACCACTCTTATCCTCAGAAGATTTCTTTCTACTTCTATACTATAACAATTCTATTTTCTTGTACCACCTACTACTATTCATAATTCAACCTGAACTAATGTCACTCTTTTTTACCATATCTTGCTACATTCCCGAAACAAATACTTGACTTTTGCCTAATTTCACTTCTACTAGTCTTTCCGGAAATTTTGTTTTACCTCCGTTTCGTTCCGAAATTGGTAACTTGTTGGAAGCATTTCATCCGGCTATTTTTCTTTTGTCGATGGAGAGACATCGTAGAACTAATCACCCGATCTTCTTTCGTGATCCATTGTTCGGAAAACATTCTTTCATTCATGCTAGTTCACCTAAGTATCAGCCGTCGAGAATGTATACACCATACAGGTACAGTTTCTTATTTTTTACAGTTTCTTGTTTTCTGTATATGATACTCAGTGAGGGTAAAGTAAAGTATATGTCCAGTAGAGCTCCTTTCCTCTCATTCGTTTGTTGTTTTGCTTCGGTTGCGAATAGTTGTGGGGCTTTACTAGCACATTCTCCTGGGACTTTTGTTTATAGGATTCTCTGAAAGGTTTCCAACGACAGCCTACTCGCCTCGGTTGACTTCTTTCGACTTCCTAGCTCCCACCTACATATATACACTTCTCTTCTTTAAGCACAACATTCTTTGGCTTATTCAGCTTTTCCATTAAATTTAATACAATTAGAAAAGGTTCAAAACATCTTCAGAAGGAAACTGATGATAAGGCAAATGGGATACAACTATGACCCAGTACCTTGTTACTTGGTTTTTTAGTCCTTGTTCGATCTGCATTATTTATCATGTTTTTCCTCGGAAATATTGCTGCATATCTCACCTAAGCATTCTTGTGTAATAACTAAAAATAATCATCCCAAAAAATTCTTGAGGAGAGATGGACGTTGGACTAGTCAGAGGTTTTCTCCGCAATGGTTATTCAGCGTCTTTATTCTGCGCTTCTGCTTTAACGTTAGGAATATTCGAAGTTTCCCATTTATTCTTCTTTTTCTACAACCCACATCAAGCGCACCTAGTCCGCGTCATTCATTTTTGGTCTTTTTTAGCCGTCTGCAACCGCCCGTCTAAGCCTTTCCTTGCCCTTTCCTCAGGCAGAATTCCTAGAGTTCCACTCTTCTCGTAGATAACCTCGAACTGCTGCAACGCCAGATTAGCTGAATGGGAGTAAAGGCGCGGGTACCTGATTTTTAGAATTCTTATCTGAGATTGTGGAGAACCTGCTATCCCTGTTTACTCCAACTTTTTGATCAGATTTTCGGAATCTTTGACTCTCATACTCTTTTAGTTCTCTTGCATTCCTATTTGTCTTCCTACTTTTCCAGATCTCTAGGTGTATTCTTCTTCTCAATTCATCTAATAGGAGAGAAGCTGAAAATTTCAAACTGCATATTTTTACAGAGATTATTTGACTTCCTAGTTGTTATGCTTGTCTATTAACTCATTTGTATCATACTGTAGTGTCGTACGAGTTTGCACAAAGAGAGATCCTCTGCGTGGTTTATTTATTTATATTTATTTAGGTTTCCCTGTGTTCTTTGTGTATTTGGTTGTCTGTTTTTTTCTTTTTTCGCAAATTTGACTACCTTTTTCCTCTAAATTCCATTCTCTACCGATCTTTCAGATGGAGATGGACGGACCATCCTCCTCACTGAGCGATCGAATTCGTCTCAACGTCGGTGGCACCGTTTTTGAAACCACGTTAGCAACACTGAAGAAAGTCGAGAACACCGTGAGCTCCACATCGCTGCTTTTCATGTACTTTTTTCTTTTTTTTTCTTTTTTTTCAATGAAAACGCTCAAAGGTTCTGTCAACGATGGTGGCTGAACGGTGGCGAGGTCAAGGCGAACTGTTCATTGACAGAGATCCTTCTCATTTCTCCAAGGTAGGCATACATTCCTATGAAATTCATCAAATTCTTAGCTTATTTTCTCTCTTTTTTTTCTATTTTTAGATCTATTTTTCAGATCTTGAATTATTTACGAGACGGAGACGAGTTCAGCGTACCTCTGGACAGAGACGCATGTGAGGAGTTGAGGAGAGAAGCACAGGTGCGTTCTCTTCATTTTTTGGGATTATAATCCAAGTGAAAGAAAACTTTCGTCTTATATTTTCAATTATTAATTATTATATTAATTTTATCAATTATCTTAATTATCGCTACTAGCATTAATTATTTTCTTAGTTAATCTTTTTCTATTAATACATATTTTTATTACATATTTCACCACACATTTCTTTAAAAACATCCCACCCACATTCGTAGATGCATGTGAAGTCAATAAAAGTCGGAGATCTAATTCTTCAGCAGTTTCAGACTGTAATAAACTATTATTATTCCTCAATGAACTACTATTTTTTTCTATATTCATTACGTTTCCTACGTGATTTCTGAGATTTAACATTTCTATCATTGCGTCTATTCTGTGAGAATTCCGCTCATCCGAGCTTTTTTTACCAAAAGTATTATGTTCTTTTGTTCTTGTTAGATTTGTTACGTTTACCACAATAAGTGGTAAGGCTGAAAGACTTTCTAGCCACGGTATGTTAGCGGCCATTCATGTTCTCCTATAAATTTTTGAAAAGCGACAAAATGTTTACAAACTTGTTTTGTTTTTCAGTTCTACAACCTAACTGGACTAGCCGAACTCTGTTCTCCTCAACTGCTAAGTGTCGGCGACGAGGTTCAATGGAAACGTGACGCTGTCAATCTGTACTGGCGGCCGTTTATTAGGTGAAATTAGATGCATTTTTATGATTTTTTCTTTTTTTCACTTTTTCTTGGTGATCTAGTTGTAATTCGTTCCTTCTTAAGGTATATGGTCGACGACTCATTGACGTTGCCTTTCATCTATGATCGGTGAGGAATCGCTCTTTATTTTTTGTGCTTCGCGCTTATCGAGTGAAATGACATTGGGGTATGGGGGTAGGGTAAGTTGGTGATAGACTTGTCTGGGTAGGTAAAGACATTGACATTGGGGTATTGGCTTGAAGGAGAATGTTTATCACTGCTGTGGGTGTAAGCCAATTGTTGCGGTTTTTCTTACCGACAAGGGGTAACCCATTTCACGGAAAGCTATCGATATCCAGGGTAAGCAGCAATGATGTGATCGCCATACCAACCACGATCTTCTATTACAGCACTAAGTCAACGCCATAGTACAATAATAGGAGACTAACTTCTCGGTTGCATTCGGATCGAGTAACTGATAATAAAAGCCAAAGAGATAGAAGGTCTGGGATAAGTTGAAAACATAGAGGAAAATTAAAGCAACGAACAGTCACATAATAACCTAAAACAGGCGGAATTTTTTTTTTAATTTTTAAAAAAATTTTATACCCTATTCAATTTTCTTACAGATAGAGTTTAGGAACAACCACACCTTGGCGAGATGCATCGGCTGTGAAGAATATCAAGATCCCAAATGCTCGTACCTGTTCGATATCAAATACGAAGACTGGGAACCGATGCGACATCACATGTTGCTGATGAGAGGAGAGATTACCCAGGTGAATTATCCAAAACCTCAAAGGTTTGGTATGATTTGGATCAGGAATGGATGAGACATGCTCCTTAAGCCTAGACGAAAGTACTGACGCCGGCAGAGCAGCGAATCTTTCAGGATACCAAACTAGTCCTCTAGTGATTGATCCCCGTCCGAGCTAACATACCCATCCCTCTTGGGTCAGGTAAGTTGGTAACAGGTTTGTCTGGATAGGTAAAGACATTGACATGGTATAGAGGCTGACCCCGCAAGTCATTGCGTAGGCCAAATACGCATTCACCGTCCCCCTACGATTCTGAGCGTAACACGAACGCGTGGCGCACCCTATGGGTACTGATCAACGCCGACAACATTACCCGTTCATATTTACCCTTACCACGCTAGTATAACCGAAGATATTGAAAAAAAACTGAAATATCTTGAGCTTGAAGTCTCTAACTTCATAACCTGACTAGGGTAGAAGGGTTCAAATGGATACCCGGATTCATGCTCATTTTTCACTTAGCTGCTTTGAATAACTACGCATCACACATTGTTTGATTAATCAACATAAGATGGGTAGAAGACTAGTTGAGGGCCGATTTATTCGAGAAAAAAGTAACAATTATCGATTATCAGTGTCTAACTTTCCTCTTTCAGCTGATGGGCGATCAGTGCTGCATCATCTCGTGGGACAACGGACAACAGATCCACCTGCCAAAGTCAGCAATACGCAAGGCCGATCCAATTTTCTGATAATATCCATATTGTACATTATTTTGTCACTTTTTGCTTGCTATTATGAAATGTTTCCAATAACCGAATGGGTAGGTATACTATAGGAAAACTCTAGTCTCTTTTATGGAATAGTGTAGGTCGGTTAGATATTGTTCGATTTCTATGTGAACTTATGTATGTGCCCAGTGGTTTTGCGGAGGATTATAAATAAATTTGATGAAAATTGTCCAGACCTATTCACGTCATATGGAAAGGTGAATTAAAAACAATTGAGATTGGGTAGAAAAATACCCAGCGAAGTGGCAAGATACCTAGCAAGGTAATCGGTGGACAATGATAAGGTATCATGTCTTAAGTAGAAAGCTAGAGTCATTAACTTAATTCCTGATTCCTAATCCCACAGTATCACCACTTCCAAATCGTGTCATACTGTAGAATACGGTATACAGTACTGTACGACATACCGTAGCGCGCTGCTGCGTCATTGGTCGTGGATTGCTGTAGTGACGCGCCGCAAGCCGCGCCGCAGCTGGCGCGCGGGAGTTTGAATCGAGGTTTTCTGGGTTACGGTATGCCGTGGCGATAAGGTAGAAATACTGTAACAGTAACTCATTTGTAATTGTGCGGATTCACTGTACCAATGACTCTAACGAGTTTTATCAGTTTTAACGAGTTTTTTCAGAACTTATATTAATCTACAGGAACGTCAATACCAAACTTGCACAGATAAAATTTTCCCTGCGTAAGGAAAGATTTATTTTAAACTTTTTTTCGTTACTTTCCCAGTTTAATTTGCTTTGAAAAAGCTTTATACTTACGTTTTGAGCCTGCAGGTTTCGCTCAGAGTTCAAAATACCGCAGAATTACTAGAGAAACAGAATAATGAACAAGCTCATTACTACTTCTATAAGAAGTGGCCAAAAAGTGATCATCTCAGGATTTCTCCAACCTTTTTTTGACATGCACAACCTTTGAAACTTTCCATGAGTATCCTTTGCAGATATACATCATACACTGGAAATCCCATGGCACACACCTGATTTCCTGCTTGATTCCTGATGTAGGAAACTCCTAAAAAAGTCCTGTCATCGAGGAAATCTTCTAGAAGATCTTCTACTGGCAATTGAGAGAGTCCAATCTGAAGCTGTAGTCTTCGCAGTAATTTCCGCGACAGTTCTACTTTCTCTTCTAGATGTCATGCCAGAACGTTATTTGATAAGATCTGCAATATCAGCCATTATAGTACATTGCTTCGTGGTCGTGTTCATTTCAAATTTAAGGCAGGCAGCTTTTTCGAGAGAAAAGCGTCAAAAGGTGAAAAAAGTGGAAGCTGGCACTTGTTCTCTCTGATAGGACCTAAACCAAGCGGCTCTTTGAAGAGTTCTCTCAATTCTTCTGTGATCTAAATTTTCTTAACCATCGTTTTTGCATAACATCGACTTCTCCTTGATCATCGTGAACATTTTCGGACATTTCGTACATTTACTACATTATTACATTACTACTTTTACTAAATTCCATACATTTACTTACATTCCCCGAAGCTGGCTTTTATCTGGACAGAATCCACAGCCAACGTTTCTAAGCTTTACGTATGCTTCAACGAAAAACAGTCAGAAACCGCCACCATGCCCTTTTAGAAGTGAAAATTCCACCTGGGTGCTCAGGAATTCCTCACAGCTCTCGTCGAGAAACTCTACAAGGGCAGCGTGCATGTTTGATGTTGCAATCCGTGCGAACCTGCAGGATCAGCTTACACATTGATGACGGAATGTAAAATTGTCTAGAAACCTTCTCGGAGCAGGTCCTATCCCCTTAGGGCTCGTTTAGATACCGCGCGGCAAGAATGCAAAATTGAAGTGCAATCAATAGTTAACGTCCTTGGTCAAATTCGCTCCTTTGAAATAGTGGCGCAGTCCGGTGGCGCCTCACATAGGCAAACTTACTGGTCGTTGGGGTTTTTTAGAGGGCTACTATTCCTTATTAAATGACATTTTGACGAAATTCACTTTCTTCGTTTAGTTTTTTCCCTGCCCAATATTTTTGCTTAGATGCGGTGCCACCGGACTGCGCCACTAACGCAAAGGAACAAATTCGATTAATGACGTTAATTATTGATTGCGCTTCGATTTTGTATTTTCGCCGCGCGGCATTTAAACGAGCCCTAAGAAGCGTTAGAGACTTAGCGAACGCCGAGGAGACTACAGCTGACGTATTTTGCGTGAATGATGCTGTAAGTAGATATTAGGCGACTAAATCCGCCGTTGACATTCAAAAACGCGAGCTCAAAATTTTTCAGCAAGATAAAAGCTCCCATATCGATCCAAACATGGTGTATCCTTTACAGCTCTTGACTTTGTCAGATTTGAGCTCATGCTCTGTCACTAATCGCTCTTCGATGGCTTGTTCTCTTGCTATCGCGGTCTTTATGAATCAGAAATTCTGGTAAATTTCGGGGTAAAGGTCCAAGGTTTGGTGACTTCGTGGTAACCTTAACCATCTTGCTCGTGAAGCTCGACCCAGAACAAAGCACCCGATGCTCCTATTCCGGTGTACAATACCTCAGCTAGTGAAGGGTGTTATACCTCGGAATAGACCTCGAATAAACCTTGGCGAATCATGATTGATCTAACCGCGGTAGCTCCTAGGTTTACTGGCGGGTTTGTCGATGAAGAAGGGGCCCAGATTCATAAACGGACGAGCGGTTCCGAAACCCCTTTGGCGATAAACTTGCTCGATACCGTCGAGGTCTCCCAAACCCTGCCTCATCGCGAGATGCGATAGACCCGCGATAAACCCCGATTTAACCGTGGCGCGCGTTCACGAATCTCGTTTTACACGCCATTTGGGGTATATCTTCGGGTTCATGGGGGTTTACCAATGATGAATGTGGGTCCTGGATCCTCAGGGGCCAAGAGTCTCATACTCTTTACCAGTCCTCCGCATCACCTACGTCCTCTTCAAATGTGTAATAAATTGAAGCAGAAGAAAAATATAGAGAGGTATATGAGCCCAGCGTTCTAACAGAAGCCTCCCGATCAACAAAAACGCCAACAGTCATAGATCATTCGCCGTTTTTACCCTGCGGCAGCAGTCAAGTAGCACACGATTTTCGCACGGCGACCGTCCAGCGAACGACGTGGCGGCTAAACGCCGCGCGTCGTCGTTGTTGTGTTGTCGACTGATATAGCGAGACGAGCGCGGTGTGGTGAGAAGTTTTTATTTTCCTCCTTTTGAACTGTTACTCGGGTGCGTCTGTCGGCCTTTCTATTGTTACTTTAGATCTGATCAATTTTAGATCAAAAATTGCAGCTCGGATTGTTGGATTCTGCCGTCGAACTATACCGTAATTGATCGCGCCGTGTTCGACAAAATCATCCAACGTCCGATTAAGAACTCGTCGTTATTTTATACCGTCCGTAGCGAGCCGAATGAGCTCCACCGTTCCTGCTGTCGGTTTGTGAATTTACTATTTATTGACATTTTAACTATTTTAGATCATTAATGATGCTATGTGAGTTACGAGATCAACCGAAAAAATACCGAGAGCTATTTTTCGCAGAAATCTGAGCTAATCCTTGTTTGAGCATGTAAATTACTGGCGACTTGTTTGAAGAGTCTAGGACATTCAACAATAATTTCAAAGCAACATCAATAAGTCGATATTATGCAAATTTTATTCAGTGAGCTAAATTTAAGTAACGGCATTCTATTATTCATAAAAAGTGGTCCTCGTTTTCCTAGGTCCCTCCTTGACCGTAACTGCCCCAAAGCTCACTTCCCACTTCATTTTTTAGTTGTTTAACTCTGTTAATTCAGCTGAAACCGCTGATTCGGCTGTCGGTGATGTGCCGGAAAATTGGGAGAACGATGAGGCGAGTGAAAGTATGGAGAAACAGCTCAGCGAGCGGTTCAAGCAGGTTAGCCCTAACTTCATTTTATTCAGTGTATACTGGTTTTTATTTATGGAATATGGAAATATTTGCGAACTAGTTCCAGCGGTTCGTTCTCGTCCCTTATTTACCCCAAAACTCGATTTTCTTGTAAGAGAAATGAGTTTTGCCGATCAAAATTCAAAAAAAATCCCTTGGTCTGGGGGTCAGGGAGACAATTCAGCTCTTTCGTGGTCACGTGAGAGTCACTGTAACTGTGACGATGTCAATTTTTACTAAAGATTTGATGGAAGTGAAAATAATCTTGGAAACCAAAACTATGCTCACACTTCGGTGTCTCCCTGACCCCAGAGCATACGATTCGCAAATGGTTTTCTTAGTTCTTTTTTTTTATTTATTTATTCATTCATTACCAGATTCAGATTAGAACCGAAAATATATGGTATTTTCATAGCATAGCATAGCGGGAGCATAGTTTTCCATAGCAGATTGAATATGCGTTAAGAGTTGTTCAATGGATTTGTTAACTTCGTAGCTTTCAAATGACTTGTAGGGGATGTTATTTTTGTTTTTTTTTCAACAGTTTTGCTGTGTGAAATGATATGTCCTCGGTGACCATGATCCTCCTGGAACTGAATTGAAACGAGGATGATAGACAAGTTGGGATTCGTTCATTGCCATTTTTTGTTCTTGGATATATGGTAGTATTAGAAGTAGATGTTGTTCATGATGAACGCCGACACTCAGTCGGGACTCGAATCCAAGTCTGATTTAATATTAAAATATTATCATAAATATTATATTATTAGAAATATTAATTGCAATTTAATTAATAATGTTTTTAGGTACGCATTTTGCAAAGAGCTCAGGCCGATAAAGAAGCTCGTAAAGAGAAGGCGGTTCGATGTCAAGAAGAAACGAAATTCAAGTACGTTGGATGGTGTTCATATCCTCTTCCTTTTTTTTCCAATCGCCACATTCTAGTCCAAATGTTTTGCCGACGCCCTCTGTAGTCCCGGCAGGGCCTGGAGGAGCTCCACCTGCACCGGTTCGAATTCTCCGACGTCCAGAAAGCAGCGATAAAATACGGGAGGAGAAGTTTCAAGCTCAACGCGCCAGAGCTGAGGAGGCGGCGAAGAATCAGTTAACGCCTGAGGTATCGGTCGACTATCTTTTTTCCTGATCTTTTTTGTTTTGTTGTCACTGTATTATTGTAGGGTTTACTGTTACACTGAACAATATTGAGTATTCGTTCACCAATTCATTACATAGATAAGGTGGCTCCATGTTTTTGATCTTGACAGTTGTTCGTTTTCCGAAAATCCCTTTTAACACATTGACGACCGCGCCCGTTTAAGCGCGCGTGGAACCTTTCAAGTGGGTCACGGTTTTTTCGACACGTGACACGTGCAAGAACATCGCCATCGTATGTAGTTATAACCGAAGTTCATTGTATTGGTCAAATCGGTGGCATTGATTGGATCTGGATTCGTAATTCCCAAAACGGACGTCAACATCGTGTCCAGCGTCCTCGATAACCCCTAAAGATGACGTTTGACGACAGTTGGCAAAAAAATTAATGAAAGGACTCCGGAAGTAAAATTGGCATAGTTTTGACACATTTCACTGAACCACGATGTTTGTTAATGGTAATATGTTCACGAAAAAAGTTTCTCAAAAGTTGGAGAAAACTAGAAATATCGTGGGTCAATGTGTTAAGCATAAGCAACAAATGGAGCCTGTTGGGTGTTTCGAGATAACATTAAACGAAATGAAGAAATTAGATGGGATGCATACAACAACTAATAAAAATGAAAGGAAGATGGACCCTGTAGGAGAAAAGTAGATGTGACACTATAATTTGTTAAACGTTTATTTTATTATTATTTGTGATGTGTAATTTGTATATGTTCAGCAAAAGGAAGCTTTGTATGTGAAAGCCAGAGATCGGATAATGGGACCTGAGTATAAGCCGGACAACACTCAGAATGCGCAGAATGTTGCCATTGTAAGCAGGTGTGTTCTTTTGGGCACTTCCTTTGTTTATGCTAAATATAGGTGAGACTAGTCACCAGTGGCAGTATTTCTTATATTTCTTTTTCTTCGCAAAATATTCCCTTTCGTATAAAAATGATAAAACGATTAATTAAACGGCAGGTGATTTCATAGGTGGCATAGCGTGAAGTTCTTAAAATCGTCTCATTTACAACAATATGTGATACTGAAGCTCCTGCCATTTTTAATGTCTTTGGCCCGTTAATATTTTTTGCGCATGGACACTTTTTCTGAGCTACTACGTAGAATTATCCCTTTGTCAACTTCCCTTGTTTGTGCTAAATATGAGTGACACTAGTCACCAGTGGCAGTGTTTCTTTTCTTTCTTTTTCTTGCAAAATATTCTGTATCCAAAGGATAAAACGATTAATTAAACGGCAGGTGATTTCGTAGGTGGCATAGCGTGGACAACAATTTGCAATACTGAGGCTTTTGCCATTTTTATATCTTTGCTACTGCAATATTTTTGGCGTACAGACACTTTTTCTGAGCTACTATAGGGAATTGTCCCTCTACTCTGCAATCTCTCTAAGATCTATAATTTTGCGACTGTAAGTTTGTTTTTATTTTTGTTTACACTGTTAGGTGCGCCAAGTGAAACAGATGAATAATACTAAACAATAATACTGTGCTTAATTTCAACTAAAAAACTAAAATAAAGTAAAATGTTGGTAATGTAGTAAAATGTTCATCGCATTCCAAGCATCGACCTGAGGTGCTCACTGTTCAGGTGTAAATCGCCGGAGCAAATTCGTGTGCCCCGTTTCACCGACCTCCCATTGGCCGGATCCGTAACCGGTCCCCCTATGGACGGCTCAATGGGTGGTCCATTGATGATGTCGTCCATCGGTCAAGGACCTCCACCGCCTGTTGCCACACCAATACCTCCACCGCAACAGACCTCAAAGCCCTCCTCGCTTCTGACGATGTCTTCCCCACCTCTTGGAATGCCTGTCCAGCCGGTGAACTCGATCGGTGTACAAGGACGTGGCCAGCAGGTCGGTGTCATCAGTCAACAACAACCAAGCACTGTCACTTCTCCTCAGCCTCCACAGTCGCTGAATCCTTATCCGCCTCAGTATGTGATTGCTCAGCCGCAGCAACATATACCGTACAACATCGCGATGGGCACGAAACAGGTTGGTAAACCTTTTTATGAATTTTTTTTTTGATTCAGTGATTGCTATGTTCCGGAATTATTGTTGTTTCTAGAACAGAGGTTTGTTGATATGGTGAATTTTTTGATACGAATTCAGAATCGTAGATTGGTGATGCGTTTTGTAGATATACCTGCGGGGGCCAGCCGCTTCCCCATAGTCCGAAAGTCCTTTAGGGCTCGGATTCGATCGCTCGACCGAAGCAGTACCACTGCACCACGCGGGCCCATTCATGAAAAGTGTACTCGAAATATACCTCAAATGACGCGCAATGTGATTAGTCGATTGTTGCAGCGAGGTTTATTCGGGGTTTACTCGGGTTTGTCCACCGAAGAGCAGTCGGGGTTGCGCGCCATCCAGGGTATCTGAGCCCTCGTCGTTTCTTTGGAAATATATTTCGGTTTATTTTTACATGGATATGTTTGTTCATTTCGGGTTACCATTCATGGATTCGGGCCCAGTTTGTGGATTCATACTTATGTGGTTCTTTGCTGAATTTTTCCGGGTATGCGTGCTATTTAAAAGCTAGGGAACTCAGGTAACTTAATTGTCCCTGAATACTTTTTTGCTTGTCGATTTTAAGCAGGCTTTTTTTGTTTTTGGACATAATTCACTGCTCAGTTCCTTATTCATCAATTCCACTTATTTTAGTCGGTGGTCCCGTATATCGACACCACACGACCACCTCCGGCGATGACTATGCAGTCAATGTCCGGCCATCCGCAACAAATTCCTGCTGGAATGGCTGTTTCCATACCGGCCGGCGTTCGACAGAATTACTATAATCCGCCGAACGTCTTACAAAATCCAGTGCATCATCAATTACGGCAGAATATGCCTCCGGCGCAACAGCAACAAGCCGGTGTGCAGTACGGGTGAGTCAACTGAAGATAATGCAATAAAAATGTATACAGTTATTACCTGGTTTTCCGTTTTAGGCCTCCTCCGGTGATGTCAATTTATCCGCCCGGAGCGCTGTCCGCAGCGATGCGAGGCGATCCGACCGCAGCGAATTCGGTACTGGTTGGCAATCCGCAACAACACCAAAGAAAAGGCAGACGAAGTCGAAACAAACGGGATCACCAATAGTCACGTCATAGCTACCCTTCGTACAAACATCTGGATGTAATCTTGTGAGAATCTCGTTTCTTTCTTTTCTTTTCTTCTAGTTGATTAGTTTTCATTCACGCTTGTATGGAGAGTTGCCTTCTCCCGGGATTGTTTTCGTCTTCTTTTTCTTAGTTTCTAATATATATGTATTAATAATTTATGCGATTGGCAACCAAAATGATGCGGGTGCGACATCTTTCAATTCGACGTATTCTGTTGTAACTAGAACACTGGTGTTGGGGGTCTAGAGAGTGGCTGTTGAGATATCGATTTTTGTTTGTTTACACACACACAGGTTGGCAGAAAAGTGAAGCCTTTAGCTGACTTCTGGGCTTTCAGGAAACACTTCCAGGGCTGTAATCGAAGGCAATTACTGAAGCCCTCGCCTATTAGCAGAGAGGGATCTTCTTTTGATGCAAATTGCTTTTTTTCAAAACCGAAGCCCGTTTCAACTTTAAATATCTTCTTAGATTAGCAGGTAACTTGTTTACCATTAGAGACTCTCTCTCTCTCTCTCTCTCTCTAACGATTATGGGGATCTCCGGTCCCAGCTAACCAAGAGAGGAAAAACCTGGGTGGACGGAATGGGAGATCCCCTCGACCTCACAGGGAGAGACGTGGTTACGATATTACTTATGATTTCTAGATTGATATGATTGCTAAAGCAATGATATTGCCATTTTCTTGTTGATGCTTCTTCTGTTAGTGCAGAACAGTCTTCTTTTTCTCTAAGATCCTGCTCGAAATGCCTATTATGGGCAGGTATCGATGTTGCCGATGGCCCTTCCTTTCCCCTTCCCCCCAACCTAGGGGTGAAAAATTGGGGGTAATATCGACAACCATTTCCTCAATTACGATCTTCTTCTACCGTAATTGCTCTCCTCGACAATCTAAGAGGCCTACTTAGTCGAACATATTCTGGTAAAATGACGATAGGTTGAACATACTCAAAATTTCGTACCACTTGCTTCGTTTGGTATTTGTGCGATCACTTTTGCGCCTCTATAAGGGGTGAATGTACTGGTTTACGATTCTAATTAAGTTTAAAAGCATGACTGGAGTGTTTCCTGAAATCGGTGAAGTCATGCAAAAGACAAAATCTGCCCCGTGTTGTGGACTGAACGTGTGTTATCGTTGTCATTACTGCTACTTTTCAGAACATTTTGTTACGGTAGTTACTATTCTCCTTAATGAAAGTAATTATCTCGACATCGTCGCCTCGTTTATTGTGTTTTTCGTTCTTTTGAAAAGGCAAATTATCATTAGTTATCATTGATACCAAGTTCTATTTCTAAAACTGTTCGGTTTGTTGAGCCTGTGATAATGAGACCCAGCGATGGATGATCATGGTGTTTTGTCGAGTGTTGCCTTGCTGCTGTTATAGTAGAAGATTATATGATATGATATGATTCATGATGATGCCGTTCAACTTCAAGGTTACCTCTGGACCTTCTTCTTCGTCGTCGTCGTCTTGTTGTTGTGTTGTGAAAATCAATCTTCATCAGATACATGCTGTTTATACAAACAAGTGTTTGATATAGTGTTATATAAATGCACCCAGTGATGAATACATTCAGGACTATTGATATAATTTTATCTCTCTAATAAATGAAGTGTTATTTGATATAGAAGAGTTTTAGTATGTCTCTCTATGGATACAAAGAAATGCTGAATGCACAAAATCAATATAATCAATAAATAGAGTAACTCGAGTGGACATTTTGGCACATGTAAGCAGTATAAGGAATCAACAATGAAAGACACTTCAACTGAAGGTTTGGGGGAGGTAGAGAGATGGCACGAGTTAGTCACACAGCAGATAATCGATTGGCTAGATGATCGATTCGTTTCGGCGTGGTGATGTTGAGTGGTGATGGTTTTGATTCGAGATGAGCACTGATATGTATGAAGTGATCAGGTCGTCCATTTTGTAACCCTGAAATTGATCAGTTCGCAGTGATTCACCAGTCAGGTGAGGGTAAGGATACCCCATATCGGTGTCGATCTTCAGCACGCCAGTATCTTTACTTAGTTCCCTAGTAAGACGTATCTACCTGAACCTCAGAGACCGTACGCTCTTCGGTGAGCGTGGGTATTCCTCAAACATGCCCTCCATCAACTCCTTGCCAAGGTAAATCGTTAACGGAGGTATGCCCATACCCACCAACGACAGACGCCCCTCGGTCTCCGACAGCTCTGCTCGGATACCCTGAGGTGCTCGGCCTTACCTGCGGGTAAATTAACGGGTAAGAGATGCCCATGAGTAGGGAACGTAGTTTAATGGGTCAACAGAGGTTGGGAGAATGGATGGTTAGAGTAAGGTTAATGTCGCAATGCCGATCGCTTAACCTATACCTTTACCAGCTTTCCATCGCCCTATCGGCCGCCAAACGTCTGTTCGCCAACTTCGTTAGGAAAACAACCGTACTAACCTTGGCGGAAGTTGGGAACAGCCAAAAATCGCAAATACCAACAGAAAATTTGGCCTTAGCGAAGGCTCAAAACCTCGCTGTGGGTGCATTTGGTGTACGGTAGCAGACCATCGCGGCGGGACCCATATGAGCCACCCATGACAAACATCGCTTGGGTTTCGCTTATTATATAGTAGGATCTTTAAAGTTCGTGAAAGGTAGTAGAGTGGAAAGCGGCGCTGCTTTCACCAGACACGGTCAAGAGATCGATCGCCGCCCGGATCCAACCAAGCCTTCCATTTTTTCGAGATCGGGTAAATTGATACCAGACTTGGATGGTATAGGCGCTAACATGGGATCGCTGAACCTTGAAGGTAAAAACATATTCAATATGCAACTATAGTAACAACCGGACGTCATATCGTAAAGAATCCATAAACACTGTAAATCTCCAGTTTCCGGGTAAAGATCTGACATTTGACATTACCCATAGGAAGGGGAGACCCAGAGCAGGTATATCCGGGAGGGTGAAGATCGATTTTGATATATGACCGTCTTTTTTTCTGAAAATTAAAAATTTATACCATAGTAGTGTCGAGTAGCAGCTTTTTGCCCTCATTGCCTCGTATTCCATTACCGACGGTCATGTTGAAGTATGTGTTGCCGCTCGTCCAATTGCAGATCACGTTGAACGGGTACTGAAACGAGCCATTTTTCAAAAATTCAAAAAAAAATCAATAAATACCCCTGAACTTAATGAATTTAATCGAGTTCTCTCTTCTTGAAACCTTAGCATGATCTTTGATGGAACTGGGGAACCCACCTGTGTGATCAACGTCTTGGAGTCACCGTGGTACAAATGCACACCCTTCTGATTGATCGCTATCAATAGCTTATCAGGGAGGTTCAAATCGGAGTACTGCGATACCTGAAAAGTGTTAAATTGAGAGAAATCAGACAAATCAAGTGCCTACCAAAATCAAACCCTGTACTGACCCCAGAAGACTTTTCAAAAACTTACCGGGAAGAATGCCGATCCGAACGAGTCCTTTTTCGACAGCTTCGTGAGGAATTCGATTTTGGCCTGATCTGACGAAAGGTGCTCGACTTTTGTGTAAGCAGAGGATATCATCTGAAATTGATTCCGTAAACCTATATGTGGGAAAGTATCTTTTATAGTAGGTTTCAGTCATCGTAAGGGTAGCTGGGACCAGATTCATGAACGAACGAGCGGTCTCCGAAACCGTGTCGTAGTTAGAACCAGACGTCATGGTCAATGAGAGATTGCGTTCAACATAGGAGGTTTAGGATAAGTAGACAATAGTGGGCGCCGTTCGGGCTATATCTCGAGGTTTTCGGGGGTTTACCAATGATGAATCTGGGCCCTGGGGTAAATAGCGGGGGTAAATATTTTACTACCGAGTTTTTTTTGCGTTCTCTAACCACAGTCTTTTGTTTTTTTGTTTTTCTGATGCGCATCGTTGAGCAGTTCTGTTCACCACACTTTTGGCAACCGACAGAATTCTACTAAGGTAATGGTTAAGGTAAATGCAAAGGGAAAGGTAAAGGTGCGATGATCAATCCCCTAAGGATGTGCCATGCCCTCGTGTTCCACTCAGAATCGTAAAGGCATAGTGAATGCGAATTTGGCCTATACAATGACCTGCGGGGGTCAGCCGCTTTACCCAATCAGTGTCTTCACCTTCCCAGACAAGTGCGGTTCCAATTTACCCAGTCTCGGAGGGTTGGAAGGCTTGATCAGCCCGGGCAGGGATCGATCCCTCGATCATGATCATGGGTGTCAGCAGCGCCTCTTACCACTGCACCACGCAGCATCTCTTGTAGGTGAACAAATAAGCAAAATGTTTTTTAATATCAACATAATAGAATAATTTCCTCAGACCTTTCGCCATTCGCTTATCGAAGCAGTCTTCATTACATCGGCCGGTACCAACTCGCTGAGCAGCTGAGGAATCTGAGCCAAGGGAGCGTTCTGGAAAGGATTTTATGTACTTTTAAGCTGAAACGTTTGATATTTTGATAGTTTATCACCTTTGAATCCTTAGTGATCGCTCTGAGAATGATCGAACCCATCTCGACCGCTTCTTGCTTTGACACCTTGTGATAGCCGAGAAGATACTTTGGACACTCCTAAAACGCCAAGGAACAATTTTAACGATTTTGTTTTAATTTTTTTTTCAAAGTTTCAAATATCTAACCTGTTGATAGTGGAAGATCAAGTCGGCGTTCTTATCGTCACCGGGTTTCACATTCATCCACAATTTTCGCATGAAGAATACTTGATAGTTTACAGGGATTATCGAATTCTCCTAAAATATTTCAGTAAAAAATAATTTTCAACCTACTAAAGAGTATAACTGTACCTTTAATGCGTGGTTATTTTGCACCCAGTCGGAGAGCTGTCGAACGAAGTCGAAGAAGAACTCGTTCTCAGGCACGGCAAGGACTGAAAGGGGAGTTGTTGAGAGAGGATTATTTTCAGAATATTTTTTTTATTTTTTCAAATTCCTTACCTTTCTCCTTGATCTTCACGAACAACGAGAAACCGTCACGTTTCTTCAACGCCAGTCGTTGAGCTATCCGTTGGCAGAATTCGCGTGCTCTCGTTGATGACTCCACCTCGATGGCCTCGTCGGATTGATCCGGAAAGTAAACCTGAAATGGAAAGGTGTACCTGTATACCTGAACAACATAATATACCCAACTTACCTTGTGGTATATCTGAGTGGTTTTCTGCTGGATCGCTTCCACTTCGACCAGATGAGGAGGGAATTTTCGCGATAAACCCCGGTTCATCTTCATGATTCGAAGCAGGCAGTCGTGAGCGATCGGTTGTGGGCGCGACTTTAGGAATTGCATCACCTAGGTTATTTTTGACATTCAAAAAAATAATGATGGTCCCGTACCAGAGAACCCAACAGCTTATATTATATAAAAATTAGTATAATGCTGACTTCTTTCAGAAGACTTGTGCTCGGCGCGAACAGACCAGTGGCCAGCCACAGAAGTTCCCATCCCCGTTCCTCCGACAGCATCGAAGGGTTCATGGTGAGCTGACGGAGTAGCTGGCAGTAGAGCTCGTCGCGAAGGATTTCCTGAAGCGAGGAAGGGTTGAAAATAGGGGTAAAGGTAAGGTATATACTAAAGGTAAAGGTAAAGGTGTCGGCGTTGATCAGGCCCCTAAGGACGCGTCGCCGCATTCGTGTTCCATTCAAAATCGTAGTCGTAGTGAATGCGTAAGGGGCCTATATAATCACTCGTGGGGCCAGCCTCTATACCAAGTCAGTTACCTTCTCAGACAAGCCTGGTACCAATTTACCCGAAACCGGACGGATGAAAGGCTTCGTTAACCCCGGCCATGATCGATCGTTCGACCGTGCAAGCGTGGGTAGCGCCTCTCGCCACTGCACCATGTGGTGGAAGGTGTATACTACTGTTTGTAAGTCATAACCCAAATGGGTAACTTACATGCGCAATAGCCGGTTTGAATATGCTGTCGGTAAGGTCGGTGCCAAGCCGGCTTCGTCTCGACGGCTGATCTCCCATGTACTTCATCACGCAGATGAACATCGAGACAGCGTCACGACACTGTTCGTCCCTAAATAAATGAAAATAGCAAAAAATAGAAAATTCGTTTAGGTTATGGACCTTCAAAACACGAACCTCCCCTCCAACTTCTTCAGCAGTGGCAGCTCCAGCGGTTCGCGACCGAATCTCCACCTAGGCAAAGGGGCAACGTCCCTCCGGCGAAGTGTCATCAAGGAGCGTTGGGCTGCTGACGGACGGGGTGGGGCTCTGGAACAGTTTTTTTTTAAATTTTTCTAATTAATCATGATATCCTACTAATAAATAAACGAAACCACGATATCTGTTTGTCAACTCTAGGGTCCCGTCGCGATCGCCCGTTACCGTACACCCAGTGACGTATTTCATCAGTTCCTCGCCGTCTTTTGCTGCATGCTTTTTGATTTTCGTTTTATTTGTTATTATTGATGTTTCATATATGTTTTCTACTATTAATTAGTTCATCTGACGGCCTGCAGGCTGCTGAATGGCTGGTATTATTATGTGTGAAATATAGAATGGAAGAAAGAAAGCATTTTAATCTGTTAGGCTGCCCCGAGTCATGAGGGAGAAACTGTTGGCGTGCGAATGAAAATGTGAAATTTATCGAAATTTCTTATAAATTTCCGTTTTTAAAATCAAAATTCCCTTTGCGACGCCTGGGCTGAAAAAGCAAGTAGCGGCGCTCTCATCGGAAAGCCGATGGTTCTATACTTCCCTCTGGACCGCCTCTTCGTCTTTATATTTTTAGCAGTCGGGATTTTTAGCAGTCGGGTAAATTGATACCGAGCGTTTTGTTGTTTTTGTGTATTTCTCTTTTTTCTGGTTCTTCTCACTTGAAATTGCTCAGAGCGAATTGTTCCAATGTGTGTGGTCGTCCGTGATTTTGAAACACAACCACCTGGTTGTTGTTGTTCAGAATGTCCAGCGCCATTTGTTCGCCTTTGGAGAACAATTGCTGAAAGGAGTGAATTGAATAGAAAAATTCTTAAAAAATTGGATTTTTTTGAACTAATTCGATAGAATGGCCCGTTTAGAAACGTACCAACGTGTTCACATTCGGCTTGACTAGAGTTGGAAGCACATAGACGTTTTCTGTTTGGATGAGGCCTTGAAGGCAAGTTCTCGCACATTCGCCCTGATTTTGATAAAATCACAATAAAAAATAATGACCAGAAATCATGGTCCTTAAGAGCCTTCGAGAAAAGCGACATCAAGGCTGTCTGATCAATCGATACTACCGAACTCTGATCCGCTCACCTTCACCGTCCTCTCATTAATCAGATCTTTGCCTGTGACGTTACCCATCAGAACGATCAGGTCACCCACTTCAAAATCGAGCAGGTTGGCGGCATCTGAGAGGAATTTAACTACAATGTTGTTGAAGTGATGGTGCTAGGACCAACGCAAAAAACGTGGCACAGGCGGGATTCGAACCCGCCTCTCGCCTCTATCCGGATCTCGTGTTTCAGACCACAACACCACCAACCTCCTCAACGGCCCGACGGTTCCCCCTCCACCAAATAACCGTAATGAAGGTTTGAGTTGGTAAGCCTCGAACGGCGCCGGTCATTTTTTCGCTCAATTATTTGTAAAAATATACATACACCCCGGTGCAAAATTGTAAGTTCACCCTGCAATTTGTCTACATACCTTAATATTCCAAAAGGCTTTTAAGTTCACCTTTGACGAGAATTTTCACGCTTCAGTCGCGATACCAACTCCAGCCCTTAGCCGTAATGACGGTTTGAGCTGGTAATCAATCATTGTCTGAAGGACACGGTTGCCGGAATGTCTAGTACCTAACAGCATCATACCCGTGATGGATCTTCAATTGAACCTCCTTTTTCTCGAAATTGATCACCTCTCGAAGGAATGAGACGCTTTTTTCATTTTTCGGATATCATCCGCGTTCGCTACTGGAGGGATTTGCGGAAAGATCCACGAGTATCCTCAAGGCGAAAGTTTGGCAGGGTAAGTGTTACGATTTGGCCAGTGATTTGTGGTTATGGAACTGTTGCGCCGGACTTTGTTTCGTGTTGCACGGACAGCGAAGACTACCAGAAAGTGCTTGTAGATAATATTTTACCTTATTTCAGAAGATTACGGAGAGATAATGCCCCGATACATGCGTCGAGGTGAACAATGAACTGGTTTGGTTCCCATAAAATTCCACTTCTGGTGTGGCTAAGTTATTCTCCAAAAGAGGCCACACTTGATGCATGGGCTAATATACAGCAAACTGTTCTTTTTAACCTTATTCGAAGAGTGCCAGATAGAATGTTTGATGTTGTTTATAAGAAAGGTAATGTAACGAAGTACTGAATTTAATTTGCTTGTTGTTTTCTAAACTCAATTATTTTTGCACCGGTAAAAATAACTTCTTGCACACCGTATATTTGAGCTCAGCAGCTCGAGCTCTATCGAACGGTATCCAACGATCGGTACAAATGCAAAATATGGAAGAGGCAATCGATGGATACGAGGGACCGACCAGGCGAGATCTGAGACTGCACTCATTCCTGCGTTTGCGGGTGATCGATAGTAAGCAAAAATCGGTAGCACACTCGATAATTTATAAAAAAGTCATTCATTCAGGTGTGGATAAGATTTTAGATTTATATACGTCCAAAAAAGTGTCGTTTGAATAGAGGAACGAATAATGGTATAGCTACTTGGGTCGGGAAGTCAACATGACCAACGACTTGAGTCCAGAGCTCGGGCAGCTGCACTTCACGCTGCGGCTGTGTGCTGTTGAAGAAGTAGTGAGGAAGACTCCTTTCACGAATAGTTGACATTTGAACGAAGGAATCATTCGCTTCAAAAGACGGCCGCTTTGGAACGCTCCTAAGCGGCTTTTTCCGACCGTTGACGAGAGCCGTTAGTGATGATCAAAAAGACATGTCCGGTACTGTACACACCGGTTCGATTGTTTCTACAATTATTCGAGTCCGGTTCGAATCCCACCTGTACCGCGATTTTTGCAATGATCCTTGCACCATCATAACAACATCATCTGCTAGTATAGTGATTTCAATGAGCTCTAGACTTCTGTTTACCCCCAGGCGCTTACCGTTTCCCTTCTGTATTTTCGTCGCAATCACATATCGACTTCGCTGCTTCAGACCGTCGATGAACGTCGTCACCAGATCGGTCACATCTTCGGCGCTCGGCGATTGGAACGTGTAATCTTCCCCAGCGACTGTTTGAATGGTGCAGCAATCGGAGCCAGGTCGAGGTCCTCTGGAAAGGAGTGAAAAATCAGTCAAAATCCGAAAAATCTAAAAAACAAAAACAAACGATCCGAGAGGATGTTTTTTGATCTCACGCCGAAGATCATGATAACAAGGTCGACCTCGTTAGGCAGCCCTCGTTAGTTGCCACCCGAGTTACCCAGGGGCACTGTACTCTTCAAAACCAATTTCCTACTACATAAGGCGAAACCCAAGGATGTTTGTCATGGGTGGCTCATATGGGTCCCGCCGCGATTGCCCGTAACCGTACTCCCAGGGACGCATTTCATCAGTTCAGCTTGCCGTCTTTTGCTACATGCTATTTGTTCATCGTTTTATTTTAAATCTTTTTTGTTTTATTTCAAACCTTTATTTCAGTTCAAGCATTTTTTAGTGTGTATTTAGCAACCGTTTGCCGGCAGGCCGCTGAATGGCTGGTTGGCTTAAATGAGGTTCTCACCTTTGGTACGTTACCCTGGTGATCTCTGGGTAACTGAATTCGAGCAACACCTGCTCCTGATCGTCGACCACGTAGATGCCGGTCCAGTTCACCGCAACGATAACGTCGTTACGCGGCAGTGGCGGTCCCGAGAACTTCGTCACCTCGTAGAATCTTCAACGAATTATTAAAATTTCGTCAAGTTTACTGTAACCAAGAGTTCCTCTCTGAGGAATTTGTCAGATAGAATGAAAAACAGCAGAAAAAACTACAAAATTCACCTCGAGAAAAGCAGCGGCCACTTGAACTTCGCAAATGACACCACGTCCTCCTTGACATGATGAGGCGATGGCGGATTCAGACCGAATTTCTGAAGAAAAGTTTGGAAGAAATTTTCGAAAATTTAACACTAAAAAAAGCTAACCCTTCTGTAGTGGTACATGATGATCTGGATCCAACGCTCTTTGGCCAGCTCCTTGCCGTTCAGTTCGAAATCGGGCAGATAGTTGTGCAGTTGACTCTCGAGGCGGTTCACATCCAACAGACCCTCTTCGATGTAGTACTGCTGAGCGGCTAGCGAGGCCAGGTCGTCTTCCTGACATCATTTTTGCAATTGATTATTTATCAGTTCTAAATTAGGTAACTTCTTACCTTATCACATCGATACTCTCCGTATCTGATGCCTCGTACCACTTGCTGATAGATGAGGTTGGTGCTGATTGGGTCCTCTCTGAAAGCAACTTGATAAGTTTGATAATGTCTGCAAAACCAACTAGAAAAACAGTCGGCCGCTATGGAAAAAAATTCTACCCAGCAGATATGAAAGGGATAAGAAATGATGGAGTGGCCGTGCACATTTTATAGGGAGCATTTGACATCACCATCCACTCTATCAAAACCTTGTTCGTTTTTTCCTTATTTTTTTGTTTTATTTTTAGTTTTATTGTTTCACTTTATTTGATTTTTATCATTTATTTTTATTATTATATTTTGTTATTTTTATTTTATATTATTTTTAGCTTTTACTTTACCAAGATTACCATCACACAGATCTCAATTCGCTGGCTTCCGAAATGCGATACTCATGAAGGTAAAAGGTAAAGGTAAAGGCTTTTGGCGTTGATCATTCCTCTGCGGGGTGCGCCATGCATTCCTTTTCCATTCAGAATCGTAGAGTCGTTGTGAATGCGTATTTGGCCTTTACAATGACTTGCGGAGGGCAGCCGCTCTACAGACCAGTGTCTTTACCTTCCTGGACAAGTTTGATACCTACAGTTATTATCAGTTTGATACGTGTATTTACGAGAATCTGGGTCAGATTCATCATTGGTAAACCCCCGATAAACCCCGATATAGCCTGAACGAAGCCCAATTTTGTCTACTTATCTCACATTTCCTATGTTGAACGCAATCTTTCATCGACTGAAACCGTCACATCTTGCTGCGCCGCGGTTAGTTCTGCCGACCGCGGGTTCAATAGCTGTCCGATGTCGTCCGTTCCATATATAAGATCTGGGCCGTCTATGGAAACAAAAAGGGACGGTAGAATCTCTCATCGACTCTGCCGTTAGGATCCTGGCTGCGGCGCGGTTTCGATCGCTCGACCGTGTGGGTGTCAGAAGCCACTGTCATACGCGGGCCCATAACGTTCCTACTGTATAAAATAAGTTCCCATGTCAGAAACGAAGGTGGTAGTTTTTAAAGGTCAGTTGGAGGGTAAGGTTAGGGTATAATTGAGCCTCTAGCGTACTTAGCGTCATGCCACGGAGTGAAGATTTCCTTGCGGAAGAACAGCCTCCACGGAGCGTTTCGTTCCTGTCTGCCCTGCTCTTTGGCGTACTGCTCGCACTGCGAAATGGCATCCATGACGTGATCGGAACCGGATCCCAGCGATGACACCTGGAAAATCCGCTGATAACCGTGCTTTTAAAGATAATTTCAAATGGGATATACCTTGTCAAAGAGCGCTATATACAAGCTGAAGCCGAAGTTCTCCCTGAGACCGATCTTCTCGGCCAGTGCCGAGCAGACCTCGCCGGCTGTCGTTGCACTATCAGCGCAGAGCGTCTTCACCGAGCCGTCCATCAGCGTCACCGCCAGCACGATCACTTTTTTCGCTTTATTGGCCTGAAAAATACATAGAGGGTTATAAAGAATCACGTAGAAATCTAAACAAAATTCGAATATTTTGATAAATGACTACCTGAAGTTCGACATAGCTGGGCGGTTGGTGTCGAGATCCGTTCTGTTCGGTGCGCCTCAGGCGCTCTTCCATATAGGCTGCATAGCCGGCACCAGATGGACCACGTTCCCGAATGAAGCAGTACAGGTACTTGATGAATCTGTAAAAGAGAAATTTTAGTTTATTTGCCCAGCACAAAGGTTCCTAGGGACCCGTAAATGTCACACACAGTGTCACCACCTTATCAGACGAGACTGGTAACAATTTACCCGACTCCAGAGCGATGGATGGATTGGTTGGCTACGGGTAAGGATCGATACCACGATCACGCTGATCAAAGCGGCGGCTCTTACCCTTGTTGCACCGAATAAGAGGAAATGGCAAAAGGTGGGAATGTGGTGGGAAGCAATCGGATAGAAGTTCAATCTGTTCGAAAAAAATTAGGTGGGTCGAGCAAACGAAAAAGGGGTACATTTTTCAGGGCAACTGGAATATGATTTATGTACTTCAACTGGCGCCAGTGTGTTATTTTTAACTAGTGATCAAATATAAAATTGCAAAAAAAACGTCTAAAACGACAAATTCGAGCTCTTACCGAGGACTGGGCGCGAAGCAACCGATGCACAACGACATCAGGATCCAACCTCGAGCTGCTGAAAGCCTCGAAGGGTTTGCAGTGAGCTGTTTGCAGAGCTGACAGTAGATCTCGTCCCTGGAAATTTTATTACTCACTAATTTATTTAACAAAAAATCGAGTCAGAGACGCAAAAAGAAAGTTCGAAATGAGCACGAGATACATGGAAATTACTGGGCGGAGTGGTTTAACCAACTGTAAAATGGGAAATTGGTGAAGAATGGAAGAAAATAATGAACATCAGGTAAATTTAAACCTAACCTGAGCTCTTCCCGCAGTATACCCATACCGATGATATAGTGCAGTTTGTCCAGAGAGCTCAACGGCCTAGTCTCCATGAGAGCGTTCGACGACGAGGTCGATTCGACAGACCGATCGGACGACGATGAGCTCATACCTAAAGGTGTTGATCGGAATAATTGGGTGAAAGGCCACTTTCAATTGGGTAAAAGTTTACCAGACAGCTTGGACTTCCTCTTCAGCGTCATCGAGATCAGCTTCTTTCCTTTGCTCTTTTTAAGGGTACGACCTGAGGCGTCAAACTCGTCGGCATGTGCCGCTTCCTCGACGTCTCTGGCGGTGTACTTTCGACCCAACGTTTCGAATAATCGCGTCATCACCGGCGTTTTGTCCTGAAATTCCATCGAAATGTAAAAAATAATTAAAATGGTTTTATTTTTGAGTCGCCCTACCGAAACCTCTCCGTTCGGAGTCATCGGTTTCACATCGGGCAGGTCGCCCATAAATCGAAGGATGGTGATCCAGACGGCCATCGCAGCCTGGAATAAGATCATTTGAGACAAATATCAATAATAACAAAATAAAAAATGTATAAAAATTGCTCATCGTACCAATTGAGTCCCGGAATCCTCGTGGCTTAGAAGAGGAGTCTTCAGAGGTGCTTTGCGATGCGATGCAGAGCACTGAGGCTGGAAATAGGTGGCGGCAAATTTGCTGAATTGATACTTCTCAAAGTCTTCGGAACTGGGCGCGACGGTGACCTGAAAATGATCATGATCTACGAAATTCTCCAAGGGTAAAAGTTACCCTGGAGGCAAAACATACGCTTGGTTTCGGGTCCATAGTAAAATCGCTGGTGGAAACGCTGTCGGGAATGGTATCCATTCGAGAGTCTGGCGGAAGGAAGTCGAAGAGTTGTCCGACCTGAAGATGGAGACGGTTTGTAGCCAAATAGAAAAAAAAATTTGAAAAAAGTGAAAGCTAGAATGAAAATGACAGAAAAAGAAGTCGGAAAAGGAGGAAAATGTAGGAAATCGGACAAATACTGCGAAAGTTTTGAGGAGACACACAAAGCACTTTTCCCACACTTTACCTGGGAATCGCTTCCTTCTAGCATTGCCGCCTAAAACGAATGTTCTCATTAGAAATTAAGGTTCCCTTTAATTTTCCCAAGAAACCTTGCCCAGGTTAATTAAATCCTCCCTCTGGGTTGGGTAAAGTGGTGCCAGACGGGTGGGGAAACCACCTAGTACAGCTGCTGGCTGTCACCCAGGTAAATATGTAGGCCAAAAATAGGAATCCCCCTCGGTTCTTTTCTGAATGGAAGACGAATGCGTGGCGTGTCCACAGGGGGTGGATCAATGCCGACTACTCTACCTCTATTTTTACAACAAAATAGTAAAAACTAGTTTCAGGCCAGCCGGAAGTAGAGATAGTCTCTGCAGCACCGAATCGATCGTTCTGCCCTTTGCATCTAGGTGTTTACCACTATCACCCTTTATTATCTTTCCTTTTTTCGTTTTTTTTTAACTTTCAGTGAATATTTATAAAACGGATGATTCTCTAAATTTAGGCTCACCAACTCCTCCTCCTTGATGTCCTCCTTCGCTTCTTCGCGGGGAATCTCCTGCGACGGAATCCGCCTTCCTCCGTTCTTCTTCAGTTCCTCAATCCTGGCTCGAACTAGAGCCCCTCGACAAGCCGCCTGATATTTTCATTTAATTTTTATTTTATTTTATTCACAGGCCCTTTTCGCTCTGCAATTCACCTGGAAGTTTATAATGTTGCGACGCAGGCTTTGATAATGCAGGACGAGTTGACGCGATCGAAGAACCGCTTGAAGACGACAGAAGCCGGAGGTGATCTGAACAGATGTTTAACTAGACGGTGATAATCTCAGGTAGGTAAGACCCCAGGTAACTCGTCCGATCTCACCTGAGAGTAGCGCTTCTGCTGAACGTAACGTCTCCAGTGCTTCTGAATCACTGTGGCTGCTTCCTTCTGCTTTTTGAACGTCCGCCTCACCACCCATCCTTTAACGTGCTTCTGTATGACGGTGGCACGGAATGACAGCATTCGATGGTACTCCTTGAATGAATTTTTAGATTTTTTTTCTCAAAAACGGAGCTAAGAGGCTTCAAATTTTAGCCGCTTACCTGCTCCAGGTACAGATCGTGTTTCTCCTTCAGAAAGACTTTAGTCCTGCCCAGCTGAAATTCGGGGCTGTGTCCGAGCACCTTGGTGCAGATCATCTCCGCTGCTACTCGGACGTCTAGACCAGGAGATGCTCCTGCAAAAAGGTGACTTTAGTGCTTAATTTTTGGTCGTTTTCTACTGCTTCCTCTATACTGACGGACGTGCATGGTTCAGTGGTAAGAGGCGCTACTAACACCCGCGCGGTAGAGTGATCGATCGTCGCCAGTGCTGATCAAGCGCTACATCTCTCCGGAGTCGGGTAAATTGGTACCAGACTTGCCTGGGAAGATAAGACACTGATTCGGCACAGCAGATGTTATCCTAATAGACTCGTCACCGCCGATACCTTTGTTTTCACCTTTTTACCCTGATTGATATGAGATATTGCCGCTGCTCTTTAAAAATATCTTCAGAAAGGTCTCGCAGAATAATTTCTAAACTTTTACTACTATTTGGAAGAACCATTAGTTGCTGCAACCCCACAACCTCCACACATAAGTGTTTCTGGAAGCTCCTACAGTCTCCTTGCTGAGGCTTCCACCTCGCTTCAGCAAACATTATCGCTAATTTCGGCCAATTGCGAAGAGTGGCTATGTTCGGGCGGAGGAAACCGGTTAAATTAAGCTCGACGTTCCGTCTTTTTTAATGAGTCAAGCCGTATCTAAGAAACTTACCGATGCCATTTACCAGCACCCGGTATCTTCGGACGAATGGCTCGAAATCGTGTCGAATCGGATAGCCGTTTCGGCGGATTTTAATCGTCTCCAACATTCCGGAGTACTGCAGCTGACGTAGCACCAGACCGCGATCCATCATCTGGAAAATGCTCCAATTAGGATACTAGAAAACTAGAGAAAGCTTGCATACTAGGAAAAGATGTTGTAACTTCTAGGCTACTTCATCTATTGGTAAGTTTTTTTCAAATTCGCTAACTTCAAACATTCGTTACAGTCTAAGACAAATCAAAAAATGCAAAAAAAAACTTCCAAGTACAGCTCATAGCTCTAGTTGCGGCTAAACAAATGGAGCAAGAGAGCCTGAAAATCAGGGTTGAGATGGGTGTGGGAGAGCTTCTGAAGCTAAAAAGTGATAAAACGATGGGAGGACTAAATTCTAAAAATGAGAAGTGACGGTAACTTTTCGAATGTTGAGGGGTAGTCGGGAGAGAAGAGGGCATATCATGTCAGAACGTATTCAAAATAAGCCCTAGATAAAATTGCTAATTATCATCTAAAAACATTAGAAAATCTCACCTGCCGGTTCCATCGCTATAGGCGGTATGTGGTCTAGCCATCCTTTTTTTCTTTTTTGCCTTTTTTACCCTTTTTTCTATCTTATTGTTAGCTCAGGTCTTGGTGAATCTGCTTACCATTGGCCGTTTGAACTCGTTCGGTTTGATGCATCGGATGAAAAACGGCTCCGTCTGATTCAGCTGCTGCATGAGTTGGTCGAGAGATTTTCGGAATTGACTGCTTACAGTGCCTCCTTTTCCCCTGCAAATAGCAGAATGTCTTTGTGATAAGCCTAAGATGAGATTGTTGATTATCATTTGAAAACATTAGAAAATCTGACCTGCTAGTGCCATCGCTATAGTCGTTGACATCGAAAATCCTCAGAAGTAGGTGCATTCGCGACGACTGCACTAGAGAGTGTAAATCGGCCGAGAATGCATCGCGGTTCTTCTCGAGGAATCCTTCAAAAATGACCATTTTTCCTATTTTCATTATTTTTCAGTCATCCAGCTTCACCTTTCGTGTTGTAGTACACCGGTCCGGCGAAATGTCGTACACCGAAAGCTCGCTGAAGGTCGGATTTCGGCCGGAGGTAGAAGTTTGCTGACGAGTGGTTGGCATGCAGCTTACACAGCATCGATTGATCTGTGCCCTGAAAATTCGTAACTTTGGAACGATAAAAAACAAACATATCAAATCAAATTAATCAATAAACGAAACCGATTAGATCATGAGAGTCCCTGACCTTCGGAAAGATGCTTTCCTCGTCGATCAGCGAGAACACGTTCATCGGACGAACGGCGATCATCTCCAACGTTTCCTGGTTGTCGACGAATTTGATTTGTCGCCAGTTGATTTGCTCCTTTAAATATATGGTACAAACAAAAAAGAAATAAATACTGACGTGGTCTTAGCACCCGTTGGACCAGAGTTATCCAAGTAGCTTCAGACCTTCATATTTACAAAACGATTTTAAATTTTTGAGAAAAATCCGCAAAAGATTGAAACAGGGAGGCTCTCTGCCGGTTTATCCAAGAATTACAAAGCCATCGTATAGTTATCAAAGGGATCTGGCATCACGCCCTTTTTCGTCTTTTTTTTTTGTTTGTTCTTAACCGTATTTCTGACTGCAGTAGGTTATTCACGATATATCGTCATCCGCCTTTTCAGTTGCGCACTTGTCCGTGCATAAATAAATAAATACGATCCTGGAGTTCTAGCGACAGGAGATTCATGTTCCTCTACTTGTTCCGTAGCCCGAAATTGCACCAGGTTCCGATACAATGCAAAATAAAGATGATATTGTATAATATTGAAGAAAAACAACGGAAAGAATTGAAATAAACGAGGAAAATTCGACTTTCCTAGAGCCTAGCAGATCTTTTCCTTAATCAGTCTACCCTGGGAAAGAGTAGCTGACAGAAAAAATGGAGAAATAAAGAGATGAATTCGAAAAATACTCTCAGAAATTCCGTTCGATTTTGGAAAAAATATAGAGAACTTTCAGAACATCAAACATCCTCCAAAACGCGGAAAAGAATAATTCCGTTTTTGCCGCTTTCCTACCGTAATCCCTTCTAACGTTATTTTTACTGATTGAAAAAGACACTGCTGGAATTGGAAGAACGTGACCTATCGAATGGTAAATAAAGTGAAATTCTAAGAAATTCAGAAGATTTTCATGTGAGTGTGAGCAGAGCAAATCTTTTACTGAATCACTTTACCGTGAAAAAGAGTAGCTAATTGAAAATGGAGAAATAAAGAGATGTATTCGAAAAATACTCTCAGAAGTTCCGTTCGGTTTTGGAAAAAAATATAGAGAACTTCCAGAACATCAAACATCCTCCACAACGCGAAATAAACTAGTTAATCCGCTTTTGCCATTTTTCTACCGTAATCCCTTCTAACGTTATTTTTAGTTATTAAAAAAGACGGCTGGAATTGGATGAACGCGACCTATCCAACGGTAAATAAAGTGAAGTTCTGAGAAAGTCATTTTCGGTGAGTGTTCTTTGACCTAGTCAGGACGACTAGACAAGGTTAACCTCATTAAGCCGCCCTCCTTATGATAATTTTATCCTGTGGTTATAACTAACTAAATTTCAAATAATAGTATGGAAGATGTGACTGTCTTTGGAGGATGTTTGATGTTTCTCCGTTGAAATAAAATTGAACTAAGGAAGATAAGGGTTATGGTAAAGCTGACGTCGAAAGTGATCGGCTCACCTGATCGTATTCAGCCTGCTCCATTTTGAAGATGTGCTGCACGAAAAACTGCTGAAGGCTTTCGTTGGCGTAGTTGATGCACAACTGCTCAAAACTGTTCGTCTCGAAGTTTTCAAAACCGAAAATATCTAACACGCCGATCGAATGTCGTTGAGCGGGATCGTTTCGAGGTCTGAAAAGACTGAGGTAACCGGTTACCCAACCGTGAAAATGGTACCACTTCATAATTCATCACCTCTAAATCACCAAAAAAAATGCTTTCAAATAAAAAAAACTGGAGAAAATACTATTCTAAAGAATCCGACCTGTAGATGGCGTCGTTGATTCGCATGACGATGTAGGAGAACAACCGTCCGTAGATGCCTTTGGCGAGGGCATCCCTAGCATCGACGGCATTTCTGGAGGACAGTCGGACCACCACCCTTTCCTCACGGGTTACAATCGTTCTCGTGGTGAACGTGCTCAGCAGTTTTTGCTCGTCAACCTAGAAAATTCGTTTTGAATTCAATTCAAAATTCAAAGAAACGATCTTCTGGCACCGTTATTGGGCTAAAAATGATGTAAGGAAAAAGAAAGGGGAACCTTCTTACTGAAGATCAATCCCTCATATGATTAGAAAAAATTGAAAATGTCAGAAAAGCAGACGATAAATGGGTAAAAGTTTTAATTTTGTGAAAAGGACTGAATGAAATTGTCTTCCGCCTCCCTCAAATCTGATTCACCAAAGAATCACCTGCAACAACTTCGCTATACGAGCGATATTAGCCGCGTCGCTGACCTCCACTCCCTCGATCGTGTCCACAACAGTCCCTTAAATTTTGATTTTATAAATAAATAATTAATAAATTAGTAAATATGTGTGTGGTCCACCTCGATACTTCACATTCCCTATATGAAGAAGGGCGGCTAGCAGTTGAAAAATGGCGCCGATTTCGGGTTCTTTGAACAACAACACCTTCATCGCCGAACGAATCTCGGCCAGATCGGCCGCATCGTCTCGACCGTCGGCCTCCAACGTCTTACCCTTGAAATAATTAGTAGTAATTAGCAATTGTTGAGTACTCAACATAAAAAAGGAGATAATTTTGTTAATCGCTCTATTTATTTTGTTATTGTAGTAAGACGATCCGGGATATTTTTGTTTATTATTTTTTATTTATACGCCTTTTTACAGACGTGCAAAAAGATGGCGAGGAACTGATGAAATACGTCACTGGGAAACAATTGGTCGTGAAAAACATGATTGAAATTGTAGAAAACGATCTGGGATTAGCTGCGACGTTGAAAAAACGACTTTATTAAAACGAAAGGTCGCGAAATCGCTGAAAAAGAAATGAATTTGAGGCATGAAAGAGCATAAAAATAAGTTTGATCTCTGAAAAATGGCGGCTCGAAGAAACACAATAAAGGCCAAATTTAAAGAAGCACGGAAACATAAAATAATTTATTTTCGTTTATTATTTTTTATTTTTGCGCCTTCTTCACAGACGTGCTAAAAAGGTTAATGGAACAAAGAGCAGGAAATACTTGATCGAAAGAAAAAATGAAATAAAATTAAAAGAAAACAAAGCTCAGCGAGCTAGTAACTCACACGGGAAAGAGTC
Organism: Nippostrongylus brasiliensis; assembly: GCA_030553155.1. Taxonomy (NCBI): domain Eukaryota; kingdom Metazoa; phylum Nematoda; class Chromadorea; order Rhabditida; family Heligmosomidae; genus Nippostrongylus; species Nippostrongylus brasiliensis. Next base: position 3,884,755 of record CP130733.1, read on the forward strand.
ATTATTCATATTCAAAACAAAATTCATAGTGTTCTTTTTTTGCGTATGTGAAAGAACAGGAAAACTGTAAGAAACATAGAAGTTCAACCTGTGTCAGGTAGAAGAAATCGGACGCCTTGGTGAGCTCGAGGTGTCTCCTCTCCTCCGCAGACAGACCGGCCAGAAGACAGTAGAAGATGTGATAGTTACGCTCCCCTTGCGACTGTGAGACGATCCTCGACTTCTCCAGGAGGTATTTCTCGATTCGGGCACCTACATTTATTTATTTTTTATTCATCTATTTATTTATTCTATTTACACTGTTAGGTGCCCCAAAGGAACTCATGAATAAAACTAAACATTAATACTGTGCTTAATTTCCAGTAAAAAACTAGGATAAAGTAAAATGTTATACAATGACTGTTATTACAATGCTATACAATGTACATATAAGAACTAATGACTTTTTTCCTAACTTCTGAAATCTTCTTTTTTTCCTGTTGATTTACTTTCCTTCAACACCTAGACAGGCTACTTGCCACTGGATTCGTTACCTGGCCTGGTCTATGAAACCTATGAATCAAGAGATCTTGAATGGTAAAAATAATGAACCCTTGGTGAAGAAATACTACCGTACCTTCGATTGAACCAGCAACGTTGAAGTGCACTTCGATGTATTTGCCGAATCGTGACGAGTTGTCGTTTCGAACGGTTTTTGCGTTGCCGAACGCTGAAATGCTAGATTTGAAGCTGAAAAAGAAGCGGAGCACTTTCTTTTTTTTCTGATTTTTCTCCATTCATCCCAAATATCAGACTTCTCTTGAATCGATCTAGAGCTAACCAACCATTCTATGCTCCTTGGAATGCAATAAAAAAACTTCCCATTCGTAGAAAAAGTGAACGATAGAATGGTAGGTAAAGAGCCGAAGTGGTATAGGTAAGACAGTTAGATGGGTGAAGTGAATTACCATCCTGATAGGCCGTAGTAAGCCTGAGGTTATGAAAATCTCAAGGTTAATTTTACCTTCTAGAGGGAAAACATTCAGAAAACCAAAAAAGGGCATATTTAACCATTCTGGGAAAAATTCCAGAAAACCAGAGAAATGTGGAAGGAGCGCCGCAAGGTAGAGTTCGGTCCACCTTCTATGTTTGTTTAAATTTTTAAACATACAGTGCCGGCCAAATGGTATTCGTTTCCACATTTTTGGATATAACTCCTTAAGAGAAGTGCTTTACTTTACTGATGGAAAAATTGACGTAATTTTAGGTTCTCATCGAAACGAAACTAGCATATGTACATCCTTGTCATTTTCCGCTAACTCTAAAAAATCAGTTCAAAAGCTTCAGTTCCTAAGTAGTTGCATCTAAAGATGTGAAAACGAATAGCTTTTTGGCCGGCACTGTATATGAGGGTCCTCTTTTGTACACATGACTTTTCTATCGTTTACAAAGAGAATAAATATTAATAAATAGATAGTAATAATGAGAATAAATAAATGAAGTGGCAGTACCTTCAAGAATCGGATTCGCCTCCAGCACCTGCTGCTCGATCCAGCTGTGCTGACCGCTGATCGTCGCCAAGAACTGCAGCACCAGTTTCGTCGATTCGGTCTTGCCAGCTCCAGATTCGCCACTGCAAGCAATCCTGATAGATGGAAGGGAAACGAAGAAAATGGAGTAGCAATGACCAATAAACAGTAGGATAAAACATGCTCATAAACCGAATTCTTCAAAAAACCTCTGCAAAAAACTGGGTGATTTTGTAAGATAAAGGTAAAAGTAAAGATGTCGGCGTTGATAAGTTCGGTGTTGGGGTGAATATTTTTCTACCGAGCTCTTTTTGCGTTTCCTTACTATTTCTTCTGTTTTTTTTTGCTTTCTGATGCGCATCGTTGAACAGTTATGTCCACTACACCTTTGGCGACCGACAGAATCCTAGTAAAGACAAGGGTAAAGGTAAAGGTAAAGGTGTTGATCAGTCAGCTAAAGACGCGCCACGCACTCGTCTTCCATTCAGAATCGCATAGGCATGGTGAATGCGTGTTTGGCCTATACAATGACTTACTGGGGCCAGCCGCTATACCAAATCAGTGTCTTCACCTACCCAGACAAGTCTGGCACCAATTTACCCGGCCAAGGAGGGATGGAAGGCACGGTTAGCCCGGACCGGGATCGATCGCTCGACCTTAAGGGTGACAGTAGCGCCTCTTGCCACTGCACCACGTGAGCACTAGGTGATTTTATAGTGCGCTAAATCTCTTTTATACCTTATAATGACGCTCTGATCTTTGTCGTGTTTCAGCATATTCGCATAGACGTTATCGGCGATGGCGAATATGTGCGGTGGCAGTTCACCTGAATTCAAACACTTTGACCATTGGAACTATTAAATATATTAATATAAACCACAATGTAAATTATGACCACTATACATGATATTATATAAGCTTACTCGATACAACACTATAGTTACAGAAAAATGAGCAAAACAGAAGATTCTAGTGGATGATCCTCACCGATCTTTTTTCTTTTGTACATTCGAATCTGTTCTGCTGCATAGATCGGGATGTCCATGTACGGATTGACAGCTATTAAAATTGAACCAGTGTACGTCTGAAAGTGGATTTATAGTAGGCGGCACCGTAAACATCAAGCTCTACGAATCTATTGAATAAATCTATTGAATTAAATCTATTAATTAATCTATTAAAACTAATTAAATTAATTAAATTAATAGATTAATAAAATCAAATCGAATTGAATTATTAGATTAAATTAGAAGTGAAAGCCACAACTACTTCCAAAACGGAGCGAAGAAAGATGTAAGGTAAAAAAGGAATGACAGAGATTTCTAGAAGCCTCTACCACTCGGTACCCAGGTTTCAAGCTTTGTTATCATTATTTCAGTCTTTTTTATTTGTACTAAAAAAAAATTTATGAATTAATCAATAGGTAAAACTCACATAGATGAGCTTTTCTCGGTAGCGAACATGAATATTCCGGAGGATGGCGCTCTCGTGGTAGTCGCCCAGCTTCGTCATGTCCTCCACTCCTTGTACCGATGACGGATGCATGACGCGAACTCGTCGATCCGCCGACAGCCATTGCTCCTTCAAATTCGAAATTTTTGAAAATTAAAAGATAAGGGTACAAGGTAAAGCGCTTGGACGAGGACGCTCCATGCACTTGTGTTCCATTCAGAATCGAAGAGGCATGGTGAATGCGTATTTGGCCTATACAATGATTTTCAGGGCCAGCCGCTATACAAAGTCAGTGTCTTTACCTTCCCATACGAGTCTGGCACCAATTTACCCGACCCCGGAGGGATGGATGGCTTGGTTAGCCTGTTCGGGATTGATCGCTCGACTGTGCGGGTGACAGTGGCGCCTCTTACCTCTGCACCACGCATACCCTACCATTGGAATAGATGCGTAAATAAAGTTATAAATTCGGATTACTGCACGATAATTTTCCACCAATCCAAGGAAAAGATCAGAAGCAGCAGAATTTTCATAAAATAATCCCACTGGGTTAAATGTCGCAGGTGGGAGGAAAAGGTTAGTTACCTTCCCAGACAAGCCGGGTATCAATGTACCCAACGCTGGAATAGCGGAGTTCTTGGTTAGCCCGGGCGGGGATCGATCGCGCGACTGTGCGGGTGTCAGTAGCGCCACCTAGCACAGTAAATCTTACAACAGAAATTATCTACTTCAAATTTTTTGCTGTAATAAAAAAACCTTGTACGGATCAATAACTCAGAAGCTTTTTGGCTTGGAAGCACCAAACGAGTTAACAAATTTGGTAGATATAGTTATTAATCTTTGCTGCTTCCAGCGACTGCTACCGATGAAGTCATTTCTTTTTTTATTTTAATGGGTCTTATAAAATTTGTCTTATAAAATTTCTATTGGTCTGTAACACAGAAATATCAAAGACTGGACCCTTGAAGCTGATTCTAAAATAATGAGAAACTTGCTCGGTTTATCTTCCACGGTTGCAAACTCCCGTTGTGGACTTTGTTAGTGCAAGTTCTGCAGGTACTCTCTCCCACCCGGTCGAAAACATCCATTATTCTTCTCAAACGTTTTCAAACGATCAATTATCGAACGGATTTGATTGATAAAGGCTAAAAACCGGGAACAGGGTCAATATGAACGCAGCGGTGTTTGCACTCTTGTTGTTCGACTTCTTTCGACACTAAGGAATTCAAACTTCCGGTCACCGTTCACTGCTCATAAGCGTCACAGAGAAAAAAGGTATGAAAGCTGATTTTTGAGTTAATGAACCCCCTCAGAGATTTGCTCACCTGGCCGAGATCGTCGACGATTTTTAGCCGACCGTGGTCCTGATCGAGAACGCGGGCACCAATCGGAATGCCTTCGCCAGCCAACGGCTCGATCCATATGAAATCTCCCTGAATAAAAAAGTGTCTCAAAAAATCTCACTATAGTGCTTCAGGAAAACTGTGGCTATATTTATTCACAAATAAGGGAAATAAATAAATAAATAAATAAATCAAAAGGGCAATAAATAAATAATTAAAAATAAATAAATAATTAAACAAATATATAGCCTTTTTCACAAGCATAATAAAGGCTAAACGTAAAGAAGCACGGAAACATGAAATAATTTATTTCTGTTCATTATTTTTACGCCTTTTTACAGACGTGCTAAAAACGGTTAGTGGTACAATGAGCACGGAAAAGGTTGCAGGTTGCGTCAAGGTGTCGGTGAATAGACGTGATGTTCCGTTTCCTTCTTTGGAAGGAAGAAACACAAAAAATTATGGCATGGTCTGTTCGCTTTTTACAAATTTCCTGTTACGATATGCAGCGCAATAAATAAATAAATAAATAAATACGCAGAAAAATTCAATTCAAATCAAATAAGGGCGTCGAAGGGCACTGCTACCTCCACTCTTCTTGAAATCTCGATCCGTTTCGTGGAGGAAATTCAATGATATCAAGTGCTGTTTTAGTAGTCTGACTGCTACCAAGTGCTGTGGAATTTTCCAAAGCCCCAAATGGGACCCAAAATTTCATAGAAAGCTAATTTCACGCTTGTTTTCAGCTAGTCCACCTATCACTTCTCAGTGATGTCGCACTTGAGCGACTGCTGCACTCGTCGCTCACCCACCGACCGACAAGAGGAAAACAGGAGTGTTCGTGGAGTGCGGCGGCCATGCCAAAAAACTGGAACCACATAAGCTTCTCGCTGATTAATTCTCTGCCCTTAAGTGGTCGTGCTTTTCGGCTTCAGGCGCCCGACAAATTAATTGCGCAGAATCGTACCGCCACTGAAAATGTGGCCACTTCTCCCAAGAGATAATCGGTGTTCGTTCATTTATTTAGTTGATCATAACGTAAAATTATTAATTATCCAATTATTATATCAGAGATAAGCCAAGTGTTATATCAGAGATGACTGAACAAACAGCCCACGTCATAATTCATATCCAAGTGGCTTCAGACCTTTATATTTGCAAAATGATTGTCATTCAGATTGCAACAGGAAGGCTCTCTGCCGGTATATTTGAGAAGTACAAAGTCATCGTTAAATAAATAATGGGATCCAGCATCATGCCCTTTGTTTTTCCTTTTTGTTCTTAACCTTATTTCTGACTGCAGTAGGTTATCCACGATATATCGTCATCCGCCTTTTCAGTTGCACACGTTCCCGTGCATAAATAAATAAATAAATATTTCAACAAAGTAAATAAAACGATCAAACAGCTAAAATATAATATAATGTCTCTGAGACTAGAACTTGGTTAATTGCTCATGTACCTCTAAGCTAGAGGACTAAGTTACACATAAGAAAATGTAGAGGAAAAGGGGAAGGAAAATGAAAGTGTAAAAATATAGGAGAATTACAGCCACTGGGAAAAGGTGGTAATAAGGATAGGTGGTCACTCAGTAACCACAATGTTTTTCAGATTTTAGGAGAATAGCTTTTAAGAAACTCCTCAGGTTTTAAAAATATTTATTTGATACCTCTCGTCTTTCCTTCTTGCAACTGTCTTAAACAAAGTAGTGAATAAAAAAATAAAAAAAATAAATAATTGAATAAATGAACAAATAAATGAATAAATAAATAAACGGAAACGCTCACCTTTGAAACGATGACCATGTCGAGCACTATGACATCACAGAAAAGACGCTGAAAAGAGAGAAACGATGGAAAGTGACAACGCAATGAAAAACGACTTCGCTAACGAGAAAAAACGACAGAATCGACGGAGAAACGAAGCAGGTACGGTAGCAAAGTGGAAATGTGGAAAGCGATAGAACTGGCTGCGAAATGCCGCTTTTTTCACGAGCTTCGCACAGCTCTTCACAGCAAACAGGCAACGATCGACGAATGTAGGACACTTAATGCGAAGAAGGCTGGCATCCGGACTTGAGAGATCTAATGAATGAGAATGGAGGAAGGAGAGGAAAGCGGCCAATGAAACAAGCACGATCCTCACAAAATCATCTTCTGGCTAAAAGGCTGGAAACGCATTTTCAAATGGAAAAGAATGGAATAGAGAAGTTCCGGAGCGTCGTCATAACTATCTTTAATATCAATTATTATAAATAAAACCTAATAGAACTATTATAAGCATCTTTAATCTCAATTACTGTAAATTAAATACCCTAAATCATCGCGAAAAAACTGATTTGATTCGAAATAAAATGGTCTATCTTCCGAGAAAATTCAGAGTTTCAATGGATTGTTCTTTGACCGTAAGCTGTTTCGGCGAGTTGACAAGATCGACCTCATTATGCTTTTCTCCTTAATTACAGCCTGTAGGTAGATCTAACTGGATAGCTACTACAAATTTACATTTTTAAAATCGACACAAAATTAAAAAGTTCATTCAAAAAAAGAAAGTCAAGAAGATATCCTTCCCATCTAGGCGCTTTACCGAGTATATGGCTGTGTTGGGAGCAAAAAGGAAGAAGTTAAGAGTGAAAGTAATAGCTTCAACTCCCACGGAAAAGCCTCAAAGGCTCAAAAGGAAACGGCGTAGAAAAAATAACAAATTAGATCAGAAAAGTCGACGAGAAAAAAATGAAAATGTCGTATTGAACAAATCGATGCGAAAAACGAAGTGGAATACAAATGGACGCAATTGTTTGGGAAATAGTTCTTTGCGAGAGGAGGGTTGTTTTTAAAATCTTCAAAGAAAAACTCAAAGCGTTCCATATTGGATCACAAGCGAAGGAGGAACTCTGGCGACAAACATCTGCAAGCATCAAAGTGCTGAAGTTCTCTTATCACTGAACCTCAAACATGGATGGGGCAATTGATATTCGATTCAAAATTCGGTGATCATTCTTCGATTCATTATGCCTTCTGAGTTTTCAGATTGTTACCACGAGGAGGGTTTTGACGTAGAGGGATCAGAGTAAAAAATCTTCAAAATAAAAATAAGAGACTGGCATTCAGATCTGGGGATATCCTGAGACTGGCATTTGCGTGATACCCTCGAAGACATGAGTTTCGCACCAAGGCTTTCTTGGTTTTTCGCTAGGTCTGTGATTGAGATCAGGCTCCGAAGAACAGTTATTCACTTAACAGACTAACGTTTCGGAAACTATATCCGAAACTGAAGTTATCCTAGTATTGCATCCTAGTAAAGTCATTTATCAATAATCTTGCTTCGAGGACAGAAGAAGACATAGCGGTTCGTGCCAAAATTCTTCGAGGGTCGCAGGTTTTACCTGTTGAAGGGATGCAGCAGGACCAAGATTATTCACAGCTATTCCGTTTGAACAGTAACGTTTCTAGGATTGTCATATTTCGAAACGTAAAGTTAAAAAAGTAGACCGAACTCAACAAATGATACTAATAAATACGCTTCTAACGGGTTCAGGAAAAGTTTCCTACACTTCATTCGTACACTATGTATGCGTTGGTTTCTTTCGTCGACACGAACTGGCGAAGGCATGAGTTACCCCATTTTACTTTATTTTAGTGTTTGGTTGTATTGGAGCGACAGTACGATTGTGTAGAGGATTGGACTCATGTCTGTTTCACTTGACGCACGATATGGAGACAGTAAAAATATGATAAAAATAAGACGACGTGTTTAGTTAGAAGGGCATACAGTGCGTTTCAAAGCGTGCAAAAGTCCAATTACACCTCAAGACGTTTTTTCAAACGTCGGCACGAATTTTGAAAGGTTTGAAGACCCTAGTAACGATATTAGCACAGGATGACTTTGCCAGAACAACTCCAGGAGAGAAATAGGGAGTTTTCAAAAGAGTTCAAAATTATGCAGATTCCAAATATCGGATCTATGTGCAGTCGGACATGGCAACTTTTGATAAATCGTTGCCATGGAGACAGTAAAAATATGAATAAAGAGTAATAATGATTTTCAGTTAAACGCACTTGTGCAGCCATCGGGGAAGGAATAGGTCCTAGAGAATTCTTGAATAGGGAATGACGAGATAGCGACAGATTTAGTGGTCCAGCGAGGAATAGCCGTGTTTTTCGAGAGCCGTTCGTGGTGAGCAACAAAGAGAGGAGTGGAGTCATCAAAGGGTTGAGTCGTCGAGAATGGACGACATGAACAATATGCCCATGAAAAAAGATGCTGTTTGCGTTGACGATACACGACGATGTTCGGCCATCGCGAGGAATAGGTTCACCAAACAAGTCGTCGAGAAGTGTACGCGAACACAGTGCCCAGCTAAGGGGGGCTGTTTGCGTTGACGATACACGACGATGTTCGGCCCGACGCGAGCGCGAGCTTCATCAAACAAGGAATGGCGACTGTCCAACACGAGGTAATTTGATCGACAAGCCGATCGCTTAATTCCTCCCGACCAGAAAATAAATAAAATTAAACGAACAAGGAAATCAAACAAAACGGATCGTCATGAAGAAGAACAGAACACTAGTAGCATGGGTTCACATCAGTGGAAGTGAAAATTGTTGAAGTTTAGCGACTCATCTAAAAATTTCTCGAAATGATTTTCTCGGGGAAGAAGAAGACTCTCCAACATATACAGTAGTTCGCGAAAAGATATGTCACCTTGCATTTTTGAGTGCAGATCACTGAAACCGAAAGGAATTTTATTCCACCTAACAGCTTCAATAACTCTTATCGAAAATACACTAATATGTGTCCTTGTTGGAAATTCTGGATTTTTCCAAAAAAAAATTGAACTCCTCATATGCATTTCTGAACGAATGTATCTTAGGAACCACTGAGCTTCTGCTTGTCTAGTAGTGATATTCTGATAGAGCATGATTAGTTGTTCTTATAGGTTATGAATATTAGTTTCAAGTTATTAGTAAACCATAGATTTTTGCGTGAATTTTTTATGGTCAAAAAATGGTGAAATCTTGGGACAATCTTTCATATAAAATTCCATATTTTAGTAACTAGTGGATGGAATCGCATCAAATTTGGGTATCTGATATTCCAAGATTTTCTCTTTCTAAATTATATTTAAGTTTCAAGAATAGTCCTCCAGTTAGGTTTTTCCTATAGAAAGATATAAATAAAGCGAGTACGCTGAAACATCAGCCAACAATGGTTGCGTTGTTTTCAAGAGCAATGAATTCTAGAAAGTCCTACAAGGTACAGAGTTGTTTCAGCAAGACGGCAGGGCATTAGGCAAATGAATAAATTTAAAAAAAACAAGTCAAAAAGAAAAATAAAAAATAAAAAATGAACAGGCGGAAGAACGTCCTCCAAGGGGCACTAGCCTCATAGATCTGGATATGTCGAAGAAGATGTCGCAAAGCTCAGCTCTTTTGCCTTCACCGAAGTCGAGCAATAAAAATGATATTGAGAAAGAAATTAAAGACAAAAAGACGAGAAGAACGACGGCGAAAGATGAGAAAATATCGAATGCGAAAAGAAAGTGTAAAGCTACTTTCGCTTGAAGGACGTGATAGGCGGCCTCGAAACTAGCCCAGGAACACCTATAACCACCCACCCAGCCGTGATATCTCTTTCAGCAGTTGGAGAAGGAGAAGAAGAGTACAACCGGGGTAAATTCCTACCCGCGCGCATGTGCGGTTGTGGTCTCGGCTGGCTCTAATCTTCCGTCCTCCAAAGCGGGTCATCACGGGAACCCCGATGGAGTTGGTCGCCGGCGGAGGGCGCAGCCAGTCGTCGTCAGAGGACACCGCCACCGCCCGACCGATACACCCAGCGACTGACTGATCAACCGACGATGGATAATGATAAATCGATATCCGAACGATCGAGTACGATCGTTTGACGACCGACTGGCCGACGACACGATCCTTCTGCAGAGGCTGGGCTGCTGGACGTGAGGAGATGATCGGATATGACGGAATGGATTGCGATTGAACACGTTCCGACATTGACGAGGAGCCGGTCCATCGAGGAATCGAGAATTTACCACTCTGCTTACCAACGAAGCTGGTAAGAAGCCGTCGGCGCTTAATTGGTAGGAATATAAATTAGAATGGTAGAAGATTGGTCAGAGTAATCAGAAAAGTCGACGGGAAAAAATGAAAATGTCCAATCGAGAATGGAATGGTAGAAGAGGCGATGCCGGGTTCTCGACAAAATTCGCGGCTCTAGTAGAATTTGAACCGGGGCTGCACCGACTATTCTATTGTTTCCCTCTCAGCCTACCGGTTGTAGTACCCTTCCGGGTCAACCACCGGATGTATTTGAAATGTCGCCTCTCGGATGCCTACTAACCGCGAACTAGCCGTTTCCGGTGAATCATGAGCGCGTTCAGGAACCCTAGAACCGTACAGGAGAGAGCCGAGCGGAAGGTGAAGACTCTTCGAAGAAAACCCCATCCCAAAAATCCCCAGGACAAAGTTATTAGGTAGATGAAGCAAGAAATTCAGAAAACTATTTCGAGAACTTAAGGTTGGGAACTTTCCATCCGATATAGTAATAAAAGTCAGAAAAATTTATGCATTCATACGATTCGAACAAGACGACGGGACTGCTTTCCTTTCAAGAATCTTTTTGGCTTGAAAGGGAGTTGGTCCTGCCTAGTTTACGTTCTTGGGTTGTCGCACAAAAAAGTAAACAAAAAGTGAAAAGGTAAATAAAAAGTAAAAAAATCTAAAAGTAGAATTTTATAAAAAAGTAAAAGTAAAGTAAAAAGTTAAAAAATCGCTGTTTTAATTAATACGACAATTTCTACTTTATTTTGGTTTTTAGTTGAAATTAAGCACAGAATTATTGTTTAGTATTATTCATGTGTTTCATTTGGCGCACCGAACAGCGTAAATAAAATAAAATAAAATAAAATAAAATAAAATAAAATAATGAAACAATTTCTGAGCTCTTGTCTGGGCCAGAAGCATGACATTGCAGGAGAAATTTCAAGGTAAATAAAATAAGACCAAGAGTGTTAAACTACAAAAAAAGAAACAAGAGAGAGATAAAGAGAGAGAAAAAGCACATCCTACTATCTGAAGACAGTTGGACAAGAGGAGATTCAGCGTGAAAATGATCTTTATATCAGTCTTGACCGATTCTGCTAACATCTCCTTACTCCTTTTGCTCCTCAGCACCACATGCTTATCAGGGGAGTATCTTCAGCAGTGAAAAAGTAACTGAATAAATAAATATGTTTGCGTAAGACCATCTAGCATTTCAAACGATCAACTCCTACAAGGATTAGCTTTTGGCGCCATCGGAATCTATTATTTATTTATTTATTTATTTATTTATTTACCAACGTCCACGAACGCGTCAGAAAAGCAAACAGAAACATCACTATAAAAAACCAAACCCCAACACAAAACAGATCAGAAACCTAAGAGAAACCACTACACAGATAAGATATAAAGAGGGAGAATTCTTAACCTTCCTCAGAGAAGATTTCGAAGAATTTCCGAATTTCTTCGAAAGAAAATTCCATTTATTCACGTAAATTTTAGACCCGCGTCAGAGAAAAAAAAATGAAGATGAAATTGAAGGGAGAAAAAACGAGAGCTGTAAAAAGTAAAATGAAGCCAACATTCCAGTCGTTACCTAGATTACCAGCAGCCGAAGAAGAAACCTCCGAAATGAAGGCGAACCAAGGGCAAGTGGCCGTGAAAATAGATGGCAGAGCTGAGATAACGTTGTGATGGTGTGGTGGAATTGCTGTGCCAACTGCTTGGAAACTGACCGGATACATTACGGTTATCTGGCAAGGATCAAATACAAGGCATACTCCACTTTATGTGTGTGTGTGACCCAGTTAGAAGTGAATAGTGTGGAATGCAAGTGTTGTGATGTAGTGAGATGGAATAAGAGTAGATAAGTAGAATTACGCTGTACAATGCGAAACGTAAATCGTTCGCTCAGCTGACAATTATGGCCCCATTTCCCTACAAAATCTATGTTTCTTGTACTGAGAAGCTTCCAGAATGCTCTTTCTTAAAAAATTATTCGAGAGTTTGAACCCATCCATCGATTTTTCAGTTCGCTTTAAATTATAAATACGATTTCTGCTTCTGCTTGCTGTGCCAGGCGAGGTTAGCAAGGTTAGAGAAGCGTTAAAGTGCTGAATTCGAGAGACTACTTGAATATGGAGGAATTTGAAATAAAGATCTTTCTCGGCAAAAATAATGTCTGGCACAGAAGCATTCGAGAAGTTTAACATCATGCCGAGGTTTCAAGAAGAGAGAACTTGGAAAATAAATACGATTATCTTGCTTCCTTTTGAAGTAACACAGCTACGGACGAACTCATTGGATTTCATACCAAGTTTTTAAAAAAATCGATATTGACTCTGGTTTTCATATTTCCACTCTTTAGAGCCGAGATTATTAGATGGAACATTTATTGTTACGGAATGGTGTTTATACTTTCAGGACACTGATATACTGATAGTGGGAATTATATAGAAGGAAAATGTTGACTTACAATTTGGGCGATTTCAAAAGAGCCGAAAAGTTCAAGAGGTGATAACATTGATCTTTGAGATCACTGAGAAAACCGTTACTGGAATGACTACTGAGTAGAGTGCAACAGGTGAGCAATGGTGTACTTAGACAGATTTCTTTCCTGATTTTGTTCGATGATCAAGAAAACAGTGATTGAAGGATGATAAGCGGTGTGATAGCGAAAAAAATGACGATAATTCGAGCCGCGCCCTTCTTCGGCCATTCGTCGGAAAAAGCTTCAAAAGACTTCTTTAGTTGTTATCACTGGCTACTTTTGGATTGATTATTCTTTGTACCTATAGAACCCGACCGTTATCAGCAGAGTTTTTCTGAGGAACGGGTGAAAAAGATGATAAATACATTCAAGAACTTAGGAAGAAGCTAGACGACATGGAATGGGAATTGATAGAACTCACCCAAAAGCTAAACAACAAAAAACGGTCACCGCCGGGAATCCATGACCCTGATCTGGAAACATCGTAAGAAGGAGAAGAGCGACTGAATAGAACTGTGAAGAGTTCTTCAAAAGGTTGGGCAAAATTATTGGCAAAAATGCCTATTCGCTGGGGATGAAAAGCTGTTTGGGAACGGGTGAGAAGCCGCAGTGGATTCGGCCCGATCGACAAAAGGTGGCGCTCTTGAGAGCGAGCTCTTTCGTGTGACAGCAGATCGCAAAGAAACGATCGAAGTGGAACGAATGGACAGCGCAAACATTGAAAGCGACTCGGATTCCGGGACCTCACCTGTTGGCAACTGATCGAGTTCGATCCAGGTAGACAGGGTGAAAAAGGCGCTCGATCCAAGAAATCCGGTAAATCTTGATCCAAAAAGAGCTCCAAAATCACAAACTAACTAGAAAGTTCCTAGATTTTCTCTTCTTTGATGCTCAGCATTGATGTTAGTATTCTGATGTTAGTATGTGCGTCAGTAATAATGTAACAATTTGTCAAAAATGCTAGAGTGGATGCGGCTTTTGGCGGGGTAAGCCGTTCGGGTCACTAACCACGAACCATGTTTAGGCCTCTGAAGACGATGAGAAGGCCGTCAATAAATAATTCCACCTAACAACCACGGTAAGGCATACTAACGTACCCACCAGAAAGTCCCTACGCAGATAAAAGAAAAGAAAAAGGGTTCTTTCTGAAATTTTCTAATTTTCTAGTCATTGTACTGCTAACCCGTCAGGTTCACTAGTCTCTTTCTCTTTTTTTTTACAAGAAATCTGATCGGGTGATCGGGAAGGTCACTAAATAAGGTTTTCCCAACTAACGACCTCGAGAGACAGAAGAAAATGATGAATATTAGGGAGATTTTCATCGATACCGATGCTCAAGGACGAAATTAGTTGACGATGATCATTTTTGCCAAAGATTAAGTATAGAGTTCAATCCTGCAGCGCTGAAAGGAAATCTATTTTTTACAAGGATTCAAGTCCTAAACCCAGCGTTCGATCAGAAGTTAGAGGTAGTTTGAAGATCAATTCTCAGAATCAAAATTTTGAATGAAAGTGAAAGTGATCAACAAGTCCAAAGGGAAAGTACTAATCAAGCTGCCGTGCACCAATGCGTCGTCAGGTAAAAGAACCGAAATCGATGAATCACTTTAGATCACTCCATTCTCCATCCGATACAAGGAAAAAGGCGGAGAAGTCCTGCTAGAAGCGAGAAGAGAAAGAGAATAGAGAGAAAAAAGAAAAGGAGAAGAATCATTCTCTCGTCAAATTAAGAAGAATGTTCACTCCAGTACCCTCCCCACTCCGAGATCACTTCTAGAGACGGGTTTCATAACACAAGAAGGCGGTTATCAGCGTGAAAAGTAAAAAAAATCAAAAGAATAAATACGAGAAATGATCGAAACGGTGCTATAAAGCAGCACAACAATGCGGAACGCTCTAGACGGATGTGAAGTACTAATTGGCTGGCTGAGTATCCAATTTCTAAAGGGTGGGGGTGTTGCGCTTTGCATTGCCGTCTAGTAGGGTCGATCGGAGAAGGTTCAGGGCTTCAGGAGGTGAAGCCACTTTCAGCCCACGTACTTCTAATAAGGGTGAAAATTTGAAGGACAGTGCTATACGTAGACACTTTTTCCACAGAAAAAAAACCGTGACAATGTTAGTTCTAGTTAAGAAAATATACACTTTACTATGTCAAAATAAATCATTTTGGATAGACATTTCTGCATTAAAGTTAAAGGTAAAAGGTAAAAGCATTGATCAATTCTCTTAGAACGCGCCACGAATTCGCCTTCCATTCAGAATCGCGGAGACATGGTGAACGCACACAATGGCTTGCAAGGGCGCCACTACACCAAGCCAGTATCCTTACATACCTTCCCAAACTGTTCTGGTTAGAATTTACAGGACATCGGAGGGATGGATGGCTTGGTTGACCCGGGCGAGGATCGATCGCTCGACCGTGCGGGTGTCAAAAGCGCCTCTTTGCCACTGTACTGCATAAAATATATAGCAATTTTGCCCATTCTGACGAAAAAATTCAGAGCTATTGATAAGAACATGTGCATTTTAAACTCCTTCAGTGACATAGTGCTAAGCAGTCTGCAAATACCTCCTGAAAAAGTCGTCAGCTTTTCTGAAAAAATTATAAAACATCAAAAAAAAGGGACAAGAAATCAATGATCTCTGGTAATTTGTCGGGCGAGATTCATTTGTACTTATTCTACGGAAATGTGGTCTTCCTAGTGTGTGTAATTAGTTCTACCTTCTTCTTTAGTTTCTAATGTCCTGCAGTGTTTTTGCTATCGGTTTTTACTAAATTCTTGTTCCGTGTTGGACTTTGGAATAAATAAATAAATACATAAATAAATATTCGCTGGTAGTTTTGCAGACTTTGTGGGAGCGTTTGTGGTATAGAAGCAACAGATGAAACGGCAATAAAGTAATTAAAGTGCGGGAAAACGGAGATATGGTGAGCAAGAATCAGCGACGCCGAGAAATGGGCAATTCGAGAAACAATCAGCGTTGTTCTCCGATAGCGCTGCTTATCACCGGGCGAAAATCGAAATGAAGCAAAACGAGCAGTCCATCAGGCAGTAAACTTCTGAACAGGGCTTGAGCGTCTTCTTTTTTTTTCGAATTTTCTTTTGATAATGAATTTTGGTAATTTTGATATAGTTCTTAAAATATGTGAGAATTGCAGGCGAAATATCACCCATGTAATAGACAAAAAAGCAAGAGAAGGAAGGCAAAGAAGACCAGAAGTTAATGTAAATCAACAGATACAGAGAAGTGGCTCGAGAGAAAATGACAAATAAGTGGATCAGCTTCAATTAAAATAAAAAATGTTGTCACTTTGAAACTCAGTAGCCAGATAGGCGAATCGACTGATTTGTTCAATTTCCTTATTAGCCCACTAGGAGAACAAGACTACCCCTCACTCCCAAAAAAAAGAAAGAAAAACGATGAATTTTGTTTCGAGTATTAGGAATGTTTCTTTCCCTCTGCATGATTTACTAACTCGCTGAGCTTTGTTTTGTTTTAATTTTAATTCATTTTTTCTTTCGATCGAGTTTCTCCTGCTCTTTGTAGCACTAACCATTTTAGCACGTCTGTAAGAAAGCGTAAAAATAAATAAATAAAATCTGATAACGAGAATTGCGAAATTCCGCCTTGGAGAGGTGGTGGATTCCTTCAGAAATTATCTGGCAGAGGCCGGAGTAGGACGCGAATAGGTCATGGTTACATAAGAAATGATTATTAGTGGCGAAAAAGGAGGACTCTGGACTTGAGACTAAGCTGAGGAGGAGGAAGAAGAAGAGAAGAAAAAGAAGAAAAGGAACGGAAGTGGTCACTGACCATTTTCTAACCATTTCTAACCATTTTAGCTCGTCTGTGAAAAGGCGTAAAAAATAATAAATTAATTTTATCACAAGGAGGAGGCTAGAGAAGTTCGAGAAATTTTTCGACAAAAAGCGAACCAGATCTGATTTTGTTAATATTCTAAACATGAACCCGATTGGAGATTCTTCTAGAAAAACCACTACAGAAGAGATCTGGAATCAAAACAATCCAGACCGGACACGGCTAAATGGCAGTGGCTAAACAACGAAAGCCGCCGCCGACCTGACGACCGCTGTTCGACTGAACAAACAGGCTGGCGAAAGCCTGTAGCTGTCGACCAGCAAGCTTCAAACACGCCTGATTTTTTCAGCCGACATCAATCCTCTAGTAAAAACACCGCCCACAAGGTATTTTTGCATTACGGAAACAAATTGTTTAGAATTTTCAAAAAGTTTCTCGTCAAGAGCGATGAAATTTAAAACAGCACAAATCAAACTAAAAAGCTGAAAAACCTATGTTGCTGTTGCTTTCAGGTACCTAGACGATCAAATGGACGACGACCTCCTCAAGACTTCAAAGAGTTCTGATAAGGAGAAGTGGAGGTTATTTATAGAAAAATGGAAATGCGCATTAGGAGAGTATGTTGCTGTAAAAGATAAATTCAAAGGCCAGCTTGACAGATAAAATCTACTCTTTCGGGAGACAAATTTTCGAAAATAATTATTGTTTTCCGGATAAATAAGACCATGATACGGCCAGCCTACTGTTGTCCGCCGTAGGCACTGATAGCCGGTCCACTGGCGCGCCATTAATGTCGCCCCGAAAGTTTACTTTCTTCACAGTTAGTCCAGTTATTAGGCTGCCGGGAAAGATTTTTAGATGAGCGGTCCACCAAATTTGAATTTGAAGGATTTTTCCCAAATGAAATGTTGTCTGAATTCAATGGAGCATTGGACGGAAAGTTCTCACGACCTAGCTGGAAGGGTTCTTCGGATGGAAGGTCCCTGGATTCTGCTACGGTCGGACCTTTTGAATTAAAGTCTTCATGGTCTGAATCGGAAGAGCTCTCCAAATAAAATATCTTCGCGGTTTGGGCCGGAAGGGCTCTTGGATGGATCATGGGAGTTGGGAGGATACTTAAGATGCTTTTCCCCTCCTGGAAAGTTGGATTAAAACAACGATCCAATGACGATTGGTTCCAAATCCCCGCGCCAATTTCTTCATAGCTGAGCTTGCGTACGAAAAATCCTTCTCCATTTTTCTTTTTTTGCAAAAATGATCTCAACTAACTAATCTACGTCATAATTGTAGTTTTTTAATAAAATGAGATGAGATAATTTGAGATTTTCAATAAATAATAATTTTTAGTATTTTTTAAATAAGATTTTTTCTGAAGAGAGTTGTCTAAGCCTTGCCGATAAGGTCTGCTAGGCTTTTCGCCTAAAAATTCGACCAAATTCCTACACTGCATCTTATGCTTTGAGATAGCGGTTATTTATGGTCGCGTATGATAAAATATTGAAGAAAATATTACTAAACACCTCTAAGTTCGGAGGTTTTGAGTGGATTTCTGCATCCAGAAACTAAGTCGGTTAAAAAGTTAGAAAAACCAATTCTGAGTTCTTATCCAGCCCCATTCTTTTAGCGAAGTCCAAATGTTCAATTTTTCGGTTCCGTTCAATCCTGTTCCTATTTCTGGTTTCTTTATCTTTCAATGAATCCCATATTTGACGATAAAGTGCGTCCTGTCGACCTTTGACAAAAACGACGAACAAACGTTATCACGAATCTTCAGAGAAGCACTCTCCTATTTATGGATATGAATCAGCACGGTTGATTTCCTTCACAAACAAGCCGTCGTTTTCGAAATATTTTATCGCTATTGTAACCACTTTTTATTAACAACCAGTGAAATACGGTATATTATATACAATCTGTGCCCTGAGGGCACGCTCAAGATACACACACACTGATCAGGAACCAATAAGAAGACCCATTCTGTTCGGATTTTTGCTACACAACACACACAGGAGAACACACAATACGTCATCTACAAGTCACAGTTTTCGATGTTGATCGCCGTCGAGGCCTCCTCTGGGTGGTCGACGACGACCGTACCGATCTGCACGAACTCGATACAACCGTGGAAACCGTCCAGGTGTTGGGAGTTCGGAGGCATACCGCCTGTAAGATTTACATTTACAATTGCATTTATAAAGACACAGTTCCGCCGGTAAACGTTGGCCAAAACGCGGTCGACGGCACTAGACGCTGCCGCGAGTGCCGCTTCGTCATAACTCTCTCCAATTTTAATTATTTTGAATAAATAGCAATCGTTTGAAAATGTTGAAGTTTTCAAGGTGTGAAGTGAACGGTCGTTGACCTCGCGAGAGCGGCGAGCTAATGAGGTCGACCTCATTATACCGTCCTCTGTAATTACAGCCTGTCTGTACACTGAATAGCTGAATCACAACTGAAATTCAACAATTCTTCAGCGGAATCAAACTTCATCTGCATATTCGAAGTGGTGTCAAGCGGATCATTTCTATATCTAGCACAGCATAAAGATGTTTCAGATGAAATTGACGGTCACGAAAAATTTGGTAGATGTAGACTTTTCACGATACGTTGAAATAGAACATATTGGGACTGCGCATTGCAGGACTGTGCCATAAGAGAATTCGACAGAAGTGCTTTAATAGTCCGCATCAAATATAGTCATGTTTTCCCTTCATCGAAAGAACGTTATCAGTCATTTGAGTTTTTCGTAACATTATGTAACGTAACAGTGCTGGTCTCCCAATGCTCTTCACTTTTGGGCTCCCACACTCGCCCTAGGGGCTAAAGAGATCTGAAGTTGAGATGTTTTTGTTTGCGGTTCTAGTTTTTTTGCAATTTCCTTGCTTTGAACAGTAACCGTTTTACATCAGATTCTATTTTGTTCCCTAATTATTTAGCTGATGTTATTGTCGTTGTATAAGCAGTATTGTCAGTAATTCTACATGTGTTTTCCATTTGTTTTCTGAGTTGTGCGCAATTTGGTGCATTTTTAAATAAATAAATAAATAAATTAAATTTTCCCTATGAACAACTCTAAAGGAGGAGAAGCTCAAAACATACCAACGAAAAGTCCTTTGTAGACGTTCAGCTGCTCAGAGTCACCCGGAGCCACCGTGGTGATCGGCGTGGCGTCGTTCACTGAGAGGGTGAGCTGGCGTTTTTGTCTGAAAAATAACCGAATTACATGAAAAAATATCCGACCAAGGCTTAATCCTGAGCATATTATATTATGAGTTCTCCTTTAAATCAGGACGCGCGAGGTATAATGGTAAGAGGCGCTACTTACATTCGCACGACTGAGCGATCGATTGCCACCCGGGCTAACTAAGCCTTCCATCCCTCCGAGGTAGGGTAAAACTTGTCTGAGATGGTAAAGACACTGACTTGGTACAGCGGCTTGTCCCAGAAAATCATAGGGCAAATACGTATTTACCATGCCTCTACGATACTGAATGGAACCCGAATGAGTGGCGCGCCCCTAGGGAGCTGATCGACGCCGACACCTTTATCTTTACTTTTTTATCTTTGATCTCAGGATTTCAGGGAAGATATGGTCATGTTGTTTCTAGTTTTTCGACAAAGAAAAATCTAAGAAAGGAATATATAAAAAGCAAAAATATAGAACTAAAATATAAGATGTCTAAGAAAATACAAAATTCAGACAACTAAAATCATAAGAAGAAAATGTCTCAAGATAATTAACGCCCTTGATCGAATTTGCTTTTTTGCATTAAATTGCGCCTCATATAGACAACTTACTGGTCGCTAGTTTCCTATCAAAATTCACTTTTTTCGTTCAACTTCGTTCCTAAGTGATTATATGCCTAAGTCGTCTGAACAAGAAAGTACCTGCTTGGCTTTTAATTCTTTCAATAAAGGGATTCGTGGATGGAAAGAGCTTTCTAAATTGTCAAAATTGAGTTTGAAGAACAATAGGAGGAGAGATAACCTAGTTTTTTTTCTCCGTTCAATTCTGTGTTGTTCCCTCACAACAGCTAAGCTCCTCGAGGCTATTTTAAAAATTATGCGGAGTTTTAACAATCGGGAGTTTTATCTGTCTCAGATTTTCTATTCAAGAATAGAATTTTGGGAATAACACTAATTTCCAGTCCATCGGGGACTTCCCAATCTGTGAAGAATCTATCAGTTCATCTATTAGTTTCCATTTCCTCCTAGAGCTCTCACTACTTTCTCAAGTTCCTCGACGTTGTCTGGGATGTCGCTTTGTTTTGCTGAGAAGCTGCTGAGTGTGACAACTGTGGAAGGCGAAAATGAAGTTAGCCGGCTAGAAGATAGCTCTACACAGCGAACATGGACAAGTGGTGACAGGAAGTCGGTGATCGAAAATTAACGCCCAAAAGTCGCCCAGATCATTTCCTTGCTAGGGTAATTGACAGAAGTGAAATCCCTCAAGGTATAACAGCCTAACTTTCGTCTCGAAAAGAGGGCATTCATTCTCTTCTCTTCAGGAAAAGAGCGAAGCTGTTGACACTTCATTCTTATCTGGGACACCTAGGCGTAGCTAGATTTCTTCTTGCTTTGCTCAACTTCAAGGCTACTTGAAAGATGGCCTAGGAGAGCATAAAATTGTTCGTTTTAATTTCACGCACCAAGAGTTGATGTTGGTCAACCGTGAAGCGCTCGTTGTAGTAATTGTGGCTGAATTAGGTCCGGGTCGCTGGCGTTTTATTTCTACGACGAGGATTTCACTAGCAATAGAAAAATAGAAGTGATGGGAAGAGTAATCCAGAATTTGAAATTGATACAATCGGTAAAAGGTAAAGGTAAAGGACTCGACTTTGATCACTGCCCTAAAGACGCGCCATGCATTCGTCATCCATTCAGAATCGTGGAGGCGTAGTGAATGCGTATTTGGTCTATACAATGACCTGCGGGAGCCAGCCGCTATGCCAGGTCAGTGTTTTTACCTTCCCAGGCAAGTCTGGTGCCAATTTACTGACCCTGGAGGGATAGAAGGCTTGGTTGGCCCGGGCGAGAGTCGATCGCTCGACCGTGCAGGTGACAGCAGCGCCTCTCCACTGTACCAAGCAGGTCACGATGTAATAAGCTTTATAAATAAATTATTATTATTATTTGTTGGGGATACGTGTTAACACACATTTTTCAACCTGAAGTGTCGAGATAAGCTATTGTCTTATCTCTACGATAAGGTCTGATAAGATAATGTGAGAGTGTGCAAAGTCAGTTTTGAATAAAGCAGCTCTACAACGTGGTGGCTCCAGCACATTATTATTATTATTATTATTATTATTATTATTATTATTATTATTATTATTATTATTATTATTATTATTATTATTATTATTATTATTATTATTATTATTATTATTATTATTATTATTATTATTATTATTATTATTATTATTATTATTATTATTATTATTATTATTATTATTATTATTATTATTATTATTATTATTATTATTATTATTATTATTATTATTATTATTATTATTATTATTATTATTATTATTATTATTATTATTATTATTATTATTATTATTATTATTATTATTATTATTATTATTATTATTATTATTATTATTATTATTATTATTATTATTATTATTATTATTATTATTACTATTATTATTAATATTAGTATTGAAACTCCACAAAGATTCGCCCAGGTACCCACCTCACCACCTCCACCCGAGCCCACCGCTCCGGTATCAGCTGTGTGGGATGCGTAAGAGTCACCAGACCGGATCCGAGATTCATCATCACTTGTGCGGTGCGATCCTGAAAAGGAAGTTGTATATCCTCCTTTTTACCCAGAATGACTATGGGTATAGTCTCCTACTCGCTCCACACCGAACACAAAAATGACGCGAATTGTAGAAAGACGGGTATAGACGCTGGAAGCTGTTTTTCCTTCTTAATCGGTTTCTTGTAAGCAAAAAGGATACCATGACTGTTCTTGGAAAATGATCTGATCTCAAAAACCCCAACCTTGAAAACCGCTCAGATGGAGGACCCAGTGGTCTGATCTAAGAGCAACGTTAAGCATCAGGCCTTCAGGCTATGATTTAGATGGGTTCCTCAGAAGAAAAGCCCTGAGGGCCCAAATGTGGAGGATTCTTTTCAAGAAAGGCTCTTGAAGTATGAATTATATGCTCTATACATAGAAGGCCTTTAGGGTTTCAATTGGGAGGAGTCTTCATATGGAAAGAATCACCTGAACCATACTGAATTTTTCTTCCGATTACCCATAAAGTGATTCACTAAAAAATTAACAAACCTGAGTGATAACGAGCCGGAAGAAGTCCGCCGTGACACCGCTTTCCCCTGCGAACATTACCAGCTGAAGTGACAAAGATTAGAAATCGTCCCCTGAACTATAACTGAAGGTGAAGCGTATACCTGGCTTTTGGATGAAGAGGATGTATTGTCGGTAACATTGCCCAGTTTGAGGTTGATTTCCAGCTTCAGTGATTCACCAGTGATCCTGAAAGGAAAAACCTCTCATGATCCCAAATAGGGAAAAGAATCAGGATGGTAACTCACTGATTCATATGTTCTTCCTTCTTCAGTTCCAGGTAGGAATGGCCAGAGAAGCGCATCGCAAGTAGTCGCTTCGCCTCTGAAAAAGGAGTGGTGTGTTTGTTCAGGTGCCTCAGGCCGCGCCATGCACTCGTTTTCCATTCAGCATCGTAGAGGCTTGCGAATGCGTATTTCCCCTATACAATGACTACCGGGGCCAGCCGCTAACCCAAAAGAAGAAAATGCATCAATCAGTAAAAAATTATCAAAAAAACATGTAAAAAAGGACAGCTCGTTCAGTCCCTTATGCTTAGACGAGCGAAAGATGCAGAAAAAAACCCCTCCGGGACTCAGTGTCTTTACCTTATCAGACCTACCAAAGCGCTGAGGGATGGAATGCTTGCCCAGCCCGGCCGGGAATAAATCGCTCGAAAATTCTGGGTGTCAGCAGCGCCTCTTACCTCTCACCTACACGAGCAGGAGTACGGGAAAATCCTTAAAAAAGCAGGGGAAATGTAAACTGACCGTGTTCACAAGTCCTTCCATACTTTGGCCATTCACATAGACAGGTGAAATCGTCGTTGGTGGACGTGCAGGCTCGTGGACACCCGGCAGTGGCACAGGGATCCGTTCCACATTCGCGAATGTTGGCCCCGTGTTCAGGACGGAGAGCGATCGAACGCCCGTTGAGTCGGAGCTGAACGTTTTGAGTGCGGTTATTAATGCCCATACTCCTTGATTTATGGAGAAATTCCTTTCGAACTTTTTCGCCAATGAAAAATTGAGCATCTCGAGCGCATGGATGAAGCCTGTGGCTGAAATATTTTTCGGGAACGATCGCTCCCGCCACGTTCTCTTACAAGAAAAGGACATGGTCTCTTTTCTCATTGTTAGATAAGGACATGGTCGCGTTTTCTGTTTCTCGTTTTTTTTTGTGGTTTTTTCAGAATATGACTTCAGGTCGAAGCCTTTTGAGATGTTCGCTATAAAAGCTAAGAAAATTTCTACAGCCATGGTGTAAATTAGTTAGTTGGGACAATTTTTGCAAAAAAAAGAAGAAATAGAAAAGGATTTTTCAAACACGTGCTTGGATATGGAGGAATTGGTGCTCGGATTTTGAACGAATAGTCATTGAAACGTTGTTTTATCAAATCTTCCCTAAGAGGAAAACTTTCGACATTAGTAGAGCATTGATCTTTTGCTATTTAGTAGAAAAAGAAAAGAACAACTATACGAAATAAGAATAGGAAAATTTTAAATAAGATGTATAAGATAGGAATAACTATTTATCTGGCCGGTTATTTTATTTATTTCGTGGGTTATTTATTCCCTTAACACTATTCTTTAACATAGAAAGTGCATAGTAAATACCAAGACCCCGAAAAACCTTTAAAATCGGGGTTCACCACATTAGTGATGAATTTCAGGTGATTGGGTCCTACTAGATACTTGAAATCCTCCTTCAAACTTGGAGTGCCCATTCCTACCAATTTTTTCAAAAGCGACTAAAGAAAGGGAAACAAACGACGGAGGAATTGATGAAAGACGAGAGAAATGAGCAGTTTATGAATGGACGCTGCTAGTTTTAAATTAAGCATTAAGTTAAATTAAGTATTAATTAGTATTAAATTTTTAATTAAATCAAATTATTGGCAAAAGTTTCGAATATTCATTATATAGTAGGAAAAAGAAAAATGAGCGCAAAATCAAACCTTTTTCATGCAACCATGGAACCCAGCGATCACCGACAGGTGATGAGGCAGCACACCATCGTAGCCACCAAGGTAGATCGTTCCCGGTTTGGTAAGTTGCCCTCGGATGGAAATCAGCTGCGATTCTACCCACGACTGTCGATCCACCTGAGTGAAGATGAGTGGTAGTCGAAAAGTGAAAAGGAAAAGGAAAAGGATTGAAAAAGGAGAGAAAAAAGTAGTAAAAATGGCTCACCTTCATCAGGATGCCTTTTCCGGTTCGCCAGATTTCCGCTCGATGCCATTGATGAAGAACGACCGGTGCCTCTGATCTGAATAGAGGGAAACTTTCGTCACTTTAATTCTATTATTTACTTATTTATTTATTCATTCACAAAAGACCACGACTACGGTATTTTGCTCGATCTATTTTCTCTTTGTGTTTCGTCTGCTCATGTTTTCTGCCATTCTAAGCCGTTAAGCATGATCGTTAGGCGATTGCAGCTCTTTGAAAAGATTTAAAGGGGATTTTCAAGTCTCTGGAGAGCCCTTCTCTATAGTGGGGCCGATGAAAGTGTTGTCGTTGTACAACAAAAGATTATAGTTCATCAATTCCGTTGGTTCCACCAGAATTTTGCCCAAAAGAATAAACGGTAACAAGAGAGTAAACCATAACGGTAATGTGAGCACAGGTACAAGAAGAAGGTCGCTAAATACGAAGAAATTCAAATGGTACAGTAGTAACAGTAGTTAGTTGAGACCTGCAAGGTCGAGCGATCGATCCCAGCCCTGGACCACCAAGTTTTTTTGTCGAGTCGTTTGAAAGCAGCAGTTTTAATGTTTCTGCAAAATTTCTAATGTTATCCTCCTGCTACCTGAGGAACCAACCCCTCGAGTGTACAGAAGCTCCGATGGTCCCTTCAATGCCTCATAAATTCAGTTCTTGTGGCGAGGTCAAGCCACAGGGTTGTGGACCACATTAGTGCACAAACATTCGCTGACAAGAGTGATGAATCCCCAGAGAGAGGCGTCATCAGTTCACCAAAAAGAGTCCGGCGAACTTCCGTCCGTTGTAATGACAAGTTGCGCACGTCTGGGGAGCGGTTTGATGTGCCCCGAGGCGGTGTTCCTTTGGCGCTACACTGCTTTTCGAAGAAGGAGTATTTCTACTGCCTCGGATGAAAAAAAAAGAATAATGTAGGTAGGAAATGAAGGAAGGAAGGGACGTTTGCTAGCGTCGTGGTCTCCGAGAATCCTTTGAGCTCCAAACTAACTTGAGGACACAAAATTCTGTCCAGAAATATCCCTTATGGGCGTTTGCTAGGTCTCCCTAGATTCGAAAGGAGATCCCTTCGAACTTCGAAAAGATTTGTGGACATAACCATCGTTCACAGTTCCATTCCGAATTCTAGATGAACCATAATTTTTCTCCCGGTAACCCATGTAACCGCCTCCGTCAAAGCTTCAAACTTAGGTGAACAGACCTGGGCCCACATTCATCATTGATAAACCTCCGCTAAACCTAGAGATATACCCCGAACGGCGCGCACCTTCCTCTATTTATCCTAAACTTCCTATGCTAAACGCAATCTCTCATCGACTCTACCGTCTGGTTGTGGCTGCGCCGTGGTTTCGCAGACCGCTCGTCCGTTCATGAATCTGGGCCCTGATCTAAACATTTCACCTTATTCCAAATCGTGATTATACCCCGATGGCTTACTTCCCTTGAAGGGATTTCACACCTCGGTGTGATTGTCTGGTCTGTGTTCTGTCAACGCAGCAAGGGCAACAACATTTTAAAGAGGTGCCTTCTCGAGGAGGATAGGGAAATTCTGAGAAATTTTAGATTCTGAAAAGAAACGGCTAAAATGCTCATTTTCTACGACCTGCTTTAAAATCTCAAAAATGTTTTTGGTGAAGTCTTTTCTATACAAAGTACTTTTCTATCAGAAAACGCGTTATTTTTTCTTTCTCTCTTTCGCGCTTAGAATAATCACCTCGAAGGATTCTGTTCGTAGCAATACGTACATTTTCCTGGGTATAAATGTACTTCGAATGAGAAAGAGTAAAAAACTAAAATAACCGGTAAGGCGTGTACGAAATTCTCATCGAAAACGTCTCGAAAGTGGTGCTTTCGGTGAAACGCGGTTCGAAAAACCATCAATCTAGCGAGGCAATTAACTAGATTGCGTGCGTAGGAAAAAGTTTCGGAGAACTTTCTTGCACAGCGAGCAGCTGGAATTGGGGTACATGCGTGGGCTTGATAGCTCGCGAACTTGGGTAAAGGTGAAAATTGCTGCTGAAAGTAACCGATAGCGGTCGAGCGAGTACATTTGTGGATAACCAAAAACACTATTATGGGTATCTTTTAGAAGAAGAAAGTGTCTCTAGCTACTCCACTAGTTCAACGTCATCCCGGACACTTTGCATGCAAACTAACCAATAACAACTTCTTCCCAACTAAAAGGGTCCATTGTGTGAGCTCCCGGAGGGTAGCGTCGTTTATGGGGCGCAATTATGTCCATAATGGATGGCTGTTTGTTTTCGTCGGTTCGACCCCTCTTGAGGGTCTTTTTCGTAAAAATATATCTACAGCCGATTGTACTTGGGAGCCTGGACGGATAGAGGGCTTGATCAAACACCAGACAGCTTTTATAGTCAAACGGATCTATGTATATATCTTGAAATGCAATAGGGTGATAAGCTACAGTGATAAGCCAACTTGAAATATTTATAAAAACAATCTATTGCTCAGGAAGAGCCCGCCATTGAGTCTCCAGTGACGGCACCACCACCAATAGGGAATTAGGATTTCTACTCTAGGAAGGAACTGGAAAACCTCAAAAAGCTGTGTCATTGAGTGGAGTGTACATTAGGACGATCGAGAATCAGGTGGTATTCCAAGAGTTTCCTCCTTTCCCCTTTTTTGTTTATTTATTTATTTATTTATTATTTACGTCCAAAGACGCGCCAAAACACACAAATAGCACAATAATGTTATACTTTAACTGAAACGAATTCAAAAAAGGCAAAAGCAAGTTTAGAACCTCAGCAAAGACTCGGCTGGCACTATAATCTTAAACCACTGTTATCAGCTTAGGAGTTCTCAACTGGAAAGAAGCAAGCGTCCACGGCTCTAACGAAGTGGAGCCAATTAATCGAACATTAGGCGCACGAGAAGGTCCAGCAGAGGACTTTTTTATTGAGAGAACTTTCCCTGCTGGCCTTCTAACCAGTGTCTCCTATCTTACACGTCTCAACCGCGATCTTCCTCCCTCGGGCTAACTAAGCCTTCCATCCCTTCGGCGGGTTGAATTGGTACCATACCCGTCTTAGAAGCTGGAGGCACTCAATTGTACAATTTCTGGCCCTCCACAAGTCATTGTTTAGGCCAAGTACGCATTCAACATGCCTCTACGAATCTGAATGGAAGTTGAAAACGTGGCGCGTCTTTGGGGGATTGATCAGCTCGGTTACTTTCCCTTTACTAGTACCTTACTTTTTGAAGTGGTCGGCGTTGAACTCTGCCCTGAGGCAATACCAATCATTCGTCTTCCATTCAAAATCGTGAAAAGCTAATCTGGGCTCTTACCTTCCTAACCATCTTATCGATCAGTCACACCAATCATTTGTCTTCCTTTAAAATCGCGGGAAAAGCTAATCTAGTCTATTACCTTTCTTACCACCTTACCAATCAACGTATTTACCTTCCTTACAATTTTTACTTAGATTCCGCAGCCCATTTTTTTCAATTCTGTAGCTCTTCCTTCTTCCTCTAAGTTCTACGTCGTCACTTCAACCTCTTTTCTGCACTTGCTCAGTTGTCGCACAGAATTGGTTGCATTTCGTCGGTTGAATTGTTGTTTTTGTTGTTCTGTCCATGAAATATTATCATGTTGGATAAAGTATAAAGTAGAAAGTCCTATGGCAATCCAGCTGTACGTTTTTAGCTGGGAAACCCTGCACAGCCGAAGTCCGATTGTGTGTGGTGATTCGTTGTTTAGCACTGAACGCGAAATGCTCCCAGACCAACAACAACAAGCTGCCTCTGAATGCGGCCGATCTCGGCCGCACAACGCCTCGAAGCGATTTTTCGCGTCGGCGACGAAATGAGAGCAGCCGGCGAAAGTCGTTTAGTTTCGTGAGCGTGTGGTTGTTTTCGACGTCGCTAATGCGCGACGATGTTTCAAGACCGAATTCGCACAGCATCGACTCCTAGACAAATTGTTTTCTCACCCGAGACCCCCACAGAATCACTGTCGGTGAAGGAAACCGATCCGTTACCCTGCCACCAGGCTTATTTGCAACTCAAAGGTGAAGGTCTCGGAGTTGATCAGTCTCCTGAGGTCGCATTCGTGTTCGATTCAGAATCGTAGAGGTATGGTGAAGGCGTATTTGGCCTATACTCTGACTTGTGAGGGCACACCGCTATACAAACCCAGTGTCCTCACCTTCCCAAACAAGTCTGGTACCAATTTACCCTACCGAGGAGCGATGAAGGGCTTGGTTGGCATGGGCGAGGATTGATCAGCCGTGCGGGTGTCAGTAGCGCCTCTTGCCACTGCACCACGCGCGTTCGCCACTACCGGTAAGCATTCATAAACAGTAGAAAAATGTGGAATTCATAGAATACAGTATTAAACACAACTCAAGCAAAAGCATTTCTAAACATTCCTGCATCCTTACAGTATGCACATACAATTTTTCCGCGAAACACAGTTTTATTGTTTGGGTTTTGGTGTTCGGGTGGGTATGATACGAACTTACCCGACCACAGAGGGATGGAAGGTTTGGTTAGCCCGAGCGGGGAACGGTCGTTCGACCTTGGGGTTGTTAGCAGCGCCTCTTGCCACTGTACAGTGCGCGCTGTATTTGCAGCTAAGGGTCGTTTATACTCAGCGGCAGAGAACAGTGAAGTAACAACCAAGACGGTGTCGGAAACGAAGGGTAGCTGTGCAGCAGTAGGCAAGATGATGATTAGCAACGTTGGACAGGAAAGCAAAGAGCTTGGCCTAACCATTCTAATCAGTTCTACCGCACTGTCGCTTCACTGCCGAGTATGAACGGACATCTGACCTTTCCTCACTCACCTCAGTATCGCCGTGTCGGCTCCCATGGTCACCTGAACGTTGACGTAGCCGCGCTCCATGTAAACGGCCAAATATCGACCAGCATCCTGCCAGTAGAACAACAATCCGGCATGTTGACTTGGTTTGAAGTTCAGCCGCAGATCCAGATAGTCCACAATGTCCGCCGGTGCGGCACTCGTCACGTGTGACACCCCGGAGAACTCGGCCACTTTCAGAGCCGGCAGCAACTCGTCCGATACCACCGTCGCGTTGGGCGTGACTACTGCAAATCGAACGTAGACAGGAACCACAGGAACCAGAAACGCGCCCTGGGCGGGATTCGAACCCGCGTTTCACAGAAAAATATTTTTTCAGACAAAACACAACAAGATTTATTCATGTATTCATTTTGATGAGATGCCGATGGGCGATTTTGAAACAAATAAAAATAAAAGTAAATATATTTGTTGTTGGACGCTTTTACTCCACAAATAAGGAAAAGCTTGAACTCTTACGAAGAGAAGTTCGGGAGATTTTTCAAAATTTTCTGAGAGCATAAATGACCCGAAGCTAAGGCAATCATCCAGATGTAATACACGAAGAATGAAGCTCTTGCTAATTTCTTTTTGGTAGGAAAATGACAGCTTTTACAGAATTATTTTCGCACAGCCATGTTCTGTTCCGGTTCGGTGATCGTGACAAAGTTAGAACTCTTAGTTCTAACTTCTAACATAATAATTAGCATGCAAGTGTAGAGAAAGGTGATAGAGGAACTAATCTGATCTACTTGTCACCTCTTATCACCCTCGGTCGTTCTAGCTAAGGTGACCAACAGCATTTTACTCGTAACGATTTCGAGACCTTAACTCTAGGAAAGCTAATCAAGCTGGACACATAATGCTAATGCAGTGCTTTGGTTCTCGACGCAGAAGTTGGACTAACAGAAAAAGCTTCAAAGCAGCAAATTGCATGCTTAAAGTAAAAATAAAGCCTGAATTTGAGGTTAAAAATGGGATCGATTGAAACCACGGACCATCGTGAGGGCTAGAAAAAACACCTACGAGGATCCCATGATTTTTGCAGCAGAACAGACACAACGAGATCTTTATTTTACTTCCAATCCTATCCTCTGTAAAGCAACTTCACGCCAGGCTTTGTTTGAATTTTTGAATTCTATATCAATTTAGTTTCAATTTTAGTGAAAAAACTGAATTTGAATAAACATTAGCTTGCATATTTATTCAGGCAACTTAATACAAATAGAAAACGGGATAAAAAATGTGGTTGTGCTCTGACTACCTCTAGGAACACAAAGATTCGTGAAAATTTCACGTACATTAGTAGATGGAGCTAAGTAATTCTCTCAGAGCGAGACCTATAGTCACTTTCACCATAGAAAAAAGCTGGAAGCCTTCCCAAGTTCATTTTCTATGCTTTTTTCATCTTTTGCGTATACGAGCTCCTAGAAGCTACTCGCTCTATTCACATGGAAGATATTGAAATTTTCTCGTTTTCAGAACTTGCACTAGAGAATTCCATTAATTTTATGGCAGTCTACCGTGTCAGAATGCTCCGGCACCTCTCATCGCTTCGAAAATGATCAAATTTTTAATGTCTACCGACACAGCGTATACCCCGATTCAAAGCTGTAGGATTTTCGAGGTGTTTCATCTCCGCTGCGGTCGTAAACGCCTCAAACGATCAGTAATCGCTTTTGTTTTCCGCGCATAAATGGCCGGATATCAAAATTTTGTCGTTTTTAATTCCTTCCCTTAGGCAGCCAGGAAGCCTTCGTCGCAACCCGGGCAACGACAGCGAGTCGATCGTCATAACAACAACATACTCAAAAATAGGCAAAAAAATCCCAGATTGTTTACCAGCCGAAATCTGCTACCGCATAAATAATTATCGAAACGTGAACGTTGCAAAAAAGAAATTCGTCTGGCCGGAAACTGGAAATGAGTTTGCATGCGGCTGCAAAACCATGGCGTGTGAATTAATTAAACGATTTTTTTTCGGGCAGCATTGATAAATAGAAGGATTTCAGCGGAAACCGTAGGTTTTCTAGACACCGGATACCAGTATGGGTAGAAACCTGCTGTCGTTTCGTTCCTGTATTCATACTCTGCAGCGATAGCGGCCAAACATAGGGCAGAGACGCAGAGGACGCAGCAGAGTGCACGGCGGAACTTATAGACGTTTACCCATGGCAAAATGGCTGTAATAAAGGAGAACGGTTGAAGTTGATCTCGTTAGCACCTCAACGCTTCTAAGACGTTAAAGGCGTTCAACTTTGAATCAAATTTTTACAATTTTTCAGAAGTTTTCTAAACTATCTGACAGGCCATCTTATGATCCTGCTCTTGTGCTTTTAGTCAAAATGGAAAAATTTAAACTTCAAAAGAGAGGTATAACGAACGTCGAAACAATAACCTTTTGGCGGAAGGTTACCAAGAGCACTAATTTCGAATGATTTTTATTTAAAAAACCACGTTGCTTGTAGCTATGCTCACTGAATACATGTTTCGCATCCCGTCTACCTTTAAAAACCTCCTGGTAATTAACTGGTATGATTATATCCGCCTCATTTTGAAGATTACTTCTGTCTCCGTTGAATCAACAGTGTGAAGGATGCAGCAACTGAAGAAGTCGTTTTGTCAGGCTCAAGAAATGGACGGATTTCAGCTGGGATATGTGAGTAAACCCATTAGCAAACCCCTATTAACCCTCGATTCGGTTCCATTAAACCCTCCAGTCATCAATTTTCGGTGGGACATACTAGAGGTATATTCGGAGGTATAACACATCTCACGAAATGTTCAGAACCTTGACGGTGCCGCTGAATCAGCCATATAACCTCCGCGTGTCAGGGACCCCAATGTTCATGAATCAGAAATCGCATGGCATTCGGGGTAAGAAACAGGTTTAATGCATGAGGGTGAATGATACCCCTGCTTGGTTCATGAATAGAGGTCCAGTATTCGCATCAGAGCATTGGCGAACTTCTGTTGATCCACTTCCGAAGCATGAACAGAGCGGGTTTCTTGGTTTCTCGTTGAAACCATAGGTATATTATACACGTGGTCATTTACCAGGGCCCAGATTCATCATTGGTAAACCCCCGATAAACCCCGAGATATAGCCCGAACGGCGTCCACGTTTGTCTACTTATCCTAAACTTCCTACGTTAAAAGCATTCTCTCATCGACTCTCCCGTCTAGTTCTGGCTGCACCGCGGTTTCGGAGACTGCTCGTCCGTTAATGAATCTGGGCCCAGGAGATCTTGGACTTGCCCAGAAGTGATAATCCTAGAAGACAACGAAGGGACCTACTTACAAATATTTTAGTGTTGACCCTGAGACGGCCGATGCCCATCTTCCGGAGTCCACGCGTGAAAAACAATTTCAAAATGCAAATCTGACCGTTTAGCCTCAGTAAACCATCCACCCGAGTCGGGTAAACTCATCCTTGTGGCTTTAGATGGGTAGAAAACCCTCCAACTCTCCCAACCGATGACGTCAAGGTGTGCCTTGCACTTTTCTATTGAATTTACGCGTTCGTTTCAGCAGTTATTGCTTCTTCGCATCCGTTTCTCAACGGCCGTCGAAGTTGCCATGGAAATAAATTGAAATTGGAAAAAACGCAAAAAGTTTCCAATGACTTTTAGTGTGGATTTTCCGCGAATGTGTTCTCTATAAACCCTTTACCCTGGTCAAGAGATGGAATTGAGGAATTCAGAAGAATCAGGAAACTTAAAGCGGATTAGAAAAAGATGAAGAAGATTGATAACCGTCCAGAGCTGTCCTCCTAATCACCTCCAGGAGTCACTGAAGACGGGCCGAGATGCGATTACCAAACACTGAGAAAAATTGGGTGAAATATTGACAATATCAGCCACAATTTTATTATTTTCAATAAACTATTCTTTTAGCGGGGAATACTGTAAATGAGAATTAGAATATGAAAAAAAGGTGGTGGAAAGTGCAAACCATCGACGCGGAAGTGGAGCCAACTCTAAATTGACAATATAAAATGCATGTACTTTCTTTTTCATCCATGGATGTCCTTTTATCCTCATCCATTTTAGTGAAAATTCTTTTGTCTTCGCTGACTAACATTAGAAATGCAGAGATCGATCCAAAAATAATTTTAATTGTGATCACGCCAACCTTCCAGGTACAGGACATTATCCTCCGACATTATCCAGAAATTAGGGTCCTGTTCACAGAAATAAGATTAAGAAGAAGAAGAAAGAATAAACAAGAAGAAAAATAGGAAAGAATAGAGAAAGACTAGAGGAAGACGACGAATGAGAAAATGTTGCGAAAGAAAGTACTGTGTAGGGCGCGTTTTCGAGAGTAAGCAATGTTTACTTTCTAAAATTCACGGCTACCTTCTCTAAATTCTCTAAATTAACCCTCAACATCTACGATTATACCATAGAATGTGCTACACAACTCGAATCATCACTGGGTTTATTATTTCACCCAGGTTTCTACAATGGCTTCTACCTGGAACGCGAAATATTTCCCGTTTCACTGGCAGTTTTTAAAGTGTACTTTAGAGTTCTCCCCATTGAATCTAAAGGTAAGGTTAGATGCTACCGAATTCATATGCTGTATTCACTGCCCTATTAATCTCGGTAGGTATGGTAGAAAACAAGGTTTCTACAGAAAAAAAGGACGCTAGATGAACCTCACCTCTAGGACAATCGATGTTTTCCAACATTTGTTTTTGTTTTTGTTTAAGTTCCATTTCATTTTTTCTTTCGATTGAGTTTTACCTGCTCTTTGTACCTCTAACTATTTCTACCACATCTGTGAAAAGGCGCAAGATAAATAAATAAATTGCTGACCGAACCAAAAATCTAAGCTTTTAGGGCCCACTGATCCACCTAGCCATACCCCTTGGCGACTTTGATCGAGCAGATCGATGATCGACTGGAGGTGTTAGCGATTATGCTCAATGAATGATTAATTAGCGGCTGAATTATAAACAGCCAAAATATATGACCAATATATACTAAAAACCAAGGTAATCCACCTATGGTTTCAACTAAAAACTGACGTCGTGAATCTGATATTCAAAGACAGCCCTAGAAGAATACCAACGACATTTCTCCTGCTCAGCAACGGCTATTAACCCTCCTGCAAACTTCAGAATGGAAGAAGCTGGTTTTCCAAACGCCCGAGAACGTGCACTTCACTTGCAATTAGAGCGGCTGTGTCTTCCAGCAAAATGGATTTTCCTGAAAACGTGGAGGAAGGAAAGTTCTGGAAAGTCTACAGAGCTAACTACTAGGTTCGGCCAACAACCATGATTTCGCCGAGGCAAAGGGTAAAATTAGGCCGAACATCAAGCGGTGAGTTAGTAATTACAGAAACGTTCCGATCAAAGATGAAGTTTTTCTGAAAAAAAAACTTTTTTAAGAATACCGAGTCGACAAGATAACGTCTTACGAAAAAAATTGAGAAAAAAAATCGATGATCAGTAAGGAAACATG
Source organism: Nippostrongylus brasiliensis (assembly GCA_030553155.1). Taxonomy (NCBI): domain Eukaryota; kingdom Metazoa; phylum Nematoda; class Chromadorea; order Rhabditida; family Heligmosomidae; genus Nippostrongylus; species Nippostrongylus brasiliensis. Next base: position 3,920,233 of record CP130733.1, read on the forward strand.
AAATACTTATTTTCATGTTTTCTTACTGATACTTTTATTTTCTTCATTTACTGACATTCTTACATGCCTCCTGCATTTTTATTTTCTTCATTTACTGACATTCTTACATCTTTCCTCATTCATTAGGGCCCGCGTGGTGTAGCGATAAGAGGCTGATCGACTCGATTTATTCTCCCTTCATTTACCAGACTTGACATTAGTTACATCTTTCAAATACGCATCATTCATTCTTCAAACGCCGGCACCTTTACCTTTATTTTCTTCATTTTCAACGTTTTCCTATTTCTCTCCCATTTCAAAAGATTTTTTAGACATTAGTTATTATTACTTTTAGTATTTGTTGATTTATGGATCAGGGAAGACCAACTTTTTCATATTTTCAAACCTACGATCATCTGTGAGATTCTTATCAGATCGAAAGGTAATTGAAGGTACTAAAGGTGGAACGGAGATATAGGTACCCGGGGTAAGTAGAGGATCTGAGTAACTGTCATGAAGTGATGACCTTCCACTGAACGATAAGCGAGTAAAATTAGACGTCAGTCGTCCGCTTCTAAGCTTCCAAGCAAAATAAAAAAAGAATAAAGAAGAAACTAAATTAAAATAAGCAAAGTAGACAAATGGTAGGAATCAGTCCAAATAGACTCCAAAAAGGATAAAAATGTAGAAATAAATTAACAGCTGACCTGTTCGCACCACCGGAGGTGAATAACTGGCGGTGGTGGACGGAGCCGCGGTGGTGGAGGTGGACGAGGTGGTGGAGGTGGTGGTGGTGGACGGAGTCCAACCGTTCATTTCGGCTAAAACACGTTCCGATACAAGTCGTTCGAGGAACATACCGTAGTAGTCGTACGGTAGGGTGGTGCGGGCAGGTACGATGAGCACGGAGATCAGCACCACCGGCCACATGGCTCACCGCTTCCAAGCTGAACAACGCCTCAGGGGCCAATGGACAGCCACGCCCCGCCCGGCTGCACCTTCGAACGCCGACGGCTGTGTGAGGAAGCCGTCGGCGATGGAAAGAATTCGATCGTAGACGCGCTTGTCGCCGATTAATATTCCCCGGCTAGTTTAGAGCAAATCGAAATGGAATTTTGATGGGGTTATAGAGGAAAATTAGTTCCGGCTGTCCGTTGTTCGAACTCGTTTTTTTGTAGCCAATTCTTTGTTTTATTCCTCTAAGTCCGACCAAACGCCAAAAATTTGACTACTTCCTCTCGGTTTTGATGTCGGATAGAATATATAAATAAATAAATAAATAAAAAGAGGAAAGCAACAGCATCTATCCTAGGAATAGCCTGCTTTGCTACGGAACATTTTCTCATTCGTCGCCTCTACTCCTCCCCACGGAATTCCTTCTCCTCGATGAATTCCTATGGAATGCCTCTTCTCAGAAAGTTCTACACAGTGTTTTCCTACGCGATTTCTATCCCTAGACGGACTTCTATGGATCGTTTTAGAATGTTTCTTGACCACCGACAGTAACGGCCACTGATTTCGAACTTCTAGCTCCCATTATTCATCATCCTGTCATCCCTGTTGTTAAATTTGCTGTCTCTGTTTTTTTTTGTTCCTTTTCTTTTCTACCATTTCGTTGTACTTACCTCTCTAACTCAGAAGAATCGTGTTTTAAGTTGTCTTTTTCAATTGACTGGTGTGTTTTTCTACGTGGAACTGATTGTACACGTCTCAATAAAGTAGATTAAAGAATAACCTGCTTTGCTATGGAATCGGCCGTCCCAGGGTAATCTACCTACGGTTTCAACTAGAAACCAAGAAACCCGCTCTCGGAAGTGGTTCAACAGAGGAAAACAGGCTATTCTCTAGTTATCTCTCCCTAATTTCTTTCATTCCACAGGCATTCCATAGGAATTCCTTTTCGTCGATGAATTCCTATGGAACGCCTCTTCTCAGAAAATTCTACAAAGTGTTTCCCTACGCGATTCCTATCCCTAGACGGACTTCTATGGAATAATTTATAAATTTGGAGATGCTAGGTTATTCGCAAAACACTGACATCGAACGGGAATTGAACCCGCGTCTTTCTGTTTCCGGCAGACTGCACTAACCACTGTACTACCGATGTACGTTGCGCATCCCAATAACCTAGCATCTCCAAATTTATAAGTCAAACAACTAGTTCTCGTCTATAAATCGGTGAAACAGAAAGCGGCAAATAGCAGAATAGTTTCTATGGAATGATTCGCTCATAGGAGCGCTGTCGATCCCTATGCTTAAATGGAATCCTATCAAATGTTTCTCCTCATATGTTCTAATGGAGTCTTTTTCTTTCTTCCTAAGCACTCCCTATCAATTTGATGGATCCTTATGAGATAATTCCCCTCTGAAACATCTGCGGAATGTTTCTCTTCCCTCCTAGGGATCCCCTGCTTCTGGATGGATTCCTATGAGAGGTTCCTCTTCGGAAATCCTTCAGAGGATTATTTTTGTTTATTGCAATGCTCCTACTCCAGTATTTTTATCCCTCAGAGTTCCCAAGCTGCATAATATTTTACTTTAAAGTTGGATTTACCTTAATTGAATGAATCTGATTTTGTATGTTCTCTGTACTTGACATCAATCGTACCTTTCTCTGTGGGGCCAAGACGGCTTCATTGCGATCTTCAATTCCTTTTTTCCTTCAATTTTCGCATGACTACCTCCAGAAATTAATGAAAAGTTCATCCGCACAAATTAATCGAAAGTTCATCATTCCCTTCTTGCACTTTACACCATCAACGCAATCCGCTTTCCTAGTTGTTTCTAGTTCCTTCAGTCTATTTTCAATGATTTCAACGTCATTATTGCATGTCCAGTCGATATTTGGCCCAGAATAGTCATATTTCAAATCCCCCCTTGAGGATTGCAAACGTGTGGAAAGCGTCCGACGGGAAATGTCAGAAAAAGATGGATGATCGAGGGTTTTCCATTTCTTTCCAGCCTTTTCGGCTTTGTTTCGCCTGTTGAGCGAGGCGTGGTTTCATAAAGCAATGAACACTGGAAGATTATTAATAGAATAGAAAATTACTCTTGAACGAATCGAACAGGGTTAGGTAAATAGTAAATAAGATTGATTTTGACTACGACGGTCTATTTTAGCGTTTTTTGTAGAAAGAAAAATAGGCTTATAATGCCCTGGCTGCAAAGTTGGCGTCTTTAGACGCTTAAAGGTCGATTTATTCTTCGCTTTTGAAAAGGTCTTTCCCTACGCCGAGCAGATTAGCACGTTTTGTTTATTTCTTGAAGAAACTGATTGAGGCTGGAGGATTTGCAAGAATTTCTTCCTTACTTGCAAGATTTTATTTGTAGTACACCAACATGCCGGAAAAATTGACCTCATTTGTTGACCGTGTGACGTAAATTGCCAATTTCCTAGGGTTATTTTTCTTTTTTTCACATTTGTGCAGCTCTGCTCGGAGTAGCTCAAGCTTCCAAATATAAAAATAGGTCAATCAAGCGCTCCAGATGAAGCACCCGCCCAGAAATTTTATCATCGCAAAATTGACGAAGGTTTTTCCTTTTCGTTACCAACTTTTAAGCTGGCGACAATTTCACATAACCCTTTGCTCAGCTAGAAATCACCCTATACCCAAATTTTATTCACCTGAGGTTTGCTCAACTAGATTATCCGAATTTTGCCACATCTCCATATTGAAATGTTGACGAGGAACGGCCGTAAACAGCCAGCGGCTCTCTAGGGAGCTCAGACGAGAGAGGAAGTTACCTACACCCCAAAAACGCAAGATTGTAAACTAGTCAGCCATTTTGAATTATTTTTGTGTTGGCGATTCCAAATTTAAACTTAATTCTGGCCAAATATTAGAGGTGTAAATCACCGTACCATGCTCGTAGAGTCGACCGGTGGATAGATCGATTTCTCGGATTTTCGGCTGTGGAGCCGTCTGGGCTTGTGTTATAGGATTGCAGTACTCTGAAATCAGGAACCATGAGTGATCTTGTGCGCCTTTCCTTGATATCAATCAATCAATCAAAATCAACAGAAATTCCACAGTTCATCGACCAGGCACTTCCAACTTTGAGGCATACATTCTCACCTAATTCCTGTAGGTTCACCGCAGTGTTCACTTCGTTTTCTGTATCCAGCAGCACGTCGTTGTTGATGATCAACTGAAAAGTGGGCAAAATAATAAAAAATATCAAATAAAATATCATAAATAAAGCGAATCGTCGTCCAACCTTTCTCACACAGCCATGGAATCCGCTTCCGGTGCCGACTTTGCTCTCAATGGCGTCGATTCGAGACGGCGCACCGCCGAGGAACACACCTTCGTCCATTGAGATTCCTTTGTAGAACTTGAAAAAAAAAGAATTTTGAAAAAATTTTGGAAAAAATTACAGTAAAAAGGAAGACAAATAATAATGGGAAACAAAGGTAAAGGTAAAGTGCGTTTACCAGTCCGCTCTGGACGCGCCACGCACTCGTCTTTCATCCAGAATCCTAGAGACCTGGTGAATGCGAGAATGCATATTTGGCCTATACAATGCCTTGCTGGGGCCAGCCGCTATACCAAGTCAATGTCTTTACCTTCCCAGACAAGTCTGGTATCAATTTACCAGACCCCGAAGGGATGGATGGCTTGGTTAGCTCGGACGAGGATCGATCGCTCGACCGTGTGGGTTGAAATAACGCTTTTTGCCATATACCAAGCCGTAACAAAAGTGCCAGCGAATTATTTCTTATCATTCTTCTTTTTTATCTTTTCAGGTTTTAGGCAAACTTTAGACTCCTATTGTCTGTAAATACAGATCCTTCGACCAAAACCTCTTCTGTGACGCTATTTTTGAAATAATCCACCTATTTCCCGAATTCACTCAATATTTTTGTCACTTTTATGGCCCATGATTTATGCCTTAAATGTCATTCGGCCTATTTTAATATGAGTCAAAGCCATGCGAAAGATTGACAAATGGCTCAGACGACGAAACCTCAAAAAAACCTACGCCGGGTAAGGATAATGAGGTGGACAGAATTGAATTCTTCAGGGTGGCAGCTGAACTGTGACGACTATGAATGGGTGCGAAAGGTTTTTTTTTGTAGAAGCTGGTAAATATTTGACGCCATGCAGCGGAGTCAGCTTCATATTCCCATCAAGAAGTCCGCTGTGGGCTTTAGCCATTCACCCTGAGGGCATTCTGTCGAGAACTGTTTTTTCGCAGGTTTTCTTTCCTTCTAACCTTTCTCACACAGAGGTGGAATATTTATTTATTTATTTATTTATTTATCTACGCACATTAGCGCGCTAAAGTCAAAATGGTTAGTCGAACAATTATGGATTTACTGAAGAAGAAACTTAACCAACCAACTTCTTTCAATGTAGGGAAAAAACGATGGGAAAGTCAAGTAGTCATAGCTTTTTTACGCTGACTAACCTTCCTTGCAAATTTTTATGATTGATTTTAATTGCAAAATTTGTGGAAAGATTTGATAAAAGCCGATGCAGTGGGTTACCTAGGAACGCGCCACACACATAGCTTTCATTCAAGATCGCGCTGCAGTTTTGTGCCCCTACCTAGTAAATGCAGTTGCAGAATCTAACTGCTGTGAAAAACAACATAATTCATATTTATGGCTGTTTTTCCATAGAAAAGAACAAATTCTGTCTTCAATGCGCTCCACGCCCTGAAGGGTCCTTGGGTAGAACCAACCTTGTTAAGCCTCTCACCTGGAAAGTAGGGAAAGAATTAGATGGATGGGTATTTGCTTCAGAGAATTGCAGGTTAGAGAATGCTTATTAGACCAACCATCACCTAAAATTAGCCAGACCATTTCCAATTTGATTAAAAATTCAAACATCTGTCACCCATAAAGCGCCCAACCTTTTTTCACTTGGTCACTTATCTCCGGTTGTGTCCCTTTTTTACCCACGCATTCATTTCCCTTTCTTTTATACCACATTATTATTCATGTAATAGATGAAATGAAACCTCACTCTATGCGCTCTCCTTGAACCCATGTCAACCCGAAGAATCAAAAAATGAACCAAAACTGCCAAGTAGCAATTTCATAGCTACTATTTTCTTCTAAACCATATCGTTATCTAGATGATCTAGACAATTTCAACTAGAATTCCCTTAGTTGTGTGTCGCAAACTCTAGACATTCAATTTAAGCATGATTCCCGACCACGGCAACTGGAAATCATCGCCGAAATTCTTTTTCGATCAAAGCAGCTGGGTAGCAGCTTGTCTGGTTTGTCGGCGCAACAGAACAATCCAAGATCATAGGATCAATACCACAATCCAACAGAGAGTTAAAATCGGATTCTGCCAGCCTTTTGAGGGCAAAATCTTGAGCCAGCTCTGGTTATAGACCTACCAGATGAGTGTCCTCTAGTTTTAGATTTATTAACCCAGACGCATTTACCCAACAGCTTTACTTTTTCGTTCAATTTTAAATAGTTAGCAAAATGGAACCGCCATGTTACTGGCTTCGCGTATAGGAACAAAAGGTCTTTCCACCTTGTGGGGAATTTCCACTATGGATCTCCACCATCAACGCGTCCTCGTCCGTTGTCATTAGAGACTTGAAGACACTTGCGTAACTGGCCTTCCCAGGCTGCTACTCATAATGGAAATTAGGTTATTTATGACTTTATAGTTACTCATACCATAACATTCCACTAAATATCTCCGCTCTCCTTTCTCTCTTGTCATTCCAGTGGAAGTAGTGCAGTCGGTAATATGAGCTAACGACGTCTATAATTTCTGGCCTATAGGTGCACAAGGATTATGTTGTATACTACACACAGGCACCCTTAAGCAATAAATATTAAATAAATAAATAAATAAAATATTTATAAATAACCACAATAACCGTAGTTATAATATTATTAAAATGGAGTCCATTTGAAAATTAGCTTCCTTGACATTACTGGTGTCTAGCAATGACATCATACTGCTAATTTGGCCGAGTCGGAAGTGTCCATGAGGTTTCTGATTTGCCATACGGCACGCAACCCTTCCTCTACGATTATTGCCCGAGGGGTTTTTCGAGCAAGCTTCAAAGAACTTTAGGAAGAACTACTGGAAAATCCAAAAAAAAACCTATAGGTTCAGATTATTTCAATTCCTTTTCGATTCAAAAGTTCAAGGGTTTAGCTAAGCGTGCATTGCTTACGTATTAATTGGTTTGTTCTTCTGATGTTTGCTGTCATCGTCTTTCTTTGGTTGTTTCTTTTTTCTCTAACGTGGGTCTTAAATTCACGTACATAAATAAAGAATAATAAAAAAATCAAAGAGTTGCTCTCCTGAAACATTGTCCGTGCGCCAACTTTTTATTAAAGGATACAGCTTCCGGTTGCTATAATTTGGAGCATTTCATGGCTCCACCCATAATTAACTCATTCTACTTTCCTTTTCTTTTCTTTCTTTTCTTTTCTTTCAGTGAGCGCTTTCTTTTCTTTTCTTCATTCACAGAAACCTTCCACCTCAGTGAGCGCTCCAACGGACCACCCAGGTTCCGTTGAAAGGAGAAAAAACGATTTTGGACTCTTCCAGCTTGCAAGCAGCAGCAGGTGCTGCATAAATTTTCCCAGCTCCGACTCGGTCTTGTTTGCTTCTTCGCACTCCACTTCCGCAGAATTCGTTTGAAATTAAAATGGCATCGGCCAAGTCCTTCAAAGTAAGAACTTTCCAGGCTAGGATTCCATACTCCATAGGGCAATGGCCGAAGAGTTTTTCCTCTCCATGAGAAATGTGCAGAGATGTAGAATCATCACGCAACGACGATAAAAACAGGTCAGAAAAAAGACATTAATGACGATTGGCAAATGGCAACACCCCTAATCGACCTCCCCTTCCCATATTTGGGGATCTATTCAGGGTGGGGACCACGAGGTAGTAAGCTCATGGGTAACCCTACTCGAGCCTCCATAAAACAATTACAAAGTTTACTTTTGAGATCTAAAAAGTGAGCTTTTTGCCAGAGGATTTCAGCACCTTTTTCGTTCGTTTTTCCTCTTTTTTGAGGCGTTGGAGACCTTAATAAACTTTCCATCTTTTTACATCTTACCCACTTATCCATAGGATGTCAATCCAATCGGGGCGTTTTTAAAGAGCACCACTCCAAACTTCCACGTTACCCAGGAAGGAAAAGGAAAGGAAATAGAGGCGTTTTGGAACGAGACAGGATTCCTACAGTCTCTTTGATTGCTTGTTTTGCCTATGGGCAATTAGCTCGATGGAAAATAAACAGTTAGGAGTCGCCACAGGCAAAGGTGGGTTAATTAACTAGGTTTGCCTCGTTATCCTCGTCATCCGGGTTAAGGTTAAGGACTATACCTCAAACTTGGGTAATTAAACCACGTACCCACCAAACGTGAACATCCCAAATTTCAAAACATGCTTTTCAACGTCAGATAGCCCATGGTAGTTTTATACCAACCACGTGTTCTTTATTTGACACGGATTTCTTTGAGAGAAAGTTAAGCGAGGTTTGTGGGCTCGTTCTACCCTACATGCTGGTTACCTTGGGTACATGCACTTGCACAAATCTTCTATGAGTCAAAAAGGCAAAAGGGAGAGTTGGGACCGTGGTAAGGGGCGCTACTTACACTCGCACGGTCTAGCGATCGCTCCCCGTACGGAATAACCAAGCCTTCCATCCCTCCAGGGTCAGGTAAGTTGCTACCCGGGCTTGTCTCGGAAAGTAAAGACACTGACATGGTGTAGCGGCCGCCCTCCGCAAGTCATAGTATAGGCCAAATTCGCATTCGCTAGACCTCTACGATTCTGAATGGAAGACGAATGCGTGGCGCGTCATCAGGGGACTGATTAACGTCGAGTCCTTTACCTTTTTACCTTTTCTCCCAATAATGAACCACCTACTCTGAACTGCTCGGTTAGATCGACCATTAGAGGTCTGGTGTCGACTTTCATTTCAGTACGATCGCAGAACTTCCTGTACACTGTGATCGAATGCCATTCGTTTAGAGCGAATGGACCGCGATACATGTCCTCGATGGCTCCTTCTCCGCAGTCATGCCTAAATTTATTTATTTATTTATTTATTTATTTATTTACTTATTTATTTATTTAATTATTTATTTTTATTCATTTACTTAATACGCACCTAGTCGCGCTGACTGTGAAAGTGGTTAGTAGGACACACAAACATGAAAAACACTGGCTAAAAAAATAGAAAAAACAAAACAAAAACTCAGGTGGTTAGTTAAGCGACCATAACTAATACAAAGCGGAAATTTATAATAATAGCGGAAATTTATGATAATTTATTCTTAAATGAAAACTGTAAGCGATAGCTTGAATAAAAGATGCATCTAAATACATACAAGAGTAAACACTGAATACATAAAAAATATATTGAAATCTAAGGTTTCCGTTGGCTTTCACACACGATGTCTGAATTTCTACAATCCTTACTCCCTTGTCGGCGAGGATATGGACATTTTTCTACAGTATCCTATTCCTTACAGTAGGAAAGCTACCGTACGAAGCTGTCAAATAGGGTATTGAGGTATAACAGACCTAAGAATGATGTTCGGACCGATGAGAGCGATCGAAATGTAGTCCTCGGCGTTGAACTGACCAGCAAAGAACAGAATTGCGTCACGTTTTTCCGACGCCCTGAAATGATTACCATTAGAAGGTTTTAAAAAATTAAAAATAGGTGCCTGATTAGAGGTTTAAAGTTTCCTTCTCGAAAAAGTTTTGGATGAACAGAGAAATGAAATGGACTTTACAGGAACCTACACACATTAGGGTGTTGAACGGCAATTCTCCTATTCATAGGACCCATCCGGGGTAGTTTTTCTTTTCATTTGAAAGATTTTATGATAAAATACGCCTTTTTAGCACTTTTGCTCTAGCACTTGTTAACCTTACTAGTGCGCAAGAAAAATCTCTGTCAAAATATAACTGAATTTCGTCATTCTTGGTCGAATTCAGAAACGTTTTCACCCGTTGACGATGAAAGGAAGGTTCCCAGGAGTTCGGAAATCGAACCCCTTCGAGTTGGAGCTGCAGACCTATCAAAGTTTGAAAAGAGCGGAACTTTCATAGCTGAGTTCTCCATCGGTGCCCCTTAGCGTGAATGTACGTATAAATATGGCGGCCAGAAACATTGGGTGGTGGCATCTGCAATTCTGAATGCAAAACGAATGCATGGCACTTCCTTAGAAAAATGAATGAAAATGAGCAATTTCTGTGCCAAGGCTATATTACTTGTGCCATCAAAATCTGTGTCTTGCTGGAAGAAGAGAGTCGTTTACCCTTAGGGGTCTAAGCAGGCCAGTGTTCCTTCTTTACCTCAAATCACTGGGAGGCCAGAGGGTAATAGGGAAAGTCTGAAAGTTATTTTATTTTTGTTTTATTTATGCTTTTGCATTCTTTTTTGCTGTGTGAACAACAGGCATCGGCTATATATGCCAACATCCACTCCTCTGCAATCAGATTAGAGCTTCAGCACATTTTTCAAGAAGTAGGACGCAACATTTTTTGTGCAGAAATTACTCAGGAAGATTAGAAGACGCTTTTTTGCTCCGCGTCTCTCGTCGCCATGACGACCTGGATTAGATGCTTGGAAGTTGAAGAAGTTGAAACCTCGCCGTTTTTTCCAAACTTTTCCTTCATTAACAATATTGCAGAAGGCTGAGAGCGCGTCGGAGAACGAAAAGCTGTGACTATCTGAGAAACACATTCAATAGGGAGTCCTTACAGGAGGGAAATGAAATCGTAGAGATCGCTTGTGGTGATGGAAAAAAGTTATGATTCATGGAAAACGTAGAAGTTGCATTAATGGGACCAAACTCTTGAACTAGGACTCGAACATTTGCTAAGAACCTAATAAAGTAAAAGTCTTTCCGTTCGTCAATAATTAGGTGGGTTCCTCGCAAAAATCTTCTAATATTTTCTTCTGTTTTCATTTAAAGCGCGAATCTTCGCGCACAGAACAAATCACTGAACGAAAACGCCAAACAAAATAGGAATGGGATAAAATCAAGATACAACTAACAACATAGAAAATGGTGCCCTAAATTGAGCAACTATGGCGCAGTGGAAAAACGAAATGAATTTTATTTTTATTATATTTTGTTATCTTTTATTTGTTTATATTTATGAAAAAAGGCTAATAATCGTAAGAATCAGCTTCCCTTGGTCCACCACGAAGACTTTTATGGAGTAGACGTGGAGCGTTTCGTAGTTGTTTACCGCCGGATGAAATTCGATTTACGTCGACAGAAAGCAAATACGAACTACATTCACGAAGCCACAGTAGTCGCCGGCAAATGGAATTTCGCTTTTCAAGTGATTTTTTTTCTTTGTGAGTAGTTTACAAAAGGAAGATTCAAGGCTATTCTAGTTGAGAACTGTTCCCTTTCCAGCTAGAAATGATCGAAAGCATTGAGAGGGTAAAAGAAAGCATTCAGCAAGATTTGTAGTTAGCAGAGAATTTAGAGTTGTTACTTCACATCGGTAAATGAATAATGAATAGTTCTTTTCCATTTCAGCTGCTGAGTTCTTTGAGAAGTTTTCTAACCTTAGAGGTTCTTCTGGTGATTTTTCTAACCTTAGCTTGCTCTCTACTTTCTTCGGAGAATTCTCAGAAATTCGAGATTCGGTTTTAGTGAGAAAAAAGCGCGGTGTTCTCTTTGAATACGGCTGATTATCGAGAGCATAAAGAATTCCTTTTGAACGTGAGAAATGCGCAACTAAATTACGTAACCTATGACGGCCGGTGTAAGGAAAAAGTCTCCGCATCAAAATTCACAGTTAATCTTTTCTACTTTCATGAAGAAGCGCCATGCATCCGTTTTCCTTTCGGAATCGTAGGGGCTTGGTGAATGCGGCTCTTACAAAGACCTACAAGACCGGCCAATGTACAAGTCAGCGTCTCCACCTTCCCAGGCAAGTCTGGTTCCAAATTAACCAACATTCTAGAGGGATGGAAGTTTTGGTTAACCTGAGGGAGAGTTTTTACAGCTATATATTATAGTTTTTTTTAGTTTTTTTAGTTTTTGTCGTTACAGATCAGACGCGGCAAAACCAGTAGAACGTCACGTTGACCTTTTAGAGCAATTCTCTAGAAAATGTATTGTGTCTTTCAGCCTAAACTCTGTCGTACAACAATGTGAATTGTAACGGCAATAAAAGGATGCTTCTGAGGTAACTCCGCCCATCACACTATGCACGGGCGGGGTTACCGCATAGCCACTGAGTCATTTCTGGTTAGAACGGTTGCTCCGCAAGTATACTACAGAAGAAAGACTAGCCGTTTGGCATTAAGAGAATAACGGTTTTGATATATTTGAAGGCCATTGTAAAAAGGTTTGGTATAAAAAGATTCCGCTGGGTTTGTCGATACCCCATGACAAACCTGAACTCGATGGTGATGTTCGTCTCCAGATAGGTGTTGTCAGAGACCGGAAATTCGGCAAAATTGTTGCCGGTGAACGAGAGCGGAGCCGTGTCCTTCTCTCGGGGCCAGATGGTCCGATCTCTCTTCAGACGTGTAGTGCCGGCACTGGCCTCCGTGGTGGTTACCGTCTGGGGCTGGTCGGCAATCACTGGAATTTTTGTTGGTAACCCAACTGTTAGAGATAAAATAGGCAAAGTAAAAGTTAAGATTCCAACCATAGGTTCTCTACTTGACACGGGATTCGTTAAAAGAATGTAATGTGTGTGGGTTTACTCCAACCCTAATTGCTGGTTACCTTAAAGTTCTGCACTTATTTATATCTTGTAAAGGTAAAGGAGTCTGCGCTGACCAGGCCCTTAAAGATGCGCCACGCATTCGTCTTCCACATAGGATTGTAGAGGCAAGGTGAATGTGCATTTGGCTTATACCCTGACTTGAGGGATACCACTTTACTTCTAGAACAAGAAGTATAGTTCAGTTTAATTTTGTTATTCTTTTTCTTTTACTAAATTATAAAGCCTCTCCTAACATGCTAATGAGTCCCGGGTGAGGCTTTATATTTTCCTTGCCTGTTCAGGGAAGAACGAGCTTTTCTATTTTCCTTATCTTTGGCTCATTTAGTTTTTTTTTGTGTCTTGAGGGGACTCGCCGCTATTCATGCCAGCGTCCTTTACTTCCCGGGTGAGTCCGGTAGCAAACTATACCACCCGTGAGGAATAGGCGGCTTGGGTAGTCAGAGTCGCTCTCCTCTACCTGTCCCTAAAACTTATTTTTTAGTTTATTTTCCAATTCCTCATCCTTACCTTTACAGCTGATCCCGTTTGAGAGGAGAACGTGATCATTCCAGCAACCGCACTCGTAGGTTTCCGGTGATAGTGTGATGCATAGTTGCTCACAGAGTAGAGCGTTGTCCGAGCAGGAACCTGGAATCACCGAAGGACTAGAACCCTCAAAATGGCGTGTTATACAATGATTTTTGTAGGGGTACAGGAGCTCGGAGTAAAAAAACACTATAAGTGGAACGGAAAACGAAAGAAAGAAGAAGGGGCCTGTAAGGGGTCAGGGGTGGACGACAGATCGAAAAGGAATGAAGGAGAGACACTCAGTGTACTACCTCTTTCCGCATGGACAGCAGAAATGCTCTCATAAAATAAATATAAAGAATAAACAAAGGGGTCGTTTCGTCCCTACTCTTAGTAGAGCAAGAGAAAAAAGAAAGGTTGAGAAGGAGGAGAAAAAGTAACGTGTAAGGAGACAAGGAAGTGCGACAAATCGAAAAAAGATTGAAAAATAGACACTTAATGTCACAGCCTTGTTCCACATTTCTAGATGATTTTACAAACCACAGCATTCGTAAGAGAAACTACAGTATTCTTCTGGAAACCACAGTTTTCGTAAGAGCAGCGGCTCAGATGCTATATGCTTATCAGAGGAATCTCTAGTTCTTCTCACTTCTCCGAACCGAAAAAAAAGGAAAAAGTAACCCGTTTGGATCGGCTACTTGTTGTCAGACTTCAGTTATTTATTTATTTATTTATTTATTTATTTATTTATTTATTTATTTATTCAAAATATCGGTAACGTAACTAGCACCAACAGAACAAAAAACGGAAAAAAACAGCACCGATAAAAGGAGGTTTGATACAACAGCAAAGGCTCTCAATGAAGACAAAAGTGCTCAGGTTCCATCCCAGATGCCTCAACAAAATACAAGGAAAGTATACTTTTATTCATCATCTGCAGTTAGTAAGTCTCTTCAATGACCTCCAGTCCTCCTGTCCTCGCTGATTACTAGATTATAAATTTGTCTTCTTGGGATTTTCTCCTGATTACTAGATTACAAGTTTGAGTTCCTGGGGTTGTCTATGGTTCCAGGCCTCCTGACCATCCATGTGGTCAGATTTGCCCTCTCGAGCTATTTATGTGCAATTGTCCGAATCGGGGCCTAGCTCGGCACCATATCTCATTATGGGCTTCGAGTGATGCTCAGCCAATTAATGCTGCCCAGACATCCGGAGAACCGAGTTAATAGGATCACGACAGGAAAGAGAGACGGCCGGACGGCGAGAACGAACGAAGAGCTCGATAAATCGTTTGCACAACAACACAAGACTTTCTTACCGACCATGACCATCGCAGCAAAATCGTTTGCAAAATAAGGATAGTCTTCAAATTGGACCCACAGACAGAGGTAGGCGAATAGGTGATATACAGCTTTCAAAAATAAGAAACGTAGTCGTTCAGATAACGTAAAACAGGTTCTAGAAAGATGCTGTCCAAGTGAGAACAGTTAGTTGACTGCCCCAATGTTGCCATGCCGCAGTTTCAACTAATTCCGAGCTGCTTTTCCTTGAAATACCGGTAATTTCTTTTAAAAAAATAAGAAAAAAGTGCTAAAAAACTATCCATGTGAGAACACTTATTTGACTGTTTCAATGATGCCGTGCCGCGATTTCAACTAATTCCGAGCCGCTTTTCCTTGAAACCCCGGTACTTTTTTTTGAAAAAAATTGACGGCGCAGACTCTATTTTTGAGCAGATTTTTGCTTTTCGGAGTTTTTACTTACTCGTTTACGGTGGAATCGGTCTCTGAAGATGACGAGAAGGTCGAAACGTCTAGTCAAATAGTGTGTCCAAAGAGTAACGATTAGAAAAGAAAAGTGTGAACCGCAGATTAGATCCAGTCTTGGAGAACCGGACTCAAAGGACCCAGATCGCATGAAGAAAAAAGCCTACAGATCTGGACAATGTTCGTTGTCTTCTGGTTTTTATTGAAGAACGGGATTAAAAACATTTTCTCGAAATTTGCATTCTATTTTTAACATTCACAGCCAAGCAGATCAATGCCGTCAACTTACCGTATCTCAAACCAACACATACTAGTCCATCACATACCCACAACATACTCCCTTTACCGATATCCTTGCGACAAACGTACCCATATTCTTTCGTAAGCTCCTGCTCATTTGTTGAACAACCCTTTTTATTATTATCCACCCACATCTGCGTGAGGCTTCAGGTAATATTTACCAAGTATTCTGAACAGTGGTAAGCTAACACCCGCACGGTCGATCGATCTTCGCCCAGGCCAACCAAGCTTTCCATCCCTCCGGGTCGATAAATTGGTACCAGACATTTCTAGGAAGGTAGAAACATTGACTTGGTACAGCGGCTGACCCCTGCAAGTCATTGTATAGGCCAAACACACATTCAACAAGCTTCTATGATTCTGAATTGAACACGAAAGCCGCGGCACGTCCTTCGGGGGGGGGGGGTGATCAACGAGGACACCTTTACCTTTACCTTCTCCAAAGGATCCATTTGCACTTTATTCTAAACAGCTTCCAGCATCCACCCCCTCCAAATGTCCTCCCAGCCATCGAAAAAGCTTCGCGGTAGTCAATGGGCTTGTGGAGCGTACTCTTCGGCTTTCCACTGTGTGTTTTCGCCAGAGCTAGAGATTCGCATCCATAAATTTGAGTGTTGAGTGCTGAAACGCGCGTACGAACCGATCATCACATCGTCCATCATCAGTTTGTCGATGGTTCCGTCGGGGATTCTGCGTCGGACGGGGTGCGTTCCTACGAGATGCAATCAAAGAATATCCCAACATCTCATGAAAAACTACTAGCAATGCCCTACAAACTTTCCAAAGTCGGGCGGCTCAGGTGGTGTTTTTTGAGTTGGAGCGATGGGATCCAAATGGATCCTTCCGAGAGGTTTCCCGCAACCAGTTTAGAGCTCGAAAGGTGTTCCTGGCTGGTAAACGACGACGATCATCTAGGCGGGTGTACCCTAGGCGGAAACCACAATCACCCTCTTACCCTACCAGCTATAGATGCTTAGTGGACCTCACTAGCCCACCTCATTAAAGTTAGCCTTTTCATTTTTTTCATTTTTTTTGCATTTTTTCACCATTTTCACTTGCTAGATGGTCATTCATTTGCCTATTACTTTTACGGAGAATTTCATGCGGTGTTGAGTAGCTAGTTTTTCGGACAGAACTCAACTTGTTCCAGACTCTGAAAAAGGCGAGAAATCAGACTCTTCCAACTGACCACGACTATGCCAAAATTCCTCGGAAGCCGATCGCGAAATGTGCTTTAAGAGAAGGAAGTTACTTCAATGGAGGGCTACTGCCGAGGCTTCGGTTGCCCAATTGCTCGAGGCAAACACCCGTGTCCATCATGCCGTTTAGGCCACTCATTCGATGTGTTTTCCCCATCATGTTTGCGCTTTTTCAGCACAAACTGCTCCAGCGCTCAGTCAGCGCTGCTGCGTCCCTCATTAGAGTGGTGCGGGGCTCCTCCCGAGAGGTATCACCGAGACTCCCCTCGTCGTCCGCATCTCGTCACCACCTCGTCCGCTTCAGCGGAAAAAGCGGATTACGTACTCGGGCACAGTTTTTGAGCGTCTGAGCACACGGTGTAAATGCGAGAAGTGCAACTAAAGGTAGTCGTTCTTTGCATGCACTTCCAGTAGCCACTTGAGACCGTCGGAGTTCTTCACGATCGGCTGAGGATTCTCGTCCACGCTCAGGAAGGTAGGGTTACCGACCGCCCCAAAACCTCCAGCAGATGACGTTCTGAAGTGGCGACACCAAAGAACACCTAAATCGAAAACCTAGCTTGATTCTCCCTACATAGTATAGGGCTGGCATGTGCGGTGTGCTCTGAAATTGGTTGCTTTGTCAGATGTCTTGGGGTGCATAAGGGTAAATATAAAGGTGAAGGTGCCGGCGTTGATCCCCTTACTCCTAGCTAGCATAGGTAAATCAGTACTAGACATATTTTCCTTTTTCTACCATGACCCACATCGACCATTAATATTTCTCTTCTTCGGTGGATATCAGTCGTACCCAGCTGTCAGAAAGGAAAGCGACGAATTTTGTTTTGAATATTAGGAATGTCTTTTCCCTCTGCTCGAGTTACTAACTCGCCGAGCTTTGTGTTGTTTTAATTTGATTTAATTTTTCTTTCAATCGAGTTTTCCCTGTTCTTTGTACCACTAACCATTTTAACACGTCTGTGAAAAGGCGTAAAAATAAATAAATAAATATCTGACAACGAGAATCGCGAAATTCCGCCTTGAAGAGGCGGTGGATTCCTCCAGAAAATGTCTAGAAGAGGATGGAGTAAAAGCCGAATAGGTCGCATAATAAATGATTATTAGTGGAGAAAAAGGAGGACTTTCAAGTGATCATGCGAATTTAAACTGGGACTTCCCGCGGCGTAACTTTAGCAGAGCTTTTGGGATGGATTGTCCTTGCGAACGGAAGCTGAGAAGGAGGAAGGAAAGAGGAGAAAGAACAGCCGTTGAAGCAAATCCAGAGACCAATACTCGTAAGCTACCAGAGGACCTAAGAAGAAGAACGTATGTGCCTTCATTCGGTTACTGTTGCCACCCTGCCTCTAACGAAGGGAGAAGTAAAAAGCTTTTGCACTTCTTTTCGTCATCTTCCTATTCTCCTTCCCTTTTTTCGCCCTCTTTACCTCAAAGTTGTGGAAAGTACCAGGTTTTTCTTATCGAAAAAGGGGTTTAACATGTTCTTCTGCAAATAAATGAAAATATCAAGTGAGTCATTCTAAACTCTTCAGCACTTCCTTCGCCCTCTAGAAGCTGGGTAGCTTAACTCTACCGTGTTGAATCGTAGTTCTTTGTGGGTAACGGATAACCCCCAAAAACAGCTCCTTCGTAGAGCCAAGCTGTTCAATTAGTTTCAAACCTCTCCCCTTTCGGCGTTGTTCGGTGTCACCTGGTAGGTGTCACATTTCGGCATGCACAGAAATCGAACGAGTCGGATTGGTTTCCGTTTACATAATTACCTGCTGACACCCGCACGGTCGAGCGATCGATCTCGGCCCGGGCTAACCAAGCCTTTCATCCCTTCGGGGTCGGGTTAATTGGTACCAGACTTGTCTGGGAAGGTAAAGACACTGATTTGGTATAGCGGCAGGCCCCCGCAGGTCATTGTATAGGCCAAATACGCATTCACCAAGCCTCTACGACTTGAATGGAACACGAATGCGGCGGCGCGTCCTCAGTGGACTGATCAACGCCGGCACCTTTACCTTTACCTTTTTAATTACCTGCTTCGCTACCCAAATAGGATCTTATTCTCGAGAATGTTGATCTTCCAGACTCGTCACACTACCTCCAGCTGTTGAACGATGATCCAGACCATTTTGTACGCTCGAAAAGAGCTTTTTCGTAGAGAGCTCGTTCCCTCTGTCGGCTAGCGTAAAATCACTTCTCCCTACGATGAGGTGTCGCATTTCGGCCGGCATGGAGACCGAATGGCTGATTGACTCTCTACCTGCCGGCCGTCCGCCACCACTACACGGCATCGATTCGAGTTCCAGATTCTGCCGCTCCGCTGTCCTCGGGTAAACATCAACGGTGTCATTCATTGACCGACAAGTACCTGCCGAGAGGACATCGGTCGCGGCGCGATCCCTACATCCACTCAAGGTGAACATCGTTCTTTTGCAGAGACTCGTTCAACCACAGACCTTCAAAGTGCTCCGAAGATTAGCGGTGAAGGTGAATCAATGGAGAGGTAAATTGGCTCCAGTTTTATGGTAAACTATTGGTAACCAGATATATCTGAACCATTACAGATGTACCTTACGAAGCAGTAGGAGATCATCTAGACAGATTTGACCACATTGGTAAACGAAACAGGCGGTTTAAAATGACCGAATCGGGTAAATCCGTACTTGACCGTGAACGAAGGCAGAATAGACTCCAACAGGGCCCAGATTCATCATTGGTAAACCCCCGATAAACCCCGAGATATAGCCCGAACGGCACCCACCTTTGTCTACTTATCCTAAACTTTCTATGTTAAACGCAATCTCTCATCGACTCTACCGTCTGGTTCTGGCTGCGCCACGGTTTCGGAGACCGCTCGTCCGTTCATGAATCTGTACCCAGGGTATTCGATATCACAGGATAGACCCCAGCAGACAGCCCTCTGTTCTAACTCAGCAGGGTGAATCCGGGAAGAATCGGGTTTCTTTTACGGCTAGCAGTGGGTTTGCCAATCTGAACCCTGTTTTTTCTAACTCTTATTGGGCTTACCCCTGGATCTACCCTGCTGAGCGTTGATGAATCACGGTCAGCTGGTGAATCGGGTATATCTGATTCTTAATATCGTGGTTTCCGATCACTTCGACCCTGTTTTTCCTAATTCAACTATAGCCAGAAGTTAAACCCTCTTTCTCATAACCATAGTCCTTTCCCACCTTAACGGATATTATTCTGTTACCACAGAAGTGGAGCAAATTTCGGGTTTTACAAAATGTTTGTGAATCTATTTCCCCTAATGATTATTCCAGACTCGCTATTCAGATTTATTCAAACGAGAAGTAGACGATTTAATTTCGACCACATTTTTGAGTTCCCTTCATAGTTTGGTGGGTTTCTCATCCACCCTATGATACCAAAAATTACTTCCAAAATTAATAAATTAATTTTATTTGTGTTCTTCTGTAAAACCTTAAAGTCCACCTTAACGGGGCTCGAAACTTCAGAAGTGAGCTTTGGGTGAATGAAGTGCGCTGATTTTCCGAAGAAGGAAATCATCAGTGTCACTCTTTCCCTTAGTTACTCTATGAGAGCAGAAATCAGCTTCTATGTTGGCTCAAATTCCCTGTTTCCAAAGGGTATAGCAAGGTATCTAAGCCCCTTCACTGCGTTGGAGATGATAGGTGGGTTCCTTTGGGTTTCCTCTGCAATTTTCTCTTCATGTTGCATGACGAATGTCATCGACAGCACGACGACGACGACATGAGGTCGTCTCTCGTTCAGCTATGAATGATGTTCTTCATTTACATAGCTTCGTTTGATTCATAACTATCGCTCGGTCTCGTCGAGGTTAAGCCCCCAGGGGTGAGCCCAGGGCCCCGACGGGGAAAACAACGAAGGATTACGGGTATATGGAGACGAATGAGGTCGGCGCGGTGGCCGGCGCTCACCATCTCTGCCGAAGACTAACCCCGGCCGGGAGAACGATTTCAGAGTTTCAAGAAAATCATAAATTCTGCTCGGCGAGCACTTTCCGAAAAGAACTCATCGAGCCTCTGCTCTGGCAGTGAGTGCTGTTCGATATTTAGGAAGGGGCAGTGCACTCCTCCATGAGGGCGATTTCGCGTGTCTAATGGATTCCGGTATAGTTTAATTTCACGAGCGTTTGCTCGCTGTGTCCTTCGTGGTCCCCAGGGCATCGGCGTACGGCTCGTTCATGGCTCTGTGGGTGTGTGTGGGAGTGTTGGCCACTTTCTAAATGAGCTTGACTTGTGCAGCTCGCCGACGACAACGAAGTGAACGAAAGGAAATCAGTTATGAAACGACGAGCCGCAAAGGCGCTGCCGCCGAGTCACATCACCGAAAGGCATCCGATAATTCGATTTCCAGACGACATCACCCGTCCCGAAGCATAGATGACCGGAAAGAACACTCATTTTAGGGCGTTGGTCCCCTTTTTTCGCTGGAAATCTTTTGAGATTAGCTGATAAGTTTTCTTTCTTCTTCATTAGTTGGGGCCCGCGTGGTGTAGTGGTAAGAGGCGCTGCTGACACCCGCACGGTCGAGCGATCGATCTCGGTGCACAAGTTCCATCCCTCCGGGGCCGGGTAAATTGGTACCAGACTTGTCCGGGAAGGTAAAGACACTGGGTTTCCCCGGTATAGTCTGGCCCCCGCAGGTCATTGTATAGACCAAATACGCATTCACCAATCCTCTACGACTTGAATGGATCACGAATGCGGCGGCGCGTCCTTAGGGGACTGATCAACGCCGGCACCTTTACCTTTACCTTTTACCCTCATTACTTGAGTTGCATAGTCTTTGTTGATCGTTTATATTTGCATTCGTGTTTTTGTTGGTATTGAGTTTGAATTTTAGTTCTATATTCTTTGTTCTTCAGCTTTGTGCGCGTCTTTGGACGTATATAATAAATAATAAATAAATAAATTTTCAGAATAAAAAAGACGGTATGTGGACCGTCACTATCTAATTTCGATTTTTGATACCAAAAATTCATACAAAAACACTGACTTGGTATAGGGGCTTGCCTTAGCAGAAAGAGTTATTGATTGCGATCAATGAGAAAAAAGTAGGGTAATCTGAAATTGTTCAAATGGAAAAAAAAACATGGAGGTCTGAAAAGGTATCTAATAAACCACACGAGATCGGGTAAGTTGGTTTTAGATATGCTTGAGAAGAGGAAGGTTCAGTTGCTGGCCGAGGTAAGTCTTTGCATAGACCAAATACGCATTCACCGTTCCTATTCGAATCTGAATTGAACACGAATGCGTGGCGCATCCATAGAGGACTGATTCGGAACGCTGGCTGACTATGGGATCATATCAATCCAGGATGGGTCCAATGGAAATTAAACTCTGAAGGTTCAGCAACACCGAGATTCATAGAAAATGGATCGTGGAAAGCTTGTGGATCGAAAAATCCGTCAGAAAACCTCAACGTATTTAAAGTAAACGAAGAAAAACCAACAATCGAGGGACTATGCAAAATTGAGCAAAAATATATAAATCGAGGGATTCTAGGCAAAAATTGAGCAAAAATTCTGCATCTTTTACACTTGTAAATCATATGAACACATGGAGCTTGATGACAGAACAGAAAATAAGAGAAAACAAGAAGGAAAGGTGAAGTGTAGAAGGTAAAGGTATAATTTTCAATAGGAAGGCTACCCTTCTAGTGAAGATGCGGACAGGCAGTAAGACATCTTCCTGCTTTCATTCTTTTCCGATGTGTTTTCACTGTATTGTCTTTCAGGCTTTTTTGTAGCTTCTCCGTCGCTGTCGAGCTGCGCTAGGGCTCAGCCAAGTTCTTCATCCTTCCGGGGTCGGGTAGATTTATACCAGACTTGTGTGGGAAGGTAAAGATACTGACTTTGTACGGTAGCTGCCCTCGCAACTCATTTTTATAGGCCAATACGCATTCACCTTGTCTCTACGATTCTGAATGGACAACGAACGCGTGGCGCGTCCTTCGGAGACTGATCAAGCCCGATACCATTACCTTCGTCTTTACGTTGCCCGAGGGTGAATCCCCGTTCGCCTGATATCCAAGCGGATCGCGCCATGTGTATGTGCTCTGTCGTGCGAACTAATCCGCCTAAGCCGATCCCCTCGCCATACGACAGCATCGTTTCCTCGCCTTATTAATTATTACTCGGCTGCAATATGTGCCACCGCAAACAACATGTGTCGCGCCACGGCCCCTTAATAGGATTTCTCGATTAATTATTTAATGCGAATTTTCTACATTTGAACGATTCCGAGCAGCTGCTCAGTGCTGTAGTTGCTTGAAGAACGAAACAAGCTTGAAATAGCTGTAGGAATAAAGCTCAAAAAGGGCTGCTATGTGGCCCACTTTTTTAAAATTTTCTAGATGTTTCCAATGAAATTTGTTATGAATCTGTTCAAAACGAATCTGTTCAAAATGTCTTCAATAACCACGAATGAGAAGAAACGAGAATGAGTAAGAGTCTGTGGTAAAGGTAGAGGGGTCTTTTTGCACTTTTTTTTTGGAAATATTGTGTGCTTCAGTGTTAGAGAAAGCCATGAATAAGAAGAAACGAGACTATTCAAATGAGAAGCACTTTGAGGTAATGCGGGTAAAGGTGCCGTATTATCAAAGTACGGTAAAGGTATAGATGCATGGCGAATGCGTATTTATCCTATACAGACCAAAAGACTGGCAATTTCCATTCGCACTTACTTTTCCTTTAAAAATAGTGTCTCCAGATATCTAGGAATGTACGACCGTTTTTGAATTTTTTTGTTTGTTTCAAAATATGTATCCACTTTGAGACTCCGCGCGCTTTTACTTTCCCCCTCAAACGATATGCTTCGTTTTGGCAGAAAACTAGGAATATTAGTTGTGCTCTTGTCGAACACTACAAAATATACACGATGCACATTCATGGAACCGCGTTGCCAATGGAGGAACAACCTCAGATCCGAGCCTTCAAGGGCACGGGCTCGTCAAATCGCGACATTGCTCTCCAACTCGGCCGTTCGCATGGATTCGTGGCCTGTTATCTTCGGAATCCTGACAGCTATCTACCAGCACCCTCACTTGAACGTCCACGACTGCTTTCGAGTCAGGATCATCGGAGAATTGGTCGCATGGTGTCGAACTCGACATGGGGTGTCAACAAAATTCGTTCCAGTACGGGTCCAGTTGTATCGCGAACCACGATCTACCGCTCAATGCGGATGAACGACCACATCTACTGACGGACCATGCAAGAGGCAGCTCGCCACATGGACTTCTGTAAGCGGACGAGATCGGATTGTGCGCGAAAGAAAATGGTGACACAGTGAGACGAGGTAGCGACATACTCGCCACATTAACATCGCAAGTTTTGGCGGAGTTCCAGTGTAAGGCGATCTTCAATGATGAAAAGAAGTTCAACCTAGATAGTCTGATCTTCCGGCACTTTGGAGAGACCTGTGACAACCTCCCATGGTGTTCGCTCGAAGAAACTCGGCTCGTTAATGATGCATGGTGAATGCGTATTTGTCGAATGGACCTATACATACAATGAGTTGCAGAGAAGGAAGCAGACACATGTTCTGCAGCAAGACAGCTGTGGTGCTTTACGACTACTTCCCAGAACATCCAAACAGTGGACGGGCCAGCTTGTTCTCCTTACTCCCTATGAAGGACATGTGGTGGATTGGAACGCGTTCAACAAGCAGTTCAGCCCGTTGACGGCTGAAGGATCGATCAACATCGACGACGTGATCAGGGTAAATGTTCGATGTTATAAGAGGGTTGTCCAATCGACTATTAAAGTCGAATAAAAATTGTAAGTGGATACATATTTTGAAACTCAAAAACGGTCTGTTTTTGCTGGAGATGATTATTTTTACTGAATTAACAAACGCCGGTTCGTGAAAACGAACGCGAAGCGTGAAACTGCCGAATATAAAATACGATTGTGATAAAATCATTTCAAGTCGGTCCTATTGGTCCCTCTGCGCCTTCGCGTTATTTACTACTATCACCATTGCCCCGGAGGGATGTACCACGGGGGCCCGTTAATAAGACCTGCGAAAACAAAAATACGATTGTGTTAAAATCATTGAAAATCGTCCCTATTGCCCCCTCTGCGCCTTCGCGTTATTTGCTATCACCAGCCTGACCTGCGAGCACAATAATAGCCCTTATTAGCCCAATTGTCTGAGCGCGATTTCCGCCTATAATAGCCCATCAGACCCGTTAATATTACCAGCCCCCTTCGGTCTATTCAAGGAAATGTTCAATTCAGAGAGAAGCTTTCACCGATATAGAGCACTGCGCATCGTCGAAATGGAGCCATTTCGCCGAAGTTCGATACCATTCGAGACGAGAAGAAAGTCAAACAGCGCTGTTTTACGAGCATTTTTTGCATGGAAAACAATTCGGCCGCAGTACTCTCTCTACATATTCCCGGCCGACGTAATGAGGTCCTTAGGTCGGCCCCGTTCTCTGGCGAGTCCATAAAACGGGTCCGACCGAGCATAAAGGCGAAGTTTGTTGAGTCAACGACAAGACCAAGTTACGCCTCAGAAGCTGACTACAATTAAAGGCATGTAAAGGAAGGTTCTTATCTGAAATGCTCGCTTTCTAACCGGATTCACCAACTTCAACCCAGTCCATATGCTAGGGAGAGGTATAGAGAGGCAGATGGCCGAACGGCGGTAATTGTGACCGATGGTAGAGAACGATCTCGGAAACTTATAGGTAAGCTAAAGGTAACCCAGGGTAAGCAGAACACACCAGTAAGGGGCCAGCAGTGGCGAAGATCTTAGAAGGTGCATTAATTCAGGTCAAATCCACCTCCTTAGGTGACTGCCATACCTTACAGAGAGCAAGCAAACAAGCAGGGTAAAGTTTCACAAAGCTAGATATGGTCTAATCCTTTCTCTAATTTTGATCTACAATTGCTCTGTATTCAGAGGTGGGTAATGGTCCCACTAAAAAGGAGGTGTCCCTGTTGCAGCGCCGGAGAAGCGGGAAGCTTGGGATAGTATAAAGGTAAAGGGTAAAGTTGCCGGCGTTGACCAGTCCCTTAAAGACGCGCCACGCATTCGTGTTCCATTCGGAATCTTGTACATGGTAAATGCCTATTTGGTCCAAACATTGACTTGCCGGAACCAGCCGCTGTCAGTGTCCTTACCTTCCCAGACAAGTCCGGTACCAATTTGCCCGACCCCAGAGGGATGGAAAGCCTGGTTGCCGGGAAGATCGATCGCTCGACCGTGTGGGTCTCACTAGCGCAGAGACTTATGAAGAAGGAAGAGAAGAAGGAAGAGAAGAAGGACGAGGCGGAGAAGGAAGGGTCGAAGGTGGAGGCTCCAGCCGACAAGAAGGATCTGAAGGCTGAAGCGCCTAAGAAAGAAAAGAAGGATGAGGAAAAGAAAGAGGAGAAGAAGGAGGAGAGGAAGGAAAAGTCATCCGATTCTAAGGACAAGGACAAGGATAAGAAAGAATAAGAGGAGTGATTGGATTATTCCGGTAGATTTGTACCGAGTCTTCTGAGTGGAGGCTCTGGAGTAGATCCCTCAGTAGATGCTCTATCAGAGGTCGTTCTTTCCACCAACTGGCAGGAGCAGTTCTTCCGCAGCCTGCACCAGGTAAAATAGCTCCGGAAGTCCCGCACCGACTGCCTTCCTCCTCTGTGCCGCCAATTTGGCCACTCACACTCAGAGAGACACAAATGTGGTGGTGGCGGCTAGGTTTGTGCAGTGCAGGGGTCCATAATTGCCGACGGAGGAGAGCATTAGCAGCGCCGACCGCGTTACTTCCACTGATCGACCTTCAACAATCGAACAACCGGATGATGGTACTTTCCAACTGCAAGAGCAGCAACACACCAACGAAATTCATCGCCGCCACAACTGGCGCCGATGGTCACAGTGCCCCTCACATCTCATTGGCATACACAAAAACCAAGAAAGAAGAGGAACAAGTATCCCGGGCACGGGAAGGTGGTCCAGAACTGGGTAGGACTACGCAGAAATGACCAGGATATTGCTATTGGGATAGGCTGTGTAACGTTCTGCTTTCGCTAATACTTTCTTATTCGCTTGTAGTTCTATTTTTTCGCCTTTCAACTCTTTATTACCTGATTCTTATCAAGTGTTAATTTCCAATTTGAATATTTAAGCCCTACTCTGCTGGGATGATATGCAATAAATAAATAAGTAAATAACCATAACGTTATTTTCTTACCATGTCCACTAACCCATGGCTTGACGCTGCCACTAATCTAGAACTTAACCACATCGAGCCATAGTTGATAAGGTAAACAGCTGCCTCCGTAATTGGGTTAGTGTTACGTGGGGTTAGTAACCTCTGCTCCTGACTTCGACTTTTTCCCTTCGGAATTAAAAAAATGCCATCTCTGCTTGTATCTGGTACCACTTGGTTAAAAAATAATCGAAAAATAGAAGTATCAAGGTACGGTGTTGGATATCTCAATGATGATGAAAAAACAACGAGAAACAGAGGGGAGAATGCGAAGCCCAGCAGATACTTTCGCTTAGTCTTCTCGTGTTGGGAAACTGGTCGTCATACCTTTACATTTTTTAGAAACTTTGCCAAAGAACTAGAAGCAACACGATCATCTTTTTTCGAAATCTTGAGATAAAAGATAAAAAAGTGAAGGTAAAGGTAAAGCGGCCGGCGTTGATCTATCCCTGAGTACGCGCCAGGTATTCATCTTTCCCTCAGACTGGCGGCATGGTAAATGCATATTTGCCTTATATTATATAATGACTTGCTGGGACCAGCCGCTATATCAAGTCAGTGTCTTTACCTTTCCAGACACGTCTGGCACCAATTTACCCAACACCAGATGGATGGAAGGCTTGGTTAGCCCTGGCGGGGATCAATCGCTCGACCGTGCGGGTGTCAGTGGCGCCTAATTGAGGTGAATAACTGAGGTGCCCTCCGGTGACTGCATTATCGAGAAGCAAAAATTCTATGGGTAATCGTCTTCGCCCAAACTCGAATGTTATACAAGATCCATGATCTTATCAAATGCCTTCAACCCATGCTATCAGGTGCAGTCAATCACGTTATCTCATCTTTGTGTTGTATGTTATTATAAAAGCCCCAGAGCAGTGTGTTATAAAGTACAGTCTACTCTGTTGGCGTGTCAGACAGTCGACTCTAATATAAATGGCTATTAAAGTCATAGGCAATGTTCTTTAAGTAAAATATTGCAAATCGGATCGCTTGTCATAGGGTAAAATACACAGAACTGGGTCAAAATACCGGGTTTAATTTCAGAATTCGTTTTCCAAAAAAAGCTCTTGAAACCCTCGAATGATGACAATAGAAGAAGACGTGTGACCGCAATCTACCCGCATTATACGCTCCGGTGGTAATGAGATTAGTTTGGAGGCAGCACACGCACGCGAGCGATACGTCAACCGTTCTCTAACGATTTCTGACGGTAAACAGAATTTCGAGAATTTTCCATCTACAAAATAACTAGAATATACCTTAACATTACTACTATCAATAGTCATTACCCGAATGAGGAAGGATAAGTGGAGTGGAAGAAAATTTAGTAGAATAGCCGAGCATACAAATGAAATTTCCATCAGTACTTTCAACGACTGTTCGGAGCTTCAGAGAATTTAAAACGAATGAAATTGCAATGAACTGAGGTACAGCACGATAGGTAGGATCTGAGACAAAAGAGCAATTCAAGTAAGAAAACTGAAGGAAAACAAGAAAGAAGAAAACGAAAGAAAACGGACAGGCTACGGGTGCGAATGGTCGCCAGACATCGACGTTACACGAGATCATAAGAACCGATCGGAATCATTTTCCAATAGGTGTAACGACTCATATATAAAGAATGTTACACAAAAAAGTTTCTATGAAAGCGGAGAGCGTACATAATCACAGGAAAATACCAGCAGTACTGATTATTTCGCTATTTTTGAAGAATCAGTCCGCCAGTTCACGAAATTCAAGATAGGCACAATCGATAACCGGGAATCTCGGTCCGCTTCTTCTTATAAGAACAAATCGAATTCGAAGGCAAAATGTTTAGGAGGCTTCACAGACAATCACATTCGTCTGCGGAAATTAAATTTTAAATTAAATTCGCCTTTTTCACGGGAGGCAGCGGATGCTGTGGCCACTTCTCAAAACTGCTGGAATCACCATTGGAGGTAGCTATTATATTAGTTGATGTTCCCTGTTTGATTGGAAAAATTATGGAAAAAATAAAATGAAAGAAAATGAAAAAACTCGTTGCAAATTTCAATACAAAGGAAAATCCGTTCTTCGCGTATTTGCTCATAGGATTTCATTCTCTGCAAAAGGAATCTAGCTACCCAGAGTTTTTTCCCGAATCGAGCTTATTTCTCAACTGAAGTGGATCGGAACTTTCAAATTCCACTGGAAGCTCAACAAAAATCTTCATTTCTTCTCCGTCTTGAGTACTTCAACGCTAATGATGATCTTCCCAATACTTTCTAAAGGGTATACGTGGCCGGTGAATTCTTGTTATTAATAATAGTTAACAATCTTGTCCTATTCGGAAACTATCGACAACTGTTAGTTTTCCAGATCCTCAATTTCTTCATTCTTTATTTGATACGAATTTCTTCGAAAGGAAGTAAAGCGAAGTCTGAAGGCTTGATTCTACCGTATTTGCGGATAACCTTGGGTATATGCACTTATTTAGATCTTCTATGAGTTAAAAAGGCAAAAGGAAGAGCCGGGACAGTGGTAAGGGACGCTACTGACACACGCACGGTCGAGCGATCGATCCCCGTGCGGGGTATCCAAGCCTTCCATCCCTTCGGGGTCGGGTAAAATGGTACCACACTTGCCTGGGAAGGTAAAAATACTGACGTATAGCGACTGGCCCCGCAGGTCATTGTATAGGCCAAATACGCATTAACTATGTATGTCTCTACGATTCTGAGTAAAACAAGAGTTCGGCAGCGCGTCCTTAGGGGACTGATCAACGCCGAGACCTTTACCTTTACCTTTTACCCATTCCAAACCAGCTATTAATTTCCGTGCAAATCCATTCGCGTGCTATGCCCACCAACGGGCATCGCTTCAAAAAATGCGCAGCTGGACTAATTGGCCTGACAGAAATTCGATTCGACGACACGCGATAAGTGCCAGTTAGTAGACACTTGTCGTCGACGATGGCCAAATGGTTTTTCTCGACCGTTCGCCGCAGAACTTGTTACCGTTTCCTATTAGGAAATTATGGAATCAGAAATGGAATAAGATAAAAATTGATCAGTGATAGAGAACGAGTTTCAATAACATCACGTTTGCTAATACTAGTGTACTGGGTCCACATTCTCTTTGTTAGTTTTTGCTTTAGTTTGCATTCTTGGCTGTTCATTGCTCATCGTTCTTGTTATTTGAAGGCGCACGTCAAGTGCACGATAAATAAATTAATGAAAATGAAGACAAGAAGAAGGACTTTTGGACTTCGAAAATGGATGAGAATCGGGCAGGGGTTTATCAGTAGCGTTTCCTGTAAGGAGATTGAAACCTGGTGGGAGTGAAGTGAATCAGAAGCCACGAGGAAGAATTCGATTTTATTTTCGACGATTAAAAAACGTTTTTTGCACGGTATGGAAACCGAGCCTTATCCTTTTTCTATAAGATTCTCGAACTAGAGATGGAGTGAGATGAAAATTTTGATGAAAGAGAACATGAAGAATGTCTTGTTGCCTCTGAGAGATAGCTTTTCTGGACTCGAAAAGTTGCCATTTTTGAAATTTTGACACTGGACAATTTTTTGACAATTTTTGGCAATTTTTTGAAATGAAATTCAGAATAGGAATAGCGTTACGGGAGAACCACGAGGTGTGTTCTTGTCTGCATGAATTGTATTTTTCAGAGTTCTAGAAAAGGACTCATCATCGATTCCCATAAGAAATTGAGAACAAGCACAGAACAAAGTGAAAATGCAGAGATAAAGTGAAAGTTCTCATTCTCAGCTTTGGAGGAAAAACCTCTTTGAAGGCAGGGAAGAAATTCCCGTGCCACAAAATTTCCTTCTAGAAGTTTGAGGCAGAGATTAAAAAGAAAATCGCAAAAAAAACGAACTGAGACAAATCGCCGAATGTGGGAAAAGTTCGAGAAGAAGAAAAAAGAGGCCGTTCTTCTGCGAGAACGCTTCACCTCTTCCTTCCGGAAAGACAAAAAAAAAGTAAAAAAAAACTAGAAAAACTCTCGGGAAATGCACTCACCTTGAAAAACGATGCCATCGGTGACACCGGCACAGACCAAAAGAATCGGAAGAAAAACGACGAGTAACGGTTCCATAGCACGTCAACTCAGCATTCAACGCCTGTAATGAGACTCATAGGCCGCGCCTGGTCTTCTAGGGTGGGGTGGAGTTTCCCCACCGATAAAAATAGTAGTAAACTATTCAATTAGAACAAAAAACGGCATGCATACACACAGAGAGGAGAGCTGAGAGATCACTAGGTTAGAGAAGCCCCCCGTTGTCATGGAAAGCTATTGATCTTCGGGCCACGCCCCTGCTCAGAGGTAGGCCGTCGAACGGGCGGAGTGCTGGAGGTAATGGCAGTGGGTGATGTTGGTCGTCGACGTCGTGGTGGTGGTGGTGGTCGGGGAGTGGAGCGATTGCGAAAATGAGGCCGAAAAGATTAGGACATTGTCGAGGAACAACACAAATATAGCTAAAATGGGGTAGAAATTAAATATTATTCAATTGAAGTACTCCCGTTGAATAGCTATGGTTGGTTCATACAGCTTCATTCTGGGGTTTGGAGTAAAGTGTCGGTTTAACCGCATCAGCCAGAGCTTGGAAGAGTCAAGATGAACTTGAGAAATAACTAGCATAGAAAAAATCAAGAAATAAAAGAGGAGCAGATGATTGGAGAGAAAACTTCAAGCTCAGGATATAAAAGGGGATCGAATGGAGGAGTCAGAGGATAAGAAGTTCGAGAATATTGCTGAAAACCTATGGAGCAAGGCCTACGGAGAAAGGTCTACGGTAAACAGGACTTGTTAGCTTTATTCTGCAGCTTTATTCTGGTGTTTGAAGTAAAGTGTCGGCTTCAACCGCAGCAGCCAGAGCTTGGAAGAGTCAAGATGAACTTGAGAAATAACTGGAATAGAAAAAAAATCAAAACACAAAAGAGGAGAAGATGATTGGAGAAAAAACTGCAAGCACAAGACATAAAAGGGAGTCGGATGAAGGAGTCAGAAAATAAGAAGTTCGAGAATATTGCTGAAAACCTATGGAGAAAGGCCTACGGAGAAAGGTCTACGGTAAACAGGACTTGTTAGCTTTATTCTACAGCTTTATTCTGGGGTTTGGAGTAAAGTGTCGGTTTTACCGCATCAGCCAGAGCTTGTGTGAGTCAAGATGAACATGAAAAATAATAGGCATACAAAAAATCAAGAAATAAAAGAGGAGCAGATGACTGGAGAGAGAACTCCAACCTCAAGACATAAAAGGGATCGGGTGGAGGAGTCAGAAAATAAGAAGCTCGAGAATATTGCTGAAAACCTATGGAGAAAGGCCTACAGAGAAAGGTCTATGGTAAACAGGACTTGTTAGCTTTATTCTACAGCTTTATTCTGGAGATAGGCCTGCGGAAAAAGGTAAACGTTACTTGTGTTGAAAATGACTTTTGACCTTCAAGGCACTGATTGTTTATCACAAAAAGGTTGTCTGAAAAAAATTTCTAAAACATTAGGCTTCACCTGAAATTTCTTCGACCATAAATCCCTAGAGGAAAGTATTGTTTTAGGTGATTGATACCAAGCGTTTGTTACCAAGAAGGTAGCCAGTGACTTGTTTCCGTCTATCATCACTAAAGTTGATTTTCACAGTTTTCCTCGTTTTTCTAGATCTCATGCGAATCCCCCATAACTAATGTTTGAGCAGAGATAGATGCTGAAAACGATTTTTGACTTTCAAGGCACTTGATTGATACGTTATCACAAAGAGTTTGTCTGAGAATTTTTCTGAAACATCGGACTTCACCTAAAATACTTGGACCATATACTTCTAGAGGAAAGTAGAGTTTGAGGTGATTCATCAAGAGGCACATCAGCTCGTCTTCTGGTATCTGGAAACACCGGAGTGTTCGCTTGCCCCACACGCAATTGAACATTTCTCTGCTCGAAACCCAAGTGATGAGCAGCTTCCGGCGGCGAGAGTTTGCCGTGAAAAATTCCCGTCAAATTCGATTGCCATCACTAACGGTTTTTTCGAGATTACACCAAAAACATCGACCAAATCGTGTTAGCGCAAAGTTTCCTGGCACAAGAGAATGGATAGAAAGGGAAGACGAGAACGCGGAGCGGCAACAAGTTGGTGGGCAGCCAAAGTTCCCCTAGAAGGAAATAGTTCCAGTCGATGATTTTGCGATGAAAATGCAAACTTCAAGAGTACGAGAGAAGCCGTGGGCTTCCCATCAGGCCTCATTGGGGTCTATCAGACTAGGAGTAAGGGAAGTAGGAGGAGGAGGAGGCCGCCCACATTTGGCGTCAGAACGACGACGACAGCCTGCCAGGACTCAGCCGAACGCTAGCCGCTCAGATTGAGTTTGGTAGTATGGAAGCGAATTATCGAGGCGTGATACTTGTGTTGATGACATGAGGAATGTTCGCCGGCAAATCGAATGACGATCGGTTTGGCCGCAGCCGCAAAATCAACGCCGAAAAGAGAACGCCATCGCGAAACAAGAACATCCCTTTGAGGAGCCTTTTGAATAATGAAAAGGATAGATAGTAGATAGACCTTGTAGACTTTGAACTTTATTTTAGGTTTTAATTCAATAAAAACGTTGCTATTGATTCTGAGTTGTCAGTAGTTATCAGTTGCATTTGGTGATATGAATTGTTTGATCGAGTTGTGTTTTTTTTTCTCAAAACCGTATTAGGCAGTAGTAGATTGTATCTAATATCAGTTTAGAGCATGAAATTGCCTAAGCTTCCGTTATTGATTACCCGCTCTCCAACTGCCCATTTGATTTAATCACTTTTTTGTGTTATGGCATGGTGTTTTTGTTTTGTTAATGTTTGCGTTTATGATTGGCGCGTAATAAATAAATAAATAAATATAACAGTTGTATTATACGTCCGCAATAAATAAATAAATATTTGAAGCAGACAAATAAAGCATCGCCTTCCTATATTTCTATAGATCCCTAAAAACCTGTGTAGCCTAGCCAAGTGATAACCGATAATCTGACAACGCAAAGATAAAACCGCCTTTCCGAGTTTCTATAGAACTTTCGGCTAGAAAAGGAAAACTACAGTATGGGATCTACTATGAGAAGGGAGTAGTGTTATCTTGCTTCATCTTTTCGGAATATACCTGAGAAAGGATCAGCAGGTATTATACCTACCGGCGGGTAACCCATCGTTAGGATCGCCGGTAGGTGTGTACCATACAGTGCAGTAATTGATGCTATTTTAAAATTTTAAAAACGACTACTGGTTAAGGAAACTGTCTGGAATTCTAAATGTTTTCCTCTTTGAACGGGGTACGGACCGGAAAACCACGAGAAAGTTGTCGTTGCCTGAGGGCTCATCCTGAAAGCTCCTGATACTAAAAGTTCATGGTCCCTTCTCTTCCTGTGACAAAGATTCTATCAATTTTATTAATACATACTCTTCATTACTCTTCAGATTTTATTTTAGGTTTCAATCTACCAGAAAGATTGCTATTCATTCAGAGTGGTCAATAGTTATCAGTTGCATTTGATGATAATAACAGTTGATCATGATAATAACAGTTAAACATGCGATAAATAAATAAATATTTGATGCAGAAAAAATCATAAATCATCGCCTTTCTGTGTTTCTAGAGATCCCCAAAAACCTCTGGAGCCTCGTCAAGCGATAGCCGATAACCTGACGACACAAACGGATGAAACCAAGTTTCTACGGAATTTTATTTTGAATAGGAAAACTCCTCCCATAGATCAGTGGCGAAAATTTTAAACTCACAGAAGATGTGATAAAGATCTGTAGTTTAGTTTCCAATTTTTGCAGAATCGCCTTTGTGTGTACAGTTCCATTATTTTACAGTCTTTTTCGATGGCCCCTTTTTGTACGGCGGTCTGGTTGCGAGCGGCGTTTTTTGGTTTGAAAGCTTGACCGGTTCTCCACGATTTTCCATCGCTCATATTATTGCTCTCTTCGGCGCAACAAAAACGCCTATAAATTTTGAACGCTGGCGTTTTCCCACAGATTTTATAGTTGGCCGCCAATTGTAGCATCGCGACCGTAGTCTAAGATTATCCAAATTTCTGCGTGCGTTGCGGAAATGGACCATTAGACATTGCTGCGAAGAAATAGAATTATGAAGGATGTGAGGGCAACGGCAAATGTAAAATTGAACCCAACCTAAAAATCCAAGTTGAG
Organism: Nippostrongylus brasiliensis; assembly: GCA_030553155.1. Lineage (NCBI taxonomy): Eukaryota > Metazoa > Nematoda > Chromadorea > Rhabditida > Heligmosomidae > Nippostrongylus > Nippostrongylus brasiliensis. The sequence continues at coordinate 3,955,057 of CP130733.1, forward strand.
CTTTAACGAATCAGCCAGCCTGAGAAAATCTGCTTCCTACGTCAACTACTCACTTCTGACAGCTATCGAATGATAAACGCGTCTAGATTGGGACTATTTGCTCGTATCAAACACTGCTGAAGGTTAAAATTTACCCATGAGTCATGAGCAATACGTGTCATTTGGTATTCTAGGAATTCGATTTTCCCTTGTCGTTGTTTGTTACAACACAAGACACAGGCTACAAATAAAAGAGTATAATGAGATCGGTCTTGAAGGCTCGCAGCCTCGACGAGGTCAGAGCCAATTTTAGTTGCAAATCAGTCAATCAATCGATCAATCATATTATTATTGGAACCGCTAAAGAACCAATTTTAATTGCGGTTTAGTTAGCTGCAGGATGTAATCAGGGGCTGGCGGTATAACGAAGTCGACCTTGTTAGATAACCGTTCAGCTTGGGTCAAAGAACAATTACGTGAAACTCTAACTTCTAAAACTTTTTAAACTTTTTCGAATCTGAACAGCATGTTGTTTAACTAACAAATTTTTTTATTCAATAGCACATCCATGTTTAAGGATGTAACGTTAAATAAATAAATAAATAAATTCCAAAACGGAAATTCTGGGCGATGCTTAAACCAGAATCTGGGTCATCATATCTTGATCATAACCATGTATTTATTATTAGCTTAATTGAGGGTAAAGGCTGCAGAAACGACAAATTGGTCTGCAGGAAGGCGGTAAGTCATCAAATTCTTTAAAAAATGAAGGAAAGGAAGTAGCATACTGGCGAAACGACTGGAAGATTACAGGTTAGAGCTCGAATTCCAGTCTCGCTCTAGGCTTGGGTAACTTTGAACTCCTAACAATCCAGTCTCTCGGCAACCGGTAGCCTTCATGGTCTCTACTTTCTTATGCAGCATAATCGACGTTTTTTCGGGCCCTCCATCCAGAAATACGATTGGCACCTTGCAAATGCTGTGATTCGGGGGTTTCCTGTTTTTGCTACGCCGGCAGCTGGAATTGCTGGGAAGCTGCCTAACCGATTCATTCGGATTCCTCACTTTTTCGCAAGCTTATGGTTTGCGGAAGCTGCAATTCAGTAATTGTATACAATTCACACTTGATGTATTATACACTACCCCGCTAATAAGTAAGCGAAACCACTATGTCTGCTTGTCAACTGTAGGGTCCCGCCGCGATTGCCCGTTACCGCACTCCCAGTAACGTATTTCGTCAGTTCCTCGCCGTCTCTTGCTGCATGTTTTTTGTTCTTCGTTTTATTTGTTATTATAAATGTTTTATATATGTTTCCTACTATTCGTTAGTTCACTTCACGGCCTGCGGGTCGCTGAATGGCTGGTATTACATATTGGGTTGTAAAGGAAGTTCTGTCCTTTTTTGCAGCTTGTATTCATAACGCCATAACTCGGACATGTCCTACCGTTTTTCTTAATTTAACCACCATTCGAAAGAACACATTTTTCACTGAGGGAGGCATTATAAATTACCCCGCTGTCGCAAAAGTCTGAAGATAGGATTTAAGTCAAATGCTCGAAGGCGGATTCGACATCGTATCAGGACTCGGATCCTCTCCTTGGAAAGCCATACGAACGTTTGAAATTCGGCATCTAGTTAACAAGAGGTCTGAAAATTACGATGTGAGAAGGACTTTCTTTACAACCTAATATTTCCGTTAGTTTGGGCTGCGATTACGTATTGAATGATCTGCCATGAACAGCTAAAATGATGTTTGAAGAATAGTGTTTTTGAATGAAACCTTGAAGCTTTCAAGAGGTTCACTTATCAGTTCGAGCCGAGGACATCCATCGAGCAAGAGAAGGCCATCAAGGACCATTTTTCTCAGAGACTGATTGCCATTTTTTGCCAATTTTGACAGCAACCGCTACGAAGAAGGCGAATTCGTCCAAACCCTAGTTAGTAAAATTGTTTATCAACCTTGCTTCGAGCAGGAGCACAAAAGGAAGCAAATATTTTATTGAATTTCCGCTGCTTTCTATTAGGGTGACTCAAAAATTTCTATGCATTTCAGATTTTGACTTCGTTCATTTACAATTCGAGAAAAACAAATAAAAGACTAATAAGGTGATCATGATTAGGCATAATTCTTTGCTGCGGAACCCATGAAGAAATGTGATCAACGATAACAACATTATTGGTCGTTTGTAGATTCGTATTGAGTTATTAATAAAAGAAGTAAGAGTGTGAAAGGCACATGGCTTTTTGGGCCACCCTAATATGTCATCTACAGCTTTCATTTCTCATGTTGGGGTAAGTCGTGTAAAATGTTGTTCTTTATTAACGGATAACGACCGACAACGTTTATCGATTCTACTTCGTCGGAAGTATCGTATATTAAGGATAACAGCATAATATTTATAGTTCATATAAATATGACTATGATGAATGATGGTGCGTCAACAAGTGTACAAACATCGACAACAAGTACTGGATGGGTGATAAGGCAATGGATGATGGTGAGCAGGGTGGTGACGATGATGGTGGGGCTTAGCGTCATCCAAACTACGAATAGGAAAACCGGACTGCTAGCCAAAATCCATGAGCAATTCATCGGCAGCATATGAACACCTCTAAGGTAGACTTGATCAAGGAGAATGTGACAGTAGGATCTTCACCAACATCACGGTGATTGTGATGGCTACGCCTAGGGCGACGATCAAGTGAGCGAAGAAGACGAACAGACGGGCATTGGATCGCTGAAATTAGGGAATTTAGTAAAAAAAGACAAAGAAGACCAGCGATTCGTCTCAAATCGTCTTGACAGCGGAAAGTACAGTAATATTTTTGGACCCTAACCCAGCATTATCAGAACAGCATCTACTTCTACAACACATAACAGCGAAATACGACTCCAGTGGCAAGATCAAAGGGTCGTTAAATAATTAAATCCAGAGATTTCGTCTCACAACTGGGTTATTTCAATCGACAAGGCAAAACTGACTACTTTTTAAAATGTGACGGAGGATGAGCCTACAAATTTTTTCGAATTCTCAACCCAAACATACGAGTCGAACGGCAAGGTTAGAGGGTTGTAAAATAATTCAATCCAAAGATTTCGTCCCATAACTTGGTCATTTAAATCGAAAAGACAAAATGACCATCTTTTCAAACTAGGAAGGAAGGCGAGCCTACCAATTTTTTGAATTCTCAACTGGAACGCTATGGGACATTCTGGAGCGTTCTGGAGCGTTTTTAGGATCGAAATTTTGAGCGGCGTAGGATGTGAAAAGTTAGTGAAGCCGTGTAAAATCTCAAGAAAAATTACTTAGAATGATGTGAACTTCTCAATGAAATCTAACTATTGATCAATAAAGAAAATGAGTGGTAGTTGAATGCGTGGCGCACTCTACAGGGGACTAGTCAACGTCAGCAACCTTGCTTTAGACCCCTTCATATTTGTAGCCCAACTTTTGTGGTCCTTGTAAAAAACGTAGATTTGTAGTCGTGGATTATTGATTGAAGATGTATCCTATTTTAGAATACATGCGTATAATACTGAACAATAACCAAAAGGGGCTCAAGACGCTCCAGAATCCTTTATCTTCCCTAATGGGTTATTTAAGAGCAGTGGTAAGAGGCGCTACTGACACCGGCACGATCGAGCGATCAAACCCGGCCAGAGCTAACCAAGCCTTCCACCCACGGGATCGTCGGGTGAATCGGCACCAGACTTGGTATACTAGACATTGACTTGAGACAGTACGCCCGCAAGTAATAGTGTGGGTCAAACATGCATTCACACTGAGTCTACGATTCTGAATGGAAGACAAATGGGTGGCGCATCCTTACGGGACGGATCAACGCCGACACCTTAACAATTACCTTTTAATGGTTTATTTGAGAATTTGAACACAACATTCAATTCCTCAATCAGCGCTGAGCTCAAAATTGTCATTATTTTGTTCAATTTTGGTTTAAGGTGACTCAGTCAAGGACCAATTAACATGGAGAAGAGCTAATTGGCTTATGGCCTTCCAAATCTCGTAGGTATAAAGTGAATACCGAAAAAACACCCAAAAATCTTGTGCAAAATAGTCGAAGCTGTGCTGTGAAGAAAAAAGCCAGTGCTGTGAAAGAGGTAAACTCACCGTCGGAGGCGCCAGCGGTGATTCTACGGCTGGCCCGTTCAAATGGGACAGAGCCATACCATTCGGGCCTACAATAAAACGATGCGGCTTAAGTTCCGAGACTGAAATATTCCACATAACAGTAGTACTATTCAGGCTAAAAAAATCGATAATGGAATAAAATCGATAATCTATACCGTTTTTCTCCATTCGAACCTCGTTACTGGTGGCGAGCATCTCCATAACAACATTGCATCCGATGAAGAACAGTATATACCCGCCCATCAGCCAGTTTGGTGCGTATCCGTAGACGGCGTTCAGTCCAGTTTTACCCATCGGTAGAGCCAGAATCATCGTTACACCTGGAAAATTGAAGGTTTTTTAAATAAGACAGTAAAAGTGGTTCCAAAAAACACCAGTTGTACAGTTTTAAAGCCTGAATATTTCAATTGATAAATCTAAATCGAAGGTTGACTACAAAAATCTCAATTTCAAAAAGCTCCACGCCGTCATACCCACGAGCCAGTGGCCCCAGTTGAAAATGAACCGATACTCGGAGTTTGGCGACGGACGAAGGAATGCGAAAAATGGTTGAAATACGGCCAGAACGGTGGCGATCATTCCAGTGATCGCATGCATCTTCTTGGCGAAGTCCTAAAAAATGATTTTCAAAATTTCAAAAAATGCAGTTAAAACACCGGACCTCAAACAATATGAAAAGCAGTGGCTATAAAAGACGGCTGCAGCTGGACCAAGTGCCAAGGCGCAGCAAATTTGATGATTTTTTGAGTTAAAATAAAAAAAACTAATTTCTACAAGATAATTCGTTTCCTCTTCTAAGTGGGGATAATTATCATCAAGAGATTGATGATTATATCAGCGTCTTACAATTTGAGCAGGAAAATAAGCATTCCGGTTGAATTAAAGGACATTCTTAGATAGTTAGACTCCCATCTCTCTGTCTCTGATAATGCTAACACTGACCATTAGATGTTCGTTTTATGTTAATCTCAAACTTATATGTTTACTTTGTGTTGTCTTGCGTTGGTTCGTTGGTTTTTATTGTGTACCGCATGATGCATTCATGTAATAAAGAAGAAGAAGAAGAAGAAGAAGAAGAAGAAGAAGATACTCTCTCCACCCACACGGTCAATCCTCACCCAGGCCAATCCATCCATCCTTCCAGGGTGAGGTAAGCTAGTGACAAACTTGTCTGGGAAGGTAAAGACACCGACTTGATATAGCGGTTGGTCTCCGCGAATCATTGTATAGGTCAATCAGGCATTCACCACGCCTCTACGATTCTAAACGTATGTTGGAGGCATGGCGCATCCATAGGAGACTGTTCAACGCCGGCACCTTTCCTTTTTATTTTAACATTTTGTACTTGCTTGAATTCTTTTAGACATATAGCCTGCTCTAGAGCACAACTTCGATGGGGCGGTCCGTAAACCTTTCTTGTTTAGAAACAAAAGAACAACTGTGCTTGTAGCAATCTCTCTCCAAATCGGTTCTCTCATTCCTCTAAAAATCATTTCTCCAACTTTCTTTCAACTTTTTGCTTCTAAAAATTTTTATAATTCTAGTAAAATGAGTGTGGCTCACATTAGAAGTGCACGTGTAGGAGCACTGGTACCATACCCAACCGGCCTGCCAGAAGATGAAAACGACGGCAAGGACTTGAAGAATGACAGCCACCAGGAAAATGTCTCGATGTAGCTGAAAGTGAAAAGATCTCACTCATTATTTAGGAACAAAAAAAGGACCATCAATTTCGATGTTTTATTATTATTTGAAAAATCCACCTGGAACCAAACAGCCGTGCCGAGAAGCTTCTTCCGCGGGAACATCGGTTTGAAGTAGCGTGCGATCAGAATCGCTGACGATCCGAGTACCCACCACGCGACAATCAGAACCACACCTGTGATGAATTCGGTGAAATTATACCCTGTGATGGGTGTGTGGTATACCCACCGTGAAGTACGGCTACCCGATACCGCCAGTATCGCTCAACATGTGTCTGTATGGCGTCGTTTAGAAAATGGATATTGTTCGACGTGCAGTTATCACCCCGACAGAAGGACACCTAAAAGTTTGGGTATCCTCTTCTGGTGGATTTACCGGATATGGGCATGGGTATAAAACAACTAACCATCTCCTGAGTCATCCACGGAAACTGAGCGTTGTCGTTCATCGAGTGAATGTCTTTTTCCAGAGCTGAACAGAAATATTATACCCAGATCCATTTTCAGGCACCCAGTTCAGAGACTTACTCCACGGATCGGCACTTCCTCGAGCAAACAAGAGATAGTAGGGCTGCGCTTCAAGGTCGTGAATCTGAACGAGGTCGGGTTTTCCTTACCTATGGTATCCTGGGTATAAAGGGTATAAAAGCACCTTGAATTTCGTGTCGTTCGAGACGAGGTCAACATTGTCGAGCAGAAGGGTCATATTGCAGGAAAGCAGTCCGTCGACGATCGTCGCGCTGCCTCCCTCGAGAAGCACCGAAGAGGCCTGAGAAAAGGGTTGGGATACCAAGAAAGTTCAGTTATGGGTTTATTAGTGGCTGAGAAAATCTCCTGGGCCCAGATTCATGAACGGACGAGTGGTCTCCGAAACCGCGTCACAGCCAGAACCACACCCCAGAGTCGATGAGAGATTGCGTTTAACATAGGAAGTTTAGAATAAATAGACAAAGGTGCGCGCGGTTCGGGGTATATATCGGGGTTTATCGGGTGGTTACCAATGATGAATCTGGGCCCTGGTTCAACTGCTGGATAATATGACGCTGACCGCTAACCAGATTCTAGCGTCTGAAGGCAAGAATCAAAACGTCAGGCTGCCGTATAGGTAAAAGGTAAAGGTAAAGGTGTTGATCAGTTCCCTGGGGGTACGCCACGCATTCGTGTTCCATTTGGAAACTTAGGAGGGTGGTGAATGCACATTTAGGCCTATGCAATGACTTGCTCAGCCGCTAAACCAAGTCAGTACCCACACCTTCCCTGACAAGTCTGGTACCAATTTACCCGACCCCGGAGGGATGGCAAGGCCTGGTTAGCCTGGGCGGGACTCGATCACCCGATCGTGTGGGTGTCAGTAGCGCCTCTTACCACTGTACCTACGCGCCTCTTAACCATACCGATTTATAACCGATTTCCATACCTTGATGCTATGTTCACAGTGCAGATGTATCCCGGTCAACTTTGATTTTGTTGTTGCTTCTTTTACCTTTCTAGTGCAGAGACAGCGTCATATTGACATATAAATAAATAAAAAATAAATAGAAATGAGATATATGCACCTGCGGAAGAACGCCGTTAAAAGTCTCGTCGTTGAACGACACCTGCACTTTCCCCGGTTTGCCGTCAAGCGGTTGAACACACTCCACCACTGTGTCATCGTCCTGCAATTGTTACCTTTCAGGTGGACAGAAGAAAAGAAAAGAAAGAAAAGGAAGAAGACAAAAGGCTCGCCGATCAGCTATCCTTACTCACCATCCGCTGATTGTAGCTGAAACCGAGCGCAGCGTACACTGGTCTGGTCGTATCCAAGTCGTTTACATACGTGAGCAACTAGAACGATAGATAATCACACAGAAACAATCTTCGAACCAAGCTCAAGCTTCCTAACGTATAAATGTTTGAACAATTTCAATATAATACTTTGTATACCATTTTCAGGTGAAATACAACGTTTTTCAAATAGAATTCAATACTTTTCAAGTAGAATTCAACACTTTTCAGATTGATTTCAACACTTTTCAATTGAATTCAACATTTTTCGAATAGAACCCAATACTTTTCAAATTGAACACAACACTTTTCAAATGAAATTCAATACTTTTCAAATAGAATTCAATACTTTTCAAACAGAGTTTAACACTTTTCAAATCAAATTCAATGCTTTCCAATTCACGTTACACGATGTTTAGAAAAAACTGTCCATTTAAATGCGATGACGTCATCAATTACACATCGTGAATAAGCAAATTAATAAAGAAGCGAAAAAGAATATGTAGGTTGGATCCTTTGTAACTTTCTCTATGAGTCTTCGTCTTTTTTGATATTTTAGGATGGCCACCTAGAAGCACTTCATGCTCATTTATATATTTTGTGGAAGATTTCATGACATGCCAAAATGTCTGAAGAATTGTATAATGTTTCTGGAGTACTTGATTTGTTTGAAGAAAAGTAAGTCTTGCATTAAACGTCTGCAGAAAGTACTGTGTGACATAAATTGAAAATGTTCAGTCTGGTATGGAGAGTGTTGAATTTGATTTGAAAAGTGTTGAAATTAATTTGAAAAACTGTTGAATTTGATGTGAAAAGCGTTGGATTTGATTTTAAAAGTGTTGAATTTGATCTGAAACTGTTGAATTTGAACTGAAATCTGTTGAATTTGATTTGACAAATGTCGTCCTTGGTTGAGAAACGTTAAATTTGATCTGAAAGTGTTGAATTTGATTTGAAAACTGTTGGCTTTGATCCGAAAAGTGTCGAATTTGGTTTGAAAAATGCTGTGCTTGGTTGAAAAACATTGAATTTGATATGAAATGGTATATCTTCTTGAGGGAGAACGCCTCCTTTTTTCTCGAAATAGAATGCCTTCCATCGGCTTACCACTCTGTGAAATGCATGAGTCTACGAACTTTAGGAGAACCGCTCCCTTGTGTGGAAACCTCCACCAATAAGACGAGGTGAAAGCGCGGAAAAAAGAATGAATTGACGAGCAGTTCTAGAGTTGTCAAGATCAGTCACTCGATAAGAGTGAGGTTACGATTTAGAAGAAATCAAGACAATGGAAATCAAAAAAGTTAAGCCAAGAAATGATGGATGAAAAAGAGGAAAACTAGCTGAGAAACGATGGATGTTTTTCTGCCATCTCTGGAGGCTTTATCTCCCCGGTTTTGTTAGAGACACTTCATCTAGCTAGATTTCTGATAAAGCTTTTCTTATCAGTTCGTGAATCTCGTCAGACTTACCTGGATGTTGATGCCTTTCGGATCGGTGGACCACCGAACTCCGGAAATGCATTTCCCGCGTTCGTTTTCTCCACAGTTCGGCGGATGAAACCAGCACGACTGGGTTACGTTGCAGCCATCGAATGAGAATGCCAACGAAAAGGCGAACTGAAGGACAGAGTGTCAGCATTTTGTTATTGTTTTGTATTTTCTTTTTATATTTTTCGTACTTTTTTGTACTTTTTTATTTTTCGTATTCTTTTTCACATTTTTTATTATGTATTTCTCACTGTTTTTTTATACAGAATAGCGAAATAATGAGCTAAGAAAGGTTAGAAAGGGCAGGAAGGAAGATTTCCATCATCCATTTGGATTGCAGTTCCAGTTAACCAAGTATAGAGGTCAATTTTAACCAACACTATGGGAGGGAGTGGGGGACGTCTAAGGTTTATGGGTTAAGACATACATACATGTTCAGGGTAAGAGAACAAGGGTCACAAAGCAAAAATGCAAAAAATGGTTGCGTCATAGAATTTCTACCTACCCTCCGGAGCCAAAGGTTTGAAAGGATGGTATAGGTTAGACACCACATAAAACTAACCCCTACCCATATTAATCTGTCAAACCTTTTAGTTTCACCGTTCTCTCTGCCCAATCAGGACGAACTTTCCGTTTTGAAATTCTCTACGTTTAGTTCAAACGGTCGACTTATTCATCAGTTTTCCAATCATCTGTCTCACTTGCCGTGCCGTTGCTCACCGATCTCTTTTTTGGTATATTTTTTTTCTGTTTTTCAACAAAAGTAAGAATTCCAACAAAATGTGCATCTCAAAGAAACACAGCAAAGTCGGAAACGCCTGCAACTGTGTTAGTACGTCATGTTTGTGACTTGTTTTTGCTGTTGCAGGCCGAAAAAGGCCTAATAAAAGTAGAGGGGTTGATTACACGTCTGCACGACTGTAAGGAGCTCAAAAACACAACGGAATGCACCGTGGGGTCGTGTCAAAACATTGCTACAAGGCAAACAAACACGAAGAAGAAGAGGAAAACAGGACGGACGTTGACGGTTAGAAGGAGACCGTTCGCCAGCAGCATTGGTGGGTGATGGGAGCCTACGTATGATAAGCACTGTGAGCTTATAGCATTGAAAAGTTCCAGAATGGTTGCCAACAGATTTAGAGCCTTAACAGCCAGGGAACCCTAAATTCTTGTCCGAGCTTACGTATTCTCGAATATGTCACTGTAATTTTTAGCCTGATTAAGAGGAAATGGATGAAAAACTTGGGTTAGTGCAAAGTAATTTCACAAGAAGAGCTCCGATTCGGGTCCATGGATTCTCGTATGGTAACACTTCAGCGGCCTCCAGGCCGCCATATGAACTAATGAATAGTAGGCAACATATATAAGACATTTATAATAACAAAGAAAACGAAGAGCAAAAAGCATGCAGCAAAAGACGGCGAGGAACTGATGAAGTACGTCACTGGAAGTACGGTAACGGGCAATCGCGGCGGGACCCTAGAGTTGACAAACAGACATCGTGGTTTCCCTTATTTATTAGTAGGATACCATCTTTCAAGATTCGCGACATCACTCTCGGTCTCGAGCCTTTGGAGTTGAGGAGAAGGAAATTCGACTTGATCATCTTCCTTCATGAGAAATGCGGGCTCATCATCCATGATTTTGGTGTTTTGAAGTGCTCTTGCTCTCAAGAGGAAAACTTACAGACTACGGTTACCTTTACCTTTAGCTAAAACATTATACAGGTTTCATTTTTTCGCAAACCGCGCGGAATTACAGTATGACAAATTGAGCAGGAAACGAAGGACTCCGGTTGAATCGAAGGACTTTTTTAGACTGTTAGACTCACATTTTTCTGTCTCTGAAAATGTTAACATCCACCGTTAGATGTTCGTTTTATGTTAATCACAAACTTATATGTTCCATTTAGTTTATCTTATGCTGGTTCATTGGTTTTTACTGTAAATCGCATGATGCATTCATGTAATAAAGAAGTTGATCATAATCATTTAATTTTTAACGATTAATTCATCGTAAATTAATAAATAATAATAATAAATTCATCGTATATAGTTCCAACTACAGTTTGAATTAGCTCTTATCTTGCTGGCTGTCCTTTTTGATGCGTCTTCAGCGGTTCGCTGCAGAAATATTGTAATAATTATGTCAATAGGTGCACCTAAACAAGAGTAAATTGTTTTCTTTCTGAGGTTCAGTTACGCGTGGAGGTAGTTTGAAAATAGCCGTGCCCAGGACGAAATCAAATCTTAGACCGCATTTCTTTTGTAATCGGGCCACATTTGGGATATCCAAACATATCACCATACCCACTAAACTCACACAGTTCAAGAAACTAGTTAACCAGCTTCTAGTGGATGGATAGTTGCTCTATTGCGCTATTCTTTGTTTTAGCTCTCAATAGCACTTTCTTCTTGTTGTCACTGAAATCTTATTGATGTTTGCTCTTAATTCTTCCACAGGAAACACGTGTGTTATCATGTAATAAATAATAATAATATTAAAGAAGAAGAAAACCGGACGTACGTTGACGGCTAGGAGGAGAGCGTTCGCCAGCAGCATTGGTGGGCGATGGGAGACGAGGCGACGACTGATTCGTTTGGCGACCGATCGAGCTCTGACCTCCTGCAAAACCACTGAAAAATCACATTTTCTCAGCCGCTAAAAAGACCGATAGCGATGAGGTCGACGCCAAGCAGACGCCAGCGATGATGATGATGATGAGTCCTCATTGCCATTCTTTCTTATTGTTTCGATGACCTTTGTTCAGTTCATCATCTGCACACGTATGGAGACGAACGGCTAGCAGACCAACGAGCGCTGCTGTTCCGAAACCGGAATCGCACCCAAATGGCGAAAGTGAGATATCGAACGGCGAATGATAATGATATAATGAAGCGAATGATAATGTTCCGTTGGTCGGTGGTATTATTCATGTGTTTCATTTGGCGCACCTAACAGTATAAATGAAATAAAAAATTAAAATAAAATAAAACTATGTGGGCGGAGGAGGGATGGACGTAGAAGGAAGCACGAAAAAGGATGATTTAGATAAAAAGTTTATTTCTAAAAAGTCAAGTTGGGACCGCAGAAAAGGGTAACGCAACTTATTTACCACATTTGCTTTATCTCTGACTCTCTTTATCTCTTCTTTATCTCTTTATTTTTTCTTTATCTTTTTCTTTATCTTTTTTACTTTTTTAATTTTTTCTCTCTATCTCTTTATCTCTTTATTTGAATCGCACCCAAGTGGCGAAAGTGAGACATCGAACAGGGAATGATAATGATATAATGAAACAGTGTCCCGCAGGTCGGCTATTGTCTAGAACCATTACGGCGTTGATTTCTCTCCTTGAATACTGAGACGCCAACATTTTGCTTTATTTTAGTTTTTTAGTTGAAATTAAGCACTGTATTATTGTTTAGTATTATTAATGTGTTTCATTTGGCACACCTAACAGTGTAAAAAAAATAAAAAATAAAATTAAACTACGTGGGCGGAGGAAGAATGGACGTGGAACGAGGCGAGAGAAAAGAAAAATTATATGAAAAGTTTTTCCCTAAAAAGTCAAGTTGTGACCGCAGAAAAAGGCAAAAAGGTAAGGTAAGGTAGGTCTTCTTCACCACGTTTTCTTTATCTCTGACAGAATGCTTTGTTGCAATACCACCAAAAATGTTCCTGTCGTTATAGAACAATGTAAGTCATAGATTATAGACCGAGGATAAACGTATATTCCTATGATATATTCGTATATTCCTAGGTTTTATGTAGCAATATTATGATGAAAACTAACTTTTAAAAACCTTGTCATGGGTTTTAGATACAAAACGATAACGAGAAAAAAGTGTATTAAAAACAAGACAATAATTAGAGAAGATGACGTAATTGGGCAACAATGTACAATCAAGAAATTTTATAGTTTATTCATTTATTCATTTACCATGCACTTAATGTGCGTCGTACAATACGAAAAAATAGTTGCAATAACAGGAATGAAAAAATATAACAGCGAAAATATAACACAAATTGTTGTTGATCGATGTCTTTGACTTTTGTCGAGGTTCGTACCTAAATTTGAGGAAAAAACGAGGAAAAGGAGAAGGTAGAGAAGACACGTAGACATTTTTCTACTTTTCTATCTTTTTGAAAATCTGCGATATGAAATATTGCAAAATAATGAAACGAAAATATTGAAGGAAGACCTATTGAAGTGTTACCACCCGAGAATGTTCACAATTCACGATCAAACTTAGGAACAAAAACAACTAGCGGTCCCGCCTCTATAAAGGTGAGTAATGCCTTCACTATGTGTCTTCTCCGGTAAAGAGTATTAGAAGTGTAAAAAAAGGAAAAGAAAAGAAGAAAAGGAAACACGGGAAGACACAAGGAAGCTATTTAAGGTTCTGGCCGTAAAATATGGTCTCAACTGGTGGTCACACGACACTTGCTAGGAGTTCACCTTCAGCGGTGCTCGGAACAGGTTTTCCTGTTTGGCCAACAATTGCCATATTCGTAACTTTTTCCTTGAAAAGTCATCCTTTATAAGGAACAGGTTTCGCTGAATCTTTTGATAGATAAACCACGAATAGTTGTCAGCCTAGAGCGAAGAACATAGCAGGGACGAGAAATTGGTGCCAAATACGACGTAGTTGAGTAGTCGCTGCGTCGAGAGGATTAAAACAGAGTGATTCTGCCGTTGGACCGAGGACCACCACGGCGGTTTGAGTATCGAAAACTCGGCCAAAACTGTCATCGAAACCCACGAATCGATTCCGATGGTGGTGGTGGTGGTGGTGCTGTGCAGACCGACGACGGCCAACTACATCTAGAGCGATCAGAACGCCGATCAGCATCTTCGTCTTCTAACCTTCGCCCCGTTGGTAAGAGGGGAGAAACAATGACCTCCCAACTAAATAAACCGCTTTTAGCGTTTTCCTGCCATACCATTTTTGAATTATTTTTATTCAAAGACAAATAAAAGTGGAAAATAAAGTTTGGAAATAAATGAAATAATATTCTTATTCAATAGAATTTTATTTAAATTAATTTTGTTCAATAATCAATATTCAATAGGATGGAATCGAAAGATCGTGATCTTCCGATTTACTCATGATAAACTGTTGAGGTATTGCCAAAAAATTAAACTTCAAGCTTGACCTAAGCTAGACCCATAAACCGCATTTCAATCGGTTTTTAAATTTTCAGAAAAATAGCGCAAAATCAATGACTAAATGCTATAAATAGAGCTCTAAAGTTCTAAAGGTGTCGGTGAGAGATCAGCTAAAGAAGTTATCAGCCTTGACACCGAAAATTCGGAGTAAAACGAAAACGTCACAGTAGCAAAAATAAAAAAATATGCTGAAAATGTATAAAACTTTTAAATATAATGAAAAATAGGGACTATCTAATTCAAGAGAACCACGAAGTTCACCTTCAATTAAAGACGATGGCACGGCCCTTTATGGACATTCCAGAAGTAAGGAAGAATAGTAGTAAAAAGTGGAAGGTGGGCAACTGCGCCGGAATGATTGCATACCCATTGCATTACATCAGTCGACCTCAAGTAAACCTAGTGGTATCGAGGAGTCACCCCCTTGGGTATACAGCTTCAGCCATTTGGGTATACGTTACTCAACAGAATCTCAATTGAAATTCTATACTTCCAATCCTTATATAATATACTTAATACTCAACACTATATATTATACTCGATGCTTCTAAATTCGCAGATCTAAAAGAACCATGGTGATGGGTACTTAGAAGGCGGTGCAAAATAGGATAGGGAAGTAAAGGATCGAATGACACCTGTGACTTCTCATGAGGCTAAATGTTCTCTGACAAAAGTAAATAGCGAAACTTGAGATCTCATAAATTTGAATAAATATAAATTTAAAACGCGAAACGTGAACGAAGTGATCCGATTCCGTAGGAAACAAAATACTATGTGAAGCAGAATTGACGAATGTCGAGAGCGAGCGGCGTCAGTTTGAACTGGTTCATAGTGTCGTCGCGTTGAAATTCATTATACTTCCAAATTCACGGCTTATCCGCTTCGTCACAGTGGCAATACTCTGTGCAACGTCGGAATTTGAGGAGTAGAGTTCCCTGTGATGATTTCACAAATTCAGGTGAGTAGCCGGGGGCGATGACTCATCGTCAACAAATTTTCTGGTTTTTACTCAGCTGTTATTACTACCTTTTCCACTGGATTACCATTTATAGCAAAATTGGGAGTTTAGAAGGTGACGGAGGCGAAACTGATCAGATAAGTAGTCTAAACTTTCTCGATGTAAGAAAATATAATAGTATTCCATAAGTCCCCAAGTTTGGCTTGATTCATGGGTTGTTCCTTTCATGGGTTTAAGTGAAAATGAGAAATCCCGAAAAAATCCGAGATGAAATTTTGTTCTATGAAGTTTTAGATTGAAAGGTGTTGAACGTCCTTCCGTAAAAGTCGACCCAGTAGTCGTAAAATTCCTAATCTTAGGAGACTACTTCGAAACCGCCGTAAAGGCGCTTCTGCCAAACTTTTTAAAGTTTACCTACAACTTCACCTGTAAAACATTTTAAACGGGAAACAACACCGGTCTCCGTGTTTATAAAGGTTTTGGTAATTAGGGTAATCAGTAGTTCGAGATGAACGTTGCCCAGAGGGGAAAACCAACGACGTCGACATCATTATACAACATTTCCTTAATTACAGCCAATGGCAACATTTATCTCAAAGACCAATAAAATTCAACATTTATTTATTTATTTATTTATTTATTTATTTATTTATTTATTTATTCATCGAACAAGCTGTCACTTTCGAACCACAGGGTAGAGCTGGAGGGTTTTTTTCGTAAGCTCATAGTTCCTCAACATTGTTTATAGTATTCCTCTATTTATCTATTTGAATTTATCAACATTCATTTACAACACTGTTTATTCAAAATTTAACAGTTAGAGAAAGGTCGATATTTCTGATTTATTTATTTATTGCAGACACTACGTTTCCACACGTGTAGAGTTTTCGATTGGATTGCATGGGGAATGAAAAAGAGGAAAAAGATTCTCCTCCCCTCAGAAGGGTATGGAGGAGATTTCAGAGGAACGGAGGCTTCTTGGAGGTGACTTAGAGAGGGTGTGAGTCGACAGAATGGCAACGAATTTCCTACACACCCCCCAGCTACCAGAACTGGTTATTGCCGCTACGATCTCTTAAAATGCCACCCCGCTTTTTCAGTGATGACAGCTTTTGCGTCGTCTTTCAATAGTTGGCTTCATGTGCACTTAAAAACATGGCATTCATGCAAGACTTGTGGATCCATTGGAATGCGATCCTATTGATTTGATTGATTGGATTTGATTTGTTCGAGTTCCTCAGAGCTCACTTTTGTGAGAAGACTAGCGGGACGTTGTAGTCCTGTGATCGACAGACAGGGCTAAGAAATTCAGATTCTTCGACTCAAAAGCACTCGATTCAAGAATTAGGCTTTTATCGTCAAGATTACTTAATATTTATTATTTATTTATCTTATTTAAACAAGCACCAAATTGCGCACAATTCAGAAAACAAATGGAAAACACATGTAGAATTACTGACAGTAGTGCTTATACAACGTCAACAACATCAGCTAAATAATTGGGAAAACAAAACAGAATCTGATGTAAAACGGTTATTGTCCAGAGCAACGAAATTACAAAAAACTAGAACTAGATTATTGTAGCTTCTGCGACTAGTTTTTTTTTTCCATAAAATACATATGCTAGATTCAATATCCTAACAGGAATTAAAAAATGGTCCCAAGATTCCACTGCTCCCTTCGAAGAGAACCGCCCAAGACGGATCCGAAGTGCGACGACGGTTCCCAAATAAATAAATTGAGGCAATTCCAAAGAGCAATTGGTTTCAATTGCTGACCGAAGAGGAAAAGGAAGAGAAAAGAACGGGAGGAAAGAGAGAAGAGAAAGGGCTGTATAATACCTAGCTTTTCCTCTTTGGCACTCGACATTCCTCTCCACCATCCGGTCCATATCCACCTGAAAATCTCTTTGTTTACATTTAGTTTCACTTCTCGCTCATTCCGGCAGAGGTCTTTGCTTGGCTTTTCTTTTTCTTCATCTTCCATATTTTCTCTCCCATCTTCCAAGTACGCTGTAGTTGTTCAATTTAGTGCACTATTTTCTATGATGTCTGTTGTCTCCTGATTTTATCTATTTTCTATTTTCTCTGATCTTTCATTTTTTCTGTCCAATTTTCAAAAAATAAATAAATAAAATAAATGCAAAATAAATAAATAAATAAATGCTGTAGTTCAGAAGCGCAACTCTACCAGAGACTTTCAGGTACTAAACCCACTGATGTAGGTGTTCTCGTTATCAGAGCGTTCAAATTGCATGTGCTCTGAAAAAAAAAGTTCGTTAAACACTTGTTTCTCTACTTAACCTATTTGACCAGGGTTACCCAGACTTACCCTCTGGTTATCCTCTCCTCTAACCCACACCCGCAGATGTTCATTTTTACCGGATGGTATTCCAGCCGAATCAGCTGAATGAGACCACTGTCTGCAGCTGGCTGCTGGATGCGTGAATAGGTGTCGGCATGCTAAGCAAACACATCGACGGCGCTTCTTTTACCCTGGTGGATGGGTGATTCGATACCCACACGTTTCCGATTACCTTTACCTCTGCTTTGGTGCCAGGTAAACAGGAATCTCCACCAGAGCGTTATATAGCAATAATTCGTGTGGTGTAAGTCTCGGTTGTCATGGTTTCTGAAGGACTTTTCTCGCGGCGATTTGCCGTTGAAGCGCCGCTGCGGAGTAGTTCATATTACTGCTCCTTCCTGAACAGTCAGCTGGATGAGGCCACTATCTGCAGCTGGTTGATTTTTTTAAGTTTTCAAAAAAACGGTAGAATGAGAGTGTAATAGAATCTCTAGCAGTTCTAGTCTCTTTTCTGCTTTCTTTTCTTTCTCTCTTTTGCTTTTCTTTTCTCCGCTCGAGCGGACACAATCTTTTTCTTCATCTGTTCTTTTATCATAGTGAAGTGCAGGCTAGGAGAGGCACTGTCATTTGCAGCTTTTACAGAGTTTTAGGTTTAAAGATTTTAAAAGTTTATAGATAAAACCGAACGGTCACACCGTGAAAATATCGTCTCATATTCGCTTTTGAAAAATAAAAGAATATAAACGATGTCTGCAATTCTTCCGATGGTGATAACTGCCTTCTATTTACATTGCTGTCTTCCATGTTTTACCCACTTTCTTGGTTATTTATTTATATTCAGTTATATTCATATTATTATTTTCATTATTTTTAATATGAGGGATAACACCCTGGGTCTTTCCATTCGTGGTTTGATGAACTTACTTCACTGTGTTAAATAAGTAACTCCAGTAGTAGTAAAAAGTTTAATAAGTCATAGTGTTCCAATAAATAATAAAAAGTATTTCAACTGTTAATCTTTGTTTTTGAAGCGGTTTTTATCGTGCACTTCTGTTTATTTTCACTTGTGGTTAAGACGATTTGAGAATCAAGCTGACGAATCTCTAAAACTGCAAATAAAAAATAACATAATTTATAACTGGTTTATCTAATTTATGTTCGTGAATTTGAAAATTCCGGGTCAAATGACAGGTCCGTCGCAAGCAATGCACGCTTGGCTGATTCTAACGAAAAAAACCAAAAGAGACGTTCTCCTCAACCGGCTTCGCTACTCGGTCGCAATTCACGCCGCAGGATCGTGCCGGTGCCTCATTAACAGCCCCGGCAGGCCGAGCGCGATTCAATATCGGGCCGAGAATGGCTGTTGAATGGTGGTCCGTCCATTCAACGGTCGTTCGCCGGATCGAGTTATCAGCGCATGAAGCTCGGCTCCGGCCGTCTGTCCAAGCCAGGCCAGCTGGGAGCGAATAGAGCCAAACTGGCGCTCATCGCGTTCACTGACGCATCTCCGGCGCCGACCATCTGTCCGCCCATCCACGAAGCATAATTAAGGAAAACACCCGCTACTGACCCAACACGAATCACACAGATCTCGACCAGATTCGTCGCGTCTTGAGACTTTTTCGTCGGCTTTCGCAGCAGCCACTGGCGCCTTCTTGTCGTCCACGGGACCAGTTTCGTCAGTCTTTATTGCGTTTCGATCGCAGCCGCCCGTGTTGTGTTGAATTTTGGCCCCGTCTAAAGAGTTCTCTGTCTCTCGCGCTCTTTCCTGGTTTACCACTGCTCACTGCTTTACCCTGGGTATCTGGAGAGCTGTGTTTTCGTCGCCGATTTCACGACGTCACGTTTGATGGCCGGCTCGATAACGTCCATGTTTTGCACACTTTTTCCTACAAATAAAACCGTTCGAGGACGTTTGCCGTCGTCTCGTGGCAGCCATCTCCAACTAAACACTTTTGCTGCTTCCTATTTATTGATATTTGTACTGATAGGTAGGATTTAGATAGCTGTTGTTTGTTTTTGTTATTGAGATATCGATTCGATGCACGTGAAGACTCTCAGGCCCGAGTTTGAGTGCCACGTTAGTCATAAGTTTTTGTTCACACCAACCTATCGCCGTTTATATCAAATTCTCTGGTTTTTATACTCTTTCAGTTATTTAACTTTTTCATTTTCTTTTTTTTCGTTTGTTCTTTTCCCATTCGGCAGCAAACAGTCGTCGTCAAAAAACAGGCTTAAATGGGTCTCCTAGTCACCGCGTACTCACAGTCTCTTTTAGTTAATTCGCTTTCATTCACTCACTTTTCCTTTTTCCTTTTTTCACTCTCACTTTTTTCTTTTTTTTTCTTTATCATTTCTTCTCCTTTGAGGTAGGAGTTGATTACTTTTAATTATTATGATTTTTCCTAGATTTCGTGCGGTATTTTAAACGGAAAATGTTGGTTTTTGGTTTGTTCGCCTATCGTTATTTCAGTTTGTTGCTGTTTTTGTTTTTAAAGGTGTTTTGTTTGATTTTAGTACCCCACACCATTACTTCACTTTGCGCCGTTTTTGTTTTTTTTTCATTTCTTCTTGTTGATTTTTTCTTTTTGCTACCATTTTTCATGTTTTTCGATTTCTGCCCAACGCAAATTTGTGGTTCTCCCACGAGCACAATTCAAACGATCAGAAATCCCATCTATGTATCTCGAGGAGTAAAGGGGCGTAGGAGTTTAATTTACCCTTAGCATTGGTAAGAGACCTCTGTAAACAATCCCATCATTGCTAAAGAGGAAAAAATGGAAATATTTCTGATTAGAACAATTACGACTGCATACATTGACGACTCCAAGGAGAAATTAAAGAAAAAGAAAAAAGAAAGAAGAAAAGTCCGCACTGAGCACGTTCTGGACCCTGAATAGTTCTACATGTTCCGAAGTTTCTCAACATGGTACTTGATGAACAATTTAGCTATTTTTTGTACTCGCTTTCTTAAAAGCATTCCGCCGACGAAAAAGTTCCAAGGCCATCGCTGGATGGTGCAGATTCTCTATGAAAAAAACCTTCCAAAGATGGGCGCCAGCTGGTCTGGCGCGGAAGGCCGTTGGGCCACTTCAATCCCAACTAAAACTAATTGTTCGGAAATAACTATGCCTGGTTCATCCTGAAAAAAATTACGGAACCTATTCATCTTCATGCTGGAATTTTCGATTACTCTTTTTTTGCTGAATGTTGTTTTTGTTGTGTCATGCCGGCCTACAATCGGTTTTGTGCGGATTTCCTGTCATCAAAATTATTAAATCCTTCTATTATATAGCGAAACTCGGACCGATTGTCATTTGGACGGCTGGTTTTCATCGATCTCGTTTGAGTTTGTTTACAAATCTGCTCTGCACATGGTTGTCGATAAAAGCACCCGGCGAGAGAATCCTTATTTGGAAAGAGCGGCTGGCAACCGGGAGATATTCATAATCTCTCTTTCCTTCCAAATCAAAAATTATTTGACTTGGCATTGGGTTAATTACCGAGCGTGGTCCATTATTAGGTCTACGCTTCTTGTTTTTTTTACCTTCTTAAATCCTCAGGGTATTCTTCGCTTTCAAATCCGAGAAAAGCCTTTCATACTGCACTATTGAAAAACCAGAATCTCCTGATTTTTGCGTTAATCCGACCCAAATTCTATTCTTTTTTCCTTTTTGCCCTAATTTGCTTCCTAAAGTACTAATGATTTCCTTTAGTAGTGTTTTTTTTCTTTCTGCACTATGTGTTGTGACGTTTCCTCCGCATATGGTAGGAGAGATAAACTTTCGAATAGTTTCGCTTCTTTCTTTTCCTTTTTTTTCATTTTTCCTTTACTTTTTTCTTTTGCGATCCTACTCATTTGAAGTTCAGAAAAAGTTTGCATGAAACTAATCAAAAAACACTTCGGATAGAATCCTGGAGTTTATCGAATCGTCAATTCGTCGTTCTGTCGGCCGTTAACTCTTTACGGCGTTCTTTGTCTCACGTTAATTGCGTCATTCCGCACTTTTACTCGATCGTTCGGTTTTCTTGTTCTATTCCTTCATAGTCATTCCAGTTGTCCATTTCCTTTTCATGATTCTACAAGTCCTCTATGTTTCTCCTTAACACTTCAAGGTAGCTCAACCTACAGGAATAACAAAGGATGTGTCTCATTTGATCTCCTGATTTTTACTTTTTCTAAATTGTTGTGCGAATGAATTTCAGTACGACGAGGAAGACAGGCTCAAATCGAAGGAGGGGATGCATTATAGTATTAAGATACTCTAGAACTGCCTATCTAGCGAACCTTTGGTGATGGAAAATATTATAAAAAGAAAATGAAAAATGAAAAGTCAGCTGATGATCCACTGTAATGAAAACGGTGTCAGGGGTTTTCTGAAGCCCTTCGTTGACATTGGATGTGGAAAAATTGGATCTTAAATAGGTCTAGCTGACATTTGGGAACTTACAGCAGCCCCAGAAGTCTAGTTTACGCCCAATTTCACCTTCTTCTGGTCGATTCCATCCACTTAGGAAGTGCTTGGTATTAGGTTGTAAACCTTCCAATTGAACATTCGCCACATCTTAATTTTTCAAATTTATTCCTATGACAATGAACCCAATTGAGATACACATGAAACAATGTTGGATTACTATGTGTCGCCTTTCTGCTGGGAATAAATTTATCCCATACACGTCGAACTCTGCCGGTTTATTCACAAAAAACTTTCACAGTCCCGTTTTGAAATTGTAATAGAAACTTTCTTTTTCCATTTTCTGCCTTTTTTGCCTACCTGACGTCATTTGAGGGCCTGACCTCAGCGTTCATTAGCGGCAGACGAGTCGTTAATGTGGGCAACGTCGCTCCTCAAGAAGAACGACAGGTGTCCGTCAAAGACCCGGATTTATTCGACCATGGTGCATTATTGGACGCCGACGTCATTAGGTATTTTCAAAGAAACCTCAACCCTTCCGAAATCCAACCGGCCCTATTATTCTCTTTTTCTTCTTCTTTTCCTCTCGAGTCGTCCCATCAATCCTCACTTCCGGCAGCACATCACGTCCAATAATGCGGATCTTTCCGGACCTTTCCGCACCTTTCATCTTAATTGTTTGTGGAACAGGTGGAAATGATGGTTCGGTAGGCTCGTTGGTCCATTATTTAAAATTCAAAATATAAACTGTACCATTTCTAAGAGGTACAGGTTAAGGTGATCACCTACCTTCTTCTTTTTTTTTATTGTTTTCTAATCGATTTTTGCCTTTGCCCACTTCATGGGCCGCGTGGTGCAGTGGTAAAAGGCGCTATTGACCCTCACACGTCAAGCGATCGATCCCCGCCTGGTCTAACCAACCCTTCCATCCCTCCGAGATAAATGGGTACCATCCTTATCTGGGAAGGTATAGCCACTGACTTGGTATAGCGGCTGGTCCGCGCAAGTCATTGTATGGGCCAAATAAGCGTTCATCGTGCCTCCACAATTCTGAATTGAACTTGGGGCTGGACTGATCAACTCATCCTTTAAAAGAGCTTTACCTTTACCTCTACTTTTACAATTTCGAAGAAGAATGACAGGTGTGCGGCGAAGACCCGGATCAATTCAATCATTGTCCAGAAGTAGCTTTACCCACCATGTTTTCCTCAAGAATAGTTCCATCGATCTCTCGAACTATTGCCTTCGTTTTCTTCTCCGCTGATTGAATCGTTCCATCAATCTTCATTTCCGGTGTTTCTTCACCTTCATAGATTTCACTGAAGTTGTTTTCCAAACGGCTTGTCAAAGAACGAAATTTCTTTGGACCAGAATTTCCGCTGTCAGGCCTATTTTAACTATATCGAGCAAGCAGTTCAATTTCTACTCTTCTTTCTACTCTTAGTAAGTCGTGCCGTTACTTCGTACATATGTCCTGATTTGAAAGCGAAAAAATTCAGAAAACTGAAGGTGCCCGAACATTTGTGTCCCATCTTTACACATTTTCAAATCGTGATTGGTGTTGAAATGATCGTCTTCTGCTCCACTCCTCAAATATGCTGTCCAAATTTGATTCATTTGAAGAAATGGAAAGTTTTGTTGATTTTTATTCAATTCAGGGTATCCGTAACCGGTGTAATGATCTAGGGCTAGTTGATGAGGTCGACCTCATTAACCCGTCGTTGCAGAGAGGTCAAATAACGCTCAACTCAATTTCAGAATTTTCAAAATTTTCAAAATTTTCAAGTGTTTTGTGGACCACAGCCAAGATCGTGTTATTCTGATTGGGACCATGTATTCTATATCTGAAATGGTTAGGTTTGAAAGGAGTTACGGCGAAGCGATGGCGGAAGCTTAGCGACGTTACTGTGTGTGCTGATCTGACACCTCAAGCGATCGATCCGAAGCGAAGGCGTTGCTACGATTCAGAAACGAATGAAGGTGGCCGCCCATACTTATCCCCTTTACCTTTTACTGTAACTGAGTGAAAAGGTGCTCCAGCCCAGACGTGAACATCTGCCTGTTGATCAGCACTTTAAAAACTCGTATTCGCCGCATCGATTTGCTCTCAACCTCTGAATTGAGGCCGTCGATGAGTGGCGCCGAGAAATCTACAACAACGGCCGCTTTTTTCCTCGGCGATGGGAAAGGCCACCGCCGCTAGTCGACAGGGCAGATCGGCGGTTCTTTCAGGGCCAGAGATTCCCACTGGTTGCAAAGATTTTCTATTTTGTTTCTATCGGCGTTCTTTCTCCAGCTTTTCCTTTTCCGTCCCTTTTTCTTTCTTCTTTCGAGCCGCAAATTCCTATTACTTGCCATGATTTTCCATTTCATATCTAACATATCTCTTTTATTTTTTTATTTAAAAGCCTATTTTTGCTCTAGTTGCCTCTCTACCTGCCCTCTCCATCTCTTTGAAATCGTATTCCTGATATAAACCACACTCAGCGGCCTTCGGAAGCACTTGGACCTTGTTTTCGTCAGGGCTTCTCCCGGACCAGAAGCACTCAACTGGCGCAACTTACCTCGTTCTGAACCTCTGCGTCTTCACTATACGAGACAGATTTTCGAATTTTCATTGAATTTTGCTATTTCCTGAATTCTTCTGATATCGGGTAGCATTAGTTTCCATTATGTTCCGTCGCTCCAATCGATGTAAACGTTTTGGAATTTTGTTATCATACGCCGCCAGAGCTTTTCTTCTTCGCATTTCGAGAGTATTCATGGCATTACTGAATCATCGGCGATTCTTTGCTTATTTATTAATTTTTTTTGTCTTTTTGTTGCGTATAGTTACGACTTGGGACAGTTTTTCCTAATCTCTGCGTCTTTTTGTGCTTTTTTATTCTTATCTCTCTTGTTCTGGCTCGGATCTAGTTAGATTATAGTGGGGACTATAGCAGTCTAACTAGCCCAGTGATGGCCGGCTTGGTAGTCTCCCTGAGGTGAAACGCCCTTAGCCGTCCAATTAGACTGATTACTCTCCAGGTACGACTCTGTGTGTACCTTGGCATCGTATAGTTGTTTCTTGTGCTTTATCTGAACTCGACACAAGGTTGGTATATCATATTTATTGGCTGACAAATCGGTGGAATCACCTTCTTTGGAGCCTAAAAGGATCAAGACGATTTGAGGAACTATTTGACCAAACGTCGTATCGAATCTAACAGGAATTCACGATCTATTCTCCAAACTGCTAAGTCAAGGGAGAACGGAATAACATACCTCAGCCTGATCCACAGATCGGCAGTAAAACGAGGAAGCGACGGGCAGGGGACCAAATGATGTGAGGATGACCCCAAATGACCCCAGACTAATTACTGTTAAACCAACAATTTTTCTTTCGTTTGGTGTATTCGATTTCTACTTGTAAAGAGGACAAGTCCAAAAAACAGTTACGGAATTACATTTCAAATAAGCATCGCAACACTGATAAGTAGGCGACTCCTAGTATCGGTACCGGTGGGAAACTTCATATTGTAATTTACAAACTAATAGTTATTCTGTCAAAATAACAAACAACAACACTAGAGAGTTTGGCCAGGTTTCAAGGGACACCCGCTGCACGAAAAGTCCAGTCGATGAGCTGAACAGGTGCAACTGTAGAAATGGAATGGCCTTAATAACAGCACAAGCGGAATTGTGAAACGAGAAGTATTCTAATATTGAACGCCTTTGGAGATTTGGATTGCAGAAAAATAAAAAATAGAAAAAATGGCTTATATTTTCTTGATAAAGTTCGAACGCTGGCGAAAAATCTCTTGGGTGGCTAGCCATCGATTTTCACCTTCGCTTGGGATACGTGCCAATCAGCATTTATCAAAGGAACAAATCGGTTCGAGACACTCTTGAATCTTTTTTAACTAATATCGAATTAATACAGTTTTTAAATAGCTGAAAACGGCGAACTAGTGCGGATATCTCGAGGAGACCAAGCTGTTCTCACTGTGGAATTAGCTAAATATTACTGCCAACTTGTCTCCGGGTAAGATAACGCCCGAACGGATTCATTCTGCTCTACGGATTGTCAAGGAATTTTGGAAGATTTCTCAAATTCCTAAGAACTGAAGCCATCTGTTGAAACGGAATAAGCTCATGTTTGTTTCGTATTTTTACTACAAAAATACCTTTTTCTCTGGCAAATGTAGAATTCACTGGTCCCCTTTGCAGTGGTCGGCTTAGGGCCTTTGACTGGCCGTTATCAGAGGTGCTGAGCTGGTTCCTACCATAAATCTCTTTCCACAATTCAATTGTCTTTATTTCTCATGGATAACTCTCCAAGCCCTCAGTCATCATTGGAGTTTCTCCTTTTTCGCTCCCATAAGCTCTCAGTGCACTGCCCTAACCCCGGATGGGAGATGTTGGCGTGAGCTCGGGTATCCATGCCAACCACGGGAGCGGCTGATGCTCTTCATGAGCACTTAGACGATTGTTCTGTTAAGTGGCGCCGTCTCGATACACATATAAAAGAAGTTCCACCACTAATGGGCCGCTTTCATCGAATAATCTCGAAGTTGTCGCTTAGAGTGTCTCAATAGCCTGGGGCGTTTTACCTACATATTACTATTTTCTTTACATTATTGTTGGTTTTGGTTTTTTATGTGCAAGCTGGCTATCCAGCTTTGCGCCAAGTTCTCTGGATCCTGAGTGTGGGTGATCTTTGTGAGCAGTTCCGTAGGACGAGTCTAGGGCGGTGGTCCCCTCTTCCCACTGGAAAACTTTTGAGATTAGCTGATAAGTTTTCTTTCCTTTTCATTAGTTGAGTTGCATAGTCTTTGTTAATCGTTTGTATTTGTATCCGTGTTTGTATTCGTGTTAAGTTTGAATTTTAGCTCTATCTTCTCTGTTCTTCAGCTTTTGTGCGCGTCTTTGGACATATATTATAAATAAATAAATAAATATGTTTAATCCCCTTCTCTCTTCGATCCTTTTTTAAAAACGCTCTGAAAACTATAAGATATCCCGGAGGGCAAAGATCTTCCAGATCAACCAGGCTGTTTTTATCCCTTTGAGACAGGACACCAGTAATTTAGCTAATTCTACGGTGAGAACAGAGTGATTCTCTTCAGGAAAGTCACTTTTCGTTGTCGTTTCCAGCTATTTTGACACTATATATTAATTCATTATTTATTTACAATTTCTTACAAGAACGACAAGTGTATAGGGTGGCCCAACAAGTGTCCCGTACCGATTCTCAGCCACGGTAGATGATGATCTGCACGTTCGTCCAACGGAAGAATCGATGGCCGGCCACCTAAGTTGATTTCTTTTTTACACAATTTAGGATTTTCCTGTGTGAATCGCTCCAATTTTTTGCTACTGCATTCTCCTCTTCCTTTGAGAAATTTTATATTCTCATTGAATATTTGAATTTGGACCGTTTTCGAGGTTATGTGTGTTCGTCAGGGGCATTTTTATTTCTGCAATTGTATCCAATCAGCTGATTTGATACGCATTCCACACGGCAGGTGTTCTTGGAAACTTGCCAAAACTCTCCTCCACTGATTTTTTGCTTCCAATGACTACAATGTTAATTCTTAAACGATTCCAAGTTCAACCCAAATTTATCCTTTTATAGAATTTAGTTATTTTTATCCTGTTTAGGGCTAAAAAGGTGAAACAGGATAAAAAGTACTAAGAATTTTTCACACATTAATATTAATTTCCATATTGTATTATGTTTTTGCTCATAAGTTGATTTTGTGGATTGGTAATTAGTGACCTGTGGCTAATTATCTCCTTGATAGAGTTTCATCAACATTGTGCTCCGATGGTTTAGGATTCCTTCCGATCCTTTTCCCTAGCCTCAATATCCAGACAATCCAAAGCTATTTGTTTGATATATTTATTTATTTATTTATTTATTACATAAGTAAATACTTATGCAGAGTAATAACCGAAAACAACTTGAGCAAAATCATTGAACATAGCAGATACGCTCTATTACAAAATCATAACAAAAAGAACTCGATGTACTCCACCTCCTTCTTCATTTACACTGTTTTCAACAATTTTTGTTATTTTCATTATGTAGGACGTTAGTCTCCCCATCACCTTCATTCATCCTCCGCTTGGCTC
Source organism: Nippostrongylus brasiliensis (assembly GCA_030553155.1). NCBI lineage: Eukaryota > Metazoa > Nematoda > Chromadorea > Rhabditida > Heligmosomidae > Nippostrongylus > Nippostrongylus brasiliensis. The sequence goes on from CP130733.1 coordinate 3,983,110, forward strand.
TTTTCTGAATCGAAATCCCTAATTCGAAGTGTTCGTCGCGATTAATTTGGTTCACCCGCAGTTCTGCAAAAAGTTCTCTTTCGACGATTGCCTCCAATGAGTCGCACTCTTTTGTTTTTCGTTACATTTTTGGAATTTTTCTTGAGCTCTCGTTGTTTCCCATTAGTTCTACCTTCACTCAAGTATAAGAGAGCCAGTTTTCAGCGACGTCAAGAGTGAATTCGCTTTGCTGTCATTTACGCTATTAAATTTCATTTTAAATTAAATTGTTCAAGTCTAAATTAAGTGAATGTGGAAAAGTTGCTTTTATAGTGGCATACAAACCTTTATAAAAGCTCTATTCTGGTTTGAGTAGCTCCAGATGAATGCCAATGTTGTAAAGCTGTAAAGTGATTCTTTAATGTATTATTTTCTTTTCTAAATCGTATTCGAAATTTTTGCTGCTTCGCCCCCCACTGACTTTCTTCTTTTATTCTTCTTTTTTTTCGCACCAGTACCCCAATTGTTCTTCCGTCCAAACAGGTTTTCAACTACAGCGCTCACAGTTGGCGGCAGATTGAACTAGAGCTGACTGACCTTGTCCCAAACTGGTTCATTCGATCGACACCACACCAGTACAAGGGCTAAATCTCGTCGGCAACCAAAAAGTTGAAATGTTGGAAAAGCGGAAAAAGCGGGATCGGCTCCTTAAATTAAATAAATTGATTTCTTTCGTAGGAATAAGTTTCTCCAAAAATCTCCAAGAAAATCTCCGACTTGGAACGAATTCTCAGGAAATGAGGCATACTTTCGTACACGTAGAAGCCTACACCCTACACCAAGGATTAGAAACTTCTGAAAATTTAACAAACACAACAGTGACGATGGTTCCAAATTCTCTCAATCTTAAATCTCAGTATTGACATGTACCGTTCTCATTTAGTTTTGAAGGCTTTGATGGTTTTAAGCTGAAGTCTTTTGAAAACTTCAGGAATCTAAAGTCAGCCGTTCTGTAGAAGATTTCTACTTTCCCCTTTTTTCCTAATGGAAGCCCTACTAAGTGATAAAAATGAGAGTTCTTAGGAGGAAATTATCATTAATTAGACTCGAGGAAGTTGCACAGCAGCCTGATCATCAGGAATTCATGGCATTCTTCAAGCGGTCGATGCGGCCAATTGTTGTAGTCTACTAGATCGCCAGATAATTGGGACCACGATAGTCAGATCTGTTCCTTTTCGCTCATTTTTTATCGATTTGCCTCGATTTTTTATCACGTTCTATAATAAAAAATGAAGAAACACAATGAAATGTAGAAAAAGGCTCGTTTCGTCCCTTAATCTTATGCGAGCAAATACAAAAGACATAGTTGCGCCTCCTCGGGACTCATCAGTGATAGGGAGGCTCTTAAAAGAATATAAATAATCAATAAAAAATAATTAGGCCTACCTGATATCGGATAATTTCCACTATAAGATAACCATACAGAAAGCCATACCAAATAATGATGTAGTCCTGAGCAAAACAAGTCCTCAAACGTGGGTAGTTAAACCGTTAATTTCAAAATTTAACCGTAACTATTCATCAACCTTTTCTGTGCTGGTATTTTTCTGTATTTTCATGTAATATCTACTTAGTTGGCGAAAGGCAAAAGTAGCACTAGATATCTGTGCTCGTTCAGCATCAATCTTACAGTTTATAACCCTAACCTTTTTAAAATTCAAAAAATAGATGAGAAGGCTTTTTCCAGTTTCTCAGAGTATGACATGGCCGCTCGATATTTAGCCCAAGTTCTTGTGATAAATGTGGCCTCCTTGCGATGCATTAATGGGTTCGCGTTGTTTTTGTCCGGAATTGGAGTACATATTTAGCCGTTGTCGGAGGTGATCTATTCTAGCTTTTATAGTCGATGCCGCTGGAGACGATGAGTACGATATTTTAGCCTCAAAAAACACGTTTTACTCAAAGACCATTTTTAGCCACTTTCTACGCGAAGGACATTTCATTTTCATTTTTTTCATTTTTTCTCCAGTCCCTAGTGGCCTAAACATTGAAATCCGGCAAGTTACAACTGACTGGGATATAATGTTAGTAACTTAGAAAAACAAAAAAAAACAAAAACACGGCTAGTAACAAATCAATGTTAGTAACCTAACAAACGAAAAAGGAAAAACATGGCTAGTAACAAATCAATGAAATCATTGAGATAATCCATGATGGAAGCCCTTCAGCAGCACTAAAAAGGAAAAAAAAGGAAGGAAACATATTTTGATAGGATCAAGTAGAATCCTGTTAGGTTAACGCAAGGGGTTTAGGGCCTAGCAAAAGATCGATCGAATGACAAAAACAAAACGTCGACCGCAATGTAAGTGCGCTAAAGATGCATTTCTTCCTCTACGATTATTTTTTCATTTTCCCCAATAAAAATGTTCCAAAATTTAGACCTGTCCATTTTCTTCCTTAAGGAAAAGGCTAAAGCATATGTAAACTAGGCAAACAGCTGGATGTAGGTATGGATGAAACCCAGAGGGTTTGTGGGAGCGCCAATGGTTAAAGGGTCGATACCCATGGGTCTAGTTATGGCTCGACCTCGCGGGTCAGTGCCAGCAGACGTCGATGAACTTTGCCAATGTCTGGTCCACTAGTGCACTCTGGCCTATCGATCCAGTAAGTGTTTGTACCCTTTCTTACAGCTTTCGAGTCGCTCTGATCGATTTATTCTGAATTTCTGTTAGTTTTATCTATTAAAATCTATTAATTTTGATCGATACAGTGAGAGTTCCGACTTCAAGATTGATCCACTCTTACCTATTTAGTCCGCTGTATGCTTTATGGTTCACTGGTGATGTTCGCCTGATTCTATCGTTTACAGCGGCAGTTTGTTTTATCATCTTTTTTACATGGTACAGCTTGACTACTATCTTCCAATTGGCTCTACGAAACCGTGCAGTTGTTCTTTTCTGAGAAAACAAGCAGTTGCTTCTTTTTTCTGCCGTTTTTTCTACTTGTACAGACTGGCTGAAATCCGGCAGAGTGGCTCCGTTGCCCGCTCAGTCGGTTGGTGGAAAACCGCCTATTTTCGTTCCGGGTAAGGATCTAAAGGTTCCTCATCTTTGAACCTAGGGTAAATATCATTCTTGTGCCTCTGGACGTTGATGAGTGGAACTTCCCACTGACTATTTATATTGATCGATGGTGGAAGGCAAAGGTACTGAAGGGCCGTTCTGCTTAAAGTATTGCTCAAAATTGGCCCACTGGGTTTCATAGTCCTCGAATAGAAAAGTAGGATATCACGAAAGTGTAACAAAGATATAGTACTCGAAGTTTGGAAGCCCTTTAGGTGAACCCCTTTTTTTAATTTATCTACTTAACCGTGGTATCCTAATTTCAGCCGATAGCATACTTTATAATTAACCGGCCAGAATATGTAGTAACCCATCCATGAAGATTGGAGGATTTATGAAGTTAAATTTAGAGTTTAATTAGTGCGTCAGTTTCGAAACTAATTCTGGTTGTATTGCACATCCATGTGGATGTAAGGATAAACAAATAAAAACGCGTTCCCGAAGGTTCAAAGAATTATCTCCAAGGAAGGGAATAGCTTCCCGCTTTCTTTTTTCGCAGCACTTGAATTCCAAGAGCTTTTCCTAGTTTTACGTTGCCCATTGGACCCCATCGGGCTGCAACATCTGCACCATCTCAGTTTTTCCTCCTGGCGCTGGCTTCGCTATGCTCCCATCTGTCTTCGTTTTTTCATCGTTACGATGGATCGGGATTAAGTCGACGACATCCTGTGAAGAACGGCTCCGTAGCTCATTCGTACTGACGTCGTAGAGCGCCTGCTCAAGCGAAAACCGACGAAAGTCCGAACATCGGCATTAAACCGCTTCAGTGCTCTGGTAAGAAGTCTGCCGGGCTCTCATCTTTCTTCCTCTCATTTCCAGCCCTTTGTAAATTATATTTTCTGAGCTGTTTTACAATTTAAATGGCTCAATTTGTTGCGTTTCGACTGCTCATGGACATCTGCCAATTTTCATCAGTGGGGCAGCTTAGAAGATATGCCCTTATGAGCACTCTTTTATCCTTAGTAGATAATCCTTTGAAAATTTGAAGATAACGAACAAGCTCTCCCCTAAAGAACATCCTCTCATTCCCGAAAAATTGAGCTTATCATCGTGGAGAGACTGAGATCTTTGACCTGCTTTACATTCATTATCTCAACGTTTTTATATGCTATCGGATCCTGAGGATTCAGTTTGGAGGATGAGGATCCACTCGTCGTCCTCCATTCATTCTCTGAGATTGTACAATTACATAGGTTCTAAAACCTACATAGATCCTAAAATCTGGTCCTTTTTTCTACAGTTGGGTCCTAAAACCTACATAGTTCCTGAATCCTGGTTCCTTTTTCTACAATAAGGTCCTTAAACCTGGTCCTTTTTCTCTACAATTAGGTACTGAAACCTCCTGAAACTCATCGCTTATCGGTTTCTAGGCCCTGTAACCCGGCTTCGTACTTGTTTTATTTATACCTTCTCCTCTTTCATTGTTCTTGACTGGTGCAGCGCCTACTCGAGCGAGTTCTACGCCCATAAGTCAGTAATCGCCGAGCCGAAAGGTGTACGACCGGTGAATTCAGGGCAATTTTGACGGTGATTATGCAAAAGTGCTGACTGAGGTCGACAAGTGCGGCATTGTTTGGCTTCGTTTCCATTCAATGGAAACTACTTCGAATAGACCGCAGCTTTCTTGAGGCTACCGCACGACTTTTTCAACTACAACCACCGAGAAAAAGGCGTTACAGCATCATAATTAAGTCAATTTTTTATCATTTTAACAATTCATAAAGATTGTCGTCTGACTACTTTTGCTGGATGAATTATCGACTGTTCAGCGGCATATTCTCGTGTGTGAAGTCGTCGTGGTCATCCTCGGCTGAAATTCACCCGAAGGACTTCTACCCAGCATTTTTCGGGATCTCTCGTTCACAAGCTCATTCTCCTGCCTATACTTTTTTCTCACCGACATTTTTCGCTCATTTTTGCCACTCTACGAGTTCTCGTTGTCAGTAGCGGTCTCGCGTGCTTCTGCAGCGATGCGGCTCTGATCCGATCGTCCCCAGAGAACCGGTTACTGACGGCTGACGCTCTCCTGGCATGTGCACTTTGCTCTCGCCCTAGTCTCTACCTGTTGCGGTATTGCACGTCAGTAAAACGCATTTTTAATTTACAAGTTTCTTTTTTCCTTCGTTTTTTATTTTCTTTCGTTCGTTCGATCTCGCTTGTCGCAAAATCTTATACATAAATACGGTCGCCTAAAGTATAACAATAGATGTACCGAAAAGTGAACTCACCAGGTTTTCATGCCACTCAGATCGACCACATCCATTGACGATCTTATTTATGGAAGTTTAGAAGTCTTTAAAAATGCCCTCTTTTCCAGATGAATCGCTCAGAAAGTGTCGACGAGCGTTGAATTCAGCAAATGTCGAGTCGACACGGCAGTAGTGAAGGCAAGTGTCTGGCATCATTTATTTTATTTATTTTTATTTATTGAGGTGTGCATGGCAAACGCACGTAAAACTGTAGAAGCGCAGAAAAACAACGTTGCAACTGCAAACAAAAAACTGATACACCGTAGAAACTCACGAATCTGAAAGAATAAACAAATGCTAATATACACTGACGATAAGACGAACGAGAAAAAAAGAGGCAAGAAAGAAGCAGATAAAACATGAGAAACAGTTTCAAACACCAAGTCGATGGTTAAGGAATATTTTGAACTTCGCTGAATTTCAAGGACGGAATTTCTAGGTAAGAGGAGAAAATGTCGTATAGTTCTATGAGAAAAGAACCTGGACCTGACTTTACTTTTTGCAACCGGCCCAACAACTCTAATTCTAAGGCCGCCAGGAGGCATGAGAGAATAAATGATGTAAAAATGCATGGACAATACCTTTGAGGATTTTAAACATCATGACAAGATCGTTTTTGTCTCGTCTGTACTTGAGGAAGGACAAACTTAACCTCTCAGATCTAGCTGCGCCATTATTAATCCAGGCATAATCGAAACCGAAACGTCTCATAAACATTTTACGAGTAAAGTTATCCTTATCATTTTATTATCATTCGCTGTTTTCTTTTCGATACTTCATTTTCATTTCAATAGTTGTGAAAATGGCAAAAAATCAAGTGAGAATTCAAGCCGCTTCGGTACATATCAATCTCATAAACTCACACTGGCATCATAGCTTTTGAATGTCCTACAAATTGTCGTGTTTTTCTCGACTATCTGATAAAGGAAAGCGCTCGGTTTGCTGATTTATCGGCATTTTACTTGTTTTTTTTATTCGCGTTATCTCTGCAAATATATTGTGCTAGTGAAATCGTTGACACCACAAAAAAGGGACATTCCATCACACGTAGAGCGACATTCCATCATGGGAGGTAGAGGCGGTGGCAGGGAATGGCTCTCATGCTTTAAAAAAGGGATTTTTGTTGTTGTAGTATAGAGAGAAAACACCAAGACTATATCATTTCTATGATTTTCAAGAGGAGCATTGAAACTGCAGCCATTCTATCTATACTAATATAAATCCATTTCAAAACTTCCAAAATTGATTCGACTATTTTAGATGTAGTAAAAGTCACCGAAGAACTCTCTCATTGTCGGACACGTCTGGAGGCCGGAGTACAAGAAAACAGACGGAATAGGGATCTCATCCAAGGCCTTACCGATCAGGTGAAGTTCCCTTTGAGCTCATATTGGTCTTGTCAATGACGGGATTCTGCAGTTGAACTTCTTGCCGACATCCTAGCATTCGTATAGAATACAAAAACCACTCGGCCATAGCCCGAAAAAGCCCAAATATCGCGAAAATTGCCCAGCCGCTATTCTTCTCTCTCTCGCGCCGGCACTTTTCGACCTTTTCGAATTCTTTCTTCTAATGACTTCGTTGGCCGGCCACTAAACGGCCTGTCCATTTTCAGGTGCAGAGGTTTCGTGAACGAAGTGCGAATGACTCGGCTCGCCTGAGGGCAACTCCGGCGTTGGCCACCTCGCTACCTCAGTTGGCCATCGAAATGGCCTCATCGCCGTATGTGGACCTCATCCAACCACCACTCTCACCGGCCTACCATCGTAGTCGTCAGTCGAGGAATAAAAGTCTTTCACGACTCGATCACGCCGCCACCAGTTCGATAGCTCAGTGAGTTCCACACTGTGACCGGGTTTATGAGCGACATACCCGAAATTAACCCCAAAATGAACCAGAAGTCCGTGATTCATCAACGAGCATTACAGATCAACATCGATCGATCTCCGACGAGCCTACTCGCCAAGAATCCGCTCTTCCCCACGATTACATTACTCCGACGAGCATCTGAATCTCGATGATCAGCAAAACATTGACGAGCTTTTCGCCAGACTCAGGAATGAGCTTTTCAAGTGAGTAATTTGAAATGTTTTATAAGAAATAATAGTTATACGATCGAATAAACAGCGGTTCCTAATCAGAGGAGGGTTTTATATTTTTAATGAAGGTAGAGGTAAAGCGGTCGGCGTTGATCAACCCCCTAGGGCTGCGCCATGCATTCATCTTCTATTCAGAATCGCAAAGGCATAATGAACGCGTATCTGACCTATACAATGACTTTCGAGGAACCATCGCTATACAAACCAGAGTCACTTTCCCAGACAAACTGAGTTGCCGATTCCTGGAGGGGATGGAAGCCTGGGTTAGCCCATCACCCTCATGGTTGGGCGATGCATCCTACCCAGCCTGGGTTAGCCCGCGCGAGGATACATCGCTCGACCATGAGGTTGGGAGAAGTGCTTCTACCACTCTACCACGCGCGCCTTATATTAAACCAGGCATTCAGCCGGCTGCCGGCCGACAATCGGCTGCTAAATACACACTAGAAACAAAAATGCTTGAACTGAAATAAAGATTTGAAATAAAACAAAAAATGGTTTAAAATAAAATGATGAACAAATAGCATATAGCAAAAGACGGCCAGCTGAACTGATGAAATGCGTCACTGGGAGCACGGTAACGGGCAATCGCGGCGGGACCCATGAGCCACCCATGACAAACATCGCTTGGTTTTCGCTTATTATATAGTAGGATAGGATAGTAGCATACCTTGCAAGAAATGGAAACTAGCCTTGGGTTTCTCTTTCGGTTAGGTAGTCAAATCGATATATTTCAAGAAACAACACCTTGGAGGAGATCAACGACATGCTTCGAGAGGAGAACGACGCGGCGTTGGCGGTGAACGACAACCTTAGGCACGATGTGATCGAGCTCACCAGGGCGTTGGAGCACCTCGAGCAGGGTCAACGTAACGATCGAGAACGTTTTCGAGTGGAGAACGCGGTGGGTTCATTCTAAAAAAAAGGGAGGGTTTGTGCTGAAGAAGATGGACACTACGGTTTTTTTTCTGGAGTTAAATGAAGTTTTGCTCAGGCCCACGCTTTCCGCAAAATTGAGCCTATGCGCTTGAATTTTTTCTCGAAGAAAAGTCCCTCTAAGGGTATCGATTTCAAATGTCCACCCATTCGAACTAATAGGTCCCGTCCTCATAAACGAGCCGTAGTCAAGCACCAGGTGACGAATAGCCTCACGTTATTTATCGATGATCACCTCCACCGGCCGTTGGTCTCCCCGTACTCTCGTCGCTCGGTTACTAAGGATGTTTATACTTTTTAAGCTGCTCCGTTGCAGCATTTTTTGAAGAAATTCCTTTTTTAATGAATATCAGAGTCATTATTCTGTAGCGGGATTTTGATTTAATATAATTTTTGTGGTGTTTCCGCTATCTGAGGCCGAAAGCATCTAACCTATGGGCTAGAGAACCAAAATCGCTAAGTTTTCTATATGAAAGACCTCTCAGCGCGCTAAATTTTGATTTTCACTTCAACAACTAACAAACCGGGTTATTATTATTTTATATAGAATTAGCAAACAGGGTTATTATTATTTTTATACAGAATTAGCAAACAAGGTTATTATTATTTTATATAGAAAATGCTTTTGAGCTATAAAATACCAGTGCTTCAGATGAGTTTGCCTTTATAGAGACAAGCGCTTCCGGCATAGAATAGAAGACCTCGTGAACCTCTCTTTTGCTATTGCTTTTCAATTTTTGGTAGTTAGCATTTACTTAGTTTTTTAGTAGTAGTTTTTAGTAGTTTTCACTGGTTTCCTGTTTATCTTCCATTATCGCTCGTTTCTGAAAAAAGCTTCAGGCGAGTTTTTAGAGAACCGTTCTCGTATTACTGCAGCTGCCATTAATTTCAGAGATATCGCACTCAAGCCGAACAGCAACATCGTCAACTGATCGAGCTGTGGAAGGCGTTCACCGCGGTGAAACGAAAGGCGGGTTTATTTTCTTCCATTTTTTGTCTTTCCGGTCTACTCAAGTTCCTTGATTGTGTGTGATTCAGCTTCTGCAAGATTTTTCTCAAAAAATTTGAACCGTTTGGGTTCTACTTCTCTGAAAGTGTTACCACTTCGATGAGGAAGCCTCTCTTTGACTTTTGCTCACTTATTCACTCCCTATCACATCCTCTTTTCTACCGGTCTACCTTTACTCAACCAATTGTCCTCCAACGAGATTTGAACTCGCGTGTCGCGGTTATCTAGCTCCTGTTCTCGTTGGTTTTTGATAAGAGGATCCGATTTGAAATCGACGAGCTGTTTCTTCCCCTCAGTTGTTGACCACTTTCCAGAAGCTTTTCTTCCGGCCCCGGATGGCGACATTTATGTCGTACCCAAAACAAAACCTGAATAATTGGTTAGAAAGGATCTCTGAGACCTTTTTTTCTGTAGCCGTTATTCAGGTTTTGTCTCACGCAAGCAAATAAATGCTCTAGGTCCTGACACGAACATGCATTATTCTTCAGAATGTTCGTGTCTACTGCATCGTAATACTACCTTTCACATCTGGAATGCTTCTATTGCCCTTCCGAACCAGCAATCTCCTCATAAATTTGTAGCTTTTCATTTTAACCCACGCGGGCCCTCTTAACCCACCTTAACCCACATTTTTATTAGAGTAACCCAAAAGTTGTGTGCGTTTCAAATTCTGACTTCCTCTATTTATGACTAAAGAAAAACAAATAAACGACATAAAAGGGTTATCAGGGTTAGGAACAATTCATTGCCAACGATCCGGTAAAGAATTGTGCTTAATCGTGATAACTTTTTGGTTATTTATGTTTTTCTTGAGTTACGAATAAAGGAAGTCAAGATCTGAAACGCATACGAACTTTTTGGTCACCCTAATAGGTACTCGGTTACTTTTTACCCTGATGGATTTCAGGTTCGAGAGCTACACGCCTCTACAGCCAACGACTTGGACAAGCAGCTGACCGAGTTCACGCGATGTGCGGCCATGATGAAGAAGGCGATTCGACATGCCGAATTCAAGGTGAATTTTGAGATTTTTTTCTTGGTACACACCAGCCGAAGGAACTATATTTTTTAATATTTATTTCTATTTTTATAGAACAGCGAGTTGCGCGATAAAATCACCAAGGAGAAGGACGAGGTGTTGGAGGAGGTGATGGCGAAGTACGAGGCGTTGTCTGCCACGCAGATAGAGGTCTCTTTATTCCCATATTCCAGCTTAAAAAATAATCCAAGTAAATAAAAATAATAAACTAAAAATAAAAGTAAAATAATAAAAATAATCTAAAATAATAAAATAATAAATAAAAATAATAGCATAAAAATCAATGACAAAATTAAAAATAACAAAAAATAAAATAATCTCACTTTTAATAGAAACATGTCAAGATTCACCGACGTTTTGTAAAAGCAAAACTAACCTTGAAAGCTAAATCTCAAAACGTTGCTTGACAGTAGGCTGTGCGGAATCCTTGGAATTTGCTCCAGACGGAGAAGCAACTTTTATGCAAGGAAGATTGCACTCAAACAAGTTAATTTTTTATTTTTTTTTCAATTTTTGTTTTCGTATTCAGACGGAGAAGCAACTGGTGGAGAAGACACGCCTCATGCAACGTCTTCAAGACGAGTACAGTCGGACGAAGGAGAAGAACGAAGAAATGGAAAGCGCGGTAGCTCGAATCTACAACATGCCCGAGCTGAGCTCCGCTGTACTCCGTCCGCGAACTCGTAGCGAAAGCCCGGGTAGGGTAGCTATTTATATTTATATTTTACCGCAAAATTTTTGATATTCGTAGAGAAAACCGTGGTGATAAGGAAAATATGTTTCCAAAGAACTAATGAAAGATCATTTATAATAACAAATAAAACGAAGGGCAAAAAGCATGCAGCGGAAAACGGCGGGTCCCTCGAGTTGACAGACAGACATGGTGGTTTCCCATATTTTAGATACTGGTGTGATGATAGGAAAAAATATGTTTCCGAAGCTAGGAAAGATCTGAAAACTCTCATAATTCGAGTGCTAATTGCTTCAATCTTCACATAAGACGGTAGAATGCTAGCGCCTCTCATTTCTCAGTTGAATATGCAATTGAATATGCAACGAGCTCGCTGCCTCAGGATAAACAGCTGAATATGTAATTTATAGCTCTTTGCCTCAGATGTTAAACTAATAGTTGGAACCGGTCCGTTCATCAATCTATCTAATAACCGATAGTAAAGTTCTTAGGTAAAGGTAAAGGTAAAATGGTCGCTGATCAGTCCTTTAAGTATGTGCCAAACTTTCGTCTCGCATTCAGAATTTTAGAAAATCTCAGATCGTTAGTTGCGGGGTCAGCTTTCTGTTCAAGGCCGTGTTCCCCTTTTCAGACGAGTCTCGTAACATTTTACCCAACCTCTGAGAGACGGAGGTCTTGGTTACCCTGGCCGAGGATATACTGAATGTGGACCGTGCTTTTCAGCGACTGTTTTTGGACGACTTTCAGTGAATATCTAATCGTTTGTTGCAGCAGGGTATAACTTACCCACGTTGGGATAGCTAAGCTTCTCCGAGTTTTCTTCGCCTTTCACTTTCTTCAGCAAGCAGTCGTCCTGGGTTACCTCTAAACTTCTGTGGCGAGTATCATGGACTCCAGAAAAGTTCTTTTAGTGGAGAAATTCCCAAATATTTCCTGTTTGTTTTTTTTTGCTTTATATTTTCATTCTAATATAAATATATCGAATTTAAGCCTACCTTCACACCGTCCACGATGCGATGAGGAAGATACGGTCTGCATTATCGATGAAGTCGGCTGAAGTTCGAGACGCCAATTACAGGTAAATTGGCAACCATGTTTAAAAGAACGCTCCTTTTATTTATTTTATGTTTTTACTCCATTTTGTGGTCTCTAGAGTCGAACAGGCCGACGTGGAGATGAGCCGCCTCAAAAAGCAAATCGACGTCTTCGAGAAGGAAAGGAAAACTCAGAGAGAAAACGACAAGAAGCGGGAAGAGGAGACGACAGAACGGTGTGCCGAGATGATAGGATGCTCTAAAAATGCAATTTTTTAATTTTTTTTTTCAGGGAACGCAAGATCTCCGAGATGGAGCACGACCTACGCCGGCTCACCGACCGCCTGCAAACGGCCGAGGAGGAAAAAGCCATGAAAGATTCGTTGTTCGCATCGCTCCAGGGAACTCTTGCCACTGCACACAGGTATTTAATCTTACCTGGATAGTCCATCAATATGGAATATTCTATTTTTATTCATTGAAAATATATGTTTGTATATTTTTCAGAACCCACAAGGAGTTCATCGAAACCCTGATGACAAACCACCGAGACGAGCTGGCTTCTAGGGATAAGATGCACGAAGACGACATGGAGGAAAGGCTGAATGAGGTAGGGCTCATTGTTGGAAAATCTTGGAGAAAATATTGATTTTTCTCGAAAAAATCTTGGGTTAGTCACTTTTTCGAACAAAAAAAGGGCTTCGAGGAGGGTTTTGATCAAATTATCGAAAATATCTCGGAAAGAAAGTTAACAGTAACCTTCTAGGAGCGGTCGCGCCTAAACCGCCTACAGGGCGAACTGGATCGTACCAAACTGGAGGTGGAAACATTCCGGCAACAGTTAAGAGATCTGAAAGCCGAGCACTCGGCTGTTCTGAAATCTTCCGATGAAAAAGGTCTCAAATTTTGCGCTATTCCAAGAATTATCTGAATTTACCCTTCAAAAACCCAGATCTAACCGTCCATACCCTGGAGGAAACCGTGGAAAACTTACGAAAGCAAATGGATACGGAATTGGCCAGGCTGGACGCCAAGGATCAGGAGATTACCGAGCAGACTTTACGATGTGAAGAGCTGCTCGTTAGTCAGCAGCAGCTCCGACAAGAGCTGGAAGAGGTCCACTTTTTCATTTTTTTGTGTTTTTCTTCTTTTTTGATTTTTTTGTTTCAGTCTCGAAGCACAGAAGTCGCTCTTACCAGCGAGAATAAGACGCTCCAAGAACAGATACTCCAACTTCGTCTCGAAATCGACCGATTGAGCGAGAAAGTGGAGAGTGCTGCTCAGCAAGAAGAGGGTGGGAACTGGGAACACTATTGGAAATCAGTTTCACCCATTAAAAAAACTTTAAATACCTTAAGGAATATCTTTAATTGTAGATCTGAAGTTGAAGCTGAAAGAGTCTCAACAGCTCAGCGAACAACATGAGCAGAACGTCAATAAGTTGAGGTCATCGGTGATGATGCTGCAGGATAAACTCGATTCGGTTCGTTTCTTGTCGATGAAATGTTTGGTGTTAACTTTCAAGGGCTATTCTTATCTAGTAGGGGATGAACTACTGTAGGAAAAAACTACTGTAGGAAAAGTCGACCGGAAGCCAGAAAAGAGCCAGAGTACAGGGCTAGCCCTGAGGCGACCAAAAAAAGCAGGAAAACCAGAGAGTGGGAACGAAGACATAGTGAAAATGAGGCTCAGTGGACATTACTCATCAAAATTGTATTAAAATTCATTTTGAAAACGTTCTGCAAGACTCCTTGACTTGATTCAGGACGCCGAAGAGACGAGGATTGTTCGGCAACAACTCGAACATCACCAAAACCTTACCAAGGAGCGTGGCGATGAATGTGCGCAACTGTTGAAGCAGATCGAAGAAGTGAAAAGGTTCAGAAATTTTCCTCATTTTCCTCCTTCCTCCTCTACTATTCCTTATTCCTTCTCTGTTACTTTTCTCCCTACTATTCCTTCGTGGTTTTTTGGCCTCTTTAGCTTTTGCAAATAGCCCTTTTACTGGTGAAGCTCTTCCCATTTGTAGTTTGATTTCTCCTCTGTTCGAACTGTCATCTGTTCAGTAAATATTTATTTATTTATCTATTTATCGTTACATCCTTGAACATGGATGTACCATTGAATAGGAAAAATGTGATAGATAAATAATATACTGTTCAAATACGAAAAAACAACAAGTTATAAATAAAAAATATAAATATATAAATAGTAGTCTTCTATACAGGCAAATCAGTGAAGCAAAGTAGTCTCCATAGCCCATATTTCAGAAACACTAGGCGGAATACTTGTTTATTCAAGTATTTATATTTTTTATTTATAACTTATTGTTTTTTTCGTATCTGAACAGCGTCTGTCCTATCACATTTTTCTTATTCAATAGCCCATCCATGTTTACGGATAAATAACGATAAATAAATGAATATTTTTTATCTGTTCATTCATTTGTTTATTTACTGAACAATCTACGATTTCAGGGAGCGAGACATTCTGCTGGATGATGTTTCAACAATGAAGAGTGAGATTGCTACCGCTAACTCTCGTTTGGCTCAGGCTGAACATGACGCTGAAAAACGTCAAGCAGAGGTTGGCTTTACTAGAAAAAACGACTATAAAAATAAAATAATAATATAATTGGCTTTGAAGGACGATCAGAAGCTGACGATTCTCGAAGATTTCCGAGTGAATCTGGAACGAGCCACCAACGACGCAAAGCAGAAAGAGGCGCAAATTGAGGACTTGAAAGGTTCGAACTTAAAATTCGAAAAAATTCAGACAATTTTCAGTCGGTCCAGAAGAAAGGTGTTTTTTCTTCAGAACAAGTGAAAACGCTACAATCGGAAATCGATCACAGAGAAGAGTCCGCAAAAGCCGATCGAGTCAGATTAGAAGCAGAACATGCCCTGAACCAACGGCATACCGAAGACGAGTGGAAGGAGAAGCTGCGAATCGCCCAGGAAGATACGGTAACGCCTCGATTTTTGAGAAACTTTTTAAAAAAAGCAGTTGAATTACAGAATCACAAGGAAAAGCTGCTGAAAGAATGCGAAAGTCGCTTGGAACAGTTGACAAAACTGCATGAGAAGCTGATGGAAGAAGAGCACACCGTCATCGAAGAGAACAATGAGCTAAAGTGGGTCGGCTTTTTGTTAAAGTTCGGATATAAATTGGTTAATAAGGTCGTGATTCGATACGATAATGACTCCTACTGAAAGAGTCGAAGAAAATGGAGAGAAAATGATATTATATTTTTAGGGAGAAGCTCCAAGACCAAGCCTCGAAGCACAAGAAAGAATTGGAGGAACTCGTCGAGCAGAACAATCTGGATCGAGACGATTGGGAGAATGAGAGGCAGCAGGTGGGCTGTAATTTTTATAGTTCAAAATTTGGTTTTGGATTTTAAGAGGATGAATAAATAAATAATAAAAAGAATGAATGAAAGTCACGTCTGAATCTTTTCTCATCGAGTAAATTGCTGAGAATACCATCTTTAATTGATCAACAGGAAGGGATGATCCTGGACGGATAAGTGGCTCGAAACAGAACAGATAGAAGCCCAGATTAATGAATCATATACCTTGTTCATTTCTAAAAAAGAACTAAGCTTTCCAAAATATTACAGAATATTACAAAATGTGTTTTAATCTGCATAATTTTGCACAATTTTGAAGTTTTTCTAGGACTTTCGTGATAGCTTGTCCGCTTGCAACGATAATGATGTTATGGGTGGTATTGCCTCTCATGCGTTTGCTGCCATCGGCAATTACAGCCTTATTACCGATAAGCCTTACCCGAGGCAGTCTTTGATTTTTCTACTAGCAATTAAACTATTAGCAAACTGGGTTATCTTTTGCTTTTTTCGGGTTAGCCCGGTTTGCTAATATTTTAATCGGTATCGCAATTTGTGAATTTCCCTTACTTTTTTCACAGGATAATTAGAGGAGATTCTAGTGAATATTATTGTATGCTTAATAGAAATATATAGTCACCTACTTCCTCCGTGGACTCCGAAATATGCCGCGACTTCGCACAAACCGTGATATTCAAAGCTGATTTTCAGGGTTTATTGGGGGTTTATTCGTAGTGTAACACATCACACAAACGCAGCAAAAAGTCGTGGACCTAGGCGTATAAACTCTGTAGCGCGCGTTAATGAATCAGCGTTTATGCACAATTGGAACTATCTGAACTCTTCCCGCGCTAGTGAATTGCGTTAGACCTTGTATGAACCCGTTGATGAATCACAATTTGTGCGTAATTCGGGATGAATTTTGGAGTCGATCATTCACGTATCTGAACGTAGGAACCCGGGTATGTCCAATATTTACTAAAATCCAGTTCCTTTCAGTTAGAAAAGTCGAAAAATGCTCTAATGGTCGACCTGCGAGCCGATCTGGCAAAATCCGAAGCTGAGCTGAAAGAGACCCAGAGCAGAGAATTCGCCCTCCGGGCCGATCTCAAAGATGCCCAGGAGGAAATCAAGGACCTCCAGCAGCGGATCGCCAGGGAAAGTCGGACACTGGAGGAACAGCAGTCAGTTGGAGTTGTTTTTTACGTTTTTTTTATCAAAAATCCACTGGTATTCTCTCCTAAATTTAGGGTCGCCCAGAGAGAACGCGAAGATTCGAGAGAACGGGCTCGCCTCACATTCGCCGCCGAACTGGAAGAGAGTCAGGTTAAGGTGATTACTTACTTCTTCTTTTTTTCAATTGTTTTCTGATCGATTTTTGCCTTTGCCTATTTCATGGGCCACGTGGTGCAGTGGCAAAAGGCGCTGCTGACATCCGCACAGTCGAGCGATCGATTCCAGACTAGACCCACCAAGCTTTTCTTCCGGGGTTGAGTAGATTGGTACCAGACTTGTCTAGGAAAGTAAATACACTGAATTGGTATAGCGGCTGGCCCCAGCTAGTCAGGCCAAATACGAATTTACGATACCTCCACGATTCTGAATGGAACACGAATGCGTGGCGCGTCCTGAGGGGCTGATCAACGCTGACACCTTTACCTTGACCTCACCTACCTGATGTAATTTTCAGCTCGTCAAATCAACTGCTCAACTCGAAGAGTCGATCAGGAAGCGGCAACTGCTTGAGGGCGATCTGGCCAAGATGGAAACTGCGTTGGCAAGAAGTATCGTTTCATTATTTTTGCATAAAATTTTGGTTTCTGGAAATTTAGACTTTCATTTTCTACCAGCTCCAACAGATAAAATCGTAACAGGAAATGAGTAACCTTTTTTTTCTTCCGTTTCTCATTTACCTTTTTCAGAATCCGAGTCGCTCAAACAACTGGAACAGAAAGTCGACGAGATGAGCGAAAGAATCCGTGCCGACGAGGAACGTGAACAAAAGTACAAAGATCAACTGGCTGTTTTGGAAAAAGTATGTATTTTTTACTGATTTCCAGTCCCTGCCTGATTTACCTGATTCGGTTGGTTTAGGAGAACTATAACCTGAACATGTCGAAAGACAAGTCCGCAGCTCGACTAGCCGAGGAACAGAAGAAGATCCAAGGTAGGCTGCTATCGTGTCCCTATTGAGAATCGATTATTTGCTGCTGAACTTTCAGAATTGGAACAGAAACTTCGCGAATTGAACAAAGGATTTCAAAGTGCTCAACTTAAAGCTCGCAGTGAGAAGGAGAGGATAACGGAGAGAGATGGCCGAGTCCAGACACTCACGAACAAGGTAAGGATCGCCAAACTATTACATATTTCTGCAGTTTCAAGAGATTTGAATTTCTTTATCCACTTTTACGATCAGGTAAACATGTCATGATATGTGTATAGTGAAGAAAAGCACGGAATGCATTTGGACGAGCAGGTACAAGGACAAAAAAGCGGAAATCGGGAAAAAAGGAGAGCACAGGGGATGTGCTGCCCAGGAGAGAAAGAAGAAGAGATGTTGATATGTCCGTGACGAGAGGGGAAAAGATGAGGACAGCGAAAACACAGTTCATGAGGATAATAAGCAGGATAAAGGAATAGGTCGAAAATATAAGGTGAAGCGGGAGCAGTTTAACCCAGCAGCGATATTTCGTGAAATATTCATATCCATCCTCTTGTAGTAAAAGGCAAGAGATAGGCTTCAAATGGGGTATTTCTGAGACTTTTCGATCCGGGACGAGAAATAAGACCATGTCTCCTTGAGGTGGGGAAGATTTGGATATGGCAGCAAGAGGGGTATTAGGTATCACGTAAACCACTGCGCAATATGGCCCCTGATCCATAAAAGAGTTCGCTAAAGGTTGTAGAGTACTAAAAGGTAAAGATGATAAGGTAAAGTTAAAGAAGTCGGTGTTGATCAGTTCCCTAGGGGCGCGCCGGGCACTCGCCTTCCATCCAAATCGCGGTGAATGCGTATTTGCCCTATACAAAAGACTTGCTGGAGCCAGCCGCTATACCAAGTCAGTGTCTATACCTTCCCAGACAATCTGGTACCAATTTACCCCAACGCGGAGGGAGGGAAGGTTTTTATCGCAGGCATGGATCGATCGCGTGGCCGTGCAGGTGTCAGTAGCGCCTCTTACCAGTGTATTAACAGCTACAGCTACACACTACTTGTTACTTATTAGGGCAGTTATTGTTGAAATGTTTTTTTCGCCCGTAGGACTAGTTGCCGCTCCAGTTCCAGCTGCTTAAATCCAGCTTATTTATAGATTCGTGAGTTGGAGCTCCAGCTGGCTGAGAAATCAGCGAAGACGGACGTTGAGAGCGAGTTTGTGAAGAAGATGGAGATGGACGGCAAATCACTGGCCTTGGAATTGGAAAATCAAAGACGCACGGTACTTGTAGAACGTCTTAAACATTTATTTTCGAGCAAAATGCTTGTTATGGTAGGGAAGAATATCTACAACAGCTGCTTGAAGCATATGGACCCGCTAGGCCCTAGTTTATACCTCTACCGGGACATGTTCCAGGTACTATACCCTTTACTCCAGGAAGACACATCTGGTCGAGCGATCGATACTTCCTCGCGGTAACCGAGCCCTCCATTTCCCCAGGGTCGGATAAATTGGTAACAGACTTGTTTGAGAAGATGAACTCACTGGCTTGTACAATGGCTATATTTCGCAAGTTGTTGTATAAGGCAACCTCACCTTTACCAGTCCAAGTTTTGAGTGTGAGGAGTAATTCTAATGCATTGGGTAATATTTACCCCACTAACGCATGTTTTTACTCCTCGGAGTGTTAACATGGGGTCTATTCAAGCCCAGATGGTCGAATCCCCTGTACATCTGTCCATTCGTTGTTTAGGCCAAATACGCATCCACCATGCCTCCACGACTTGAATGGAATACGAGTGCGAGGCGTGTCCTTAGAGGACTGATCTACGCCGGCACCTTTACCTTTATACTCATTAGTATTTAAATAAATACTGATACCTTTAGAATGTCGATCTCTCTCGCCAGAACGACGAGCTCCGAGGTGCTTGTAAAGCCCTCGAAGATGAACTGAACGCCACTCGAAACGCGTTGGAGAAGAAGACCAACGTCTCCAAGCAGGCGATGACAGATCTTCTGAACAACTATAAGGATGCTGAGCGAAAATCCGTCGAGAAATCGGCCGAATGTGAACAGCTCCGAGCTCAGCTACAAGGTGTCAGGTGAGAATGACCCTCTGGACTCATTTACACATTTTCCAAAAATATCGAATTTAGTGCAAAACTGGAACGTCTCGAAAAGCGACGAGCTGACTTGGAAAGTCGTCTGGACGAAAGTGAAGTGAAAAACGCAGATCTGATGAAGAAACTTCACCAGTTCGAAAGGAGCGCGAAAATGGCGTTGAGTGTGGCGGGTTGGTTCAAATTCATCTTATTTTTTGAGAAACCTAATTATAGCAGTACTTTCAGGTACGTCTACCTTGCGAGGCGGTCAGTCGATAGTCGATATACCTAAGGCTGGGTCGTCGTCAGGTAAGCAACTCTTCGAATTTTTTCTTAGATTCAGATTTATTTTAGCCAATAACTACGTGGGGATAAAAAGAAACGATTCACAATAGGCAATATGTAAAAAACTAGCAAATTGGCGAATACATAAAACAAAAGAAACACAAAAACAGTGTGCACAATGGCATGTTATTACAACTGGAAGCATCACAATTCGTCTCTTCGCCCCAGCTCAAAAAAAAACTAAAAAATAGCTATATAATCAGGACAAAATCTCAGAGATACTCAAACCAACGTGCAAAGCAGAACTGATTGATTGAAGACAGAGAAGATCAAATCAGCAAAAAAACGTTTTAGTCGGATTATTTATCTAACAGAAGAAACAACGTTCATTGAATTATGGTTCAAAACTACAAAACTTCAAATTGCAGTTCAAACCAAATTACCGCAGAAGAGAACAGTTTAATAAGTATGACATTATTCAGGATGAACGGCAAATTAGATTGAAATATCGATTAACCGAACGTTTTTAAAGAAAAATATTCAAAAAATAATCTCCGTAAAGTAGAAAGTCTAAACCGTTCATTTCCTCCAGGATATGGCGACTCTCACTCGATGCTCCGCACCACCTCAAGCACCCACGATCTTTCATTTGCGACCACATCGGAAAGAGCAGTTCGTTTTCTATTTTGTTAGAATAGACCTACTTAGATTATGTATTTTTAGCCATTTTTCTATTGAGAGTTCTTAATTTGTAGTTCTTGAGGTCCATTTTCACGACCACGACGGCGACAGAGCTTTGGACATCAGCTCGTCGATGGAGATCACATTGCAGTTCCTCAAGGAGAGAATCGAACAGTTGGAAAGGGAAAAGGTGCGTCTGTAAAGCTCTAGAATCTATGAAAATTTGCAAATTTTCAAATAAAATTATTTGTAGGCCGCTCTCAGTAGCGAATTGGCATCGCAGCGAGAAGAACTGCAAGCCAACACGACAAAGACGAGAGAGGCCGTAGGAAATATGCAATCGTTGGAACGACGAATTCAGGACCTTCAGAGGGGTGGGACTAAAAAAAATTGTAACAAAATAACACCCAGAAAGCCACCGTACCTCGTTGTTTTGTTATTCTACTGGTCCTTCGTAATCCGCTAAGAATAGCGAAAAATTTGAATTAGGACGTTAAATTATTTTTCAAGCTCTAAACACTCACTAATAAATCCCATTAACTTAACAAACAAACTTATTATTAAAAACTCTAAAGAAATTAAAATAAAAATTAAACGATACCACTTAAACATTAACATTAATAATCTAATAAACAAAAAAATAATTTAAACTTTACGCAAAGCCCCCGAAAAACTCAAAAAATAACTAGTAAAATTTATAAAACCCAACAACACAAAGAAAATATATAGCAAAAAATATCAATAAATCCTATAACAAAAGCATTTAAACACAAATAAGCCTTTAGATGACTTAAATTAAAAAACAAACGTTATTTATTATTGATGCCTTGCGATACGGTATGAACTGAAATGGTACCATAAAGTAGTAATAACCTATTTTAGCCGTTAAACGGATATCGCACCTGAACGATCTGAGAGGTGATGATAAGTGCCTACAATGCATTTCTTTATCTAGACTGATCAATCATCAATCGATAGAACTCTCTGTTAGCGAAATACTCTCTTATAAAAGAAGTAGGGATTTTATTCAGGGTTTCCACCACTGCATTACTAATAGTAGAGCTCCGTTACAACTAATACTCCTTGAACAGCTCACGAAAAGTTCTCCTACGGTCTTTTAGTGGTCTCCTAGTTCTTTGTGAAATGTCAAAAATCCCTACTGGCATTTACAGATTTCATAAATTGACAGATGAGCTGCCACGGGGCCTATTCAATCTAGGTTTTAGTAAAGAAATCCTTTTTTCATCATAGCTCCCACTTTTCCAAGGTTTGGGAGAAAATATTTATCCTATAATACTGGGGCGGTTGTAGTGTACTTACTGAAAAGTTTTTTGAAAAAAAATAGTCCTGTAAACAGCTGAGAGCATAGCCAGACATTGTCGACTTCAAAGGTAGTAGACCATTTGTGACGTTAACAAATTTGGTTTATAAGATTGGTTAACCGTCATTGCAAAATTTAACCCAAGTATTTTGTCCTTACGGTCGACCGATCGATCCCCGCTCGGGCTAAACAAGCCTTCCATCCCTTCGGGATCGGGTAAATTGGTACCAGACGGGTTTGGGAAGGTTAAAACACTGACTTGGTTAGGGTAGGCACGAAACGAGCTTGTTTGTGGCATTTTTGATATTATTCTTTTTTACTGTATATAACTTTCTTTAAGGTTTTGTTACCTTTACTTGTTCTTTACTTTCGTTCATTGCTATTGGTGTAGCGGCTGGTCCCAGCAAGTCATTGTAGTGACTTAACACGTATTCAATGATTCTATGATTCTGAATGGAAGGCCAATGCATGGCGCGTCTGTAGGGACTGATCACCGCCGACATCTTCAGCTTTACCTTTACCTTTAGCTTCGATTCCTGTAAGAGGAAATGTTCATCTTCAGAAAACGACAGCCTCGAATCTCGTCTGGCCGCTCAACGCCAGCTGTACGTCTCCAACGAGGAGGCGATGAGGGCCAAAGATCTCGAGCATCGCGGTCTGAAGGCGAAGATCATGAGCGCTGAGCTGCACCTGCGTGAGAAGGACAGCAAGATCAACCAGATGATGGTAAGCATTCATCCTCTTCATCCCAATCATCTCTTCATTCGCCCCATCTCTTTGCAGTCCCAAATGGAAGCGTTGCGGGTGGAACTCTCACAGATGGCCGGAGAACGTCAGAAGCTGACGTCGGTGGCGAAAGTGGCTGAGCACGAGGTGAAATCTCTCGAAGATGCTGCTCACTCGTTTAAGATGGAGCGCGACCAGCTAACCGCTAAGCTGCACGACGTCGGTGCTGAGCTGAAGGTAACACCTCTGTCTTATTTACTCCTTTATTTATTTATTTATTTATGTTTTTTCTACCGCGCATGGTGCAGTCGTAGTAGGTGCTACTTCACTCGCACGGTCAAAAGATCGATCCTCACCCGGGCCGACCAAGCTTTCCATCTCTCCGGGGTTGAGTAAATTGATACCACAGTTGTCTGGGTAAGTGAAGACCCAGTCTGGCGCAGGGCCACCCCAATTGTTTTATAGATCAACTGACCAATTCACCTTTTAATCTTTACCTTTATTTATTTATTCGTGTCCCCAATGTCGTGGAACTCGGTGTCAGCACAAGTTGAGGGATACAGAATAAAATTAAAATTTAGAAAATAAAGAAAATTTCAACAATAATCCAAACGTAATTAGGCACAAAGGAAAAAGTAGACCACCCACGGGGAAGGGCACCTGTAAAAAGGTCACTAAGCTCGGTCTAATTAGGTAGTTACCTACCGTTAGCTATTTTGAATATGACTGTAGTTTGAATTTGTCCTGAATTTTGAATATTTGGAATTTATTTAAATACTAGATTTCAAGTGTCAGTTCAGAACACCCAAAATCGTCTCACGGAAACCAATTCCGAACTGGATCATGTGCGACGACTTCTGGACGAGTCCAGACGACTTCAACAAAAGGAAAAAGAACACGTGGAAAAGCTGCTGTTTGAGGAGAAGAAATGGAAGCAGGAAGTGAGCCATCCTTCTTTTTTGAGGAAAATTGAGTGAGTTTTTCAAGAACATTGTTGAAAAACGAGTTCCAGGCTGCGTCGGCAAAGAAGTCGTCGGACAGCTATCACAAATCTATGTATGAGGAGAGAATAAAGCAGCTGCAACAGGATCAGGAGTCTATACTGTTGCGAAATGACGCTCTGCTGGCCGAGATTGAGCGGTTACGGTATGAATTTGGTGTCTTTTTTCTACGCCTATTTTTCTAAAAACCTCATTTCTAAGGTGAATTCCCAAAGAGTAAATGGTAAAGGTAACGGGTAAGGACGCATTCGTGTTCCCTGCGGAATGGTAGAAGTAGTTTGCTCTATACAATGACTTGTTGGGGCCAGCCGCTCTACCAAATCGTTACCTCACCGTCGCAAGTCTGGTTCCAATTTACCCCACCCCGGGGGGATGGAAGGCTTGGTTACCTCGGGCCGGGATCGATCCTCGACCATGTGTCAGTAGCGCCTCTTACCACTGCACCACGCAGGCCCTGTACGACTTCACTATAAGACAATAACAAAGGAAAAGAAGGAAAATGTAAAGAACATCTCCTAAGAACGCGCCATGCACTCGTCTTCCGTTCAGAATCGTAGAGGCGTGGTGAATGCACATCTGGCCTACACTGACATGCGGCGTCCACGCTCCATACTATTTCATTTTCCCTTACCTTCCCAGGCGAATCTGGTAGCAATTTACCCGACCCCTGAGGAGGACTTGGTTAGCGCCGGCGAGTATCGATCACTCGATCGTGCCGTCGTCAGCAGCGCCTTTTCCACTGCACCGCGCGCCCTTTTTGGAGGTTCTGAGGTGAAAACGTCTTTATGAACTCTCTAGAGTCCTTCTGGGACGTTGCAATTACTTAAAAAAATTCTGAAGAGCCATGATAGGCTCAGGCTTGACTCTCAGAAGAACCCTGAGGGAATCCGGGACCTACTAGGGTTCCCGAAAGATGATTCCTTCCTTATTTCAGAAAAGATCATCGTGATTCCAATCAACGAGTCGCATTGCTCAATCAAAAACTTGCCGATGCCGATCGTTCCGTCCAGAACTCGAACCAGTCGAAGCAGGCGTTACAGCAGCAGATCGCCGTGCTTCAGAAATCTGAAGAGGTCTGGAATAAGCTCGAGAAGGAAATGCGAGAAGAACTCGTCGTTCTGCGTAAAGGTGAGCTTCTTTTGCGGCTTACCCAGCTCTCTTTACTCTACCCAACCGTTTCAGAGAGGCTTATTCTCACTTCCGAATTGGAGGAGTTCAAGCGTAAACTGGTACGAGCCGATGTGGAAAAGAAAGAGGTGGAAGGATTCCGAGCCAGGCTGGATCGCGAGGTCGCTTCACTGAAGAAGCATGTCGAGGCCGTGGGTTTTTTCTGAGGAATCTCGCTTGAAATTTTTATTTTTTATTATTCTTATTTTGCTGAATTTCCAGCTCGAGGAGGAGAAGACCCGTACCGAAATGGCCATTCGGAACACGATGAGTGAACGGAAAGCCATCGATAAGTCACTAGCCGCCATGGAGAAGGAGAACACCGAGCTCTACCGTAACTGCGCCCAGCTTCAGTCACAAGTCGGCTGATCATCTCCAGCTACTCCGGAGTTCTCTGAAATTCTGCGGTGTTTTTCAGATCGCTCAACTCGAACGTGACGCTGGAACGAGAAACGTGACGAAGATGCTTAAGGAACAGGGCGAGTTGGAGGGAAGAATAGCGAAGCTGCTCGTTGAGAAACGTCAGGTAAGGGTTTCAACGATATAAAAGAGGTTCTAGCAGAGGCACAGAATTGTAGAGCTTTGAGAAAATTTGCTTGGCGTCTCTCTGCTTTTACTAGCTTAAAATTAGGCACACCACTATTGTAATTAGAGAAAGATTAGTACCAAGGACCAAATAAATGAAAAAAAACAAGGGGTTTCGGCGACCTCAGGTTAATGAAGCTCTTCCATGAGCTCTTCCAGACGAGGATTGGAAACACTAAGGGTCATTGAACACTACTAAAGAGGAATCTCATCAAAATTCGGACCCTATCCACCTTTTAACCTTGTCTTCAGGTTTTTTTGCGTTGCAAATATTAGGAAAATGGTCAAAAGCATCCATAGATAGAGAAATAAGTAGTCTTCCCAGATATTGTCGTTTATTTTCTTCATTCATTGAGGCACGACAGAGTAAGAATTCGACTCTTCCGATTCGGTTGGAAATGATTGCTTGATTAGTGCCAAGGACGAAATAAATAAAAAAATGCGAAAAAACAAGGGGTTTCGGATACATTAGCGAAATAAGGCTCTTTCATTCCCTCGTCTTGTGGCAATTTTCCGTTTTGGAATGAGGTCTCCTATATCTTGCCGCGCCAGCGTGGTAAATTGGACCCCTCATAAACCCAAACGCGTCTTGATGAGTCAGGTTTTGAGCCACAGTCGGGGTATATTGAGGTTTTATTGTAGCCGTATGATTCATCAATCTGGGCCCAGCGCTAAGGCAGACGTCGCATAGCCTTTTAAGCTGATATTTAGAAGGTGCTCTATGATTAGAAACAAAATAAAAAATTCTGATACCAACTGCTAGATAAGTTTCAAAAAGTTTCAAAAAGAGGCTGTCTCTCATCTTTAATGACTGGATAAGCAGTTTCAAAAAGTTTTAAAAGAGGCTTTCTCTCATCTTTAATAACTGGATAAGCAAAAGAATAAGCGAAGGCTAATCCTGGATAGCTAAAGTATGACCCATTTTAACATGGATTATGTAATAGTGTAGTATATACTATGACTATGTGAGAAGGATTTTCCTTCGGCTAATCCTTTGTGATGCATGAGGTTTGAAGTTCAAATTGAAGTGCCTAGCAACTTTTTTCTCGAAATTTTTCTCTAACTGAAAACGATTTTTTCTAACTTTCTTCTTTTTTGTGTGATTCTCATAACGTTTGCCAATGAGCTCAGATTGCAGTTTCATGGCCTAATCAACTTCTCAGCTTTTAGCTTGAAATGGTGATTGAGCAGAAGGAAATGAACTTCACTCACAAACGAAAACTGCTCGAATCGCAATTGTCGTTGCTTCGTGATCAGCTGGAAGCGGAGAAAAAACGTCGATTGGAACTTCAACAACGAGATGTTCGAGCTGGAGCAGCTGCTGCTCCATCTACCGGCACCGATCGGCACTTCAGCCGAGCCACCGATCTCCGCGCCAGTAGATCCAAGTCGATTCAACGGCAGAAAAGCCCGTTCCGGGTATGAGCTATTCGATTTTTCCGAGCAAGGGGGAGGGGTTGCCGGATCGGATCTCACAAAACGAAAAGATTTTGCCATTTTAGTCGTTTTTATTTTAGTTCAGTCCCCGCTTTTTTTCTGCCTGTCTAGGTCTAGGTTTGTGCGTCCCGTGCTCCTAACTCTATCGTCTTCGCTCCCCGGTGTGTGCTGTGTTAGGAGGTCCAGAGTTTTTCGCTTTTTTTGCAAATTTTTTATTTAGTTAGCCATTGTCTTTCGTTGCTAACGAGATCTCATTCGAATGCTTTGCCATGTTTCATATTGCTGCCAACCGATTTTTTACTGCTGCTGCATTTTAACCGCCATCAATTCACCATCAGATCTTTCTTCGTACATAACAATCACATTTTAGGAGATTTCTATCGTTTATGTCGAATGAATATGTGCCGATATAGAGCTGTTCCAATGTGCCCAAGTGATTTTCAGGCTGATCTCGCTTATCGCATGGGTTTCGATTGATTCGATTTTCAATGTTTCCTTTGTTCCGTTGCATGATTGACGGATTTCTGTTCTTCCGAATGCACCAACACCGATCTGCCCACCTTCCGAACTGATTTTCTGGTCCCAATTTTGGGTTTTCAAATATTTTTCATATGCAAGCAGTTATTTTGGATGATGATTTCTACTAAATCGTGAAGGAGGGTTCGGTTTATTAGAGGTCAGCAGGATACCTAGCCAAATATTACAGCTTAACCCACCGTATCCATCGCCTCGTCATAACTCTCCTTGAGCATAAGGGTAAACGTGTCGGCGTTAATCAGTCCCCTGAGAACGCGCCACGCATTCGTGTTTTATTAAGAATCGTAGATACATGATGAACGCGTGCTTGGCCTAAACATTGACTAGCTGGGGGCCAGCCGCTACCCAGACCGGTGTCTTTACGTTCCCAGGCAAGTATAATATCAATTTACCCGACCCCGGAAGGATGGAGGGCTTGGTTAGCCCGGGCAGAGGTCGATCGCTCGACCGTGGGGGTGTCAGCAGCCCCTTTTACGACTGAACCACGCGCGAACTTAATTATTTTCAACTAGTCGAGGTAAACGATCGTTGAGCTCGCAGGTGTAGCCAATTAATGGAGGGGACCTCATCAAATCACTCTTCTTAGTTGCTGCCTGAGGGAATGTCTAGGTGCATCACAACCAAAATTTGACCCTTCTTCAATTCTGTCAACTTTGGGTCGTATGTCCAAAGGAGGGAAGTCGATATCAATTGATATCGGTGATATCTTTGATATCATGTCAAATTGGCTGATAAGAGTTGGCAGATTGGAGCGCTAAATTGAAGCCTTTCAAAACCCTTCAGGATAGCAAAAAAGAAGATAAGGGGGAATAGTTGCTGAAGTTCCTGAGGTCAATGGATAGATGGCCTATTGAAGCCACAATTGGTGTTAGGGAGGGTATGTGGTAACCCATTAGGCCCTTCAGTTCTTCTGTCGTTGCTACCGTTGCTTTGCTTGTTTTGCATGGCTTGTTCACTTGATGCTGGAAAACGCTTATGTTTGAGTGATACTACACTATAGGCTATAGATAAGTGTAGTTAAGTTCTGTTGAAAACTTCGCGTCGCACATTGTGTGGTGGTGAAACTCGTCCGTTTCAGGTGCATCGTACAGTGTCTAGCGAGATGTATCAGCGTACCGTACGTTACGACGCTTCGATGTCATCCGTCTCCACCTGCTCATACCTCACCAATGACACCTCGACCAGTATTGAGACCACGATCCTCTAGCCAACGCCTCCACAACTTCGTCTGACCCAAGAGTCCGTAGATCCGTTCGCTCCACGATAGGGAGAGATTCAGGCTTCCAGCATCCGATTCTCTGTGACAAGTGCTACCTATCGTACGGCTGGGTTAATCGAGGGCGAATAGATCAAAATTGCAGATTACACCAGAAGTGCTACCTATGGTATGGCTGGGTAATGGAGGGCGATCATCAAAATCGCCAATTTCGCTCAAGCTCTGCCTACGGGGGTTATTTGGCAAGTAGAATCTGACATTTGCACCGATTTTGGATCATGGGTAAAAAGGCAAAAGATTACCGTAGTAAAAAGGCCGATCCTCTGACCTCCAGATTGCTAGTCCTGCATATTAGCGACTGCGCCACCAAGACATTATATTTCCCACATTTGACCTGGAAACCCGTTCACAACAGTTTAGCGGCAATGGTTTTTTGCCTTTCTTCGGCCCACCCACTGGCCCGCAACAAAAATAAACCACATTTTTGTGATCCCCGTTCGATGCTCTACAAAATCATGGAGGAATCGTTGGGAATCTTTGGGCACGCTCACTGGCCTCCTTAGTAAGAAGTTCAAAACCCAACTGTGATAAAATACGGTTTCTGGGGAGAAGCCGGGGAAATTTTTGAGGCCCTATTTCTAATTAACCCGTTATAATTGGTGTTTAAGTGTGGTGCATTCAACAATACTCAATTTAAAGTAATTTTTAGCTGCAGGTCTCAGGGCTTTTCCTTTTTCTTTCCCTTCCTTTTGCAGGTTAATGAAAGCAGGAGGACTGGTATAAATCATCGAATCGGCATAATTGCAAACCGGTGGTCAAGGGTCAACCCCTCGGGCAACCATCCCCGTTCGTCCACTTTTGGGTAAAGTATTCCCTCTTGAAAAATGATCTCGAAATGGTCCTCCGTTCAAAGAAAAACGATTTTTTCCCATTCCCCGGGTCATCTAGCTTCCATTTTCTACCATTTTTTAGGAATTACGCCCAGGGCTGGTCAACGAAGGGGAATTTTCTAATTTAGTTGAAACTTCAAAGGCTCTGCCACTTTTCAACCGCTAAATCACTTAGGCCCCTGACCGTAAGATGAGAGTGCCAACTAGTAGAAGCATTTTTCCTGGAAATTGGCCGAAATTTACGAGAAAATCACGCTATCGTGGAGTAGTGACGGAGAGGAATCCTACAAATCCTCCTTTCATTTAGTTCATCCTTTCTTTCGTTTCTTGCCTTGTTTTTTTCTAGATTGTGTTGCACACCGCACATACGAGTACATTTGTGATCACATCTTAGCTGATTATGTTTTGTTTTCTTTCAAAGGCAATATTGTTCGCTAAAAATCGATGTTGTGGATTTTGTAGATTATGCGCATGTGATTTCTGGTCAATCAATATGTTGTACTTTTGTGATTCAGAAGGGTTTTCTCGTAGGGTGATTTTTTTAGTTGGAGGCCTTCTAGAACTACCACTACTGCCGCAGTCATACCGCGTCCTCTCGGCTCCGGTGCTCTTCGTTCACATATCGATCAATAAAGATTTAGTGATTGTTGAAATTTTGTCGATTTTTTGACATAGGCAAAGTAAATAAGAATAATAAGACCAGAAAACGTCTTTTTTCTACTCCTAAAAGGTTGCAGTGGCCGGATCAGTCGCTTATCTCCGTACCACATGGTGCCGGTGGTCACTGCCCATTAGATTATACCATTCTTCGAGGAAACGGGCACGAATAATGGCACTAAAGCCATCTACGAAATATGAATGGTTCAACCAGGTCAGTTAATGAATGAATAGTGAATTTGAGGGTTTAGAAACCTACGAGAATAATTTCAAAACAAGAAAATTAGAAAAATAGCAAACCACTGGAATTAAAAGCTCTTTTCGTCTCTACCATGTACGAGCTGCTGAACCAAGATATAAAGCCTCTCCCGGGAAGAGAGGCTTTATAAACGAAACTGAATAAATGAAGCAAAAAAGGAATTAACCTGAAACCTGAGGAGTTGTGTCACAGTCGACAAAGATGGCGTCGTAGACTACAGTACTGTCGGTAAACATCTACCAAAATGCGATAAAACTGTTATTAACAAGCCGTTTTTACCGTTTCCTTGCCGTAACTCCCTCCATCCTTGTTTTTATTGACTAAAAATATATGGCTGGAATCAGAAAAGCGTGATCTATTCAATGAAAAAGCGTGGTGAAATTCTGAATTTTTCTGAGTCATATGAGTGTACTTTGATCTCGCCAGGATGACGACCACCCAAGGTCAACCTCATTAGGCTGTCCTCGTTAATTGCACCCTGTGGCTATTTTTACCTGATTAGCAAATTATTTTTTGTTTGGTTTTACCTAACCGTGATAACAATCACTTCCTTCTAATACGGCAGCAACACGCGCTTATCATCGAGCCATTTGGTGCGATGCGGTGCTGACCACTGGACTTTGCCCTTCGGTTCACCTTGGTCAATGAGAGACAGCGATAAACAAGAATTTCCTAAACGACGAGAATCAGGCGAATAAACACCTACCTGCGTCGTTGGCTTTCATAAGCCCATCAGAAAATCTAACCTTCATGGAACTTCTGGTAACCTTAACCTTGCTACGTGAAGAGCAGGACGAGCTCGACACCTTAGCAAGCCAGCTAAATCGATCGACAGCTATCGCTACCGGAACATAAAAATATTGTTGGCTTAAAAAAACAAGTAAATCCTTGAAAATCGATTCAACAAGTGCTTCTTTGCTTTTCCAAAACAGAATCAAGAACAAGCCCATTCTGCTTGTTTAGCAGGCAAGAATCGGTTCTAAAAGACTGAAATCTACAGACTTGTCACTCAAATTGTTAGCACTGCGATGCTTGCTCTCCCTCAGGGTTAAAAGTTACCATGAAAACAAAACAAACCCGGGAAACCTCGCCAAGCGCTGGTCACTGGCTGATCAATTCTATGAAC
Organism: Nippostrongylus brasiliensis; assembly: GCA_030553155.1. Classification (NCBI taxonomy): domain Eukaryota; kingdom Metazoa; phylum Nematoda; class Chromadorea; order Rhabditida; family Heligmosomidae; genus Nippostrongylus; species Nippostrongylus brasiliensis. The sequence continues at coordinate 4,014,763 of CP130733.1, forward strand.
GTTGGCGCGCTCGCGTTGTTGCTCCGTCCACTAGCCCCGTCGACCAGCCATAAACAACCGATCCAATGGACCGATTGCCTTTCTCTGAACCGCTTCTCCTCTTACTTTTGGTGATTTCTCTCTTTTTTCAGTGGTGGGTTTGGGTATACCGTCTTGAATCCGGGAGCTATGTAGTTACTTTATTCTTTCGGTCCGGTTTTTTCTCTCTGTTTATCCTTATCAGTTGTTTCTTTGGCAACAATGCGAACACGAGAATCCTTTAGGACCTGCTTTCTCTCCTTTTAAATTCTTAGAATCGATTTATTAAGCAGTAATATTGTTGAAAACTCTACGGAACCCTCTTTCTATGCACGGTTTGAATCATAGCAGTCAACAATGGCTGTGTAGCCTTCTCGATCTCGGCATTTATTTATACTACTGATAAAGAAATGGATGTTTAGTATAAAAACAAATAAAAAATATGGAATAGGAAGCATCGTCGCAAAATGGGATCACTGATATGATTAGAAAACCGATCCTGTTGATCAAACTTATTACGATTTCTTGAGTTCATGGGAAATAAATAATTCAAAAGATTTTGTGTTTTCTTTCCTGAAGGTTTTGTCGTTCAGTTTCGTTCATCGGTTTCATCCGCTCTACTTCACTTACACTTTACAGTCCCACTCATTTTGTTGGGTAAAACTGTACCCTTCACGCTGGTAAGTGGGATTTCCTGCACCGTTCACATGCCAAAACTCTTGAGATTTTGACTCTGACAGCTAAACAATCTACCATGATTTCAAACGAATGCTTAGGAAGGTTTCATTTTTCACTTTCTTAATTCATTAAGTCGAGAACCTGGTGTATTGAACGGTTTTTACGACACTCGAACTAGGTCATGGAAGTCCAAATCGGCGGTTCAAGTTCCGAAATCGATCTTTTTAGAAAACCGTTCGGGAAAACTCAAAGATGGCGCTGGTTCGCTGCCGAATCGAATGATCGGTTCGGTTTCGCTCCGAAAAACGCGCAATTTGCCGTGATCAACGCTATCGGCTGCCGAATATCGCCGTTTTATCAGATTGGTGATGGCGAGCCAGTGGAGATGACCCCAGCACCAGCGGTTCAGTGCTAGCCGAATCTCTTCTCACCCGTTTATTTCCTTATTTATCGCTAAACGCTTGGAGTGCTTGTCGTTCTATCTTCGTCTTAGTTTTAGCTCTTTAGCTCTTCTGGTTCTTTAGAGTTTTAGCTCTTCTGGTTGAACGGTTCTGATGACACTCGAACTAGGTCATGGAAGTCCGAATCGTCGATTCAAGTTCCAAAATCGATCTTTCGAGAATGATTATCAATACTATCAGACGATGATCAACGCTTATCTTCGTCTTTATCGTTAAACGCTTGGAATGCTTGTCTCTTTATCTTCGTCTTAGTTTTAGCTCTTTAGCTCTTCTGGTTCCCTTCTTCTTACAATCAGCCCTGGTTCTTTGAAAGGATGTGGTTGAATGACCTGAACTCATAGCAGATTCATTCTATCATAAATTTCGTGATATAATTCAGAAGCTGCCAGCATTCTTCCCGATTTTTTTTTAGAGAGAATCCATCCTGCTTTTACTCTATCGTATTCTGCAGACGTGCTATTTTGAATGGCAAGTGGGTAGACTTTAACCCGATTGCCGTGATGTCCGCCGACAAACAACCGTGAAAGTGACGTGCTCTCTTGATTCTATTTGCGAACTGCAGAGAACTGCTCTGACTAAATTTCCTCTCGAGCCTTCGTGAATATGCGCAGCATGTTCTGGTCCTTGACGTTTTCGGATCTTTCGATTGAATGACACGAAAATAATTTAGGAATGAAGATCTCAAAGGTGCTGATCGCCGACGATATCGAGCAGGAATGCGTGGATATTCTAAAGGCGAAAGGCATCGAGGTACTCATTCTTAGACATCGCTTTTAATCAAAAAAGAAAGAATCTAAAAATCTGAAATAGTCTCAGTCTAAAAAGAAGAGAAAAATTAAAAGGAGAGCATTTAGGTGACGGTGAAGACGAAACAGTCGGTGGACGAGTTGAAAGACTCCCTTCCAGCTCACGATGCTGTAATCGTTCGCAGTGCAACCAAGGTATATTTACGCATTCCAAAACCTTTCATTTGTGAAAGATTTTTCCCTGGATTAAATTCAGAACAAATTTTAATTTTATTGATTTTTTCCTGAACTAGGATGAATTTCCCACATTCGTTTCTGTTCAATTGTTTCGTTGGGTTTCTCAAGTGCATCTGCTGACGGTCGGTTGTGATTGATCACGCTGGGGTCCTTTTTCTTTGGTTGGTTCTGTAAGTAGGCCACTTATACCTGTATTTGTTACATGAATTCCCTCGTGTAGAGTAAAAAGCCAACAAACGACTACAATCTCGAGAATCTGGATAAGTTACAAACGACAGAAAAATAAACCAACACAATTCAAAATGAACGAATAAAGCGCATACCATAACAGGTTATAGAGTCATAAAAACAATTGTAATTACAAGTGCTGCAACAAAATTTCTGAAATTCACTGGTTTCAGATCACTCGTGAACTGATCGAAGCCGGAGCAGCTGGTCGTCTACGGCTCGTTGGACGAGCCGGCACCGGTGTCGACAACATCGACGTCGAGGCGGCCACCGAGCACAAAGTACTCGTCATGAACACACCTCGTGGGTAGTCCTCACACTTGAATTTGTAAACTTCAATAGAATATTCGATATTTTAAATTTTACTAGAAAAATTGAACTTTCTCTGTCGTACATTTTAATAGAAAATCTGTCGATATTTCTGCATAGTGAACAGGTTTTAATCGTTCGAGCTTCGCCTAAGGCATAGTACGCTTGTTACCTATTTTCATAAATTTCTTCTGCGCTGTCTTTCCAACCTTTATAATCATTTCACTTTTATTGATTGGAATGCTCATCTCCAATTCGTACCATCAGTAATTTAACATATTCTCCATTTGTAAAATAAAATAAATATGAAGTGTATGAAAAGCTGTCTTGTAAGCTGAAATTTTAAGTTTGATCCATCCAATAATACCCATATGTTCGCTTCGACTATCTAGGTCATCCGTTGTCTGGCGGAGCATTTCTTCTTCATTCTCTTTTTTTGAGCATTTTCTTTTTTTTTCTTAATCGTATTCGTTTTTCAGAAGCAAATTCACGATCGGCTGCCGAGCTAACCTGCATACTAATTCTCAGCCTTACCCGACATGTGCCTCAAGCGGACGCATCGATGAAAGCCGGAAAATGGGCTCGAAAGGACTTCATGGGCGAGGAGGTATGGCTTATATAGTGGACGATGTACGTAATTATATATTAGGCTTAACCCTAGCTAATTGTTTGCGTAATCAACTAATTAATTAATTAATTAATTAATTAATTAATTAATTAATCCATGAAATTCCTCTTTTTCGATCGAAATGGTGCAAATGTGTCCTGCTTTCCTGTTCCTTTGCAGCTGGTTTTCCATGTAATTTTAACCGTAGAGCCGATACTTCTGCTTTCTTCGGCCATCAATTTTTTTTGATTTTTCCACTTCTCGCTCCCTTCCCCAGATTTGAAAAAAAAATCTTCTTTTACAGATTTTCGGTCGAACACTGGCTGTGTTGGGTCTGGGCCGAATCGGAACCGAGGTGGCCGTCCGCTTGCAGGCGTTTGGAATGCGTGTCATCGGTTACGACCCCATGGTTACCAAGGAGGTAAGATTACCCCTCATAATTTAAATTCGCCTGAAATAGAATCCATTTTAGGCAGCAGCCGCCAAGAACATCGAGCTGCTCTCGTTGGAGGAGATCTGGCCTCAAGCTGATTTTATCACCGTTCACGTGCCGCTGATACCACAGACGGAAAATCTCATCAATGCCGAAAGTGGGTAAAATTCTGCAAAGGATACTGTTCGATAAACCCGGAGAATTTTATTTCGGAAGAAACATTTTAATTTTTAGCTTTGGCAAAGTGCAAGAAGGGTGTGAAGATCGTGAATGTGGCCCGAGGCGGAATCGTGAACGAGCATGACCTGGTGGACGCCCTGAACTCCGGTCAAGCTGGAGGAGCCGCTTTTGACGTTTACGTGGAGGTGAACTCATTTTCTTACTAACAATTTCCTATTTTAACTCATAAAGTGAAAATCAAAGTGCTCAGCGTTGATTCGCCCCTAAGGACGCGCCGTGCATTCGTCTTCCATTCAGAGTCGTTGGGCCATGGTGAAGGCGCATTTACCTATACAGTGACTTGAGGGGAAGCGGTTGTGGAGTAGAAGTCATGTATCCTTGCATTCTCAGACAACTCTGGTATCAATTTACCCCACCCCAGAGGGGTGGAGCGGTTGGTAAGCCTGGGCGATAGCTAACCACACGTCTGTCAGTAAAGGTAAAGTTATCGGCGTTGATCAGTCCCCTAAGGACGCGCCGCGCATCTGTCATCTATTCAGCATCGTAGAGGCATCAGGAACGAATATTTGGTCTCTACAATGACTGATGAGGGCTAGCAGCAGTTGAAGTCAGTATCCTACCTTCCCCGAACGAGTCTGGTATAAATTTACCCGATCTTTAAGTGTGGAAGCCGTCGTTAATCCGAGTGAGAACCGATCGCTCGACGAGACGGGTGTCAGTAGCCTTTTTAATGGGAGGAAACTCTATTACACAACATTATTTATTATTTATTTTGTTTTTTCTGAAAAGTTCTCCCTCTTATTTTTATTAATTATTTAATAGGAACCTCCAAAGTACCGAGGGCTGGTGGAACATCCGAAAGCGATCTGCACCCCACATCTCGGTGCATCGACGATCGATGCTCAACTGAGAGTGGCCAGCGAGATCGCCGAGAACATCGTGCAGTTCAACGACGGCCACGTGCTCGGCGTGGTCAGTCCCAGGAAATTTTGGTGTTTTTTCCAACTAAAGGCCAGAAAATAAGCCATTTTTTGTTTCAGCTCAACGCGAAACAAGTTCTGTGATCTTCGCAAGCTCTCACTTCAACACCTCTAACGAGAGAATCTATCAATTGAACGTGTAAAATAAATTATTTATTATTTAAACAATTATGACTACCGGTAAACTGTGGTTCAAATGCTAGTGCAAAATTCCATGAACCTTTTTTTCTGAAAGAGGATTTCATCTTGTTTAAGGACTTCCGCGCTCGAACTCCTATCCTCATTGTTATTGATCACCTTAATGGTAAATTAAATTTTTTAGTTTCGCTTTTCGATGTAAGCGGTACTTAGGTGGCTGGCAACAAAATTAGTTAGATAATGTTCCTCAATTCAATTTAACTCAGCTCAGTTTTTTTGCCTCTCTATCTTTTTTATTAGCAGACTAGTTTATAACTGTCTTCGACAAATAATTAAGTATGCATGAACCAATTGGGCTGCAGCGTCGAAATTCCTATTCGTTCGACGATTTATTCGATTGCTAGCACATAGCATCAATTTCTTTCGAAAGTATCTTAGAAAATCGAAAAGCTAGAAAATAATCTAGAAAATCGAAAAGCTAGAAAATGTGGGTAACGGAAATGTGCCTTCTATTCTAGCAACGGAGTGGGTGATGGATTTGAATGAAAACTCTGAAGAATGAATGCAGGGTCTTGAGAAGAAATTCTCTTTTTACCAGTGTATCTTCTTTTTTTCCCTTTGAAATATGTAGGTAAAAAAAAGAAATAAAGAATATTAGAATATTGGAAAGAATTAAAGAATAATAGAATTCTATAAATAAAGAATAAAGAAATATGTAGAAGTATAGAATAGGATTGAATTTGATTTGAAACTTCAAAGTTGACGGTAATTTTAATGCAGATTAAGGCTGGACCGAGAGAGGTACTAGAAGAGCGATTTCGTGTTAGGTTAATCTCCTCAGTCTTTTTTGTGAAGTATGTTAGTTAGATATAAAATAAAAACAACTTCATGAATTTTTACAGAAAAATGTTGTTCTCACTGTTAGAAAGATGTTGTATTTTTGTTGAAACTACGTAAAGAAAGCTGAGCTGTAAAGGGGTAGAACTTTCTCTGCTCTTGAGTTCGTGGATGATGTTTCATCAACGAGTCTACCTCTTCGAGTATGAATTTTACCCAGGCGCGGCTTCAAACCTATTATTTTTCATTATTTTGTCTATCTTGTCCTCTGTTTTGTTTTTCATTATTTCTGTTTGTTTTATCTTTTTTTGCCTTCTGTTTTTTCTCGAGTTGATTCTTTTTCGTTTACTTGTTCGAGCAACAGCTTCCTGTCTGTAGAACAATGCCGGTTCCCAGATACCCTTCTAAGTGATAATTTTGACCTTCTACCACCCTACTATTCCTTGCTCGAGGCTTTTTTCGCCAGCTGCTGATTACCCAAAACCCAGACATTGAATCCCTATGTTCCAAGAAATAGTAGCCAAGTCTGCAGACGTGTAGGATCACACGGTGGTGTGAGAAGTTGGCTAATCACCGCCTTTCAGTCTCTGACTTATCATTAATCACCACGTCTTCCCATGCGATGGCAAAACACGCACACACACAAGGACGGACAAAGATCACCACACAAATGAACTTGTTTATTACAATAGAATTCATTTGTCAACACAGAACTACTTGTACTGAGGCATTTTTGTATAAAATTTCAAAAAATCGTCTGATTTATTAGGGTTCATGTTCATCCTCTGCCCGTCATTGTCGTGTCGTTCACGGCCAGTGCAGGTGCCGGCTTCTTCTCCTGCTTTCGGCTTCTGGAATTCAACTAAGCAGGTTATTTCTTTTAGTTTATCTGTTCTTTAAGAGCACAGTACAGTGGTAGGAGGCGCCACTGACACTGTCATGGTCTAGTGATCGATCCCCGTCCGGGCTAATTAGGTCCCCCTTCTGGGTAAATTATTAGGTTAATTGGTATCAGACTTGCCTGTGAAGGATAAGACACTGACTTGGTACAGCGGTTAACCCCTGCAAGTCATTGTATAGACCAAACACACATTCACCATGTCTCTACGATTCTGAATGGAACGCGAGTGCCTGGCGCATCCTTAAGACTGATCGACGTCGATACCTTTCCCGTTTCCTTACCTTTATCTATTCCATACCGTGCGAGGTATATCTTAGGCCGTTTTCCTTAGTATTTATTTATTTATTTATCTTACGCCTTTTTACAGACGTGCTAGATATGGTTAGTGGTACAAAGAGCAGGTAAAACTCAATCGAAAGAGTAATGAAGCCAAATTAGAATAGTTTTCTTGAATATTGCTTCTTCTTACGATCGGATGCCCTTCTCTTATGAATGACGGAACATCATATAACTTGAACGTAAACTATATAACTATATAACTTTAACTATGTAACTTGTATAACTATATATAACTTAACTTATACCTAACTTATGTATGCTATACACCTTCAGCTTTAAGCCACTCAGACAAGGGGACAATTCTGACCAGCAATACAGATGTTTTGAGCTTTTTCCGGCCACTTATAATGAAGGCGCGCTTCACGCAAGCTTTTTCTCATTTCACTTGCGAGTCGTCGTGGGTGGTTTTCCGCCGGATGCGAAGCGAAGCCCTCAGGGAACAACTGCCGGATGAACAATAACATTTCCTTATCGATTCCTTAATCCCCGACTTTGAGTCGCAATCCGGTTTGGAATTGTGCCATGGAAGAAACACGATTAGGTTTTGAAAAATAAAATTTCGCTAGATATCGCTAAAAACTCCTCGCTTCGATATCCTCTGAACTTTCTGAATTCATTTTTCGTGACGAAAAGCTTTGCAGAAGTTGTGGAATATGTACTATTTGTACTATTTGCTGCCGAGTATAAATGGGCGTCTACTCACGGTGATTTGCTATGAATGGAATTGGCTCACCTATTGGGTTTTTTTAGAGGGTTCCGTGCTTATGCGGCCAAATTAGGGGAGACCAAGGCCCTTTTCTCCCAAAGTGTTTCCGGCAAAAACTTTAGTGTTGCATTTCTAATGTTTCTTGCCACTGGCCGGTTTTATGGTTGTTTTTCGCCTCTCATTATCTCACCATCGCCTAAGCGAAACACGCTCGACATCCTTTACGATCGAAGCTCGAAATCTTGCGGCCATTAGCGGCAGCATTTGACAACAACGTGTATCAGTCCGGCTAGCAAACACTCGCTAATGATATGAGAAGGGGCTGATACCACGGTTGCTCGGTCGCTGAGGCCTCAAAAATCGAATTCTGATCCTGATTGAATAAAAATAATTCAGACGATCTCCATGTCCTCTCGTCTTTAAACCTCGGCAATGACAATGATTTCTCAATATGATTTACTTCTACCACTCGAGGTTGTTATGTGGTAGTACTTTATTTACGGCCTAACGTTTCGACCTTCCAGTCGTCTTCGGAGGCCTGAACACACATCGAAATTAGTGACTTACCCAGCCTGGCCCACCAAAAGCCGTTCCACCTAACAACCTCGAGCGGCAGAAGTAAATCATATAGGTAAATCAGACGATTTCTTCTAAATAGGTGCGGATACTCACCACTAAACTATCGAGGACCTGTCATATTCACTAGTTCACTCCGCTTCCTGGTTACATTCTCGTGAAATTCACTATGTGTCGGCAACTCTCACAGCTGTAGTCGTTCTCACAGGCTACTGGTGCCAATGAAAGAATGGCAGACAAAAAGATTCTCCCCGGCCGGGAATTGAACCCGGGTCTCGCATGTGACAGACGCGGATACTCACCACTATACTACCGAGGATCTGTCGTGCCTATAGATGTACCCCGCTTCCTTGCCACATTCTCCTAGAGTTCACAGTGGTTTTACCCAAGGTGTCATACACGATCTACCAATGGCTAGAGTCAGAGCCAAGGAAGGTGACTGCTCTTAAGGCAGAGTTCCACCGACGTAAATCGTAAAATACTAAGAATTCATCGAAAAGTTTGAATGTGTCAGCTTTTCTTAAGATTTGCTTTCTCCCCTTACCTGCTAGGTTGATTTTCTCGAATTTAAAAATTACTGGGATTAAATATTGACGTAAACGTCGCCTGCGCCAACAATCAAATACTCATTTGATCATTGAAAAGGCTCTAGAAGAACTTTAACATCAATTTCTATGGCTTTGGTTAATTTTGAAGTAAATTTCAAAGTGAGAAGAACTGGAATCGATTGGGCGCTATGCAGAACACATTTGGGCACTAGAAGCGTTTTTGCACCAATTTTTTGTGATAAATCCAGTAAGATGAGAAAATCTGTTTTCCAAATACTTTGGAAAGTTTGTCGTCCTGAGCCCAGATTCATCATTGGTAATCCCCCGATAAACCCCGAGATATAACAGAAACGGCGAGCAAATCGAGATTCGTGAACGCGTACCTGGGTTTAATCGGGGTTTATCGCGGGTCTATCCCACCTAGATATGATGCAGGGTTTGGGAGACCTCGACGGTATAGAGCAGGTTTATCGCCAACGGGGTTTCGGAGACCGCTCGTCCGCTCATGAATTTGGGCCCTAATCATGACAGGATCATCGTAAGAATTTCGACTCGGTCGGGATTCGATCTCTCGACTCGTGTCTACCAATAGAGCTTCCACCTAATAGCCTTGCAAAGCATGGGAAGTAGATAGTAGCTATTAGAGGTGCCACAGAGTTACTTAGAAGCTCACCTGAACACGTTCTGAATCTTCTTGGCCGCTTCGCCGACTTGCGGATCGCTGAGGTTGATGTCAATCTCGTCCTAAACAAAAAACGTCCATCTATGATATTCTCGGAGTCTCGCCCGCGAACAATGATGTCTCCACCCATACTTAATGCATGGCGCGCTTCACTCATGTGTTCTCAGGAGTCGAACAAAGGCGGCGGTGATGGTGGTGTCGGGGGTAGGGGTAGGGTTACGAGGGGAGGAACGGAAAGAGGAGACTAACGATCACTACGGCGATTCCTCCTCTCCTCTACAGCCGTTAATCTGCTCGTGATTGCTGGCACCCGCCGTACTCGGCAGCAGCCCTCACACACTAGGAATTCACTGCGAAATGACCACGTTCGGGGTGACGAGTGAGTGACGGCTCGAACTACTCGGCAGACCTCGATCCACTTGAATTATGGCCCATCCTTATGAGGGTTTCCGATACGAGGAGGATGTCTATAAAACTGCATGAGCTTCAGCCAGTTTTGTTCCTTGATTCCTTTTTGTTCGTCTCCTGCTGATTTGGTAAAGGTAAAGGTAAAGGTGTCGGCGTTGATCAGTCACCTAAGAACGCGCCTCCGCCGTGTTCCATTCAGAATCGTTATTTGTTAATAGTTATTTGGCCTATACAATGAATTGCGAGGAAAAGTCGCTATATAAATTCGGTGTCTACCTTCCTAGATAAATCTGTTTACCCGAATCAATCAATTTACCCGACCCCGTTTACCCGAATCAATAAATTTATCCAATCCCGGAGTTATGGAGGACTTGGTCGGCCCGGCGGAGATCGATCGCTCAACCGTAGGCTGTCAGTAGCGCCTCCTTCCCTTGTACCACGCAACCCGTGATTCTTAAAAAACCCTTGAAGGAGCCAGCCGCCATACCAAGTTATTTTTTATTTCAAAATGTCTTACCAATTTATTCCCGGAGGGATGGACGTTGACCCGCCGATCGACCGTGCGTATGGCGCCTAAACCACGGCACCATGCGCGCCCTCTGATTAGGTAAATGGTAAAAGGTAAAGGTGCCGGCGTTGATCAGTCCCCTGAGGACGCGCCGCCGCATTCGTGTTCAATTCAGAATCGTAGAGGCTTGGTGAATGCGTATTTGGCCTATACAATGACTTGCGGGGGCCAGCCGCTATACCAAGTCGGTGTTTTTACCTTCCCAGAAAGTCTGGTACCAATTTACCGACCCCGGAGGGATGGAAGGCTTGGTTGGCCCGGGCGAGGATCGATCGACCGTGCGGGTGTCAGCAGCGCCTCTTACCACTGTACCACGCGCTCCCTTTCTGATTAGGTAATCGTAAATAAATGTCAATCCACACCGCTTTTTTGGATCACTGACAAAAATAAAAGAGGACGACTCCGACCTGATGTTTCTGTGGTTCTAAGTCAGAAATAGGTTTCTTGCACCTACAGTAGCCTTGCTGATTTCAACCGTGTTCTGGAATCAAATCAGATGGATTTGAATCTTTGATTTTCCGGATTTCTAAGATTTTCTAAGAATCTTGCTTAAGAGTTCAAAGCATTCATAGCCATTGGAAGACCTTGCAGCGTGATTTTTCATGAGAAGTTTTCTTGACAAGTGCCTTGGGGAAAAGTAAAAGCATGCAAATGTTCTTTAGGAATACCTTTCCATAAAGCACACCAGGGGATATCGCGTGCTCTAATTTCAGGGAAAAAAATATGCAGAATCTTCAGTTCGGAAAACTTGGAGGTCCACCCTCGCACAGGTCCCTTGTAATTATTAATCAATGTGGTTGAATTTTTAATCAGAAACATTTAACTCCTGGCTGCTCCCATGTGAGCTCAAATAAGCAGCTTTGTTTCCACTTTTCTGCCGTTTTATAAAGTGATCTGCATCTTCTCTTCAATACAGAATATTTAGAAACAAATTTGGCTCGGAAAAATCTACCTCAAAGACTCTTTTTCCGAAAAAGGAGAGGTATGTAGCTGGCACTAGTGCCTGCCCATGGAGTACTGAATATATGACTACTAACGGCAACCCTCTCTAGTGTCAAATTTAGTGTCTATCTAGAGTTTTGATATATAATCAAGCTAAAAATCATAGTATTCAGCCTTGACAGGCGTACACATGAATGCTTCGATGCACCTGATATTTTTTCGTAAGAAAGTGCAACGGAAATCCGGCCTGTCGAGTCGAGCCACCAAATCCGACCAGCTGCGAACATCGATAGAGCCAATAGTGGGCCGAGAAACATGGGTTTCCACTTCGTTGCGCTTTTTTATTGTTTTTTTTTCAAAAAAAAGATGAAACAAGTTGAATATCAGCCTATCTTCGTTAATTCGTAGGTTGTTTACCATCCCTTAAGCCAATTTGGCACCAGCAAGAGTAGTTAGCAAGTGAACTGCATGGGCAGCATAAATATGTATCGGCATAAATGGACTTGTCCTATTATAAGTAGTCGTTCATATAGACGATTTACGATAGTGCCAGCAATTTTCTCTTTGAATGGGATACTAGAACCCTTCAATACCTCTACCTCTTTATCTTTTGTGCTAGAAGTTCTTATTGAGCTAAGGGAGGCGAAAGTGACCCGGAATCAAAAGTGTCAAATTCATGCATGGCTTAATGATAGCAATTGCTACCCTTCCCAATTTTTTCTGTAATAGAATAATCTGTATAGAATAATCTGTTTATATCGTTGTCTGAAGGCTTGCATTCTCGCTAAAGGAGGCGGTTTTGTGCATTCTTATTTGTAATTGAGTTAATAAAGCTATGCTAAAATTCTCTTGACTCAGATGTCTTTTCTGCTCCTTCTCATGACAGTTAATATTTCTGAACGTAATTTTGGGTCACCCTGTAAAATATGTAATTGGCCCCTTCGAGGCACCGCAGCAGATAATAAACACTCAGGTAGCTGGGAAACTGGAGGGTAAGGAAGTTCTTTGAAGTGGCGACATGTGCTAGACAATTTGCATTCGTTAAAGAAAACCCTGTTATCCCTCCCACGATTTTAGCCAGAAAAATCCATTTTTCGACAAAAAATTCAATTCAAAAGGTCTTCAGCAAACGGCGGACATACCCACGAAAGCCTCCTTTTCCGGTTTCCTAATGAGAATGTCCAAGAAAAGTGCGGTAAACCTTGTTCGAAAAAGTACTCGGGAAACTTGCTTTTAGGTATGATTTAAACTTGAATTTTCGTGGGCTAGCGTGGTACAGTGGTAAGAGGCACTGCTGTCATCAGCACGGTCAAGCGATCGATCCCGGCCCGTGCTAACCAAGCCTTCCATCACTCCGCGGTCGGGTAAATTGGTACCAGACTTATCTGGGAAGGTAAAGACACTGGCCTGGTATAGCGGCCGGTCCCGTAGGTCATTGTATTCACTATGCCTCTACGACTTGAATGGAATACGAATGCGCCCTCAGAGGCCTGATCAACGCCGGCACTTTTACCTTTTACCTTTTTTAGACACTATAACTTAACTTCAGACAAATTTACCAGTTCATTAACCTCATTGGCTCAGCTGATAATCCACTGAAGCCTAGCCTTGCTCCGGCCTGAATCAGCTTCTTCCCGTGGGCGACTACTGGCCGACTTTAGCTCGGCTGCTGAGAGCTCGAGAGTAGTGGGAGGAGGTGGAGAAAATGCCATAACGCGATGCCTGGCAAACAACATCTAAAGCGGATCTGCTCTCGGATTCAACATCCACTCCATCGCAGCCCCCATTTAAGGCGGCCGAAATTCCTCACTTCCTTCTTCCCCCCACACAGGAAGTTCGTCGTCAGGCCAGAGAAGCAGTACAATGCATGAACGGGGGCATTCAAGAGCAACGATCATTGGTCGAAATCTTTCATTCTTTGGTCTTGTTTATCCCACATTCGTTTATTTGTTTGTGAATGCATTAGGCAAGAAATGCCTTAAGAAGGTGATGCTCCCTATCGCGTTTCATCTTCGAACGAGAGGGATCGCCAGTTTAGAGTGAAATACCAGATGGGTGGAAATAGATATTTGCTAAGTTCGGCTTCAAAATTGTTAACATGGCTCAAGCTTACTTCGAAATCGCTTTTATCCATTTTGAACTCTTATTTTTGCAATTAACAACGGTGTTGTTGTTTCTCGCTCTTTTAATATGTATTCGTTGTTGTTTTGTGTTCCCGCTGTCCACCGCAACCTTGATTTTCATAACTAATCACTCTGAAGTTGTTGTTAGATAATTACAGTAGTTGGACCCTTAGGGAACTTTTCCTGAATTATTACCAGCAGTGGACTTAAAATGACAATGGACCTTCTGCGACAAAACACAAAACGGCTGATGCTTTGTTTCAAAAATTGTTGACATTTTGCCGACTTCTCCCTTGAAGCGATATGTTTCAGATGCAGACGTTTAGGTCGGGGAGGGCGAGAATTGTTGGGACCTTAGGAACGATTCTCGATTTCTCTTCGAAAGCCCAGAACCTCAGAAAACTATCCCAGAACTCAGAATAATACTAGAAAAAAATCGAAGTAACCTTTGAAAAAACCTAGAAAATCTGGATTAACCCCTAGGTGGTTTTATTACATCTCCATGAAGCTGCATTTATAATACTTTGTTGTTTATTCTTAAAACGTCCCACTTAGCTTAGCAGAAGTGAAACCATCTGAAAGAGCGTTATATTTTTTTGTGTTTTCGTTTTATTTTCAGGGAACTTAAGGAGACCAGCATACGTGTGAAGGTAATAGTAATAGTCAGCGTAAATGCTGTTGAGAAAGGTAACAATTTCGTTTCCTTGGAAACCTAAACTCAGTCAAGTATGAGTAGACGGATCGCCCCAGGTAAGAAACAGTTCCTCGAGACTCAATGGGGTCGAAGAGAACACATAAAGAGGATGTGATCGTGACTTCGAAAACCTCTAGGACTTGTAATGAATCAAGGAAATTCTTACCTGAAATCAATTCCTTCCCTAGACCGAATTTTCTTTAGAATCAGTTTTGTTTCAAATATTTTGGTAGAGAGTTTGGAATAGCTAATTTCCGATAGTTATGCATAGAATCTCATTCTGAATTGAATTTTAAATGTCTATCCGCTTTCTACTAGGTGTAGTCGGTCAAAAAAGGCAGGAAATTGGCCAGTCACTCTGACGGTATTCTTTATTATTATAGAAACAATATTACACCCCAGACTTTTCCGCTACCTAAGAAACAAAGGTATAATTTAAAATCACCTGTTGCGGAGCCGACGGAGGATGAGCGACGCTGGCCATAGAGAGAGGCGAATGTGCTCGAAATGGAGGCGGAATTCTGAGTGTGAACACCACGAAGGAGGCGGAGCGTGAAGCTCTCTGAAAGCCCATGCCCTGGAGGGAATTGTATAAGTTGGAAATAGAGGACGCCCATCTTTCACCCCTTCGAAGATTGGAAGGTATAGGTAAAGGGGAATGTATTGATCAGTTCCTTGAGAATGCGCCATGCCGCACTGTTCCATTCAGAATCGTAGAGGCACAGTGAATCCTACAAAATGAATTGCCAAAGCCAGCCGCTACAACAAGTCAGTTTCCTTATCTTCCCAGACAAGTCTGGTTCAAATTTACCCGATCTAGAAGCGATTGAAGGAGATATAGGGGTAAAAATATTCCGAACACTAATTCAGCAAGGCCAGAGTAGACATAGACACAGCAGGATAACTATGCGGTTCGATAAGATTCCTTGAAGGGGTATCTGCTGATCTAGCCAGACGAATGGGTTTTTTGGTGTAGATTTTCCAACAAAAGTGAATGTAAGGATTGTTGATACCTTGCAATAGGGCTACTACAAACTAGGAATTAAAAGACTGGGCGCAAATAATTCGATATTATTCATTCGATATTCAACTTCCTGGTGAACCAAAGCGTAGTCTCCCTCTGATTCATCACAACCACAACAATATCATGAATGCTGCGCTTTCATGCTGTGGGCAGTCGGAAGCAGGGGTCATCATGGTTCCACTTCCATCAATGGCGAGAAATTTCTCTTTGTTTCCTGAACACTGCTGTAATGCTCTTGGAATCTGTTTGCGCATATGGAGCAATGGTTTCCGTGTAATTTATATTAATGTAGTCCTAAAATGATGTACTCCCAGTTGATCTGTTTATTTGAGGTTATTCTGAGTTACTATATTGAGTTTAGTGTTATTTTGCTATTTTGTTTGGTTCTATAAGATGGCGCGCAGTGTGGCGCATGAATAGATAAATAAATAAACAATATACAACCGCAATTTACCTAAACCTGCATTGAGAACATATGATCCCTGTCACGAGTTCCGCATCAGCTGCTGCCAGCTACATGGAAACTACTAAAATTACAAAAAATAGACAGACGAATTAGCTAGTCCAGTTACGTCCAATCTATAGGGTTAGTCTCTAATGTGTCCCGTACCGATTCACCGCCACGGTAGTTGATGATCTGCACGTACTTCAGCGAAGGAGAAGATCGATGGCGGGCCACCTAAGGTGATTGCTCTCGCGGGAATTTAATTACATTTTAGCAGTTTTGCTATTTTTTTGTCTTATAACAGCAAATATTTGGAGATATCGAATCATTGAGTGCTGACCGTTTCC
Source organism: Nippostrongylus brasiliensis (assembly GCA_030553155.1). Taxonomy (NCBI): domain Eukaryota; kingdom Metazoa; phylum Nematoda; class Chromadorea; order Rhabditida; family Heligmosomidae; genus Nippostrongylus; species Nippostrongylus brasiliensis. The sequence goes on from CP130733.1 coordinate 4,030,918, forward strand.
AGGTGTCGAGTTTGTTCGTACGAGACAAATCTTGTCCTACAAATGCTCCAAATCAGCTGATTTCGTGCGAATTTTAGCGTCCTTTAAACTTGCCAAAACTCTTCAATATTTATTTATTTATTTGTATACTTATTTGTGTTATATTATTTTATATATCTATTTGTATCATTCATTTGTGTTTATTTATTTATTTTCAATACTCTTGTGATGGCTTCGATGGTCTCTTCTTTTGATTTTGTAGACGATTTTTGATTACAAATTCGTTAGCAGCTTTCCTCAACTCCCAGAGGGTTCGAGAGGGTGTTGTGGTGTTTATTCATAATTCAATCTCGTACTCACCGTCTAGAATCAATTGCAACAAGTTTGTCCATTCAGAACGGAATGAACACTGCGGACCCAAATACAAAAATCGGTACTATGAAGGACCGTGGACAGGCGCCCGCCCCTGCTGCGAACCGGTCAATAGCGTCGCCCCTTAAAGAGGTCGATGTTGTGGTGTTTATTTATAACTCAACCTCTTCTACACCGTCTAGAATTCATTGCAGCAAGTTGGTCCATTTAGAAATGAATAAACACTACGGATCCAAATACAAAAAAATCTCATCAGATTTCCAAGAGCACTGCGAACTTATTAATTTTTCTTTGAATATTACCTATTTTTCTAATATTTTCGGTCCACTGGAGTTTCAGGACTTCAATGTCGGCCACTTTCTCTTCGTCTCTCTCAACGACCGATATGAATCCACCCGTCAGAGCCAGCCCTGCTGGCGGCCTTTTTTTCGGAAATCTTCAGGCAAAACGACCGGGACTAATGTTCGTGTCAAAGCAATCCCATCAACGTCGAAATGAAGCTGTCCAGAGCTGAAATCGAAAGAAACGACGAGAAGCTGGCATGGAAACGACGGCAACCGATGAGACCTAAAGGATTAGTACCCGTTTATTCTCCTCAATTCCTGCCATATTCATGATCGAAGTGTTACGAGATTCGACAAATTTAAAACCCGACAAAAAATGGCTTATTAAATATCTTATGCAATGCAATAAAGGAGTTGAAAGTAGCTAACATTGATCCAAATCTGGAGATACTCGGAGTAACTTACAGGCCCCGCCATCAGTTTAAAAAAATCCCCCTTAGGCCCTTGTTATACGTTCGCTCACCCCCCAGCGTAACTCGTCCATTCAGTATCAGACACCGTGGGGCCAGACACGTCTTATCATGGTGACGCTGACGTGGTGAACTCGTACAAACGTGTCTGACCCCACGGTGTCTGGTACTGAATGGACGAGTTACGCTGGGGGGTGAGCGAACGTATAACAAGGGCCTTAGGGCCGCTTCAACAATTATGTGCTAAGACAATAAAGCCTGCATTTGTGATAAGCAATGTGTAGAATTCTAATGAATGAATTTTTATTTTATTAGCGGAAAGTCATTCTTCCCCGTTGCTGTTTGGGATTGGATTGAATAGTTATCATCGCCGGCTTGTGGCCAACCCCTCAGGGCGTTTAGTTCGTTCACCTCTTCAGAAGGATAACACGATAACGTTTCTCTACAGACCGACTTCCACCTCAAAATCGCAGATCCGAGCGTGTTTTCGTGTCCTTTACATTACTACAGTACCGTCGGTATTTTTCCGCCAAAACGCGATTTGAACGATATCAATCGTTTTAACCGTTCACCCTGTATGAATCACTTTAGAGTCAATTTGTTTTGAATCAAAAATCAAGTCAACAATTCCATATTTCCACTACACTTTCTCTACCGATGGATAGATCACGCTCTTCTGAATACGGTCATGTGTTTCTTATCTAATAAAAATAATTGTGAAGTGATTTATGACGAGTGAACGGTAAAAACAATCTAATACATCGTTTAAATCGCGATTTAACGGAAAAACACCGACGGCAGTGTTTAACACAAAGTAGCCCTACACCATCACAGCGATGACGCCTTGGACATATTTTTCAATAACTGGAGACTTCACACATCCCTGTAAGCTGCTCGTCACCTGTTTTCCTAAGCTGTTTTCCAAAATCTGATTCACCGTGTATGTATAAACAACAAGGTCTAGTGAATGGGTGGAATTACAGACTTTAGAAATGCCTCATCAGACGCCTGGCGCTCATAAAATGGTGTTGACTGTCGACTTGTTAACCCATCATTAATCATAAAAATTCCGGAAGTAAATAAACTAGAGAAGACGCAACGGCGCGGCTTAAAGGAAAGAAATCCTAGAAAGCGACAATTCAACAGATGAACCACTCTGCATCATCAGGGCTTCTAGGGGAAAGAAAGACCTAAAATTTATCGTTATCAGTATCATTGAAATTGTACTGCGTTTATCAATTATCACGGTGTCTGCAGTCGATATTTCTTTTATGTTACATCTTTATAGAGTGGTTTTGTTGTCGTGTCCTTATTGCAGTGAATAAAAGGGGGCAGGATAAATATATAAATAAATGAAATTTTGAGTTTCGCAGGATTCACCCTAATATTTTCGGTCTGTGAGACCAGGTCCATTTAACCCCACTATCCTCCATTACCTGATAAAGCAGTGAAATGAACTAACTTGTCGGTAGGTGTTAGATAGCGGCGCCTTTTGATGCACTGCTGTATATAGTAGCCATTCACTTTGTTAGTTCTCCCTCCTTATGTCCAATAGCTTTCTTATCTCGACTGCTATATAGTCTATGTTTGTGCACGGATTAAACTAAATAAATAAATAAATAAACAAAATCTATCTCGAACGTCGTTTTCAGCGGACAACTATCTCTAGCGATTGTTTTTCAGTTTCAACTTTAATTGTAATCTGTGAACAGTGACTCATTTTGCGGTTCTAGTTGTGGTTACAGTGTGTTATTAATTAAATTGCGGCAGCTGAACATCAAAATTCTCCTCCAGAAGTTTGTTTTCAGGCGACTCTTAGTCATTCGCGTAATCGTTGCCATGGATCGTAACGACGAGCTAATAAAAAACAATATGCGGAAAGACCAGCTGAAAACACCTCAGGAAATCAGCATTCAATCAGCATTCGCAGTCGAAAGCAGACCTGGGTAAGGGTAAGGGTAATTGTCTCCCTGAAGTAGTCGGAAAGCTTTGGTTAATTGATAGTCAACTGTTCGACGAATAAAAGGAGACTGGACTGTCATAACATAAAACCTCAGGTCGCGGAGAGTTTTGTAAAGTTTTAGAACTGGGTGAAGGTTACCGTTCCAGACAAGTCTGATGCCAATTTACCCAACCCCGCAGGGAGGGAAGGCTTGGTTAACCCGAACGGGGATTGATCGCTGGACCGTGTGAGTGTAAGTGGTGCCTCTTACCACTGCACCGCGTGAACCCAAGAAGTGGTGACATTTGTAAAAGTTGGATAAACAGGCACTAAACTGATCGAATTTTGAAAGAATTTCATTATTAATCTCCAGAATAAGACATTTATTCCGAAGATTTATTTTTTGCAGGGCTTACACCAATACGTCTACTCGTCCCACCATCCCATCGCCTCTTCTTCCCTTCGCTTTAGAGCATCTCTCTCCCTAAAAATAGTTCCATTAATAGAGGTAAGAATTCAGATATGAAATTTTTTGTGACGTACCGCCGTGCCTGTTTAGCCTCTTTGGTAATTTTCTCGATTTTCTCCCGTTCCTCCTCGGGAACGTAGCGATTTCTGTCCGGAATTCGAGGATCTTGGTCGTCTTTCCACTCTTCGACGAGGTCCGGAAGCCGTTTTTCCAGCGATCGGACACCGTCGATGTACGCTTGAACCGCTTCATCTTTGGTCATGCCTAAAAGCATCTTGGTTGGTAAATTAGGCTTTCGAAAAACAATAACCCTTTTCAAACTTCATTATTTTCTCGAAAGAAGACATATGGTCAATATCTGGTTAAAATAGTCGTTCTCTTGGTTCCCAAAACACTCGCAAATTCCGAAATTCTCCAGCTCAAGTGAACTCTGGTTGACCCAGAGAGATACGATTAGATAGATGCTGCTAAGATCTTTATTCTTCTTTTCTAAAGATGCTTAATTATTAGGTTCGCGTGGTGCAGTGGTGAGAGGCGCTACTGACACCCAGATGATCAAGCGGTCGATTCCAGCACGGGCTAACCAAGTTTTCCAACCAAATGGGCTAGGGTAAATTGGTACCAGACTTGTCTGGGAAGGTAAAGACACCAGACTGTTTTTTTCTGTTTCCCTTGCTCGTCTAAGCATAAGGGACGAACGAGCGGCCTCTTTTTACATGTTTTTTAATTGTTTTTATATTTATTGATGCATTTTTCTTCTTTTTTATGGTACAGCGGCTAGCCCCCCGCAAAACATTGTATAGGCCATATAAGCATTCGTTATGCCTCTACAATTCAGAATAGAATCCGAATGCGTGGCGCCTCCTTGGATCATCAACATCAGCCACTTTACGTTTCACCATTTTACTGTATTCCTGGCTGAATTGCAGGCGAAAAAAACACGTCCGAAAAGAGGGGTTGATGTTACCCTGAGGGATAAGGTGGAAGTAAACGAGGTCGACCCCATTATACTGTTCTCCTTAATTATGTAATTACTGCCTGTGGCGAGGTCTGCCTCAGTTGCAATACAAGTGAGAATATTGACGATTTCATAAATTACGTTATCAATTTATTATCGATTTCTACGCAGCTAAGAAACCCTACGGTACTCTAAGTAGGTAAACTCTGCGCAGCTTACCTTTGCACCGATTCCAAGCGTGCCATTTTTTGTTGCCCTTGATCCAGCCCCACATATACGATCCCTCGACCGGGTCTATGTAATCGAGTTCTGTAATATAGTTAAATAATAAAAATAGAAAAAAAAATAAACACAATGCCGACCAACTTGGCACGTTAATGTTGCCAACAACAGCCTGCTGGTATAGTCCCCAAAGGCTGTAGGTCTCCTCATCGAATCGGATCAACAGTTCGTATTCGTTTTTGAGGTCCTGAAAAGCTACCTGTAGGTCGACATTAAATATTCCAGTGGGTAAACAAAAAGCTGTCAAATATTAACTACCAGTAGACATAAATCGATTGATTAACATTTGATAAGGGCAAGAAAGGCTCTTCAAGGAGAACAGTGCGAAGTAAAAGGAAACCCAGACCCTAAAGGTCGTCGTTTTGCCCCATTATAAATGTTTTTGCAAAGTTTCTTTAAAAAGCTGGAAGTGCCAAAAAAGAATGAGAAAAGTGAAAAAAGTTCAAAAACTATCTCGGTAATAAGAGGAAGTGCGGATACCCCAGATCTCCATGAAAGCGCAAAATAGTAGTTCTCAGAATGCAACTTTCGCTTCTTCCCTAACCAGTCTTTCAAAAAAAATTTGTCTGAAGAAAATTTGGAACAAAGCGAACAAGATTAGTTTTGGCTCATTTTGAAAAAAAATTAACCGAATAAGATTTGGTTTGAGAAGACTTACCTGCCGTTGGTCGAATCGAGCTCGCAATCGTTTCAATGTGTTCACAGCGTTCACGAATTCCTGAACAGCTTGTTTGAACCACATTAAGGAAGATACGAAAAATTGATGTCAAATTTTCACGGACCAAAAATGAAGCTAAAAAGTAAAGGTGTCGACGTTGATCAGTCCCCTGAGAGCGCGCCACGCACACGACTTCTACTCAGAATCGTAGAGGCTTGGTGAATGCGTCTTTATACAATGACTTGCGGGCCAGCCGCTATACCAAGTCAGTGTTTTTACCTTCCCAGAAAAGTCATATACCAATTTGCCGACCCCGAAGTGATATAAGGCTTGGTTGGCTCGGGCCAGGATCGACCGACCGCGCGGTTGTCAGCAGCGCCCTCTACCACTGCACCACGCGCGCCCATCAAAAAATAACAATAGAATGAGTAAAAACAGTAACCAACCGTGTCGTAGGCTGACATCCCAGTCGAACACTGTCCATGTCCATCAGTGGTATTATGGCAGGCCAACCGGTGAAAATTAGCCGCAATTGACGGCTGATTGGGATGGCGAGCACAGATGATTCGATGGCGGATCGGAAATTTGAAGAAATTGACAAGAAAAGATCAATAACAAGGAATTTCGCTTCTCGTTGGTAAATTCAACTACCTCTACTGACCTATTGCTCCAGAAACAGAGTAGAACGAAGAGGTTGCGTTGTCTGGAAATGTTATTTCTCTTTGGTAGTTGTTCCTGTTGTTTTTCTACCGGTACTGTCTCGACAGTTTTTCAGTTTTTAGATTCTTCGACCTTCACCCATTCCTGAAGTGTTTCGATCAAGGTCTATTTGGACCATGGGTAGTGTGCATGCCAGTGAACGTTCGACCACAGTGAAATCCGGTTGTGTGGTCTCTCTACGTCCGCTCGGATAAGAAGCCCTCTAAGAGATACAATTAGATGGATACCTTTTTTTCTAAAGATACTAAATTATTCTTTGGACAATAGTCGACGAAAAAGGAGAAAAAAATGCTCTTCAAAAAGAACCCTAAACACTGTCAGATTGGCACATCCTAGTAACTAAAGTACTGACTAATTTGAAGCGATTAGTTACAAAATAATAATTGTTGGGGTGTTGCGGAATGAATAATAAGAAGATAAGGGGATGTGATAAGTAAGGGGGGTGATAGGCATTGTAAGGCCTATATAAAGGCCTCGACGTGAATAAACACGTTCACTCCCAACTGTGTCTGCATCGCAACTGGCGATCAGGCGAACCAGTAGACGAGGACAAAGCAGCAGCAGCAGCAGCAGCAGTACCAGCAGTAGCAGCAGTCGACAGCATCCTCCAACACAATGGCAACGACGTCGATGGAGAAGAAGACGGAACCAAGTGTGGTGAGGATTGCTGCTCCAGCAGCAACCACCACGGCGCCACAGATGACCGACCTAGGAGGCCAAGAGCCGTACCGGGGTCGTACGCCCGGACCGTACGTACCGGGTACATCGTGGCGTACGTGGTGGAAACTCTTCTCGAACTTTTTAGTCCTGAGAAGAGTCGTAGAGGAGAAGGACCAACGCCTGGTCTTCCTACAGGAAGTCGGCGGGTCCAGCTACGAGCTGCTGGAGTCGCTGTTGCAGGGCCGAGAGCTCGAAGAGGTTACACTCGACGAGCTCAGGTCGGCCATGGAGAAGCACTATCAACCCAAGAGGTTGGTATTAGACTGACTGACTAACTTGAAGCGATCAGTTACAAAATAATAATGTAGTTGTGAAAACAAAAAACAACAGCATAGGAGAAATTGGGCAACTTTCAAGGAGCATTAGCTACCCGCATTGCACCCGATATCAGCTGATTGGGTACAGTTGCAATAAAATAGTCTTATACGAACGCAAGTTGTACGTCAAAACGTTCAACATTAATAGTATGTCCTTCAAGAGTTCACATGATAAAACATACAACCCAATAAAAAAATCTCTCTCGATCTATCTAGGAAAGCCCAAACGGCGGTGAAAAAACCGCTCTGGGTGGCCGGCCATCGATTATCCCCCTCATTGGGATACGTGCCAATCACCAATTACCGAAGCAGTAGATCGGTTTGGGACGTTTTGCGTCTTTTCAACAAATGATCAATTATAATAGTTCTAAAATAGAAATTAACGTCGACATTTTGCGAAAATCCTGATAGCATTCAGCTTGTCTCACTGAAAGAGCAGCTAAATTACTTCTGTCTCGCCTCAGAATAGGAACAGAGCCATAGCTGATCTGGAACTCGTTTGTCCAGAAGGCATTCGATGGTATTCGGAAAATTTTCAAAATCTTAGGCTCGACTGGAACTAGTGCAACGTGTCAAACATCTTTAGGTTCAAGTTCTTCACGAGCTTTGACTAGAAAAATTCGCTTTCTTCTGGCAACGGCTCTGGTGGTCGTGCATGTAGCACCCGAACCGTCGTTCACAGTGAAACAGAATAGCACGTTTTCTGTATTTTCTAGTCACCTTAGGTCTGTTAAGTTCGATTCGGTTCCAGGAATCTATTCATTTCATCGGATTTACGTGCTACAGTACGTGTGATATTGTAAAAAGCAATCCAATGTTTGAGGACAAGCACTACATGGAGAAGGGCTAGTATATTCCCAAAAAGGATTGAACGATTTTGAGAATAAGGCATACAAATGTTCAGTTTCAGGAGTAACTGGAACTTTAGTGAACTAGAGCTAGACTGCTTCATTAGTGTCCCTAGACCCAAATGGCGGGTGTCTGTGGTTCGTGTAACAACGGCAAGCAGACGGCTGGCCTGGTTAGCTGGTGGCGATGGTTAACCGGCTACTCAAGGCGACAGCGGATTGAAAATAATTGATATTACCATAGCTGGGCACCTCTTGAGAGTACTTGAAACGCAAGCTGAAGGCTCGAAGAAATACAAATAGTCTTATACCTGATTTCCGAACTGAATACGTGCAACACGGAGGTAAGTCACTGCAGTCAGAACCTATAGCACTTCCTCCGACCGCCTGTTGTTTCTAGCAGAAACATTTATTTATTTTATTTTATTTGTATGACGCACACGCCAGTGCGCGTAGAAGTAACAACAAATCAACGACAACAACACATATCAGAAAAACAAAAAACTTTTTTTGCAATGTAATTCAAACACTCCTAGAAAGAATAACAACTAGGGTAAAACAGCTTACGGACGAAAAGAGGAGTGAACAATACAAATCCAGAGGAGATAGTTTGACCGAGAGAGATAAAAAGAGATTGAAACGAGATTGAAACCTAACATTGCGTCAGCGGAGTATGCTTAATGCGCCAAAACCGATAGAGAAACCAGTTGTTTGAAAGACTCAAATGAAAGGAGTGACCAGCCTTTAGCAATAAATTTAGAAATGAACGGGATAACTCGGAGGCTGAAAAAATTGACCTAATTTTTGTCCTAGCACGCGGCTTACGAATTTTAAACGGACACCCTCTAGTGGTAGAGCTATAGATAGCGTAACATAAGTTTTTCCCACTTATTCGAAGTCTGTGTTACATGGTAGTAGTCTGTTTGTACCATGATAGTTGTTCTATTTCAAGAACGGATCATCTCTTAATAGCTTGTCTGATCGTATTTCTGCCAGGTGAAACATCAGGTCCGAACGCTCGCTGTCAAAATGGACCTAAATCGCAGGCGCGGCGCATAGGGCTCGCGGGCCGCATTGTTAAACCTCCCGGAAGCGCAGTTTCACGTCCAATTTGACGACCTAGAAAACATTGATGACCAAGACGGTTCAAAACGCTTTGTATGCCATCTTGTAGAGCGTATCGTCCTCTTTGGAATGTTGTATGAGATTTGGTGAAAAGATTGAAACTGGAGGTTTGCTCGGCTGAGAAACTTTAAGACGCTTTTTTTTCGCGAAAAAGCTTTGAAACGGAGTGCGGTTTAAAAACAAACATATGTTCTGATAGAGAAAAAGATTTTATTTTATTTATTTATTTATTTATTACAAAAGCATGCTTGTGTGAGATATACATCAAATTCTCCGAGGAAAAACATAACAACAAGTGCAAAACAAACGATAGCTAAAAGAAAACACCAATGACACAAATAATATGATCGACAGGAGGACATCTAAGACCAGGAACTTTACTAACTTAGATTTTTGAGCAGAAATTTCTTGAAAGCTGATAATTGGGTTGGAACTGTGCCTTTTTTCTTAAGAATTCTATATGCTGTATAAGCTCTGAACGTGAAGAAATTTCGTCTACCGTTAGTCCTCGCCCATCCCGGGTCATAACTCGTGCAGCCACTTCTTGTGTTAGTTGTTCTCAAAACCAGCAGGTCTGATGGCTCGATACCGCATGTTCTGTGAATGATTTTATGGAACAAAATCACATCATTCCTTTTTCTTCTATACTCCAAAGTTCTGAGACCAAAGTTGAGGTTTCTTTCTTCACTATTTGGTATCAGGTCATAGTTGTATCCCATTTGCCTTATCATCAATTTCCTTGTGAAGCTCTTTTGGACCTTTTCTAATTGTTGTACGATCTTTTTCTTACATGGATTGAATACAGAGGTCCCGTATTCAAGCATGGGCCTGATGTAGACCTTATATGCCTGAAGCAGTACGGCAGCATTGGTAGTATTAAGGGTCCTAAACATTTGATACATCATCCGTGCTGCTTTCGATGCGATTATTTCGCAGTGTTTATCAAATGAAAGGTCCGCAGTAACCAAAAATCCTAAATCCATGACCTCTTCCACTGTCTTCAAGATAGTACCACCAATTGTGTATTCGTTCTTGGTACTATTTCTACCTAAATGCAGTACTCTACATTTTCCTTCTGACAGCGGTAAATCCCAATCTTGAGACCAACTGTAAACCAAATCGATTGCTTCTTGGAGGAAACCAGTGTGCTCCATGTCGTTTGCCAACCCATAGACTTTGAGATCGTCGGCAAACGCACAGAATTCGATTTGCTTCTCTGATAGTAGATTGAGCAAATCGAAGGTGTAGATGTTAAAAAGAACGGGTGATAACACGCCACCTTGTGGAACACCACGCTTGGTAAACTTAGGTTCCGAAAAAGCATCATTAACCCGCACTCTGTATTGGCGGCGAGTCAGAAAGGCTCTGACCCATGAAATTATTCGGGGATGAATTCCGACTAGTTCCATTTTATAGAACAGTTTCTCATGGCAAACCCTATCAAAAGCCTTACTGAAGTCAAAATACACAACATCCACTCTATTACCTTGGTCTATGGCTTTAGTCCAGTAGTTCAGGGACTGGATCATCGCCGTAACTGTAGACTTCCCTTGCTGAAATCCGTGCTGCCTTGGAGAAATAACATGTAATTCTTCAAGATGCTTCACAATATTCTTCTTCACAAACTTTTCAAACAGCCTAGCGAATAGAGAAGTGATGCTAACTGGTCTAAAGTTGACAGGATTGTCGTACGGAGGCTTCTTTGGAATTGGAGTTACAAACGATTGTTTCCAACGATCAGGGACTTCTGCGGTCATGAAGGAGAGATTAAAAAGAAATGCTAATGGACTAGCTATGGCAGACGCCACTTGCTTAATAAATTCCAGTGGGATATTATCCGACGTTAAGCTTTCAGAACGTGGCCATTTTAAAAGTTCTGAAAGAATCTCCTCTCTGTGAAACCAAACTGAATCTGGCATTGTTGAAAACAACGGTTTCACGGGAACATTTCGCCATTCTGTGCTACGAGATTCAAAATTCTCCAAAAACGTATTAGCCAGCAACTCCGCCTTCTCTTTGTCATCGTATACCTCTCTTCCTTCGAAAGAGCGTAAGGCGCCCATCGCCTGTTTACCCTTTAGACGCGAGTTCAACAGTCTATAGAATTTTCTTCGGTCACCAGAGTCTATAACACGTTTCTCCACGGCTTTATTGTACTTTTTCAGCTTAATTTCTAGAGTATGGGAAATTTTTCGATATTGTTCCCATTCGTAGGAGCGGGAGGTTTGTTTAGCTCTGATCCAAGCCTTATCCCTCTTATCAAGTAGTCTCCTTAAGTATGGAGGAAGTTTCGACTTACTACTACTTACTTTCCTGATAGGGACAAAAAGTTCGATACAGTGCTGTAATATTGTGATGAAGAGCTCATATTTCTCGTTAACCGTTGGAACGCTATTTAGTGATCCATACCAGTCGACTTCTGCTAGGTATCGCAGAATGCTGTCATAGTCCGCAGAGGCGAAATCTCGTTTGAGAACTGTTGGAGTAGGAGTTCGATGAGATTCAATTTTGAAATAAACAGTGCAATGATCACTAGAGCCAAGCGGGGCGCGAACATTCAAATCGAAAATTGTTTTGTCATCAATGGACAATACAAGATCCAAAGTATGATTACCCGAAGTCGGTGTAGTAACAAACTGTTTAAGCGAGTGAGTGTAGCAAAATTCAACGAATTTAGCTGCCATGCCACCCCTACATGATAGATGAGGGCCATCATTCCAGGTGATTTCAGGGAAGTTTAAATCCCCAACTATGATGCTTCGCTTATTGCACGCAACCAAATCACTCAGTGCCCTAATCAGTTGTCCGCTTAGGGCCGAGGAACAGTGAGGGGCCCTGTACACCAGAACGAATCGAACTACACATTCCAATAGCAAATCACAACATAGGATCTCATAACCTTCTGGTACCGATTCCTCGAATACCAGAGAGGGAGAGCTAGATTTCAAAGCCAGAATTGCGACGCCACCACCTCTTTTTGCTGAACGATCAGACCTTAGCACGATGTATTGAGAACAACAACCTTTGAAAAGTGAAGTGGTGTCAATATTACGGTTAAGCCAAGTTTCAGTTATCAAAATGATATCGATCTTCTGTTTCAGAAGGGCTATAATGGAATCCCTATTACTAACCACTGATCTAATATTCGTTAAAATGCAAGTGACCGAGTTTGATTTCCTAAGAGGCCTTAAATGTTTCCCGTTCGATCAGATGAGTTAAGAGAAACATCTTTAGATGGAGGAGGAAGCGAAGATTGAGTCATTCTTACATCTGACACAACGGTATCTGAACAATCGTGAGGAGTTCTGAAATCATGCAAATTACGCGTATTAACTGATTGCCTCTCAGCTTTGATCCTGTCACGCTCGGATTTAGTGAGAGACCTCCTTATATAAATACCCTTCTCAGAGAAAAAGCGGAGATTAGGAGCTCTTTTCAAAGTTAATGACGCGAAAAAGGATGCCGGGAACATAACCTTCAATAGACGAGGTCTTCCTGCAACAGGTCGACCCATTCGATATACTGTGAGAGGTTGACAATCAACGTCTAGGAAATCAAGAACGAGCCTAACACAATTTAAATCATGACTGACTCTAGACGAAGGAGCCGATGCGGAAGACTCAGTAATACCGGCTATTACAATCGAACGCTTACGTTCTAATTCGTCATGACTATCAAAAGACATTGGTCTAGAATCAGGAGGATCAGGAGATCGGATTTCGTCAGACAATGATTGCTTCACAACAGAGGCTGCCGTAAGCTGATCCCGTAACTTTTCATTATCATTGAGCAGTCGCTCAATAATTCTATCCTTTTCTTGTATAATGGCGAGGAACTCCTTGGCCAGCAAATCGATCACCTTCTTCACGCAGGCAGGGACACCCGACGCCTTACTGACCGATTGGATGGCTTTGTTCAGATCGTCCGAAAGCATAGCTTGACGGGGCGGTAAGACGGCAGGACTAGCGTCACTCTCGAGGCACACATTCTTAATGTTCGCACCAGAATTCACCATACTTGAGGTAGAGCGAAGAAAAAGGAACGAGAAATCGGAAAAATTGACCTTCAAATGCGACCTACGCAATTATTGATGGAACTGTGGGCCGCTCACAGTCGACGCTCAAGCCAGATGTCCTCTTTCGAAGGCAGACGTCAGAATATTATTGAGAAGACAGGTCAGCCGATTCTCTCAGTAGGTAGTTGATGAACGAAAGAACCGCTCACGGTAACGTCCTCGAACAGAAAGCGGATTTGAGTAGGGAGACGAGAGCGATGCAAAAACCAGCCGCTCACGACCGTGGCAGATATCGACGATTTTGTTCAGAAAACTGTACAGAAATCAACTCAGACTTTCAGAAGAAAACCGGGAGCAGCATCAAAAAAAAATTATTCTTGTCTTTCGAATGACAAATTTTGGGGGTTTGAAACTTCGCAATTATATGACAAATAGAGAAGAGTAATCTACCATCTGCTAGAGAAAGTCATCGTTTTTTCAAAGGTCTACAACATTTTATTTAGGCCTCTAATGTTAAGCAGAAAAAAATCGCTGTCGATGAGGTTATTTTTACACCTTTTCACTTTCCATTTTACCAGCCAAAAAAACAATGACATTTAAAGTTATCACAAGTTTCAAATACAGTGCTCGGAAGAGCAAAAAATTCTCTTTCGAACGCTGTGTCACACTCTGCAAAAGTTTTCGAACTAAGCTTACAACAGTCATTTGAAAAAACGGCGGAAACTTTCTTACCAACCTAATATGATCGAGCTGCCAAACGCCATAACGGGGTGGCTGGTTCGCAGTGATTGCGGGGCCATCGGCGCTGCTAGCAGTCTCTTTTAACCCCGCAGAGGCGATGCCGAGCCCGTCCGGCCATGAATGGAATAGGCATTGATCAGCTCAACATCACCTTGAGAAGACTGGGAGAGACGGCCAGCAGACGGCTAGGCCCCACTGGCACTATGACCGGGGCACTTCTCATTTTTCGCTCAGACCGCAATTTCCCAATCTGGTAGTATTTCCATATTCCCAAAAAATTCGATAGCTGTCGTTGTATCAGGAATGCTGGATACCCCTACAAGGTGGAAAACTCAGATGTCATCACAGATCAGTCTGAAGAAGCGCGGTAGCTTGACGTCAATTCCACGAAAGCTCTTGTTGGTTGGAGTTTCGGAGTTCTAAAACCACAAGCAAATGTCGTACTGCTCTTTGAGTGTGTGGTCCTAGAATTCAGTGAATTCAAGCATTTCGTTCCGTAAGTTCCTATGCAACCGGAAGCGAGTTTGTTGCCTCGAGCTCGGAGATCCTATGAGGTCACAGGTGCTGTTCGAAGTTCGAACTGCCTTGAATTATCTTTGAAGAGCCTTCTGGGGTGCTCAACTGCACCAATGGTCGTTTTCCCCTCGCCTTCGAGTGTTTGGTTCACCTGCCAGTCGGCCGAACGGTCTGTTGGCAGCGAACAGGGAAGACACGTAGGGCAACGGATCTGCAATACGCATCACAACCGTGAATATCGAGATAAATATCATTTAAACGATCATAATGGGTGTTTATTTATTTATTTATTTATTTATTTATTTATTTATTTATTTATTTATTTATTTATTTATTTATTTATTTATTTATTTATTTATTTATTTATTTATTTGGGTACCGTCATGGGTATCTATTTATTTATTTATTTGTTAATTTATTATTTACACTGTTAGGTGAGCCAAATGAAACAGACATGAATAATACTAAACAATGACACTGTGCTTAATTTCAACTAAAAAACTAAAATAAAGTAAAATGTAATCTATAACAAACGTACAGTTACCGAACCCCTTGCAATAATACTGGGATTGAACGAAATCAAATCAACTGAAGAGACTAAAAGAGACCATTTCATTTTCTAGGTAACAGAAGTACAAGAAATATGAATGAAGGTAACTGTTTATAGGACCAAGTTCGCTATCAACGCTTGCAGAAAGCTTTCATTGGTTCTTGACACCCATTTTTGAGAAAGAACAATAATAAACTAACTATTAAACTTTGAACGTTCTACTGACAACCTGAGTTTTTTTAATGGCTATGTTCCTTCTTCAACAAATCCATGATTGTCCTGCTAACCACTTTGATTTGTATTTTTAGCGCGCCAATGTGCGTAGTCAAATAAACAAATAAATAAATAAGAAACTGAACCGTCAAAGGGTTTAGCTGCCGAGTTAACTGAGTCAGTAGGTTGTCTTATTGAGACCTCCATGTAGATTCCAGATTGAAGCAGAGATGTGGACGACTCGTTGGCTTTCTTACAATTAGATGGACGGCTCCCCATCACCACCAGCCAGCCATTGCTAGCCGACCGAGTCGTTTGTTACCCCTCCAATAGTGGGGGTGGACGGCCGATCGGCAAGGTAAGAGAAGGTATAGGAATTGATCAAGCATCCATCGCATCTACAAGGCTGGGGAGACGGCTAACAGACGACTGGAGCCGCTGCTTTGCAGTCCACCTGCACTGAAGTGATGAGATTATACGATTAAAGGAACTTCTCTTCGGTAAGCCTCACAAGCTATTGCTGTGGAACACCTAGGTAAATGGTGAGGGACCATATAGAAAGAATGATTATTCTCTTTATAATCGATATTTCTTTGCTTATGGAATACTAAATCAACGCAAATTTGATAATGACACTGGTAGCATCCATTATACCCGAACCAACTTCTCTATAAACGCTCACGGAAAGCTCTTATTGCTTCCTGACACCCATTTTTGAGAAAGGGTAATATTAAACTAACTTACACACTTTGAACGTTCTACTAACAACCCCAGTTTTTTTCTTTGATTTGGCTGAGTTTCTTATTTATGATTGTCCTACTAATCACTTTGACTTGTATTTTTAGCCCGCCAATGTGCGTAGTTAAATAAATAAAGAAATAATAAACTAAACCGTCGGAGGGTCCAGCGGTTAACTCCGTCAGTGTGCTGTCTTATTAAGAACTTCATGTTGGTTCTTGATTATTTTTATTTATTTTATTCATTGTAGACACGTATGTTTCCACACGTGGAAAAAACCCAGGCAAAAAACAAAACAATTCGCATGGAGATAGATAAGGGAAAACAGGAACTAGTGAAATAATAAGAGCTAGAAATCCTAAAGAAAAGGCAATCAACAAACCGCAACATCTCAGCTTAAAACAGTGTTGTGGACGAGTCGCTGGCTTTTTTGGATGGACGGCTCACCATCGCCATCAACCAGCGGTTGCTAGCCGATCGAGCCGTTTACTAGCGGCTGTCTCATAGCGGCAATGGACGACCTATTGGCAAGGTAAGAGAAGATATGGGAATTGATCAGGCATCCATCGCATCGACAAGGCTGGGGAGACGGCTGACAAACGACCGGAATAGCCAGCACTGCAGTCCAGCTTCAATGAGCTTATTAGATCGGACGATTGAATGGACTTCCCTTTGGTAAGCCTCCCAAGCGATTGCTGTGGAACATCTAGGTAAATGATGAAGGACCATATACAATGATTATTCTCCTCAGAATGGATATTTCTTTGCTTATGGAATACTACATCAATGCAGAATTTGATAGCGGCACTGGCAGCTTCCATTACACCCGTTATTTTACGTAAAATTATTTGCAGCGAATGGTATCGACGTTCTATAGTTTTTGATTGGAAGTGCACCTCCTCAAAATTAAAAAGAAACTTCGAAATTGCCGCATTCATAGCAGAACCGGAACATTAAATTCATCAGTTACTAATGAGGTACGTATACAGTATCCCTATGCGGACGCCACGTCCTACCGTAACTCAAAATTCCGGTTCAAACTCCGCGCGCTCAGATGCGGCGCGTGTCGCGGTGCGGTCTACAGTAATCCCCCACCAATTGCGCAGCGGCGACTACCGTATATCGTGGGAAACGGTATACCGTAGTCTTTGTTGGTACTCGAACTTATTAAATTCGGTAACTTGTAATAACAACTATCGTTGGGGTGAAGTTTTAGGTGTTTAGGTCAACATTTTTTTAAATCGTAGCAAACTCGTTGTCAACTTTGGGAGTTGAATACTGTCATTGAACTCAATCTTTTCATTTTCAACAACTCCTAACCGGCCGCTGATAACGTATCCTTTCCGTCGTGTTCTTTAGATAGAGCTCCAAAGCGTGGTATCGGCCGGATGTGGTATTGACCCTAAAAATTGTTTGACTTACTTCTGTAAGCCCTGTCCAAGAGGATACCAGACTAGGAAGTTGCGGTCGGAGCGAAAAATGAGGAGGTGCCCCGGTCCCTAGTGCCTGTGGGACCTAGCCGCCTGCTGGCCGACTCTCCCAGTCTCCTCAAGGCAAAGGTGAGCTGATCAATACCTATTCTTTTCCTGGCCGAACGGGTTCATCATCGCCACTGCGGGGTGAAGGAGACTGCTAGCAGCGCCGAGTGCCCCACAATCACTGCGAACCAGCCATCCCATTATGGCGCTTAGCAGAAATTAAATATAAATATATTATTATATTAAATAGTAGTGAGCATTACCCGTGCTAAGACACCCACCTGTGCATTGTGCTACGAATTCAGAATGATTTGCTTATCCGCCTACAAAACGTTTTGCTTTTATTGTTCAACTAATCGTTTTTGAATTTGGCATGGTTTGTTAGCTTATTAACCACCGCACTGTATTTGGCGCGCTCTTTTACGGCGTATAAATAAATGAATAAATTTGACCATTAGCCTTTTTAACTGACAGAAATACAATCAGACAAACTATTAAAATATAAACCGTTTTTTGGAATAGAACATCTATCATGGCACAAACAGGCCACTATCATGTAACAAGGACTCCGAGTAAGCGGCAGACCTTCCTTACGTTCATTTACTAGAAAGGCAAATGGTTAGGAAGGCTTCTAGGTTCTAACTACGGTAGTTCATCCTCGAACTAGATGGATTCAGCTTGAAAATTCCAATATGAGACTAGCTATACACTTTCGAAGCTTCAGGTTACGCTTGTTAAAACTTTCAAGTTGTCAGCTGATGCACTATCATTTCCCTCACACTCACTGGTGTCTTGGGTGGTCGCTTCGCCATTACCCCTAGCCAAACTGACTCCTGTTCCATCTTCACTCACCTTGCTGATGGGACCAATCCATCTATCGGATGCAAGAAAATTGTCTCTTATAACTCCAGATGACCTCAAGCTCATTCATTTCAACTTTTGTTTCCATGAACGGTGATTTCGAGATATACAATACGCCTTGTTGGGCGTATGAGGCGAACAACAGTGAAGTGGTTGGTAGAAGTCACCGCCTGCATCGGGGTTCGCTGAGCTACGCTATTGCAAGAGAAAATCTTTTTATTGTAATAAAAACGCCACACAAATGTAGGCCTAAGCAGCTTCAACAGATGGTTGTGGTCCTGCTACACCACAGAAATTCAAAAATTTTCAAAACTTTCAGGATAATCCGTGGAGCAAAAGGCCTCTAGAGCAGCTAGGACGTAATCCTACTCCGAGACAAGAAAGCAGTAAGTTAGCTACTCCAACAGTGAGAACAGGTGCCTCCCATCAGGAGTTTCGCGCGGTCCCCTTCTTATCATCTATTTTAAAACTATATTAATTCATTATTTGTTTGAAAAACTCGAAGTGTCCCGAACCGATTCACTGCTTTGGTAAATGCTGATCTGCACGTATCCCAGTGAAGGGCTGAAGGAGAAGATCGATGGCGGCCCACTCAGAGCGATTTTTCCACTGCCTTCTAGATTTTCTTACGCATGCAGATGGTAATATTTCGTTTTTTTTTCCTCGTTTATTCGACGAGAAGTTTTTGAACTCATCGAAGATGCAAATACTGACGACTTCAAGGGTCCCATGTGTCCGTAAAAATATTTCTGTTTCCGCAATTTTACCCAGTCAGCTGATTTCGCGCGCATACCATTGCGGCGAATCACCCTCAAACCTCACCCAACTTTTTTATGCTGTTTTTAGTTTCTATGGTTACAGCACTATTTCGTAGTTACACTACGAATCAGTTACCGATCTTGCTACTAGGACTACGGTGCTTACAGTACTAGACTCGTCTTCACCGACCAGAATCTAACCCAGCAATTCAGTATATCTCAAGAAGAAAAATTATCTGCACAACCATACCTACCATAACCATACCTCTTGTATGGCTAGCTAATCTCCTACTAATGTCTACCTAGATCTATACCTGAAATTTTCGAAAGGAGCCGAAACTAATTGTAAGTTGAACTACAAGCGACTTTCAGAACCTGCCGAACGATGACTTCAATTTCTTTCCCTCGATGAACATGAAAAGGACACAAGATACACTTATACATATTTATAATTCGAAAATCATACATACATTTATAACTCGACATGGAAAGACCTCATTTCATCCATCGCCTGTTCTTCACTGAAGTCAAAGCCTCCGATCTCTGCGGCTTTTCGATGCCATTGCTGGAATTTTACCGAGGATTATTGACAAATTTCAATAGAAACTAATATCCAGTAATAAACAAGCAAATAAAAATTAACAATTACTTATCTATAACAAATAATAATTTGTATGCTCACTTGATCGTCGTCTTCGATTTCATGAGGATCTAGTTGTGTTTCCTCCTTGAAGACGGCATCTCTCCTACCTTGCAGCTCCAGTTCATTCAGTGCTGGGAGCTAATAAAGGTGAAAATTGATGATTTATGAATGACGACGCGAGAAAAATGATAAAAAGAGAAAAAACTACAACTAAAAGCAGTATGCATAGTACTCAAGTGGAAACACGCTTTCCAGGCGCCAATTTGTCTAAAGTTACCGAAATCTTACCAAGTTGTTCCACAGTTGAGTACTTTCGAGATGAAACTGTGAGTCCCATTCGATTACTCCATCAGCCTGAAAAATATGTCATCCCATTTATAAGTTTTAATTTGATATAAATTTCATGGTACGGTGCACCAAAGTGGTGCGACTGGTGAAACCGTAGAAGTAGAACCGTATCAGAGCAAACACACTTCAATAAATATCTCTCATCCTTTACCTATGTTCGAACTACCACACCAATAAATAAATATAATAATAATAAGTATAAATGAATGAAAAATTCAATTATATAACAATCAGAACTGTTCACTCCAAGAAACATACCTTCAGAATGACGTGATAATCTCTCTTAGAACTTCCCATCGCTGGCCATGTGGGATTCGTTGGTTCACAGCTGTTTTTGGTGGGCTGCCTGAAACTTCCTCAAATTTGTGTAGTTCTATGATACCCATCAATAGAAATCGGGAAAAATTACCCTTTCGTGGCGAATCGAGTAAAGTACTGGAACATTTTGTCGCAGAACGGCTTGATGTCGTCCCATCCGCCGTCTTGTAGGCATGTTTTCGGTGGGTTGTCGATACCGTACTCTAGCAGATAGACATTGTTCTGAACCACGATTTCATCTACTTATCCGTAAAACTATAATTCTTCTAACTATTAGATGACTGACTGTATTATTACACTTCTTACGTTACCTTGTTCTTCCTCAGTTCGCCAACAAGTTGAGAAGTTGGTGCAATAAAGTCACGATCAAGAAGAATCTGAAAGTATGTCTATTTATAACTTGAAGGAAATAGAAAACAGTCAAAATAACGTTATAACACTTCATACCTGCCAAAATTTAGTAAGTAATTAAATTCTTTGCACTATTTGCTTTTCATTCGAAGTAGGGAACCATTTCCTGTTCCCAGTAGAACGGTATTAGCTTTAGATGAGGTTTAGGGTTCGCAATTTTTAAAATTTCGACTGTTTTGAAAAAAGGCCAGATTTTTGGAGACTCAACCTACCTTTCTCATCTGTTCGAATAAGAAGTACGTATTCTTCTTGTCTCCTTTAGTGTAGATGTATTGATGCAGCACTTGTCTTCGAAGAAGTGGAGCATTTCTGGAGAGTCATTCAAGAATTCAAAATATTTTCAAATCAGGTCGATTTACACCCAGACATAATTTTCATTCCAGAACATTGATGAATTCCATGAATGCTTCAGCACCAATTTACAGAAATTTTGAAAAAGAAAACCAAATGGCAAGTCTCACTTGAACCGCGAATCCGGCAGCAGACCGGCTAAGAACCGCTTGAAATCGATATACCCATAGTTCTCGTCGAAATTGGCATCGGTTGGATAATCTGAGCAATTAAATAACTTTGGAATCATTTTTATTTCTTGAAGCAGTTTATCCATACCCTTTGACAGCTGTCTAAAAACACCGAGAATAGTTGGAATCACCGGCTGCTCGAACGATGGACTTCTGAACGGCGTTGCGAATGGATAGAATTTCTTCTGAAACAGAGCTACATATGAGTATCTGCACAAATATTGTAATACACGCAATATATTATATAAACTCCTCATCACAAATAAATACAGAAATTTAGTAAAAACAAAGTAGCATTACAAGATGATGTGTTCGCATGCAAAAAATGACACTGCAGGCAGATGCCTCTTCAAAGCACTCATTCTCACTCTGGGTATCATCAAACCTACCGTAACTTTGTCGGCAGCCTTGTAAAGATCCTTGAGATCCTTTGTTCTCATGCAGTCCATTGCCTGACTAATAGATGGCAGATCGCACTGGAAAACGTGGGTTATAATGGTAGTGTACAACTTGATTCTAGGGGTAAGTTCAAGGTCAAGTTATTTGGAAAACCGAAAAAAAATGTTTAATTATTTACATATTCATGTATTTATTCAGCTCGTGTACAACACACATAAACAACACCGTATCCAAGCTTGAGATTGATAAATAGCCCACCTCCATCTCAGTGACCATCTTATACGCTGCCTTCTTCGAGAACTCCTCCCGCCCAGTGGTTCTTGTTTTCGAGTTTCCATTGATTAGAATCGCTCTGTCCACATCTATAACATTTGATCAATGATCCTACATATTTCTTACTGTAAAGCAAATTATACCTTTACCTGTCTTGCTTAGAGCTGACGCTACGGTCTCGGCAAGAGCCGACTCAGCCCATACGGTTATCTTCCCTACATGGAGAAGATCCGCGTTGTTCCTAAGAAATTTCACCACATTCACGACATCGCTTATTCCGTACGACATTCCACTGAAGGAACCTGAAGAACAACCACCAAACTCGCTTATTTTCTTTAGATTTGCAAAATCCAATCTTTAGAAGAGGAGGAAAAATACATAAAAGCCAGCTGTTGGTCGCAGAAAACTATTGCTTCTTCAGAAGTTCAGAATGAAATCATTCAAATTCACCTTGCTAATATATTGGGTTTAACGTCCAACTACTTACCCAAGAATCCACTTCTAATCCCGGCAGTGACCACATTCAGCGACGACGATACCAGACCGACAAGCTTCGTCTCGCTGAGTTTCTCATTTGAGAAAATCAGAAGTGTATCAAGCTGAATAGTTTTTTAGTTGGAATATGTAAGCCACTACTTCTTTTCAAAAAAAAACCTGTCGAAAACCTTTTTAGAAGCATCCGTCTGTTGAAGTAGATTGAGAAAAAGGCAATCCTCCGCTCTATCCTCTGCAGAGAGCTCGGGACAGCCAGCGTGCCATTCGTAGTAGGTTCGAACGTCGTGAAGCGGAGACAATTTTGAGTTCTGGAAAGTAAATCTTATAACTACACAATGAACGGAATGCAATCAACCATTTTCTAAGGGTTATCACTGGTTGTTTTCCTATTTTCTTCTGTTAATCATAAAAATAGGCGAAAACTTTAATCAAAGGGGTGAGTTCTCAGTTCCAACTCACCGCTCTGAGAGGTGAAGGCAACAATAAAGAATAAAAATAAGCTCAAAGTAGATGCAAACCACCCATAAGCTCAGCTACATGGGTAAACAACCGCTAGCAAGTATGTCCACCCATGTCTATAGGTACATATTGTCGGTCTAGCCAAAGAAATCTGTGAAAAGATGTTGTGAGGTGCTGTAGGATGTGGGTTCCATCCCCGTCCAACATCAAAATTTTGCACACAACTTTTCATTTTTGTAGAAAAGCGTGAGAACATCCCTTCTTACACGGTTGTTATCACGTTTTTGTGTTGATTAGCAAGGTGTGGCCTACCGCTAGTGACACACCCTGTCTGCAGAGACTGATAAGAGTTGTGATTACACAGTTTGAAGGTTAGTGTGTTCTAAAACTAGTTCCATAATATCAAATTCATTGAATTCTCTTTTAAAAACCGTCTTTCGTCTTTTAAAAATAAAGATGAAACCTAATAAATAGTAAAGGATCACATTCGAAGGAAATTCTCTGATATATTGACGAGAAGGTATCCCTATAGCATCTATAATACCTTAAACTAATAGACTACTTAGAATACTTGAAATAAAACCGGCCTTATTCAGAAGCAAAAAAAAACAACGGAAATTTTCACAAATAAATGGACAACAGGAATAATCGTAGACAAACAGAGCTAGCACTCTAACCACCTTAAAGAAATGTAGCTCTGCCCCTTAACAGACAAGAGATTCCAATCTATCGCATTACAACAACAAATATCAAAATATCAACTACTGACACCACGAATGAGGGCCGGTAACACTTACTAAACCATCAATAAAAGAACTTCTTACAACTGAACCCACCTCGAATCGCAGCTTTCCCACAGGAGGTTCGGCGTATGGAATACCCAGGTAGCCGGTCACCGTATCTGACAGCTTTTTGCCCTTGAGGGCATAGGAGACGTTAGCTAGTAGAAGGGCGGCGAGAATGCAGCGAAGAATCATTCTAAAACCATTGACATTGAAAAAACAAAACGAACACCAAACTTCCGTAAGGTTTGTCGGAAAGCAACGTTGCATTAGCGCGGACACCTTATCAGATTCTGCTATCTACGGGTCATAGACATTTGTAGACGCATAACTTTTCTAGCCTGAGCTTTGTGTATTTGATCTTTGCAGGTGAAAAGATGAAAATTCAATTCAAATTCTTACCTTCTCTCGTTGAATCTCGGCATATACCTAATCAGTAAACAAATTCAATCTGTGGGTTAGAGATGTGCCGTTAGCAAAAGGGTCCGAGAATGGGCCCAAGGTAGAAATTTGGTCCTTTGGCCTCTGGAGATTAACATAAAACGTGAATTTCAAAATTCTCCATACTCGAACACGAATTAAAGAAGGGTCCAGTCAAAAAAAGAGGCCGAATTCCAATGTTCGGCGACACTTACTTAGCACCGTCATCCTTGGTTAAGCTGCAGAAATTAGAAACTGGTCATTAACTATCATATTCTTACCTTTCTATAGTGCGAAGGTGTCCCCATTTCCACAAAACCGCAAGCCTCTGTCTGCATCCTCCACCGTCTAGTCAAACTGAATCCTAAAGTTCTGTTCCGCAAAGTTCTATTCTCTTCTTCTCTCAGGCGACAGATAACGAGCTCAATTACTGATAGGTAACGGTAGTGCTTTCAGCTGTGATTCTTAAAAGCGACTACATCAGTGTGATCATCAAATTTCAAAGTGGAAAAGATAAAAAAGATGGGAAAAGGTACCTACCCTTAGCTGCGCTCTGGCCCTTTAGCCGTTAACGGTCGTGCTCCTAGAAAGCGATTACTATAAATGGATAATGAACTCCTACAAAGAAACAAAAAGAGAAAGAAGAAAGAAAGAGAGAAAGGTTCCGTCATTAGCTCAGCTATTAAGCTCCTTGATAATGATAACAATGATTATCATGTATGCAGATGACATCAAAATATTCAGCTCATCGCATGAAATAGGCCCAAAACCATCCATACAACTAGCTATCGATAGGGTTGAACAATGATCCGCCCAGAATGGTATTCAGTTATCTTCTGAGAAAAGTCGGTTTCTCGCCATAGGAATGCTCACCAACATGGAATCGCCTCCTCCGCTCTAGTGTCCGCTAAGTTATAACTCGTTTAAGTTTCATGCTGGTAAATTTATTGAGTAGGTATAAATTGTCTTAAGCCTTGCTAGTTGTAAACTGTTTTATTGTTTTTTTTTTCTGAGTCGCAATGACACCCATGAATAAATAAATAAAAAAATTATGAATACCAACACGGACCCACTCAATATTGCGGTCCTGCCCTCCGGGGCCCTTAACCGCCAGAAAGTCAGAAAAGGTGTACAAGTTTTGCAAGAAACCTTTGGAAACCTGTTCAGTTAGGTTTGGCACGAATAGTTTATTTATTACCGAAAATCAGCTACTGGGAGCAGTTCGAGGGTTAGTTGGACCGCAGAGGTATCCCCGAACCCATACCCATCACCACCTTCCCTTCGCCACGAAGTCGGCCTTACAATCACCGCTTTTGATTTAAGGAAATATGTAATATAAATTATATGATGTAGAAAACGGCAACATGGTTTAGCGTCTCGATGACCTTCAGGATAGAGGAATTCTTCTCAACTCTGTTCAATTGGTGTTGATACTTACCTTACGAGAAATATGCAAACCCTACCCAAGGTAATTGCGATGGTAAGAATATTTAATAAATGGTTACTTCCACCTCACGACCAATCCATGAAAATAACCCATGAAAATAAGACTCAACAACCTTCTCATGCCTTCACTGGAAATCCTATAGTAATTCATTCAATGTGAAAATCGAGGAGTGCACAATTAATTTCAAAATCAGCGAAGTTGAAAAGCAATACACATTCAATATTACGACATTATTATGATCACTACAGTTATTATTACTATTAGTTAAATAACCGATTCAAAAACATTGGCGGAGGTAAACAAACACCTTTACATAATACGACTGGAATATAACTCATTAGCCGACAACAAGAGCCAGAGCGCAAACGATGCCTACACAAATATACTTAACTTTACATTAATCATAACAAAACATCAACAGATAACAAGAAATCTGTATATAATATAAATCTCATCCACAATCATAATAATATCAACATATACAACCTTACAGACGACACCGGCTTAGAATAATGATAAATAATATTGCAGAAGAATTAGAATGTACATGCTTCCGCAACCATAGACTAACGGAAAATAAAGTAGCGGACAAATATCAATGCTGATTAGACAACCGCTCTTTTAAAAGTGCATTGAGAGAAAGATTGCTATCTGAAGACGACCGTCTGAAGGGCATCTTCCTCACGCACCTCAACAATTGCCTCTGTTCCGTCGTTGAATCGGTACGATACGCCACCGTCCACAACCTCAAATTTGAACATCAAATAATGACAAAATCGCTACAATTACAATAATGACACCAACAAGAACAACTACAACAAACAATGCAAATTCCACTCACCAAATGAGCGTCGTATCCACGGCTTTTCACACGAATCTTCTCCGCAAACCCTCGAGGCGTAGTCGGTGAAAATGTCGCATTGAAGATTGGATCTCGAACCGTGAACGCCATTCCTTTAAAGTCAACAGAAACGATAAACTACACAAAAACGATAAACAGAACACTTACGCGGAGAATCCGGCTCGAATATCAGTTGCTGATTGAACTTGGTGCAAATATCCGTCACCACTTGTTTATCGTCAACAGGAAGATTCACCTAGAATCGACAAAAAAGGGTGTAAAATCAAGATTTAAAGGAAAAAAGAAATGGAATAGATGTCGGCCTTTGATAAGGTCCTTACCTTGCAATGTTCGGCGGTTATTCGTAGCAGTTCCGCTACACATTGTTCGGTTAGCTTGTTGATGTTGAAGTACCATGAGGTTGATCCTGTTCCTGAACAACAGCAGCAAGTAATATAACTGGAATGTGAGTTACTGCGGATTCATACCCGAAATTTTATCAGCAAAATTCCACAATTTCCACTCGACTTTCTGCGCCGATGAGAAAGGCAACAATAGCCGAATAGATATTAACGCCAACTTACCGGTACATATTGCAATTCCACTGCTTTTCTGCTTGACCATTGCTCCGTCGTCGATTTGTATTTCATAATACGACACCCGAGACGAAAGACTTTCCCCGATAAATACCTCGTTCAAGGCAAGCACAGGCAACTCCATCGAGGTCATTTCTGGTGAGTTGCGTTGTCGTTTCCTGTAAAAATATCAAATAATCTCTTAGCGACACGAAACACATTATACAGAACATACTTCAGTTTTCTTGCTATAAGCTCCTCCTTGTCCGGACTGGCCGCTGTGGCAGAATTCGTGTGGAACACAGACGAAGAGGCCGTTATGTGGCTGTCCATCCACCTCGTCGTGGCTGGCTTTCGATTCAGCTGCACATCATGAAGTTGGACAGAGTCGACTTCACCATTTTGTGAATCACCGTTCACTGTTATACGTATCCGTTGCCGATATAGCCAACTAAATGTACAAATGTAGTATCTATCGGTTCAATTTACGATGGATATATCAACAATTTAAAATCCTGCATTATTACAATTTAAAGCTTATATAATCACTGGAGTATCTAACAATATAATTCGAGAAATATTTTTTACGGTGGCCCAAAAATTGGTGTGCATTTCAGATTCTGACTTCCTTTATTAATAATTCAATACAAGCCCACAAACGACTAATAAGGTTATTATGGTTAATCACAATTCTTCACGGGATCCACGGCAAAGAGTTGTGCTTAATCATGATAACCTTATTGGTCATTAATTTGTTTTCCTTGAATTGTAAATAAAAGGAGTCAGATCTGAAATGCACACCAATTTTTGGGTAACCCTGATGTTAGATCCATAACTGGCTTATTTAAAATGATAGAAGAAAAAGAACAGCAGAAGAAAAAGAAAATGGACCACGATCAAATAATTATCATTAGACCAAATGGAAATGCTGACTATAACGGTACCAGCCGAAAAGTATAACAAGCACGTAATTCACATCGCATAATTACCGATTGGTGTAACTTAGCAATACAATCGAAAGCAGCGCTAAATTTGAAGAAAAAGAAAGAGCAAGGAATCATAACAAATGTATCGAAAAATCGACTCACTTGAAATCACCATCGAGTAATCGTTGTAGAGCGGATCGAAAATGTTCCTTCGGTAACTTTCGCATCAGGCACATATATCCTTCAGACCTTTAAGTGCTATAAATGTAAAAACACCACTTCGATATTGAAATCAAGTTTGACAACTCACCCTTGAGGATCTGTATTTATGCCGATAACGGGTTTGTTTCGTTGCCGAACGCGAGAAGCTGCTAGCAGGAAAGTTCCATCACCTCCGGCAGTCATTACTGCATCCGCCCAATTAACAGCATCTTCTGTGTAATCGAATCGGTTGACTACTTTGGATTCCATACCTGCTCGTCTGAATTGCAGAATCTTGCGGTGAACTCGAGAGAAAACAAACGTTTTCCACACTAGATGGTTACGGTGTTATTTTTATAGCAGTGTCAAACCAGGATGAGAAAAACTTTGAAAATATGAGCAGTAAATAAAATGGTCGGCTTAATGGCAGATTCAAATCATCTTGCTCCCACCAGCCTACCACATAGACTTATCTTTTAAAGAAGCAAACTTACTCTAGTTCAGATTGTAT
Organism: Nippostrongylus brasiliensis; assembly: GCA_030553155.1. NCBI lineage: Eukaryota > Metazoa > Nematoda > Chromadorea > Rhabditida > Heligmosomidae > Nippostrongylus > Nippostrongylus brasiliensis. The sequence goes on from CP130733.1 coordinate 4,059,502, forward strand.
TGTATCCAAGTAGGAGTGATGTATCTGATGCTTCATCAGCAGCATATTGAAGTCAGAACCTCTACGTCGAAGCTAAAAACATGGCTTATGTATGGAAAACCAACGATCGAAAAGTCGCAGATGAAAACCCACCAGAGATTCAAGATGTTTGTCGTCAACATTGTTATGGACCCGTTTTTCAAACTCATATCGAGTAATTTTCGTTACTATGAGAACCTTTCTAGGTTGGAAGGTTGGCTTCTGAAACGAATATATGGTGCTTTCTCTTCGGATTACATCCATAATTACCAATGAAAATTAAAAATGTTTCCATCAAGCAAAGAGTTTGCATATCGTAAGCCGCCACAGCAACAAAAGGAAAGTTCAGTATTCAAAGGTGTTCCAAAATAGAGTCTACTAAGGAGAGTACAGATTACCACATATAAACCCACTCCCGTCATTTATAAAATGTTTTACTTCAAAGTTCTGTGGTGACAAGGTTGAGCAACTGTTAAACGTCTAGCTAGACAAGGTTACGCTATCGAACATCCTTCACAAGAAATCGAGATTAATCTAGATGTCACTGGCGATGGTTAATTGACCTTGGAATTGTTCGACATGAACGTAGTAGATGACCGCTCGAATGAGTTCGTTAAGGATTGAATTAAAAGCAGCGTAGGTTTCTCTCAATCACTTATTGTTAGTACATAGTTGCACGAACAAATTAGAGGAAATACATTTCACGCTCTGAATAAAGATTCATGTGCTGAATAAATAAATACATGTATTCGACACCTACGATTTTTAAGCAAACGTCAGTACTTTGCCAAACAAAGGTTCAGTACGAAATGTTGTGTCTAACACTCACCACACTTCAATGAATGAAAAATTCAAGTAGAAAAATAAAAAATTCCGTAAGATCGAACAGCTATTCGGTTACTTTTCGGCTGCTTACAAGCCTACAGAAAATTATCTTTCATTACATCCTTTTAAAGGCTAGCTCAGCAGAAACACCATCAGTCTAAACATTTGAATGTCGTCAAAACCCAGTGACCACCATAATGTGGCCAACACAATAGATTCTCTTCTTCTTACGTATACCTTGGCTTTTACATCAACAATTTAACAGAAACTGGCACAAAATCGTCCACACATCAGACCCCTTGATTTACCTTCACCAGACCTTCTAACAATACAATTTGTTAGAAGGTCTAAACTAACATAAAAGCCAGATATTTTGCTGAGTTAGACGGGTAATCGTAGAAGTGGGATAAACAACGTACATATCAGGATATATCAGGATATGAACGTTGTTTATCCCACTAATGCGATTACCCGTCTAACTCAGCAAAAAATTTGCCTTTTATGTTATTTTATTACAAATTGTTTTGGTAAAAGTTTTGGTGGAGGTAAGTCAAGGGGGTCTGATGTGTTGACGATTTTGTGCCAATTTCTGTTAAATTGTTGAAGTAAAAGCCGATGTATACGTAAGAAGAAGAGAATCTGTTGTGTAGGCGGCATGATAATGGTTATTGGATTTGTGAGATAAATTCTATTGTACGGTGAAATAGCTGAAGAATAGTTTTGTATGCAATTATGGCAAAAAAATGGAAAAGGCGGTGAAAATAAAAATAAATAAAATTTTGAATTTCACAGAAAAAAAAACAAAGTAAAGAAAAGAAAAGAAAGCGTGACGAACCTCCATAGCAGAAGCGCTTCCCGAACTGAACCTACAACCTTTGGTGGTGACAAATGGCGCTGTGTCGCGGTAGAGAGCAGCAGCAAGTGATTGAGGCAACAGCCGCATACGGTGGGCAAAAGAGTCGTCGCCCGACCAGCAGCAATCTTTCGACGACGGCCCACCTCCAACAGCAGCACAATCGACAGCGGCGAGGCGTGGGAACTGAAATGTGGCGGCCAGAGTGAGAGTGAGAACACACGACATATAACAACAATCGAAGAAGACCTCTGATGTCTGACTCCCCCGAGGGTAACGCCTACCTACTCGGACTTTTGAACTAAAGGTAGCTACAATTCACAGTTCCAAGAATCGCGAACTAAATTCGCTAACCGAGACGGAACGCAAACCTCTGAACTCATTGTCAGTTCTTCATCGTCGGACGTGAGCACTGGCTCGACACTGCTCGCTAAAGTCATCATTAAGGCCAGTTACTCACCTATTCACAAACAGTTCCTGGAGAACATTCAGTAAGACAAATAGGCACTTTTTACCTTACTACCGTAATAACATAAACTTCGAAACTTCAAGACGTATAGCAAAGAGATAGGAACTGAAATTCAAGAGCGAGAGAGAGAGGGAGAGAGATATATGACATATAACAACAATCGAAGAAGACTATCATGTCTGATTCCCCCAACGCCTTTTTTTGCACTTTTGGAATAAAGGTAGCTAGAATTCGATTCCTACTACATTTCACAATACCAATCACCGGGAACTAGAATCACTGTAGCGACGGGACTCGAAATTCAGCTCTTCATCGTCGGACGTGAGCACTGGCTCGACACTGCCTAGCTAAAATCATCATTAACGCCAGTTACTCCCTTATTTAATAGAAACAGTTCCTGTAGAACGTCCAGTAAGACAAATAGGCACATTTAACTAGATCATTCGCATTCGCAATATTAGAAACCTCGACAACCTCAACGAAAACTACACTTACAATAGAAATGTCGCGAAATGAATGGAATGAATTCAGTTGTTACATGCGGGTCATCGATTAATAGGTGTTACAACGTCATCGTTAACAGCACCGCATCTATACAGCGCCATTCCAATAGGACAATATTGCAAGTGTAGAATGGACATTCAATAAATCATGCATGAACGAAGAGATTCTCGAAATAGACTCCCCATTACTCTGGCATGCGACAGGTTTTCGGAACAGGCACAAATGAGGCATGGTAAAAACACCAATCATAAACGCTCCATTTCTCTATTCCTTATGGGTTATGGTAACGGTAGAATTTTACCTCCTTTGTCAAGTCAGCCCTATATTAGCACAAAGGTTATAGCGTACATCTGTTACTCCTGAGGGAAGTAAGGTGCTGTAGAGGACCGAACTTTCGAAAGAGAACAGTAGAAAGTAGTGAATCCGAGTTCCAGCATCATAGTGGTACCGAAAAAATTGAATAGTGCATGGGATAAAATTATTATACATGATTACCCGAAAGGAAAAAGAAACTTTTTCAATTGGTGGATTACCTTTGAACACTATCGCATTGCCCTTCAATCCTTGTTTACAATACTGCTCATACAGCTTTCAACAAATTAAAAACTTGATAGCAACAACACCGCCAGGCAGTAGTTAGCCACAAGGAAATAACATCGACAGGCGACATCTACGTCATATCCTGAGGGCTAATTACCACATGATGTGAGCTTTTTCAAGTACTCGAAGAGGTTAAGTGGCATTCTAGGACTTTCGCGCTTATTAGCACCTCCTTTTGAAGTGACAGAAACCCATGAGCAATAATATGAAATATTGCTGAACTTGCGTACAGCTAAACTGCTCTACAAAGACAAAATCACGTGTGTTAAGGTGAGACCATTTAAGAGGTTTCATAAATATCGTACACTGGTACACTGAACATGTCCTGAAAAAATGAATGCTTTTTCTGTTTGTGAACAAATCAAGAGCAAAAAAACTGGATTGCTACTCGAATAGCAGCGGAATGGTCCAAAGTTATTATTTAATAATAAAGTTTCCTTCAGGCCCCGATCGTTGGTTGTGTATGGCTGTCACTTGGAAAACATGAAATAAGAAAACAACCTAAATACAAAAAATAACCAGATCAGGCATATCGATGATACTAACTTCGTTGACACTATTCGAGGTTTCAGCATACCTGAACAAGGGCGTTAGAGTTCAGCCGGATCCTCATCGTTTCGAACTTTGAGAAACTAACAACTCATATGAACAGCAGCCAGAAGTACAACTTGAAAAGCGATCAACAGCAATGGAAACCCAGCCAGCTGATCGCCAATCCCAAGTACTGTAAAAACGGTTACCCGTACTTGAAGAGCAACACATAACTTCGACGACGGCGTTGAAGGCGAATACCAAACGCGGAATTCGAGAAGAGAGGAAATTAAGGAGGATTTTCGAGAGGAAATAGTATAACATTAAAGAAAGGCTATCGATTTTCGGCGGTGGTGGCCATCGAAAAATAAAAAGTCGGGGCGACTATCAGGCCGGGCTGGAATGTGAGAGCAGCCGTTCGCAACGATTCGAGGCGCTTTATCGCCGAGGGGGGTGAGAAATGACGTCGTCGTTGGTGGCAGCAGCACGTGACGACCGGGAACATCACGTCTCACGGCTGACCTTCGAAAAACGTTTGATCAGGCGGTCGGTTCCGTCTATTGGATCAGTCGATGGATCAGTCGATCGGTATGTCGATAACCAAGCGATAGATCAGCCACCACCCCGACTGCCGGCTGGCGGGATATCGATGACTGGTCGAAGACGTGCAGAACAGTCAACAGAAGCATCTGCGAACACCTCAGAGAACGATCGTCACGAGGAAGAAATATCATCATCAAACCTCCTCTGAATCACCATCTCCATCCGTCACATTAAACGACTGGCTCCACAGCACCTATACCTGACAGAAACCCAGAGAAACACAGTCTGAACTACCGAAAATGCTCTAAGGTCATTTGACACAATATCGAATTCGTCTTATCGGCTTATGCTCCTTTTCGGTTAATCCCTTGAAAAATCGTCTGGCTTGAGAAAGGTGCTAGGACATCAAAGTGCCCTTGAGGCGCCTGTGAGCGGTAGGTTCGAATTCCACCAGCGTCTCGGTTCTTGCGATGAACTTAGCATCATCAGCAGAAGATCTTCGCCTACGAACACTATTTCTGTTGAAATTACTGCAAACTTTCTATCATCATTCTCTGTCCGTCCAGATAGGTTTCCGACAGTACGACGGAAACGGAACGAACAACTGCATCGTACAGCTCTGATGAGTTAAGGAGAAGGAAGAAAAGAACGACGATGAGGAGGAGGACGAGGAGGAGGAGGATGAAGGAGTAGGAAGAATAAAAAGAAGAAGAGGAGGAGGACGACGACGACGACGAGACGGAGGAAAAGGAGATTGAAGAAGATTTATCGACACCAAGCGGTGAAAAGGAAGAGAGAGCGGATATTGGAACCATGTCGGATACGACCCACCAGAGCAGATACGCCAAAAATGTTCACACAGCCCAATTAGATTGAGAAACGATGGATACCATCTGTGACAAACTGTCCTGACTAGTCCCATCCAACAACGATAAAATCTCTCGAAACTATGAAGGATAGAAACCGGGAAGGAAGCTGGGACGACTGCAACCTAGTGGTCCAAAAAATAAATCCAAAGACCAGGAACCGATGTTCAAAGACTTAAAAACATTGGGCTCGTGGCACTAGGCATCCGACTTTTAGTTGTTCTGCTTCGACGTTACCTATTACCAGACCACCTGCTACATATTATCACGTCACATGGAAACGAGCACCCAGAGGCGGTCTGGTGTTCTATGTACTACAGTAGTCATGCCCCTGATGTCTAGGGCAACACAACTGCCCGCAAAAACTGGTAAACAAAACCACAACGTCCAACAAAAGGGCACAAACGTCACATGGAAACTTTAGAAAAAATCTACGTCACATGGAAACTATGGAAAAAATCTATTTGCCTGTGGGCGGCTGTGCAGACATGAATCATCGCTCACCGCTTTCAACATGAATGCTAGATAATATGTATTATACAGTCGAGGAAATTTAAAGTCTTTCTCGTATGCTTCGAATATTTCATTTGTCGATCACAAGTATACAATTCATGAAAAGTCAATTCTATGAAAATGCCAATATTGTCATGTTTTTCTAATTCCCTATCTCCTAGCCAATCACCAGCCAGTTTTCGGACAGAAATTAAACAAAAAGCAAATTATTTTCGCAACTTTGGACAGCAACGACTTTCAAAAGTTCAGCCACACGAAAACGGCAGCATCTGAGCACAGATTTACTTATAAACGTCCACTTACTCGTTGGACAGATGCTAACAGGCTGAATAGCAATAAAAATATATGATTAACAATCCCTTCTATTTGAAGGAACATTGCATATACCATTCACTTATAATAATCTATACATAAAAATACCATTGAATTCAGAGGCCACCAAACATTTAAGGGGAACAATACTAAGAAGGAAACCTCGCCCTGGTGCTGTTCAGCAGTTTTCAAGAAAATGCACTGACGACTAAGTTATCTTGTGATTCCTCATCCAAATTACAATTTTCTCAGTGCCATTCGCCATCTGACACGGTGAAACAATTACAATTTAAACCATAAAGTTAAATAACTTCTATAACTCGTTATAATGACAGGTCATGCATGAAGATATACGACACCTTGAGACAATACTCTTGAACGTGAGCAGAAACAAAATAAATTTTACGATTTATTTATAGCCATATTATTACTGAAGCATTCACCGTCCGTAAACATATAGATACTCAAACTGGCATAACACATACAAAATCGGCAGATGAAGGAGAAAGTGATATGCCACAGAGACCAATCCTGCAAGAAGCGACAACGCTGCAACTGTGTTTGCCGGGAAACCAGTTGATCAGAAACAACAGAATATTGAACAGCACTGCAAAGATAAACACCAGTTTAGCGCTGAAATCACAGGAAATCGATCGATCACCGTCCAGACGACGTAGCGCTGAGCGCTTTCTGATAAAATAAGAATAGAGAATGTATGGAATGATCATATTAGAGCGGTAAGTGTGACAAGCAAGCCAAGGGAATGACAATAATGAAATGATGATTGTTACGGCATGAGATTCATTTCAAATACGCTAACTTCAAGCAAGATCACCGAGTAAACAATGCAACAACAATGTGAGCAGATTTAAGTGTGTGTACAACGTGACAACAACGTTCGGTGGAATTCAACGGGCTACGTGCGTGGTCTCATGGAAGAACTTGGAACTAATCCGTCATCGCTATTTATCTGGGCCAAGATGCGACAAAAGATTAGAACAATCACTCAGCAAATTACAAGTCTACCCTGGTTTTTCGAAAACTGTTTGAAAAAAAAAACGATCATTTGGAATTTGATAAGAACTATTTTAGCCTCATTCCTCCATCAGTGCCATATCATAAGATTATTACCATTCTAGGCAGGTACGCGACCGTAGCGTGACGTTGATTTCCACCCATTGTTCCACTATATCAGTCTACTATAGAAGAGGCAGTGAACGATGGCATATGAAGATTCGATAAAATGCATTGACGCGTGAACAACACACTTTTACAGATGCTGTTCACCCACTTCGTGATGAGAACATCAACAACTCTAAGAAACGAAACGGAAATAACCTGCACACCCCTATAATACCGCATCCAACGACAAAGTGAGCAGAAAGAAAAAAAGCGAATATGTGAATCACTCTCTCAAAACAGAACCGAATACGCAGAAGCACCGAGATTTTAAGTCACCTTACTGTAGAGAAAATATCACAGAGTTTTCAGGCACGGCTCCCTTGTGACGGACTCCAATCGGATCATCTTCACGCCGGCCATAAATCTTGCATAGGCGTTGACCAAATTTTTCGGTGTTTTTGGGTCCAAATCGACTATTTTCACGGAGTAAGCGAAGCATAACCCTGAACGAGATTTAACAATAAGCTACAAAAATACGCTATCAAAAGAAACAACAAAAGGGGTGCGAATTTGTAAGAATCACATAACAAAATACAACAACGAACCGTTAGCTAATTTGATCATCTGCGCCTCATCCGATTTTGACGGCGAATGGAACGTCCCCGGTGGTATCAATCGAAATGACGCCATAATCTTAAGACAAAGGTGAATATGAATTGGAATACTAATTTGAAAACAGCAAGGAAAAGCGTCGAAAAACACCAAAATGATGCGGGTAAATCGCTATTCGAATGGATTTTTCACTCACTGAGCAATCTTTCATCGTAGCCGCCAACAGATACTGTTCTAGAAGAGATCGATCGTCCTTTTCTTCGAGAACTTCCAAACCTCGCAGAGGAAGTCGACTTTTGTCGTGCAACTCCTTCTGTAAAAAATAAACTTAATCCTGTAAAGATATAAGATTTTAAAAAATGAAAACATACTTGTACAGACGACGAAAGTCCTTTGTATATCTGATGCGCCTTCACTATTCCGACAGTATCGATCTTTTGAGCGGCTAAAATCTGTCCAAGTACTGAATGCTCTTTCAGCGAAAAGTCACGCACATCATCACATCCAGCAAGCACAAAGCAGAGCTGCAAAAATGAAGAGATTGAAGCAGATAGAAAATGAGAAAAAAGAAAAAACACTTACTGCTGTGAAAAGATCATCAGCGCTGCCCTGTCCACTTGGGAACAGAGTGGAAGACCAAAGAGCTGGATCAAGAAGAGACTCATCAGAATGGACCTACAATTATTGTGGTGAAATTTATAAACCAAACTAAAACAAGAGATAGCTCAAACTTAATGGCACGGATGGCACTTACCATATTTCCATCGATGAAGAGACGAAAGTTTCTATGGGGCACCTTGAAGAGAGCCTCAATAGCGGACTTCATTCTCGATAAATTACCAGAAAATAAGTCCAACGGACAGAAGTCGTACATTTCCTCATAGTGGTCTGATCCGCATTTTTCCAGCTGAAAAATACATCCAAAATTCATCACAATCTCCACAACATGGCAGTAGTAAGGAAGGAATGCAACTAAGCACCTGTAGAATGCAGTTGTTGCAAAACGGAAGGTCGACGGATGCGTGGTTTTGGAAAAATCCTTGTTTAGGTTTAATTTCCACCTGAAAAATTGAGACGATAAATCCATTCTCTCGCTGGGAAGGTAGATAAATCCTAGTGAGACAATAACGGGTCATTGAAATCGTGAACGAACCGTGATTGTTGGCCCAATGTAAAAAATAAGATGCTTCGGAATCCTTGTCGCATCCAACATCTCCAACGCAGAAAGTCTGACGACGGTCCTCGGAGGATTCACCAATGGGAAAAAGGACATCGAGTCCGGAAAGGTTAGCAACTCTTCGAACTTTTCCACCTTGAAGTTGGTAGGAAGCGAAGGAATCTAAACCAATACAGGCATCAACGACCATGTCGAGGAAAAAGAAGGAATACATGAAAAGAAGAATTAAAAGGTAAAAGAGGAATTACCTTTGCTAATTGATGAACGTCGCTGATTGCCATTTCAACAATTCTAGGATTTACAAGGAAATGCGAGTCGAAAAACGGTGAGACGAATCGTTCCATGTATTGATTAACCAATTCACTTTTAGCTTTCCATGTCAGCAATCCGCTCTTTCGAGATTTCGCAAATCTCCAAACAATGCTGAAATATAGACAAAATCGAGAGAGAATGGCAGTAAATACCGCTTTACCCAGATTCAATCAAAGACAAGGAATACAACTTGCTAAAAAATTTTATGCCCATGCTAATAGTACTGCTTTTAAGAAATCTGTTGGTCAATTTCCTACACTTATGGTTGTTCGGCAGTTGTTTGTTCTGCTTGTGTCGTCCTGACACCCACAAATAAATAAATAAATCCTTTGAAAATATCTAACGAAATGCGACAAAATGCAGCACCATTGAAGCCAGTGAGCTAATCTTCCAATCGTCATACCCATGCTAGGATCAGTTCTTTCACAATAGACCTCCATGGCCAGATTAAAGGCAAATGGGACATGGAAACACGCTCAACCAACTGATCACGAAATAAGATAAAAATATCAACCGAGGGAAAAACAAACGAATCAACATCAACCCACCGTGTTCCTGATGCCACGTGCTTTGCACTGATAACAAAATTGGCACGACCCTCGCCACGAAAGCAGAAGGCTCGAAACTGTCGTGGATCGACTATATCGACCATGTTGCCGGAGTCTGTTCCTTCACATAGAACGAATCCTGAAGCACTCTTTGTATGATAAATTCAAAATCATCCATTAAAACCGGATTCATGCGGAGGTAAATACGAAATGAAGTGCCCTGGAAGGCAAAAGATCGTAACCAATGATAACAACTCGTACGAACTTCGCGTGACTGAATGGCACGGTGCCAACACGGTGAAAAACCTGTCGTCTGGTGGTGTACAACAGCGACGGCCATTCAGAAAATGGTGCGTTTGCCTTAGGACGATCGTCGAATAGAAAATTGATGAAAACGGCACGACGGAACACGGTAAATTTCCTCTTCAAAAGGTGTTTCGTGCGGAACTAGAGAAACTTTAGACACCACCCCACTACAACAGATGTTGTTCGAGTTTGTTCATCAAAGAAAGAGCGATGCTTCTTCAGCACCATGACAGATCGCTAGAAAACAGAAAAGTGTAAAGCATCGCGAAATGCTGGGAAAAATAGCACCGGACATCATGTACATCGCCGCCTTTTGCCACCGATACAGTACTGTGTAATGTTGATGAATCGCAAGAAATCCGTCTATACTCTGTGAAATCACTGTGACAGAATTAAAGTTGCTGCAAGAGAAATTCAGAGGGAATCGATGATGGAAATAAAACTCAACGATCGTCGCTGATAGTGACCCAGATCGTCAGCGACGTTGTGCAACCGGAGAACGGATTGGAGGACGAATAGGATAAAGCCGATTTGAATCCATGATGAATAATAATAATAATTATTATTATTATAGTCGAGATGAATGACTTATATATTTAAATATATAACAATATTAAAATATAATATAAATTTATAACTACAACCCAGCCATTGATGAAGTTTAAATTCGAGAATCTTTGAAAAGACAAACTACGACACCGCAGGAAAAATCCTACGCCCCCTTCTCCTGTCTATTCCTTGAACTAGTGGCCGAAATGAGTCATTAACGTCGATCGGAAATCACCGATTAAGTCGACTTTCAATGAACGAGAGAACCAGAACACTAAGCTAAAGGATCTTATATAGAACCTTCAACATTCGCTCGAGCCCAGTCCAAACTGCCAAACAATTCATTCAATCCATTTCTCGATAGGTGAGTAGTGCTAATAAGTTATACACTAAAGATTACCCCCTTTCGATGCAGACACAGCAAAAAGAGATTGGGCTCAGTAGCAGCTAATGTATGCAAAAACATTAAACAATCCAGTTAAAAGACGAACGATGAACTCCAATAAAGAGTGGCGTTTTTGTGATCTTTATTAATTTCTCACTCCAAATAAAAGTGACATTTCGTCGCTTCAAAAAAATCAACTACGGAGGTAGCTATAAAGAAGCTCCCCGTGCACAGAGCAAGCGAATAATAAATTGAAAAGAGAAACAAATAATAAATTGAAACGAGAAACGACAATGAAGTAAAAGCATCCACTGATAGGAGCCAAAAAATCAAACACAAAAGGGTAAGCTTTATCTCAGCACGTCCAGCTGAAGATGGTATTTGTTTTAAAAGGAGGACCGTTTAAACTAGATCTTTCTGTACCGAAAAATGGTTCACAGAACCGACTAAAACCAGGAAACAGCTGATATCAAATGAATTCCCTTCATCAGATAGATGTCCGCAATTGCACCCAGTTCCCAGCTACAGTAGCACTACGACTACGTGAAAAGGGAAATGGGTAAACCATTCAACCTGGCAAATTCACTGTATGAATAGGTTTCTTTACTTCTCCTTTCTGATGATTTTGCTTTAGGTGGTTTTTGTCTTTTTGTTTCTTAGAAAGTCAACAGCCGACAAGGGATTGGTGAGATTACCCTCTAGTTGTTGTTTTTGGCCAGAATTTCTTTCACTGTTTATCGTTTCAGTTTTTGTTCGAACTTTCATGCGTAAAACTTCTGAAAGTAGGAAGTTCTTAAACAATGGAGAAGTAAAGCGGACTGTTTCGATGGGTAAGCCCTTTTTTAATAAAAAGGCTTATCATCGGTATTCATATTCACTTGCGAGGTTTTTGTTATCAAGCTTCTCTTAGCAATCGATTAATTTTCCAGATTTAATGCCAAGTTTTATTGTTTTTGTGGTTAAGTTTGTGCTACTAAGCGCCTGTGGGTATATAGATAATTAAAAATAGTAGGTGAATCTCAAATGAGAGAGTCGTACTTGTATGTATTGGGCTGTCTCATTAGACATTAATTATTTATTATTACATTGTAATTGCAGCAACCATCTAAAGGGTTCGTTATCAGTGAGTTATGAATTCACGAGAAATTGTCTCCCAACTCAATTTCGATAAAATAATTCTTAAGGAGGTCCTCAAAGAAGTTCCCTACCAAACCCCTTACTATTGGAGGAACTCGAAGTGAAATCATCGCCATGTCTTTGGATAAAGGCAAACCCCTAGAGAGGTAAGGCGGATTGTTTCGATGGGTAAGCCCTTCTTAATAAAGGGTTTATCATCGGTATTCATGTCACTTCTGAGGTTTCGTTATCGGGCTTGTCTTAGCAATCGATTAATTTTTCAGGTTTGATTCCAAGTTTTACTGTTTTTGTAATTGTGTTGGTGCTACTAAGTGCCTGTGAGTGTTGCAAATAGATAAATAAGTATAGTAGGTAAATCTCAAATGAGAGAGTGGTACTTGAATGTATTGGGCTGTCTCATTAGACATTAATTATTTATTATTACATTGTAATTGCAGCAACCATCTTTAGATAAAGGGTTCGTTATCAGTGATTTATGATTTCACGAGATATTGGCTACCGACTCAATTTTGAAAAAAAAAATTCTTAAAGAGGTCCTCAGAGAACTTCCCTACCAAGCCCCTTACTATTGGAGGAACTCAAAGTGAAATCATCGCCATCTTCATTACCTGAACTCCCATCTCCACCCCACTATACAAAGGGTAAAGTTCGAACGAGAAACTCGCCGGTCTTTGGAGTTCAGAAGGTGGAATAGTGCCGGCGATGAATTGATGAGGAACTTATATCGACTATTCACTTATTTATTTATTTGTAAGGTCCACCTCAGGGTGAACGGGTAATACAACGGAATGGAATGAGAACATATAAAAATCGAACAAGTACTGGATAAAATAGATGATGATTCTGTCTAACTTGAATCTAGCGAATCTCAACAACAAGAAGGAAAACAAACTATCGAACCGGAAAATGGAGAATTAACTGAGACAAGCCGTCAAGAGCAAGTGAAGCAGGTATGGCATTCGAGACTTGATGAGGAACTTATATCGACTAAACAAAGTCATTTAGCAGAATTGTTTATTTTAAACCGATTATGATTAAATAGAGCAACTAAAGAGGTCTGTGCCAATACGACCTTAATACCCTTCATTATAGTGGCAAACCTCAAACCTACTCATTTTTGTCCCTCAGTTGTTGTTCGTAGCCGGTTCCGTTAACTTTACCCATCGAAACGTTAAGAGCCCCAACCCAACTGTCCCAGAACATTTAAAGATTGAAATAAATGAGTGGTAAGCGACTCACTTATTATCTCAGACTTATCAAAATGCCTGTTCGATCATCAAAAATCAATCAAAATCTGAACAAGTCATTGATCAAGCCAGTGATCACCAGTTTCACTCTTCACAAAATTTCAAAAGACCACACTTGTGTTGGCGTTGGAGTGAGCGTGGGAGGGTTCTATGTGCCTTTTCCAGTTGTTTTTAGTTTCTGGCTGGGATTTGAATACGGCGAACGGGGACAAAGTCTTTGACGAAACTTCTGATGTTTGGTTCGATGTGGAATGGAGCGGAAGAGTCGTGTGCCGTCGTAATTCTCTATCATCCTTCTCATTCATCAACTTTCGAAGACGAAGTTGGCCCGTTCATCCCTCTATGAGCAACTGTTAAGTTGTCACGAGGGTTCTGTCAGTTTTCTCACCTTACGTTATGTAACCATTTACTTATTTATTTATTTATTTTGTTAAGTTGTCACGAGGGTTCTGTTAGTTTTCACACCTTACGTTATGTAACCATTTATTTATTTATTTATTTTGTTACGATGTTTAAGAGAATTGTGAGATAAAAGAACGAGAATCAAATAGAACGCCGAATATTTGAGAGTACAATACGTCAGATACACTATGTCAACAGTAAGGTAAATAGAGTCAATACAAAGATTAAAGTGTAAAGAACAAAGTTAAGTTAGAAATAAAGTTAAAACCTAAGCAACTTCTTGGAAGCTATGCGTTTAAAAGCTGAAAAGCCATGCGGTGACTGAGGGACCTCCGTCTTTAAAGAAGTAAATGTGGAACATATTCGAGCCGCAAACGAACGCGCAAAACCATTGGTCTTGGGACAGTGATAACTACAAATGAACCACTTTTTTCAACAAGACGTTCTGATCTAACATTCTGGTCCTTCTAACAACAGCAGCGAGATGTCACCGAGGTGTGAGAACTGGCAGAATTTTTCTTACAATCAGGCATAAGAAGCCAGAAATGATACGATTGAGAAATGTCTGTTGTTTCCATAGTGTTTCTTCATCTTTTTTGGCCCAAACACCTATTTTTGGATCGACGTTTGTTCAGGCGATGCTAACTACTGTTGCTCGGAGAGCACATGCGAAACATAGATGGAGCGCCGTGAAATGCGGACAGATATTGAGAAAGGTATGTGGTGGTGACTAACCGAACTAATTGTAGACTAACGAGTAAAGAGGGCGATAAAACTAGGAAAAACTATAGAAATGTTGGCGAATCGTTTCACCATCAGACAGCGCAACGCAAGTTCTGAAGATGTTCTTATCAGATTACTCAACCTACTACCAACAGAACTGGTTTCTCGTCGGCGATGAATCGCTCATTTTTACACAGCCAAGTACTGTAGTGATCGTGTGTCAACACCACTCAACTAGGCTGACTATGAGATGACAACGCTCGAACCACTAATTGTTTGCAGAAAAACGCCGGTGGTGACTCAATGTCAACGAATATAAACGAAAGAACAATGAGAGTAACGATTTCGATGATAGTGATCACAGGTTTGAAGATCTAACGTTTCTAAATTGAATTTTATAGCTTTTATAGCATCCGTTTTGAATTTTAACGCATGCTTACAGCTTATGATTATTGTTTTTCTATGTTCTGTTGTGTTACGCAAGAAATTGAGTAATAGTTAAAATTGTATTTCCGTCGCGTTGGACGAGTTCGTGTGTTTCGTAGCACTTAACTAACGTCGCTCAAATAACGTCGTCGAGCAAAATGAATAAATAGAATAATAAGTGAATAATGAATAATGTGAGGTTGCATTTTCCATTGCAGAGTAAGACGATTACGGTAGAACGGGTGCACAAAACATTCACACTTTGGGTGCCTACCTAGCACCTATGAGAAATTCTGCAAAGATGCTTCCGGCAATATTTCCCAGAAATATGATATCTGGCTGAGATTCACGAAAACCATGCTGTCGAACACTACCCTTGCTAATCATTTGCGTGGAATCCTGATGCATTTCTTGTCAACGATTCTTTAAAATGAACAAATAACCTCTGGCACATGATATGGTGTCGTAGAGAGAGTACCACTGCAATGTGCAGGAAGAGATCATCTTTATAGTGTTACTCAAATGGATTTACAGAATTAAAATAGGAAGTTGTAATTGATAGAAAACAGTGCATTTACCATTGCTCTCTCTACGACGCCATATCCTGTGCAAGAGGTTATTTGCTCATTTAAAGAATCGTTGACAAGGAATGCATCAGGATTCCATGCAAATGATTGGAAGGGGTAAAATGTTCGACAACAAAGTTTTCCTGAATCTCAGCCAGATATCCCAGCAGGGTGGAATGTTGGACGGAGGAGAAATAGGAGAAGATGAAACGACATAAATCTGCTCTGACGACACAACCAATCATAAGGTTTCCTCTAATAACCGATGTACGATTGTTGCACATCACTATGGTAACGAGAATAACTGCTGTGTGGCGGTTTAGAAAACTCCTCTTGTCTTCGGCTTGCTAGTTTGGTGAGGCGCATAATTTCACTGAATCACGCAATCAGTTAAAAAGTACCGACAAAAATTGGGCAGAGCGCCTTGAGAAGAGCTAAAGCTCCATCGATCGCTGTCATCACCTCTACTTTTTTGATACGAAGTAAGTTAATGATCTTCGATACATCGTGAACTTTTACTCGGATTGTTTTTACCTTTTTTTGATCGAGTCCCACAGATATCAATAAACATCAATAAACGTTTGGACAACCTAACACAATATTGTATAGGGACTGAATGGTTCGACAACTGTAAGGTGTCGTGGCCCAAACAGCTCTAAAATTCAGAGCAACTTTTTCAAGGAGGGAGCAAAATGAGATATATCGATATTAAGAATGACCCGAAAATTGCCTTACCGGGTTTGATAAACGTTCAGTTTGGTTTGCAAAGTGTTCGCCTACTTAGAAAAACGCACAATTTGTTTATAAAAAAAAACGTCCACATGCTTCGAAGAACGCCTTGCTAGGCCCGAAAAACATCCATTTCGGGTCTGAAACACGTCCAACGGGCAATCGGGAGGAAAAACGAAGAAATACTAATAGGACTGCAGAGTAAATCAGAGAGCAGAGATCAAATACTATTCATGTGTGCATAGGGAATTCGACATGGGAAATATCCTTTCAATAAATGATACGTTTTAACAAAACATGAAGTCCAAAACGACCCAACGTAGATTCTAAATGATGTCATTTATGTTTGCAAAAATGATGATTTAATAAAGACCACGGTCGAAAGAACTTTTATGTCTTTATCATGATCTCGCACAACCAAAATAGAAAAAAAAAGGACAAAATGGGTGAATCGCGACGGGAATTTCTGGACGGAAGCCAAAGTCACGAGAAGTGACGAATTCGGCGCTTTTATACGACCATGCCATCAAGTGCGGTTTCGACAGCGAAATGGGCCGAGGGTGACTCAGTCGCAACGAGCTTTCCTTCCCACACTCACATGCTATTCTACGCAAACAACTGGCGATGACGAAGGCAGTACAGCACTTTACTCACGTGATTATATACAAAAATAGTTTTTAAAAGACCACGAAACGCTAGCTAAAAGATATTATGCTATGATCTTCGTAGAGATTTGTGCCGAAGAGAAGGTACGCAGTCGAAATGAGAGAGAAAACAAAACGAAGAAATCGAATATCACAGGAGTCAGAATACGATAGAAGGCAAGAATTCTATGCGAAACGGCCCGTGTAACAAACGTATGCTGCTAGCAAAGAAAACACGAATGGCGACTATGCTGCTATATAAAATAGAAGGAAATACGCACCACAAATACAAAATCGAAACATTTCTCAGCTCAATGAGGCAAAGATATAGGTATTATGCTATTTAGCACGTCACCTGAAGCAATGACGATGTGATTATAGGGTGTTCAGGCAGGGGTCACACGAAGGGCAAAATTAGCAGGTCAATTAAATACCCCGAAAAACTGGCGGCAATGATAAGCTCTAAATAGAAAAATGCACAAAGAAAACAGTTTCATCAGCACTGACCACGATATGAACGCAATGAAACGCGAACAAGACAAAAATGTTGCAGAAGATATGTACACGAGCTTTCTGTATGGACTTTTTGCTAATACATCTCGTCTGAGTAAAAGTGTCACAATACCGTCCAAAGAAGGAAATTCACTATGAGAAGAAATCCTATTCACACGAGTTCAATGACAGGTTTTTTTTACAGAGAAAAAACAACAAATATGTGAAATAACACTTGGAAGCAAGTCTATTCAACTCAGAAGGGTACGTGAAAATACGAAGATTCCTGGACAGATGATGCAGCTGTAGAGAAACTACACCTTCATATAGTCTGCCCGTCATGGAATCTTCTCTTGGACATTTTTCTCGAATAATAATAACAATAAATCTAGGGTTCAAATGGAGGAAACAAACAGATCCAGATTATTCCGAGCTTCTGCTAACTGCTGCTCTGCGTGTAATGTCCGAAATCACACTGTCGACGGTGTCATCCATCGGATTGTTGAACTCTTCGTTGAATTCGTCACGCATTGTATGCACTCGAAACCTGAAACAGATCTTTCAGTCTTTCAGGATGTTTTCATTCACCGGAAAAAACGTTTGTATTTGTTAAATTAACCCTGTATCCACACCGGCACCCTTACTAATAATTGTATACCAGCCGGTGACACCCGACTTTTAATTATTTGCCCATAATCGATTGACCTTCGCAAGAACACTCGGAAACTATCTCATTTAAATTCGAACGATACGTTAGAAACAGCGTTGACATTCGGCAAAAGTGTTGCTAACAAATCGGAACACAAAATTCAGGAATTCCGAATTATTTTGTCGCTACAAACATAGCTTAGAAGAGGTCCGGATAAGAAACACCAGCCTTTAGAAACTTCGCGAAAATGGACAAAGAATAACTGTTGTCTTCAAACTGAACCAAACCCCCAACGGAGATTCGCCACAGCACAAGAAAACAACAAAAATATTCATTTTCGGAGAACTCACAAAGTAACGATGTCCGCATGTTTGCCTTCGACTGCAATTTCCAACGGCGTCACTCCATCGGCATTTTTTAACGACTTGTCAGCTCCTCGTTTCAGCAACTGACAAACTTGCCTGAAAGGCACCAAAAAAATCAACTGGAAATGGGAATTGAGATTTATTTTACGAACCAATGGACATAAACACAAAATGCAGCACTCAGCAAAATCGCATCTAAAACTCCGAGTCATCTGCTCTTATTTGAGTGTTCCGCTGACTACTTAATCCTGTTATTCATTCCAATGCCGCGCCTTGTCCTCTTACGTCTTGTCTTACGACCCATGATCAGCTGATGCGTCGTAATTAGCGTGGGCGACGGTTAGGGTTCATGAGGAATGGATGAGTTTCTGATGTCCCATTTTCGCTCAACGGAACGAATATCTCCGAATGCTCCAGCTATGTGTACTTGGGTCGGGAAGTCAACATGACCAACGACCTGAGTGCAGGGCTGGGTTGACGTACGCTTCAGAATCTTGGGCATTACGCAAGCAGGATGAACATGCGATTTGCGTCGCGCAACGAAGTATAGAGAGAAGGATGCTCGGAGTGACTCGCTTCATCCAGGCGAGAGACGGCATACGGAGCTCCGAGCTACGTCGACAGTCGAAGATCAGAGACGCAGTCGCATGGGCCAAGTTGTCGAAGATCAGGCGGGCCGGACACGTAATGCGATTTCGTGACGAAAGGTTGGACAAGAACCGTTAGTGACTGGATTCCACGGGACGTCAGAAGAACACCAGGTCGCCCACCTTTGCGCTGGTCGGACTTCTTCGTCAAATCCCTGAACGACCGATTCGATGCTCTTCGTGTTCCTCGAGCGAGCAGGACCCACTGGTCTACCATGGCACGCGAAAGGGACGAATGGAGACTTTACTGGCGCCCGCTCGAGCAAATCGATGATCAACGGGACCACAGGTGGTACAGCTGATTCCGTTCATGAAGCTATGTTTAGGTGACTTGTAATTTTTAGGACTTGAATATAAGATCCTAAGTACGAAAACTAGAAAAAACTGCTCACTTAAAAAAAACTGTAAAGTTAGTATGCACATCGCAGCCAATAATGGTCTTGATTATCACCCCCTCAAAAACGATAAGAAATGATAAGCATGTTGAACGGAAACGAATAGTCTTACAGTGTGTTCCCCTCGGCAGCAGCCAAATGGAGCGGAGTGTTCAGCTTTTCATCAAGAACGTTTATCTTCGCTCCGTTGAGCAACAAGAATTCGACTGCAGCCGTCTGCCCCTGAATGGAATCGTATCAATCGTGCTAAAGTGGCGAATAAATCAATTATCGATAAGTGATAAACGAACAGAATAGTTCAAAATCTGATCGAAATCTCACATTTTTCGTGGCTATATGAAGAGCTGTCGTGCCACTGCGACCACAGTTTATATCAGCCCCAGCAGCTAGAGAGCGAAGGAGTCCCAGTACATCACCACAACGAGCACACTCACTGATAACCTCCCAGTCCGTCGATTCAACTAAAAACAAAAATATTTTTAAAAAATTGAAACGAAAAAAAAACCACTAGACTTCATTTGAACCTGAAGGAAGTGAAACAAACCGATCATGTCACATTTAGCCAGGCTAGGGTCCGATCCGCATGACGACAACCGTTTCGGCCGCATACCTGAACAAACGATAAAGTGCTTTATCAAGGGAAAGTTAAAACGAGAGAGAAGAGGGATAATCTAGTAGCAATAACCAGGGAAACGCACCATTTAGGCATTTTCCCATTTCGTCATTATTATCCTTGTTGGTGTCCAGTGAATCTTCATAGGACGACGAACGAAGTACTGGAAGCAGGAATTTCAGAGAGAAGGCAAAAGAGAACTAAAACGAAACCTCAAAGCTATCGATTAAAATTGTAGCATGCTGTTATAGGAGGTAAGCTTTTCAAGGGACAGGATGATGCGTGAGCAAAATAAAGTTTCAATTGTTCAAGAAAGAGAGGAAAAACGGTAAGAAAAACGATAATGTGGGGCAACATATAATAACAAAAGTGTATAATTTATTCTAAAAAATAAAAATAAATAAGTGTCTAAATTTGTTCCCACCTCCACTTCCGACTGAACTCGTGCTTGGACGATGCCTAGCCAGCAGATGTTCCTTCCTGACGATGGCATTGCTTCGTGCCCGATCGCAAGAGGACACTGCGAAACGTCGTTCCACGTATTTCGCTTTAATCCAGGCTTCCCTTACCTGAAAAGAGCAACGACAGAGGTACTCTGTGAAATTCTCAACAACCAGCAATGATAAAAACACAAATACAGCAAAAGCCTGTCACCTGTCTACTCGAAGTGTCCACAGCTGGTGGAGGGACAATATTTTTGTCGGGAAGATGAGCAAGATATATGGCGTTCACCTAAAATAAAAAATCGCAAATAAAACAAACATTTGTAAAATCTCGGATACTTGTCTTCAGTCAATCTGTTACGTACTAAAATTCGCAACGGCTTTGAGAATTTGATGACTCTAACACAAACTTGAGAATTTCCAAGACTAAGAAGCACGTCTCGCAACTCAGGATCAATGGAGTCCATGGTGAGGGACCGAACTTTGGACGTTTGAACGCCAAGACTTCGATGCACACCAGAACATTCGATGCAGAGCACCACCTATATTGGGGAGAAAACGGTTTAAGGAGCAGCGCTTGAAAAAAATATGAATGAAGTAAGATCCTCAAAATCACAAAAGGACTCACCCCCAGGTTAATGCTCACCCATTTGGGTTGTTCCGAGCCACAATCAGCGCATCTCTCGTTGCCCGGTACTCGACGAATCTGCTCAAATGTGGTCGTAACGTCAGACACAGTAGGCGATGACACACTAGTGGAATTAGAGTTCGCAGGAGCAGCAGTTTTACGAGTGTCCGACTTGCTCGATGAACTCGGTCGAGATACCTGGAAACGGAATACACCGGTAACCTCGCACACCCCGATTCGAATCCTCACTTTGTAAAAATCAATTTTATTACGTCATCGCTTTCGTGTAGAGCGAGAATGGTCCTCTGCAGGGCACGCATCCAATCGTTACACAACGCCTCCGAATCCGCTTGCAGCAAATGACTTCTGAACATTACAACGTTCAGAGTCACCTAGGGCATGAAATGACCTCATAGTTTCTAATTTCTTGAATTTAATGCTTTCGGAAGGATCTAAACCAGGACAGATGACGAGAATTTCGACTCAGAAGCCGCAGCTTTTTCAGCTCTGGGTTAACGGTTAGTGTTCTGTCACTGATAGATCCAGTTAAGACAAACTTGGCGGGCTAAGTACGTAAGCAAAAACGACCGTAACTATTTTTACACAAACTAAACAAGCTAAAATAGAAGTAGAGAAACCGAGAAACTTGCCGTGTAGGTGTGACTAGTTCAAAGCATCCGACTCTGTCAACTGAAGCCGGTGCCGGGCGAACCAGGCACAGCATGAGATTCTCCTCCATTACCGTCGGCTCCTCGGACTCAGCGGTGCGATGCGAGTATAACTGAAGAATTGAAGAATATGAACGTATATCTAACGAGGAGGATATAGCGCTGGAGTAGAAGTATACTAGGACTGCAGGCTTACCAGCTTATTATCCTTTATTTGAAACCAGCGACGATTCCAGGTTTTAAAAGCGTTAGAAGACCTCTTGTACAAATAGCCTTCCATCATGACATCCGGATCAGGAGGCATACCAGAAAAATGTTGGAACATTTCCTGAAACCAAAAATAATATTGAAAACAGATGAGGCGGGTAAGCTACTAAATTGATGGAAAGGTCCTAATAAGTATAAAAATTTGAACTCACTGCCTTCAATAATCGATTCACCCTATTATAAGGTTGGTGCAAAAGTTCTCAGACATTTGGGATACAAAACAGTTAATTTTATAATATCTGACCAATAGCGAAGGACCAATAGCGAAAACCGTTAATATCAATGCTCTTCCCTTCTCTATAACAATTTTTGACTGGAGCCGGAGATACCGGGGAAATCCTTTTCAAATTCAAGAAGTCGTGAATATCCGAGAACTTTTGCACCAACCTAATACCTGCACCATGCCAAAAATCTTCTACAAACACAACCCGCAAGGGGTTAAAGAGTTTCTCAAATCTATCTGGAGAGAAATACCCTGAATATTTCCAATCAAATCTCCAATATAAAACGCACCCAGTAAGGAAAGTATGTAGTAAGGAAAACATGGTACGAAAAAAAGGAAAAAAGAAAAAATAGCAGTGGTAGCAAATTGGTGAAACAGTGGCCAAAACTTGTAAGGAATCGGTAAACATGGATGAATTTTTAAAGAGAAAAACGTAAAAAGGACCGTAATGGAAAGGAGATTCAGCCGAGACTGGCACGGAACTAGCAAGGAACCCCGTTGCCAGATCTGAGTCAATATGAAAAGAGCAAGGTAAATAGAGCATGAATAGACGGTCAAGAGAGAAAAGTTGAGGCAAAGACTCTAAACGGTCTTATTGCAACTCAGACGGTGCTTTTCAAATACTATTGCAATGAAAAGAAAAACCTGACAGCGATTTCTCTAAAGAAAAAACACCTACACTGTCCGGCAAATGAATAGGAGCAATTTCAGAGGTGTAGAATTGAGCAGAGGCCTTCTTCGGTGCCGATCTCTTAATGGCGGGTCGGCGGCGAAGTTTCGGCTTTGTTTTCGAATCCGCATCTGATTTGAGTTCTTTGCACGACTTTGACCTTTCCAGATGGAGCGAGTCGCTAGTGCGTTTCTTCGGAGAATCACTATCGACGGCTGTTGACGAATAGCTGAAGCCACCTGACATTGACACTGTGCTTTTCTTCGACGGTGTTGCTGACACATCAGAGAGTTTTTTCGTTAACGATGAGGATTCATTTCGCGACCGCGGATTGCCGGCTCTGTCGTAGACTTTGATAGCCGGTGGGTCGAGACTGCCCTCGAAACAGTAGAACGTGGAATGTGCGGTCAGGCTGAGTTTGCTGAGCGTTTCCACCGTCTGCTTCCGGTCCATCGATAAAGAAAATATGAGTGAATATAGTGCAGTGGGTGAGGTCAACAGTTTCAGCAGGAAACAATGACGAGGATTATCAAGAGTTGCCGAAAATCAATACATCGCGATTCAGTCGTAAACCGACCGCCGCAAAGCATTCGATGAACTAAGCCCCCACTGGCGATGACTCAGCCCACTTTTCATACAAACAAAGTAGGCGAATTTGCCGCAACTTTCGAATACTGTTCAAAGTCGATGGCGAGAGATGGGAAGGAAGGTGTCAGGTAGGTAGGAACAGCAAGACAAGTGCGGAGAACTGGAAACGAGACAGTATTACGCCGGCGCAAACGTCGAAATAGGACATTAGATAAACGGCGGCATTGTTTCTGTGTTAATCGCTAGCCACAAAAACTTCTGGAGAACGTCGGAGATATAACTGAACTGGCCATAAAACTGACATCGAAAATTCTACGATACTACACCGAAAACTACACAACTGTCTTAGACAATAGAAAGCCTCCTTAAACAGAGGCAAGTTCCGCCTTCACATTCTTCGCTCTGGAACCGTTCTTTCTACCATATGAATTCTGTCCTCCTATCTTGATCTTTGACAACACTAACGCAGACTAAAAATGAGCCTCCCTTGATAAGCATCGCCTATCTCAAGTGACCCACTCATAAGACACATGAGCAAACTTCTACGCTAGTTATGGAACTTTACAAAAAATTAATAGGTTTTCTTGTTAATATTAAGGCACGATTTCTGACTTGTAGCAGTATGACAGTATTAGAAAACAATGTAGTAACAACAAAATAAAGACGTAAAAAGAGCAATTATAAAAATAATAGTAAAAAAGGATGACTCATTACCTTCGGAACGAGCGAATGGATGTCTTGCATTTTACGTTGAATCAGCTTGCTTTTTGCGGACAGAGCTGTGATGGAATCGGACACTGCACCATCGTCATGGGCAGTCCAGTCATCGAAGACGGCATGTCCTCGCGAGAAATACGACGATGTTTCGCGAATGAATGACCACAACTGGAATGAAATATTCTTGATAAAAACCGATTACATGTACTATATAGCTAAACAAGAAGAACTTCTAGAAAACTAATAGCGCTCACAGAAAGCTAGGCTGGCACAAACAAGGGTAACACAGGTGCTATCAGCTTATCAGCTCTCTTTGCTGCCAATTACAACTCAACCTTTGTAGAAACGTTCTTATATTGATCGCGAACTATTTGATTTCTTTCTTCCTAACCAGAAACATCTTTATCCAGATAAAGCAACTTAGGACTTCGCATAAAATAAGTCAATGCATGAGCGTGGACAACCACAAATTCTCCATCCTCAAAAAACAGCCGTATGCATAGGTATATTTAATTTCTTCAATAATTTCATGAGCCAGGATTTGGAACAATGAACGTTCAAATTGAACAAAAAACCCACCGCATCGATAATGAGATGATCTTTCTGAGCGTGTGCAATATTTATCTGCGCCACATAATCGAGTGTTGTGTGGGCGAAGCAGGCGCCAACCTAAAACCAGAGTAACAGCATGTTGAGTGTACAGCAATAATAAGTCAACATTTGAGAAGCCTGGAGACTTCTCAGCCCGACTGCAAAAGTAGGAAGCTAGCTGATTGGAAAAACTACTGTGAACTAAAGATTTTGCAGTTTTACCGCTGTAAGAGCATTCCTGCCATCAGCAGCGTCTGATGGACGAGTTCGAGTCGAAGCCGCGTTTCGAGACAGAGCCTCATCCATGCTGGTCGACATGGAGTCAAAATGGACACGAGCTTCTTGAACCTTCACCAGTTCCCTAGAAGTGGAAGGATTGAGGAGCTCCTGGGCCTCGGATTCCCACAGAAATACCGATGGTATGACTTACGTTTTCAGAAACGATGCGATAAGTCCGTACAGGTTCGTGCACGACTGCTCGTGATAGTCCCTCATGAGGCTGACCGTGCGGCCACATGCTTCTGACAGAGAATTGAGGGTTTTTTGAGCGAGTACATTGCCTGAGAAACTCTCCTCGAGCGAGTACAAAATACATCGTTGAAGTGATAATGAGTGAGATTTCTGAGAATGAGGAGTCTCTCCTCGCTCATCTGGTTGATAGCCACGGTGAGTTTACTGAAAATATACCGTTGAAGTGATGATAGTGAGTGAGACTTCAAGATAATGAATTAGACTTCAAGCGAGAGATACCATTCCCCAACGGCACTGTCGGTGAGTTTTCCTTTCAAGGAGGCGAAAGGGATGTGGCCCTTCACTAGACTAAGGGCCCTTACAGACCCGACGGCACGACGACGAGCATTCTCGTTCAACGCGGCCGACCGCGCGTCGCAAGGCGGTATCGATTAGAGCAATGCGGCCGCCGCAAACGTCGCGTTGGACGAGAATCGTATGTTTCGTCGTGTGTTTCGCTCAATTTCATGCTCAACGGCTAACTCGCCGCTCAAATTGCACGTCGTCGGGTCTGTAAGGGCCCTAATGGTATTTAGTCCTTCAGAAAATGCTGATTGTCCGCCCAGAGAACACGGAAATATTATCAATCCTCTCCAGTAAGCAATCATGTTAACGAATATATAATATTCGCAAGAAGTATAGGTTGTGAAGATGGAAACGGGAAGAAAACATTAATGATCAAAGAATCTTCCACTTTTGAAAATTACCATTGCAGTATAAAAACGATAAAAAATGAATATAAAATAAACATGGAACCCACTAAAATGTGGACATGTAGTTTCTGCTGTGCTCCGTCATACTCGTGACGTATTTTTGAATCTGAAAATTTGCAGACATTAACCGTGTTGGCTATAACAAGAGATAATCAGCTCCTGGAAACTCACCTCATTAAGCCTACTCTCTAGACGACTAAAGTGTTGCATGTGTTGGGCTAGCGCAGCACGAAACCTTGGCGAATCCTATGAAGGAGAGAATTTACACAATTCCAAGAAAAAAATCGGAATAAATTGATAACAGCTACACTAGAAGACTAAACTGCGATCTACTTTAAAAGAAAGGAAAATGGTAGCCAGTATTTCTTGAAAATCTTGAAATTTTTCCGCTAAATGATATATTTTAAAGCAGCTGTTGAGGCATGACTAGAAAAACTACTAGAAGGTGCATTACACTCCACCTGAAATATAAGTTGGAATCCGGTCAAGTTTAATCACCGCATCTCAAATATCCAAATTTTTTCCTCACAAAAAACGTTATTTAGAACCTTGAGACAGACCTTGATCGCTTCTGTGAACTCGATCGCCTCCGGATACGTGGCCATATTATTCCGAGGTGCCAACACCGCCGCCGTCATTTACCTGTAACAACTCAAAAAGTTAGAAAACAAAAAAACTAGACAGCGAAAACGAAGGAGAGATTTCTAGTACGAATGAAACGCTCGAATTTTACACGAATTATAGTTTTTTTTTTCTAACAACAGTTCAGAAAAGTTCTGCGAACGACACATATTAGTCTTTAATTACATGCATCGTAGTAAAATCGGCATTGAAAAGAAACTGCTATAATGCCACATCGAGATGCTTATAGTACTCATAATAAAAAATAAGATTAAATAGGAACCGGCAGCACAAAAGTGGAAACTTCGGCCAAGAA
The DNA here is from genome assembly GCA_030553155.1 of Nippostrongylus brasiliensis. Taxonomy (NCBI): domain Eukaryota; kingdom Metazoa; phylum Nematoda; class Chromadorea; order Rhabditida; family Heligmosomidae; genus Nippostrongylus; species Nippostrongylus brasiliensis. The sequence goes on from CP130733.1 coordinate 4,086,537, forward strand.
ACATGACAAATTATGAAGAAAAAATGATCTGAGCTGAACCTCAAATCGATGGTGAACGGATACGAGTGTTAAATGGAAAAATTCAACGAGAATATATATCTTGCAGAGGTCCAGGATGAATAAATCTAAAAACAAGGCTGTTTCTGTTCAACCGACATCTGTTAGCTCTAGGTTCCTATGGAAAAGAATCATGCATTAAACTTCGAAGTACTAAAAGGATATGAAAAGTCAGAGTAACATAAAACTTTAAAAATGTGCTCAAAATGTCAATTTTGTAATCGGAGCAACGAGCTCTTCAACAAATTCTGCTCATCTTTTTTTGTCTTTTTAGGTTCCTTAACAGAAATCGGCATAGAAACGGTGAAAGCGATGTTCTCTTGACTCTGGACAAAGCACAGCCGGTTCAATTCTGCTGCGTCAACACAAAAACCATACAGCATTTGGCGTTCTTTTTCTCATATCGAACGGATGCAATTAATCAACACGAATTAGCGTGATAAACCAGTCTGCAGCCATCCATCTCAAGCAGGTGCAGCAACAGGCTAGAATTACCGAGTCATTGATCAAAGTCCATAACTATCAGCAGTTTCCCCTGTTAGAAACATTCTCATCGGAGCCTTTACTTGTTTTCTTCTGAAGAGTACTGTAACGGCAAAGTTCAGTAAGTGTGTGTTCAGATGTTTTCCGATCAATCAATCACTGGACACAGGTGAGGTGACAGTTTTCATCCAGTTAGAAACCTGTTGAAGATTGCTGTTCAATGCCAACCGACAGCAAGTTTCATACGGCTAGAATGAGAAAGTATACGATTTTAGAAGTGAAAATTCAAACACAGCGAAAACTAAGCATATGGATAGAATCAAATAGAAACAAAATATTAATATAAACATAAAACCCTATCAATTCCTGTAAGAAATCCTGATAGCAGGCGGACTAGAAGCAAAATAAACAAGACTTTCACATTAAAACAGCAAAAAACAAACGCACAAAGCTAAAATTCCACATCGTAGGCGTGCGAATGCATAAATGAACAAGCATTTACATGTGACGTATAACGCGATTCCCATTACTATTATAGTAACACCAGATGACGACCGTAAATAGGACTAGACGCAAAGAATGAATAACAAGCCAGCCAGGTGGAATGGAACATGTAGATTTCACATAAAATATTAAAGGTAAAACATACTTACGGAATGATACCGAACTTCTTAACCATTTTGAGCTCACTACCTGTGAGATAATACCTCCAGTTTGAACCACACCTCACTTTGTTTAGAACCAAATACAATGGAAAGTTTTCAAGAAACTTCTCAAAAAGTTGCGATACTTCGATACCCCAACGCAACCATAAACCTGATAGTAAATATGAATAAAAATAAGATAAACGATAGAAAATTAAGGAAATGACAAGACGAGAAACTAAAGTGTAACGCGCTCGCGATCTGGCTTTGCGTGCCTCTGTGAAGCGCTGGGGCTAATCAAATTTCGTCAGCCTCCGCGACTCAGACTCCCTTCACCTTCCCACTCTAACAACTACGATCGCGGAACACCGAAACAGACGAGAAATGTCGTCAATTCGACAACAAAACAAAATATGCTCACGGCAAAACATTCGTAACCATGTGAATACCCGACTTTCTTGATATATTCACACTTTTGAAGCATCATTTTCTGAGTTTTCAAATGCATGGCGAAAACAAAAATAATAAACACCATATAATAATAATCAACTTGAATGATGGCTTAGGTGCAAACTTTTTCAATAGAATAATGTTTGTTTTTTATACGAATTTTTCGTCCGTTCAAAAAAAAAACACAAAATTGAACTTCTAGCTGGAGCAGTGCGTGACAGCGGAACAGCGGCACAAAATCAACGGTTACGCGCCGACATAATCTGAGATAAGAACCTGTCAAGCATTGACGACAACACTTGGGCAGAACGCTCTTGCGTAGCATTATCGACAAAAACTACTTTTTTATGGAACCTGCAAGAATCGAAAAATCTCCAAGAAAACAAAATGACTCACGGGAAGATAAATGTAGTACAACTAATCTTTTGTGAATTAAAATATGAATATACCTCTCTCCAGATGAAATATTCTGCTAGTTTTACCATTGTCCACCTACCTAATCGAACTCTTTTCCAAAGGTGATTCACCTATTCCCATCCTTTCGAAAACGCGTAAACTACGAACCCATTAGGATCGAAATTGAGGTTGACTTTAGGAGTATCCTTGACCTGCATTGTCTACTAAATAGTCTAAAAACGAGAGAGCAAACGGGGTTAACTGTCCTGGGCCCAGATTCATGAACGGATGAGCGGCCTCCGAAACCCCCTCAGCGATAAACCCGCTCTATACCATCGAGGTCTCCCAAACCCTGCCTCATCGCGAGGGGTGATAGACCCGCGATAAACCCCGATTAAACCCCGACGCGCGTTCACGAATCTCGGTTTGGTCGCCGTTCGTGGTATATGTCGACGTTTATCGGAGGATTACCAATAATGAATCTGGGCCCTGCTAGCCCAAAATGTTCATGGATCGGTAGCCGCTGTCGGTGGATGCACTAAAAACCCAGAAAAGTGAACAAAAATAGAGGAATACCATCCGCCCAGTAAGAAGGAGGAATGCGAAGCGTCACGAGCAATACACGAGCATGCTCGTCGGAACGCTAATTACGAGTGCTGTCGTCGGGAAAATAACTAATTACCACCAGCGTTAATTAGCGAACGCAATAGATTGGCAGTGAGAAAAAATATGCACATAGAGAATGAATTACAAGATCTTGGAATGAGCTACAAAGTGAGGAATTCATTTCAACATCGTAGTTTTTTGGCGTATTTTGACGAGTGGTATGTCACAGTGCAAAGCACGAAGTATAACTGAGCAAACAATTTCTCATCAAAAACAAACAATAAAAGTGAACACCAAAAATCCAGAGAATAACTGCTGACAGGAATATCATGGTTAGCGACATCAAAGCATTAGAACATAAGTAATAACATTGAAAACGTTAAGTTAATGCAAGTCAATTAACCATAACTGCTACACTAATCCTCGCCGGAGGCCCTTTGGAAGTAGATGAATGATAATGAAGGGTTAAAATTGAGCTGAGGTCCCCGATTGGAGACGGTGACGGATCAGAATAGCAAACGATTTCTTTGGATAATTATATAGCACACCTCATATGCAATCGAACGCTTTGAAAAAATGAAAGAACGAAGGGATGGGAACCTCCAAAATTCACCGGTCAGCGAAAAGCCGTCAGACGGGCCGTCTACGACAGAACGGTTCATTAACATGAAAAAAGTAATAAAAATAGCAAAATAGAAAAAGATACTTACGAAACGAGAGAATTCGCTGTTTTTCGTCCACCGGATTTCGAAACATCAAACCAAGAAGCTACTGCAACAATATAAAACGAAAAAATCACGCAGGCCTCTCCACCTGATTGAAGGTTGATTCTACCCCAGCAGCGGGATTCAGTGAGAGCAACTTGATATTCTTTTCAGCTGCTTTTACCCAAGCACATCAGATTTACAACTTTACGGCCTTTGAATTTGGAAGGAAAAACGTTCCCCTAGCAGGTAAGACGGAATCGCAAGTTGAAAAGAAGATGTGTGTGCTGCGTAACCGATAGGCTAGCAGCGCAAGATCGTCCGATAAAGTCATGGCAGGCGAGTTCACGTCCTTGATGATGCATTACATTTCTGATTCGACAGTTCACGTGACGCCTTTTCAGCGCCGATCACTGAAAACTTCCAGGGAACGTTAGATTTCTTGAGACACACCGCAATCCTGAAGAATTTCCAAGGACCAACTCAGAAACGGATCAGATTTTTTCAAGACGCGTATAATAAAATGAATAAACAGCAGCGAGTTTGAAAAAACAACATTGACAAAGTACTGTACACGATAGGAGAACTGCAGAATATGAAGTGTCCAAACTTACATTCCACGTTGAGCTTCCCATGACAAAATTGACACTCGGCAGGCAAATGAACTTTTGTTCCAAAACAACTCATGTTTGACTTCGTCCCGGCAGACTTCATTCAAAGAATGTCAAATAAATCGATGGTACGAATGAGAATTTTATTTGGATTTACTCATTTTTGAAACAAAGCCCCTTCTGATTCACTTAAATGAATTGGCTAAGTTGGTACCAGACTTGTCTGGGAAATTAAAGACACTGACTTGGTATAGCGGCTAGTTCACAAGACATTGTATAGACCAAACACGCATTCACCATGCCTCTACGATTCTGAATTGAACACGAATGCATGGCGCGTCCTTCGGGAACTGGTCAACGCCGACACCTTTACCTTTACCTTACCTTTTACGAAAATGGAGAGGATTGTAGGAACGACTTAAAGCAAGAATATGTAGTATTATTATATACGGAACGGATTGGTTCAGGCAGAGATATTGAAAAGAATAAAAGCAAGCTAATATTTGTTACCGATTGGGCCTGAGAAAACGCTGCATGAGGCGTTTTCTCAGGCCCAATGATTCATGAAGCGTTCCAATAAGGCAAAACAGATGGCGTTAACTCAAAAACAAGACTAGACGTTCGAGGTCTTTCTAGAATACAAAACCTTCATCGATAGAGGTAAGGTGGGGAAGCAAATTAAAGAGAGCTTTCTGAAAAGGAATACTACAAAAAGCATTACACAAATAGGCTTGTTCATCCACTACGGAGCAAACTAAATTGCACGAGATTGAAAACATGAAAACATGCGGTTAGCCAAAAATGAATACTAGTGAACTATAAAATCAAATAAAGCACATATCGAACGGTCTGCTGAAACCTTTACTTTATTCAAGCTTTCTATGCCTTCAGAATCCTTAAACTTTTTCCGACAAGTCCCAGTATGTGAATGTGAACACCTTCAATAAAATTCCCAAATCCTTTCATTACCAAATTCTGGTCGACTATTAAATGATTCTCTGCGAATAGAACCGGTTTCTCCGCTGTATGCCAGAAAATTGGTTAAATTACCAGTCGCAGTGTAATACAGGAAGGCATACCGCATGCACAAATGCTCCATGCGCAGAAATCTGTATCATAAACATCACTCGTAGCATCGTAAACCTAATTTTGCAATAGTAAACAAGCTTAGGTGAAGAACGGAGTAGATTCGGTGAAATTGAAGAATTGAAGTGCTCAATAACAGTAACTTGGCCAATTGGAATTGGTTGAAAATTTTGTGATGTACTTTTTCGCACTGAAAATTGCAAAAATCATGACTTCAGCGGATTTTTTTTCTGTCTCGGGTAATACGGCTGAAATGCTATGCAATATGAGTCGATATAGATAAAGAAGACCAGAGGTATGATGAATAGTGCAATATCGATACCGTTTTGGGGACAACAGGAATAAAATGCACTTTTGTCGCTCACCAGTCGGATATAACAAGCGATTCTTCGATACAATCGATGACAGAGCAGGTTCTTGCGACTAATGGTGACGAAGCCGCCGAATTACTCAACGACGCCGGTCTACAACTATTCTTCGATACCATCGGCGAAGAGCACCGGACTGCTGCCCGGAATCTCGGCGACTTAACAGCTGACATCGTTGTCGCAGGTCTCCCGGGCAACAAAAACTAACACGCGGCGAATCAAATTCTTTGTGGGATATTATTCGACAATAAAGAGCGAAGAATAAATGCGAATGCTTTGTTCGAAATGCCATATGTAAGCTAACAAGGAATACTCAATGGCAGCGCTACAAATACAGATTTCATAAAATTCTGTAACACTCCTCTTTAAAATCAGATCGACAGCATCACATTATACTACAGATTTCAAACGGAAAAGCTTATTTTCATGCATTTCATAGTACGTTCTCTGACAAAGCGTCCCAGGTGCTTTGAAACGTTGGAAACCAACAGTTTTCTACGACGCGAAACTCACCTTTCAATAAAACAGACAACTTCAAGACAAATCAAGGCACCAGTTCTGGAAAAAAGAGAGAATAAGAAGAAGGAAATCCGAATATTGAAAAAAGGGGACCAAGAAGTCACCTCCAGAACCGCAGTTCTTCAAGAAAAATTCGGTGTTCACATGCAATCATCATTACAAATACGCACAGATTCTGCTAATTCAAAAAATAGCAGAAGAGGAAATAAAAATCTTTACGGGTGACTTCGCACCAATATTCGAGCCTGCTCTTTTTTTCAAGCTCACAAGCAGCCCATCAGCTGTTCTCTGTCCGGAGTATGATCGCCTATAGTGCATATTTAGTAGAACCAACAACCCCAACCCTAGAAAAGAGGAAGGAATAATGCGTCAGGTTCAAAACCAGATCCATCGGAACAACCCCGCTACCTTCGCAAACTGGGCGGTTCAAAACCGGATAATCTCACCCATCCACCGCTGTCCACCGCAAAGTGGCGGCAAACATCTGGCAGAGAGAGAAAAACGAGCATGAACGCTAACGAGTGCTCGCTCTATCGACAAATGTTGTTAAACGTGGGTTCTTCGAATCCTAGGTTCACACTGAAGGTCTACAAGATTGCCCCTTTTGTACTCGTACGAAAAAAAACGAGCGAGTTGATTAGAAAAATTCAAGGAAATACTTACCCCCGCAGACTTGGTGCCCTCTTTCACAACAGTGATTTTAACTCAGGTACTGGGTATAACATCTTCCTCGATTTTAGCTGTATAAACTGAAAAATACGGGAACATCAAATTACAATACCAAAAACTACCAGAAGTCGAGGAAGGAATATGTACACTAATTGAGCTACTACTAAGATTCACAGCTAGGAATACCAAATGTGATGTACTATTTGAAGACTAATACATTCAATTCAAGCGAGCGTTTAAAAAAACTGTAGAAGAATACGTCAACAACGAGATTTTTCGTCGTCGATCAAGGAGAAATGGCAATACGACTCATGTGAACATGTGTAAAGGGCCATTAGAAACGACATTTTTCGGCCGTCGCTGAATGCGAAAACGTCAACCGTTAGTCTGAATGCTTTCAGATGTCATCCTGGACGAAAAAGCAGCACAATTGGCGCGAGCATACGTGACTATCCGAAGGCCAGCGATTGATTGTGATGTCGAAGCATATGGGGTGGTGTGGAGTGGATGGAATGTGGCTAGTAGGAGCGGGGAGACGAGCATAGTTTGAAATAAACACGACGAGTATATTGGATCGATCGGGCCGTTAAACAACATTCGGAGCGCGGCCGTGTAGGGAAGAAGAAGAAGGACCATCCGGGCGGACGATGCGGGGGGAGGGAAAACAGCGTGGTGGCTGAAAGAGGGTGAATGACCTCACCTCGCTCGCACCAGCGCCTTCGCATTCAAGTGGGAACGGCTAGCAGAACAACAACGAAATGCAAACAATTCGCGAACGGACGCGTGTGAGACCCGCAAAAGTGGAACCGGTCCCTTTATCCCTCGACCGTCACCGGACCTTCGGACTCCTCGAATGACCGCAAGAGACATCCTCCATGAGGGCTAGAAGGGCATGGAAGCAATAAGGTGACCCGAAAGTTCGTGTGCATTTCAGAGTCTGACTTCCTTTACTCATGACTCAAGAAAAACAAATAAATGACCAATAAGGTTATCACGGTTAAGAACAAATCTTTGCCAGCGATCCAGTAGAGAATTGTACTCAACCACGATAACATTAATGGTCTTTTATTTGTTTTTCTCGAGTTATAATTAAAGGAAGTCAAAATCCGAAATGCTCACGAATTTTTGGGTCACCCTAATGAAATGGGTATAATAGGACTGCTCAGAATAGGCCCGACCTGAGACGTGGGTTCGGATCCCGCCTGAACCACGATTTTTGCTATGGTCCTAGCACTGTCAATAACATTACTTCTAATGCGTAGGGACACTTTCTCAGTTTCTTGTTGGTTTGCGTAACAAATTTATCAGCATGGAAGTACATCATGGATAGGTTCGACCATTAACAAAAAATAATAATCAAACAAGATTAAAGCATCGGAAAATAAAAAAAAACACATAAACCATTACTTGCTACTTTGCAACAGTACCAGTAGTAGTCACTATAGCGAATCCCTCAGAGGAGAGGTGATAATATCGGGGAGATCTGACAAGACTGTAAAACTTACCAATGAGGTTTTTAGTGACGATATAACAAACAAACCAAAAGCGTAGCCTTCTCATTCACGCTTGGCACATATGATTCATAAAAACATCCAAACATAATTTTATTTTTAAAAACATTCCAAACATAAAACATAATTTTTGTGCGTCTCAAGAATAGAAGTTACTAAAATGAAGAAACAGAAATAGATAGAAATATATGGTCTACAAAATACAACTTCGCAATAAATGCTGCACATGAAGAAAAATTGTAACAAATTCCATGGGTTAAACAAATGAAACAGCTAGACAACAAAAAAGTTTTCAAAACAACTTTTCCTACAGTGAAGAAAGGAAAATAGTAAAACTTGCAACTCCTGTGGTTAGAACGAAAAAAATGAATATAGCTGAGTTAATCAACCCGATTTTTGAGAAATATCTTTCGCTCAGAAATTCGAGTAAAGTGAGGCGACATTTTTCTATTCTGGAAAGACGTCAGAAACATGCAACTCCTACTTGTTGACTAATTGTAAGTCAAATCTCACAGGTAGCTACTCACTTTCAACATATCTTACCAATTCTATGATAGTACTCACCGCCCTTGTATTCCCTTTGTCAAATACATTTACACAGTGCCGCTGGTTATTTTTAGAAACCACTCAAGTAATGGAGAATAACAGATAACCATGGAACTCATAATAAAAGGAAACCATTAATTAATCTTATTTCAAATCCTACGGTCCTGTGATTTTGAATTGCGGCGCATGCGTCGCGATCTGTATTCGAGCGCGTCAGACTAGAAATTTCAACAAAGTGTCGTAAAATACGGCCGGTTGTTCACTTATTCTGCGTCCTCTACAGCGAGTTTGACGCCTAATTTTTCGTGTATTTGGGTTTCTATTGATTTGCTTTGATTTTCCTTTTTGTTTTATGGTTAAACACCTTCGAAATGTGACAAAATGCTGTTGGCTATTAGTATATCTTTTCAGGTTCCGGGAAAGCTCATAGTTTGAGCGGAATTCTTTTCACTGGTCTGTTTTTTCTATCTTTTAAAGTAACAGTAGTATTTGTCTTTGAAATCCGTGTGGTACAGGTTGTTTCTTGCTTGTTCCTTCTAATATTTCAATGCTCATAAGCCGGATTAGCGCGTGGTGCCTTTCTATAGAAAATCTATAAGTGGAATCTATACGCGGTTTCTTATCATCTATTTTAATTTGTTGTGAAGTCATTGCCCGTCCTCATCTTAACTATTGGCCTTTCAACGAGTCTTGAGGGCCCTTCCGAAGCTCCGTGTACCATTTTTCGTGTGTAAACATCAGATAGTGTCTGCTGTACTGATAAACAACCAGAGCTGTAACGTAAACAGTTGTCATAGACATCTGCAATGCAAGATCTGAGTTGTTATTCGAGACCATCGAGTGATAAGGTCCAGGGATGATGCAGAAACTATTATAGAGGTCAATTTCTTATTTTTTACAAACTGACTTAGTATCTATAATTAATTCACGTGCTTGCCGGTGGTGTACCATTTGCTGAATAAACCGACGTCAGTCGTTCCATTTTCTATTTACTTTATTTGATGACAGTAGCAAGGTTTCTAAATCATTTTAACCCATTGACATGCAGTATGAGAGCGTGGCATTAATTGTTTCATAAGAATAATTTTTCTGTGATATTAAAAAACTTCCTCATGCTGCTGCATGCTTGAAGTGCCGTTTGTTTGTTCTCTAGGGACTACGTCCCACGAAACCCAAAAGTGTAGTTTCTATTTACCAAGAGGTACGAGTCCCCTTTGGTGCGGTGCAGTAGACCCCGTGGAGGTTTCTAAATCAATTTTCAATATAGGGTTAATATAGCAGACTTTTAATTTAGCCCTAATTTCTGACTTATTTATATTTAAATTATGTTATTCTACGCTGTGCATACGAAGTGTATATGTGTCTTGCCATAGATAGGAAGAAGAAAAGTGATGATCACAAATCTACCTTCTGTCTTTTGCTACTTTTTTGTTACTCCCGTAGAAATCTATCCCTCGTCCACTAGGAATTTAACCCAGCGGAGGTCTTCGAAACGCTGTTATTATCGGCCGGTGTCTGCCGCTGGTACTACGCTACAGAATATGTGTTCTCTGATAAGTGATACTAGTACTTTGACTGATTCGTTGCCGATATCACGCTGTCGGAGCTGACTCGTCACAATCCAGCCACCGAACTCCGTAGAATAGTTGAGCAAGGATATCAGAAATTTTCTCTTGTGGTGAGCTAGATGAATGTCCAACTGCGGCTCTACCTTCCAGTTAAGAGTATTCATGTATTTTTTACAGTCATCGCAAAATTCTAGCTTTATTACCGCTTTTGGCGGATTCCTATTAAGTATACTAGACGATGTTGTAATGATGGTACTGGTGTCATCACAAAAATCATTAGAACATTTTTTCGAGCATAATTAGTGTTCAGGTGATTCCTCTTATACGAAAAGTGCCAAGGAGGTGGTTTCTGGGGTCTAGATCCCAGAAAACCAACGGTAGGGCAGGGTTGAGAATGAGAGTTTCTTCACGGTGCCAACGTGCTACGTACCTGGTAACGGAATTTATCGCTGCTACCTGTATGTAAAAACTTCTTATCACTGTCGGTGTTTATGGAATCGGACTGCTGTCGCTGAATTTCGCTCTTTTGTCATGGTTTTCCGAGAAACTTCCCTCGTGGCCCAATTGCTGTTTGATTTAGTTGTGATTGGGATTCAACGTCCATAGGAGCTCTCGTTTTTCTTGAATGTCTTCAGCTTTGAGTTGTAGTCTTGTTGTCGTTGTTCTTTTCCGCGGCTCCCGGCCCAGGTAGTCCATTTCTTTACCACTGATGGTATATTTTCAGAAATGTTAGCTCGGAACAGCATTGTCGGAAGCCGTGCGCTTAGTCTGTCTGCATCTATTAGGAACAAGGTAAGTACATTTTGTTTCAAATTTTCCTAGTTTCGTCCTTGAAATTTATGTTCTGTCCTCACAGTTGGCTCCACACTAACCCAACTGTAAGTTCTGCATACTGCGGAGGCATACTGTTAATCTTATAGTCGGTTCTTGAATTTGCTCCTGCGGACCTCTAACGGTCGGCTCCTGCCTCATGATCGAAGTTCAGTCATTTGAACGCCAGTTATTGAAATTTATAGCCAGAACGATGGGCGTTCACCTTGCGTGATAATGAGCAAGCATGGCGTTATCGCGTATTGTCTTCCTGGTCCCATTTGTAGTTGGTGTTCCGACACCCTCGGCTGAAGTTCTGAACAACATTTTTAGAATTTTTGCTGTTTTTTTGCATAAGTTCTGTTCTTTAATTTAGTTCAGACAAACAATTAAAGAAACGAAATTGAGCCTGTAGTATACAAAACCTTCCATTTATAAACATTTGTCTGTAAAATCTTTCGGGAGTTTCAATTTTTCTAGTTGATTTTTCATCAAGTTTATAGTGTTTTTGCAAAATTTCAGGAGGTATTCATCGTAGGTGCGGCTCGCACACCGATTGGATCATTCCGATCCCAGCTAGCCACCGTACCAGCACCACAGCTGGGAAGTGTAGCAATAAAGGCGGCAGTTGAAAGAAGTGGTGTGAAACCCGAAAATGTTCAAGAGGTTAGTATTTATTGCATGATTCGGTTGCTTACAAATGCACAATTTCCAGAACCCATCCTATTCAAATTTCATACTTTTTACCTTATTTCCTGCCTACAACTTTTCAAGCAACTCTTCAGAGATGAGGTTTCTTCCTTGAATCACAGTCATTTTTACCAAACGATGGCTGGTCTTCTTCACGGATATCCTAAAATAGAAGAAGCAATTGATCTCAAGTCCATTTTTGCAGGTATACATGGGACAGGTGTGCCAAGGAAACGTTGGGCAGGCTCCGGCAAGACAAGCCGCTCTTGGAGCAGGTACGCCCTTATTCAGTTCCTTGGCTGTTGAAAAACTTAGATATCAACGTTTCAGGTTTGAAAGTGTCCACAATCGTCACAACCGTAAATAAAGTCTGTTCTTCTGGTCTTAAAGCTATCATGCTCGCTGCACAGCAGATTCAAACAGGGCAACAAGATGTGAGAGCATTAATGCAATTTAATTTGACACTGAGTTTTTTATTTTTTAATCAAATTCCGTTTTCTGTGCGCAGGTTGTCATCGGAGGCGGTATGGAGAGCATGTCACAAGTTCCATTCTACATGCCTCGTGGTGATACCGGCTATGGTGGACTTCAATTAGTGGTTAGTTCAACACCCGGTTTGTAGCTTGGAGTGTCGTTATTTTTTACAAATTCGTCTTCATTCCATTAATGATCTATTCTAACAAAATCGTTTTGTAGGCTGTTTTGGTTGTTTTTTATATTATTCATGCTCAGGATGGAATTGTGAAAGACGGTTTGACCGATGCTTACGACAAGTGTCATATGGGTAACTGTGGAGAGAAAACAGCAAAAGAACTCGTGATCTCCAGAGAAATGCAAGATGAATACGCGATTGGAAGTTATACGAAAGCTGCAGCCGCATGGAAGGTACGTCATGCGTAAATGTTTACAGTTAAATCGATATTATTTTTATTCATTTATTTGTCAGAATGGAATCATGGCACCAGAAGTTGTTCCTGTCACGGTGAAAACTCGCAAAGGTGATGTAGTAGTGGACAAGGACGAGGAGTTCACGAAGGTGAATTTCGAGAAGTTGAAACAGCTTAAAGCTGTCTTCCAGAAAGGTTAGTGGTTTGAATAGAATTCGAGTTTTTTTCTTTTTTTTTTCAAAAAAGTTTTCATTTAAGATGGGACCGTTACCGCTGGAAATGCGTCAACTTTGAATGATGGGGCAGCGGCAGTGCTCTTGGCCAGTGCCGATGCTGTGAAGAAGCACGGATGCAAGCCTCTGGCTAAAATTCTCACATTCGCTGACGCCGCTACTAATCCACTCGACTTTGCTATCGCTCCTCCTCTTCTTGTACCAAAGGTTTGCTTTTATCCTATTTTGTATTTGAATATTTTTGGTGCTAGATATTTTTGCTTCGACAGTTTATGAGATTGTTCGGGTTTTTAACCTTTTTCATTCCATTTCAGATGCTTACTCTATGGCCCTTGTTATACCTTCGCTCGTGGTGTGCGTCAGCTGCTTGCGAGCGGTGAGCGCCCAGCCGCTAACCTCAGACGCTGAGCACGCGATGCACGCACGCACGCGCCCGAAGCAAACAGAGCAATGCGCGAGGTGATCGACCCACCCCAGCGAAAGGGTCAATCGCAGTGCAATGCGCAGCGACGAGAGCGTGGAAGGTACGCGAGCGTGTGCATAACAGCCCGTGAGCGTCACCACGCCAGCGTCACCGTGATAACTCGTACAAACGTGTCTGGCCCCACGGTGTCTGATACTGAATGGACGAGTTACGCTGGGGGGTGAGCGAAGGTATAACGACCAGCCAGCACGAAACTAAATAATTCAAAAATGTGTCAAATTGAAAGTCAAGTTATTTAGATGCTCCAAAGTACTGGTCTGAAGATGACGGAAATTGACCAATGGGAGGTGAACGAGGCGTTCTCCGTTGTAGTTCTAGCATTCATCAAACAGGTTGGATGTGATCCAGAGAAGGTTAACCCTCATGGAGGAGCCGTATCCATTGGTCATCCTATTGGGTAAGTGGTTTTGGTGATCACTTTCATCGTTTGATTCAATTAGTCAGTGGTCTTACGCGGTGTATTCTTGCCAGGGATGGGTAAGATGCCAGTTTGATTAAATCTAGTGCTAAGAATATGCGTTAGATCATATTTTCAATACAATTACTTCTAGAAATTATTAAAAATTGGTTATTTAGAATGTCGGGTGCCCGTCTTATCACTCACCTTGTGCACACACTGAAGCCAGGTCAGAAAGGTTTGGCCGCTATATGTAATGGTGGAGGCGGTGCCAGTGGAATGATCATTGAGAAGTTGTGAAGCGCGGCAGTAGCTCCTTCTGCATTTCGCTAGGTTCTGTAGTTTCAGATTGTCCTACTAACTTTTTTTTATAATTTTTGTATAGTAGTAGATCTACTAACTTCTTTATCGCATATCACTTTATTAGTGCCAATTTGTTGTGGTTTCATGTTGAGATGTTTTATACGAGATGGGTGATACACTCACTACTCGTACACCGGTGCTTTTCTCTTCTCAATAAAGATGACTATACCCACATGTTTTCCTGCCGGCACTGGCTTTACCTCTTCCATTTGTCGTGGGAATGGTATACCCTGGATGCATTTTATACTTGAAGCTTTGCATGGTTCTGTAATCTGTGGTGGTTTTGATTGTTTTCTTCTAACTTGCAGCTTCTATATTTCAGGTTAAGTTAGCGTCGACGAGTATCGGTGACCGGTTTCCGATACTGTAGAGATGTCTTCTGATAAGGTGATCGTGTTTATGCTGTGGAAACTTTTGAATTTCACTTTCATTTTCCTTCGTGGTGTCCAGTTTGTTGGTTATCGTTGTTTGAAGGTTTTCATTCTCGCTGGAGCAAGAACACCAATAGCTTCATTTCGTGGTTCTTTCGCGTCTGTCAGTGCTGTTGAACTGGGTGCTATAGCAGCGAAAACTGCTATTGAAAGGGCAGGTAGCGTCAGTCTTCATAATTTTATTATTTATTATAAATTTATTATAATGTTAACCGATGAATCTCTTGTTTCGTCGGTGATGTGTTAGTGATGTTTCTAAAAGTATCTTGAGTTTTTTTTTCGTAAGTACATTGTAAGTACATTGTACATTGTAAGTACATTGTAAGTACATTGTACATTGTAAGTACCTCGAGGACAATTGTATCTCTTCCCCAAAATATAGTCTAAAATTATAAGCATTTCGTGCATTTTGTCATTTTTTGTGCTACTGGGTGCTTGTTTATAGGAGTTGCACCAGAAGACATAGAAGAGTCGTTTGTGGGATCGGTACTCACGGCGAACTGTGGTCAGAATGTCGCTCGTCAGGTAGCAATTGCCGTTGGTAAGCGGTCGAAACCTTACATTTTCGTTAAATCACGTTTTTAAACTTTGGCTAAAGAATATGACGTCATGAATGATTTTTATGAATTCCCAAGCGGTTTTTTCATAGCGGAAAGGACATAATTGTTAACTTAAAAATTCTATTGCATTTGAAATGTTTGATCCTCTCTTACAGGAATTCCGAAGACCTCACAAGCGGTAACCATCAACAAAGTTTGTTCGTCGTCTATGAAAGCTCTGGCGTTAGCTGCACTCTCATTGAAATGTGGTTACAGAAGAAAAGTACTCGTTGCGGGTTGCGAGAACATGAGTCAGGCATGTTCATTTCCATTTCTCTGCTTCTAACTCCTCTTTTCCGAAGCGTAAGGTCAACATTGTCTTCTTTTTGAGGTCCCTTTCTATCTACCTCGAGGAGAAATCCCTTATGGAGGAACTAACATCCTGGTAGGCGATATAGTGTTGTAGTTATGATTCTATGCTATGTTAAATGCTACATTAAAGGATGGAGTTGCAAAAGATGGTCTGGAAGATGCTATGCTGAAATCTCCAATGGGATTGTGTGCGGAGAAATCTGTGAAGGTACGGTTGCTCATTGTTAATGTGCTGTTGAGCCTATCAGCAGATATCTTCAATATTCCGACTCTGTTTGTTCAGTGTTCTTTCTTGCTCTTCTCATCTTTTCCTTCTGTTTCTCTTCCTTTCCTTCTTCACTTCCGGTTCAGCTTATGCTGAAAACATCTTAGCAGCCAAATCATTTCGAAGGACCAGCTTGGAATTTGGTGAAAAAAACGGTTCTGCTGCGTTTCGCATTCGCGACAGGACCCACCTTTGGAAATTTGCCAAATGCCGGAAAGGATCAATGAGTGCACGATTTTGGGACATTTTGTGTATATTACGTTGTTTTGCACAACAAAGTCTTCCCGATGGCTCAAAGCACTAGAGGGTCTCAAGAGAATATCATACCATAAAGACAGTCAACAATCTCAACACAAGATGTCCACATTACGCCGAAATCGAATGGAATAAGGAAAAAATCCAAAATTCACAGCTGATTTGGTGGTCTTATTCTGCCACATTCGCGATAAGACCCACCTCTGGAAATTTGCCAAATGATGAATCGGATCAATGTGAGCACGATTTTGGGCCTTTTTTGGGTGATTTGCGTTATTTTGCAAAACAAAGCCCTCTCGTTGGTTCAAAGTACAAGGGGGCCTTAAGAGAAAATCATACCACAAAGACAGGCAACAATCTCAACAAAATGTGTCCACGCTACGCCGAAATCTAAGAAAATAAGAAGAAAATATTAAAATTACCAGCTGATTTGATGGTCTTATCTTGCCATACTCGTGACAGGACCCACCTCTGGAAATTTGCCAATTGGCCGATCCGATCAATCAGCGCATTATTTTGCAAAACAAGGCCTCCTCGATGGGTCAAAGCATTAGAGGGTCTCCAGAGAAAATCATACTACAAAGATGGCCAAGAATATCAACAAAATATAGCCACATTATGCCAAAAAATAACGGGAAAAGATAAAATACAACAATAAGCAGCTGATTTGGTGGTCTGGCAAGATGCCAAAGCAGAGTAGCAGAGTTCTGTCTGCTTATCTCAAACTCTCAGGTTACGTCCCCGGTTATGATTTTTCCGTAATCTCTCATCGACTCTGTCGTCTGGTTCTAGCCCTTAACCGCAACGCATGTGCGTTTCTCGGGCTGCGTCGCGTGTTTGCTGTGGAGCGCCAAATCTCACTGTTTACAGTGATCGTGTTCGAAATTGTCGGATAAAGTATGGTAGGGGTCATTATCTTGAACATATCACACTCATATCAATCCCTCAGGTGCTTTCTATTATATAGGAGTTGATAGTGGTGTTTAAACGATAGTACTCCTTGCAATAGCTCCACAATTTCGAAAAAATTGCTGTAGCAATGAGATTTTGCGCTCTAAAGCAAACACGCGACGCAGGTTGATAAACGCACATGCGCTGCGGTTATAGGCTAGAACCAGACGACGGAGTCGATGAGAGATCGTGCCAAACCATGGGAATTTGAGATGAGCAGGCAGAGCTCTGCCGCTCTGCTTTGGCATTTTGCCAACCAGCTGGAGACGATGTCTATTTTAGGATTTTTTCGTTTTTGCTCTTCAATTATGACTTCATTGTCTGCATCTTTTGTCGTTTCTCCTGATTTGATACAGAAAAGCGTTGGAGCAACATCGCTTGCCTTAAAATGAGCTGTTGAAGCAAGTTTAAAGCTTTTTATCAACCGTCGATGACTTTGAAGACTCTGATTTTTCTCACTGTTGTTTACCTTTGCGGTTATCCAACGCTGTTGCAAGATTGTTTGAAGTTCGCTGAACTGTTTCTAGTTTTGCTGTTCGATCGACGAAGGCAAAATTATTCGGACGCTCGGTAGATAATACGAGAGAGTGTCTGTGCGCTTTTCTTGGATGATTCACTCGTTTTTGTCATTTTCTCTTCATTGTGCTGGAAGCGGAACTATAATACCACTTGACAAAAAAAACAAAAACAAATTGCATTGGTATCCGGATGGAAAATGAGAAAATGTGTTAAACTGCAACTGATTTGCCCCATTGATTCATGTGTGATTTGCCATTCAGTCGGTGCAGTGTCCGTAGATGTACCTCCTTCTATCCGAATTTTCTAGAAGCACTTTTGCAAATGTGTTACAGTCATCATGAAAATGTTGATACTTTGTGAATGTTGGCGCATCCAAGGTTATATAGTTCTAGGATTACAACATCAGTCGATCAGCTCAGGATGAGTTTGCCGTTCAGAGTTACAAGAAAGCCGCAGCTGCCTGGAAGGTGAGTTGTATAGTAATTCGTAGCCGCAATTACCGTTTGAATCTTCTTACATCCTTATCTATGGTTTTAAGGTGAAGTTCCAGTAATGAACGGGTAGAACCTAACTATGGATTGATTAGTTCGATGAAATTTTGTTTCAAGGCGGATCCAGAGTTTGGTCTCTTCGCTGAAGAGGTTATTCCAGTCACAGTGAAACCGAAGAGGGGCGCAAGCTTTGTGGTGTCCGAAGATGAGGAATTCAAGAAGCTAGTCGAATCCAAGGTACTTCAAATAACACCCAAAAGCCATTATTCAGTCTGAACAATCGAATTTCACAGGTTTTTGCAATTCATAGCGTCCTTCATGTCGTGAAATTACCGTTTGAATCTTCTTACATCCGCATTATCTATGGTTTTAGTTCTGTGCACGTTCATTTACGCCAGCCTTTCTTACCTTTTACACACAGCCGCCAATTCAAGACTTCGAAGTTCTAATGAACGGGTAGAACCTCAACTCCGCGAATGATTAGTTCGATGAAATTTCGTTTCAAGGCGGATCCAGAGTTTCTTTGCTTTAGAACGGTCTCTTCGCTGAAGAGGTTATTCCAGTCACAGTGAAACCGAAGAGGGGCGCAAGCTTTGTGGTGTCCGAAGATGAGGAATTCAAGAAGCTAGTCGAATCCAAGGTACTTCAAATAACACCCAAAAGCCACGTTTCAGTCTGAACAATCGAATTTTACAGGTTCCCACACTGAGTGCGGTGTTCGTAAAGGACGGGACGGGAACTATCACTGCAGCTAATGCATCGTCGCTCAACGACGGTGGAGTTGCAGCTGTCGTTGCCAGAGGCGACGAAATACCCCAAGGTCGGTCTTGAGTGCTCAAATTGCACTTTTTTTTCTAAATTGCATCGAGAATTGTCGTCTAGGTGTCACTCCTCTCGTAGAAGTCGTTGCTTTTGCTGAAGATGGAGGAGAGCCGGTCGATTTCACCGTCGCCCCTATCGGGGCTGCGAGGAAGGTAAATAACCCACAAAGAAATTTTGGTGAAACGGTTTTAAGAATAGTTAACCATGTAAATTTTTTGCAGCTTTTGGAACAGGCAAAACTATCTACCTCCGACATAGCACTGTGGGAAGTGAATGAAGCCTTCTCAGCCACTGTACTGGCGTTCATTCAAGACCTGAAATTGGATCCGGCAGTTGTGAACGTGAAAGGTGGAGCTGTTGCACTTGGGCATCCACTGGGGTAAGTTTTCTCCTAGGGGTTGTAACTTTTTATTCCTCTTCCCCTTTATGCTCGAAAGTTTTTTTTGTGATTTAGAATGTCTGGACTGCGAATTGTGCTCTCCTTAGCCTACTCCCTGTCACCTGGCGAACTCGGCGTTGCAGCCATCTGCAACGGGGGTGGAGAGGCAATGGCGATGTTGTTGCGTAAACCACTATGATGGTAACATTCCTTCGTGCAACAGTTTTGAGTATAGTTTGTTATGCTGAAAAGACTGTGTAGGTTCAACCTCTACTTATATTGCACATCGTCATTTTTTTATTCATCGTGATTGTATTAACTGGGTAATTGATGTGATAACATAATGCCGTAAATAAATGGTTTGCATATTTTTTGGCATTCTAGAACTTATTCTTATTCTATTCTTGTTCTTCTTTTTCCTTTCAGCGTTTGATATTACATTTCAGCTGGATGAGTATAACCTTAGGCGTGCCACTTCGCCGTCTTTGAGAAGTAGAACGACCTCCCAAAATTAGCAGACTCTCGTTCTGGTTCACTCACGACAGGACCCACCGTTGGAAATTTGCCAAATGCCGGAAAGGATCAATGAGCGCACGATTTTGGGACTTTTTTCCTGTATTTTACGTTGTTTTACAAAACAAAGTTTTCCCGACGGCTCAAAACGCAAGCAGGTGCCAAAAGAATACTGTACCATAAATAAAACCAGAACTCTCAACAAAATATGCCCACAGTACGACAAAATCCAAGAAATAAGTTGAAAATCCAAAATTCACAGCTGATTTGGTGGTCTTATTCTGTCACATTCGCGACAAGACCCACCTCTGGAAATTTGCCAAATGATGAATCTGATCAATGGGAGCGCGACTTTGGGCCTTTTTTTGGTTATTTGCGTTATTTTCCAAAACAAAGACGATAGCAATTGAGATTTTGCGCTCCAAAGCAAACACGCGACGCAGAGCAACAAACGCACTTGCGCTGCGGTCCTAGGCTAGAACCAGACGACGGAGTCGGTGAGAGATCGCGACAAACCATGGGAATTTGAGATGAGGAGACAGAGCTCTGCCGCTCTGCTTTGGCATTTTGCCAACCAGCTGGAGACTGCTATTTTAGGATTTTTTCGTGTTTGCTCTTTAATTGTTACTTCAATGTCTGCATTTTTTTGTCGTTTCTTCTGATTTGATACAGAAAAGTGTTGGAGCAACATCGCTTGCCTTAAACTATTTTTTTACGATAATACGAGAGTCTGTGCGTTTTTCTTGGATGATTCACTCCTTTTTGACATTTTCGCTCTATTCTGAAAAAAAAAAACGTCACGTACTGCTGGAAGCGACAATATGATATCATTTAGCGAAAATAAAACAATCTGCATTGCTATCTGGATGTAAAATGGAAAAATGTGTTAAACTGCAGCGGATTTCCTTCCCATTGATTCATTTGATGTACCGTCTAGTCGGTGCAATGTCCATAGATGTACCTCCTTCTATCCGAATCTCCTTAATGAATATGTTACAGTCATCACGCAAATGTTGATACTTATTGAATGTTGGCACATCCAAGTTTATGTAGTTCAAGGATTACAACAGCAGTCGATCTGCTCAGGATGAGTTTGCCGTTCAGAGCTACAAGAAAGCTGTAGCTGCCTAGACGGTAAGTTTATAGTAATTCGAATAGTCTTTACAATTTCCTTTGAAGCCAGCGATCCAATTCACAGCCCGTTGTGAAGTTACCGTTTGCATACTCATACATTCGCATTATCTATGGTTTTAGTTCTGTGCACGTTCATTTACGCCAGCCTTTCTTACCTTTTATACACAGCCGCCAATTCAAGACTTCGAAGTTCTAATGAACGGGTAGAACCTCAACTCCGCGAATGATTAGTTCGCTGAAATTTCGTTTCAAGGCGGATCCAGAGTTTCTTTGCTTTAGAACGGTCTCTTCGCTGAAGAAGTTATTCCAGTCACAGTGAAACCGAAGAGGGGCGCAAGCTTTGTGGTGTCAAAAACAAAACCCTCTCGTGGTTCAAAAGCATGGGAAGGTCTTTAGAGAAAATCATACCACAAAGATAGCCAACAATCTCAACAAAATGTGTCCACGCTACGCCGAAATCGAAGGAAATAAGGAGAAAATATTAAAATTACCAGCTGATTTGGTGGTCTTATCTTGCCATACTCGTGACAGGACCCACCTCTGGAAATTTGCCAATTGGCCGATCCGATCAATCAGTGCATTATTTTGCAAAACAAAGCCTCCTCGATGGGTCAAAGCGTTAGAGGGTCTCCAGAGAAAATCATACTACAAAGATAGCCAAGAATATCAACAAAATATAACCACATTACGCAAAAATAACGGGAAAAGATAAAATACAACAATCAACAGCTGATTTGGTGGTCTGGCAAAATGCCAAAGCAGAGTAGCAGAGTTCTGTCTGCTTATCTCAAACTCTCAAGTTCCTATGATTTGCCGCGATCCCTCATCGACTCTGTCGTCTGGTTCTAGCCCTCAACCGCAACGCATATGCGTTTCTCGGGCTGCGTCGCGTGTTTGCTGTGGAGCGCCAAATCTGACTGTTCACAGTGATCGTGTTCGAAATTGTCGGATAAAGTATAGTAGGGGTCATTATCTTGAACATATCACACTCAGATCATCCCTCAGGTGCTTGCTATTATATAGGAGTTGATAGTGCTGTTTAAACGATGGTACTCTTTGCTATTGCTCCACAATTTCGATCTTTTTTGCGTGATTCACGTTATTTTGCAAAACAAAGCCTCCTCGATCGGTCAAAACCTTAGAGGGTCTCTGGAGAAAATCACACCACAAAGATAGCCAAGAATCGCAACAAAATATGACCAGATTACGCCAAAAATAACGGGAAAAGATAAAATACAACAATAAGCAGCTGATTTGGTGGTCTGGCAAGATGCCAAAGCAGAGTAGCAGAGTTCTGTCTGCTTATCTCAAACTCTCAGGTTTCCATGATTTTCCGTAATCTCTCATCGACTCTGTCGTCTGGTTCTAGCTCTTAACCGCGACGCATATGCGTTTCTCGGGATGCGTCGCGTGTTTGCTGTGGAGCGCCAAATCTCACTGTTTACAGTGATCGTGTTCGAAATTGTCGGATAATGTGTGGTAGGAGTCATTATCTTAGACATATCGCACTCAAATCAATCCCTCAGGTGTCTTCTATTCTATGGGAGTCGATAGTGGTGTTTAAACGATAGTACTCCTTGCAATAGCCCCACAATTTCGAAAAAATTGCTGTAGCAATGAGATTTTGCGCTCTAAAGCAAACACGCGACGCAAAGCGATAAGCGCATATGCGCTGCGGTTATAGGCTAGAACCAGACGACGGAGTCGGTGAGAGATCGCGACAAACCATGGGAAATTGAGATGAGCAGGCAGAGCTCTGCCGCTCTGCTTTGGCATTTTGCCAACCAGCTGGAGACGATGTCTATTTTAGGATTTTTTCGTTTTTGCTCTTTAATTATGACTTCATTGTCTGCATCTTTTGTCGTTTCTCCTGATTTGATACAGAAAAGCGTTGGAGCAACATCGCTTGCCTTAAACTCAGCTGTTGAAGCAAGTTTAAAGCTTTTTATCAAACTTCGATGACTTTGAAGACTCTGATTTTTCTCACTGTTGTTTACCTTTGCGGTTATCCAACGCTGTTGCAAGATTATTTGAAGTTCGCTGAATTGTTTCTAGTTTTGCTGTTCGATCGACGAAGGCAAAATTATTGGTAGATAGTACGAGAGAGTGTCTGTGCGCTTTTCTTGGATGATTCACTCGTTTTGTCATTTTCGCTTCATTCTGAAGAAAAAACGTCACGTACTGCTGGAAGCGACACTATAATATCATTTAGCGAAAAAATGCATTGGTATCCGGATGAATAAACGTTCGCTGGATGAGAAAATGTGTTTTCTTGGATGAACTGTCATCTTCGCTTTATTCTGAGGAGAAAAACGTCACGTACTGCTGGAAGCGACACTATGGTGTCATTTAGCAAAAAAATAATCTGCCTTGTTATCCGAAGAAAATGAAAGTGAGAAAATATGTTAAACTGCAACTGATTTCGTTCCTATTGTTTCATGTGATGTGCCGTCCGGTCGGTGCAATGCCCGTATATATACCTCCTTCTATCCGAATTTTCTAGAAGCTCCTTGGTGAATATGTTGCAGTCATCATACAAATGTTGATACTTTTTGAATGTTGGCGCATCCAAGGTTATATAGTTCTAGGATTACAACATCAGTCGATCTGCTCAGGATGAGTTTGCCGTTCAGAGTTACAAGAAAGCCGCAGCTGCCTGGAAGGTGAGTTGATAGTAATTCGTCTTTGCAATTTCCCTTGAATATATTTCACAGCTACTTTCATGTCGTGAAATTACCGTTTGAATCTTCTTAGATCCGCATTATCTATGGTTTTAGTTCTGTGCACGTTCATTTACGCCAGCCTTTCTTATCTTTTACACACAGTCGCCAATTCAAGACTTCGAAAGGGTTCCAGTAAACGGGTAGAACCTCAGTTCCGCGTATGGAAATTGATTAGTTTGATGAAATTTTGTTTCAAGGCGGATCCAGAGTTTCTTTGTTTCAGAGCGGTCTCTTCGCTGAAGAGGTTATTCCAGTCACAGTGAAACCGAAGAGGGGCGCAAGCTTTGTGGTGTCCGAAGATGAGGAATTCAAGAAGCTAGTCGAATCCAAGGTACTTCAAATAACATCCAAAAGCCATTATTCAGTCTGAACAATCGAATTCCACAGGTTCCCACACTGAGTGCGGTGTTCGTAAAGGACGGGACGGGAACTATCACTGCAGCTAATGCATCGTCGCTCAACGACGGTGGAGTTGCAGCTGTCGTTGCCAGAGGCGACGAAATACCCCAAGGTCGGTCTTGAGTGCTCAAATTGCAACTTTTTCTAAATTGCTTCGAATATTGACGTCTAGGTGTCATTCCTCTCGTAGAAGTCGTTGCTTTTGCTGAAGATGGAGGAGAGCCGGTCGATTTCACCGTCGCCCCTATCGGGGCTGCGAAGAAGGTAAATAACCCACAAGAAAAGCTTGGTGAAACGGTTTTGAGAATAGTTAACCATGTAAATTTTTTGCAGCTTTTGGAACAGGCAAAACTATCTACCTCCGACATAGCTCTGTGGGAAGTGAATGAAGCCTTCTCAGCCACTGTACTGGCGTTCATTCAAGACCTGAAATTGGATCCGGCAGTTGTGAACGTGAAAGGTGGAGCTGTTGCACTTGGGCATCCACTGGGGTAAGTTTTCTCCTAGGGGTTGTAACCTTTTATCCATTATGCTCGAAAATGTTTGTGATTTAGAATGTCTGGACTGCGAATTGTGCTCTCCTTAGCCTACTCGCTGTCACCTGGCGAACTCGGCGTTGCAGCCATCTGCAACGGGGGTGGAGAGGCAATGGCGATGTTGTTGCGTAAACCACTATGATGGTAACATTCCTTCGTGTACCAGTTTTGAGTATAGTTTGTTATGCTGAAAAGACTGTGTAGGTTCAACCTCTACTTATATTGCACATCGTCATTTTTCTTATTCATCGTGATTGTATTAACTGGGTAATTGATGTGATAACATAATGCCGTAAATAAATGGTTTGCATATTTTTTGGCATTCTAGAACTTATTCTTATTCTATTCTTGTTCTTCTTTTTCCTTTCAGCGTTTGATGTTACATTTCAGTTTGGATGAGTACAACCTTGGACGTGCCACTTCGCCGTCTTTGAGAAGTAAAACGACCTCCCAAAATTAGCAGACTGACTTGATGCTAGCATAGGTGCTCTGAACAATCTTTCACTTCCTGTCTCGCTCTGGCTCATTCACGACAGGACCCACATTTGGAAATTTGCCAAATGCCGGAAAGGATCAATGAGCGCACGATTTTGGGACTTTTTTTTGTATTTTACGTTGTTTCCCAAACAAAGTCTTCCCGACGGCTCAAAACGCAAGCAAGTGCCAAAAGAATACTGTACCATAAATAAAACCAGAACTCTCAACAAAATATGCCCACAGTACGACAAAATCCAAGAAATAAGTTGAAAATCCAAAATTCACAGCTGATTTGGTGGTCTTATTCTGTCACATTCGCGACAAGACCCACCTCTGGAAATTTGCCAAATGATGAATCGGATCAATGGGAGCACGATTTTGGGCCTTTTTGGGTGATTTGCGTTATTTTGCAAAACAAAGACTTCCCGATGGTTCAAAGCATAGGAAGGTCTTAAGAGAAAATCATACCACAAGGATAGCCAACAATCTCAACAAAATGTGTCCACGCTATGCTGAAATCGAAGGAAATAGGGAGAAAATATTGAAGTTGGCAGCTGATTTGGTGGTCTTATCATGCCACACTCGTGACAGGACCCACCTCTGGAAATTTGCCAATTGGCCGATCCGATCAATCAGCGCATTATTTTGCAAAACAAAGCCTCCTCGATGGGTCAAAGCGTCAGAGGGTCTCCAGAGAAAATCATACTACAAAGATAGCCGTGAATATCAACAAAATATAACCACATTACGCCAAAAATAACGGGAAAAGATAAAATACAACAATAAGCAGCTGATTTGGTGGTCTGGCAAAATGCCAAAGCAGAGTAGCAGAGTTCTGTCTGCTTATCTCAAACTCTCAGGTTCCCATGATTTTCCGTAATCTCTCATCGACTCTGTCGTCTGGTTCTAGCTCTTAACCGCGACGCATATGCGTTTCTCGGGATGCGTCGCGTGTTTGCTGTGGAGCGCCAAATCTCACTGTTTACAGTGATCGTGTTCGAAATTGTCGGATAAAGTATGGTAGGGGTCATTATCTTGAACATATCACACTCAGCTCATCCCTCAGATGCTTTCTATTATATAGGAGTTGATAGTGCTGTTTAAACGATGGTACTCTTTGCTATTGCTCCACAATTTCGATCTTTTTTGCGTGATTCACGTTATTTTGCAAAACAAAGCCTCCTCGATGGGTCAAAACCTTAGAGGGTCTCTGGAGAAAATCACACCACAAAGATAGCCAAGAATCTCAACAAAATATGACCAGATTACGCCAAAAATAACGGGAAAAGATAAAATACAACAATAAGCAGCTGATTTGGTGGTCTGGCAAGATGCCAAAGCAGAGTAGCAGAGTTCTGTCTGCTTATCTCAAACTCTCAGGTTCCCATGATTTTCCGTAATCTCTCATCGACTCTGTCGTCTGGTTCTAGCTCTTAACCGCGACGCGAATGGGTTTCTCGGGATGCGTCGCGTGTTTGCTGTGGAGCGCCAAATCTCACTGATTGCAGTGATCGTGTTCGAAATTGTCGGATTATGTATGGTAGGGGTCATTATCTTGAACAAGTCACATTCAAATCAATCCCGCAAATCCTTGCTCTTAGACTGGAGTGGAGAATGACCCTTAAGTGGTGCAACTTCTTACAATAATTCGATGATTTCGAAACGAGTAGTAACAGCAGTGAGATTTTGCGCTCCGAAGCAAACACGCAGCGCAGCCCGATAAACGCAGCTGCGCTGCGGTTGGAGCTAGAGCCAGACGACAGAGTCGATGAGAGATGGTGCCGAATCATGGGAATTTGAGATGAGCAGGCAGAGCTCTGCTACTCTGCCTTGGCATTTTGCCAACCAGCTGGCAACGATGTTCATCTAGTATTTTTTCTCTTTTTTGCTCGTTATTTGTGCCCACCGTTTCTGCATTGTGTGCATTTTAAATTGATTCTTCTGACTTGACACAGAGCACTGTTTGGGCAACGCCGCATATTCTTTACTGAACTATTTAATCGTGTTTGAGGCTCTGATTACGTCAAAATACAATTTTGAAGGTCCTGATTTTCCTCACCGTTGTTTGCCTTAGCAGTTGGTGTTGCTGCTAGACAACCTGGACTAGGTCGATTTTTTTGCTTCTTTCTTCGTGATGGATCCGAAATTGTAGTTGTTTGATGGTTTAAAAGACATTTTCTTGAAACCTTTGTAACGTTATTCTGGTTTCTCCATATTACTTCCTTTACGCAGCTGTGCTTGAGGCGTTAACTGTTCCATTTCAGGACGTTCTACATTCCACTGATTCACTGATGGCTCTGAAGCATTTCCGGAAGTTGTAAGCGTTAAATGTGGAGGTGTTACTCTTGGACATCCATTCGGATACGTTTGTTTTCCGCCTTTTTGTAGTTTTCACCTCTCTTCCTGTTTCCTACCCTAAAGGTTTTTTGTAATTTAGGTTTGGAATGCAAATTGTGTTCTCCTCTTAGAATACTTGCTGTCGTGAACTGTATTGCAGCCATCTACAGCAGGTGGAGAGGCTATGGCGATGTTCCTGCGTATACCTCTATGGTAATGGATGGACATCTTTTATTGTTCTTTGCTCGCCTTCTGTTTATTTATTTATTTATTTATTTACTTATTTATTTGTTACGTCGCATAGTGACGCTCCAATCAAATGCAGACATTAAATGCATTAATACAATAAATTAAATGCAGATATTGCTTTGTCATTTGTTGTGCTGATAATAATGTAGAGCAGATACTCTATTCATATCGGACCATTCTCATTGTTTGTTGTGATTGTTTCCATTGGGTACATAATGTGATAATCTAAAGGTGCTGATAAATGGTTCCAAATGGATTCCGAATGATCATTATATGAGGTGAACTAAACCATAGCTTTCGAACACCGGCTCGTTGCGTCGTTTCGTGGTCTTCTCCAGGTGGTTGTTATTTACATTTTCGCTGCCGGCCGCAAACAGATGCCATCGGTCGTTCCGTTGCCTTCTCGCCCGATTGATCTTTGTCGCGGGGTTGTCCCTTCACTCCACCGAGTATTCGTTTCCGTTGGCTCCTTGGGACAGCGCCGCTAGTTATGTGTGCTACGTCTTATCAATCTTATCAGTAGTTCCAATTAGAAGATGACTTTCGTGCTTATTTTGATTACTTTGCGTTTCACTGTTCGTTTCTGAAATGTTCAAAGGTCTGCAAGAGTTTGTCGGGCGTCGTCTTCGAGTAGGAAAACGGCAACGTAGGCGCTAGACTGATAGCAGCTGCTCGATCTGCTTATTGTCAGCTTGCATCATTTTCCACTCTACCTGCTTTGAAATTCTTTTTAGAGTCGATATCACTATTTCCGGTGCCTTATACCCAGTGTAACTCGGTCTTTGGATACTTAACCATTGTTCATTTTGTTGTAATTCTTATGCTGTTTTTTTTTCGTGGGGTATTAGTGATCTGATAGATTTAGCCGAGAATACTCATATATGGATCATTTTCTATTTAGAGAAATTCAGAATGGCGTTTCTGGGCTACGGAGCACTTGCAGCCTTGGGTGGAGCGTTGCTTTACGCGAATCTCCCCACAAGGCTCACCATCGGTGCCATCGTCCCGACCGCAGCCTACCTTTCAAAGGCTAAGCTGATCCCGATTGCTGACGAGGCTCGCGTCGATGAATCCAACTTGGTGGAGGTAATTTTAAGAAGTTAAATGACCCATTTTAGAATCTAGTAAGAGTTTCCTTCAGGCATCATCGCTATTCGCCAAAGGGCCAACGATGGTGATGGCTGTCCGGCGCCCTGGCTGTATGCTGTGTCGAAAGGAAGCCGCCGAGCTGAGCAGCCTTGAACCGAACATGAAGGCGGCTGGAATCAATTTGGTGTGTTGCTTTTTTTACCTTTTGTTTTTCTGAACTCAGTCCATTATTTTCAGGTCGCCGTAGTTCATGAAACAAAAGGTGTTAACGAGTTCAAGCCGTATTTCAAGGGTGATGTCTACTTCGACAAGGAGGTGGGTAATCTACTCTCTGATATCATTCTGATCTGTTGAAGGGGAATACTTGTATTCCTTCTTCGCACTTTCACCTTATATTTGTCTTTATCTATGGGTCTGTATCCCTACCTTTCTTTGATATCCTCGAAGGAGACCCTCACAAAAAGGGAATCTTTTCAGATCCTTGGCCTGATTTTTCTATCCCTTGTCGTTTTCCCTTTATCAGCCGTTCCATTTACACCATGCAAAAGATAAGAACACCTCGTTCACACGGAACAGCTGCGGATCAGAGATTGCTCTGCGAGAACTGTTGGGATTGCTGCGCATAATTTGAAGTTGGCTTCCAAGGCGAACCCATCGGGATAGTTTAAGGAGAGAGTGACGGGTAGAAGGATTCAAGCTAGAACAATTCTGGACATATCTTCCCTATCCATGGCGTTTTCAAATGAAACTGAGTGCACTCTGAGCTTAACACAATGGAAATTTCAATTCGCACATGCTTTCTCGAAAAATCGCCTGCGGCGTTGCGTCTTTTGTAGTGTCTTTCCATTCATCTCACGTCAAACGACACGGTTTTCTGATTTTGCCTTTTTATTTTTCTCATTGTTCCTTAAATATGATTTCTTCCATTCCAGCGACATTTCTATGGTCCCAATCAGCGCTGGATACCGCTGTGGATGGGTTTTCTGCGTGTCGGATCCTACGTGAATATCTACAAAGCGAAAAAGGCCGGTTTCACCGGTAACACCGATGGTGAAGGTCGACTCCTCGGAGGTCAGTGATTGTCCAAGCTGACAGATTTACGAATTATTTGTTTTCTTTTTTAATATGCGACGATTATTTTCAATGTTGAGGGCAATTTGGTTTGCTGATTCTGTTCAGATGGGTCGTTGGGTATAGTTAACTACTTATTTCTTGGTACTATTTCTTTGCTCATCTTCAGTTATTCGTGCCAGTATATATCTCCTGAGACTCCTGAGATTTGTTTAGCTGAGAATGATTCACTGAAGGATGTAAATCAACATCTTTCACTATAAATTTAGCATCGATTGGTTTTTTTTTTTTGATGCACTTGGTACCAAACTCCAGACAAGGCAAGGACGGTGATTCAAATCAGGGTATAGTCGAGAATCAGAATCTCAGAAATAACCTGGTGGGGTTATCAAGGTTCCTACTAAAGATATTATGCGAAAATTCGGTAAAGAGGAATATAGTCGCTAATGAAATAGATGAAGTACTCTTTGAAGTTGTTCGTCACAATATTTCCAGTTCGTCGGTAGAACCGCTGAAGAAGTGAAATTAACACGAAACTAGTCTGTTAATTGCCGCTTTTTGTTTAGCGGTTTATAGACGAGAACTAGTTGAATGACTTATATTATGTGTTTGGAGATGCTAGGTTATTCGCAAAACACTGACATTCCCGTCCGATGATAGTGTTTTGCGAATAACCTAGCATCTCCAAATATATAAGAAGTGAAATTGTTTAAAGTCGCTAGCCCGCGATTTTCAATTCTATTTACGGAACATTCTACTGAAAATCTTTCTAAAATATTCTAGTGAGTGTACGAGAGGGTTTCAGGAGTCTACCTGATAGCGAACAACGAGCTTGTCTACTCCCATCTCGAGAAGGAATGGGGAGACGCCGCCGACATCGACGAGGTCCGAGCAGCAATCGAGAAGTTCAAGTAGATCTGTATCATGAATATTCTTTGGAAGAACCACTACTCGATGTAAATTACCTCTGCACCGGTATTCTGCTGTGTTCTCACTCAACCATGTAGGTAGTTAATACCCATACGTGTTTTATTCTTTTACCTGTCTGCTGTATACGGTTCATTTATAAAGATTATTACTATTTTTGTGAATCAACAACCATTGGGGTGTAAGAATAGCTTGTCATTGATGATGCGGAAATTATACTGTATAGTGGAAGACTATTTTAATGGCCGTCTAGTCAGCGCCGGTTGTCGAGAGTTTCTCTCGTCATAGTATAGGGTTGTTCAACAAACCGGTCCAGCTGTCGTAAAAGGGTCGTCGTGGTTACCTCATTCTACCAAGGCCGAATTAACTTCTCGTTTTCTCCATTTAGCAACTCTTCGTTTGCGTTCTACAGATGAAGCTATTGTTAGACATACTCAATTTGGGTTCCACGGATAAGTACGGTCTTTTATAAGCCATTTTTACACTTTTTTCTTCTGATAAATGCTTCATAAGGTTGCAAGTGTTTTCTATAAACTTGCTTCTTTTAACCCTCCGACGACCTTCTCGGCTCCCGAGTGTTGGGTTAACTGGGATCAGATGCAGGACGAGCCTAGGGCGTTCATTTCTTTCCATCGAAATATCTCTGAGTTGATAAAATATTTTCGTAAATCTTATCTATGTTGTGTTCTCGTTAGGCTTTCTAGGCTGTATTGTGTTAGGCCCTTGTTATACGTTCGCTCACCCCCCAGCGTAACTCGTCCATTCAGTATCAGACCTGCAGACACGTTTGCCAAATGAAGTAATGAATAGTAGGAAACCTATATAAAACATTTATAATAACAAATAAATGAAGAGAAAAAGCATGCAGCAAAAAACGGCGAGGAACTGATGAAATACGTCACTGGGAATACGGTAACGGGCGATCGCGGCGGGACCCAGGAGTTGACAAACAGACATCGTGTTTCGCTTATTTATTAGTAGGATAATATTGATTAAAAATATCGAATTTCGTGAGTGAGCTCTAGTTGTATCCCTCTGGAACTCAATGATCATTGGTCCGGAAAATCATTTACCCAGCGATTGCCACTACAAACCCATTCCACTAACCAGTGAATTCACTTAGGAATGGCGTAGTTTCACCACCACGAACGATTCCGAACGGCTTTTCTTTTGACGGATTAACCGGGTGTGGTGTAGTGTCGAGGTCGTCCACCACCACCACTACTTGTAGGTCGTTCTCTCTGTCCACAACTGCATCTAGGTCGGCCACGGATAATCGCGGTCACTTCTCAGTCGTTCTTCACCGCTCGCAGAGGTGTGGTCAGCGGTGACTCACAATCAGACTTATTTCTTGTTTTCTCGTAGCCATTCATAATTGATATCTTTCTGTATGACTTAATCAAGATGTATTTTATCGGTTCTTGTCTAATTTGTTGAGGTCAGGCCCTCATAGGCCGCCTCTGGCACAGCTCTTACTTGCTATCAGCCTTTTTAATTTTTTTTTTAGTTCAGAGTCCAACACAGAACAAAGAACCAGTAAAAACCAATTGCTTAAACACTGCTGGACATTAGAAACTAAAGAGCAAGGTAGAATTAATTGTACACACTAGAAAGACCAAGTTCCCGTAGTCACTTAGGACCCACCAGAATAACATCATTTCCCCAGCGATTGCCACTACATTTCATCGCCGTGTTTTGGAAACGTAGGGCTACACTCTACCTACGAACACGACCTTTTTGTTAGAACATAATCAGGGACATGGGGCATCTCTGGGTCAGGTTCTTCCCTACGGCATGGGCCAACGGTTGATATAAACGGGGAACGCCTGCTTGAGGTCAGGTGGGCGGGAAGGCGGCTAGGGTAAAATCGTAAGATATAAGGTTAATTCTACTGATATAATAGATTCTGCACATCCTCACTGAGTTTCCGTCCTTCTTCTTATTTTATATTTACCTTACTTTTGCTCACTTCACGATGTTCTTCAAAGACAGTTGCTTTCTTATCTGTAGGACGACAAATTTTACCTAGCGGCTGCCCTATTTTAACTACCCTGTATTTTGTTGAGGCGCCTGGGATGGAACCGTGCACTCTTGTCTTCATTAAGAGCCTTTACTATTGCACTAAGTCTCCTTTTATCGATGATTTTTTTCTTCATTTTTGTTCTATTAGTGCTAGTTACGTTATCGATATTTTGGATAAATTAATACCCAGCAAAAAAATCTGAATAAATCTGTAAATGGCGTTGAACTGAATTGACAACTGTTTTCATGGACATGCAGATTAAAAGTCACTTTAAGTTTTCAGATGATTCTTCTACAAATTCTCCAATGGTCCCTATTAATCTCGGCTGCATCGGCCCGATGCAGTATCTGCTCTTTATTCGCCGACTACTACGATGACATCGGTCCGTCGAGGAGCGAACGGCCGTTCCGGGACGCTGCAGAGGTCAGATCACCTTTCTATCACCTCTGAGAAGGATCCAGATTACCCGATAACCCTGGGCCCAGATTCATCATTGGCAAACCCCGATAAACCCCGAGATATAGCGCGAACGGCGCCCACCTTTGTCTACTTATCCTAAACTTCCTATGTTAAGCGCAGTCTGACGTCGACTCTACCGTCTAGTTCTGGGTGCGCCGCGGTTTCGGAGACCGCTCGTCTGTTCATGAATTTGGGCCCTGAGGTTAACGGATTAAAACCAAAATCCTTGCTTTGCCGTAGGAGTTTCATCCGTTACCAGCCGCGTAGGTGTCTCTTTGGGTTCCTCTGAGAAGAAACAGCCATTGATTTATTGATTTATGGCGGAAAATAGATCCTAGGGACCCTAATTTGTTTGAACATTTGTAAACCTATCGAAGAAGTCAAATTATTTAGAATTCGTCCGAGTTTCAGCAATTACAGCCTCGTATAAGGTCTCCGGGACGTACCGAGCAGGAGGTGATCAGCTCTCTTGGCAGAGCATCCGATCTCGTGAGTGATCAGTTACTCTTTGTTAACTTTTCTATTTTGCAGAATCACCATCTGCAAATAATTTAGTAAAAATTAGATAATTAGCTAAATTTCGAGCCTGGAAATCCATTGAACTCCGGAATTTTAAGGCATCTTCGCTCTTTGGCAATCTGATGGGGCTGATCTCAGAGAGGACCGGACGAGTGAGTGAGATGTTCTTTATCTTACAAAAAATTGACCTACATCAACTTTACCACGTGGTTTAGACCTCCTCAAGTGACATACCCGACACCCTTCGCGGAAGACTCAGACAAAGCCAGGGAATCATCGGTCCAAAGACGTCGTCCGAGAGCGCCCCACGAGTGACCGAGCAGATCTTCAGCATTTTCGACACTATCGGCAGCGGTTTCATGCACATGTCTCGACTGGATGGGTTAGTTATACAATTTGGGTAAAAAATTACCTCAAGGAGGTCAATGACAAGCGGCATGTTTTCTAGGCCTCACATCTGTACCCGTGAAAGCTCGAAGAAGTACTCTTCTGATGGCAGCACCAGCTTGAAATCGGAGAAGTCCTGCAAACGATTCCCAAACGCCAGGAAGTGCATCGACAGTCGAACGGATTCAAAGGTAAGGTGTTGGCCATTTAGGGTAACGGATACCATCAGAATGAGATTCCAGGGTACAACCGAAACGACGAGAATCGAGGAGTGCTGTGAGGGCTACGAGACGAAAGACATTTTTAGATACGGCTGTCCTATAGGTGAGCTGGAAGGAAAAAAAGAAAAAAATAGAAGAAAAAATGGAAAGGTTCAGAGTCGACCGTTCAATCGATGGAGGAGGTTTTGGAGCAATTGAACTCCTCGTTGTGGACTCTGGCCAAGGATGCGAATCTCTCGAAGAAATTGGACAGCGATGATATCACAGTCATCGTCAGTCCGGCTAACGAGGAAAATGTAAGAGATTTATTCGAATAGTAGTTGGGTAAACCCGGATACGAAGGATAATGGTGGATAAGAGTTTGGGAATGGGGTAGGGTGCTAGTCTGAAACCATAACAATCGATAAATGGCTTGGGTGGTGGTGGGAGATGGGAATCCTTGGAACTAGGTTCGATCGATAAATGATATTTCTTACCGTTTTCTTATCCTGCAACATTTTCTTTCCTTTTTCTCAATGGGATTAGAAGCTGACTTCATTCTCCATCCTTAAGGCAGCGGATTCTTAGAGGAAGAATCTTCGAGATGCACTATCCTGGGCCCAGATTCATGAACGGTCAAGCGGTTTCCGAAACCCCGTCGACGATAAACCCGCTCGATACCGTCGAGGTCTCCCAAACCCTGCCTCATCGCGAGGTGCGATAGACCCGCGAGAAACCCCGATTAAACCCCGGCGCGCGTTCATGAATCTCGGTTCGGTCGTTCGGGGTATATCTCGGGGCTTATCGGGGGTTTACCAATGATGAATCTGGGCCCTGGATATCACCAAAATGGAACCTGAATAACAGATTTCTTCCATGATAGTAAATGAATGTGGAAGTTAAGGTCCTTCTAGATTATTCGTCGTTTAGTCGAATTCATCAAAAACTTGTTAAATATGGAGCAGAAACCACCGGAATTCAGGCAATAACTAACACGAAAGCCTCAATTACACCCCTGGAAGATGATAGAAATTAATTTTACAAATGGAAATAAGAGAAATGCACTTTATAAGCTTACAATCTTACAAATCTTTTTTTAAAAACCATTTTTCGTAGAATTACGTAGAGAATTTATAGGTTGTGGATCCTAAGACCTACGTGCTGTCCCGCATCGTGCCGTCTATCTATCACAACTACGACTGGCAAGACAACGATGTGCTTGGAACATCGGCAGGAGGAGAGTACATGGTTTCACAGTCAGATGACGCTTTCGGATCGGTCGTGAGTAAACTTTAACCCATAGATTCAGAAATCTTTCAATGATCATTTGAAAGACTTGGGTGATAAGTGACCGACACCTGCACGGGAGCGTTCCAAAGCGGCTTTTTTTCAATAATTCGAAAAATGATCGATCCTATCGACTGGCATTCAAAGAACGCCGCAAGATCTAGGTGTCGGGAAAAGGGGCCAGCATTTGTAACTTTGAATGTCAGCCTTCCATTCCTCCAGGGTCGGGTAAATTGGTACCAGACTTGTTTGAGAAGGTAAAGACACTGACTTGGCATAGCCGGTCACTGTATAGGCCAATCACACTTTTACAATGCCTCTACGATTGTGAATGGAATACGAGTGCGTGGCGCATCCTTCGGAGTCTGATCAACGCCGGCACCTTTACCTTTTACCTTTTAGGTAATTAGTGACCGGCGAGATCAGTCCTCCAGGTCGAGCCACGCATTCGTCTCTCATTCAGAATGGTAAAGACATGGTGACGGCAGGTTTGGCCTATACAGTGATTTGTCGGAGGCCAGACAATGTTCTTTACCCCATCTTTATCTTACCAGATAGGTCTTGGTACCAATTTACCCAGTCCCAGAGGGATGGAAGGCTTTGTCAGACCAGTTGCAGATGGTGGTAGCGTTTATTACTCATTGCCAAAATGTCATTGTATAATCTGTTATAATTTATTTATTTATTTATTCAAGTACGGTAGATAAGGCACACGCGAGAAAACATCGAGACGGCAACGCATAAAAAACGGAAATTCATAGAATTACCAAAAGTACAACGGATCAAGCCCACATTCAACAGAGATCCTAAAAGCTTAAAATCCTAAAAGCTTAGCAGCCACCGCATTGCTATTCTTTTGAAACTATGAACCTAAAATAATTTATGGTCTAAATAAAGCTTTTCAGAGAAGCTACCTCAACTGTCTTCCTCTGAACTCGTCGTCTGTCCGAGCCCGGAATGGAATTGTCTACGTGGTCGAAGGGGACCTGAAACCGGCTGCAGACACTTTGCTCTCGGCATTGATCGGGGACCCTCGATTTGCCACTTTCACGTCGTGTGGGTCTTGGACAAAGCCCATTTTTAATTTTGAAAAATATTTTGTTATATTTCCAGTGCTCTCTGAAGATCTGCGTGGAAAACTGTCGTCAAACCACTCGTTCACCGTCTTTGCTCCATCGGAAAAAGCTCTTTCAGCTCTTTCGGAATCGTTGCTGAAGGACATCAAGCAGGGTACTGGTTGTGCTTCAGGTCGGTAGAAAACAATCACTCTACTACAATCGTGTTTCAAAAATAACTTTAAAATTCGTTTTTGAAGATTTCACACGCAGTCACATCGTCGATGGGTCGTTCTGCTCTCACAATCTCTTCGATCGTCGACTGAAGTCGCTGGCTGGCAGCGATGTCGAGACAAGGTCGCAGGTAATTTTCTATAAGAAGCTGATCTAATGAAGCTAAAATTTGAGGAATTACCGGCGATTTTTTTGCAGATCAAATCTGGTGAAAGGATTGTTCGCGTCGGGCGAGCTCGAGTGATTTTATCCGATATTTTCGCAAGGAATGGTGTCATACATATGATCGACGACGTCGTGTTCAACGACGAATGTGAGGACCCATTCTCTACTTTTCTCGCCTTTTTTTTATAAATTATTTATTTAATTCAAATAATTGCAGTGTTGTCGTGGAGGGAACATCTAAACGTATACAACAGCAAGTTAAAGGAGGCATTGGAGGACGTCGTAGGAAACTCGTCCGAGGCGCTGACAATTTTGGTACCACCGGCCGAGAACGGAACAGTTGGTTTTTACTTTACTTTTACTTTCACTTTACTTCTTCATCTAGAAGATAAAATAAAAGATTCTTTTCGATGGATGCTTCCCTTTTCAATCTTGCACCTCACTGCTTCATCTTTTTCGCATCGTTAAAAAAAAGAAAAAAAAGAAGAGAGAATAGAAACAGGAAGTGACAGAGAGTTGAGCTAACAAGACCCATTTGTATTCTATTGTTGTTTTCCTCCTGTTTTGCTATATTTGGTGAATCCTTGAAATTTTCAGATTTCCACTGAAGTCGCTGAAAACCATCTGGTGATGGGTGAGGCGCTGGAGGATTTCAGGAGACCGTCCACAATCACAACAAGGGCCAATTCGACGGTAAGTAGAAATAGAAAAGAAATACTCTTAGAAATTCTCGAATTATTCAACACCTTACAATCCATTTATTTTATAATATTTTTTAATATGTTTTATATTATTATATTATATGTTATAATACTTTATAACGTTTTTAACACTTTGCAATTACAATACACTTTACATGTGATTATATCGCATCTCTCAATAAATCAATAAATAAATAAATTTTCCTCATTAGTGCTTGAGGTGCACGAAATTTTTATTTTTTGAAGATTTTTTTTCGGAATCGAATATTTTATGTTCATTTTATCAAATATTTTATTTTTAATATTTTATCAAATATCAAGGCTGAATTACTCCGTAGATCAAGCAGAAAAGTTTGTCGTTTAGTTTTTCACCGGCTACTCGCGTAAAACGTCACCGATCTGGATGCGAATCTCGGTGGAACCTCGTCAGCGTCAACGAGGTCAGATCGGTTGCTCGAGAATCACTCAGGACAGTGTGAGAGGATGTAAGGCGGTGCTGCACTTCATCGACAAGGTTAGAAATTTCCCTTAGAAAATATAAGTTCTAGTTGAAAATAGCTTGAAAAGTTCGATTTAAAATTAGTAAATTTGAGCGAGATAGCCAGGTTGAAGACGTCAGTACCCAAACCCAGATCTCTCAGTTGTGTATAAAAGTTCTTTTGAACCCACAAGCTCTAAAATATTTAAATTTTAGTGTATAGACATGGAACACTGTCTATTAGTTCGATAGTTCGATAGTTGTTACTTATCAGCTCAATGTTTTTTCCCTACAGTATCGCTCACGGCTTTTGATCAAAAGACGGAAAAACCGAAAATTTTCGGTTTTTTCGGCTTTTTCAAATAACTTTCTTAAAATCAGTTTTTCAAAATGTATTGAACACTGCCGTGTTCAGCAGCTCGAGCTCTATCGAATGGTGTACCTTGTTTATAGGAAAACTTTCCAGTAAACGGAAAAATTGGAAAAAATGAAATTCTGTAAAAGTGGGCGTTTTTTTTCAAGTGGACGAGTTGTTGTTTGTCTGTTACTAATGTATCAGCGCGCCATTGTGCGAATAAATAAATAAATAAATAAATAAATAAATAAATAAACGCTATAGAGTAGGACAATTTCAGCCGCTTCCTCTCGTCAAGGACAATTTCGACTCGTTTTTGGCGAAAAGACCGGATTTGAGCAAGTTCTACAGGTATACAGATTGGTTGAATTTATTTCATATTACTATCATTATTGTAATAAAAAGGAAAAGCTTCAAAAATGACCGAATTTTCTTCAGACTGTGGAGAGACAGCTCTGTGAACGATACCCTTACCGAGGAGAAACCTCGAACAGTGTTCATCCCATCCGATGACGCCTTCTCAAACAACGAATACAAGAAACTGTTGACGAATCCTAAACTGGCGGATATTTTCGTGAAGAGATACCTGATTGACGGTGAGTGGCTGGGTAGAAATAAACCAAAAAAAGAAAATTGGTGAAAAAAGAAGATTTCCCAAACGTCTTTCATGCCGTTTCAGAACCACTCTGCCCATTCGATCTCCGTCACAATCCGTCGGAGATTCGTATTCAGACCTATGCGAATCTGAACGGCGAGGGACTTCGGCCTACTCAGACCGATGACGATATCTTCATGGATGGTGCTAGGGTTCAGGTATATCATACCCTTCAAAACTACGAAGTTCTACAGGCTTTCTAAGTGAGGAAAAAGCTGAGAAAAGCGAAAAAAGACATAAATTTCCTGTAGAAGTTTCACCACCAGATAGCCACGCGGGTCTTGAACCGCCTCTTTCCGTCACGACCTCAAACTTGGGTAATTAAACCTTCATTTTACAAAAAAATGAGCGCAACAACAACGACATAATAGCACAAAAATACAGAAATAACATCACTGCAGTGGCTTTCCGCTAGCTCGTTTTATATCCTACTTCTATTGATACTGAAAGATCCGATTCATTGATAACTAAAAAATGTCAACATAAATCATAAATTCGCTAACAAAGGCCCAGACGTAACTCGTCCATTCAGTAAAATCAGAACAACAACGTGGGGCACAATAAAACGTTTTGACATCTGCAGTGGCCACGCCAGCGTTTTATATCACCATGATAACAAAACGTGTCTCATTGATAACGAAAAATATCCATATAAATTACTAAAAAGCTATATTTTCTTCAGTGATAGATTCTACAATTTCAACGACAGATGCCTATGAAAAATAGAGAATCTTCTCTATATTTCCTCTATTAAGGAATCCGAGATCGTACTGAACAATGGAGTGGCTTACGTACTGGAGTCAACAATCGCCAGACAATTCGTATCCACACAACCTGGAGAAAATCGAAGGAAGTCGACGAATCTCCTAACAATTATTCCTTAATGAGAATCTGGTTTAAATTGTAAATAAGTGTTATGTGTCGTTATTGTATAATAATATGTAATAATTATGTAAAATATGCCATGATGGGTTCTGATGTATTATACATGTCCGATAAATCTTTGTGCCTTTTGAGAAATTTATTTATTTATTTATCAATGCACGGAAACGTGCGCAACTGAAAAGGCGGATGACGGATGAATATGATGGCGGATGATATATCATGAATAACCTGCTGCAGTCAGAAATTAGGGTAAAAACAAAAAAACAAAAATTTATTTATTTATTGATTTATTTATTCAGATATTTATTCGGATATTTCGAGATATCAATATATAATTTTTCTAAAAATTGTTACTAATACCACTTTCTCGCAAAACTTGTTTTTTCTACCATATCTGCACAGCATTTCTGTTTAACTAACACATTTTTTCTTATTCAGTAGCACATCCATGTTTAAGGATGTAGCAATAAATAAATAAATAAATAAATAAATAAATAAATAAATATCAGCTTGAGATTGTTTTGATAATATAGTTAAACTCTCAAGCATCCGCCGATTCGAAGAAGCATCTTGACGCTCATTAAATTCAACTGATTGAGAATTACCTTATCTGCAGAGTTGGATGCAATCCACCGTTTAAAAATCAAGGTTGATCTCAACAGTCTCCTGTACTATCCTAAGCGGGTTCAAGTTATTCCTCTGTTGGTTTGAACTAACCCACTAACCTATTATTTACCCAAGGGTTACGACCATGACCTCCAACGCTTCTCTATGATCTTTCAGCTTTCTCATAAAACCTATGCTGGTTTAAATTGTAAAAATGATAATCTGGTTTAAATAATGATAATCTGGTTTAAATTGTATGTTCTTCCACTCCGTCCACCCTGACAGCTCCCAGCACTCTTTGGTCAGAGGGCTCTGGTGGCCGCAGAAATTGGACGGGCCGCTCGGAGTGGTTTCTGGTCGCTTATCGAGCAGATATTTGGTCGGCGAGAGGCAGCCGACCAAACATCGGCTCTTTTAGCTGCGGGGAAACCCTGACGGCGAATTTCAAAGATCGCTCCGTTTGCATTGTTGACGGACAGCACGTGCATCGTAGTGTTGATAAACATAGAGATTGGCAGCTTGAAGGCCGCGCTATGGACATGAAGGGTAAAGTACGAAGGGTAGAACCTCTAAGGAATGTTAGATACGTTCTTTCTCTACAAGCAAGAGAAGGAGAGACCTGTAGGCAAGCGAAGAAGGTTTGTCCTGTTTGTGGAGGCAGAAAAAGGGAATCTCTAAGAAGCATACGTTTCTTCGATGCTGCCTTCTTTCCTTGTGTTCTTCCCTTTCTTCTTTATTTTTTCTTGAGCTTTTTATAGAAGAAACCTACCTCGACAATTAAGAACGAAGCAAACTAGATCACATAATTGCATGGTTTTCATGGAATCTGCCCGCACGGTCAAACGATCGATCTCGGGCTAGACTAACCAAGCCTTCCATTCCTCATGGGTCGGGTAAATTGGTCCCAGACGTGTTTGGTAAGGTAGAAAGAATCAGGTAGAGAAATGTCTGGTAGAGAACGAATGGTAAAGAATCAGGAATTCTTTAAGGAATGAAAGATACGTTTTTCCTCTACAAGCAAGAGAAAGGGAGATCTGTAGACAGCGAAAAATATTTGTCCTGTTTGTGGAGGCAGAAAAAGGGAATCTCCAAGGAGCATGCCGCATCCTCTCTTCAAATACGAAGTCCAATTTCATTCCTATGCAGAAACAATAACTATTTTCTGAAATTTAGTCAAGGTGTAGCCACAGGGTCTAATTAACGAGGACGGCCAAATGAGGTTGACCTTGTGTGGCCGTAGCCTGTGATCAAGGAACACACACATTGAAATCAAAAATTTCAAAATTTCACTACACTTTCTTCACTGTTGGATAAATCACGCTTTTATGATTCCGGTCATGTATTTTTTATTCAATACAGTCAATTCTATAGTGATTTATGGCGGCTGAACGGTAAAAACGATCTATATCGCTTATACCTGGCATTTGGCGGAAATTTACCGACGGTACTGTTCGTTTCTTCGTTGCTGCCTTCTTTCCTTCTGTTCTTCCTCCTTCTGCTTCTTTTTTTCTCAAGATTTTTATAGAAGAAAACTACTTCGAAAATTAAGAAAGTAGCAAATTAATTCACATAATTGCACGGTTTTCGAATATACTTTACTCTGCACTCACGGTCGTACGATCGATCCCAGGCTAGACTGACCAAGCGTTCCATTCCTCTGGGATCGGTAAATTGATGCCAGACTTATCTGGTAAGGTAGAGACACTGATCTGATATAGCGGCTGACCTCCGCAAGTCATTGTATAGGTCAAATACGCATTCACCAAGCCTCTACGATTCTGAATTGAACACGAATGCGTGGCGCGCCCTTAAAAGACTGATCAACGCCGAAGCCTTTACCTTAACCTTCTACCTTTGCTTTACTCTGTCTACACTTGGCAGATCTTGAGGTGTGTATTAAAGATATTAATTCTATTAGCTTAGGTCATCTGAAGGCATTTTTGCAGTAATTTGGCTCGATATCCTTTCAAATTCTTTTTTTGTTTAGCGCGTCTTCTGACGTATTAAATAAATAAATAAATAAATAAATAAATAAATATCGCGACTCTGTCAACCTGAACACGACCCATTCGACCGGTAGATGACGCCATTGTATCGGTATCATAGGACGATCTCTAGTTCTAGTTCTCGTCATTCCACGGGAATAAGTTACTCTTGAGAACTGATATATCGAGAGATGTTTACGCGAGTCGGGTCACGCATCAAAGATCGGCACATGACAACAACTTGTAAACAATTCCGCCCCCTCGAGCGCACTATAAAAGAGCTGGCAAGCTGGGAGGGTCCAGCTGGCCTAGCTCCTCCTCCTTCTTTGCGCTTTCATTCCTAGATCATCAACTCTCTTTTCCTGAGATGCATGGGAGGAAAGTGCCTAAAGTATGCTCACTATAAGAGAGTTCTATCGACCTTTTCAAGTTTTCTCTTCTTAGCGTGACGAAACATTGCCTGAGGCGGTTTCTC
This sequence comes from Nippostrongylus brasiliensis, assembly GCA_030553155.1. Lineage (NCBI taxonomy): Eukaryota > Metazoa > Nematoda > Chromadorea > Rhabditida > Heligmosomidae > Nippostrongylus > Nippostrongylus brasiliensis. The sequence goes on from CP130733.1 coordinate 4,129,567, forward strand.
AGGCTCAGTTTTACTATCTCTTTATTTCAGAACAAGCACAACCTACGAAACGCTAATCACAAAATGAGTCACAATGTGAGTTTACCTCTGATAAAAGACCAAGCTAACGAAAAAATGATACGGTAGAGACTATATTTTGAATTTTAGAATGGTGCCATCGCTGATTTTGGAAACAAGGCTCAAGGCTTTGCCAACAGCGCCTCAGAGAAGGCCTCGGATGCTGGTCACGCTGTGAAGGATGCGGTGATGTCAGCCTATGACAAGGTGCTTTTAATTTGCAAATTTTTAAATATTTTTAGTTTAATTGAGTGTTACAGGTCACCGGTGCAACTATGGATGCCTATGAAACGGCCCAGGAGAAAACTCGAGAGAGTGAGGACAGAGCCTCAAAGAAGGTCGGCTGAACATCGCTGTGAAGGTTTTTGAGGTGATGGTCCAGAATTTTCTAAATGTTTTCTTGTTTTCAGATGGAAGAAGCTAGAAACTGTATCGGCGACAAGATGCACGAGGCTGCTGACGGTATCAAGGGCAACTAAACACCGCTGAAGAGATGAAGAGAACACCACATTCCATGAACATAATTGTATAAAATTTGTATAGATCTTTGAATAAACTTAGTATTTAGCTAGTGTGTGCCAACAACCTTATACAAAATTCGCAAAAATATAATAGAACTGAGGCTCATTGGCAGAGGAGTAGAGCGAATCGGTTCAGTCTAATGGATCAATTATGGGCTGATTAGTCAATCAATAGTCGGGGCCGATTTCTTGCATGAAAAAAAACAAAAAAAAAACAAAGTCAACAACATGCATAAATAGAAGCAAAAACCAGGAATATTCAGCAGGAATACTTTCTTAGAAAAATACATAATATAGAAAAAGTCCACTAACCCCGGCACTACTTGACAAGGGTTGTCAGTTATATTTAAAAAATACTGATCCGTGATTACCTACTTGGTGGTAGGTGGGCACATTCAGCCTTCTGGTGAGAGTTTATCAATCTGGCGGAGCAGATTTTGGGTGAGTGAAATGTGAAAAAAAAACTTAAGAAATGGATGCGTAAGGATGGTGCTAGGGTTTCGGGCTCAAGGAAGGTGCTAGGGATTCGCAAATGGTCGCATCAGTAGTGGTCAGTGCACAGCCCCGGATAGGTTGAGACGAGGGTTCGAACCCCGTCTGAGATGCGTTTTTTGCGATAAACCTCGCACCATCATTGCAACATCCTGCTCTAGTATATATAATAGTAACCCGCAGAAAAAATATATAATATATAATAAAAAATAATAATAATAAAATATAATATAAAAATATATAATAAAACTAGAATTTAACGTTAAGAAATGAATAAAAGTAGATATTAAGAAGATTTTTACAAGGAATTTCACTTTCATCACATTTCATCCGGTGGTGATCGCTCCCAGACGTCTGCAAAGGAGCGCTATAATGGCGTAAAATGATTGAAAAATTATCGCTAGGATAACGACTTATCGTGTACTTTTCCATTGATGCCCTGAAGGAAAAGAGATAGGATCCAGTTTCAGAGCATGCTATTTAATGTTGGTCAGACACTGGATTATCGTGCCATATTCACATAGTGCTGAACAGACCTTCTAATTGCGTAATTTTCTATAAGTTTTAGAATTTCAATTAATTTTAATTTATTAAATGCGCGAAGCATGCAGAGGCAATGGTTAGTATAAAAAATAAAACATGAACACGCTCTGAATGTGCAGATTTCAGAATGAAACTACTGCTTGTCGGCTTCATCGTGGCCATTCTGGTCCACAGTCATGCAGAAGAGGATCTCTCAATCCCAAGCAAGGACCAAGACAAGTAAGATTCATCCAAATACAGGAAACTCAGCAGAGTGTTCAATATTCTGCTCCAGGGTTCAAGAATCTCGAGCGAAACGCCAAGGATGGCAGTCACAGCAATCAGAGTATGGTTATGAACGAACTGTCCAAGTTACCTTCTGGAGAAGATCACCTTCATTATCTCCATCACCTGCTCTACCACCACCACCACCTCCTCCTCCTCCTCCTCCTCCTCCTCCTCCACCACCACCACCACCTCCACCTCCTCCTCCTCCTCCTCCTCCTCCTCCTCCTCCTCCTCCTCCTCCTCCTCCTCCTCCTCCTCCTCCTCCTCCTCCTCCTCCTCCTCCTCCTCCTCCTCCTCCACCACCTCCACCTCCACCTCCAAATCCACCACCTCCACCACCTCCATCACCACCAAATGACGGTTGGTGATTCCTCCCGGCTCTGTACAAACTACACAAATAAATTATGTAACAAACCATGAAAGAGGTCCACCAAGCGAACAAGAACGATTGTCAGATGAAAGATCTCCCTTCTTCTGTACATAAATGAGATCAATGGCAAGAAAGGGCAATTTTTCAAGAATACGTCATAAAACGACCAAAACTTGTCTCGCGTGAGGATGGTCAGGTTGTGACATCACTGGAGATAGCACTTTGCTGCAATAAACAACAAAAATTATCATATATTAAGGGTGCAACTGATTGCTAGGTTGAGAGTAGAACAGAAGCTATTGAGTTTGAAATACCCACAAGCTGATGCCTCGGCTGCTAAATGTCAGTACCTGAAGGAATGCCTTTTACCCAGGTCAGGTATGATGAATCTCTCCAAAACAAACGATGCACACAGAACAACATATAGAATCCTGTTTTTGAGCTAGTTATATAAAGTTGGGCTGATAGCGCGTCGATTTCACTTGCAGCGACCCGATTCTCTTTGTTGATACCTTAGAAATTGGTTTTTTGGACAGTTCACCGTCAATAATTCCTAATACGGTAGAGAACCTCCTAATTCACCTTCCCAGTAGCTATTTGTTTCTTAGAGATGGCCTGCAGTTAACTCGATAAATTTATTTATAAATGAGCCTTCTTAAAAGACAAATATTCTATTTTATCACCTTAATTGACATGGATGTCGATCTGAACACCTCAGGCAAATCTGTAGCAATATTGCTACAACAGTCAGGAAGAAAACAATCAACGGAGTCATAAAAGAGGCCTATAAGTCTCTATGTTTGATAGAATTTTTCTTATTCAAGATAATCTGAATTACCAATAAATAAATAAATAAATAAATAATGTGAATTAATCGTACAACCAAGCGTTCGTATCATTTTGAAGCCCTATTGCAGGGCCAAAAGGGGTGTTGGCCTTGCAGATGTTCTGGCTTTCTTTCGTAAGCCTTCTCAGAAGGGGTACTTGACCATCATGTTGCTAATAAGGCAGATAATGAGGAAGTTTCCTGTAGCGAAGTGCCAGTGTGGCATAGCCGTCTGCTAGCCGCCTCCCAATCATTCTCAAGGCGACGGTGAGCTGATCAATGCCTATTCCTTTGGCCGATCGGCTCATCATTGCCACTACGAAACGGCCAACAACGGCGGCACTGCTATCCAGCCAAACCGCCTTTACGCCGCTTGCAGCGAGATATTGAAAAAGCTCGTTTTCAAGTCATTGAAGCCACCAATAGTTGAATTCGAAGGAAAAATCGCTGTTGATAACGACGCCTTAACAAGGAGTTATTTATTTCTTTATTTATTTATTCAAGGCGCGGGCTTGGACTCACGTGCTAATGCACAAGAACAACAAATTGCATGTCAACCTGGGGTTAAAGCGCAGACGGGACATCTGCCTTAGATCGGAGCTGCGAAGTCCGGCTCGGTGTTGGGATAGCCGGGTGAACTTCAGAAGACACCTTTCCAACGCTCTGTGTGTGACTTGCAGGGACTTCGCCGTGGCTGACGTATCATGCCACGTCTCAGCTGCGTAGCACAGAGCAGGAAGAACTGTCGAGTCGAACAAATGAGCACGGAGGTCAGCATCCTGGAGTTGGTCGGTGGCCTCTTTGAGAGACCCGAAGGCTGACCACGCGGCTCTCCTTCTTCTGATGAGTTCTTCCTTCATGTCGTTGTCCATGTTCATGGAGCGCCCCAGGTAAACGTAGGACTTCGTTTCGGCGATAGGAGATCCATCGAGTTCGATGGGCCCCCCATCACACCAGGAGTTCTTCATGAACTGTGTCTTCTTCCGATTGATGCGCAGTCCAATCTTCCTTCCAGCTTCGTCTAGCTCTCGGAGCATCGTCTCTGCTTCAGTCGTACTTTTCGCGAAGATGACGATGTCGTCCGCAAAACGAAGGTTCGAGAGGAATTTTCCGTCCACACGTATGCCCTTTTCGTCCCAGTCGAGCGACTTCATCACCCACTGCAATGCGGCAGTAAACAGCTTGGGCGAAATAGTATCGCCTTGCCTGACGCCCTTCTCGATGGGGATGTTGATTGGGCGCCGGAAAAGCTGCACTGTCGTAGAACAGTGGCGGTAGCAGTCGGCCAGCGTTCTTATGTAGGACGAGTCCACTCCTTGATCGACTAACGCAGACAGGATAGCATTCGTTTCGACGCTGTCGAAGGCCTTTTCGTAGTCGACGAAGGTTAAGACGAGGGGCAGATGGTACTCCCGACAAACCTCGATGACCATCGCGACACTATGGATGTGGTCGACGCAACTGAATCCCTGACGGAACCCAGCTTGCTCAGGCGGTTGTGCTTCATCCAATGTTCGCGATATCCGCGTCAGGATGATCTTCGTGAAAAGCTTGTAGAGCACGCTCAACGTTTCCTGCACGGAGAAGATCGGCATTTATTTATTCATCTATTTATTTCATTTGAATCGCGACTCGTCTCAGATGGTAGAACCCTCACCAGCGGGGATATCGCAGGTGTATAAGAACGGAACAGATTGGTGTAAAACCTCTCTGTAATCGATTCCATTTCGAAACTGGGGCTAAAGTCTGATTATCTTAATCTCATAATCGCTCAAAAAACTCCCATGAGGAACGGCTGCTCTTTTCAGTGTCTTGAAGCGCTCTGTTCCCGCTTTTATCGTAGAATCCTTGCCGTTAAGCTATGACTTGTCTTTGGAAAGATGTGCGTATCAATCAAGTAACTGATAATCTCAACTATCACTGTTGGGAAAATTTCGGTGTCCTTGTTAATACTGCAAGACCTTTTCAACCTGTGTTCACACATCACGTGGTTTTATGTTCACCAATCTTTCTAAACTCAGTTTTTCTGAAATTCCACTCCAAATGGCTCAATTGTTAATTTCTTTGCCGATCTCGCTGAGTAGAGCCCCAAAGCGTAGTAAGAGAATGTTGAATGTGATATTTGCCTTGAAATATAGTCTGGCTGCCTCTTGTGAATCCTCTTAATGGGATATCCGACTAGAAAATTATCATTATTATCATTGGACGATAAGGAAGTACCGGGGATCAGGGGCTGCCCGGAACTGCCATTGTTGTAATCAAGAGCCGTTAAGTACAAGTATCTTCGAACTAGCCGACCTCAATGACCTCCAGCAGGCTTATGGCAGCTATGCAGGCTCGAAAATTTTTTGAATTCTTATGTAGACTACATACAAGGCGTCTATTTGCTTTATTATTTATTTAACAGTTATTTCATCTAGATGATCAAATAAACCAACTTTAGAACAATGTTGCTGTTGTTTTTCGTCTTCGTAATGGTCTCCCTAGTTCAAATCCATGCTGTGGACGACTTCTCGATGTTGGCTTCACAAGACAAGTAAAATTCACTAATTAAAGGCAAAATTTACGGAATTACTATATTTAAATTCACTTTCAGCGTTCAAATGCTGCGTGCGAAGCGCCAGTTTGGCGGACCACCAGGACTAGGACCGACTCCTGGTGGAGGGCTTGGCGGATTCGGCGGCGGACCACCCATGCCACAACCACCACCGTTTCCTGGTGGCTCTGGAGGATTTGGTGGTGCTGGTGGTGGTCGAGGATACGGTTACGGTTACGGATAAAGCATTTTTTACTCGTCAGTTGTAAATTTCTTTATGGATCAGTTGTGCTTTTTACCCAAAACTCAGTGAAAATCAGGCGATAAATTTTCAGTTTGTCAATTTGTTATATCATCGTCGATAATAAATTTACTCCTTCAACGGTTCTGTACTTTACCTTATCCTTGTTTGTTGGATTGGGAAGGTTTCAAACGACAAGGGCTACGTTACGAGCGCACCATATCAGCTGATCGGATAAAATTGCTAACACAAAATTCTTTGTACGGACACACATGATAGTCCAGTGGTCGATGCTCACATATTTAGCCCTTAGAAAACATTTTATAGAAAAAAAGAGAAAAATAGTGAAAAAAACAGCTCTTTATTCCAGCAATGTAACCAAGACACTGGCAAAAAACCGCTCTGGGTGGCGGGCCATCGATTTTCTCCTTCAATGGGTACGTGCCAATCAGCATTTACCGTGCAAAGCAAATCGGCTCAGGACACTTTTGAGTAGTTTTACAAATAATGAATTAATATAGTTCTAAAATAGCTAAAAACGACGAGATTGTGCGAAAATTCTGACAAGAGCCATCTTGTCTGACTGAAGGCTTAACTAAATTACTGCTGTCTCGTCTCAGAGTAACAACAACTTCATAGATCCATAAACCGTTCCTCCAGGAGACATTCGATGGTTTTCGGGAATTTTGCAAATTTCCAGGCTCAATTAGCAATACTGCAACATATCCAACATCCTTAGGTTCAAGTTCGTTACGAGCTTTAACTAGAAAAATTCACTTCCTTCTAGCAACGGTTCTGGTGGTCGTAGTGGGTGGGGTGGCCAACCCCGTAGCACTCGAGCTGTCGTTCGCAATGAGAGAGCGGCGAGTAACCCCATTTTCAAGTCGTTTTAGATATGTTAGGTTCGATTCGGTCCCAAGTTCTATGTAAAAGTGAAGGCGCTATGCTGCAACAGAGAGGCCGTCAGAGCCCGCAAACCCAGGGTAATCCTCCGTTTTACCAAACCTGGATGGGGTTTTCAAGTATTTTCGAGCTTCTTCCGGTTGCGACTTTATATGCTACTCAACATAATATGAATTTCGGATTTTGATGATCTTTTGTATGGAAAATACGGTACGTATTTCCGTTATATGCTGAAGAGACGGCCTTAGAACCGGTAGGATAGCAATAGAGGATGGTATGCACTGAATTTCCCGAGCCATTTCTTACGTTGCCCCAGGTAAGTGTGCCTGAGGGGTTAATTAGTCGGTTCAGCACCTCGTTTGCAACCGATCATCCTGCCTGTGCGTGTAACGTAGCCTGCCGACCACCCGCCTTACAGTGAAGGCGCTGTGCCAGCAGTCAGAGCCCGCAGACCCAATGTAACCCTCCTTTTTACCATAACTGGGTGGGGTTTTCGAGCATTACAAAGCTCTTTTCGGTTCTGACTTCATATGCCACTCCAATAATATCAGAATTTTATGTTTTAACCGACCTGTTATATAGAAAACGCGGAACCTATTTCCGTTATATGCTGACGAGACGGCCTTAAAACCGATAGGATAGCTGTAGAGGATGGTATGAGCTGACTTTCACGGGTTATTTTATACCTCGCCACGGGTAAGTGTGACTGAGGGGTAATTAGTCGGTTCAGCGCCTCGTTTGCAACCGACCACCACTGCCGGTGCGTGTGTCGTAGCCTGCCGAAAACCCACACCCCAGTGAAGGCGCTGTGCCAGCAGTCAGAGGCGGCAAACCCAGGATAATCACCCTTTTTGCCATAAGTAAGTGGGGTTTTCTAGCATTTTGAAGCTTTTTCCGGTGCTGGCGTCATGTGCCACTCTAATAAAATCAGAATTTTGGATTCTAGGCAGTTTTTTTATGGAATTTGTAGCCCTTGAGGGCACCATATCCTGCTATTTGTAAGGAGAATGACTAAAAGTAGGCATAATGAGGACGCTAGTATCTGTAGTGCAAGAAATTATTCGAAAATATTAGAATTTCTGATTTCAAAACCTTTTGTATAGAAAATACGCTTCCTATTTCTCTTATCTGCTGGAGAGACGGCCTTAAAACCTGTAGGATAGCAGTAGAGGATGGTATAAACTGACTTTCACTTGTTATTCCTTCCATTGCCCCAGGTAAGTGTGCCTGAGGGGTTAATTAGTCGGTTCAGCGCCTCGTTTGCAACCGACCACCCGTGCCGGTGCGTGTGTCGTAGCCTGCCGACCACCCACACCACAGTGAAGGCGCTATGCCAGCAGTCAGAGCCCACAAACCCAGGGTAATCCCACTTTTTCCATAAATGGATGGGGTTTTCGAGGATTCTGAAGCTTCTTCCGGTTCCGACGTCATATGCTACTCCAATTGAATAGGAATTTCGGATTTTAGGCAGTTCTTTATGGAATTTGTAGCCCTTCAAGGCACCTAATCCTGTTGTTTCTAGGAGAAATCGCTTTGAAATGGGCTTTGTGAGGACAGCACCAGTTCCAGTACTGCATATTATTCAAGAAATATCAGAATTTCGGATTTTAAAGACCTTTTACATAGAAAATACGGTATCTATTTCCCTTATATGCTGAAGAGACGGCCTTAAAACCGGTAGGATAACAGTAGATGATGGTAGAAACTGACTTTTACTGGTTATTTCTTACCTTGCCACGAGTAAGTGTGCCTGAGCGGTTATTTAGTCGGTTGAGGGCCTCGTTTGCAACCGACCATACCTGCCGGTGCGTGTGTCGTAGACTGCCGACCACCCACACCACAGTGAAGGCGCTCTGCCAGCACATCCAAGATAACCCCCCTCTTTACCATACCTGTACAGGGTTTTCAAGCATTTTAAAGCTTCTTCTGGTTCTGACGTCACATGCCACTCCAATGAAATCAGAATTCTGAATTTTAAGCAGTTTTTATGGAATTTGTAGCCCTTGAGGGCACCTAATCTTGTAGTTTCTGGAAAAATGGCTTCAAAATGAGCATTGTGAAAACATTACCAGTTTCAGTACTACACATTATTCGAAAAAGATTAGAATTTCGGATTTTAACACCTTTTATATAGAGAATAAGATACGTTTCTCCTTTATATGCTGACGAGACGACCACAAAACCGAGAGAGTAGTAGTAGAGGATGGTATGAGCTGACTTTCGTGGGTTATTTCTTACCTTGCCCCGGGTAAGTGTGCCTGAGGGGTTAATTAGTCGGTTCAGCGCCTCGTTTGCAACCGACCACCGTGCCGGTGCGTGTGTCGTAGCCTGCCGAACCCACACCACAGTGAAGGCGCTATGCCAGCAGTCAGAGCCCGCAAACCCAGCGTAACTCCTGTTTACCATAACTGGATGGGATTTTCTAGCATTTCGAAGTTTCTTCTCATCTTTCTGACATTCATCTAGTAAATTCGTAGGCAGATTTTTTCATGAACATTATAGCACTTAATCAAATGCCTGTCTAACCGGCTGTAGTGCACTCGTTAACCTTGTAGTAGTATAAACCTGGCACATTTCTAGTCGAAATTCTCGGTTTAACCTAACGTTGCCAAATAAGGAACCTTCAGTGACATTCATCAACAAGAAAACTCCCACATTGGCTTCACACTTTACAGAATATAGCGAGGCAAATAACCACAGTTGTGATGGGTGTTCAGAACGAAATTCGAATGACGTTTTCGATGGAATACTCCTTTAGGTACATTCAAGAGGCATCTTCTTGAAAAAGTAATGGTTCGTTAAAATGGCAGAGGTGGCACTTGGCCTCATAGGAAGTTCATCCAGGACCAGGTGTCAGTGATGGCTAAGATGCTCTGAAAGCAACGAGAAGATCTAAAAAAGATTGTTGCAGCATAAATCCTGTCGATAGAGAAGAAAACGGGGAAATGCAAGTCGTTTGAAGCTGAACCAGAGAGGAGTTGAAAAATCTTTAACAAAGAAGTCTTCAATAGGAACCATTGGTAGCGAACCGAGATTTGGAACTTCTTCTAGAACGGTCACTTTTCTTTTCTTCCTATTATAAAACTTCTACGAAAAGATACAGATCTTCAGAGTGTTCATGAAGGGCAACGGCAGCGCCACTGGCATGCTCGGCCCCTTGAGCTGATAATGGTGATATGATGTCGCCGCCCGCGTGGAAGCTCCATCTTTTTTGAATTTTTATAGTCCTACCAAGTATAATTGGACATTGAACACTTTTCTTAAGAGATCGCAGATGGCTGCGCCTCTTCAGGGATTTCCTGGATCTTCCAAATTCACTATTTTAAGAGAGTTACTGGCCAGTAACTGTAATGGAGCGACGTAGACAACCAATGAATAACTGTTGTAGCTTCCTAGCGATCAGATATTGCTAGATAACCCTTGAAATCACCAAATAGTTTACAAATGGTACGGCAACCTAAACTTTTGCTCTAAGAACCTGTGCAGACTGTACTGAAGCCGCTGGAGCACGTATGCTGAGCTACAACCATAAACGAGTAAAAGTTTCTTATCAGCCATCATCGGATCTACTATCCCGCTCACTTTGCTCTTTCAAAGCACTTCTATCAAAACTACAAAAACACAAAAAGTTTCCCAACGGCACAAAAATATCCCGCACGGAAAACACAGCGCGGTAGTTTTGATCGGAAATCGATGACCGGCCTGGGTGGTCGACCCAGGAGGTCCTTCTGCCGTTCCAAATTTGGGATTTCCGACACTCAGCCGGGTCCAAAGGCATTTGAAACCTTCACATTTTTGCTCAATCGTTTTTATGATTTCGTGGACCACCGGTTATACGTTTTATTATGATTTAAAAAATGCGTAGCACGTTCAAGCGGCTAATTTTTACTATTATCGTGGGCGTGGTGCAGTGGTAGGAGGCGCTACTGACACCCGCACGGTCGAACGATCGATCCGGCCAGGGCTAACCAAGCTTTCCATTCCTCCGGAGTCTTGTAAATTAGTACCAGACTTGTCTGGGAAGGTAAAGACACCGACTTGGCATAGCGGCTGGCCCCCGCAAGTCACTGTATAGGCCAAACACGCTTTCACCATGCCTTTGCGATTCTGAATGGAAAACGAATGCGCGGCGCGTCCTTAGGAGACTGATCAACGTCGACACCTTTACCTTTACCTTTATCGCTATTATCAACAAGGTGATGCTTTGGGAGGCGTAATCGGGTGTCCACATCGCTTTATATGTTCAGAGTGCTCTTCCGATTATTTTCAAGTGGTTCACCTCCAGAATTCCCGGTTCTTTACCGCCTTCCTTGAGTGGTCGGTTCACCATCACAATGTGTCGCTAGCCGGCTGGACTGCTAGCTGGTCGACTGCAGCAGAATCAAGGCCCCCACTATTAGAGGCGCTAGTGAACCGAGGAGCCGAAGGGCGTCGGATCACCAAAAGAACTTAAATGAATTAGAAAACTTCAATCCGTTGATTCGGTGAATTTCGTACTGTAATAAAAACATCAAGTTACGGTAACATCAATTCATCAATGAGTTTCCCACCATGAACGTTTTATTTATTTTATTTATTTAATGCGTCAGAAGACGCGCTGAAAAAAGGAAAACAAACAGAACATCACAAACGAGTGAAACCTTGAAACATGACATGGCATTAAAACAAGTAAAGCTTAACCTAAAATACCATCAGAGAAGAGACTGCTTTGTGAGGTCGTTCAAGTTCATTCGAAATTATTACTACGAAAACGTATGTTGTTCCAACAATTCGGAGCATAGAGAGCTAAAGTCGACTACACTGCAGTAGACCAAAAATTTAACAACTCAAACCAGCTTCCACTAAATCCATCTCCTGCTTCAAATCCGGTCTAGTAATTCTAGGAGCCGCGAACCTCGCCTCAACAAAGAATCAAACGTTAATTGTCTTGTTAAGAGCATCATTAATGAAGCGGACGCCTAGTCCATAAGGTCGGAAAAGCCAACTATAGCCAAAAACAAAGAAAGATTGTAACGAAAACTCTTTTTCAATCATTTATAAGAGAAAACTCGACGTCAGCCAAATCAGCTGGCCATCCAACCTATCGATCCGAACTTGGCCGTAATCACCACAGCGGACCACACATTTTGGTGGCCGAAACAGCGATTTACCTTCACTTCAGGTGGAATCGCGCAAATTCTCCGACTTCTATGGTTCGATCTTCACCTCTGAAACACGGATTTCCACCTCTCATCCAGCTTTTCTTCTCGAACAGCTTTAAATTGAAATTTTAATTTCGTGAAATCGAGCATGGTGGTCATCGATACCGTATCGGATAATCGTCTCGAGACACCGCCGCGACTTCGTCGGTTATTGCATTTATCTAGTGAATAGAAGCATTATTAGACGGATGTTTTGGAGGGAATTGTCCGCAGTCACTGCGGTGGCCCTACGGATTTTGGTACTTTGCTTCAGAGCAACACGCTAATTCAAATATCGGTTGTCCCGTTGAGCAGTTATAACTGGGGTGCTCTGGCTCGCGTTTTTCTACCACTGTTCAAAGGATAACCGATCAGGTGAGGCCATGAAGTTGGGTGTGAGTGCTCTCTCAACTTTATATTAGGCTCAACTGTCCTACGGAGGGGTCAGTGACGGTGACTACTCGCCTCCCATCCTCCAAGTTCACCGCCTGGGGCGGTGATCCAACCCACTTCCGCTTCCATGAATGATTCGAACAGTGGATTCGAACAGAGTAATGTAAAATTAAATTGTTTCAGATTGGAGTGAATTCCAGGGGAAGAACTAAGGTTTTCCTTCACTGTGCTTTTTAGATTGGCGCAAAATATTTAACGTAACACAGGGACGAAAATTCGGCGTGTATCGGTTTATAAGTCTGAAGGTTCTGCACCGTCAAACAGGAGATTTAGCCAACAATAAAGCTCTTCCATCATGAAGACGAGATTCGCTAGAGTTCGAACATGGTCAACGTTGGCATATGTTTCAGATTGGAGTGAGTTCCAATCTGAGTTCCAGGGAAAGAGCTGAGGTTTGCCTTCACTGTGTGCCTTTTACTTCTATTGCGTCAAAACCAAGGAACGCGTGTATTATTTTTTAAAATTAGACGTGAACTCGCAGACACGTGTGCGTGTCTTTCATAAACTTCTCCATGTCCTGACACTCAATGGAGTTTGCTACGTTTACGAACAAGCCAAGTACAGTTCTCTATGAATGGTGTTCATTCTAAGCTTACCGGATTGCTGTGTCTCATTTCACCATGATGAGCTAAGTTTCATGGTAAGTTTCTGTGTTTCAACGTGTTTTATCGGTTGTTGTAGCATTCGACATCTTCTTGTCTTTCGTAATAGTTATCAAATATCAAATATACAAATTGTTCTGATATCGTGAAAACACTGCAGGACCCAGATTCATGAACGGACGAGCGGTCTCCGATACCGCGGCGCAGCCGGAACCATACGGCAGAGTCGATGAGAGATTGCGTTTAACATAGGAAATTTAGGACAAGTAGACAAAGGTGGGCGCAGTTCAAGCGATATTTCGGGGTTTATCGGGGGTTTACCGATGATAAATCCGCGCCCAGGTGTGACTAGAGCACTTTGGAAGCGAATAAAGCGAAAACTACAAGGCAGAACTAGCAAAAGTCCATTCGTCTACTGCTGCAACTGAAAAGGAACTAGTCGGCACGATGTTTTTGCAAGCTGCAGGGAGGGTACAATCTATGGCAGGGATATGAAATCTCAGTTTCACCTTTCGTAAGAACGGGAATAAAAAAACCGTCTGGGATAGTGTGAATTCTCAAAAAAATCTCTGAGATGGTGGCTTTTTCTGCAATAACGCAGCCTGATCGTTTGCAGGCTAAGGAAAAGTGATAGAGATCCTGTTTTTGGGCTTGCTACTTAAGGCTGCTGGTCTGCTGCCATGCACCGCAGCGCACTTCACTACCGCCGGGTAAAAACGGCTTTTTACCCTTATTTTATCATCCTTAGCGGTTACTGAACTCATTTCTCCTTTTATAGATAACTGGCCCGATCAGAGAATGAAACTTCTGTTACTAACGGCTCTGAGCTTCATCACGATGTCGTTGGTGCTTTGCCAGAAGGAGGAAGCCGAATCGGTGCAACCTCAGGATCAAGACAGGTAAACTTTACCTAGAACTATCGAATTCAGTGTAAGTTCTACTCTTTTTTCAGACTTGACGTAGCTCGTGCGAGACGTCAATGGGGCGGAATGGGTGGCGGAATGGGTGGCGGAATGGGCGGTGAACCGTTTGGCGGTGGACAATTCGGCGGTGGTGGTTTCGGTGGTGGAGGTGGCGGAGCACCCCCACCGCCACCCCCTCAGGGTGGTGGCAGTGGATGGAGAGGTCCCGGAGGATTGGGTGGTGGAGGTTTTGGTGGTGGAGGTGGCGGACCACCCCCACCTTCTGAGGGTGGTGCTGGTGGATGGGGAGGTGCCGGAGGATGGGGCGGTGGTGGTGGTTGGAGACACTGATTGACCGCTGTTCTGATTCAATTTTGATTGTTTCCATTGATTGATGAATTCAATAAATCATTTTTCAAATTTCAAACGTCTATTGATCAACACATTGGCTAAGCCATTCACAGGCAAGTTACTAAGCTGCTTTGTGTCCTTCTGGGTACACGGCTGGCTTGGTTCAAGGTTATTGGGGTTGGGGGTATAGTGCATGGAGATTTGGGTGCAGCATAGTTAATTGGCCCCGGCTAGTGGAGAAAGTTCAGGATCCAGATTCATTATTGGTAAACCCCGATAAACCCCGAGATATAGCCCGAACGACGCCCACCTATGTCTACTTATCCTAGAATTCCTATTTTAAACGCAATCTCTCATCGACTGTGCCGTCTGGTTCTGGCTGCACTGCGGTATCGGAGACCGCTCGTCCGTTCATGAATCTGGGCCCAGGTTTCTTAAGCCAGGTCAGCCGGCCATTTCAACCCCTTGCCCATAGTCAATTAGAGGACGAAGATGTTGACTGACTGAGCTGATTCCAACACTTGGGATTCGAGGGTAGAGTGGATGAAGAGCTGGGTACTGTATAATTAACCGGAGAGAGTTGGGTAAGTTTATCTAGTTTAGTTCTAGTTCTAGTTGTAGTTTATCTCAGAATCAGCTCAGTCAATCGATATCTATGCTATGTACTGTTCACCATCCCGAGATTTATGTATGGTCGAACATGGAAAAGAGAAGGGGAACTACTGGTAACCACGCTAGGCTTACTTACAAACCTGGGCTACTCAATCAACCTTACTAGGTCTCTCTTTGGAGTGACTTTTCACTGACAGATCGATTCTTGACCTCTTACTTTGTCCTTCTCCTACTATTCCGCTCGCTGGAAAACAGTCAAAATCCTGTTTTTGAGCCGACTATTTAATGTAAAATTAGAACGCTGTCGCGCTGCCCTTGTCGACCATTCGTCGAATCGTGTCGCCCTGTCCTCAATAATGTTCTTTTAGACTGATTTTTTGCAGTTTTTTGCATTTTCTTCGAAAAGTTCTATTTTTTCATGCTTCATTGGCGTCCTTCTCGTAAAATTGAGCTTTCTTCCTCCGAGGAATTGTGTGCTGAATTATACATTTCTTACGACAAACACACCATTCAGAAGCTAGAAATCAAGATAAACCTGGAAATTTTACCTTAAGGAATCAACACTTCTCATTCTGTAAAACTGTGATACTGTAAAAAATGTTGAATTTAGAATGAGATTGCTGCTCATTAATTTACTTACCGCGTTCTTACTCCTTTGTGATGCCGTGGACGACCATCCAGCGGTTCTAGCCCCAGGGCAAGACAAGTAAAATTTATTGTATTTCAGGGCATTCTAATTTTCACGTATTCTTCCCAATTTCAGAGCCCAACTGAACCGTGTGAAGCGTCAATGGGGCGGCTTTGGCGGTCCTCGTGGATTTGGCGGAGAACAACGTTCAATCGACGTCGGTTTTCGTGGATTCGGCGGACAACGTCGACCATCTGGCCCCGGCGGGTTTGGTAGAAGACGAGGCGGGTGGGGAAGTAACCGAGGTGGTTGGGGTGGAGGACCAAGTGGTTGGGTACGTAACCAAAGTGGATGGGAAGGTGACCGAGGAAGTTGGGGTAGTAACCGGGGCGGCTGGGAAAGTAATCAAAGTGGTTGGGGAGGTAACCAAGGTAGATGGGGAGGCAACCGAGGTGGTAGACGAGGTAACCAAAGTGGGTGGGAAGGTGGCCGAGGAAGTTGGGGTAGTGACCGAGGCGGCTGGGAAAGAAATAAAGGTGGATGGGATGGTAATCAAGGTAGATGGGGAGGTAACCGAGGTGGTAGGGGAGGCAACCAAAGTGGATGGGGAGGTGACCGAGGAAGTTGGGGTGGTAACCGAGGCGGCTGGGAAAGTAATCAAGGTGGATGGCGTGGTAACCAAAATGGATGGGGTGCTAATCGAGGAGGCTGGGAAGGTAACCGAGGGGGTTGGAGAAGTAACCAAGGCGGCTGGGGAGGTAACCGAGGTGGATGGGGACAACAAGGAGGCTGGTGGAACTGGGGTTGAAGCAACAACCTGCCGGGGCATACCTTGTGAAATTGTTAAATTCGGATGGATTTTGAATGCGAATTCTCTCCATTTCGGGGTGTATTTCCTAAATAAATTGTTGTCCAACTCTGTCTTAGTTTGTTAATAAGGCTTCCTTATCATGTTAATTAAAATCTATGTGAATGGTCATTTAATAAAAGCTGGGATCTTCTTCGTTTTACCACACAATACATCGTGAAAATGCAAATGAAAACGAGTTTTCAAAATTTTTCACGTATTTTATGGTAGCATGCAGGCAAGGAGGCTAGGTAAATCACACACCTGCTCAGATAGATACTCAACACACAAAACACACAAAGACAAACAAATATGCTAGCAAAGAAAATACAGTTCCTCTCCCTGGATTCGTCAGCATGTTAGGATAGGCTTTACAATGCAATAAGAGAAAAAGGGTAACAAAATAAACTACATGCACTTCTTGTTCTTGATGTAAAGTGGAACCCATGTGTGAAACTACAAATAGGGTTGGAGCATTTCTCAAACCTGGGGTAATTAAACCTTTTCAAGGTTTCCATCTCGCTAGGAGTCGGACTATTGCTGCTGGACCCTTTCCTCCTAGAATCCATTAACCTTTGACATTTTTTGAACCTATTCGATTATAATTTTTCTCAGAAAGAAAAGACCTGAAAAGACTGGAACAGTTGGGCACCTAAATCAGTCTTATGCTGGAAGTTAGGGTCAAAAAGCACCTCGACGAAATCACAACCGAAAGTAAACTACCCCAAAACAAATATAGTTGAATAAACCTGCGACAGCGACTGCCTTGAGAAATCCAAAAATAAGCTACAAAACCAAAAAACCTAAACTAGAAGGTGAACTTTGTCATTCTCCATGCCCAGTCGAGTGAGGAGGACCTGTTTACCCACCATTGGAGGCTTGACGTCACCGGCGTTTTCTGATACCTCAATGGAATAAAAGAAGTACTGGTGTGACAATGGCGATCTCTGAACGGCCTATGCCTGATTTGTCGTCTTAGAACTCTGCAAACCGAGAAAGAAAAAAGAAGCCAACAAACTGTCTCTCATTTTGCTATTTAAACATGGTCTGTGGCGTTCCTATGTCCATGTTGTTCACGCTCCCTCTCGCCTCTGTGTTATAGACCCTGTACAACACCTCTACCGAGTTTTTTGACACTTCTCTTCCTCTTCTTCTTTCCTTGTCTCATTTTTCTTTTTTAGCTTCACTTTCTGTAAAAGGATTATTAACATGGCATAATGACCGAAGATATCACAGCTGATTTAAGAATGAAACTGCTGCTCTTCTGCGTCGTAGCGGTATGGTTTGTCTTTTGCCAGGCGGAGGAAGGTATAGCGACTCTGGCTGAGGTTCATGAAAGGTAAAATTTGCTAAGAAATTCAATATTTTTAGTCATCACTTCTTCCTTTCAGTGCCGAAGAGACTTCTGCGATTCGTCTGGCACGTAGGCCACAACCACCTCCCCCACCACCACCTCCTCCACCTCCAGGGGGACCACCACCTCCACCTCCACCTCCAGAAGGACCGCCACCTCCTCCTCCACCACCTCCTCCACCTCCTCAATCTCCTCCACCTCCTCCACCTCCACCACCTCCACCACTGCTGATTGTGAGTTAGCTCGGCGGAATGACGTGGGTATTTACATACCCAAACCTTGCGATCGTGCTCCAGAGCTCGAGCTTCGACAGAGACTTTTCATATGGTTTTTCTTTTCTGGATTCCCTCTCTATACCTGATAAACTTCAAGTTGATCAGTTATAGACGGTAGGAGCGGTGAGAGGTAGTAGGGTTCTTCGACAAACTTTCCAGTTCGTTTTTCTATATTATTCTACGTATCCAATAAAGAAGTTCTTAGAATCATCCTGTCGTTTTTCAAATCTGGTGACACTACACGGGTTGATTAGATATAACGGCCCAAATAGATTTGTCTCAAACGAGCACATCCTGTATTGATAAACGACCAAACTCAAGTATTCAATGTCTCTAAAGATTTCGTTTACCTAAAAAAAGAGAAAACACCAAAGGAACTACCCTATTTTTGTACTAAAAACAAGCGTGGCTGGATGGAAATCACCTAGGGTGGCCGTCCATCGATTTCCCTCTTCGCTGGGATACGTGCCGATCAACATCTACCACGGCAGCAAATCGGTTCGGGACACTTTCGGGTCTTTTCAACAACGAACGAATTAAAATAATTTTAAATTAGCTGGTAATGACGTGTGCGGAAATCCTAATAAGATCCACTCGGTTTCACAGTAGGATTAGCTGAATTACTGTTGTCTCGTCTCAGAGTAGGAAAACCTGCTTCCTGATCCAGAAATATATGATTTCTCCGAGGAAATTCGATGTGTTTCCAAACTTTAGGCTTGAGCAACTCTAGGACCATGAGCTAGAGTTCCTCCCGCTCAAGTTAGTTGGGTATTTGTCCTATGAAAATGAACTTTCCTCTAGCAAGGGCACTGATGGTCGCTATGGGTGGGGCGGCTGGCAACGCACCATCCAACTAATTGTTCAGTGTGCAGGAGAACAACGAGTTTTCCATAATTTCGTGACCTTTTAGAAATGATAGAATCATTTCGGTCCCCTGTTCTATTTAAAAAATGAGGATTTGATTGATAACGTGATCAATAAATCTTCTACGGAACTATCACTACTTACTAGACTTTATCAAGAATTATTCACAGTTGATGTTTTCCTTGATTGCTGAGCCGTTCTAGAATGGCAGCTACTATTTGAACATTATCAACAATCGTCGACGAGGTTCGGGTTCGTTTTGATCCGTCGCGAACGACGAAACGTTGCTCGTCGCCCGGATGGAGCGTACGGAGGCTGGAACAGAGCAAAATTTCGGGTTAAAATTAACCCGATAGTGGTAAGTTGGTCGTGTCTGCTTGGAGCTGAAGACACGTTCATACTAGGTGGCGAAGCAGCGGCTGAAAATTAGCTGAAATATCGATTTTCCTGAGCTTTAGCTTGTAGATGGTGTCCTTAGCATCCCTAGCACGTCGCTACACCCAAAAATTCCACCGATCCAAGTGCTCCACTGCTTCTTATGGGTCTCTGTCCAACCCTTAAAATTGTTAAATTTGGATTGATTTTGAATGCGATTTCTCTATATTTTGTGATGTATTTTTAATAAATTGATGTGCAAGTGTGACTTAGTTTGTTAATAAGGCTACTTTATCATGTAAATTATGTTCTATGTGAATAGTCATTTAATAAAGCGCTGAGATCTTCTTCGTTTTACTACACAATCAATCGTTGGAAATACAAATGAAAACAAGTTTTAAAAATTTTCAAGTCCTTTTTGGTAGTGTGCAGACAAGGAGGCTAGGTAAATCACATACCTACTCAGATAGATACTCAAGGTTTCCAACTCCCTGGGTGTCAGACTACTGCTGCTGGACCCTTCCCTTTCAAAATCCATTAACCTTTGACACTTCTCTTCAAACCTATTCGATTATAATTTCTCTCAAAAAAAGGAGACCTGAAAAGACTGGAATAGTTGGGCGCCTAAATCAGCTTTATGTATGCTCGAAGTTAGGGTCAAAGAACACCTGGATGGAATCACAACATAAGTCAAACTACACCGACAAATCACCGGAGCACCTGAATGATCCAAAAATAGGCAATAAAACCAAGGAAAAACCAATCTAAAAGGTAAACGTTATCGTTCTCCATGCCCATTCGGATGGCGACGACCTTTTTACCCAGCATTGGAGGTTTGACGTCACCGGCGTATTCCGGTACTTCAATGGAATAAAAGAAATACTGGTGAGACGCTGGCGTTCTCTGAACGGTCTATGTCTGATTTATTGTCTTAGAACTCTGGAAAAGATTTATTGTCTTGGAACTCTAGAAAAAGAAACCGATCCTGTCTTCTAACTTGCTATTTAAATATGGTCTGTGCCGTTCCTTGTTCAGACCCCCGTCTCGCCATTGTTGTAGTGCTACCTTTGCCAGACCTATTCCGAGTTTTTTGCCCCTTCTTTTCTTCTCTTCCTCCCTTTTCCCATTTTTCTTTTCTAGTTTCATTTTCTGTAAAATGATTCTTAACATGAAATAATGACCAGAGGTATCACAGCTGATTTAAGAATGAAGTTGCTGCTCTTTTGCTTCATAGCGATATGGTTTGTCCTTTGCCAAGCGGATGAAGGTATAGCGACACTGGCTGAAGTCCCTGAAGGGTAAAACTCACTGAGAAATTCATCTTTTCTCTTTTTTCTTTCTCAAAAATCACCTTTCCTTTCAGTGTCGAAGCGGCCGAGGCGAGTCGTCACGGACGAAGGCCACCTCCTCATCGTCCTGGTATTGGTGGAAGACCTCCACGTCCACCTCCACCACCTCCACCAAGGCCAAGACCCCCACCACCACCTCCACCACGACCAAGACCACCGCTGATTGTGGTGGGTTAGTTCGGCGGAATGATGTGGGTATTCACATACCCTAACCCTGAACGTGCTCTGACGATGAATTTCGCTCCTCTTTTTCTGTATTTCCTCTCTGTATCTGACCAACACCGAATTTCAAGTGCTTCATCTGTTTTGTTGCCGAAATACAGTTTTCATCAGAAAGACGAACCTCGAAGAAGTGATGGTGGGAACGGTGAGAGGTGGCGGGGTTTTTGGATCATCGTTCCAGATTGTCTTTTGCTATATTATTGTATCTATCCAATAAAGAAGCTCTTAGAATCATCCTGTAGCTCATCAAATCTGGTGACACTACACAGAACGCGCTCAATATCAGCTGATTGGATACAATGGCACAAATAGATTCGTCTCAAACGAGCACATCCCCTATTCAGAAATGCCCAAAACCCAAGTATTCAATGTCTCTGAAAATTTTGTAAAAGAAAAATGAGAAGACATCAGAGAAACTGCCCCACTTTAGCATGAAAAACACAACGTGGATGGAAAGAAATCACCTAGGGTGGCCGGCCATCGATTTCCCTCTTCGCTGGCATACGTGCCGATCAACATCTACCATGGCAGCAAATCGGTTCGGGACATTTTCGGGTCTTTTCAACAACTAATGAATTATAATAGTTTTAAATTAGCTGGTAATGACGAGATTGTGCGGAAATCCTGATAAGATCCACTCGGTTTCACTGTAGGATTAGCTGAATTACTGTTGTCTCGTCTCAGAGTAGGAAAACCTGCTTTCTGATCCGGAAATTGTTTTTCCTGGGAAGTTCAATGGATTTTCAAATTTTGCGACATGAGTAACTCTAGAGCCATAAGTTGGAGTTCCTCCCGCACAAGTTAGTTGGGTATCTGTACTATAAAAATGAACTTTCCTCCAGCAAGGGCACTGATGGTCGCTATGGGTGGGGCGGCTGGCAACGCACCACCCAACTAATTGTTGCAGGAGAACAACGAGTTTTCCATAATTTCGTGACTTTTCAGGAATGATAAGATCATTTCGGTCCCCTGTTCTACGTAAAAAAAACTGAGGA
The DNA here is from genome assembly GCA_030553155.1 of Nippostrongylus brasiliensis. NCBI lineage: Eukaryota > Metazoa > Nematoda > Chromadorea > Rhabditida > Heligmosomidae > Nippostrongylus > Nippostrongylus brasiliensis. Next base: position 4,151,332 of record CP130733.1, read on the forward strand.
TTTGATTGATAACTTGATCACAAAATCTTCTACAAAACTATCACTACTAGACTTTATCAAGAATCGTTCACAGTTGATGTTTTCTTGATTGCTGAAAAGTTCTAGAAAGGCAGCTTCGAGACTGTAGGAGCTCTAACCTACTACCTAGCCTGCAGCTACGGTAAGTAGGACTTAATTTTGAGAGGTGATAATTTAGGTCAGTTCGGGGCAGTGTACGACAAATATTATTAGGCGCCCGACAGTGGTAAGTTGGTCGTACTGACTTGGAGCTTCAAATATTAATTGTGATAAAATGATGAAAGAATTGCGCTTAATCATGATAACCTTATTGGTCACTTAAATGATTGTAAATACAAGAGGTCACGATTTGACGCTGATTTATCTTGCACATGCAGCCGATAGCTTCATATCAAGTTTTCAGGCTCTATTGATTGATGGGAAATCAGGGACAACATTCAATCCGCAAACCATTCTTAATGGTTGATGTCGGGTTTGTTATAGTTTACAATGCTGACTTGGTTTTTCAATAGGTCACGTCAACGACCGCCTTCGAGGAAAACCCGCTACCTGATCTAGAGGTCTCCCAATCTAGGAGATGAGATATTCAGCGTTTTTCCAACTTCTTGCATGAGGTAGTAATAGATCCATAAGCTGGAGCTCCTTGCGTCCTGGTTCGGCGGGAATTTGTAAACCCCTAGCATCTTTCTTAAGCATAGGTAATCACGGACGGTCCGACTTCTCTTCCATAAAGCTGATAGCATTTTGATATAACACATTGATTGCTTTTTGTTTAATAGACGAGAACTGTTTTATATATTTGGAGGAAAAAACTACATCGCAACGTGTTATTTTTTTGATCCTGGGATTTTTAATCGTTAACAAAACCACCTTTGAATGGCTATCAGTGCTGTGCGATGGTTAGCAGTCCCAGTGAAACCGTGCCAATCGTGGCCGTCTCCAGCCATCCCACAGAGGCGATAACGAGCCGATCAGCCCAGGTAATCAAAGAAATAGGCATTGATCACCCCACGTTTGCCTTGAGAAGGATGAATAGGCCGCCAGCGAAGAAAAGGAATTTCGATCTTGGTATACGGTCGGTTTGCCCCACAGGCACGGCAGCCGAGCCACTTCCTCAATATTTGAAAGTGACCAAAACTTGCCCTTTCAAAATGTCGCTAATTTCTTACCGCATACCACCAGAGCGGAATAATAAGGAACGAAGGTTCTGATAAGAGACTTTGGCTTACAGATACAATCTCTAATGTCTGATACGACAAAGAATATTTATCCATGAACCCTAAACAACGTTATGAAGAATCTTTTTCCTTGAGCTGTAAATGGATCAGTTGCTCATGATTCGCCGGCAACATCCGACTCAGTCGCCGGAGGCCTTCACGACTGATCGTCGACGAGGTTCGGGTTCGCTTTGAGCCGTCGCGAACGACGAAACGTTGCTCGTCGCCGGGATGGAGCGTGCGGAGGCTAGAACAGAGCAAAATTTCGGGTTAAAATTAACCAGACAGTGGTAAGTTGGTCGTGTCTGCTTGGAGCTGAAGGCACGTTCATACCAGGTGGCGAGGCGGCGGCTAAAAATTAGCCGAAATATCGATTTTTCTGAGTTTTTGGAGCTTGTAGACGGTGTCTTTAGCATCACTAACACGTTGCTATACCCAAAAATTCCACAGATCCAAGTGCTCCACTGCTTCCTAAGGGTCTCTGCCCAGTCCTACTTGCCGCGCCGTTTCGCTGCCGAGTATGAACGGCCCTTATCTATTATAAATCACACCTGGAGCGACTGCGAGTCACAAACGCTTAGAACATAAATGCACTGAACGACGGACTGAACGAGGGAATGAGGAACGTGGGACTGGATAGCAGCAGACACAGATCACAACGACGTCCGATGGCGGGAATTGAACCTTGGTGATGAGCTTGGTGAAAGCGGTGGTGGTGCCGTCGCTGAACTTCTCGCGACACCACCGTCATTCACGCGGTGCACTGCAGACCTGTCTGAACAACAACGAATTCGACGACAGACAGAACACGGATAGTCTAATAGAATCTAATTTCTAGCACAGATATAGAAAACTAGAAAAAATCGCTAACACGACACTTATTCTAAGCTAACATAGGGTGTGAAGCGAATCCGATGCTAAAAATACGTTTGTTCGCCGTCAAAGGTGGGTAATTTGCGCTAAAAGTAAAATTGTAATATTCTCTTGCAGTTATTGGATTCCTCAAAAGGTTATGTAGGGCTAGGGTAAGTAGGGTTACCCGGGACTTATGGACCACGGCCCAGATTCATGAACGGACGAGCGGTCTCCGAAACCGCGGCGCAGCCAGAACCAGACGGTAGAGTCGATGAGAGACTGCGTTTAACATAGGAAGTTTAGGATAAGTAGACAAAGATGGGCACCGCTCGGGCTACATCTCGGGGTTTATCGGGGGTTTGCCAATGATAAATCTGGGCACAGGATTTACGATTGATCCACAGAAACTCAGAATTGTATCCCAAAAATTCGTGCAGTGATTCAAAGAAGATCGCGAGGTTTATTCGGGGTTTCTTTAAGGTTTATTTGAGACCTCTATGCCGCTATAGTGCACGTCGATGTCTCCGAACCCTCGTCGCGGCCCTGATGAGTGTTAAGCCTTGTATAAACCCTGGATAAACCCACAATGAGATGATGAATCAAGATTTGCGAGTCATTCCGGCCATATTCCAGGGTTTGTGGGGGTATGTAATTCACATCCAGGGCCCAGATTCATGAACGGACGAGCGGTCTCCGAAACCGCGGCACAGCCAGAACCAGACGGCAGAGTCGGTGAGAGATTGAGTTTAACATAGGAGGCTTAGGGTAAGTAGACAAGGGTGGGCGTCGCTCGGGCTATATCTCGGGGTTTATCGGGGGGGGGTTACTAATAATGAATCTGGGCCCAGGTCGGGCTTTTGTTGGAGAGATTCGGGAAGGTCACGACTGCTACAGTGTCACGGGAAAAGGACAGAAATAGCCATACACTTGCACTATTCTACGAACAGAATTGGGGAAAATGACACAAAAGCGAGCGAGTCGCTAAACCAGAAGGTTACGGTAAATTTTAACGTTCAATTTTTTCTCTGAAATCGATCAAGCATACGTTGGAAGTTGTTGACCGGCAGTGTCCAGCTGCATATTTCGGAGTTTATTACGAGACTTCTCAGCGTCGTCCTCGTCCGACACGCCCATCCACCAGTCTCGAATCTGTGCAAGTGAATTTGATGGCTGAATTTTATTTATTTATTTTTTATCTATCTATTTGTTTATTTATTTATTTAGTATTTTATTATTTTTATTTAATCTCTCTTCTATTATTCTTTTTTATTTTGTTATTATTTTATTATATTACTATTTATAATTTTTATTTATTTATTTATTTACCCCAAAAATACTTGGGTGATGTGTACAGCATGACCTATGACCAAAATTGGGGTAATTTGGAGTCATGATAAAATGAGGTTTCATTTATTTATTTTTAATTTTATTTTTAGGTTTTCATAAATCTCAGAGGCGATTTGTAGGGTGAAATGGCCTCACAATCAGACCTGACAATTAGGAAGTAAGTGAATAGAGTATTAAAATAATAAATATTCATCGGAACCTTCTCTGATTATCCCTTCTCAAGACTTAACTAGGACATGGCTTATTCAGCTGTCAACAAAGCTGTCACTGCCAATGGTAGCGAATTAATGACTATTAGTGCCACAGCAATTTTATTAAAATGGCCAGGGCTCAAGCTGTCACGAAGAATTATTGAAGAATTTGTTGAAAATATAAAAATTTTGCAAAATTGGAGAAGATTACCTTTCCTAACACAGTCAGCCGCAATCGGAACGTGTCGTGTCTCGACTCAATACAGTACTCGCCGAAAGCCAACAACAAAGCGATAATAAGCCCCGTAGTAAGAACGTAGAAGATACCTGAAAATCAGCACCAACAACTTCAAATTGAAAAATTGTCTAGTGAAAAAAGGTTAATTTTCACGTTTTACTTGTCATTGGCTGAAGTAAATAAATAAATAAATAAATAAATAAATAAATAAATAAACTTCAAATTAGTTCTAAATACCTTGAATGATTCACTATTTATTCAAAGTATTCAGAACATCAACAAAACGCGCGTGGTACAGTGGTAAGAGGCTACGGACGGTCGAGCGATCGATCCCCGCCCGTGCTAACCAAACCATTCATCTCTCCAGGGTAAGGTAAATAAGTACCAGGCTTGTCTGGGAAGGTAAAGACACTGACTTGGTATAGCGGCTGGGCCTTCAAGTCATTGTATAGGCCGAATTTCACCAAGCCTCCACGATTCCTGCGTTCTTACAACTTTACCTTTTTAACCTTTTTCTCTCCGGATACGGCAGTAAAGCCATAGACGACAGGCTTCTGTGGTGTAGGCGGTAGTTCCAATATCGAGATCGGGGAAGAATTTGTATCGGTTAGTCATTTTCAGCGCCTCATAAGCCTCATACTCAATCCCATCCACAACTTAGATATCCAACATACGGGAGAGGTAAAATGTACCCAAGCAGTGACCCAACCATTGCTCGTTTTTGCCAGCACGCGCTTTCCTGTCGCACTGTCTCCATTTAGAAGCTTTTAAACGCACGAAGGTTCGGTTGAAAGCGGGGTAAAGTGAGGTCAGGTGATGAATTCAATTATGTCTTGGATTATTTCCAGGCAGGAAATAGTTGAAAGTTCTTTGAATTTGGCGAAGTCTTCCCCTGTTCTGTACTTATTGTTCAATGGTTCATCAAATTAAAAGTACGAATTGTTTAATCAAACGACAATTCGACGAATTTCTGCTAAGATTTCAGAAGAGAGCGGAAGGGTAAGGCTCTCTTTAAATAATTATCAGAGGAAAAACGTGTGTAGGTGAAACCATTGTGTGAAGTATTTGACGAATTCTGACCATATTCTCTACTAGTGATTCATCAAAATGAAAGTACAATCTATTCAATTCAAAACGCACTTCGACGAATTCCTGTTGAAAGTGCAGAGGTACATATACTAAATTATTTTTTTAATTAAATAAAATTAAATATTTTTTAATTTTAAATAAAAATAGAAGAATCTAAAAAGCCTAGAGAATTCGGTGTTCTAACTGGGCAAGAGGTCGGGTGACAGGTGGCTGGCCGGCCGGCCTTTCCCCCACCCCATAACAACCATTAGTGCACTTGCTAGAGGAAAGTTTATTCTTATAGTATAAGATCCCAACGAACTTGGCAGCAAGAAGCTCCAGCTTATGACTCTAGATCTACTTCAGCCCAGAATTTCAGAAAACCCACTGAATATCCTCAGTTCAAATAATTTCTAGATCAGAAAGCCGGTTTTCCTACTGTAAGGCAAGATGGAAGCAATGTAGCTAATCCAACAGTGAGAACAGGTAGTTCTTGTCAGGATTTTCGCGAAAATTCGTTCTTATCAGATAATTTAACACTATAATAATTCGTTATTTGTTAAAAAGTTCCAAATGTGTCCCGAACCGATTAGCTGCTCCGGTAGATGATGATCGGCACGTACAATCCCACCAAAAACAGGAAATCGATGGCCGACCACTGAATTCCTTTGAGCCATGTTAGTTTTTTATGCAAAAGTATGAAAGTTTCTAGACTTTTTTCTCCTAGTCTTTTTCGATTTTCGAGCTTTTCTACAAGATAAATCTATTTATCTGATCAGAGACATTGATGCTTCAATTTTCGCGTTTCTGTATCTGATACAACTCATCTTGAATTAACCTACATCTTCATTTAATTTAGTGGCAATTTTTCCAACTTTTGGCAAAATTTTAGAAGAATAAGAAGGTCGGAGTAAGGACTTTCTAACATAAATTATCGTATTTGTAAACTAAAAAAACTATCGGAAAAAAGGACAAGCTATTTAATCAAAAGGCAATTTCTTTTTCTTTTTTCTTTCTTTTTCTTTCTTTTTTATGCTTCATTCAACGCCAAGAGGAAGTGTGCTAGTCGAAGAAATTTGGCTTAAATTTATTTATCAAAATCAACTTGAATTTTTGCTCCAAAAAGGGGTCAGCTTACCAAATACACTCTGTGGCGGTGAAGCTCGAGAATTTTCCGACTGCGGTGAACACGACGGACCCTCTGGAAACAGTGACAAAATTGAAGAAACTTTTATTTTTTTTTCTAAAATTCTAAAAGGCAAACCTCTCTTGTCTCGCCACCATTTGCTCTTCAACGCCTCCAGTATGGTCCGTTCTTGTAGTTGAAGCACAGTTCGCGATAAAATGTCCCTGAGCGGCGAACCTTTCGGCAGCGCGATACCGTATCCCTGAACAAGAATTATTTATTAGTAAATTCAAAATGTTGTTGGGAAATATTTGAACGAAAGGACCTTCGAATCGAGCAATCCTCCAATACTTTGTAGGTCGCAGTCTCGTTCCATATGGTATTCGAGCATTGACGATTCCATCATGTAGGCGTAGTTGCCTGCCTTGACGCGAGCGATTCCTTCCTGTAAATCCATTAGTATATAAAAAATAGTCAAGAGAAACAAAAATATAAATTTTATGTTCATGATATCCTTTAAATTCCTGCTGGTCCTTTTTATCTGTCCCTCCCTTCCTGGAAGGACTCATGGTGCCCTGGGCTGCTGAAACCGAACCACAGCGTATTCCAAAAGGCCTACGAATCTCGAAAACATCGATTTTCTAACATCCATTCCTTTATTTCTTTTTGATTTTTATTTTTTTTTTGATTGCTGTTATATTTTTACTTTCTTTCTGAATGCCTTTCACTGATGCGTCGCCCGGAATCCCACCTCATACAGGTTAATTTTAAGTCGTAATCTTGATAGGTGCAGGTTGACCCCGCTTCATCGCGAGGAGTAATAGACCCGAGAAAAACCCAGACTAAACCCCAGCGCGCGTTCACGAATATCGGTTGCCGTCTCGAGCATATTTCAGGGTTTATCTCGGGTATAGCGTTCATGAATCTGGGCTCAGAATCTCTTCTCAAGGGCAGAGATTCATGAACGGACGAGCGGTCTCCGAAACCCCGTCGGCGATAAACCCGCTCGATACCGTCGAGGTATCACAAACCCTGCCTCATCGCGAGATGTGATGAACCTGCGATGAACCCTTATCAAACCTCGGCGCGCGTTCACGAATCTCGATTTGCGCGCCGTTCAGGGTATCTCTCGGGGTTTATCGGGGTTTTACCAATTACGAATCTGGGCGAAGGACGCCTTGACATCTCGATCGATGGGCACTCGGACATTTGCTCATAGAGGTTTGCGTTGGATATACTCTGAAAATGGGACTCACCTTGGAACTGTTTACAAAGACAGTTGGCGAGGCGGACTCCATAATCGACCACCTAAAACTCAAGAAATTTTTAAAAAATCGAAATAAAAAATCTTGAAAAAGCCCCGCATTCAGCTTCTCTGCTTAGCGAAAGTTAAGATTGTGACGTAGTTGTCTGTTAATATTCTTTAATTCTTGAATAATGTCCATTAGTAAAGGCACGCGAGGTAAAGTGGCAATAGGCGTAATAACTCCCGCACGGTCAGGTGTTTGATCTCGGCCCGGGGCTAACCAAGCCTTCCATCCCTCCGGGGTAGGATGAATTGGTACCAGACTTGTCTAGGGAGGTTAAGACACTAATTTGGTATAGTGGCTAGCCTCTGCAAATCATTGTATAGGCCGAATACGCATTCTGCATGCCTCTACGATTCTGAGTGAAACACGAGTGCGTGGTGCGTCCTTTAGAGGACTGACCAGCGAATTACCTTTACCTTTACCTTCCTATTATTTGGTAATTACGATGTCTGTTTGTCAACTCTAGGGTCCCGCCGCGATTGTCTGTTACCGCACTCCCAGTGACCAATTTCATCAGTTCCTCGCCGTCTTTTGCTGCATGATTTTTGTTCTTCGTTTTATTTGTTATTATAAATGTTTTATATATGTTTCCTACTATTCGTTAGTTCATTTGGCGGCCTGCAGGCCGCTGAATGGCTGGTACATTTTACTCAAAAATGCCCATAGCCTGATACGATGTTCCCTCTGTTCATGCGGAGAATGCACAATTAGACGACGACGAGGAAGATTCTGGCATCGATGTTTGGTCGGTAACGTAATTGTATTCGTCGAAACGGACTCGGATGGAACCTGTTTCTCTTCTAACACCGGACAACGAAGACACAACTAAGAGCTCTCGAACTGCGCACCGATGACAAACTCTTCCAGCCGTTGAAAAGCGAATGAATTTGAGGAAAAAACACGGAAGAAGGCTGAAGGTCGAGGGCGAACACAGTTCACAACCCGATCGCTCGGTTTTTCAGAGCAATCACTGAACCTTTCTGAGTACTTAACTCGTTATGGAACTTTGCATGATTTAGTCAACTATGGATGGTTTAGTTAGTGACTATTCAGAAGTTCAGAAGCGGAGATTTTCAGAAATTATTCTGATGAGGAGTCCTCGATTATTTTTACGAGGGACGATTTATTTTTAAGGCTCGCCGGTGATAATCTTTTGGGTTCCGTTTCCGTTACCAAGGAAAAGTCTCAACCTAAGTGTACTGTAGCCTGAAGCCGATTAGCCAAAAATTGATAATAGTTTATTACGTCCAATGATCCGACTAATCACAGCGTCAAACTTGGGTGATTAATTAACAAAATTCTTTTGAGAATCATCATACCGGTTTTATTATTCAACCCATTAACCTTGTCTGACTCTTGCCGGAAAACCTTTTTTACTTTTCCTCGTTCCTACCTGTCAGTTAATTCGGTTGGATCAAAAAGCACATATTTTGCAGTGTACAAGAAAGAAGTAGTTCCAAAGCGATTAACGGCGAGCTTTGGTAATTTCCTGGATAGGTTACCCAGCAGGACATGCTACAGAGGCGGAGGACCATTCTTTCTAAAGCAAACTTTGGGTCAAGAGATCTAAATGGCTTACACCTACTAGTATTGCTTGCACTCTCAAACTTTATTTTCGTTTTTACCAGCCGGTGGAATTCCTCTTCGATGTTCCTTCTATTACCCAGAATTGATGAGGATTGACTGGTTAGTGAATTCAAACAAAGAAGAAAAGATCAACAGGCTGGTGTCCCCCGGCTCAGTGAAATAAAAAGAGACCAATTAGCCCAAGCTTAGTCATTCGGAATTCTTCGAAACGTTTCTGAATCGGGCTGGTATGCGCGATCCCAGATTATCTCTCCTAATAGCTGCCTTCGATCAAAGACTTCAGAAAGACAGAATTCCGATGCTTTCAGGAATACGACCTTCCGACACAAAATTTAAAAAAGTGGTTATTTTACGCGCCTGTGCATGAACCGACCAGTTGAACTTGAGAAAGATCTGCTCCTGATTTTGATTTTACTGATTCCGATTTTTCTGATTTTTCAAGGTCGTCCTGTAGAAAGAACTCCAAAAATACCTAAAAATGACTTTTAAGAGCGGTTTTTTCTTGACTTTCTCAGTATTCTTCCTGAATTGGAAATGATTGCTCTTTTAGTCTAGCTTACGGTAGCTTAATGTGAAGGTTCGAAAATTTATTTTTCTATCGATTTGTCTGGCCAAAAAGATTACTATATTCATATAAAATATATAAAATATAGCTGTTTAGTGGATTTGATTATTATCAACATAAAGATTATTATCAACATCATATATAAAATAAAAAAATATTCGAGAACTCACATTCGCTCATAAATCGGAATGCGGCTCTCCCTGAAAAAGTCCATAGTGCTGCCGCTTTTCAGCGTTCCATAGCGAATCTTCTGTTGGCTGGCCAAATCGGCCGTACTGAAACGGGAGAAAATCATTTTATGATTGATTTTCATTGAGAAATCGATAATTTATCACCTTTCGATGGGTGTAGTCATTCGTTCCACTGTGAGAAACGCGGCCAGTTGAGCGGTGTAGGACGAGATGAGGATTTGGGTGAACATCCACCTGAACAGGTGGGAGAATTTGCTTCTTCATCCATACGCTGATCACATAACTGCCTGAGGGCACCGCTATTCACTTAATATGACTTTTTCACAATTTTCTTAGTATTTTCCTGTATTGGAACTGAAATAAGCATCAGATTTGGTTTTGGATTCACGTTCTAGACATTTTCACGGAAAAGATTAGTTATATTTTTTCTGGGACGCTTTTACTTGTTCATTTTTCTGTTTTTTATCACTTTTATTTATTCGTTTTGAGGGCCCACGTGGTACAGTGGTAAGAGGCGCTGCTGACACCCGCACGGTCGAGCGATCGATCCCGGCCCGGGCTAACCAAGCCTTCCATCCCTCCGGGGTCGGGTAAATTGGTAACAGACTTGCCTGGGAAGGTAAAGACACTGACTTGGCCCCCGCAGGTCATTGTATAGGCCAAATACGCATTCACTATGCCTCTACGATTCTGAATGGAACACGAATGCGGCGGCGCGTCCTCAGGGGACTGATCAACGCCGGTACCTTTACCTTTACCTTTTACCTTTATTTATTCTTCTACAAACCTCCCTACTTACTAAAGAGACCCGGGGGTTCTGAAGTTTTCTGCTCGTCTGAGTGTAGGTCTAAACGAGCGCGTTTCCTTTACGTTGATTTTCATTTTACATTGGTATAGTGGCTGGCATCGATAGTCATTGCATAGCACAAACACACCTTCACTATATCTCTGCAATTCAGAGTGAAAAACGAACTTGTGGCGCGTCCTTAGAGGACTAATCAACGCCCACCACTTAACCTTTACTTGACTTTTGCAAGAAATTTTTACCAAATCACGGCCACCACTCGGGTGGCAGCTGCCCTCGGAATCACGTCGCTGCCCTGCTGCATGAGTGAACCGACAGCAAACCACAACGAGTTCAACACGCTGAACTGATTCTTCTGATTCTCGATGCTCCGATCGCGTTCGTCGATTTTCTCGATGTCGTACCTATAAATTTTGTTAAAATAAACAATTTTTGTAAAAAAATTTTTACATACCATTCATAGGGGCTGAATCTCGCTAACAAGTACATGATGAACGAGACCGAGAGGTACGCTCCAATAAGTGACAGCCAAACGGAGAGCGAGAGAGGCTCCAGAAAGGTGAACATAGAGCTCTGAAACTGGGGAGATTTTATCATTTTATCATTTTTCTCACACTAGGAGCTGGATATTTTCATTCGAAAAATGATATTTATTTATTTATTACGCCGCGCAGAGGCGCTCCAATTACAAAACAAGAAATTACTATACCCGAAGACCTCGCCATAAATCGAATGAAAGAGTGCAAGGGATTGAATAGCTATGTAAAACGATTGAGAAATTTAAAGAAAAGAAAAAAAGACAGATTATAAGCCAATCATAATCAAGCAATGTAATAAGAATTAATATTTGTTATATTTTCTTGAAATTCTTTTGTTATATTTTTTTTATTTTTTTGTTATGTTTTTTTTATAATTTTTGTTATTACATTAATTTGACAGTCCTCTGAAAATTTTGACTACGATCGCCCGACGCCTCTATGATGAGAACCTTAATGGATTTTTAAGCTAAACTCATTCGGTAATTGTTTACCTAGGGGGAAAGACACCCTCACGCTGAATGAAAGCACCTTTAGGTTGGCAAGTGGGTGAATGCGCGACTCACTGGGTTAAAAATTGGGTGAGTTTAATACAAAGCTTGAAATCATGCCTTTAAAGGAGTTGCATAGGAAAAAACGACAACTTTCGGAAAGAAAAAATTACTAAAATAACTATATTTATTTTTATTCATCTATTATTTATTGATATCAAATCAGGCAAATAAGCGGTTCATCAGGCGCTTTTGAGCTGGCCCCATATGATCCTTCCCCTAGGGTGATAGTTCACCCAAGGGGAAGGATCAGGGTAGGACAATAAACTCAGCTGAAACACTTTCAGGTGGGCAAGTAGGTAAATGGATGTCTCCTTGTGTAAAAAATTGGGTTAATTTACTCCAAAGGTTGATGACAGTTCACTCAAGCCTTTAAGAAGGTTTTGTGCAGAAGAAGATGACGACTACCCGAAAGAAGGATTTTCTAAAATAAATTTCTCTCGATCCAGGAAGAAACACACCACTTTTTCCGAGTCGTCCTTTGCTCTGGCCAATAGTATAGAGATGCCAAGATGCATGAATGGCAATGTGAAGTCTAAATTTAAAAATTAGTATAAAAATTCTCCAAATATCCGGATATCAATATAAATTCTACTCACCGACCACCTCCACCCGGCTGTACGTGATCGTCACCGCCGAGATGGACACGTCGGCTTCGTGTCGTTGCAGAACACCAATGATTCCGTTCCATCGTCCGGAGTCGTCCTGAATCAGGTGATGTTCGATTTTAAAATCTTTTTGATGTTTTCTAATTGGAATGTTCGATTTTAAAATCTTTCATTTGAATTTTTTTAAAATCCTTTTTTTAAAAGAAAAACTGCCACTTAGAATATTTTCACCTAAACCTGACCAATCTCCTTGTAAACAGTTGGCGGTGAAGCATGACAGCCTTTCATTTTTCAACTGTACTTCATTTTTACCTCACATGCTCTCTCAAGAATTTCCTACCGCTGCTTGGTGGTCCATATTACGGTAAACTTTGAAAATAAATTAAAAATAAATTTTTCAGCAATTCGCCCACCTCTATACCATAGCTGCCGTCCTGCACTTCGATAATTGTGTAGTTGAATTTAAGAATGGCAGCCATCTCGTTCAACAGATCAATACAGAATCCCTCGTATTCATTATCGGCATTTTTCGTGACGAATGGCTCCTCCTGGAAGAAGCAACTTCTGGGATGGGCCATGAATCGGACTTTGGTCCAAAATACGTAATAGTGAGCAACGAGTAGTTGAATCGTGGAATGAACACGAAACAAGAAATTCTAATGTCAATTTCTAAATGATTTTCGGAGCTCTAAGAAGGATCACACCAAATTTCGCGTCCAGGAAAAAACCCAAAGGATCGGCTTTGATCAGTCCCCTAAGGACGCGCCATGCAGTCGTCTTCCATTCAGAATTGTAGAGACATAGTGAATAGGCATCTGGCCTATGCAATGCCTTGTGTTGGCCAGCCGCTGTTGAAGTCAGTCTTTTTTCCTTCGACATAAGTCTGGTAACATTTCACCCGAGCCCGGAGTGTATGTTAGCCCGCACGAGGATTGATCTCTACACTGTGTGGATGGGAGTAATGCCTATGACCACTGCACCATATGTGCCCTCTTGTCGAACAACAGGGAAAGTCCCTATTGTCTTTTTTCTAGCAGGAACAGCTACATTCCCCTACAGAAGGAGTTTGTCCCCTTTGTCGCTCAGAAATTTGAAAAAGAACCAAAAGGAAACGCAGTCAGTCGGAAACCAATCACTTGCCCGCATTGATCACCTTGTTCACCTCGCCAAACTCGACAAGATTTGTTCTTTGAATAGTTCGCCTCAAAAAAGACCTTCACGGAACACATTAAATGATTAAGAAGAAGACCAGAGTCTGAATCGCGCGCCCTCAAACTAGAATTCAATTTCTGTGAGGTCAACGGGCGACTACAAGTGACTCACTGACTTATCGAACTCAGCTACTTTTTCCGAAGTTTTTCTAACAACCGTGACTCAGAATATTTATTCAAGTTTTTCGATGAGTGAAAAACTTCACTATAAACTGGCGCCGATTTTTCAGAGGGAGACCACATCTCGGCCAAAGATGACTCATTGTAAATAATCCTGGTTTTTTCAGCCAGCATCAAGGGGTTAAGACAACTGTGAGTCAAAGAGTTTTGAAAGGAGTGCCGAGACAAGACAAAACAAATTTCATAACTTTGGGTCTTGGAGGAACTAGTATAATAGTCGCACATAGGAAAGGATAAATAAAAATATTAAAAAATAATAATGACGGCACTGGCCTGATTGCAAGTGTTCTTTTAGCCTGTTGTTCTTACATTATCCTAATGTTTTAATAATGTTTTGTTTGTTCATTATTCTCAGGATTTTTATATTTACAAGACTAATTATATTTGTTGTTGTAATGCCAAGATGTATGGAATACATTGTTGTTGTTGTTGTTGTTGTTGTTGTTATTCTTATGCTGTTTTTTACGTGGGCAAAAGCTCGCGTCAATAAATGAAAATGAATGAAATGAAATGAAAATGCAAAAATGTCGTAGACAAGAAGATGACCTTGATCTACTCCAATAATCATCTATAATTTTTTTCGTTTCTCACTCCTTTTACCGCATCTTTCCATCATTTTTTAAGGTATTCGTTTCATTCCAAGTAGTCTGAGTCAAACTGGTCCCTCAGTCTACTCAGGTAATCTAGGAACCACTAGCGAACTCGGATTCCTCAAGCCAGGACATCGGCTCGTTTCAACCACTTCATTTGCAGAGCTGGAGCTGAATATGTGGAGTTTAGCAGACGGTTTCCTATTCCCGCTGAATTAGGGGCTTTCAAACGGATTTTAGGCAAATATCAGTGGATAAATTTTTCTTCTTTAAGTGTTGTGCCATTCTTATTTTTCCTTACATTCCTGTGCGGCTCAGCTGTTATGACCTTGTGCTGCCTTTTACTGCATTTTGTGATTTCAACAGTGTTTTATTTTTTTTATTATTAACCAGTGATTCCGTGTTATTTATTTTTTATCTCTGACTGAACTCTTAGGATGTTCTTTCCTTGGTGCGATGGTGATACTGTCACATTGATCTCCTTACATCGCATATCTCAATGAATAAATAAATAAAAATAATTTTCTAACAAGATTCACCAACAGAATTTCTGTTATGTTCTTCTGTGAGTGACTTACAAGATTTCTGTTATGTTAATCGTTTTAGTTTTCTAACTAACCACCAGAGTTTTTGTCTTTATAGTTTTGTGTTACTTAGTGTTTTCCTACTTGTATGTCCCACTAAACTTTCACCAGATAGCACGCCTAAGTGCGTATCGAATAAATAAATAAATAAAAATAATTCTCTGAGTAGACCAATTCGATTGATTTCTGGTCAGACCCCCGATCACCGATATCGGCTCACTTTCCGCTCACCAGGTAAACAACAACCCGCAGATGGATTCCGGCCAGATCGACAGCGTCCGGGTCAACATCGAACTCCCACTTGTTCGCGTAACGATCGTCAAACTGCCAACCGATCCGCTCCGACCAATTGCCGAGCTGAAAGAAGAAACGCTCTTTGAGATCGTACGTCATGGTGGCGCACTTTTTTACGAAGTTCTGCGGACAGTTTACGGTTTGAGAAACACAGTCGCACACCAATCGCTCGGTTTACGACGTCATTCTACTGGTTTTCGCTGAAAAGCTGAGTCATTTTTCTTGAGGAATGAGATGGATCAGAAGGATCTTATGACTTTGAATCAAGCTAGAGCGAATGTTTATTTATTTATTTATTTATTTATTTATTTATCTATTTATCTATTTATTTATGTATTTATTTATTTATTTATTTATTTATTTATTCACTTATTGAGACGTGCACGGCAAATGCACGTAAAACTGCTGAACCGCAGTAAACAACGTTGAACTACAAGGAAGAAACTGGTACACCATAGAAACTTACGAATCTGGAGGTGTAAACAAATGCTCATATGTTTACTCTAACAATAAGACGAACGAGAAAAAAAGAGGCAAGGGAGAAGCAGATCAAAGATAAAATATGAGAAAGAGTTTCAAACACCAGTTCAATGGTTAAGGAAACTTTTGAACCACACTAATGACATTTCAAGGAGGGAATTTCTAAGTGGGGGATAAAATACTGTATAGTTCTATGAAAAAAGGAATTGGACGTGACTTCACTTTTTGCAACCGGCCCAACAACCCTAAGTCCGCCATGTCTTGTTCGACTTAAGGTATTTTGAGTTTCCAACAGCTTAAGTTACCGGAAACTGACCTTGATTTCTCTCTGCTTTTGAACGAGATTGTTCGTTTGAATTTGTAGTAAGACAAACGTCAAAGTGACAGAAGCAACCCTTGACGACAGGTCTGTGTGTGGCAACTTTTTTCGATGGTTTTTCTGTGACTTTGTCGCATTTGGTGTGACGATGATACCGTAAAGACGATGAAAAAAAGAAAGGGGAGAAAAAAGTGGATGAACGAGCTGAATGGAGTGATGTTCATGTTGCGATCCGTTACCTGAGAAATTCACCGTTTAGTACTGGTGTTCAAGATAAAGGAATAAACGCCAAGAAAAAGAAAAGATTGGAAACGAGGTTGAGGAAGAGGACAAAGAAGGAAGAAAACGAAGAAAGAAAAAGAAAGGTCGCTGATCAGTCCCCGGTTAACTAGGCTGGCAAGCCTGAGGCAAGCTGTCACCTTTGGGTCTTTTTTCGCTATTTATGGTTTCAACCACGAAGGTCAGCGCTCTGAGATGATCTTAGTGACCGCCGCGCTTCATAGAAAACATCTACAAACTAAATAAAAATTTCATAGAGAATCACCATCCCTTTCTTGAATAAATAAGAATGAATAAATAGGATGAAAGGGAAAAGCTCTGAACTACCTCGGAGGTGATGAAGCTGAAGCCTTCCCACATAAGATTGGTACCAATTTACCCGACTCCGAAGGGGTATAAGGCTTGGTTAGGCCGGTGGGGAGATCGATAACTCAATCGTGTGGGTGTCAGTAGCACCTCCTACTACTGATGCACGCAATTCGGTATGACAAAATAACCAGCTGGAACGTTCTTATTCTTTTGTAAATGAAAAGAAATCCACATCGGCTGAATCCCAAAAAACTGGTCCGCTACCACCTGGCAAGGTCCTCCAGTGTTTATCGGACTCCTTATCAACACCTTTCGGTTCACCTCCTGCCAAAGGACAGGTGTTCATGTACTTGGCGAGCTGGTTTACCGAAGAATAGGTGAGAGAAATTATTCGGAACGAAAAACCCGAACCATCTTCGTCTAGAGGCGACGCTCTTCGCCGAGCTAGTACTTGGGCCCCGGTGGTGTCTAGTCATCGCGTGTGTGCACTTAGACGCGCTCATCATCTTTCCACATCTTTCCACTTTTCCAGCGTTTTTTGCTCGTGGACATTTCATCGGAGCGAGCGGTTCAACGCGAAAAAAGCGTCCTCTTCTGTCAAATGTTTACAGTGCGTTCGCACATTACACACCACTCACCATATACATCTCTCCACGGATGGGAACGTGTTTCGACGATGACGACGACAAAGACGACCTTCATAGGGCTTTATTTTTACTCGAAGCCGGTATGGTTTTTCCGGCTCTGCGGCCCTGTGGTGACTGGCCCCCATAAGCAGCCGCCGAGTAATCGTACTGTTTGCCGCGGGGTTTTTAAGCCGCTTTGTCGGCTGCTGCTGCGTGAAGAAGTCAGTCCGAGAAGTGTTCCTTTGAACTATATTGTTCTCTTGGCAGTTAAAGTAGAAAAACGACAATTAGTTGTTGAGGAAGTCGCAGAGGAAAAGGAAACTGGAAAGCTGCAGAGGAAAAGAAAACTGGCGGAAGATATAGAGGTCGCGCAATTGAAGCTAGTCAAACTGGCCCATCTTGAAAATGTGCAGTGAAGATAAAATGCAAAGGTATCGACGTGGATCAGCCCACTTCCAAGACAAGTCTGGTACCAAACATACCCGATCTTGGAAGGCTTCATCAGCCCGGATGGGGACCGATCCCTCGACCGTGTAAAAGTCCGTGGCGCCTCTTACTACTGCATCAAGCCGGCCTTTTCTCTGGTAGTGTCATGAGAAATTCTAGATCTTCCCCTTCAAGTGTTGCCCATTTCTTTAGTAAAACCAGCAGGACTGAGCACCGCCAATCAATGCTTTGAACAAGGCAGGAAGTTTTTTTTTCAATTTATAGATGTTTTCTATGAAGCGCGGGGGTCACTAAGATCATCTCAGAGTGCTGACCTTCGTAGTTCAAACCATAAATGGCGGAAAAAGACCCATTTGTCGAATCGCGGGTGTAATTGCCCCGCCAAACAGATGAACTTGCCGCCATTACAGGAAAATTTGATAATTCGCAGGTCACTTGCTGTGTTTTCTGGATTCATCTGGTGTCAAGGGTCCCCAATTCCCTGGGTCCACGACTTTCTAAAGTTACCTTCCCCTTTACCATCACTTTTTCTATCTCATACTCGATGGAGAGTAAAAGACCCCGAGGCAAGACCCGGTTCTCATGGAGACCTTCTCGCTGGTGGTTTAGACGGGTGGTTTTCTGTTTGAGTTCTTCCGCGTTCGAGGTGGAGCGGGTTGCGCGCGCAACCGACGGAAGGCAAACATATGGTCGTTGAAGTTCGGCCAGAATTGTTGCAGTGCGCGACACGCAGCGATTCTAGTCGTTTTAGACCTTCTAGAACCAGTTGAACGGCCGGCCACGACGAATGGTGGAGGTGGAAAATCCTGAGAGAATTTATGGAAAGCAAACAGGTCCGGAGAATTGCTGCTAATGATCTCTCAAACGGCTATAGGAGGTCGGCAGCGGCGAGTTGCCTAAGGCAGAAAAGGAGAAAAAAGAGATCCCAGTGGAAAAAATACAACAGATTAAGCGGTTTGACTGGAGAGCGGAATCTATCGACTCTAAAAATCAGCAGAGATGAAACAGAGGTCGCCATAGGCCATACCAACCTATGACCTTGGCGGAACTGTGTTGTTGTATCCGGAAACCAACTCGCTATTTTTTGATGGCCAAATTGATATTTTGGTCAATTACTTCGTAGTTTTTGGTAGATAGGTCAGATAGAGGGTTTCGTTTTGCTTTAGGCTCTGATTGCTCACAGCTTGTTGCAATTGAAACAGTCAGGCTTTAGTTTTGCGGATTACTGTTCAACTGGTGTTTGTTTTGATTTCTACCATTGTTTACTTTCACTGTCTTATTTAAGTCGAGTTTTCTCCGGCGCAGGATAAGTGCATTTCAAATGAATAAATAAATATTCCCCGGCACCAAATTGTGGGGATCGTTGGTCGTTCCAGAGCTTTACTGAAACGAAAGAAAATGGAAAATTATTCCAAAATCGTGGATTTCCGGAAAGACAATAGAACAACTTGGAGGACTGTAACGCCGCTAACCACAACTGCCTATCAGCTGCTATCAAAATTTTTCGCAAAATGTGGTAGCTTTCAGCTCATCCAACTGCCTTATTACTGCCATTTTTTCACCCTTTTCTCTACAGGGGCCAAGGGATCGAGGTACCTGGGTTGTCCCTACACCCAGCTTTCCTTTTTCAACCAACTTTCATTCTTCTTTCGTTTTTTAGTTTTAGTAGTTATAGTTTCAAAGGGACAAAGGTACTTGAGTGGTCTCTAGGTGCCGCCCTTTTCTCATTTAACCTCCTTTTTCACCTTCATTGCTTTAGTTTTAGTAATTATAGCTTCAGTCGACTTCTAGTAGGAGAATCTGTAAAGTAGTGATGTTTTCTTGGTGAATCACTCGACATTTTCTCAACCGAACGATGACTAAGAGTGAATCCCTTTATATTACTACGATTCACCGCAAAGATGACTATAGTTCGCCGATTTCGAGTCGAAATTGATCAACGATTTCCTCGACGAATTCGGCGAAAAAACCCTAAAGAAAGAAGAAATGCTGAACAAAAAGAAAGTGATGGACAATTGGGCCAAATAACTCACCAAAAATTAAAGTGACAAATGCAAACTGTCCACAAGAAAATTCAAAAAATTTTCCTTTGCGAATAGTGATGTAGGACAGAGATTTTTTAAAATTATTCCAATTCATGGTCAGACAGAGCGGCACAAATCATACACCTGATTTTTCCGCCACTCTATTATTAATTGTGCCCGCCCACCGGCGAGTTGATGACGGTCTTTGAGAAGGAGACGGTTTCTAAAGGTTTCTCTCTATCATTGGACCTCCACAAGTCAGAAAACAAAAAGCACTTGGAAAGAATTTCTCCCATTTTACAGAAATTGAGAAAAACACTGAGCTGCAACGTCGCAAACCGCTGCGCGCAAAGTGCAGAAGGCGAATTTGTCAATTAAATCGCTTCGTGAAGGCGGTCAAGACTACACTATTTACTATTTATATTTGAGATACTGTAGGGAAGAGGAACTAACGCAATGGAAAGAAAAAAAAGAGAAAAAAGAAAGAGCATGGAAAAGAAAGAGAAAACCGTCTGACAAGCCAGCAGATAGAGTCTGTCCATGGTGCTACCGAATATTTAGAAAGAATCATAGTCATTAAAAACCCACGATCAACCACATATTTGACCGATTCTTTTAGAAAATGAATGGAGTTTCCTTCTTCTTCTGACTCCATTTAAGTGAGTAGTAAACTTCAGAATAATATGCGATCATCAGTTATTTTTGCTTGTCCCTGGCACGGAATCAAGAACTCCAATTTTTTTCTGATTTTGCCCGAATTTTTCGAGAAAAAAATTGATAAATTTCAACTTTGAACTCCGGAAGTCCTCTGCCAGAGAGGGTAAAATACCAGTGAAATGATTTGTTGACACAGCGGTGGGGGTGAGCTGGTCGAACATCGGTGCGCCTACGCTCTTCGGTGGCTGAAGAACTTCGATTTTTAAAAGTTGTCAAAATAGACTTTAAAATTTGTCAGGGCATGATTTCGTGTTTTCTAGTTGAACTATAAAGAACAACATAATTTAAAAAATTCGCCCATTTTGGAAATCATCGGCCATTTGGGTGATTGATAGTGTGAAATGTGAAAGGAACGTCCGATACGTGCCCCGCGATGCGGAAACGATTCCTAGACCCGATGACGAGACCTAATGATACCAGACGGTCAACGGGGTACTGTAGACGACCTACCGGAGGTCCTGGCGCGAAAAGGTCACCGGTGGGAGAATAAGATGAGATAAATGAGATACGGGTGTGTGGTTAGCGTGTCGCGGTGGTCTGATGTCATTTCTTTTCGTCCTTAAAACGTAACAATTAAGCGAATAGTGCGATGCGTGTCTTCTATAGGGCTAAGAACCTGTTTCAGACGGTCTCGCGTATAAAAGGCTGCCGCGGCAGTGCACCGCCAGCCTTTAAGTCATGCTCAAACTCGCCGTCCTCGTCTGCTTAGCCGCTGTCTGCTTCGGCCAAGGACTACAAGGACCACCACCATTCCTGCAGAATGTCAGTGCTTCTTCTCTGCTACTCCCCCTACTATCATTTTGTCATCAAATTCTATTTTAATTACACTACAAAAATTCTCCAAATTCAATTTATTCGCGTTCAGGCACCACCGGCCACGCAGAAAGAGTTCGAGCAACTTCTGGCCGGCGCCGGAAGCATGACCGATGCCCAAATCGACAAGTTGGTGTTGGACTGGATCGCCAAGCAGAGCCCAGCGATCAAGGTAAGTCATTTTAACAATTTTTAGTCCTTTTTTCCCTCTACAGGTACCTTTTTTGAGAAAAATTATATATTTATTACAGTCGGCCTTTGACGCCTTCGTCAAGGAGGTGAAAGCCGCCCAAGCCGCCGGAGAGGCCGCCCACCAACGAGCCATCGCCGGTTTCAGCCCCGCCGCCAAGGAGGTGAAATTTTACTCGAATATTTTCATTTATTTAAAAAAAAGTAGAGCGAGGGAGTCGTCCGAAGACAGTTTTTGATTTGTGGTCGCTCTTTAGGCCGACGCTAAACTGACAAAGATCGCCGCCGATCGCACTAAGACCAACCAACAGAAGGGCGCTGAGATCGATGCCCTCCTGAAGTCGCTGCCGCCAGCCATCCGTAACGAGATCGAAGCCGCGATGAAGGGCTAAGCGTTGTTATGTATATATCGTTCAAATAAATTTATGAAATGAGACCGTTTCGCAGCTTTCTGATCTCTTTCCGCATGCGATACCGCGTTTTTAATTTCATGGTCCGTCGTCTATTCCCATTTAATTTCTGATGTTCCTCCACTTGTCTAGCTCACACTTGCCCATGGAATAGTAACCCCTGACGGTTCATCTTCAGAAGAAGATAGAGTTGGATCCAGAAAAGCTAGTATTAATCCTCTTCCAATAGCAGATGTGAGAAGAACTTTCTATTATATATTTGGAGATGCTAGGTTAACAGGTAACTTTCTATTACTTGCAAATTCATGATAAAATTGACGCCGGACTCGTGAGGTATATTCTGGATTGGGTGAGGTAAACTACTAGACTACAAAAAATCGACCACTAGGTGACAGTGGAATTTATGAAGGAACACACTATGAGGAACATACTAAATGGAATTTTTCCTCGGTTAGATAGCTTTATAATAACCGTTTACCTCACGAATTGCCAAAAGCCACGTTTGTTTGCATTGGAATTCCATTCAGTTTGAGGAAAACCCTTGGTCGAGTGGTTGTGATTAAAAAAAGTGAATTTTTATTAAATTTTTTTAGCGCAACATCCTCCCCTGAGAGTGATCTAGGTGAGCTATAACAGCCTTTCAAGATTTCTGGGTCACTCGGGGTAGCGGTAGCCCAATAATATTCAACAATATCCCAATCAAGGACCATTTCGCCCAAATTAACTCAATTCTTATTCTACAAATAGTTTTTTCGACTGGTAGGTTCGGGATTAGGTGTCGCACAGATAAAATCAATTCTAAATCTTACTGAAGACTTTTGTGAAAGATCGGGAAAAAAATGGTGCAGTTTCAAGACCAAATCCGTTCAAAAAAGCAGTTTAATTTGCATTTGTAAAAGGGCAACAAGCGGCACGACTAGCGATCATTTCAAGGACATCATCGTCAGTGTAACTTTTGGCCCATTTTTTGTCTCGTGAACACAATCGGTCGATCCCGGTTCTCCCAGACCAGACCGTAGACGACAAAGAGGCAATCCACGGGATTCATTTTCGGCGGATTTCACTGAATAGTCACGTAGATTCTTGGAGAGCTACCTCTACAGCAGGGTCGTAATGTGCGGTCATCCGGTGGGGGACGTACCTACTAGGACTTGATCTCGTGGAAGAAGCAGCTTTGAGGAACAATGACAAAATAAAAAAACAAACAAAAATAAGCGGCAATATATTGTAAATATCATGTTGTCCCTGCAGCATCGTATAATAATAACTTGATTTGGGCCAAATGACACTTCGGAATCTACAGAAACCCATATGGAGCGAGACAGTCGTTTTTCATGTAGGTAGAGGGACCGTACCAGAACCGTCCTGGAAGGGGGAGGGCTGTGAATTTTATGCAAAAATCGAATCCCATACTTGAGCCTGCTCAGCTAGCATGGATAAATCAGTACTAGACATACAATACCGCTCATAATTTGTGTCCCAAGAAACGTTCTGAACGCTCCAGAACGTTATTTACCGGTTTTTCTTTCATAGTGGGTCATTTAACAATTTGAACATACCAGTCGATTCGTCTATCAATCCTGAGTTCAAAACTGACGTTATTTTCTTATTTCAGTTTAAAATGACCCAGTTACAGGCCATTCTCTCTCGAGGGGCACTAACTTGCGCTAATTAGTTTACGACCCTCCGAATCTTGCCATTAGAGTCTCTTCAGGAGATTTTGTCATAACGAAACGAAAAATTCCGTAATCGTAACATTCACTAATTGGATTCGAATTCAGCTTCCACAAACCATCATTTTGATGCCTGATATGCGTTTTATAGAGACATTTCGAGAAGTTTTCTTAGTTCAAGCAAAAACAAAAAGTTCTTGATTTCAACCACTTTTTTTCGGAGAAAGCTGATGAGAAGGCATAAAAACGTCTGGTTTCTCGCATTCGATATCAACGGCACTATCGCATCCACTAAAAACCATAATTGTATGGGAAAAAATTAGAGAAATTCTGGAGTGCAAAGTTCACCACACGCACCAAATTTGTCTGTAATGCGTAATTTTGATCAACTTTGACAGGCAGCAGCGAAGTTGAGGAAGCAGTAAAGACCACAGCTTTTTCCGCAGTCGAAAGAGGATTCCTTACTTCAGGACGATTATGTTTTAGAGCAAACTCAAATGCCTTTGTTTTTGTATAATAAAGCGCTGTTTCAAGGCAAAATTTCTCGAAAGGAATTTCAAAGTCGTTTTTCTCCACTCACACAGAAGTACCGGAACTTTGCTTTTGACAGCACTGACATCTAACTCTCATCTATAAAATAGTGTAAAATTGAAGGATTTCAGTGAAATTCAATTTCTCATGTCTATCATTCGCCAAAGGATGACGCAGGTACCGTGATTCTGTGCTTGGCTTCCTCCATCCACAAAGGCGAGCAGGTAAAACCGCTCAGATATCGTACGGAGGTAATTAGCGCCTGTCGTAACTGCTTAGCGTTCGTTTATGGTTTTACTGTCATGCTCGCCCATGACTGTTTCCGAAGAAAGTTTGCAGAGTGTGAATTTGTCGTTCATTTCGAAAGGAATATTTGATATGAAACGCAAAGCAACTCATGATATGTATAAAGTTTTGAACTTTTGAAGCTTTTTTTTCGTTTAGAACTCCCGATAATGATAAGAATTGAGTACCGCCCTGGAAATGGTCGATATTTTCTGATGGATAGTTTGAAATATCAAAGGCCTCTTGGAGCCATCAACGAGGCTGAGCAGTCACGAAAGGCGCTAATTACCTCCGCAGGATATTCGAGCGGTATCACCCCTTCGCCCTGGTGGAGAAGGCCAGGCACAGAGTAACGACATATGAGTTTTCCTTTAGACGATATGACTGAACATAAAAAATTGAATTTAATGGATAGTCGGTAATTTCACAATGATAGCTGAGAACAAGCTGTTCAGCGCTTTAGGAGCGAATTCTCGGCTCACCTCTTGAAGAGAAGAAAAACGGCTCCGGAAATTTTCTCAAAAATTTTGCTCCGAAACAGCTCTTTATAACACGAAAACGAAGGCATTTATGGTTGCTAGATAACATCAGCGTCACAGAGTAGGAAATGCTCTTTCGATTAGCTGAAAAATGTGGTTTACGCAACCATCTCCGTAATACTGCAGCCTCGCTAAGTCGGACAAAATCACAGAATATGGACAAAAATATTGCGCGTAGTGATCTTTGAGTCCCACCATCTCCCAAAATGTCGCACACTTGATTCGTTTTCTTGTTAGATGTGATACTATTTCTATACTGAATGAGGAAAATTAAGTATTCCCCTACCTGCCCGTCAGCCTTTTCAGAAAAAGTCGTTGAAATGAAGGCCTTTTATTTTTGCTTGAAACGCGAATTTTTTTCGAAATTATGAACAAAACGCATATCAGGTATCAAAATAATGGTAGTGGGTAGCTGAGTTCGAATTCAGTCGGTGTGAGATAAGATCCCGGAATTTTTCGTTTCATAATGACGATAGCTCCCGAGGAGACTCCAATGGCAAGATTCGGAGGGTCGTAAACCAATTAGTGCTACTTGGCACTACTCGAGAGAGGCTGGCCTGTATCTGGGTCATCTTTAATTGAAACAAGAAAATAACGTCAGTTTTGAACACAGGGCTGATAGACGAATCGACTGGTATGTTCAAATTGTTAAATGACCCACTGTGAAAGAAAAACCGGTAAATAACGTTCTGGAGCGTTCAGAACGTTTCTTGGGACACAAGTTGTGAGCGGTATTGTATTTTCCTTTTATTATTTCCATGACCCACATCGACGCTTAACATTTTTCTTCATTGGTAGATATCCGTCGTACCCAGCTGCTACTCACTCCCAGTTCATTGGTAGATATCCGTCGTACCCAGCTGCTACTCACTCCCAGAAAGAAAGAAAAACAATGTATTTCGATTGAAGTATTAGGAAAAAACTATTCTGCTAGCTGCATGAAGAATGTTTTTTCCTCTGCTTGAGTTACCAACTCGCTGATCTTTATTTTGTTTTAATTTCATTTCATTTTTTCTTTCAATCAAGTTTTTCCTGCTTTTTGTATCTCAAACCGTTTCTAGCACGCCTCCAAAAAGGCGTTACAATAAATAAAAAATATAAAACATACATACTGGTGGAAATGTAAGGAAGGTTTGCGTAGGGGTAGGTAGTTTTTTCTACCCCAGCAAACAGTCACGTAACCTCTCTCGACAGGTAACTCACCCTAGAGCAGGTCGAGTGGATGACAAACAGCAAAACTAGCCCACATCACCTATATCCTTCCGGTTTCCCAGAAAGAACTTCTGCGACAACATAACGACCTAAGAATCCGCTGACAACGTAGGGTTCTACAAAGCCAACAAACGAACGAAAGGCATGAAGTATTATAGAAGAAAGAGCCGACCAAAGCGGAGATAAAGAGAAAGATGAAGAGAGAGAATAGAAATGAGAAATATGCAAGGATAGTAGGAGAAGTAACAGAATGAACTGGAACAGTTATTTTGCGGAAATGCGAACATTTTCGCAGTCACAGCTATCAGCGGCCAGCCGGAACTGCTCGACAACTTTTTGCCCTCCTCTCCAATGCATTTGTGCTCTGATGGCGTCGTTGAAACGAATTTGTCCAGTTTGTCAAATTTCGCTTCAAAAAGTAGTGAATCGATCAATAATCACTTTTCTGATTCCTTTTGCTTCGGAAGGGAGAACAATGTCATTGTAGAGACAGTCCATTGTCGCGCTGTTGGGACGGGAACCGTGAATATAAATTGCTCCCGAATTCTTATAGGTTTTCCATCATATTTAAACCTCAAAATAGAACGATACATCTTCATAGGTAGAGATAAATAAATAAATATAAAGGCAAAAGTGTCGGCGTTGGTCAGCGACTAATAAGTTCGGACGCTTATTATCTGAGGTTTGATATCAGAAAGTAAAGACAAACTGCCACTGGACGAGCAATTCTGGAAGGTTTCCTCGGCACTTATTGGGTAATTTTTACCTTTTTCCCGTTCATCATAAGAGCAAAGTTAAAAAAGCAAAGTTGACCAGCACCTTGGACGCACCGTGCATTCGTGCTACATTCAGAATCGCAAAGGCACTGTGATTGCCTTGGGCTAGACAATGACTCCTGGGTCGGGATTCATGAAAGAAACCGCCGGTGAATTTCACCAGGTTAGATTTCATTGGCCAGTTCACCGCCAAAGTGACTCACCGCACGTTTTGGCGGGTAACCGAGGTGAAAACTGGCCGGTGAACAGTTCATGAATCCCATGGGGCGGGGGCCAGCCGCTATACCCAGTCAGTGTATCAACCAAACCGGGCAAGTCTACTACCAATTTACCCGACCCCAGAGAGATGGGAAGGCTTGGTTATCCCGCGGGTGCGCGATACCGCTGAGCTTCCGTTGAACTCACCCCTCTCTTTGCGACTGATGATTAGCTACTCGGGATACCGCTGGGTAAACTACCTGGTGGGGTATGCCACACAGGTAGTGGATACCTAGTGATTTGCCACTGATAGGTTCTTGTTACTCCTGCTCCTAATAAAATCAACCTGCAAAGTCGACTATTCTCACTCGAGTGCATGGTTTCTAAGAGGTAAAGTGAACAATTATATTTAATAACTTTTTGAACTTTTCACTTTTTACCTTCACATTTTGTGCGAATTTGGTCAAAATATAAAATATGTACCTTGTGAAAAATGGACACGAAACGTTTTCATTCGTGTAAGCGCTGGCTAGGAATCGCTCAAAAGCAGCTAGGTGTTCTTCACTCGACGGCAAAGGACACCATTGTTTGCAATGTTTTCGTTCGTTCGACTTCGAACTGATCAGATCGAAGATGATTGATTCAGTCTGAGAGATGATGGTCGATGATCGATAGAGTGACGACATCATCCTCCAGTGGATGTCGCTCTAGCCAGGGATGCTTGGTAAGGGACGGAACAGCTGTGACGAAAGATAGGAGATTTATCTCAGTGGAGGAGATTTATCCAAATCCTCTGCATCCCTTTAATCACCTCATTTTTGCAGGCTAATAAGGCATTGAGGTAAAGGTTTGTATGGTAAAATAATTGGCGCTGACCAGTCCTTGAGGGCGCGCCATGTACTCTTATTCCGTCCAAATTCGTAAAGACTTAGTGAATGCAGAGACAAGTAACTGCGATGGCCCCAGCTGCTAGACCAATTTCTTCACCATCTCAGCCAAGTCTGGGCCCAGATTCATGAACGGCCAAGCGGTCTTCGAAACCCCGTCGGCGATAAACCCGCTCGATACCGCGAGGTCTCCCAAACCCTGCCTCATCGCGAGGTGTGATAGACCCGCAATAAACCCCGACGCGCGTTCACGAATCTCGGTTTGCGCGCCGTTCGGCGTGTATCTCGGGGTTTATCGGGAATTTACCAATGATGAATCTGGGCCCTGGTATAAATTTACCCGACCGGGAGCGAAGGAAGGGAAGGAAGGCTTGGTTAACCTCGGTGAGGGTGGATCGCTCAGTAGCTATAATAGAATAGACGAATTGATTTGGAAATTACTTCGACTTTCTCTTCGAAAATATATTGTCCAATTTTTATTCACTTAAAAATGTAAATTTTAGTTGCGATTCAGTTACCCTACTCACAGGCAGTAATTAAGCAGAACGGTATAACGAGGTCGACCTCGTTACCTCGGCCCTGTCTTCCTTTCCATTTTTCTCATTCAACTAACCAAACGGTAGTCTAGCGTGGGTAGAAAACATAAAATGAGTAAACCAATCGATTAACCCAACCGGTAAACTTACCTTGACGAATTGAGAGTTGATTCTACCGATGCCATAGTACATGACGTCCTCCCTCTCGCCTTGCTCGTCGAACCGAATGTCACCGGTTAGCTGGCGGCGGCCACGAAGCTGCAATACATATAGATTGAAATTTTGGTTATTTTAGGTATTTGTAAACACAGTTTGTTGAATTTGGTTGTTTTATACTTTTACTACCATAAAATATACATGAGTTACTAATTCGCTTAGCTTTGTTCTGTTTTAATTTTATTTAATTTTTTTCGATCGAGTTTTCCCTGTTCATTGTACCACTAACCATTTTTGGCACGTCTGTGAAAAGGCGTAAAATGAATAAATAAAAATAATTTTCAAACAAAATAGATACGAAAACAAAGAATTATTGAATAAATCACTGACCCTTCTTATGGCGTCGTTCATCTTCTTACCGTCCGACCAGGAATCTTTCGCATCGCAAAGCAGAGCGGCTGGACGAGGAGCGTCGTTCAGCTAAATTTTATTTTTTTATGATTCAAAAACGGTAGAGAACCAGTAACCACTATGATTATATCTAATTTCCTCGTTTTTGCAGAAATTTGTGGAAAAATGGACGTAGATAATTGCAGAAAATCACCGATGTTATCAAATCTGGTTCTAACTGGAAGTTTACAGATAGTTCTAGATTTTTCAAGAATAATTTGATTAATTTTGAGAGATAATTTGATTTAATGAATGGTTGTTTTTATAACAGTTACTTCAAGGTGACCTAAAACACTTGTTTTCTGGTAAATAAGAGCTCATGGGTTACCCACCTCCTTCATTTTATACAAAGCCGTGCCGATCACCCATACAGCTTCCGAGGTGAGAGCGAGCGATGTCTGGAACTGAGCAGCAGTGATGAAAAAGTGTCGGATAAGTCATACTCGACAAAATAAAAGTGAAAATGAAAAAAATTAAAAGCATGAGAAGAGCCCCACACCTTCATCATCGGGTCATTTTTGACCAGTTGCAGCCCGGTAATGTTACAATGAAACGAGCCGTAAGCATTGTTCAGGAAGTCCTCTAACAGCGACAGATCCTGGAAAGAAATCGAGAAACTCAGTGAAAACTCACAAAAAGAAAAAAGAAAAAGGAAAAAGAAACTGAAGATGACGTAGCAGTACAAACCGTGTTGGTGAAAATGTACGAGAACGGCGCTTCGGTCATATTTAGGCCTTTTGCCTGCTGTAGAAGTGTGTAGAGCACTGTGATGTTATTCGAGTGAATCACCTGTAACCACTAAGGTGAGGGTAAAGGACTTGTCTAGCAAGGTAATCATTATAGTAATGGTATACAGTACCATTGGTAAATTTATGAGGTCAAGGAGCACACACATGGAAATCAAAATTTTCAGAATTTCACTACACTTTCTGTTGGATAGATCACGCTTTTCTGATTCCGGCCATGTATTTTTAATCCAATACAATACTAGTAATTTTTTAGTATTTTTTACTAATTTTTTACTCAATTCAATACAGTTAATTCCAAAGTGATTTATGGCCGCTGCACGGTAAAAACGATCTACAATATCGTTCACATCGCAATTTGGCGGAAATTCACCCATGGTACTGTATTTTCTATTTTAGTTGCCGGATTTGGCGAAAAAAAAATAGACAAAGATCCTTTCTAAATCTAAACCATTTAAGAAACCAACGGGATTTATCATATCTGATTCGAAATGGAAGTTCCTAGATTTTTCGTGGAGGAAAAATCGATAACAAAAACTCCTCGTAAGCTACGTCTGAAAAAGAGATGACTAAAAAAGGTTCTTTAGTTACTCTATCATGATTCTCTCCAATTGTAAGGTAAATTCATTAAATAGAATCATTTAGTGAGGATAGAAGCAACCTAACTATTCACTACTAGAGAAGAAGCTGCTCAAACTCAAATATTTATGGTATTCTTCACTCAGCTGACAACCGTGTGAGGTCAACCTCGTCAGACCAAATCTCCCTAATGACCGCCTATGGTATTGGCTTCTAATGTTCCATAGCGTATCATAAAAGTTGCCAGTTTTTCAAAATATTTGACTGCATCGTGAATCTCTCAAAGTTCAGAAACCTCCTTCAAGATCTCTAGGACCAGCAATTTTTTGACAAGGGTCGTCGATATCTTTCCAGATAAAGAATGTAGAAGAGTCAGGATTCAATTTTGCCAAAAAAAAAATTCGCCACTATTCCGTCTTCCAGAACTCTCTAGGAGGAACAACTGCTCAATTTCCAATGGGAGGGTATCAAAAAAAGTTATCGACTTTATCGCAGGTTGGCTGGAAAGTTAGACATTCAGTACCTATTCTCTTTAAGAAACTTTAAGAAATGGAGGAGTTTAGTGAATAGCGGCGAAGCGGCGAAGAAGATAACAGAATAAATAGAAGTATCCTGGCCTTTCACATAATATGCCTAATGTATCTATCGTATTTTTTTCCTCAAAAACTATGAATTATTCGTTTTTTTCTTCTTGTCCTCGGAAGCACTCTTTCCCTAAGGGGCGTGGGTAGCATGGTGCTTGTTAGCTTGCCTATTGCATTGAAGCCAACTTGACCTCGTCCATTTCCGCAGGTTGCCTAACCCACTGTATCAGGCTATATATCAAATCAATCGTCCATCAGTTGGAAGTCTTAAGGTTTCCGTACTTCGCTATCTTGTGCATTGTTCACGTCCAAAATCTTGTGCATTGTTCACGTCCAAAAAGTGCTTTCGGACGCTTGCCCTATTCGTTACAATTTGTTGTTGGATTTTCAGTTAAATAAAATAAAATAAAACAAATAAAATTCCGAGTTGTACAGTACGTGCGGCCTCGGTCGACCTCTTGACTAAATGTACAAAATACTTAATTAATAAAAAACCTACGATATTCGTCTGCCGCAGCTTATTCCGCACGTACTTGAGGAACGGTTCGTAGTCGTCGGTGTTGTTGGGCAATTTTCGAACTTTAATAGATGCCCTCAGGCCACCGTTATGAGACGACCGTCGATCATGGACCAGTGGCGCCAGATCTTCGAGATCTGAAGCTGATTGCTGATGACTGATAAATTCAGGAGAACCCTTATCTTCTATTCCACATAATTATTTGCCACCACCACGCTGAGCTTCAGCTTCTTTTATTACCGAAATGCTTCATGGATGTCTCCTTAACTATACCCAAAGCCGTTACCCTGAATTTCGGGAGAAATGAAATTTCACCTGCGTCATGCTGATAGGCGAGAAGGAACGACGTCCATCGGAGATTTTCGAGAAACTCGCTGGTTGCCTCGGCTCCAAGACCTCGTCGAGGTCCAACACTCGTAACGAAGTCCGAGACTAGAAAAAAAGAAAAATTGAATAAAGAAGAATGGAAGAGGGAGAGGAAAAAACGCTATTTTAGTAACCCTCCAGCAGTTCACTCACCGAATTGAGACGAACTACCCATCTTCAGCGAGATGCACGGCACCTGAACAATTTTCTTCATCACATTAATTTTCATTCCTCCTTGAGTGATTTCAGCTTTATCACTTAGACACAACTTTTCTACAAAATCTCGAACCGATAGTTTTCTTTTTCCGGAAATCAAATTTTGTAGTTTCTCATCAATTCATCAAATATAGGAGTTTATCAAAATTGCTCACTCGAAAGTGATAGCACATCGATTTGGTCAGCGATTCATCAAGATGGCTTTCCACTGATGGAATGAGCACGGCGACAACATTGTGCTGCAGAACGTCGCATACTGAAACTTCAGACTTCGGAAGATCATCAAAAAAGCTTGAATTCTTCAGAAAATTACTGTTTTGGCTCTAATTTTTATAAGAAACCGGGTCCCAAGCCCATGGAAATAGTGAGGAGTCCAACTCGCCAAAGTTTGCAATCATAACCAATCTGTTCCAAAAGCTTTTCTGCTCTTGGTCTTATACCAATTGTCGTACATATTGTCCTAAATTTCATATTTCTTATATATTTCTTTTCGAATTCGTCATATTTCTTTTCTTTTTTCTTTTACATGGTCTAGTGTTAAGAGGCCCTACTGATACCCTTACGGTCGAGGGAACGATCCTCGCCCGGGCTAACGAGATCTTTCATCCCTGGTGGGCTTCAGTATCTTTCATCCCTACTGGGCTGTACTCTTGCACAGCGCTTGGGTTAGAGGACATACCAGAACGAGGCTGATCCTGGGTTTATTTCAGCAATTGGTTCAAGACGGAGGTCAATGAACTATATCACTGGTTCTGAGCTGGAACTGGAAGGCCTAGCACTTCTGGACATATAAGAACATTCCCTGGTTTGTTCTGTTCCGAAATAATTCAGTATACCCAAGGTCCCAGAACACCTAATCCGTACAAGTAGGGTAAGTTGATCTTCACAAGCCCTCCGGCGTCCGGTATATTGGTACCAGACTTGTCCGGGAAGGTAAAGACTCTGAACCGGTATGGAGCCAGCAAGTCATTGAACAGGCCATTCACCATGCCTCTACGATTCTGAATACAATACTAGTGCATGGCGCGTCCACTGGGAACTGGTCAACGCCTGCCGATATCTCTACCTTGGCCTTTTTTTGCGAAAAAAAAAGAAAAAAGAGAGAATCTGACCTCTTTCCTCAAATCCGGCATAGAAGAGCTCGGTGGCGACGATGTGCAATGTGATTTCAGTGTGAGCCAAGTTGTCACTGTTCCACCGCTCGACTCCGTACCGAATGTTCTCGTACGCCATCGAACCTTTCGGAGCTGTGGTCCCTGGAAAATACTACCTTACTCCATTTTCATTGACTTTTTACCTTCTTATTGCCTCCAACGAAACGACCGATGATTATTTCTACTTTCTCCTGGCACAAAATGCTGAGTACGAACTCTCGAAACAAGTGCTTTATTGACCTCGGGCTGGTATTTATTCATTTATTTATTTAAACATCCATAGCAGTTGATAACAGATAGGTGTAGCGAAGCAAAAAAAGGATATTGGACATGATATGCACTCAGGATTGAGGAACTGAAGTCAACAAAGCCTAATTCAACTAAATTAAACAGCTATAAATATAATAACACCGAGGCATTACCATAGCATGGTAGGTATCCTATTGACAATCCTAAGGGAATGTTACCCGACCGATGGTATAATTCCTCCTGATTCTTTTATCCTGTATAAGAATGATTGATAGAAACCTTATCATACTGTACTCTGACTCTACAACCCTGTATATTTTACCCTGGTTTAATTACCCAAGTTTAAGGACTATGTGCTGGATTGGACTATTTCATTTTTGGCTTGGTTTGCTTGGTTTGAAACATGGTTATAATATAGAAAATTTTTTTTAATATCAGATCATTTTACCCTTTTTATTGAATTTTTATTCTTTCAAGAGCCTCTTTCTTTGAGATCTTACTGACGAGTCCCGACGGAGCCTCAACTAATTCTTTTATTTTGCTCGTATAAGATAAGGGACGAAACGAGCCTTTGTCTACATTTCTTTATTTCTTTATTTACTATCTACTCTTTCAATAATCTGAAATAATCAATCAATATTTCAATAATCCAATTCAAATTCTCACCGATGTTGTAGATGATAGCTGACGCTGTACATGAGATCAGTGTGAAGGTACATAGCGACAGCATCACGTCCGTTACCGCCGGATCATCTAAAAAAAACTTTTAAAAACTCTAAAAATTTGTTAATTCCACTCGGAGGAACTGTAGGGTAACAAATCAAACGGCTAATGGCAAGCAAACTCCTCGTCCAATGTGACGGCTATCAGATACATAAGAACAAGACAGAATCTTATGGCAGGATAATAACAAAAACGTCTCCTTTTGCAAAATTATTTATTCATTTATTTATTTGTGTATGCTGTTTAAGACAGACGTAGGAAAGTGTAAAACAAGAACATCAACACACAAAACATAAATCTGCCTATAACGATCAATTATTAAGTTGAACCTTGAATCTTCCACAGGAAAATGTCTGGAAATTCTAGAAAAATATTGCCGACAACTGAAAAAACATCGGTCTAGAACGACCGAGTCACTGGCCGTTCGTCAAGGAGGTTGGCAACTTCTATGGTACCCCATGCAAGATTCGGAGACGGACTTTCCCTGATACCCTTTCGACTCCAACTGGGGCCGAAGTTCATGAACGCAACCGCCGGTGAATTTCAGCGGCGGTTACGTTTCACAGCCGTAGCACCAGAAATCTGGATCAAATTCAGAAAAACAAGTTATATGTAGAAATCTAGATAAACAAATTACACAGTAAGTCTGCTTATTTGAAAACAAATGATGATAATCTACCCTCAAAACTTACCGGAAAACGCGAATCGGTCACCGGTTACGTTTCACCGGCCGGTTACGTTTCACCGGCCAATTATGTTTCACCGGCCGGTGAAATTTCACCGGCGGTTGCGTTCATGAATCCCGACCCAGCTGGTTAGGAAGAGCCGATAACCGGGAGTTTAGAGGTTTAATGTGATATGATATTTGATATTTATTACGTATGTTGAAGACACACGTTTGAAAGCAGAATACTAAAAAGAAAAGAATACAAAAAACAAAATGTGGTACAAATAACACGACCAAGATTTCAGTGCTCAAGAAGACTTAGTTCCACAAAACGTTTGAAAGGGCGAAAAGAACACGGTACAAGCGGAATTATTTGAGGTAAGGTTTACATGTGAAATAATTCAATCTGAGGGTTGACCTAGGCTTTCCGTACGAAATTTTTTTTGATCTTACCACTGAAACATTCACAGCACTTGAAACATTCACAGAGTTGTTGTTCAGTTGAGCGTTATAACAAGAACATGCGATGCTTCCGTGGAGTGTTTTCCCGGTTTGATCTAAGTGGGTAGTGAAATCATTCCAGAAATGGAAGTGAAATTTTACCCTTCAAATAGCTCCAAATTTGCCAAAACGTTGAGGTTCACTCCTATTTTCTGGTCCCTATCAGACTTCTTGAAGGCGAATAACCCCTAGGCAAGAAGCAACGGCAACATAGCTGCTCGAAGAATGATGAAGAAGCGGTTTGATTTGGTGTCAAGCTCGCTTTCAATTCGATTCAATTCGATCATTCTACTCCATTCCTCAGCAATTTCCTCCATTTATCCTCTCCATGTCGCTTGATTTATGATGACAGACGCCCGGCTGAGAAGATGTCGGGCGAGCAAAAAGAGCATCTCTTCAAAGCCTTCCTCTTCCTTGTTCTTCGGAAGACTCATCGGAAACCTCTAGAGTTACAGTAGCTGCCCAGAAAATATTGACTGGAGTAAGTCATTTGCAAATTGAATCCGTCCAAGACAAACGGAAAAGATGAATATGTAAAATAATTGCCGGCGATGTGACAAAGAACTGCAGTTCCGGCAGATATTTCGTTTGCTGGCACGAAAAGTCGAACTGCAAATGCCCTCCGGCGATACCGGCTGCAGTTTTCCTCGACTACTAGGGTACCTTTTGTAGAATGGTTAAGGAGTGGTTTCAATTTCAACTTTTTAAGGTCATCGGCAATCGTGAACGCTCGTTTTCTTCAGAAGAAACTTACATGACATAATTTACTGTGACATTCAACAAAAGTTTAATTTACTCTAGATAATTCCGCTTGTTGTTTTGCAAAACTTTTGCAAAAAATTGCAGAGAATGTTCATTTTCAGCACTTGTAAAGTATTAAGCAATCTGAGCTTTATTTATTTATTTATTTATGTATTTATTTATTTATTTATTTATTTAAGGCGTGATCAGGTCACGTGAGAATTTGCTCTAGAAAAACCGCTTTTTGTACTGAAGTTCTTACTTAGTAAGTAATGAGCTTTATTTATTTATTTATTTATTTATTTATTTATTTATTTATTTATTTATTTATTTATTTATTTATTTGAGACGTGATCAGGTCACGTGAAAATTTACTCTAGAAAAATCCGCTTTTTGTTTTGCAAAACTTGCAAAAACTTGCTGAGAATGTTCGTTTTCAGCACTGGAAAAGTAGTAGGCAATCTGAGGTTTCATTTATTTATTTATTTATTTATTTATTTATTTATTTGAGACCTGATCAGGTCACGTGAAAATGGAAAACAACCTGAGTAAACTTAAAATGTGATGCCAAGTCAGCGGGAATAACCAAGACAAGAAGATTACAGCTCCAACGAAACAATAGTGTTCCACAATTTAACTAAAAAAGGTTAAAAAGTCAAAAATACTTGAAAGGAAGCAAAAAAGATGCGAATAGAAAACGTAAGAAGGAAAAATCATTCAGATATCAACGTACATTTAGCAGCCGGTTCAAAAAATTTTTAAATGATACTAAAGACATTTGAAGAACTTTTTCTTTTAGTAGAGTGAGGTTCTACCAAACACCTGCGAAAAGTACAACGAATACAAGGATAACTATCGATATCAATCCCAAGTTTTAAAGACCAAAGAACTTGTGATCCGATGAACAGGGCATTTTTCGTCGTTTGGCTTCCTTTTTTTTCGCCTTTTTTTGTATTTGAATGCGAAAATTGTGCACGGCGGGCTGACGAGCCCTACTGCAGCAGCAGTAAAGGCTTTGGCACTCATGCTGAGGAAGGACGGGAGGAAGGAAGGAAGGAAGCGAGTCGTTAGCTTCACCACTCAACTACGAACACACCCACAACGTTCCAGCAGACGTGCTGACAACAATGCCTGCCTTGTTTACCCCAGCCATTCTTTATGGTTGCCATTTGGGTTCGATATAAGGATGCGGAAAAACCCCATAAGGAGAAGGTACACCACAAGGGAACTTAGGCTAAGACGGTCTGACCATATCGCGCCATGCATCCGCGCCCCATTTAGATTCATAGATGCATGGTGATCGCATATATGGACAACGACTTGCGGGGATCAGTCGCTATATAAATTCGGTGTCAGCCTTTCCAGACAAGTCTGGTATCAATTTACCCGACCCCTGAGAGATGGAGGACTTGGTGAGGCCGGCAGAGATCGATCGCACGACCGTGAGGGTGTCAGTAGCGTCTCTTCCCACTGTACCACGCGCTCCCTGATTAGCAAAAATCGCGATCAGAGCAACGTTGATCCTACGCCTCGTATTTTCCCGAGCACTGATAAACTATTCTTCAGAGAAAAGTAGGAAAGGCGGAATATTCACAATACCGTCGGTAAATTGGCGATATAAACGATATATTAGGTTGTTAACTAATTATTTGCCGTTTATTCAAGTTCTGTTGTGCGCCTAGTAGAGAAGTTTCCGAAAACATCCAGATAGCATTCGATAGAGAATTATTTGCACTTTGACGACATGTATCTGCAATTTACGAAACGTTGGGATTTTGATAACTTTTTGACCATTGAAGTTGAAATCAAAATTGAGATCAGCCGCCATAAATCACTTCAGAATTAATCGTATTGAATAAGAAATACATGACCGGGATCAGAAAAATTTGATCTATCCAACAGTGGAGAAAGTGTAGTGAAATTCTGAAATTTTTGATTTCCATGTGTGTGTTCCTTGACCTCACCAAGGCTACGGCCACGCGAGGTCATCCTCATTAGGCCGTCCCCGTTAATCAGACCCAGTGGCTACGCTTGGCTAAATTTCAGAAAATAGCACTTGTTTCTGCATAGAAATGAAATCGGACTTCGTGTTTGAAGAGAGCATGCGGAGACAAACATCTCAATACTAAACGTGCATAAAAAATGTCTAGTTTCAAAAATTACCACGAGGCAATTTTTGAATGATATAGTAAGTAAGAAAGTTCTATAGTAAGAACTTAGGCCAAGAACTGTTTTTCCAGCCATCGAAACTGAAATTCGAATGAAAAACCGTGTTTTGATTCCGGTGATCACAGCTCAAATCAACGTCTATCGATCTGTGCTTAAATTAGCTATTCTTGACTATAAATAAGTTAGCTTGAGCACACAATACAGCCTGCAGGAAGAAGTCGGACAAAAGAAGGCGCAGCAGGCGCTTCACGGCGGAACGGCGATTTCTTGGATGGAAACAAGAACTAGTGACGAGTCGACAAACAAGGCAAAATTCAATTCGCCAAAAAATGGTAGTATTTTTTTGAAAGACATGATCGAGGATGACTTTGAAAGCGAGGATGGAGCGAAGGATCTTCGGCGCCTACCAAGGAGGATGTGGTCCGAACCGTGGTGGTCCCGCTACATAGTTAATAAAGTTTCAGACCCAACTTCTTAAAAAAAAATGAGCACTTCCGAGAATTACACCTTTGACTTTTAGGACACCATTTACAAAATACTCATCTCTAAGCATAGATAAATAGGCACCGACAAAGGAGGATGTCGTCCGAACCGTGGTGGTCCCACTACATAGTTAATAAAACCTCGGATCCAACTTCATCAAGAAGAACTCGAATGACTTCCTGAAAAAGTTCCGAGATTTGCGCTCTTAACTTTTAGGCGGGTTTTAGGTTGACTTTTACAAAATACTCATCTCTGAGCATAGATAAATACAAATACAATTCGAAAAGCAATGCTCTCATGGCAGCGACCCTCTTAGATCTTGAAGTCTTAAGTCGTTATCTATAAAGGTTCTACTCGAAAAAAAAAACTCGTCTTAATGCTCTTCAAATTTTAATTATAATAGATATGCAATTTTTGTGAAAGAAACCCGTGGGCGTCGATAAGAATGCCCTCGTCGTTATCGTGTTATTGATTTCAATAACAGTATTTTTCAATAACAAATCACGATTCATCAACGAGAGGTCTATTCGCAGTTTATACCCCAAGAGCGTGCCAAATATTCAGTTTTTGTTGTTTCGTTCAGTTTATTTATGTATTGATTTCGAGATGGATAACCTTCTACCCT
Organism: Nippostrongylus brasiliensis; assembly: GCA_030553155.1. NCBI lineage: Eukaryota > Metazoa > Nematoda > Chromadorea > Rhabditida > Heligmosomidae > Nippostrongylus > Nippostrongylus brasiliensis. The sequence goes on from CP130733.1 coordinate 4,190,580, forward strand.
CCATGATCCGGGGCCTCAACGGTTCTACTCGAAAAAAAAACTCGAAGGATGCGTTCGGAGGTTCATTGCACTGCTAAAGATGCTCTTCAAATTTTAATTATAATAGATATGCAATTTTTGTGAAAGAAACCCGTGGGCGTCGATAAGAATGCCCTCGACGAAGCTTCTCAAGAGGCCATCCTACAGCTCATTGTCCATCGTTGCAACCACACTCAACGAGTCATAAAAAGTTAGGAACGCGGTGGCGTTCATAGATTTTCATGCACATTTGTTATTGTTATTGATTTCAGTAGTGTTTTTCTATAACAAATCATGATTCATCAAAAAGAGATCCATCTGCGGTTTACACCCATAGCGTCCAGAAAATTCAGTTTTTTGTCGTTTCTGTTCAGTTTATTTATATGTGTTGATTTCAAGACGGATTTTCTTCCGGAGCATATAATACCCCGATTTCACACCGATTTTCGTTCAGGAATCGGGGTCCTAAACTAAGATTTTTGGGAGAGCCCTTGAAAAATAGAACACAGAGAACACCGACATTGAGAAATACATCATAGTTTTTCATTTTATAGAAAACATGACCTAATTTTAGAGGAATAATTAATTGTATTAAAAGCATTGCGCTTCAGAGCGCAGCGATTTCGAAAATAAGTATTATACTTATGGTAAGGAAAAGAAAGGAGCAACATAGAAAAAAGAAGAAAGAAAAAAGAAGGAAAAAGAAAGAAAGTCAAAGTAAAAAAAGAGATAGGGAGGGAATAGAGAAAGGTAGGGTGAAATTTTCTGAACGCCACGGGTCACGCAATGGACTTTACCCTGTCACTTCGACGTATTTCCTTCTATAAACAGTATCTTTTACGAAATCTCTGTTCAGGAGAGATCTCCGTTGAACGAAAATTGAGGCATACGTATATTACACACCGAGAGATGAAAACTCGACTAATACCCCGAAATAAAGTAAACCTGCTATGAATATTGCATAATCTTCCCCATCTGGGCCCAGATTTATCATTGGTAAACACCACCGGAGCGGCGCGCAAACCATGATTCGTGAACGCGCGCAGGGGTTTAATCGAGGTTTATCGCCGACGGGGTTTTGGAGACCGCTTGTCCGTTTATGGATCTGGGCCCTGTTGATGAATCACGGTTTACGCCACAAGTATATTTCACTTTGAGCGCCAGTTGTATATATCAAGGTTTCAAAGGGTATGTCGTTCTTGAATCAGGACCCTGATGTGATCTTAACCCACATAACAGGGGTCATTCGTCCCATCGAGTTGATGATCGATCATCCCAAAGGCGCTTTCTAACCCAGCCACACCCGTCGTTAATTGCCATTAAGCCGAATTGGGCGAACAGGGGGGGGGGGAATGATATTTCCGCAGGCACTTTATATCAGTATCACTTTATTTTTTATCTTTTTTTATCATCTGTTGAATGTCAATAGGCATGTCAATAGCCCTCAGAAGAACTCCTTCCGACCCGGAAGAGTTGGAGTTTGGGTAATTCGTAATCATTGGCCCCAACGATGGCACTTGATGAGGTCCGTAGGCAATTAAGTATCTCTCAGGGGTATGGCAGTTGTCGCTCTACCAACGGCAGTTGGTGGAGTTTTAGAAAATTACCCGGCATTATTTTCTATTTTCTCTTCCCATCTATTCTTCTTTTTGGATTTTAGAACAGAAACGGAGCTTCATCTCCTCTTTAAGCACTCCGAAGCTTGATCAACAGGTGAATATCAATTTATCTCTGCTTAGAATCGACTTAGAATCGATAAGCTAATCAGAATCCCCATTAATATGCGCCTTTAAATTAGAATCGAAAAATTAAAATAAAAAGTTAGATTGATGAATCGGGATGATGAATCGCTCGTCTTCGGTCGTGTGCCGAGGTGCCATTCGTCTTCGTGAAGATAAAAAAATTGTGAGACAGTTTGAATTTTTATTTCTTAGGCTAAATTATAGCCTACCAGAATCAGGCAATGTTTAGTTTAGCATTCGTTACAAGCAGATATGGACCTGATCGACTTCAGATATTCCCCGAAGACAATCAAGCTAGAATTTGCAAGACTGGAGGAATCTTTATATAGAGCCTGTAATCTGAGAAAAAAGAGTAAAACTCGAAAAATGCTCAGAAGAATCAAGTTCGCCGATAACCGTCGCAAAGTCTGGGAGTCAGAATAGGAACGAAGAGAAAATCAGGGCCTAGATTGGTCATCAGAAACCGAGAAATGAAAAAAAAACAACGTGAGAAATAAACTCATATAACATAACAAACACATATAAATTCATATAATTTTCTGATTGATCAAGGTCAAATTTCCGCATACCTGATGTGTAATGGGGTCAGAACGGTAACCCAGGCGCTAAGGGAAATCGAAGAAGAAAATTCGAAATATAAAAAGAAAATGAGGAATAGAAGAAAAAGAAAAAACCCGAAAGGTTCACGGAAAGAGAAGATCAAAATGAAGATGATGTCCTCCAAGTTTGTTGACCGTAAGTTTTCCGAAAGCAATGGAAAGTCGCAATCCAAAGGAAAAGGAAAAAAGAATTGAAAAATGAAAACGAAAATATCTGCTAGGGTAAAGGCCTTTGCAAGGTTACCATGGAGCAACCCACAGGATGTTCTAGGGAACTAGGGAGCTCGTCACGCTTCGTTTCTTAGATTTTCACCGCGTTTCTTTTGGAATAATGCGGATTTCGTCTTAGCGGACTGAATTTCCTCAGAGAAAACTCGTCCACAACTTTTCAAAAAAAAACTCTTCCACAACTTTTCAACAAAAACTCGTCCACAACTTTTCAACAAAAACTCGTCCACAACTTTTCAAAAAAAAACTCGTCCACAACTTTCAAAAAAACTCGTCCACAACTTTTCAAAAATCGCATTTTCATAGGACAGGTGTAGGCGACAAGTGGGAAAGGGCCGAAATGGGCGGCGGACGAAGACTCAGGCCGGCCTCGATGCCTTGCTTCGGGTGGGCGGAACGTGGCTTCCAACTTCTTCTGCTTCTTCTAGTTCTCCTCAGGCATTCGTTAAATTTGCGACTTGAGTGGATAAACGCTAGTCTAGTCTGAGATTTAAAGGCCTTCTTCACTCTTGAAGAATGAGTTTGCACGCTGATTATCAATCTCGGTCGTCGGCTTAACAGTAATTTGAACAGTGGAACAATCGAAACAAAAAGAAAATGGGAGTAGATAATAATAAATAAGTAGATAAACAGTAAAAAATACTATCGATGATTGATTATTGAACGACGTAAAGGCAACCTGTTACTAGACGAAAACTTCTAACAGACATTTTTGACATTTATTGGCACTACAAGACAAAAAGTAAAGTTGTCAGAGTTGACCAGCCCTCCAGTACGTGCCGTGCATTTGTGTTCCAGTCAGAATTGTAGAAGCATGTCGAATTGTATTGTATTTTGGTACTGCGGAAGACGGTGTCTTCACCCTCAAAGACGAGTCTGGTACCAATTTACCGGACCCTGGAGGGCTTGGTGAAGAGCAACTTACCCTACTTGTACGGATGAGGTGTTCTGGAACCTTGGGTATAGAAGTACTTCGGAACCGACGGAGTTCCTTTAGCTCTTTAACCTGAAAATCCTGCGGTGCTAGACCTTCCAGCTCCAGCTCGGAACCAGTGAGTTACTCCATTAACCTCCTTCTTGATCCAACAGCTGAAATAAACCCAGGATCAGCCTCGTCCTGGGTATCTTCTAACCCAAGCGCTGTATACGAGTGAAGTCGAAACCCACCAGCCTAATTGGCTTACAATAGACTCGATATGAGTCCAAATCGCCGTAGAACCATAAAAACGGCACTAAAGCGGAGATGGGTTCGTTCGTATAGAGGAGAGGGTACGGAAAGCGGCCAGAGTGTCAACAACCGTCCTAAAGGGTAGGAGAGGTAGGGATGAGGGGTAAGTCCAGACCAGTTTAGGGTTATTTATCGGTTACATTAAACGTTCGGGATTTCGTTGAACTGTGAGAGAAGTTTGAAGGGTCAGTTTTCGCTTCAGAACGAACCAAAAATGCGAGAAATCCCGAAAATTCAGAGAGATCATTTTCATTTTATCAATTGAGGTGATCTGATTTGCAGTTTGGGTGCACCGTGTAGTGTACACAATAAATAAATAAATAAATAAATAAATGAATAAAAATTGAGTCAGCGAAAGAAGAGGAAATCCTCAGGTCCAGGATGAGCGATGAGTGATGGATGCTTTCAGGACTTACTAGAATTTTCGGTAAGGTATTCATAAGCTAGAAAATGGCCAGCTAAATATGCCGGTGATGAGCAGAAGCAAGTTGAGATCTGAATTTAGTAGGGGTATTTCTTGAAAAAAAGGATATTCACAATAGCCCTGAGGCCATGAACTTTCAGACGGAGCCGGCGGGTCGTTCAAACTGGCCAACGAGCCGTAGCGGGGCAGAATTACGACGCAAACGAATTCCACATAATGGCCAGTTCGAAGCGCACCAGTCTCACCGAACGAGTGGGCGGAGATTGAGATTACTCGGAACCATGGGTCCGGAGTGGTTTTTTGATGAATTTACTGCTTTTCTTCGAGTTTTTGAGCAGTCGAGACTATTTTCAAATTCAGCATTTCATGAGCTAGTGGTGGTGGATATTCAATGAAAATGGTCATACCCTGAGGGCAGAACAGGCATTATTTATTTATTCATTTATTCATAAGTCAACATGACGCGCCTGTGCAATAAAAGTAAAAGAAACAACAACAAAGTAAAAGTGAACCGGGACAGATTCATCGTTGGTAAACATAGCATCAAACCAAATCGAGTATATTTTGAACTGCGCCCACGCAAGTTTGTCTACCTATCCAACCTTCCTTATCCGTTGAAAGAGTTTGATCTAAAGATATCATTGCAACATTGGTTTTTCATGGCATACATCGCGGTTTCGCCCATTGAGGCACACACAGTCCGTTCATGAATCTGGGCCCCGAATTCAAGGGTTAAGGGATTGGGTTGAGATTGGTTAAACTGGACAGTTCTGCCTGTAGCGGTAGGTTCTGGACCTATTCACCCTGAAGCTTGTGAGGTCCAGTTCTTCTTACCTCGAAGAAATAAAAAACGGACATTTTCCTATGCACTATGCAAATTCGATTTCTCTCGAATTTCGAGAATTTTCAGCGAAAAACCAAAATTCAGCAAGCCAAGCGATGTCGTCTCTAAAAGCGAATAATAAATACTCTGCGGAATGTATTGCTTTCGACGACCAGCTGGCCGAACTTCGATGCTTGAGAGCTGTGCAATCTTTTTTGGTGGCCGCTGTTTATCAAATATTAGAAACACTCATCGGAAAAGCCGCGCAGCTTTCAAGGGCTGCTCGATGAGGCGCTATTTCTACTTCTATTTCTACTAATAAGTATGAGCTCCAATAAGCCGTCTGCTTGGAAAATATAGGTCAAAATGCTATATAAAGTTAACAAACCATTATTATCGTTTCCCTACCGTCGCTCTCTCTAAAACTAATTTTACTGGCTAAAAAAGACATAGCGGTGGTCAGCAAAGCGTGATCAATCTAATGGTAAAGAAAGTGGAATTTAGGAACATTTAAATTTCTTGTGCGTGTTCTTTGACCTCGCCAATTCCACACAAGGTCAACCTCACTAAGCCGCCCTAGTTAATCAAATCTTGTGGCTAAACTTAACTAAGTTACAAATGACATAATGGTTATGATGTTGCTGGAAGTAAAAAGCCTTTGAGCTTAAGGAAGGTGCTAGGGATTCGCTCACGGTCGTCTCAGTAGCATAGTGGTTAGTGCACAGCCCCGGTTAGGTTTGGACGCGGGTTCGAATCCCGCGTGAGATGCGTTTTTTGCGATGAATTTAGCACCACCATTGCAACATCGTATTCCAGTGTACATAACAGTAACCCGCGAAAAAGCGGTTATAAAACGGGAATTTCACGATAATAGTTATGGCTCCTGCAAATATAAATAGAATTCCTTCTATATATGATCGAAACCCGCAAAAAAGCAGTCATAAAAAAAGAATTTCAATCCGGGGCCTCATTTTCTGTCGAGAGCAGCTTCTGCTAGCTCCTTTTCTTCCTGTTTCTTTTTCGCAGATTCTGAGCTCCTCAGCTCGAAGTGCGCAAAATGCGACGAAATTCGCTTGGCTGCTCGTCAAACGTGAATTCGATTACCGACTCGGCTCACTTGATAGGATATCAAAGCCAGTCTGGGAGTCGAGGATCGATACCCCGCCGAAAACTAGCCGAAAGTTCGAGACGAGAAGACGCTTCAGTCACTTCTGAGAGGGATCTGAAGTGCTTTCGGTAGAGTTCTAGACGTTTCTCTGCAAATGATCTTCTAATGTCATTCACTTAAACAGCATTCATACTCGGCAGCGAAGCAGTGACGCAGCAGAAGCTGCTTGAATGGTCAATTTCTGCCTATTCTCTCAACTTTTGCAGGTTCAACGAGTTTCAAAATGAAGGAGAATGATGGATGCGCCACGCACTCGACTCTTACTTGGATTTAAAAATATCTACAAAGAGAGTTGTGGTCAACTACCTATACAACGGCTCAAAACCTTGGGTAGATTCCCTGGGTATAGTTAGCTGATAAACTGAGCACCTTGTGCTCGGAGAAGCTGCTCTACTACTCCGTGAGCTCCCAAAACTTCGAATGAAGTTCCAGGAAGAGCAAAACGGCATCAGTGAGGCAATTACTTGGGGACCATAATGAAGTCGGTCGGTGTTTCAGTTTTGCTGTTCCGCTTCCAACAAGACTAATTTTTCATTAGCGACGTCGCTGCAGCTAACTTCTATTTTGTTGGTTCTCTCTTTTTTTCGGGGGAATCAGAAGTTTTGAAGCTTTGCGGTGAATCCAGTGGTTTCTAAATTGCTAACAAACCCTTGTTTACGTTACCCAACACCACAGGTAACCCCTCCCTATACCACAGTTCTTGGAAGATCGGCATCAATTGATCAGCTCAGCATCGGGTAGAGGTGTTCTGCAACTTGATGAATTCTAGGAGAATGTGAGCAGCCGAAAGAGGACACCAGGGCCCTGATTCATCATTGGTAAACCCCCGATAAACCTCGAGATATAGCCCGAACGGCGCTCACCTTTGGCTACTTCTCCTAAACTTCCTATGTTAAACGCAATCTCTCATCGACTCTGCCGTACGGCTCCGGCTGCGCCGCGGTTTCGGAGACCGCTAGTCCGTTCATGAATCTGGGCCCAGCAGTCACCGAAGATCCTCTTTGGTATAGTGGTGGGTTTACCCGACCGTCACATGTGAGATCCCGGTTCAATTCTCGCCCGGGGACAGCGTTTTGCCATACTGCTTTTACGGCACGAATTGTCGTGTGCTCGTCTTAGGATGCGACTAAACTCCGTTTTTCCATCATCTTTTTCTTTCAGTGAAAACTGTTCCTTAGTAGCTTGCCTTTGGATTAGTTCATAACCTAAAATTTTAATTGGACGGAGGTCGATTTCTCGAAAAAACTTAAGAAATCATTGCTCGGACGGATTTATAGTGGAGTGATTGACAAAAGCAAACCACAGAATACTGCAGCCCCATTTCACCGTAAAAACACAATTTTTCCGAGAAAAAGGTTCAAGCAGGTGCCTGCAAATTATAATATTTGAATAGAATTTGTGGAATTCCCGAACAGAACTACAGTAACCGATCAAACTCCAAAATAAATGACGAATTCAGTATGTAAATGATTCAAATGTCTTTGTCGGATGTGCGGCGGCGGCGCGACAGCTGCACAACTAATCATCGTAAGTGGTGGCGATTAGGGTGAGGAGTTGCGAATTGGGTTAGCACGGGAATGGCAATAATATGATGCACTCCGAATCGAATGAACCCTCCGGCGATGGTGCGGGGGTGGAGGAGGTGGTAGAGTGGACGGGGAGAAGCGCTCCCTTCCCCAAGTAGCTCTCCGATCATTCAATCGACAGGTCAAGAACTGATGTTTTCGCAGGCTATTCTCAAAAGAGGCAAATATAAGCCGATTTTCGCCCGCAGAAAGACGAACAGGGGTATTGAAAGGGGACTTTTCGGTGTTAACAAAACAAGAAATGAATGGGTAAGCAAAAACCGCGAAGTGGTTAGGGTTTCCGTCGCCTCGGCAAGTGATATAAGGGACTGGGCATTTCCACCACAGTCAATGGTTCGGATGAAAGTGTGATATTTGTTGTTAACTTGTTACATATGTATATCACTTATTTCATTAGCCTCCCCCTTCAGGCCGTCCACGCTTATCCTGGTAATCTTGATAAGGAAGGGGAAGCTAGGTCTTTGAACCACCGGAACTTCTAGCCCAACGGTCGAACGATCGATCCTCGCCTGGGTAGCCAAGACTTCAATCTTTCCAAACTTGAGTTAACTGATCGATCCTTGTCCGGTCTAACCAAGATTTCAATCTTCCCAAGTCGGATGGTGAAGACTCTGATTGATACAGTGACCGACTCCCGCAGGTCCTTTTATAGACCAAATTAGAATGGACTAATGAATAGTAGGAAACATATATAAAACATTTATAATAACAAGTAAAACGAAGAACAAAAAGCATGTAGCAAAAGACGGCGAGGAACTGAAGAAATACGTCACTGGGAGTACGGTAACGGGCAATCGCGGCGGGACCTAGAGTTGACAACTAGACATCGTGGTTTCGCTTATTTATCAGTAGGATAGGATATGTATATATTTACAATGTATCTTCGAGTCGGAAAAGAAGGCGAATGCATGGCGCGTCCAAAGTAAGGGGCTAATTAGAATTGACCAGTTTACTTTTCACTTAACGTCAACTGTAAGTGTTGCTATAGAAGTAGATGGTTCCAGCGAGGTTTAGGAATATCGTCGGTACTAAAATGGTTCCAAAAATGGTCCACAAAAAGCCGAGATCAAGCCATGGAACGACGAGACCATCCAATTAAATTCTTCGATTCCACAGGTTTCTTTCGGTTATTCTGATCTTGCCTTCAAATTTCTCTGACCACATACTGGGCGACCGCCACAGCATCTCGAAACGACAAACCAGACCGAAGCGAATCCTTCGAAAACATCATTCAGCTTATTAGACGGCGATGTCTTTGGAAAAATAAGGAGGCTTTGGCAAAACAGAGACTAGAGAAGGGACTAATTGGCGACAGCGTTCTGACTCTTCGACTCTGGTTCAGGAAAGTGTTGAAATACTACCCCTCGGCAATGTTTGGGGAGAAAACATCAACAACGAGGACGAGGCAGTCGACCCAGAAGCAGATCGCGGAGTCGATAAACCAACTCGATACCGTCGAGGCCTATGCCCATCGCGAGGTCAATACTCAGAAGCAGACCCCGGGAGATTCATGAACGGACATCGAGCTCGAGTCGCCAGTAACGATTCGTCCCTGTCGCGTGCCATGGTAGACCAATGGGTCCTGCTCGATCGAGGAACACGAAGAGCATCGAATCGGTCGTTCAGGGATTTAACGGAGAAGTCCGACCAGCGCAAAGGTGTGCGACCTGGTGTTCTCATCGCCAGTCAGTAACGGCTCTCGTCCAACGGTCGTCACGAAATCGCATTACGTGTCCGGCCCACCTGATCTTCGACAACTTGGCCCATGCGACTGCGTCTCTGATCTTCGACTGTCGACGTAGCTCGGAGCTCCGTATGCCGTCTCTCGCCTGGATGAAGCGAGTCACTCGAGGAGATGGGCGCGGAGTCGGGCGTTCTTCGTCCTCCTCACTACTTCTTCAACACTCTTGAACGCGCCCCAAGCCGCTCGTTTCCTCCTGCCCAGCTCTGGACTCAAGTCGTTGGTCATGTTGACTTCCCGACCCAAGTACACATAGCTGGAGCATTCAGAGATGGTCGTTCCGTTGAGCGAAAATGGGGCATCAGAAACGTATCCATTCCTCATGAACATCGTCTTCGTCAAGTTCAGCTGCAAGCCGATCTTCCCACACGCGTGATCGAAGTCGGCCAGCATGCGTTCTGCCTGGGTGATAGATGGTGTTATGAGTACGATATCATCCGCAAAACGAAGATGGTGTAACTGCCGGCCGTCGATCTTCACTCCCATGTCGTCCCATTCTAGCGTCCGCATGATGTTCTCGAGAGAGGCGTTGAACAGCTTCGGTGATATGGTATCACCTTGGCGCACACCCCTCTTCACGTTGATGCGGACGTTGTTGTAGAATGGTGTGATCACGGTCGTGAATCCTTTGTAGAGCTCACTGAGGATCTTGACGTACTGAGTGGAGACGCCTTGTTTGCACAGAGCCTCAATCACCGCTTCCGTTTCGACAGAGTCGAAGGCCTTCTTGAGATCGATGAATGTGAGGCATAACGGCGTCTTGTACTCTCGGGACACCTCAATGAGCCTGATCACGGTGTGGATATGATCGATTGTGCTGAACCCTCTTCGAAACCCGGCTTGCTCGCACGGCTGTCCTTCGTCTATCGTTCGGTCGATCCTGTTCAGAATGACACGTGTGAATAACTTGTAGACTACAGACAGCAGGCAGATAGGGCGATAGTTGCCGATGTCGTGCGGATCTCCCTTCTTATACAGCAACACAGTCCTGCTAGTTTTCCATATTGCTGGTACTTTGCAGTCCGACAGGTATCGTGTGAAGAGCCTTGCCAGGGTGTTGATGAGGACTGGCGGCAGGTTCTTCAGATGTTCGGGTCGGATCCTGTCGGGACCGGGAGCTGTGCGATTCTTCATCGATGAAATCGCATGACGAATCTCGGAAGGGAGAACCGCAGGGATGACGTGTCCATCGTTCGGGATTGGGTATTCGGGAAGATGGACGTGGCTATCGAAGAGATCGGAGTAGAAGTCGTGGATGACCTTCTCCATAGCCCTTCTGGAGGAGAGGGTTCCATCCGGGCGCAGGAGAGCTGTCATCGTGGTCTTGTAGTTGATTAAGCCTCGACGAGCGTTGCGTATGCTCTTGCCCGCTTCAGCCGCATCAACTAGCGCAGCTACTCTTCTCTCTTTAAGGTCTTCCTTTATCGCTTCTCTGCACAACTTTGCGAGTTCGGACGTTCGCAGGTAGTCGCCTTCGGTTTTGCCACTCCGCGTTGGCGAATCGCCGAGAGTTCGTGGGACAGGCGTTTCTCGGGTATTCTTGGGGCTCTCGGCTTCTTCAGCACAGTCACGTATGTGAGCGATGAACCTGTTGTATTCCTCGTCGATGTTGTCCTCGGCGGAATCTTTCCAGCAGCTAGCCAGCGAGGAGAAGAGGTCGACTACGAAGACCGTCAACGCCGGCATTGATCCACGTCGCATCAGCCGTAAACGTCCGATTCGGGTTGTATGTAAGTTGTTCGAACGAATCGATGTTCATGGCCAAGTTCGTGTTGACGAGGACACCGACACCACCAACGCCTCTGCTATCGCATGTTCCGAGGAACAGTTCTTCTCCAGTGTCGAACACGGCGTGTAGTGCGCGGTGTCTTCTCGTCTCGGTCAGTCCGATGACGCTGTACTTGATCTTCCTGGCTTGCACCATCAGGTCTTCGACAGACGCATCCGATGCAAGCGTTCGTGCGTTGTAAGTACAGATCGTCATCCTAGTCCTTCTCCTTTTTGGCAGCCTGTCTAGGCCCTGAGATTTTCGCAGCCTCTCCGTACTCGTCCTTCCCAACGCTGCCGTATTGGGGGCTCTTTCGGGGTCAGGGGAATGAGGCTCTTTGTTGTTACTGTCTTCGGCATATGAGGGGCGTACGGGCAGCTTGCCAGACTATCCCGCTGGAGCTAAGGGCTTATTTATTAGAGGCGACCCTGAACCGCCTCTCTTATACTTCCGTGTCTACCGAATGCGAGTTTTTAGGCCAGACAGTTAGCCTCCGTGAGGAGGTGTTACCGTATGGCACAGTAGAATCTGAGGCGTAAAGATTTACCCATAATAATCTGTTTATACTTTTCGGTTATACTTTTCGGCTAAGCAGTACGTTTATGAATAGCAGCTGTCAATTCTAATTCATAGTTTGGGTGTGCATAGGACAGTGATAAGGGGAGTCCCTCCATACCACAGTCTTCTAGTCCCACTAACATGATCGAGGGATCGATCCTTGCCGAGGCTAACCAAGCCTTCCATCCTTCCTGGGTTGGGTAAATCGTTACCTGGTCTAACGTGAAATTCCGGTTTTATTACCGCTTTTTTGGGGGTTACTATGATGTATACTAGAATATGATGTTGTAATGGTGCTGCTAGGTTCGTTGCAAAAATCGCATCTCAGGCGGGATTCGAACCCGGGTCTCGCGCCTAAGCGGGGGACGACGGCTATCCTCCGTGGTCATTTGGGCACCCTTAGCTTCTTTCCACGTTAATTGGAAAATGCTTTCAGCTTAACTGGTGCAATACCGAATCCGGCTCGCCGGCTCAAGCCGTAATTACGGATGAGAGCTGGAAGTAAAAGCTTACGGGATTAAGGAAAGTGCTAGGGGTGCGCAAATGACCGTCTCAGTTGAGGAGGAGAGTCGTCCTCTCCATGGCGTAGTGGTTAGCGCACGAGTCCCGGTTAGGAGCGAGACGCGGGTTCGAATCCCACCTAAGATGCGATTTTTGCGACGAACCTAGCACCACTATAACATCATGCTACCTGGGCCCAGATTCATGAACAGACGAGCGGTCTCCGAAACCTCGTCGGCGATAAACCCGCTCGATATCGTCAAGGTCTCCCAAACCCTGCCTCATCGCGAGGTGTGATAGACGCGCGATAGACCCCAATTAAACCCCGGCGCGCCTTCATGAATCTCGATTTGCGCGCCATTCGAGGGATATCTCGAGGTTTATCGGGGTTTACCATTGATGAATCTGGGCGCAGATCTGTCTGGCAAGGTGAACACACTGACTTGGTGCAGCGGCTGGTATCGCATTCCATTGTATAGGACGAAGACGCATTCACCAGGCGTCTGGGATTTTAGATCGAGGCCGAAAGCATGGCGCATTCTTATGGGACGGATCAAAACCGATCACTCGAGTCGATATATCGTTTAGTAAAGTTTAGTGAACTGGATGTCTCCTTCACTTGCACTCTTCGTGAATCTGACAATTTGTACTAACTAGTCATTCCTATACCTCACCGCGGGTGTTAAAGATCCCCTTTCCTGATTCATGAACGAACGAGCGGTCTCCGAAACCGCGGTGGAGCCGGAACCAGAAGGCAGAGCCGATGATAAATTGCGTTTAACATAGGAAGTTTAGGATAAGTAAACAAGGGTGGGCGCTGTTCGGACTGTATCTCGGGGTTAATCGGGGGTTTACCAATGATGAATCTGGGCCCTTGTTTGGTTTAGATGTGTGGAACAACCGAAATTTCATTCATTCATTGCAGACGATCGCTCAAAGCTATCAACTGATGTGATCGATATAAACTTTCAAAACCTACGAAAACGAACGGCGCGCGTCCTAAACAGGACAGGTGGTGGTGGTGATGGTGAATAGGAACAAAACAAGAAGCACACAATGATGAACAATTTAAAGAACAGAGAAGCGATTATGCAGGCCCTCTAAGTAATCAATCGTTCAAATCCAAAAATTCACCTCGACGTTTGAGTTTAAAAGCAGTACGAAGGAGAAGCTCAACAAATACAACGTGTTATCGTCAACAATGATGAATACGAATAATAGCAAACAAGCAGAGCGCACAAAAAAAGTTTGGAAATCGCGCGCAGGCGAATCTACAAAATGTGCAAAAATACAAAAACACTATCACTATCAGGCTATTTTACCAAAAAGAAAATGTGTAGCACTGCTAGGGGAATTTCGACATGCACCTTGGCAATTCTAATCAATCAAAGAATGTAAACAATAGCAAACGATGCCGCCTTAAGTTTCTCTTTTGTTACCCATGATTGACTTGCTTATCGAAAAATTCTCCATGAATACACCCTCACCAAGGCGGTGATGAAAAAACTGACCGGTAGAACACGAGAGAAAAGAATACCACCATATAAGAGAGAAAAAATGTTCTGGGAAGTCGGACAGACTAGATGAGATCAGTTAAAACTTTTGGAAATATTGACGAATACAAGAACTACACACAGCATATTATACAGAGAATGATTCACAAATGATGAAGAGCGCAAGCTCTTCTTTCTAAAACAAAAATTGCGAGAGAAAAATAAAAAACAAAACTGACGTTAACCCACAAAATCTAGCAAGCAACTAGCAACATTTAAAGATGAATTGCTCACCAATTCACAAGTTTTCCATTTCGCACCTGACATTAAAGGTTTCGAGAACTATATGAGGGCCCGTACAGCATTTTCACAATTTCATAATCGACTACGATTTCCTCCTCACCACTCGTTGTTGAAGTGTGGAGTTTTTGGCCACAGGTGAATAGACAGTTGGTTGCTTTCTTTCTCGAACCTGACGCTCCTGCTGAGGCACAGACGAGGGGCCAGATCGGGACCTGGTGATAGCAAGTGAAGGATAGGAGGCAAACGAGAAGAAGTGACAGAAAAGTGCGTAAAACAGAAAGGAAAAATAATAAGAGTAAAAGAAAGTACGAACCTTGTAGTTCTGGTTGCTGTCTCGTCAGGCTTCGGCTCCGTTGCCTCCTCGTGAGCAGGAGACGACGAAGATCGACTCGCTACCTCCGAACCTTCCGTCTCGCCTCCGCTTTGACGACTGACCTACAAACGCTCACTTATATTTAAAAAACATAAAAATAATCATTAATCTGCTCTGAAGACAAAATTTCAAAAGCACATAAGCTCGACATCGAAAAAAAAATCAAGAAAAAAATGTACCTTAAGGTAAGGTAAAGATAAAGGTGCCGGCGTTGGTCAGTCCCCTAAGGACGCGCCACGCACTCTTGTTCAATTCAGAATCGTAGAGGCAGGGTGAATGCATGTTTGGCCTATACAATGACTTGTGGGGGCCAGCCGCTATACCAAGTCAGTGTCTTTACCTTTCCAGACAAGTCTGGTGCCAATTTACCCGACCCCGGAGGGATGGAAGGCTTGGTTAGCCCGGGCCGGGGTCGATCGCTCGACCGTGCGGGTGTCAGCAGCGCCTCTTACCATTGTACCACGTGGGCCTCTTACCTTAGTTGGGTAAATGTGAGAAGGCGCCAGCCATGAAACAGATGCTACTTCAAAAAAGCTTCAAATCGATCATTCTATATAATCGGGTCAGGAGTTGTATACAGGAGGATCATTTTCGCCTGTTGAGAACAAACTTGAAAATTCGAAAGGTGACTAATTCATGGCTCAATCCACTGTTCACAGATTTAACTATCTATTTTCTATGAGCTAACTGTGATAAAGTAGCGCAAGGAGAACGTTTCTACAAAGCATTCCGCTCGATTTATAATACTTACGAATAGCATAATTAGAAAATGGAACGATGAAGAAAAGGATGAGTGAAAATGAAAATATGCAAAATTTCTAAAGGCCCACCGTTCTGCTGGATCTCCTAATGGACCGAAGACGTTGCCCGCCGGCCCTCAAAGGTGTGCTTTCCGCGTCTGGCGTATCCCCTATAGGCAATTCTTCGTCGTCAGCCGCATCTGCTTTAGAATCCGAGTCCTGATAGGCTTTCGTCGTGAGCGATGTCTCGAACGACGGCTCCGAATCCTCCAGAATCTCTATGGTTAACTGTTCCTCAACAGGAATAGAGTCTTCCGTGGGCGCTTGGCCCGGTTGAGCGGATTTTCTCTTCGTGCTTCGAGCCGATGGCGATTCACTGGTGCTTGGTCTCGATCGAACGGTTCGTTTAGGGGAATACGCTTGGGTTTCCTCGGTGTTTCCGGCCAATTCTGCAGCGAGAAGGGTTTGCGCAGCAGCACTGGCTGCTCGGGCGGGTGGTCGACCGGATCGTCGGCGCCAGGTATGTGATTCTCCCTCTTTGGGTTCTGATGTCGGCTGTTCACCTTCATCAGCCACAGGCGGATCGCCGGCTTGGGCTTGGTCTGAAAAGCCTTATACGAGAGGAATAATTCAAAAACCCGAAAGTGAACTTTACACACTCACCAGGTAATTCTTCTCCATCCAAGGAACCATGCCCTACATCTTCATTTACCAAATAGGATTGATCCAACGGCTCCTCACCAGCACCTGCGCTTTCTTGAGATGAGTTCTGCTGTCTGCTGGGCCGTCGACGACGACTCGGCTCATCCGACGCTTCTACACTTGACATCCTTGGTCTTCGAGTCGGGGTATCGGCAGTTGAGCCCGAAGTGGGCTCAGGAGACATAGAGCCTTCTTCCGTTAGGGAGAGGCGATCTGACTCAAATCGTCCCCGTTTAGCTCCGTGTGAATTTCTGGAATATTATTATATTTACTTTATTAAAATGCCCGATAACGAGCGCACCCAAGAATGTATGTCTGAAGTATCATGACAATCAATTATTGATGAAATACATTATAAAAATAAAGCAAAACAGAAACATAGGGAAGCAAATTTCCATGATGTTACTCATGCAGTCTCTTCCAAGGACGGAGATTATGCAGCATTCTACCATATAGTAAAAATGAAAAAAGAATTCAAAAATCCAAGTGGTCTTGCTTCGCCCTTAAGAGCAACATCATGAAGGCCATCTTTATAGTATCACTACCATAAAGAAGGCCTCCGTAAAAGGACCTCCAAAAAAAACTCGAACTTACTGTGATCCTTTGGAATCCTTTTCCGATCGCCTTCGTTGGGATCTTGATCCGGACTGAAACGTTGAAGAATGAATCGTAAAAAATTCGAAGAGTTTTACCAAAAAGGAAGAATTGAATCTCTTGTATATTTGGACGTGCTAGGTTATTCGCAAAACACTGACATCGGACGGGAATTGAACCCGCGTCTTTGTGTTTCCGGCAGACTGCACTAACCACTGTGCTACCGATGTACGTTGCGAACCCCTAGCATCCTTCTTAAGCCCGGTCGGGTTGTGGCTATTTCCGGTTGCTAATTGAATCTCTATTTCCGGTAACCACAGCCACCGTATAGGCGGCTATTCAATTCACTACAAACTTCGAAGTGCAGGATCTTCCGACAAGGGGTTTCCATTCCCTTTCTTTTACAAAAATTCTCTTTTTCCTCAGCCGTGAGCAATATCCGATGTATTCTCCTTTCTCCTTCTTCTACGGATCAGTTCCCTTTAGAAACAGCTGGGAATCGAGCAGCAGCATCTTATCACGGCGCTACGAAGCCAGCTGTCCAGCAGGCATTTTGACGGCGAGACTAGACTATAAATTCCAGAAATTTCTGCCCTAAAACTCACAGCACGAACGCTGAGAATATGAGCAATGCCATAACCTGAGCAGAAACGATTTTCTCCGAAAACTCTAGCTGGTTACAGCGTTCGAAAAAATTCAGAAAAGAGCAGTCTCCGTTTGACACCAACAGGAAACTACCTTTCGTTTTGGCTTCTTCAACGGTGGAGACGTCTCCTCCAGTGCACGTTGTTCCGCCTCGACACTACGTTTGATCGCCGCCACATCTAGTGTCGGGCGTGTCATGGCACTGGTAACAATCGGCTTCACCTTCAACATGAATTCTAATTTCACGTTGAAAGTGAACATTTTTGCACACACACTTTAGAGAGCATTTGCTCTAGTTTATTACCAACCAAGGAATATCTATATATTCAAAATAGGGATAAAATCAGAAATTAGAAAAAATAAATGAGAAGCAAAATCGCTCACCTTCTGAGGACTGGGCAGAGTCCTCGCCATTTTCGCTTTGATTTGAGCGATATTCTCTTGAGTCTCAGCAATCGTGAGCTGTTCTTGTTGACGCCGCTGGGCGTCTGATTTCCGCTTGTTCGCCGTTTGCAGGCGACGAATGCGATTGCGATCATGATGACATGATCTGCGAGCTAGCACTCTGGAAAAAATAATGAGGAATTTAGGTTCGAAACAGGAATTTTAAAATTATATCGACAAAAGCGCGGCTCAAATGAAAAGAAATAGAAAACGTGTGGTTCCGGTACAATTCAAAACAGATTTTTTCCACGGAAAAGAAACACATGTACTCGCCAACATCGTAGAATCGAAATAAAAGAAGTCAACAAAACGACGGAACTACAGAGCTGCTATTCGGTTGGTGCAAAAGTTCTCGCACATTCGCGACTTCTTGAATTTGGAAAGAATTTCCCCTCCATCTTCGGCTCCAGTTAAAAAATGTTATAGAGAAGAGAAGAGCATTGATAATAACGGTGCCTACTTCAAATGACTCCTTGCTATTGTTCGGATATTATAAAATAAACTGTTTGGTATACCAAATGTCCGAGAACTTTTGCACCAACCTAATATCAATTCAAATGAGAATAAGGATAAAAAAGCAGAGATAGAGAAAACTTGGGAATTTTAACATAATGAAACCTACTTTCGCTCCTCTGAAGCGATCAGAATAGCGTAATTGAGCCGGGACACCTCGTCGACCAGAGCGGCATTATTCTGAAGTAGTCATGCTCATAAAAAGTAGGAACAAACTAGTGCGATACAAAAAGAGTGCAAGCAAAGGTAATTAGAGGTTAATTATTCCAAAATATTAAGACGTACGTAGGTCAGCAATTTGATGTCACGAACTAGAACATCGAGAAGTCTACCGTACAACGTCTCCTCGTCCTCTCCAATGGGTAGAACGTCGAGATCGAGGTCGGATTCGAAGTCGCTCGTTTGGTATCCCTGGGTAAAAGCATTAGAGGTCGGTCTACAACAGCGATAAACACTATTTCACAAAGCAAATGCAAAATTACAGTGCTAGAAAATAGAAAAAATCATTTACGCCACTTGAACATCGAACTGAAGAAGACCAAAAATGCTAGCAACAAACTTTCTACGTGAAAAATCGAGAAAAAAATGGTTGTTGCCAAGACATGAAGAGAAAAACTGGCAGCAGACTGTAAACAAAGTTAGAACAACGCTACTAAAAATACCTCAGGAACAGGTTCTCGAGGCGGTACGGTGGGCGGAAGCGAGGCGTACTGTCCCACGACACAATCCGACGCAAGAGGATGTGACGGATCCAGTGGCATTTTGTTGTCCATATGACCGCCGGACGCCATAGAAGTTGGTAATCCGAAGTCGGGGAACTGGTTGTCCAATTCAGTTTTGTGCGGATAGCATTCATCCTTCTCGATCTCCTCCAGCACTCTCGTATATTCAGCGTTATCGTCTTCTGCATGTTCGTTTTCGCACTGTAAACAATAGATAGTAAAACAATTAAGGATAGGAAAAGTTCGAATAAAGAGAAAAAAGAAAGAACAGCCCGAAAACATTCATATGGACCTATCCAACGAACCCGAGTGAATATTCAAAAAAAACTTACATAAAGCCAGCTCAGAAACCTCTCGTCAGTCTCGGTGTCGAGTTTTTCTACACCTTGATCAAACGATGACGGATCAGAGTCGCAATGACTTTGTTCTAGCACTCCGCCGCCGTTTTCATCGTACTGCATTCCTGGTCCTTCCATTGTCGGGTAAGTCTACAAATATAATTTAAGTATACTAACGGAAACATAATCTTTACATTTATTTATTCATTCCTACGTCAATATGACGCACCTGTGCACCAAAAGTAAAAGAAACAACAACAAAATCAAGGTTAAACGGGATACATCTGCACTGTGAACATAGTATCAAGGTATGGAAATCGGTAAGGGTTTGGTAATCGGTAACGTTATGTTAAAGTTCGAGTTATTGTAGTTGGATCGGTGATGTTTCGGTGAATTTTCCCCCACCAAGCATCAGTGGCCTCGAAGAAACAGAAAGAAAACGAGAAAATTGCACAGAATTTTTTTCATGGAAACGAAGGCAAATAAAGAATGTTGAATCGTTGCCTGAATTTTTAGCGACTCCACCCTGTTCAAAGCCCCAACAGTCCGGTAGTCTTGTCAAAAAAAATCAAAATAAAAAATGCAATTTTCGAATCATGGAAAATAAAATAACTCCGAGCCGTATTTGAGACCTCGAATATGATGCAAAATCTCCGTCCTAGTTCTAAGCTAGAGCTTGTTTTTGAGCAATTTTCCTTCGAAAATGTTTTTAACGTTCAAGAACTGTATGCAAATTACATGTGCAGTGGAAAATAGGCTTACATTTGACATTTCGCCCGCAGTTGAATAGGCATTCATAGGGGGATCGTTTCGTTGTACGGCGGGCATTTGGCCAGCAGACTGAAATGACATGACCTCAGATAAATTTCCGACAAAATGGACATAGATAGTATAAATATACGTATGAAAAGGAGCAGAACAGAATAAACATAAGAATGAAAATGGGCACCAACCGTCATAGGTGAGCAGTACGATCCTACTGCTGAGGAATGAGGCGGATACTCGGACAGCCTTCCCGCTTCTGATAATCGCACGTCGTTATTTTGGAACAGCGCATCATAGGGCTCTATCGATGGCTCGAGTTGACGACTTCTCAACGAATCTTCAGCGACAACTCCGTCAGAGTTCAGCTGTTGCCTTTGTCCAGGGTATCGGCCGGGGTCTGCGATCATATTTACCGGGGGTATGGATTCACTCTGGCCGATGCTGCCGTCTTCTGACTCCAACGATCCGAGTAGTCTAGGATCTATCTTCATGTTGGTGTTGTGCAGCAGTTCTTGATCAGCTCTCCTTGATGTGGATGGACGCATCTGAGCAGAAATGTCCATGATCGATCGATAAAACACCATAATCGTTAGACTTATAGTGTAATGCTGCTGGTTGCACCTACCTGTTGAACATGTATGGGTTGATGAGAGAACGTTGGCTCCGACAGTGCTCTGGTAGGCTCTTGACGCTCATATTTGTTGTCCTGCTCATCCGACAAGACGTCTTTCGAGCCAGAATTACTAGAGTAAACAAAATAACAAAATATATAAACCACAAAACTAGAGATCGTTTATAAACTACAAAACTAGAGATCGAGGTCAATACCTAGACTGGAGGGTAGTCACCATTAACGAGGAGGCCAGGCTCGCTTGTTTCTTCGCTTCTCGTCGAGCTCTATTTTTCTGAAAGCAAAAAGATAAACTTCAATTCCAATTTCAATTTTCAATTTTCATTACATGCGATAACCCACATGTGATACTGAAAAATACAATAAACAACAACACAAAACCCAACACGACGACGAGAACAATCCGAACAAGCTCTCGAGATTTGTTAGAGAAACAAAACCTTACATTAAATTTGCTTGCTTAAAATTAAATTTGCTTGCTTTGGTTAAAATTAAATTTGCTAGAGAGGTTTAGGAAACGCATCTACTGGTGCGAAAAAGAACGACTTCACTGGGTAAATGTGTAGCGATAAACCATCAATTGAATCAAAAGAGGAACTCACTCCACAAACGCATGAATCAACCAGAGTTTAGATGGTTTATCAACTTCAGTGTTTCCAATTCTTTCAACAACGGCTCTAATGCATAGCATGGATTTTATTTCGAACGCCTCTCAAGACAAGGAGTGAATTCCAATTGTTATTTAATGCTGACCATGATGAATATCAATTTCTCGGGGTTAATGAAAAAAATGCAACAGAATGCAGGACCAATCAGTAGTGATTGTGATCATCAATCAATAGTGATCCGTCATCAATAGCGAAAGTTCGACGACATCACAATTTAACAAATTACGAAAGTTGAATTAAACTCATGTCAAAACCCTTACCTCTTGTTTCCGTTGTTGTTGAAAGTGTTGCTTCACCGTCAGCGGTGCGTCGACGGGAACTCCTGGGATTACCGAGCTACCCTCCTTATACCTGAATATTATCATTCATTTATCAAATAAAATGTTCACTTAGTATTTTTTACATGAACAAAATAAAAAATAAATCTTTTTTACAAGAGATGTGATTGAACTTACGTAAAAAGAACAAAGGTAGACAATGTCATTATCAAGATAGAACATTTTCAATAACACAATGATACTATCACAATCATAATGCAAATTTTCATGCAAAGGAGGCTTTTCAAGGAATAAACAAACTTATTAGTTTGGAAGTCCATCCAACTGCGATTCAAAGGAAACTATGACATTACGAGCAAAAGCTTGGGAAGGTAAGGTCTCCCTTTTAACCATCGACAAAAGCGGTATCGCGAAATTTGGTAATCACAAATTTTCTATTAACTTTATCAGTTTCCTTTATAAGTTCAAAAACAGTAGAATTTAACAACTCTTGTTTGAAGGTATAAGGAAAATCACTGCCGTAATTATTCTTCAGATAAAACAAAGCTAAACACAGATAAGAAAAACATACGTTGTTGAGCGACTCCCACACTCGACAGCAACACTGACGGGGTACCTCATTTCGGCACACTAAATGTGATTAATAGCAATTCTAGGAAAGGTTCATAACTGCAGATTCAAACTGTTACACAGAAATATTAAAAGTATTATGCAACGATCCGTAAAGAATAATTGCAATATCGTTGTGTGCACGAGGTAACAATAAAACATGGAAGAAAACTTATAATGGACGCAAATAACAGCCATTTCCTAACAACTTCTATAGTTGCAGATTTAAAGAGCCGCACAAACTACATACTACTATAGCAGCGACAGATGAAGAATAACTCTAATAACGTCATGGACAGGAGAAAACAATAAAACTTGGATGAAAACGAATAAAATCGTACCTCGATGTAGGAAGTTTGGTCTGACTGAGGAATACTAGACATCTCGACTGACTGCTGCTCCTATAGAACGTGGTGAATTTTCACAAAGCACCATTCCAATGATGCTGGGCGGCAGCTTAATCCCGACGTCTTCTGAAGCATAAACTCTAATGCAGCCGTCGGATGCCGCGCACCGCGTGTCACTGCGTCCGGACAGCATTTAGGCGTGACGAAAATGTCACACTGAAGCGATGAAGAATAATTCTAATAACGTTTTGCATGGAAGAAAACAATAAAACTTGGATGAAAACGAATAAAATCACAAAAAAGTTTGGTCTGAAAATACTCATCCCGTATTGGAACGTTGAATTTTCATAAAGCACCATTCCAATGATGCTGGAGGCAGCTTAATCTCTTCTGATGCTTTCCAGACAGCATTTAGGCCGAAAATATGGGCAAAGCTGAGATTTGGGGAGTAATCTTGATGCTTTTCCTATGGGCAAAGTGATTTTTCTCTGAATAGGATTGAGCTTAACCTGAAAATTCCGCTTCTCTCTCCTTTAGAGGGTGTTTTGCGTGCTGACATCTATTCTTGACGAATTTCCGGAGGCCATGGTTCAACATCAATACGATCAATGGGTAAGAACCGCCAATCTTACCTGTTATTCATCAAGTTGGGTGAATGAGCTGCTGACCGCGTGTCCGACATTTAAATGTGAAACTTTGACCGGTAGGTTACGGTACATCTACATTACTCGGATCCACCACAAGGATACTGTAGCAATACTGAAGTGCCCTAAATTCCTAAGTAATCCTGAATAAAACCCGATATTAAAACTAAAACTTAAAATCAAGTAAAAAGTAATCCTGAATGAAACCCGAAATTAACCCTTCCATTCTACAGAACGAGCTTCTGCGAATTCTGGGGCACAGAACCTGCTTACCTGGATCTATCCTGGACCCAGATTCATCATTGGTACATCCCTGATAAACCCCGAAATATACCCCGAACGGCGCGCAAACCGAGATTCGTGAACCCGCGCCGGGGTTTAATCGGGGTTTATTGCGGGTCTATCACACCTAGCGGCGAGGCAGGGTTTGGGAGACCTCGACGGTAGCGAGCGGGTTTATCGCCGACGGGGTTTCGGAAACCGCTTGTCCGTTCATGAATCTGGGCCCTGTATCTGCCAACACAAGCGAGAAGGCTAACACTCTCTATATGGATACGCTCGCTTACCTGTATCTACCCTTCACCTGCCGTAATAGATCGATTTGGTAAAGAAGCTATCACATTCATGATTGCTCGAACTAAGCACTAGAGGAAGTTTTGGACAAAAGGATCTAAACAAAGTCAGCTCGAGTTGAGTGGCTGATTGGTGCCGAAAAATTCAGAGTTCCCGGTTCATTCGTGAGGTTGGAGAGTTTAGTTCAGCATTTTCAACGGTCTTTTCAGATCATTTTCTTCTAAGAAGCTTGCCTGTATTTCTTGAAATTCTTCGGAATTAAGGAAAATAAGACGTTTCTGTTTCTTCAGGTCCACGCTGCTCTACGATGGGTTACCTACCATGGGTAGAGTCTAATGCCTTAGGGATACTCTTTGAGGTGCTTGTCCAAATTAAGCGGTTGTCTGCGGTCTATCGAAATTACGATTCCAAACCTATTTAGCAATTTTATAAATAACAATTCTTTTTTGAATAATCCTCTGATCACTTTCCTCCCTTCGTAGATTTCTTACCTTCATATAACAGCGTATAGAATCAATTTCTCAAGACAAAAATATTTTGATTCTCAAATTATTGATTCCTTTCACTACATTTAATAATCTGTCGAAACATTATGGTCTCTAAAAGCCTGATGACGGGCAACCATCCGAGAAAACAACCCAAAAGGTGGGTAAACAGGCCACAGCATTTCCAGTACGCTTTTTTGCTTTAATCTTGTGTTTATCAACTGGACACCGCCAATTCACAGTAGGAATTTTCCAGTATTCAACCGAACTCAGACTAAGATTATACTTCTTGAAGCAGGAGTGAGATTACTCTCCTCCTCTCTTTCTTACACAAAAATGGGACGGGTTGTATAGTAGTTGAACAAATCTATTAGACAGCAGCTGCTCTCAAGTCCCTGTAGATAAAAAATATCCTATCATTCATCATTCTCCTAGATTCTTCTAAGTGGTTTCTTCTAGATAATGTAACACTCGTATTGTGCAGCTATACGTATGTGTAATGATCCTATACATACCCAGCTGCAAATTTGATTCATTTTCTCTTCCTCCTGGTGTCGTTTTTTTCAATTCAATCTGTTTTTTTCAATTCATTCTGGTTTTCATTAGCGCTTTCTAGAAGGGTACACGAATCAGGAAACAGAGAGCACTAATTGTAAGATGCAATTGGCGACCGATTCAGCTAATTGAGAGACATCCTCATAACTGGCGGTTTCTCTTCTAAACGCAAAAAACAAACTGAATTAACAAATAGAGAAAAATAAGTAGAAAAGCTCGTTTCGTCATTGAACATGTGCGAGCTAGTAAAGAAAATATAACTCCTCTTCTGGGACTCATCAGCATGTTAATAGAGGCTTTATAGTGCAGTATAAGAAAATTAAAAACAAAAATAAATAAACCTGCCCTTCTTGTTCTTGAAGTAAGAAGTCCTACCAACTATATTCGGTTGGAGCATTTCTCAAACGTGGGTAATTAAACCTCTAAGTTGTTCTTGCTTCTGCGCTATCGATGATTTTTAATCGTTGTATTTCAAAAAAGAAGAATAAGAAATGAAATGAGAAGCACATATGGACAACGGCCAAATCTAGGTTGAAGTGGAACAGGTGTAAATGGGCGAGTGATCCTTCTTACTACATGTCATGCGGTAGGAAAAAGTCTGAACTTTTCCAATCGTCGGATAATCCAGGAAGGATACGTCTACTATAGAAGAGGAACAATCAAATCACCCACTCTAGAACTTCGATATCTTCCATGTCCATTGGAAAAGAAAATTTTTTAGGAAAAAAGCTTAATTTTCCAAGAGTCGTATCGATGGTGCCTTGTTCACCCATCAACTACCGTTTTACACCTCCAAATCCGCTCAACTGTTCTCTTACCTGTCAGCTCAGCTTAGCATTCAACCGCTTCAACAACTCCGTTAAGGACAGGGTGCTCAAGAATCAGACAGGTTTATTTATTTATTTATTTATTCTAGCCAATATTGAATCAGGCATCAGAGGAGAGATCGGAAACAGAACAATCAATTGGCCTTTCCAGAAAAAAATGAGCATAGGAGAAAGTCAAAAGCGTAGGAGATAGTGACGGAACAAAAACTGTTGCGCCTTCTTCACACCAGTTCGAAGAATAACTTCAAAAGAAACCCCTATTCAATAAGATATTTTTGAAAACGAATATAATTTTTTCCGCAAATCCAGAAACAAAAGAAAAGTTAACCAAATGAGAGAAAAGAAGTGCTTTCATAAATATCACAGAAACTGCGTGTTATATTTTGCGTGTTATTAGGTTCCCAAACTGACTTCGACGGATTCGTTGCTTCCAGAAATCCAGAGTTCTATTGATAGTGTATTTATTATCTTGCAATTTGTTGGCGATAATGCGACGATTCTAACATTGCTTACTTTTTTCAAAAATGTTTTTGTATGAGTGGAGTTATGGACATTTGAAGTTACACGTCAAAAAACGCAATTTATTTGTTGACAACCTAATACTTGAATGAGACTTTTCTTAGAAGAAGTGGCTATTAGCACTAATTTGAATAATAAATAAAAACAATCAGACAATTCTTTGCGGCTTTCCATGGTAACCAGCTTATTCTAGTGATGCATAGCTTCCAGTTCCGAATTTCGTGATTACCTGTAAAGGTTCTAGATGAGAGCGGAATCTCTTTATTCGCGGCGGGACAGATAAAAAGTACTTACAACATATAACGAAACGAATGATTATTAATTTAACACATAATTTATGTACAAATGACTAGAATCACTCAGCTGACGAGATGCGAGAACATCAAACAAACAACATGAAGATCATCAAATGAAATTGCCGATTCGACTGCAAAAATATGACTAGAACATCAGAAAAAAGGTAGGACTAGCAACAAATGAAATCCGTCAGAAATGGCGCTCAAGTTACTCTAAATTAAATTTCGGTCTCTGGGTTCACTCTACAATCCTAGAATTCTAATAAAATTCTCTGAAAATCTCTTGTCACCGAGATTCGTAAGCTATGCTACATTACAATTTTTCAAGAGGCACATATGATGAACTGAACACACGGAAAAGGTAGGCGTGGCGATGAAAATTCGATGAGGAGATGACGACGCGAGTCGAATTATTCTCGAAAATTTAGAGAAAATAGGAAAATAAAAAGGCAGACGATAGGTGAGGATCTGTTCTCGGTTTACATTCGAGACTGGGACTGAGGCGGTAGTTCCATGCTGCCGGCCACTGAGCTGTACGATGGTGGAGGAGACGGCGGACGGAAGCCGAGGTTCTGGAAATTTTTTGTAAGATTTTCAGATGTAAAATAATTCTCTATAAATTTCAATAACACCTTGGGGTGAATTGGTGGTATTGGAAGCCGAAAGGGTATTCTTCAAGCAAAAGGGCACGGACAGCAAAGAAATCTCGTCAGGGAACTCCAGGTGCTTATACCTTTCGGTAATCCCATTATCGGGTCTATTTCAGGACCTTCTAGAAGTTTATGGTTTTTTATATGAGTGACGGTCCTCAAAAATCACCTTTTAGATATTTTTGAATATTTTCAGGTTTAGGTGAACAATATTTTTTGAGGTTTAATTATCAAAGTTTGAGGTCTGGTTACATGATTTTTATCTCTATCGTTGGTTATTGTGGACTTTTATTCGATATGGAGGTTAGTTTCAGTTTATCATTTTTTACTTTTTCTTTACGGGTCTTTTTACTTACTGATGAGTCTCGGGGAGACTCTACTACTGCTATTATTTGCTGGTCTAAATGTAGGGACGAAACGAATTTTTTTAGTTGGAAATTTCAATTTTTATTTCCAGATGGTTTGAATATTCTAAATTCTATCCCATGAAATATGGTTCGCAACAAATGTGACTACCTATAGAAGCACCGTGAAAACATTTTACTTTCTATAGATTTGGAAAAAGACTAAAAATAAAGATAGAAGGTAAAAGGCTCGACGCTGATCAGTCCCCTAAGAACGCGCCATGCATTCGTGTCCCATTCAGCATCATAGAGTCGTGATGAATGCGTATTTGGCCCACACAATGACCTGCGGGGCCAGCCGCTATACCAAGTCAGTGTCATTCACCTTCCCAGGCAACTCTGGTACCAATTTACCCGACCCGGAGAGATGTAAGGCTTGGCTTAGCCCGAGCCAGGATCGATCGCTCAACGTGCAGGTGTCAGTAGCGCCTCTTATCACTACCACACGCATGCCCAAAAAAAGACCAAAAATAAGACTGGAAATGATGACTCACAATCGGCGGTGCCGACGGTAACACGGCGTTGTCATAAGGAGCGGCACAAGAGCTGCTTATGGTGGCTATCAATGGACGTCGTTGTTCGGTGACCTGAAAGTACAGTTGAAGAGATTCACGTCTGCCTAACCCAATATGGGTTAGAAGCTGGTTTGGTTAACCTCTTAAATCACTTGAGTGTCACTCACCGCCATCTCCTGACGTGCCTCATAGGCGCGATACTTCTGAAGACATTTCTTGATGTCCTCGGGGTCGAGCGGCTTGTCCAGACTGGCGGCTCGTGCTCGACTCATCGGTCCGAAGCAGTCACAGAAACACCCTCGAACCATCTGAACATGGGAAAGTGCCAGACCAGTTCGATTAGTATGCACCCATATTCACCGAGGAGTTTTTTCCAGAAATCCGGAACGTACCACAGCTTACTTACCCATTTACCTGTAAACAGGATGCCGATCCGACTAAGGGTTTAGACCCAGTCTTATCTGAATACTTTTTATTATCCACTGTCTGTTGGTCACTTATCTCCGGTTGTGTTCCTTTTTTTACCTACTCATGCATTTCCTTGTCTTTTATACCACACGATGATTCATGTAATAAATGAATGAGTAGGATGCCGATCCGATTAAGGGTATAGACCCGGTCTTGGTTATTTTCCACCTCTGATACTTCGTGAGCCACATAGAGCTTGTTTTGAATGGAAAAAGAGCAGCTGATTGAAAATATGCACTTAAAATATCCCTCCGATCTTTCACTTGATAGGTTCTCTACTAGACTTGCAAGTAGGGTTAGGAGGAAGGCTGCTCTTTTTGTTGACTGTTCTCGTTTTTCTTTGTTTGTTTTTTCTTTGACGTGAGTCTTAAGTTCAAGTGCATAAATAAAAATAAATAAAAGGGGAGTTGGCTAGGAAGAGCTCGAGGAAACAAGGAAAAAGGTATTCAACAAAAATTATAGAAGTGTCGGTTTATTTGATTTATTTCCGGTAAGATATTGACTTCAACTTCTGAACCCTAAGCGCTTGAATATTTCACAAAACCCCTCAGGAGAGGCAATATCGCAGGTATGTCTCCCAAAGTTTTCTAGAAATCGGATTTTCTAGAAAGCGCGTTTTTGGGAACTAAGAGAGACCGTCGAGCAGCTATAAATCGTTTGGAGATTCTCTGGAATTTTTTGAAAATTTGACACCCTTTATTGAACTTGGTAGAGCCTCATCAATAAAGAGGGTAAGAAACTAACAAGGAACCTTTAATTAACGCGAAGAATTTCGAGATCTCCTCTAGAATTTGTTATTCTCCATTGATGAAAACCATGGAAGCCGATCGATCGGATGGGGACCAATAGACATTTCTTCTGTTAAATACATAGGTAAGCACTTCAGTTCTTAGGTTTTCAAAAATGCCTTAATCTATTTCAGTACTTGGCAATTTCTCGGTGGTAAAGAAAAGAGACAATCCTCTAGCGTTTTTCGAAACTATTGTGATTCATAGGGCTTGGGTAAAACATCATTATTCCATCCCTCCTATCTCGTAAGATAATAAGAGAATAACTGAATTCTCTTTTAGAATTCTATTCTCTTTCTTCTCTCTCTCTTAGAAGTTGATGGGCGGATTACAAGGAATCCATTTCAGTACTCAGCAATTTGTCAGCGGTATAGAGAAGAGGCAATCCTCTAGCTATTTCAAAACCACTGTGATTAATAGGGTTTGGGTAGAAAATCATTATTCCATCCCTCCTATCTCGTAAAATATTAAGAGAATAACTGAATCCATGCTGAGATAACGATGATCGGCAAAAAATGAAGAGCGAACAAAAAGCCTAAGAAGCTCGCGCGGACGGTCGCGGGTCGGATGGGACGACGTCGTCGTGTCAACAAATAATTCGTGTAAACAGTGACGGAAAACGGCTGTAATCGCATCAGCCGGGGAGTGCGCCATGAACTACGGTAGCTGAAGAGATACTACACAAATAAATGAGTGAAGTGATCCTTGACGTGAGCATGACTAACACGAAGCCAGAACCGGGTCAAAACTCGGGTTTTTGGGCTTAATTTCGGGCGAAAATGTTAAGGCTTGAACCTTATAAAACAGCTGTTACGCCAACCTAGCAGTTACTTTGTATTCGAGTTATTTTTTAATAAAATTAAGTGACAACGAAACTGGACATACATGACGGCTTCACACCGAAAACCAATATAGTAGCGCTGGCCGCTGCGTTGCCGAGCGCCCGAGGCAAAAATGAGGAAAAATCAATGGGAAAGCAGCTGAGGCCCGAAGGCTGGGTGAGGGTGGAGCAAGTTGTTGAGAAGTATTGAGGATGGTTGGGAGAGCGAGAGAGAACGAGACAGAAGCTTCCAGAACAGCTGAACTCTAGCTGTTCAACAGCAGATCATCCACCTAACAAAATAGCCTCCGGGCTCGGAGTCTATCGCCTTTCAACTTGCGTCAGAGGACGGGAAAAGCTCAAAGTGAAGCTGCTTTATGGCCACAAGACCCCATTAAGCAGCCGTTATCACTGTCGCCATCCAAAGAACAAACAGTGGACTCATCCCGGGCCGCCCTATTTGTGTCGTTTCTGGCCTATTCTTAGCCGCCAACGACATCGAATGATAATAAAAGAGCAAAAATTTGCTTAGTTATGCCGGGTCACACGCCGAGAAGCTCCGGCGCTATTTGCTCGTAGGAGCTCGTCAAGTCCTTCAAGGTGGGAAAGTCGTGATCAAGCGGTGGCTTTCGTCTGGGAGGAAAGAAGGAAGGATTAGGGGTAATCCATGTCCGATATTTGGGACTCTATTCAGTTTGAAAAAACCTTGAAAATTTTCTTTCCGAACGAACCCTTGCCCAACTCCCACTCCCATGTTTACCCTACCCAACTAATCTTCAGAGAAGACTAAAAAAGAGGAGTCGGAAGTTTCCAAAGTTTCCTAAGGAAAGAAGGAAGGATGGTGGGTGACACATATCTGATATTTGGGAGTCTATTTAGTCTGAAAGAAACCTCGAAAAAATTCTTTTCAAACGAACCTTTGCCCAACTCCCACTCCCATGTTTCCCTTACCCAATTAATCTTCAAAGGAGACCGAAAGGAGCACTTGGAAATCTCCTAAGTTGAAACGAACAGAACAGTTTTTGAGTACCCAAAACTTCCTTGTTTACCGGAAACCGAAGCCTTAACCACTCAGGAAGAAAATTGTAAGAGATCAGAGAACTGCGAAAAACAGTAGAAAAAGTAATCAATCAGGAATACGCCAACATTAAGAAGTTTGGGAACCTTGGTCTGCTCTATAGTTTTGAGAAAGAGCATTTTATGGATGACTCTTAGTAGTTTATCCAAATTGATACCCTTATTATTCTTTATTTAATAATATTCTTTAACTCCTGTTGATCTCTCCCCCCTTCTAATTAGGCTTTGGAAACTTTCTGCAACTTTATAGTTTATGGTGCCACGTATTTTCTACATTTCTCTTCTGTTTCTCACCTCCATATCCAAGTAAAAAATGTGTTATTCAGCAAAACAAAGGCTCGTTCCGTCCCTTAAAACTTAAACGAGCAAAGTTTTCCAAGTTTTTTTCCCAAATTAAAATAATTGTGAAATAAGTTGGAGTTGGATGTTACGGCTTCCCATTCATTTTTCTATCTCTTTCCTCTCTTTTCATGTTTGTAATGGTTTAACACTATCCAGTTTGCTAGTTATATTCACTAAAAACCACTATAAGGGTAACAAACAAGTAAATTTTAAAAAATGCTTACCATAAAAACGACGATGAAAAGGAGGAGAAGAACGGCCGCCAACACGATGACCATTGGTGGTCCGTGTCGCTGAGGCTGGTCTAACGTCAACGGTAGAGGCGACAGAATCTCACACGAATCACCAGAGAAGCCGAAAGGGCATCTGTAAAGGAATTTGAGTTTCTAAAAATTGGGTGTTTGCTGAAGTTCGCATATTTGTCTAGGAGATTCTGGATAGATGAGAAACATACACTCAGCCCGATTCAGGTGAAGAAAGATCGAAAAAAGTTAGAAGGCGCAGCGAATGTTAAGAGCTGAATAATTTCACAAAATCACTCGGAGGTCGTTATACTCTATTTAAATTAGATATATGAAAATAAGCATTGAAGAATGACTAATACGATGTGGGTAGGGGTCGAATAGTTGCAAAACGAATAGCCGCGATGCGTCGTTGCTCTTTTTACCGCCCGAGGCGATGAGAAATCGATGCCGGGCAGCGGTCTCGAGACTCTTGGCTCCACTATAGTCGAGTTTTCGAGAAGCTTGGTATAAATTTTCTGATGAATTGCCTGGTAAAATCGGGGTAAGATCTAATGATCAAAGGTATTAACCAAGATACTCCATCTCAAATGTTCGCTCTTTGGGGTAAAAGTATGTGTTGTTGGAATATTGCCAAGAAAACATAAGAAAATTTAAAACCGAGAGTTCTTGCAAACATTGGATAGAAGTGAAAACGTGGAAGTATGGGTTAACCACAGGCAGTAATCAGAGCCCAGATTCATCATTGATAAATCTCCGATAAACCCCGAGATATAGCCCAAACGGCGCCCACATCTGTCTTCTTATCCTAAACTTCTCATGTTAAAGGCAATCTCTCATCGACTCTGCCTTCTGGTTCTGGCTGTGCCGCGGTTTCGGAGACCGCCCATTCGTTCATGAATTTGGGCCCAGGGGGTGCGGTATACCGGCCTTAATTACTGCCTGAGGGAAGAACTAATTCGCTCGATCCTCTGACAGTGTCAAGGAATCTTGAACATTATCATGTATTTCAAATTGTTAGAACAAAACTGAAAGATCGATCACATTATTCTCATTCTAAAAACATTCTGAACGTTTTTACTTGAAAAATCTGATAGAAAGTGGTGAGGAGAGTTATTTGCAGACTGTACCATAAACTTGGTAGGAAATGCTAATCTTCTCGACCGTGGATACGGAAATTCCAGCAGAAAATTCCCGTCAAAAGGAGGAATTCCCAAGGAAGATACTCAAAATAGGACGCTAGTATAATCAGAGGATATTGAACTTTTTGAATGCTTCTGTTAGTAAGGTGGATCAGAATTTATTATGACCTGACGTTTCGACCTTTTCGTCGTCTTCAGAGGCCTAAAAAGTGGCTCGAAAGTTTCTGACCTTGTAGAACTACCCGGCGAAACGTCTCGTCCTCCCTAGCATTTTTGATCAACTTGCGAAAATCTTCCCACGAAACCGCAAAAACTAAAGAAAGCAGAAGCACACGAAAAGTTCAACATCATGCCGATGTTTCAAGAAGGGAGAACTTGGGAAAAAGGAGGATACTTGTTCATTTGATCTAGCACCACATATCAGGGCTATCAGGAAATTCTCTGCCATAGGGCCAAGAGGGGAGCAGCACCATGAGCATTTGAAAAATCTCAGTCTCCTCAATCGAGACCGATCCGAAGCCTGATCCTACTGCAGATTCAAATTTCGCTAAATCCTCACCAGTTGGGACGGGACGTAGTGAAGCGGCGAAGATGAAGGCTATGAGTGTTCGGGAGGGGCCTGGGGGGGTGTTCGCCGTGATTCTACGAGACTACGCGGCAGTCAGGTGGTGATGAAGGTGATGGTGACAGTTGGCAGGCCGTTATCTATTAGCTAATGTTGCGCTAATCCGACGTCCACAACAAGTTGACGATAGCGGCCAGCCGATAGCTCTCCGAGGAGTGTAATGAAGTGACAGATGGACGACTGACCGCTGCACTTTACACGCACCTCCTGCTCACCTGTTCGATGATTTAGCGCAGAACTCTGGACTGCCGGCTTCTCAAGGTTCGATCGAGTTCAACTACTAACTAAAATTGGCACAAGTGTTCATTTGCGGCCGCATCAGGCCTGACCATTCCAGTCAAATATCGTTCGATGTTAGTCGTATCACATATTGTTCGAGTTGCCTAGACAAGTAGAATGCGAATTTACCATTTTTGATTATTGGGGCAAAATTTGTCCATCATCAATTGCGGCGGTATCAGACCTAAACTGTCCAGTCAAATACCGTCTGATATTAGTCGTATCACAAATTGTTTGAGTTTGAGAAAGATTCACAAGGGGTTTGACGTTATTTGGGCGCGCGTGGTGCAGGGGTAAGAGTCGCTGCTGACACCCGCACGGTCGATCGATTCTCGCTCGGGCCAACCAAACCTTCTATCCCTCCGAAGTCGGTAAATTGGTACCAGACTCATCTGGTAAAGTAGAACCCCTGACTTGGTGTAGCGGCTGGCCCCGCAGGTCATTGTATTGGCCAAACACGCATTCACCAAGCCTCTACGATTCTGAATTGAACACGAATGCGTGGCGCGGCCTTAGCGGTTGATTAACGCCGACACTTTTACCTTTACCTTTACCTTTTGACGTTTATGAAGCTGTCGACTCTAGGCTGTTACTTACCTTCCTTAGTCGATGAGGAGGGTCCCTCGATGCTGTGAGCTTCTTCAGAGCCTCAGGTAACGTTAACCTTTGGGTAGTCCATGAGGAAACTACGTAAAGTTGTAAGTGGATTCACTGCTAAAGACGATTATTGAGACTTGTCTAGCCCTTCTTTATAGCCACTAAGGGTTGGGGTATATCAAAGCTGCTCGGAAAGACTTTGCAATATTTTATAGGTCTGACTCATTCCTGACTTGAAACTGATCAAAAGCGCTGGAGGTGATTAATATTAAGAGGCGTTCGGCAAAAATTCCATCAAAAATCCTTTAAAGCCAAAAAGAGATAAGTGCCAGAAGAATGACCGATTCCAATACTATTGGTAAATATCTGACGAAGCATTACCCAGATGGCCAAAAACGAGCTGATGAATGGTGGCGATGACAAGTGAGAAATAAGTAGAAAGACAAAAACAGAGCAGAGAACGAAGAAACGTTCCATAAAATGGTTTGAAAGCTTGAAAAATGAAAGAACAGGGTTCGAGTTTCATTACTCATCGCGACCACCCTAGAAAGCATTCGAAAGCAAACTTCGCCATCAATGTCGAAGTGGTAACACCTGATTCATCATCGTTTTCCCTTACCGGTCCTTTGTGAGAAATTTAAAGGGAAGGGCATTGATGAATACCTCTTTGAAGTCATGTCAAAAGTGGTTTTTAATTTCCAGGAATTCTAGTCGAAGAAAGCTCTTTCTTTTCTCAAACTTACGAGTAACAAAGTCCCCATCAAGCCTACCAATTCAATCGGAAAAAAAGAAAAAGGGATTAGAATAAAGATGGAGGCATTGCAGGCATAACTGCCGGATTAAACGAAAAAATTCGAAATATGACCCGGTGAGAAAAAGAAAACAAAAAAGTGGAAGACCACGGATGACTAGAAATACGAATAATGGTCCTCAGCGAAATGCTGAAAACCAGCCTTGAAAGTGGAGCAAATGCAGATGAAAGTAAAAGATGAAGGTCAATCGCTGTGTTGGTGGGTCAGTGTAATCAGACTCCTAGGGACGCGCCATGCATCCGTGTACCAATCAGAATCGTAGATTTCTGGTGAATGCGTACTTGGCCTACACAATGAGTTGTGGGGGCCAGCTGCCATACCAACTCAATGTCTTTACCTTCCCAGACAGGTCTGGTAGCGATTTACTCGACTCCGGAGGGTGAAAGGCTGGTCAGACCGAGCGGGGATCGATCGCTCTACAGTGCGGGTGGATGCTGATGAAGACAACAGAAAATTTGTTAAAATTAAGTACTTCTGCCGCCCGAGGTTGTTAGGTGGAAAACTTCATTCAACGACCTAAACGTTTCGACCTTTCCGTCGTCTTCGGAGGCTTGAACACACATCGAAGTTAGTGCCTTATCAGACTGGCCCACCAAAAGCCGTTAGATCCTAGCATTTTTGATCGATATTTGTTTTGATCAATGAGAAAATGTCTTTAAAAGATGAAGCCAGAGCCCACAACGTGGTATATCCCAGCTGGCACCAGGTCAGCCTACCGTAGACAACTGGTAGAAACGGCAGGACGTGAAAAATAACTGAGGGCAGCGGCCGGAGAGTAACGCGACACCGACGGAATTCGGTAAGCCGATCGCTCAATGTCAACACGAGACATGGGAACGCGTGGTATCGGTCGCCGGAGAATTTCGGCAGATTTTTTCCACATCAGCCGGCGGCAGCTTCACATCTGCTTCGACGAGCAGAAGCTTTGGTCGTGAAATTGCGATTTTGTCGATCGGCCACCATGCCCTTTGGTCCCTGATCGCCCCGGGCGGATCGATCCGGTCAGATTTCGCGCCGAAAACGGCGGGTCGCATTGTTAACGCGCCGACTATTTAACCAGCCATATGAGCTTTTCCAGTAGAATGCTACACTGGCGATCGTTTTTTCCGATCATCTCCGAACAAATATCGCTGCGGATCTAACATGCAGGAAAAAACGAAAAATGGAAATAATACACAAAATAAAATACGAGACAGAATCCCGATCGAGGGGTGGCAATTCGGACAATGTGTTTCAAGACTGAGAATTGGTCGTAGAAGAGCTTTGAATTATTCAAAATCGTTCAAAATTGCGTCGAAAACTGACCGGCAAGCCAATTTCGCCTGATACCTGGCGAAAAGCGCCTGATCAGCCGAGGTGGTGAAGGTGACGTTAAAGAGATCGCACTCGGCCAGTGTCACTCCGGCGTCGAGCACCTCACGCAGGTGTGGAATCAGTGGCATGGACGAGTTGTCCAGTAATGAGCCTGGAAAAGTAAACCACCTCTGGGTACAATGAGAAGCTGGTTCGATCCCGGCCAAAGTTTCTGGTTTTGCGTTGAGACACCATCGAGGTACTCAACATATGTGCGCCAGAAAAATTACAACATTGGCTTAATAACATGGTTTAATTACTCAAGTTTGAGATCTGCTCTGAGGACATGTTTTTAGTTTGGATTATAAGATTATATTCTATACAGGTTAGTTAGTTAAACTTACTTTGACGGCCATCCCCTCTTACTGAGGAGTGCCGGGGGTCTTCTAATATTTCTTTGTAACTTGCTCGCCTAAGGGTAAGCATGAATCGAGCATGTTGGTGCCATTTTTTATATTTTTATTTTTATTTATTTGGTTTGGTACCTTTATTTACTCTTTTACTTTCGTACATGTGTTACAAATGAAGGCTATTGTGTACCAAATAAAAGGACAGAAATAGTAAAACAAGGAAGAATGAGCATTCCCACAAGATGTAATTAAGAATGACAGTATAATGAGGTCGACCTTGTTGACTGACCCTTCGGTGAGGTCGTTATCGTATTAAATAAAATCTCATAAAGTTTTTCAGAAATTCTAAGCGCTCTTCAAACCAAAGGATAGATGAAGTTATTCCGATGTTTGGTAGAGTATGAATCCTAGCAAACATCCGAATAACCTCATCTATCCTATGGTTTAAAGAACGCTTAGAACGAAACGAACACAATATCCGACGCTGAGATGGAACTGTTAGTTATATAAGTATAATTATACTTTACGCCTTAGAAAAAAGCATTTCAACTGGAATTCCTGGCAACTCTTAGCTCAATCGGGGAGTAGAGGACCCGTTTAGCCCTGATTTATTCACTTCATTCCTCTTCTTTACGATCGAGAGTGGAGCTCAGCTATCGCAGACATGAGGAAGTCTGTCTTTCAAAGAAGACAAGAGAAAGCGTGTCTCAAGTTCCTTTCGTGGGGCTCATTTTGGTCTGCTAGTGGGGAAGCTTATTTTGAAATTTGAAAATTCTTGAAAAAAGCTCCTACAAGGAAGCTGCAACAACGGGCTTGTCAGTCTGTACTAGGAATATCAACCGGGACTCTCTCGGGGTGGGGCTTCGTCTGATCCTTAACGTCACCTTGTCTGAGTCATTCTATTTAGATCCACTACGAAAAAATGGCTAAATAAAAGAAAAAACCATTCGGATCCACTTAAGAAGTATTCTTTCCCGGGACCCTATTCGGATTAAACACCTCGTAACCGATTTTATATTCTTCTTCTTATTCTTCATTCTTTGATGCTGGTGAATGCATCAATTGGTCGACAATTTCTAGGCGACACATTAATAAACTCCTCAGGCAAAAATGGTAAAACCAATAAAAAGTAGTGCTGAGTGACTCCTAGATCTGTAGAATAGCCTCTTTTTAGGGATCACCTGCAATATCACTGGCTTGCCAGTCGGTGGGGTCTATTTGTTGCGTGGACGAGTGAGCTGGAGCCAGATGAAAGTCGATGAACGGCTGACCACCATAACAGCACAGCACCAGCAGGTGCTGCAGGTCCATTTTCTGGAAGTGGGAATTTGAAAAATAAAAAAGAATAGTAAATATAGATCAAGACGAGACATACAAATAGAAAGGCATAGCCAAAAAGATGAAATAGCAATAGAGAATTCAAGAAAACGTGGCTCTTATCGGTCAGCTTGAAAAGGAAAAGCCCCGAAAGTGGAAAAGGAAACGGAGCAGGTGGAAAGAAGAACTTGGAGGACAGATATTTCAGGAGAATCTCGGTCGGGTACTTCAACTCAAATTCAATTCAAACGACCTAAGAGAAACTACGCAGTCAGATCTAAACAACTCGTTATCAAAAGTCATACGGAATGATGATCTACAAGGAGTTTCTGGCACTGAAATACGGGGAAGTTCCTTCTGTGGGTAATCTTTCGCTTTCAATACGGATTTTCAAGGGCCTGAGGAATTTTCTTTTATTCCGCAGCGCGAAGCTGAGGAAAGTAGAAGATAGGGAGAGGATGAAGAAGGAAAATTCGAAAAGAAATCTGTCTAGTTCCAACAAATGTCCACGAATGCTTTCACTGCAAAACAGCAAACTTCGAGCTACTTAATTTTATTTATTTATTTATCTTCACGGATGTTCACGGACGTGCTAAAAATGATTAGTGGTATACAGAGCAGGGAAAACTCGATCGAAAGAAAAAATGAAATTAAATTAAAGCAGAACAAAGCTCAGCAAGTTAGTAACTCAAGAAGAGGGGAAAAACATTGCTATTTTCTGCTAATATTCAAAACAAAATTCGTAGTTCTTCTTTCTTTTTGGGGGTGAGTACCAGCTGGGTAGGACTGATAGAAGATAGGGAGAGGAAGAAGAAGGAAAATTCGAAAAGAAATCTGTCTAGTTAAAAGAAATTTCCACGAACGTTTCCGCTGCAGAATAGCAAACTTTGAACTACCTAATTTTATTTATTTATTTATTTTTCACGCATGTTCACGGACGTGCTAAAAATGATTAGCGGTACAAAGAGCAGGAAAAACTCGATCAAAAGAAAAAATGAAATTAAATTAAAGCAAAACGAAGCTCAGCAAGTTAGTAACTCAAGAAGAGGGGAAGAAACATTGCTATTTTCTGCTAATATTCAAAACAAAATTCATCGTTTTTCTTTCTTTTTGGGGGTGTGTAGCAGCTGGGTAGGACTGATATCCACCGAATTTTGGGGAACTGTAAGGAAAAACTTCCCAGTCAGATCGAAAGAATTTCCTACAGAAGGTCATACTCCTGATATTTTTGAAAGAGAATGATCTAAGAATCAACAAGGAGCTTTTGACCTTAAAATACAGAAAAGTCGAGTCTTTGGGCTGACCGCAATAGGGCCTTTAAAGTTCAAGGGAACCTTTGACTGTTTAACAGTAAAAGGGAAAAAGAGAGGTAGACAGAAAGAGAAGAAATGAGAGAAAAACTCCGAGGAATTCTGCTGTCCAGTTCCGGCAAATGTTCACGAACGTTGCCGCTGCAGAACAGCGACGTTTCCAAAAACCTCTTTGCAAATAATTAGTTCAACTAGCATGCCGTGACGAGTCGCAGCCCGGCCGGCCAACGACAAACTACTTGGAATACCACCCGGAGCAAGAGCTTCTGGTGGATGGCAGTGGAAGAAGGACGTCACACAGAGAGAAGAGAACGCCACCCGTCCGTTCGAATTCGAATCCATTTGCCGCCGTCCTATAGGCACTGCATTAGCAGTCAATCTTCGTTTTTGCCCTTAAACTATCTCGTCGATGTTCTAATTTCCTGATGTGCTGCTCTCTTAGAGGGCAAAAGCTTTGCCCCAATGGTCGTCTAGTCGTCGACTTTCGCTAGATTTTCGCTAACAAAGGCGCGTCTACACGTTTGAGAGGGTGACACGGTCAGTACCGTATCTTCCCGACGGAAACCTCTATGTGCGGGTCCTGTATGGATATCGGGCGAGGCCGTTACTTGTTCCGCACGATTTTGGGACAACGTTCCCAACGTTGTTGCTCTTTTTTCTCCATTTCGTGTGTGTTTTTTGGCTTCGTGCCATCGCGACATTAAGAGTGAGGGGCGTAGGTTTAAGCTTGCGGTTAGATTCGAGCCTGGAATTTCAGCCTACAGTGCGCTTGGTGTGGTGGCGTGCTGTGGCTTGAGAACCCACACCTGTACTTATGCATAAGCTTCAAGCCTAGGCTTTTCATCCCCAATGTCGAAGCTGTAGTAGAAATCCATAATGCTAAAAATGGAAGAGCCAAAGACGACCGGAAACCGGAATTCGGAACACGGAAACGGAAGTTCCGCACACCCCTTATTATGAACTGAAATGTAGCGAAAGTTGGCCACTAGACGACCATTGGAGCAAAGCTTTTGCCCTCTAAGGGTTATCCAAGTAGCTTTAGACCTACATATTGCTAAATGGATATCAATTACATTGGAACAGAAAGGCTCTCTGTCGGAGAGTTGCGAAGCCATCGTTTAGTAAAGAATGGGAACCAGCATCAGGCCATTTGTTGTTTGTTTGTTTGTTTGTTTGTTTTTCGTTTTTACCCTTATTTCTGACTGCAGTAGGTTTTTCATGATATATCGTTATCCGCCTTTTCAATAGCGCACGTTTCCGTGCATTGATAAATAAATAAATA
Organism: Nippostrongylus brasiliensis; assembly: GCA_030553155.1. Taxonomy (NCBI): domain Eukaryota; kingdom Metazoa; phylum Nematoda; class Chromadorea; order Rhabditida; family Heligmosomidae; genus Nippostrongylus; species Nippostrongylus brasiliensis. The sequence goes on from CP130733.1 coordinate 4,231,401, forward strand.
AATAAATAAATAAATAAATAAATAAATAAATAAATAAATAAATAAATAAATAAATAAATAAATAAATAAATAAATAAATAAATAAATAAATAAATAAATAAATAAATAAATAAATAAATAAATAAATAAATAAATAAATAAATAAATAAATAAATAAATAAATAAATAAATAAATAAATAAATAAATAAATAAATAAATAAATAAATAAATAAATAAATAAATAAATAAATAAATAAATAAATAAATAAATAAATAAATAAATAAATAAATAAATAAATAAATAAATAAATAAATATAAATAAATAAATAAATAAATAAATAAATAAATAAATAAATAAATAAATAAATAAATAATGTTCATTTTTTGATGAAAACGTTTTGTAATTCAGTTTCGGTCAAATTCCAATAATTTAGTAACTTTTGCGCCATTTCCGTTTCCGTGTTCCGTATTCCGGTTTCCGGCGATTTTTAGCCGCTTCCGTTCTGTCTTCCGTCTTCCGCTTTTTCATAAAAAAATTTCTGCACGCCCCTGCTCATAATATATTCAGCACCTTAAATGCTGCAGCTCTTTGTAAAAACCCAGAAGCTCAAAACAGAGCCATTTGTTATATTATAGAACTTTTCGAATGTAGGGTACGTCGTGTACCTTATCTGGTATAAGATATGTTATCAACTCCACCCAGCCAACCCAGCTAGAAGCTGAATCCGGCCCTGAGAAAGATGACGAAAGTAAGGTAGTAGTGACATCGTAGTAGCATAGTAGTACCCGCAAAGGTTAGAAATTTGAGTTCGATCCCATCTGAGTCGCGTTTTTTGCATCAAGATGAAGATGTCAAAATAATCAACGTGACTGAGAGTTTTTCCTCCAAAATTGGGAACGCAATGACATTACGAGACCTTCGATATTAACTGTTTAAAAGAATGAATAAAAGCAATATCAGCAGACCTGCAAAACTAATCTATATTGACGCCTTTTCGACGAGAAAAATCGACCTGGAAATCTTTCAAATTCAATTTTTCTTCATCTAATCCAACTCAATGTTGCCTTGGAGACTTCTAGCTGTGCTAGGAAGTACTCTTGTCCTATTTTTATCACTGTTCCTGCTGCAACTTTTCTGGTTAGGCATCAAAAGAAAACAAAAATGAAACAAATTGTCGACAACAAAAGCGAAATCAATACGTTTGGCGTTTGGCTTACAATGAGAAAGAAAAGTAGTGCTGTCCCACGACCTCTCGCGCGCTTACCGTATTTTCATTATTTTGCCTTATTTTTGAATTGTCCATTGCTCTGAGGCTAAAGGAACGCCAACCACAAGGGCAGCAATTTTTCACTCGGTTGATTAAGCAGAAACCCATCGTTTCGTCTCCAAGCAATTACTTATTTTCACGGATGCCGTCGCCAAATCGAATTTTTCACAGAAAAAAAGAATTTTCGTCGGCTTTTTTCATGGACATCTCTGCCAATCAACTGCGACGGCATCAGAGATTGAAATTGCGGAAGAGGGCGATAAATGAATGGATTTCTTTGGGTAAAAATGGCAGTTGATTCCGAAGGCCGGGTCACAGACAATCCTGGAGAATGTGAGAATCTTAAACGAATTTCACAGAACTGGTGAAGTTTTTCCTACAACAAAAAATCTAATGAAGCAGTGAAAAAGAAAAAATTACAAAATTATTGGGTAAAGAAGTGCAATGGAAATTGAAGAACCCCAGTCGCTCAACAGTCTTCGTCGCTATAGTGACTTACGTAGTCGGCCAGACTGCGGGCACTTTAAAACCCAACGAGCTCAGAAATTTGTTCTCGGAATTAATGACTCCGATTCTGAGGCCCCATTAGCGGTTTGACATGCCTGAGAAAAAACCCTCGGTACGATTTCGAGGAAGGAAAAGTACTGCCATATTCATGATTTCTAGCCAATTGCTTCGAGATTCGAGTTTTCGTTGGAATTTCCCGGCTCGATTGCCAGATATGGGAGAAAAGAAAGGTAAAATGAGGTAATGATATGATGAAGAATTGTAGAGAGCTAGTGAAGGTTTCAAAATGAAAAAAAAATAAAAAATAATAAAATGACGTGGAGCACCAGCCTGCCTCGAAGGTTAACGAAAAGAATGAAGGGCAGTAAAAAGAAAATACAGGAAATTCCACCTCTAGCATAATCCTAATTGGACACTACAACTTCATTAAACTACCGAAACAATTATCGTCCAAAAACCAGGAAGTTAGTCGAATCTTCCCAGAATTCGCCTCGGGCTCTTCTTAATTGCAATATGCCTCGAGCAGGAACGTTGACGACGGCAGAGAGAAGAACACGAAAAGAAAAACGATAGTATAAAGAAATGGGGAAGAAAGTTGCTAGGGAAGCTGGCGGCTTGGTGGTCTAGCGGTCCAGCGTCCAGAAACCAAGGTTGGGCCGAACTTGAAGGGTACCGGGTAAGAATAACCCAAAGGCCAACGGGGAAGTGAAAAAAAGATTACTCCAAGATCTTTTTATTCCGCAACGTTTCTATCCCGATCAGCTACGGGAGTATTACTCTAAGATCTTTACTCGGCAACATATTTTATTCACATTTCCTCAGTTAGAGTGAATTTTCCTTGCGAATTTGTAGGAAAAAAGTAAAATAATCGATATTGATCAGCAGGAATAGTTCGATAACGGGCATAGAACGGTGGTAAGAGGCGCTACTGACACCCTCAGGGTCGAGCGATCGATCTCCGATGGGCTGACAAATTCCTCTATCCCTCCTGGGTTGAGTAAATTGGTACCCGACTTGTCTGGGAAGGTAAAGACACTGACTTGGTATAGCGGCTGGCTCCATCATTTGCCTTTTAATAATCAGAGAGCGCGTGGTACAGTGGGAAGAGGCGCTACTGACACTCACGGACGAGCGATCGGTCTCCGCCCGGCTGACCAAGTCCTCCATCCCTCCGGGGTCGGGTAAATTTATACCAGACTTGTCTGGAAAGGTAGACACCCAATTTATATAGGGACTGACCATCGCAACGTTGTGTAGGCCAAATACGCAATCACCATGATTCTATGATTCTGAATGGAACATGAATGCATGGCGCGTCCTTAGGGGCTGATTAACGCCGGAACTTTATCTTTACCTTGACCTTTACGTTTTCACATGGGTTTAAAATCTAAAATTCCCCTATATCGGTTGCCCTTCGATGGCGTGAACAACTGCTGTTTACTCGGCGAAGCCGCCGAGGCTGTCCGGCTCTCCGTCAATGTAATAATACGTTAGAAATGCACCTCGGGGAGAGCTCATCGTCCATAGTTGAGCACGACTCCCCTGGGGGCATTCCACTTCGAAAACAAGGCAATAGCTCAACTTTTCAACTCTATTCTACTAGTGTCCAAGTGCCTACAATTTATTAGTATGTACAAGTGTCAATAGCGGTAGCATGATAGTTCTGTGCAGGCTTGCGCATCCTTTTTAAAAGGGGGCTCTAAAATTGACTTTTTCTTTTTTTCTGCGGCTACCAGAAAACTTGTCGAACTCATTCGCCACTGGACACGTTAGGTACCAAAATAACGCGAACTACATGCTGGAGCCAAATCTGTTGAAAAAATATCAAATTCAACAACATTTGTTCTCATGGTGGTAACATACCCGGCGGATAGTCTGTTGGCAAGGTTCGAAGGGTCGTAAAATAATTAGCGGGACAGGATCATTTGAATTTAAAAAGCAAAACCAACTACATTTTTGAAGTCAGGGCAGGAAGAGGAGTCTACACATATTTTTAAGTTATTAAATAACCCAGTATTAAAGACAAACCAGTAAATAACGTTTTGGAGCGTTCAGAGCGTTTCTTGGGACACAAGTTGTGAGCGGTATTGTAGGTCATTAAACCTCGGTCGTTTGACAGAAGAAGGACATATTTATTTGTTTATTCATTTATTACGCCGCAAAATTTCACACCAAGCGTAAAACCAGAGATTACTAAAGAGACAGATCATGTCATAGTTCAGAAAATTAATTCAAGAGACTGCACAGCAAAAAACGGTCGAAAACTAAACAGAAAACAATTGATCTCCCAAACCGCCCTGACGGAAAATAACCTTCTGGCGAGCAGGGTAAACGAACAAGTGAACAAATTACCCGAACGGACATAATTTTTGATTGACGAGCGACTACTAAACTCCGAAACACTTAAAACTAGCCCGATGGAATGCGGCAGGTGTTTCCAGCCCTTAGCGGAGCTATTAAATATGAATCGCCGTAGATTGAGTGCCAAAGATATAATGACGTGAGAGAAGAATAGAGAATGTTTGGTGGTAATCATAATAATTATTATAGTATAAAATCATTTCAAAATAGGAAGGAGGGAAAGAGATAGAAAGAAAAATGAAAAAGAAGAAAAAGAATGCAGAGAAAAATCCCACTTGGGAGTGTAGACGGGAGGTAGACTGCATAGAACGAACGTTTACGATGGCTCGTCAGGAAAACCCCTTCAGGAAATGTATTTAATATTCTGAAATCAAGAAATCCACCTCGAATATTCACCTTAGGTGTCGAAGTTGGTGGATTTTATGAAAAGGACGCGGGTAATTTGTAGAAGAAGAGGGATCACGGAAAGAAAACATGAATTATAGTGAAAACATATGGAAATATTAATATTTTAAAATAAAAAAATAGTTTTTTGTTTAGTGACCTAAAAGCTCAGAAAAGCAAATAGCAAAAAACACAATGAGTGCACCATCTTATAGAGAATTTTATCCTCTCTCAAGGGCGTACTAAGTTCTGCAAACCGTTTCATACCAAAGCAGAAACAATTCGCTGTCGGTGAGATCAATTGTACATTTTTCCACTTTTCATTATACAGGTCGAAATTTAAATAAAATTTTAAAATTCAACAAACAGTTAAAGCAACATCTGGAAGAACAAATAATTCTTTTTCGAATGCTGCATCAAATTCTCCATAAGCCATAGCAAGATTACATCGTTCGCATGAGAAAAAAAACGGCACAAACTTTCTTACCAACCTAATAGATCAAGTAATTAGGTTTGAAGAGTAAGTGGAGTGGAATGTTCCACTGGAAGATAGTAAAAGTCAAAAACGGGTAAAGTGGAAGCGCGAAGGAAGCTGCACTCTGCCACTGTCGCCAACAATGTGGCCCCATGCTCTCCAGTGGAAGATTTTGTGCTTAGGAATTTCATTTGCGTGCCGAAGTAACATAAACGACATCCCCTCTCATCCATATTTCCCGGCGGAAAAAGTTCGTTATGTACGCAGCAGCGGAGCGGTTTGAATTGCCCAACCCATTGCTGGAAGACTGGGTTACCTCGGTCCACTCATTTATTTATTTTGTATTTATTTACTTATTATATGCGTACAAAGACGCGCCATGAGCTTGAAACAAACACAAACATGAGTGAGTGACGTATAGTAAATGTGATCGGTCAGAGAATAGGAACTAGGACTTGACGAAAAAGAAGCAAAAGAAGGAAAGAGACAAGGTGGGCCATTCTGAGAAACTCGGCAGAAATAGATCGGGAAATTACCTTGGGCAGGCAGTTTAGAAAAGAAAAAAACCTTGAAAGCCCGCAATAATGGAAAAAGATTTATTTACTTGTTTATTTATTCAACTACGTCCAAAGACGCGCCAAAAACAAACAGAATCATCACCATAAAAAACTCCAATACAAAACAGCTCAGAAACATAACAGAGAATACTACACAGATAAGATTTAAGAAAAAATATATCGTCAACTCAGAGATTTCCCGATTGAAAGAAATAAACGCCCTAGACTCGTTCGCACTGATCCTAATTAACCCAACACTCGAGAGCCGAGAAGGTTTTCTTTAGTAAACTGAAATTCCAAGCCAAACAACAAAATTCCAGGTAGCCATAGATCAGGGCCGACGAAGAGTCATGTTCCCAATACAGTCCTATGGAAGAGGCCATGCCAATCAAGAGGAAAGTAATTTGAGGACTTTTTAAGGTAAAGGTATGCGGAAAGAAAGATGTTCGACATTGATCAACCCCTTGCGACCGTTCCATGCACCTATTTTCCATCTTGGAAGCATGGTAAATGAGTAGTTGGCCTGAACAACGACCAGCTGGGCCAGCCTTTTGGTACCAATTTACCCAACACAAGAGGATGGAAGGCTTGGTCAACCTGGGCGAGGATCTTCTCTAAGGTTCTTTCTGTTCGTAAAGAACGGGATCCGACAGCAAATTTCACCCAAATGCCTCATTTTGAGGAGGGTACGACATATTCAAAGATCGTGAAGATTAATAAAAATGAAAATAATAAAAGTGAAAAATATGGTAGCTAATCCCGTAAGATTCCTTCCTTTTCTCAGACTTCTGTCAAAACAAATCAGGCTCACCTAGGGTAGTAAAGCTCTCATGGAAAGCGAATTAGAGAATTCGAGTGACGGAGTAGTTAATAGCGGCTTGTTCTAGTAGAATACTATGACTATAAACTCTACAAAGGACTCACGTAAATGAAATGAAAAGAAATAAGTGATTTTTCTATCGCTCCTACCGTTAAAAGAGTACTACCTAGATTAAAACAGCAACACTAAACGTCCTAAAAGCCCTTGAGGCTAATTAGAGACCTCTCAAGTTTTTTTCTTTTTCGGACCTTGGCATTGATATGTAATCACTCCATCTTTATTATGCCTTTTGCCGTCATAACACTTTCTACCTAACAACCTCGAAGGGCATAATTTTGACAGAATATTTATACGCTAATGCGATGGAGAATGTTCAATCTCTTGAAGAATTCCACAATTTTCGGAATTTCCTGGTGGTTCTGAGGCAATAAAGTACCCAGAATTTCAGAGGTAAGACCTTAACAAGTGAACGAGTTGAGAACTAATGATAAAAATAGACAGATATAAAATAAGAAGTGGGTAATTTGCAGTCGTTCCACCTCTCTCTGGAAGCTAACTGAGATAAATCAGTCTCCCTAATGGTAGTAAAGCTTCTGTATGAGACCACTTAGAGAGTTTGACATGTGGACGAGTTGACAGGTATGTTTTAGTGGAATACTACTATAAACGACCGCCGGTGCTTCTATTATATAGCTAATGGGCTTGGGCTAGAGAGGCCGAGATTGACATGGCTGACATCCACGACGGCGGCTTGAACGACTTGTCATGGTGTCGTTAAGTCAACAACGCCAAAGACATCAGAGCCATCGGAGAGAGGTAATTTCGAAGTAAAAAACGCGGTCGAATTGGCCTCACTGCATGCCAGCGGCTAATATCTGCTTTTTCAAATGGAAATGCGAAGGAAGATGTTCAACCTCTTGAAGAATACCACAAATTTCGGAATTTTCTAGTGGTTTCTGGGCAATAAATCACTTAAAATTGCAAAGGTTAAACTTCTCTGGATTATTATTTCAAACCTATGCACCACTGTATTCATGGAACGATTCATGTGAAATCGAAATTGAAAGGATGCCTTGGAAAGACTCTTCTGCTTACCTTCTATAACTTATCTTTTACCTTATGTCAAATGGTATTCTGGTGGGTCCTAAGTAACTACGAGAATCTGGCCTTCCTAGTGTGCGTAATTACATCTACCTTGTTCTCTAGTTTATAATTTCCAGCAGTGTTCGCTATTGGTTTTTACTGATTTTTTGTTCCGTGTTGGATTTTGAAATAAACGAAATGAAATGAAAGTGCCCTGGGGACAATTTGGTAAAATCTCTCTAAACCTACATAGAATTGTCATCTGTCCGAGTTGTCACCTGGAGCTCTGAAGTGTTCTTTGTTCCACGATAATTTTGAATATTTATTTACCTAATTATCCATTTATCGGCGCACGTGGTGCAGTGGTAAGCGGCTCTACCTCCTCCCAAGAAACGGACAAGCGATCAATCCTTGTCCAGGCTTACCTAACCCTCCAGGGCCTAAATTCATGACGGGTATGGGCACAATATACCCGAGAATAAACCCCGGTCAGCGCGATTATTCGCATTCATGAGCGCCGCGGAGTTTATTTGGGGGATATAGCGGCTCTATTCCACTCCGCGGCGCGCTCATGAATACGAATAATCGCGTCGACCGGGGTTTATTCTCGGGTATATTGTGCCGATACCCGTCATGAATTTAGGCCCAGGACTCCGAGGTAGGGTATGTTTCTACCAGACTTGTCTGGAGAGGTGAAGACACTGACGTAGTATGCCCCGCAGGTCATTTTGCCGGTTTAACACGAATTCGCCATGCCTTTATGATTCTGACTGGAACACGAATGCGTGGCGCATCCTTAGGGGACTAATCACCTTCGACCAATTCACGTCTTTCTTGACCCTTATCAGGTATTCTACTTATTTAGTGAAGTTACTTAAAAAGTGGGACAGTGGTAGGAGGCGCTGCTGTCACCCGCATGGTCGAGCGATCGATCCCGGCACGGGCTAACCAAGCCTTCCATCCCTCCGGGGTCGGGTAAATTGGTACCAGGCTTGTCTGTCAAGGTAAAGACACTGATCTGGCATAGCAGCTGGCCCCCGCAGGTCATTGTATAGGCCAAACACGCATTCACCATGCCTCTACGATTCTGAATTGAACACGAATGCGGCGGCGCGTCATTCGGCGATTGATCAACGCCGGCACCTTTACCTTTACCTTTACCTTTACTTAAAAAGTAAAGGCCTGACAGGAAGCCCTGAAGTTTCTGAGAATCAGTAGAATAATTGATAAAAACTGAGGTTTTTCACTTTATTTTAGGTTTAAGTTCTCTGAGCAACGTAGTCGAGTAAAGTACCAATTCACCAGACCCCGAAGGAATGGAAGGTTTATTTATTCGGCTCCGGATGAGGATTGGTCGCTCGCTGGTGGTGGTGGTGGAAAAAAGCGAATCGTGCTCGTTCTTCGTTTACGTCAACAAGGGTATTAGGTAATGGCTTCAGGAAACAAAAAGAAATGCGACGCCGGATATGAGATGAGGTCCATCAGAGGGACTGGAGAAAGTGGACGAGTCCGGCCATCAGCCACACTAATTGAGAGCTAATCGGCGTGAAAAGCAGAGACGTGGGGGCGCACTTGAAAATGCATGTGTCTTGCTGGCTGCTGCTGCATTATGTTAAAGCAATAGCTGTGGTGGACTGCGTGCCACTTTGTCGCTCCAGCACATCCGACAAAAGTGCGCCGTTTGTCTAATCGCTAAGGCCCACAAAAATCACATCGATTCCAATGGTCCTTTGCAACAATTGCTCCCGGCAACCTACCTGTAGGAGTAGCGGTTGCCTGGGGTGCGTACCACATTAAGTACAGTACCGGACATATCTTTTGATTATTTCTCGAAAAAGACGCTTTGGAGCGTTCCGAAGCGGCTTTTTCAATAACTTTGTTAAATTTCCATTATTTGCAAAAATATACATATACAGTACCGGACGCGCCGCAACGATAAAACGGCGGTAGCGGCGCAGCGGAGCGCCGAAATGCGCCGTTCCGGCGTCCACGCGTAGTGACCCGGTCAGTGCCAACCGCAGTTCATTTGCGCCCCATGCCCAACAGGGGGCCACACGTGGTACCCCCTTCGAGCCACCCCGTGGGCCCCCTACTCCCAGCTTGGGACGCTAGCAAAGGACGCGCTGAATATTTATATTCGGCGACGAGAGGGCGAAGCCTAGTCGGTGGTGAGTCAGCAAGCGAGGGACCGAAGCGGCAACGGGATCCGAAAATCGAGGGGTCAAAAAAAAGCGGCTGAAAACAAGTGTCACGAATTTGGGAAAATTGTATACAGAGGGATAGAGCTCAACCTGCAAAGTTCGAATATATACTTATTTTTGCAAATAACCCAATTTTAAAGAAGTTATTTAAAAGCGGCGGGTTTCGGCGCTCCGAGGCGCCGCTGCCGCCGTTTTATCGTTGCGGCGCGTCAGGTATTGTAGGTATAGGAAAGCTTGTGGAGTTCGGATAAACAAGAACTGACGGCTGTAAATCACCGCTCTCCTGCCAAGCTAACGAAGCTCTCCATTTCTAATGGTTAACGTGGATTAGCTGCAATTGTGAAGTGAAGACCTTGAAATGTACAAGTCATGGATAGCACGATGAATTGATGTAGCGTAAATGACCCGAGAAGCAAAAGCGTTTGGTAAAACTATCCAGCGACTAGAATAACCCTCGAAAACGCTCCCAGTGGTTCTCCTAGATCGCCAGACGTGGTCCTCAGAACGGGTAAAATAGTCGGCAGCCCGCTTTTTTCCTAAAAGTACTGGAAAATGACAGCAGTTAAGGCTCGAAAATGGCTGAAAGGCTGCCGGAGCTGTTCTCGTTGCTTCACCGAGAAAAACTAGCACCACTCAACTTGGTTGAAAAGGTGGGTGACGTTGCTTTATGCGGTTGAATTGCCTCGTTCGTCATTTTATAGCATTGCCGACAAACTTCGGCGTTTCCACAAATTGAGTCAAGTACGTGCAATAAAGAAAATTGCATAGCAACAGTTTGTAGGTGAGAAAACGTATGGGTATAGGTATGTTTAGGTTTACGGGGTCACACAGCTCTTCATAGTAGACTATTATGAAACAAATCAAAGGGAACGCATTGTCTGACAAGTTTCGAAGTAGAATTTATGCTTCCATTGACATATCTCAATCAGATATTCATAAGTTTTTTTTTCAAGCATGGAAGGTTCCGTGGTCTTTTAGTTACTCCCCTCATTTTTAGGCGAACTGGGACGAATTAATTTGTAGAGAAGTTTCAGTGTTTGTTTTAAGAGATTTACCCTTCAAAAGGGCCGTCAATAGTATAAGACGAAAAATGCATCAATAAATATAAACAAATTAAAATACGTGTAAAAGAGGCAGCTCGTCTTGTCTCTTAAGCTTAGACGAGCAAAGGAATCAGAAAAAAACCGATTTTAGGATTATCTCAAGCCATTTTAAGGAATACTTCCAATGAATATGAAAAAAGAGTCTTTCAAAGCATATTTTGAAAAAGGGATTAGTTTAAGTCTTCGAGTGAAAAGTATTTAAACGCCTCCTCACTCGAGGAACAATTGTCCGGACGTGCGCACTTTGACGACTCATGAATTTTCCATGCCGTTCGTTCCTCACTAAAGTGTTGCTGACGAATTCCAGAAGCGTCGATCCCGAAAAGCCGCCTTTTACCAGAATTTCGGTATACTGTAACTCGGTTACGGTAGCGGATCGTAGTACCTCAGGCTCTATTTTTTGCACCTTGTTAGGAAAGCTGCACGAAAACATCCAGCAATATTTGTTCATTTGTTTATTTGTTCAGTCCGCTCTAAGACGTATCACACCGAAAAGGGAAAACAAAACTCAGCCTAAGAAGGGAAAAGAACCACAAAATTCAACAGCATGCCATAAAAACATAAACTTCAACTAAAACTAAAACTCTTGAGAATTGGAAAAGATAAACACAAAGGATTCAGGGAATTAGCCGAAAGAGCCAAGGTAGGAACGCCATACAAAGGAGCTAAACGGAACGGATATTCATCTCTCTTAAAGTTTGATAAATCCATGGAAAGAAAGAAAAAAAGAGAGAATTGGGTTGAATATCCAGAAATATGTATGTAGTACACTTTGTAGTTTTCTGCATGTTAGGAAAGTAAACAACCTAGAAAAAAGATTAGCTGTTCAATTATGGCTCAAAAATTAGTCTACAATATATAGCAATTTAAAAAATAATACTTTATAAGTCACTAAATTATTATACTACTGTGCCCGTCGATATTGCCGCCCACGACTTCCAGTACAGACATTCTCCATATTTTTCTATTTGCTTGATGCAGTATGGCTAGCCGACACTTACCCCACAGTAAACAATTTTACCTTCGCGGGTAAGTTCTCCCTAGAGAGAAACCTTAATAATACCTCAGAAGTGACGGTGTCTGCTGAAGTATCTCCTTGATTCATCAGTAACCGATAGGCTCACAAAAGTTGATAGAAATGATGCACCTTTTAGGAAGTTTTACAATACCTGTGTGGGCAGCCCTCATTTATTTGTTTATTTATTCAATTTATTTATTCATTTATTTATTTTGTTTTCCGTTACATCCTTAAATATGATTGCGCTGCTGAATAAGAAAAATATGTAAGATAAACAACAACGCTGTTCTGATACGAAAAAATCTCTTTAATCTTTTTTTTTTGAATTACGTCAAAATTCCGTCCCATTCTCTAAAATGGAGTGCCCACGTGGGTCGCTGAGCTGGCCAGATTCGAGCTGAATAACTAGCGAAATTGACGAAAACACGACTACCCACCGCTCCGATTTCAATTACGAATGGATAGCGCCCATAGACGACTCACAACAATGTTTCCGCCGAAAACAACGTTTTTTTCTGCAATAAAATTGATAGGATAGCTGGGCAGCAAAGTAGTTAATTAGGGCAAAAGCTGGTTTTCTAGGCTAGGCACTTAACCCTGTTCAACCTTTCATTGACCCTGATTTTAGAGGGAGCCATAAGGACAGCGGTAATTGATATTTGATATTTATTACACGCACAAGGCATTTGTTGCGTAAAAAAACAGTGGTACAAAAAACACACGATGGTGCAGAACCAACGCTGTGAGTGCTAAAATGTAAGTGATACAATAGAATAAAACCCTAACGTGATTGATAAAACATAATTAAGTTATAGCTGCAGTATTCTTCGAAGCTACAGGGTATGTATGTATATTCATCATCATTTATTTATTTATTTATTCATTTATTTATCTTTTATCTGAGGCAAACCCATCGGGAACGATCGTTAGTAAAGAAGGCGTACACTTATCTTTACAAAGAAGCACCATCCTTGCTAAACGATCGTTAGTCCATTGATGAAATCCATTTATTAAGTACGGTGGGTCAAAAAAAGGTGAAGAAAAGGAGAAAATCGCGAATAAGTTGGGAGCAATAATTAATGAGTCGATTTTTAAACGTGAAAGGTGCACGCATATCCATTTTCATTGTGATCGTTGCTCACTTAGTTGTTCAATACTCTTCACACTCCGTGTAGAGGGATAGTCCACTAGGAAGAAAACCAACTAGCGAAGAGCGGCCAGGGTAAACTTTTCTGTGTCTCTTTTTTGTAACCTTTTCTCTTTTCCGGGACTGTAGCCTATTAGGGTATAAATTGAAAAGGAGTAGTCAAAGAAGAAGCAAAGATAATCTGATGGCACCAAGACCAGGAAATTGCAAACTAAACGATTTCTGAGGAGTCGTCATTGTGGATAATTATTGATAACGCAACGGGGTTTCAGTGATATTCAATATAAAATGAAAAACTAACAAAAATTAAAATCGGTAATGAATAAAATAAATAACATGTGGCGGTATTTAGCTGAAAAGGTCGAGTGTATTCGTTGCAATCAGCTTCACTTCAGGAACACCTGAGAGTGAAGAATAGCTAGGAGATCATGATGATTACCTCGCCGCTCGCTAAACTCTTATTAGCTGCCTATTCAGGTGATAATTATCAGCATTTATCACCGTCAGAGAGTCTTTGCTGAAAGAAGATGTCACTAGCGCGTAAAGAATAAATATTCGCCAGTGATCTTCACACATCAGCAGTCCCTGTCTAAGCCAAGAAAACTGTAGGTTACGGTAGAATTTGTCAGAGGGCTTGACTAACTCTCCATTTATACTCGCAAGCTGCTAAAAATACGCCGAGGACAATGTCGTAGAGGATACCGCTAAAGGTCAGACGTCTTGGAGGCAACGAATTCTTCGTAGGATGAGTTCACTCAGATTGCGCCATGGCAAGCGCAAGGTGCAGTTATTGTTCAATCGTTTGATTCAGCGGCCAAAAGTTAGTCCATAGATCTGTTTACACTCGGCAACAAAACATACAAATACCACTATTAATTTCTTCTGTCTCACGAGGTTGTCGGATAGAAATTCATCATTTAACGGCTACTTAGTCAATTTTAAATTAATTTATCTTTTATTTTTTAAAATTAATTTTATATTTTATATTTTTAATGAATCCATCCAGTCGTTCAAAGACGAGAGAAGTTGGAGTTTGTAGAACTACAAATACTCTTCTAATCGAATAATCAGTGGGTCAGGCTAATAACTGCAGCCCATTCTTTCTTGACTTGGTAGCTCAATATTTAGAGTCTAGATTTTATAGAACTTTCTGGAGTTTTTCAGAGCTTGAAGCCAATATATAATAACAATAATATGATAATAATATGACATAATAATTTCATATTATATTAACATTGTTAATTAAATTGTTATAAATAATTAAATAAATAATTATATTATTATAATATTGTTGATATTATTAATCGTATTATTTATTGATATTGTTATAATATGATATGATAGCCGGGCAGTAGGTGATCGACCAGGACGTATTAAAACAACGAGAGCGGCTATCTCGTCCCAGCTATCATTGTTTTGATGGCAAGCCGTCAGTAATTACGCTCTATGGGAGTGGATCTAATTATGACAGGTGGAAATGAACGGCTAACTAGTGCGGCTGTCCTGAGAAAACGCGACGATCGACAAAGGACTAGAAAAATAATACAGTTTACAGAGAAATTTCTTCTAAAAAATTCGAAATTAATGAAATTCTGGGTCACAACAAATATACTGAGCTCAGGAAGGACTTGACGCCTACAACAATTCCGTTCAATCAAATTCATGTACCTGCCAATGGATAGAATGGAACGACCGACTCACGAGAAGTTCTCCTCGGATTCATGAATGGTATACCCGAAATAAACCCTAAAAATACCCCTGATTGCGCGCTCTATTCATCAGTCTCAGAAGACAAGGAAGGAAAGCAGAGTGAGGCAGAGTAAAAGTTCAATCGTAGTGTTAACAGACACATATGAAGTACTTCCTGTTTATCAGTCACTCCGCCAGGAACGCGCCATGCTCTCGACTCATACTCAGGATCAGAGAGGAACACGTATTTCACCTGTACAGCGATTTGAAGGGCCAGCCGCTGTTCGAGCCGGTTTCTTCACTTATATTTGTAGATGAAACTGGCAACAATTTACCCGAGGTTCGGAGGCACGGGATGTCTGGTGACCCTGAATGAGGAGCGATTGCACATTTATTTATTTATTTATTTTGAAGCACGAAGCGCTCGTGGAAGACATAACAGCGCGCGAAAACGATGTAGAAAGGGAATAGAAGAACGAGTAAGAAGATCACAGACACTGACAACAATTCAAAAAAGAACTATATTTAGTATCTCTTAATTTGCTGGTCGACAAGATTTTTGAATTTATCAAGAAAACATGTGGAACTAGAGCCTCTTACTACTCTACTAGACCCCAAGTGAACTGAAATCGGAAAGCAGCTAGAATTCTCCCTATTATCTCTGTCATATTTTCAATTAATCCTGATTGGAAGGGATCTAGCAGAGCATCTTCCGCAGGAGAAACCGACCCCCATGGAATGGTAGTGGTCCAAAACGATGTTTTTTCTATGGAAGGAGACAAGTAATGATGATATTTCCCTCCGTAGGCTACCGTACCTCGGTCAACGGTATTCATTAAATAGGGTGATGATTAAAACAGTGGACACTCAGATATGCGAAGTGGACGGTTTCACGAGGGGGGGGGGTGCAAGTCATTCAGAACGAGACGGGCCGGGCGCACAATGAAGTGATTATTCGCTCCGATGCATCCATAACGACGTTGCACTTGTGCTGCATGTGGTGCTGAGCTCATGGAGAACTTCTGCTGCTGTTCTCCACCAGCAGAAGACATTTGGCCGCTCTTTCCTGATGTAGGCCCCCTCCAGAAGTTGACAGTCCCATAGATGTCTCAGAGATGCCCACCGCGAATGCCCAGCGGGCACGACCATTTCTCAGCGACAACGTTGTAGAAGATGAATTACGCCATTAACTGTCTTCCGATGACTCCGGAGACAAGCAGAAGACGTTTGAATAGAAGAAAATCTGAAAAAAAAAGCATAACAATGTGACGGGTGCGCCGGGCGAGTTGTCAGATCAGCAGGAGATTTTCATTTTCTATTTTCTGTTTTTTATTTATTTCTTCTATTGTTCCGATAGATCTTCGTTTTGGAATTCGCTCGGCGTGAACGGACATTTTCAAATTGAATTTTTAATGGGGTCAGTTAGGCCTTGGAAGGATACTATTCTAGATTCCATTAGGACAGAGAAGAGGCGCATGGAAGGAACTCTTGATGAATTCAATCCAAATCTATGTAGTGCGGTACAGTGGTAAGAACCATTAACTCCACGTGAATAACCGAGCGATCGGTCCTCATCCAGGACACTCATACCTCAGAGTTTGGGTAAATCGGTACCGTGGAAATGAAAACACGTGAAGAGCGGCTGGTCGCCCGCAAGTTACTCTACAGGGAAATATTCCTTCACCATGCATCTATCCTGAATGATCCTGAATGGAAAGCGAGAGCATGGCGCGTCTTTTGCGTACTGATCAGCAATGTTTACTTAACCCTGACCCTTTGACAATATATGTGATGAAACATTAAACGTCAAGAAGCTCCATGAAAGCCTTCAGAACTCAAATTTTAGGGTTCCGTATCGTTCGTCAGACACCAGGCTCAAGGATGAACAGAAGAGCAACTCAGTAGGGCGAGCTCGAGCGGGTTAGGGTAGAGTTCGCAGAAAAGTAGGAAAACGAAACTCGGAAATAATTTCTAAAAAATTATAACTAAAAGAAAAAGGACCGACGGGTAGTGTTGCATTTTGCCTTATTCCCTGAGTGTTCTCATTGTTAGGCCTGCATCGTGATTGAACAAGTTGACCCAGTACAAGTAGCCGGTTTACTAGTCTATAAGTTTCAATGGTTCCTTATGTAACCAGATCCCTACCCAGCGCCTTTACCCTCAGAAAAGGACCTTTTATTGGTTCACTGTAGATAGGTAGATGCCCAGGTTCGTCAGCTGTTGGGTTAAGCGAGTTAAACCACCATGCAATGTCGTAAGTGAAGGGAACGAGCGAGTCCTTCCGGTGGGCTTGGATCTGTGGAGTGCTCATCTGTTAATTAAAGATCTTGATGGATCAATGATTTCATATTCTAGGTTTATATTCTCGTTTTTAGTTCTTGTTTTAGTTCACATTATAGGTTGTTCATCGCTCATCGTCATCAACATTGTGAATCTTTTTTTTCTAATGCCCAATAAACTACTGATAAAAAATGTCAAAACAAGCTAAAAAAGAGCAAGAAACTCAGACGACGGCCAATCGCACTTAGCTGGTCGCTAGGGCACTTAAGGGTACATCAAATCGGCGACGATAAGAAAATCCCCAAAGGACACATCGGTCGTTAGTGACAACGACGGAAATGACACGCTTCGAGCTAAAAGCTACACTTTTAAACGTTTTCACTGAAAACACACACTCCCCTCGGGCAACATCACCAATTGATTGGATTTCTGCCCCGGCTGTTGCCAATGAATTCCTCAGGTTTTTAGACACACACACACCCACAAACAATTTCCAAACGTGTGGTGTAGAGTGTGAAAACAATGCGATGTTGTCGACCGGCGGAAGAAAGAACAAAGCAAACCTCGAATACCCTGAAAAGAAACTTTTTGCAGTTTTTTTTTCAGAATTTCCTACAAATTCAGGAGCTTGGTACCGCAAACCCAAAGGCCATTTTGGGTAACCAACTGGCAGAGATTGGATAGCATAGATAAAAAACTTTTCTCTCCAAAGGTGCCTATTCTTCGGGAAAACAGAGATGGTTTAATTAAGTACCTATTTTATCTGTTCAATCAGGAAAAACTCTGAAACCATGTTCTACAGCATAAATTCAGTAGTCATCTATCGTATAGAACCTGCTTGTAAATTTTCGAAGTCATGCTGGGAAAGAACCAGGACCCTGTTCCATATGATAGAATATGATTAAAAACTACTACGGAATCGTTTTTTATCGAAATTTTCACAGATATTTCCAGTTTAGTTACACAAACTCCCGGAGGAGGTGTAGAAGCCGTCTAATGATTGTCAGAACATCAATCACGCCTTTGATGAATTGATAAGGTATTCAGTTGTCTAAAAGTTTCAAAGGTTTCATACTTAACCATACCCCTATCTAGCGATACCCATGGTTAAACAATCCTTCCTGGCCCCTTACTCGGTTGTTCACCGTAAAACCCCTGGTGTAACTTTGTCATAAACTACAGTGCCGCTCATAACTTTGGGTCCAAAAACGATCAGGATGCTCAAGAACATTTTTTGCGTTGTTCCTTTTTGGCGACGAATTTAAGAATTTGGGAAATCAATCGATTTCTCATTCTATATTGAGTTCGAAAATGTCGTCACTTGGCTGTTTCTATTTGAGGTTTCCTGTACTTGCCACTAGAGTCTCCGCAAGAGATCTTGCCATCAGGTGATAATCAGTGCTCGGCCACTGGGAGAGAAAAAACCTAAAAGGTTCTGGAACCTTCTGAACAAGTAGAGGAAGGCACTGGTCGGTCAGAGACTCAGTGGCTCAGTGGTGTGATATGTATAGTAGGAGAGCGGACCCATTCGTTAATGAAAAGATGTGGGGCAGCTTCATCGGCCGAGGCTACAAAGCAATGAGAACGAGTGGCTAACAGAGCCGCCGCGTCCCACCTCACCTGTTTGTTCTCACCGCTACATATTAGATTGATCCGAAGTTATTCACAGGGCTTGCTTTCTATCTGCCCTGAGGGCAGCGAATAGTAAACATTTCCAGGAGACCCACAGAAATGATACCAGCACCAAAAAACGCCATGTTTGGCAGGGAAAGCTGAATTTGCCTGCGGGACCGATGATGACTGGCTTAGTCGACGACCGTAGCGCTCGTCTTGGTGGTCCGGGGTGTGGTTACTGATCCCGTTTGAACCATGTTTTTTGCGATGAACCGGGGATCATCAAAATCACAAACGCGCCCTGACGAGGGAAAACGTACTTCAGATGTCTCGTGGTGAATTTAAAACTTTGTAGACCAGGAAATCAAGGAATACTAGCTTTTTTCATTAGTTGTTAGTGATACTCCTATCACCGTAGTAAGCAAAGTAAAGGACTTGGGTTTCCACTACAATAACGAACTTGACTTTTCAGACCACTATAGGGTAATAAGCAGACGCGCACAGCATTGGACCTACCAAATATTCAAAGGACTTTTCACCAAAAATGAAACTGTGTTGATACGTGCATATAAAACTTATATTAGACCTTCAGTGAGGAGCGGTACCTCAGTTTTTTCCTCACACAAGAGAAAAGACATTGTTTTGCTAGAAAAGGTACAACATAACTATACCAGGGAACTTGCCAAAAGGTAGAAAGGGTTTTTTTCACCCTACGGTTCCATATTCAACTAAAAATTTATTACGAACAGCGTTCGTAATAATTTTTTTGGCGTTCACACGCTGGAATCGCGAAGAAAAATGATTGATGTAGTTTGTGTATTCAAATTATTATCAGACCGCCTCTGTACAAACCCATTGGCATTTTATAAACCCGTTCCCTCAAAAACCAGAGGAATGCCCTTCAAAATATGGTATCCAAGGCCAAGAATAGGAGTCAAGGCGCATTCTTTTACGGTAAGGGCCGGCTCATTGTACCTGGCACTAAAGAGCAGCATTGTCCCTTCTCCTGAGACTCTTGGATCCTTCCAACGACTTGCAAAGAATGCTCTCCTCCAGTATTAAATCAGTGATTGATTGATTGTGTCTATGATTTACTCTTACTCGTTTTTCACTGCGCCATAGTTGCTAAATTTAGTACACTATTTGCTATTTCGTTCAGTAATTTGTTCTGCGCGCGAGGGTTCGCGCTTGAAAATGAATAAATAAATAAACAAATAAATAGATAAATAAACACTTATTTTAACATACGTATAACTCGCTAATATATGGGAATGAAAACAGACCGCAAAACAAAAATAACAACTAAAATAGCTGCTATGGCCAGGACCAATGCTCTCGGACGGTTCAAGGCTTGAAATGCTTCATTTTTTCCATAAGAATAAGGAGAGGAAGTGCAATGGTTGACTGAAAGGAGTCTCGAAACTCAAGTGCAACCTCTTCTGGCGCTCCAGCCCATGGGAGCGATGAATTCCGAACTTCAACTGCAACTTTTTCCTGCTGAAACCTTTTTCATTGCTGGAAAGGATTCATAAATTTAGCTGTGAAGGCGACGCCTCTTGAGACTGACCTATAGCAAGACATATATAAAATGAAAAAAGAGACGAAGAGTAGAAGTGAAAGCATTTGAATGACGAGATATCTCCGGGGTATCTCTCATGCCAAGAATGAAGGAAAGCCTTCAGGATTCAACTGAGCGTCAAGCATGAATGTTTGTACTCGAAGAAAGGCAAAAATATTAGAACACTGACAAATTTCCCCTTTTTTAACAGTTTGAGCCATGTTCACCTCGGATTGGGAAAAACAATTCAAAATGCTTTGATGATCGTGGTTCGTAATGTATTTGTACCAGCTTAGTCTTTACTAAGGTTCTAACTTCGACTTGGAAATTGAATTTGCTTCGGTTAGTCTGGCATTATTGTACTTGTTGTGTTTTGGCGCGTCTTCGGACGTACAAAATAAAAATATAAATAAATAGAAAACGATACAGGCTGATATTTCGGCGAAGATCGCCTTCTCCAGATCTTGGATAGGCCGGATATGATCCTTGTTTTAGTTAACTAATTAACCTGGCTCTGCTCGATTTAACGCCACTTTTGGCTAACTGGTAAAATCGCCTCAGGCAACGGTTGACCGCAACCAGCAGACGATAGAACAATTCAAATTGGCAAAGTCGCTTCCTCGTTGCTTACCCTGACGTCAAAACGCGGTCCCTTTGATCCCGCATTTAATTTTACTATAATTCGAGTAGCTGAATTAAAAGGTTCTATCAATTTCTGATGTCGCTATCAACAATTGCGAGATAGAACTTTTGTTTTTTTCGGTAGGTCAAATTTTCATTCACCACTAGAATTTTTTAACCTGTCCTCCGTTTTATTTTGATTAGTAGCATGAATCTCGATTCATATTTAGATTCTTATTATTTAGATTATTACTATTAGATTATTATTATTTTTCGGCTATAGGTTTGTTAGAAAATAGAAGAGAGTTTTCTCAGAAGTCCATTAATGAGGCGATTGGGCTGTACAGAAGTTATGAGACTGTTCTTCGCTAAGGTGATCTGAAAAAAATTCGTTTGCGAGACACCCGGGTAATTATAAACCTCGAAAATTACCACTCTCCAGGGCTTGCGCTAATTCTTTGCGTTAGAGAGTGATCATAAACCGACCGCTGCTTAAAATTAACCGAAAATTAACCGGAATCTCCATGAACCGAAAGCCGGAATGGGCTCATGGACTCAAGCTGGGTTGTGAAGCTATTGACGTGACTTTTTTGGTGAAAAAGTCTCGTTGAAAAGTTTATGACAGCAATATTCCGAATCGGAAATGTACGGCAGTTATCGTCAAAGGAAAAGCGCCGTTCCTCCGACATCACATAAATTACTACAGTAAATCGTGCACATATATTCCCTGTAGAGTCGTTTTCTGAAAGAAGGAAGATGATTTCCTCCAGTGCATCGAGAAAACTATTCGATAATTTAACCATTGAAAAGTTCCAGAACGGAAATTAAAATTAAATTAAAAAATTTTTATAAGAAATATAAGAAATTATAAGAAATCAAAAATAGCCACTCGTCGCCTTTTTCAGTCGTCGAATTATCCCGCTGACCAATGAAAAATCATTCTATACACCCCAATAAGCTTTCACCCTGCCTATATAATCCTGAGTGGAAGTTGAATGCATGGCGCGCCCTTAGAGGACTGAACAGCGCCATTTACCTTGAGAATTTCATTAGCTGCTTCTATCAGCTCCTGAAGTCACTTGTAAGAGGTGGTTTTATGGGGAAAAAGGAAGGAACTAAAGCAGCCGGGTCGAATGAGCGAGGGCGGCGATTGTCATTTCTCAAAACCGCTTCGGGTGTGTGGTGTGCATTTCGGAGAGACCAATTTGTCGCCTCGGGCGATTATTAGGTTCGGATAGGACGGCGCGGTTAGAGACAAACTCCGACACACGTCCCCCGGAGAATTCGCCTCGTAATAGCCATCCGATGTAAGTTGGTCCCCGTCGGGTGACAAGAAGAATCAGCAAAAAGAGAAAAGTGCTCGTTTCTCTGGGCCTTTGAAATGGGCTTGAAAAATTACGACTCCCAATAGCTACAGAGATGACCAACCCGACTTAAGCGGCAACAGTCAAAGGCACTCGGAGAAGCTTTGTTTTTATTTATTTATTTATTTATTTATTTATTTATTTATTTATTTGCAACGATGTTTAAAACAATCGTAAGATATGTTGATGTTGCTTTTGAATTCACCGAATAGTGGGTCGGTTGCGAAAGTCTCCCAAAATTTTTACGTTATTATTTTATTTCATTCTATTTTTTATTATATTATTATTTTTGTATTGTTTTACTTTATTGTTTTATTTTCGTTTTTATTTTTACGTTCGTTAAATTTAAATCTATCAACTCACAAGGAGACTGTCGACGTAGGATGTGACGCCTGAGGCAGTTAGCGAGAATAAGTGTGTAAATCAGAGGTTGGAGCTTCGAGCTCTACTCAAAGTGCACCTTACAATTAGTGAAATTCCTCAGGTGAGCTCAGGTGACCGAACGCTCGAGAAGCGCGTGAAAAAAGTGTTTTCAATTCCCGGTGAATAGTTCTATGAGGAGAAGTTCAAAGCTTCTTTGACACTGGGTTGCCAAGATATTCGTCAGCGGAAAGTTTAAGATATACATTATTACATCAGAAATTAGTTCAGAAGAAAAGCGGAGGAAAAGGGAAAACCCAGGAAAGTCAATGCTTTTTGAATAAACCGGAAACGATATGAAAACAGAAAAAGGAACTTGGGACAGAATCACATATGCTACGGACCGCAGAATCACAAGAATTGAGAGAGGGACAAAGAAATAGGAAGTCAATAATAATAGCAATGTTGTAAAAATTCATTTATTTATTGTAATCATGTATGAAACTCCTCCTATGTTGTGTAACATCCTGATACCAAGATGAGCCGTTTTACATTTTAGCTGTTAATGTTATTTCCTCATTTCATTTTTTGCGTTTTGTTACCTTATGTTATTCCCTATGTTTTTAAGGCTGCACGAATATCGACGATAGAATTTGTTTTATTTATTTATTTATTAAATATGAATAGTATATATTTATTTATTGAATTGTGCCATCACAAATGAGGTTTAAAAGTGAATTAAAAGTAGCGGAAGGCGAGATGCCCTCATAATCACTAACGACACTGCAGTTGCATACCATCCCAACAGAGTAGGGCATAAATATTAGAATTGGAAATTAAATTTAATTTTTAGGTTTTAGATTCTTTTACCTTCTTACATGACTTAAGCGTGTAATAATGTTAATTATTTAAAAACAAGGGAGAGAGCGAGAGGTATGACAATCCCCTGTCGGCAGAACACTGAGCTATTGACATCACTAATGTGAGACGGAGATTATAGTGATTATTTATTTATTTATTCATTTAATACGTCCAACGACGTGCCTAAAACTAAAATAGCAGAGGGTAAAAAAGGCAAGAAATGAAAAACCTTAACTCAAAACACAAGAAACAATCCAGAAAGAAAGAAAGACTATGCAGGCCTCTTAAATAGTTAGGTAACGCATAACATTTTCAATTAAATTTCAGTAGTTTTCAGGAGCTCTGCTTCAGTTTATTGAGGGGATCGGACCAAAAGGAAACAGAACGGAAGAAGAAGATGCCCTCGAGCGATTCCTCGGAGAAACAAAACGACGAAGATGAGTGAGGAGCATTGACGACGAAAACAATGGCTAACTGCCAGACTACAGCCACTTGTTGGGGCAGCTGGAGGGGGCTGAGTAGGTCCGCCGTCTCTGGGAGTTTTCGTGTGACGAAGGGGATTTCGCTTTGAGTGTTGTTTGGGGCAATGCGGTCGACCGAATGCCCCTGGCAAATCTTCACGTCGCTCATTGTTTAATGCTGACACGCTTGACTGATTTTGATGGCTGAATAATAAAGAACTTCTGTGTGTCTGATTCAACCTAGTTATATTAAAGGTAAAAGGTAAAGGTAAAGGTGTCGGCGTTGATAGGTCCCGTAAGGACGTGCCGCCGCATTCATATTCAATTCAAAATCGTAGAGGCTTAGTGAATGCGTTCTTGGCCTATACAATGACTTGTGGGGGCCAGCCGCTATACCAAGTCAGTGTTTTTACCTTCCCAGAAAAGTCAGATACCAATTTGCCGACCCCGAAGTGATATAAGGCTTGGTTGGCCCGGACGAGGGTCGATCGACCGTACGGGTGTCAGTAGCGCCTCTTTCCACTGCACGCGCGCCCTGCAATCTACTTATATTACTTATTAAATTGGTTCTGGTTCAATTACCCAAATTCGAAGATTTTGTGTTGGTCAGGATTATTTCATTATTTGGTTGGATTTTCTGTATGGTCATATTATGGTGGAACTTATTCGATATCAGGTGGATTTCGTTTATTTATTTATTTGATGAATTTATTTAATGGACGTTTTCATTGATTTTTATTTTTTAAAGAGTCTCTCTATCTGACTGATGAGTTCAGGGGAGGTTCAACTATTTCTTTTATATTTGCTCATATAAGATTAAAGGACGAAACGAACCTTTTTTCTACATTTCCTTGAATTTCTTTTTTAAATTATTTATTCATTTATTCAAAATATCCAGTCTATGATAAACAATAATTGTAAAAAGACTAGGTTGCGGTACTATAACTGGACTAGAAACTTTCAAAAAAGCTGTATCACAGTTAATTTAGTTAATTTCTGGAGAAGGACACGATGAGAGCTAGGCCTAACTTGTGTGGCAATAAATCAAAAGTTTCAGCTTTTCATCAACTTAGTTTACCAGCCACTTTTTTAACTTTTTGACTGTAGATAGAAGCATAGAACAGTCAGCTGCACGATTTGTGAATATGAAGCTATCGGACTTAAAAATTCGTTTAAAAATAAAACCATCGTGCTCAGCAGCACCACTCTGTCCGTGGCGCGATCATTTTGAGGGCAGGGTGAAGGAAAAACATTCTCCGATTTCACCTTGAAAATGGAGGGGATTGCACGGTGCTAAAAGCTCCCCAGCTGGGTGCTGCTGCACGAACATGACTGGCTGAGATTGTCCAGCCTGAATGGAGTTTAGCAAAAACCATATTTATATCGACACTTTGGGTTAATTCAACTGATAGCGGTAGGAAGGAGTTGTGATTTTAGGAGGATGTTCGATTCCAGGAGGGACGCTTTTATATCTTCTCTATTTATTTGTTTAATCTTCTTCTCTAACTCCTCGATGACGTCACTAGTAAGCTTTTTCCAGAAGTTTCTCACCCAGAAAAAGAGTTTCAAGGACATCAAAGAGGGAGTGACACGCACTGACAGGCCGAGTTTTCTGACATCGCTAGGAGGAGAGACTCGATAACAGCCTGAAAAAGTGAAGCCGTTTTTTCAACCTCTCCCTAATCTTAACAAAAAGGAATCAGTGCTGCTTTGGCTTCCCAAATCGACCTTGATCTCCCCTATTTGCAGAAGTAGGTGTGGGGGTTTGTAAAGTCTGTTGAGCAACAGACCGCACCAGATATTCGACTTTGAACGATGAATGAGGAAAGCAAAAGACAAGAAAATTGAACGAAAATCGAGGATATACGTCTTTACGGAGGCCACCTTGTAGTAGAACGCCATTTCTTAGCGTTCCGTGGTCAATAAATCCTTTGGAGCTTGAAAGAGATAGATATTTGCATGTAAGGGAAAACATATTAAAGACGCATGCAGCGGTCATAATCATTAATCAAATGAATTCCGTGGCTTACGAAGGTGTTGGGCAGTTTTTAGAGATGTCGCTCGCAAGAAATTAATCCATCAAATAAAAAAGAACAAAATGAAGAATATGAGAATAGCTTCATCTCGTTGTTTCATTAAAATAAAATTTGATAGATTATATCTTTATTATCAGTGTCGCCTATATATTTATGATGCTTAATATTACTAATATACTTGTTGCATATATTTGTTGTAAATGTATGTAGCAAAAAATCAAAAGCGAATTATGCAAAATACAATTTGAAATTTGAAGGTGACCTTTTTGATTTGAAAAACGTTCATTTTGATTTGAAAAACGTCCATTTTGGTTTGAAAAAGGCCATTTTGGTTTAAAAAGTATCCATTTTAAAATGAACAGAGAAAGTGTCGCTAATGTAAGTTAAGGGCATCCGTAATCCGTATCAATTTTGTCAGAGGTCAAACATGGAAAAAAGGTAAAAATAGCGCTTGAAAATATTCAGACAATCTGGGAAAACTTCATATACTTTATATACTTTATATGTACGTTATATATATAACTTTATATAGTTTATATTTTTATATTATTGGATTATTTTGGGAGAACTTATCCAATTCAGGTCGGTTTATCATTTTGTTTTTGTTATTGAATCAAGTTTTTGGTGTTGTCCTTTTTACTCACTTTCTTTTTCTTTTTCCTTATTTTTTATGGGTCCCGGGGGGACTCTTATACTCTTTTACTTTGCTCGTCTAAGTTTTAAGGGACGAAACGAGCCTTTGTATTACTAACATCCTTTTTATTTGTCTCTTTGGCGCTAAGATTTGCGCTTCAATCCCCATTTCCTATTTTTTGATTTTGGTTTTCATCCCTGCTATCTGGCTAACCACCGAATCGTCAAGGTTGTTCTCGAGGTGACCCAGCAATGCTTGGACTTTGTGTGCTTCATCTTCTTCCCTGGTTTCTAGGCCATTTTGCAGAGAAGTAGAAGACAGCAAACTTTGAAAAGGAAGCCGTAATCACCCCATAGATCATTTTCGGCTATGAAGAACAAGAAAGAGAAAAAGATCTCAGCGAGACGCTTGTTTGCCGAGTTCGCTATCAGGACGTGGTGTCGAGTTTCCGACACTTCAAGAACAAACCCGCGGACGATGCCGATGGCGTAACCAAATCCGCTTAGAGAACAACTTCCTCAGCTCAGAAGCCTGAGCAGCGGTCAGAAATCTCTTGTCTTCGATAAAGGTATACCTAATTGTGAAAATGT
Source organism: Nippostrongylus brasiliensis (assembly GCA_030553155.1). Classification (NCBI taxonomy): domain Eukaryota; kingdom Metazoa; phylum Nematoda; class Chromadorea; order Rhabditida; family Heligmosomidae; genus Nippostrongylus; species Nippostrongylus brasiliensis. The sequence goes on from CP130733.1 coordinate 4,258,374, forward strand.
CGGCGTTTTTCCGCCCCCCCCCCGAAGAATGCGCCATGCATCCATCTTTCATCCAGAATCGTAGGTGCATGGTGAACGCGCATTTGGCCTTTATAGTCACTTGCGAGGGCCAACGGCAATACCATGTCGCTGTCTTTACCTTAACAGACAAGACCTGTACCAAATTAACCCGAACATGGAGGGGTGGAAGGTTTGGCGAGCTTAGGCGAGAATCGATCGCTCGACCATGCGGGTGTCAGCAGCGCTCCACCTTGCAACTGAACCAGCACATATTGCTCTTTAGGTATAAATAATTTGCAAAATGAGATCACCAGCTATATACAGCGAAAAAAACCGCTCTAGGATAACACCTTTGAATTCAGACTTACACGTCTCCGATAAGATCTGTTAAAAATAGTTACCCTTAACGTGGATTTGATTGGCCCGTCAGAGGAGCCAAGCGTAAAAAAAATAGATTAAAAATGGATGTGTAGAGTTTCCATCTCCAACAGCAGTAGGAGAAAGCCGAGAAATGAGCGTGAAGGGACCAACAAAGGACAAGAACCCTCTCCGGATGAGGACACAGCCGCCCTCGAGCCGCTACGCGCGACAGCAAGCACGGCACTGAAATTAGGGGACCAAGAGGACCATATTTTTACTACTCAGAGGCTGCGAACTTCATACTGGTTAGGTACAAGACAGGAGAGCAGAGACGCAGAGGACGCGGCGTAGCAGTAAACGCATCGGGTGAGATTTTTGACTTTTTTCTGCAAATTTCCAGGTAGGAGAAGGGCCTCATTGCGATTATTTATTTATTCATTTACTTATTTATTTATTTATTTATCTATTATGTACACCACAAGGTGCACCGAAACTGCGACTGAACAGGTAATCAAGTCAGATCAATTGATAAAATGGTTAAAGTGAAGGAAACACAAAATTGAACAATGTAAAACCTGAAATTATCAGAACCTAAAATAACTTCGAAAAGAAAAAAGAGAGAAAAGAAAAATGAGAAAAAAAGAAAAAATTATGGACTGGATTACGGACTATTCAAGGTCTTATATAACTCAGAGCTACATTCGACTCAAGATTTGTTTTTTATTTTCATTTTTCAACAAAATTTAAACTGAAAATCCAACGTTGGCTTACCATTACCCGCTATACCCTCGAGGCTTTCCTATTGTTGCATTCTTTCCTTTCCGCAGCAACGACTTACCGAAATACTTGTTTTCGATCAACTCGAAGTGGTTTCTAACTTTATTACTCGTAGCGGCGAGTTAGGTCGTGTTTTCATCGAGAAAATATGCTTTCAACGCTCACAACAATAGAGGCGGTCATAAATCAGCCGTTCCGAGTAGGATTGCTCGTGAAATGGACAGCAAAATTGGAAAAATTCCCAAACAAAGCCCGGATACCCTTACAATAAAAATCTCATTAATAACATTGTATTTTGTTCCTTTTTTATTTAGATTAGTGGGAAATGAAGAAAAAGGAAACAACGAGGAACTGCCACACGTCATACAACCTGAATTCAAAATTAGCACAACGCATCGTCGGAAATGCGATGAGAGATGAGTCGATGTGTGCACTGAAACATGACCCGAAATGGCCGGCAGGGGAGGCGGAAATATGCCGCCCAAGTTTTTCCCCTCAGGCAACGACGACCATCAACATCACTCCCACCCCCATTGAGAACGACCTGGCCCGATTAAACCGATAACCGCCAGCGAAAAAAGTACGAAACTTGAAATTTTGGAAATTTTCCCCCGTATGGCGGTTGTTCCTCGAATTCCAGGGTTCTTTCTGGTTGATGGGTTACCTGGGTATAGTTAGATGGGTTAGAAGTCCAGCTAAGAAATCAGATGTTTCGTCGACTGAAGCTGAGCCACGGCGAACACTAGGAGGGCAGTCGAACGTAATGACATTTCTGCTGAACACACAAGGAAATTGAAGATGGAAAAATGCCATCGGCAGCGAGTGACTTTTCTGATACGATATAGTTTGCTGGCTAGACATGTTCAATAAGAAATAAAACCATTTTAGTGAATCATAACGGCTATAGAACATTCCAGCAAATGGAGGTAGGCGAAAGAACACGGCACTATACTGGAATTCATGTCCTTTCCTTGAAGTTTCCCTACCAGATGTTTGGGTCCTTCAAACTTAACAATCACATTTATCTACAGCTTTCGCTGAGAATGCTATTTTTCTTACCCTCCAGAACTTCTATTCCTTTCTCGGCTTTTAAAACAGTCGTAATAGGCGAAAAATTGATGGTTTACTTGGCGCTAGTGACCGCTAGTGACCATATTGGTCTTTGTAATACAGCTTTTTTGGAAGATTTTAGTCCAGTCAGAATATTTATTTATCTATTTATTTATTTATTTATTTATTTATTTATTTATTTATTTATTTATTTATTTATTACATGCGTACAAGGACGCGCCATGAACTTGAAACGAACACAACATTGAACGTGAGTCAGTGGCGCATAAAAAAATATGATAAGTCACAGAACAAGAGCTAAAGCTCAATGAAAAAGAAGGAAACAAGAAAAAAAGGCGAAGTGAGCCATTCCGGGAAACTCAACAGGCATACTACTGGAAAGCTCTGGCAGGCAATTTTGAAGCAAAAAAAAGAAACTTAAAAGCACACTATGAAGGAAAAAGATAGGTGTTTTCTTCAGTAAACCGGAATTTCAAGGCAAACAACCCAATTCCGATTTAAGCAGAAACGTCTCCGGGTAGCCATAGGCCGGGGCCCACGAAGAATCATGTCCCAATTCAGTCCTAAGGAAGAGGCTATGTCATTAAGATGGAAAACAGTTCGAAGCGCAGACTAGTGGAACTTTAGACATGAAACCTGAGGCCCCATAGCTAGCCGTATGACTGTGACCACGCCAAGAGCTACAGGAGCTCCTAATGCTCAAAAAATTGACAGCCAGAAAAAATCTCCGTCGGGCATGGTTGGAGCTACATAGAATATTAAGAAATAAACGTCATAACAAGCAAATAACCGAATGAAAGAAAATAAGGTAATGTAAAAAATAAATTGATGATATCCTTCATCTTATCCTGAATACCGTAACCTTGTCTCTTTACAATTATTGTTTATCATAGACTGAATATTTTAAATGAACAAATAAACATATATAGGCTTCCACTTACGCTTCCACTTGTTTTTGGGTATCGTTCTATTTACTCGTTTGATTGATGGTTTTGGCTGAACGTAATACAGCAAAAGGGTGGATTACTACCCTGGTAATTAATTTGTTTTGCAAATCACCCAAAAAGTTGATGGAATCCAACTAGAAAAGCCTCGTGCAGTAGCTAAAGGGTCAAGCTGGCTCTGTGGCAACTCAAAGAGAAGCATCGCGTGCTGTTCTGGCCACCACGAACCACTTCAACGGCCGTTCATGAAAAACGCATCTCCATAGTTCCGCGAAACGACGAAAACAAAAGTTCGAAAAGCTCTTATTTGGACAGAGCTGCGGACGTCTCTTTGGAACTCCTCACTTCAAAAATTCATTCCCTGAGGGCACCTAGCCTCATTGGTAACAGGGATTGCATGAGGAATCGACATGACGACTCTACTTCCGACCGTATTTTGTAGTCTTGTAGTCCACTAAGGCGAGCGTGCTGTAGTCACTGAGTCTACGATTCTGAATGGAAGGCGAATGAGTGGCGCATCCTTACGGGACCGATCAACACCGACACCTTATCCTTTACCTTTTAATGGGTTAACTTACAATTTCAACATAACATTCATTTCCTCAGTCAGCACTGAGGTCATTATTTTGTTATTATTTTATTCAATTTTGGTTTGAGTTGGCGGACGTGGTACAGTGGTAAGAAGCGCTACTGTCACCCGCATGGTGGGCGATCGATCCCAGCTAGGGTTAACCAAAACTTCCATTCCTCCCGGGTGGGGTAAATTGGTGACACTCTTGCTGGGAAGGTGAAGACACTGGCCTGATATGTACAGCTTCAACACTTATACCTTTATCTTTACCTTTACGTCTGACATAAAGTTCACTGAGATTGTTTGGCGGCCCTTTTTTCCCTAATTTCACCCTGCATTCTCAAAATACATAAGAACTAAAAGAACAAACAGAGATAATGAAGAATAGACTTACAAGAATATAAGGAGAGAAAGAACCACTTGAGAAATCAATTTTGATGTTCAAATGAAAGAATAAATATTGGATCTAGCCGCCTGATTTCGGCATAGACGAAAAAGTTCTCGCTGGCCTTCTTCTCCTCCGCTGAATGGCCGTTTTTTTACTCGTACACGGTCGGGCCCTCGCACCATAATAGTGGCCATCTCCCAAGTAATAGACTGACCGTCGACAGGACATGAGAATCGTAAAAAATATGATCCAGAGTAATAGCTTTTTCGAGAACATTCTGCCCCAGAAAGTGGAGAAACCTCCACAAAAAGCCAAATTAAGTCAACAGATCTACCACTAAGAGCCGTCTATTGGAACAAAAAAACCGCCACTTTTCAGACCTACGAGACATGTGAGACAAGTACCACCTAGAAGACCATGTAAAAGTTTTGTTTTTTAAGTAAAAAAGAAGAAAACTGTGAAGTCGAAGTGCAGTGACAAGCCAATCTCTATCGTCAAGCTGACATCTTCTAGGCATTTCGTCATCGTGCTCACGAATTATTCACCTTTCAGGGTAGTATCCAGGGCGAAATCGAACACGAGTGTCCGCCAAGTCGTAGTGCCATCGTCATTCGGCCCCGCTGCTATTTAGGCGATAACCACGAAACAAAAAAGAGTAACATTAGTAATGGCTGTTTTTCTTGATGTCGAGACGACGTCTGAAAATAGGGGTGTTGGAGAACGAGCGCAAGAAGTATTGGCGATCGTCAGCACGGATAAGAGCCTCAGTAAGCCTTCTACTAATTGCTGATGCTCCGTGGGGACCTCACGCTACAGGTGCCCTCACCCGTCTTCACGCTAATCTTCGGCCGAATCGGGCTGTTTTCCTCTTCTTCAGGGGTTTATAGTGGGGGCTGTGCAGCGATTTTTCGTTGGAGGACAACCAACAGCCACCATTTGGTTGTGGTTTCAAAAATATGATGAGCTACATATCTCGAAGATCATCTTCACCGCTTTCCCTGTAAGATTCTCCCACTCAAGGTGGACTAACCAAGGTTTTATAGGTTTGGCGAGACGACAGGCACTGCAATCCTGTCACACCACGATGGGCAGACTCTTCGCACTTCGAGCTTTTAGCCCTCGCAGAGACGAAGGCGAGTCTACCGACCAAGATAAATGTAAAGATATGCTTTGTTCGGGTAACTACTGCCTCTAGGAGAGACGAGCAGCAAAGAAGTAAAAAAGCACCAGCACTGTGATCCAACCGCAAAGCGGTGGCGAAGTGGACGATTTGTTTCATCTTTCAAGCAGTTTTGATTCTCGTTATCAGAATATTGGAACTGTAATCCTGTTGTCTAGGTTGTTCCTGTTGTCTTGGCATCACATTTTAAGTTTACTCAGGTTGTTTTCCGTTTTCACATAACCTAATCACTTCTTAAATAAATGAAATAAATAAATAAAATTATACGGATACCTCTTGAGTAGCCCTTGACAGCGCCTGCAGACGAACGCAAAGGTTAATGAAGGTTTCGGCAACAGTAGCTTCCTATATCCCCGCTATTTTGCGTGGAATTATTGTAAACGAATTGTTAACGACAGTTCTATAGTTTCACCTCAATCATGCATTTCATTAAAATTAAAGGAAATCTTTAAAATACCTGCATTTATTGCAGAACCGGAAGACTGATTTCATTACAATTACTACTGAGGTACTGTTAAAGTACTCCACTCCAGGCGCCACGTCCTACCGTAACCCAGAAAACCAGACTCAAACGCGCGCGGATAGACGCGGCGCGGCTCGCGGTGCGGTTTACAGTAGCGCACCACCAATGGCGCAGCCGCGACTACCGTATGTCGTGGGAAACTGTATACCGTAATCCAACGATCAATACGAACGCGTGCGTGCCGCGACGCGTCTTTCCGAGCAGTCTACATTAGGGCGCGGATTCCGGAGCAGAGCATATCTGCAAGTCGTGATATATTGTAGGACAGTTAGGTTAACGACTCTAGCATTTCTACTAGAGCTACTACTACTTCCCACTTTATTACTACTAGATTACTACTACTATTTTGTACTATGACGCGTATCAATTTTTCATTTCTCTTTCTGTTTCACCACTGGGTATCCTTCAAGTCCAAGGTTTTTCCTACTCCCTACTCTTTTTTCCTACTTTCTGCTTTCTTTAAGAAGAAAAAACCTAATTTTGTATAGCGCAGCCTAATAATGGTTTGCAGTGCACCACTTTGGCCATGGAATCTCCACATAATCTTTGGAAGAAGCAGGAGGTTCTATAATCCACAGCCCTGGATGTCATTTGAACTTTGCAGATATACATATTTGTAATCTAAAGAAGAAGTACAGGACTCCTAGGCCGCCTCAGGACGAATGATGAGAAAGTGCCCTTGTGACCATGCCTGTGGGCTTGAGCAGCCTGCTGACAGTGTTCTCCATCTTTCTCAAGGCGACGAGAGCTGTTCTATTTTTTATTCATTTATTTTTATTTAAAGAAATAATATTTTTAATTTTTTTTTCATTTTTTTATAAATAAAATAAAAATAAATTATCAATGATCTGGTCGGGCAATTGGTTCGCCGTCGCCGTGGTTGGAGAGGACCACCAGACGGCTGGGTTCCTCTGGCACTTGCTGGAGGGATGGAAGACAAGGAAGTGACCGAGCCCCTGCCGGTGGGGCCTGACTGTCTGCCGGCTGGACCAACCTTAATTAGCTCACCTCTTTAACAACCACACAGCAGATCGTAGTCAGAAGCGATTGATTTCGGTCAATAATATAAAAAGTAATAAAATACGCAAGGAAAGGAAAACGTGGAAAGTAGAAATAAGCAGCAAAAACTCTAACAAAGTCTTGACCGATTCGGTTTTGCTAAGAAACCCAGCGCCACATAGACAAAGTGTGAGATTATAAAGTTGAGTGGACAATGACTGAGCTATCCTATTGGTATACACTTTACTGAGATTATAAAGGTAGTAGAATATTGTTCTGCGGCTAGATCGCCTTGGGGATTTTCTGCAGGGTGGATGTATAAAATACGGAAGAAATTCAGTCCTAGAATAAGGCATAGCCATCAAATATGTACGAACAACCACCAACAATCGTCGAAGGTGTTTCAATTGTGCAATTGGACGTAATTATTTGGAGAATAGCAACACCAACCACCCCTCAGGCACTTTGTCGCCTCTCGCTGTGAACCAATTATCGTAATTCTTTGCTGGACAAACACCACTGGGACTGCTTCTCAAGAGAGATCTGAGTAAGTGGAATTGAGTTGCGAGGGCAAAGTTCTTCCACTTTCCATTTTTAAGCCATTAAATGAAGAATTGAAAAGTTCTAAAAAGGAAGATCTTCAACTGATAACCCAAGTAAAAAAAATCTTTTTACGACTACCTGTAGGCGGAGAACCTCTACACACCTTCTTGGATTTTCCGATTTTTTTGTTTTTTCTACTTTTTTCTCCCGTTTTTCTTATCATTGTTAGCGTATCGCTTTTTAATGGAGCCGACGATATCAGTGTGGTGAAGGTCACCCCGGTTTCGTCGCTCTCTACAATTATTCTCCGATCGGACCACTTGCTATCGATCGTTCTGCCCACTCGAAAAAGGTTTCGCCGGCGATAATTGCCTTTTTTTCGCTTTAATAGATATCTTCAGCATTTTTGGCGATTACTTGAGTTTGTTTATTCACATTCATTTCCTTATTCATTATTCGCCGGTATTAGTTTACTTGTATGACAAAGTTTTATGCACTCCTATCTTTTTTCTTCTTTATGCTGAGTTTTTATGTATTTGTCTTGATGTCTTTCAAAAGATCACTCTTCTAACCAGCTGATATCAGTTCCTGTTTTTTGTTCATTTGCTGAGGAAACCGGTGGATTCTTCATAAGAAAGACGTCTGATCTTTCTGATATTTCCACTTATTCATTACTCGTTTTATGGCTTTGAACTTCGGTTCGATTCAGAAAATCTCACTTTCTAAAAAATTTAACTTTGATTGGTGGTTTCAGGTATGAAGTCGTTCGTGCCCGTTCCGGAAGGATCTGATTTTCCCATTCAGAACTGCCCGTATGGCGTGTTCTCGACAAAGGACAATGTGAGTTGTGACGAAAGTGGCTAAACATCTCTCAAAAGCACTATGTCTGCTTTGTTCCTTAGCTCTCATAAGGGTCGATTCTCTACAATTTTCTCGTAATTTTTTTGAAAAGTGAATCTATCAAGTTTTCTGCTAAAATTTAAACATAAACCCAACAGCTTGTTGTAAATTTTGAAGAGGTATAAGGGTCCTAAAAATCGATATTCCAAAGCAACAGCTTCCTCTTTCTGTTTATCTTCAGTTTCCTACCTTCACTTTGGTCCAGTGCTGCTGTGGAGGTTAGTAGAAGCTTTGATTTCGCCTGTTCGTCGTCGTCAGAAGAATCTGAATAAATCATGCCAAACTTGAAAATATCTGACGACGAGAAGGTCGAATTCAATAAAATTGATCCATATTTCAGGCCACACAATGATAACATCATGACAAGGTTTCAAGATGAGAGAACTTGGAGCTTTGATTTGCTCCTTGAAAAAACTGAATGAATGCCAAATATCTGAAGTCGTATTGGTGTGGCAATCGGCGAGTCGATCCTTGATCTGTCAGCAGTTGCCCATTTATTCGATGGTCCCATTCTGAAAAATCACCAAGATGTTTTCAAACAGGTGGGTGATACAGGTGCCTGTACCAATCAGAATAGAAGCCGGATGCAGGGCGCATCTTCCTCAAGGAAACTGATCAAAATTGATCCGCCACTTTCCTTTACGTTTGTCATACCTGTGTCTAGACCGTTTTTCTTTAGGAAACTCTAAACTCGTTCATGGGATTGCCACGAGCCGCTTGGCTCGAGGCTCGAGCCACCATCCAAAAGCTGCTCAGCGGCGATGTCACGACTCTCAAAGAGGATGTGGAGCTCAGAGCGAAGGCGATTGTCAGCCAGAAGGACGCCACGATGCATTTGCCGGCATCGATCGGTAGGATTCTGACTCATTTTTCTTTATTTCTCTCTTTTTTTCTTTTTCTTTTTCCAGCTCACCTCCTCTCCTCTCCTTCTTCGGCTTCCATTATCATCCTTGAGATATTTGTCCTCTCCCCTTTTTTTCTTTCACCGGGCCTACTTTCTTTTCCTTTTTTACCATCCTTCCATCACTCTTTTTTATCTCTTTTACCTCTTTTATCTTTATAGATTTTAATACGATTTCAGGAGACTACACGGATTTCTATTCGTCGATCTATCACGCTACCAACGTCGGTATAATGTTCCGTGGAAAAGAAAATGCTCTCATGCCCAACTGGTAGGTTAACCCACGGAATTTTTCTCTTTTTTCTCTTTTTCTTTTTCACTTTTTCTTTTTCTTCTTCCTTCTTCTCTTCTTCTTTTCTACCCTTTCGGCAGTTTTCGCCGTTTTATATTGTGTTTTCCCAGGAAATGGCTTCCAGTAGGATACCACGGACGAGCTTCTTCAGTCGTTCCTTCAGGCACTCCACTCCGTCGCCCTCGAGGGCAGGTTAAACCAGAGGGAGGTGGGTGTAACTGAAGAGCATGGAGACCTTGGGTAACCAGTTTCAGAAAAGATTACCTCAGGGTTTCTTAATTAGGTTACTTTTGCAGCCACCGAGCCCAGCTATGGTCCTTCCCGTCTACTGGACTTTGAGCTCGAAATGGCGTTCTTCGTCGGCGGCCCAGCTACCGAGCTCGGTCAGCCGATTCCGATCGAAAAGACCGAGGAGCACATCTTTGGTGTAGTGCTGATGAACGACTGGAGTGGTGGGTATCGATCTTTACCCATACTATCGTACCCTTGTGGGGTAAGCTGAGGTATATTCCAGCTCGTGACATCCAGGCTTGGGAGTACGTTCCACTGGGACCATTCCTCGGCAAGTCGTTCGGCACCACAATCTCTCCTTGGGTGGTTAGCATCGAGGCTCTGCGGCCGTTTATGGTTGAAAATCCTGAGCAGGTACGGTATCTCCCGTCCTATTTTTCATTTTGAAATAAATTTCCCTCATCTAATTTTTAAAATTCATAGGATCCGGCACCGCTGTCCTACTTGGCTCACTCCGATCCGTTCACGCTTGACATCAATCTCGAAGTGACCATCAAGCCCGAAGGCGATGTTGATCACTCGGTCTGCAAAACCAACTTCAAGGTATTTTTTCATTATTTATTTTCAGTAACTAATCATATTTTAGGAATTTTATCACTCTTTTTCAGCATCTCTACTGGACTCTCAAGCAGCAACTCGCCCATCATACCGTAAACGGCTGTAATATGCGACCAGGAGACCTGATGGGTTCGGGCACCGTCTCTGGACCGGTCAGTTTTGTTGAGTTTATAGTATAGTTTATTGTTGCGGCTGCGACAGGATGCGACAACTGCCACGAATCCTGCCAGTGCCAGTTGACCCTGAGAGTGCAGGACCAGTTGTCCTGTAGGGACCTGGCCGGGATTCGTACCATCACAACACCCTAGCGTATCGCTCAGATCACTTTACCAGGGCCCAGATTCACGAACGCACTAGCGGTATCCGAAACCGCTGCACAGCCAGATCCATAAGGCGGTGTCGATGAGAGATTGCGTTTAACATAGGAAGTTAAGGATAAGCAGACAAAGGTGCGCGGCGTTCGGGCTATATCTAGGGGTTTATCGGGGGTTTACCAATTATGAATCTGGGCCCAGAAGTTCTATGGCTTAATTAGTAATCTTGTGATTTTTTTGGTTTTCAGGAAGAAGGGGCTTACGGCTCGATGCTCGAACTGTCGTGGCGAGGTGCGAAAACGATTCCTGTCGGCGATCAAACGCGGAAGTTCTTGCAGGATGGGGATGAGGTTTGTTTCCATGTTCTTTAGCCCTATCGGCAATCGACTATGGTATAGATTATACCCTGAAATAGTAACGGATACCCGTTACCCGTGGTTAATGCCTATTCTAACCTCAAATGATATTCAGGTGAATCTCAGCGGTGTGTGCGAGAAGGACGGCGTTCGTATCGGATTCGGTGAATGTCGTGGAAAGATCTTGCCAGCGCTCTAGCTGAAGCATTTCCTGTGATCGATCCGTATACCTCATGTGATAATTGCCTCTAAATAGTAGATAAATAGTTTTTTCTTCAAATATTTTGGTGGAATATTCACTCCCTCTCCTCCTGGGACCACAGGGAAGCGAGGAGTTGGCAAAAGGCTTTCCTGCGGTTCGTCCGTATCACAGCAACCGCATTATCCCGGCGATTACGCCCTTATCAGCTTTGATTCCGCGGTGAAATCCCGACTTTCCAAGCATTAATAGACTTCCCATTCACATTACTCAATATGGGTAAACGGCTGCATTGGATCAAGATTTTTCTTTACATTCAGTACTTCACATTCATGATCGTCAAACCGACTATTCACCATTAATTTTTCCGTGTCAGTTATATTCGGTTTGTTTCGAGGTAGAAAATGACCATAGGAATCTGCAGGAATCCAAAATCTCAAAGCGTAACAACAACGCTGGTCCGTTGCAAACAAGCTGTTAGTTTGACTCCTGGGTAACGGATACCCAAAGCTTCTAAGCTAATGTCCTCGTGTGTAAGCAATCATGTATTGTAACGAAGGATAATCTGAATATTTCCGCTCATTCGCGGCCATTCTTTACCCTCAGAGTACCTTCGGTTCCGCTCATGAATCACCTGCGCCCACATTCATCATTGGTAAACCCCGATAAGCCTCGAGATTTACCCCGAACGGACGCAAACCGAGATTCGTGAACGCGCGTCAGGGTTCAATCGAGGTTTGTCGCAGGTCTATCACACCTCGCGATAAGCCAGGATTTGGGAGACGTTGTGGTATCGAGCGGGTTCATTGCCGACGGGGTTTCAGAAACCGCTCGTCCGTTCATGAATCTGGGCCCTGGGTTCCGGCTGTCATAGAGGCTCCGACTCTAATTCTGTCAGATACCTATCGGTTCGATCCTCCGTAGGCCTCTAATCGGGCGCCAGGCTTGTTGTTTCTTTCCAGTAAACTCTCTCGAGCAAAACTGAACCCATAAACTCCTTGATTTACCCATCTTATGTTAAATAAACAAGTGCTAGGGTATCGGAAGTACGACTGCTTTAGAACGAAGGTAAAGTCCACAAGGGCATCGAAAGTGAGGCATGACTCTTTACAGTGTTGCTAAATGTTACTGCGCCGAACATGGTTAGCAGGAGTAACATGATTTACCCTGGGGCCCGATTCACAAACGAACAAGCGGTTTCCGAAACCCCGTCGGCGATAAAACCGCTCGACACCGTCGAGGTCTCCCAAACCCTGCCTCAACGCGAGGTGTACTAGCCCTGGGATAAACCCCGATTGAACCCGGCCCGGGTTCACGAATCTCGGTTTGCGCCCCGTTCGGGGTATATCTCGTGGTTTATCGGGAGTTTACCAATGATGAATCTGGGCCCTGGAGTACCCTGGAAGGAAAAACGCGAAGTATTTGGCCCTAGCTGATCTCATTACCAGCGGCTTTATGGCTGCCACTTATACCGACACATAGCTCAACAATATGTACGCCAACACTTTTCTACGACTATTCATGAAAACATTTAGTGCAGGGTAAATATAAATATGAATCTATTGTTTGATGAAAACTAAAATTACCAGCAAAGGGAACTGAAACACATTCATGCACGACAATGACGAAACCGGTGACAAATGAACACTGGATGAACAGCAGCTGAACACAGACGATGAGATGAAAGGGGCGAAGAAATGTGGTTCGCGATGGGTGAAAAACTTCGTGTTCACATAAATAATTTTACATGAACATCAACACCAAAGCGGATGATCGAATGTTATTTAATCTAAGCAATATTTACAAAACGGAACAAGTGCGAGAATCGAAGAACGACGACAGAATTTGTCGATCGAACCAGCTTAGCTCTGCTCCGCTGCTTCCGCGTCATCACCCTGAATTCGCATGAATAAAAAAATAGAATAATAGAGAGTTAGAGATAGAATAAAATTAATCGCTAGAGAAAAGCCCAGATCACAACTTACCTATAAATCAATATAAAGCAAAGAACGAAGGCGAGAAGGTAGGGGCAGAGAGGGTGAGCGAAAGGGAGATGGAGAAGGAGAGAGAGGGAAGGGAGGGAAGGGATCAAAAAATGATAAAGGGTCGAGCTACCGGCGTTGATCAGCCCCCTAAGAGCGCGCCTTGCATTTGTGTTTCATTCAGAATTGTAGAGGCATGATGAATGCGAATTTGGCCTATACGACGGCTTGCGGAGCTCAGCCGCTACATCAGACCAATGTTTTTACCTTCCCAGGCAAGTCCGGTACCAATTTACCCGACCCTGGTGGGATGGTTGGTTTGCCAGGGCCGGGATCGATCGCTCCACCATGCGGCTGTCAGTAGCACCTCTTTCCATGGTACAGATGAATGGGAGTTATTAAGGTAATTCCAAAAACGAAATCGAACAACATAGGGAAGTACGCAGAAAAGCGATTTTTCGGTTAAAAAGAGTGGTAAAATGAAACTAGGAATGGAGGATAACAAAAAGAAATGGCCTCGCAATCGAGGGTACGACAACACCTTGATAATAAGGAGAATGAGGAACAAATTCATCTTCTTAATTAACAATAACTCAAATCACCTCATTCGCTCCCTCTTCAGCTTCACCCTCCTCAGCGTTCGCATTCGGCACCCACAATCCCGACTCGATACAGCGTTGGAAGTGATATGAGAACACCTAAGACATAAAATTCATTAAAAAACATAATATCATCTAATCACAAAACTCTTAATACACGAGAAATGAGAAGAAGCTTTGAATCACCTCTCTATCCATGGTTACGGCAACCTCCTGCAATTTGGACACGTCCTGGCTGTCGAACGCGGCTCGCATCTCGGCCGGAAGAGACTCGTAGACCTCCTGAGGGTCGAGACCACCAGGAGCGGCAGCGATTCGCTTCTCCTGAACAGATTTGAATAAAAGTACGCAAAAGGTGTATATAATAGAGAAACTTAGGAATAACACAGCACCACACCTTATCAGAGAGTCAAATTCCATCAGCTCCCTTTTTTTCTATTTAAAAGAAAAAAACTTCATTAGATTGGCTTCCACAGCTCGAACCCCAGCATGGCAATTCATGGACCTATGGAGCTCTACGATTCCGATTGGAAGGGGATGCGCTGAAGCCCCTCAACAGAACAATCAATGCCACCCAATTCACTTCCACTCCACTGAAGGACGACGCCACTTCTTCGGATAACGAATAACATTCTGATATGCATGCACAGAGAAAACTTGCTATACCCTTAAGGGTAAGGTAAAGTGGTTGTCGTTGATCAGACACTATAAAAAACGCGGCATTTAATTCACAATCGTAGAAGCATAGTTAATGAGTACTTGTCCCATAAAATCACTTTCCAGGCGACCGCCTTAACCAAATCAAGGCCTCTAACCTTCGAGACAAGTCTGGTATCAATTTATAAAGTAAAAGAGAGAATGAGGTCTCGTTCACCCTGCTACAATAACATGAATTACTAATAGTAAAAAAAATAAAGTAGAGAATTCAAGAAGTTTACCAAACCGTTGACATAAACGGCTTGGTTAATTTGCTATACCTACATTATAAATTACACAAAAACTAGACAAAATATAACCAAAGAGTTCATCCTACCTTCTCCTCAGCCTCATACTCAGCCAGAGCAGCATCGCGTTTCTCTTTGGCACGCCTTCTAAGCCTGTCCTCAAACGCAGCCACCTCGTCGGTGTACAGCTTGAGATACTGTGGGTCAGCGGATCGGAATCTACAACAAGTATGTCAAGCTACGACCCGTTTTGAATAAGAATATGGAATATTAGGAAAAAATGACTTGGACGCCAAATGTTGCAGTTAAAAATCGATTACTTCTTGAAGAACGCCTTGATGATGTTGATATTCGTCGGGATAGCATTCATATTCTTCGCGAGTTCCAGGAGATACTGAACCACGATACACTGTCGAGCCACATTACACATTTCCTCTTCCTATAAAAAACCTTCATACAAGTAATCGAACCATTAAAAAAATATTCTGAGTCGGAAAACGCGTGAAAATCTGAAAAAGAACAGAGAACACAAAAAACCTTGTTATCGATAGCCAAATTGAGCGCATCAATAGTCAGATAATTAGCCGTGTACTCGCTGGCCAGGTGTGGGTGCTCCAGTATGAACTCTTCAGACTCCTCCAGTGATTTGAGCTTGCCGTACTCTTGAATGAGGCTTTCGTTTTGATCGAAAAAGTTGGTCTAAAACGATATCGGTCAGGAGCGGATAAAAATTAACCGTGCTGGGTGACTGAAAATCCTACCATTCGCTTCGAGTCCTCCTCGTCGGAAAGCTTCGGCGGCGGCTTCTTCTCACCGACTTTGTTGATTCGCGAATAGCTGAACGCTTCGTGTCCTATGGTGTCTACGTTCCATGGTTCAAGTCGTTCTTGCTCCTGGAACTGTCTGCCTTGAGAGGGTAAGGTTACCATGAAGAGGGTGAATGTCCGCCTGGTAAATTCCCAGATCATCGGCAGGAAATACCGAAGACTTTCGAGCAATGCTTACCTATACCTCGACCCAAGTAACTAGCATCCAGGGCCCAGATTCATGAACGGACAAGGGGTCTCCGAAACTCCATCGGCGATAAATATTGATAACGCAACCTCCCAAACCCTGCCTCATCGCGAGGTGTGATAGACCCGCGATAAACCTCGACGCGCGTTCACGAATCCCGGATTGCGCGCCGTTCGGGTTATATCTCGGTGTTTATCGGAGGTTTACCAATGATGAATCTGGGCCCAGACTTCTTCCTAGTAAAACTCAACATAGCTGAAATCAATAGTTAACCCACCTCCAACTCCTTTTCCTTTGCCAACCATTTCGCCTCCTGATCTTTGATTTCGTTCAGTTCTTTTTCCAGTTTTTCCTTCTCCTCCGTACTGATATCTGTCGACTGCAACCTCTTCTCTATCTCCTGAAAGATTCCTTCTGGGTGAACGTATACCACCCAAGAGGGTGAGGAAGTAAGGTGGGTTGAGGTGCAAGCTACGAACTGAGATACGGCGACTGCACGTTGACTATCATTCTTATCATCATATCCTACCAAACTATCACTGTTTCATTGTGGTGGTTGAAACTAATTTGTAGAATCTGTTTGTCAATCTGTCGTATTCGACACGGAATACACACCAAATTCCATACAAGCACCTTGCCTCCCTTTCCCAATCAATACAGCACCGGAATGAGTAAAAAAAAACTTACCTCAATCTTACTGTTACTTGTTGTTTTGTTCTTTTCGATCTCCTCCCTCTTCTGCTTCTTTTCCGCCATTCGCTCCAGGCGGGCTTGGTGACGCCATCTAAATAAGTAACGAGTTGTTTGAAAACAATAATTTGGGGCAGGGATGTTCTGTTTCATCTCTTTCCTGAACCGGGGGTAGAGTCCGGATTAGGATGGGTAAGATATACCCACCTTCACGAGAACGCAGAAGATACGCGAGACTCAAATGTAGATGGATACATGGAAGACTTATTCCCTTTACAAAAAGACAATAAAAGAGGAAAAATAGTAAGAACACCTACCTGAATAGTGACGGAGTGTCGATATTCGGATGTGTGTCATCCTCGTCATCCGAGACTTCAATCGCTTTCCATTTCGAATAGTCGATAGGCATCTTGCCGGTGTTGAACGTCGACTGACCGCTGGTGCCTTTCACCGAAAACTGAGAAGAACCTGATATGATAGAAACTATCATTTTCATTTTATTCTCAACTAATAGCTGTTGATGATCTTTTCATCCAGCGAGATAATGTGATACGCACGAGAGTTGGCAAGAAAACAGGTGAATATTTGGGCTAACTATAAACTATGGCTTATAACTTTGTGAACCAGATATTCCAACAACAGCAGGTCACCATTATTATTATTTAAAAACTTCAATTAATGATAGTAAAACAACCCAACGAATTGGTTAGGACTAAGGTTCTGAGCTTAAAACCAGCTAAATCAATACCCTTCCAGAAATCGGAACAGTGGTGAGCACAACATCTCGCAAAAGACCACGAAATTTCACAAAAACAAAGTCAAGTCGGTGTCGAACATATTACCTATAACCATTGCTTGGTAAATTCCAACCAGAAAGTGTAAGAAACCAGAACTCTACATCAATTCGTTCAAAATGTTATACTTCACCTCTACCGTTAATAGAGTCTTTCCTCAGGTATACAGATAGCAAGAAAACGGTATATCGTTATCACACAACAGAAAAAAACAATAAGTAGAAACCTCGAAGGCTTCGGTTTTTTGACATGACTCATAAACCTACAACATAACCCTCATAAATCATGAGTGAAACCCTCAAATGAGGCAGAATAAGCCCAAATGGATATCTCACACCTCCTTCTCGGCAAGAAACGACAGTAGGGGAAATCTCAGTGAAGTAAACAACAAATAATCAACCTCCCTCAGAAGAGCACCCTCAACGAAGGTCTCAACGGGAGATTTCGCGCTCCAGCTAGCCTCTTCGAGAACGGTGTAGGTCCCGTAACGAACGTGTGTGTAGTTACGACTTCTGTGGCGTACCGTACGCAAAAAAGTTCGTAACAAAGGTCGTCGACGTCGAACTGCAAGTCGCGGTGGGTTTGTTCGTCTCGGTGGGATAGGTACTCGAGTTTGAGTATTTTCATGAATTCTGTAGCTTTCTGCTCCTTATCTTTCTCTAGTTGGGTTTCTATATTTAGGCATTCTTTCCCTTCTGAACGCCTTTGTTCTAATTATAGATAATTTATGCCGATGCCCTGCATTGGCTCCTGTCCAAGGTCGTGTGGATTTGAATCAGTTTATTGACGCCGTGGTTGCATCATGCCTGTCCCTAGGCATTATTTTTTGTCTTTCGCTACCCTGCAGGGACTATTTCGATCGGGTATTCTCTTTATAGCCTATGTTTAGTTTCCGCGAAGTAGAATTTGTTGGGATAACGTGATAATTGAGGATATGGTTGCAACATTTTGTTTTAATATATGGATCTTGTAATATAACACGAAACTATTCTGCTATTCGCCACTTTTTGTTTAGTGGTTTATAGACGAGAACTAGTTGAATGACTTATATATTTGGAGATGCTAGGTTATTCGCAAAACGCTGACATCGGACGGGAAATGAACCCGCGTCTTCCTGTTTCCGGCAGACTGCACTAACCACTGTGCTACCGATGTACATTGTGAACCCCCAGCATCTTTCTTAAGTTCCCGTCCGATGTCAGCGTTTTGCGAATAACCTAGCATCTCCAACTATATAAGATCTTGTAATAATTGACAGATGCTGCTTTGGTCAGACTTATATATTATATTATATTATATTGACATTATATTATATATTATATTATTATATATACTCATTGTTTACTTTTCACGGAATAGACATTGTTTGGTAAGCCATACTATGGACTAGTTTATTGTTTCTGCGATGCATCGGTGGAAGGCGATGAGTGCAGTATTGCCTTATTTCTCGTGACCTGTGTTATTTTTGTGGATTGGGAGATTCCGGAGAGAATCAGTTATAGTTTTAACTGTGACAATTCAAATTTGTCTGAATTTTGAAGCTTTACTGAGCATTTTTGAGCGGAATAATCTTTGAAGACGCAGGAATTCCAGAATATGGTGGATATATTACCTCACTGGCCATTCCTACAAAGCATTATTTTACCCTGAAGAATCATGACAACAAAACCAGAGGTTCACATTCAAGATGTAGATTTTTGTGTGTTTGTGTTGTGTTGCTTCACTTCAGAGTGCGATGTGGCAACAAGAAACCAGTCATCTTTGCTCGTTCATCTTTCATTTGTAATATAACACCTGAGGCAAGCAACCGAACCAAGTGTAATGCTGACCTTTAGCTAACTTTTAGAGCTGGTGTTAGTCTTCATCGTCATCAACGAATTGTTTTCCTGTGAAAGCTAGCGCAAATAGCACTTTGATGTCTGACGAGGCGGTTAGTCAGCTTCATCGCAGACCGGCTAAGCCTCGATAGCTCTCGGTGATATTGATAGTATTCCTCGCTGAAGCTTTGATCATTGTTAAGAGCGAGGAATTCCAAGTTTTAGTCTTTCTCTGCCTTATATTTTCTCCTCGTCGTTTTCAAGGTCCCCGTCAGTCGAACAGTTGTCTTCCGTAGTTGCCTCCACAGTGGATCTGATTTATGGTCTCAGTTTCAGTGCAAAGCAGCGGCTGGCCATCACATCGACATGGGTTTCCTGTTCTCGAAACTCATCCGAAACATCGTCATACTGTACGTGATCTTCAGTGCTATTCAGTATGTGCTGCGATCGAAGACCTACACCATCTCACCGAAGGAGTTCCGCACTATTGCCGCTAAAGCCACAGGTATGCGGTACCATATGTGTTAAGTAGTTGGCACTGTTCAACTTGAGGGACACCAGTACTCGATTTTTTTCAGTCATCGAAATCCGCTGAACTTTGTCTACGGGGGTTATTTGGAGTCCAGAACACGAGTCTGCTGTCAGTTTTTCACGTGGGTGGTCTCGGACCACCCAAATCGCTACTTGGGCGGTCGAGTCAGGATCATCGATTTCACTGAAATTTTGTCTATGGGGGTTCTCTGGTGTGCTGAACACGATGGTGAAGCCCGTTTTCCGAGCGGCGGCCGAATACGGTAATTATACGTGAGTCTCACCAGGTAAGGTCGGTGGGTACTCACGTATAACTACCGTATTCAGCCGCCATTTGGAAAACGGACTTCACCATCGTGTTCAGGACACCAGAGAATCCCCATAGACGAAGTTTCAGCGAAATCGATGATCCTGACTCGACCGCCCAAGTAGTGATTTGGGTGGTCTGAGACTACCCACGTGAAAAACGGACAGCAGATTCGTGTTCTGCACCCCAAATAACCCGCGTAGGCGATGTTGGAGCGAATTTCGACGATTGAAAAAAATCGAGCACTGGTGTCCGTTAAGTTGAATAGTGCCAAGTATTTTGTCGATTTTTTTACGTTTGCTGCACTGCAATTGTTGAAAGCAACAATCGTGGGGTATTAATGAGCTCACGACATAAGTGGTTTATAATGCTACCGTTCCAACATCTTCAATTTGCCTCTAAGTTTCAAGTGGGAGACGAATACACGGCTCGTCCTTGGGGCCAGTCAACTTCCATCACTTTACCTTTATCTTTGAAATCTTCTTCCACCTTTAGGCGCTGAGAACATTGCATCAGCTGTGAGTCGCCTCACAACCGATCTTCGCCGTACTTATGGACCAGCTATCCATCCAGATCCGCATTGGGTAATTTTTTCTTCATCTTTGGATTTTTTTTAAATTCTGCACGTATAGTAGAAAAGCTCTATTGCTGTTGCTTCAAGGTTGCACTTCCTCTGGGAGGCTTGCCGCTGAGAGCACTGTTCCTTCATACATATTTCACTGAGTTCATCGGTGTCATTGGAACTCCTTACGCTGCTACGGGTCGACTTGGTGAGTACAGTGACTTGAATTTCGTTTTTTTTTCAGAAGCTTATTTATCTATTTTCGTATTTTTCCTTCAGGTATGCATTGGAGCAATAGCACGTGCACGGTTCTGATGGGATCCGTCTCACGCCTTCCTGAAGATGGTCAAATTCCCAGAAAAGAGTCATTCAGTATGGGTTAGTTTTTAGTGCGGTCGCTTTTTACAATTTACTCGGAAGCAGGATTATATACCATTTTGGGTAATAGGTTACCCAGTACCGTATTCATAGTTAATCTCTTGGTGCTAGTTTACCCGCAGAAGGATGTCTTCTGGTGTTAAAATCGTTCGAATTGTCTGTTGTTGTTGCGCGTGGCCTACCATCAGTAAAAAATATGGACGTTTGATGGTTAAATAGCTTTTAAATCATCATGTTCTTGGGGGTAACGAGTCCTCATCTCTTTAGAGTTGGTGTATTTTAACCTAGAGAATCACTAGGGCCCAGATTCATGAACGGACGAGCGGTCTCCGAAATCGCGGTGCTGCCAGAACCATACGGCAGAGTTGATGAGAGATTGTGTTTACCACAGGAAGTTTAGGATAAGTAGACAAAGGTGGGCGCCATTCGGGCTATAACACGGGGGTCTATCGGGGGTATACCAATGATGAATCTGGGCCCAGATCTTACTATTCTCGTTATATTTTTATTTCATACGTCATGTAACCGGAAAATTTTCAGGAGGAAACTTCCGTCATGGACAGTTCGAGTCGTACATCTACTCCTTTACTGCTGACACCTATGTGGCTTGTTACGGTGCGTTTACATTTATATAGAATGACTCCTTTAATCGATTACCTTTTCAATTCAACCAATTAATAACTGTTGCCAATCTCACCAATAATTAATTGTAATTGCCAATTAGTAGTTCCAAAAAAATTAACATTTACAGGTCGCGGTGTGATGCCGTTCTCAGGGCTGTGGGTTGCCACAGGATCGCTGGCCACCGGCGAACCGCTCCTATTCGGTCATACGGCTCACACATTCGGTCAAGGCTCAGTTCAGCAGCTAATGCTCGTACTCTCTAACACTTTCAAATACTACAAAGCGAAAGCGACCGGGAAAACTGAGCTCTAAACTGAGGCATACCTGCGCGTGCCTTCGAATTGATCGGATCAAATCTTCTCTCCTACAGACTGCGCTCCGTTTTAGAATCACTTTTGTTGGGCAATTGTTTTCGTTTTCTGCATTTTCTTGTCTGAGTAACCCGCTGAGAAAACCTAAATTTCGTACCCCCCGGCGATAAGTAATCGGTTTTATAATGTTGTTGTGCTTTTGTTTTTAGCGTTGTTTTGTCGCGGAACTCTCATCCCCTCACATCGATCGGTATTAACTGCAACGAGTTAACGATTCCGGGCACCGATAAGGTGCTATCTGGATGAGATCTGTTCGTTTATAATTATTGTGGCGTGTTCTTCTCTTGTCTTGTTTGAGTCGTGCATAATAGAGTTGTTTTTTTTATTCGTCGACAATTTATTCTAGTAAATATTGTAACGTGAATATTGTCCTTCAAAAAGGAGAGTCAACATCACAGGCAAAATTAGTTGGCATGAGATTAGATTCATGAGCTTGAGCCATGCTCTGGGCATACAATTAAATTGAAACTATGTAAAGCTCTGTTCAATATTAATGAGACTTGATGAGATTTGTTAGGAGAAAACACGTTTAAGAATTCCTTCTACCTAAAGCAAGGTATCCCTGCCACAAGGAACAACGGTACACATAGGGTTCTGAGTATACACGAGCTCACCGTTGTCGAGTAATATTACTGAATTTTCAATGCAAAATTTGTCACAGAGGCTAAACAGCCGTCCCCTCTTCCCTTTGAAGGATGTCGTTTTTCATGAGAAATCTAAATGTGTCCTTAAATCCGAGTTCATAGTAATTCTCTATAACATCGAGTGACGGCGGGAATAGCGCTTGGGCGCCTCGGACAATATTTTGAAGATTCACCTGAAAACAAGTAACCGGCTCAAGACTTTCTTATCTATATACGTATAAGGAAAAATACGTTGTAAATCATCAACTTACATTCATGATTTGATTCGATACAGTCATTTTCCAGTCGAAATAGTTTTCGTCAAGTGGAGAAATCTCAGCGAAACCAGAAAACGGGGATATGGTTATTGTGCGAATGTCATCAAAATCTGGGAGGTTGTTAGTGTAGCCGCCGTCGAAGCAGGACTGAAACAGAACAGGTTGAGATGGCAATCTTGGCAAAAAGCCAAACACTTAAAGGTAAAATATAAAGGTGTCGGTGTTGATCAGTCCACGAAGGACGCGCCAGCCGCTATACAAAATCATTTTATTTATTTATTTATTTATTTACTTATTTATTTAGGACGTGTTAAACTCAATACATGTGATGAACATAACAGAGCGCAATTCTTTACCTTCCCAGACAAGTCTGGTACCAATTTACCCTACCCTAGAGGGATGGAGGGCTTGGTTAACTAGGGCGGAGATCGATCACTAACCGTGCGTGGGTCAGTAGCGCCTTTTACCACTGCGTCGCGCATAAGTTATTTACAACCCTGTGGTGATCAATAAATACTTATAAATCAACAAAAAACCAAGCTTAAGACTGAAATTCTCTAAAAAAAGAGCGATAGCGAACTCACGAAGCCGTCAACCACAGGAGCTTCACCGGCGTAGCCCGATGAATACAAGGGAATGTAGCAACTTGCCAGCAAACACTGAATCAAATGCTCTCGACTCGAATACCGAGAAACCATATAGTTTGTTCTTTCCTAAAGATAGTTATTTACAGCAAACCTTTGTAAAAATAGGCATAGGAAAATCATTGCAAACCTTTTGTTTAGTCAATGAAATGAATAGCCTCCCCTGTGCTGGTGAGATATCAATGGGCAAGAAAGTGTCAACAATCTACAAGAAAAACTATAGGATCTCTCAGAGATAAAATTCATCACAATTTTGAAAGATAGCCGACTGAAAACAGCTCACCTTTATCAATTTCTCATTTAAACAGTAACCAGGAGTAAGAGCACCGAAGCGTAACGTACTCAGTTCGTCACCTAATTCGAAAAGCACTTTGCATGCCCGTTTTGAACTGCAAGAATAAAAGAAATAAAAAGAATGAATACGAAAAATGAGACGCAAAAACAGCAGAGACAACTCACTGCTGAGGAGCGAGTAATAGAAGTGAAGCAACCAAACTGCCGGCCGATGCACCAGAGGTTCTATCCAGACGAGAAATGATATGCTGAAGTAGTATAAAATCAATCAATATATAAAGTAGGTATAAAAGTTCAGCAGCATAAAGTAGGCATCGAATAATCCAAATGTGTCGAATATGGCGAAATCGAAGAATTTCTCTAGTTCAGTCATCTACCCTTCAAGAAAGTCGTTCAAGAAATCTAGTAAATTCATGAACGGACGAGCGGTTTCCGAAACCGCGGCGGAATCAGAAGGCAGAGCCGATGAGAGACTGCGTTTAACATAGGAAGTTTAGGATAAGAAGACAAAGGTTGGCGCCGTTCGCGGTATACCTTGAGGTTTATCGGAGGTTTACCAATGATGAATCCGGGCCCTAGTAACGGGAGTTCTCAGCAAAAACAGGCCCTCTAAAGAACAACAACTTAGGGTAATGCCACATACCGTAGGAGGAAACTACTTCGATTATAGGAAATTAATTGAAAATATCCGAAAAATGCTCACCTGTCCGTTCTTGAGCAAACAGTCAACGGCACCAAAGTGATAAGAGCCAAGAAACCCACAACCGCTGAAGGACACACAAAGGCTGCTCAACGCTGAATGGTTACAGCTTGAATCAAATCATCGGATGGTTTCAAATATCGGAAATGTAAAAAATCACTTTTCAGAGGTAGACGACATATCTGAGGTCGATTGAGGTACATGTCGACGTCTCGAGTCTTCCGCTGCTCTTCACGTTGAAGTTCGTCGTTGTCTTTTGAGACGAGATTGAGGACGCTTACAATCTAGAACACAAAAAAAGTTGAATAAAATAATAAATATAAGTATGTTCTCCGCTAGTTAATTGTTGCATCAGGCTCCACTTACTCTACGAAGTGATCTTCTCCAAGCAACCGGAGTACTTTTGCTTGTAGTTTGCTGCGTAGAACATGAAGAAGGAGGGGAAGGACTGAAATCAGAAAAGACGAGTCGAGAACGCAGCAATATAAAGGTAAGAAACAACGACAGTGAATAGAAATATGTAGAAATATGCTCAATTCATAAAATGACTACTACAAATTCCTAAGAAAAATACGATACAAAACGAAACTAGTCTGTTATTTGCCGCTTTTTGTTTAGCGGTTCACAGACGAGAACTAGTCGAAAGACCTATATATTTAGCACAGTGGTTAGTGCAGTCTGCCGGAAACGAAGAGACGCGGGTTCAATTCCCGTCCGATGTCAGTGTTTTGCGAATAACCTAGCATCTCCAAAAACACGATACTTTTCCTTCCTTTTCGTTAATTCATAGCTGCTGTTCTCTGAGTGATCACATTTATTATACGTCACTCAGTCATGTTTAATGTTTTGTTTGTTTCACGCTCATGGCGCGTCCTTGTACGCATAATAAATAAATAAATAAATAAATAAATAAATATTTAGACAATGGGTAGCAAGAAAGGTTTGAGAGAAGGGTAAATTGTACACACCTAGAACTTCGCGGAGTTGTTGCACAGGAAAGACACTGCTCTCTGAGATCGTTTTGACTTTCTACGCGCTGAAGAACAACCTCTTTTACAAAAACACAACTAGGTACAGGATAACTGGAAAGGTTGTTAGCACCTCAGCTTTTTCAAGTGCCTCTTCAGCAGATCCTTGTCGTTGTTCGTCGACAGCTTTAGAATTTGATGCTGCATCAAGTTTTCTAAAAATAATCACCCCAATTTGAAAATTGAGATTGACGCAGTTGAAAGAATTTCAAACATTGTTATTGTTTTATTGTCTCAAACGAACCTGTATGCTTTTTGAAAGAAACGACGGAGAGGGAATGTAGCTAGCTAGACCGAAAATTCCAAGGAAAAAACAAAGAGGAACAAAGCAGTCTCAGAGGTTCTCAACCATGATCCTAATACCCACATGAGAACAGCGATTCATAATTTGCCCTCAGGCTATATTTATACCTACAGAAGGAAATGGATGTGGTCGGAACAGAAATAGAAAAGAAATGGAACCAGCTTCAGGGTAAGCCTTTCAGAGGTTCTACCCACATTTTTGGTTTCAAGACACCATCCCACCCACTTTTCTTAAAAACTCACTTCTAAAACTTTCTAAATTTCGCTCAATTCATGCCAATTTCATCCAAATATTACTCTCCCAAACTCTTATAAGGTAAAATGAATTGTTTGATTAAATAAACCCACAAGTCAGATCCGGCGCGTGGTGACGGAGACCGTGACTCGGTCCTCTGCTCACCTGCTGGGTTTCTTTCCTGAAATTCAGTAATCAAATGCCACTTATTTGATAAATTTGTCAAATTTAACCACCACAACAATTTCGACAACAATCTGCGACAACATCCGCAACAATATCACCTCACAACATATCTCAGCCCCATCAAACACCGGAAAACATTACCGTATATCCTGGCATAGGACGTCGGCCAGCTAACAACCCATGATGCAACTGCAAATGGCTACAACTAACCCTACTAGGGCTTAAATATGGAATGGATATCGTTTTCACAGCTGTTCATTGATAAATATCGGTGAATGCGCGCAGTCGCGCTGCGTGCGCTGCGGTAGAGCGCGGTAATGCACCTATACATTGTTCTCCGCCAGTGTGGAAGCTAGGGTAGCCGAACCCGTCGAGATTCGGTTACCCTAGCTTCCTTAGTTATGGGTATAGAGTACTATTAGGTGAATACTAAGTTGGGTATATGAATAGCAGAACATCTTCCAGAAGGTGCTATTGGCTTGAACCCTTGAAGGAAATATAAAGACCTCCAAAGTGTTTCCTCTTTGAAGTCATCTACCGACGTGTAACAGCTTTTGAGCTCTATATGTGTGTTCTTCGCGGCCCGCGTGGTTCAGTGGTAAGAAGCGCTGCTGACACCCGCACAGTCGAGCGATCGATCCCGGCACGGGCTAACCAAGCCTTCCATCTCACTGGGATCGGGTAACATCGAAGCACACTTGTCTGGGAAGGTAAAGACACTGATCTGGTATAGCGGCTGGCCCCACAGGGCATATTGTACAGGCCAAATACGCATTCACCATGCCTCTACGGCTTGAATGGAACACGAATGCGGCGGCGCGTCCTCAGGGACTGATCAACGCCGGCACCTTTACCTTTTACCTTTACATCTGTGCTCTAACAAGTGTTTACCGATACTCAACCATTTACCCAGACGCGTGCTCTAGCTACTTCACGTACTAACAAGACTAACATCGAACAACAGCTATAGCGGTGGAAAAGGCTTCTGAGTGCGATAAGTCGAAACCGTCCTACCGTCCGACAGAAGAAATATACCCATGCAACAACTTATATCTGTTTTTTAGAGTTTAAGCTCTTCTGAGAGTAAATTTGAATAAAGGATTTTGCGGAACGATTCTCATGGGAGAGAATCCCATTATCCTTTGGTGGATGGCACAGCCTCCTGGATCTTTCCGTTACCTACCTAGATCGCTGACTTTTCCTGAAGATAAGGATAATTATCACAAGCTGCTTCTAAAGTAAGTTCGCGGAATTCTTCGTCAAATCCCTGAACGATCGATTCGATGTTCTTCGTGTTCCTCGAACGAGCAGAACCCACTGGTCTAACATGGCACGCGACAGGGACGAATGGAGACGTTACTGGCGCCCGCTCGAGCAAATCGATGATCAACGGGACGACAGGTGATACAGGTGATACAGGTGATCATCTAGGATGCTGTTTGAAGATCAGAGGTCATAATCTTTGCCTGGGGGCTCCCATCGTGTTCTTTTACCGTCTTCGTCACCCCTCAGACGCTCTACAGGGTGCGGCAAAAGTCCTTCAACACAGATACTTGGCCGACTAAACGGCAGATCTCAGGCAAATGAGATGAAATTCATGACATTTATTGCCTTTGACCACACACATATAAAGTTTCGAAATGACCTCCTTTCGCAGGAATACAGGCCCTAAGTCTCTTGGGATTGCGTCTACGGCGCCACGCACGACATCTTCATCAATTTCCTCCCAGGCTTTCTTCGAAGCTTCATTAAGAGAATCAGTGCTCGCGTGGGATGTTGCACAGGCTTTGTTCTTCAATATGGACCAGATTGAATACTCCGTCGGATTAGGGTCCGGGCTATTCGGTGGCCACTCTTTTGCTGAGATGAAATCAGGAAATTTGTCGGCACACCACTTCTATACGACTTCGCCACTATGGTCAGGTGCAGAGTACTGCTGATAGATCCGAGTGGTGTTTTCCAAGAACAGAGAAGCCCACGGAAGAACTTCTTCCTTGAAAACGTCTTCCAGGACTTGTGGGTGTCGATTTTCCTGAACGAGTCGGTGAACCTGCATGCCTCCGTAGACTCGTACCTCAAAAGACTTAGGGCCTGTATTCGTGCGACAGGAGGTCATTTCAAAACTTAGATGCTTTGTTATATGTGTGTGGTCAGAGGCAATGAATGCTATAAATTTCATCTCATTTGCCTGAGATCTGCCGTTTAGACGGTCAAGTATCTGTGTTGCAGGACTTTTGCCGCACCCTGTATGTGTGACTTACAAGGACTGAGGTATCTGGCCACGTCTCGGCTGGGTAACCCCGAGCGGATAGAACTATTGAGTAATACTAATGAGCGTGGAGGTCAGAATACAGGAGTTGATCGGTGGTGTCCTTGAGAGACCCCGATGGGCTGACCACCCAGATCTCCTTCTTCTGATGACCTCCTCCTTTATGTTGCTGTCCATGGCCATAGATCTTCCCAGGCCGTTGGAGAACAGGCTACGCTGCGCGAAATATCTGGTGACCTTTGCTCGGTATCGTCGAACGATGCTGCTCTCCGCGACTGAATTGGCAGCAATTTTCTCCTGGTTCGGTCGCTTTTTCGGAGACCATCGTCGAATAATTGACTGTATCAGCATTCGATGGCCGTTGCGCACCGATTTCGTGCCACAGAACTTTTGTATTTGTCATTGAATGTTTCTAGTCTCTTGCGTTTAGGTATATGCATCTTGATGGAATTTAAATTTTAGTTCCAAGCTCTAACCCAAACCTATAAACTCTTATGCCGCTTTTGGCGATCGAGCGTCTGATCCTTACCTAAGCAAGAGGCGCTACTGCTGTAGGAGGCGCAACTGACATCCCGCGGTCTAGCGATCGATCCCAGGCCGAGCTAACCAAGCCCTCTATGCCCACGGGGTCGGGTATATTTCTACAAAGGGGTCGGGTAAATTTCTACAAAGGTAATGACACAGTCTTAGCATAGCGGATGGCCCTCCAAGGCCAAATACGCATTCACCATGCACCTGCGATTCTGAATGAAAGATGGATGCGTGGCGCGTCCATAGGAGCTGATCAACGCCGATATTATAACTTTATGTACACTTTTGTCAATGTGTGGGCAACATACGCATTCATCATGCCTTTACAATACTTTATTTTATTTATTTTTCATTTCAAATGCAGCAAAGTACGCACAACACTAAAAAAACAAGAAAAAAACAAATGGGAAACATATGTAGAATTACTGACATTAGTGCATGTACGACGACAACAAAATCAACTAAAGAAACAGGGAAAATAAAATAAAATAAAAATAAATGAATGGAACACTAATGCATGGCGCGTTCTTAGGGGCTCATCACTCACCGACCGGTCTACCTTTTACACAAGCCGGTTTCTTATTATACCTGTTGTATGTTCATAGCCCTCGGGGTTAAGACGATTCGACTTGAGAGAATTTCTAGTTCTAAGGTCTTTTTGGTCGCAAAGTCCAATGGCGTCATCACCGGGGGCGCGTGCACTTCGACACGGGACCGAGAGACAACAGAACCTGATTGTCTCCAACTACATCAGTCGGTAGGCAAACCAGTTCATGGCGCACTCCATGACCGTATCATTTACGCGACCGAGGGCGGCACTACGACACGACGTTTTAATGACGGATGATCGCGGCTTTACAGTAATACTGGATCGGGAGCGAAAACGATCCCGGGAACTAGATGGGGTTAAATTCCATAATTCCGCCACAAAACTAGAAAAGTAGCATCCAGCATTGGGTTAATCCACGGCTCAACGGGGGCACTTTGGGATAATACCCTCGACCGGTCCTAGTGGAGACCTATGAGTTCCTTGACCTAGTTGTAGTAAAATTTCCAGAATGTTCTAAGTTTCAAGAAATTAAGCGTTTTAGAGCTATGGTTGAAAGAGCTTTACTCGAGCATTAGGGATATGGGAGGTTAAATCAACGGTGCAGTCATCCTTCGCGATATTTGTTTGTAAAATCAAGAGCCGTTTGTCTGTTGTAATTATAAATAACCTACTCTTAATGTTTCATAAATTTGTTATGTTTGATGTTGCAATTATCCCACGACTGTCTCAAATGGTCGTAATAAATTATTACTATTATTATAAATAAATCATGCCTAAAGATCTCACCTTCCAACCATCTTTTTCATCAGCATCACCTCACTCGACCATTTTGACAGAACATAACTCTTTCTCTGCTTTCAGCCCCTAAATACTCGAATAAGGAGAGAGAATCGAAAGAAATACAACAATACTGTATTTCGGCATTAAATAGTGGTGTATTTTTTTCGATAAAGATTTTCCAAGAGGTGATGGCTGAGGGAAAGTGGAGGTAGAAGAACGAGAAAGAGCTAGATGAGGGAGAAAATAAAAAACCACAGCAGAGGAACAAATCTGGTTGGTTTTTGAATTTGGAGGAAAATAGTAGGAGGTGTCCAATAATAATAATAATAGCTATAATGGTAACAATAGTAATAGTTGTGAAATAATAATACAATTAGCTCGCCCTTTCATGGCGTAATAAAAATAAATAAATAAATATGTGTACGGGAAGCTAGCTAGCAGCTTAATCGTTCTTTCACTTCATCAACTTTAAAATTTTATCTATTTGTGTTGGCAGTAAATTGTGAATTGCAATCGCAGAACTGAATTTTGTTCACCGACCTACTTTTCTGGATTAAGAAGCCCTGAGGCGATGTGGGTAAGTTGAAATATCAGACTGAAATATCACTTGACGAAGAGAGTGAAAGACAGAAAAAATAGGAAAATCCCCTGTTTGACGGTTTGTGAATTCAGGAATTGTTAGGTAGAATTTCAGTTCTCCGCCGAATATTCCTGTAGAAATGAATTTAAATTTAGAATTCAGAGCAGAGAGACCTAAAGTCGTAGAATATTCAACATTTCGTCGGGTTACCTATCGGAAGGGTTTGCCTCTGGAATGGTTCCATCGTTTGCGTAGCGTAATCTCCAGAATTCCACTCCCTCAAGCAATGCCAGTTATCTGGCCGGGGGTAACAAAGACCCGGTGGTTTGATTGTTGTCGGTTTGTGTTTGTTTATCGTAAACCCAACGCCTTTATAAAGATCGCCGATGGGTCAATGGCCGGAACCGCGACATTCCTCGAGGCGATTTTATTGCCTTTCGTGCTTCACTGTTCATTGTCCTATACTTACTGATTTCTGCATCAGCTCTAGAACATTCTTGGCGATTGTAGTAGGCCACCAGGTATAAAGGTGAGTATATAGGAGCCTTCGCATCGAATTCTTTACCGGCCCGTCTGCAGTTACCCCACTTTCTGTGACCTGGGGTTTGACCTTACCATTCATGCCGCCTATATCGACTTAGCAGACCGAACAGCAATTACCCTAACCCATAGCCACCCTGCTGGACTTCTTCGACTTTCTTTTTTCCGCTTTATACCATTACCTATTAGTTGAACAGTATACCAAAACCACTGGTTCTGCGATTTTGTAAGGGACTGAACCATAGAAGGAATTCGACTTCATTTTTTCATTTTCTTTTGTTTTCGTATTCACCTTTATCAGCTCCAATCTACCGCTTAACCCTTTGTTCACGTGGAAGATATTTTCCGTTCATCCGCGGTTTCCTTGGCGTTTACGAAGATTTTTGTCTTTCCTCTTTTTTCTTAGCTTTCTCATACTTTTCTTTCTCTTTTTCTTATTGTTTCCTACAATAACTAATGCCTCAGTCAATTCCTAGTCTGATTTCTGGAGGTGCCTGATCATATATTTAGCAATAAACTTAAATGTTTGTCTCCTTTAGGATAAATACAACTCGACCATTTCCAGATCACCCTAGGCCATCAAAAAGTTGAATTTGCAAAAAAAAATCTAAGATTGCCCGGTCGGTCTGGCATTTTACCTGGGGCAGAAACGATATAACAATTTACTCCCATAGCGGTGGCATCTCAGCGAAGTTTTCTCTGTGACAAAATGTTGCGCAAATTATTCAAATTATACACTTAAATTATGCAAATATTGAATGATATCAAAACACCTAGAATTATATTGGACTTCGGCCGATTTCTAAAAATAGAGCGGCAGCAAACCGGTGTGGAAATGCGTGGGCGGAAATGCGAACAAGAACGAGGCAACTGGATCCATATCAGAACAATTCGCTCTTATCAGCTAATCATTCGTTTTCGTTTTTCTGAACCAAATTTTTCACCAAATCCTATGAATTTTTAGACTGCCTAACCAGAGGTTACATCCACATTAAACCACAGAAATCAAGAAGAAATTAAGAAAATAGTAAAATTTGCCTCCTCTTCTGAATGAATGACGATGTTAGAAACATAGGATTAACTGTAGGAGCTTTCAGTTGACCGCTCTGATGTGAAATCGAGCAGGCGAATTTTACTATTTTCTTTATATTTTCGTTGGAAAACTTTTATTTTTTTAATTTCTGTATGATACATGCTTTTATGTAATCCTATATAATTAGGCGATTTTCCGGTCGAGGAGTCACGTGTGCATTGATAAGCTGTAAATCACTCGTCGCTCGTCGGTCCGGTTTTAAAATCAACTCGAACAATCCTGGTCGAGGCCGCAGGCCGACGAGACTCATATAAAGCGACCAAATTCAAACCAAACTGCTCATTTTGTTCTTGGTTTTTGTAGAGAAAGATAATCGGTATTTTTTCGAGTTTTCCTTAAGCTCAGGTGTTGAACCACCTTCCTTAGCTGTAACTCTCTTGAAAGTTTTCTCGGAGATTCTTGTGCTATCCTTCACCTACCAAACAGATCTTTGGAGCGGTACTCTACTTTCAGCTGGAGAATTTTGCTAGTAATGACGTAGGTTCGGTAGAAATACATGATTTACCGATGGTGTATAGTTCATCACGAAAAGTGAGACTCAGGCGAGGCTCGAACCATCGTCTAACGCATACCAGGAAATCTGAAATGCTAAATCGCTACATTACCCTCTCTTCCTGGACTCTAACAGCAAAAGCTCTCCAAAGCCTCGCAAACCAAAGAAGATGGTGTTCAAAAGTAAACGTATTGGACGACCTTCAAGGTCCAGAAATCCGGCAAAAATCGGTCAATTGGGTAAAAACCAGGCGCGCGTGGTACAGTTGTAAAAGGCGCTACTGACATCCTACGGTCGAGCGATCGATCCCGGACCGAGCTAATCAGGCCATCCATGCCTCCGAGGTCGAGTAAATTGGTACCAGACTTCTCTGGTTATGTAAAGACACTAACTTGGTATTGCAGCTGGCCCCCGCAAATCATGGTATAGGCTAAATACGCGTTCACCATGCCTCTACGATTCCGAATGGAACACGAATGCGTGGCGGATCCTTAGGGGACAGATCAGCGCCGACTTCTTTACCTCTACCTTTTATTGGTACAAACCCCTGAGAATTTCATGAATTGGTTCCTGTTCTCTCTATAAGGCGCTAAAAAACAATGCAAACCCTTCTCTGGAGCTCTTGGCCACTTCAGACATTTATTTACTTATTCAATATTTATTTACTTTAATACGCTCTAAGGCGTATCACACCAAACCGAAAAGAAAAAACAAAACTCAAAGAAAAAACTCAGCCTAAGAAAAGGAAAGAACCGCAAATCTCAACAGCATGACATTTTGCTAAGGGCGCTCTTCTGAATTGAACTGAATTGAAAACTCAAGCCATCAGTTGCCCTTTTAATCCACTTCACAGCCTCGTTCCTCTTGTGCCCTTTTACCAGACGTCGGATCCGTTCCTCCGCTGGCCGCTTACCGCCTACGGGGCCAAAGTCTGAACGTCCAAAATCTGTAGAAACGGGATGGGGCGCAGCAGCATGATGTGGGCAAAGTCTGCTGCCGTTGCCCTTCGTCGTTCCAGTTCCTGTCGTCGTCGTCGTCGTCGTTCATCCTCCTCTTCGCCGCATTCATCCCGTTCTTCATCGCGATCTCTGTCCTGTCTTATACTCATTTCAAAGTCGCTGTAAAAAAGGATCTAAAGCCGTCGTTCTTTCTGATCCCACCACGTTAGTCTCAGGCTGATGTCGAACTGTAATTGTGAGGAATGAAGAGGTGCCTCTAATCAAACCAGAATATGTGATGTTCGGAACCCATAGGCCATTTTTTGTGACGTTTGGTGGCCCCTCCTATGGATTTTTCACGGATTTTCCTTTCTAGATGTCTGACATGAGAGAAATTGCGCAGAGAACTCGATATAGACGCGATTTCTCTTCTGACAGCATTCTTTGAAAGCTATCGTGTCTGCGCTAGACTGTTCTCCATTCTTTACGTATGTGGCGTAATACCGTCGTTGGAAAGTTCAGAGGAAAATTCGAAATATTAAAAGTTAGGGCCCTCCTGGCGCAGTGGTAAGAGGCGCTACTGACACTTGCACGGTGGAGCGATCGATCCCGGCCCGGGTTAACCGAGCCTTCCAACCCTTCGGGTCATGTCTGGGAATGTGAAGACACTGACTTGGTATAGCGGGTTGTCCCCGCAAGTTATTGTACAGGCCAAATACGCATTTATGAGGACTCTACGATGTTGAATCGGACACGAATGCATGGCGCGTCCTTAGGCGACTGATCAACGCCGATACCTTTACCTTTATCTTATTAAGAAGTAGGTCATTGTGAACCCTTTAGGGGCTCCAGCTTTGAGACCTGAACGCAGTACTCGGAGTTAGCGACTTACCGGACTGGCTCACCTAAAGCCAAGCGATCCTGACGTTTCTGAGAAGATGCAGAAAGAAACCTACTATCATGGTGATAGTTACTATAAGATATTATTATTATAGTGATAGTCACTAGATATTATAGTGGTATACTTTCTAACAGAGAAAATCATCATCTTTCAAATGGTTTATCACGTTTTATTTAGGCCACTGATACTGAGCAGAAAAAAACGCTGTCAATGAGATAATTTTTCACTTTTCGCTTTTCACTTTACTAGCCAAAAGCAATGACATTCAGAGTGATCACAAATTTCAAGTACATTTCTTTTAAGAGCAAATAATTCTCTTTTAAATGCTGTGTCACACTCTGAAAATGCTTTCGAACTCAACTTACAACAGTCGTTTGAAGAAGCGGCGAAAATTTTGGCATGCTGCTGTGGCGAACGAGGTTCGTACGATGGATCAAAGTTCTTATTTATCGCAATTCATTTCAAATGACATAAGGCTGACCTCGGCAAACAGTATAAGGCAGATGAAGCGTTAGTACGTTATCATGGAATGTGATTTTCAAGACGATTTCAGTGATAAGCAGGGATAAAACTATCAGCAACCACCATCACCATCAATCGTTCGAAAAATGAATTGACATCCATCCATCCATCCAAACATCCACCCATTAATCCATATAAACAACTGGATTTCGCTTATTATATAGTAAGGATAGTTAGTAGCAATAATTCTCGCGAGGCAGGTGAACATAACTCTAAAAGCATTACTAGTAAAAGGTAAAGGTAAAGGTGCCGGCGTTGATCAGTCTCCTGAGGACGCGCTGCCGCATTTGTTTTCCATTCAAGTCGTGGAGCCGTGATGAATGCGT
The DNA here is from genome assembly GCA_030553155.1 of Nippostrongylus brasiliensis. NCBI lineage: Eukaryota > Metazoa > Nematoda > Chromadorea > Rhabditida > Heligmosomidae > Nippostrongylus > Nippostrongylus brasiliensis. Next base: position 4,293,968 of record CP130733.1, read on the forward strand.
ATTTGGCCTATACAGTGACCAGCGGGGGCCAGCCGCTATACCAGGTCAGTGTCTTTACCTTCCCAACCGAGTCTGTTACCAATTTACCTGACCCCGGAAGGATGGAAGGCTTGGTTAGCCCGGGCCGGGATCGATCGTGCGGGTGTCTGCAGCGCCTCTTACCACTGCACCACGCGGGCCCTGTATACTAGTAGTAAAAGTATTACTAGTTAAGTCGTACAATCTGTCGTTGTAAGACTAATTTACCGAAGGCCATAGTACGTGCTTCGTGCGTGTAAAGTGATCGGTCAGCGGTGTTCTGTGAAACAAGAAGCTGAATTGGCCAGCACCTGATGTGCCGCATTCCATTCAGAGCGAACTCGGTCAGGAAACGAACCCGCAGTAATGTTTTCGCCGATGTTGCAACACGAATCGCTCGCTCATCGGTCGCCTATAAAACTGCCTTGGCCTGTAAACCGCTGTAATCGTACTCCATTTTTTCTAAAAACCACTTTTTATCAACTGTGCTTTTTTGCCGGTTCGCTTTACAATAACTAGAAAACCACATTGGACCAATTCAGTAATATCAAATAATCTCATTTCTAAAAGAAAAAAAACCGTTAAACGGCTCCCCAAGGGTGGCAGCCTTCGTGTCCATTACATCATTAGTCCGCTTCGAACCTTTTTGTCTCACTTCGAAAGTCTTGCACATAGGACTACGTTTCTAGGACATTAAGCTTTATTGTTCCTTGCGTATAGCTGCCTGGAGGGGCTGTATATATTAAAAGCCAATTGGCCATTTTTAGACTTTTTTCTTTCAATAATGCTTCATAAGGTTGCAAATGTTTTCTGTAAATTTTGCTTCTTCTAGCCCTCCGATGACCATCTCGACTCCCGAGTGTTGGGTTAATTAGGGTTAGTTGCAGGACGAGCCTAGGGCGTTTATTTCTTTCCATCGGAAAATTTGAAAAATTTGAATTGATAAAATATTTTTCTTAAATTCTATCTGTGTAGTGTTTTCTGTTAGGTTTCTGAGCTGTTTTGTGTTGGAGCTTGATTTTTTATAGTCATGTTTCTGTTTGGTTTTGTTTTTTTGGCGCGTTCTTGGACTAAGTTAAACAAATAAATAAATTTCAAAAGATAGAATCGCGCCTTGCGGTTTTCTCTGGACTTTTTAATTCCACTTACAGTACCGGTCAAAAAGAGATGTCACTTTTCGTTTTCATGCACAAATAGTTCAAATCGAAAAGAACCTGATACCAATCGATAGTTCTGACCACTCTATTTAAAAATGTGTCGAAACGTACCGGTGTTGCGAATTCTGTTTTTTTTCAAAATATTTTATAGTTATTTTCGTATGCTATTTTGAACGAAAATATCTCAAAAATCTCTGAGCGTAGATAACAATTACATGCAAAGCAAGAAGAACTGTTGCTCGTTGGAGGCGGAAAAGGAAGCCGTTCACCGACTGCCATATATAGCTTCATAATGGGATTTGTTTGAATAATTGTTGTTTGAGTCAACGGTGCATCTATCGATCATCACGAAACAGGAGAGTTCTGCTGTCTATTCAGCGGTGCAATCGTTTATTGTGATTTTATTTAATAACCATATGATTTTTCAAGTTACGGTCGACATTTTCTCACTTTCTCTTCACTCCAATGCCCTACTCACTCTCATCTTCTTCCTGTCTTTTCCATGCTTTTCACTTATGAAATTCCTTCACTTAAAATATCATGCATTTACTTCTGCGATCCCCGTCCGTGTTTACCTAGCTTTCCGTCCCTCCTAGGCCCAGATTCATGAACAGACGAGCGGTCTCCGAATCTCCGTCGGAGATAAACCCGCTCGACACCGCGAGGTCTTCCATACTCTGTTTCATCGTGAGGTGTGATAGACCCGCGATAAACCCCGATTAAACCCAGGCGCGCGTTCACGAATCTCGGTTTGCGTGCCGTTCGGGGTATATCTCGGAGGTGTTTACCAATGATGAATCTCATGCTCGTCATGCTTTTAACATTCTTAATATTTATCGGCGGCACGTCCTTAGAGGACTGATCAACGTCGATACCTTTACCTTTTACACTTCGTTTTCCGTTGACATTTACCCAAAAAACCCTAGCAGATGATGTTCCATTTTATTGTGCCATTTCTCCCCTTCTTTTTGTCCACCTGTTGGTGATGTCGCCATCCCGACTGTTTTTGTTTTAGCCGTGTTGTTCAGGCAACTCACTAAAGACCACAATAGTCGTTTGTTCGACTAGGCGATGGCGCGAGCGCTCGTCATTGTCGAATGATGATGGATGAGCTTGAGACGTTCCTATCAGACTGACACATTCAGCCGTTCTTATATCAGTAAAACTCATCATTTAATCAGTTCTACACACCTCCACCTTCCATCTACTCACTTTCATTTGAAATTTTTGCACCGGTTGCCTAATCTTCGACTCTTTAAGGCCCTTGTTATACGTTCGCTCACCCCCCAGCGTAACTCGTCCATTCAGTATCAGACACCGTGCGGCCAGACACGTTTGTACGACTTCACCACGCCAGCGTCACCATGATAACTCGTATAAACGTGTCTGCCCCACGGTGTCTGATACTGAATGGACGAGTTACGCTGGGGGGTGAGCGAACGTATAACAAGGGCCTTAAAGAAGTTCCATTTGGTCCCGTTTATTCACATCAAGATTTGTCGGCTAATCCCAGTCCTTCCTGTCACAATTTGACGACTTTGGCTAATCCAGGTTCAGCTGGACTTTCACTGGGAATGTGATGACTATTATTATTCTTCCGACTCTTCCGCACTGGAAAGTGGCGTTATTGACACCCGCATGGTCCAGCGATCGATCCCCGCCCGGGCCAACCGAGCCTTCCATCCCTTCGTGGTCGGTAAATTGGTACCAGACCTTTCTGGGGAGGTAGGAACACTGATCTGGTATAGCGACTGGTCCCCAAGTCCTTGCATAGGCCGAATACGCATTCACCGTGCCTCTACGATTCTATCTACAAGATAAATGCGTGGCGCGTCCTTAGGGGAGTGATCAACCATCTTTTTACTAGGCGGCTAGTGGTCAGTCATTTTGTGCCGACCTTGCAGGGTATGTTGTCCTGCTTCTCCATCCTCGCTTATACCCAGGAAATTGCTCGCAGTTTGGCCGAAAAACCTGCCTTTCATGGGTATCCTACTTGTAGACGATGTTGACACTCTTTTTTGTACGAAAACACTTCACCACCTTGGTTGTCTAGGGTTTTCCTATTATGTCGAGGTAAATGTGTACCCCACTCGACGAATTTCCAGTTGCCCCACGACGGCACCGGATTAGGTACGTTTCTGGCCTTAACTAGGAACTTAGATGTCAAAAACACCACGAACTCCTATGGATTATAGTGTTTTTGGCGGCAAGGGAGAAAAACTTTTGAAAGATCTCCGAACAAAAAGAGAAGTTCGAAAAAACGAAAAAAACTAAGAAAAAGAGAGAGTTCTTCGACCGGAAAAGGGCAACGGTCAGGTCATAGGTTTACCTAACAAATAAAAATTACCCCGGTTATTATCACACCGACAAAAGGACTACGAGAGACTACAAACATCGGTTTAAATTAGAATCGAAAATTGCTCAGTTTACCGAAAACTTCTTCTTATTTAACCAGACCACATAGACTTTGGGTAACTGTTTTTGTTATACGTCCATCTCTGGTTGAGGAACAATTTTGGAAAGATTTTTAGTGATAACTGTTTCGTAAAACGTACCCAGCTGTATAGGATGTCATCGGATGCCCTTGGTTGCAGTGTTGACACTTGAAGGGCGGTCATTAAAGGTTGAGTAAAGACTATACCCACATCATAGTGTCTACATTCCTAACATTATTATCACAAACCGAAAACTATCAAGCGTTATCAGATCAGGCGGAGGAGTCAATTCGTACTTGTCGGGCTATTTTTGTTGTGACGTTCGCTCGAAATAAAAGGCTGTTGAGAACTCGTCATCGGTCTGTCAATCATGAGTTTATAACCTTTGATAGTGTTTCGACCAGTGCTCTAAGTTTTTGAGGTATTGTTGCGGCGACCACCCATGATCAGCTGATCTGAGCCGCGACCCACCAGCTAGAGCGTAGCCGGTGGTCGCAAGAACATTGTAGAAGATTCTAACCCCGCCTCCACGGGGTATAAAAGGACTTGTTGTTTGTTGTTTATTCACATTGCATTGGTTCTTCTAATAAAGGCTATTCCTACTCGTCTTCCCGACTCCACTACATCTGGCGATCAGGTGGACGACATCATCATCGCGGGTAGGACCATAGACGAACACAACGCTCGCGTGGAAGCGGTCTTTCGCAGAATCCACGACTATGGATTCCGGGTTCGTCTCGAAAAGTGCTCCTTCTTGCAAACCACGATCAACTACCTTGGATTCGTCATCGATGCTGAAGGACGCCGACCTGATACCGCGAAAATCGAGGCAATCAAGAAGATGCCAGCTCCGAAGGACGTCAGCCAGCTACGCGCCTTCCTCGGACTTGTCAACTTCTACGGAAATTTCGTTAGAGATCTGCACAACCTACGTGCTCCGCTAGACGCTCTCACTCGCAAGGATGCCGTCTACTCGTGGACACCGGAGTGTCAATCTTCCTTCGACCTCATCAAGCGCACGCTCAACTCGGATCTTCTCCTCACGCACTTCGACCCCAGTCTCCCTATTATCGTCGCCGCCGACGCTTCAAACCATGGGCTCGGAGCAGTCCTGACACATCGCTTCCCGAACGGATCCGAGAAGGCCATCTACCATGCGAGCCGTGCCCTGACACCTACACAGAAGAAATACAGCCAGATCGAGAAGGAAGCTCTCGCCCTAATCTTCGCCGTGCAGAAGTTTCACCGATTTGTTCACGGGCGTCATTTCACGTTGAAGACGGACCACAAGCCCCTCGTTTCCATTTTCGGAAGCAAGAAAGGCGTGCCCGTATACAGTGCCAACAGACTACAGCGATGGGCCACTATACTGCTGAACTACAACTTCAGCATAGAATACGTCAACACGAAGGACTTTGGACAAGCTGATGCGCTTTCCCGCCTTCTACTGTCAAACCAGTCGGAACCAGAAGATCGTGTGATCGCTGCCGTCGACGCTGACGTCACCGCCGAACTGATGGACAACTGTCGCCATCTACCGATCTCCTTCAAGACCATCCGAACCATGACCTCTGCGGACACCCTCCTAGCAAAAGTGATGAACTACACTCGTTCCGGATGCTGGCCCAAAATCGACCGCAGTTCACCATTATGGCACTACTTCAACCGCCGAGATTCGCTGTCAATCGCGGAAGACTGCCTCCTCACTGCCAACCGAATCGTCATTCCGAAGCCGCTTCAACGACGTGTACTCGCCTCCCTTCACAAGGCTCACCCAGGCCAAACACGGATGAAAATGCTGTCCCGAAGCTACGTCTACTGGCCGACGTTGGATGCAGACATCGAACACCTCGTCAGGAATTGCTCCAGCTGTGCTTCAGCCGCCAAGAATCCTGTCAAAGCAGAGTTGCATTCCTGGCCGAAGCCGACTGCGCCGTGGACGCGAGTTCACGCAGATTTCGCTGGACCGCTCGACGGAACGAACTACCTGATCGTCGTGGACGCCTACTCGAAGTGGCCCGAGATCGTCCACATGAGCTCGACCTCCACGTCTGCCACACTCTCTGCAATAAAGAAACTCTTCGCACAGTTCGGGAATCCGCAGACACTGGTGACAGACAATGGCACCCAGTTCACCTCCAGAACGTTCACGCACTTCTGCCGCGCACGAGGAATCACACATATTCGCTCTCCTCCATTCCACCCGCAGAGCAATGGCCAAGCAGAACGCTTTGTGGACACGTTCAAACGAGGACTCGCCAAATTGAAAGGGGAGGAGCCGACCGTAGACGCGCTCCAGACTTTCCTGATGGCCTACCGCTCGACTCCTTGCCCGTCTGGGCCAAATCACCTGTCGCCAGCCGAAAATTTCCTAGGACGACGACTACGCACCGAACTCGACTTGTTGCTGCCCTCCAAAGACAACAGTGCCGGAAAACGGGATGTCAAGATGGAGCTCCAATTCAATCGACACCATGGTGCCTGTCATCGCAACTTCGCCGTCAATGATGCGGTTTTCGCCAAGGACTACCGGGGACCAAAAAGCACCTGGACACCTGGTACCATCGTGCGACGTCTCGGGAATGTCTCCTATTTAGTAAGGTGTGGGGACCTGTTTTGGACTCGCCACGTCAACCAGCTGAAGCCGCGCGACAGCCTGCCGATAGCGACCCAACTACTCGATGTTTTCGACTTGCCGCTTTTCAAGCCTGGGACAACTGCCAAGGACAACTCCCCAGTTGCAGAAGGACGTTCTTTGCCGCACCCGCCGACTGAGCCACCACGACGATCCACACGCAACCGCAGACCACCACCTCGCCTCTCCGTGGATCCTAAGAAGAAGACATACTGTTGTTTTGGAATAAAAAGGGGAGGTGTTGCGGCGACCACCCATGATCAGCTGATCTGAGCCGCGACCCACCAGCTAGAGCGTAGCCGGTGGTCGCAAGAACATTGTAGAAGATTCTAACCCCGCCTCCACGGGGTATAAAAGGACTTGTTGTTTGTTGTTTATTCACATTGCATTGGTTCTTCTAATAAAGGCTATTCCTACTCGTCTTCCCGACTCCACTACAGGTATTTAATATTTATTTTATTGTAAGGTCCTGTTCTGGTGGTTCACAGCCTCGAATTCTATTGTATTTGTTCTCCACTAGTTTACAGAGCGACTTATGAGAAACCTGGGCCCAGATTCATGATCGGACTAGCGGTCTCCGACACCCCGTCGGCGATAAACCCGCTTGATACCTCGAGTCTGCAGCCAGTTACGATTCGTGAATGTCGGGGTTTTGGATACCGCGACGGCTTGTTGCGCGAGTGCCGCAATCGCCTTCACTACGGGTCGACGTCCGATCGCCGCAGTGAGAGGAATTACGATACTAGTGCCATAAGCCGTCGAGGTCTCCAAAACCCTGCCTTATCGCCAGCTGGGCCCAGATTCATCATTTGTAAACGCCCGGTTAACACCGAGATATGGCCCGAACGGCGCCCACCATTGTCTAATTATTCTCAATTTCCTGTGTTAAACCCAATCTCTCATCGACTCTGCCGTCTGGGCTCAAATTCACGAACGGACCAGCGGTCTCCGAAACCGCGGCGCAGCCAGAGCCAGACGGCAGAGTCGATGAGAGATTGCGTTTAACATAGGAAGTTTAGGATACGTAGAGAAAGGTGCGCGCCGTTCACAGGCTATATCTCGGGGTTTATCGGGGTTTACCAATGATGAATGTGGGCCCTGGTTCCGGCTGCGCCGCGGTTTCGGAGACCGCTCGTCCGTTCATGAATCTTGGCCCTGAGCTGTGTGTGATATGTTAGCGAAAAACCCTGATTAAACCCCGACGTGCGTTCACGAATCTCAGTTTGTGCGCCATTCGGGGTAAATCTCGGGGTTTATCGGGGGTTTACCAATGATGGATCTGAGCCGGGCTGAAGTTTTTATAGTGGTTTCTCTGCGGTTCTGAAGAGAATCAGGTTGAAGAAGAAATAGGACTGTTTTCTGTTTTTTTTTTAATTTCTTAGTCCTGAAACAATTATACGTTATACAATTGTACGAGTTTCTTCTGCCTTTGCTTTTCATCTTCTTCAATAACGTCGTCACCATGGACGTTTTTCATCCTTCTTCCCCGTCTCATCTTGTTCTTCATCCTTAGCCGACTCTTCTCCATATTCTTTTCTTGTCACCACTGGCTTTTCCGTCGTCCTCTTTTCCCTATTCCTTGTCATCGGGGACTCTAAAACAAAAAGGCTGAACCCTGGTGCGTCATTTTTCTCCCATTCTTCTTCCTTTTCCCCTTTATTTTCATCATTTCCTTTTCCTTTTTGACATTTCCTAACTCTTTTTTCACTGTGCAATCTCCGAGCTCGTTGACGAGGTTATGGACATGACTGAGATCTCTTCCTGGGTCCCTCTATCTCGAGGTCCATTCATTTTCGGTGGTGTCCGTTATCGTCGATATGACCTGCATCTTTGCTCTCATACCCTGAACCGCATCGAAATTACTCGTTTCAAACCTTACTCTAATTATTTCTTTCGGTTTAATTAACCCTAGAGACCCGAGCCCTTGTGGAAATCGTAGTAGTGGGCCGTAAAACGTTCCCTAACAGCGGCCAAATGTTATCGCGCTGTAAAAAACGCTAACGATATTCGCTTATTTATTTATTTAGTTTAATCCAATCACAAATATGGACTATATAGCAGTAGATAACAAAGCTATTGGACATGAGAAAGGAGAACTAACAACAAACAACACCTTACGACAAATATGATGGGTACTGTAAAATTTCCCTCTGCAAATTTTTCTGTCGAAAGACTTTTGGTAATTCTAATCGCCTCCGCCGTGGATTAATCGTTGTCGAAGGTCTCCATCGTCAGTCGATTCGTAGTTTCAGTCGCCCAGCAATCCACCACAAGCCACAATGGATCTGCTAATCGTGTTAGGGAGCGGGAGAGTCTCGCACGATTTAATTTGACGCAAAACCTTCTAGTGACCTTCTCCGGTAGACATCATTGTCGTCTTTTTCATCGTCTCACATCATCATCTTCTCCCAAGACAGTCTCTTTTTTCTACAAGCTGTCGACAAAAAAGCTGAACAGAAACGTTTCACGAGGTCGCTTTTTTTTGTGTTCAATTTTAGAATATTTCTCGGCGGAGCTCAGGTGAAAATTCATGTTTCTTCCAAGACCAAATCGCTTTGTAAATCTTTACAAATTTTTATCTGGCTGTTCAACAAGTGAAGTTATAGGTAAAGGTGGCGGCGTTGATAAGTCCCCCAAGGACGCGCCATGCATTCGTCTTCCGTTCAGTAGCGTACAGGCATGGTGAATGCGTATTTCGTAGTGACAGTGACTTGTCAGTGTCTTTATCTTTCCAGACAAGTCTGGTACCAATATACCGGACCCCTGAGAGATGGAAGGCTTGGTTCGCCCGGGCGGGGATCGATCGCTCGACCGTACGGGTGTAACTCTTGGTGCCTCTTTGAATTAAGGCCACCTTCTCTCTTCTTTGGTCATTTGTCAGGTAGCAGATGGTTTTGAACGTTCTAGAAAACTAGTCATTTAAGTCATATTTCAAGAATGAGACTTTCTGGTAGACTGCAACAACAATTACAATTTATCGGGTGTCAGTAGCATCTCTTAGCAGTGTACCACGCACGCCGCCCGGATGTATGAAATAAAATAAAAAATTAGAATAAAATAAGTAAATAAATTACTCTGATACTTTGATGGTCCTTTCTTCAGTTGGAGATCTTCTCAACGGGGAGACCGCTCGATCTCTGGCAATGAAGGTAAAAAAAAGGTAAAGGTGCCGGAGTTGATCAGTCCCCTGAGGACCTGCGGGGCCAGCCGCTATACCAGGTCAGTGTCTTTACCTTCCCAGACAAGTCTGGTACCAATTTACCCGACCCGGAGGGATGGAAGACTTGGTTAGCCTGGGCCGGGATCGATCGCTCGACCGAGCGGGTGTCAGCAGCGCCTATTACCTCTGTACCACGCGGGCCCTATCTCTGGCAATAAATAAATTAAAATATGTAAATAAATATAAAACTCAATAGAAAATAAATAATAAGTATAAATAAATAAATAAAATAAATGAAATGAAATAGATAATAAGTAAGTTTAAGTACAAAATTTAGTAGAAATATTTCTTGAAAGAGGCCGGCGACCATCACCGCTTGCCGGGGTAGCGCCGGCTAAGGTCAATGTTCAGCGGTAATGGTAACGACTGTTGACGTGGGGGGATGGTTCTGGTGGACAAAAACTCGACCGCTCATTTCTCTCTTGAGAATCTATGCACCATGAATCGTCAACAGAAAAAATCCCGTAACGCACCAGATTCTGTGCACCTTTTAAAGATGGCCTTTCGTCTTTTCTGCTGGGTTTCTCGTGATGATCGGTCACAACGACAAAGTCATTTCGATAGTTTTCCTTGGAGATTGATGATCATCACAGACTTTTGAGGTGAAACGTAGCGATACCACCCATTCAGCGGCCTGCAGGCCGTCAAATGAAGTAATGAATAGTTGGAAACATATATAAAACATTTATAATAACAAATAAAACGAAGAACAAAAAGTATGCAGTAAAAGACGGCGAGAAATTGATGAAATACGTCACTGGGAGTACGGTAACGAGCAATCGCGGCGGGACCCTAGAGTTGACAAACAGACATCGTGGTTTCACTTTTTTATTAGAAGGGAAGGATATTTTGTGGTGTATACCATTTATTCAAGAGGGCAAGGATAATGCGAACATAAATATTGTTGAAATCGGTTTAAATCACAAGAAAGGTGGTAAGGCTAGGGAGGGTTAACTCCTATTTTCAAGATTTTCATCAAAAAAAGGAGTGGAATGGGGCGTCAAAACGGTATTAAATCTTTTTCACTGTAGGGGAGTATCTGAACAATTTTAAATTAACAAAAAACATTACTTTAGGGCTTACACGGCGCAGTGGCAAGAGGCGCCACTGACACCCGCACGGTCGAGCGATCAGTCTCGGCCCAGGCTAAGCAAGCCCTCCATCCCTACGCAGTCAATGAAATTGGTACCATGCTTGCTTGGAACGGTAAACTGACTTGGTATAGCGTTTGGCCCTACAGGTCATTGTATAGTCCTGAAATACATTCACCATGACGACGATCCTGAATGGAACACGAATGGATGGCGTGTCCTTCGGGGACTGATCAACTCCGACAGAGCTACCTTCACCTTTTACCTTTACCCATTGTTTCGGTGGGGTCTGGCGCAGTTTATGCTACCAACGAGTTCAGGAGGCAAGGGTGCGGAGGTGTTCTCTTCGTTCAAGCGACCAAGGTTCGATTCTCGCTCAGTGCCGAGCACGTCATTAGTCCATGTGTAGATTAGAGTAATATTGCCCTATTTTTTCTTGGTTAAATTGTTGGCTTAAGCGGTCTCAATATTCTCATGGGTCCCTCGAAAGGGGTGGTTTCTCAAGGCTTCTTTTACCTCTCTGGGTAACAAGTATCATTGGGGTAACTGTTCGCGAACACCCTCATCGCCCATGTTTTCCAATGTTTTCAGGACCTCTAAAAGTTCCTCGTAAGAGAGTTATGGGTAGATTTATACCAAACAGACCGATCACCAGGTTTTGTTTTGTCTGTGCGAATAGTGCATTTGTTATTTCGTCGCCGTGCGCTTGAAGTTGTCCGCTCATATGATAACAGTGACAATCATTATCGATGACAAATTCCTCCAGGGGTTTTTTGGAGTCGTTCTAATAACCCGCACATCAACAAATACAGAGACAACCTCGTGATGGTCTTCTTTATTCAAATGGGTCATTGTTGGTGGATTTCTAGGGGCTCGTGACCTTTGGAGGAGCCCTCACATAGCCTTACCTAAAAAAATCCTTAAATTTTTATCAAAAATGAGTTTTTCTTATCAAAAATGTTCAGTCATTCCAATCAACTTTGGCTTCTGGGCTACGGAGGAGATAGAGAAAGGGGCTCATTAGGCAGTATTAATCACCTAGATTGATTGAGTTAGAGCCCCCCCCCCGCTAGGTGGCGATATTCTATTAAAATACGATTTTTAAAGTAGTCATCCCACAGGTGGGCTATCTAACTCCTTAGAGAATTATTTCTCTTTTCCTTTTCTGTTAGGCTTCAACATTTCCTTCACAATAGATTGCCGCAGAACTCCGAAATTATCCAAATTAGTAGAAATGAACAACGACAACTCTATTGGTGACCGGAATATTAACCGTTCTGACTTACAAAGGCGTTTTAGAGCTCAGGAAATCTTTAGGATTCCAGAGGTATCAAAATTCTTTGAATAATTGTGTGGAAAGGGTCACCTCCACAGCGTGATCTTCTAATAAAAAGTGATATTTCATGCAACCACAGTTTTGAGGTAAAGCTTCAATATTTTCTTCAAAATAGGGTATCACATAACTCCGAAATTATCATCTCAGTAGCATAGTTGTTAGTGTTTTCGTCCCAGTAGCATAGTGTTTAGTGCACAGCCTTGGACAGGTTGAGACGCAGGTTCGAATCCCGCCTGAGATGCGATTTTTGCGGTGAACCTAGCACCATCATTGCAACATCCTAATCTAGTGATCTTTCACTTCCTCTGCGGCCGTTTTTCATTTAAAGTTCTTCCTGCCGGCGATCGACCATCGGCGACGCTGAGTTTTGCCGTCGACAACTACTTTTCTCGAAATTTCATCGATGGGCGAGACCGTAATTCGCCCTGATATGTGAACGCCGTGACGTTTTCACCTGAAGAACAACAGGGAGTAGACTTTTCGCCGGTGAAAAATAACAGCGTGACGAAAACGCTACCGAGGCTGAAGATCGCCTGTCTGGTGGAAGTGACCTTGTATGTCCCCGGAGGAAATGTTTAATAAGGAAAGGACCTTAGGACCTTATCTAGTAGCCAATGAGTATACAATGCGTTTCAAAATTATGTAGTCACCCTAAATTCGATATTTTCGCATTGTGCATTCACTTTTATGAACTGGCGTTAGTAGCATTAGATTCCCAGTAGGTAACAATAGCCAGGACACTTTTGCCAGAAAAAAGCTCCGTCGCCAGCAAAAATATGGAGTTTCTGAATTTTCTCTTTGTTTCGAAATTATGTAGCCACTTATAAACATTCAATTTTTTACTTGAGTATGTACTACTGTAGTATTACTGTATGTATTACTTGAGTGGTATGGAAGTCTCAAACCGTTTTGCTGAAGAATTTTCACTTTTTAAAAATCTTCTTACATTTATATTAGGTTGGAAACTAATTTCGTGGACTCTCACGCACCTTCAACAAAAGTGTTAATCACCAAATAAAGAAAAACGTTACCTAAACCACATATAAACCATCAAAACGAACAATTAATTGCTCACTCTCAGGTAGCTGCCCCATCCCACTTCCTAAGAAATGCTGAGTTTTTTGAAGGGAATTATTTTCGTAGGTGCATTTTAACCTACACCTCATTACTGGATCGTTTTTGCCCCAGAGAACGCAGGAAAACCAAAATAAATATTATTCATGAAGTGCACTATCTGTAGTACAAACCTACGTGAACAAGAGCCTCCCAGCTTACATCTTTGGAATTTTGGAGCGATCGAAACGAAACGTGATGTCTGGCAGTATCTTGATGAGCGGTGACATAACTTCCAATGAACTGTTTAAACCTATGCCGCGTAGTTCAACCTGTACACAGTCAGGCTAAGTATAGCAGGGCTCAAGGTGAATAGTGAGAATACTATCGATGAATTCTCGAAAGGTGGCGCCTTCGTAGAACCTCCAAAATGAGATCATCAGCTTCTTGTGAGGAGGTGGATTTGAGGATCTGTAACAGCTTTCATTTTGTTCTGGGTGGCCGGATAGGAAGCCAGTGATTATGAAGTAATGTCTACATCCCATCGCACGTTACCACTTTGTGAACAGGTGATTCCTTTTTAATGCAGGATCAAAGTTCCCTAGCAGCATCCGCCCCACCCATTTCCGCGATGGGTCGAATCGCAAGGCACCTATTGGCCAGTTTTACAGAAAAACTAAAATAGTGCAGAACCTTTTCAGTGGAGCAATTTGAGCATTTGACTTTGAGTGTCAACATAGGTGTTGCCGAGCTCTGATTTCTGTCGGAGGAACTAATTACGGCCCTCCGACAGAGCTCCGTAGGTCATCCGAAGGGCACTTTACTTTTCGTTTTGAACTACGTGCTGGAAACAAATTAATATTTTTGAGTGCCATCAATCGTTTCAAGATATCATACCCAGATCCTACACACACAAATTGTAGCGCTTCAATATCCCAGTGGCTAAGCAGGTACTCATGAAGAAGGCCTTGGCAAACGCTTGTTTTGGGTGTTTTCGTTTCAAGAAGAAAAACTTACCTAGCAAACAAAAGTAACAGGGTCTATGAATGGTTTTGAAAACTACTCGATATGCGCTATCATACACTCAAAAGAGTAATGAAATTAGTGAACAATCAAGGAAGTTGTGTTTGCTGGAAATAGTGACTGCAGAACAGTCCACGAAATTAGTTTCCAACCTAATAGTATTTGGTTGTGTTTCGTTTCGAAATGGTGTTCTTCCTTCAAAGAAACGCCTGGTGCAGTGGTAAGATACCCTACTTACACCCACACGATGGAGCGAACGATCCCCGCCCAGTCTAACCGAGCCTTCCATCCCTCCGTTGTGGGGTAAATTGGTACCACTTTTGTCTGGAAAGGTGAAGGCGCTGACTTGGTATAGCGGCTGGCCTTGTATAGGGGAAATACGAGTTCGCAAAGCCTCTACGAATCTGAAGGGAACTCAAATGCCTGGCGTGTCCTAGAAATTAAATTTGATATTAACGGATATTGTGTCCCAGTAGTCTCATTGTTAGCAACGTGCGTTGTTGACTTTTGAAGTTTACATTTACTTTTAAGACGGCTCTGCATGGAACACACCGTCGTATTGAGTTGGGTTTTTTCTTTCTTACTTTTCAATTTTGATTTATATTCTGACAATCTTAGGTTTTACAGTGTTAGGTTTTGTTTTTCCTCCACTTTGACCATTTTATCAACTGAGCTGATTTGATTGCCCGTTCAATTGCAATTTGGGCGCAACTTGCGGTGTTCATAATAAACATAATAAGTATAAACATAATAAACGACTGATCAATGTCGACCCAAAAAGAAAATTTCGTAAAAATGTACAGATTTCCAATTAAGCTACCCAAATTGAACCTAAATTAAGTGCAACTCGATCATAATTTGATCGGTTCTTGTAGATGCCCGTAGGGGGAGAGGGCTAACTAAATAGGTCGACCTCATTATACCTTTCCCTAATCACTGCCTGCTGCAGTGACTAACAAGATTGCAATTAAAAGTTCTGCCAGAAAGGTAATTAACAGATAATTATTGGTAGCATAGACTTACGGGAAGTTAAACAGCTTTCAAGCGGTGTTTCCACCTCGAAAGCGTTGATTCTTCCGGGAGAAAGATTTCTGATAGGTATTTCTCAAAAAATTCCCGGGCTTTTCACTCGTCAAACCTTTTCTAATAAAATAATCCGACCAAATGACTGACGGCGGTGCTTCCTAACTATCTAAAAGTGATTCTTTACACCAACATGGAAACCTGATTGCCGGCGACACCATCACTCACATCGTGTGCACTTTTTCATCAACCGCCCACCCACAGCCGTTCTGACCCTCCCACCACGGGGAAAATTCGTCGACGATAAAACCGCCTCGGAACGCGCATTTTCCTTCATGTTGCCGTTCATTTTCGAGTTCTCTT
The DNA here is from genome assembly GCA_030553155.1 of Nippostrongylus brasiliensis. Lineage (NCBI taxonomy): Eukaryota > Metazoa > Nematoda > Chromadorea > Rhabditida > Heligmosomidae > Nippostrongylus > Nippostrongylus brasiliensis. The sequence continues at coordinate 4,309,322 of CP130733.1, forward strand.
CGTGTCGTGGTGGACGAGATCGGCTCGCTTTGTCGTTGATCTTCGTCTCTCTTCATTCTAGGAGAACATCCATCACGGTCAACGACAACTGGGCAGATTCACTTCGACGGTCTGATGGTCGACTGAGTGACTTGGACGGGCGTTGGTGGTGAACTTCAATTGAACTTCTACGTCGTCGACTGTCGCGTGAGAGCTACACTTCCGCGTAATCATTCAGTCATACTTTCTATCATTTCCCTTGGCGAACTTTCTTCTTCTCTGGTTTATTCTTTCTTGCTTTAACTGTCTCGGTGTTTACTTGTTTTTATTTAATTATTCGACGTGGGCGTACGCCACGGAAGTAAAGGAAAAAGGTAAAGGTAAAGGTGTCGGCGTTGATCAGTCCCCTGAGGACGCGCCGCCGCATTCGTGTTCCATTCAAGTCGTAGGAAAGTCGTTCACCTTCCCAGACGAGTCTGGTACCAATTTACCCTACCCCGGAGGGATGAAAGGCTTGGTTAGCTCGGGCCGGGATCGATCGCTCAACCGTGCGGGTGTCAGCAGCGCCTCTTACTACTGTACCGCGCGGGCCCTACGTCACGGAAGTATTGAGCTATAATCAAAGAACACGTGAAGATAACGCAAAAATTAGCCGATCGAACACAAGTGACAATGAATGCTAAGAGAAAGAACGGTTGAATCTTTCAGTCTCTTTATTATTTAATTAATTTATTTATTTACGCCTGTCATAGACGGGCTTTTATTTCATTATTTATATATTTATTTATTTACGCCTGCCATAGACGTGCTTCAGAAAACAAACGCAGTAGGCTGCTGCCGTAAGTTTACAATTTATTTTTTGAGCTCTTTACCCTCAAGGCGAACAAACGGTTTATTAATTAATTTATTTATTTACCCCTATCATAGGCGTGTTTCAAAAAATGCACTAGTTAAGAGAAACAGAGCGATCCTAGACAAGAAACTCAATGTATAAAAATACTAACAACACAAAAAATTATGGTAAATATTTCACCATCACATAGACTGAGATTACTACATGCTTAGTAACTGACGATCATTGATTTATGATTATCAACAACACTTTCTCATACATACGTAGGCGAGACTTGGAAAATTCCCAACTCCTGTCAAATTTCTTCAACCTAATTGCGTCAAAATAACGTTCCCATGAATAATTATTCCGTTGGAACCAACCCATGCTAGATTTCCTTTATTGTTGTTTTTTATTTACATATACCTTGCTTCCAATTGAGTTCTCGAATGGTTGGATAGTTGAAAAATTATCCCATTGTTGTCTTCTTATACCTTACGAGGGGTTTAGGCGGAAGTTTTGTTGCCATCAATTTCCATATCTTTTAACCCTGACCCCTAGCTCCTAGCAGCTTTTTATGAGAACCAGGGCTCAGATTCATGAACGCACGAGCGGTTTCCGAAACCGCGGCGCAGCCAGAACCAGACGGCAGAGTCGATGAGAGATTGCGTTTAACATAGGAAGTAAAGAGTAAGTAGACAAAGGTGCGCGTCGTGCGGGGTATATCTCGGTGTTTATCGGGGGTTGCCAATGATGAATCTGGGCCGTGGAAGAATAGATGCCAGTTGTTTGGGGAGCTTTTCGAAACCCAGCGCACAAACACGATGTCAGTTCTTTTCCCAGCTGAAAGGTGCTACTGCTCTCAAGAAGTAACACTTGGTGGAGAGCACTGAATCATAATGGCGCATTTTCACTTCATTTTAATGTCTGTCTAGTGCATTAGCCCATTAATTCACAGTCTTTCAAGCTTCACTGTCAACTTCTTCATTGTCATCGTGCTCCTGCTCTTAGCTAAATTTCAGCTGAAGAAAACTTCCATTGGTTTGCCCTGAGAGCGATTTAGAATACCTGACCCTGACTGTAGATTTATCTGGCAATTTGAAGCTCGGTTTCACTTTGAAGTTCTCGAACTGGCCAAAATGGTACAGTTTCGTTCGGCTAACGTTTCAAGCTTCCCGCCTGCCGTTTTTCCCTATGAAGTTGTGACTTCGTAGTTAGGTGTGTCTCAGTATATAGAGATAACCAGCCATTCAGCGGCCTGCAGCCCGCCAAATGAATTAATGAGTAGTAGGAAACATATATAAAACACTTATAATAACAAATAAAACGAAGAACAAAAAGCATGCAGCAAAAGGCGGCAAGGAACTGATGAAATACGTCACTGGGAGTACGATAACGGGCAATCGCGGTGGGACCCTAGAGTTGAAAAACAGACATTGTGGTTTCGCTTATTTATTAGTAGGATACCACAGGTTTCTGGCTTTTTCAGGCTCCGACGATGGCAGGTAGGCCGAAACGTCAGCCGGAATAAGTCTTTTCCATTTCCTGGGAAAATTATGCTAGTTTTTTGCAAGGGTTTCGAGATGAAAAACCTTGAAATTTCAATGAAAACCCAATATGAACGCAAACACACGGCTACTCATATCTACTCACATACCACCAATAGTCAGGTGCCTATAAACTTGCAGCACGGCGCTGGCTTCTTATCGCTCACACTCCTCGTATACTTGCAAGTGTGTGACCAGTGTTTTTTGCCCGTTTGAGCTGTCTATTTTTAATTTTTAATTTTTATTTTCTATTTTTGTGGCGCATTGTGACGTCACCACCAAAATTGCCAGAGATTACTATAATTTCAGCCGTAAAAGAAAGAGCTAGAATAGCTATCAAGGGCGAGAGACTCTTAGAATGAAGCGCAAAAGCTCAGAAAAATTTGAAAATCTAAAAAAGGGAATTGAAAGCTAAACCTGAATTTTTGAAAAATTCACCGGTTCAAATTTAGAATAAATCCAAAAGGAGTAAAAAACAGGTGTGTCGAACTGATAGAGCTTTATATCTCAGATTTTGGCCCTTTCGAGCCATCGATGCTTCAAGAAAACCAAAAGAGGAGCTATTTTTAGGCTCTGGTTTAGCACTGAAATTCAGTAAAAGAAAATTTCGGAAAAATCTTGAGTTCCTATCGTGTTTTGTAATAGCTGTAGCACACATATGTGTTTTCTTTTGTATTTTGGAGACAGAATTGCCCAATTTGAGAGGGCATTTATATCTGTGAATAGTGCAGCTATAGATGACGTTTGAATCAATGGAAATCAATCAATAAAAATCCATTTCATTAGAAATCGAATGGAAAGCTTTTGTATTCCAAACTTCACTGTTATTGCTAAATAGAATGCCTATTGAGTTTTGCCGCTGAAATTTAATAAAGCAAATCGTAATTTAGCAGATTTGCTATAGTTTCCTGTGGCTCCATGTGGTCATGTTTATATCTCGTATTCAAAGTGGTTTTAGTATAATATAGTGGATAAGAAGCCATGGTTATGGTACTCATAGTAGGTATAGTATACTATAAAAGGTAATAGGTAAACCTGCAGTCCAAAAGGGTACACAACTCGAGTCGAATGACATAAAATAACATCCGGCCAAACAACGCCACGCTGTTTTTAAGCGTTCATTTCCTCCTTCAGCTCCACATCCAGCCAGAAAGCGGACTGGAAGTGGTCACGAATTTCTCATATGTAATTTTTTGTTATATTTTTTGTATTTTTATTGCTCCTTGGGTAAACTTCCAGGTCTATCAATGGTATATACGGGCGATGTTGGCTGTGTTTTGTTTACAGGTGGAGAAATATCTGATAGAAATAGACGAGCCACTTCGTTCATTATAGCTTCATTTTCCTCTAGAGTTTTTGCTTTTTTTCTGTCCTTTCCGAAATTTTGCTCGTTAATTCGATTATCATGCAGTCTTTAAAAGGTAGTGTAATGATCACTCGAACAATATCACTTAATCACATGACCTTCCGTTCTTTCGCCTCTACATTTCTTTCGTTCCTTTTTCGTTTCTCGATTGTACTTTTGCGAGCGATGATTCGATTAATTCTGACATTTTCTCCTATCCGAGAAAAACATCCTTCTTGCAATTTGTCATCGTGAACAAATTTCAGGTAAGATGACAACCACAAAACCAAAAAATCTCTCCTATCGGAACCTGTTCTCGTTTTGGTGAGTTATTTTTGCAGGTGCCTTTTTCTCCAGAGGTCTTGTCACTTTTATTTTACCTTACCTATGTGGATCCTAATGCGCCTATTCTTCTTTGCACATTAAAGTTCTGAGAAGAAACAAAGAACGAATAGGGTGGAGTGAAGTTGGAAATCTGTGGAATACACGTATACTTTCTTTCAATAAAAGGTAAAGGTAAAGGTGTCGGCGTTGATCAGTAACCTAAGGACGCGCCGCGCGTTCGCGTCCCTTCAAGAATCGAAGAGGCATGATTAATGCGTATTTGACCTAAACAATGACTTTTGAGGACCAGCCGCTGTACCAGCGAGGCCAGTAACGCATACGGATGGCTCAGTGGATAGCGAGGGTGACTGTCGTATACGGCTTGAGTGTTCGGGTCCTTTGTGCGCCACAGTCTTGCAATGCTCTGTTTAAAGTTCAACCGTCGCTCTGCTTTCATTCGTTATCCTTTATGCCCTCCATTTGCAGGGAACTAGTGGTTCACCCACCCCGAAGTTCCTTCCTTAGCCAGTGCTTAGGTAAATTACGCTTAGGTTTATATTCAGGCTAAGGCTTGTCTTAGGGTGATATGGCTTGATTGTTAAGTGCCCGGGTTAGCGTTTTCCCATCTACTGAGTATATATAACACACAGCTAACCCTTAGCAACTGTTGTGCGACTGCGGGACGCGCGCCGACGCCTGTGCGAATTCCCGATCAGGCCGGAATTATCGCGCTAGTTACCATGCCTGTGTCTTTACCTTCCCAAAAAGTCTGGTACCTATTCACCCGACCCCGGAGTGATGAAAGACTTGGTTAACCCAGGCGGGGTTTGATCGCTCTACCATGCGGGTGTCAGTAGCGCCTTTTACCACTGCACCGCGCTCGCATTACAAATAAACCAGCCATTCAGCGGCCTGCAAGCCGCCAAATGTACTAATGAATAGTAGGAAACATATATAAAACATTTATAATAACAAATAAAACGAAGGACGAAAAGCATGCAGGAAAAGACGGCGTGGAACTGATGGAATACGTCTCTGGGAGTACGGTAGCGGGCAATCGCGGCGGGACCCTAGAGTTGACAAACAGACATCGTGGTTTCGCTTATTTCTTAGTAGGATAAGAAGTCTGATAAGGAGAGACTTCTCATCGTCCTGAAGCGAACTTCATTTCAGGATCTTCGGTTTGTGCAATAATTTCGCCTATAGTGTGATGCTAAGTGCGGCTCAGGACATTCTAAACAAGCATAAGGGCATGGATCCGATCGAGGACAATGTGACGGACTCGAGATGCGTGGTGAGTTTTGAATCGCTGATTCTTAGGGTTCTAGCCATTGTGTCTGGAATCGCTAAGTGAACACAGGAGACTTTTTTCTGAAGATATCAATATTTAGCCAGAAATCACTCATCGAATCTGCTCGCCCACCTCCACCGGTGTCGTACTGCTCTGTAACATCATGCCCGGCCTATGTGTGAAGGTTCTGTGTCCGTTTGTGATGCATCGGATACCTTATTGGTTTGTGGTTACCTATACCTAAGAATATCCTGTTGCACGTGGGTAAACTTCTTGAATCTCTCCGAATTCAGGGTTCGACATACGGTGATCTGTGTGGCTCAGGCGTCGGCGTTGATCATCACCGCGTTCGCCAATTCAGTACCCGTCGCTCTCGGTGGGGTGTGTCTGTCGTCGTTCTCCAGTGGTCTTGGTGAGACCACATACCTTGGTCTGGCCGGACATTACTCAAAGTGGGTCCTACCTAGAAAATATCATATTGATTTCCATTTTTTTCGCTTCGTTTTTTACTTCTGGCTCAAGAAAGCTGGGGCTAGAGAGCCAATGAAGATTTCCATAAATGACGGTTGTAAGGTGGAATGCTTCTGTTTGCTCTCGATTTTGGCGTTTTTTAGGATCCTTATGGATTAAATATTTTAATTATTTCACTAAAAATTCTTTTTTGTTCCAGAAACACGATATCCACCTGGTCGTCAGGTACGGGAATGGCCGGAGTGGTCAGTGCGTTCTCCTATGCCGGTCTTACAGATCCCAGACTGCTGGCTTTGTCACCGGCACAGGCAATGCTGGTGATGCTCGTCGTGCCGGCCATATTTCTCTTCACGTAAGCTCCTTCCTGACTAATTTTTAAATTTTTTGTTCAAAAATAATAAAAGACAAACTTCTCGCTATAAAAGAATGGTCTGAACATGAAAAATTGCCCATGAAGTGGTCACTACTCAGGCTTCTAAGCTAGATTTTCTTCTAGAACTTAAGATGATGAAGAAGGAAAAGGAGGCTATAGGATGGTCATTTTTCTTTGAAATCATCCTTCGATTGTTCTAAAATAGTTAATTTGATATAAAATGATAATTTTCATATTTGATATAATTTTATAAATTTTTATTTTTATTTATTTATTTGATAGTTTGATATAATTTTTCCAGTTTCTACATAGTACTCGAGCACACGGAGACTATGAAGAAAATCAGTTTCACAAAACGTGGAGGAAAATCGAACAACAACAACAGCGTCTCGTAAGGATTCATTCGCTCTTTTTTCATTTATTCTTTTTCAGTTTTATTTTTTATTTCTTTATTATAGGTTCAATTTTATACAAACATATAATCCTTTTTTCTAGAAAAACTGGCGAGAAGATGCCGTCTTCACCGTCATTCTCGTCCGTAGACAGTGTCGAAGATGAGAAGACATTTGCTCAACGATTGGCCGTGGTGAAGGTGAGTAGTAGGGCACTCACTCTTTCTTTTTATTATTTCTTTTTTTCTCACTAAAATACAACCTTTTTTCTCACCATAATACAACCTACAACCATTTTTAAGGGCAAAGTTCCCTGTCAGTCATGAGCGATTGCAGATTTGCTCCAAGGTGACACGGCTGATCTGTTCCTTTACCCAAATCGGGTGGTGCCTTCTTTACCCAAGGATTTGAGGGTTCAAAGACCGTCAATAGATAAACCGCTAATTCCCTGGCCTTGTTGAAGATTAGAGGGTAAATTTAGCTACGGTAACGTCAGATTACGGTAAAACTTCGATTGCAGGTCCTTTGAGCACCTTCCTCATTTCAGAGCCTTCTACGATACATGATTCCGTTATTCCTCACCTACTTCGCCGAATATCTCATCAATCAAGGCTTGGTGAGTGGAATTTTGAAAAACTTAGTTATTTTTTCCAAACAAATATAAAAAATAAAAAAGTTTAATGTACTGGTAGAATGGAGAAGAAATCAATTATGGCCGCTTTTCAGCTTGAACTGACGGTGTTCGACTGCCAAAAGGGGTATGGTACGAGTCCCGCTTCACAGTATCGCTGGTATCAGGTGTGTTTTTTCTTTATTGGTTTTTTTTTCAGAATTTTGAAATAATTCAACTGTTATGAGGAATTAGAGGGGTTGTTTAGGTGCTCTACCAAGTGGGCGTGTTCGTTTCGCGTTCGTCGATCAACATCATTCAGTTGAACATGCTTTTCATTGCACTCATGCCAGTGTTTCAGGTAACTTTTTACCCAGTTACATTCTTTGGTAGTTGTTTTCGTACGGGAAGTGGTGCTACTGACAACCAAAAGGTCGAGTGATCGATTTTTACCCAGGATAAACAAGACTTCCGTCTTTCCCAGGGTGGGTAAATTACTACCAGACCAGTCTGGGAAGGGAACTCAACTGACCCAGGAAGTCATTATATAGACAGGATATGCACTCACCGTGCCTAAACGACTACTAATGAAAGTCAAAGTGCGTGGCGCATCTTTAGTGGACAGGTCAGCACCGAGCAGTTTACCCTTACCCTTACCTTTAAACAGGTTCTCTAGAGATACCGGCTCCTTCAGAAAGACCCAAGTAGTCAGTTCGCGTGATTAGTTTAATGATTAGTGATTGTCTTTTTGGTAATCGTATAGAAATTTGAAAATTAAAAATTTAATTTTAAAAAGAAAAATTCAGCTGGTTAACACTGCGTTCTTCTTGCTCAACGCCATCTACGCGTTCATTCCGAACTTTGGCATCGTTTGCGGTATCATCCTCTATGAAGGTCTGATCGGTGGCGGATCGTATGTGAACACTTTCCATCACATACATAAAAAGGTAGGTTATAGTTTTTCTAGTTATTTTATTTATGTTTATGAAAGCCAGCGTAACCTCAACCATGAAAAAATAGGAGAAAAATTAAGTCGTCTCGACTGTAAAATTAGCAAAAAACGAAAACGAAGCATCTTCCTTCAGCTAGGCCGGAGTGTTACCCTCTTAGACCTCAGGATTCACTTATTTATTTATGTATCTATTTATTTAATTATTTATTTATTATGTACGTCCAAAGACGCACCAAGAACACGCAAATAGCATAAGAATGTCATACTCTAACTGAAACAAATTCAAAACAAGGCAAAAGCAAGTTCAGAGCTCTAGCAAAGACTGAGCTGGCATAAAAGTACAATAAAAATTAATATAAATAACTAATGAAAATAAATAAAATAAATAATAAATAAAAATAAATATAAATAAATAAAATAAAAAAATTGGAATCACTGTTATCAACTTAGTTTGTTTGCCAGAGTTCGGGTAGAATTTGGGCTTTAGTCAATGCCCAAGGTAAAGGTATATTAGCTTTTGCGTAATTCTAGTTTATTCTTCTATTTTTACTCCATCGATTGATCGATTTCATACTGGTTATCTTGTGCGGTATGTTTTACATTACCCCATGTTCTCAATGTTTGGAAAAAAATTGGGTAATCGGTAACCTCAGAGTGAAATTTGTTAGTTCTACCGTACTTAATCAAATATTTACTGTAAAATCGTTCACACGTGGGTTACACAACTGAAGTAATGGTGGTAGGCACCTTGAAAACAACAAGGAACGAAAGGCGATGGTGTAAAGTCGTGAACAGGAAGAGAAGGTGTTGAAGACCGACGGCCACGATCGTTGGGTATAGTAGCAGCGGGAACGGCAGCTAATAGCATACCCAACCTGGGTTTTCCTTACGCTGGTCTGGCATCGATGAGGATGTCTGGGCACTGACGGATTTGCCTTCCCATCTACATAGTTTTCCTTGAAGCCCTTGTAGAGCAGTCCTGAACCTATGGACCTTTCGTAATCGGCTGAAAAAGGTTTTGGCTCCGTATTCTTTTCTCTTTTTTTATTTTTCTTTTTCTTTTTGCTCTTCCCCTTCATGCTGATACAGCGCTTGTAGATCAGTCGTCTAAGAAGGGTTTAAGTTACTCTGAGTATAAACAGATGTCTTACAGGACCTCGGAAGGAGCTAATGGCCTTGATCTCACCAGAAGTTCGGTCATTTTAGCGTGAAAAATTGCATTTTCAAAATGAATTACTATGTTTTGCGCGCGCGTGGTACAGTGGTAAGAGCCGCTACTGACACCCGCACGGTCGAGCGATCGATCACCGCCCGGCTAACCCAGCCTTCCATCCCTTCGAGGTTGGGTAAGTTGGTACCAAACTCGCCTGGAACGGTAAGGATACTGAGTTTGCATAACGGTTGGCTCCAGTAAGTCAATGAATAAGTCAAATACACATTCACCGTGCCTCTACGATTCTGGATGGAAAATGAGTGCGTGGCGCGTCTTTCGGGGGATCACGCCGGAACCATTTACCTTTTTCTTTTACCTTTACCTGGTTTCATTTCCAGATCGATCCCGAAGTTCGCTCGTTCGCTCTGTCTACGGTGTCTCTGGCCGACTCTATCGGCATCATGCTAGCGGCTCTGGTGTCGATTCCCGTTCACAATTCAATCTGTGCTATGCCATGGTATCGATGAGCTTCAGATCAAGATCACTTGAGCCTGAACTTTCACTGGTGAGAGCTGCTCCAGCTCCTCCAGCCAGAATAGTCGTGCTCAGCCGGCTGACCACCACAATCACCAGCATCTTAGTCCTTTACGTTTCGGGTCGAGCAGGCTCTCACCTGCTGCATAGCTGATGTATTTCTATAAATTTGCAAATTTTAAAATCGATTTCGGGCCTTTTATTTTCACTTTATTGAACTAACCGCTAATCATCGTCATTCCAATGACTACGTCTGCGAAACATTTACCGGTGCTTTTTTCATTATTCAGCTGATTTCCCTCTATTTGCATAATCAGTACTTATTGTGACGCCCAGTCAATTGGGTGAGTCGCGTCGCGGCGCGACCGATATTCACAGTTGACAGTAAAAATGTCTTTTTCGATGGCATTTCTAGTGGTTTGATTCGCTTTCCATTGTTAGCACATAGCGCTGTGTTCACGCATCGGCCCTTTTGAGGGCGGAGTCTTTCGAAAATATTTTAATTTTTTAAAAAAGATGTCCCAGCGTTGGATTGAACTATGATGATCGATTCGGTATTGTGCAATTGTTGTTACTGCGTAGGCGTGCGTTAGCGTGCTATCGGCCTGACATGGATATACCCTGTGAGGAATGTTATACATTTATATTCTGCCGTTGTCGATTTTGTAAAAGTTTATAAAAACGATGAATAAAGAATGAACTAATCACTTTCTTGTATGTACAGTGATAGCCCGCTGCTGACACCCGTACGGTCGAGCGATCGATCCCGGCCCAGGCTAACCAAGCCTTCCATCCCTCCGGGTCGGGTAAATTGGTACCAGACTTGTCTGGGAAGGTAAAGACCCTGACCTGGTATAGCGGCTGGCCCCCGCAGGTCATTGCATAGGCCAAATACGCATTCACCAAGCCTCTACGACTTGAATGGAACACGAATGCGGCGGCGCGTCCTCAGGGAACTGATCAACGCCGGCACCTTTACCTTTACCTTTTACAGTGATAGCCGCAAATCAAGGCCCAGATTCATCATAGGTAAACCCCCGATAAACCCCAAGATATAACCCGAACGGCGCCCATCTTTGTCTTCTTATCCTAAACTTTGTATGCTAAATGCAATCTCTCATCAATTCTGTCGTCTGGTTCTGGCTGCGCAGCGGTTTCGGCCACCGCTCGTCCGTCCATGAATCTGGGCCCAAGTGCTTTGGAGGGTAAACTTTACCAACATCGCTATATATTCTCCCGCTAAGCTTTCCTGTTGAAGGCCTCAGGCGAAAGTTCAAATCTTGCCTCAGTCACAATCTTTGCCATTAACGTAGCACTATCAAGCAATCAAGAAAAGGTGAAGGTAAAGGTGTCTTGATGTCTTGAGGACGCGCCACGCACTCGTCTTTCATTTAGAATCGTAGAGGCACGGGGACGCGTATTTAGCCTATTCACTGACTTGCAGGGGCCAGCCCCTATACAAAGCCAGTCCTTACTCTCCCAGACAGGTCTGGTACTAATTAACCCAAACCGGAAGGGAATAACGGCTTGGTTAGCCTCAGGCAAAATCGATCACTCTACCGTGCTTGCCACCGATCCATCCGAGTCCGTACATCGCACTAACCCACAAAATTCGATTATTATACAAGCCAATACTGGTCTCTCGCTTCTGCAGAGGAAAAATGAGCTAAAATAAATTTTTATTGCTATAAAACCAATGAATTCAGAAGACTAGAGATCCTATGCTCTGTAAACTGCTCGAAAACTGAACAACAACGACAATTAATACATGCGGATGCATTAAAGTATTAAGTTTGAATTGAATTTTCACATAACCCGATTCAATAATGGTAGAAGACTGCAATCTTTTTGAAAGAATAAATACCTACGGCAAACTCTGAAAGCATTTGACGACACGAAAGACAAGAATTCGACACGGAAACTTGAAATTGAAAGGGTTAAAATTCACCCAATCGGAACACTATCATTCCAGACTCATTAAACTGAATGGTGGACCTCCTCGAGGCAATCAGCCATACCACTCCATTGAACAGATCGTGTTGTGCAAGGGTATAGCGGCCAGTGCCGCCACAACTATACCCAGAGTGTCGGCCAGAGAGACCGTCGACAGGGCAAATTCTCGGATTGAGACGTCCACCTGAAGTGGCAACACTAATTTTCGGTCGAAAATCGTCAAATTTGCAACGGAAAAGCCGTTTTCGGTTAGGCTCAATTGGGAGAAGGTACGATGAGAATTCTCATTGGGTGAAGGAGGATGATCTTTCTGAGAATGTTCGGGAGATGAAAATGACCAGAAAATAGGGGAAAATGTCTTGCACTCCCCTGCTCTCAGATGATTACACAAGGATTTGTTTCCTGGGCCCAGATTCATGAACGAACAAGCGGTTTCCAAAACCCCGTCGGCGATAAACCCGCTCGATACCGTCGAGGTCTTCCAAGCCCTGCCTTAACGCGAGGTGTGACAGGCTCGCGATAAACCCCGATTAAACCCCGGCGCGCGTTCACAAATCCCGACTCGCGCGCCGTTCAAAGTGTATTTCGTGGTTTATCGGGGGTTTACCAATGATGAATATGGGCCCTAATTTTAGCTACTTCTCGTCATTTTCAAAACAACAAGCCGATGTCATCCTATATCAGTCTGAGGTCCAATTCACGTCTTAAGGCAGAGGTAAAGGTTTAGGGAAGAAAGGCTTGGTTAGCCCAAGGCGGGGATCGATCGCTCGACCGCGCGGGTGTCAGTGGCGCCTCTTGTCATTGCATCAAATCTATATACAGATTCTTACTTTAGTTAACAACAATAACAAGTGACTTTAACTTATAACTTTTAAGCGAATTAGTTCAGTTAGGCAACATCAGTCAGCTGGATCCTTATCAGTGATAGTGAACGAGCATCAATGACATCATGCTTGCTAGTACCAGTGTACTAAGTTCATTTCTTGTTTCAGTTTTTGTTTTTGTTTGCTTTCTCGCTTGTTCATCCCTCATCATTCTTGTTATTTGAGGTGCTCATCGAGTGCACGATAAATAAATAAATAAATAAATAAATAAATAAATAAATAGTAGCCCTAAATCCGAACTTAAAAGGAAACTAACGTTTCTGTGAATGTGATGAAATGTATTCACGTAGGATCCTCCGCCGATCAGACCCTCGTAAAGAATCAGAGCGCAAACGAGGCCGAACTGTGGAATGAAGGCGTAGATGGCGTTGAACGTCAGGAAAACCGTGTTCAGCAACTGGAACACTTATTTATTTATTTATTTATTTATTTACTTATCTAAATCTCTAGTTAACCGCTCCATAATAACTGGGAAAACGTTGCAATCAGACTGGACTAAAACTTGAAAAAAAACCATTTTATAGTGTTAGACAGCGAAACAAGCGATGCTCTACTTTTGTCACTTCTATCGTTCTGTATAACATTACTATTAGGTTGGTAAGAAAGTTCCCGCCGTTTTTTTCAAACGACTGCTGTAAGTTTGGTTCGAAAGCTTTTGCGGAGTTTTACATAGCATTCGAAAGAGAATTATTTGCTCTTTCACGTCGTGTGTTTCAAGTTTGTGATAACTTTGAATATTGCTGTTTTTTTGTCTGGTAAAGTGAAAAGCGAAAAAGTGAAAAAATAACCTCATCGACAGCGATTTTTTTCTGCTCAGTTTCAAAAGCATAAATAAAACTTCAAAGACAGTTCGAAAGGCGACGATTCCCTCTATCAGACTGTATATCACTTGTTTTTATTTGTCTCGAAAATTACAAAATTTCGAACCACTGAAGTTCGACTTTCGGAAGGCAAGAATAATTTTCCGACGGCGCTCCTGGTTTTCTTGTGAGCGCTCAAGTTGACTTCTGCGAAGTTTTCTATATGGAATTTTTCGCTCTATCAGATGATATGTTTATTTTCAAACAGTGATCGATTTTAAAAGATTTTCACGAGAAGGGCGTATTGATGTTTCTCGGCAGACCAAACCTCCAGTTTCAATCTTTTCACCAAATCTCATACAGCATTCGAAAGAGGACGACACTCTCTACAAGATGGTTTATATAGCGTTTCAAACCTTCCTAGTTTTCATTGTTTATTAGGTCGTCAAAGTGGACCTAAATCCGCACTCCAGGACGATTCGACGTCGCGCCGCACCAGCCACACGCGCCGCGCCTGCGATTTAGGTCCACTTTGACGACCTAAAAAACAATGAAAACCAGGAAGGTTTGAAACGCTATATAATCCATCTTGTAGAGCGTATCTTGCTCTTTCGAATACCGCACGAGATTTGGTGAAAAGATTGGAACTGGAGGTTTGGTCTGCCGAGAAACTTCAAGACGACCTTCTCGTGAAAATCTTTTAAAATCGATCAATGTTTGAAAATAAACATATCTTCTAATAGAGCAAAAAATTCCATATAGAAAACTCTGCAGAAGTCAACTTGAGCGCTCACAAGAAAACCAGGAGCGCCATCGGAAAATTATTCTTGCCTTCCGAAGGTCGAACTTCAGTGGTTCGAAATTTTGTAATTTTCGAGACAAATAAAAACAAGTGATATACAGTCTGATAGAGGGAATCGTCGCCTTTCGAACTGTCTTTGAAGTTTTATTTATGCCTTTGAAACTGAGCAGAAAAAAATCGCTGTCGATGAGGTTATTTTTTCACTTTTTCGCTTTTCACTTTACCAGACAAAAAAACAGCAATATTCAAAGTTATCACAAACTTGAAACACACAACGGGAAAGAGCAAATAATTCTCTTTCGAATGCTATGTAAAACTCCGCAAAAGCTTTCGAACTAAACTTACAGCAGTCGTTTGAAAAAAACGGCGGGAACTTTCTTACCAACCTAATATATAGAGTAGAAGTAAAGAAGATACTAGTAGATTTGCAAAAATGGTGGCTTAGACGGGATCCGAACTCGCATCTGGTAGCTAGAACGCTCGTAGGGCAACCTTGATGCGAACTAAACCATAACTGTTACAAATTTGTGGTAATTAATGGTAAATTAGTGGTACTCAAACTTCGTGGGGGGAGGGTGGCGACTAGAGGTTGGAAATTAGAAAAAGAGGTGGCATCCGACCCATAGCTCTAGTCGACATGACTTAACGCGTTAGAAACAGAACGGTGAGCTTCATCGTGCTAGCATAACTCATTACATGTGAAATCATGTTAAATCAGCTCTGGGCTTCTGCTTTCGAGAGAAAAGCTTTGCAAAGTCGTGAATTATACGTCGCAAGGAAGATAGGGGTCCAGCTTGAACTCCTAGGGTCGTCTTGTATAGACCTTCTCGAGGTACCATGACGCCTGATCGCCTCACCGACGAGGCGGGTCGGTCCAAATTTTGGCAAGTCGCTGCCTGAGGGTGGCGACAACAGTAGATGAGCAATGGTAGCGCGGTCGAGTGATCGACTCTCGCTCAGGTTACCCAGGCCCCCTTCCCTCCTGAAGCCAACATCGGTCAACTGAACATGCTCTTCACTGCGGCCATTTCTGTCTTTCCAAGTAATTTTATACCCAGTCCATCTCAACATTCTCTGAGAGGACAGGAGGCACAACTAAAACTCTCACAGCCTAGTGATCGATAATCGTCTAGTTTACCCAAGTTTTCCCTCCCCTTTTCGGGTAGGGTAAAATGGTACCAAACTTCTCCGGAAGACGGTGACTTGATACAGAGGCACCGGCAAGTCCTTGCGTTGACGAAACACGCATTTACTGGGCCTTTACGATTCTGAATTGAGGACGAAGACGTGGCGCGTTCTTTGAGGACTGATCAACTCCAAACACTTTACCTTTACCTATAGTTCCACTGATTCTTTGAAATTCGTTTTGCGTAGCCGAGGGCAGCTACAAGAAGGAAACTCTCATTCATTATACGACAAGAATCTACTTCGTACCGCATACCTCATGTATGATGAATTTCAATATTAAACATATAACATATAATTATATCTCATCGACATAGCATGACGCACTTCACGTGTATTTTAAATAAATAAACAAATATAAAATAAAATATAAATAATAAAAACTATAAAATGCGAGTTTAACACGAAACTAGTCTGTTAATTTCCGCTTTTTTGTTTAGCGGTTCATAGACGAGAACTAGTTGAAAGACTAATATATTTGGAGATGCTAGGTTATTCGCAAAACCCTGACATCAGACGGGAATTGAACCCGCGTCTTTCTGTTTCCGGCAGAGTGCACTGACCACTGTGCTACCGATGTACGTTGCGTATCTCCTAGCATCTTTATTAAGCCCGATCGGGCTGTGTTATATCAAAAATGGTATCAGCTTAATTGGTAACTGCCGATATCGGGTGAGTGCTGATAGCTACAGCCCGACCGGGCTTAAGAAAGATGCTAGGAGATACGCAACGTACATCGGTGCACAGTGGTTAGTGCAGTCTGCCGGAAGCAGATAGACGCGGGTTCAATTCCCGTCCGATGTCAGTGTTTTGCGAATAACCTAGCGCTAGAGTGATCGAATAATTTCATATTTCAAAATAAAAAATAGAATAAAAAGTAGATAATAAATACACATGTTGCCTGCTAACAGCTTCCAGCACGATGCCTGCTACAACATCTAATGAATCTGAGTGAGCTATTAATCGAAGGAAAAACAGCGACAGCTATTCTCGCTCTTGCAATTGTTGAACTCGTAATGATGTACCGAACTGTTCTGAAGTGCAACGAACTCTACACTACAATACCAGAATTCCAGTTTTCACTACGACAACTTCATCACAATAATAAGCCATTTCGTAGGTTTGAAATTGTTCCTGGCCGTGGCGGCTTCACTATAAATACGAGTCTAATTTCGACAACGATAGAGTGTCGACATGCGCTCTCTGAAGTTGTTGTTATGCATTTCAGGGTTGCTGCTGGGACTTTCGTCGGCCAATGAGATCGATGATTCTGAACTTGGGTGAGTTTTCATGTTCTGAGCTATATTGATTAATTGATTCTAGGTTTTCAAATGTTTTCTCGTTGTTTAGCACCTCGCTAATAAGAGTGAAACGTGGTGGAATAAGTCGTCCACGTCCACCTCCGTCGAAAGGATATGGAGGTCCTCCTCCACCACCACCACCTCCTCCTCCTCCTCCGCCTCCGCCTCCACCGTCAGGATATGGTAGTCCACCCGCACCACCGCCACCGCCTCCGCCGCCTTCTCCTCCTCCTCCTCCTCCTCCTCCTCCACCTCCGCCGTCAGAATATGGTAGTCCACCTGCACCACCGCCACCACCACCACCGCCTCCTCCTCCACCACCACCACCTCCACCACCGCCATCCGGAGGATATGCTGGTCCGAATGGTCCCGCTGGCCCAAGTTATCAATGAGAAGACGTTCTCGTCCCTTAACTTGTTTGACACTGTAGAGTATAAAATAAAGATATTCAACTTCAAGGAATCACAAGAATTATACAGTATCCGACGATACCTCTATATGACTAAGAACTTTAGTAACAAATCAAATTTGTTTGCTAAGAATTTCCATAGAAAATGGGCAACTTACTTGCAACACCGGCATCAGTGCTATAAACGTCATGTTGAATTGAACAAGATTCAAGGACGATCGTGAGATGAACACTCCGGTTTGATACATTACCTGAAAGATTAAGCTGTAGCCATATAGTTTGCAGGACAAAACATCGATGTTCCAGAAAAAAGTAAAGATAAGGTAAAGGTAAGGTAATGGCGCCGACGTTGATCAGTCCCCTGAGGACGCACCACCGCATTCGTGTTCAATTCAGAATCGTAGAGGCTTTGCGAATGCGTGTTTGGCCTATACAATGACCTGTAGGGGCCGGCCGCTATACCAGGTCGGTGTCTTTACCATCCCAGGCAAGTCTGGTACCAATTTACCCGAGGGATCAATTTCCGGCAGGATAGAAAGCTTGGTTAGCCCGAGCCGGAATCGATCGCTCGACCGTACAGGTGTCAGCAACGCCTCTTACCACTGTACCACTGGGCCCAACCAGAAAAGAGCAGATGCAAAAAGTAGTGGTCGGCTATGTTTACTGCAACCTTTGTGCAAATTGTGCTTTTTTTCAAATTTCTTGTGTTATTAGAATTTGAATACTATGGGTTTGTTGTCTAGGATCGCTCTAACTCTTTTAACAAAGGCATGTGGTTTTTAAGCACGTCTACACGTTTGTGTGATAGGCGTTGATGAATAAATAAATAAACGTTTTTCCTTGGGACTTTCTTAGTCAAATCGGATTTCCAATCTCTACAGTCTGCTCAAACAATTCCATTCAGTTCAAAACGGACGCTGTTCTCAAGTGTTAGTGAGCATTGAAGTTCTAGCTTTTGGGTTCCAAACATTTTACTTTCAGTGCTGTTGTCTAACGCTTCTCTTTCATAGTCGCTAAAAACAGATGTTAATTGAATTGAAAGAAAAAAAAGAAAAAGAAATAGGTAACACAGAACGAGACAGGTGCAGTTGTTGCGGGACGAAGCCTAGCCTATCCTAACTCCAGAGCCCACATTCATCAATGGTAAACCCCAGATAAACCCCGAGATATAACCCCGAACGGTGTGCAAACCGGAATTCGTGAACTCGCGATGAGGCAGGGTTTGGAAGACTTCGACGGTACCGAGCGGGTTTGTCGTCGGCGGGTTTCGGAGACCGCTCGTTCGTTCATGAATCTGGGTCCAGGTTAAAGCAGGCTCTGCTGCCGCGGCAGAAGCAGAAAACGAGGTTAGAGTGCCGTTAAGGAGATAATTCATGAAGGTATACGGAAAGTAAACCTAACCACCCACTGCCTTTCAGTCATCGCAGTCTTCGCGACGACAGTCCAAAATTTAACCCGACGCGCCTCGGATTTGAAGCGATCAGATCTTCATAGTACCTCGAGAAGGTCTATACAAGACAACCTAAAATGCTAGAGCTTTATACAAACGAAATGTGCATCGTATTAGTCGCGAGTTTCCAGAAAAGTTCTCTCGAAAGTGGAAACGCAGAGCTGATTCGACAGGAGTTTACCTGTAAGGACAGGTACCAACTCGGTAACGGGGAGCGATCCAAGCTTACGGAGGTTCACCTGGGTAGCGGCTGTTCCCCTTTCGCGATTGAACTTCCGGTCATTATTTCATTCTTTCATCCTTCGTTTCTTCCTAACCTCCTCGTCATCCTAATGGCTCATGTCTACCTCTACCATGATCCTTTTCGTGGCTACAAAGGTTGCTCGTTCTCTAGGCCCTTTAAGGTTCACTAATCTCCGGCAAACATTCTACTAAAGGGGACAAAATGTGCCGGGCTCTCTATTTTCACGCATTTTTTCTATCAAATTTGAAAGTTTTCCTAAAATTTTGACAAAACCTATAAACCTTTGTAAACATTGCAAAAAGGATTAAAGATATATACTAAAAGAGCAAACAGATACTGAAAGTCGTCTAATTCATCTAACAACTAATTCAATCACTATATCAAGACAAGTGCTATATGCATTCTGAAAATTTTCCCCACAAAACTTCTGAAAAATATTGATTTCGATAACGAAGCAATAAAAAATCAGAAGCAGAGAAAAGCTCTGACCTGATACCACCTGTACTGACTGGCAGGACTTGTACCGTAGCCGTGAGAGCAGTCAAATATGGTGAGCTCTAGCTGAAATATTAGGATGTCAAGCACATTGACTTATCTTTTTTTGAAAAAAATAATAAATTCTGAAATTTTAAATACGAAATAATAATTTAGGTTTTATTATAACAACTTTAAATACGAATTCTGCCATTTCATTCAAAAATTAATATAGTGAAATACTACTGATTCCCGCATGGTCGAGAGATCGTTCCCGGTAGGGTTAACTAAGCTTTTCAACTCTTAGAGGTCCGGTAAACTGGTACATGTCCTGTCAGGGAAGGGTAAAGACGCTGACTTGGTATAGCGGCTGGCCTCGAAAGTCGTTGTATACGCCAAATACGCATTCCCCATAGCTCTACTATTCTGAATGCGAGACGAATGCGCGGCGCGTCCTCAGCGGAATTATCAATGCCTACACCTTTACCTTTACCTTTTCGCCTTTATCCCTTACAAGCTATGTGTTGGCTTCGCCTCTAGAAGGACGAGTGACAGAGAAGGCTTGGAAAATGTTTGTGTATTTTGAATATTTTATAATGCTAAAAAAATTTAGCGAATAGTGTCGTAACTTACCAGGCCTTGATTGATCAAATACTCGGCGAGGTAGACGAAGAACATTGGCACCATATATGGAAGTAAACTCTGAAATTTATATTTTTAAAACGCTTGGTGAAATTGTAATTCTTAAACAACTGTTCTACAGTCCTAAAAGTATCGGCTCATATTCAAAAAATGTGAAAAACTTCCATACCTTTATAACTTTTAGCCGCTCGATGATACCTCTGCCGGTGGAGCCGATACTTGCCGCTTCGACGTCCTTCGGTTGAGCTTCTTTCTCGGGTTGGCTGGAAAACTAGAACATTTTTATTCGGAAAAAATTAATTATTTCGAAGTTCCAGCTTTTTGGAAAAATTAGGGCTGTGAATAGGAGCGGTCTCACTTATACCCAGAAAGTAACCGCAAAGATGAAATGCTTTATCAGGGTTTATCAGTCTAGAAACTTTCCAAAGTAAGAGACGAATCCTCATAAAAAACAGTAAAAATCAAAAGATTCGTAGAAATACTTACCTGTACACAAACCACTCTGTGGGCCGAACAATGCTCACTTTTCGCACAGTAGGGGCTCGGACGAGAACAACGTAGTACCTAAAAGAGTAGATGTGGCTTTTTTTACAAAAATATTTCGAAAAAATTCCACTGAATTTTAATTTCAAAATTTATCCTATTCTTGAGAACTGGGTTCTGCACGAATTTTTAGGAGTTATAAATATGCAAATCTTTTTATTGTTTTTTTATTTTTCTTATTATTTATTTTTTACAAATACAAGATACAGATACAAATTATAAAGACACAAACCTAGAAAATACAAAACAAATGCAAAAAATAAATCTACTACCGGAGAAACCATGAGCTTCGGTTCTCCCTATTTTATTTCAAACCTATCAACACCATCGCTCTCCGCCTTTTCCTTTGAAAATATAGAAGAATATTTTATAAAAAAAAAGAAAATAAACTACAAATATATTACTGAAAATGTCTTACGTGAATGCAAATAGAGCCGGAATGACCAGCATCATAAGCATGGCCTCTGAGGGAGACAGCGCCAGAAGGCGTGAATCTGTCATTCCGGCATAGCAGAAAGCACCAGCCAGACCGGCCATACCGGTGCCAGATGACCACGTGACGATCGTGTTCCTTAACAAAGATAAGGTCAAATTAAGCCTAAAAAGTAAAAAAGGTGTCGTCGTAGATCACTCCTTTAATTACGCGACATGCACTCGTCTTTCATCCAAATCGTAGAGGCATAGTGAATGTGTATTTGGGCTATACAATGGCTTGCCGAGGACAGACGCCATATCATGTCAATGTCTCTACCTTCTCAGACATGTCCGGTACGAATTTACCAGACTCCAAAGGGATGGAAGGGCTGGTTAGCATGGCGGGGTTCGATCACTCAACTATAAGGGTGTTAGTGGCCCCTCTTACCACTATGCTATAATAAAATTACAATGGAGACTTACTGAGAATAGTGGCCAGCCAAGCCGAGATAGGTAGTCTCGCCGAATCCGCCAGCTAACGAGGCCACACAGACCCCAAAAAGAGCAGCCGGCACCGTCTCAGCGAACGCCGTTACCAGCAAAGATGTTGCCTGGAGGGTACAGATGACAAAGTGACGAATTCTGCAAGAAAAAGATGAATTTTCGCATGATACCAGAGGTTTTTAGTTAAAATTTACCCATAAGGAACCCGATGAATGACGAACGGACACATCAACTTGACGAAGAGAGCCGGAAGTACATTACAAAGCAGCACGACGCCAGCTGATGTTGGTGAACAGATGCGATAGGTGATATTTGACTGAAATATCATTCCAATTTTTTTATTTCTAGTAACTTAAAAGAATCATCTTCATTTTCAGATAACAACGGGAACGATTAATAGAAGGAATAAGCTGGTAATCATGATGATAAGAACAGAAAAAGTGAAAACGTAGTAGTTCTTAGCAGCGATGTGTTCCATGACAGTGTGTAATCCTTAGTAAATAATAAGCGAAACCCATTTGATTATTTGGATGGATAGATGGGTGGATGGATGGATGGATGAATGGATGGATGGATAGATGGATAGATGGATAGATGGATGGATGGATGGATGGATGGATGAATGAATGAATGAATGAATGAATGAATGAATGAATGAATGAATGAATGAATGAATGAATGAATGAATGAATGAATGAATGAATGAATGAATGAATGAATGAATGAATGAATGAATGAATGAATGGATGAATAGATGGATGGATGTCAATTCATTTTTGAAATGATTGGTGGGTTTTTTATCACTGCTTATCACTGAATCATTCTGAAGATCACATTCCATGATAACACACCTTTCATCAACCCTATATTACTTGCCAAGGTCAGTCTTATTTCATTTGAAATGGATTGAGCTAAAGAGGGCGGGGTATGAGTGAGTGAAAGTGGTATGAGTTAGGGAAGTAAGTGAAACCTCGATGAAGATGTTGAACAAAGTACACAGAAACGCCAGGTGAACACAAAAAAGTGAAAATTCCGTCTTAAAATTGGAAAAAGTGCGCTCTTTAAGTAACTATGTCGTTGTTTTTATGGAGTTAAACGAAAAATTCCGGTGATGGTTAGGCGAAGCGGTAAGTAAAAGTGTAAAAATTTTTCAAATGAGCGAAGTGTGACCTAACTCGGCAAGCAATATTGCCTTATGTGCTCATTTCTTTATTTACCGAAGCTGGCAAACAGGCGTTCGACGGTCGATAGGTCGTTAAATAAATAAACTTACTACACATAAATCCGAAACATTATGACTAAAATGGGAGTCGTGCTCCTGCTTGTTCAATATGTCCTGAGCGGCGGCAAGCATGACACTGAACGCGAAATTATTGCAGAGTCCGAAAATCCTGAAAAAAAAAGAATGACTGAAGATAATGACGGAATGTTTCTCAGCATTTTTCTCCTATTCATTTGTCCATTCTCGTTTAAAGCTTAGAAATTTTCCTTGGTGATGACCCCATCGACATAGAGACTCACCAAAACGAGACCATGTTTCGCACACTTGCAAGGGCCCCCGGGAGCTTGTCGGGGTACTTCATCAGTCTCTAAAATAGGTGATTGATTATATAACTTACTCTGTGCAAGTACTAAAAAACTAACAAAGTCAGTGAAAAAAATTGCGTTTGAAGGACCTGCTCATGTAGACCTCATTACTAAACATTACTAGACACATAGGTTGAGATTCGATGACAAAACAAACGGAGGAAAATAGTTTAAGACTAAAGATTCAAGTGGATAAACAGTTTTCTAATTCAAATGAAAAGGAAGGTTCTATACGAAATCGTTTCAACAAGAATCAAGGAGCGTATTACACATAAGTTAGTTGAATAGAATCTCAAATAGAAGGGCTCCTCGTCTTCAACAAAAACTTTAAATAGAAGCAGAAGTCATTTCCGAAGGCCAGAGGCGAGCTTGTTGAAGGGCGAGCCAATGGAAAGAATGATGCGAAGAGCTAAAAAGTTATACGAATTATTAAAGGCATAGAAGATGAGGTGATGGTGCTCAGAGAACATTTTCATGTTTCTGTGAAAGCCATGAATTAAGATATGGTAATCTAGGAAAGGAATAACGGGCGAATAAGAAACCTATCAAATCCGCCGGACAGCAAAACGACCGTGCATTGTTGAAATTTGCTAAGAAATATACCCCACTGCAAATGAGTTAGAACACCGTGCACTATCTCTCTGTCTAACAATAAATGAACATCTATGAAGATCTGATTAACCGTCACCCAGTTTACCTGAAAGATTAAAGAATGACAAATCTGATCATATTTTCCTTTTACCATCGAATACCATCGTTTACCATCAATGTCTTTTTGTCTTTTTTTGTTTTTTGTGTGTCTTTTCTTTCTTTCTATATTACTAACGTTATATCCCAGTCGGCTGTAGCCCACTGGGTCTCGACGTTTAGCCCACTATGGACTGGAAATAGATGATAAATGATAAGTGATAGGAATCTCAGTTTACCACATCAAATATTTTATTGTTGATATATCGTGCCGCAACTCTCAAGTTCTGTCTTCTCTCAAATTTCATTATTTAATTTTTGGCGGTGAATTCCACCTAACAAACTCGGCAGAGGCATACTATTATATTTACATCAGAATTGTATTGTTGATTTAAATCGTTGGTGAAACTAGACCACTAGAGCCCGGGACACTGTTTTTTAATCATAATTTATCCCCCTCATTACCTTAAAAGCACCAAGAAATCAATTCAGATGTGTTGTTGTATGCTGTTCGAGTCGAGTTCTACCCACTGGAGACGAAATGTGATCAATCATGAATCGCACAAACATCAACACAGACGAGAAAACACTAACTATAATACCAGTTTAACATCGATGAATGCTCGGGTTTCTCTGTAGAGACAACGGCGTGTCCATGGTGAGCGCAGAACAAATGGAGAAATGTATGTAAATGTAGAAAAAATGAATGTATTGGTGCTCCCCTGAAGAAAAACAACGAATACTCCCAATGAGGTGAAAGAAGGAATGACATTAACTCTTGAAATCAAGAGCTTTAGAAGTAGTATTATAGATGGATGATCTTTTCTGCTCTCTAATTATGAGACAAAACCCCAGTTTAATGTAAATATGGAGCTGTGAATTCTAGAATATCACTAGAAATCGCCAAAGTATTATCCGCGGCTCGTAAATGGTCCCAAATCAGCGATCACTCTAGTCAGTGATTTCATTTACTCTCAATCTTTAGAGGACTAGATGAAGTGAATACAGATCATAGTCTTCGAAAAATCGAAAGATGAATCTGATAAGAAAACTTTCAAGAGTATCTGATCGAGATAAGCACTAGATGTGAAATAAGTAAAGATAAGATATATGAGCAAATGCTGAGGTACTTGCTGATGCAAATAAGACAATAACACTGAAAAGAGCCGATAAGGAAAGGTATGAAAAACATAGAATTATGAGAAAAAAGAAAACAGAAAACTAGAAACTAGATCTATCCAAACCTATTCTGCATAGAACCAACGGTGCCACGGGATACAGAGGCCGGGTGTCGGGTTATGCTTAGAAATATAAAGTTTAAAAAACAACACAACGACAGCGGCCGACACCCACCGCCCAAAATTGGTCCTTCTCTCCATTCACAAGAACTGAATGAACGCTACAATCAGAAAAAGAGAACACGCCCACCCAGAGACTAAAAATTTCACCATGAATCGAGCGGAAATATTTTCAAAATTTCAAAAAAAGCCGGCAAACACTCACTCCTAGGCGGACTTCGACCCACCAAAAATCGTCAACATTTGTATTTTGCATTGCAGGTTTGGAATTTAGTGGTTGGCAGGCGAAAACAGTCGCTCGGCATGGCAAAAGGTGGGTGACAAATATAGCCAAAAGGACTAATTTCGGGCGGTAGGTGGTCGGCCGCGGTCGTCGTCGTCGGAGACCTGCTGCTGTTGATGATGGCGACGATGTCATGGAAAGATGGCCGGGTGTCGACTCGAAGTCGCTCGGAGTCGTTCAGGTTGTTCGTCAACGATCAGGTTGTTCTGACGGTCTAGCTAGCCTACTGGATGAAAGGATGAAGGGATGAAGAATGAACGATGAAGGAGGAAGGTTGCCTGGAGGTCGTCGTGATCCCTGTACTAAATGGAATTTCATTCATTCATGTATTTTCATTACATGAGCCATGTGAGAGTAAGCAACAAGCTTTCGAATCAGGAAATCAAATAAGAAAATTTTACTGAAAAGGACCGAGAAGGAAAGGTATGAAAAACATAAGAACTATAAGAAAGTAGAACACTAAAAACTCGAAACTAGATCTAGCCAGACCTACTCTGAATAGAACACAACGGTTCCAGGGGATACTTGGCAGACTGATGCCCACCGCTTTACCTTTTCTTGACGAATGAAACAATACAAAATAATAATATGGATGAGAAATAAATCAGTGAAAACAGTAACAAATAAACAAATATAGAGTCCATTCTTGTAAGAACAGCAGATATTGCAAAACGATGAGGTAAAATTAAAGATAAAATTGAGTTAGAATTGAAAATTAGTGGTGAAAACGGCAACTAGTCGTGAAAACCTCAAACAAATAAGACAATAACACTGAAAACGACCGAGAAGGAAAGGTATGAAAAACATAGGAACTATAAGAAAGTGAAAAACTGAAGACTAGAAACTGGATCTAACCAGACCTGCTCTGAATAGAACCCAACGGTGCCAGGGGATACTTAGCAGAGTGATAGGTGCCTACCGCTTTACCTTTTCCTTACGAATGAAGCAATAAAAATAATAATATGAATGAAAAATCACTCAATAAAAACAGAAACAAACAGAGAGTTCAGCCTTGTAAGAACAGCAGGCATTATAAAACCATGAGATAAAATTGAAGATCAAATTGAGATAAAATTGAAAACTAGTGGTGAAAACGGCGACGAATCAGGTGGTAGAGCTTCCAAATGGGTGAATGAATAAAGAATAGAGGAAATTCTAGTTTTATAACCATTTTTTCGCAGGTTACTATTATGTATGCCACATAGAATATGATGTTGTAAAGGTGGTGTTAGGCTAGGTTAAAGAATAAAGGATAATAAAGGGGTAAAAACGCAATAAGTTCACGTCATTAGCAGAAAGTTACTCTAGAAAAGTTCAGAAAGGTTCACTAAGGACAGGATTCAGTTGAAAGCGCCAAAATATGACAATGTTACCCTGGCAATGCCCACAGCAGGTAAGGGTAGCAGAGGCCGGGTCAGCACTATTGAGTGGTCTGACCGACCACCGAGAAGATCATCGCCGTACCGAATCAACCAGACAACGAAGTGATTACTGAAATCGGCAGGCCAGACCAGTTGATTTATTACGAGAGTAAAACATAGATATCAACGGGGATTCAGCCTTGTTATTGTGATGGCGGTTATTGTTCGTCATCGACAGCCTTTTCGCTCTATTGATAGTGACGAGAATGATTGGTTTTAGAACAGCTACCGATGTTTTCAGCAACATAGCGACCACGGCACAAAAGGATAATTAAAATTCTACAGTACTCGAAATACCTGGAACGGAGTTAGCGGTTCAAAGAGCAGCACGCCAGCATTGCAGTAAAAGTTACCAGTAAGGTTGTCGACCTTTCGCGCAGATCCTTGGTTTACCTACCAATCTAATTGCTGATGTTTCTTATTCTCAGAATCCAATGATACTTTGTAAGACATGCCATGGTATGGGTTCTATGAATACCGTACAAAGAACAAGGCAAAGGTAAAGATAAAGACGCTGGCGTTGATCAGTTCCCTCAGGGCTCGGCAAAAAAAGCAAAATCGAAGCGCAATCAATAATTAACGCCATTGATCGAATTTGCTCCTTTGCGTTAGTGTCAGTGTCCGGTGGCAACGCGTCTAAGCAAAAAAATTAGGCACATAATCACCTAAGGAAGAAATTAAACGAAAAAGTGAATTTCGTCAAAATGTCCTTTAATAAGGAATAGCGGCCTTCTAAAAAATCCGAAAGACCAATAAGTGTGCCTATATGAGGCGCCACCGGACTGCGCCACTAATGCAATGGAGCAAATTCGGTCAAGGACGTTAATTGTTGAT
Organism: Nippostrongylus brasiliensis; assembly: GCA_030553155.1. NCBI lineage: Eukaryota > Metazoa > Nematoda > Chromadorea > Rhabditida > Heligmosomidae > Nippostrongylus > Nippostrongylus brasiliensis. The sequence goes on from CP130733.1 coordinate 4,336,840, forward strand.
TGCGCTTCAATTTCGCCTTTTCACCGCGCGGCGTCTAAACGAGCCCTGAGGATGCGCCGGGCACTCGCGTTCCGTTCAGAATCGTAGAGGCATGGTGAATGCGTATTTGGCCTATACAAGGACTTGTGGGGACCAGCCACTCTACCAAATCAGCGTTTTTACCTTCCTAGACAAGTCTGATACCAAGTCTGGAAGGCTTGGTTAGCCCAGGTGGGGATCGATCACTCGACCGTGGCCGTGTGACTCCTAGCGCCTCTATGGATTTGGACCACCCTCTTTGTTCTCCGGCTCTTTGTTAGGCAGCATGTGTTCTTGAGGTTTCCAGAGAACAAGTCACTTGAACCATATTTCAAGAAAGAGACTTCCTTGTAGATTGCAGCAACAATCAATCGATTGATTAGGAGAACTGTCTCCCTCGCGTCTCACGCGTGATGGTGATGATGCCAGACATCTACCAGGCATCTAGAGCCCCATTATCTCTGATATCAATATCTTATTCTCATGAAAAAAATCTGTGATGTTTTTTTATCACTGCTAAGCTACGGATAAAAGCAATCCATCAGGCAAGAATACCCCCAAGGCCACCGATAGAGCGAAGATCGTTTCCCAAGCTGTCAGGCGCCAGAGCTGGGTAGAGGGTGAGGTTTGGGTAATGGGAAAGTTACCCCGTAGAGGAAGTTGTACTCCTTTCAGACGAAAGAGGTCCAATACGTGGGTTTTAACTACCCGGTTAGCACCATCAATGAGATTCCTAGATGAAGTTCAGGTAGATTCGACGTTCTTAACCCACACATCGCTGTTTTCTGATGTCCACTGTCTTAGTAAGGTAAAATCCCAAAACGGGGATGTCACATTAAGCCATCATCGGTTTCTGGGCGAAATTTCTCGGGAAAAAACAATCCATATCGTCCCACATAAAAATTACTTTGATACCGGTAAACAACAAGACTTTTACTATTCTCGCCACTTTTGTCTTGAAGTCGAAAAGCTGCAGGATAATGCAATGTCGATCAAATATTTACTTACTGCAACAACCTGACAACAACTGTAAACGAGAACACGTCATTTCACGAATACAAAACAAAACGACCGGAGAGATACCATGGAATCAGCGGAATACGAGAGTAAATGATGAGGCTCTTAATATGCCCATTTTGAATCGTCAACCGGACAGAAGATACCTACGAATGAGGTGAAATCATAATTTACACACACACGAACAAAATCACTTCAATCAGTTCCCAGAATATTGTACTTAAATAAAAACACAATAATAAAGGTGGATGCTGTCACCTACAGCTTCACACGCTTTGCGGCAACCTCCTCGGGTTCTTCCACAGGTGCGACGCTCTTCCTCTTCCTCGACTCCTCGCCGGCAGCAGCTTCGCCTTCTGCTGCGCTGTCTTGCAGTATCTGAAGAGTTAAAAGTAATAACCGGCACTGTTCTAAATTTTGGACTCCAGAGGTCGAAAAAAAATTTTCGCTGAAACTTTGCATAGGAGGGTTTTTTGGGGTCCTAAACACGATGGTGCAATCCGTTTTTCGATTGGCCGCCGGATACTGTAGTCACAGGTAGGTCCTGACAGGTAAAGTGGGCGGAGTCAGGATCACCGATTTCGCTGAAACTTTGCGTAGAGGGGTTTTTTAGGGTCCTGAACACGATGATGCAATCCGTTTTTCGATTGGTCGCCGGATACTGTAGTTACAGGTAGGTCCTGACAGGTAAAGTGGGCGGAGTCAGGATCACCGATTTCGCTGAAACTTTGCGTAGAGGGGTTTTTTAGGGTCCTGAACACGATGATGCAATCCGTTTTTCGATTGGCCGTCGGATACTGTAGTTACAGGTAGGTCCTGACAGGTAAAGTGGGCGGAGTCAGGATCACCGATTTCGCTGAAACTTCGCGTAGAGGGGTTTTTTAAGGTCCTGAACACGATGATGCAATCCGTTTTTCGATTGACTGCCGGATACTGTAGTTACAGGTAGGTCCTCGGTGACACTGACTCCGCCCACTTTACATGTCAGGACCTACCTGTTACTACAGTATCCGGCGGCCAATCGAAAAACGGATTGCATCATTGTGTTCAGGACCTTAAAAAACCCCTCTACGCGAAGTTTCAGCGAAATCGGTGATCCTGACTCCGCCCACTTTACCTGTCAGGACCTACCTGTAACTACAGTATCCGGCGGCCAATCGAAAAACGGATTGCACCATCGTGTTTAGGACCCCAAAAAACCCTCCTATGCAAAGTTTCAGCGAAAATTTTTTTTCGACCTCTGGAGTCCAAAATTTGGAACAGTGCCGTAATAACCTTTTTTATATAGGCCATTAATCATACCCTATAATCATACCTCAAACTCGTCTCCCTTCATCGTTTTGCTCTCGTGCAGAATTAGCTTCATTTCTAGTTTTTGTTGGAAATCGTCACACATAAGCATGGTCCCGTTTCCTAGCGACAACTCGGCGAGCATTTTCGCTTCAAGATCTAAACAAAACAGAAAAACAGTAATAAAAATTCTTCAAAGTCTATCAAAACTGAGGAAACACCCATACCAGCTGTCTCGCCCTCTTCACTGCTGATAATAATGCGGGACGTTGTCGCCTCTATCACGTCCGGTGCTACCATATTCAGCGCGCCTTTCAAAACCTTAAAGAAATGGCTTCTTCAAAACCTATCACCTATCACCACTGGCTATCACCACTGGCTATCATGGCTATCACCACTCTGAATCCCGAAATAATGACCTTAAAGAGTTTATAAAGGAGAAATACTTAGAACAAACCTTATCCTGCAGGCTTCTCACGGTCATTTGGGCCGGATTCACACGAACGAAGCACTCACGCTTATCGGAGCATACGAAACAGTTAGGGTTGGGCTTGAATGGCACCTGATCAACTAGAATCTGGAATAGGAGAACTTTGAATCAAAAGAGAATATTAAAAACGAATATTATGCATCAAAAGATCAAAGTCCTCAGAGGATCTTTGTGAATTTGAGGACAGATCGACTCATGATTTAAAAACGAGTATCAAATCGCTGATGCTGAAAAGTGAACTGACCTTTCCTCTCGGATTTGGAGCGCGGTTGATGAAAACCACTTTAAGCTTGTCAAGTTCACCGGACATAATCTTCACCGCCTCCACGACAATCATTCCCGCGACAATAGCGTTTGTGGTGGCGATAGCCGGAACAATATTACCGGCCATAGCTAAGAAGAAAATGGTAGAATAGAGTAAGGAAAAACAGGGCAAAAAGAATGAATGCTAAGTTTAATCAACAGCGTTCACTACTCACATTTGATTTCGAAAAGTGACTTGCACGGAATTCCGAAAATTGTGGCTCGAACGTTTGCGCACGCGGCGACGAAACGCATCGCCTCGTCGTCATCTTTATCCCAGTGGAGGATGGAGTTCTCAGCGATTTTTCGTCGGCTCAGAGCTGCTACGCTGTCGCAGAACACCTCTGCGCATTCGGCCAGTGACCACACCTGAGAGTAAGTGAATTCCTTATTTATTTACTCACTCTTGTCTATTAAAGTTAAAAGCGAAAGCAAACAAGAGTTATATAACTTTGTAAGACGACAGAAAAACCCAAATAGAAAACTATATGACCCAATTCACCTAGCAGCTCTCGGAAAAGCAATACGCCAAACGACACCAATAAAAAATAGGAAAAAATGTGCAAGAAGCTCTATCAAACCTTGTTCACGTCATCAGTACCGCCTGTGGCCGAAGACGATGATGCACTCGCGTCCATTGCGTCAGCTCTTCGAACTGGCTGCGGTGCGCGACGCTCTTTCCATAAACGCTCCATACGAAGCAGATATGTTATATCATCGTAGAACAACTAAAAATACTCATTAATTCCAGCAGACTCCTATACCCAAACCAGCCGTTTATCGGCCTACCGCCGCCGAACATCCGCTCCCCAACTTCGTTAAATAAATAAATTAATTAAATAACTAATTAATACATGAATAAACACTAATCCTTATTGCTTGTCAAGCTAAGTCTCCCTTCGTTCATTCGAAATTTGGACACTATTCCATTCATTGCACTCGGGTGGTCGAAGAAATTCCCTCTTTTCACTATGACTCAAACAGCCAGCAGAGAAGTAGAACTGTTGTTCTTACTCACTTGGTAGTGCTCGACGGGTCAAACTGTTCTCAAATTCAAATGTGAATTTCAAATTTTCCATACTCTAACAACAATCTGAGAGAGGGAAAAAATTTTTTCTGGCTGAAAACACCTCTTTCCCCCAAATCACATGGCACCTATAGTCGACATCAGCATGCACAATAACCTCCCTAGACCAATTTTGAGCCAAATATGAAATTTCTACCTGACCACTTTTATTGTTAGATGAAGTGTAAGTGCGTTATCATAGGATGTGATTTTCAAAATGATTAAAGTGATAAGCAGTGATAAAACCACCACCAACCGCCACCACCACCAATCATTTGAAAAATGAGTTGACATCCATTGAAAAAAACCAACAGGGTTTCGCTTAATATATAGTAAGGATAACTTTACCTTATCGAAGATCTTCTCCGGATCGTAGTTAACGCTTTCGGCCCAAACTCGGGTGCTGATCGGTTTCGCTTCAGTGGTGGTGCCATCTCCGAAAAAATCGTTGTTACCGTTAGCAGCAGCAACTCCATTTGTGGCCTCATCTCCCATCAGGTGGTCGCCATCGGCACCAGTATCACCACCACCCTCGGCATTTCCTTCCCTGTTTCCATCATCCGTCATGTCTGGCGAAATGTCGTCGTCGATGTCTAGCTCACCGAAAAGCTGACTAAAGAAAACACATTAGCCAACTAACATCCAGGCCTCAATAACTCAAAAACTAATCAAAAAGGGTTCCGTTTTATGAATAAAACCTTTGATGAATGAAAAAAACTTACTTGAACGCATGCTTTGACCACACGGTACAATGGATGTGTTCACTGGGAGTGTTACGAATCGTGCAGCCCGGGAACGTCTTCTCTTGTGGCGGCTTAGGCACGCATTCGTAGCATTCGGTATGTTCACGGACTATTGATCGGACCTGAAATTAACCTTACCAAACTTAGGGTAATCAAACGTAAGGAATGGTTCAGGTACTGCAGACGATCGAAAAAGTTCGGTACACCAAAGGAAAAGATAAGTGGCACAACTGAAAACTTTCCATACCTGTCCAAGGTAACCGGCTGAGCCGCTTTCAATGAGAGGAACCTTTGCCGCGAGGCACATCCTGTTCACGTGGTTGCGCGCGGCTGTAAAACACACATAAATATACGAAAGCAAGGTGTTTATCCACTGTCAAAGAATTCTTAAAGAACCTAGCTCATCAATACTACATACACTTCTAAGAAGAGCGGTAGCATACCCAAAAACAGTAGTAAAATTAGAAGAAAAAAGGGGATAACACAAAAACTCATAGCATACCACGATTGTCGAGAGCATTCATGACCAAGAAGAACTGCTGGAAGAATGGCAGATTGAATTTCGAGCTGAAATACGTGCAATTAGATGAAGTTTAAGCATTCACATGACTACGAACTCAGAATCTTGGCGTTTTTCGAAAAAAAGTGCAATTCACTTGAAAATACTGTCGAGATCGAAGGAGATCTTAATATCTGGGCGAAGTTGACGAATCGCGTCCGTTGCCACCTCAGCTTTTGACTTTCCGACGTGCTCACGACGGAAAAGAAACTGACGATTCAGATTGCTGACATCGATCGTGTCCATGTCAATCTGGAAAATGTATTTGGAGGAAACTATCTTCTCTCGTCTCAACAAACAAAAGCACTAAAATTATAATAAAATACCACATTGGTATGTCTAAAAATGGCCGGAAATAGCATGAGCTGACTATTATTGTTGTACTAGCCAAATTCTTTGGTAGAAAGGTGAAAATACTCACGACATGAATGTCTTTGAATCCGGTCAACGCAATGTTCTTCAGCAGTTCACAACCGATGCCGCCAGCTCCGACCACGAGAACCCGCTTTCCGCTGAGTTTAGCGGCTTCTTTTTCCTTCCAGCCCATCGTAGCAACGATCGCTTGAAGCTATAAAAATTCAAAAATGTAAATAAAAACAAAACTACGAATAGACCACAATCTGAAATGTACGCAAAAACACACAGGCACTACCACCGCTCGGCGAAATCGAGCTTCGAAAAATTACGCGTCTTTTCCAGAACGCGGACCGCAGTCACGAATGGCCCCACATAGGCGACGGCACAGTCTGGTTCCACATTCATTCCTGCTGTGCATATATTATTATTTTTATTACTAGTCTAAAATTCTGCTGGAAAATGTATTTTCATTCTTTTTATTTGTGTGTTGAAGACGATGTTCCTTTGTGTTTGACGAGGACTCGAGGATTTCGTAAACTGTGGAGTGAGAAGTAGCAAAGTTCAGTCAGCTCCGTACTTATTGACTCGCTGTTCTAATGTTTTATTTGCCCTTGTTGTGATTTTGTGTTTTTCTTGGAAAACGAACTGGAATGAGGTTGATGATGTTACTGTAGTTATGATTGAGTTGGAAGAAACGGATTTATGGGGTGGAGAGTGTAGGATGGGTTGGAAAACAGTTTTTCCACTTGAGTCCTTTGTCTTCAACTGTTTTCCTTTGTTTGTTTTGTTATCGAATCTCGACCCATTTGTCTACTAATGGAATTCTAACGTGTTATTTTTTTTAGCACACGGTTTCGGAGAATAAGAAGAGAATAATCTGGACCAGCTCAATCGTGTGTTTTCCTATCGTCTAGGCTTGTGTAGTTATAGAAGGAGCAATTCCTGATGTTTCTCGTCGTCGCTTTCTTTTCAGTTATACTTCTAATCGTTTTCTGTGGTCTTTCCCAATAGTTCTGTCTATTGTTGCTTCATTTTTCGAGGACTTGAAGTTTCCAGAGATTTTGACCTACCGTTTGACCTGAAATTACTTGCGCAAACGTAATAGAAATGTTGAAGTTATTCAACGTATGATCGTATTTTTGCTGTTTGAAGTTCTCGTGTCTTTCGTATTAACATTAATATTTGTGTGTTGAATTATCGATTACGTGATTAAGCTATCGTATTTGCAGTCCGTAACTGCGCCTAATTTTCGATTTCAGGCCGCTTTATGAATCCCCCTCAAGCACTATGTCATGTATGTCAGAAAGGCCCTTATTTATTATGCAACCTCTACAAACATCTGCGGAAAGTGCACCGATTCACTGACGAGGACATACATGTGCTGCAAAACGGTATCAAGAGAACCAAATACGAAGGAAAGCCTGAACTAATGTGTGAAGATTGCGGGAAAATTTTCTACTCTCCAGATTGCTTGAGGATTCACAAAACCGTGAGTTTTTAATGTTTCGAATCATTAGTACTGTTTCTCTTATTAGTATTATTTGTCGTTTCCTTTTAGTTATCGTAACTTTCGAGCTTGTTAAATGGAATTCTCATTCCGCGTACTGGTAACCAACTATAATATCTTAATTGTTTTTAATCCATTCACCTTTAAATTTTTGTATAAAACTCTTTTTATTCGATAGTCTTTAGCAACGGCTTCCATTAACATTTGATATTTCGCTTTTTGTTCTGTAGTCAAGAAAAAAGTGAATACAATGTCACTGCATCTATTTTTTTTCTTTTAACTTGTAGATTTCTTTCTGTAGATTTGCAGGAAAATACAATTCCACACTGACTTTCGAAGCTTTCCCTTATTTTGGGAGAGTGGTTCCGTTAAGTATGCTGTAAATTCCGGGAAAATAGCTTGTTGGAAATGTTGGGGTTCGAAAATTGCCCTAGCATTTCGTGTATTGTGGCATTTTTATTAGTCGGATCTTATTTACAGTTCACGATAATTTGAAATCTGAATTTTCTTTCTTTTTTTTTTTAGAAGGGTACCTTTCAGAGTGTGCACGCCTCCACAACAACGGAAGGAGCCAGTCCCTCGAAGAAGGTGCAGCACGTTGTTTGTCCAGGTTGTGACGAAAGGTTCTACTGCAACCAAGAACTCGCCGAACATTGCCAAGCGGCTCATAAAGAAGAGGGTCAAGATTTTTCCATCACCCGAAGGCAGTTCACCGATTGGGAAAGCTTCAGGGTAGAGTTACGGTACTTCATTTTTTACCAGTCTACTTTTATCAGCCGCTGAATTGGGTTATTCAGAATTGGAAACAAGCTGAAGAGCGACGAACCTCAAGTGGTTTCGTGAAAAGGCGAACGAAAACGTCCAGTCTGGGGACTGTCTCCCATTATATTTGTCAGTATTCACGAGGAGCAGGTGTCGACGTCAGCGAGGAGAAGAAGCGGTACAGAAAGTCGAAAAAGGTTCACACCCACTGTCCTTGCTTTGCGAAGGTAATCAAATTTGATTTCTTTGTTTTTATCTGATTTTTCTCTGTTCATATGTCGAGGTTCAGATTACGGAAAGAAAGGACGGAACTGTCGAAGTAGTGGCATGTTTTGGTCACCTTGGTCATGTTATTAATGCTGTAAATAATTCCATCTCGTCTGAGGAAGAGGAAGCCATACGGACAATGCTCACCGTCGGCGTGTCTCCTCAAGAAGTTGGTTTCGCATCCTAATCATTTATGCTTCATTTTTATAAATTTATTTAGATTTTAACAATGATACGATCGGAGTACTGGGTTATTCCTGGTCCTATGGATGCGAATAACCCGCGAATCTGTCATATCACCTTGGATGACATAAGGTACCTGTTTGACATACCTGAGGTTTTGTCGTTTCATAACTTTAATTTTATTATTCATATTTAGGAGCATTGCTCGTTGCAATGGTCTGACGTACAGTGGAATGAACGAGGAAAATCGCAACACCGTTGTAAAAGGCACATCGTTCAATAATGACGGTATTGATTTTTCATCTCCATTTATGCAAAGCCAAAAGTTCTTTCTCATTTTTTAAAGTCAATTTAATATTCTTCCAACGAGGCGAAGGGCACACCGAATTATCATTCTTCATGTGCTGAGCAATTTTTGCTTTCGACTGGACATTCCTAACATTAATATATTTCATTATTTCGTATTCATCTCCACATATAACCTCCAGAGAGTGCTGCAACTTCACGATGCGGCAGCTCGAGGCCTCCTGAGTCCCCTCAGGCTAGAACGCTTGTGGATGCCCCTGCAATACCAGCGCCAACCGCCATTTCTGCGGAAGCTAGCCAGGGATCGTATCAGAAGGCCGTGCACGAGTCGCTCAAGAACATTCCGTTTGTCACTGAAGGTAGTTTTTTCTTTTTTTTATTTTTTTTTTGCGTAGTAGTTTTAATAGCTTACTCCTCTCTATTTCGTGGCACTCTTTGAGCGCTTATTCGGACTTCTTATCTTTTTTAACAACTGCTCGTTGTGTTGTTCTGCAGTTCTGGGATCATGTGCTGTAGCTGTTCAAGGGAGGCCACTACCTCCTAATTCGTATGGGTGCCGTCCTCTTTTATGGGCCCAGTGGTAAGAGACGCTGCTGACACCCGCATGTTCGAACGATCGATCCCGGCTCGGGCAAACCAAGCCTCCATCCCTCCGGGGTCAGGCAACTTGGTACTAGGCTTGTCTGGGGAGGTAAAGACATTGACTTCGTATAGAGGCTGGCCCGAAAGTCATTGTATAGGCCAAATACGCATTCACCAATCCTCTACGATTCTAAATGGAACACGATTGCGCGGCGCGTCCTTCGAGGACTGATCAACACCAGCACCTTCACACTTACCTTTTACCGTCCTCTTTTTTGCCGTCCCGCCTCCGTCACGATTAGGTTGATTCTTGTTTGCTCTCATCTTTTATTTTCTTTTTTCTTTTGTCAACCGTGTTCTTTTCAATTCTTCGATCTGGATTGAGCATTAAGAGTCGAATATCAAGGCGGAGAGGCGGAATTTCTTCTTTAAACTTGGAAGTCTACGCTCTACGCCGTACCTGTTATAGAATAGTTAGATTAATTCATTTCTACACAATTTAGGGAATGGCGCGCCTCCTCGTTATGACGCACCGAGATCTTCGGAGGCATCTCACCCAGAGATGTTTATGGATGCCAACAATTTCATCGTGCCACAGCATATCATTTTTGGCAACACCAGCAGAGAACTGTACGAGAAGGCTGACCACGAACTACTGAAGAACGTACCCGTTTTCAGCAATGAAGGTTTTTTGTACTTTCTGGATTTTTTTCTATTTTTCTTGTGTAACTCTGAATCTTTACCCAGGTTGTAATCCACGCTTCGACAGTGCAAAGTCACCAGAAACCCATCAGGGTGAATTGTTCTTCGGTGATGAATTCATTGTTCAACCGCATGGTATTTTTATGAGCGGCAACGGCGATTCCTATCAGAAAGCTGCCGCCGCGAAGGTGAGCCATTTTTCAGGCATTCTATCTCACTTTTGGTTTTTTTATGTTTTTATTTTTTATTAGAATTTTGTTCAATGATCGTTTCTTTCTGAAACCACATTTGTGATAGTATGGATAACACCAGTTTTATTGTGTCACGAACTGCTTTTTTCTTTGATTTATTGACAATTTTGTTAGCTTAACATCTTTGTTTGCCCGACTTAAGCTCAGCACTGTCGGCTGCTCTGAATAGACTTCGTTTTTAAGTAACATAATTTATAGTTCTCGAGTTATAGGAAGCAGATTACTGCAAGAAATGCTTTAAAAACAAAGCGGATGCAGCAGGAATTAGCAACAGAATTATACTCGAAGATTCTACCAGAAATTAGCTAAAGTGCGGAGGATTCTACTGCTCCTTCTAATTTTTTTTTCTAATTCTGATCCCAAGACTGTCTGATGTCAACATTATATCTATAAAAATAGAAATATTTAGACGAGGTCAAAGTGGCATTAACAAGCAGCTGCTTGAGGCAAGCTGTCCAAGATCCCTCTATACTCGACCTTCCAAAACGGTTTGATGGTCGTTAATGCCACCTTGACCTCGTCTAAATATTTCTATTTTTGTAGATATCGTGTTGACATCAGACAGTTTTTGGATTAGAATTAGAAAAGAAGTAGAAGGAGCAGTAGAATCCTGCTCACTTCAGCTTATTTCTGGTAGAATCTCTGAGTAGAATCCTGTCAATTCCAGCTGTATTCGCTATGTTTTTTTGAAGCACTTTTTGCAGTAATCTGCTTCCATTATGCATTTGTTCTTATTTATGTTCTCCCCTACTTCCATCAATACGCTAATAACGATTCCATTCAGGCCGTTAGTTCTGTCACTCCTCGAGCCGGTGGTGCACCGTCTAGAAGGGTGCAGCATGTCGTATGTCCCGGCTGTGACCAGAGGTTCTTTTGCAATCAGGAACTCGCCGAACATTGCCTTGCCGTTCACCATGATGTTGGGCAAGATTTCAGCATCATAAGAAAGCAGTTCACTGATTGGGATACGTACAAGGTACGGTATCTGCTATTTATTTATTTAGTTATTTATTTATTTATTCATGACACACCAATGCACAAAAGAAAAAATACTTATAATAATAACAAAATCACAAAATGTAAAGCAGGATACATCTGCACTGTTTTCATAGTATCAGGGTATGGAAATCGGTAACCTCGCGAGTATGTTAGTAGGGACAACCTACCCCTGCAATTAATCGGTAATTAAGATCCTGTTCTAAAGATGTAGTTGCACAATAAAAAATAGATTAAAAATGACACTTAATTAAGTACATTAACCAAGAAAAAGGGAATTGATAGTAGAAAGAATAGCGATAGGGTGGGTACAGGCGCAGAAACGTAGATGCACAATTCTACCTTCTTTTCGTTTTTTTTGTTTTTGAATTTTTTCCCTCCAGGACTGGAAAGCGTCCGAAGAGAGACGGACGTGTAGCGGTTTCACCAAGAGACGGACAAAAATGTATAGTACTGCGACCGTAGTGCACTATGTTTGCCAGTATTCCGGTGGAGCAGGTATCTATGCGGAGCAGGAACGACGACGAGGCAGAAGGTCGAAAAAGGTCCACACACACTGTCCCTGCTTTGCCAAGGTGATTTTTCTTGTAAAAGGTTGTAAAAGTCATTTTATTTCACCAAAATTTTGCACTGCTATCGTTCAGGTCACCGAGAGAAGAGACGGTACCATCGAAGTGGTGGCGTGCTTTGGTCATCTTGGTCATGCAGTTAATGCCGAGTGTCTTCCTATCACTCCACAGGACGAAGAAACTATAAAATCTATGCTTTCCGCTGGTGTTGCTCCTCAGGATGTAAGCGTTTTTGTACATTTTTTGTGTTTTTTTGAAGCCATTTTTCTTTTTTTAGATTTTGAACACGATAAAGCCACAGAACTGGATGGGGGTCGATACTCACTCGCGCACCTCTTATCTTACGTTGAGTGATATCAAGTGAGTTGCATATAACTCTTCCTTTGTTTTATTAAGTAACTCATATAGTTGGTCATATATAATAGTTCTGTTTTGTTGTTTTTGTATTAATTTCTTTTTTTTAAAGAAATATTGCCCGACGTCATGGCCTAATCTACACTGAGGTTAACGGACAAGATCACGAGCCACAAAAGGCTGTTCCGATTTTCGCCGGCCAAGGTATTTTTCTGTATACTTTGTGGCTTTGAAACTTTATTTTTAGATTGGATTCAAACCGAATGTTCAAATAATTGTCAAATTTCTCTAGAAAGCGGCAGTGTACCCCGCTACGATGCCTCACGATGTCCTGAGACGTCTCGGGCCGGCTTGTTCCTGGGTAATGATATGATTTCGCGACAGCAATCTGCGATGCAGGATATTAATGAGGAGTCTTTTCGAAAGGCCAAGGATGTAAGACCGTTTCTGTTGAATTTATTTTACTATTTATTTTGTAAATGGAATAGTTTTATTATAGGTCCATATGTATGTGGGAGAAATTCTCCACTCGTTGTTCATCGCCAAAGAAATGCAACATATCGAGCGGTTACGAAAAGCCATGGAAGACGCAATCGGCGGTTTACCCCAAGAATTCGTGGCCCGTGAGCCGTTCGTACGACGACCCAATTTATAACCCCGCCTGCCGGATCTCAGTGCTGCTACGGGTATAATCGAGTGGATTTACCCTGACTGGGGAATGGTCAGGAACGGGAAGCTGATAGAATAGCGATCAGCCTCCGTTGCCCCGTGAAGCTGCTCCAACTCGAGCGTGAATCTTTGAATGTCGGTCTTTTCTGGTGCTGTCCGACCAGGATACGAGGATTTTGAGCCCTCCTTATTAGGAGAATGATTTTTTTTTGAAATTTTTGCCAATTCGTCGCCGAACTCCTAACACGAATTTGAACCCCTCAGAAGAGGAAATCTGGTCATAATCAAGTTAAAGTGATCACATATAGTGTCAAAATGTATACATATACTCTACTCGACCATATGGTAAATAATTTGCGTCAATTTCTTGTCGAACGATGAAAATCTCGCTTCTCGGAGACAAATGGATGAGAATTTGGCAGTTTTCCACCCATTCTCCTTCCTTTGTGGTTACATTTAGTAAAGGGCAGGTTAGAGACCCTCCTAGTCATCGCCGTTGGGTAAACCCATACTTTCCTCCAAGAACCCTCCGGTAAGGGTTACTCAACCAAGAAGCGAGATTTTCATCGTCCCTTTTAGCTCCGTCGGCCGCTATATAGAATTTTATTCGATAAAATCATGGAATCATTGGTTCTACTTACGCCGTCTGTATCAGACTTCTGCGTTTCGTTTGGATCTGAGTCCAATATTTTTGTGTAGATGTAGTTATTTCAAATGTTTAAATATTTAAACAAATTAGATAATCAGATAGTGTAATACACATTGGGTGACGTACTCGCAATGCTTTAATCTTTGTATATAAAGCGCTTATATTTACAATGTTGTTGTTGTTCGCAGGCTGAAACTATGCCCATTTAAGGCGGTGGCTGTCGTGCCGCGTCCTCTGCTTCTCTGCCCTTTACCTGACTGTTACTGTACTGCTTAACCGCCAAGTATAACAGACCCTAGAGGTATCGCTTGCGGCAACTCAAAGTTCTATCCAGCCGTTTTTTCCATGAGGTGTGTCAGACCCCCGGGTATTCATGGTCCAGATTCATCATTGGTAAACCCCCGATTAACCTCGAGATATACCCCAAACGGCGCGCAAACCGAGACTCAGGAACGCGCGTCGGGGTTTACTCGGGGTTTATCGCGGGTCTATCGCACCTCGCGATGACGCAGGGTTTGGGAGACCTCGCGGTATCGAGCGGGTTCATCGCCGACGGGGTTTCGGAGACCGCTCGTCCGTTCATGAATCTCGGCCCAGGTCTACTGGAGTGAGTAAGCGTACACCCTATTGACGATTGGATATCAAACACTGATATGATAAAAACAGCAAAAATCCGAGTCGGACTTGAATAGGTCAGTTCGTAGTATGCTCTTGCCACTGTGCGGTCGGTTTAAAATGACTACATTGGGTTACATCATAGTTAAGGTTTGTGGGTTGGTTTCTTTTGGAAATTTCTTGTGTGAACTTCATCTGAACTTGAATTACAGATAATGATAATATCATTAAATTTTGTGTGGATTACGGTATATTGTTCAAAATGGTCGAAACGTTCAAAGAAAATCCATTCGGCACAATCAGTCAGCTATATTGAAGAGGACACGAAACGTGAAGAACACTTCGTTCGACCCGATTGGGACAAAGATTTCCCGAAAATTCTTCCGCCGCCGGTGAGTTGACCCGATCAAGAAAGATTTTGGCATTTTTCCAAAAGCGATTAACTCTAGGTTCGTGTACCGGAAAAGGAAAACAAAGAAGTGGATGTGGAACTAGACATGAACATCATGCCACCGGCGGACAAACCGCTAGGCGATATGGATCTGCTCCGATCGGATGTGATCGATCCGAACAAGAAAACGTCTTCTGCATCGGCGAAGAATCGGAACCAGCTTGAAGTCAATATGACGCAAGATTCTGTAGTTCAGCAACCACAAGTCGTAGACGACCGGAAGGGAGCCGGCGAGACGAAGCCTCCGGCAGGAAAATCGCCTCTGGAATGCAAAAAATAAAAATCGCTCTAACGCACTAACAACTAGATTATGTTCTTGAAAAGTTATCCTAATAATTCGTTGTTGGAATGAATTTTGTAGTGTTTGCGGTTTGTTCGGAATTCATCAAGAATGTCATTTGTGTAGCTGATGATTGAAATTTTCCAAATTTTCTTATTTTCTCAACAAAAATTTGTTCTAATTGCTACTCGAATATGGGAATCAGAAATACACATTTTACAACATTTTCCATACCGGAGCTCTCTCTTGACCTACAGCTGGACTATTTCGACTTATGGTGGCTGCACCCCACCCTCTACTACTCATTTAGCACCTGAAAAGAACTTTATGCCTTGATCTCCATTTCGATCGCCAGGGGTAGAATATCGATTATTACTTTTTCGATCGCAAATTCTATGAAATCGCTCTTCCAACCATAAGGCCCTTGTTATACGTTCGCTCACCCCCAGCGTAACTCGTCCATTCAGTATCAGACACCGTAGGGCCAGACACGTCTGTACGAGTTATCATGGTGACACTGGCGTGGTGAACTCGTACAAACGTGTCTGGCCCCACGGTGTCTGATACTGAATGGACGAGTTACGCTGGGGGGTGAGCGAACGTATAACAAGGGCCTAAAATTTGGGTATGCATCTGCCGTTTCAAAGAAGCGATCACAAAAAGCAACACATCACGGGTAGACAAATATCTTTTAAAAGTTGAAAATTCGGATGGAATACAAGTTAATTTGGACAGAAAATGGGAAAATTCCCACCTGTGGTATTCATTAGCTTTTCAAAGACTCGAACAAAAGGTTTGGTGGAGGGTATCCCTTACCAGGTGAGGGCGCTAAGGTAAGGCAACAAATTGCACCCTGTTAGCCTGGTTCTGAACTTGGTAGAACTGACTAGGCCAGGGCCCGGATTCACTATTGATAACCCCCGATAAACCCCGAGATATACCCTGATCGGCGCGCACCTTTGTCTCTCATTCGAAACTTCCTATGTTATACGCAACCTCTCGTCGACTCTACTGTCTGATTCTGACTGCTTCGGAGACCTCTCGTCCGTTCATGAATCTGGGCCCAGGTATCTCTTGAAAGCTGAAGATTCGAATAGAATGTGGGTTGATTTGGGCGAGATGTTCAGAAAAACTGTGAAGATTTTAGGAGCGCCCGAAAATACACCCGGGTAACCCGACCGATATCCTATACCCACGATAGAACTTATTCGAGGTATACTTCCACCCTACCATTTGCTGGTTGAATATTTGAACAGATGTCCTCGTTGTTGACTTGAACGTCCCACGGCGAGCGTGGCGCAATACCAGAAGGTATTGCGCCATGCACATAACGCGCTGCTGATGTGATGGAATGGCGTCGTTGGATGCTCACCTGGCTTTCAAAGCGCCGCTAAACAGTTCTTCAACAGTTTTGATTTATTTATTTATTTATTTATTTATTTATTTATTACATCCTTAAACATGGATGTGCTCCCGAATAAGAAAATGCGTTAGTTAGGAAATAAAAATATACATTTACAACATTTACCTTTACATAATAACATAAAATTCTCATATAATAGTATGCAATACTAAAAAATAAAAAATTAAAATTTAAAGCCATTAATTCCTTTATACCACAAATAAATATTTTAAGTCATTATTTTAAAAAGTAATAATAAAACAATATAAATTTCTAATATAACTAACAAAACAAATATAATAAAGAACGACTTTTCAACACTAATTTTTTTAATCTTTGTTATGAAACAACAAAACAAAAAAAAATTCTACTCTTTATTTCTATATTTTATTAACATAAAATTCTCATATAATAGGAATGCTGTTTAGATACGAAAAAAACAGGTTTCAGAGAAAGCGATATTAGTAACAGATTAAAAATTTTCTAACCTTGATCTACCAGGTAAAGTTTGGTGGCCCTCTAAGGAATCATAGTTATACTATGGGTTAGTGGTAACCTAGGTGCTATACCCCTCTCGGATAGGCTTTCAGTGTCTTCTAAAGAAATTTTCCGAAAGAAAATACGCGTAAGTATGCTTTTTCATTGTAATATAGGTGATACATTGAAAAAGAAGCGTCTTTTTGGAGAATTTATCCCCGCCGCGTTTGCGCCGTGCACTCCACTTGTTGTCGGCTCCGGGACGACCTCGTTGCGCAACTCGTCCGTCTGTAGGCGGGGCGAGAGAAGGCGACCACCTTACCCAGGTCATTCATACTATCAGCGTTACCCACTGGGTAGAGTTGAATAGTTTGAAGCTTTTCGATCATCACATCATTTTCACAATGGCACCAATGACTAGCACCACGCCGATGCGACAGAGAAACAGAGGTGAGTGTTTACTGTCTAAGATGCATAAATTCGCCTGATTTTCTTTTATTTTCAAAAAAAAACCTTAGTTCTATCTTCAATAAAACTATAATCTGTTATAAATATGTTACGAAATTAACTTAGGGAAACTATAACTTATAACCTACCAGCTACCCATTACCTCCCTCATAGAAAAGGCCGTCGAGGTCATTCCAGAAGAAGACCTTCCACTTTTCGTTTCCGACATTCCTTTCTATTTTTTCTTCATAAATTATTATGAAATAAATCTGAAGGGACCTCCCAAGTTCCCGCTTTGTATGCTCTTAGGATTCTCAGTAGGTGGCGAACACCGCGATTATTGCGCCAGCCCGTCTGTTCGGTTGATCAGCACTTGTTAACCTTACCATGGATAGGTATCGGGTTGGGTTACCGTCTATGAGCCATACGACTCCAGTAACCCTTTAAATTTACTATTTTTTTTCAAGTGGAACAGACTTAATTTACCCGTTCCTTTGGAAGAAAGGGCGTATTTTGTTGTTCAAGCCAGAAATTCCCTCGCAAGTCGCAATTATTCATTGGAAGCGACGTATCTAAGAAATTTACAAGTGTTGGACTGTTCCTACCGTAACCAGGACTGTTCATACTGTAACCCGGGATAAATTATGTTGTAAAATTATTCATCTGCTGGTGGACGGCGGTTGGGTGACCTCAACGGTGGACGGCCTGCGGTCGCGTCTGCCTATTGCGCAACAGGTGGCTCAGGCAAAAAACAGGTCGGACCAAGCCTTCCGACAAACAATCGTCTCCTCTTACTTCTGTATTTGCTGTAGATCAGTCTGGACTACTGGCAGTTAGCACCAGAAAGGCACTTGACGAAAATCTTATCAGGTGGTAAAGGTAAAGGTGGAACCTCTCAAATGCTTCTGTGCCGAACGAGGTTAGTAAGGTGGATCAGTCTTTATTTGGCCTAACGTTTCGACCCTTTCGTTGTCGTCAAAGGCCTAAAAAGTAGCTCGAAAATCCTTGATCCTTGAACTACACGGCCAAGCACCGCATCTTCCCCAGCATTTCTGACAAAATTGAAGAATTCCCCCGCGAAATTGAGAAGTCAAGAGAAATTTAATGACTTACCCCGTAATCCACCGTCAGAGCGTTTCGTCTTCTCTTGTTCCCCACCCCAGGCCTCTGACGACGATGAAGGGGTCGAAACGTTAGGCCAAATAATTCTGATCCACCTTACTAGGCCCAGAAGCATTTGAGAAGTTTAACATAATGCCGAGGTAGTCAAGAAGAGAGAACTTGGGTAAAGGTAAAAGTGTCGGTGTTGATCAGTCCCCTAGGAAGGCGTCGCCGCATTTGTGTCCCATTCAGAATCGTAGGTAGAGTCATGGAGAATGCGTATTTGGCCAATAAAATGCCCTGAGGCGGTCAGTCGCTATACCAAGTCGGTGTCTTTACCTTGCCAGACAAGTCTGGTACCAACATACCCGACCCCAGAGGGATGGAAGGCTTGGTTAGCACTCGACCTCGCGGATGTCAGGCCTATCACCTAGTGAAAGTAGATGAATAAAATATCGTGTTAATACAAAAAAAATGTTTCTATCTTAAATGGGCTTCTCAGCTAGTATATCGTAAAATATAGTAAAATATCGCGTTAAATAAAATAAAATAAAATGAGTAAAATATCGAGTTACTACAAAAGGATGTTCTTGTCTTAAATGGGCTTCTCAGCTCATAGGTGGCAGCAAATCGGCCGTGACCCTGGTTCGAACTCACCTCTCGCAATGATGGCGTTAGGTTTATCGCAAAAATCGGATCTCAGACGGGATTCGAACCCGCGTCTCAACCTATCCGGGGCTTTGCACTAACCACTATGCTACTGAGACGACCACTGGAGAAACCCTAGCACCTTCCTTAAGCACGAAGGTTTGCAATTTTTGAGATTCTTGCGATAATCTAGCACCATCATTGCAACATCTTATTCTACATAGTATATATAATAGTATCCCGCAGAAAATCGGTAGTAAAACTGGAAGTTCACCTCTAGCAATTTTTGCAGGAGGGTGGTTCGAACTAGGGAACGTAGCCCCTTGAGAACCTTCGTCCCTAGACGGGACTCTCTAAGATGACTATCTATCTCTTTACACACTAGCATTAGTTTTCTGGTGGTCGTCTCCAAAACCGTGGCCGCCACTTTACGGTTCCGACCAGTATGGCTGTAAATCACCGGGTAATAGACAGGCTACAAGCCTTCTGCTCAGAGATAATCATCTCGTGACGGTGGGCCCATCAGCAGGTCAACCGACCACCGGCACTTTCCTGTAATAAATCGAAGGTGTGATAACTAGAAGTAGAACGATAAAGATATGATAAAGATCATTTTATTGATGTTCAATGTGAATAACAGAAAAGGAATGAGGAATGAGAAAAAAATTGAAAAAAAGAATTTTCAGCCGTTCCATACATGCCATCCTATATGGAAAATGGCCAGACCTGTGTCGTGTGCGGCGATTTGGCCACTGGACTCCATTACAGGTCAGTATTTTACACTTTTTGTTCTCCAAAATGAAAAAATGTAAATGAAAATCGAAGAAAAATGAAACTTGGAATCCTTATAGACTCTTTAGTCTTAGAAAAGACTGTGTAGGTAGTCCACCTAGCCGCATTAGTGACACAGGTTCTACATACTTCGACTAGGGTAACTGACGTAAAATTTCAAAATTTTCCAGTTCATCTCGAATTTTTAAGCTTTTTGGAGTTTTAGTAACTTAATCTTCATGTTCGATTTTATTTGTTCGACTTCGCTATAGCGTTCTTAAGTCAGAAATGTTTTCAGGGCAATCACATGCGAAGGCTGTAAGGGATTCTTCAGACGAACCTCTCAGGTTAGTTGATTTTAACCGAATGGATCCTTTTTGAAGACATTTTCTTTTTAAATATTTTCCGATCAAAAATTATTGATTGATTTTTTCTATTTTAGCGGCATCTTTCGTACACTTGTAAAAGTGACGAGAAATGCGAAATCAACAAACAAACGAGGAACGTCTGTCAGCGTTGTCGTTACATCAAGTGTGTTGCGGTTGGAATGAGCGCTGAATGTAAGTTGCAGCTTTAGCAAATCAATCACATGATTATTATTATCGATTGGTCGATTTTAGTGGTTCTGAACGACGACGAACGCGTACAGAAACGGGCCCTGATCAAGGGGAATCGTGAACGTCGACATTTGGAACAACTGCTTACCATCATCAAGGGTCCTCCTCTGAGCGAAGAACGTCAGAAGGAGCTGGTGATGGAGGTGGGTGTCCTTATCCTGTAATTGTGGGACTATTTTACCCTCAGGCGTTGAGAAGACCTATTATTTGCTAGATCTACTATTAGTCTACTATTAACTGGCAGAGATGTGTAGATGCTGATGGTTTTTACCTTGATTAATAAAGTTGCGTTTGAGCTGAGTTATTGCGGTTTGAACTGAGCGGTCCAGTTCCGAAATTAATAAATTAATTTTCCGACAGCCTAATATTCTCTGCTTAGGCAAGAGAAGAATCCAGTAAGGGGTTTAGAAAGCTCTCGAAAGAATATCGATGTGAAATCTAAGCTGTTCCTGTAGTTGCTCATCCGTTTGATAGGTCTGGTTCTTCAGTAAATTTGGAAAGTTTGTTGATGTAAGACCAGGGCCCAGATTCATGAACGGACGAGAGGTCTCCGAAACCCCGTCGGCGATAAACGCGCTCGATACCGTCGAGGTCTCCTAAACCCTGCCTCATCTCGAGGTGTGACAGACCCGCGATAAACCTCGATTGAACCCCGGCGCGCGTTCACGAATCTCAGTTTGCACGCCGTTCAGGGTATATCTGGTAGTTTATCGGAGGTTTACCAATGATGTATCTGAGCCCAGATGCCTCAGCTCATTTGTATAGACCCCCATGAAGCTGGACCTTTCATGTCCAAGTCCTCAAAAAATTGAATTCTTATGAATAAAATAAATTGATAGATTCTCTAATTTGAGGTGGATCTCATCACCAACGCCTATTGCCGAAACATCGACCAACCGATCGACACCACCCAACGAGCAATCGGCCAGGCACCGGACAACCAGCTGTTGAAGATTCTTCGACTTATCGTCAGACGTAGCAGCGAATTCGCTCAAGTTGTCGGCGTGTGGAATACCGTACGTTTTTTTATTTATACCGTATTTATTTGGCGGCACAGTGGTAACAGGCGCCGCTGACACCAGCACAGTCGAGCGATCGATCCCCGCCCGGGCTAACCAAGTCTTGCATCCCTCCGGGGTCGGGTAAATTAGTACCAGACTTGTCTTGGAAGGTAAAACACTGGCTTAGTATAGCGGCTGGCTCCAGCAAGTCACTGTATAGGTATAGACTGACACTTTTACCCTTTACCCTTACACTTTACCAAAGGCAAAACTCCTTTCCAGCTGCCGGTAGAATGCCAGACTCAGCTGCTCCACTCGTCGATGCTCGATGTTCATCTTCTGCGATTCGCCTCGTTTTTCGACGACGCTGAGGACAGTTTTCGTCCGGCGGCCAATGTCTCGTTGAGCCATAAGGACTTGCTGGAAACTCTGGCAGTGGACGTGGTTGACGACGAGATGGGTAAGTTAACCCTCTGGTCAAAAATTATAGCAAAATGTAGCTACTAAAAGTCGATAAAATTGATCTGATCAATTACAGATGAGCTACGTGAGCTGCTCACCTGTCTTTTCTCGTTGGCAAGGTCGTTGGCCGAGCTTCAGATGGACGATCGTCTGTTCGCCGTTCTCAGCGCGATGTTCATCTTCGATCCAACCAACGTCTCCGATTCATCGCAGGTGAGCTGACAGGGGCTTCCAGGTACAAAAAAGGTGGGAGGAGGCGCTCAACACCTCTATACCCTCAATCTATCGAAATCTATTCGTTAATTCTTGTAGACTCT
Organism: Nippostrongylus brasiliensis; assembly: GCA_030553155.1. Taxonomy (NCBI): domain Eukaryota; kingdom Metazoa; phylum Nematoda; class Chromadorea; order Rhabditida; family Heligmosomidae; genus Nippostrongylus; species Nippostrongylus brasiliensis. The sequence goes on from CP130733.1 coordinate 4,359,069, forward strand.
CTTTAAGGGTCCAAAACGTTAGGGTTAGCTCCCACCGCTTCCAACGAATCTTAACTCGGTTCCATAGTCGTTTTCAGGTCCTGTATTTTAGAGAAAAATTAGAGCTTATGGTGCCTTCTTCCTTTTTGAAGGTTCGTTGTCGGAATCAGGCCCTGAGGCCCGGATTCACGACAGGTATCGGCGCTATGTACCCCGAAATATACCCCGAACGGCGCGAAAATAGATATTCGTGAACGTGTGCCGCGGTTTAGACGGGGTTTATGAGGGGCCTGCGGCACCTCGCGATGAGGAAGGGTATCGGAGACCCTGACGCGATACCTTTGTCTAATTATCCTAAACTTCCCATGTTAAATGCAATCTCTGCCTCTGCCGTCTGGCTATAGCTTGGAACCGCGACGCAGCTAGAAGAAATGCACCTGCGTTGCGGTTTGGCCAGAACCTGGGCCCAGATTCATCATTGGTAAACACCCGACAAACCCCGAGATATACTCCGAACGGCGCGCAAACCGAGATTCGTGAACGTGCGTCGGGGTTTAATCGGGGTTTATCGCGGGTCTATCACACCTCGCAATGAGGCAGGGTTTAGGAGACCTCGCGGGATCGAGCGGGTTTATCGCCGACGGAGTTTCGGAGGCCGCTCGTCCATTCGTGAATCTGGGCCCAAATGGCAGAGTCCATGAGAGATTGCGTCGGAAATCCCTCATAAAACCCGTCTAAACCGCTGCGCGCGTTCACGAATATCGGTTTGCGCGCCGTTCGAGGTATATTTCGGGGTATATAGCACCGATACCCGTCGTGAATCCGGGCCCTGATTTCCCTTCCCGGTGATGATATTTGAACCCCAGGCTGCAATTTTCAGTTCATATAAAATGATTGAAAATAGAAGAACAATAGAAAATTTAAGAATCTATTCAGGTGGAAGCGGTCTCGTTTGCGTATGCTCGCCTGGACGAGATGCTTCACGCCTTGATCGACGAGGCCAGTGATGGAATCGGCTCCACTAGGGCGTTCGCCAAACTCCTCCATACGGTGACGACATTTGGTCGAGTTTGTCGCCGCCTAGCCCAACATTTCAAACCGGAAAATGTCGAGTTTTTCGAGAAAATTCTAGGATTTTAGGCCCATTGGTCCGACAGGTGGAAGCTGTGAGTTAAGTGGGCACGATAAATCGGAGCGAACCACCGTAGAAAGGAAAAAAACCCGAGGGTAAAGGACAGCGTCTTGTTCAGATCTAGAACTTGCTGGGGTTTGTCGATGGGCCTAACCTTAGTTGAAAGACTTTTAGTTCTTCGAGAGGGAGAACCCCTCCAAAATATGGGCTATGGGCATCTTCTTGATTGCTTACTATCACTTAGAGATAAGCTACGTAAGGTAATGTAGATAGTTTGGGGAATACATGCCTCTTCTCTCACGGAAAATTCATTGAAAAGATTCCAGGGCAGCAAAATTTTCAGGTTTGTTCTGTTACCTCAAATACCCCACCAGGTAAGTCGTCTCCGATCTTTTTTCGATTTTTTTGCATTTTAGAATAATATATTTTATTTTCAACTTGTGGAATCGGAGCAGATCTTATTTGCCTACCGAAGGATCTTGAAGAAGGCGTGTCATCGATATTCGAGAGGCAAAGATGACTGAAATATTTTTCCTAAATTTGCTTTTTAGTGCATGGTTACAGAGCGGTCAAATATGTGCAATGTGTATATAGAATAGATTTTTCGAGTTTTCCTCTTTTCGAAAAAGATTCTGAGGAACTAGAAAATTTTTTGCTTTTTTTCAGATAAGATTGGAGTTCGCGAGATCTTTTTCCCTCAACTTCGTCATTGTTTCCTTCAAATACTAGTTAGACAGCGGTCAAATATGTGCAATGTGTATATAGAATAGATTTTTGGAGTTTTCCTCTCATTTTGGAAAAAAATCCGAGAAACTAGAAAAATTGTTGTGGTTTTCAGGTTAGATTGGAGTTCATATAGATTTTTCCCCTAAATTTCGTCATTCTTTCCCTCAAATACTCGTTAGAGAGCGGTCAAACATGTGCAATGTGTATATTGAACAGATTTTTTGAGTTTTTCCTTTTTATGGAAAAAAAAAGATTGAGAAACTAGAAAAATTGATGTGCTTTTCAGGTCAGATTGGAGTTCGTGTAGATCTTTTTCCTTGAATTTCGTCATTCTTTCCTTCAAATACTAATTAGAGAGCGGTCAAACATGTGCAATGTGTATATAAGAACAATTTTCCATTTTTACTATCTTTGTTGGAATTTTTGAATTAGCTTCAATTCAAGTTGAAGCAGAGCAGGAAACATGTGCAATGTGTACATAGTTTTTTCAATTGATTTTGTTATTTTACAGCTTATCTGTCCTTTTCATTCAAAGCAGAGAGAAATTAGGGATTAGCCCAGTAAAAATAACTTGTGAGATACTATTATTTTACCCTATTTTTTGCAATTGGTTGAGTTTCTTTAGATCTTCGCTTTTCCTTTTGCGACTCAGACTATCTGTAAATACGTTGAGGTAGGTAGGTAGGTATCGTACGTTGTGTGCAATGTGTATATGAAAACAAACTCTACCATGTGTATTATTCCCAGATTTTAGGCTAAGATAACTGCAACAATTTCGAGAAAATCACTCGGAGCCTATTTTGTTGAGAGGTCACTGCTGGAGGGTAGAGCAAACATTTTAAAAAAGTGAACTTCGAATACCACCTTTCCATATTTCCTTCTTGGCATATGAATAATATTTAATTCAATAAGAATTCGTTCGGTAATACCCTTTTTGTATACATCTAAATTTTGTATCACTTTCTGATAACCATGGAAAAAATTAGAGTTAAAATTAAACCTGTTTTGATCGTTTATTGCCTTAGTTATTTTGCGCTGGGTACTGTGTATTCTCGTTCGAATACGTTTCGGAACTTTTGCAGATTTTTCTCGGAAATAAACCATTTTTGCTTCTGTGTTATTGTTGTTGTATGATGTTGTTGTTTTATTGTTTTTAACATATACCCTCCGAATACGGCCGCGCGTGGTGCAGTGGTAAGAGGCGCTGCTGACACCCGCACGGTCGATCGACTCTCACCCGGGCCAACCAAGCTTTCCATCCCTCCGGGGTCGGGTGAATTACTATCAGACTTTTCTGAGAAGGTAAAGACACTGACTTGGTACAGCGGCTGGCCCCCGCAAGTCATTGTATAGGCCAAACCCGCATTCACCATGCCTCTACGATTCTGAATTGAACACGAATGCGACGGCGCGTCCTTCGGGACTGATCGGCACTTTTACCTCTACCTTAACCTTGATCTGGCAATACCTAGAATATTCATAATACGAATTGCTCAGTAGTCGATTCTACAGAGTGCGCCATAAATATGGTTACACGATAAAAAGTGAATAACACACGAAAAACTGATTGCGAGCAACGAAACTTCCCTAGTAATTTATTGACAACATAGTTAACAACGGGTACAACTTTCATTCAATATGGGATCCTTGGAGCCATCAGACGACCCATCGGAAGAAAGTTGTTTTCTTTTTTTCCTACTACTGAAAGTAAGAGAGGAAACGGATGAATACGAGCAAAATTTAAGTTCAATTAGGCTAGAATTGTTGTCCGACGAAGAAAATGCTGAGGATGAAATTCAGTGTTAGAAGTGCTACTTGGATGACTTAGACTCAGGAAGAATGAGGAAAACCCGGCAGAGGAACTCAGGAAAAATCCAAGGCAATGGTTATTGCTGCAATTGAATCAACCACCGGCTGCCGTTAATATTGAAACATATAAATAAACAATCTTAATTACAAATCGGTCAGCCACAAGGAGAATTAGCAAGGACGGATCGTCTTCTCGGACGAGATAACGAGGTCGACCTCGTTAGCTGGCAGCTAAGGTTAGCTGAAGGAACTTTGGGACTTTGGAAATTTCAGAGATCTCCGCAGTAAATTGACATAATCCGATACTGGCTCCCTACCATGAGCATTTTAGTTAAAATAAGTAAATTGAATTTTGATCAAAAGGGAGAAATGACGGACCAGCCCGGTTGAAATGAATATACCCTATAGACCTTTAGCCTCTAAAAAGTTCGACAACAATTTTAGTCAAATTGAATTAAAATTTTTAGAGGCTGAAGGTGGTATTTTCGCGTGATTACTCACCTGATAACCAGCAGCTCTTCGATCTTATCACTTTAACATTGTCAACTAACGAGGAACTAATGAGAGATGTTGCATCGGAGTTATAATGCCTACTTATCGCATTATGGTCAGATATCTGTTGAAGCGAAGAATTGGCTAAGATTAGCCTCGGCTTCGAGTACTCTTTTAATCCATTTCCCTAGGAGCAGATGACCTCTCGTTCATGTATTCAGAAAATAATTTCAAAAGCTTTTAGGGTGCCTGAGGAGATAGAACTGGGAAGCCCAGGGCCTACTCTTCCAGATGATTGGAGTCCATACCTATCCATTCCTTTAGTACAGGGTCCCTGAGAAATATTAGGTTAGTTAAAAATTTTGCGCCGTTTTTTCAAGCCACCGTTTTTTCATTCCAAATGTAAGTTTGCTATGGAAGTTTTTGGAGTGTTTGATGCAGCATTCGAAAGAGAATTATTTGTTCTTTCAGATTGTGGCTTAGCTGGTTGTCGAATTCTAACGTTTTATAAATTTTTTTTGCCTACAAAGTGAAAAGTGAAAAAATTGAAATTGACCTTAGCAACAGCGAGTTTTTCTACTCTAATATGAAGCGATTTTCAAAACGTAAAACAGCCCTTGAAAGAGGATGAGATTCTCTATAAGATGGTGGAACCACTGGGTTTTTTGCTCCAGGTTTTGTGAACTTTCGGGCCACTAAAGTGGGAAGTGCAAAAAGAAAAATATCATCATATGTCGAAAAAATATAAAATTTTGAAATTCGACAAACAGCCAAAGCACTATCTGGACGACCAAATAATTCTCTTTCGAACCCTGCATCAAACACTTCAAAAGTTCCAATAGCAAGCTTACAACGATCGCTTGAAAAAACGGCAAAAATTTTCTAACCAACCTAATATTTAGAAAGTTTCCTCACTGACGTATAATTTGAATGTTAACAGTTCGTAATTTTTAAGGAGCTGCATAATCATCTCAGTTCGTTTAGTGATTCTATCTTCTGAAGTTTTTTACCTTTAATTCCAGACATAAGCCAATTCAGCTATTCAACAGTGTTATGTACGATATCAGCCTATATTTGCGGTTTATCTATTGTGTACCGTCGTGTTTTTTATACGTACTTGTTCTTATTGCGCTCAATGGTGAACGAAAGGCCACTACAAAACGATTTTACTCGTTATTGATGGCACAGGCGATCATAGTGAGTAATTTTTATCAATAGGCTTTTAGTTGGAAACTGATCATCTTATCAAGCAATAATTTTAACTAAAACGGCTAGAAAACCCTGATAGTTCGCAAATTTTTAACCAGAGAGGGAGTTGTATTATTTCAAATATATATTGCCGGAAAATTTGTTGCTTTTTCGGATGTGAACAGCGTCGTTGTTGAACTAACATATTTTTCTTATTTAGTAGCACATCCATATTCAAGGGTGTAATGATAAATAAATAAATAAACAGTCGAAGTCTTAGTCTATTTTTTTATTTTTTAAAAATTAAAAAAAATTTAAAAGTGAGTAATTTTTATCGATAAGCTTTCAGTTGGAAGCTGATCACCTTATCAAGCAATAATTTCAACTAAAACGGTTAGAAAACCTTGATTGTTTTAGTGTAGCCTGAGAGGGAGTATCAATACCTAGATCCTCTCGTTTTTATTATTCGAAATATATGTTGTCCGAAAATTTGTTGGTTTTTCGGCTCTGAACAGCGTCGTTGTTGAACTAACATATTTTCCTTATTCAGTAGCACATCCATATTCAAGGGTGTAATGATAAATAAATAAATAAATAAATAAATAGTCACAGTCATAGTCTATGTGGTGGTAAAAAGTTTTACCCAAATTTCTTGTGTTGTTAGTACTTTTATTCTATGAGTTTCTTGTCTAAGATCGTTCTGTTTCTTTTAACTAATACGTCGTTTTTGAAGCACGTCTGTGGCAGGCGTAGATAAATAAATAAATAAATAAATAAATAAATAAATAAATAAAATGTGTTGCCCCTATCCTATTGACCGCTGCTCTTGGTCGTCCTTCAGGTATACTTGTTTTGTGTTGTCGAAAAGGAAAGTGATTTTTCATACTCAAGTAAAAACCGCCATCTAGGCCTAGGACCAGGAATCCCGAAATTCCTGATAAGCCACCGCTTATTTTTAATTTCACAAAAGGAAACCTTTTTCAAAAAACATTTTTTCAACGTTTTTCAACAGAAATTTATTTTCAAAAAAATTCGAAAAAAAAAACAACCTCGAAGATCAACAACACCCATTTAACTTGCAGAACGTTCTGGTGTTCCTCAACTCTCTCTATCTGCTACAAGTCCCCAGCGTCACAAATGAGTGCAGCTGGTGGAAAGACTTATACGCGAAGTCGCCGGGGTTTGTCGTCACGATAGTAAGTTTTCTGAGAAAGAAAAACCACTCGTAAAGCGAATTAAAGTCATGCGATTCGTGGTACTGTAGAACTCTGCCCGTGATCAATCAATAGACCGTGATCAATCAACGTTCATCGGAGATCGATGGAATCATGAAATCCAGGAGCGGTCATGTTTCAGAGTAATTGTTTGGCAGTCAGTTTTGCGTTCGTGCAGAACTATATGACATTTTTCGTCTCATTTTATCGTATGACTATTATTGTATTTCCTGCGTCATATAATAAGGTAAGACACTATCGGGCAAATTCAATATGAATTTTTCATGTTCATGAATATTTCTGTACAATTTCACTAAAAATGAGCAACAATACCAATTCATATTGAGCCCATTGAACTAACTTCAGCAGCAGATAAGTAAATCTAAAACTCGATCGAAGATCAGTAGTAAGTCGGTGAACCTTCGAACAGATCTTAGAGATGATTGCTAGCGATTTAATCGATGATCAAGATATTTTGAATCGATGGGAGTACAGTTATTAGAGTTTTGATGGAAATCTAAGAAAGTCGATGAAGCCTCGAAGAGCAAAGTCTTGTAGGTATCCACTCAGAGCCACGGAGAGATTCTATTGGTTTTTTGTCAGAAAATCAGCCTGTCTAGAAATTCTCGATCCGTCGGGTTCCTATTGATCGCAATGATCTAATTGCGATTCCAGTTGTGGAAATATGCCCTTCCGCTGGCTATTCTGACAGCACTGACAACTCCATTCATATCAACATATCCGATGCTTATCATCGGCTCGGAATTCATTCTTTTGCCACAGTCGAACAGTTACTGTCCTGTTCTAAAAGGCGTAGGTCCATGTAACGAACTTACACTTCTTTCTTTCCTTCTTTTCTTTCTTTTCTTTCTTTCCTTCTTTCTTTCTTTCTTTCTTTCTCTCCTTCTTTCTTTCTTTCTTTCTTTCTTTCTTGCTTTCTTACTTTTCTCTCTCTATATTATAAGAATGCATCGTGTGACGTAGCAATCAAAACTAATGAATCTAAAAAGATAACCAATTAAGAAAAAAAGGCATCTAAATGCAACCATAAGACGAAATTCTAATCGTAAATGATAGCCTGATAGAAGACAGAGATAGAAATCTAAGAGTTTCAGAAAATTCTACGAATCAACCGAAATGTCTATTTTCCTGCTCAATTTGTCTATTTTCTCTTTCTTGGTCTCAGATCTTCATCTCTCCTGTTCCCGACTTCTTTTTTCCTCCATTGAAATGATTTTCAGAGTATATCTACCATCATAAATCAGCTTCAAATATTCATGACAGTATTTATGATAATTTCATCATTGGTGAATATTATTTCCGTTGTTATGTTATGTATTCGAGCAAAACGCTACAGAGGAGAGAAGGCGGAGCGAAATATGTTCATATTGGCCCTACTCGACTTTGCCATACAAGCCGCATTCTACGTGCTTTTTGTGAGTCAAAACGGGTAGTAGGACAGTCATGAATTTGCTGATATGGAACATTCACGGTTTCACGTTATATGATTTTTACGGATTTTCTGGCTTAAATATACTATTTTTTATGGTGCTGGACAACTATACCTCTCTTACCTTTACCTATTTCTTTCACAAATCGCTAAACCTTCATCTCACTGCCCAACTGGGCCCAGATTCATGCACGAACAAAGGGTATCGGATACCCTTGGATTGATGAGTTAGTCTTCGACTAGAGACAGTCTTTGTTGTCGATGGATAAGTTGCCCCAGACTCATAGGTGACAAACTAGTTATTAACCCTCAAATATACCCTGACTGGGTTGGGTTGTTCACCGCGATTCAACAACACGTGGCAGTGTTCTAGTAGCGAGGATGACACAGCTGTTGTACCAAAAGCCATTATTCTACCCTCCATTAAAAGGCTGGCTCCACAACTCCGGGGTATACGAAACCCCATGTTTCATACGTGAATCTGGACCCAATTGGGCTGCGAGATTCACAACTCACAGGTTAATGATTGGTGAAAGAAACAGGTTACGGTGACAGGAGTCTAGTAAAGCCAGGAATCCAACCAAGTATCCAATCTTATTCGTGTACTACATTTCCTTCATTTGATTTGTTTTTTCCTGCTTTCGTTTTCCGGTGTAGCAAATGGAAAATAAATAAATAACGATAAGAAATAGCTGTGAAATTCTCTTGTGATTCGTTCTTCGATCGCCTCACTTGGGCAATACAGTAACCTTAACATTGTAGGTGATATTTCAGGTGATAATTTTCGATGACTTGCATGATTTGGATCTGAAGAGTGGGTTGGTCATCTACGCTTCGGACGTGCTCACGTTATCGAACGCCTATCTCCTTATCATTCTGAATAAGAGGATAAGACAGAGAGTTATACGTATGCTCAAATGCAAAGGTGACAATTTTCCTATTCAATATCCGCCACGAAAACGTTTGAAAAGGATTTTGCCGCTATTTTCGGCTCCAGTTAAAACGTCTTATGAAGAAGAGAAGGCCATTGATATTAACGGTGCCTACTTCAAATGACACCTTGCTGCTGTTCAGATATTATAAAATTAACTGTTTTGTATCTCAAATGTCCGAGAACTTTTGCCCCAACCTAATAACACGCACTATGTAATGCTACCGTAACCCTTTTTCACTCAAAAATCAATTTCGAGTTTGTAATTCTGTTGAAGCATAGCTCTACAAACGAATGGCTTCAAATGGTTGTTAGGCTGTAATTCAAGAGCAAATGTACGGTTTCATAACCTGAACTTTTTCAGTCAAATGCAAATCATGCAAAGCTCCCGAGGTGCATCCTGTAAATGTTGTCATCACAAGGATGTGAGAAACCGCCTGCTGCTACTCACCACCTGGAATCGGGGAGGGAGAGTGAGTTTCCCTGTCTGTCTATGGGTTACATTGTTTTTCCACAGTGCTATATTTCTATGTAAAACCTATTTTCTCCCCGTTATGAAGGTAAAAGGTATAGGTGTAGGTGTTGATTGATCCTCATGAAGGATGCCATGTCCTTCGCCTTCATCAAAACCGCCTATACAGTGATTTACCGATGCTGCCGCTATACCAAGTCAATGTCTTTACCTTCTCAGACAGGTCTGGTAACAATTCACCCATTGTCGAAAGGAAAATATCAAAATATCAGGAGTAGGGACAGAACGAACATATATTTCGACTTTCCTTCATTATCTAATTGGTTGCTGTTTTTGCTTTCATAAATAGTTAGCTGCTCAAAAAAACAATGTCGGAAGGATTGACGGTATGGTTAGGCGGGGCGCTTATTGACCGCTCGTCGGGGAAGGGGGAGAAAGTAAGTCCTCTTACCACTGCACAATTTACCCACCATAGTCAGGAGGAATGTGAACTTGAAAAAGTTTACTTTGAATAAAACTACTGTACTTGAAAATGCTAATACTTGAATACTAACAATACTTGAAAGAAAAACTTGAAAGATTTTTTCAAAACCTTTCATACGTTGTCTGTTGTAGATGTTCCTAGCTGCCTTGCAATTCAACCAAAAATCTACTAAATATCAATTCTATTCCATGAAACGTACATTGCCCTTTCAGAGTTTATTGTTCACGACAACAACCATTCGTTCTACAAAGATATGAGATCGGCAAATAGACGAGCTAAAACGACGAAGGTATCGTCCTCCAACTTTACAATGACTAAGAATCTGTGAGTTCAAGATCTCGAACTGACAACACTGGTATAAAAAAAAACAAAGTGTAAGCATTCAATAGTAACAATAAACAATTCGACTGCTTAACAACAGTAACAGAATATAAACCTAGAAGATCTAAACGTAACAACGCTAGCAAGAACACTGTACAGTTGGTAAGTAATAACAATTGCACTTCAAAAGCAATTTACCATTGCACATCTAGTCAACTGGAGGACAAACCATTTGCGGTACAAGGCAGACACAACGGACCCTTCGGATAAACCTGTGGGGTAACGAGGACACATGTGGTAAGAAGAAAACTTTTCATGGAAATTGACAACATACGCAACATGAAAGGCAAAATAGACCATGAAGGACTAATGCACCCATCATTGCAATCATAAAGGCACAATAGCACCGAAATTTACCTTGATTAGCTTAACTAACCATTTTAACCCATCAACTGAAGAAATACACCGAATCCCTGACCTCGTTGATATTCAGATCACCGGCTTTGGTTTGTGGCGTAAATAGTTTCCGGAAATAGGCAAGATCCTTCGGGGGCATTGCTTCTATATGTGGACCAGTTAGGTAATGAGTGTGGAGCCAGTCAGAGCATCTACAAACGAAAGGTCATTATTAAGACATAAAGAGCGCAGAATTTAACAAAAAAGTAAAAAACAGATTCTAAAATTTCAAAAAATTAAAAAAACGCTTACTGCTGCACCAGGGGTTCACTATGTAGACGAATAAACTGTTCCCGGCACAGTACGCCCATCTCGTCCACCGTACATGCATGAGTCCAGAAACAATCGTGTACGGCAGCAAATGTTATTCCTCTACAAAAGGGACCACTTAAACTTAAAAAAAACATTTAAATATTTATTTCAAGGACAGACATACCTCCTTGAACATTCCAACGAAGTAAGCATCATATGACAAGAATCCAAAGAATGAACGAAATTCGGAGGAAAAGCACCGACCTGAAAGATACCCGATCGGGTAGAATGATCTAGACGTTTACCCACCATTTACAGAAAAACAACCCATCACTCAAAGACTTACCTGCTTCGTCGATATCGGCACATGTATCACCTTTCCTTTCTTCTCCTTAGCCACAACATACGGCTGAACAACCGGCAACCCAAGCGGGGTAACCCATTCCATAGTTCTCAGCAGATCAGATACACCTTTTGCGCACGCTCTGAACCAGTCCTTCAGCTCCCTAAAATGAGGTGCCCGGTAGAATTTAACCACAATACCAGTAAACTTCGAAAAACACTAACATTGAACAGGTGAAAGCATCATGCAGACTGGCGAACGTCTTTTGTGTTAGGTACTGGGCAAATTTGGCGGTCTAAAAAGAAAAAGGATATAAAAAGTAGAATATAAATTAGGGTGCTAAATAAAAATATTTCAAGGAAACCTCTTCGTTGTCGATATCCAGAGCCTTCAGTTGACGTTTTATCTGCAATGCGGCTCCATACAGAGTCACACCATAGACAGTGGTCATCACGGTCTGCTTGATAACCTATATGAAATCCTTTTATTGATTATAAAACCTCTATTTTTCAATTAATCCACTCTATTCACCTTTCTTGGTACCGGCTGAGGTAAAAATACCCGCAGTCGTCGAGCTATTTCAGACGACGGACCTTCTTCCTGTTCATCGGCTAACCTTTTCTGCTCAACCCTGAACATGGGATTCACTAAGAATCTACCCTTCCTAACCTTTTAAATGGAATTATTCGTGCTGAAAATCAATGATTACCTTAAAGCAACCGAAGAGTAGACATCATTGGGCGTTTCGCTTTTCAGAAGGTTGACTTCTTCACCTCCTTCTTCATCACGACCCAGGGCTGCATAGTGCTGTAAGCCGTTACAACTACCATCTTGATGCACAGCTAGGTGACTGGAAGAAAATGGTAGCAAAATCTTCAAAAATGAAGGTAAAACCCACAAAAATGCAACCATAACACGGATACCCACCTTACGAAATCCTCCTTGTTCCCTGGGTAAGCTAACGCATCGCGGATTTCCATACAGGCCGCGAGGGTTTGCCAGGGTTCTTCGGATTTGAGCCACCACCCTTTACCTAAGTGGGTAAAAATCTATCAGTGTGCAACATATTTCTACCAAAAACTATATAAGTTAAACTATATTCGACACGTTATAGCAGATCTGCGAAAAATGGAAGCAAAAAGACGACAAGAAACACGAAACAATAAAAAAAAGACCAACCATCAAGGGGATGATTCGCCGAGTCTACCATATCTTCCAACTGCTCATCGGCAGCCACCAGACGATCATGCATACTGTCTCTTTTCATCTTTCCAGTGAGGTTAATACAATGCAATTTCAACCATTGGAATCCGCTTTTACCCAGAGGACGCCCTGAATGAAATTTGTGAACAAAATTCATTAATTTGTCTAACTTCAAAATCATAAGGTAGGTTAAATTAAGATGAAAAGCAAATAAAATATGACTTTATCGAGCACCACAATAACCAAATGGACTTCTCCACTTAACCTTACCTTTGGCGAATTTCAAAATACAGCGATTCACGTCATCGCCCATATGGCTGAGGTATGGCGATATTGGGTAAACTCGCCCACGGAAGTCCATATTATGCGGAAAGAACAGGGTTTTCCCCCGAAAATGTCTAGCCAACACGATACGATACTTCATCCAACACCACAATGAATTCAGCTCATTTCTGAACAACAATAAAATGATGGACAGTTTTAATAAGCAAGAAAAAACTACAACTACCTCTCCTTAACGGCTTCCGCTTTTTGCTTGCTGTAAGTGGCGTACTCTTTTTTGTCAACATCTTCATAGTCAACGCTTTCTCCGAAAAAGTCCTTAAAAACGGAGTCCTTTTAAAATTGGGATTTGAAAATTCGAAATTCAACTCAGTGACGGTGGCTGACCTTGAATTCAGGAACGTCAACCGTGTCCGATCGAAGAGGAACGGCGAGAGTGTCAAGGAGATCGGTTTTAGTCACATCTGATGACATCGAGAACACCTTAAATAAATCAATAATAAATCATGAAAAGGTAAGTTTATATACTTCCTCACCTGACAGAGGACGTCCAGCATGGGTTCGTTGATTATCCACGGAGTGGACCCCAGCTGATTGAGGGCGTCGAACACTGGGCGGGCTTGGAAGCTGTAGAATAACATAGTTAGCCAATTCAACAAATAGTTTAGAATAGCACTCTAACCTGGATTTTAACCGCTTCCGCACTTGAGTATTGATATCGACCTGCTTATACTCAGATAAATTTCTGAGTATCATAGTGCGCCGGGTATATTCCGGACCTCCTACGCCGTAATCACACCAAGGTCTAGGTGGTACCTGGAATGACTAGTGAAAGAGTGAGCTTTGCAAACAATAAACATGAAACTTTTACGAAATACGTACCGTCATAGGGAGCTGATTTGTCGGAAATACGATATACTGGAATGGGTGCTTATCGAACAGGGCCAAAAGTCTGGAGTTGATCGCCAACATCTTTGAAAGGGTGGTTCGACCGCCTTCGAACACTCGTGACTCCTCTTCTATGGCTACGTTACGCAATGAGAACGCGTCCGTATTTTTGCCTAGAAAGGAAAAAGATTGACGTATAGATTCGTGAAAGGGATTCAAATTCGGAAGAAGGGGATGGCCCTCTTCAAAAAATCGAATTGGTGCAGATTTATTTATTTATTTTGAAGCCGGAATCCTCGCGCACAGCACATATCACTAAACGAAAGCGCCAGAGAAAATAGAAATGAGATAAAATCAAGATACAACAGACATCGTAGAAAATAGTGCACTAAACTGAGCTACTATAGCCCAGTGAAAAATGAATAAAAGTACATCGTACAGGCACTAACAACGAACGAAAAAAAAACAACAGTTTTCTTTTTTTAGAAGATACCGTTAATAGCAACCCAATTCTAGCATTAGCAACGTTAGCGGTAGTAAATAATAATAAAGTATATAATTAATTAATTAAAACGTTAAAATTAATAAATTACGGCAAAATGTTCGATATGCTAAGCTCTGTATTAGAATGTAACCATTCACTCACTTGCTCCTCTTCTGTCCGACGCAGGAAACTTACACGCCTCAATGACGACTTGCGTAAGAAAAGTGGAGACCTGCGATCGAGCATCCGAGTGTAGATCTTCAAAAGGAATCTAGAATAAGGAAATAAGCCATGTGTCGATTCAAAATCAATAAAACTACGACCCCAACCTGGTACGAAGGATGAATACCCGCCCTTCGACAGCATTTCGTCCACCATTCTCGATGGGTATTCGTTCGAGCAATTTCGTCGTCATCAAACAGGGTGACATAATCGGTGAAAACTGGGGACCACATCTATAAAAACGTCATTTAACATGATTTTTCAACAGAAGTGTAATCAACAAACCTTGACTTCATCAATCCCGAGCTTCTGTACAAATTTCGAATGAACATGGCGCAGGACTGGTGTGATCAGATCATGCTGGAACACGGCTATCGGCACCAAGTTCTGCCCCTGAGAGCACACCGCCTTCAGCGATTCCAGCACTAATTCGGCCATTTCCGCCGTGGAGACCACTTTGACGTACAGTCTCACTGAATGAAAACAGTTGAATAAAAAGGCCTTCAATTTATGATTGAACAGTAGGAATATTGGCCCACAAGGATTCTGAGGGCGCTCCTCGAGCATACGTTCTAAAGTTGATTTAATCGAATCCATCCAATTCCACGAAGCAAGTAAGGACTCAGCTGACATTCGTGCAGCCTAAAAAAGTCGAAGGGAGATGAAAGAGACGAAAAAGGGAGATAATAAATATAATCGATAAATGATACCTTTTTTGTGTTTCCTGTGTAATTCTCCACGTACATCCAAGGGGCCTTCTCTGTGGCGATATGGTTGGCGAATTTGTCTACGTACGTCTCCTAAACTGGCTCTGTTTATAACCGTGGAGGAAGAGTGGCGTTTACAGTAGTAATAGGTGAAGATAAAGTTTTATACCTTGCTCACTCCATCGATCATATACTGGTTACCATGATATTGATCAGAGGGTAGCGGTTCACGAAGATGATCTAAGAGCGTCGCGTTCTGAGTAAGTACGCTTGAAAAGTGTTCGGAAAACCTTAGAGAAAAAAAGAAAAAGGAGTACTCACTTTATCATATCCCAAATCATCTTTCGACCTCGATTTCGTTTTACCCGTATTTGCCTCCAAATCAGCGAGAATTTGGGAGAGACGTTCTCGATACTCGAAGGAGATAAACAGGCGTGAGTTCTCCAGAGACAAGGATTTTACCTAGATGAAGTGAATTGTAAACACCAACCACTCCCTTTATTGGCAATTGGCAATATGTAGATTAAAAGAATAAAATAAACTATGAAAAACAGCGGGTAAGAATAGGACTTTAGAGCTTTGGATGATGATGAAAAGGTGGAATAAAAAATCGGAAGAGGGAACCTCACCAGTTTTTTCAGCTTCCGCTCCATAGAATTCAATATTTCATCAATCTCCTTAGATGATTCATCAACGGTTCGCATCTGCGACCACCGATCAAAAGTGTCGTACAGAAGAGCGGAAGATATTCTCATATCGTTCCCAAAAAGGACCATCCGGTCCCAGAGATTAGCTAAAAGCAATTGGCTTAAGCACTATAAAGAATTCCACAATAAAAAGAAAAAATAATATCAAAAAAGACAAAACGAAGAAAATACTCCGGTACCATAGGAGAAGAAAGTTGACAGCATTTCGGAACCGTTAACCTTCTGGGTATCTTGCAGCGCCAACTCCACATTGCGTTGTATCAGGGTCTGGCCGAAGGACAGGAACTAAAAATATCAATCAATACAGTATTGATTGCTTTCAAATCGGAAAATACCTGATCGTCATCATCGGTGAGCTTGCCTTTGCCGCTTATCACTCTATTCCTCTGATATAGGACCGATACCACCGACGGCAGATCGTCAGACATCACATATCTAGAATATCGAGGTTTACCGAGCCCTGTTGGCGAACATTTTTATCTTTTAGAGCCATAGAAATCAGACCAAATATAGGAGAATCGCAGGAAAAATTGGAATGGTAGCCTTAAACACTCAGTTATCGCCATGGAATAGCGCAAAATTGATCCTAGAATTAAAAAAAAAACAACTCTAAAAATTAAAGTCATCTGAGAAGCGCCCACCTTACTAACTGAGAATACTGAGCGCGATTGCTTTGAACAACGCTGAAGCGCTTATTCTCCGCTTTCAGCTCCTTCTCCAGATCGGCTATCAATTTTGTTTTCCACGCATCAGCCCCTCGGCTAGATTTCCATCCACTCTTTTTTTGCTTCTCGACTTGTAAGGATTTATCTGAAAAAAAAATTGCGATTATTTTCAAAGAATATTCAAAAAATTATAATCATCACTACCTATTACTACTGTTATCAGAGGTACCTATCAGACACTTTGAGCAGAAACGACTACATTATTCACATACTTTCGCGGAATTTCATTACGAGAGCTACTTTTCGCGACATTTTGTCAATTTTTTCAAGTTGAAAAATGATTAAAAAGTGCAAAACACAAAACGAACTACGCCTCTGAAAACAGTTCTGGTATTATGGCACGTGAATTCATATTTAAAAAAAAAATTTATTCATCTCCATACATCGATTATATCCACCCTAGACGACGTCCTCGCAAAGTAGTCCAGAAAAATCAGAGTAAAAATTAGAAAAAAAACAGAAAAATAAAAATTATACTAGAATAGCACTAGAAGAGCAGCAAAAAATCTAAAATATAACAACCTTAAAGCTCTCAACACTCACCCTTTACAACATTTCTCAGTGCATTGGAATGCAAACGTGAACAGCTGATGAGGCATTCGTGAACTCGTGACGATGATGCAAGCAAAACTCGCTGTATTCGATGACGAACGAGCATCAACGACAAATCTGTAAAATATGTGAATAACCCTACTTTCTATCATCAGATTCAGCAAAATATCAATAAACCGCCGTGAAGTAATGATAAAATAAAGATAAAATTTGATAGACTCTCGACCCGAGTGTTGCAGTGGAGCACATTTATCGAACTAGAGCACGCAATACATTTTTGCCAATAGAGCACGTTTTCCGTTTACAGGGCAGTGATGCTCTCAAGGGGTAGAGTGAACCACTGTTGGCAGTTGTATTTGACACCTTTTCCACTAAAATTTGTGGGTATAAGTTGGAAGTAGACCAAAAGTCTGATTCTTTCGAGTTCAACGAGGTGACAAAGGTGGAAACAGACAGTTCGGGTGGTTTAAGAAGAATCTAGGTCCAATGGCGAAAGGTCTACCTCCTAACATGGGCTCTGACTCCGGGTGAAAGGGTTAAAGGCAGTAGGATCGGCGTTGATCCGTACCTTATGAGCGCGCCATGCATTCATCTCCTATTCAGAATCGTAGGGCGGTGAATGGTGGTGCATAGTGGATGCGTACTCGGCCTATTCAATGAGTTTCCGGGACGAGTCGCTATACCAATAATAAGTATAAATAGGATTGAATAAAAAAGTAAGTCAAGGCCGGCTCGTTTCACCCCTTAACTTAGGCGAGCGAAAAAAAAAGAAACATAAGAGCCTCCCCAAGACGCATCTGTAAGCTAGGTAGACTCGAAAAAGAAATATGTAAAAAGTAAAACCAATAAGTAATAGGATAATTGAAAGCAAAAGAAGGAATGGAAATAACCTTGTACCAGACATCCGGATCAATAACAAACAACTCAAACTTGGGTAATTAAACCTAAACCAAGTCTATCAGTACCTTTAGGTACTGATAGACTTGGTTTAGGTTTAATGGTAACCATACCAGACAAGTCTGGTACCTACACCCGACCTTGAAGGTACCTACACCCGACCTTGAAGGGATGTAAGGCTTGATTCGAGGGTAGGAAGGCAGACCCTCACGTAATGTACCAAGAGATTAAAGACTTTTCAACGGAGTCGAAACTCAGGAGCTTTCAGCTCACCTAAGAAGTCTCTATGTGAAAATCAGTCATCAAGAACGTTTAGAAATTCATTCTAGTAAAGTAGTGATAATCAAAATAACATAAAAAAATAGAACAAAAGAAGAAGAAAGTGGCTGCCCCTTCGCATGGATCCATGCTGACCTCCAGTTGACCACCATTTGCCGATGGCCAGCGTCGGCCCGGCAACTTCCAAATATCGGACCGTCCCATGGTGGTCCAGTGCTTTCCTTTCCTTTTCTATTTCTTCCTTTCCGATTCATCATGTTTCTATTCGTTTTTGTTTCGTTTGAAAGGCTTTATTTCTGTAAACTTTTGTTCGTTGTCGCAAAATTTTACTTCTTTGTACCTGATTCACCATCATCTCCTCTGATTCCTTGAATAGTCGCCGAAGATTCCATAGGCACGGATCACTTTTAGCATCGTTGGACTTTTCTCTTTCTCTTAGTCTTTTTCTCGTTTTTTGGCTAGATTCAATTTATAGTTGTCGAAGTGATGCATTCCGTCACAATTTTAGAGTGGGTACTATTTGAGCTGTAGGTGCAACTAGTAGAAATGATGAATTCGGCGTACTCACTGAGAATTTCAAAGGAGGGTATATTGTTTTTAATTTTGTATTTTCTACCTTTCCTTAATTCAAACACAAATTTGGCCACGTGTCTGTAAAAAATACGGTACCCAAGAACTTCTTTCGGCTACACCACCGACCTACATACATAGCATCTTACGAGGAGTCCATTCTTGGATGTGCCAAGCTTTCGTGGTGCAATTTTTACAGGATGTAGGGTCCCTTGTAGGTTCTCGAAAACCACACTTCATTTTTTCTCTAGGCACCTCTGTCATGAAAAAACAGCTGCGGAAGAAATTGAAGGCGGACTCAGAGGAGCGTGGCCATTCCGTTAGGGGAGTCAGAACGAAAAAGCCGAAATTGGACTTTTTTCGAAGCAGATGGAGGAGACCTTCTGAGAGCGCTAATTTTTTCGCAACTTCTGTGGCGTCTTTGCCTAACTGTCTTAGGTCTCCATGGCACAAGAGGAAGCTTTTTCTGTTTTTTTCTTTCGTATACGGAATATGGAGCCTTTTTTCGTGGAGCTCTGTACCTACTCGGTTACACTCGTGGCTCTTCCGGTCGCATATCCACTTTCGCTCGTTTTACTTTGCTAGACTACTTCGTTTTATATAGCCGGACCGGGACGCTAAATTCGCCCTTATTCGATGAAGTGGATGTTGTAGTGAAAATGAATAGCAAAAACTGTTTCGTGAGCCTATACTACTTTACTAGTTTAACAACTTTCTCTTCCTCTATCAATCAATCTCCTCTAAGCTATGATTTTCCTGTGTCCTCCATCCCTTTATCGATTTTCATTCTTCCTTTATCTACTTCTTTCTATCTTCTTCTATCTACCCCTCCTCTTCCGTTATTTGTCTCTTCCTCTCTTTACTTCGTTTAGAGCCTATTTTTCTCTAGAGTGCCAGTGTTGGCTCTATATTCCCTTTCTGATTTGTCCCACTACCAGCTGTCGCGAGCTGGCCACGTTCTGCTGTCTTTTAATTTTCCCTTTTATTCTTTCTTTATTTTCGTGGCTCCTTGTGTTTGCTTCACAGCAGCAAAATTCTCTTGCAGATTTGTTAGTTTTTTTTGTATTTCAACGCAACGTGAGATCATGTAAGGTAGAAAAACCCAAAGAACGCGGACAAACTTTCAAATAGATTTTCTGATATTCCGCCTTTTCCACTACATTTTGGCGAGTAGCTTTCCGAAAGGCTGCACACTGCGAGCCAGTTTGAGGTGGAAATTTTGAGCAATTCCCAACGAGAATTGAGGATTGCTCGGATTTATTTATTTATTTAATTTATGAGAAGACGCGCTAAACAAAAAAGGAGAACAAACAGACCATCACACAACAAGTAAAACCTTGAAATAAACATGACATAACAAACAAAAACAATTAAAGCTTAAGTCGAAATACCATCCGGTAAGAGATTGTTTTGTTATAAAACCTAGCGATTCTCCTGAGGTAAAAAGCATGGGCACCCTGCTCAACCAACAAATTAACCCTAACAAAAATAGAACACACCAAGGCACAGTATAAGATTTGAAGAAAATAAATATTGGATAATAAACTATGACCAAGGACCATTAATGCACTAGAAAGAAATGTCTAAAGAATTTCGTGTTTTTTGAGAGCCAGCGCCGAGAATCCATTGTAGCAAAAATTTATGACACAGTTTTTCGTCCTACTCTGTCAACTTATCTATCGCTTTTCAACTTTTGAACTCTTCCACGTTGTAGTACACTCTTAGCCCTACCGCCGATCCTACGGAAGTTTTTCCCAGCTGCAGGTACAGGTCCTGCTAATCCTTTTATGTGGTAGGGGTCGAGAAGTGGAGCAGGGTAATAGTACCTGTTTCTCTAACTGGAAATTAAATATACCTTACTATCAGGGAGTGGCAAAAGTAATAGGTATGTATTTCCACTTCTTTCTCATATAACGCCTGACTGGGGTCCCACTGTATGCTCGTCATATTTATGTGTCTGTATGCTGCTTACTTAGGACCACTTGAGAATTCATCACTTCCGCGCTTATCAGAAACATTTGAAGTTATTGAGAAATGAAGAAGTTTGTTGCATTTTCCTTATTATTTTGCCCCCCCCCAATATCTACCCTTTTACGTCGGGTCCCTCGATCTGTTTCTGGACCTAATCTCACCTGTTCGCTAATCAGCGTGATGACCTCCGTGTGGTGGTGGGAGTTGTTGTGTTACCGTAGCGCGAGGCGCTAATCCCTAAATAAGGTGTTGTGATTTTTCCTACGACAAGGTCAGACACAGGTGTGCTTCGCGGACCGCGAACTGGATTAACCGATTAGTAGGCGCTCGCGCTGGGTTAGACAATACCTCCGTCGCTTCTCAGCCCCGTATGATTTTTGAATAGATGTTAACAAAATTTGAAGAGGCATCTCCTGGTATGGTCAATGGTTGGTGTTGTTACGTACCCCTGGAAGGGTAGGTGACTCTTCAAGATCTCTAGCGACTATAAACCTCTTGAAAAATTTTCCCGATGGTTCATAGCTGATAAGAGAACTTACAATCGCAAAAGCAAATACTGAAGACTCGGTCCCAAAACGGAAAAATGGGGAGCTAAAGTAGTTGTCTTCTTCGTGAAGAGGTAAACATTTCGAAAACTAGTCTGATCGCCGCCGACAGTTTTCCTTAACGATAACAAATTTCTCCAAGGGGTCAATAAGAAAGACCATTGCATAATGAACTTTATTGCAATTTTTTCGCAATTTTTCCGTGCAATTTTCTTTCTTTCGGACATCCCCACTACCTAGAAAATTATGCTATATTTGTTTATTTTCCATCACATTTTTCTTATGACTGTGAAACGAATAAGAAAATGTGGAGCGTTTTTGCAAGATTTGTCTTTCACATATTCAAATAGGTAATTGCAAAATAAATTTTCGCATCTTCTTTCACATTTTTAAAAAATTCTTTAAATTCTTTCACATCTTTAAAAAAGTTCACATCTTCGGAAAAAGACAGGGCCAAGCATCGACATCGATATGGTCTGCTATAGAGAAAATGATAGGTCAAATTCTCATTCACAATGAATATAAGATTCTGAATGGAGGACGAGTGCATGGCGCGTCCTCAGAGTCTATTAACCTCAAGTATCATTGGAAATAATGCATGCTAATCATATAGGCCGAAACCCCTCTAAAAGTGTTGTTGTGATCTAGAATCCTATGCAGGGGCCAGATTCATGAATGGACGAGTGGTCTCCGAAACCGCGACGCAGCCAGAATCAGACAGCAGAGTCGATGAGAGATTGCGTTTAACATAGGTAGTTCAGGATAAGTGGACAAAGGTGGGCGCCGTTCAGGGTATGTCTCGGGGTTTATCGGGGGCTTACCAATGATGAATCTGGGCCCAGGTGCATGGCGCACTCCACGGAAGATCAACGAGCGTTACCGGTTACTCTCTCTATGGAGACGCTGGAGAATAGGGTGTTGTCATCATTGTCTTAATACCTTCCTTACAAGTACCGGTTCTTTGGAGCGCATCAGTTCAACTTTCTAATGAAATCGGATTATTGAAGGTCGAAGGGAGTACGAGAGGGAGAGAGAGATTGGAGACAGCTGAGATAAAAAGCAAACGCACGTCTTCTTCTTCGTCGTGGTCCGCTCAACTCTCGTCTCGTAATCGTCCTAATCCTTCCCCTTCAACCTGCGAAATAGCCAACTCGAAACCAGTTCCAGCCCATCGTACACACTCTCAACCCCATTGGCCGTCCGCTTCCACAGCTCCGATGCTGGTGTTGTTCCTGCAGCTTTTTCGATTTTTAACTAAAATTTTGTCTGAACTCATTTGATTACGTATATTATATAGGTTCAAGGGCCGCGTTGTGCTGTGGTAAGAGGCGCTATTGGCGCCTGAATGATCGAGCGATCGATCTCGGCCTGGCCTAACCGAATCTTCCATGTCTCCTGGGTCGGGTAAATGTGCACCAGACTTCTGGTAAGATATAGGCCAAATACGCGTTCGCCATGCCTTCACGATTCTGAATGGAACATGAATGCATCTCTCGTCCTTAGGCACCTTTACCTTTACCTTTCACTTGGTAACCCGAGGAACAGGACTTCACGGAAGCCGACTTCCACCATTCTTCTTGTGTACCGTCCAGAATAATTGGGTAAGGTTATCAAGAAAAATCGTCGCTGAGAAGCTCTCTGACCTGCTATGCAACTCCTCTGCTAGTAGTTTTTTTCTCCCAATTTAGTTCAAATCTCCAAACCAGTCAAGTTGTACGAAAGTCAGACTATTGACAGATATGTGACAAGAGTATAAACCTTAAACACTCAATGACATAGATCAAATTGAAGAGATTTTCGTTGAAAAGCTATCGGAGTTATTTCGTTGGTCTCGTTGGTCTTCCGGTACTGCGCCATGCACCTGGATCGAATTCTAGATCACAAAAATACTTTTAGAGGGGTCTTGGTTTATATGATTGAACTTCCTAACTTCCAAGCTTCAGACGGTGCTACTTTCTCCTCCAAAAACTGCAAGAGATGTCCTTTTGTGCGCAAAATTTCCAAAGAAACGCTGACTCAGAATCGTACATGTTCGATGTACACAGGAACGCACGATAACATTTGGAATGGAATTTTAATGTAGTAGCCTCTGCGACTACCGTTTATTGTAGAATCGTAGAATTTCAAAATGAATTGTTGAATCACACGCACAGTCTGCTCTATTCCCCCTTTTACCCTCGCGTTGACCCGTCTTTAGTGAAAATTACCCGAGATGACTTCCTTACGATTCCTTGCCGTCATGCTCAGATTCCTCCAAATATAATGGCTGGCCCTCGCAAATCATTGTGTGGATCAAACACACATTCACCAAGGCTCCACGATTCTGAATTGAACCCGATCGCGTGGCTCACCCTCCGGGGGCTGATCAACGCCGACTTTATTCCTTCGTGGACTGATCATCGTCGACACCTTTATCTTTTACCTTCTATAGTGAATAAGTTATGGAGGTGGTGAGCCGAGCTTCTTCATGAGTGGCCCGATTTGGCTAGAAGTTCGTCTGGGGAACCACCATACTGTGTGTTTGCGTAATAGCAATGAGCATAGCAGTGGCGGTGGCTATTGTCTCTCAGACGAGGATACACTCGTAGCCGCTCTCGAGTGCTCTTCACCGAAACGCCGTCGACGAGCTTCTGCCGTGTCGGTCGGCTTTTGTTCTTCCGCTCGGTTGCTGTTCGTAGCCAAATCGTCTAAAACCGTTTTCCCCGGTGATCGTCACGAGCCTGGAGTCGAATTTCAGTTGACCGGGCGCGATTTCTTCCTCCTGGGGCTTTTTGGTGACAATGGTTTGTTCCTCCCATGTATCCTTCGAGATATAAAAATCAGCAATCATCTTCTAAGATGATCATTTAATAAGGTGACCCAAAAGTTCGTGTGCATTTCAGATTCTGACTTCCGTTGTTCATAACTCTAGATAAACAAGTAAGTGACCCGTAGCCTTATCATGGTTGAGAATAATTCTTTGCCCGCGAACTGGTAAAGAATTGTGTTTAACCATGGTATCCTTATTGGTCATATATTTGTACATCTATATAGAGTATAGAGTTATGAATAAGAGAAGTCAGAATATGAAATGCACACGGACTTTTAGGTCACCCTAATACTTTGATTAAAGTGATTTGAGACTACTGAGATGTCTAGTGGACATCCTTTCGTGGTTTCCCTGCGTAATTTTGAATCTCATTGTCTATGTAAGGTAACCGCAGAGAGGATAGAATGGTTTGTTCGTACAGAAAGGGTGTCCTTAGGTGTCTTTTTGGGTCAACCTAATAAATTATCACCTTAGAAGGTGTTCGCTAAATGATTTTTCCTCTTTTTATGGCGTTTTCAGCCGTATCCCCCCAATTTTGACCTCTTCTGACATTCATACAACCGATCCTTTTCCCCTTGACATATCACTTTCTAGGCTATACTTTAACACCTGGGTAAAATGCCTACAAGCGAGCTGGGTGTCCAATTTCTACCAGCTGAACGACTTCGCAGGAGGTAGCATGGTTAAATTATACCGGAGCTCTATTCCTAAACTTTTCGTTCCGGTAACCTCAGTTGTGCCCTTTTGTTCTTGACACTACCGTAAAGCCCACTACATTCTAAAATATCTTTCTCTTCCTTCAATGACGCCTAGCAGCTGCATAGGAATGTCTTTTAAGGAATTCATCATTTTGCAGTTTATTTATTTATTTATTTATTTATTTGTTCTATCCGACATCAAAGCCGAGAGGATAGAGTAAGAAATTCTTAGCGTATGGTCGGACTTAGGGGACTAAAACAAAGAAATGGCTAAAAAACGAGTTTGAAAGTTCCATGGTAAACTTTTTCGGCGGAACGGCCGTTCCACCTTCAGAGACTCTGGTTGAGGAAAGGGATCCCTCGCGGAATTCTTCACTTAACAAGGTCAAAAATATTCGTTACAGTAGTTCTGTCGTCTGTCTTTTTCAATTTCACCTCTTGCTCAGCATGCATCAGCGACGTTAACGGCATTGTTATTGTCTGCACCGGCACAAAGTGCATCTAATCGTCAATTCTGGCCCTGTTCGGGCTTTACTGAGGAATTCGTAAGAGGGTTATCCAGCTGCATGCCGTACCAGGTAGGTGTCCGCATAATATTCTTCTTGGAAATCGTCTTTCCGTGAATTTTGAGGAGGCAGCGTTGGAGAGGCGAGTGGTGAAGGGCCCAGTTTTCACTCGAAAGCTTCAGTGATCGGTTCTCGTCAAGGCCTCTCCCAAAAAAGAAGAAATGCATCAATAAATATTAAAACAAATAAAAAACGTAAGAAGGGCGGCTCGTTTTGCCCCTTATGCTTAGGCGAGCAAAGGGTTCAGAAAAAAAGTCGGGTAAATTCTCGCCTACGTGAGCTAATTTGCTTGGAAAGTCCTGGGTCCAAATCCATGAACGAAAATTCGGGGTATATAACACTCTGGGCGAAATAAGCCCGGTCTACCACCCCAATATTCGCATTCATGACAATCGGGTTTGCGATACCCGGCGTGTAGCACCGACTGCAAGACCAATTTAGCATATGAGCGCTCTTACTACGCTCTTCCTACTGCGGGCCGCTCGATGCCTCGCCGCGTCAGCGGGGTGAAATAGACCCGCGATATCCCCCAAATAAACTACGCGGCGCGTTCATGAATGCGAATACGCACGCTGACCAGGGTTTATTCTTAGGTATATAGCGCCGATACCCGTCATGAATCTAGGCCCTGGAATGTGAGAAATCTTTTGAGGATCTTGGGTTATTAACGCTTTCCGACTTCTTGTTGTTGAACGTCGGTTGGCATTCTCCCCTGATTTTTCCTTTTCGTTTACACCGTTTGAGGTTTGCTGATAGATTAATATATTTATCGACTCATGCGGCCACAGGAAAAAAACTTCATCTTTCTCCACATTTCCCATTGAGGATTTCCCATTGAAGAGAAGAGTGTTTCTCGAAAGACATTCGTAAAGTGGAGCTGCATGTTTTGACTAAACGTGCCCCGAGGGAATTGTCGTCGTCGTCGTCGTGCCGGTTCTATTGCCCTCGTCGCCGCCATCTGCACATGGTCCCGTGAATCGAGAGCACCACTAGCATCCCCGTTAAATATTTCACGACCTTATTCAGCAGACGAATTGAAGTGCTGTCAGCGGCCGATCGCATAACCGCTGTCGTGCAGTTGAGTTGAACTGAGTGCTTTCGAGCCCTTATTCAATGTTAATATTTATAGTTTACTGCAGAAAAACTAGTGAACTACCTTAGAATTTCAATTATTCAACAAAGTTTGGTGGACATTATTTCAATCTACATATTTTGTTTTATTTACACTGTTAGGTGCGCCTAATGAAACACATGAATACTAAACAATAACACTGTCCTTAATTTCAATTGAAAAAAAACCAGAATAAAGTCCAACTTTAATTCAACATTATTTATTTATTATTATATTAGATTATATTATTTATATTCAATTTATTTGCAATATTCGAACTTCATGTGGAAAATTGCATTTCTAATCGGTTTTTCTTATTGTAGAAGTGTTTTAGACCGTCCAAAGAAATCTGGTGTGCAGTCTACCACAAATTCTTGAAATTTTTAATAATTCGTTAGACAGGTTGGAAATCCAACGTTTCATAGGGGCTTGTAATAAAATGAAGTAGAGTTGACTAAACTTAATTGGACAATATGTTTAAATCATTTTCCATAATTTTTCACACTTATCACTCGTCACTATCTTGCCTTTGAAAATTTCGAGACTCTCTTTCTCGCCTTTGAAGAATTCGAGAACTCCTCTTTTTCAAAAGGATTTGATAATTCAGACCTTTCAAAAAAGTCAATTTTTCAGATCGGTGAACTCAAAATTGTAGCAAATTAGTGGCCAATAGTAGGTCTCCACATCCATCTATCCATGTTCCGCCTTCTTGTATTTCTTTGATAGAAAAGATAGCGATTTATCCAAAGGTAATTCGCTAATGCAATTAATATAAATTAACATTCCTTATAGCTCACGTTTTCTTATCAGATCTACAAAATTAATTATGATATCAATGAAACTTTCTTCTTGTACTCTATAATATCGTTGTGGGCACTGAATAGTCGGAAATGATTTTTCCAAATCGTTTTTTAGAAGGGTTCATCACTGTAAATTGTGTAGGGCTTCAGATCTTTTCTAAGTTTTTTGAAGAGCAATTGTAGGTTCCATTGAGAGCCGAACATGGCAACTACTTTTTTGAAGACTGCTCATTTCCTACCATTTTTATCACTTAAAACAACTCCTACTTCTGGAAAGTTGCAAATTACCTGCAGCTCTCAGAAATTCATAGAAACTGCAACTTTTCCGAGCTCATTACGGATTAATGTCCGGCTATTGAGGGTGTCGTGCGTTCGACCTTTGGGGTTAATTGTGTCGGCTGACGAACGTAGCACTTTTCAGGTCATTCCTGTATTTCCTCTCAAAGAGTTTAATCCTCGGTATCCTTCCTTTCCAAGGAAAAATATATAGTTTAACTTTCACTCCTGACTCTGCTAGCTTTGTCCCACATATTCCTGTCTCTCTTATGCCGTCCCCTCAGAAGTTTAGTAGTTTAGTCAGTGTTTTCTTATCGACGAGATTCACTTCAATTTTTGGGAAAATTTTCATTTCAATTTTTTGGGGGAAAAGCGAATTTTTCTGGGGATCAAGTGGGCGACCGCCTCGACGATCCTCCCGAAGGTCGAGTTCTGGGCTCTAATCAGGTTCACAGTGTAGCAATTGTGGTTGCTGGGACAGATTTCCTCAGTTTCTTTGATATTGAGTTGGTTGCTCGGTAAACTTCTTTTATTCTCCATGCTCTGTTTTTACTTCTTTTTGCTTTGATTATAGGAGTCCTGAAAAATTGCTAGGGTCGATACAGCGCATGGCCGGGTAGTTTAAATGTACTTAAGTTTCGAGCCATTTTTAGGCCTCTGAGGACGACATTAAAGTCGAAACGTTAGGCCGTAATGAAGTTGATCCACCATTCTAACCTTGTTCGGCAAAGCGGCATGCGGACTTCTTTTATTTTTCTTTATATTATACGTATTGGCATCGATGTGTTCACTATGAAAATGTTTAGGTGAGATTTTCCTATCGGAGAATGCGGCTTTCATAGTTTCTTTCCTTCTTGGCATTGAAACGAGCCGTTCTCCTTAACCAAACCACTACTTCATCCGAGTAGTTCTGCTCTCTGGGGATCATTAGCAGTCGGTCCAAACCACCGAATTATGGAGTGCCATGGAAGACACTTTAATGATGTTTCCACGAAAAGCCAGGAAGCCTCATTCGTACAGCCGCGGCTCGTCCTCGTACGAGGAGTGTTTTGGTGGCGTCCCTGGGGGATCGGCTCCTTGTTGCACGAGAAGTGCTGGTTGCAGAGTATAGGGTATGCTTTGTCACGAGAATTTCGATGGGAACCGATTTCTCAACAAAGTTTTCTAGAAGATTCTTCCAGAATTCAAAAGAGTAGCCTTCATAGTGCGGATTATATACCATTTTCATTTTAAAATGGACACTATGGACGTTTTTCAAACCAAAGCGGACATTTTTCAAACCAAAATGGACTTTCTTCAAATCAAAAAGTACACCTTAACTTTCAAATTGTAAATGGAATAATTCATTTTTCACTTTTTGCTACGTACCTTTACAACAAATATATGCAACAAGTAATATATACTACATAGTAATACAAATATATAGGCGACACTGATGATAAAAATAATCCAAAATAAAATATGAAGCAACAAAATGAGGCTACAAATAAGAAACTATAGAACAAATTGAACAAATTAGAAACTACGAACAACTTGTATATACATTATAACAAGTATGATACTTAACAATTAATCGGTAAAAATTATTTATTTAACAATTTTTTATTTTTATACACAATTCTATTTTTTATTAATTATTTAGCAAATGATTAATATATATTACTGCACTTTTGCAGCGATCTCATAGTGAGATAATTTCCTCTAGTAACTTAAAGAGGTTCAGCTCTTTGGTGATGGTATGTATAGTCATGGAATTTGAAGGTAAGGTTTAATTTAACCCACTAGTTTACCAAATTTGGTGAAGTTATTGATACATGAATTTTTCCTTATTCATCCGATACTTTTTGCATGAAATTTTGAAAAAAAAATTGTAGTGCGACAAATAACTGTAGCTCGGAGAACTTCTGCCTGCCTTATCCTCCTTACTCCTCGCTTTTATTCCGGCTCTCTAAGATTTTTGTTAATGATTTTCGTATCAGCGATAATTAATTCGATTTTTTGGGAAAAATTCGTCTCCACGAACAACTGAACTGGCCGACTACCTCGACGATCCTCATGAAGGTCGATCTCTGGGCTCGAATCGTGTTTACAGTTTGATAATTGGTGGTGCTGGGACAGATTCTACAAGATCCTCTGATTTTTAGTCGGTCGGTCGATAAACTTCTCTCAAGGTTCAAAATGAACGTTAATGGGCCGCTTTTCTAGGATTAGTTACGGCGAAATCCGATGGCGATAGGTAACGACTGGGCTAGTAACCCTGACCTCTTGAAGAATTAATACAAAGATCACTTTGTCCGAGAAGTTAGAAAATAGTGGAAATGGCGCTCGGCTAAAAGATCTGGGATGAAGCTGGTCAATAACCTTCTACCCTCTAGCCGAGGTTATTTTTACTGAGAATTTCAAGGTATATTCTGGCTCGAATTCGCCAAGACTTTTTTGAATCACGGGTTCTGCCAAGAACTGGGTTACTCATGGGTTAAATCTCTAGGGTCTCCATTATTAGAACTACTTACCCTTCCGATTGAACGTCTTCGTAACAACCAAAGGCTGTGGGAGAATTACACATCGTAGCTGAAAGGGTAAGTTCTGTCAGGAAAGGGTTTCCAATATTTAGGGAGAACCTCTAACTTAGGTGCGGTAGCCTTCTGTCGAGGACTAGGTAGCTTGTGTAAAAGTTATTGATGCATCTAATCCTGTCAATTGTCCAAATATCCAAGCCCAGATCAGATAGTGTGGTAGATAAATACTCAAAGTATTGGTTTTAGGTTTACCTATAACTCTAGCCAGCGATAGTACTTGAACCCTCATCTCCTTTGTCTGATTACCCTTCACCAGGGCCCAGATTCATCACGTGTAAACCCCCGATAAACCCCGAGATATAGCCCAAACGGCGCCCACTTTTGTCTACTTATCCTAAGCTTCCTATGTTAAACGCAATCACTCAACGACTCTGCCGCCTGGTTCTGGCTGCCTGCGGTTTCGGAGACCGCTTGTCTGTTCATGAATCTGGGTCCAGATCTCTCGAAGTAAGGATCACTTTGTACGGAAGGTTAGAAAAAGGTAAAGAAAACCGGGAAGATGCGATCCAACAACCTGAACCCGACCTCTTTTACCCTCTACCTAATATCATATTTACCGAGATTTTTAAGGTATCTCCTGATTCGGATTCGCCAAGACTCTTTTGCACCGAAGATTCCTACCAAGGAGTGAACTACTCATGGGTATACCTATCTGTTCGCTGGGTAAAATCTCATCCAACATTCTGATGGAGGGCACCTCGTGGCACCTTCTTCCCTTTCTATCCGAATCGCACCGACTCTTACTAAAGTACTGTGTTGTAAAAGTAAAAGTACAAAAAGTGTATGATTGATTGTCTCCGCTCGAATTCCTGTCTCGACAGATCTGTCCCGATGCTGTAATGGCATACTGGTGCCCCGGTCGCTGATTGTCTACTCACCAACCGGGCTTGAGAAAATTGAAGTGACATCTCCTTGAAACGAGACATTCCATACGCCCTACGGGACATGTACTTAGTCGCTCGGCAACTTACCTAGCAGGCACTCGTTTTATTTATTTTATTTATTTATTTATCTTACGTTTTTTCACAGACGTGCTAGAAATGGTTAGTGGTACAAAGAGCAGGTAAACCTCAATCGGAAGAAAAAATTAAATCGAATTGAATTAAAACAAAAACAAAGCTTAGGGGGTTTTGAAGCATCAATTTTTCCTTCAACTTACCCCTTTCCACCTGTGAGCCTGGATTCATGAACTGTGTACCAGAAATAAACCCTTTATACTCCACATGGTGAGCAAACTGCAACTGTACCAGTATTAGCGTCCAAACCACAAGTGAACCCAAAACAAACCTTGGAACCTGTTGATGAATCATGATTTGCCCACCAATTTAGGTTTATTGCGAGCTCATTTTGAATACATCTTTCACAATTCCGTCTCCTGGGCCCACATTCATCATTGATGAAACTCCGGTAAACCAGGAGATATACCCCGAATGGGGCGCAAACCGAGATTCGAGATCGTGCGCCGGGGAATAATCGGGGTTTGTCGCGGGCCTATCACACCTCGCGTTGAGGCAGGGTTTGTGAGACCTCGACTGTATCGAGCGGGATTATCCTCTACGGGATGTCGGAAACCGCCTGCTAGTTAATGAATCTGGGTCCTGGAGCGTGGACGGCGATGGTAATTGTATACATATACCCAGAAAAGAACCCCATTGACCAACTACTTACCTCGTGTAGTGTTTTGTTGTATTCTGTATTAGGAAAAGGTAAAGTAAACGTGAACTAGTGTGGATCCGCTCCTCGAGGACGCCCGGACGAGGATCGATCGCTCGACTGTGCGAGTTTCAGTAGTCTTTCTTACCACTGCACCACACACTTTCTTCTGCGAAATATCTAAAAAATGTAAAAAATGTAAAACTGTATCTTAATGCAATAGATGAGGCTTTTGACCTATCTGGATGTTGCTGTAATCGTTTTACCCAGCTTTCGCTGGGTAAACGGCTATCACATGTATTGCCAGCTGCCGGCGCTCTGTTAGCGTATGCTAATTTGACGACATCTGTAGAACCGCTCCTATCACATCACCGCAGCTGAGCACATACCGTACCATCATACCGTAATCCTTATGCGCAGATAACCCGTACTGACCTGGTGGAACAGCAAATTCCCTTGTGTATCCGTCGCTCTTGTCCGCTCAGTACTCTTTACGAATACAGAAGATTTTTGGGTAGATCATTTTGTAGTTCACCACTGCTACCTAGTAAGTTAGAGTTTTTGAAGTTGTAAAGTTAGAGAAATCGATTTCTTACTAGCACATTTTTTTCTAATCTGATGAATTTTTTCTTTCTATTAATCTATTGCTATCATACTATTATTCTGATCTGCTGGAATTTGTTTTTCTCTTTCTTCTTTTCTTCTTTTTCTTTCTTTTCTCTTTATTTTCTTTTTTATTCTCTCGCTCTCAGAGGCCCTTTAGTAGGCGATGAAATGAGTAATTCTCAATCTATTAGGTTGGTGCATAAGTTCGTGCCGTTTTCTCAAACGACTGTTGTAGGCTAAGTTAAAAACCTTTTGCAGAGTGCGATTCAGTATTGGAAAGAAAATTATTTGCTCTTTCAAGCAGTGTATTAGAAACTTGTGACAACTTCGAATTTCATTGTTTTTTTGACTCGTTAAGTTAAAAGCGAAAAAGTGAAGAATATAATAATATATAATATAATAAAAATAATATAACGAGCAAATAGTGAATGATGATGAATAATATGAACAAGTATACAATGAAACGCGGAAAAGGGTATTACTTATGTGAAATAATTTTTACATTTATATGTTAACTCGTTATCTACGAGATCATTCTCAGAAGCTAGTTTCCCTCTCGGAGTTGACAACGTAGTTTCGAGTTCGCAGGGACCTCTTTGTCTTTCTTTACTTTCATATTGTATCCTACCATCTATTGTTCCGTTTTTTTGTTTTTTTTGGTTCTACTCTATTTTTTCCTCATTTGTGCTTTTGACTGTTTGCTTCTTCCTGGATTTTTCATCTGTTTATTTTGCTATGTTGGTAGCTATTTTCCTTCCACATCGTTTACAGTTTGATGTTCAGTTGATGTTTATTTTTCCCACGCTCACCTACGTGCGCGTCTTATAATAAATAAAATAAATAAAAAATCATATTATCTAAGAGATTCTACGAACTTGGTCCCGTTTATGCGTTTAATTTACTCCAAGTAGGCACGAATTTCCATCTATTTCGGAGAGATCCCTATACATATAGGTATTTGCGGCCACATATAGGTATTTGCGGATAGCTATTTGCGGCCACAAGTTTAAGCATATATTTCTTGTCGCCTTGTTTACAGCATTGTTTTTCACCGTAAGTAGTTCAAAAAAGAAAAAGCAGGAGTGGATTAAATTCCGAGGGGAGGCGAAAGCCCGGCAAAACCGGCTCCTGTTTAGCTAAGGAGCAACTGCTGTAAACAAATGATGCTAACACATCGTGATATGACGTTCCTGCTGTTGTCATTTGCTTGTTTTGAAGTCCTATTTACATTTTATCAAATATCTATTTATTTACAGTCAACAAACGTCCGCCAGAACGCAAGATATATGAAACAAACCGCCTTTAAATAAGCGATTTGTTTAATTTGTCTCATTGTTTTATTTTACATACTTTTTACATCATCCATACGCCATGCCTTTTTTGTTGATAAAAATAATGTCAAAGAGAGTTACGCGAAGGAAATGGTGGAAACGGTTTGTTCATGTTACATATATTGCGTTTCGGCGTGTGTTTACCGATGATACTCTAGGAACTAAGAAATGGAGAGAAAGCTTTTACAAAGAATCTTCGAGTGACACTTCAAATTCTTCCGAAGCTGCCCGTCCCTGCAGCCGGTTTTCATGGACATCTGTTTAGGACTTTTTACGACGCTATCAGACAGGCGTCGAATCGGAACGCTTTCTGGGTTTACGATTTAATTGTGTGTTTATCGTCGTGGTGCCTAATGCATCTACTGAATCTTTTATTTCGATCCTGACCATACTTCCGATCATTTGCTGAGCATATATGCACATCAAAGTATTCTGCCATAATCGCGTGTTTACTGAAGCGTAGTTACACTTACAAAAACCAGTGCTATGTGGGTTCATGGGTGGAACTAGTAGGAGTGTCATACTTGCTGCACTTTTGCTGCACTTAGTAGAATCCTCAAGAGAGATTTTTATTTATTTATTGATTTATTGATTTATTACGATGTTCAAGCCAATCGTGAGATAAAAGAACGAGTATCAAATAGAACGCCGAAAAATTGAGGTTACAATACGTCAGATACATTAAGTCAACAGTAAGGATCGCAATATTAGGTTGGTGCAAAAGTCCTCGGACATTTGCGACTGCTTGAAATTTAAGAGGATCTCCCCGGTATTCTCGGCTCCGGTCAAAAAATGTAATAGAGAAGAGAAAGCCATTGATATTAAGGGTGCCTACTTCAAATGACTCCTTGCTATTGTCCAGATATTATAAAATAAACTGTTTTGTATCCCAAATGTCTAAGAACTTTTGCACCAACCTAATAGCAGCGAATGAAAGTAAACAGTAATTAAACGTAACAAAGAAAATAAAAAAACAATGATATTAAAAACAGCGGAAACATGCTCGTTTCTTGCCTACCCTTAAACGCGCAAGTTACAAAGTTGTAGTAGACCATCCTCGGCAAGGAGGAATGGTCTTAAGAGCAAAAAAACTAACCTTTATGTCGAATAGAATTCACCATAACTATGTAGCATAGTCCAATTTATAAGAAATACCTGATATGGTAATATAATATCAATAATCCAAAACACCAAAGATTTGTGTGAAGAGTAAACCTCAAGCATGGGTAATTAAACCTCAATAGGCAATGTATTTTCAACTTTTCCACGTTCAGTCATCAATTCTAGCAGGTTTCTATGGAAAAATATGGCCTCGGAAAACGCTTACTTCTACTCCACCTCTGTTCCTCCCTCCCTCACCTAGCACCAAAACATTTTCGAGCTCTTCCCCTCACAGTTTCTCCGGACGTCTTTATGAAGGTTTTCTGGGGAATTCCTAAAATACTTTTGGATTGGCGCTTATCGTCGTCCGTCTCAATTCCCGAATTTCATCGGTAAATTTCTAATCGGATCCAGTCGGGTAAAAAGTGGGCTCGCTGTTCCGAATCTCTCAATGTGATGAAACGCGATTAGCACGAATTCGTTTTATTTGAAAAGTTCTCTGCGGCGCAATCACCTTATCCGATTATGAGCGAACTCGTCGAACCTAAGTGATTTTCTACCAGAGTTCGAATGCACTCGAATACTCGTATTTCTCGTTTTTGCTATTCGTGTCAATCATTTTTTGTACATTGCTGGTCTCTGTAACTTCTTTTACTCACAGCAACTATGAAAAAGCTCTAGGAACGCCCATGAATTAAGTTTTTTCGGAGTTTCTTCTTAAATAGTGAATGAGGGTATTTTTCACATCGTTTGCTCGGCCTTCAAAATAAATTCCGATTACAATAGTTGTTAGGGCAATAGGTAATAACAGGAAAGTCTTAACAATAAGCAATAGATGGGTAAATAGTTTATGAATATCGTTAATACATGAATTAGAGTTTTAGTTCAGGTTCTGTCGCACTGTCTTTTCTTTTTGATTGCATCTTTTCTTTTCGTTACTGTCGATTATTGTCCATTTGCTTCTCGGTTGCTGTTTTGGCGCGTCTCATGGCATAACAATAAATAGAATAAAAATAAAAAATACTTTAGAAGGCGTTTAGATTCCGATTCCACGGCTGCTGGAATAGAATACTTAAGAGTTTTCCGGCAGCTTATTTCAAGTGCAGCCAGTAGTAATCTAAAATTGGGGCGAAAAATCATCCTTCGGCTTTTTTCTGTTTTTTTTCTATGTATGTTTTCTTTTCTCTTGTCCGCTGCCCTTGCTGAAATGGAATCAATGAAAGCTGAAGTATCAAGCTCGTTGCAGAAATCTTCGAAAATTTTAGGAATACAAAATTTTTTATTCGAAACAAACCTCATCCTCCACCGCCGCAGTTTCAAGTGGTATAATGAAAAAATGATAAAAGTCTAATAAAATAATATAAAGTAAATATAGCAATATACAATACAACGGGAATTTCTTTAAAATAGTAGTTCATGTGACGATTCTGTGTTCCGGTGCTATTTCCACTCTCTATTACTATCAGCTGTTCGCTTCTTTCCATGGCACCACGAGATGGATCAGTGTACTTGTGGCGGGCTGCATAAAATCCCTCGTTTCCCGGACTTTTGATGTCAGTTTGGGACTTTTCCAAATCCTATTCGAGATTGTCAACACTTTATCAGCAACTCAGAGGCGAATTCTCCTAAATCCTGCTAACCTCCTCTTTCTCTTTCCTAATTTCGGCTGTTTTATTCATTCATTAACTCAGATTTTGTGTCTTTTTCTTTGAATGCTTCGCCGCCTTCTTTACAGTTCTGCTGTTCATCCTCGATTTGACATCTGTTCAGTATGATACTATTAACTATTTTATGCAATTTATGCATTTATGAATTTATGCGCTATTATTCAATTTGTGCAATAATTATATGCAAACTCTCACGGTGCTTTTCAATATTTTTTATGAAAAAATTTCTGAAATCTAGGATCCGTAGCGTAAGGGACGAATGTTCTGCATAGAATATTCCGCGCAGAAACGTAACCCGCATAGCGGAAAACGTGCTCCAGATTGGACGCGTCGCGGGCGCGGCGCGGCGCGTACCGTAATGCTGTCGTGATGCGGCCTACGGTACCGCGGCTTGTGATTGGTCGCAGCGCCATACTGTATACCGTGACTCCCGGGAGCGTAACGCGTAGGATAAATAGATATAATAAAATAAATACAAATAGTAAGTAGATTAACAATTAGATAAAACCGTAACGATTTCAAGGGAAAGAACTGAAGGAAACAAGGAACAAGAGCCTTTTTACCAGTATCCTCAACGTGAAAAAAGAAAATTAAAATCATGTCAGATAGTCAGTCAAACAACTCAAACCGATTTTAAACGTTTAGGAACTCATATTTTGGCACCCACTTGCCAAATGAAGGTTAGAATTTTCGAGTTAAGGAGGACTTGATGTAAAGAGAAAAAGGTGACCAATGGATTTTGGGCACAGTTTCGTCAACGAAGGAGAAATTCTTCTATTCGTCAAGCAGGAGCTAGAGGATTTTCATGTAAGATTCATTTCTAAAAACTTACTATATTACATTTCCACCCATGTCACTGCTCTACTGGCTCGAATTGTCGCTGCCGAGGTTTTTATGGTGCTTTGTGCGTGGTCAGCACACAGCTCAACCCATCACTCAGAACGAGTTTACTTTGTCAGAGGGTTACTTGGCCGGAGCAATTTATGAATCCCTCGAGTCCGCCTCACTGACCGACACTCGTTTGTCATTCGGACATGCGGCGAAAAGCTGCCAGAAGTTCAGAAGTCATCAATGAGCTCAGCGGCTACCCCGGCTCAAATTAATTTGTTTGGTATGGTAAATCTTTTGGCGCTATTTGGGTTGAGGGGTCCAGGGTGTTTTCTGCAATGTTGCGTCGAATCCACGTCGCTTTTGACACGGTTTCACATGTAAACTCCACAGAAATATTTACAACACGACAATGATACAATGATAGTGTTAACATGGTAATCAACGTGGATTCGACGCAATACTGCAGAAAAGCATCCTGCATCCCCCAAACCACATAGCACCAACCTTTTAACCCGTTCGGTTTTTGAGGAGAATGCACATGGTGATTCCTTCTAGAGGTAGAGTTGAAGTCTACCCATCAGGGTAACCCATAGGTTGGCGAGCGAAATACCGAGCCTAACCCCTTCAGGTGTCAGTCGGCTTGATTACCCCACTTTTTTCCTTTTCTTCTTGTACATGGTGAAATGGCAAGAAGCACTACTACCATCCTCCCGTCGAACGGTCAATCCTTTTCCGGCTAACCAAGCCTTCTACCATTCTAAGGTCGGGTGAAGTGATACCAGACTTGTCTGAGAACGGAAAGACGCTGAATCCTGACCTTCTAATTTTCTAGTGATCAGCGCCGATCACTTAACTTTAACTATTTACCCTTACATTATTCCAGCCCTCAGGGCAATCCGCCTTCATACCGTAAAGGATTTGAGACTGGCTGCAGCTCATCGCCAGGGAAAGGGCGCCTACCGTCTAGAAGGTGGTTAGGGTTTTTAGATGGTTTTTTTTTGGAGATTTCTTGGAGAACTTTCCGTCGAAATCCCTCCTCGACATGCCACTGTCTTCCTGAGCCCAAATTCATCATTAGTAAACCCCCGATAAACCCCGAGATATAGCACGAACGGCGCCCATCCTTGTATAGTTATCTTGAACTTCCTATATTAAAGGCAATCTCTCATCGACTCTACCTTCTGGTGCTGGCTGCGCCGCGGTTTCGGAGACCGCTCGTCCGTTCGTGAATCTGGGCAGTGGACGATATCGAAAAGGCACCGAATTGTCGTTTAGGGGTAAACCTCAACTCTGCCATACCAAGCCCGTCCGACCACCCAGATGTCTTCAGCAGGTGTCAATTGACGGCTTCGCTCCTTACGGCCTATTTCACTCGACGAAACGACGAACGACTCCGAAGGTCGATCAGAGTGGCCGGCGGACGCTGCGAAAAAATCGCTGCCAATTAGACCCTTCCACTGGTGCGGTCGTCAAGGATGAAGTGCCGGGATTTACGCCGGGTTTTCTGGCGCTTTTTCTCGTTGATTAGCATTTTCGGCCAGACTCTAATCATCACTGGAAAAAATGCCGTCGATGGACGGACGGAATTTTCTCGTCGTCGTCGCGAAACTGCAGCGATGTGCGAGAAGTCTGTAGAAACACGCGACACTTTTTCCGTCGCTTTGATAGATGCCCATGTGAGTTTACGATTTGAAGAAGTGCGGCGTCAAGGCTATCCTCAAGTGGTAGTTCTGTTCATTTTCGTCCTTTCGATTTCATTCGATTTCACCTTCATTTTTTCCTTTTACAACGAGCTAAGATAATTGCTCAAAAGCCCCTCAATTACAGCCTAGAATGTTCTCCAGTTTTTTCTCCATCAACTCAGATTTTTGTTAATATTTTTTACTCTCTTTAACATCAGCGCGCAACCCATTCTGATCGAGGCCATTGAATTCTACAAATCCAGCTTTTAATCCTCTTGGCATGCGCCAACTGTATGCTTCTTCCTCTCGAAATCGTAGAGGCGTCTTCAGAACTCGTTTAGCCTGAACAGATGTTTATATCCATTTTCATTTTAAAATGGACGATTTTCAAACCAAAATGGGTGTCTTGTATTGCTAGTATATATTATTACTTGTTGCATATATTGGTTGTAGATGAATTATGCCATTTACAATTCGAGAGTTGAGGGTGTCCTTTTCGAATCGAAAAACATCTATTTTAATTTGAAAAACGTTCGGTTTGATTTTGAAAACGTGCAGTTTGGTTTGAAAAACGTCCGTTTGGGTTCAGAAAGTGTCCATTTCAAAATGAAAATGGTATAATAGCAAGCAAAATCAAACAATGCTCAAGACTTTCTTTCTAAAACTTTTGAAATTTATCCTGCACTATAAAACCTCACTTTGCTCTGGCGTAGTACTCGATATTTGACATTAGAAATTTTCCAGGCTTACACACTTCATGACCCTCCCGGCTTTGTCAAATCTTGCTTCTTTTGCGATCGGGTAAACTAATACCACACCTATGTATCTAGAAAGGTAAATACACTGACCGCTACAGCGACTGGCTCCTGCAACTTATTGCATAGGCCACATACGTGATGACTGTACCTCTACGATTCTTAATGGAAGATGAATCCGTGGCGCGTCCTCGGGGGACTGATTCACGTCGACCATAATACCACTAAGCTGATAAACTATTATATTATACGATTGTGAAGAACTAGGGGATTCGTGGCATTGGAGAACAGCACTGGCTGTTCATAGGTTTCTGGGGTAAGTTCGAGATAAATCTTACCTGTCTAGGGTAAATCACTGCAAACGGGAGGGAGTAGTGCCAACAACGCAGCTTCCCCTATTTTTTATTTTATTTATTTTATTTATTTATTCAAACAACCTGAAGTCAGCAAAACCTACTCAACTGAATCAAACAGCTACAGATCAACTATTAGAGTGACACAAAAGTTCGTGTGCATTTCAGATTCCGAATTTGTTTATTCACAACTCTGGAAAAACAAACAAATGATCAATAATGACGACATAGTTAAGCACGATTCTTTAACGGATCGCTGCATGAATTCGGCGTAATCGTGATATTCTAATCGATTATTTAACTGTTTTTCTCGAGTATGAATAAAGAAACTCGGGATCTGAAATTTACACGAACTTTTGGGTCACCCTAATACAAAGCTACTAAACTCATCCTACCTTACAGTTCATAGATTTCTACCTCCCTGAACAGTAAACTGTATCCTTGACGACTTTACCCTCCGTAGATGGGTAGAAGGCAATGTCGCGGTCTTCCCCAAACCGTAAATTCCGCTCGACTGCCCCGCACAACAAGAGATGTCGTTCAGTCGAGTCACAGTGCTGAGGTTTTTTACCCGGACGAATCTGGAATGATGTGGCGCCACTCCCGTGCGGTGGTTGGCGTCCAGTGTTCGTAGAAACTGAGTTCAGCCATCAGAAAAGCGAATTTCGGGCTTTAAAAAGCTACATATCAAGTTGACGAACCATAAGCAGGGCAATCCTCGTTGGGTAAAATTTTCCTTGGTTAAATCTACCACACCGGGTAGATAGTCCAGTGACCTTAGTAAACCGACATCATTACGCTGGAATCATATTGACCTAGATTACGCAACCTAAGAGGCTCTGAAATTTCAACTCGTAGTCGTCGATTAGTTCGACGCCCTCGTTACTTGTCCTGTTTTATGTCTCACTTTTGATGTCGAACTCTTCTTGCCCCTAGGGGATCGGGAGAGAAGGATATTTATAAAAATCGCTATATGACATAAATCTCTGGCGGTTTAGATCTTCTGAATTCTTGAACCTTTCTGAAGGTTAAATTATAGTGGTTGGGGTAGATCAGCCCTCTTAGGCTACGCCACGCATTTGTGTCCTATTCAGAATCGTTCAGGCATAGTGAATGCGTATTTGGCTTACACAGTGACTTACTGGGACTAACCGCTAAACCGTGTCACTGTCTACACCTTCCCGGACGAGGATGACACCGATTTACCAGACCCGAGAGGGATGAAGAGCCTGGTTAGCTAGTTTAGGGTCGACCAAATGGGCCCAGATTCATGAACGGACGAGCGATCTCCGAAACCGCGGGGCAGCTAGAAATAGGCGGCAGAGTCGATGAGATACTGCGTTTAACATAGGAAGTTCAGAATGAGTAGACAAAGGTGCGCGCCGGTCGGGGTATATCTCGGAGTTTATCGGGGGTTACCAATGATGAATCTGGGGCCTGGCTAGGCGGGTAACACCGGTGCCACTGCACAACGTTCACCGTCGACGGGAATGATAAAAATTTACAAAAATTCTCCAAAAGATTGTATCTTAAATCTTCGACAGCTATCATTCTGACGATTTCTAGGCATTCATGTTTCAAAGCTCATCAAATATTTTAATAACACTAAGCCACTCTTGAATCGGTGATATTTAGCCCTGTTTTGATCCATTTGTTTGTTTGTTGTTTGTTTTGATCCAGGAGAATATGGAGGATAACTCATACGGAAGCGGGTCCTTTAGCCCTTCTCCTCCGTCTCTTCTGCTCTACAGGAAGAAGCATTGACACAATATATTGCAAAATTTAATGGGACGGAGTCCATTTACCCATGCGAAAAATTAACCCTGAATGGAATCTCCAACACTTTATACACGTCTGTTTACCCCACTTTTTCAATGAAAATCTCTCAGAGAGCCACTTACCCGTATCCCAAACTTCCACAAATGAAATCGGCTGAAGTATAGATTTTTATAAACATGGGACGACAATTAAATGCCCGCGCAGAAAGTTAACCCTGTGTGAAATCTCCGACACCTCATACCCGTCTGTTTACCCTAGCTTTTCAATGAAAACGTCCCCAAGAGCGCCACTTACCTGAAATGTAGAAGAGTTCTGAAGTAGCGACACTCGAGAGTTCAGCGCGAGAACAGCAGCGCCCATAAGTGCGCTTGGTCATC
This sequence comes from Nippostrongylus brasiliensis, assembly GCA_030553155.1. Taxonomy (NCBI): domain Eukaryota; kingdom Metazoa; phylum Nematoda; class Chromadorea; order Rhabditida; family Heligmosomidae; genus Nippostrongylus; species Nippostrongylus brasiliensis. Next base: position 4,401,324 of record CP130733.1, read on the forward strand.
ACGATCGGCGAATTCTTTTTCTTTTTGATCCATTTGAAAATTTAAAGGGTAAAAAAACACCGGAAGACTCCTTCTGAAGAAGGGCTTTCCGAACCTCTCGTCGATCCCACATTCATCGTAGGAATCTGTCTCGTTAGGCTTTTTCTCATATTCTCGGGCCGATTTTTCAATGACGAACTCACTCGCCCTTAATGGATCGGGTGCTTTTTGTCAATGGCACGGTTCTCGCTTAAGGCTATTTTTCAGGGTGATCCTCTCAGGGTGACAGCAACCATAAATTATCGCGTTAGGTAACTTTTACGGCTTTAGAAATGCTAGTACATATGTCTTCCTACTCAATTGTGTTTCGCCCAGTCCTCTTCAACGCCCATTTTCACCGACGACATCGGAAAACCGGCGGTAAATCTTACCTTAACCGGCGGTAAATCTTACCCGCGGAACTTCTTTCTTTCCAATGGAACGCCTATGCTGTTGTTGTCCAATAAAACCCATGGTAACCTGAGCCCAGATTCATGAACGAACGAGCGGTCTCCGAAACCCCGTCGGAGATAGACCCGCTCGACACCGTCGAGGTCTCCCAAACCCTGCCTCATCGCGAAATGCGATAAACACGCCATAAACCCCGATTGAACCACGCCGCGCGTTCACGAATCTCGGTTTACACGCCGTTGGGGTATATCTCGGGGTTTATCGGGGGTTTACCAATGATGAATGTGGGCCCTGGACCGGGAGGGTCTAACCCATTGTACCCAGCCATACCCTCAATCCTTTATGAAGTCGCCTGCAAGTTGGGTATTCGATATGATTGAATTTCAATGTTGAATTCCAAAGCGCCTTGCCCTAAGGCATTTGAAAGATGGTTACTCCGATTGATAGGGTCAATCTTCAGATATACTAAACACTTTTTTTGGCTTCGAAAATCCGTTAAGTTCTATCAAGACTAGTGGCACTTCGGCGTTTTCATTCACCCTTCTTCACAGCCTTTTTATCATCGTTTTCTTTTTTATTAGATTTTCTTTATAGATTCACCCTCAGAAAATTTGGAAGGCCCTAGTAAGCATTCGCTGACTGTATAGAATTCTGATTCACCTTACTGTTCTTCTTGTTTTTTTTGCATTTATTTGTCTTTTTGAATGAATTTTCTGTCGTTCGACAGAGTTCTGGAGGACGACGGAAGACAAGGAATCCTAATGGTCATTCCACAAGTGCCCTTAACCAACATAGAATGTTTTAAAAAATCAAATATTGTGACTAACCAGTGGTTCTTTGGTTGTGGCAATAAGTGATGATCATTTTTTTCGATTAAATTTTGAGGATTCCGTTGCTCTATCTTTTCTTCGGCGCTCCCCTTTTCCACATTCTTTTCATCATCCTTTTCATTAGCATTTGTATTGTTTTCTTCGTTATTTCTCTTTCTTTTCTGATCATTTCCCCTTAAGATCAACTCTATGGGCACAGCTGGCCAAGTTTTCCTGACCATCAATCTGAGGAGAGAAGCTGGTCAATTTGCATAAGCCGGTGCTTCTTTGCTGACTACTATTCCAGCCTGATGGTAGTGGCGGTGTAAAGAAAAGCTCCAGCTAATTGCCTCCCACTGGTTTTTGCCTCAGGGAACGTTTTAGTCGCTCTTGGTGCAGATCCGAACGAACATCGCAAGCACGTCATTGAGGATTCAAAAGAATAGTTGCTCGGCAGTCGTTCTACTGAAATCTGCAACCTTTCGAGGTCTAAATTGAAACATCAGACCGTTTTATTGAATTCAAACTTAAAGTTAAAATATTTCATTAAATATAAAATTAAAATGTTCTACCAAGAAACTCCGAAAGGCAGAAGAAATGAATGCACTGGATACAGTGCCTATGCCAATGCCAATGCCGAGGTTAAGAGATGAAGGAGTTCCTCTTCCTTTCCTCTCCTTTTTCTCTCCATCTTCTCTTCTTCTGTCTTCTCCTATTATTACTATTATTATATACTTATTCTATATTATAGTATACTATACTATTCTTACTATATTATATTATTTCTATATAATACTATTGAACGTCTAGCTCCACTACCTCCGAAGCCCACTCTTCCATCGTTACTACTACCTCGGCTTCCCCCTGGTAGTAATCTTTGATTTCCTGAGCGTTATTACCACTTGCGCCATCAGCTTCAACCTCTTTCCTTAAACAAATCCTCTTCCTCTTTCTTTTCTTCCGTCTCTCTGTTCTTGCTCGTCTTTCTTTTCATTTACCTAAGCCACCTACTTTCTCCAACACCTACGAGCAGCAACGCTTCCTCTTCCTTGGCCATTTCGCTCTTCTACGTCGCTACTGTTAGCAGCATACCTCCTCCTCAATATTTTCCTTTTCCTCTTCATCTATTCACGGCCCGCGTGGTTCAGTGGTAAGAGGCGCTACTGACACCCGTGCGGTCGAGCGACCGATCCCGGCACGGGCTAAGTAAAGACTGACCTGTATAGCGGCTGGCCCCCGCAGGTCACTGTATGAGCCAAATACGCATTCACCAGGCCTCTGCGACTTGAATGGAACATCAATGCCGCGGCGCGTCCTCAGGGGACTCATCGTCGTCACCTTTACCTTTTTTGCCTTTTCCTTCATCTCCTCCATATTCACATGCTTCTTCTCCTACTACTCCTTCTCCACCACCGCCGCATCATTCAACTTCTTCCTCTTCGTTGCTGTTTCATTCTCCTCCTACAGCCTTGATGCTATTACTATCAAAAACTCCATCCCTTTCTCAGTTGCTACTCTTCCTCCTTCTTTCTCACCTCCTCGACATCCTCCGCAGCTGCTACCGTTACCTCGACGTCATCAACATATTCATACTTCTCCTCTTTCTTAGTCGCCTATTTTCCTCCTCCTTCAGTCCACCTCCTCCATCTCCTAGTTAAGATCCTATCCCTTCTTGGTCCTCTATACTGTTACATTTGCTATACCCACTACCTGAACTGATCACAGAAAATAAAATGTAATGAACAAGGAAGGGATGACTGCGGCTGCCCAAAGTAATTGCTGTTGGAAAGAGTTAGCTTTGCTATAGCACTTGTTTGGTTAACTAGTGCTATAGCCAAGCTAACCCCTTTCAACTAGAAATTACTTTTGAGCACCTGCGGTCATTCCTTCCTTGTTCATTACATTTTATTTTTTGTGGTCAGTCTCCTTAGGTATTGCTAATTCTGCTGCTGTTTTTGTTCAGTAATGACATAAAGATAAAGATACCTCCGCATCCTCAACATTCTCATGCATCAAAATAACTACCGTCACCTCAACGTTGATCTTAATCATTCCACCATTACAACCATCTTTTCTACGTATTTCCTCCTCCACCTCTTCCTATTCCCCTTCGTTCGCTTCCTCTTCCTCTTGTCAGAACGACGTGAACACTAGCCAGCAGCGACTCCACAAAGAACCTCAATCATTGCCGCCTCGTGTGCGGCTTTTGTTTATCGACGCCTCGGCTGGTCTTCTGCAATTGAAAACACGTGTGGTTTCCGTTAACTACTAGTTACTCTTTCCTCCATTTCACGCTCACAAACCAAAGAAATGGAGGCAGATCGTCGGTTGCAGCAAGAAACCTTCCCATACCGCTCCTAATCCATGGACCAGTGCCCAGATTCATGAACGGACGAGCGGTCACCGAAACCGCGGTGCAGCCAGAGACGGCAGAGTTGATGAGAGATTGCGTTTACCATAGCAAGTTTAGGATAAGTAGACAAAGGTGGGCGCCGTTCGGGCTATATCTCAGGGTTTATCGGGAGTTTACCAATGATAAATCTGGGCCCGGAAGACGGCCGTTGCCCTCCGGTAGGGTAACTTGCTATATACCGTGGTGATTCCAGGTAATTTTTTGGAATTCGAAGGCGAACTATACAGCATCAGAGAGAATGATCCTCGCTGAAGCTCCGGAGCTACGGACCAGCGTTCGGGCGAAAAAGCAGTAGACGGAGCTGGCCTACTTCTACTAATCTCGATCGCGGAACATATTTCAAGGGAATGGGTTGGATTAGAGCGAAGAATGCAACGAAAAAGTCGTCTGAAAGATCCTTCTCTTCTAATCAGCCTTTATTTGCAATTCTTCTTTCACTTGCTTAAAAAAAGTCCAGGAATCCAGGTCGGGAGAAGCCGCTTCCCCGGACTCCCTGGAACAATCCGTACGAGCAGCTTCCGCTTCTGCGCAACTCCGGAACGGTTTCGGGGCGATTCTACGCAAAAAACGCATTCTCTCTGAAACCGCTTTGGTAATTTCCAATTGTTCTGCTAGCGGCCGGCTAAACGAACGAATCTCGGCACACATACGTCGACCGACCGATCGGGTGGCGCTGTCCAATTTCAAAGTTACATTAATGTCGTCGTCGTCGGATGGAATCCGTCGTAATGGACAGCACGGCTTGGTGCCGTCGTACGGTCGTAGAATTGCTGTATCTCTGGGGCTGCTATCGGTGCGGATGAAATTCCCGGGGAATGATTCTCGTCGGAACGAGGCGGGATTAGATGGGTGGCGCTCGACGTTCTGACCCAGTCTCGGTGCTGCTGCTGATGCGTTCACTGAATCAGTTGTAGTGGATGTCAGTCGCCCCATCGAAACCTCATCTTATCTATTTATTTATTTACATATTGAATTACTTGTTATGGTTGTATTACGTTGGTGCAAACGTTCTTGGACATTTAGCATACAAAACAGTTCATTTTATAATATCTGAACAATAGCAAGAAGTCATCTGAAGTAAGCACCTTTAATATCTATGGTCTTCTCTTCTCTATAAAATTTTTTGTCTGGAGCCTGAAAAACCGGGGAAATCCTTTTCAAATTCAAGAATTCACAAATGTCCGAGAATTTATGCACCAACCTAATATAAGACAGCACTGAGAAAATGGAATACAACTCAAAACACAGAACTATTATATCACAGCATTTTCTGCCTTCTAAGAAGAGCTTCCAGTCATTAATGCATTCCAGTATATTAATAAACAGTGCCGTCAGTATTTTATATTATATTATTTTGGTACCGTCCGTATTTTATATTATTATAACGCATTTTATATTATGGTATTTTAAATTATATATTTTATATTTTATTTTTCCGCCAAAACGCGATTTAAACGATGTAGATCGTCTTCACCATTCACTGGGCAGAAATCACTTTGGAATCATTTGTTTTGATGAAAAAACACATGGCCAGAATTAGAAGAGCGTGATCTACCCAATGGTGAAGGAATCGTAGACAAACTGTCGAATTTTTTATTTGCGAGTGTGTGTTCCTTTTTCCACAGATCTACCATTTACAAAACTACGTTGACAGCTTGGAATAAGATTGTTGTTGTCCAAATGTTATTTGTTGGAACTATAAGTTTGTTTTTCAAAGTTTCTCGAAAATAGAGAAGAGATTCTGATAGGCCTATCGTTTGCTGGATCTGTGGCACACTCTCTTTGACAGACCATCTTACCGTAGTTTTCGTGAATTCTGAAGTAACACCACTTTCCGCTATACTCTGTGGCACCTTTTCCGTCCTTTTTTCCTTTTTCCCTTTCTCAGTTCTGCCTTTTAGTTGCTCCCCTCCTCTTTTCTTTCCCTAATTGCTAATTGACTTCATTGGATCAGTTCTTGGGGGCAGTAGCTCCCATCGAAACCCTATCTCGTCTTAGTTTTCATGAATTCTTTAGTAGAACAATCTTTCTTGATAGTCTTTAGCAACCCCGCTGTTTCATACTTTTTATTCTTTCTATTAGGCTCCTTTTGACAAGTATTTCGACTGAATCTCCCATCAAAATCTTTTCGCTTAGTTTCAGTGATGAAACTTTTTCCTTTCGCTGATGATCCTGTACCTAGTACATCTTGGTCATCTCTGGCTGTTTTTCTATTCTTTACTTTGAGTCCTGCTTAACTTGGAAAATCTACTATATGGCCTGAAGTGCGTGCTAGGGAAAAAAGAAAAAAGTGTTCTTTGGTCGCTTGAAATCAGTTCAAGTTCTTTGACTTACGCATTTCTTCCTTTTCGATCTTTTTCGATTTCGATTTCGATCATTTCTTCCTTTCTTCCCTTTTTCATCATTTCGGTATCATACGTTACTGTTTTGAGTTTGGTAAACTTTTCTACGGAATAAATAGCACGCCTATGAGCTTCAAAGATGACTAAACAAGTCAATAAATAAGTGGTAATAAGTAATAAGTAATACTAAATAATAAGTAATAAATAATAACACCTTGAGTGGTGTCATCCTCTGTGAAACTCTGCAGTAACTGACACTTTTTCCCATTCTTCCTCCTTCCTCTTCCTCACTTCCTGCTTCTGGACTGTTCTCCACTTCTTTCCAACTTTTTTCTCCTCTTTTCTTCCCTTAGTCGCTGATTTAGTTCAATCCTCTGTGGGCTTTGACTGGGCTTCTGCGTCTTCCTTCAACAAAAAGTCGTATGCTTCAACGAATTCAAGCAGTCTTCTGATCAGGTTTTTTTCTCTTTTTTCTTTTGCTTTTGTCTAACTAGTAAGCCTGGTAAGTACACATATGTAGTTTTTCGTACACATTTTTTGGCGGCATGTGTCCAAGAATTATGAAAGGGACTCGTTTTCTATTATACAATGGAACCATCGCTGAATATTCAAAGAGCCGTTGAAACTTGAATTTTTCTAACGCCAACTAATTTTCTTTTCTAAGGCTACCTGACCTGCAAGGCGTGATTCCTCACGTCTTCTTGCTTCCAGTTGAAAGATTTGAGGAGTTTTTCGATCGAAACAATGAAAAGCCATTTTCCAAGCATCACCACCATTCCGCTGTGCTGATCTGCTACATTCTGCATTTCTGGCATTCGCTTCCGCCTCGTTTGAATTAGGCCCGAAGCGTTTTTCCTGCCAGCGACATGGCACACCAGTTTTGCGAATTCCTTCGCCATAAGCCCGCTTCAGAAGTCAGCCACCGGAAAGTTAGCTCGAATACCTGTACTTTTGACGTCGTCGAACATCTGGGTGGGCTGATTCGCGAAAAACTCGTCCACGCCTCGGCGGGCAATGGAATTCATGGCTGGAGTATCTACGAGTGGTTTCTACCAGCTAGGGGACCTCTTTCTTGAGCCTTTCTTGCTCTCTGGTAAAGAAAGCTTAAGAAAGGGGTCTACTAGCCAGTAGAACTCAATACTGGTAAGCTCTCTATCTTACTAAACCCAGATGTTACCACGACTTTTGATTCTCGAAGTTCGCGAATAGTGATGAGTATTAGGCTGGTGCAAAAGTTCTCGGACATTTGTGACTTCTTGAATTTGAGAAGGTGTTCTCCGCCATTTTCGGTTCCAGTCAAAAAATGTCATAGAGAAGAGAAGACCATTGATATTAAGGGTGCCTACTTAAAATGACGCGCGTGGTGCAGTGGTAAGAGGCGCTGCTGACCCGCACGATCGATCGAACCTCGCCCAGACCAACCAAGCCTTCCATCCTTCCGGGGTGGGTAAATTGGTACCAGGCTTTTATAGAGAGCTAAAAACACTGACTTGGTATAGCGGCTGGCCCCGTCAATCATTGTATAGGCTAAATACGCATTCACCAAGCCTCTACGATTCTGAATGGAACACGAATGCGTGGCGCGTGCTCAAGGGGCTGGTCAACGCCGACAGTTTTACTTTACCTTTTTTTCAAATGACTCCTTTCTATTGTTCAGATATGAAGTAAACTGTTTTGTATCCCAAATGTCCAAGAACTTCTGTACCACTCTAATAGCAGCCGTTATTTTTTCACTTTTTCGCTTCTCACTTTACTAGCCAAAGGCAATGAAATTTGAAGTCATCACAAATTACTAGTATGCCGCTTGAAAGAACAAATAATTCTCTTCTGAATGCTGTGTAACACACTGCAAAAGGTTTTTGACTTAACTTACAACAGTCGTTTGAAAAAAACGGCAGAAACTTTCTTACCAACCCAATAGTATCGGATACCTGGCCAACTCAATGTGGTAAACAATACCAACCTCAAATTCGTTTCACCGCCTTAGATGAAGCTGGAGGTGACCTCACGCCCATAGCTTTTAGGGTTAGCGACCGGTTTGTCAATGATGAATCTGGGCCTGCTGGTTGTCGATGATCACAGGGCTCGAACTAAAGGAGCGGTTTTCTGGCCACAAAAGAGTTGTCTGCGACTGGATTCCACCGGACGGCAAAAGAATACCTGAACCTGCATCTAAGCGATGAACGGCGGCATTGTGACTTTGTCGATCGCCAATGTCATCGGATTGTCCCCTCAGGGGCTAATGGCCATCTAGGGCTCCTACCTTCTCAAGTTTTCATTGTAGGACGAATTTCTGTAGAGTTTGATAAGCTACAGATTTGACTTCGTTTACTAAGTCTGTCACGAAATCTGCACTTTTGCTTTTTCTTCCACAGACGAGAGAGTCCACTTAGAGTCTACCGTCTACCCAACGTCAACAACGAACCTTCAGGAATTCCGCCTGGTAGATCCGAGCCTTGTTTATGACGGAGCTATTTGCTATTGAATTAGTATCACTTCTCTGCGTCAGTTCAGCCCTCCAGCTGAAATCGTCCCATCCTGTTTCTAGTACTCCTCTTTCTCTCTTCTTTACCTTTATGTTTCTTAGAGTACCGCCTTCCTTCTACCAAAGGTGAACGTTCTCCTTAAGAATAGTGGTTGCAAATATTTATTCACTTTCCTTTACAGTTTTCATCTGCCGATCGAAATGAGGTTTAATCGGGTTTTTCAAGGTTTTTAGAACACCCAGCACCCAAATTCATCATTCATGTACCTGTCGCTAACTCTAAAAGTTACAGGGGTATCGTCTCTTCAGCTATCAGCCGAATTGGGCGGTTTGTAATAAATTCCGTGGTATAGTTTACCCCACTAACTTGGCCTGGCATCCGAAATTAACAGCTACTAGTAGAGAAGTGATTATGTTGAAAATTAGGGCCAGAAATGTGGTATATTAACATCTTCACTAGCCTAATGAACAGATCCGTTTTCTATGCATGTGGACAGGTTTTTTGTCCAGAAAATCTCCTCTCCTCTTACCCTGGAATGACTCCCAAGACAAGGAGTTAGGGTCCAATTTTCCTTTCCCTGTGGGACTTTGTGGTTCTGTACGGTTTAGGACGTAAGGTTTTCTATTTCGGTAGAATTATGGATTTCCTAACTGTGTCCATCGACTTCTAGGTCTGAATTTGAGCTTCCGTGCTGCTATTTTGAACGATGAGGCTCTTCTGATACTCGAATGATCTATTCTTTCTTTTCTTCTAGTTAACTAGTCATTAATTATTATGTATAAAATTATTTGGGCAGAAATGCAAGAACAAATGACCACAATGACGAAGTAGCCAAAGGCAAGAATTGACAAGGGCGGCGGTCTGATGAGGGTAACCTTGCTTCCGTGTGCGTTTAAAGAGCATTCCATTAGAACTTTTCATTTCCATGAACAGATGATTTTGATCCGATTTCGATTACATTTTTTTATTTTATAAATAATACTTTACGGAGGGAAGGGTTTTGTTTTCTCTTCGCATTCCTCTGTTCTCATCGTTATTGGCCGTACTGCATTGTTCCGATGTCGTGCTGATTTTCAAGGCTACTTGGGGAAGTTTATGATATAAGTTTGATGACTGGTGTCAATATTTTTATTCATTTATTTATTTACTTGCGCCTATCATTGACGTGCCAAAAAGAAACGCATTAGTTGAAAGCTATTTTCTAAAGCGCATTAGCTACTTTTGTTTTAGGCACGTCATTTGTCTTAAATAAATAAATGAATAAATAAAAGAAACAGAGTGATCCCAGACAAGAAACGCATAGTATAAGATACTAACAACATAAGGAATTTGGGTAAAGCACTTCACCACCACATAGACCAAGACAACTATGTGCCCAGCAACTGATCATCATTAGTTTGTGATTATCAATAACACTTTCTCATAAGTAGGCGAGACTCAGAAACTATTTTGGGAGGTGTAAGGCAAATTTTGCTCTTTCCCGACGGTTGGGTTACTGGAAAACCATGCGACAATACATTCGAGACAGATGTGGTGGCTGACATCGGCCGTTTCGTGATGCGAAACTGGTTCTTTCCCCTCCGGCCTGGCCTGACAGGGACAGCTGGCTACACCATAGGGCTCATGAATGTCAGCGACAATCATTTTTCGCTTATTGAAACCGTGACGTGACGTTTTTTTTTATTATTTTTTTATTTTTACGCCTTTTCACAGACGTGCCAAAAATTGTTAGTGGTACAAAGAACAGTGAAAATCGATCGAATGAAAAAATTAAATCAAATCAAATCAAAACAAACTCAGCGATGTTGGGAAACAGTTGATTATTATGGTTTGTACTCTGCAGTTCTGTTGTACTCCGAACTAGTGGGAAGCGAATAATCATTGTCGCCGATATTCATGAGTTTTTTTCATCTGTTTATTTCTCAATGCATCAGTAACGTAATAGCTATTTTACTTCCACATCGTTTACAGTTTGATGTTCAGTTGAATTTTGTTTTTTCACGCTCACCTATGTGAGCTTCATACAATAAATAAATAAATAAAAACCATTTAGAGAACTATTTATTCATTTATTTATTTATTACACCGTAAAGGGCGCGCCAATTATAGTGCAGTGGTTAGTAGCTAACAGACCATGTCAAATGCAAAAAGAATTAGTTAAGCAACAGCTAAACAGCGAAAATAAAATTGGAAACTTAAAGCAAAAGGTTTCTACACGGCGCATAAGCAAATCATTCTGAATTCGTAGTACAAAGCACAGGTGTTACAAAGAAAAATTATAAAGGTATTACCGCAAACTAGAAGACATTGACTTGGACTATTCTAATCGGGAGCTCTGACGAGGTTACGGTATGGCAGGAAATTTGAATTGAAATTTGTCCGGATTTAGCTGGCGCATCAGCTAGATCTCCTCCACTGGGAACTCGTCTACCCCGATCTGGTCCAGTTACCCAGGTACACTGGGTTCCTGGAGCTTTATAGTTATTTTTATATATTTATTTCGAATAAATATTTTATTTTTATGTAGTTGTTTTGAATCAATCTTTGTAGTTGTTTCTTAATTATATTTATAGCTATACTTCCTTATTCGATGATCGACAGGTAGTTGTTGCTCTGTCACCTTGCCTGTCATCTTATCCCGCCTCATTCTTTTATCACTATCATTCTCTTCTCTATGTTTTCTTCCTGTTTTACTTATTTGTTTATTGATTGATGAAGCGAGCACGGACTCACTCTGGAAAGCATAAAAATAACGAACTCGAAGTCAAATTCAAATAGCAGCTATACTAACGTAGAAAACAACCACTACATCCCAAATAGAAAAAATCAAAAAAAAAACAATCAAAAAACCACAACCTTTAAAAAACATCCAAAATCAACAACTATAAAAACGTCCTGCATTCGCGAAGACGCAAAAAATATTTTCAGTGCTTTGAAGAATCTTTTCCTCTTTCTCATTGTGCTCTGGGTCGTTCCCTGAGAAGGCTAGGTGAAGTTGTAGTCTATCCAAGGTGTCACCCACTGAACCGAACTAATGATTGATCGGCTGTTTTTCCATCGATCTAATCACGGGTATATCCGGTTATTGCTAGTTCCACTTCCCTGATTCTCTGTCTTCAGCGTCGATGTTTCCAAAAAACCATTATTCTTATTATTTTCGCCTTATATCGTTGAGTTCTGAAGGGATCCGGAGGCCTTTCTGCCGACCAACTAGTCAGTCTTCCCTTTCATCTTTCTTTTTCTCTCTTTTATCGTACCGGTTCAGAATGGCGTCCATTCACCTTCTATATTACGTCGTGGTCGTACCTCGTTAACAATTGGCACCATTTTTATTTATGCCATTTTTTTGCTTATTTTCAGAGTTAAAGAAAAGTTGGACAAGCCTGTCTACGCCACTGGATCAGCATCCCACCTCCAGAGACACCTTTCCTCTCTGTATTCCTATTCTTCATCTTTGTACACGGTGTGTTTAAGCTCTTTTAAACCGCACTGTGATTTTTCATCTTTTTCGTGTTGTTGAAAGACTTCTAGAAGCTTCCTCCCTTAGCTTAATCATAAAGAAGCCGTCGAGGAGTGGGAGACTCGAGGGCTTCTCCGGTGAGCTGATCGGGCGACATCAAGTGTTTTATTCAAGAAAATCTTTTCGAAAAGATCTTTTGAATGCGCTATCCGTGACCATTCAGTATTCACTTTTGATCACGACTCCTTTATTTTCTCTTATTTTTTATTAAATAGTCACATGCTACCACCGGAGAAGCTCTAAACCTAAGCTGAATTTTGTTTTTCAACGCTTTATTTTGACATTTCAAGAATACATTTTTCAACCTAGGCTTCTGCGTGGAATTTTTCCAATCTCCGATTAATATTTACAACGTTCACGCTTATTTTTACATATCCAGGATTTTCTTTTAAAGTAGAGATTTAGAGTAACCCGTGGATACTGTTTTGCGCAAGAATTTCAAGGACTTCTCATCTTATTCTAGTTTTTCTTTGTTCCTGGAATTTTCCTCCCCGCTTTGAAATAGTGTGATTCATCTTCAACTAATATGAACTAGAATGACCCAATATGTTATAGAGGGGAATAGAGGAAAACACAAAAACTTCCTGCGTGTCTTTCCTAATCATTGTTCTCTTTGTAAATTCATTTCCTTATTATCTCCTATTTTTTCGACACTCTCTAAAATCTCTCGGTCTATTTCCACATCCAATATGTCATTTAATAGAGGAATAATTTCAAAAATGAAATTTCTCCGGTTCACTTTTTTGCGTTGTTTTTTATTTACTTGTCGCTTACGCTCATATACCCACTGCTTAACATTGTTCGTAGAAAAGCTAAACAGAAACAAAACAGAAACGCTTGATACGAAAATAAAGTAAACGAAGAAAAGCAGGCTATGGTTAGTCCAAAAACTCAAACTGATTTGGATAATCTTCACAGTTTACCGCTTTGTTTTATCGTTATCTGATCCCTGTTGACCTGACGCTGAGATTTTCCGTCGATGATTTAGTTACACGCCGGTGTCCGTGGTTAGTGGCTGACAGACAATCAACTTAGTGGCTCTAATTGCCGGTGTCGGACCCTTCCACGCATTAACTATGGATACAAGCCGTATGTCACCGATGTGTTGGTCCCATGTGCGGCGCGTAAACAAATTCGAAACGTCATTTCATCAGCCGACCCCGTTACCCAGCTCATCGGTTCAGCAACTCATGCGTATGGCCCGAATAAGAGATTTTTAGGACCTTAATGAGAAATGCAGTACCGGTCTTTCAATCACTTCTCGAAAAAGACGGTTAGGAGCGTTCCGAAGCGGGTTTTTTCAATAACTTTGTTGAAGCTCAATTATTTGTAAAAATATACATGTATTTGAGCTCAGCAACTCGAGCTCTACCAACTGGTTTTCGAAGATCGGTATAAATGCAAAGTATGGCCCCTTTTGTCAACCCCTCAAATCTCAAGCTGCGGAGCTGAAATATATGTATATTTTTACAAATAATTGAGTTTCAACAAAGTTATTGAAAAAACCGCTTTGGAACGCTCCTAAGCGGCTTTTCCGGGAAGTGATCAAAAGACACGTACGGTACTGTATCATTATATTTTTCTATTAATTTAATCCTCCTCCATGATCCGGGGCCTCAACGCGGCGAGGGGGTGGCAATGCGTGTAAGGCAATGATATTCAGCGGAAGAACTGCTTTGGCAAGGACATCCGCTGTGATGGAGTCTTACTCGTAGCGAAAGACGGATCACTCCCTCTATTTCGCAACGACTGGACCCCCAAGCTTGTGGAATGGACCGTACGGACGCGCTGGCAACGCTTCGGCCGGACACCAGGGAACAAATATGCTCGACCAACAGAAGAAGACCAGCCTCAGTACCCCGCACACCGGGCTCTGCCGTCTCCGACGTCGGATGGTACGACAACCGGTGAGAGGCGAAGAAATCTCGGGTTGCGCAGGACGTCATGGATTCTGGACAATGACGACACATCTGGAGCACGACATGGAGACTGTTTTATGCTTTGTACCTACAATGCTAGAACAGTCTCCTCAAACGCCGACCTTTACGCTCTTCTCGAAGCTGCCGGTCGCATAAAATATCATGTGATCGCGCTACAAGAAACCAAGAGCAGGAAAGCCGACATTCGTCAACACAACGACGGGACTCTTGTTATCCGCGGAGAGAAGATACCGTCTCGGAACGTCGGTGGCGTTGGATTCATCGTGCACCCGTCTGTCGCCCACCTCGTCGACTCTCACGAGATCCTGTCTCCTCGCCTAGCCATTTTACGCCTTCATCCGCCGCATCACAAGACCATCTCAATCATCAACTGCTACTCACCACACGCAGCAGCTGATGACTCGGAGTTAGATGCGTTCTACGGACAGCTAGAAGAAGTCATCCGAAATGAGAAGTCCTTTTACAAGTTCGTCGTCGGTGACTTCAACGCAAGGATCGGAAAGGGCAATGGCGAAGATCACAGGATTGGAAGATTCGGGATAGGCGATAGGAATGAGAATGGAAATCGTCTGGCTGACCTCATGTCCGCTGCACGTCTCTTCCACGGCAACTCGCTGTTTGAGAAGAAAGAACACCGTCGCTGGACATGGGAATCACCTAATGGCACGACTCATGCTGAGATCGACCACATCGTGACCAACAGAAAATGGTGCCTTTACGACACTTCCGTGGTACCATCTTTTTGCAGTGGATCCGATCACCGCCTCCTTCGGGCTAAGATCAGGTTCGATCACCATCTGGAGAAGAACACCTGTCATAGACCGAAGGGAAGGAAGCAAGCCGTGTTCGACGAAGACCTTCTGAACGATGCCCTATCCCTTTATGACTGGCGAGTCGCTGAGGACCCGACCGAAGACTACGAGCTGCTTCTAAAAGGACTACGAACGTGTGCTGACGCTGCTTCTCTCTCACTATCAAGCAGAAATGCCCGCATCTCTTCGAACACCAAGGCGCTGCTTGAAAAGAGGAGAAGTTTGAGGATGGATCCGAATGCAACCCACCTGGAGCGACTGGTGGCCAATGCCAGTTGCAGAAAGGCTTTGCAGGAGGATCTCATTCAGCACAGGAGGAAGAAGATTCTGGAAGCGGCACAAGAAAGACGAAGTCTGAAGAAGTGTCGACGGGACCTCAACGAGTTCAGTATTCCGCTATCGGCATTGAAACGTGAAGACGGGACTGTCACCACTTCCCGTTTCGAGATGGAATCGATTACAGAGAGGTTTTACACCAATCTGTTCCGTTCTACACAACCTGTACCAGACCCCGATATCTCCGCTGGTGAAACACCACCAAGGATTCTACCATCTGAGGTACGAGTCGCGATTAGGAGTATGAAGAGCGGCACGGCTCCAGGGCCGGACAAGATCTCTGCCGATCTTCTCCGTGCAGGAAACCATACTCTGCACACCCTTCTTGCGGCGCACATGACATCCTACCTTCGGAAGGAACGAATCCCGGATCAGTGGAGGAATTCGCGTACAGTCATCTTACACAAAAAAGGTGACAGGGATGATCTTCGCAACTACCGCCCGATTAGCTTGTTGAGCGTGCTCTACAAGCTTTTCACGAAGATCATCTTGACGCGGATATCGCGTACATTGGATGAAGCACAACCGCCTGAGCAAGCTGGGTTCCGTCAGGGATTCAGTTGCGTCGACCACATCCAAAGTGTCGCGATGGTCATCGAGGTCTGTCGGGAGTACCATCTGCCCCTCGTCTTAACCTTCGTCGACTACGAAAAGGCCTTCGACAGCGTCGAAACGAATGCTATCCTGTCTGCGTTAGTCGATCAAGGAGTGGACTCGTCCTACATAAGAACGCTGGCCGACTGCTACCGCCACTGTTCTACGACAGTGCAGCTTTTCCGGCGCCCAATCAACATCCCCATCGAGAAGGGCGTCAGGCAAGGCGATACTATTTCGCCCAAGCTGTTTACTGCCGCATTGCAGTGGGTGATGAAGTCGCTCGACTGGGACGAAAAGGGCATACGTGTGGACGGAAAATTCCTCTCGAACCTTCGTTTTGCGGACGACATCGTCATCTTCGCGAAAAGTACGACTGAAGCAGAGACGATGCTCCGAGAGCTAGACGAAGCTGGAAAGAAGATTGGACTGCGCATCAATCGGAAGAAGACACAGTTCATGAAGAACTCCTGGTGTGATGGGGGGCCCATCGAACTCGATGGATCTCCCATCGCCGAAACGAAGTCCTACGTTTACCTGGGGCGCTCCATGAACATGGACAACGACATGAAGGAAGAACTCATCAGAAGAAGGAGAGCCGCGTGGTCAGCCTTCGGGTCTCTCAAAGAGGCCACCGACCAACTCCAGGATGCTGACCTCCGTGCTCATTTGTTCGACTCGACAGTTCTTCCTGCTCTGTGCTACGCGGCTGAGACGTGGCCTGATACGTCAGCCACGGCAAAGTCTCTGCAAGTCACACACAGAGCGTTGGAAAGGTGTCTTCTGAAGTTCACCCGGCTATCCCAACACCGAGCCGGACTTCGCAGCTCCGATCTAAGGCAGATGTCCCGTCTGCGAGACCCTGCGGACTACACATCGAAAGCCAAGCATCGATGGGCCGGTCACATAATGAGAAGAGACGACGACCGTTGGACAAGAAGAACGGTGGAATGGCTGCCGCGCGATTGCACGCGGCCTCGTGGAAGACCACCTGCCAGATGGTCTGATGTGTTCGTCGAACGTATTAAGACTATGCTGTGTTCCAGAACGGCTGATTCTCGCTGTCGTCACAGTCGCCTCCGACCAACAAGCTGGATGACGATCGCGAGACAACGAAGCGAATGGAACTCGTGTTGGGGCCCGCACGTTCAGTGAAGCCGGGCCATCTAAGTATCTAAGTAAGTAAGTATTAATTTAATGGACAGTGTGTGCAAAAAACACCTACTTCCGCCTTTCAACAAATTTAGAACACCAAAATGTACAAATCAAACAGAAAGTCACCAGTGACGCACGGTCTAGAGATCACTTCCTTCCCATGAACCATACAAGAACAAATAACTCAGAAGAATAATATGGAAGAGCAAATCGGAGCTCGTAATAAACTGAAAAAATAAAGAAGGGCGGAAACAAGTGTATTTTTCACATTTTCAAAGCTCTCGACTCTAACTCCAGGTTTAGTATCGTTGGTAGAGGAGGAATCAGTCTAATAAAATGACGTCGGTAGCACTGAAAACATGTTCAATATGATTGTGATAATCAGATTCTATTTGTTAGGGAAAATGAGTGAATTTTCCTCAGACATAGTGTGATATCATTATATTACAATATAAATAAAAATTTAAAAACGTTTGCACTACTTTTCGAGATATGTTTCAAGATAAGTCGGCTTTTCCACTTTTTGTGGTTTTACTAATATTGTATGGCACACGTTAAGTGCATGAAAATAAAAATAAAAGTAAAGCTATGGCATCACCTGTTTGTAATATAATCTCTTTTCCATCCCTCCATGTTCGAGTAAATTAGTACCACACTTGTCTGGGAAAGTAAAGACACTGACTTGGGATAGTGGCTGGCCAGCGCAAGTCACTGTACGGGCCAATCACTTTAGTTTATGATTCTGAATAGAAGTCGAACGCGTGGCGCGTCTCGAACGGGACTGATCAGCACCGACCACTTCATCATTACCTACATTAATTGAGCTCAGCGACAATATGTTTCAATTTAAAAGGTGATGCGGGAGGGTCGGATTCCCAATTTTGGTCCATTTTATTTTACTTTAATTTATTTACACTGTTAAGTGCGCCAAATGAGACACATAAATAATACTAGACAATAATGCTGTGCTTAATTTCAACTAAAAAACTTACTTTAATTACCCAAGTTTGAGGTGCTTTTAAGATTCGGGCCAATGAAAATTGTGGTCAGAGAAATTTTGGAAACAAAAAAAAAACTAGAATAAAGTAAAATGTTGGTAACATATGCAGCATCACAGTCTTTAAAAGGAGATACCAACGCAGTGTGCAAATAGATGCGAGGAAAACCTTCCTTCAATTACACTTTAATTTTACACTTTTTTAACTGACTAAAAGAACATTTGTTCAGACAAAGTGCACCGACACCTACTAGATCCTCCTAAAAGGCACTTCTGTCCATCGCTAATTCTTCATTTTTTCCAGAGAAATTACCGAATGCCTACGAAAGGTGGTGTCACGCCTCGACGACGATCGCCAGCAAATTGCTGGCGAGTTCGGACCAGCCTATGGGGCCGTTTTTTTGTGCCCCCAACCAATTCGGTCGTCGTCGTCGGCGTTAATGCACCACCTTTGCATTACCGTATAATCGCGTTGCCAGCAGCAATCTCATTTCCAACCATGCGCGAACAGACAGACAGTCGTTGGTGATTCGATTCCTCGATGCACTTCTTTTTTTTACTGGCCCTACTTCCGTCCCATTTTCTCAGCCTTTCCTCGTTTTTCTCACCTTTCAGTTTCTGTTCTAATAGGTCCCATCGTTCTGTACGGACCAAGTAAATCTTTCTGAGGTAAAATTGATGGTGATCAGTCCCCTAAGGAAGCGCCACGCATTCGTGTTCCATTCAGAATCCCAATGACTGGCTGGATGCGTATTTGCCCTGTGCAATGGCTTACAGGGTCGGACGCTATACCAAGGGAGTGTCTTTACCTCCCAGACGTACGGTGGCAATTTACCCGACCATGAAGGGTTGGAAGGTTGGTTAGAGCGGCTGGGGATCGATCACCTGACCGTGCGGATATCAGTAGCGCCTCTTACCACAGTTCCAGGCGCGTCCTTCAAATGATTATTAGTGCCTATATGTAGTAAATCATTCCATTCTTGGACATCCGTCTCTGCTCGCTTCCCTGCTTTCTCGGGACTCTCAAAGAAACGACAACCGGGCGAAAAGACCCCACTTCTGGCCCCGTTGCTGTTCGTTCTCGTCGGCGACTGGTCCTCCTTGTGTCACGGATGCCGTCGGCTCTTGACTCGCGGCCACGGGTCACCTGAAGGGCCACTTACCGACAAAAGATGTGGCGAATCCTCGCTAAAGCACTTGTCGCATCGTTTCCGGGTTGTTTTTAAGTTTAAAATAGATTTTTCACGCCAAGGAAGGCCTAAAATTAAAACAGCAAATAATCCTACTAAATAATAAGCGAAACCCAAGCGATGTTTGTCATGGGTGGATCATATGGGTCCCGCCGCGATAGTGTGTTACCGTACACCAAATGCACCCACAGCGACAACGGAACTGATTTGTAATGTTCAATCTTTTTACGTTTCCTATCGTTTTCATTCTCTGCCCTTCGTTTCCTTCTTTTCATTTTTATATCGTGTTTTTATTCTCACGGCTTACAATTTTCAAAAAAACTTTCGGCGGCCGATAGGACGCTGAACGGCTGGTAACAGAATAATTAAGACTATTCATAACGACATATCCACTTTCCGTTTCGTTCCTTAGCACTATGCAGAAAGTAGAAAAGAAAATATGGCTTCCCTTGGAACTCATCAGTAGTGAAGGGAAAACCGTGTAGATTTTGTAAAAATTAAACTAAAAGGTTAACCTGTGTGGTTGTAAATCTTCTCTGTGGGTCACTTTAAGCGTACTGTAGGGTTAGGTAAGTACAGTTTAGTTTTCTTCATACTCATGCATCGGTTTCCTTTATTTTCGTTTAACCTTTCGAAATGGGGAAGTTTCAAAAAAGTTGTTAATGAAGTCCGGCCGACATCAGAGGGTTCCAATCCGCCGCCTTCGTCCACCTGCTACAGTCCTTTGTGCCGCTAGGCCACCACCGATCCTCATTCTCTTCGCCTCACCTGTTCAAGGTGCTCATTTTCACCTCATTTTCACCTCGTTGGGTTAAATGTGGTGTGAAGTAACGGTGGTGAATGAGCTCATCGGTTTGACTTCGGCGGTCTCATTGTGTATGAACTCACATACCTAGCACGACAAGAACTGGGTTAATGAGCACCCTCGAAACCCCCTCTCCACCAGTCAAGGACGATGTCTGTTTTCTGATCACGGAAGCGGACGCCTTTTTGCCGAACAGATTCCGAACACCTGCCGTTTTCAGTTTTTTGACCTGGGTAAAGGTTCACCCACTCCGACCATCCTAAAGATCCATCTTCTTGTGTCGTTTTCACAGCATAATATTTGGTTCTACATATTCTTGAGACCTTGATAAAGGTAAAGGTAAAGGTAAAGGTGGCACAGTTGCAGTTGATATCTCTTCTGAAAACGCGCCACGCATTCGTTTTCCATTCAGAATCGTAGAGAAGTGGTGAATGCGTATTTGGCCTATAGGGTGGCTTGCCGCCGTACAAACCAGTGTCTTTACCTTCCCAGGCGAGGCTAGTACCAATTTAACCCTTCCAGGGGGTTAGAAGACTTGGTTAGCGCAAGTGAGAACCTTAATTTTATCCAGTTGACAGTTTTGAAAACTCTTATTGAAAATACGCTAGTATGTGCCCTTGCTGGAAATTCTAGATTTTTTTTTAAATTTAAGACTCATTTTCATATGAATTTTTAAGCGAATTTATCTTAGGAACCACTGAGCTGCTTGACTAGTGGTAGTATTCTGATAGAGCATGATTAGATCGTTCTTATAGGCTATGAATTTTAGTTTCAAGTCGTTAGTAAGCCATAGATTTTTTATGTAAATTTTTTTATGGTCAAAAAATGGTGAAATCTTGGAACAATCTTCCATATTAAGCTCCATATATTAGTAAATAACAAAAGAGACAGCGAACCTCTCAGCTGTCCATCGATTCTTAAAAGTCCTCCCTGGCGTAGTTCGGATGAAACTAACCCCGTGAAACGTGTCACATTCCTTTCCGATTGTTTATGATCGAAATGCTTCGGCTTAGCGCGTGTGGCTGGGTCGTTGTTTGTAATTAATCCTCGACTTCTCACACTTCACTGAGGTTGTTCCGTCGCTGTACTTGCAAAACGACAACGACAGAACCCTCAAAGGCCATGTGGTCGGTCGTAAATCGACCGCCGTCGTCGGCTGCGCTCTGCCGGTTAGCAGTGGCACATTTTTTACGGTGCTGGCGAACTTCTGCGCTAAAGCCAACAGCCCCGACAGCTCACTAACGCAACATATGTGTTCAGCAGCAATAAAACACGGGTCACATTGTGTAACGACATAGAATTTCGTCGTACGGCTCGACCTCACCTCCTGGTATCGTCCGAGTTCCCCACCAGATCAGCGGTTGCGGACGAGATCTCCCAGGACAACAACACCACCAGGAAGTGTCGCCGTCGGTGCGTCCGAACACCAGACGCGTACATACTTCCGCTGGTCTGTGTTTGTTTGCCTTCATTGTCCACTCGACCTCAAAACGACGCCGATGGCGCGATCGGGCGGTGGAGGTAACTCTCTGGCTGTGTTGGTCACTTAGCCGTTGATATTGGCTCAGACTCGTTCCTAGGTTTATCGGGGTTGTCTTAATCCCTGGAAGGACCACAGTGGTCTCTGAGCCCTTGTCAGTACCGGACATGTCTTTTGATCACTCCCCGCAAAAGCCGCTTAGGAGCGTCTGAAAGCGGCTTTTTTTCAATAACTTTGTTGAAACTCAATTATCTGCTGTTTTTGGACTCAAATATATGTATATTTTCACGAATAATTGAGTTTCAAATACGTTATTGAAAAAAAAAGCCGCTTTGGAACGCTCCTAAGCGGCTTTTCCGGGAAGTGATCAAAAGACATGCCCGGTAGTGTAGCTTCAAGAAAAATTCGATCACTGAGAGGTTGTTCAATGTAGCCTTCCATCATTACAATATCTACTCCTAATATACTTTGCAATAGTCCGCAAAAACGGGGTAATACGAAAAAAGAATTTCACATTAGTTGAATTCTTATTATCGGTTTTCATCACCCTAAAGGGTTTGCTGAAGGGTAAGTGTCCCCTTCGTTGGTGAAAACTCTGGCGGTTTCCTGATCCTGATAAACCCGGTCAGTGATAGGTTGATAATTAATTTTTTAATGTTTGGCTTTTAAAGATTGAATGGATCAATTACCCTGGCAAAAGCTCGATGGATTCACGTCCCTTAGCTGAGTTTAAGTTTTTTAAGTGACTTTGACTTCCATGCAGAATCGTAGAGAACTTTCGAGCATGTACCCGACTTATCCAAACAATTATGTTAACACCTGCTCGTCTCTCGATGCATAAAAGAATCGCCACGGCTCAAACGGCGATCGAACCTCGGTCGAGTGTCCGAAGTTACTCTCTCAGCCACTTAACCACGCGTACCTTTTGAATACATGTTAAGCTTCTCGTTTAACGGGTCACCATCGCGTGGTCAAGCTCAGGAATTTCGGCTTCAACATTCGGGAATTACCTGAGTATAAGCCATGACTTTGACTTCCGCTCAAAATCGTAGACAAGACTTCAGCTTTTGCCTAGCTAGCCAGTAACTTCAGGAGTCAGCTGATTAGAAAACCTATTTGACGATGCTCAAGAAAGTCGACTAATAGTATAGTTTTGTACTAATAGAATAATTTTAACTTGTCTTTTGGGCAGTATATTTCACTGGAATTCAGTTAATGGAATATATAGAAGCTAGGTTTTCTATTTCAGATGGTATTTGTGGTAGAATTTTTATCTATTTTTTATTTATCTAAAACTCTATTTGACGGTGATCAGATCTTCCGACAAAAGTTGACTTTATGTCGCTGTGAGAAAGAGTACCACTGATTGCTGCCCTCCTAGAGGTTCTTTCATCGTATACTATGTGGTTGACAGTTCTTGCTAGCGACGGCAAACCACTTTGGACGAGTTTTTTTCGGTACCAGGGCGTCGGCGGATTCATCATTTTCACCCCTCTGTATTGACTTCACGACGCCACGACCTCGACGGAGTTCTTTTTGACGGCACCACAGCATCCTCAATGGTTCTAACCCCTCACTTTAAGATCCGCTGATCACCAGCGGACCTTAAACTTGCTCAGGTTTTTCTCCCGGTTTTCCAACTTTCATCTAGTACCTTCTCGACATTGTGGTGGAAAAGCCGCCTTGTCGTTCGTATAGTGACGAATCGAGGTCAGAGATAATCAACCGTCACTTATTGGTCGGGTTCGATGCATCAGCTTTCTACTCTGAAAACCTGAACCGGTTTTAACTCCGGAGAATTAAGTCTAGGAGTTCCAATGGTGATTAGTATTCTTGTGAGTGTTAACCCACCCATCCTTCTGCTCATTCTGCCCATCTCTTATCGAAATTAAGAGAGGATTAGTAAACTTTACTATTAAGATGAAAGGTGTGATCCTCTATCACTTTCCGCCCTACACAGGGTAGGAGGATTAGCTGGAATTGGGCACACAGACGGGTGCAGCTCCCTTAGGATCGTTAGTACGGATGTGACTGTGCCGTAAACCTGATATGACCATTCCTCTGCATTCATATTTTATTAGGAGATTATCATATTCGTTTCTCTTGATACTTTTGCTGATGAAGTAGAAACTCTTGAGATATTCTTTCTCCTCTCTTCCCTTCACTTTTAGTACAGTACCGGACATCTTTTGCTCACTTCCCGGAGAAGCCGCTTAGGAGCGTTCCAAAGCGGTTTTTTCAATAACTTTGTTGAAACTTAATTATTTGTAAAAATATACATCTATTTGAGCTGAGCAGGTTGACCTCTATCGAATGGTACAAATGCAAAATATGGTCCCTTTTGCCGATCCCTCAAATCTCGCCACGTCGGCCCCCAAGTCCCTTGTCGGTACCACGAGAGCCGACCTGGCGAGGATTCAGTGGTCGGCAAAAGGGGCCATATTTTGCATTTGTACAGATCTTTGAATACCATTCGATAGAGGTCAACCTGCTCAGCTCAAATAGATGTATATTTTTACAAATAATTGAGTTTCAACAAAGTTATTGAAAAAACCGCTTGGGAACGCTCCTAAGCGGCTTTTCCGGGAAATGATCGAAAGACATGTCCGGTACTGTAGCAGGTGAATGGAGGTAACCGAATGTTCAGAATGCCTTGGGGTTAATAGTCTTCAATTTGGGACCGCCACATGATTTCACCCGCTCTAATGGCATTCCCTTGTCTTTTTTCTCCTCTGCCCTCGACAATGCCCCATAAACTTGCTACTTTTGACTACAAGAGCAATAGAAATGATTTATCGTACGTCTAGCTGCCTGAGGTTCCACCAGAGTCTCGTTTCGATGTTCCAGCAAGAAATTCGAACCACCTGTCACAGTCTCTTTGAGTCTTCAATGTTCTCGATTTTGAACTCATCTGAACCCCTGTAAGTATCCCTCTTACTCACCGTTTTTACCGTATCCCTACCGTAACTCTCTCCAGCATTATTTCTGTTGAGTGAAAACGCATGCCTGGAATTAGGAACACGTGATCTATCCAATGGTAGAGAAAGTGTAGTGAAATTCTGAGAAATTTTTGATTTCCATGTGGGTGATTTTTGACCTCGCCAGGGTGACAATCACCCAGGGTCAGTCTCATTAAGGCGGCCTCTTTAATTACTTCCTTTCCTTCCTGTGGTCCTTTCCATCCGAGTTGACTACGAAGAAGATTTATTGTTTCTAAATTGATGGGAAATTAGGCTTTTTATCTGAAAAAAATGAGCTTCAAGATTTTAGCTGTAAGGAGTTCCTCCGTGTCACTGGTGTTCTGAAATCTGGCAATTGACGGGAATTATTAGGGTGACCCAAAAGTTCGCGTGTATTTCAGATTCTGACTTCATTTATTCATAACTCAAGAAAAACAATTGATCAATAGGCTTATTATGGATAAGCACAATTCTACCCCTAATTGCTGGCTGAGAAATGAGCCTAACAACGATAATCTTATTGGTCGTTTGTTTGTTTTTCTTGAATTACGAATAGAGGAGTTCAGAATCTGAAGTGAACACGAACTTTTGGGTCATCCTAATATTTTCCGTAAATTGTCAGATTTCAGAACACCAGTGACACGGAGGAATTCCTCACAGCTGAACCCTTGAAGCCCACTTATTCATATAAGAAGCCTAATTTCACTTTGATATTGAAACAATAAATCTTATTTGTGGTCCCAAAAGTTTGATCAGTCGATTATGGAAGAACCCGAGTTCTATTAGGGTGACCCAAAAATTCGCGTGCATTTCAGATTCTGACTTCATTCATAACTTAAGAAAAACAAATAAATGATCAATTGACTTATTATTGATAAGCACAATTCTACCCCTAATTGCTGGCTGAAAACTGAGCCTAACAATGATAATCTTATTGGTCGTTTGTTTGTTCTTCTTGAATTGTGAATAAAGGGATTCAGAATCTGAAGTGAACACGAGCTTTTGGGTCACCCTAATAGAACTCGGGTTCTTCCATGATCGACTGAATCTTAACATCTTGAATATTATTTTGTAGAAGTGCGAAGTCAATAAGCCAACGTTAACACAAATTCATTGTGGTTAACGTTTTGGCAAGTCCACCTCCGTGAGAGCCCTAAAGCTAGGAAGCTGAGAAAGCTGGAAAAAGCTGAAAAGCTAGAAAAAAGTAACGGAGGAAGGGGCTAGGATTGTAGTCTCCATCTCTTCATCTTATTTGGCCAAATTTGGCCATAAAGGCTTATATAATAGGTGCGGCCGAGTCGTTTCTGAGAGCTCAAATGTATTCCGGTGTCGCTTAGTGACGAGTCCATAGCCGACATCACCTGTCTTTGTTCGTTTCGTAGAGCTTTTGGTTTTCGGTTATAGAATGATTTATGAAATTGGCTGGCCAGGTAGGTCTAGCGCCAGAAAAACCCTGCTATATTTTCCCTTCTAAATAATAGAAAGTCTTCAATCAGGAGCCTAAATAATCCATTTTTACGTATGAAAAAACTGCTTTTAAAAACAAACGTGTGAAGGAGAGGCAGGAGGCGAAGGGCTTGTTTCGCCCGGTTTTCAGTCTTTTTCGTTCCCTTCAGAATTCGTGAAGATTTTTGTGTTGGGAGCTAGTAGCATCGGTCATGAAGAGCAGGAAATGATCGGCCTAAGTAGCCAGAAGAAGTCAGTTGGTCGTCGCTTGTCCATTAGACCAGCGCCATCACCACTAACTCATTCGAATCATCCGATCCGGATTTCCTCACCACCTTCACGACTTTATAACACTCTCAGGTCCTTAGTATACACATTCTCTGTGCTAGAACACGTTTTATCTACTCTTCATTTACATTCAGGGACGCACATAGTGCAGTGGTAAAAGGCGCTACCGACAACCGCAGAGCCGAGTGATCGGTACTAGCCGAGGCTGACTAAGCCTTCCGTCACTCCGGGGTCGGGTAAATTGGAATCGGACTTGTCTGGGAAGGTAAAAACACTGAATTGGTACTGCCGCTGGCCCCTGCAAGCCATTGTATAGGTCAAATACGCATTCACCATGCCTCTACGACTCTAAAAGGAGCACAAATGCGGGGCGCATTCTTGGGAGAGTGATCAACGCCTACACCTTCACCTTTACGTTTTTATTTACATTTATTACACAAAAGTAAATGTTAAATAGACAAGTGGATAATTCCGCTAAGGATACGCCACGCATACGTCTTCCATTTCAAATTTTAGTGACATGATAAATCCGAATCTGACTTGTGGAGGCCAGCCGCTATACCATGTCAGTGTCTTTACCTTCCCAGACGAGTGTGGTAGTAATTTACTAACGCCAGGAGGTATGGAAGATATGGTTAGCCTGGGAGAGGATCGATCGCTAGACCGTGTGCGTGGAGGTAACACTCATTTACTGACTAAGTCAAGATTTCGGTTTTGATTAAGCAAAAATGATACGCGGTACTAAATAGGATAGGAAGGAGAGTGTGTAAAAGGTCGCGGAGGATTCATAATTTAGATCGTTCATACCATTATTCTATTTTCCCTTTTTTCTTTTCTCATTCATTTAGATCCAAACAATCGCTGGATCCGCCATGAAGTTAGCTCTTTAGAATGAAAAGCTGATAGATCTACTTTTTCATCGTTGAAATCTCGCCGGAGTGGGTGGAATGGCTGGAACGTCGGCTTTGTTCAATTAGAGTCTATTGGGTCGGCAAATTTCCGACGCTTTCGAGCGGATTCTCTCCAATATTTCGGAGCTCAGAGCGGACGAATTCGTTCTCTTTTCCTGTTTTTCCTATTACAAAAATTCTTAAAGTAGACATAGACATCTGGAGAATACTCGTCCACCGGTTAGTGTAGGCGAGCATCGGAAGCGTCTCAGACACTCGTTGACCTCGCGGGCAATTAGTGCACGGGTGTTTTCGATTAATAAGATTTAGTGGTCCGGGTTTTGTGCGTACCGCTTTACGACTTTACGATCTAACGCGGCTGCCACCAAATGTATAATATAATCACCGATCGGCGATCACTTTGATCTCTTCCGTCGCATGTCCGACGGTCCTGTCACCCGGTCCCGAGGCCGGCGGCGATCCTTCCGCTATCGTTGCCGATCCAATGCCGAAGGCATTCACAAAACGTCGGTGATTTGTTGCTCGTCGTCCTTCAGTCGAAAGTGATAAAACTCCGATAAGATCCATGAGAGCTGCCGAGTCTTTCGCCGAACCGACGCCGGTTTTCAATCAGATATCGTCGTTCGTGTCCTCTGGTCATATGTCGTCCTAGTTCCCTAGTCGAGACCGGCGCCGACTCCATTGACCTCACTTCTCACCTCAAAAACTGTGCAAAGAGGGCTCGTGACCCTTTTCGGCGCCGCAGTTCTGAAAGGCTCTCGAAAATCTGAAGAGAATTTGTTCGGTTTTGATAGCAATGCGGTTTTTCAGTGGAAAACTTAATGAGAGGGTTCCGTGGGAATTATTTGCCTCAATATAATTTAATTTGAAAAGTAGTGAGCGTGAAACGATATTTGCAATCGTCTATAATTCATGTTTATGTTCAACCCCACTCTGGACCCTTCAAGGCATGAAGCTTTGTTGTTCTCTACCGTGGTAGTTGCTATTGGGATAGGCTGTGTAACCTTCTACTTACGCCAATATTTTCTTATTCGCTTCTAGTTCTATTTTTTTCCTTTTTACTTCTCTTTACCTGATTTTTATCTAGTGTTAATTTCCAAATTAAATATTTATGCCATACTCTGCTGGGATGCTATGCAACTGCTGTGTCCTCAATGATTATGAGGACCTCTAGCCTCCCGGAAATTCACTTTACTATAAACCTCACCTGTGATGGCACGCCTTGTGGCGTATTCAATAAATAAACAATCAAACAAGCGAATAAATAAATAACGTATACTACATATTGTTAGAAAGCCACCTAATCACTTTGATTGTTAGCAAAAATCACAGCTCATTCGGGATTAAAATCCGTAACCTCCCGAAGTAAGGAGACGCTAGATCTCCACAAATATTACCCTATCTAGCTGTTCACTTTCCATGTCTTCTAAGGAGCTAGGAAAGAATGCTTAGGTCACATATACTTCGCAAGGTCATCTTGGCCTTCTTTCGCCTTTAAAGAACTTTTTTAGGAAATTTACCCTCCAAGGTAGCCAGGGATCGAGGTGGACTTCCCACGGACATCTTAACTTATTTGCTGCTCAAGTCCCGCAAGATATGAATGTCTGGAAAAAGAGCAGCCTTGAATGGGCTAGTATGGTAGAATCGACTGGACTCCAAGAAACTACATTCAATTAAATTCAATTTTTGATTACGAAATTTACAATAACATTCGATTTTTGTGGAACAGTAAAAGAAGATTTTTATTCTGAAGTTCAACAGAAAATTCCAGCAAGCTTCCAATTTTTCTTCAACTGTTTGAATGCCTTCAGAAGAACGGGTCCAAGTTGCCCATCTCAACATTCTCAACAACATCTTAACATTTACTAAGATAGTAAAAGACCAGCTCATCATCAAAAACTCGAAAAACATCTCCAGCAACCTTCAGAATCCTGATTGTGTAGATCATCTCATTCTACAGCTTCTAAGAACGCTGATTCCTATAAGCTACAGAATGAAATCCTCTATGTAAAATTCCGATCGAAGGATCTCGATTTCGGTCGTAGACATCGCCTCGGGTCGTTTTTCTGAAACACATTGTCGTGAGAACCGTGCGCTGATCAGTTCGGAGTCGTTTAGTCATAAAAATCGCCAGATGCCTCGAAACGAATTCTCCCAAGACCACCACCACCGTCGCGCAGTGAATCCGGTCATGACAGACGCACGCCATTCTCGAATGATTTAGTTGGCCGAGTAGAGTCGAGTAGGTGGTGATTAGGGTGGAGAAATGTCGAGTGTCGAACTTCAAAGGAATTCCTCTCGTAGTCGAACACCACCAGCATCGTCGCGTTCTCGTTCCTGAGAACCTCCTTCCCATGCACTTCCGTGCGGTGGGTCGTCCGAGTACTCTCATGGAAGAGCCCCTCGTTCAGCGCCCGAGGCTCATTTCTAGGACGATTTATGGGAGGCCGTTCCGTGGACCCACCGGCGGTCGAATGGCGTCCAGCTATTCGTGGAGTTCCTCCATCGACGAGGAGGTGCTTTGTTGTCCTCCCCGCTGCCCGGTCTTCTTACTAGGGAGGTCACCGAGCGTGCCCCAAAGATTCCGAACGAGACCTGTATAGTTTTGTAGAGCATCGAGCGGGGATCACAGCAATATAGTATATTTTTGCTGCGGGCCAATGGGTGGTCCAAAAATCGCAAAAAACCACCGCCGTTGGGACACATTGGAAGCCGCTTCTCAACCCCTAGTCTTCGTGGTGAGAGGCAGCCATCAATGTGCCTCCCTGGCGCAATGGTACCGCAGCGGATTGCCATTCAGTGGGTCGTGGGTTTGAACCCCGATGGTGTGTTTTTGTTTTGCTTCAATCGCATTGATACCAAAACGTGCTCCGTTTGCGATTTTGCCATTGAGGTTGGAGAAAATCATGTTTGGAATAGCTTAAAACGCACAAATTTCAGTAACAATATTGTTTCAGGCAAGAATAATATGAGCAGTCAATATCTACTGAAACTTACCCTAAACGGACACAAATTCAGAAACCGATGTTAGATTCGTGATCAGAGCCCCAAATAACTCCCAAATACGGGAATTGGACGAAATCGGTGAATTTTACCCAGGCACCTCACATACTCACCCTTACCATAGGAAGCGCCCACCAGCCCACACACAACCAAACCCACCGTAAGATACCCTCCCAGTTGCAAATCACGAAACTAGTGTTAGTTCCGTGACCAGCGCCTCAAATAGCTTCACTAGCAAAGTTTTGGCGAAATGGGTGACCGTGACATCTCGAGCCTCATGTCAGGTATCGGTAGAATTGCCCAAGATTCGGTCTCGGATGAATTACTGGCAATACTATGCCACCATTCCGACTCTAGCTGTCGGAAAATCCTCAGTTTCCACTACCTTCAGAAATTGCCTGGGAGTCTCACCTGGACTGCTGATCACGAATTTTACAAAGTTAGATATTGGCCTAACGAAAGTTACAGTAGATATTGGCTGCTCATATTAATCTTGCCTGAAACAATATTGTTACTGAAATTTGTGCGTTTTAAGCTATTCCAAACATGATTTTCTCCAACCTCAATGGCAAAATCGCAAACGGAGCACGTTTTGGTATCAATGCGATTGAAGCAAAACAAAAACACACCAACGGGATTCAAACCCACGACCCTCTGAACGGCAATCCGCTGCGGTACCACTGCGCCAGGGAGGCACATTGGTGGCGGCCTCTCACCACGAAGACTAGGGGTTGAGAAGCGGCTTCCAATGTGTCCCAACGGCGGTGGTTTTTTGCGATTTTTGGACCACCCATTGGCCCGCAGCAAAAATGAACTATATTGCTGTGATCCCCGCCCGATGCTCTACAAAACTGTACAGGTCTCGTTCGGAATCTTTGGGGCACGCTCGGTGACCTTCCTAGTTAGTCTCTTGTCCATTCGGAATCGTCCTCACCTTCCTCGAAAGCCGGAATGGGTCGTGCACCGTTTTTCAGCCGTTTTTTGCATTCTTTGATGTCTGCTCTTAACATTGAAAACATTAAGGCATTAGGCTTCTGGAGCCGGTTGTTCATCTAGCTAGAAAGGTGATCGTAAAGTTTCTCGATCCTTTGCCAATAATCAGCGATCTAAACATCTCGACCATAAACTCTGGTCAGTTTTCCGAGTTTTTACTTAAGAACTGGTCTTTTACAACCTTACTGAATATGATGAGATGAGCTATTCAGACGTGTTCCATCTAGGAGAACTCAAGCCCTCTCTTCCGTCCCCTGAGGATGCGCCATGCTTTTGACTTCCATGCTGAATGGTTCTTTGGCCAATACAATGACATTTGAGACACGCCACTGTCCAAGTTAGAGTCTCCACCACCTCAAACAACTCTTGTTTCAATTTACCCAACCCCGGAGGGATGGAAAGATTGGTTACCCGGGAGGGGATCGATGGCTCGACGGTGCCGGTGTCAGTGACGCCTCTTTCCACTGTACCACGCCCCAATGAAACTTCAATTTTTACTAATTTAAAGTTAACCTGTGCGAGGGGCGATCGCTCGACCGTGCCGGTGTCGGTAGCGCTTCTTACCTGCACGATATGGGCCTATTTTTCAAATGATTGACTAAAAATCTAGTAACAGAGCAATTGTCAGCAAGTCATTTTTATTGAAATTCTCATATTTCTGAGAATTACTCGCCCTCGAACCTCCGGGTAGAAAGAAAAGGTTAACTATCCTTAGCTATTACTCTTTTAAGATTTACCAATTCTGTGATTTATCTGAGTCCAGCCTCTGTCAAAAGCCTCTTTTTCTTTTTTCTTTTTTAACCTGAGCTCATTCTTTCTCAGTTATTTGTCTCAGATGAAAGCGGACAGCACCGGGCGATAAATAACGATAAAGGGGCAATTCCTTTGTGCTATCAATTGGAAAGCAATTAAGAAATGCACTTGAGCGACCGAAGGGCAAATGAGGCGTCGGCTGCAGCGCCGCCGGCTCTCTGCTTCTCGTAGCCTTGGGCGATCCTTTTTCTCGACTTTTTCTCCCTTTTTACTCATATTTT
The DNA here is from genome assembly GCA_030553155.1 of Nippostrongylus brasiliensis. Classification (NCBI taxonomy): domain Eukaryota; kingdom Metazoa; phylum Nematoda; class Chromadorea; order Rhabditida; family Heligmosomidae; genus Nippostrongylus; species Nippostrongylus brasiliensis. Next base: position 4,433,267 of record CP130733.1, read on the forward strand.
TCTCAAAATTTTTTATTACTTGCATCGAAGCACCTTACTTGCTCTTTTTTCAAATCATATGACGCTTTTGAAGAAGACAAATCCATCGAAAAAGACTTTTGGTGTGGTTTTAATCTCTCAGAGGTTGTTTCGCTTTTTACCTTGAGAATTTTCTTGGAAACCCATGAATTTCTTAGATTTTTCGTTACCTGAAGCCATCGATACCACCTGTATTTATTACTCCCTAGTCTTGTCTATCACTTCTAGTTAAACCTGCCTTCTCTGCTTTAATCCTGGTGAAATGCTGCCAAACTCACCTGAGAAGGTAAAGACACTGACCTGGTATAGCGGCTGGCCACCGCAAGTCATTGTATAGGCCAAATACGCATTCACTGAGCCTCTACAATACTTGATGGAAAGCGAGAGCGCGGCGCATCCTCAGGGGACTGCTATAGGTCGAACGCAATACTATTTAACTTTTTACCGTCGATTCTGAAAAACTAGCGACTTGGAGAACATTACTGATAATAGGTTTGTGGGTGGAATTTGGGGTAAATCTGCCCCGTCTAGGGTAAACCCCTCTATTTAGGGTGTTGCTCTTGCAACTCCAACCATCCCATCGTTATCAGCGATAGTCGATGATGTAATGACCGGCGCCGACCACCCAAGAACGACTTCGCCTATCAACGGGGGCGGCCGTCTCCTTTGATCAGCGGCTATTTTATGTGCTTGCAAACCACCCACAAAGATAACCGTATTTTAAACGGTATTTGCTGAGACACGGCGCGTTCTGGCCTATATCGCTTTTATTTTCAACTATTTTCTATGGAGAAAAAGATTTCCTTTCAAATTCTTCTTAGAATCGGAAAAATTGCCATTTGGGGAATGAATTCTGCTCCTATGGATGCCGATTTCCACTGTGCCACTTTCATGGGTCCCGTGGTGATTGCAAAAAGTCGTTCGGCTACTCAGCTTGGAATTGGGCTCTGCTAGAATAGTTCAGTTATTCGGTATCGTCTGGTCTCAGATTCATCATTGATAAACCCTCGATAAACCCCGAGATGTAGCTCGAACGGCGCCCACCTTTGTCTACTTATCCTAAACTTTCTATGTTAAACGCAATCTCTCATCGACTCTACCGTCTGGTTCAGGCTGCGCCGCGGTTTCGGAGACCGCTCGTCTGTTCATGAATCTGGGCCCTGGAGTTTCGCGGGCACATTTGTACATTTCCCCTTGTTTTTATTAAATAATTTTTCCACTAATTCATTTTCCTTATGGGACAATTTCTCTCTATGCTCTTTATCTGGATCGTTTGTTGTTAATCTGACAGCCGTTTCTCCAGTTCGACTTGAATCTTCTTCATGGAAGTTGGACCAGGGCCCAGATTCATCATTGATAAACCCTCGATAAACCCCGAGACGTAGCTCGAACGGCGCCCACCTTTGTCTACTTATCCTAAACTTACTATGTTAAGCGCAGCCTCTCATCGACTCTGCCGTCTGGTTCTGGCTGCGCCGCGGTTTGGGAGACCGCTTGTCTGTTCATGAATCTGGGCCCGGGAGATTTTTAACCTTCCGAAGGGGAATAATTGGCAACAAGCGCTGGAGTTAGCCGCGTTACCCTAGCTGTGGGAGCCGATCCCTAAATGGTCAAGCTATCGAAGAGCTCCTGTCGTTACCCTACTGGGTAAAGTCGTAAATCCTCTCGGTTACGCTGACGCCAAGATGTACGACATTCGATTGCGCAGGAAATAGTCGTGTTATCGCACCCTGTGCACATCACATCATGCTGCATAGTAAATAAAAAACTGCGGTAGAGTAGTGGTGATGATTATGATGATGGTGATGGTCAGATAGTGGGAATGAGTCTCGACGATCTGATAGTAAAAGCCGTAAAACTCGAGGTTAATCATACGCTACGAGTGAGACGGGTGGGACCATAAATATCCATCAGCAGATAACGTAGAGCTATAAACCCAGCCGTGACGATCGGAGTGTGCATCTCTGGAACCTGTTGGACTCAACCTGTCATACTGTAAACAAAAAAACAAAATGAAGGAAGTAAATGTGTTCTGGTGGGTATAACTTTACCAGTATCTTGTCTCATCTCTTCGCTCTGAACAGGATAAAAGCATAGGTAAGAAATAGGCCCAGATATGGGTAACACTCCGCTAACATGTCCAGCTGGGGTAGGATTGTGCCATACATAGTTTCTTGGTAAGAGCTGTCATAGAACATTTGAAAAAATAAAAATGAATCAGAATTTCATAGGTTAATGACCTATGTTGGAACGCAGCCAGCAAACCTAGACGTCCAAATAAGGAACAGCGTAATTAAGGGTAAGAGTGGTGGCTCATGTTCTAGTTACCTTCATATTCTGGTATATATAATACCTTACCATCATATTCTCGTATATCTAATATACCCTCATATTCTAGTATATCTAATACGTCTCAGTTTTTTTCTCTTCCGAGATTATTCATGACCATGTACCTCAAGTCCTCTATTAGTACGGTATTTTTTTTCCATTCTTCTTTATCCTTTTTTCTCATTTCACTACCGCTTCTCTAGAGCCTATAGATTCTCTTGTATAACTTGTTACTCTGTAATTTGAACACATTTCTATTTTGCTGAATATTAAATCCGAAATCGCCTAAATGTCGATGGAGTGGAGAAAGTGGGATCGCAGGGATTCCAATAAGGTTTTGAATCCGCGGAAAAGTCCTAAAATAATTTTCATTTTCATGCTTGAGGAGAGAGGTAGATCGACCGAGGGCGAAGGGAGGGGTGGTAGAATTTGAACAAAATTGAACCCCTCTGCTTTACCTTGCCCGTTTAAAATGCTGAGTAGGATTGGTCCCTTCTGGGAACATGTGAAAGTGAACGTAATTTCTGGACTTCTGCTCTAAAGTCCTCTAGTTCTTTCATTCTTCTTGCTTCTAGATTTTTCCGGGTAACCTGTTAGAGATAACAAGTCTCATACTCGTGCCAGTTTCCTTGGAATTCTCTCAGTGTCTTTTATTTTTTATTATTATTTTTTATTTTTTATTTTTATTCAAGACGTCGGCAGAAGTCATCGCGAGCCGCAACATACACATAGCTCGAAACAGTCATTAAAAGTAAGAAAATGCATTAGTTCCATTAACAAAATTACATAAAATTGTTCACGAGCTAGTAGGTTTAGAAAACCACGCAGGGAAAGAGCGAGGACGTTCTGATTTCATTCCAAAATACGGTTAAATTCTACCAAGCACCTGTAGGTGAAGAAGCTATTTCTGATCCGTGATTTCGCCTTCGCTTGAAAACGTTACCCCATAACTTCAACTCGTTCGAGGTCCACTGACGTTTTCGTGCCAAATGAGTCGGAACCACATCGTTGATCTCGGGGTGCGAAAAATAACAGCGATCCATTCACAGCCTCTTCAAACACGCTTGGCTTAACAACCGATTTTTCTTCTTCACCTCCTCCTTCTCCTCTTCCTCCTCTTGTCGCCTGCCGTTATGTAGAGGCCGACATGGTGCCCTCATAAAATACCGTCGTTGCTGAGGGTGGTGGTGGTTGTGGGAACGACGTCACTTGAAAGGCTTCCACGACAACGTCACGGCCGAAAATCGTCGTCTCTCACGCACCCACACCTCAATCGCTAATTACCGATTCCACGATCATCATCGGGGCGCCACACCCCCTCTGGGTAAAAAGACACAGCGTTTGCCAGGTGTTGACGGGACGATCCGTTGACCTCTGACAAGGACGAGAACCTTAACGATAACTAGCTCATCGCCACTGCTCCCATCCTCAGCAGCTCCTTTTCGCTGAATTTCCTTCTGTTCTGCTTTAATTTTCATTGAAAGTTCCCTTTTCTTTCCCTTATTCCGATTCTGCTAGCTAAGAGCATCCTCTTCCGCTGTCTTTAAATCCTAGATTCATTTTGTTCCCACGCAACCAAAATGTCAACATTACCTTCCTCTCTAACAGGTACTTCTCTAACAATGAAACCTTACTGATCTGTATCGATTGGGCCCCAAAAATCGCGCAGAAAATCGATAAAGCGGTGGTGTCTGTCTAGATCGTTGAGGTACATATAGCTGCCGAGAACAGTTAACTTTGGAAACTAAAGAGCCATGTGATCTTTTATCTTATTTTATTTTATTTTAATTTTTTACGCCATTTTACAAGGATACTAAAGAGGATAGTGATACAGAGAGCAGGAAAACTCGATCGAAAAAAAAAAGAAATTAAATTAAAACAAAACGTATCTTTCCTGAATTTCTCCTCAATTCTCAACTTTCTTCCTTTTTTATTCTTCTACGAGTCGCGCGTAGCTGTGATCCATTTCAACACATCGTGCAATCTGCCAAGATTAATTTATTTCTTTATATTTCTATTTATTCATTTTTGCCATTTAATTTTCAAACATCGCGCGAATAACCTTCGTGGCGATGATTCCCATAGTTTGCTGTTCTCATGCAAATGTTATCCCATGTAAATTCTCCGCGAACTGTTTTCTATAAGTTCGGCCTGATTTGGGAATGATTTTGTAAACATTAGCACCATTTCGATGAATTTTAATGTCGACAACTGTCTGATGCCAGTAATGTTTGGTGAGAGCCTTCAAAGTGCCATTTATTTCCGATTTGGTGTTGCACTAAGAAATCTTTTTAAGGAATATTCTACGAATTCTTCAGAAAATCATCTGTTTGCAGTACTTCATACTGACGAACCCTTCCTAGTGGGCTCAAGAGTGATTCGCCACTTTTCTGGCAAAATACTGAGCGGCTGTTTTTCTTTAATTATTTTGTTTTATTTTACGCCTTTTCACAGATGTGCCAAAACGACCAGTGGTACAATGAACAGGGAAAACTCGTTCAAAAAAAAAAAGAAAAAAGGAAATGAAATTAAAACAAAACGAGCTCAGCGAGTTAGTAACTCAAGCAGAGGGAAACAGACATACCTATTATTTATTCCTAGTATTCAAAACGAAATGCATCGTAATTTTTCTTCCTTTTTTCTTCTTTCCGACAACTTTATCTATCACCTTAGGACCTCTGCCCAGTTGGTTCAACATAGATCTCGATCCACACTTTCTTGGAGCAATATTCAGGCGGATATTTTTGATTTTTTGTACCGGCCATGTAATTTTCATTCAATACAATTAAATCTAAAGTGATTCATGGCGGCTGAAAGGTAAAAACGATCTATATCGTTTACATAGCCATTTTACCGACGGAACTGTACCTTGAAAAAATCTAGCACAAAATTTGTGGATCTCTCGTAGTTTTTTGTCGAAATTTTTCTGCAAAATATTCCAAGCTTTCTCAGCAACCGTACAATCAGGCAACGATAATGACGCTGTGCAACGAAAAGGTTGCCATAGTCAACACCGATGTGGCATTTCCTTCAAAAGGCCAACGACGTAGCGGTGACGAGGGAACGATTCGCCTCGTTTTACTGGAACCATAATGTTTTATACGCTCCCACTTTTCATACGAAACGTACGCGCGGCTATCCTTGAATATATGGAATCGAAGAAAAACGACGGCCACATCCTCTCCATATACCCCAGGGTATTTACATATATCATCGCCGAACACGACGATTTTCGTGAGAGCAGGAGAGAAGTTAAGGCGATTTCTCTAGCAAAACCAACCTCCGGAAGGATTATTCATTTATTTATCGTTATAAAATTGCATTTGTTCTTATTATATTGTTTTTTTTTTGGGGGGGGGGCGGGGGGATAGCATGCCGCACCCCAGAACAAATAAGCTAGTGAAACAATAATAATGTATAAAAACTGTAAGCTTAGGCCCAGGGCCTAAATTCATGACGGGTATCGGCACAATGTACCCGAGAATAAACCCCGGTCGGCGCGATTATTCGCATTCATGAACGCGCCGCGGAGTGGAATAGACCCGCGATATCCCCCAAATGAACTTCGCGGCGCGTTCATGAATGCGAATAATCGCGCCGACCGGGGTTTATTCTCGGGTATATAGTGCCGATACCCGTCATGAATTTTGGCCCTGGAGGTCCTAAGAGGTGATCCTGCTTTTCCCTGAAAGACTGAAATAGTAGGGTTTCAGGGAAAATTAAATTTGAAGCAGATTCCCTCCATTTTAATAGTTGAAATCCCCAGTATCAAATTGTTGTTGGGACTCACTTGAGAACATTTCAACACCTTTTTCATGAATAGCGACGAATTCCAGAAATTTTTTATTTTCTGAGATTTACTCAAATTTCCCTATTGAGTAAGAAATGTAAAGATAAAGGGGTTGGCATTGATCTGGTATCAATTAACTCAACCTGGAAGGTAATAAGGGCTTGGTGAGCCCGGGCGGAGATCAATCGCTCGACCATGCTAGTGTCAGGGGCGCCTACTACCACTGCACCACGTGTTTTCCTCAAAGAGTACAGGGCAGCCCATTCGAGCACCGGAATGCTAGGAACATTGGTTACAATGGAAAACGGCACGTTTTCTCAGCAAAATCACCTAGATAAATGCCTGTTCGCTGCAGCTTTTTGCCCCGCGGCATTAAACTCGCTTCTATGACTTGTGGGAAGCGCCGGTGGGACATTTCCTGTTCTTCATTGCTCGGCTGATTTATTGGAAAAGCGACACCTTTTTTCACTGTTCAGATGTTTCCTTTGAAAGCCGGTTTGAAATCGCTGACGACGAGGTTCTTCTTGTGAAGATCATGTCCGCCACATTCCCTTTATCGCCAATTATTTTAATAGCAACAGAAAAATGGCGGAATGTCGTCTGCGGAAAACTTTTCCATCCAAAGTAAAAGTAGAGATCGCCTGAATGGCAAATCGCTTTCTCAAGGTTCTCTGTTTGTTAAAACAGTGACGCATTTTTCATTTCAACATTCAAAGTTGGCGCTCAAATGGGTTTCGTCTAGGTAAGAATCCTGAAGCCTTCAAAATATGGATGGAAAAAAGGAGCGAAAGTGCGTCAAATGAGCGAAATCTTCCAGAAACTGAACCATAGCGCTTAGTGCCAGCTACTCTTGTGGGTCTTCCCCCAGGCAATCTGAGCCCTCCTTCCCTTTGATATCGGGCAACCCAGTAACAGACCTGTATGGAAGATGAAGCCACTGAATACTACAGCGAATTGTCCCGCAAGTCAGTGTATGGTCACGTATACAATTACAATGCCTCTACGGTTCTGTAAGGAAACAAGTGCACGGCGCATCCTTGTAGGACCGATAAACTACCACTCAATGTTACTCTTTACTCTGAAAGGTTATCCTATTCATCTGTCTTTTTCATCTGTCCAATTGAACCGAAAGATAAGAAAGGCTGAAATGGAGAAGGCTCTCTGGAGAGTGATCTGAAGAGTCGCTAACCACGAACTGGGTTTAGACCTCTGGAGACGGGTATCAGGTCGGCACGTCCACCCGTTCCAATGAGGTTTCACCCAAAAAAAAACTTTGAAGGACCTAAAAACTGAAAGAGCATCCATTTTTATAGTATGCTGTAGTCTGTAGCCTACTATACAAGTTTATTTCGGCTATCATTTTGGGGAATCCGCCTTCGTTATAGCATCAAACTTAGATGATCCTACCATATAACAAGCGAAACCCAAGCGATGCTTGTCATGGGGAGGCTCATATGGGTCCCGCCGCGATTGCCCGTTACCGTACTCCCTGGGACGTATTTTGTCAGGTCAGCTCGCCGTCTTTTGCTACATGCTATTTGTTCATCGTTTTATTTTGAATGTTTTTTGTCCTATTTCAAGTCTTGATCTCAGTTCATGTATTTTTGTTTTTAGTGTGTATTTAGCAGCGGTTTGTCGGCCGGCAGACCGCTGAATGGCTGGTAAATCTCAATATTCCGTGACCGACTATAGTTGAAACTTGGTATACTGATGTGTTTTCCTGGTTTATTTATTTATCTTTAGTATTTAATTATTTATCTTTATGTCAGTACTTAACAAAAACACAGCAGCAGAGTTAGTAATACCTAACGAAACTAACCACTCTAACCACGAAAATGAAAATAAAAATGTAATGATCAAGGAAGGGATGACTGTGGGTGCTCACAGGTAATTGTAGGTGAAAGGAGTTAGCTTGGCTCTAGTACTGGTTAAACAAACAAGTGTTGCGGCTTTCCCAGCGACATTCAGCCGCTGTGACCAGAACCCCGTAGCGTCGACGGTTTTTTCAAGATTCCCGCCGTCGGTATGGTCCATTCGGCTAGCCAATGGCGCTTACACCAGCCGAATTATGTGTATGTCGAGGAGTACGTCATTTTATGTGAAATCGCCGTGAACCCACCCCGACCAACCACAGCCGTCAACCTCCGTCCATCCGCCCTGCGCTTCCGTCCGCCGTCGTAACCGGCCCTCCCAGCCAACAGAGGCTGCCGATTCGCCGGACTTTGCCACATTTTATAGCCGTCGATCCGGCTATACTAGTGGAGTTTATGCCAGCGCTGTTATCCAACTTTTACTACCCCATTTTGACGTGATTCTCTGGAGCTTAACTATTTTACCATTGATATGAAATTCTAGTTTTATTACCGTATTTCGCGGGTTACTGCTGAGTATTCCAGAAGCAGGTGAGCTGCTGGGCACGAGACGCGAGTTCGGGTCCCACCTGCGCCATAATTTTTGCGGTGATTCTAGCACCATCATTACAACATCTACTTCATTTTTTGTTCTATTCTAATAATGTCACAAATGCGTCTTACTTGACCCGCTAGAAGAAAGAAACCGGAAGAGCAGGGCCCAGATTCATCATCGGCAAACCCCCGATAAACCCCGAGACACTCTATCGCGATTAAATGTCGGCGAAAAGATGAAAAATGGTGTTTTTTCAATTAAAAAAGGTTTTCGCTTTCTTCATGGTCTGGTATAACACCTGGGCCCAGATTCATGAACGGACGAGCGGTATCTGAAAGCGGTACCCAGCGCCCAGATTCATGAACGGACCAGCGGTATCCGAAACCGCGGCGCTGTCAGAGCCAGACGGCAGAGTCGATGAGAGATTGCTTTTAACATAGGAAGTTTGGGATAAGTAGAGAATGGTGCACGCCGTTCACAGGCTATATCTCGGGGTTTATCGGGGTTTACCTTACCAATGATGAATATGGGCCAAGGTGTTATACCAGACCATGAAACCGTGGCGCCCACCTTTGTCTTCTTATCCTGAACTTCCTATGCTAAACGTAATCTCTCATCGACTCTGCCGTCTGGTTCTGGCTGCGTCGCGGTTTCGGATACCGCTCGTCCGTTCATGAATCTGGGCCCAGATGTTATACCAGACCAGGAGGGAAACCGAAAACTTTTTTTTTATAAAAAGCCACCATTTGTCTTCTTTTCGCTGAAGAGAAAATCTCCCGCTTTCCATCCAGGTAAACTGATCCCATTAAGACTAATTGAACTTGAAGATTGGTTCCAAGGTCTCCGCTGGGTAACCCCGAACCCTCTAGAGTCGAGGTGATGTTGCATAATTTTACCAGCAAACGTTTCAAGATAAGTGCTGTCTCAACTCGACTAGCAACCGGTTTGTAATTATGGTCTGAACCGCTAGGCCAAATGGGCAGCTTGTCACTGGCTAGTATGGAACAAACTGGAGGCGAAGTCAATTTTCTCGAGACATGAAGGGAGCTGAAGTTCTGATCGTTTCTCAGAGTCAAGCCGAGAGTACTTCAGGGCTTCTTCAGTAAAATAAATGTATAGTAAAGATTTTTACTGATAGTGAACGATTTGTATCGTCCGTTTCACTCTGATATGGACAACTCTGAGGAAGTATTAGCTCCTAAGTTCCCCTTAAGTTCTCTGAATTTTCAGTCGAGATTTTCATATACCTACGCAACTGTGTGCCTCTTCTGGATGGGACGATGATCCCCTAAGGCTATCCAATAGGATCCACCTGTACTGTGACTCATTTTCACCAGCTGAAAGGTCCCTTTGGTCCGTTGGTTTCCTTCGGTTACTGTACCCAACTGAGCTTTCTGCAGAATGGCGTGGATCATAAAATCGATTGCACAATTTCGATTTTTTGCACTTACCCTTACAATTCCTGTTTAAAAAATCTGTTCCTTTCCCAATTGAGCTTCCTCCACCATTCCAAGATGTTCCTTTTTCCGGTAAGATCTCAAGTGTGTCTAATGTAGCTCTTCTGGTTATTTATTACCTCTTCAATCTACGGGAGGTGCGTTCGGAAAGGGCGTTCCCTTTTTTTCACATTTTTTTGCCAATTTTTCTTACAATAACGGTCTATTCCTTGCTTCTTTTTACACGTATGTGCCATATCATTTTCATTCATCTTGTGTAGTTGTTATTCAAGGAAAGCTTTTTTATTATTTTTTACTGTTTTTAGAGCTTATGTTCACCCACCTGTCATCTGTGTGGCTCGAGCAGAGGTTTTTTTTTGGAAAATTACAAAGAATGCTTCAGTACATTTTATTGAGAATGCGTATTCTAAGGACTACACGAGATCGAAGAGCAATTATTTTGAACATGGGAATCGGGAATTGTGATTGCGCTATCTTCGTCACTGCTGATAGCCAGATATTTTCTGAAGATTTCCTTCTAGAAGTGTTTCATGTTCAATCTCACTTTATCTTTCTGTTTTTCTTGAAAAATATATGTTATTATATACTGGTGCCTAGGAAGTACTACTGTACTCCATCTTTATTCAATTAGAATGGCTCGTTGTTTTCCTTTTCGCCTTGTTTCTAATGTTTTTCTTTGCCTTAAAGATAGTTAATTTCAATATGAGGAGGAAGGTGTCCTTCGAAAATGTACCCCATTATTTGTTACTTTTTTGTTGAGCAGCTGCTAAGAAAAGTATCCCTTTTCAACCACTGACAGTTGTTGAATGAAAAACTTACGAGAAAATTAATATTTGTCGTTCTCCCTGCATGCATATGCAACTAAGTGAACTAACATTAATTTAATCATCTGTTTGTTTATTCATTTATTTACTTATTTATCCTACATGATCAAGTCGCGCATATCAGTGACATTCTAAACAAAAGGACCACAAAAATGACGAACGGTCAACAAATAATTGTAATTCAACCTCCACAGTTAGGAATCCAAGGAACAAGAGGGAACAATTCGGAAATCATGATCTAGTGGATCAATCAGAGTTCTAAATATGCGAAGTTTCCGACGAGGTCTAGAAAATCTTTGATTTCTGTTGAAAGCTTAAACTTGCTCAAGTGCTCATCAGAAGCTGCCGCTGACGATTTAGTGCCATAATTCACGATTGAATTCATTGAACCACCAATTTAGGTTCTTGTTCATCCTCCGGTGAACCTTGCAAATAAATAAATCAAGTCATCTTCAGACGGCTTAGTTTCTCCTCGTTTAGTTACTCCCAATTCGTCGCCTTCCCCAGAGTTCTTCTATCTTCATCCTCATCTATTGATCTCTAGCATTCAAGTACTTTGGCAGAGATTCTTTTCGATGTCCTTATTTGCATCCTAATGGATCTCGAACACATAGCCGTTGGTATTGGCGACGACGACGGGCGGGCGGACGGGGGCGTGGCGCGATCTCCAGCGGGGTTCGTCTTCGCTCCGCCTTGCTTAGGAAAGACCTCAACGACCCGTTGACGTCGTTGCGATGGGTGTGTCGTCGACCTCTTAAGCGATTCTCGTTGCTTTTTGTCGTGTCTGGGTATAAGCTTACCCACTTTGATTGTTGACGCCGTTTTTTTGGTTTTCCGGTTTCGTCAATAGCGATTACTTGTATTTTTCTTTCAGAAACGATCCGATCCGCGAAATTCATCACTTCCGCCACGCTTGATCATCCCCTTTTTCCAGTGTGGGATATGCTGTATTGTTGCTAGCTATTCAATTCATAACACACACATTCCTATAAGGTTGCTATGAGCTATCTAAGGCTCTTAAGCCATTTGGCCTCTTTATTTCTGCTATGCTCCTCTTCTCATGGTGAGTTTTTCATTCATTTCTTCAATTTTTTTTCCATTTTTTCTCGTTGAAATAGCTTTGTGATTGTTTGTGATTGCTCCTATTTTCTATTCTGATGGATCAAATGTAGTTTCATTGGGTGATAAGAAAATCTTGACTGATTGACTCCTTGCCGTCCGAGTTCTGGTAGAAAGGGAGCCATTATCCCCAGGCGGTGAAGGTTAAGGATAGTCTGCTGATTTTTATGTTGAAAAGGAAGTTTTTTCTCTCCTTCCATACAAGAGGACTATGATTATTATATTTTTGAATAAATTACATTGTATACATAATGAAAGAAAAAAGGAGGAAAGGTATACAAACGGCTCAAGACTTCCTTATCACCTTGTGGATTGTGTCTAAACCTTTAGCCCTGGATTGGACTTGAAATATTTGAACTTTTCCTATACCCCCAAAGGTTGTTTACGTGACGAACCTAGTTACTTATACCCACCCCGCCACCTTATGCATTTCCGCAACTGTCCGAATGGGGTCAATCAATCAATATGCTCATGTTAGTGTTAATTGCGTAATGGCAACCTATTTGCCTATTGGCTCGTCAATGTACTGTCCATCCATCAAGCAATGGTTGTGATTGCCGCCCGACAGTTAGGGTTTGGGAAGTAAGCTAGTTACGGACCCCCAATATTGGTATAACGTTCCAAAAATAATGAGGGCAATTCGTGCTATTGTGAAGGTCCACCACCACCCCACCCGAGACGTCAATTTTCTTTGGCGCCACGGAGCTTATTAGGTGCCGTTCCATGGCTGCTCGTGCTGGTGCCACTGCACTCAATGACAGGCGATTTGAGTAATGACTTTCGCCTTCAAAAGAGACCTTCGTATTGCCAACCCCCCCCCGTTCACCTCAATCGGTCGCCTTCACATTATACTCCACATTCTGTGTGATTGTTTGATTGATGGTGGTCCCCGGGCCGTGTGAAGTGAAGAGGATCAGGAGGGTGAGGTTTTGATTGGCGAGTGATATTCGATAGGCCACAACTGTCGCTCTCACCTCAGCTGTAGGTGTAAAATCGGAATGGATGGCGCTGGCAATACCTCACACCAACGTTCGCTGCGACTCGTTGCACCTTTGTCTCGAGATTTTGCAACATTGCGAAGAGACGAGGAAAAATAAACCGAAACCAAAATATTATGGTCCTTTCGCTTTTTTCATAGTTTCTTGAAAAATGCTGAATGAGAAGGAGGATTCTTTTGTATCAGTTGGCTATACACAGTCTTTCTTTGTTTTTTTCCTTCCACCGTTTCAATAGATCTTATAAAATGATACGTAAATTGTCTGGATTGTTACTTTTGCTCCAAATTAAACGGTTGGGGGTTAGATTGTGGGTATGAGTTTCTCGACCGCCTGGAATACCTGCGCCGTATTTGAAGGCATTGAAAGGTTGGAAATATCAGTTTTTATGTTTACCTTTTGGAAGTGAAAAAGAGAATATATCAATCACCATCCTTCCGAGATTGAATTAGTGATTCTGTTGATCCAATCTGTTATGGTTGTATGTGGAGATATTTTGACCCGTCACTGTAGCTTTAGCGAAAAGGTTTTTGTTATTCAATAAAAACAGGTTTTTACCTTGTCTAAAAACCCAGAATAGAGCATATATGCAGAATTCTTTTCCATTCTTTTCAATTCTGGCCTTAATTCTTTCCTCATCTAGTTGCTCAGCTAAGCTATGAGAATTCCAGTGTTGAGAGGATAAGTGTGTCCTTAAATTTTGCAGAGTACAAAGCCATTCTCGATAGCTTTCTATTTGGGTTTTGGGACCTAGTTTGGTTGTTAACAACTGTGAGACTACTTCAAGGAATCACAGCCTATATCTCTGATAGATAAGTCAGAGCGGCCTCATATATGCAAATGTTTCGAGGCAGTGCTGGACGTATCGACTAGATATCGCCGTGAACGGCGTTTTCTTAGCGAGCGCCTTCGGCATTCCCATGCGGTCCTGGGACGGCCGAAAGATGATTTATCATCGCTTAGTTTCATCGTATGATGAACGAACGGGGGTTACGAGTCGGTGGTGTGTGTGCAGCGGAAAGGAATTTAGCATATGCATGAGGTTGGGGGAATGGCACTCGGGCCGGGTGAGCACTAGGTGGTGGTCGAGACAAAAGAATGTACGCGCATTGCTGAGCACGACGACGACCTAGCCGGGCCATACCTAGTCATTAGGCATGCTCATCTTTCTGTCACCGTGCGTGTATGTACGAGTCGTGTACGCATTCGCATCAAACGGAAGGGTCGAGCTGGCTGAGGGCTGGGTATTGGGCTTAGTTTTTTCCGGTGCTTTTAGCTTTGCAATTGTCTTAAGACAGTGGGCGAGTTTTAGTAGTTTTTCTAGGGAACCCCGTCAGTCGGCAATAACTCCCTGTCCGAATTCGTGGCGCTGGCTTAGTCTTAGGCTTAAGCCGTCGCGCACTTTTAATCGTGGCCGGATTCTATACCGATGGATTCGGACTGCAGGAGGATGGTTTTGTGTGAAGAAAGTGCTGGTTGATTTCCATCTGAGGCGAACGTCTTGTAGGTGTAAAGTAAAAGTAAAGTGAAGCGGTCGGCGTTGATCCATCTCTTAAGGACGTGCCATGCATTCGTCTTCCATTCAGATTCGTATTTGACATATACAATGGCTTGCGTCTGCCTAATCAGGTCATGTCTTCAACTTCCCGAACGACTCTGGTATCAGTTAATCCGACCCCTGAGGCATGGCAGGTCTGGCTGTCCTGAGCAAGAACAGATAGCTTGATTTGTTGCAATGACGGTGCTAGGTTTATCGCAAAAATCGTATTTCAAGCGGGATTCGAACCTGCGTCTCAACCTGTCCGGAGCACTAACCACTATGCTACTGAGATGACCATTTGCGAATCCCTAGCACCTTCCTTGAGCCCGAAGGCTTTTTACTTTAGGCTTGCTTGAGCTTTAAGTTAGCTTGATTCTTAAGGCATCAATTAGCGCTTCTCACCTCGCAGTAAGGGCCACCAAAAAGTCTTTTTTCCTAGTTTTTTCCTCGTCTCTTTGAAGCTTTTTCTATTGCTTGACTCTGCAGAAATGTCTCCCGAGTAGCATTTGAACCCACAAATGCCTCGGAAGACCGAATGACCTGGCGTTGTTTATCAACATCGAAATGTTGCCCGCAGACCGGAGCGCGATCAACGCCAGCACCCCGGCGTTGAGCTGTCACTTCGGTTCACGTAATCGCTTCACTAATCAACCACGTCGGCCATTGACTACGTTCGGCTCCGTGCCAGATATCATCTATCGTCATTTCGAAGTGAACACGCCGATGTTAGCAACGACGACGGCGGCGCTGGTGGTGGTTGAACATCGATCCGACCCCCAAACTACCGCAAAACAATCATACCCTTACTTTCATGGGATTAGACGAAATCTAGATAAATTTCCCGAAAATTCGACTAAGGGAGCTCTCTTTTCTAGCTCTGATGTAGGCTAGACGATGAGGGCTCTCACCCGATCGCTATAAGATCTCAGACACTCGACGTTAAGCCGAGCATTGTGATTGTATGGGAGACTGAGCATGTGGTCGAATGCGATAGCAGTCCTTATGGGGCCTCTGTAGTGGATACGGTCCCTAAGATTAACTTAACGCCATTCGTTTGAGCTCTTCGAGCACGGGAGCAGTGGTTTGGTAGTGACGAAAGGCAATTTTTTTTCAATTCTAAGATAAAAAGTTGATTAGCTAAGGTTCGTCGATATCCGTAAATGAGTAATTGGTTAAATTTTCCTATCAGGTTTCGCAAAAAAAAAGTTTGTCAAGGAGAAATTTCATGAATTCATGTCGTTTTCTGTAGTGCTGCTAATCGCGAATAAGCTACTTCTCAGCCTCTCTATACGTCGGTCGATCAGCCTAGGTCATTTCAAAGCTTTTTCTAGCTTTTTTTTTCTAGAAATCTGGCTTTGAATGACTGAACTGCACCTGGTGAAAGGGCTGTCACTAGGATTTTGTCTCTACTTTCTGAAAAGTACCCATTAAAGTAAGTGGGCACTTAAATTTGCTGGAAATGAGTACATGAATGGCTTTATCGACTTTTATTATATGGGTTATGTGTCGTTGGTCGTTCCACACCTTCCAGCTTTTCTTTGCCACCAAGATCGAAGTGCTCAAATCCTCACTTCCCTCAACCACTCATCGGTCGGCGGCCTGAAAAGAGTAACCGACGAGCGGGTTTCTGCTGAGTCATTTCTCATGGGATTTGCTGCCGGTCGTTGCAGTGCATTTGTCCATTATTCGCGCCGCTGTCGGCATGAAGTTCGTCGCCGTTCCCACATTCGAAATGTGTGCAGGAGGCGTTTTAGCTTAGCTGTGGTGGTTTCGGGTCTCTCTCTGGCTGGCCATATTGAGAGCCGCCGGGACGACGACGAGACTCCAGTAATTCTCATGAATGGCCGTTGGATTGGGCAGTGGTCGCTTGAGTCACTGAGGAGGCGAGAAGTGAGAGGGCGAGAAGTGTGAAGCGATTAGGCCTCATCGCTATTCATTCTGAGGTGATCCTGTGAAGTGACCGCATCGTGTCAAGTGTCGGCCGGCGGTTTTGTGCCGATAGCTGAGTTCCTTGACATCAAGTACCCCTTCAACACCTTAATGAGGACAATGGCTCCCGTTGAGATTGTCTTTGTGACGGATAGAAGTTGAAGTGTTTACTAGAAAAGGAGAGAAGTGACTTCTATCCTCCGATTCATCTAAAAAAATTAATTTTTCAGTTATACTCATGGACACGAGGTCGGCCACGACGGATCTGAAGTGGGACCAGTTGTCGTTGCGAGGAGACGCTGATGGTGTAAGTTATTTTTTTTTTCATAAATTTCACCCATTCTTTGATGTGTTTGTCGTGAAAATGTTCTATTTTCGCCATTTGTTATGTAATGTGCTGAGCGCGCACGACTCCCCAGGGTCCCCCGACGACAAACTATGATTATGTTGTCGCTGTTGAAATGAAGTGCCGCAGAAATTGGACCACTTCGTTAGGGTTTTCTATCTGTTTAAGTAAATTCGTACTGGAGTCCGTACTCTCTCTAGCGATCCGCATACCCTCTGGGGTCTTGCGGGCCTTTGTCTAACACAATTAGTCGGTAATTGGACACAATATGGTCATTTCGGCGGGGCTGCACATGCAAATGAGAAACTCTCACCACTGGGGTATGCCACTCATGACTTGAGAATATTATTGTTTGTAGTTAGTAGTGTTTGTGATGGCGACCAGTTGAAGCTGTACTAGTGCGCGCGCGACTGGCGCTGAAGTGATGGAGCGGTGTCTGATTACTTTCTCGCGCCAGCGATGGTCAGTTTATCGCCGGTCAAGATGGTCATTGACTTGCAAGCGCGTGCTGGTTCGGATTTCACGCTTCTGCTCATCTTTAACAGCACACCAGCTGCGCTCTGATGCCCCTACATAGGTGGTAATGAGGTCAGCTGGTGGATAAGTGGATTCACGTCTCTGTCGGGGTCTGTCGATTTATGCGAAGCTGGCGGAATTCTGAAAAGAATAGCTGATATGGGGTCAAGTTTACCGTGCGGCAGGTAGACCTCCTGTTTAGCTGTTCGGGGTGACGTGTTCTTAAGAAAACTCCACTTCCACTGAAACGCCTTTGATTCGATGAAGATCGTGATGGCCTTCCCGAGTACAGTAATTCGCCGGCGCTGAAGATTCTACGTAACCGTGCCGGTCATTTCGTAGGCGCCGATAAGTCGCCTAACCCAGGTGTTCTTCTATATTATGTCACCTTGCCCTCCGTCAGCCGACCGTATTTTCGTCTTTGAAAATGAGCCGCGAATCTGTCCCGTTTCGCGGCAAGAAATGAATAGGATTGAAATCGCATCATCCTTGTCAGTTTTATACCCCCGAATGGTATCCTACATATGTGCCATTCTTTTTTCTCGTTGTGTTGGTTTTTTGGGTGTCCTCGATTTGGTTAAGGATGTTGATTGTAGTGTGGAACAAGAAAGACAACAAGGTCAGGGCGCGGCATTCTAAGAGAGTTTTAGACGCTGAGTTACGTTACGTCTGCTCAATTTGCTTCGTGTCATCTTCTTTGTCTGCACTTCATTTGTATGTTTTTGGTGGTGGTGGTGGTGATGGTGTCCAGTGGGGGTCGAACGATGCGTCTAACCTTGACGTCGTTTTATGGGGAACGTCGTCGTCTGAGGACACCGCTGGTCAGAGTCGTCGAGACTCGAAGACATGGACCGTCGTACATTGGGGTCGCTACGCAACATTATCGGGCGTCAACGCCTTAAGAAGGGTCGTCGATGGGTGTAATTCGCACCTTTTGAAATTGAGATTTCACAAGGAGTTGATGGCCTGGAAAGGTAGTAAAAGGTTAAGGTAATGGTAAAGTTAAAGGGATCGGTAGATATTCGGTTCTTATTCAGCCGCCTTGAAACCTTGATGCTGGCGAAGGCAAAGTAGAAACAGTCGTAGCTGTTATCTCCTCCGGGCCCATGGAAGGACGAGCGGTATCCGACACCGCGACGCAGCCAGAACCAGACGGCAGAGTCGATGAGAGACTGCGTTTAACATAGGAAGTTTAGAATAAGCAGACAAAGGTGCGCGCCGTTCGGGGTATATCTCGTGGTTTATCGGGGGGTGGGGTGGTTACCAATGATGAATCTGGGTCCTGGAAACGCGCCGCGCATTCGTCTTCCATTTGAGTCCTAGTGGCATAGAGAATGCGGACTTGGCCAATACAATGACTATCGGGGACCAGCTGGTATACGAAATCAGTGTCTTAGGCTTCCTAGACGAGTCTGGTAACAATTTACCAACCTCGGAGGGATGGAAGGCTTAGCTCGCGTAGGATATATCACTTGGCCATTTGGATGATAGTGTTGCTTCTTATCACTACACCACGCGCGACTATTAAGAGGTGTTCTATAAGTAACTGAGCTCCTTCCGGTGCTGACGCTAGCTTCCCTTTTTCTTTTTTTGGAAGTCATTTATTTTGGAAGATTTTGGTGGAATTTTGTTCTTCCGTGGAGATCCCACTTTTAGTCTTCACGAAAGGTTCCTGGAAAAAGGATTATAAGTGTATCACTGACCGACCTAACAGTTGTCTATGAACGATACCTATTGGTTAAGGCTCTGAGGATCAAGTTCCCGATCTTTTTCACTCCTCTATTCCTCATAGAATCACCCTGACCTGATGAAATCGAGTTTCTATCACATTTCCGGCCCGTCAAAGCAACAACCAGCCGCCGCACCTCTACCTCACCACCCGATCAAGCCTTGTGTACTCTATCAAGGTGCCTCTGCCCACCTCTTCCCTCATTCCTAATCCGTCGTGCACATATTGAACGATCCCCACAGTCTCGATTGCTTGACTTCACACCAGTTCTACTCGTGTGATTAGAGCTGGCGCTGGCAAAGTGCGAGAGGAGATGAAGGCGACGGCGCGGCGACGTCCCATGGCCCTACTTGCTTTGTTTAATTTGGCCCCATCACCACCGGGGCTAATAGAAGACGTTGAAATTCAATTAGAGGACGATGAGAGGGTGGTGCGCCCATCGTCGGCTCGGACACACGTAATTAGAGGGTGAAAGTATGGAAGGACGACGAACAATCACGTTTTCGCACATTGCGTGACCAACTTTCATTTCGTCGTGCTTCCAAGTTACTATAATTGTGTCGATCTATGTTCGAACGAGTGTTTCTGGCCCTTCGGAGAGTCCTTGGTAACACTTTACCCATAACGGTTGACTGGTTGATGTGATCTGATGGTAAATGCGCGAAAGGCACTACCACCAGAAAGGTAGGTAGGTGTAGTGTGGTCGACGGCGGCCGCGAGATGCCAGTCTGAGATAAGTGAAGAACGCGTCGTAGTGGCTAAGTGGACATGGGAACCACACTGCCAGCCCCATCAAGGGGGTTGGGGTAAAGGGTAGGGAATTCCCGACGTTACGTCCGAGTACCCGCACACACACCCGAAAAGGCCATCTGGTTCCGTTGGCTTCTTCTGATAGATTACGTCCAGCTGGAGCGCCAGTCGACGAAATGCCATACACTGTTGATGAAGTGCCGGTTAACTGGTCTTTGTCGGAGTTTTTCGGGTAAAGATGAACGCTCCGCATGGACTTATGTGGAGATTCCTTCTGAAATATCGGAGTTTTCATTTGAAAGGCGAAAAATTGAATTTTTCAAGGGTAATGGCCAACCTGAATAGACAAAAAGTGGTCCAATTTTGCCTGCCACTGATCTCTTATCTTTTCTCGAGCTTCACTGCCCTATGAAAATATGATTTTAACCCTTCAGTTGGTCCTTCCCTTATGAGAGGTTGACTTAAAGACGTAGAGATGAGCAGTAAAATGACATCTACTGTTTGATTTTTAATCTTCGTTATTTATATTCAACGGATTACAAGTTGAGGAAAATCTTAGCCAAGCTGACTTCTCGAAAAACTTATCGGTCAAATAATCTGACATTTTTTAGTGAAAGCGTAGAAGCATATTTTTTAGAGTACCGAAAACTAAATTTTTGAGTGTTTATGTTGATTTCAAGATTCTAGTTCCTCTGATGTCGTGCCGATGTCATTTTAGTGGACTCGTTTCTTTCTATGACTAGTCTTTGAATAATTTAAGCCGCCTTCGAAAAAAAAATCATTCGAGTTTGTTTTTCAGTGGACCGAGGAGTCATGGCGTGGTTTGGATGAGAAGTCAAACGAACGTGCCTACGTTGCGTGTAGTTTTCACGTCGCCAATCCTGGCAACTGGGTGTTTACGCCGTTGATACCGCGAGAGTCAGCGAATATGTAAGGGATTTGATCTTTTGCTCCGGTGAATTTACCCATTCACCTTCTTCAACTGGGTATATTTTAGTCTATACATCAATGTGCTGTACAATACACGATCTTGTGATCAATATCACGATCCGAAGTCGTGCAAGGAGACGTTCAATCTGTTCGTGAAACAGTACGATCAGAAGGTCAACGATGTTGATCGGGAGACGTTCAACAAGACGATTTCCACTTGGTTAGTCGTCTTTTTTAGATTTTTTTACGAGTTTTCGTGAATAAATCTATTTTTAGGTCGCCTGTATCGGTGCTCACGAAGGATACGACGGCTGTGATCTCCGAAACCACTCAATCGGTCACTCTAAAGCCGTCCACCAAATTCGTTCGCTTTGGATTCGAAGAGAACGGCGTCTGCGTTTCGTTGCTGACCATCACTGTGAGTACATTACAGCTTTACAAGTCGTTATAGTTTTTCTCTCCTTTCCTTTTTTTCTTTGCCTAACGGAACCAATTAGCCGTTTGACAAGCGCTTAATTGCTGTCAAACGATCGTGCGCAATCAGTAACCATCTCTTCGACGACCGTACGTATGTCGTCCGATCGTCAGTTATTATGAGATCAGTGTCCTTAATCGGCTCGGAAATGTTTCGCCTATCCGGGCATATCTAGTGCGCGAATCGAGAGGCGACGAGGCGAGGCTGGTAATCGGCATCTACAGACCCCTAACCCGTCGGCTGATCTTCCCCCACATTATGTTCTCATTAGCATAGACCATATCGTATAGAGGGTATGACAAATCACTGCCGGAATCACCATAAGAACTGGACGGGAAGCGCTTAGATGCAGCTTGGCGGCCGTTTGGCAACTAGCCGTCATCCATCAAGTCTGCCGCCACTGGATGTGAAATGTGGTAGGTAGGTGGAGGGGATTAATCAAACGAGAGTTCTATCGCAATTTTTCTTTCGAGGAATTGAGAGGGAGGGTTTTTTTCTGGCGGCGTGAGGAAGAATGCACTCCATTGCGATTGTTTTCTCAAGAGATTGGCTTCAGTGAGCGGCGTGGGTTTGCTGAAAGGTGTGCATAGTATTTCAATGCCTCCAAAGGTGCATTCAGTCAAAGATTAGCGAAGGGGAACTCTTTAGGTTTGCTGGTGAACTAGTAAATTTAGAAAAGAATAGTTCTTATATCTCATAAAGTTGACTTGAAAAAAACTGGAAACTGATGGCAGATTCCTATTCCTGAGATGGGAAAAGCTGTGTCTGTAGCTGTCAACCCATACCCTTGCCCATTCTAAATGCTAAAGAAGCCTAGTTGGTTTCTTATCGAGAGCGTTCGTCGCCGAAGAGCTTCTGCAGCTGCTGAGCTGTTGCATTAGCCCCTTCCAATTAAGCTGTTCCCTGTCGTTGTGACGTAATATATTCTTACTGGTGTTTACGGTGGCTCTTCTTGACTTTTATTGCGCTTTGATGGAGGGATGCTTCATTTTGGCCGTCGAGCAATTCGTTGTCTAATGAAATTGGGGTCGGAGAGCGAGCATTGGCAGCGAAACGTGCTGCTGGGAAAGCGGCCGATTGAAGTGCCTCCATAGTCGTACCCATCCATCGCTCACCTCACGAGGTTCTAGGGATTAGTGAGCCGCTTTTCGCGGAGAACTCTTGTAACCGATTGGGATATGCGGTGATGCCCGTGGGAGGGTATTAGGTGGTGGACAAGTCGTGAGAATCGCTAAGAGTTTCGAGCTCCTATCCTTTTGACTCTTTCTGGGTTTAACACCCCAGACAAGGATATTTAATCCGATTGTTTGCCCATATATGGCAGCCAAAGAGAACAACGAATATGGTAGCGATTGTTCTCGCCTGCATATTTGTTTGTTGGGTTGGCTGGAGGTGTTTGGTGGTGTCGACGGGTTCTCTATTCATTAGTGGGGTCATTTAACACCTCGCCTATAGTGGACGGCCGGGGTGAATCGTCGTCGACACGGCGGATGTTTGCCGACGGCTTTCCCGTCGTGCGAAGGGTCAGCAATCGTCGCACGAGAGCCGTTTGTGTGTTTGAGGAGGCGTTTTCGTGGGTCAGAGAAAGACGCTGCGTGTACCTGACCCAGATCACGGTGCTGTTGGAGTTTAAAAGGCTAAGGTAAAATTATCGTTAGTTATCAGTCCCCTAAAAGAGCGCCACGCATTTGTGTTCCATTCAGATTCGTAGAGTCATTGTGAATGCGTATTTGGCCACTGCAATGATTTGTGGCGGTCAGCCGCTGTCCATGTCAGTGTCTTCACCTTCCCAGACAATTCTGGTATCAATTTACCCGACCACGGAAGGGTGGGCGACGAGGGGCTCATCCTGGGAAGCTCAGGAGGCTATCTCTCACAGAACTATTGACTTGTTCATCTGGGCCCAGATTCATGAACGGACGAGCGGTCTTCGAAACCGCGGCGCAGCCAGGGCCTAAATACATGACGGGTATCGGCACAATATACCTGAGAATAAACCCCGGTCGGCACGATTATTCGCGTTCATGAACGCGCCACGGAGTTTATTTGGGGGATATAGTGGGTTTATTCCACTCCGCGGCGCCTTCATGAATGCGAATAATCGCGCCGACCAGGGTTTATTCTCAGGTATATTGTGGCGATACCCGTCATGAATTAGGCCCAGGACTAGACGGCAGAGTCGATGCAAGATTGCGTTTAACATAGGAAGTCTATGATAAGTAGACAAAGATGGGCGCCGTTCGGGCTATATCTCGGGGTTTATCGGTGGTTTACCAATGATGAATCTGGGTACTGGTAAGTGAAGGAGATGTTCAGAAGGTAGTAACCTGACCAGTACTCGTCTCGGCTACCTGTTACCCACCATCACAAGTGGGGTTTGTGGACACGCGACCGCTGGCCCGTGAGAAACTATTACGCAACGTCAACAGGTGAGACAGTGACAATGATCACCTGCTGCTAGGGCATGTTTGACACTTTGCACTTCACACTTGTCCATCATGCTGTCGAGCGTAAAGTGCCACCTACGGATGGCGCAGAATCCGAGACCAGCTGACCCTCTCATCGCTTCTGAAGGCGATCGACAGCGTGTTAATTGGTCTGGGAGGGTAACTTTGTCCATTTTTGGACTTCTTTGCTGTGGGGTATTCGATTTGAGAAGCGATCTTCTCGAGTTGTTCTAGGGAAGTTAGACAGCGAGATCGTATCGCATTGGATGAGCCGTGCATTCCTTCGCGACTTTTTAAATTGATTTGTGGAATGCGACTTTGAAAAGCGTCGGAGAGGTTCAGGTGGAGGTGCAAGTGGCTTGAGCTGCTTAGGAGAGGTTTTTCATGGCTGCTCCTGCTAATTTGAGGTATTCCCGTGGACCGCTTTGTCTTGCGCGATTTGTGCCGACCTGGGCCCAGATTCATCATTGGTAAACCCCCGATCAACCCCGAAATATAGCCCGAGCGGCGTTCATCGTTCTGTACTTATCCCAAACTTCCTATGGTAAACACAATCTCTCATCGACTCTGCCGCCTGGTTCTCGCTGCGCCGCGGTTTCGGAGACCGCTCATCCGTTCATGAATCTGGACCCTGGTGTTTTCCGAGACGCTTATGTGTTTGATCGAAAACTGGTCGTATATATCCACTTAGGAGTTCTGAACGTTCGGCATCGGCGATCATCTGCCTTTATTGGTGGTGATGATAATAAAACGCCGAGCCGGGGTCACGTCCTCGTTCGTGATGTGAGGACGTCGTTACCATCACTAACAGTCACGGCATATGCTTGGGCGACGTTCGTGGCGCGATAATTTTGAATATATATTTACGAGCGTTGTCGTCGTCGCATATTGTAACATCCAGCAGAGTGGCGAACATCAAACAATCTGAACGGTAATGAATACGGAATGGGTTCAGGGCACGGCGATAAATGCGGATTAGCCGCACGGCTCCACGAGGTCACATCGTCCACATCTGCAGGTTGTCAGGTGACAAGAAAATAGCAACTTTTAGAAGAATCTGCTAGGGCGAAGAAGGTCTCCTCCAAAGGCGATCATTAAGTCGTTCTCGTCGGTGTGGCTACTGTGCCCACATGGGTAACGAGATTGCGCAACCTCAATTGTCATTGTTGCGATCGGCAGGGAGTCTTGTAATAAAACACATTCCTCCCGTCTTTAGTTGCAGTCTTTGGTTGCATTTTAAGCAGCATGCTACTTGAACGCCGAGGTCGTCGGACCGCTGATTCTTGATGCGTCACGATCTCGATACTTCAAAGTGCGAATGGAGGTGCGTTACGGTCTCGGCTGGGTAAAGGGACTGGGTAATTTTGGACCGTAGGATCTTGGTGGACGTCACCTTCCGGCCGAGTTCATGAACGGACGAGCGGTCTCCGAAACCCGTCGGCGATAAGCCCGCTAGATACCGCGAGTTTGCTGTCATTTATGTGTCGTGAAGAACTGGGTTTTGGAGACCGCTTTTTCTCCTGTCGAGATCTCGCAAACCCTACCTCATGGCGAGGTGTGATAGACCCACGATAATCCCCGATTCAACCCCGACGCGCGTTCACAAATCGCGATTTGCGCGTCGTTCGGGGTATATCTTGGGGTTTATCAGGGGTTTACCAATGGTGAATCTGGGACCTGGCTTCCTTCCACAAGGTGAAACGTCAATCGGGTGATCAAACTTTGTGCAGACTAACCGAATCTCTCATCTTTCCACGGTTGGGTAAGTATATACCGTAGTGTCTGGGAAGAGAGAATTTCGCGTTTTTACAACTATTTTTTCTTATAGAGTTTGGATGGATGAATTAATTAAAAACCGAAATGACCCGGATATTCTCAAGAAAATTCGTTTCTTCCTGTCCTTTGAGCCAAGGAAGGATCAGCCGAAGATGCAAGGATATAAGGAAGATCTGTGGATTTCCATTACCGGCGGAATCCTCCCTGAAAGTAATGCTGATGTATTGAAAAAAGGTCCGTTTTTGCGACGAAGTTATGCAAAGACCCCGATCTGATGGCCTGACTCTCAGAGAGACAGAGTCCGGTCCTGCTATCGGCGGCTTTTCTAAAGCTGTCAGTCAGCGACTTGTAAAGCAGAGATCTCAATAGGAATCTAGCTGTGTGCCCTTGTTTCCGGTTCGCCTAATAGCCCCGAGGAGTCATATATCGTATCTGTCCTAGTATAGTCGACTAGGCTTTTGACTAGACCACCCAGGGAGTTGAGAGTAGTTTGTGGATAACACCACACATAGCCTGTGTGATAGCTGTGTGACAGGCGTCACTGCTGACATCGTCAGCGGGTCTTCTTGGCCTGGACGTCTTCAACAACCATCCAGTACGTGTTTAGGCCTTCGTAATAGGTCTGAGTGTGATTGACGTGTATGCAGCAGCGGCAGCACAGCCTCAACGGCGGCGGTAATCCGCATGTTTCTCTCTCGCACTCGCTTTGGCCATTTTCGCGCTACGCGCCCGATTACGACATGCTCTCGGTGATATACGACGGACGGATGAGCGGTGGTGGTCATTTCGACTTCGGAAGGGTACTTAGAATCGAGCAAGATACCCATGGTTGACTTACAGAGAGAGCGAGAGACATCCACGCTCGACCAAGTCTCGAAAAGATCGTCGATTCGGCGATTATTTGTTCCGGTTCAGATGTTCGCGATAAGTTTGCGAAGTTTTGGAATAGTTTTGCATAGAAACTGGATAATGAATCCGGGGTAGGAGGATGAAAGGATAAAAGGAAGAGTGGAATGAGATGGGAAGTAGTGGTCAGCGTGAGCTCCGGTCTGGGACATCGTAACGTGGAGGTGATTTTTCGGGAAAAAAATGAGCTTTCGTCGGGCACAGCAGGAAATCGTTCGGAATGGGAGCTATTGAGGACCAGGATCCGGATTCTTGAATACCTGGACCCAGATTCATGAACTGACGAGTGGTCTCCGAAACCGCGGCGCAGCCAGAATCAGACGGCAGAGTCGATGAGGGATTGCGTTCAACGTAGGAGGTGTAGGATAAGTAGACAAAGGAGGACGCCCTTCGGGCTATATCTCGGGGTTTATCGTAGGTTTACCAATGATGAATCTGGGCCCTGGTGAATGTATAGCTGAAATAAACCACGAAATATACTCCAAGTGAACGGCGGTTCATCAACGCGTGCAATGGGGTTTGTTCGGGGTTTATTCGGGGTTGATAGAAAATCTGACGCATCTCATCAATGGGACGAAGGTTCGGATAACCTCAATAGCGCTTAAACCCTGGTGCTTCAAAGGCACTCTGGGTTTATTCGTGGTTTATACGCTGGTAGTTGGGCTCTCCGAATCCTCGTAGTGTCAGTACGGTATGTTATATCCCGTGCAAACACCGACGAAACCTTGAAGCACGTTGATGAATCACGGTTAGCTCGTTATCTTGGGTATGTTTAGAGGTTGATTTCGAGTATACCGTTTGTGAATACCGTTAGGGCCAGCACAGGCTCATTCTACCTGCTTGGTCTTTGAAGGAAGGTTGGCGATCAACCGGGGGAACGGTTGTTTTCTTAGCTCTCTAGTCGGACCATTAGTATAGGAAGGACCTTTTAACTTGGTTTTTGCATTCATAACGGTGTTTTATATAGAATGAGTTGTATGCGTGTCTTTTTTCTGCATCAAGTGATAAATAAATAATAACGGTGGTAGGCCAGCAACGAAGACGCAACAATGGCGGCTTGATTGACAAGTCTGCTCATAATCGTTGCATGCGCACGCTGACACACAGTCATTAATATTGGGACATCTTGGCGTGGATTGACCTCCGGTGATTATGAGCATATCCGCCGGTATGTATGTTTACCGAGGTTTAGGATTAGCAACCACTTTACCCGAGCTACCGAAGAGATCTGGGTATAATTCATTTTGATTCAGGTGTACTATGTGGTTTGCGATGCGACGGTTACAAAATTCACAAAGTATCCGGTAACGGTTACGTCTCGTTCACGCGACGACATGGTTAAAGTCACAGGAAAATGTGTGACGAACGCGACACCGGCTCAGAGTGGTAGGTTTTCTCCATTTTCAGTCGAAGTTTTTTCTTTTCTTTCTTTTTTTCAATATCCTCGAGGTATTCTAAAATGTCACTTTACCGGCTTATCTCTTGTCAGATCTAGTTTCGTCGTCGTGTAGGTCTTGAGGCTTGTCACTCTCTCGTTGTTTTTATGGGAAACGGTGCACTTCAGAAAAAAGATTCCGATTGAACCCATATTTTCTTCTCTAGTTTCCCTGTAATGTTTAGGAACGAAACGGAAACTAGACATCCCACAACTATCGGTTTCTTTTAGCTTTCCTTTTTCATGTAATCAGGTACCTAGTACGGTAATTGCACAGCCTTGAAATGTCAAAAATGGTCACAAAATTCACGTCCGATGTCAGTGTTTTGCGAAGAACGAAAATATATAAATAAAAATTTTTATTTTACCATAATAACCTTTTAAATATTATAAAGAAAAATATTTTATTTTACTAGCATCTCCAAATATATAGGTCATTCAACTGGTTAAAAAATGTTTCCTTTTGGAAGAAAGAATTTCTTTGGCTGCTACAAAGGTATTACGCCAGGTTACCCGACCATTTTTCTCAGCAGGACATTGTTTAATTGTAGCCATTGTAGAATAGCGTGTAATCTGCTATGAACCATGAATTCCTACTTTTTTATTGATGAAGTAGTTATTGGAGTTTCTAGTTGCCGAGTGGCATCTGTAGAATTTATAGTGGTTATATCTAAGCCTATCCTAGTGTCCTTGAGTTAAGGAGTCGCACACTTGAACTATTCCCTTCCGAGTTGCCATTAAGTACCATTTAATGCCGCATTGTCTTCCAGATGCCCCAACCGGGTTCTGCACATCAACCGGACGATGGAATCACCTAATGGGCGAGTGTGCCTGTAAACCCGGCTTCACCAGCGACTCGTTCGATGGAGAGGACAAATGCATCGGTGAGTTGTTGTGTGGCATCGGTTGAGGGAGGGTATTCGTCGGCGGCGGTGTACCCATGTGTATGTCTATGTAGAGAATCGTATTTCTCGACGAATTACCAGTTTGCGGCCTCGTCGTGGTAATGGTGTTGTGGTGGGTAATAGGTATTGTAGTTTCACCGGCGCACTTTGGCGGTGATGCATACGAAAAGGTCATCCGCGCGGCTCAACCGACTACCTATTCTGGGTATGGGTCCCATTCAAACGGGGAAATGTGATAATCATAGCGAAAGAGGTAAATTGCACGTCTTGGCATCGTAATGGACTCACACGGGGCGCGGTCGGAGGTCACGCACAGCACTATAGGGACGGGTTTATGTCTTTTCCCCCCGTCGCCTTAATGGAAGCCGAAAGGCTCGGCGCCGTCCGCAACATACGGAGATCATCATAAAGCAGCGGCTAATTAGAGCGGCGCTGAAGAAAACACGCCGACACGGCTGATTATACAACTGTCGCTGGGGGGTGGTAATCGGGAAGTTCAACGATGCGTTAACGTCTCAGCGGGTCTTCGTCGTTCGTTCGTGGAGAAACACTGCTCGCTTGACCAGTTTCGGTTCGCCGGGGTTCGCTTCGTTGACTAGCAGGGGGGGAGTTCGGGTTTTCTTCGCTAGCGGTTTGTTTTTGTCACGAAAGCCGGGCCCGAAGTGTTTGTGCACCTGTGTGTTGGTGAGCTGTGCGTGGTTGATAAGTATCTAGTGTATTGACCTTGACGTGTGCTGGAATTCGCTAAGAAAACGTTTATCGCTTGGTGAAAAAAAGGAGAACATCATGGAGAGAAGGGACATACGTAGCTATTGAACATTTCCTGAGGATGGTTATTTGTGCAAAGTGGTTTATTTTTACCAGCTGAAAGGTTTTCTCGAAGCAGAGCGCAGTGAGGAACTCAGGGTTCCTCATGGTTCTCCTCTTCCTTATGTCAGTATGCCAAGCATGATTCCCTTGAATTTTATTTTAGGACTTTTACAGACAGCTCAGGTTTGGGCTCTTTCCTGCCAGTTGATCCCATCTGATTTAGTTTTTCTCATTTCCTTTCCTTCTAGCCTGCGCTTGCTTTTCTGGGTGGCGTAGGTTCCTAGTTCTTCGGAAAAAGAATCATAAAATCTAGGGCAAAATTCTAGAACTTGGGCAAAATTGACTCCATTTTGTGTTGGGTGATTGGTAACTTCGTTGATCGTCTTGAGGTAAAGTGGGCGATTTTTCAGAAGAAGTAATGGCTCATTTGATCATCAATGACATCGTAGAAGAAATAGAGGCGAGAATCATCGAGCTGCTTTAATTTGAAGCATTTCCTTCAATACCAGTTAATATTCCCATAGGGTAATTTTGCATTCAAAACAAGTACTGCTTCTCCCTAGAAATGAAGTTGTAAAACTTTGAAAATGGTCGAGTGAGGACCAGTTTCTAGCTCTTTTCCTCAGAATTTTGGGAAGTGTTCCGTATTCTGTAGATAAAACCCGGCTTTCTCCCGTTCTGTCTTGATTTTTGTGTCCTATGAACATTTGCGGCGATGAATAGTGTGGTCCAGCGTGCGAAGCGTGATGAATTGTGAACTTGGGAGCCGTGGATAGGAGCTTAATTGCATGATGCGATTATCACCCGGGAACGGACGAGGAGGACAAATTCGAATATTGTTTGCGTGTGCGTCGTTGGCCAGAGAATCGGCGTCGGCGTCGTAAGAGGGTTAGATGGGGGCAGGTGCGAAGCGCCATAGAGCTCCATTCGACGTTCACAACGTGCTGTTCGTAATTACACAGTCAAAGCTGATCCATTTAGTGGCTCTAAGCGAGTTAGCAGCTCCATCACACACAGTCCGTTCGTTAATGACAAATGTGAACGACGGTGTGAATTATGTCTCTAAGTAACTGGTTACATTTAGTGATGAGGGGTGTGCGCCGCGCATTTCCTCATTCTCGACTTATCGACGTGCTCCACATTTCTCCGCAGCTATCTACGTCGGCATCTTTACATTCCCTGAAGTTTTTTGTCGAATCGCTACAGGTACCGGTTTAGAGCCGCCCCGTTCGTTCGCCGCGCTCGCGAAATCCCCTTCATGTGTGAAACCATTTCCGAACGACTCAGCCAGCTTGGAGGTTTTTTGGCTCGGCTTATGGATGCGGGGATATTCTTCTTCAAGCAGTCTTTGGTAACTCTTTGTCCCGAAGAGTTAGAAGTTGGAATTTGAGGGGTGAGGAGGTGGAGAGGCAGGCGCTTAGGAGAGAAGGTACTGGAGGAAAATGGTCTCAAGGGCTGTCAGGCTGCAATTTTCACCATTACCTCATGATCTGGTTGCTCTTTTAGACTCTTTACAGTTTTTAGAGGTCAATTAGTGTTTTTTACGAATTGTTTTTTCTTCTAGAATAGGGGAAGAACAATGGAGGACAAGAGCTTTGAGTGTGGGTGGTGGATATAGTGAGAAAAATAGGGGATGGCGTATCGAAAGTAGGAGGACCCCGAAATAGGTGGCTCTCTACTCCTTATTTCTTTCTGAAAAAGTTACCCTCTGGATTTTCCATGACTAGCTGGATGTACAGGGGTTGTATGCTCTTTCCTACCCCTTATGTCTTCTGTAGGAATTAATAAATGTAGCAATAAATTACTAATTTCTCACCGTCTTTTCGATCCAGGTATATCCCCTGAAGCAATCTAGTAATCTCTACGACACAGGACGCTGAGGATCCTTCACTCCTGCTTCCTTCTCGGCAAATTTTTATGGAAAATTTCGAAACTCGAAATTTTTCACGACAAAGTCCGAAAGTGACGACGATCTCGGTACATTTCGTCCAGAGTTTTTGAACGGATTCTATTCCTTTTTACCGGCTTCTCGGTTCGAGTTTATCATCTGGAACCCTTACGGTTGTTCGTATGACTTGACAAGGCCCTTCCCCTACGTGACTGTGATTAGCCGAGATAATGGAATGTGAATGGTGACGGATCCGTCGGATAGTATATATCTGCGTTGATCGTCGTCGTCGTCGTCTTCCGCCCTATGATACACATCTTTCGTATTGCGGCGGCATTCTTTGAGTAGTGTCATGACAAACGAGCACCGTCGGGATCGTCGACCGGGGTTGGTTGGGTTTCTCGCCGTACCCTTCCAGAATCCAAAAACCGGCCGAGTTGTGCTATTTCTGGCCAGAGGACCACGAGGCGACTTTGGGCGACATTCTGCCGTCGGCGCTTTTTCCAATCAACTTGATAGAGTGTAATTTGGACGTGAACGGGCAATTCGGCTCGTCCGGAGGGCGAAGACGAGCTTTACGAGCGCGCGCGTAGCGGTGATGAGTGACCGTCGTCGTCGGCCGGGTAAAGCGTGTGGGGTTTTTTATACCTCAGATCTCCTTCACCGGCCAGAAATGCAGCCGACATTTATGACTGGCGCTGGGGCTTTGATCAAACGAGCGTCACGCGACACTGATGATTTTCATGCCAAACCTGGGTGATTTTCTGCCGGCCGCGCGCCGAAGGTTACCCGACGATCGGACCGATCGACAGGTGTTTCATTCGGTCGCTTACCGGGGCCCGAATCGAAGCTGATCTAGCGAGGCGTGAAACCGCCGCATAACAGCAGCCGATCTGATGATGGTTCAGCTGGCCCCGTTTGGCTTTCGGCCTTTTGTAGTACCGGCTTTTAATTAGCAGAGTAGCTGGGTGTCGAATGGGTTCGCAGACCATTAGTGAGCTGCCATGAATCACAGCCGTGAAGTGAATTGAATTAAAATGAAATCGGTTCATTTCCTCGGGGTCTATCTAGGGGAGGTGGTGAGGCGTCCCTGATTAGAATATTCTTGAGTTGTTATTGTCGAAAATTCCTCTCTATAGCTTTGACGAAAGGACGCTCCCCTTATTGTTAGAGGGATGGTGGAAATGATTCTTCTCCAGTGAGGTTTCAAAAAAAGATAAAAAGAGAAAAAAAGAAAGAAAAAGGAAGAAGTATGTAAGCTTTCAAGCTGCGTAGAGAATCATGTTCTGTTAAGTTTTGTCAGTCTGAAACTAGTGAAATTCTTTTCTGTTCTCGACAAAGAGCTTCTTAAATGTTTTTAATGTAAATTTTTTGTTCTCATCTCCTTTTTAGAACAGAGTCCTTGTAGTTCCTAGTGTCCACTAGAATCTAAAGTCCATGAGAATTTACTAGTGCAAGAATGAAAGAAGTACTGACCCTGAGCTCTGGAAATAAAGTCGGCGTCGTGCAAAATGCAGCTCTCCAGGGATTAGTTCTCATTTCAAAGAGCACAGGAATTAGTTTTCTATTTTCGGAAACTTGACGGAGTGTCAAGAGGCGAGTTAGGACGACATTGACTTCTCTAATGAATTTTTGTAAAGAATGAATCATCTGACTTTTTCAGTGATTTTCTATCGATTTTTTTTTTTGAATTTTCAAGAACAATATCTCCTGTAGAACGAAAAATAAAGAGTTTGTCCTCGAGTTTGTCACCGACCTTCCATTGCGCAACAATTCTTATCTTACATAGTCCGCAATCTCTAATAGGTTGAGCAGTCCTATCTATCGCTGACCGTCTCTGATGGCAAATTTGTGGACTGTTCTCATGCGCGCAACACGACGTAGGTGACCGCCTCACATGAAAGATGCGCCGCCAGGTGTGTTTGATAGGGGGTAGAAGGGCGGCGAAGATTTACGATCCTTATATGTACCCGCCCACCACCACCGCCCGAAACTCTCCGTGATTTATCACTTATAAGTGAATTGACGACGAGATGATTAGGTAGTGGTGTTGCTGATTGGACAAGGTCGTCATCATCGCCACCCGTCAAACCCGAAATTTCGGGGAGAACCCCGGCGTAATGAGTTCGCATTTGAGTGAAAGTTCGACTTTCATTCGTTTGTATTCAAGAAGTATGGCGATCCGCTCGAATGGGCCCGAAGAATTGGATTCGGATTGCATTTTGGTCGTTGGTGTTGTTTACCCACTGGGATGAAAGTCGGTGGCGTCCTTCAGGGTCTACATTTGCTGGGCGACACCCAAAATCTGTATAAGGGTAAAGGTAAATGTAAAGGTAAAGGTATCGAGATCGATCAGTCCCCGAACGACCCGCTGCCGCAGTGGTATACCATTCAGAATCGAAGAGGCATGCGTATTTGAGTTGTACAATGACTTTCGAGAACCAGACCCTATACCATGTCAGTGTTTTTACCTTCCCATACAGGTCTGGTACCAACTTACCCGACCTCGGAGGTGTGGAGGGCTCAGTTAGCTCCGATTGATCTCTCGACAGCACGGGTTTCAGTAGCACCTCTTTTATTCGGTCAACATTTACCCTTTTGCTCAGCAGCAAAATTCAACAGGTAAATGAACCCAACCCAATGAACACCTGATCTGGCGGGCGACCTCAGATTGAGGTATCTGATATTCTGAACCCAGATAGGTCGGTAAAAGAGGTTAACATTTGAGTGATCTTTTGACAGCTCCACCTGAGCTCACCGGGTACCACTGGGAGGGGCCCATCTACCCGGTGACCTCTACAGCTGAGTAGGAGGATAGCTGTTGGCCGAATAAAAGGTAAGGTATCAATTTCGGGGTCGCTCAGCAAATTTGAGCTTCGACGATACTCTAATGGTCAGATTTCTTCGAAAATCGATCCTGGAAGGGTTTTCCCGGTTCCATCCACCCGTCTTTCATCCAAGTTACCGTTCCGGAAATGTAGGCACCTCAATTCCCTCGGTGAAGGTATCAAAGACGGCCGGATGAATCAGTCAGTGAGAATGGTCCCAGAATATGACACCAGCCGCGCGAGTCTCATGCGGCGGTGTCTTTCATGCGTCGGCCAATGTGTGTGTGTATTCTTCTTCGAGGGAAATCCGCTTATCGGCAAATGAACGGCTTTTTGCCGCACCACCACCATCACCACCCGATCTGTTTGTTATTTGAGACGGACGGGGCGAGCGAGAAAAACGTCAGGTCGCCCCGCATCGGTCAGCTGCTACTGTCTGTGTTTGGAAGGCGATCGTTTGCGTTCTTTCCTTCGGCCGCCACCAATGCAAAACAATGACCGACCGGGGGTGCGAATGTTGTGTTTGTGGCCGGCTGACAGTAGATCCATCATACTTGGGACTTGGAGCGGTCTATAAGGTGGTTTGAGAGAGATTGGGAAAGGCGAAGTGCCTAGAATTGATCAGTCAGGACGCGCCACGCATTTGTCTTTCATCCAGAATCGTAGAGGCATATTGAAGTCACAGTTCTTCTAGCGAAATCCCACGTAAGGATAAGAAAAATAAGTAAATTCATAGGTGTGCCGGCTACTAGGCGTTAAAATAAAGTAAAGCGCTGGAATACCGATTGTGATTGAACCTTGGTATTTCAGCGTTTTACTTTATTTTATTGCTAAGTAGCCGACATACCTATAGATATACTTATTTTTCTTATCCTCAAGTGGGATTTCCTACGGAAATAGAGGCTCAGTGTCCTACTTATACCCTATAACATTTGAAATGCAGCGACCATCACCACGTCTGTTGTGCCGGGTGCACCAGGCGATAGTTTACGGTATGCAGCTCGAGCAGCAGGTGGTTACCATCTGAAGACACCCGTACCCGTGGTGGATCTCGTCGTTGTTGCACCCGAATGCCAGAATTAATTGCTGTCATAAAGTATCTAATGGCTGTGTTTTGATTTGCCAAGCGCCGTTCGTAACAAAGAAAGGGACTAGGAACACTGTCCTGTCATTTATTCCCAATATAATGTATTTTTAGTTAATTTTTCCTTGAAAAACCGCCCTGATGATGAAAAATTCCAGAATGTCCTGTTGGCAGCTACAAAAGCGAACGAGGTAACGCTTCGTGTCAAAAGTGTCCGGCGAATTCCGAGTCGACCAAAGCCGGCAGCCTCCATTGCACTTGTCGGCCGGGCTACTTCCGAGCTGAGAATGAGTCTGCGGATAAGCCATGCACTCGTAAGTGCACCTCATTTTTCTTTTTCTTCGTCTTCTTGTCTACAAGTCTATCATTCCCTCGAGAAAAATTCGTTGACCTATTCAGAAAGCCCTAACCATCCATCTCGTCTGCATGTCCGCGATGTCGATCAGTCTTCAGCCGTCTTGGAATGGGATGAGCCGTCGTCGTTGGGTGGACGAAGGGTAAGCGATTTTCAATTCGCGTTGAATTTTCATTTTCAATACTTTTTACTGAATTTTCATCTCTAGGAGGTATGGTATGAATGGGAGTGTTCTCGCGGTGACTGCACGAATGTCTTTGCCACACCGGCTGATAAGAAGCTGATGTCCAGGACGCTCAGGTTGTCCGGTTTGAAGCCAGATACGGAGTACTCATTCAGTATTTTCGCAAAAAATAGCGTAAGTTCAGCTTCAGTAGAATTATTGAAAATTTTAGTTAGTTTTTTTTTCTAAAATAAACTTTCCAGGTCTCCAAGTTCACCGACGCGCCTGCTTATCGAGTGGTCGATCTTCGAACGGCTCCGCTGACTCGTTACGTTGTCAGCGGTCTGCGAGTGGAAAGCGAGCAAAAGGATGGTATCACTCTGGCATGGCTCTCGCCGGCCGTCTCAAAAAGGGTTAAATATGAGGTTGGTTGTGGTTAAGATGGGTTTACCCGGGTTTGGCATGTATTGCGAGAGCTAATCGACCCTCTAGGCAATCGATATATCGATTAGTACCGTAATCTCCGTGTAAAGTTCTCCAGTTTTTCCTTGCTAGTTTCGTCACTTCCAGGTGGAGATGGAGACAAAAACCGGAAAGCCGATCGTCGTTCACACTGAGCACACCTACCACACCTCTCTGAATATGACCCCTGGTTTGGCTTATCGATTCAGAGTGAGTTGACCTTTATTACGAACCATTTGGGATTATTTCTAGTCCCTTTGTAACTAATTCTTGCATATTTCAGGTCAGAGTGTACGTCGATGGCTGGGGAGAATGGAGTGATCCGCTTTGGTACGAAATTGGACGTGGAATTGTGAGCTTTTTTTTTCTGAAACTTTTGTGTTTTCTTATTCCTTGCTATTTATCATATTTTGAGATGTGTCATTTTTGTATATCTATTTGTGAATCGTTCAGGTCCAGCAACATCAAGGTCCCGAGACCACACCACTCGGCGCTCTGCCGGGATGGGTGGTGTTGATGGCGATGGTGCTGTTTGTGTTACTTCTCGGATTTCTCGTTATTTTATGCCGCCGTAAAAATCATAATCGGAAGCAGATGAGCGATCTGGACGTGCTCGACACGTACAAGCAAGGTACGGTATAGTTACCTGGTTTAACGAACCCTAGAAAAAGCTTTTTGTTGGGCTTCTTTCTAGCGGCGTGAAAGTATAGGGTGATAGGAAGGTCTTGAGCTGATTCAATTCAAATTTTGGAACCCTAGGTTAGCCGTATCCACGGTACTCGTTAGTGATTCTCCAAGTTTCTTGGGGGTATAAGTGGGCCAAAGGTCCTCATCACTTTTAGTTACCCTTGTCCATTCGACAAGAGCCCTTTGCACCCCCCCCCCCCCCGGGGATCAGCGTAGCTAAGGTAACCCGTGAGAAATTGCAAAAAATGGGCTGGGGTAATGTGCTTTACCCAACCTATTCCATAGACCTAGCCCCTGCGACTGCCACCTATTTTGCCCCATCAGGTATATTTTGCCGCTTCAGAGTCCAGATTCATCATTGGTAAACCTCCGATAAACCTCGAGACATACCCCAAACAGCGCGCAAACCGAGATTCGTGAACGCTCGCCGGGGTTTAGTCGGGGTTTATCGCCGATCCGTCACACCTCGCGATGAGGCAGGGTTTGGGAGACGTCGACGGTATCGAGCGGGTTTATCGACGACGGGGTTTTGGAAACCGCTTTTCCGTTCATGAATCTGGCCCCATGTGTAGTTCCCTCCCCCTTTAAGTCTTCCATTCTGAGAAAAGTACGGGCGAAAAAAGATCGCCGATTCGTCCTTTAGGAGGAATACTTTGGAATACGTTGTGCCTACAATTAAGAATAAAAGAAAAATGATTGTCAAATGGCTCAAGACTCTCCTGCCACCCTAAAATGTAGATGATATGACGAGTGTGCTTAAGCAAGCTTCTGCTTCTTCGTTTTCGGCTTTCGTA
The DNA here is from genome assembly GCA_030553155.1 of Nippostrongylus brasiliensis. Taxonomy (NCBI): domain Eukaryota; kingdom Metazoa; phylum Nematoda; class Chromadorea; order Rhabditida; family Heligmosomidae; genus Nippostrongylus; species Nippostrongylus brasiliensis. The sequence goes on from CP130733.1 coordinate 4,470,959, forward strand.
TTGTGTAGACCCGTGCTCGGATCGTTTCAGACACAATGACACCCGATTACGGCTCCGGAAATCGCCAATTCACCGAGGCTTTTCGTTCCGGCAAACGTAAGTGCTGCCGTTTGGCTTGTTGTTGTCTACCGATCTACCTATCGATCCTTCCGCTGAATGTAAATCTGTTGCTTGGAATGGCCAAAGTGTTGTCGTTCGATGTGCCACACGATCCTCATCGGGCTTTTGTTAATAATTGAAATTAAGATTTTTCTTATTTTAGTAAACGCCCCGTTGATACCGTCGTACGGGGGCAGCTCTGTTTCACAGCCTCCACCGTATTATGGAAGCGGAGGCGCCGCGGCGACATTTAAGCCATATGTGGATCCGACTGCGTATGAGGATCCGAATCAGGTAGGCGTACTTGAATTTTGAAATGAATTTTTTAAAATATTTGTTTTGATGTTGATTTTGAATCTCTGGTGTTGAAACTGCAAGTTGGTGATATTCCGAAATTAACCAGGCAAAGGGTAGCGCCATCAAGCCTACTAAGAAAGTTGATTAGGCATCAGTTGGCACAAAGTGCTCATTTTGAACTTGTGACTGGGTATCGAGACACCTACTGGGCCCAGATTCATCATTGGTGAACCCCCGATAAACCCCGAGATATAGCCCGAAGGGCGACAACCTTGTCTACTTATCCTAAACTTCCTATGATAAACGCAATCTCTCATCGAGTCTGCCGTCTGGTTCTGGCTGCGCGGCGGTCTCGGAGACCGCTCGTCCGTTCATGAATCTGGGCCCTGGTTAGGAAACCTTGTGGGGTACTCTGTTCCCCCTTCGGGGTTTTCCACGTTAGACGTTTTTCGTTTTTGAAAAATGGAGGATTTCGAGTCTCTTGTCAAGTCTCGCCCCATGGCCTAAGCTGCATAGTTTTTTATTATATATTTTCACCTTTTTTAATAATATTTATTAGTGATTTTCCTTTTCAAGGCTCTGGTGGAGTTCACGTTCGACATCGACCCGGCGGCGGTGTTCATCACCGAGGTGATCGGTGGTGGTGAATTCGGTGACGTTTGCAAAGGTGGCCTCAAAAGAAGTTTGATCTCTGGTGGAATCGCCAACAGTATTTTTGACAATGAGGTATATTTCTAAAGTTTTCGGTTGTTTTTTATTCTTGTTCTGTCATTTTTCTTTTGTGAATCGACTTAGCATTAAAAATTGAATTCTAGGTCGATGTGGTGGCGATAAAGACGCTAAAACCCGGCAGCACCGCGAAAGCCAAGGCCGACTTCCTACTAGAGGCGTCGATTATGGGACAGTTTGCCCATCCGAATGTGATTCGCCTGATTGGAGTGGTCACCAGGTCGGAGCCGGTCATGATTGGTGGGTTTATCGACAATATTCGCAAATATTGAAAAAAATTCCAAAATATATAAATTATTGGTGTTTTAGTAACCGAATTCATGTCCAACGGCTCATTGGACCATCTTCTTCGTGGAAAAGACGCCAGAGGAGAGGATCTGGGATGGCCTCGTATTGTCGACATGCTCAGGGGAATTGCATCCGGTATGAAGTACCTGACTGATAAGGGATATGTGCACAGGGTGGGTGATTTTGTGTTTTATAAATGTTGGTGATTTTTGAGCTGCATAGCAAAATTTATGATTGGGTGGAATTCAAAAAAAGAAGGTTTTTTTCTTCAAGGATTTGGCGGCCCGAAATGTGCTGGTCGACTCGGAGATGACTTGCAAGATTGCTGATTTCGGTCTGTCGCGTGGTGTTGATGATTCGGCTGAACAAGAGTATACCACTAATGGAGGAAAGGTGAGCGTTTCCATGAATTTACCTTGGGTTTACCCTAGGCTCCCCATGGGTTTGACCACTGAATGACTATGGAACGGTGTTCTTTGTCTACGTTTTTAATTTTGTATTTTGATCCTGATTTCGAGGAATTTTTCTCTGACAGCCGGGACAAACTCAGCAGAAAACGGAGGTGTTTGCGAGAAATTGACTCAATCTAATTTAATTTAGAATTTAACAATGCTTTTTTTTTAGATCCCCGTCCGATGGACATCCCCCGAGGCGATCACCCATCGAAAATTCACCGCTGCGTCGGATGTGTGGAGCTTTGGCGTTCTCGTGTGGGAGGTTTGTTCTTTCGGAGAGCGACCGTACTGGGATTGGACGAATCAGAAGGTATTTTATACTCGTTTTTATTTTCAATGCGTTTATGTTTCTATGGTTATATTGCAGGTGATCAGTGAAGTGATGCTCGGCTATCGTCTGCCGGCTCCAATGGACTGCCCGGTGGCACTGCATCGACTGATGTTGTGGTGCTGGCGATTGGATCGCCACGAACGACCGACGTTTGCGCAGATTTTGGCGATTCTCGAGAAATACGCCCGAAATCCGGAGCTCATCCATCTGGACGGCACCGCGTTCACCACGGCTCGACATGCGAACTCGACGGCAACGTAGGTTTTTCCTCTGAAAAACTGTTTTTGAAGTAAATTTCCAGGATTATTTGGCTCGGTTTCAGCTTGAATAGCAACGCGTTCAGCCAGCCGACGAATTCACCCGGCGGTCCGATGATACCGAACATTCACCCGTCGTCGTTGCCGACGTTGATCGACTTTTTACGCTCGTTGAATCTCACTCATTGCATGGAGAAGCTCAACAAGGAGGGAATCTTCACGGTGACAGACCTGGCGAGGCGAAGTCACCTGGATATGCTGGCTATCGGTGAGCTTTCTAGAAAAATTCTAGTGGAAATGACGGAAATCGGACAGGGAATTGCAGAAACTAAATAGAGACTACAGTACCAGAAATGTATTTTGATTACTTCCTGGAAAAGCCGACTACGAGCGTTCCAAAGCGGCTTTTTGAATAACTTTGTTGAAAATCAATTATTTGTAAAAATAAACATATATTTTACCTCAGCAGCTCGAGCACTATTATATCGACTGGTATTCAAAGATCGGTACAAATGCAAAATATAGACACTTTTGCAAAATATGGCCCCTTTTGCGAAATGTGGCCCCTTTTCCCGACCCTTCCCATCGGGGGCTTTTTCCTTTTGAATACCAGTCGAAAGAGCTCCAGCTGCTGAGCTCAAATATATGTAAATTTTTACAAATGAGTTTCAACAAAGTTATTGGAAAAAGCCGCTTTGGAACGGTCCTAAGCAGCTTTTCCGGGAAGTGATCAAAAGGCATGTTCCGTACTGTATCTCGTGTCAGTTAGGTATCGATTATATTCGCTTTTTTGTGAAATTCAAATGTAAATTCCATGTTTTCTTGGTTGTCTTGATGCATACCCATTACAGGCCTGATCTCGGAGGAATTCCAACGAATCCGCGCCGCTCTCGGCCAACTCCAAGACGTTCGAGCCGCTTCCCGCCTACCGGACACGACCACGTTACCGATGCGCTCGGCAACGATACGACCGTCTAGGCACGAGGACGGTTTCTTCGTCTGAACCCGCGTTTATACTTCGCTTGCTGCGCGGCGCACGACTCTCGTGACCGCCGCCGAAACCTATCTCTATGGGTCGACACCATGGCGCCATCGTTCGCCTGGCATTGTACGTATTGTTTCCGATGAGTCTTAATTCCCGATGTGCAGGTATTCTCTCATTTTCATTACTCTTTCATTATTTAATCGTTCCCTGTCCATGATCCCGGCTGATTTCTCCTTGTTTTTTTCATCATCTTTTGTACATCGTCCAACGATAGTGAATATATGGCTTTAATAGGGACCATCATTATCCCGTGTTCCAATCGATCAACCATTCTCAAAACTGCATTTTCTGTTCACTTCTATATAATTCAGTTTGTTTGTATTCTGTTTGATATGGTGCATTTTTGCATTTTCTAAACAACGATTTTGTCATCCTGATACGGCTAACTTGGGCTAACAAATATTCGTTGCTAAACGTACTGGTCACTTTTTTGTGTTTGTTTTCTATCTCTCTCTCTCCATCTCGTTGTTATCTCCTTTTTATAGGTCAGAACGATGCTTTCACATCCTCACACTCTCATTGACATAGTTTTTTTGAATCTTTGCAAAAATTCTTGTGAATGTTGTTCTATAGATTTACAATTTTAAATTGCTCAAATCGAAGTTGAAGACAGATGGATGTAGTAGTAATACCGTTGAGTGCCTAACCGTTCGGCTTTTTCTCTCTCCTGTGCTTCTCTCCTGGAGTTTGTCGCACCGTTTAGAGAGGAGTCGGACGGCTGTTTTAGGCCCGTTAGGCTTGTTCTGGGCCACGAACACCGTGACGATAAGCTCCCGCCCAGCCCTCACTATCGTTCTGTGATAGAAGATTGTCGAATGTTGAAATATGAAAGGAATGCGAGATGTTTTTTAAAAGAAATTGAGCGAAAAACAGCCTGAAGCATTCCTTTCGTGTTCGGTGTTTCGGCTTTGCCACCGTCGTTTAGTTGTATTCTCCCAGAGCCTTTTGTTTATATTCTTCAGATGCATATATGTTGTGAATATTTTTCTATCATTTGGTCGTTAATAAACGTCTTTTATAGAAAAGTGTTTACGTGTTTGATTTACCTATAGGGTTGTTGTGAAATTCCCGCGGTTTATGAAAATGTGTGCATTTCTTGGTTAAACTGCCAAGCTTGTAAGTTATGTCAGGTATGTGCCAGTTTTTTGTTGTGGTCATCTGGTCATTCACGGCTCCTTCGAAAAATCGAACTTCTGAAGGAGTATGTTAGGTGCCATGGCCTTTCCTCCACTGGTAGTAGTATCTTTAGCGCTCTTAAAAATATTATAAAATATCACGGTGGACATTTTTCTTTTCTCATCTTCAGAGCTACTTCTGCTAGCTCCTCTGCCGAAGGGATTCCACCAACGATTATCTCAATGATTTCATTGATTTGTTACTAACCGTGTTTTTTTGTGTTGTTTTTCTTCCTTCTATGTTACTCCCGGTCGGCTGTAACTCACTGGATTTCAGCGTTTAGCCCATGGACTGGAAATAAATGAAATGAAATGGCGAACGTGGAATGGTGGTAGGAGGCCCCTGACGCCCGTATGGTCGAGCCATCGATCCCTGCTGGGCCAACCAAGTCTTCCATCCTTGCAGGGTCGGAAAATTGGTGCCATATTTGTCTGGGAAGGTAAAAACACTGATTTGGTATTGCGGCTTGCTCCCGGTAGTCATTGTGCAGGTTAAAATTACGCACTCACCAGGTCTGTATGATTCTGAATGGATCATGGATGCGGCGGCGCATCCTTGGGTACTGATCAGCGCCGATACCTTTTCCTTTACTTTTATGTTGTACCATTACCACCAATTCAGCGGCCTGCAGGCCGCCAAATTAACTACTGAATAGTAGGAAACATATATAAAACATTTACAATAACAAATAAAACGAAAAACAAAAAGCATGCAGCAAAAGACAGCGAGGAACTGATGAAATACGTCACTGGGAGTACGGTAACGGGCAATCGCGGCGGGAGCCTAGTGTTGACAAACAGACGTCGTGGTTTCGCTTATTAATTAGTAGGATATTAGAGTTCTTCTACGACTTCAAATCAGGAGAATTTAGCTGCTTCTAATCAGTTATGAAGTTTATAAGAATCCGACAACGAACAGTAGCAACTGGCAGTGGAATCCGTGAGTGAGTTGGCTGAAGAATTTGAGCGCCTTATTCCACCCTCTCTAGAAACCTTCGTCGGTTGGGTACGGTAAAGCCCACTGCTCCACCATCTCCAGACACCTTCGTCGAATGGCTAAGTTGACACAGTGGTTCCTTCATGATTTGACGGGACGATCGTTCATTTATCAATGCTCACATAGAAGTGTATAGTTAACGTTTATTTTAAACAAATATAATAGTTAATTGACTCGAAGTATCAAATAAAAATTCCATCGCTTCATACGGCGATCGCGCTCATGTGCGGTTCAGTTGGTTGGGTGGGTTCCACGCTGAGTTTCGGCTGTGTCCCGGACGGATGGATACCGTCGGGAACGACGTCAAAGTTGGATAACTTTGGGACACCATCATTACCACCAGCACTGTCAGCGGCAGCGAATTCACTGTCGCCGAACGACGACAGCAGTGATTTCGACTTTTGATGCTTTTTCCAGTGCCACATATGCAGGGCGTTCACAGTCGCCACCAGGGTTACCATCAGCGAGAACAACGTGATGTTTAGGTATTTGTTCCGATACGCTCTGGCGATTCGCCACACGCACGGCTCGCTGTACATACTTCGATCCCTAAACGAACCGATATTATCGATCGAAATGATCGAAATAGTGTCGATTTTCAATCACTCGGTGCAGTGGCAGGAAGCACTGCACGGTCGTGCGATCGATCTCCGCCATGGCTATCGGAACCTTCCATCCCTCCAGGGTCGGAAAAATTGGTACTAGACTAATCTGGGAGGGTAAAGGCACTGACTTGGTATAGCGCCTGCCCCCGACAGTTATTGAATAGGCTAAATATGCATTCACTGTGTGTCTAAGATTTGATTGGAAGACGAATGCACGGCGCGTCCTCATTGTTTACCTTTAAATTTTGCTCAAAAATCACTGGTCGTTTCAGTGGTCCCGTAGAGTCTCTGAGGTGCTCCAGCTCCTTCTACTCTAGAATTGCTAAGATTTTTGTTGCTTATTTGGCTCTCCGAAGCACTATAAACTTATTTGGGAAGGTAAAACATTGACTTGGTATAGCGGCTTGCTTCTCAAGTCATTGAATAGGCCAAATACGTATTCACCATTGCTCTACGATTCTGAATGGAACTTGAGTGCGTGGCTTACCTCTAGGGAACTGTTCAACGCCGACCCCTTTACCTTTACCTTGTAAGTGATGTAGAGTGGTGGAGTGTTTTAATTCCAACCTATTAAAGGTAAAAGGTAAGGTAAAGGTGTCGGCGTTGATCAGTTCCCAAAGGACGCGCCACGCATTCGTTTTCAGTTCAGAATCGTAGAGCATTGGTGAATGCGTATTTGGCCTATACAATGACTGGCGGGGGCCAGCCGCTATACCAAGTCAGTGTTTTTACCTTCCCAGAAAAGCCTGGTACCAAATTCTCGACTCCGGAGGGGTGGAAGGCTTGGCTGGCCCGGGCGAGGATTGATCGACCGTGCGGGTGTCAGCGGCGCCTCTTACCACTGCACCACGCATCACCATTCCAATTCCAACCTATCACTACCTTTATTATGCGTAAAGTACTCACACTTTGAGCTCTCCGCGGCCCTCCCACTTCGCCGGAGGGCATACGCCGGGCAGTTCTGCTTTCCGTTGACCTCTACAACAAAACGATGGCGCATAGCAGATGTGGCTGGAGTTGAACAGCTGCGTAGCCATTTGTGAGCATCTGAGCACCCAAGAATTCGACATCCGGAAGGTATTCATATTTGGCTGAAAGTGAGGTGTCGACCAGTTGCTGAAGGAATTAGGGAGATGAACACTTGAAGAGGAAAATGTAAAGGAATGAGATGATTCAGAGGAAGTCGATTTATCCGACGGATCGGCCATCTTCGTTGACCTCATGGGTTAGTAGTACCTCTGTAGAATTTCCATCCTTCTCCAAATCTGATGGATAGTCCAACTGCCATGACGTGTAGAAATCGCTGACACTGAAGAAACCGCAGCATTGCATCTGAAACGAATGAAAATCGGACATAATGGTGGAGAAATTGTTCTCAACCGGGAATTCTTGTCGCTTTTTGAATGAAATTGAAATTTTCATTTTTATTTCATTCCAATGCTCTATTGGAATGTTTTTATATGCCTGAATTCTCAAGAGAACAACCCGGGTTCACTTAGCCACTTCTTTGTCGACTATGATGGAAGAGTGGCTGTAGCTCTCCTTTATGGGGTATGGTGAATCCCGAACAGGGATCGAACCCCCGACGCCTCGAGGTGTCAGGTGAGCCCCCAACCACCCAACCGTGGCTTGCGCGGTTCTTATTTAATCGAACATCCGGCATGTTTTCCATGTTTTCCGCGTTTGTTTTTGTTTTCTTTTTCTCGTTTTTCCCTGTCTTTCGGTTTCACCTCGTGACAATGAGAGCAAGTTTGATTGGGCAGCTACTTTGGAACTCTTTCTCTTAAGGCCTGTTGAGACGCCCGCTGCGGCAAAAAAGCGAAATTGAAGCGCAATCAATAATTAACCTCCATGATCGAATTTGCTCGTTTGTATTAGTGGCGCAGTCCGGTGGAACCTCATATAGGCAAATTTATTGGTCGTTCGGGTTTTTAGAGGTCTGCTATTCCTTATTAAAAGACATTTCGATGAAATTCACTTTTTCGTTTAATTCCTTCCCTATGTGATCATTTGCCTAATTTTTTTTTGTTGCTTAAACGCGGCGCCACCGCACTGCGCCACTAACGCAAAGGAGCAAATTCGATCAATGACGTTAATTATTGATTGCGCTTCGATTTTGCACTTTCGCCGAGCGGCGTTTAGACGAGCCCTTAGGAGCCTGTAGGTGGGCTGGGAAACTGAAACGATACATTTGAAAGAAGAGTAATCTCACGTTCCCCTTCAGAAAATGCGGAGAACGTGGCACTTCAGTTTCTACCGGAGATCGTCTCCAAGGTTAGTAGATTCATTTTATTTACATTCGTATTTTTGATTTTTTAAACAATTTTTGAGTAGGAAAGTCAGCGTTTGAATATGGTGCGACTTAGTGATTCTGAAGAGTGAGTGCTGATTTCACTCGCTCAACCCAGTCAACGCTTGAGGTCAGTATTTTCCTGAGCGAGCTAGGTACCAATTTACCCAATCTGAGAGAGAAGCAGATGGATGGGAGACTTATTGTGCCATGAGCGAGAGCAGGTCGTGCTTTTTAGGCTTTTAGAATACCTAAAAGAGCTCACCTTCTTGTGCATACTACGGACGATACCTCTGAGAACAATATCGTTGCTTTCGAACGCGATTCTCATCAGCTCCATGTACAGAAAGACAAATTGTTCGGGCACTCCCAAGTTATCGTGTGGAAAATATAAAATATCCAACAGCACATATCCTTAATCAGTTTCACTTTTTATTTTTTACTACTTATTTTATCAGTCGGAATGCTTTGAAGCCATGTCTCGCTTTATACGCGGGCAGGTAGACGGCCACAATTTTCAATGGGTCGGATATTAAATAAAAGTACCTCAAACTTGGGTAAATAGTCCACGATAGAACTGTATTCCACTTTTTACAAGTTATTTTGAAGCTATACGTAATGTATGAGGTAACTTTTTATACCATATTTTTGCCCATTTTATTATTTGTTAGAATGCTTACCAGTTTCTAATGCTATAATGATGGAAATAATAATAACGGCGGCAATGCCGACGAAATTGCTAAGCACATGGATGCCGTACATGAAACACTGGAAAAGTTTCTCGGTTATTTTTAGATCAGGCGCATTCTCGTTCGTAGGTATTAAGTCTAATATCTTTATTATTGGGTGCGCGTGGTACAGTGGTAAGAGGCGCTACTGATATCCGTACAGTCGAGCGATCGATCCCCGCCCGGGCTAACTAAGCCTTCCATCCCTCCGGGATCGGAAAAATCGGTACTAGACTAGTCTGGGAGAGTAAAGGCACTGACGTGGTATAGCGCCTGCCCCCCGACAGTTATTGAATAGGCTAAATATGCATTCACTGTGCGTCTAAGATTTGATTGGAAGACGAATGCACGGCGCGTCCTCATCGTTTACCTTTAAATTTTGCTCAAAAATCACTGGTCGTTTCAGTGGTCCCGTAGAGTCTTTGAGGTGCTGCAGCTACTTCTACTCTAGAAATGCTAAGATTTTTGCTGCTTATTTGGCTAGCCGAAGCACTATTTTCATGAGAGCCAACCCCAAACGACATATTTCTTACCCACGGTAATCCGGGAAAAGTGGTAGAAAAGCAAATGTACCTGGTGTATTAACATTCCGTTGATGCATACCATGAGAAGACCACCCCCGATTGCTCCTATGAGAAAGTAGGTTGCTGTCGTCTCTATCTGAAATTCTTTATTATTGCTTTTTTTCTTTGTAGAACCCTAACAGTTTGTCACGGCGATGGAACAAACAGGAAATGTTATCTTTACACTCCTACGTCATTCAGGGGCGTATGAGATAAATAACTAATTGTAAGTACCTCAGGGTATATCGGACTTCGGTGGAGCACCAAAGACCGATATACCCTGACAATGAGGATAAGGGGAAAAAGAGGAGGCTAATTGTAAGGGTTAAGCTGTAATCGAGAAATGATTGAGACGATCTTCCTCATTGTCATTTTACCATTTTCTACTCCCAGATCACTTGTCGGGTCAATGGATTTTGCTTGTAAGTCGCATGCGGTTGGCTCAACAAAAAGAGGATTGGCAGCTTCAAAAGGCTGTAGATCCAACTGATGGTGAATCTCAACGTTTACGGGATTGAGCGCCTTTCATGTCTCCCAAGCAGACTGATGTTCGGGTTAGTGTCTGTTTTCACCTTTCCAGTTGAGTGTGGTACAAATTTACCCAACATTGAAGGTTAGGATAGCTTGGTTACCCTCAAGCGAGGATTGTTCCCTCGATGGAACGGCTGAAACCTCCCCTTCTTACCACTTCATCTTCTACCACTCCCACGTCCAATCTTAATGACCGTTCTTTCAAAATGCCATATTTGTTGAATAAATTGAGAGGAATCACTACAAGTGTATTTGCACTTAATAGTAACACTCCTTTACCTTCCTGACAGAAAGCTGAAGGTTCACCTTGTTATCCAAAAATTTACGAGACTGGGAACTAAGAAAGCTTCAACTTATTTTGATTTGGCACATCCACAGCAACATAATCAGTCTGATCAGCTGTCCTTGAATACTGTCACAGTAGGTAAGGTCAAAGGTTAAAGGTAAAGGTGCCGGCGTTAGTCAGTGCCTTAAGGGCGCGCCGTCGCATTTAGGTTCCATTCAGAATCGTAGAAGCTTGGTAAGCGCGTATTTTGCCTATACAATGACTTGCGGGACCAGCCGCTATACCAAGTCAGTGTCTTTACCTTCCCAGGCAAGTCTGGTACCAATTTAACCGACCGCAAAGGGATGAGAGGCTTGATCAGCCCAGGCGGGATTGATCGCTCAACTGTGCGGGTGTCAGTAGCGCTTCTTAGCACTGTACCACGCGCCCTGAATTACTACAGTAAAAGATATTAGAAAAAATGGTTCAAGATCGAGTATTAACTAACATTTCCTCGGTATTGTTGAAAAGATTCCAGATCGTCATGATAAGAGTGTTCGATTCGCCGTGAGGCCGCCGACAATTCATGCGATCTTACGTATAACGCTGAAGCGATCACGCAACAGCTGAACATCAGCTGAAATTATGAAATCTTAGATTTTTTTCGATATTTTCATAAGAAGAACCTTTTTGCAGCACAACTAGGAGACGATATAGAACCCTAGAAGCTGCGTCACGAAGCTCTGCGATTTCCCACCTCTTCAAAAAGGGCGCACATGGTACAGTGGTAAGAGGCGCTGCTGACACCGGCACGATTAAGCGATCAATCCCCGCGTATGCTAATCAAGCCTTCTATCTCTCCGCGTTTGGGTAAATTGGTACCAGGCTTGTCTGGGAAGGTAAAGACGCTGACTTGGTGTAGCGACCTGCCCACGCAGCTCATTGTGTCATTGTACATATATGCATTCACCAAGCCTCCACGATTCCGAATGGAACCCGAATGCGCGGCGCGTCCTTAGTGGACTGATCGCTTTACCTTTTGCCTTTCCCCACATCTTCGGGGCATTATTCCATTTCCTCCGTCGAGCGATCGATCCTCGACTCGCGCTAGCTGGGCACTTCATGCTTCCGGAGTTGGGTAAACTGCTACCAGACATGTCTGGGTATACCGACAGGAAATGATAGAAGAACACAGACCTGAGTGAGCTGGTAGCACATCGCTATGAGAACTTTCGTATGGGCTCTGATAAGGTTGTCGGTTGGCTTTGGACCGGTTGATCCCGGTGATAAGAAAGGAATATCGGCGCTGAAAATTATTTTTACCTATATCTTTACCAATTTTTCAACTTTATTTTACTTTTTTTCAAATATTGAACTATCTTCCTAAAAATAGAAGTGAAAGTCCAAGTCCAGAAATGGGCTTAGAGAAGCCCATTTGGGCTCCGGAAGCTGCTATCAAATACAAAATGAAATTTCTAAATTCCTCGTGAACAAAAACGACTTACAGTAGCTTTTTGAGAAAAAAAAACGGGAAATTGCTCTCTTTGGATACACACTCTTTCAACCCGCATAGCACAGTACTTCGGAGGAGGAGTTTTGTCAACTGTCCAGGAAATATTTCGTGAAGAAATGTATTTTGAAAGTTCTCGAACAATTCTGACATTAACCGATGTCAATCTCTTGATTATCGAAACCGCTTAGAAAAAAACTCGAAAAAATGATCGTTTGCCTACTCACCCGATCGAGCTGAGTGAGCTGCTGAGAGTTGGTGAAGGTTCTGGAACGAGAAACTCGAAGCTGAGCAAAACCGCTTGGGTAAGCTTTACCTCACCAGGTCTATCATGCCTCATAGTGAAATACCATTCGTAGAAATGAAACCTACTTGGGTTGATCAGGTCTTTTATCGGTCAAGAAGAGTTGTTATCGAATCGATAAGAATCAAAACTATCAAGGCGTCACTCCAATGTACCGGTGGATCATGAGGAATGTCCTTCCCTTATTCTTGCACCAGCGCTCCAGCGGCCTATTGGCCGACTCAAATGGAATGGAAATTCTGAAAATTTCACCATTATTCCACTTAATCAGTCACAATCTTTAAGGCAGATTGAAAAATAAAGCAACTTCATCAGCTCCCTTGTCGCTTGGGTGCATTCGGTGTACGGTAACAGACTATCGCGGCAGGACCCATATGAACCACCCATGACAAACATCGCTTGGGTTTCGCTTATTATATAGTAGTATAGGATTCTTTAGGGTTATACCACCAGCACTGCTGCTGAACTGGATGCGCCATGCGTTCGTCTTTTATCCGAAATCATTTACTTTTGGTTTGTGCGTGTTTAACCTGAACAATGACTTGCGTGGCTAAGCTGATGTGCAGTTTAGTGTCTGTTTTCACACTTTCCAGATGATTGTGGTATCAATTTACCCAACATTGAAGGTTAAGATAGCTTGGTTAACCTCAAGTGAGGATTGTTCTCTCGATGGAGCTACTAAAACTCCCACTTCTTACCACTTCATCTTCTTTTACGCCCACGTTCAAAGAGAATGACCGTTGTTTCAAAATGCCATATTCATTCAATAAATAGAGAGAAATCGATACAAATATATTTATATTTTAACAATATAAAAATAAATTAAATACAGGCAAGAACTGTCCAACATCTGCTATCTGCTTACGAAGCCTTCTCCAATCACTGGGAGAATGTAGAACTTCTAGAAAAAGCTACGTTTCTACGCAGTTCTGATTGAAATCGATGGCATTTTGGAGTGATTGGAATTCTACACTTTGTACAATCAATAATTAATAATTAAGTATATTAGTGACATGTGTACATCTATACAGTTGATGAAGTCTAATGTCAAGGTGTTTACGGCACAAAATTTGATTTTTTTAAAATACTTTTTAATGGGTAAAAGCTATGCGACGGAACGAGGTCCACCACAGAGCAGCGCCACTGCTCTTTGCATTCCGCGTCGCATTTCTTGGAGATTGTCGATGGTTTCTGAGCACGGTCGACGAGCGATGCAGCCTGAATTTTAATGGCATTTAATAGGTTTTATTTATTTATCTATCTATTTTTTATTTATTTTTTACATCGTAAAAGGGCGCGCCAATTATACTGCAGTGGTTAGTAGCTAACAGACCATGCCAATTACAAAACTCTTACCGATTTCCTTACCCTGATGCTATGTTCACAGTGCAGATTTATCCCGGTTAACCTTGATTTTGATGTTGTTTCTTTTATTTTTTCAGTGCACAGGTGTGTCATATTGACGTATGAATAAGTAAATAAATAAATAAATAAATAAATAAATAAATAAATAAATGCAAAAAGGATTAGTTGAACAACAGCGAAACAATGAAATTACAACGGTTAGATATCTGAAAGCAAAAGGCCTCTACAAGACGGATAAGCAAATGTTGCTGAAGTTCTAAGGACCTAGGTGCGCCACTGACACCCGCGCAGTCGAGAGATCAATCCTCGCCGGAGCTAGGCCTTCCATACCTCTGTGGCCGGGTAAATTGCTATTAGACTTGTCTGGTAAGGTAAAGATTCTGACTTGATATAGTGGCTAGCCTCTGAAAGTCATTGTACAGGCCAAATACGCCTTCACTATGACTCTACGATTCTGAATGGAAGACGAATTCATGGCGCACTCTAAAAGTGCAGGCCAACCCCGAGCACTTTGCCTTCACCTTTTATCGGTTAAGTATTCAATGTAGGCTTTTTAGGCTGTGGTAGTTTCGAATTCCGAGAGAAAAAAAACAAGAAAAAAGTCCTTCTTTGCGATGCGAAGTGGCGCTGATCAGTTCCTAACAATAAGGACACGCCATGCATCCGTGTTCCATTCAGAATCATAGTAGGGCGGTGATTGTATATTCGTTCTAGACTCTATCTCGCACGGAGATCCGCTGTTCAAGTCCAACCTCCCGGGTGAGTTTGGTACCAACATATGAGGCCAGGAAGGGATGGAGAGCTTGGTTGACCCGGGGCGAGGATGGGTCGTGTTATGGTTGTGTTCGCATATGGAAGTAGCGCCTATAACCGCTACGCTATGAAAATCTTTCTGGGCCCAGATTCATCATTGGTAAACCCCCGATAAATTCCGAGATATAGCCCGAACGACGCCCACCTTTGTCTACTTATCCTAAACTTCCTATGTTAAACGCAATCTCTCATCGATTCTGTCGTCTGGTTCTAGCTGTGCCGCGGTTTCGGAGACCACTCGTCCGTTCATGAATCTGGGTCCCGGTAACCTTGCCAAAACACACCTCTTCTTCTGAGGTCCAGGCTGTCTTCCAGATCGTCACATACCGCACCAGCAAGCTCGTTGAGCACGCGTCTCATCTCCTTCTGAAAATGAATCCATTTAATGAGTCCCAAACAAATTTAAGAGAAGGATCGAGGCGGATATTAGCCTACTTTCTCTTTTTAATATATTTCTAGGTTACGTTCAGGAAAAAAGGATCGTTACAGTATTGCATTTTGTTGACGGAACTCCTGCAATAAAAATATTTCTAGAGAATCTGGTCCCTTTTCTGAACGTTTAACCCCGCGTGGAGGTTTCTCCTGGTAGCCAGTCAATTAAGGGAAGTGTGTCGTGAACGGACGGCGACATCAGATAAATGCGGCTATTTGCGGCAAAACCTTCTGAAACAGTAGTCATTTTCATTTCAACGGGGCGACGCTGACCCAGAAACACCTGGAACAGGTGGGCCGGAGTCCTCAGCAAGTGGTGGAAGTTAGTGATGTCATTTCTAGTGCCGACTTGGATACCAAACCTTGTAGGGTTTCATAGATGTTTCCAGTAGCCTTCAAGGGGGGGGGGCAGATTGTAAAGTTTTATTTATTTTATTAATTTATTCAGGACATGGAATCTTGAAAAGGTGCTACTCGTGTGCAGAACAACCTTCAAAACAACTATTTCCATTTAGAATGCAGTGGACCACATTTGTTCAAAAAGTGGTAAATTTCTAAAACTACGGCCAGTAACACCCAGGACGATTTTCTAAAAAAAATCCAAAAAAAAAATCCAAGAGTATTTCAAACCAACTCTCGATGATTCTTCTCGCCACTTCGTAGGGTAACGGTTGTCTTAACCCCGTTGCGGCCAGGGAGTCCTTCATTCCCTCAAGGTGTACCCAGAAAACACCACCTAGACGTGAGCATTGGGTAATCTCAACTTTTAGCCCACTGATAAAGGATTTTTCCGAAAATGCTAAAATGATTGAAAAATTTCAGAATTTTGGAAAGTTCTAAACAAAATATTCTTTTTCCCAAGTTCTCTTTTCTGGAAACCTCGGCATGATGTTAAACTTACCAACTGCTTCTGTGCCGGACGAGGTTAGTAAGGTGGATCAGTCTTCAATTTGGCCAAAATGAATACTGATCCACTTTTCTAACCTCTTCCGGCACAGAAGCATTTGGGAAAAATATTCTATGTTCAGACACGGTTTAGTTACTTAGTTTTGTACGATCGTCGAATAGAATTTATCCAAGCATCGTTCCATCTATATAAGTAAACCCGAAGTGTCAACAACCAATTACGATTTATTTTCGTGACATCGGTTTGGTTAAAGCCTAAATGTATTGATTGGTTTGGTATCGACCGATCCTTTTGTGATTGTATTTTATAAATCAGTTATCAATTAGCGCACCTGATATTTGGTGTAGGTGAGCAGCCAGTCGATTCGCGTTTCGCCGATGTTCGATCGGTCGATGTTGTAGCGAAGCAGCGCTTCAGCTGATAGCATATCAATGTCAAGATTGATGAGATACGGACGGATTTTTGTCTGGAAGCAGGCGAAGATGATTGCCGATGATTACGGATAGAAAGTGAATTCTTCTGAAGAAAGAGAGATGCAACAAGAAGTGGAATTCGTCGCCGCGAGAAACACCCGAACGAACTGATCAGAGCGGCGGCTATAAAGTCGATGAACGGGTATTAGCAGGCCATTGTTCGATGAAGAATTCGAACAAAGTCGAGGAATTTGGAAAATTTAGCATGCTTTTATTTATTTATTTTATTGCTTATTGCTTTTATTTTTTTTATTTTTTGCGTGTCATCTTTGCGCAGGGGCCATGCTAATCTTCTCTGGATTGTTCCAATTTTAGTATATGTTCAGGAATGAACTTGAATTAACCAGGGAAGGAATTTATTTATTTTTATTCATTTATCCTTTATCTATTTATTTCTGCCCGCGTGATGCCGCGGATTGGTCTATCGGGCGGTTGGTGGACTGGAGGAAGGAAAGGTTTAGATGAGTAAGGGTGCGCCACGCATTCGCCTTCCGTTCAGAGTTGTTGAGACTCGGTATCGTCTCAGTATTCTTCTTTTCTAGCGCCCAGTAGCCGGCATACATGAAGAGCTTCTTGTTTTTCTCATACTCAAATGGGATTAGGACGCGCATGGTTAAGTGGTAAGATGCGCTGCTGACACCGGCACCCTTGAGCGATCAATCCCCGCGCGGGCTAATCAAACCTTCCCGTCCTCTGCGTTTGGGTAAATTGGTACTTGTCTCGGAAGGCAAAGACACTGAATTAATACAGCGCCTGGCCACCGCAATTCATTGAGTAGGCCAAATAAGCTTTCACCGTGCCTCTACGATTCTGAACGCAAGTCGTGTGCGTGGCGCGCTCTCAGGGGACTGATCAACACCGATACCTTTACCTTTATCTTTCACCTTACATACTCACTTACGTGTGCTAGAAATCTGCATTACCGGACCAATGATACTATTCAAAAACGAAAAGACAAAGCAGAAGAAACGGGTCGAGAGGGCTCTTATTGGGTAGGGTTACAGGTCCGTGGGTAAATGACCATATCAATGACTTACCCTTAGTTCTTCCAGCAAATCATCAGCACTCTCTCGAAGACCAAGGGCGTCGGTTGAAAATTCGTGCACTAGGTTCACGATGGTGTTCAACTAGAAAGTAACTCGGTTAGGAACCGTTTCCACGGTGATTTCCAGCAGTAATTATTAATATATTAATAAAAAAGGTAACTATGTAGGGTATGCACCTTTCTACAGACGCTGGCCACAATCATAGCCACTTCTGGTTTCTCCACAAGTCGTTGTTCCTTTCCATTTTCAGAGCCGCCGCACTTCGTCAGTGAAGTTGTGAACGAGTCCAACTCGGACGCAAGGTTTGCTGACGAGTCCTATGTCAAAATTTTTTAAAAAATTTAGAAAAATGGAGTAATTGTAGCCATTCCAGAACTTACCGAGTCAACGTCACTATGCAGCTCCTCGCTTCGTAACGACGGTGCAATGGAGCCGTTCGAAGCGAATCCCGGACTTTCAGCTCGATAACTCTGCTGTCCGAGTCGGCGGAACATTCGGAAATTGTAAAAAATTGATCCGATTCGATCAATAGAAGCTCATACTTTTTGACGTCTACAGCTTTTTCACGACGAACGGAGAATGTGTGGATCGAAAGTTCAAGAGGAACATAGAAATCGCAAAATATTTTCAAAATCTATAGAAGAGCTGAGCAGGATGGATGGGAGAGATTTGACCTTAACTCGAATAGAAAGTTCGACTTTATTGAAGCCGGTGTTTACAGGAATGAGGGAAGCAGTCGAGCTAGCCACGGAGTCCTCAAATGGGGAGCACCAATGGTGTAGCGGTATCATTGTATCCTACCACGGTACAGACCCGGGTTCAACTCCCGGTTCGTGCAAGAATTTTGTTTTTCAAACGATGGAATCTACCTAGCTGCCTGGGCTGACCTTGACCAGTGGAATGTTGCTAGTGTTGATGACCTGGGCCCAGATTCATCATTGGTAAACCCCCGATAAACCCCGAGAGATAGCCCGAACGGCGTTAACCTTTGTCTACGTATCCTAAACTTCCTATGTTAAACTCAATCTCTCATTGACTCTGCCGTCTGGCTCTGGCTGCGCCGCGGTTTCGGATACCGCTCGTCCGTTCATGAATTTGGGCCCTGGTGTTCCCACTTGAAACTGGTCAAAGCAATCGAAAGGGCGAGGGACTTCGTATCAACAGGGTTTTTGGGATTTGCTGAGCAGATTTCCACCGGGTTTCTTGACCAGAGTTTCTTGAGCAGCGTTTAAGATCAGAAAACATGTGCGGAGTGCCCTAGGGCAAGTTATTATCAGGTTGTAAACCTTCCGATTAAATATTTGCCACATATTAATTTTTCAAATCTATTTCGTTGAAAAAAAGAACCCAGCTGAGATACATAATATATGGAACAGTGTTGGACTACGCCTTCCCGCTGGTAATCGTTTTACCCCAAACGCATGGAAACCTGTCGGTTTATTCACGAAAAATGTTCACACTCCTGTTTTGAGATGGCCTTACTTGTTGAACTTTTTTCTTCCGAGATTCGGAAGCAACGCGAATAAACGACATTCTGTAGAAGCATTCTCTGGAGATAACGTGGTGTGGGGTACCAATCTCCAATAATCTTCCAAAAAATTTTCCATGTGACTTTTTCGAAGACTCCTTGGACGGCGCTATCCTTTGGGTTGCAAGCCATACAATCCACTTGAAGGAATCCATAATTTGAAGGAATTCTTACGGAATGAAATGTGCAATAAATACTTTAGAAGTGCTCGTGCCACCCTGCTGGAATTATGCAAAGGAAAAATATTCATTAGAAAGGTTTACAACCTAATACATTCGGTTGGAGGCTGTCGACTCCGGAGAATCGATGGTTCTGCCGCAATGATTGATACGATCCAGAAGCCCTTATTCACATCCGTAGTAATTGGCATGCAGCTTAAGCTGAACAGCAAGCGATCCAGCCGAACCGGTTCAAGCATCGTGATTGAACGGGTGATGGAGTCCTCTCTACTGTCTCCAGGGTGCTGGGTAAGGAGTTGTTAGGAAGTGGAGTGGATTTTCCTTACCAGAGGATCCAGAAGAAAGCCTTCATCGACCGGTAACTAAGCCTCAGAGGTGGTTCGGGGTAGCAGACGAAACAAAGGGGGAGGGAGTGCGCCATGCTGCCGAAAAACAGAACCGATATCTGCAACAGCGAGAACCATGTCATGTCGAGATTGCGCCAGCGAGATCCTTTCGATTAGGCGAGCAGCGGAAGTGTCCCGATTGTGTCGCTGATCTTTGCGCTACCCTGGCCTGCGTTTACTAGAAATGAAGTATACAAAAATCATATCTTCAAAAAGCATGCAAAAATCATGACAAGATTTATTCTCGCATCTCGCCGCTCTCAAGTCAGAAGACGCACTGAGCACATAGGTGCCTTAAAGTATGACATTTGGTAAGAAAGGACTACAGGACAAAAATGCGGTCGACATTTGATTGGAAACAATCCTACTAATAAATAAGCGAAACCGCGATGTCTGTTTCTAAACTCTAGGGTCCCGCCGCGATTGCCCGTTTTCGTACTCCCAGTGACGTATGTCATCAGTTCGTGGCCGTCTTTTGCTGCATGTGTTTTGTTCTTCGTTTTAATTGTTATTATAAATGTTTTGTTTATGTTTCCTTCTATTCATTAGTTCATTTGGTAGCCTGCAGGTCGCTGAATGGCTGGTTGATATGATAACTAAGAGCAATTGTTGAATTGATAGAAATAGAAGATTGTCATTCTTAATTCTACTTTGCACAGAAAGTTACATGGAGACTTAGCTATGTTCATGGCTCAATAGCGTCAAAGGCAGCCCCTCTACATTTGAGACCGTCGCCCTTGTAAATAAGTGAGACCGAGCCACAATCGTGGTGATAGTCGAGAGGATGTGTGCTGTGCTCATGATCTTTATGGTCGCGGTTCAATCCTGTCTCCGGTATCTGCCAGTGTGGTGTCAGAATTTTAGTGAAATTTGATCATTGTTCTACTCACAGCGTCTCATAAATGCACGAGAGGCTTGGACTCATCCTATGTAGGGCTCAACTCAATTCTGTCTGAGGGATTCGCTTCTACCTGGACCACCTACGTTGCATTTCAGAGAAACCCTGTCCGATGGCTCACAGCCGCTATGGCCTAGAGGTTATGGTCTGTGCTGGTGTTCTTGATGATCACGGTTCAAACCTGCTTCGGAGGTTGGCTAGCTTGCCAACACTTATTTTAATAAATTTAGTGGTTGTTCCACCCTGGGTCCACCGCCTTTGCATTTGCGAGAAACCGCGATGAAGAGGTATTGTGGCCGAGAGGATACGGGATGGGTTGCAGATCTTGATGATCGTGGTTCAGTCCTACACCCAGAAAGGTAATGTTTGTTTTAATAGAATTCCACGTTGTTCTACTCAACGCATTTCATAATCGCACTGGGATACGGATAGACTTGGACTTGTGGCATCGTTGGTGATGGCTCAACATCATTTCTACCTATGGGTCCACAGCCGTTGGATTTAGGAGATATCCTGTCCCAAAGCATTTAGGTGGTATGGCCGAGAGGATATGTGCTCGACCGATGATGTTGATGATTATGGTTCAGTTCCGTCTGAGAAATGATGTCACACTATACCAATTTTTCCGAATAAAATGGGTCATTGTTTTGAACACCACCGTTGTACTAAAGAGAAGTCTTATCTCATGGGAGGGCGGTGGGATAGTAGACAGGATATGGGCTTGACTCATGTTCTCGATGATAGTGGTTCAATCCCCCTTCGGAAATGCGGCCGTTGTCTGCAATCACCAGGAAAATGTATCGGTGCCTGTGTCTGTACCATCCTGGCGAATGAGAACCACGGAATGATGGACGCAAAGTAGACGAGCCGAATGAAAATAAGAGCTGTTCAATATAATACTAATATTTTTTATAAAATTCAACAATATTCTACGAAAAATGACCATTATATAAGTTCAGAACTTTCAAGCGGTCCTTAAGATGTCGAAGTGAACCCCTTCCACAGCTGTCATTGGTTTGCGTTTTGCTTCACTCACACAATTTTTAAGACTGTTGTGGGTGGAAGAGTTGGGAAAGTTAAATATTATCACCACTGGACTTCTTCAAAATGGTCATTCCTTTCTGTTTTCCCTTTTCCACTGCTTATGCTTTGCCCGGTGCAGTCAAGATCAGATTTAGAAAAATTTTGCGAGCTCAACAACTTCGTAGAAATTTATACTGTAATAATTCTGAAATGGGAGAAATTTCGTCAAGCTGTGAAATATGAAAATAAATATGTATGGCTTCTAGTGATCAATTTTCCAGAAAATATTATGCTCTACGATGTCGACAGTTAATATCTAACGAAATCGATGACGCGTTAGGTACGAAATTCGATTTTGAATGTCTCGAACAAATTACGATTGGAGATTAACTTCACGAAAAAATCGAACGAAAGGAATTTGGGGTCGTGAAGGACAACAACCAGCAGGCAGGTGAGTGGTTTGAGAAGGTAGCGCAGACAAGCGATAGCTATCGAATCGGCGTCGAACTAGAAAAAGTTGCAATCGCAACGCAGTCGAATCGGACACTGATCAGCATCGTCGGATCTCGGAATGATCATCAATCTTTAGGTTTTTGGCGGTTAAGCTGGATTTTCTAACATTCCAGTGAAGCGAAAGACGCCTGAAAGCACCTGGGACTGAAAATTTCTGCAGAAAGGCAGATCGATGTGGCCCTAAACGACAAGCCCAGAGTTCTCATGACCTGTTCTCTTCATGTTTGTGAGCCGAGCATTATTTATTTTATTTACTTAATCGACCGATACCAGATGTGCTGCACGTAGCAAAAAGTGAAAGAGAATCCAAAAGGTGAAGAACATCCCCTAAAGGATATCGTCGAATTTTTAAAAATGAATAAAGGAAAGGATGGAGATGACAGAGTGGCGAAGTCTCTCTCCATGAAGTCTTGAGAGTGCATCTCCTCGAAAATTGAGAGCAGATTCATGGAAGATGGTTGCAAAATTTGGCACAAAGCGCTCGAAATGACACAGAAAACCTCCCATGGAGGCGTTTCTAATTTTCTAGAGATGAAAAAGAAAGGAAAATGAGAATGAAAGAGCGGCGAAGTACGTCCGAATGAAGTCTCGAAAGTGCATCTCCTCGGGTATTCGAAGCAGATTTATGGAAGGTGGTTGCAAAATTTGGCGAAAGGTGCTCGAAATTACATGAAAAACGTTCTTAAAAAGCATTTTCAAGTTCCAAAAGATGATGAGGAAGGAAAAATTTTGGGAAAAACAAAATGGCGAAGTCTCTGTCTCTATGAAGTTTGAGTCGTTCTCGTCTCGTCGAAAATCGTTTAAAATCCAAAGCGAATTCATGAAGGGTTACAAAATTGGGTAAAGGACACTATAAATTGCGTGAAGAACGTCGTGAAAGGACATTCTTAAATTTCTAAGGATGAATCAAGGAAAAGATGAGGATGACAGAGTGTCAAAGTGATGTCTCTATAGCGCATCCCCTTGAAAATTTCATGCAGATCTACCGAAAGTGGTTGCAAAATTCGACAGATGGCACTCGAAATGACATAAAGAGCCCTCTGAAAGGAGCATTCTCAAGTCCTTATTTATTTATTTATTTATTTGTTTATTTATTTATTTATTTATTTATTTATTCAATTATTTATCTCTTTACTTATTTATTTACCATGCATTTAACGTGCGTTGTACGATACGAAAGTTTTTCCTTTTATTTTGATCTTTAGGATTGTAAAATGTCGCATTGTACGGTGCTCTTGACGTGCGCGAAAATTTTGCAACGAAAATTTTGTAACCTTAAAAATGAAAATGAAGGAAAAAATAGAAAATGTCGAATCGTCTTTGGATGATGTCTCGAGAGTGCCGCAGAGAAGGAAAAGGCGGATTCATTGAAGGTGATGGCAAAATTTAACAGAAAGCGCTCGAAATGACATAAGGAGCGACCTGAAAAGGGCATTCTCATGTCCCTAAAAATGAAAAGGACAGGAAGAGACGAAGATGATAGAGGGGCGAGATGTCTCTGGATGAAGTCTCGGTGAGTGCCGACGAGAAAGGAAAGGCGGATGTAGCGGGTTTCTGGCTGGCTGGCGTGTCTCAACGACCGGCCCAACCCGCCTCGTCAATCGGCGCGATTGTTTCAGCCCCCTCTCATACTTTATGGTTGGAACGAACGGGAATTCGTTGCAAATAGCAGCAGTCACCATTATTTTCAACTTGGGTTTAATTACCCAAATTTGAGGTCTAGTTATATTTATTTATTTATTCAATTACGTCCAAGGACGCGCCAAAATTACAACCAGAAACATAACGAAAAAAACCGAACTCCAACATAAAAATAGCTCAGACACCTAACGTAGACAAATTATCAGCTGAGATTTAACAAAAACTAAGCTATCATTCAAGCGATTTTCCAATGGAAGTAAATAGACGTCATAGGCTCGTCCATCAACTATCCCTGATTAACCCAAACTCGGGAGCCAATAGTCATCGGAAGGTAAGATGAAGCAACTATTTATGGAAACACGTGGAATAATAAAAAATAAGTATTAGTAAACGTTTGAAAATGAAATCTGACGCAGCCCCTCCAGGCAGCTATACGCAAGGGTCAACGGAATTCAATGTCCTAGAAATGTAGTCCTATGAGCAAGGCTTTCGAGTTGAGAAATATATGATTATGACATATGATTTTTAACTTTATTGTTGGTTATTGCGAGCTTTCATCCGATATGGAGGTTAGTTTCAGTTTATTATTTTTTACTTTTTCTTTTACGAGTCTCTCTACTTACTGATGAGTCCCGAGGAGACTTTACTACTTCTCATATTTGCTCGTTTATGTGTAGGGACGAAACGAGCCCTTTTAAGTTGAAAAATTTTCTTTTTTATTTATGGTTGGAACGAACGGGAATTCGTTGCAAATAGGAGCCGTCACCATAGCGGATACCCTTTACCCTTCGATGGTTAGCGTCTACTCCTCCTAACCCAACCACTAATTCAGGTAAGATGGGGTGGCACAAAATTTCACCAACATTACTTTCGTTCGAAGGCAATTTTATACAATTTTTTTCAAGTTTTAACTCGTATTTATCTGAATTATTTCTCATATATAATCAGACATCGTTCGAATGGTGGAGATTGCGCCATTCATTCTTTTGAAATCCCAAATCGTACCTCGATTGATTGGGGGCACCCTATGTTCCTGTAGCAATTTTAACAAAAAAATTGACATTTATGCTTGTTCCAGAGATTTTTCGAGTTTCGACACAAAACGGACCATTAAAATCTGTGACAAGGGTAAGAATGTGGCATGATGACGCGAAAGGCGATCCAAAGTAAAACGATTGGATGAATGGAGGACGAAAGTATTTTCCATAATGTCGGTACACTAACAGGTCGCTCGAGCGAGTTAGCCGCCGCTCTGGAGCATCGTAGAATTGACCTGTGCGCGTTGCAAGAGACGAGATGGGCTGGCAGTAAGTCAAGAGACATCGGTCGTGGCTTTAAAGTTTTGTACTTTGGCAGCCCGAAGACCACAAATGGCGTCGGCATTGCCGTATCCGAGCGTTTTCGTGATTCCATTTCGGGTAGAAACGCTTCAGCGACCGTCTTATGAAGATCATGGTAATCACGGAAAATGAACGACTTCATTTCTTTACTGCGTATGCTCCGCAGACAGGCTGCTCCGAGCAGGTGAAGGAGGAGTTCTGGACACTGCTCCATGAAAAGACAGCCGAGATACCTCAAGAAGAAATGATTGTTGTCGCAGGAGATCTGAATGGTCATGTCGGCGCAGAAAAGATGGATACAGGTGCCACGGTGGTTTTGGATACGGAACACGGAACGAAGATGGCGAGCGCATTCTCGAGTATGTGCTCGCACGACCTTGTCATCACGAACACGACATTCCGTAAGCGTCCGTCACACTTGATCTCGTTCTACAGCGGAAATGCGAGGTCGCAGATCGATTACGTGCTCGTAAGACGTCGCGATGCTAAGTTTGTCAGCGATGCAAAGGTAGTGCCTTACGAGACGGTGGCTACACAACATCGGCCTTTGATCTGCACGATGAAATTCACTCCGCCAAAGCAAATGAGGATCGAGCGGTGTGGACATGAGCGCATCAAGTGGTGGCGTCTTAAGAGAAGCAGAAGTTATCGGTGGAATACGGATGCCCCCGATCGTGGATGTCGACGGCACGTGGCAGGATATGAAAACCGTGGTCTACGAAGCTGCACGGTCCCAACTAGGAGTGACCAAGCCAGGTCGACGTATGGGGTCAAAACGTGCTAGAAAGTGAGGGAAACTTCTTGAAGAGAGTGGTTTTTCCATGTAAGGTTGACCTCAATTCCTCAGAACCCATCGGTTAGCCATAGTTAAGTAAGGTATAGGGTGTCCCAAAAAGACGTATACACTGTTTGAAAAGCCATAACTTCTCCGAAATTAGAGACGTTGAAACATGCTGATTTTCGAATAGAAGCGACGAAAAATAGAAATTTAACATCGTTCGAATGGTGGAGATTGCGCCATTCATTCTTTTGAAATCCCAAATCGTACCTCGATTGATTGGGGGCACCCTATGTTCCTGTAGCAATTTTAACAAAAAAATTGACATTTATGCTTGTTCCAGAGATTTTTCGAGTTTCGACACAAAACGGACCATTAAAATCTGTGACAAGGGTAAGAATGTGGCGAAAAAGGCGATCCAAAGTAAAACGATTGGATGAATGGAGGACGAAAGTATTTTCCATAAGCATGATTCCTAGCTTATTTTCATCACACTTTTTTATCCAGTCAGCAAAGCAACCCCATAGCAATGGAACTTCTCCCATGATATGATTTTTAAAATTCCGAGTACTAAACTTCAACAAAAACTTCATCTTCAACAACGAAGGAAAATGAATTCAAACGGAACAAGCAAATGCTGGTTTTTTCCACAAACAATACAGGTTACTTACAATAACAACTGTTGTGACATCAGAATCGAGGAAATCTTCGAAAATTCGAGATGTATTTCGTGTATTTTGATCGAAAATTCTGCACGGCGGACGCTCGAACGAAATTCGAAAACTCGCGCTTCATCGTTCCGACCACGGCGACTTGATCGTACCTCAATCTGGAATCAAACAAAAACTTTCAAATTCTAATTCCCCGATCGATCTCTGAATGTGATCAGCTGGAAATTTTTCACTTCATTTTATTTTGTACGTCCGAAGACGCGCCAAGAAATACAAATAGTGCAATAACGCCAGACTATCTGAAACAAATACAAATTCAAAACTGAACTTAGAACCTTAGGTAAGGCTAAGCTGACACAAATATATTACGAACCACTGCTATTAACTTAGGAGTTTTCCAATGAAGAAAAGCAAGCGTCCGTGGCTGAAAATTTGTTCGTAAAGTTATGATTTCTGAATAATTTTACTCAAAAGCCTTGTTCTGAATTCAACTAGCCACAAAGCTGTTCGATCCGTCAAACCACTGGGTATCCATTTACCATAAAATGAAAGTCAGCCGGTGTTATTCGAGCCGGCTCAAGTACACTCAAAGATCGCAAGCACTCACCCTTGCTCACATTTCTGTCGACAGAAAACGCCCTCATTCCAATAAAATCGCTTGCATTTGTTCTCACAGATCATTCGTTGAACCTAAAAAACGAAAAATCTGTAAGCCACAACTGGTATAACCTTTTGGGTTACCGGGAACAGAGTCAAACCCGAAACGACAACTATTCGGGGCATTCGGATGGTAAGCTAAGGACGCTGGGTTGAGACAGAAAAGAGGAGAACTGACTTGGAAATCACAAAGAACCATAAAATTACAATTTTCGTTGAGTTTGTTGAGTGAGGAATAGAATTAAACAAATATTCAACAAAAGCCATCATATGCACTCAGTTGGGTTTTTATTTTTATTCTTATATTTTGGTTATTTTGTCCTTCCAATTTTGTTTCAGATTCCGATAATTTCAGGTTTTACAGTGCGCAGTTTTGTGTTTTCCTCCACCTTATCCGTTTTATCAATTGAACTGATTAGATTGCCTGTTAAATTGCAGTTTGGGCGCACCTTGGGGTGTACATAATAAACAAATAAATACATAAATAACTAAAAACAACGAGGAGTTGAAGGTCTCTGATTTCGAGTATAGAGCGAGAAATGTGGGATTTCAAACCTGTTTC
The DNA here is from genome assembly GCA_030553155.1 of Nippostrongylus brasiliensis. Lineage (NCBI taxonomy): Eukaryota > Metazoa > Nematoda > Chromadorea > Rhabditida > Heligmosomidae > Nippostrongylus > Nippostrongylus brasiliensis. Next base: position 4,498,640 of record CP130733.1, read on the forward strand.
CAAATAGCGAATGTGGAACGCACTTTTATTAAAATGTTTTAACTGTATTTTGAAAAAAATAGCAGCATAGGTGTGCGGTAACATTTTTTGTGATTTTTTTGATTAAAAAAAGACAGGATTATGGTCCCACCTTAGGCACGCTGAACTCGGCTCGTACAGTGGAGACGGCGATCACCGAACGGCCACCCATTTCAATGATATGGAGCAGGTCGGCAACCTGAGCGTAGACACCTGAAATATCATAATTTTCCCAAATGATTGATATTAACAGTCGAATTGAACAAAAATTTGAAGGTTTCAAGAGATCTTTTTTTCTTTTTTTTCATTTTGAAGATTTCAACCGTATTTTGGAACGAAATCAAGAGATCTTCGGGCTTTTCGTGCATGGTTTCCGTAGATTACTGCACTGTGAATTTTACAGTACTTGCAAATTTATCCAACGTTTTTTACCAGATTTATTTGTTCATTTATTGTGAGTGATCACCTTCAGTAATTATTTCGGTGTTGAATGGATAGATAAAAAATAGATTAAAAACTTAACAGACGACTTGTTGGACGGCTCCTCGGTGTGCACGAATGCGGCACATTCACCCTCAGCACACCATTTGTCCGAGTTGTTTCGAAGTTCTGGAGTTCGGATATACTGTAAATTTATCGAATGTGTTCTGAATTCTGTTCTAAACTACTTAAACTACAAAACAAAGAAATGAATCCGCCACAATCTCACTCACACTTTCATTGATCAACATCCGAAGAATTTCCGCGTTCATTGTGGAGTTGACGAGAAATAGGGCCATATCTTCTTCAAAATTGAGATTCCTGGAAAGTTGTACTCATTTCTTTTAAGAAATAGCTAAAAATAAGCTTTTCTAATAATCGCTTTCCATTGGTGGTGGAAAATTTACAAAGATTTGCTAAAATTGCAAGTTTTTCGATGCATAATGCATTTGTTTAGGTAGAAAAGATCTCGTTTTGTTGCCGATATACATCTAGTTGATTAGAAATTTTTCACCACATCTGATTCAGTTCTGCGTACACTTCCAACTTGATTCACATACAGTAGCGGCCAAAATTCTGTTAACACTCGGTCGCGCAGAAATTTTCACCCTTCTTTGACCGGCAGCCCACGAAACAGTTCGAAACTTCGGAGGAAGCTGTGCACAGTTTCTGATAGAGCAAATCTTTCTCTTTCTAACAGTGCACAAGAAATTTTTAGATATGCTGGATCTGAAGAAATATAAGAGGTTTTTTAGGACATACATTTTTCCACACTCAAAAATTCACTTTGGTGACGTGTATTTTTTTCGCAAACAGCTATGCAAAAAAACTAAACTAATTTTTTTGGTAGAGCAAACAATTTTCTTCAAACGATGTATTTTGTTTTTGCCTTTTCTACACAAATCCAGAATTATAGTCTTTTTAGTGAACTATTCAGTATTTCACCAATTTTGCGTTGAGCGAGCTAGATAATATAACCATTCTGTTTCCCATGCCTTATTGCCTTTACGCAATAATTTTCAGCAAAATACCTCGTGAACGCAAGACGAGAGGAATTTTCGAACAAATTTCCAGCAAGCAGTGTGATGCCAAATCATGGGTCCGCCCCAAATTTCCCTGATAGCTCACCAAGAGCGCGCTGTCGAAGAAAGGAAATACAACCACCGTATTCCACACAATTTATTGCCATCATGAAAAAAAATTGAACAAGATATCTCGTCTACGCCGGAAGCCATGAATTTTTCAAGAAATTTCAACTAGTGGAGTATTGCAAGGCTGTAAGTTCGCTCAAAATTTAGTTGATGGTACACCAACAGCGCGATCTCGAGGGTGGATAAGAACACCATAGCATTCCACGTGTCAGATTACCTTCACGAAAAAATCTTGAGCAGGATATCTTGCTAGCGCAGGACGCCATGAATTATACCTTCAACTACAGGGTGTCTCAAAAAGTAATGTACCCTCTGTTTGAAATGCCATAACTTTGGCGAAAGTGAACCAGTCGAAACGACTCATAGCTCGAATGAAAGCTAAGAAAAACGGAAATTCTCTGGTATGTGTTTGGTGAGGATTGCGCCATGTACTTGATCGAGCCCTAGGATTTTGGACATGATTGATAGTGCGTTGGTTATATGCTTGATCTACAGCGGTCGTAAGCAGGTGATATCGCTGCTATGAGTTACCGCTGAGGCAGTAAACATGACGATTTGCTGCAGCTTTTGGTTAAGCATGGAATAACATCAATATCGGTCAATAATTGTAACCACTGTTTGAGAGGCTGAAACTCTTCCAACAGTGATGCAATCATAAGAAAAGATTTTAGAGAGAGCAAAATGTATGAACTATGAAGATTGCGCCATGTACCTGCCCGAATCGTCGGATTCTAGACCTGATTGAAAGTTCACGGATAACATGCTTGTTTTACTTTAGTTGCCAACAGGTGATATCGCCGATTCGCGTTTTTCTTGATGCAGTAAATATAAAAACATCAAAACATAACAAGTTTACCATGCACTTTGCGATACGTACGTAAAGCTATGACATTTCGAACATAGGGTACATTTTTTGAGACACCTTGTATACCTTTGAAAGACCACACTTTAAAAACCAAAAAACAAGTAAAATTACAAAAAATACTTCAACTTTCACTATAAAAAATACTACTAACTACTACTGTACATAGAAAAAAGGCAGCAGAAGACTATCAGTATCAATATTTAGTTGCATATCCTTTGGCAGAAATGACTGCTTGGCACGTTCTCGGCATCGAGTCCAATAAATTGTCGATGTAAGCTTGCGGGATAACCTTCCAGGCTTCCTCAAGCTGAGCGAATTTCTCGTCTACGCCGGAAGCCATGAATTTTTTGATGTTTTTATATTTACTGCATCAAGAAAAACGCGAATCGGCGATATCACCTGTTGGCAACTAAAGTAAAACAAGTATGTTATCCGTGAACTTTCAATCAGGTCTAGAATCCGACGATTCGGGCAGGTACATGGCGCAATCTTCATAGCTCATACATTTTGCTCTCTCTAAAATCTTTTCTTATGATTGCATCACTGTTGGAAGAGTTTCAGCCTCTCAAACAGTGGTTACAATTATTGACCGATATTGATGTTATTCCATGCTTAACCAAAAGCTGCAGCAAATCGTCATGTTTACTGCCTCAGCGGTAACTCATAGCAGCGATACCACCTGCTTACGACCGCTGTAGATCAAGCATATAACCAACGCACTATCAATCATGTCCAAAATCCGAGGCCTCGATCAAGTACATGGCGCAATCCTCACCAAACACATACCAGAGAATTTCCGTTTTTCTTAGCTTTCATTCGAGCTATGAGTCGTTTCGACTGGTTCACTTTCGCCAAAGTTATGGCATTTCAAACAGAGGGTACATTACTTTTTGAGACACCCTGTAGTTGAAGGTATAATTCATGGCGTCCTGCGCTAGCAAGATATCCTGCTCAAGATTTTTTCGTGAAGGTAATCTGACACGTGGAATGCTATGGTGTTCTTATCCACCCTCGAGATCGCGCTGTTGGTGTACCATCAACTAAATTTTGAGCGGACTTATAGTCTTGCAATGCTCCACTAGTTGAAATTTCTAAAAATTCGTGGCTTGCGGTGAGACGAGATATCTTGTTCAAATTTTTTTCATGATGGCAATAAATTGTGTGGAATACGGTGGTTGTATTTCCTTTCTTCGACAGCGCGCTCTTGGTGAGCTATCAGGGAAATTTGGGGCGGACCCATGATTTGGCATCACACTGCTTGCTGGAAATTTGTTCGAAAATTCCTCTCGTCTTGCGTTCACGAGGTATTTTGCTGAAAATTATTGCGTAAAGGCAATAAGGCATGGGAAACAGAATGGTTATATTATCTAGCTCGCTCAACGCAAAATTGGTGAAATACTGAATAGTTCACTAAAAAGACTATAATTCTGGATTTGTGTAGAAAAGGCAAAAACAAAATACATCGTTTGAAGAAAATTGTTTGCTCTACCAAAAAATTAGTTTAGTTTTTTTGCATAGCTGTTTGCGAAAAAAATACACGTCACCAAAGTGAATTTTTGAGTGTGGAAAAATGTATGTCCTAAAAAACCTCTTATATTTCTTCAGATCCAGCACATCTAAAAATTTCTAGTGCACTTTTAGAAAGAGAAAGATTTGCTCTATCAGAAACTGTGCACAGCTTCCTCCGAAGTTTCGAACTGTTTCATGGGCTGCCGGTCAAAGAAGGGTGAAAATTTCTGCGCGACCGAGTGTTAACAGAATTTTGGCCGCTACTGTATATCATACTATTATATTATTATTAGATAGATTATCATACATATTATTATTATTATGAGATAACACCTTTAAAGGTAGAGCGTGGAGCAGTGACAAGAGCCGCTAATTCGACCACCGCCGTTGAGCGGTCGATCCTCGCCAGGGTAACCAAGCCTACCAACCTTCTGGGTGTAGGTAAATTGGTACCAGGCTTGTCTGGGAAGGTGAAGACACTGGCTTTTGCAGCGGCTTACCTCTGCGAGCTACTATATGGGGAAAAAACGCATTCACTGTGCCTCAGCGATTCTGAATGGAGGACAAGATTACGGCACATTCTGGAGGGCCTGGTTAACCCCGGCCAGTTTACCTTTTAAGTCACCCGTCCTGGGCCCAGATTCATGAACGGACGAGCGGTCTTCGAAACCATGGCGCAGCCAGAACCAGACGGCAGAGTCGATGAGAGATTGCGTTTAACATAGGAAGTTTAGAGTAAGTAGGCAAAGGTGCGCGCCGCTCGGGGTATATCTCAGGGTTTATCGGGGGGGGGGGGGTTACAAATGTCGAGTCTGGGCCCTGCTATTCAAGAAAGTCCAACAAACGAAACTGAATAGCACTCAGACGTACTTGTAAATTGTCTCAGGCATGTCGAGCGAGGACTGAAAGTCGTGAGCAGCCGGTATCCGTATGTTCAACATTTCACGAAATGTGTCCGGCATCTTCACCTGAAAAACAGTTGATTTTATGTGAAATTCCAATTTTATTACCGCTTCTTGCGGGTTACCATTATGTATACTAGAATAGGATGATAGATTGAGACAGGGGTTCGAATCCCGCCTGAGATGCGATTTTTGCAACATCCCATTCTAGTTAATTTTATATGTTTATATTTTTTTTATATTTTTTTTTATATTTTTTTTTATTTTTTCTAGAATTTTTTTCTCCGAAGGTACCTCTTACCTGTCTGAATAGATACAGCGGAAACTGATGGCCGACAAAGTACATATAGACATCGTCGGTGGCGTTTATCGGCTCACCATGGATGAGAATACAGGTGCAGTTCACCTGGAAACTTTACCTATAAGATTTCTATTCAAAAAACCTCTTCGGGGTAAATTCTACCTCAAAATCCTCCAGTGGCAGACAAGCACTCGGATCGATCATGCACGGGTTTAACGAGGAGACAGATCGATAAGCAATCAATAACACCAGGGAGAAGCTGATCACTGTCGTCGACATTGATATGTTATGATTATAACGTAAACTGGTGGATACTGAAGGGAGGGTTGGCGACTGCTATTCATGGAAAGGCAGATTTACCCCTTTTCTTCCGATTATACCCGTTTGGGTTACGGGAAAACGAGGCGAATTCGAAATTGTACCTATTCGAGGAGTTCGGGTGACAAGCAATGGGCGGTTGTTCGACACAGAAACGAAGAGATCTGCTTTAAAAACCATAAAAAACACCATTCTTGCTATCGATTAGTTCCTCATATGGTCATCAAAAAGGCGAGAAGACGAAAAAAGCAGAAAAAATTTAGAAAAAAGTGAACAAAAACATTTATGACAGAAATGCCAGATAAAAGATCATCAGGTGAAAAACAGCAACAACAAGTAAAGCAACAATCTAAAAAGTTCTGGAAATGTAAACAAACTGAAACTAGTTGAAAAGTGAAACTGTCTATCAAAATTCTCTATTAACAGCTTAAAACGAGGGTAAGGAAAATGAACGTCAATGTCCTCCCCCATTGACTAATGCCCAGCACAATCAGCTTTATCAATTTGAAGGTTCCGGAAAGTGATTGGGGAGAAAGTCACAAGTAAAGAGCTGAAGAAATAAAGAACATCAACAAAGACCTATTGTCGAGACCATTAACAGTACCCAATGCACAGATCTTGGTAACTCTATAAAATATGAAGAGACCGTGGAAAAGCGGCTGAACGAAAGACGATCGCCCTCCTGAGAAACGGCGTTTCACTAGTCGCTGTCCGATTCTGAAACTTTCGCTTTTTGACCAAATTAAGCTGCAGTGAACGAGGATGCTTTCGCTTTTACAAACATATTTTCTACTGATAAGCTCATCCCAGAAGGACTGAGGGCTTGACCAATCCCGGATGGTCCCAAAGGACAACTATGCACCCCGGTGCAAAATTATAAGTTCACCCTGCAATTTGTTCATAACTACCCGGATAAGCTATATCCAAGTGAAGTTATAATTTCGCACCGATCTATATCCTTACCTTTTTGAAAGAATTGTAGCTTCTTACAGTGGTAAGACACCGTGCCTTGAACTTGTGTACGTAGGTTTTTGATAGTGAGGAATATCTTAGTAACATTACTGTATCTCGGAATTAACGTGTTTGGGTAGTTCTCGGCAAACTGCAGGGTGAACTTATAATTTTGCACCGGGGTGTAGGATGCCAGAAAGCTCCCGTGAGGTTAAACGAGAGCGACCTTGACAATGGTTCTCCCTTTTACCGTATTAACGTACTACCGCAGCTCCCAAGATTTTCCACTTTTTGAAAAAACAAGTTTCCTTCTGAAACTTACCTATGATTCGTTTCCGTCGATTCCGATCGCCAGTATTTCTCACAGGACGAGCGTTCACCATCTCAACGGCAGCCTCCTGAAACATTTTCTTATTATTTCCCTGGGAAACTATGAGAGAGGCGATTTATTGATTTTATTTGCCGAATTCATTTTTTTTTCAAAACCAACAATGGGGCATTAGTTCGACCTACTCCTCTTGTTGGAATAGATACCTGCATCAGATATCGCTCTGTACACAGATTTATCATCGACAAAGTGGCTGATAACCCAGCAATTACCGCAGTAAGTGTGCCGTGATTCATCAATTTCATGAGATCATGGTAAAACCGACGTTGATTTCGCGGCAAACTGTTCCCCAGGAATGGCGAATACCCCACGGTGATGGTTTCTTCGTAAAGCCCACAAAATTGAAGACTAAATGTCCTCGACATTTTTCCACAGGAGTAAAGCCAGCATACACAAATACAGGTATGTTAGGACTATCCCAGGGCCTAAATTCATGACAGGTATCGGCACAATATACCCGAGAAAAAACCCCGGTCGGTGCGATTATTCGCATTTATGAACGCGTCGCGGAGTGGAATAGACCCGCGATATCCCCCAAATAAACTCCGCGGCGCGTTCATGAATGCGAATAATTGTGCCGACCGGGGTTTATTCTCGGGTATATTGTGCCGATACCCGTCATGAATTTAGGCCCAGGTGTGGGTACTACATTTCATCATCAGAAAGCGATGGAAACGGTTTGGTTTTGCTTTTTCTCACATAGAGCTGCCACAGGTACTCACCAACATTTCCTCATCGCTGCTGAAAGCAAGATTTTCGCCCTCAGGCTCCGTATCGCTTCCATCCTCCGATTCCATTCCGCTTTCCACTTCTTCTGCCTCATTGTCGAGCCATGGATTCTGAATTCTCAGCAGAATTTATGAACAAATTCCGTGACGAATCATCGACTCTGCTACTCCCCTTCTCCTAGTGGAAATAAGATTTTATAGTTGTAAAGTCTGAAAGTGTTCCTTCCATGGAAGGTAGCGGCAGTGAGGGTAACGTTTGCAGGATCAAAAGAACACGTAGTTAAAGCAGATCACTAGACCGATTCAACAAGGTAAGATGCTACCTGTGGTGCCTCGTGCTCCTCCTCATCCTCGTTATCAGTAATGTAAACGACATCGCTGTCATCCTCTTCATCATCCTGCTCCTGTTCCTCTTCGGACGACGTGGAGTGTTGGCGAACTTTCTGAAATCAGAAGTTACGATCCAAACCAAGCTCTTATAGGTTTGCCCTTCTAAAATGAAATATCGATTGATTTGGGCTCCAAAATCACACGCGGTGAGCAACTTTGCAACAATAAAATACCTGACCAAGCTCACCTTCCTCAAATATCGTTCATGTCGTCGATTTGTTTCTCCCTCGAGTTTCTTCTCCAACAAATCCAGCTCATCCTCTTCGCCATCAGAGCGGACATCATCGTCTTCATCGGCAACGAACGAGTCGTCCGAGCGGCTATCGCTGTCCTCCGCATCAGCCCGTGTGCTCTCCTTCTCCTAGTGAAAGTAAGATTTTTCAGTTAAAAAGCCTGATGATATTCCTTCCATAGAATCCGAAGGCAGTGATGGTAAAGTTCGCAAAGATTCATGGTTAAAAAAGTATCTAGAAACCAACATCAACACTTTTCATTAAAACCCGCGGAACGAACCACGCTATGCTCCGTTTGAAAAAAATCTACTTTACTTCTCTACCTGTTAAAACTAACGCTACCATCTTTATAACAAGCTCTTTAATTACCGAACAATTGCCGGAAAAAAGTTGTCCCTCCTAACATACTTGCGAGGTTACCGATTTCCATACCTTCATGTTATGTTCACAGTGCAGATGTATCACGGTTAACTTTGATTTTGTTGTTATTTCTCTTACTTTCAGTGCGTCATATTGACGTATGAATAAATAAATAAATAAATAAAGGTAAAACACTGATCAGCATTACCTCACTATCGGATGCGCTGGTGGAGTCGTCGTCCTGCTCGTAAACCTGGAAATGAACATGTATGTACAGTAGCGCCCAGAAAATTATGAAACCTCGCATTTTTTTTAATACAGATTGTTCAAACAAAAAGACATCTTGATCCTTTTCTCATAGTTTTGACAACTTCGCTCAGAAACTCATCGATCCACGACCTTTATGGATCGAGATTCCTTCCGGTTTGAGCAAACTGCACTCGCAATGAAAACTTTTTGAGCGCTACTGTGTATGAAATCAAGGATTGACAGACTCCAACTCTTGACTGTTTCAGTTTTCATGTCATTAATAAAGTTTCTTAATTGGAATTGCTCAAATTGCAGAATTCGAAGCATTCAACTTAAATTCTTTATTTTTAGTTACACAAGTTTGAGGTCTGGCTATGCGATTTTTAACTCCATTGTTGGTTATTGTGGACTTTTATTCGATATGGAGGTTAGTTTCAATTTATTATTTTTTAGTTTTTCTTTTACGAGTCTCCCTACTTACTGATGAGTCACGGAGAGACTCTGTACCTCTATTATTTGCTCGTCTAACGATAGGTAGAGAGACGAAACGAGCCCTTTTTAGTTGAATTTTTTAAATTTAGATTCTTCATTTTATTTTTCATATACGAGTTTACATTCCATTTCATGAGTTTTGCAAGCCCATTAAAACATCAACATACCTGAGGATACACCTGTTCCACGACGTACTCGTCCCACCCGCCGACTCGTGGCAGAGCTCCGACTCCCAGTTCGCAACTGTCTCGCAGTTCGCACTCTTTTCCGACGCAGGCGATGGCCAGTTTCCAGTTCTTCTTATATAAATCTTCAAAAAAAAACTACGATTATTTTAAAAAGGGTACGAACGATTCGCCAACTCTTGTACCTCCGTATTTCTCGACAAGAAGTCGCATCATCGGCGTGCTGAGTTGAAGAGACTGCAGTCGATGGCATGTCGAAGCTACATGCCGGAGAAGATCCACAAGGCGATCCCTGTCCTCCTTTAACGGCATGGCGATGATGCTCAGCCGACGTATGTCAGACAGACGATCGGCCACGGTGTTCAGCAACCGCTCGGCACAGCGAACGCCCCACACCTGTAGTTATAGTTAGAATTGTAAGGTTCAAATTATAAAGTGAAGGTAAAACAGGACGGCGTTGATCAGATCCCGAAGGGTGTGCCAAGCTCTCGTCTTCCATTCAAAATCGGAGAGGCGCGGTGAATACATGTTTGGCTTACACAATGATTAACCGATGCCTGTCGTCCAAGTCTTAACCTTCCTAGATCAGCCTGGTAACAATTTACCCAAGAACCGGAATACTCGATTACCCTGGCCGAGGATCGACCGCGTAAATAATCTAAGTGAAATACCCAGACCAAGTTGGCAGCAGAAGTACAAGTTCACTCTCCCAGACAAGTCTGGTACCAATTTACCCGAATGCGAAGGGAGCAGAAAAAGGAAAGATCGATTTATCTCTTATAAATATAAATAAATGAAATCACCCTATAGTTAAATTTCTTATAAGTATAAATAAATATAGGGTAAGCCTATTCACCCTCTTAAACACGTCTGGTACAATTTTACCCGACCCCTGAAGGGATGGAGGGCTTGGCTAACCTGGGCTCAGATTCATCATTGGTAAACCCCCGATAAACCCCGAGATATACCCCGAACGGCGCGCAAACCGAGGTTCGTGAACGCGGGTCGGGGTTTGATCGGTGTTTATAGCGGGTCTATCACATCTCGCGATGAGGCAGGGTTTGGGAGACCTCGCGGTGTCGAACGGGTTTACCGTCGATGAAGTTTCGGAGGCCGCTTGTCCGTTCATGAATCTGAGCCCTGGATGAGGACCGATCGCTCGACCGTGAACGCGGGAGAAAGGCTCTGACCACTGCACTCTTAGTAAGAAATTTCATCATAAATACCTGCAAATGGAGATCTTCTAGTTCGGGATAAGCGTTCACATTGGCCAATCGTCGTATAAAGTCCAGCAAAGACGAGATACACCTGTCGGATCCTCTGGAAGGAAGAGAGACGGAAATGGAAACGCTCACGATCGAAGGTGGCAGATGGCAGTTGAGATCGTTGAACTAAGATGAAATTTCTTCAAAAAAATCAAAAATAAGTATGTTTCTACAATAAGAAGCACTTACAACACAGTATCCATCGATATGTAGCGAGAAATGGGTGAGATGTTTCAGATTCGAGTTGAAATTCTTCGGACGATCTTCAAGAACCCACGACGAGGGCATCGACGCCGAAAAGCAGCACCGAACGAACAACTCCAAGCTGCGAATGGACCTCAGAGCCTGGAAATCTGCAGCTTCAACCCTCAGACAAAATCCTGGGCCAATCTGCTAAATATTAGTGTTGATCTGTCCAACAAGGACGCGCCACGCATCCGTCTTTCATTCAGAATCGTAGAAGCATCTTTATCTTGTCAGACAAGTCTGGTATCAATTTGTCGCAATTAGAACGGATGAGGGTCCGGTTAGCCGGAGCAAGTGACTTACCTGATTCACAGCCATCATCAGCTGAGGAAGGTAGTAATCCAGAGAGACGACCGGCATTGCGTGTAAATACATCTACAAGATAAAATTTCAAAAAATAGATGAAAACTGCCAGTTGACCTTTATACCTTCAAATTTGAAACATCGAGCTTGTATATCTCGTATTTCGGTTGGTTGAATTTGAAAAGAGCCTGAAATGTTCAAAATAGTAAAGATAAACAAGAATAGAAACGCAAGCGGAAGATTCCTGGGTATCGCAGCAGGTTGACGGTAAGAAACAAGTTTACTATCTTGAGGGTATCTATAACCCCCTGCGCCCAGATTCATGAACGAACGAACGGTCTACGAAGCCGCAGCGCAGCTCTATCCAGACGGCAGAGTCGATGAGAGATCGCGTTTAACATAGGAAGTTTAGAATTAGTAGACAAAAGTGCGCGCCGTTCGGGGTATATCGCGGGATTTATTGGGAGGTTACCAATGATGAATCTGGGCCCTGTTTCATTCATAAAAATGGTCCCAAGGTTCGCGCGTAGCCCTAGACCAAACAAACTTGAGGGTATTCGAAACCCCCGTTTTCTTCGGATATGGTCCCAGTATTCAAGCCTCGCCCTAGACCAAACAATTTTTAACGCAGCTTTTATGTCCTTATGTTTCAAATCCGACAACGGTACATTGAAGACAGGCCTTGCTACCTTGATGTAGTTAACCCAGAAGTGAGAGATAAATATGATAAACAAAAAGGTTAATCCAAGTAAAAATACCTGTAAAATCGAATCCAGCGAGCAGAGCCGAGTAAGAGACTGGTTCAACTGGCCGAACTGTAAAGTCTCAAAGCCGATGCCCTGCTTTGCCATTATGACGAATAGCTAAATATTAACCAATACAAACGGGAAACATCCCGGTTTTCTCTCGAATTAAACCCTAACCCTCTCAGGCGCGTTCCAGAAACCAATATGACGAAGTTTGGGTAGGGTACCGATCGCGAAACTCCGTTCTTCGCCTTCTTCTCTGCGGACAGGATTGCACCAAGCCGCCTGATAACTTCTCAACAACACGTCCATGTCGAACCGTGTTCTAGAATGTTCGCCAATTACTATGAGGTTAAGGTAAAGTTAAAGGTGTCGACTTTGATAAATCCTCTAAGGACGCGCCACGCATTTGTCTTCCATTAAAAATTGCAGAGACATGATAAACCCGTATTTGGTTAATAAAAAAATGACTGGTGGGGCCAGCCGTTATACCAACGAAGTGTCTTCACCTTGTCATGTCTGGTACCAACTTAATCGACCCTGCTGGGATGGAAGGCTTGGTGAGCCCGTGCGGGGATCGAACGCTCGACCATGCGGGTATCAGTGGCGTCTCTTGCCACTGTACCACGTGGTCTACTGTATTTAATGATTAATGTGAAATTCTTGTTTTATTACCGGTTTTTTGTGGGTTACTATTGTGTATTCTAGAATATGATGGTGTAATGGTGTTCATCGGTGAAATCGCATTTTCTCAGGCGGGATTCGAACTCGCGTCTTAACCTATCCGGGGCTGTGCATAATAAGAATATTTAGAGACTAATAAAATTTTGAAATTTAAAGAATAATAAAAAAGCAATATTAAAGATAAGAAAGAGTTAAACATAATAAGAATATTTAGAGAATAATAAAAAGTCAAAAAATGAACATACGGATCGTCCGGAACTTGTAATCCGCTATAAAGTTTCTCCAGGTTAGAAGCGCGTAACCAGCTGAGTTGCTGACTAAATGAAGAAGGAGAATGAAACGTCAGCGAGAGTGTCTTGAGACGTGGGTAATCGTCAGCCTGAAAGAGCGCCAGCTTTCTTGAAAAGCCAAAAAATCTTATAATTCGTTAAATTCTATCAAAAAGTAGATTCGCTCAGCAAGAATGACCTAGTTTACCTCGAAAACATGGGAGCTGGCGTTGTGCCAAGTGAATTCCTCCAGGTTGGGTAAGATCTCTGCGATCAGAGAAGGTTGGACCTGGAAGTAATTTATGTTTTTTTTTTAAATTTATTTATAAAATACAAACCATTTTATTTGTAATTTAATTTTAAAATAATTGTTTAATTATTTTTCGTTTTTTAAAATTTATTTTTCTAAACTTAATGAATTCATAAAATACGAATCGAGGAGAACAGCTCTTTTCGGAGAAAAACTTTGGAGATATTTGTGAACTTTATTCCTGGGGAGTGGAGTCTCACGTTTTGATATATCCTTTTCGTGAGCAAAACTATACCCCGTTGGTAAAAAATAACCTCGTCTAATAGATGAAAGCGGAGGGATACCATCACCACCAAGTTTTACGCTATTGGTACAGAAACTGCTCTATACTGCCAAATATGGATCGATTCAGGACAACTTAGGTAGGTTGGGTAAAAAGCTGCCCTGTGGGTGAGCTGACTACCTGTAGCTATTTACCTATTTGTCGTTTCAACCGGAAATGAACATCAGACATATCTCTCAGGGTGTTTAGTTACCCGTAGAAACCTTAACTAATGGAGTATACCTTCGCCGCAATTACGTTTACTAGATGAGCTGGTCCAATTTACCTGCAGCGCAGCCTTTTACCCAAACCTACACAAATGTCTTTACTGGGAACAGTTCTGTTTCTTCTTTACTGTCTTTACTAGGAACAGTTCTTCTTTACTGTTTTTACTAGGAACAGTTCTGTTTCATATTTAACAGAACAGTTCTGTTTCTTCAAACGGATCGCAATGAAGTCGAAGTGGGTGGCGAAAGTATCCCAGGAAAATTAATAAATACTCTAGAGGAAGACGGATAGAAATAGCATCAGAAAACATAGAAAATTTTGAAAAAAACCTCTAATTTCAATTATTTTAATAATTAATAATTTAATTTAATATAGTTTTAAATTTATTATAATTTTAATTTAATAATTTAATTTAATTTAATTTCAATTTAATTTAGTTTCAATTTAATTTTTTCGTAACGACATACATGCTTACTGTCCATCTCGCCTAAATTCAAAGATGTGATCGAGTCCTTGTTGTCGACTGCCAGTTGTATGAACATCGACGGACTCATCAGCGGCACGTAATATGCATACCTTGCCGACCTAAAATACTGTCCCCTTCCCTAACTGTTCGCTTTTCTCATTAAAAAAACTTTCCCGTGATCGAGAAAACTTGTGAATCATCAAAACGGCACAAACCTGCCAAAATATTGCCGGTATAAATCACGAAGTTTCTCCTGCAGAACTGGTGGACATTTCGGCAACTCGTCGTCGGAAAACAAGTGAAACCAGCCGAGTGCTTGAGGAGTAAGGCTTTCTGAATTCGATGAAATCAACATTTCAGAAAGTGTGGGTACTGTTTGACAGGAGTAAAAAATACCCATAAGGTCTGTATACCTTTTCTAATACCCAAATTACGCCTCGATGGATGAAGAAAGGGCACGAAACCCATTGAAAATTAACGGAAAAATACGGCAACCCATTGAAGCTGTCTAAGGAAGATGGGTAGCGGAAAGGTAACCCATCAGAGCTACCGCGTGATCATCCCGGTCTAAATTACCCTCTCGCCGGTCTATCTCAGTGTGGCCGCATTTTAGTAGCCCCGAAACCAAACCATTGCTTCACCGTCTTCTCCGGCCTCTCTGATGGCGATTATGAACCAAGCAGTGCCAGTTCTCGCCGATCCACTCCGTTTTTACCCGGTTGGCTAACGTTAATCCCAGGTAACGGGTAAGGACAGCGGGAAGATGATCACTTATCCTGACAGCAGTTTCCTAACCTTGGGACGCATCACGTTCCCAGCGAATCTGCTGGAACGAGTCGAGAGCCCGGTAGGTACAAGGGAAGTCGAAACTAGAGGGATGTAACCCTCAGGAGCAACCAGGGCCCAGATTCATCATTGGTAAACCCTCGATGAACCCCGAGATATAGCCCGAACGGCGTCCACCTTTGTCTACTTATCCTAAGCTTCCTATGTTAAACGCGATCTCTCATCGACTCTGCTACCTGGTCCTGGCTGCGCCGCGATTTCGGAGACCGCTCGTCCGTTCATGAATCTGGGCCCAGGTATCAGATACCCGTGGTAACGTCATGTATAAACCGGG
The DNA here is from genome assembly GCA_030553155.1 of Nippostrongylus brasiliensis. Classification (NCBI taxonomy): domain Eukaryota; kingdom Metazoa; phylum Nematoda; class Chromadorea; order Rhabditida; family Heligmosomidae; genus Nippostrongylus; species Nippostrongylus brasiliensis. The sequence continues at coordinate 4,514,059 of CP130733.1, forward strand.
TTAAAATTCTAGTAATGGATCGGTTTAGTACATCTCCGGATCTTAATGAGTAGCATTTGGTACAAATCTACCGAAATAATGCAATCATTCCCCTTATTCACTCTTGTCATTGCTCTTGTCCTTAGCATCGAATGACCCTTCTTTCTTCCTCCCTTTCCTCTCATCATCCCTTTCCTCACCCTTCTTTTCTTCCTTAGACGGGGCAGCCCCCCAATCCTTCTTGTCGCTGGAGCTTACGCCTTGGATCCTTCCCTCTTTTCCTTGTCATTCGTTTCCTCTTCCTTCTTCTCTTCCTTCCCTTCCTTCGTATGTGGCACGGGGTCGGAGATTGTTGTGGCAGTAAATGTTTGCACTTTACGTTCATTTCCTTTACCCTTAACCTTGTTATTGTTGAACGTTTGGGGTGGGAGGATCGGACGGATAGGCACGAACATCTAATAAATAAATACAATAAAGGTAAATTCGTCTGAAAAAACCTACCTAATGCAACATCACTGGCCACCTCCTCCCCACAACACTTCGCGACAAACTTTGACCAGCCTTGAAGCATTCGCACCAGACGCCTAACGCCCTCGAGGAATTCTTTAGAGATCACAGTCACTTCGCCCGGTTTCACATGGCTCTCCATGAACGGATTCTTCAAAAATTCACATTTTCTGATGAAAATTTAGCAATTTACAGTAAGACAACCTCGTTGCGAAAGAACCGCTCCACGTCGATGACGCCTCGACCTCCTCTCAGGCCTCGTTTCACCTGTTCCATGCAGATGGTGTTCCAGTGCCGGCTGAGGACCGACAGACAGAGAAGAGCCGGGGAAAAACGTAGTCGATCCACTATGATTCTTTTCAGATCGTCAACTAGGTCCTCAGTCAGGGTCTGCTTGTTTGATACTGCTAAATTGGTCGATTTTTTATTTTTAAAATTGCGGGAAAAATCGAAAATTCGTGACAAAATCGGGACGAACCCCTTTCCTCTTCCTCGGATTGCGCTGCGTTGTGTACGGCCAGTTTACCCAAAAATTTATGACGTTTCCCTAAATTCTAAGAGGAATATCAAGTAAAGCAATTCTAAAAATTTCGTGATGATGAAGGACGAGCCATGCGCTGGAATTCCATTCAGAATTGTAGAGGCATAGGGAATGCGTATTTAGCATACACAATGAAGTGCGCGGGGACAGCCATGTTCAGATTAGTCTTTGCCAACCCAGATATGTAAGTCTGGTAACAATTTACCCGACGCCGAAAGGATGGAAAGCTTAGTTGGCTCATTCCCTTACCCAGGTGAAGCTTTTAACATGATCTCTGGCACACTTTCACCTCAATTTTCCTCCCTTACCCAGTTGAAACATTCAGAACCCCTACTTCCAAAACCTTGACCACAATTGTTTTCGCTTACCCTATTATTAAACCCCGGTTGCGTTGCATTTTTGACTTTAGCTGGCTCAGCACACGGTTTTCCGCTTTTTATCAGTTCTTTGTTCACGTTTACGGGTTTGTTTGGCCAGCTACGTTCCGGTCTGTTTATTCTACTTCTTTTCTGGCAATTTATTCTACCTTTACGCCCCAAATATTTGCTTTTCTCAGAATTGGTCCAATTCCGGGTACTTTGGTTTACATTCAGAGGTTGAAAGACTTGAAATCGTTGGACAGAAGGACACCAACCAGTAGTCATTGGATAGAAGGACACCAACCAATAGAGATTCCGTAAAAAGTTTTGATTCTCGAAAAGTCGAAATAACAAAAACATTCTCGGTAAGCTTTCTTAACCCATTGACGACCGTGTGTCCCGCCGGCGGGACACACCTTTGGTCCGCGGTGGACCGTGTGTCCCGCCGCCTTTCGTTTACTTCTGATGATTACATAAGGAACTTTTAAAAACAACAAGATACACGGGGAGATCATGCACGTTTTTTATGATAATTTTGAAAACAATTTTGAAAGCAATTAGCACCGCTCTCATCACTGCAAATGCGCGCGGTCCCCGGTCCAAACATGCAGGGAACGCGCGGTCGTCAATGGGTTAAATCACTTTTTCTCCGAGTCTAACCTCCTCTGCCTTGTACATATATGTCGAACCTTTGACTGTAGATTCTTACTAACCGTAGATAATGATATTTATAGAGCATTTTCTTTATATTACAATCCCTAAAAGAAGGAAAATATCTCATCGCTGGGTCGAGACGACAATGTCCATCTACAGGAAGAGAAGGGGTATATGAATGGTTTCCTCTGCTAAAATATATTTCCTTTTCGATGATTTCTCGACTATAAACCTAGCATTCTTTTCCCAACACCCCTTCAAACGCAGATCTTAGGATCGATTCAGGACCGGATATAGAAAAGCTGACTGGATAGAGCGAAAGATTGGGCGCTAAGGATTCCGACTTCGTTAGCAATCCCATTAGAGCCTCACTCCACGTAACGTACTATTTCTGAGATAGAAATTCCAGTGGCTAGTCCTTTTTCTAATCTATTTTGCCCGTCGACTGCGAACAGGCCGCAATTTCACACCGCAAAGGCAAAAAATGTGCGCACGCTCGTCGTTCTACGAACAGCTTCGGCTTGGAATCCGATTTTGGTCTTTCCGATTTTTAAACCCATTTTTCTCTATTGAGCCAATTGATCTGGTAAACTAATAAAAGCCATCAAAAAATCAGATCCGAGCAGCAAGTATGGCCTAGCTTACCAACTCCTTGCTTGAAATCGGTCATTGGTCTATCAGACTCGAGAACAGCGCCATCTGACCGCTTTAAAACACTTGTGTTCCGAAGAAACCCAGGCTGATCTTGGGCTAGATGGAGAATACGGTAAAGGATCGCATATGAATCGCATATAGGACATGAGGTCTATAAGATGCCCTAGTTAACGATGTTTCAGCTGGTCAGCTTGGTTAAAAGGATTTGTTCAGTCGACTTTTCGCCTCTCTTCGGCCTTCGTCATGGCCCTTCTGGTTGGGTTAAAAGGTTGGTAAAAGAGGCTTGGCTTTGGTTAGAGAAACGGCTGGCTAGAATAGCCCTCCGACCATAGAGCGATCATCAGACAAGCTGAATTCTAAGACGAAAAAAACCTTTCGGACCCGGCAGCAGCGCCATCTGACCGCTCTAAAACACTTCTGTTGAGAGAAAACATTGCCGTCCGGCCAGCCCACACGGCAAAGGATCTCATATAGAAAATTGAGTTATTGGATTCCCTGTTAGGGAAGTTTCAGCTCATCAGGATGGTTAAAAGGAATCACCAGGTTTTCGTACCCGAAAACGAGAAAGTTGACGCTACTTCACCAACGGTTCTGATTCGGCTCCTCCGATCAGTGAACGGGTTATCAAGCTGATTTTCGAGCTTTTATTATCTTCAATCGTTTTTTGACCTCGTCAAGGCCCGAAAATCAAAAAAGTGGCTGGTTAGGATAACCCTCCAGCTATAGAGTGATCATCGGACAGGCTCAACGTCTTGACAATAGAACCATGCGGATGTTCTGGTTCAAACCATTCAAGCCATAAGAGGATCCCGGGGTTTCGTTCATGAATCACAGGCCTCGCTCCAGCGTAACCCTCGGTGACATTCACAGGTGGTCTCGTTCATGAATCTCGGCCCTGGAAGGAAAATCTGGCCGATCTGGTAGAGTCCGTCAGCAGCAGAGTTGGATTTTGACGACCCTAAGGGTAAGGTGTTGTTGATATCGATCCTAGCCAAGCTTTCACTATTTCAAATCCCCTTAAAGGAGAACAGTATTTCTCATCTTCTTAACATCCAGGGGAGGAGTTATCCTCTTACCTAAAGTATTGCCAGTCACGAAAATTGTACCACTGAAACCATGTCACTAACCATTTTTATTTATTTATTTGTGTACGCTGTTTAAAACAAACGTATGAAAGTGTTAGGGCTCGTTCAGACGACGCGCGTCGAAAATGCAAAATTGAAGCTCAATCAATAATTAACGTCATTGATCGAATTTGCTCCTTTGCGTTGGTGGCGCAGTCCGGTTGCGCCTCATATAGGCAAAAAAAATTAGGCATATAATTACATAGGAAAGAAATTGAACGAAAAAAGTGAATTTTGTCAAAATTTCCATTAATAAGGAATAGCAGCCTTCTAAAAAACCCGAGCGACCAGTAAGTTTGCCTATATGAGGCGCAACCGGACTGCGCCACTAATGCAAAAGAGCAAATTCGATCAAGGGCGTTAATTATCGATTGAGCTTCGATTTTGCATTCTCGACGCGCGTCGTCTGAACAAGCCCTTAGGCCAGTTAGTGCAATTAGAACGTTTTTCACCACTTTAGCCCATGGACGACTGGAGATTTGAATAAATACATAAATAAGTCATCTCATTTTGAAGTTGGGCGCAGAACATGTGGTTTAGCGAAACTTTGAACAAGGTTATAAAATAGCGGGAAGGAGGCACACATCGGAGATTTGAAGGTCCAGGGACCAAATTCATGAACGGACGAGCGGGCTCCGAAACCGCGGCGCTGCCAGAACCAGACGGCAGAGTCGATGAGAGATTGCGTGTAACATAGGAAGTTTAGGATAAACAGAGAGAGGTGCGCGCCGCTCACTGTCTATACCTCGGGGTTTATCGGGGTTTACCAATGGTGAATGTGGGCCCAGGAGGGGAGTGGTCCAGCAGCAACTAAACAATTGGACAGTTCCGGATTATCGCAACAATTTCCTACCATTCTTAGATCGGGACCAAGCGGAAACAATGAAAACGTCGTCAGAGTACTAGGGAAACCAGCAGAATCGGATATCTTACAGACACTGACCCGGACAAACCTGAGACGCGAGTTCGAATTTCGCGTGAGCCGCGATTTTTGTTAAGATTCTAATACCACCATTACGTCCACATCAAATCAGAATTTGTAACAAATCTTGCCTTTTTGGATGCTCTCCTCACTCCTAGAAGTTTGGCGAGCACGTTTTCTTGAGACTTTCTTAGTAGCATCGATCGAACGATCGCCATTCTTCTTCAAAGGATCGCTAGTTCCAGCAATCGCAGACGATGCATTCGACTCGTCACAGGCGGCTTCTTCATCGAAATCATCGAAAAACGTGTGCACGGCGTCATCGGCGTTCTGACTGGATTGGAGAGATTGCCTTGCTTTCCTCTTTGGTCCGCGAGACCTCCGCTTCTTGTGCATTCCAATTCTAAACCATGAAAATCCACCCAAAAAATGAAAAAAAACAAGAGCAAAGGTAGGTGGGTAGGCAAGTGGCACAACTATAGCAAACGCAGTCATCGATGTACCACCAAAATTTTATTGCATAACAGCAACAATAATCAATATCGAAGACTTGGCAGTAGTGGACGCAAGCGCAGCGGCACGATGAACAAACAACATGACTAGCAATGTTAATAGCAATTAATGTACAAATACAATAACTGACTAGTTTTTGGTTCTTGGAGAACCGCTGCAAGCTAAATATAGATTGGCTGATGGCATTGATACATTATATTCGAGTGTGATTCAGCCCGGTAACGCTCTCACAACCATAAAAAATCAAAAAAATCATCACGCAAACAAACACACGACGAGTGGAGGAATATGAAACGAGATAAGGATATGAGTGCTAGATGTGAGTAGCATGTTCATTTTGGCAATAAAATAATACAAGCTATTTAAGAAATTCAACATCAATTCGAAATACTTTACTGTGAAGAGAATACCGGTTTGAATCTTTCGAAATTACAGCCTTTCGCTTTCATCGCTTTCATGTCGGCATTGATCTTTTTGTAGCTTTGTTTCGCATTTTCACATAGCCGATTCACCTCCTTCTTTTCCTCCACGACTGCTAACATCGCAGCCAGAAGGTCGCTCTGAATTCGGCAACCGCATTAGAAAAGGAAAAATGAAAGGAAAAAAATCCAACAAGCAAAACTTACATTTGCAGACAGATTGTCGTTCATGCCTTCGCCTAACTGCTTGAAACGCATATTCAAATCTTTATACTTCACCTGAAAAATGGATAAACTATAAGTTTTAATTCAGCCATAAACAAAAAGGTCACATACCTCAAGCTCCACTTCTCTCTTGCTGAGACGAAGCATTTCCTCCTTGCTTTTGAGCAGCTCGTTTTCATGAACCAACGCGAACCACGAGTCCATTGCCCATATATTTCTTGGATCTGTCAGTGGGGTGGCACATAAACACCGAGATATCTTGGTTATGATCAAGGTACACTTACCCTCAACGAGTTTCAATTCCAAACTTTGTCCGATCGCTTTTATCTCGTCCAGACGAATTTCACATTCTTGCAAACCTCGCTGTATTTCCTGGGCGCCTCGACGACGCTCATCGTCATGCTGTCTGAAGAGAGTCAGATTTGAGGTGCTATACAATTATAATTAGGAAATCATAACGGTAGTGGAAAACCATAAGAAAGATCATATACTACGAGAGGACTACAATGGTGGAAGGAAAACCTATGAAATCCACAAGGGGGTGCAGATACCATACTAGGCACAAGTATAGCCAATGAAGTAAAAAAAGTCATCCAGAATAAACATTAGTGTAGTCTTCGTTTAATTACTTTTTCGATTAATTGAAACACATCGAACTCTCCATAAGAGAAAGAAGATCTCAAAAAAAAAAAACAACAACACTCCCAACAAGAAAGAATTACGATGCATTTCGTTTTGAATATCAGGAATATTAGGAATGTCTCTTTCCCTCTGCTTGAGTTATTAACTCGCTGAGCTTCGTTTTGTTTTAATTTAATTTCTTTTTTTCTTTTTTTTTGATCGAGTTTTCCCCGTTCATTGTACCACTAACCATTTTCAGCACGTCTGTGAGAAGGCGTAAAATAAATAAATAAAAAACAACAAAAATTATGGAAATTCCTCAGACCAACCTTCTAATCTTCTCCGCACGTCTGTGAAACAATCGAATATTCCGCTCGTTCACGGTGATACGCGAAGGAGAGCTGACTTCATCTGAACATCCAGAGTTTCAATCAATGAATACACCTGGCAAAAGGGTAAAATGGTGGTGTTTGCGGGTACCCTAAGAATGCGCCGTGCCTTCGTCTTCGATTCAAAATCGTGAAGCCATCATAAACGTGTATTTGGCCTATACAATGACTTGCGGAGACAGTTGCAATATCAAGTCAATGCCTTTACTTTCCCTAACACCTCTGGTACCAATTTATTCAACCTCGTAGGGATGGCAAGCTTGATTAGCCCAGGCGAGGATCAATCGCTCGACCATGCGAGTGTCAGTAAGAAACATCAAAGAGTAAGATGAAATCTCAATAGAAATTAGGATCATACCTTTTTCTAGACGAGGAGATGGAGCCACGGCAGCGCATGGCACTTCACGATTTTCAAAGTCGTTCTCATTAGAAGTATTAGCGGAACGAGGAGACGCACAAGGGGAACTTGTTGACGAAGAGGATGGGGTGCCTGAAGGCAGAACCCTTGTAAAACGATTTTGTAAGGTTTCGCAGAAGGCAAAAACTATGAAGGAAAACACACAAAAAACGACAAATTACAACAAAAATACAAACTGAAATGTCCACTGCTCACCTTTGGAATGCGCTCGTCTCATTCTAAATCGCCTGAGGGCGTTGCCGAGTATGTTAGTTTCTTTACGGCTTTCAGAATGCACCACATCGTTCGCATCAACGTGATTATCGGCCTGAACATTAGTCCTCAATACAAGACAAAAAAATTGAACAAAAAAGTAAAAATAAAATAGGACTTTTTGTTAGAAATCCTTTACCTTATCTGACTCAGCACTCGATTGGCGCGAAGCCAAATGGGTAGTTGACTTCAATTTTGAGCTTTCAACTTCAGGCGCCTTATTTGAGGTATCATCAAGATCCTAAATACAAATAAATACGAACAAATATAATACAAATGAAGTAAATAAAAAAGAACAATTAGCTTGAAATGCAAATCTCTAAGGGGTACCTGGTCTATCAACGGCAATGCTTCATTCATCACATGAGCCCCTTTTGTAGCTGAGCTGTCAAATTGGGCCACAGATGTCACTCCATTCTTTGCAGCTTCTAAAAAAAACTTCTAAAACGGTCGGAAAATTAAAATGGAGAAAAGTAAAACTTCTCTGTGTAACTGTGAACATTCAAATCAATCAAACTCAAATCAGTCATTAATAATCATACTCATACTCAATCAATTAAACTCAAGTTGAAGCGCTGAAATAGCTCACCTAGTCCCAGCTCCTCGTCCGTTTTCTTCCTAGCCTTCAGCCGAGATTCCGTTCGAAGGCGTTCCAAATCGGCGGCCTTTTTCTGCAAAAGTCAACATTTGGGCAACTTTGGAAACAGATGAAAACAAAGACAGTTCTCGTACCTTCCTTATATCGGTTGCTACCGTGCTCGTCAAAGGAGTCACAAAAATGTCCTGGTCAGGAATAGTTATAGTTGTGGTTGACGGTGGAGAGGGAGTTTTGCTAGTTGTGCCATCTGAGCCGCTTCGGTCCTCTCGTGAAAAGCACTGTGCCGGAGTGTAGAACTCGTCTTTCTACAAAAAAATAAATAAATAGCAAAAAACATACCCACTTGAAGGGAGCCGCAGGTAAAAATAGAGGTAGGCCCACTGGATGTCGAAAAATATTATACAACGACTAGACTATACTTCCTTTTTGTGAATAAAGGCATAAATAACGGAATAAGAAGTAAAGTAAAACGAAAATAAAATAGAAATCCGAATAAGGAGAGAAAGTACTGACCCATCGCGTCGTAGTATCACCATTCTCCAGCAGATCTGCCGATGCTCGGGGCGTATTCAATTGAGAATTCCTGCGTTTGTTGATATTTTCAATCACAGCCACCACCTAAATATCCGATAACTGGGATTTAGAAAAGAACAAAATTCTCCAGAACCAAGACCAAAGATCTTGCCTGTGCCTGTGTCAGCGGTCGTTCGGGATTCTCTTCCGAATACTGCAAAACGGTTCTCTCGAGCTCCTCAAGGTCTCCTTCGCCGAGTTCATCTTCCTCCTCGTCCTCCTCGGAAATACTTGCATCATCTTCATCCCTAACTGCATTCTTACTGTTCCCACCTGAATGAATTTCCATAAAAGTAAAACTAGCATTCATATAAACCACGTAAAATAAAACAAAATAAATAAAACTCACCGGAACCGTTGGGAGGAGACCCGCACTCTTCCAGTTCATCTTCAAAATCAGATGTTGAACTAAGAGAGTTTGAATCCAATTCAATCAGCACTTCGTTTCCGCTGGACTAAATTTTGACAGCAATGATTATATTTGGCAGAAATTTTGAAAAATTACAACTATGATTAACAATAAGTGAAAATTAATCAAAACAACCCACCGCAACGCTAGCCTTGCGTAGATGATTGCTGAACTCTGCTCTCTCAGGCGTGCGATCATCAATAAACGCTATCTCAGAAAGCGGTGATATATCTCCTGCCTGTAACAGGCAATTTTTCTTTATGAAATTCAATGAACATATCACGTTAGACTCAAACTGCCCTTGAATCAGGCAATTTTGCCAAAAAATAATATACAAATTGTCTTGAAACACTCAAAATTCTACATACAGTACTAGCAATGTTTATATCTTTGGCAGTTTTTTCTCAAGATAACCAGTTTATAGGTCAGAACTGAAAATACTGAATATTGTAAATATACTGAAAGTTGCTTACCGTAGCTCCTTCCCGTATGCGCTGCACCGTTCTGTTTCGTATTTGCTCTGGTGAGAAAAAGCTCAATGTGGCGGAACGGCGGGTCAGCGACTCGCTGAAATGCTGATTGAAAATAAAGGAAAATAAACATTAGAAACATCAGTGTGGAAAAAACACCAACTCTTTATCTTCCAATGTAGCTTTATGATCACTTATCACAGGTTCAGCATCTTGAACAACTAACTCCCGTTCACGTTCGCTATTCTTTTCCAGCACTCGCGCTGATCGTTCAATACGAGCAATTTTCTCTTTCAGCGGGAGTCGCAAATGAGTTTTACAGAAGAATCTGGAAAGCAAAGGAAAAACTAGAAACATCTCCTTTTCAGCTGCACTGACGAAAATAAAACCACACCTTCTGGGATAATGGTATTCGAGATCCTTATCCTTCCCACATTCGCCGATTCTCAGCGGTTGACTACAGTACGCACAGCGGAAGCAGTTTTTGTGAACAAACATTGATTCCACCTGCATACGCTCGGCCAGGTAGACTACCTTGAAAGAATTCTCATGAAACAAAAAAGCAATAAAAACACATTGGACAATAAAACGACCACGAGACCTTCTCACACAACTGGCAGATTTCTTGTCGTTTCGCGTTCACACTCTCATAAAGTGCGGCGACCGTCGGAGCGGAGAAATGGCGTTTCGGTTGAACAGGGGCCACAGGCTGCAATATCAATCGCTTATTTTATTTATTTGAAATGCACCGAAGTGCATACAATCCCAAAGAACAAAAAGAAAAACATCAAACAGGCTAACGAAGTCATAATAACGTCAATTGTAGTGATCATACAACCAAAAAGGAATGACATCGAGAGCTAATCCATATAGAATTCAAAAATTCAGACAAAAACAAACGCAGAACGATTCACTGGCAAAAAAGGGAAACATAAAGCTGACAATAAAGCTGATGATAATTATCAACGAATAAAAGATAAAAGATTACGAAATATAATGCGAAAATACGCTGCAATCCAACAGAAGGTACTGAAGGAATTTCACTTACCCTTAGAACAACTCCATCCTGTCCTTTGACTGCTGTAGTTGTTTTCGTCGGTGGAGGTGGAGGCAGTGATGCCGGTGGCAATCCGTTCTAATAAACAAATAAAAATAGCAAGCAAATATTATGTGCAAAGGGCTGCTGCCTCGTTCACCACCAAAAAAAAAAGTAAAAAATGAAGCTCACCTGGTGAATAGCCGAGGGAAGATCATAGGGCTGAGTCCATTTGCTGAAGGGATCTACACCGGCTAGGTCTCTCCTCTTCATCATCTGCTCGGATTTGGCGATTTTTTCGTCGTAGTTCTTGAAAGATATGATAAGATGATATGACAACGCACAGAAAACATAACATTTTAATTAGCATAACAACAATCATAGTAGGTTCATTCACCAATATAAGAATTCGTCGTTTAACATAGGAAATAGAAGGGTTTGCGTGTCCTATTTACCACAAAACATCCTTCAAAAGGTCCTTGATTTTCCGATAATCCGCCATCTAATCAACTCAGAATAGACAATTTTATACCAAAATTAAAGTAAATGAATTTCCGCAGACCGACTCTTCGTAACAAAACTTGGTTCACTATACCCAAAAGCATCTGGTACTGATACAAGTACAATTTTGCACCGTAAAAAATCCTTCCTACTTGAAATGGGTCCCTGTCACTAGCAAGCATATCCTGCTCCGTCCGCGGCAAATGGAGATAAGGTCATTAATCACCCAAACGGTCCAATAAAAGAGTCGTGACGGATTCCCTAGGGAATCCTAATCGACTGCTATTAGGTGTTCGAGAATGCCTAAGGCAAAAATTATAGGATGCCGACGGCAAGAGAACGTCTCATCGAAGGAATGGTAGGTAATGGAATTCACATGGGTAGAGCTCACTAGCAAATTACGGAAATCGCTGAAATTTCAATCATAACACATAAAAATGATTTAGAAAACCGTCACGAACCTTGAGCTTATCCTGCTCGTCACCTCTCGAGAATCCTCTCTCGGCCTCTTTCCTTGCATGAGCGGCGTTCGTTCGGAGAATCTTCAAAAGAGCACGATTTGGAAAAAATTTAGAAATTTCCACGAAAAATCGATACCTTCTCCTCCTGACTGCTGATGTGTTGCCCTTTTTTGTTGTAAAGCACGCCCATACCAGAGTTCTCCAGATTTTTCTCCATTTCATCGGTGTTATTCTTAGCGATTGATTTCGTCGCTATCTGAGACTAATCAAGGAATTAAATCAATGTAGTTCAAGAAAATGGATGATTTAAACAATACATGATTATTTTTCCTCGAATACGAATCGAAATGTTGTTGCCCTTCACCGATCTCGCCAGAAACCATTCTTTCTGCCTTCATAGAAAAAAAAACAAGGTCAGACACGCGACAAAACGTCAGAATTAATACCACTACCTTACGAACGAGGTCAGGGTTAAGGCGATCCGGATGGGGTCGCTTCGCATATGATTTACCATTCTCTTCCTAAAAGAAACTTTCCGGATTAGGTAACTTACTCCCTCAACCTCTAATACATAATTCGCTGGCGGCAAACAGATATTGTCACCTTCAGTTCGGTAACTTTGTATATATGACGTGGATCGCTAGCCGGATTCACGTTCTCACTCTGACTAGCTGATAATTCTTCGATCTGAAATCGGCTGGGTAAACAAACCCCCAAAACCACGAGAAATCGTAACTTTTCGAAAACCCACGCTCTTTGGCCGAGAATTGTCGACACCTCGGAAAGATGGACAGCTCATCAAATTGTCCGCCAGTCTTTGAATAGGTGCAGACTGTTTCGGAACGGCGTCAGAAGTCTGGAAACGACAGAAAATTTTCACTGAACGTCCAAAAAATAAACAAAATTTAATAAAGAGTCGTCCAGTTTTTATGCAAAAAAAATCTACTTCTGCCGCATCATTTCAAAAACAAGAATAAAACGGAGAAAGAAACGACAAAAGAGTCCAACTAGCCTGTTGCTGAAACTTCCTCTTCTGAACGACTTGAGCACGAGGTGTGATCACGCTAGCTTTGAAACTGTCTTTGTTCACTCTGAAAAAAAAACTATTCTTACTAAAATTGGTGAACCACTGAACGCAAAAACCCGCTATAAAATCTATAAAACCAATTTGTCGCATTGGGACATTTGAGAAACATTGGAATTCTCGAAACTGATTTTAGATCGACGACACTCTCTATAACATGCCCCATTCAACGAGGTTCCAAAATGGATTTCCAAATCTCATTTTCATGCTTTTCTTCTTCTTTTTTGGAGGGGGGAACACAAAAGTACAGTTCGGGAGAATAGGTTTGGTAAAGGCACCCTAGAAAACAAACCTTATTCTATCAACCAAGGCACCGATGTAATTGCACTTTGCATCTGAGCTCAACTCGACCCATTTCGATGGAGAGCATGGAGCAGGAATACCCATTGAATTCTCAACCGCCTCCAGCACCGCCTAAACACAAAATTAATATAAAAAACATGAAAAGCAATTAAATATCGGTGTGAATCGATTTGTGATAGAAACCCACTTGCACTCTTTGCTCAGCTGTTTCTAACCCAATAACACGGAAGTAATCCAATACGTCCGGTCTAAATTTCGACACCAACCCAGCCAGGGCTCGACCATCGTTCCAGCTGAATACACGGTTCATTAATTCATAACTATGCACACATCGTATAAAAAACATACCACGAGTTCATATCGAACATCTTTAATCTATACGCGGATAGGACCTGATGGCAAAACTTCCACACTGAGTACTTCTTTAGCGCGGGATTTGTGTGAACAGAATTGTGATTGTTCAAATTCAACGGCTGTCCAATAGGCGCTAAATAGTAGACTGGAAATGGACGGTTGTAAGAAAAATCGATATCGGTGACTTACCTAATCTGGGATTGTCAGAGCTCACAATCTGTACAACATCCTCTGGCTGTAGAGATGACTCTAGCGAAACGTATCGAGTCTTTGGATCAATTGTGTACTGGAGAATGAGAAGAATAGGGGCAAAAACCCACAGTAGAAAAGGCATATAAAATAACCTTGCTGATTGCCTTGTTCATATTGTCTTTCGTCACCTGCGCCAATAAGCGATAGATGCTTTCACGTTCCGCGATTATTTCGAGAGGGCCTTCAAAGAATAGTATTTATAGAGGGAAGATAAAGGTGAAATTCGTGTCAGCAGCGCATATTAGCGCGCTTATAAAGTAAAAAAAACTCCAAAGTACGGCCCAGATAGTGCAATGGTAAGAGGCGCCACTGACACCCGCGCGGTCGAGCGATCGACAACGGCCCTGGCTAACTATGCCTTCTATCCTTCCGGAGTCGAGTAAACTGATACCAGACAAGTCTGGTATAGCGGCTGGCCACCGCAAGTGATTGAGTACGCCAAATACGCATTTACTATGCTTCTACAATTCTGAATTAAAACGAATGCGGCGGCGCGTCCTTAGGGGACTAATCAACGCCGGTACCCTTACCTTTACCTTTTATAGAGTGAAAACTATAAATTCCGACAGAAACCAACCTCTCTTGTTCAGCCCATATTCTCTGATTAACCACGCCGTGTCGAGAACGCCCAAGAAGCCGCGTGCACATCCTGAACCCGTTGGCCAGAAGGGCTGGAAGAAATTCCTTTTTCGTAGACGAACAGAGTGACCAGTATCACATCAAATAGTCAGTTCTCAATTCCCTTGTTCAGAGAAAAAAAACAAAAGAGTAGACTTGGTATCATACTCATACTAATTATACCCAAACAAAGGAATTGTGACAAGTGCTTTTACTTCGCAAACAACAACGCGTAGCTCCAAATATATAATATGAAGGCGAAAAATCAAAAAAGTGATTGATAGAATTCTAACCTCATGCAATGAATCGCCCACGATGCCCATCAGAAGGCACTTGTTCATTCGCTCCACCAGCCGCACCGAACATTTCGACGAATAAAGACTGGTGAAATCAAACATCGCAACGTCCTCGTTACCGCGATGATTTTTCGCAAAATTCAACGCCGGCAGCTTTCCTGAAACGATCCGTGAAAGGACAATTTTTGCTAGTGGATAGAAAAATAAAATCGCAAAGAAAAGTAAAAGAAAAGAGAAGCCGTCGAACAAGAAGGCTAGCGAGCAAGTAGCCGAGGATGATAAGTTTGCAAACAAAAAAAAAACACGTGAAAACCGCATTAAAAAATTGCGCAACTTTTAGTGCAGCAACTTATTATAAATGAACACATCGAAACCTTTATAAAATTTATCAAGCAAAAAGTGTGAATGAAACGAACCATTAGTGGCGAAATCAGCGGCGGACTGTGCGTAGCGGCAAAGAGCTTCCTGATCAACATTCTGACTCGATAGTAATTGGGAAACATCGTCGTTATCCTGCAGATTTTCAACAGCAATTTTAAATCACAAACCGATCGATTATGATCATGTCATTGATGTGAGCGGAAATAGGCCGGATACATTAAAATCGCTCTCGCTGTCATCAATCGGAACGTCATTTGACATTGACGACAAAGGCAGTTCCAAATGACGTTTCGAATGATGACAGCTAAAGTGAAGAAAAAACATAAAACCTTCACAATAGTGGTAAGATAACCTACCTTGAGTATAACACCCATGTCCAGTAAACTCTGCTTCTTGGCACACATAACAAAATAATGCGTATCATCCTGAAATCATTAAATCGTCAATGAAATCGGCACGTTAAAGAACTTCAGAAAATAGCGGCAGGAATCCCACCTTATAGTACACAATATTTTCCAAATCTACGCCAGTCTTCGCGTACATTTCTTTGAAAAATGCCTGATTGAAAATGTAGGCGACACCACTGCAAAGAACGTAAAAAGGTAGAGGGGCATTTGTAGGCGTAAATGCCTTAATAACGAGAACTCATACAATTATAACTACCTTATTTCTGGAACCCTTTCCTCCGCCGGCGTCTTGTTATTAACGAAATTAGCTGTTATTCCGATGGCTAATTTACCACGCATCTCCTCGCGGGGGAATCCTGAAAACAAGACCTCATAGACAGTGATTCACATGAAAAAACTGATGTTTTGTCGTTTATGGTGCCGTAGTTCCAGAAAAACCCGACGTATTGTCATAGATGACTGGTGCCGTGTGAATTCCGTGGAAAAAGACAAAAAAGATGCAAGGAATCAGAATTTCCCTTCTCTGGTGCACCGAATTTCAAATGGATGCAAAGTCGCTGTCGAAAGGATTCCCTATTTTGGCATTGTGCCATACCGATTTCTGACTCCTACGCCGGTATTAACAAATACGATCCATTTTTATTACTATAAACTCTCATTATCAATATGACAACATCACTGAGCTCGTGTTATGTTTACTCAAATATTGTTGCTCACAGATCGCTGTTAGGACCATCCATTGTTGTTTTCAACATCAACATCACCAATGATCTCCACACTACCGTATTCTACTACCGTAGTTTATAGTTTTCTTAGAGCAGCATCGAAAAGTGGGCCCAAATTCGTACGAGCGGTCTCCGAAACCGCAGAGCAGCCAGAACCAGACGGCAGAGTCGATGAGGGGTTGCGTTTAACATAGGAAGTTGACGATAAGCAGAGAAAAGTGCGCGCCGTTCACAGGCTACATCTCGGGGTTTATCGGGGTTTACCAATGATGAATGTAGGCCCTGGACACCCGAGTTACCTTTCCCCAGTTATCTAACCCCGAAAGGGCGTAAGGCTCGGTTAGTCCGGTTAAGGCTCGATTGCACTATTTCCCTTACCACTGCGCTACTCGCGCTCCTAACAAAAAATTAATCAATAATCTACGAAATTTGTCATACCTTCATTATGATGTTTTAACCAGAATGTGATAAAAATATATTTCAAATCATAATTCTTAGATAAAGATCCGAATTTTGACATTATTATCCTGATACTAGAGGTGAGAGAATATCAATGTCACCAGGAAGAAAAAGATTGTCAAGTTAAATCCATTGTTAAGATAAGTTGATGTGGTTTCCTGTTTTTATTTCCTATTTAGCAATGAGACCTCCCCTTCTATACACACACACCGACGATCAACACAGCAATCGCGTTATTCAATCACGATAAGTCAGCGATTTGAGAGCGAACACGATTGAAAGACTCTCGTGACTCGGACCGGTTTTGCAGTTCACAACCTCAATATGCACGCAGAGACTCTTGAAAAAGCCCGAACAGAATCTAACTAAACTCATAACCCGAACGCCATTTCGAAGGATTGCGAGATTTATATTAAAAAACAATAAAAAAACCCCGTCGTACCTGGAACGGTGTTTCTTTTTCCGTCGGCTGCTATCAAAACATCGATGTCGTAGTCGGAGAGGATATGGTCTTTGGGCTCCAAACTTGCTCGAAACCCAGTGACTGGAAACGGAAATCAAACTTAATTTATTAAATAATTCTAGGTGGAGGTGTAAACTTACCAATATTATCAGATTTCTTAGGGAAAATTAACTGAACGAAAGACACAGAGTCATGAATTTGAACGCCAAAACAAAGGGCGACCTTGAGCAGAATGCATTGCAGCTGTCGAATGCCTAGAAAATGAGATATTTTCGAACAAAAAAAAAACATAACATTCAGGTAGCAACGTACTTATGTGTTCGATGCTGCCGGTGCAGAACTTCGGGTAGAAAATCTTCGCCCCCAGCGACTTCAGATCTTGAATGACGAATTCCCACAAGTGTAGAACATTATTGCGACTGAAACGATCGCGTTGCTCCACAAGGACAACACGAGAACCGAGCAGAGCGCACTCGATCGCCGATCGTAATCCGCAAGGCCCTTAATTCGTTGCAAGATGAAGAATTGCGCGGCGAAGGAAAGAAGAACTCTGACTAAAGTCTGACTCACTAACCTGCTCCAATAACTAGGACGTTGAGAAGCTCTCCGGCTTTTTGTCGCTTATACTCCGCGAGTTCCCACTTTTTGTCGAGGAGTTTCCACAGCTTTTGCGCTTTCCAGTCATCTAGCAGGCGGAGTCTGGAATTGTTTCAGGTGAAGAATCTGTACTATTCATTGTCTTCTTATCTACGACATTCTACTATTACACAACCAGTTTCGTGAGGCAAAAGTTCCGGTAGAAAACGACGTACACAACTACTCTTGTTGCCTACTATCTAGTGCACCAAAAAGTTATGCGCGGCACAAAAGATATGATGCCTATGACTACAAGAGCTTGGCACGGCAACCGGCAAAAAGCTGAAAACCAGCTCAAAGGCATCTGAGAACCTCTTCATACCTTGGAGGTTAAATTATACGGCGTATACGCAATAGATGATAAGAGAATGCGCTGACTTGTAAATCATATAGCTACTCAAATAATTGATAATCTTTAGGAGACACTCATCAGCTTTTAAAGTTATGCTAGTGCAGGTCTAAAAGAAGTAGTGGCAACGGAAGCGCCTATTCAAAAGGGGTTGGGAGCTTGGATCAACAGCTACCTCGTAGTTAAGGTTAACCATATATTTGAAAGAAAGTATTAGAAATCATAAATGTAAGGAATTTAAGCGGAGATGATAGCTGAAGAAAAACAACACAACATAAGGTTAACCAGGAATCCCTAGCAAATGATTGCTATCCGAACATCTACCTTCAAACCTGTCCAGTAAATTTATCCAATAAATATGTGATTGAAACATTGAATTAGAAACGGCTAATTATCAGTCACAAAAAGAATAGGTACACGAATTTTTTGAAAGAGATAATATGAAACCTCAGTTTCAGGTCGACCTCTTTATTCTCAAAGTTGAGCTACTTCTAGTACAAAGTTGACTGTAAAACCTTAGGCTTTACACTATTTATTTACCGATCAGTAACAAAAGGAATAGGTAAGCGAATCTCTCAATGAGGTAACATGAAACCTCGAATTTCAGCTCGAGCTATCTCAATTTTGGGCTACTCCTAATAACAGCTGAGCAATAATAAATGCCCAAATTTCGATATAGTACGCCACAAACGAACATAAAAAATGAAAAAATATTATAAGCCTAACCAGAGCAAATCTGCTTCAGATGTTAAAAAAATGCACACATAATGAAAGAAAACCAAAAAAATTCAAATTTATTAGACAAGCAAACCACTTACCTTCTGTAGACATTGATGGCGTCTGAAGAGTCGATATCTAGTACTACGCAAAGTTGATAGAAAGTGTGCTGAATTGAGCGAAAAGTGGACGCTGACACGAAGTAGTCGAACAAAGTGCTGGCTGACATGGCTCTTGAAATGTGTGCGTGTGGTTTATGGTACGCTACAATTTTTGCATCTGAAAAATAAAGAAATTATGGGGAATTAAACAAATAAATGACTAAAATAAATTAACAGCGAAAAGACGGTAAACTTTCGAGCGGAAATAAGAGAAAAACACGACAAACAACACAGCGGTGAGACCGTCAGAGCGATCTACTCCTTGACATCTTATAATTAGGGTAGCCACTTGTCACAAGAGATTTCGCGGGTAAACGCTGCGCAGACCGCTCGCCTAGCAGGACCTCTTGAACCAAAGGTCAAGCGATAAAAACTGGCCGAAACGAGGAATTACGATAAGCAAACGAAAAATTCCGTGAAATAGCACTTAATCGGCGATTTGTCGACGAATTGAAAAGCTGTAATCTCTCTGCAAAGTTTCCCGAAAAACTTTGGTCACACCAGTTTTATATGAAACTCTTCCGAAAGGAACTGGATAACCTGCGCTCGTAGATAAAATGACAATCACTAACAGATTGTATGAAATCAGAAGAACTGTAGAGGGTTTTCGAGTGTACTGATCCCACCGAGACAAATACTATGGGCACCTGGAAGTAAAATAGCCTACGAAAATCATAAAAAAAGGTTTGCAGAGAAAAACTTTATCCGCCCAATAGCAGCGATCTGGAAGAAGAAAACTGCCGCAGGAACCCATACTAACAGCACGGCCAGAAGAGGGCAAAAAGGTTGACCATTTGTAAGTGGTTTCGAATATCATTTTATTTTTGAATTTAAGTTTCGAACTATTTTCGAGTATTATTTTATTTTTAAACTTTTAACACTACATGGTGGAGTACGTTTCTGCTGAAAAATGTCTCAGAACTTTTTTCTGGCTGATCCCACATAGGATCGCAACAACGTGAAAGCAAAGTTGAAAGGTACCTTGGGCAGAATTCGATAAGTGTAACATTTTTAACTAGTTTATAGAATAAACTCGTAGCACTTCAATGTATTGTAGGTCAGCAATCGTAAGAAAATGACCGATTTTGATCCAATTTTGCTCAAATGGGTAACTTCGACGTATCAATCCAAATGTCTGACAATCGTTCTTTTTGCATTTTTACCATAATTTTGATGAATTTGAAGTCAACTTCAACTAGTGCAGTACAAGTACCCTTGGCCAAATCTGCCTTGACATTTTCAGAGGTATTTAGTCAAAAATTTGAATGCAAAAGACGGATCTGCTCCGAGCGATACAGGTTGCGCAACGAGCGGTTGGGTAAAAGTTATCAAAAACAATTGTCTGACCAATGCAGATCGAAAAATACAATAGTATCGGAGTAAAAGCCATCTCTAATAATCGAAGACAGAAAAGTAACGGCACAAAAGAAACAAAAACGCAGAAAGGAAATCGATTTTGAGGCAATCATACTAGATAGGTTACTGATTGTCACCAATATTATCAGGATAAAATCTTTGACCAGAAAATGGATTCGGACGAAACCATTTTCACTAAAACTCAGGTATAAATAAGAAAATGTTTCAGGAACAATTAGAAAATTATCAGTTGAAACAACTCAAAAAAGTTTAAATTACCCGCGGTTAATCGACCGACGACGATTCCGACCGTGTGTTGGGTTGTGTGGTCTGCAGCGCCCAATGACACAATTAACCCCACGACAGGAGCCAGTTACCGTGGCCAGGTGACTTCGCATTGGGTATGGGTTGACCGTGGGGTTTCCTAGGGGGTTTACGACGTTTTCTGGGAATGCTGGCTAGTCGACGGGAACCCACCCACCCACAAGGCACTTAGAGAACACGGCATGGAGGGAATGAATCGTTTCATTTGGCTATAAACGGGGTGAGCCGGGGGTGTGGGTGAGTGATGCCGGGCCGGGTGCTGAGTCGTCGAGTTGATAAGGGGGTGGGGGGGGGGGGAGGTGTAAGGGGTTGGAGTGGCGGCCGGCCGGCAGTCAACAAAGACTATGGACTTGTAGGTGTCGCCGGTGCTCATAAAGACTTATCTCGGGGCGTCTCCTTGCGTCTGCAAAATTTTCCGCTGTTCAATGATGTCTCAGGTGTGCAACCTCGCAATTTACCAATTAGCAGACTTTCGGGGTGGCTTAGAGGTCGAATGCGCTACTTCCACCCTCACGGCCGAGCGATCGATCCTCGCCAGGGGAACCAAGCCTTCCTTCAGATCTCTCACTTCAGGGGTCCGATAAATTGGGACCAGACTTGTCTGGCTTGTCTGGCTTGTCTGGGAAGGTGAAACCACTGACTTGGTATAGTGCCCCCCTGAAGTCACTGCATGGGCCAAATACGCATTCACTATGACTATGCGATTCCGAATGTAAGACGAGTGCGTGGCGCGTCCATAGAGGGCTGACCAACGCCGACCCCTGACTCCCAGCTAGAATGGCTAAACCAGTACTAGACATACTTTCCTTTTGTTTCCATGACCCACGTCGTCCCTTAACATTCATGTTCCTCGGTGGATATCAGTCATACCCAGCTGCTACTCACCCCCAAGAAGAAAGAAAAACGATGAATTTTGTTTTGAATATTAGGAATGTCTCTTTCTTTCTACTCGATCTACTAATCCGCAGAGCTTTGTTTTTGTTTTAATTTCATTTCATTTTTTCTTTCGACTGAGCTTTACCTGCTCTTTGTACCGCTAACCATTTCTAGCACGTCTGTGAAAAAGCGTAAGATAAATAAATAAATGAATTGCCTTGCATTACTCACAGTTAAGCCCATCAGTCGTGAAATAAGTCTACTATATGTTATAGTTAAGAAAAGTCTGAGTTACATAATTCACGTAGCCTAAGGGCAACCCCCATGAGCTGTTCTCCTGACCTCTAGGCTATGACAAAGGCGAGCAGGCCGAAACGTCAGCCGAATAAAACTGTAATATCTTGGCTAGCTCCATCAATCCTAAGTAAGGCATACAGTCACGATGTCAAAGTTAATATGGAGTCGGAAGTGAAAGATAATCAAGATAAGGTTTGGTTACCGAGGTTTGAGGTAATGGTTTGGTTACCGAGGTTTGAGGTAATCCATCCACAACCAAGACCCACGAGAAGGTAGAGCCACCACAGCAGCGGCAGTAGAAGCTGCAGCAGAAAAAGCTCGTAATCGGTTCCTTCAGGGGACATAAACGACCCCGAAGCGATGGCGACGGAGCGATGTGCGGTCGGAGATTGTCGTCGGAGCGAAGGTCGTGGTGATGGTGGCTATGGACCAAAGCGGCGATAGCGCCGCCCCGCCATCACCAGCACCACCCACTTAGGGGCAATCGGAGTTCCGCCGAGAGGCCTCGCCTGACGACGGAGGCGATGGAGGAAGGAAGCGGGAGGAAGGCGGGGGTGGGCGGAAGGGAAGGAGGGAGACGGGTGGGGGAGAGGAAGTACTGGAAGGGTGCAGAGGCATCATGACGATGCTGAAAGAAAATTGGTGGCCGAAGTGCGACGGCGACGTTTCCGCGGGCTAAAAGCCGTCCATCAATGGGCTCCTCCAAAAAAAAAAAAACAGGAGAGAGCGATTTTAGCTCGGCGAAAGGACAGCTGTCCCGTGGCTAAAGTGCTTGAAACTGAGGCGCCTTTGGTATCTGTTACCTTGTGGTTATTCTATTACCTCTACTTTGGGTATACCTTGTGCAAGGGTAAGAGGCGCTACTGACATCCGCACGATCGGGTGATTGTTCCCACCATGGGTTAACCAATCCCTCCAACCCAGAAACAAATGTTTCTGCTCCTACGGGCAGACAGAACTGACCTATAGCACCTTCTGGACCAATTTAAGACAGGTTTCGCTACCACAGTTTCGCCACCACCACAGTGTTGGGTGCTCATGGTGCAGTGGTGAGAGGCGCTGGGTACACCTGTCCGGTCGAGCGATCACTCTCCGCCCAGGCTCATCCTTCCGTCCCTCCATTGTCGGGTAAATAGCTTTTAGACGTGTCTGGGAAGGAGAAGGCAATGATATGAACGGCCTTCACAAGTCACTGCATAGACGAAATACGCATCCACCATGCATTCTGAATGGAAGACGAAGACATGGCGCGTCCCTATCAGACTGATCAAAGTAAAGGAGGACGATGGAGAGAGGAAATGAAGAAGAAAGGAATTCTTGAAGGAAAAACACCTCATCGACGTCGTTACTCCAGGTCATTGGTAGGACTTATCGTTAGGACTCGACTGCCCCGGTTTGTTTGATGTGGAATTAGCTGGGGGCAAGTGCTCTGAAGCGCTGCAGTTTCCTAGCAGTTGGTAAATAATCTTTTGCAAATCAGAAGCTACTGTCTTCCCGTTCTCATTCCACTTCGACCAGTGGCATATGTAAATAAACTTTTAATGTTCTTCTGAAATTTTTCACTAAATCTGAAATCACTGGAATGACTATGTTAGTTGTGCTGAAGCTCCCTGCTGTGGTACTGCATACTTGATGTATTGTCGGTGGATTTTGATCCATTCATATGATCTAAATGATGTGATATCGTTTCCGAAATAATATTTATTAAACCATTATTTCTCATCTGTGATGGGCTGAGCAATATTTGTAATTGATTTATAAAATTTATCAACAAAAGTTTAACAGTGATGAGGTCCTAGCTATTGGTCAAATATCCTATCCTACTATTTAATAAATCCTACTTTACAATAAGCGAAACCCAAGCGATGTTTGTCATATGGGTCCCGCCGCGATTGCCCATTACCATACTCCCAGGGACGCATGTCATCAGTTCAGCTCGCCGTCTTTTGCTAAATGCTATTTGATCATCATTTTACTTCAAATCTTTTCTGTTTTATTTCAAATCTTTATTTCATTCATGTATTTTTGTTTTTAGTGTGTATTTAGCCGCCGTTTGTCGACCAGCAGGCCGCTGAATGGCTGATGTAGTGATATCATGAGTAGTGTGGTTTTTGTGTTGTTTTGTTTGCTCGCATTTTCGTATTGTAGGGCACACATTAAGTACATGGTAAATAAATAAATAAATAAATAAATAAATAAACAAATAAAAAACCTTGTAGATGATCAAATAGCTCTACTGAGTAGGGAGGAGTATGGAGCGGTTGGGAAGCGATAACTTAGTTAGGAAGAGTTCAAAGTTGCCGAAAAAAGGAAACCAGATGCTCGCGGCCTATCTTGGCCAGGAAGTGGGCGTGGCCTGATGGAAAGATGGTCAGAGCATCTACCAGCCGTAGTGGATTTCGCTAGTCCAAGAGCGCCAAGGTGCAGATAATAAAAACCATGGAAAATAAAAAAAATAAAGCATAGTACTGTCTAGAATACAACAAGAGATTATATCTAAAACTACATAAACATTACGAGCTACAGAAGACACTCCAACAAATAACCATAAGGGTAGAGGTGCCGGCGTTGATCAGTCCCCTAAGAATGTGCCACGCATTCGTCTTCCATTTATTTATTTAATTTATTTATCTGAGACGCGGGCTTGGATCCACGTGTAAATGAATAAGAACAACGAATTCCAAGTCAAGCTCAAATGACAGCTATAGAGTGCAGAAAACCATGTTGACAAAAACCAGCAACTGAAATAATTTAAAAGAAGTCCTAGAACAATTAAAAAAACAAAAATAAAATTAAGTGTAGTGGTTACAATATGTGGAGATTGCACTATTTTTCAAAGAATTATATTTTTTTTTCGTGATTTAAATCGTAGAGGCATGGTGAATGCGTATTTTATAACGACTTCCGCGGACCATCCGCAATACCAAGTCAGTGTCTTTACCTTCCAAGACAATCCTGGTAAAAGTTTTCTCAACCCCCCGAAGGTATATGAGGCTTGGTTAGCCCAGGCGGCGATCGATCGCTCGACCGTGCGAGTGTCAGTGGCGGCTTTTAGCAGTGCGCCACCATTGATATTGATCATAACTCAAGGAATCGGGGCTCTTTGAACTCTTTGAGGGGACTTTCAAGTGACGATGTCCTAGACGTCTCAGGGGTCGACTGCAAGAAACTATTGCCCCATTTGACTGATCGAAGGCACTGTCAATTCCAGCCTTTCTCGTTTTTAAAGTCAAAATGCAACATGTGTTTAGTGATCGGCAATCAGTTGATGTCTAGAACATCCCCAGCATTATCTGAAGTTTTTCGCCGGTCACCTTGTCGTCTATTGTCCACTTCACGCGGCTCGTTTTTCAGTGCTTTTGTTCACCCGATTCAATAGAAAATTGAGGTCGCGTCTGGTCGGGTTAACGAAAAACAATGTGTCAAATCGCGCCATGAATTCGGATTCAGTTGGGAATTTGCACTTCGCTAAAGGAAAGCTGGTCACAGCTTTCACCTCTCCGAAGACACCCCGGGCTGCTTAGGAACCGCTCCGAGCTGTTTTTGCCGGGTCGTTGAAAGCCAGATTGCCGGCCAGTTTCCACATTTCCTACAGATATGCATATTCCAAGAAATACCGTGACTGGATGATAAGTCGCTAATGAAACCATAGTGATACGCCATGCTCCGGTTTTCGATAATGAGTTCGACATTCGATTGATGGGTTTGGTTATAGGTGTGAATTCAATAGGCGATAAATCCTCCATCGTTTGAGTAACAAAGAAAAGAAAAAAAGAGAAAAAATCGGAAAACCACGAAATACCAGGAAACTTATGAATAATCGAATTCTAACCAAGCTCCGAGTTAGGGTAAATTGGTACCAGATCTGTCAGGTAAGGTGAAGGCACTGACTCTTACAGCGGGTTTCCCACGCAAGTCATTGTATAAGCCAAATACGCATTCCCATGCCTCTACGATTCTGAATGGTAGACGAGGACATGGCGCGTTCGTCTCGGACTGATTATTACTATTATTTACTCGGTTGATTGGCGCCGATCACCTTGCTTTATTTTACTTTTTATTTTTATTGTTACAGTATTCAGCACTTCTACAGGAAAGAACCCGTAAAATGGGCAAGTCGCGTAGGGAACTACCGACATTCCTAGAATGACATCAACATTATCGAAAGGCCAATAAAGACCACTAAGGAACTGGAACAATAGAAGGCAAGAAGAGCCCTGCAAAAACGGGTTTGAGTCAGTGAAAAGGGAGCGGAAGCGGAAAAGGAACAGGAACTAAGGGCGAATTTCGGAAAACGCCGGATGAACTTCTAGAGGAAAGTTCAAGCGAAAGGAAAGAAGCAAATTATGTCGAACGGTGGACGTACAAAAACGACTCAGACGGGCCGCGATTTAATTTTCTTAGAGACTGGATCGACTGACTAAAATAGCTCTTTTCAAGCGTATTTATTTGAGTTTAGAAAAAAAACATGAAATTTCAGGTTGATTACCGCCTTTTCGCGGGTTACTATTATGTACACGAGAATTATAAATACCATTCTAGAAAAGCGTTCAGAAACTCTAAAGTTTCAATGTCGAGGAGAAGACTTCACTGTCCGCGGCGAATTAACGAGGTCGACCTCATTATACCGCCCTCCTTGATGACTGCCAGTGGCTACGAGTAAATGAATAGGAATAAAAACTTGTGAGGAGAATGTGACTCTCCCAAGTTGACGGTGGGAGTAGCGGGAAAAAAGATGTAATTTCCGAAAAGGCAGTGTAGGAGATGAAGAGAACTTTTAATAGTCGAAGCAGGAGTCTCAGTTTATTTTACCAACGCATTTTGCCAATCTTTGAGTGTTTCCTAAATTGTTACCCTTGTCAATATTTTAGTTGGAAGTGCTAGATGTAGACAAACAGCAGTGACCAGCTGGACGTCCAACGCCAGCATTCGATGAGTCAATCGCTTTGGGAATGCTCAAGAGCCTATAGAAAGTCTTGCCATTACGATACCGTCCGTCAAAATTGGCCAGCCGTCGCTCAGAAAGGTCGTAAATTTCAATTTCAATTTATTCCATGCGCGAAGCATGCAGATTAGTTTAAAAAAGAAATAAATAAAACATGAACACCTTCAAGGTAACACAACAAGAAATTAACAACACAACTTCACTAGATAAAACTGCTACAAGTAATGAGTCTATCGTGGAATGATATTTGGAAGATATTAATAAGATAATAATAATAATAGCAGATAAGATAATGATAGTAATACCAATTGAGAGCGTAGCTGAAGTACAGCAAGTTGAAAGTAATAAAGTTAGAAAGTAATAGTGAAGTTCTTCAACTCGACCTGGAAACGAAGGAAATGCCGATGTGAGCTAAAATTGAATTTTCGTGCTTTTCACAAGCTTCAACTACGTAGTAGGAGAGCGGTGATCGATACCTCCACCGACTATGATCTTTGGACTGGAAAGTTCCTCTTAATACTTCAAATAAACTTTAAAAATAATAATAAGTGAATAAATTATAAAAATAGTAATCAAAATGATAATAAATGAATAAATAAATAAATAACTCGAAGCGCATAAGAACTACCGACAAGATAAAGTGTCCGGCGGTGGTAAACTACAAGAATAATAATTAGTGAATAAACAGTTGACCAGCGTCGGACACTTTACCTTCTCGGTAGTTCTACCGGGAAGGTAAAGTATCCGACGCTGGTAAACTACAGAAGTAATAATTAATGAGTAAACTTCACAAATAATAATAATAAAATAGTTGATTGACTTATATGTTTGGAGATGCTAGGTTATTCGCAAAACACTGACATCGGACCGGAATTGAACACGCGTCTTTTTGTTTCCGGCAGACTGCACTAACCACTGTGCTACCGATGTACTAGTGTACCGATGTACTGTAATAGTAATAATAAATGAATAAAGAACTCGAAGCGTATAAGAACTACCGGGAACCATTTCTATCGAAGCCGACCGTTAACTAGAAGAGAACTTGAAATCCAGAAGAGTTTTTGACCACTGTGAGACAGGAAAGTAAGTACTGACTAGGTATGCCTGGTTGATGTCGGTGCCGTCGCTGAACAAGCTGTCAGTGCAGACGTCCGGTGAAGGACGTTCAACAACGCCAGCCGTCATTAACCTTTAACAGCGCTTTCTGAACGACGCCAAAACAACACGGCACGTCTTTGTCGTTACCGAGTGCAGCACTTTTCGGCTGTTGAAGACTCGTTTTTTGGCCATCGCTGATTCACTGTCACGAGGTTTATCATCTGTGAGTAAACCACTGGGAATTAGGCTAGGGACTTAGAACGGTCTTCCTCCAAAGAGCTCTCCAGTTCATCGAACATTGTTGGTTGCATTAACTGCTTCCTATGCAGAATAGGGCCTAAGTATAGAAGCATGACAACAATCAAACGTGCATTTTTTATGTACATTACGATTATTGTATTATTATTACATTATTATCATAAAATTATATTATTATGCACATTATTTTTGTGTACATTATTATATACATTAACTACCTTTTTGCTACCTTTTAAGGTACTAACAAGCAAGAAGTGCACTATGCATTAGAGAAATCTGAAGTCAAATGCCCTCCAGGTATTCTTGAAACGACCGTTTATGTATGAGCAATTTCAAGCGCTATTTTCTCTGTGATTGAACGGCTATTTCGGAAATTAAATATGCGTTAGAACGAGAAAATCTTACCCTATCAAATTTCCAAACTTGATGCAATTTCATTCACTCGTTACTAATACATGGCATTTTATATGAAAGATCGTCCCAAGATTTTTTTATTTTTTTCTTTTTCTTTTATTTCTTGTTTGTTTTTCTTTTTCCGAAAATTTTTGCATTTTTTGCATGGGTTTTTCTACACGTGTGGAAACATACGTGTCTACAATAAATAACTAAACAGAATATCACGACTAAACAAGCAGAAGCTCAGTAGTTTTTAAGATACATTCGTTTAAAAATGCATATGAAAATGAGTTTAAAATTTGGAAAAAAAATCTATAATTTCCATCAAGGACACATATTAATGTATTTCCAATAAGATTCATTAAATGTGTTGACTGGAATAAAATTCCTTTTGGTTTCAGCGATTTGCACCCAAAAATGCAAAGTGACATGTCGTGTCGCGAACTACTGTATATAGTATGTGAACAGAATAACGACAAACTTCAAAAAAGAAAAAGTAATGAAAAAAGTCCAGCCGGGAGGTAGAAGAATGACCAATGTTGTAGAATAGTGAGCCAATGTTTACATGCTATCAAAAGCAGATTCACAAGTCACACTTAGTCAATTTAACTACGTTACTGCACAAACAGATGGATAGAACTGTCTGACTCACCCCACTATACGTACAAAGCACATACTATGTACATATAGCTAGGTTGGAGACCAGATTTTTCGACAAATTTTTCAAGCTTTTCAGAAAAAATTGGCACGTTTCCCAAGCAACGATCGAGAGGAATGAGTTATGACTAACGTCTGGGAAAAGGGCCTATATCAGGGAGGGTACGAGCTTCGACCCTTAAGGGGTACCAAGATGGGCTCTGAACTCAACTAAGAGTTTTTTCACCTATTTCTAATTTTTTCCGACCATATTTACTCCCTTCGTCCTTGCTGAAGGTTTTGTTCTTCTGACGTAACAATATCAACTACCGTAGCCTGCAAAGGCGAAAATACGATACTAAACCAGTTTTCCTATCTGAAAGATGAGCGTTCTGTCGTTTTTTTCTACCATGAATCACTTAAAGTAAGCCATTGGTGGGGTAAGCGAAAACCGGACGACACAGAGGGTATAGACGAACGACGAATTTGAGCCGCTCTCATGCATAACTCCTCTTTTAGGCCTTCGTTGGCCTGTTCCCACTGAGTCGCCGTAATCCGATTGCGACGGTGCACGATTTCCTGATTTTATGATTTCAGATTTTACAGTGGAAGTGACGATTAACATGGAACTAAAACGGAATCATAAATTATAGACTGGCTTGGGTAGAGTCTGTGGAATTCTACAGGAGGAAAACTCTTCAACATTTAAAGAGAAGCATGTCATTATTCAAAAAACCTATTTATGAAACTCGTTGTCATAGAATGGTCTAGATCGGACAGTTTGGTGCAATTATGACCAAGGAGTGTAGCTTCGGTTGGAAAAAAAATAGTAGATTTTCTAAAGTTAAATACTGAGCCGGTCATGAATTGCAAAATTTTTTCACTCTCTGTGCTGAATTCCCTAGTTGGAATTGTAGTTTTCGCCTTAGATTCAGGGATACGCGAATAAGTAGGCTGACTGAATAAATCGCAAAACGAACAAAACCCAAATAAAATAGAAAACACAATAAGATAGTGGTCGAGGGATCGATCCCCCAGGGGTAAATCGGGTCTCTTTAGCTGTGGGTAGTGGAATTTGGTGCACAAGGATAAAGACGGGTGGCGACAAAAACGGCAAACGACAAGAAAAGTGTAATATACTGCCAGAATAATAGAATAATAGTGAAAGGGTAAGGTAAAGGGTTCGACGTTGGTCAGACACCTGAGGACGCTCCATGCATTCGCCTTTTCTCCAGAGTCGTAGAGGCATGGTGAAGGTATATTTGGCCCATACCATGCATTCATGACTTCCGAGAATCATCTACTATACCTATTCAGTGGCCTTATCTACTATACCTATTCAGTTACCAGACAAGTCTGGTACCAATTTACCCTACCACGAAGGTATGGAAGACATGGTTAGCGCGGGCTTGGATGGATTGTTCGACCGTGCGGGCGTCAGTAGCCCTCTTACACTGCAGCTTAAACTTGCCATAACAAAAATGAGAGGATAAAAAGTGAATAAAAATAGATGAAAAATTAAAAAATAAAATGGATAAAAGGACGCAAAAGGGGCATTAAACCATACCTGGACAAGCGGTGCCCAGGGCCCAAATTCATTAACGAACGAGCGGTCTCCGAAACCGCGGCGCAGCCAGAACCAGACGGCAGAGTCAATGAGAGATTGCGTTTAACATTGGAAATTTAGGATAAGCACAGAAAGGTGTGTGCCGTTTGGGCTATATCTCGGGGTTTATCCGGGGTTTACCAATGATGAATGTGGGCCCAGGTGTGCTGATCAATGTAACAGAGGCATTAGGGCACGTCTGGTGCGTTTGTATTCGTTGTCGAAAGTGTGTTCTGCAGGTTTTCACGGCAGTGATTGCGTGATAAGATAAGCAGAAGTGTTCTGAACTTATAGAACAGTCACATGTCCAGAAGTTGGCATGATTCCCTGGCCGTAAAGTGCTATCTAGAACATTCTAGGTCATCAATGGACGGCAGGACTTTCGGAGTGATTTATCAGGGAGAAAAGAACACAAGCGACATTTCACAGAGGCGGCACTAGTTCCCAGTCATAATTAATGGTACTAATTACCTGAGCTAATTGCCAATTATGAAAATTGTGGTAGCTTCGCCGAGGCATTGGCAATTATTAGTAGATCTCCTTGGTATAGTAAGGATGAATGAACTGATCGTAAGAAAGGCCTGAAAAAAAGTGTCAGAATGGTTATCATTATTCCTCTCGCAGTGATGATCGATAGCAATCAGAATTAAATCTCTGAAGAATAGACGACTTAATCCTTCACTTCATAAAACTGAAGGGTTGAAAAAAGGAGACCGTAGCTCACATCAATGACAATGGTTAAGATGGTTAAGAGAGAGAAAGAAAGAAAGAACGCCAAAATCAGAAAAAAAAAGAATAAAAAGAGTAGCACGAATCCAAGGAGATTGGGAAGTGCCCTATTGGCATATCGATAAAGTTGCCTCGATCTTGATCTCAGAATTTCTTTGCTCTATAAGGCCAGGTAAAATTTCGGAGACCGCTCGTCCGTTCATGAATCCGGGCCAAGGAGATCTTTAGGTTTCGGGTGCACCTTCTTAGGTTCTCCTTTCCTCAGAGTAGAGGCCCAGATTCATGAACGGACAAGCGGTCTCCGAAACCGCGGCGCAGCAAGAACCAGACGGCAGAGTCGGTGAGAGATTACGTTTAACATAGGAAGTTTGGGATAAGTATACAAAGGTGGGAGCCGTCCGGATTATATCTCGGAGTTTATCGGGGTTTACCTATGATGAATCAGGGCCCAGATTCACTCACCGGCATCGATCAGTGAACGGTTACCTTACCAAACCGGTTCCTTACCACAGTATCTGATCGATGTAGATCATAGTAAGCCGGTAAGTTAGCACTGGTCCCAGTCAGCTACGTCTGTCTTCTACATAAGTATACCCATCCGCTCTGCTAAGGAACACTGTCTTCTTGGAATAAGGGCGGCTTCAATCTACCGTGCCGTGATGGTGGGTAGGTAACGGGTTACCGCGGTTACTTTCGGGATTACTGACCGGGGTTTATCAGCAGCATCGGACATTCTTCGTGGTTCTTACCAGAGCCTCAATCTCTAAGGGTTTTCTTGGTAGCTTCTTCTTTTGCGTTAGTTCTGGACGACCTGACACTATGGTTTCATACCCTACCCTTCCGTATCCGCCCGCATACCCAGGCACAGCTCCTTTTGGGTAAGGGTATGCCTATCATGGATATTTTTCATCAGGGAACAGAAGACTGTATGATAAACGTGGCAAATAAGTTACTCACAGCATGGTAAAGGAGATAAGCAATTAGGTAAACAATGACTCAGACGTCGTGAAATAGTCGCGTTTTCAACACCTAGAAGCCCGCAACGGAACCCGGAAAGCAATTTTAGCCGCCTATTGGTTTAACCATGGGCAGGTTAGTGGACTGACGACTGGCGTCCAACATTTGCTCACAATCCTATTAGCTGAGCATTCGCGGCGAACTATGCCGGGTATAATCCTGGCCGGCCACACACACCCTTCCTATTGATCGAGAGTCCTTTTGAGAATCCGTTCCTGGAGGAACAAAAACATCGAAACATACTTTCGAAACTGAAAAGTGGTGAGAAAGAGGACAAAAAGGAAAGGAATGAGAAAGAAGTGCTAAAGTTGCGAAATTTTCGCCGTTTATTTATTTATTTATTTATTTATTTAAGACGGGATCCGGGACTCACGTGCAATTGCAAAAGAACAACAAATTCCAAGTCAAGCATATGTCGGCTATATAGTGCAGATAGCGATTTTGACAAAACCTGCAGCAAAAAAAAATCTTTAAAAAATGTCCTATAGATGTTTTTGAGAAAAACAGAACGATTTGCATTGAAAACGCCAGCAAGACATTCTATGTAAGATAAGAAACAGAAACAAAGTTGAATCCTAGGAAACCGCCCTGTACCGGTAGTAATCGCGACGCGACGCGATCTGCTAATTTATTTAATTCTTCAGCTGGCATCAACAGGGGCCTCCAAGTAAAGGGCGTACGAATTACGGGAATAATTCTCCCTTTAGGAAGAAGGTAAAAAAGAGTTCTTAGAATACCGCTGCCCCGAAAAATCACCGAGCTCCAAACTCATGAAAAAGAATCAAAACAGAAATAAAAGGAGAGTAAGAGAAAGTATTGAAGTCCCCATCTAGGCGACTAACAAGGAGGATCAATGGAACCCAAAAAGGATTCGTTGGGCCAATTAACCGCCTGAGTAAGTGCGACAATGGACGAACGTAAATCTAATTTTGCTCTATCCTCACCCGCCATTATACGATGGAAATTCTCAGACATTCGAAGAATTGTGTAGAGATAGGAATAACATTTGAAAAAATGACGTATGTGCACTAACAGAACTAAGACGAAAACAGAAAGAAAGAAAAATTTAGGCAAAGTCGCAGGAATTCTGAAAAAATAAAGCAACAGGAAGTCAAAACTATAGCGAATTTGGAAATAATTAGCGAAAGGAGGAGGAAACAGCACTGTCATACTCCTTAAAAAAGATGAAAAATGCATCAATAAATATAAAAACAATTAAAATACATGTAAAAGGTTTCGTCCCTGCTTATGCTTAGTTGAGTAAAGGAATCAGAAAAAACCCTAAATTGATCCCTTTTCAAAGGCTCTAGCAGCCTCTCTGCTGATAACGCCAGCGATGTGTGAGCATTACGGATAAGGCTAAAAATCAAACAGAAGAATAAGGAGGGTTTCAAAAAGGCTCAGAAAAATTTGAACTAAAGAAAAAAAAATAATACGGAATGGCGACGAATTCCCTCTGTGAAACCTCTGGACGCGTGAACTGAGTGAAGGACACGGATCGTGTGAACAACTTTCCATATGAAAACCGTCGTGGTGCGCTGAGCAAAGAAAGTCGTCCACTAGAAGGCAAACACACACACACATTTGCCACTAAGGAACCGGTGTGAAGATGGTCGTTACCCAACCCAGCGGCTGATCGACGTAAAAGGAATTTGTGATGATTCGTCAACGTAATCAAACTTTACACTACCCCTATGAGAGCCATGAGTTCATGTCAAAGAAGCGATTCCTTTACTGTCACAGAAGGATTCCTTTACTCGTTGTATATTCACACCTGGTGTCGTCACCTCCATTAAGGTTTTCATTTCATTTTCTGGGTTGTGCGCGTGCTTTGGTGCATTTTGAATGAAAATTAAAGATAGACATGAAAAAATTAAAGAATGAAAACTTCATAAGACCGATCCTTCCGGCTATTGGTTTAATTACCCAAGTTTGAGTATATTCCCACTATTCCTGCCGTCTTGTTGGTCAGTCATATTATTTATTGGACTGCTTCTTATATAGTGGATTTTATTCAATGGTCAGGTTAGTCCGTTTTATTCAACTTACATTTTGAACTTCTTCGCGCCCTCTCTCCTAAACTGGAGAGCCTGAACTGAACTACTGAAGAGTCCCGGACAGGTCCATTTAGTGGGGTTATGGTGCACACCTCCACGATTCAAAGTGGTAGACGAATACATTCTCGGGGTATTTATCATTTTATCTTTATCACTAACGAAGTCCATCAATTCTTAAAAATAAAGTAGATTGCCGTTTCTCCAACTAAAGCCCTCGGTATCAATGCCCACCCTTTCATCGTCTCCTTCTCAAAGAGGTTCCCTTTCTCCGGAACAGATGGCTGGCGGATTGCTTCAGGCAGTTTTCCAACGCAAAGAAATGGCACGCCCTTCGGTTTCCACTGGTGTTTCTAATTGCATAAGGCGTCCATGCGGAACGCTTTCAAGGCTTAGAGGCAACCGGTCCACGAAATGGACGGCGGAGTTTAGCGGTGCGACGGGGCACCCCCGGGTCCTTTGGAACATGAGACTTCGAAAATTTCATCCTTTTCTATGGAACGCATATGTCGGAGTAAGAAGAGATCTACAGGGAACCGTTCATCCGAGACTATTTCACAAAACTCCCTCGGAGTCTAAGGCACTATCTGACGAGCAGTCAACAATCCCACTTCTCAGACTTCTGATCGAGCTACGCGGCTTCGGATACCCTAAGCCTGACAGACCCGGCTCTTACCAACAACTTACCATTATTTTCTAGAAACACAGAGGTATCTGATAACGGTAGAGCAGGTGGGACTCGACTATAGGTGAAGATTGTGCGCTCCGATGACAAGTTCGCGCCCGGCTGCGAAGGGAGCTGCCAGATTTTTCAAGGGCACTACCTGCTGTGTTTTGCGTTTATTTTCTTATGATTTCTGTTTGCATTTAATCTTTTGTTGTACCTATATAAAATGCTTGGCAGATTCGTTTAACTTACCCAACGTCGCTAAAGCTGCTAGGTTGGGAGAATCATCGAGTTCCTTGATCATGTTCTTCATTATTCTGCTGTCTTGGTTGTTCACGATTAGTTTATTTTTTGATTTGTGTATATTATTGTTGTTGCCTTTACTTATATATAGTATTTTGTTAAATTGTTGATTATTCATTAATGAAATCGATGCTCTGTTCAGGAGAGAGGAATTGTTGAGCTCAGCTGAGTACATGATCCCTTCAAGTGTAGATGTACGTGGGTTTCGTTGTTTTTTCTTTTTTTTCATTCGAACTAGATATATTTTTCTGTTCAGATTTTTTTTAAAATTCTGTACGATTGTCCAGTTCTTTGTTGAGCGATATTTAACGTAGTTAAAAATGGTGTAAGTACAGTTCCCTGAATGAGAACTTGGATCTTCGGTTCTTAGAGAAATAAATCAACATGTGATAGCTGCATTTTTTAAAATAACAGTAGTAACCTTATGCTCTAGTTGTTTTTCCTTTGTGATCGTATTTATTAATATTGATGTTATCAGCTCTTCACCTGCAGTTTCATCCATTATGTATAAAACTTAGTAAAATTCAGGATTCAAAACCGCCACTCCTTCTTTCGGAAGAATCTTCCGAGCACGACTCTACCGAGCTGACCCAATGCGAGCAAGAAGAGGAGGGTCCGGTTCCGGAATCCAGGAAGACAGTGATGGTTCGTTTGCCTCTTTGAGCAGATAATTTTTCATTTATCGGACTAACAATTTTGTTTTCATTGTGTAATTGGACCATTTTTCCTCAAGGTGATGCCTGAGGATATTGAAGCGGCAGGTCTGAGCATGCAGAATCTCAGTGAACTTACCGAATCACAATTCAACGCTTTGGTTCTCATCGCCGAGCGGAGACAGCGAGCCTCTGAGTCTGTGGTGGCTTCGGAGTTACCGCAACGAGAGCAGTACGGTGGGTTAGGTTTACTGTAGTTCTTCCCTTTCGGCCTTTTACCATCCTTATCCGTTCAACGTAGCTCCACTGGAGTAACTGCGATTCATCAATGCGTGCCAGGGTATATTAGTGGCTGCTTTCGAGGTATAAGAAGGTTAAAAAGTATCAGATACTTTTATACCTTCTTAAACCTCAAAAGGATCCTGGAAAGGCATCAGATTACCCGTCAGCGACGATCTATCATGTTGCCCCACAAGCCGTTGACTTGCCAAGGTATCGGATGCCACGGTTTTTGTGCATCAGGAATACCTGAAAGCTCGCATGAAAAGGGTTCATTAACCTGGGCATGTCGGAACCCCCTTCGATTAGGAATCTGGTCGCTAATCTTTATATGCTCAATGATTCAGTGATTCTAGTCAGCTTTAGAAATCTTTCAGATGATCAAATAGCAGGAACATCATCGGCTTTTGTTTTTTTTGTTTTCTACAGCTTTTTCATAGTAGAAATCTTTCAGATGATCAAATAGCAGGAACATCATCGGCCGAAGAGTCAATCACTATGGTGATCACAGACGATGGCAGTCTGAAGCTTACAGACGCTAGTGGACAGACATTTTCAGTAGGTTCTTGTACATTGAGCTTTTGTTTAAACTTGTTAGATTTTAGTTTTAGAATCGATTTTACTGTTTCTCATTCTCAAAAGTCCCTCGATAAATCCTTTTTTCTTTGGCGTGCTTCACTCTCGTCTGTCTATCTTTTATCCGTTCGGTGCGTCTTCTTTGTAAGAGATCAATCAGATTCTGTGTGAGGTTCTCGAGATCGAAAATGATCCATTAATCATCGGACAGATTCCACTTCACTGTATTTTTAGTTTGACGGTGATCAGCTGGCCGCGTTACGTATCGACGTAAACAATTTAACTGATGAAAGTATTCAGCAAATTGTGCAGCTAGCAATGCCTGCTATAAATATGTAAGTCTAAGCCCTTCCCTATAATAGCTGTCGAGTCTAAATTGATATTATCAAAAAATGATTTCCATTTTTTGGATAAACTTCTAAATTCCATTTCATTCAAATTCCTTGTTTTTTTTTTGGAGTTTTGTTTGAATTCTATTGTTTTTTGGAGTAGTCCTAGGTATCCTTGTTATTCAGAAGTAGCAAGAATTTGGAGTTGGAGAAGAGTGACTTGGACCGATGCCAGCGTCCTCATGCTATGGTAAGTCTTGTCTTTTTGTCTTTTTGTTAGAGATGAGTTAATATTTATCATTCTTTAATATTAGGTTGGTGCAAAAGTTCTCGGAAATTTGGATTACAAAACAGTTTATTTTATAGTATCTGAACAATAGCAAGGGGTCATTTGAAGTAGGCACCTTTAATATCAATGCTCTTCTCTTCTTTATAACATTTTTTTGACTGGAGCCGAAAATGGAGGGGAAATCCTTTCCAAATTCAAGAAGTCGCAAATGTCTGAGAACTTTTGCACCAACCTAATATCTCTCCTTTACCTTTAAGAAGGCTGTGAGTGCAGGTCCTGTCATTGGGGGAGTTATTTACCCTCGTAGGAATCTGTTCTAAACGCTTCCATGTGATAGATTAGTTAAGAAACTGGTCGGAATTCAGGAAAGCTGAACTGATTTTCAAAGAAATTTGCAATAATGGTAGCATTTTAGGCTTCAAATGAGGAATCTCGAGCGGCGTGCTTCAAAAATGGTGAGTTTATCGCAGTGTCAATGTCCATTTATGATCAATTCTCGGTTTCTTTGGTCTTTTCTGCTTGTGATTCCTTCATATTATGGTTACCCAACTATCTTTGGTTGCCGAATGTTGATTTTGTGTGAATTTTTGACATTGCAAAAGCCTGAGGGATTCATATGTCTTTTTTGATCATGCTGTGATGTATATTGTTAAATGTTGGCTTTTGAAGACGTCCAACCTCACATTGTTAACAACCAGATACCGGGAAGACTTTCTAATCAAGGCCAGATGCGCAACGCATCGATCAGATACGTCAAGAATGGAAAGTGCAAGGTATTTTCTGTTTCGTCTTTACTTTTATTGTTTTTAGTAGCTTTCAGCCATGTCGTGAAATACAGAAAATGTTTACTATTCTGCTATTTCCCGCTTTTTTTGTTTAGCGGTTTATAGACGAGAACTAGTTGAATGACTATTTACTTCTTTTTTTATATGTCAGATCCTATTCTTCAAGGATCCTTCGCCCTTCAAAGCTTCTAAGAATATTTGATCATCCAAACTCGATATTCTCGTTGTAGGTACAGTATGAAGATGGTCGTTTTGAATGGATCGGTGAAGACAGTGTGGACTTATGTAACGTGAAGTCATCGACCCCGCATCACTCTGATCATTC
This sequence comes from Nippostrongylus brasiliensis, assembly GCA_030553155.1. NCBI lineage: Eukaryota > Metazoa > Nematoda > Chromadorea > Rhabditida > Heligmosomidae > Nippostrongylus > Nippostrongylus brasiliensis. The sequence continues at coordinate 4,552,687 of CP130733.1, forward strand.
GGGGTAAGGTTTGAATGAGCTATTCGATTTTTATGTTGAGATTATTGAATCGAGGGGGCGCGTGGTTGGTGGCAAGAGGCACTACTAACACCACCACGATCGAGCGATCGATCCCCTCCCGGGATAACTAAGCTTTCCATCCCTCCGGGGTCGGTAAATTGGTACCAACCTTGGCTGGGAAGGCAAAAGACAGTGACTTGGTGTAGCAGCTGGCCCCGCAAGTCGTTGTAAAATACGCATCACTATGCTTCTACGATTTAAATTACGAATTTATGAAAAAGAGTGTAATTTCCGCACATTGTAACCGCTACCCTGGGATTTTGATTTTATTTTTTTTAACTGTTCTAGGACTTCTTTTAGTTTTTTGTATAGGCCAATGACGCATTCTCTATGCCTCTACGATTCTGAATTGAACTCAAATGCAGCGTCACGCCCTTAGGGGAATGATTAACGCCGATAGCTTTACCATTTACCTCGTATTGATTCGAATTTTAGCTACCACGCCGGTGGCATATCCCAAGAGTCGGAGCCGGCCACCATCGTTGTCGATGCTCCACATCTGAAACGGCCATCGTCGACTGAAGCAGCAGCGCTCTGTGCGGGGGCGAACTCTCCGAAACGACGAGCGGTGGTGCCGAATCCGAACTTTTGCTGTCCTGTCTGTGATCGAAAGGTAGGCAAGTGTAGTAGATTGGAATACTTGTAAAAGTCATTTTTGATACAATATTTTTACATTTATTATATCACATCCAATTCATGGGTGATAAATCCTCCGCAGTTGCGTTGGGCATCGCCTGTCATCCATGTCAGTAGAACAACTCGGCTCATTCAGTCTTATTAGGTTTCGTACATTTTCATTTTTCTTCTCCAGCGAAACCATCAAGCGACTAGATCCGATGGTTCCACATCCGATAAGAAAAAACAGATATTTGCAGGTTTATCAGAAGGAACCGTCGTACATTGTGATACGACTACCAGCTTGTGATGACTGCACAAAAGAGCGGATGATCGTGCTCGACGAACGAGCCAAGCGTCCGCCCCTAGCGTTCTGCCAAAAATGAAAAATATTTGTGTATATATTTTTTTTCAAAATTTACTGTCAGTTCCATGTCTTCAAAAAAAAAGGCATTTTTCTGTGCCAATCCTGCTTGTTAGTCTTTCTGTCGTCGTGTAGAATGTTTTATGGGCGTAATTGTATACATTGTGTTCGATAAAATAAAATTGTGTAAAAATAGAATTATCGGTGTCGATACCTAGCAGACTTGCAACATCTTTCATTTTTCTAAGGGTGGGTTTCTTCTTCCACGTTTTTCAGTGTTCATCGGGTAAATTGGTACCAGACCTATCTGGGAAGATAAGGTCCTGACTTCTCGCTATGGTACGGACGAGTTATTTTTTATACTACCGTTTCTTGGCCGTTTGTATGGTCCGCATGGAGAGTACCAGCGTGCGTATTTAGTTTAAAGAGGTGCCACCATGCACCCGCGAGGAATGACTCCGTCAATTGTGCTGGACTTCCCTGCTGTGGAACTCCATACCTGCTGTATGTCCTTTGGCCATGTTGATCCATTCACTAGTTTATTATGATATAATATGATTTCGAGATAGTTTTAATGCACCAGTTCTTAATTGGTGTGATTGATTTGTGAGGTTGAACAGTGGATGACATCTGCTGCCATGGCCATTCGGCTTATATCATGAACAGTATTATTTTTTCTCCCTTTGTATTTACTTCTCGTTCCTAGTTCTGTTTATTCTGATCTCTAACTTTCATCTTGTACTGTTTCTAAAGTTGTACCGTTTCTCTTCGACATGGTATGGCGCACTTAACGTGCATGAGGAGTAAAGAAATAAACAACGTCGACACCCTTACCCTTTACCTTTAGGTTTCGAACAAATCCGGTAACATGGTTGGGTAGCTTAGGCTATCGACCTCGTTCTCGATCCATGAGCCTCTGCCGTGAGCTCCGAGGTGTTTTCTCGATCGGATCAGACGTGCATGCCAAACACCCAGCTCGGCGTCATGTGTTCCGCTGGCCCGCCTTACCAATCCCCCACGTCGAGAGGCCGAGAGCTCGATACTTTACTTCGTCTCCTCAGTCGCCTTTCATTCTTCTCATCGCCACTGTGAAGGTAAAATTAAAATTTTAATCATTCTACGGACTTTTTCGACTTTTTATAAATTACACAAACCTTTTCGCCAGTTCTATAGTTTGTGGTCAGGCTGATCAGCAGAAAAATTTGAAATTCCAAATGGCACAAATATTAGGCAGGTGGTTTGGCGAATTCTAATAATCAAAACTAGAAAAAACTTGAAATTTCGTGGTTGGAGCGTTGAAATTTCATCAAAGAATAGTATAGTATTAGTGCCTAAATCCATCCGATGTAGTTGGAAGAAAGGGGGGAAACTTCCACGACGGAGTAATTTATTATGGAAGATTTTTGAGCGGAGACTCTAAAAAGCTCGGCAACTCAGCTCTTTGGAGCTCTTTAGAGCTTACTTATGAAAATCGACCTGTAGATCTTTTCTTGCCAGGGAATCCCTTGTGCTCCATCCTAAAGGTAGGTGAAGCTCTGTGACCCCTACATTTGTGGTCTCTGAGATCCACAGCTTGAAGACATCCCAATTTCAACCCAGCAACCGTCACCGCCAAGTTGAGAGTTTTTTTTATTATTAAAAATAGGATTAGAATTTTTATTATTAGAATAGAATGGAAAAATTACAATTTAAAAACTTTTAAGATGGATTATCGGCGATAGAGAGAAAGAGGGTTCCATCGTCAAGCAACAAAAAAAGTTGGGAGGATTACCGAATGAAACCTGCTGGCATGACGCTGTGTAATGAGCAGTACAACTAGGCACTATTACACTGTGCTAACTCTATGCAAATAAGTGGAGGCAGTAGTTGGAAACATTCCAGTGGGTCCCGTCCAGAAGTGTGTTCTTCGAATTGATTGAAAATTCTTAAAAAATTAACATGTCGGACTTCCGTCACCGGCCGGAGCAGTAATGATCTAGAGGTGGTCCATATTTGGTTCACAGTGCTGTACAGCGAACGTGACCTTTTCTGAAAAAAGACTGTTTTGAAAAATCGATAGAATTATTTTAGAAACAAAGGACGAATTCGAGCTATGGCGATGAATCCCAAGTGAGTTATGTTGCTCGAAAGAAGAGGTGCCGAGCTCTTGAGGTTGAGTTTATACGGGAAGTAGAAAGAGCTCTAAAGAGTAGGTGAGGTGAATTGGCTCAGAAAAGCTCAAAAATGAGTGATATGGGCTGAAAAACACAAAAATTATTATACAAAATAAAAAATTAAAAGTCACCTCGTATTCCGTAGATGATAAACCGGCGCCCACTTTTGTCTACTTATCCCGAACTTCCTATGTTAAGCGCAATCTCTCATCGACTCTACCGTCTGGTTCTGGCTGCGCGGCGGTTTCGGAAACCGCTCGTCCATTCATGAATTTGGGCCCTGGTTTATGAGGCCGCCTCGACCCTTTCTGGGTAATTACTATACCTCTAGTGCAGGTGAAAACCTCTGAGTTGGCTTCAAAATGATTAGTAAGTGGTGTAAAGAAATCGAAACAAATTCTAAAAATCGCTCCTTCGGTCTAGTTTAGCCGGTTCTTGGTTGACCTACAGGATTTTGGAACCACCTTGACATTTCTAAATAACTTCCATAGCTCCATAAGCCTCAATGAAGTTCCATAGACCCTCATAGGTAAACGGAAGCTGATCGTGGGTAAATAAGTCAACGATCGATGATTGATTGGAAATGGGCGCCCCCGTGAGTCCACTGGGTTCAGCCAGATGTGCACTTTTTCGCAGTACAGAGCCAGCTGATGGGCCCTGAGCGAATCTTCGAGATTACCCGGGACTTTCTGACATCCAGTCAGATTTGAAAAAGAGAGTGAGGCGTAGGTAAAAAATATTTATTTTTTATTTTTATTTATTTGCTCTATCCGACAATCAAGACCGAGAGGAAGGAGCAAAATTCTTGGCGTATGGTCGGGCGTAGGAAACTAAAACAAAGAAATGGCTAAAAAACAAGGCTAAACAACAAAAACCAACAAAAAACATTAATATGTTGCTGTGCCAATCGAGGTTAATAGGTGGACCAAAATTTATTATTAATTTATTGATAAATTTCGGTCCACCCATTAACCTCGTTCGGCACAGCAGCATACGAAAATTATAACGTCATGCCGAAATTTGAAGAAGAAGAGAGAACTTGGAAAAAATGTTCAATTATTTGTCAATCAATTTTTAGGCCCATTTGAGTTAAAAATTGAGGTGGACACCATGACTTTAGTTTTTTGACTCGGTGCTGAAACTATATTCATGAGCGTTGGGTTCTTCTTGAGAAAGGATCAGGTGGTTCGTTTTTTTAGTTTTCTTTTTGAGTGGCGTGCGGGAGGATTCTATTTCAGCAACTCGCCAGCCATGTGTCGTTGTAGACCCGGATAAGAGGTGAGGGTAGGAGGGCATGAGAGCGAAGGCGGAACACCTGCCAGTGAGCGGCTGACTGAAGAATGCATGTCCGACGTAGCCCTTACAATCAGTCATTTTGATGGCAAGCCGAACACCGTACGATCTGGTCTTCTACGCGTCCTATCGGCCGACTCAAATGAAATGGAAATTTTGGAAATTTCGGCGTTACTCCACTTAATCAGTCAAAATCTGATTGAAATTGAGAGATTTGGGAGATTGAAATCGAAGAATTGGAGGATTGAAAAGAAATGAAGCAATTTCATCAGCTCCCTTGTCGCTTGGGTGCATTTGGTGTACGGTAGCAGACTATCGCGACGGGACCCATATGAGCCACCCATTATAAACATCGCGGTTTCGCTTATTATATAGTAGGCTTACATAGTAGGATACGGTGAAGAGGGGCGAGCGTGGTGCAGTGGTAAGAGGCGCTACTGACTCACGCACGGTCGATCGATCCTCGCCCGGGCCAACCAAGCCTTCGATCCATCCGGGGTCGATAAATTGGTACCAGACTTGTCTGGGAAGATAAAGACATTGGCTTGGTGTAGCGGCTGGCCTCCGCAAGTCATTGTATAGGCCAAACACGCATTCACCAAACGCTATATCCAGTCACCTTTGTCTTTACCATTCCAGACAAGTTTGGTACCAAGTTACCCTACCCCGAAGGTACGGAAGACTTGGTTAGCTTTAGCGAGGATCGTTCACCTAACTGTACAAGAATAAGTAGTGTCTATTACTATAACTAAGTTTGTAGGTAAAGGTAAAGATAGAGGTGTGTCGCCCAACTAAATACAGGGTATACCAAAAAGATGTATACACTGTTTGAAAAGCCATAACGTTCCGGAAAGTAAAGATTTTTGATGAAATATTACAAGAACGTAGGTTGCACCCAATCACTCGAGCGTATGATGTGGGATTCCAAACGAATGCATGGCGCAATCTCTACCATTCGAACGCTATAAAATTCCAATTTTCCTTGGCTTTCATGCAAAATATAGCATGTTTCAATATCTTTATTCTCGGAAAAGTTATGGCTTTTCAAACAGTGTATACATCTTTTTGGGACAACCTGTACATAGGGTACCTAACTATTCACTAATGTCCTGTATAATTTGCCTTTTTGTAAGCAAATTTCCTCGTTTTTTCCCAGCCATCCTATTAGGCGTCACATGAACCCTGAGGGTGTGAGTGAAGCAAAGCAAAGTGTTCGACGTTGACCAGCCCTCTAAGAACGCGCCACGCATTCTTCCTACATCCAAAATCGTAGAACCATGGCAACTAAGCCTATACAGTGACATACAGGAGCAAGTCACTTTGCAAGTCCTTTACAGATATGTCTGGTATAAGCTTACCCGAGTGCAGAAGGTTTGCAGGTTTGGATAAGGGGCGGGCCGAAGTGGGTAGATTGATGGCTCACAGAGTTCAATGTGTGAGCAAAGTCTTGATGAATCGCTCCTGGCGCACATAACCCGGCTAATTATGGAGGAAAAAGGTAGATCAGCTGCGAATTTTTTTTTCGAAAATTATCCAGTTCCTGAAACGAAATGTTTGCGCAGCTGGAAGCGAGCGTATGTGAATAGCGGCTTATCAGACGACGGATCCGAGGTTAATTTTCGTACAGCAGATAGTTTTTTCTCCCGCTACTCGGATATTTATAGTAGGGGAGCTTCCTTGTATTGAAGAATAAAATGCTATTCTGGGCAAGCTCTATTTTATTGCTTGATATACAGTAGATATAAATGAATAAATAAATAAATAAGATATTTCTTTTTTAGTCCTTCAGTGTAGGAAAGGAACTTGTCGGTACAAACATAAAGCGGATTCTACGGATTCCGTGTACCTATTTTCCCGAAAGCAGATGTTCAGATGTGATGCTGGGGAGATGTATGAGTCGAGGAATTAGTAAGAAGACTGAAATTCCGTGTCCCTGGTTTCTTTAGTGGCCCTGGGACCTGTTGTCCGAGCTGGCTAGCTTCAAGGTGGATTACGTCTCCGGTCATCAAATAATCTCGATGATTAGTGGGATTTGTTGTTTGAGAGAAGCTGCCGCTTCGTAAAGTCATCTTTCACACCCCATCCGATGGGCATTCAAATTTGCTCGCGCTTTTTCATTTTCTCGGCAGGGGGTGAGCCTTTTGATGGGTCGCTGATTCACGCGGAGTCGAAGGAGCTAGAGGAACCTTTTAGACAACATTTTGAAAATGTTTACATTTTACTGATACTGTATCAGCGATAATTCCCGGCTTCATCAAAAACGTATCAAAAAAGTGAAAATCTCGTTTTTCCACTTCCTTACTCCGAAAAATGCAGTGGTAAGAGGCGCAACTGTCACCCGTGCGGTCGAGCGATCGATCCCTGCCCAGGTTAATCAAGCCTTCCATCCTTCCGGGGTCGGGTAAATTGATACCAGACTTGTTTGGGAAGGTAAAGTCACTGACTTGGTATAGAGGTTGGCCCCTGCCAGCCATTGTATGGTGCCAATAGAATTGGAAAAAAATAGAAATAACATATTTATTTATTTATTTATTTATTTATTCATGCGCCATACTGCGCGCCACTTTATAGAACCAAACAAAACAACAAAATAACACTGAACTCAGACTAGTTATAATAATATACAATATAAATAATAAAAAAATAACAATTAAAAAAATTCAATTGGAGCACTGAGTGCATGGAACGTCCTCTGGGGACTGACAAACGCTGACACCTTTACCTTTCCTTTTGCCTTTACCTATGCTAACTAGTAACTGGGCCCGCGTGGTACAGTGGTAAGAGGCGCCGCTGTCACCCGCACGGTCGAGCGATCGATCCCGGCCCGGGCTAACCAAGCCTTCCATCCCTCCGGGGTCGGGTAAATTGGTACCAGACTTGTCTGGGAAGGTAAAGACACTGACCTGGTATAGCGGGTGGCCCCCGCAGGTCACTGTATAGGCCAAATACGCATTCACCAAGCCTCTACGATTCTGAATTGAACACGAATGCGGCGGCGCGTCCTTCGAGGACTGATCAACGCCGACACCTTTACCTTTACCTTTTACCTTTATGCTAACTAGGATCACAGAACACCGATCCTTCGGTTACTTTATCCCTGGCCTTTGGTCTAGACCACTAACGACTACAGCTGGATTTGCATTTGCGGCGGCCAGAGTGCCCCATAAATGTGCCGATCAGTCGGTCGGTTTCTGAGTGTTGAGAAAAGCTGTGTCGGTTTACACAGTAGAGAGCCGATGGGGAAAAATGTCGGCGAATCTCATAAGCCGTGCCGACTTCTCTCGTCGACGATCCGCGCCGTCTGACACTCGGTCCGACGAGCTTCTCCCTTTTTCCATGTGAGCATTTTTGAAGGGAAAAATTCAAAAACACTGGCAGATAGTCGTAGGCCGTCAGTTGTGTTGTCTGGCGTGGGCGATCTGTCTGATATTATTTATTTTTTTCAGTTGGATGGTTATTTATCCACCACGTTGTTTGAGACATTTGCGGGAAAGCATTATGAGGCATATTAAAATCGAGCACAGAAGAGCCTCTAGTGTAATAGAAAAAACTAAATAAAAAAATAAAACTAACTAAAAAAACTAAAGTCTGAATATTTTCAGAAAATCGTAGGTTGGACGCGTTCCCGCGTGGAAATTCTAGTTATTTAATATTGCCCTTATTCATTTATTTATTTCACTACGCACATGGGCGCGCTAAAAATTGGAAATGGTTAGAATAACAAATGACAATGAACATGCTGAGTCCAATAATTTAAACAAAAGCACAAATGGTTAGGTGCAAAAGATTTGCATTTACCCTCAACTGTTGGCTTTTTTGAATTCAGCATTGAATGATTCACAGTTTTCAATGAGATTTTGCAAGACTTCCCTTCTCAAATGTCTAACCCTCACGATTTTCTCCCACAAGGAATGTGAGATTTTTCTGGTGAATATGTTAAAGTTCAGCACCTGCTATATGAGAATTAGATCATTTTACGATCCCATTCGATCTTACTACGAGATTGAATGAGAAATGTGATTCGTTCAGCTATAAAACTTCTTTCGAGCAGAGTGGTATGGCAGGGAAAGAGCAACAATAATATTTTATTGGCTACCTGCGTCGAGACGAAGAAAAACTGCTGAGTTCATCGGAAGTTTACACTGGGTTCAGATCGTCAGAATGATTGCGGATAAGAATTGACAATGATTTGGCGAATTAAAATAATATATTTTGAACATTCTGTCCACCACTTATCTCGAGTTAAAGTGCTCCTTACCCTAAAAAGATCTGATAATCCGGTTCTTCTGATTGTGGATCCTGAAAGCTGAAAATCGATTGGAAACCACCTGCCTCCCAATTTCTACCTCTCTACCCTTTCTAAGGCACTCCTAACCCTTTCATTTTACGATTCATCAAACTACGCTTGATTTCGACTGACAGCTTATCAGCTGCCTCCATCAGCAACATCGGAAACAGCAGCGATAGGCTATGCTTGATGTCTTGAGGAAAAACATTCCGGCAAACAAAATCCCGAACAGATGGCGCTAAAGTTTTACAACTTGTCAGCTGAATGTTGAGGCGTTAGAGAAGCCTGGCAGCGGTGATTTTTGCGAGAAAAAACTCGGATATGAAGCCGACATCAAAGAGCATCAAAGAGACTATCTGTTTCTCTTGTGGTGAATAGAATAGTTTATTAGAGTAACAGCAGAATACAGACAATAGTCGTTGACCAAAATGCGAATAAACAACAACAAACAGGCGGGTTTATATACGCTACCTCTTTTGCCAATGGCAAGGTAAGTTTGGTAATGTCAAGGTCGAATTTGTGTCGAACTACAGATCAAATTGGTCATCTACATAGATTGCCTTCACCTGCTACAGTTTCTGAGAAAATGGAATCAAAAAACAACTGAAAATTAGTTCTATCGGTCAACTAACAATTGATCCAGCTGTTGCTGCAGTCTCGACTTTATCGGTCGTTCTTCCTGTTTTCTCAAGTAATTTTTATTCGATTTTTGCTTATTTCAGGATGTCGTACGAGACAATCTCCGTGCGAATGAATCGCAGCGATCCCAGTATCAGGTGGGGATTCACGCTACGACAACAAGGAGGAAAGCTTCTGGTCGCCTCGGTGAGTCTTTTTCAGTAGAGTGAGTTCTTGGGAACTTTCCGATTGATTTCGGCTTCTCTTAGGACCAGAGATTCCTAAGATTCTCCGTTAGGTGTTCGAGTCTCCAGGGCTTAGATTCACGACGGGTATCGATTCCATAGACCCGAAGCGAGCACCGACCGAATACATGCTAGAAAAATTTTTGATAAAAAATCGGACCTATCGATTTGTGAACTGACGGCCGCTCACCCATTACAGCCGTGATCACGGCCGTTGCATTGCTTCACGTCGAGTATCGCAAACCCGATTGTCATGAATGTGAATATTGGGGGTATGGAACCGGTTTATTTCGCCCGTAGTGTTTTACACCCAAATTTTCGTTCACGAATTTGGATCCTGGGCCCGGATTCATCATTGGTAAAACCCCGATAAACCCCGACACGGCGCGCACCTTTGTCTACTTATCCTAAATTTCCTACGTTAAACGCAATCTCTCATCGACTCTGCCGTCTGGTTCTGATTGCGCCGCGGTTTCGGAGACCGCTCGTCCGTTCATGAATCTGGGCCCTGGTGTGTACGTTCGTTTCATATCGGTGCTTATGTATTGTTTTTCTATAAATGAAGGGGCAATCAGTTGAGCTGTTTGAATAAACAACAGACCTTTCGGTAGCAATTCTGTTCAGTAACCCCAGAAATAACAAAAACTACCCAAACAGCTGTTATCGTTAATTATGTAGGTGGAGATGGTACAGCTGTTTTGCCATCTGTCAATGCCAGAGCGATTGCCTGAGGCGCCCCATGCCTGTGGGATGCTTTGTAATTAGGGATATCTTGTAACCATTAGCCCTGAGAGCTATGCACACGATATAGAAAAATACTGTTGCTCGTAATTAGGTATGAAAAAAGTGAATGAAATATTTAAATTTAGTCTTTTTCTTCCAATACTCTTCATGAAGATGGTGGCCAGAGTACCAATTCAGATTTTGATGAAATTCAGTAGTAGTTTCGGACCTATTTTTTCAAAGCTCATTGAAGGTGTCAAAGATCTGTCGTTCTACTTCAATATCACGATTCGACAAAAAGTCTTAATTTTTCATTTGTTTGTATGCAAAACGAAAAGACGAAAAGTTAAGAGATCTACACACCGTTATCTACATCGCTTCTCGGCCTTTTGGCTAAGATCAAAGTTTAGTTTAAAGTTTAGTTATGTATTTAGGAGGCATCATGTTGTAAAATAATACCCTAATCGATTAGCGTGTTGAGGCAAACCTACGGTAATAGATCCAGAAACTATAGAGTACATAGGAAAAACGATTCCAGGTGGACAGAGATTCGTTGTCGGACAAAGCGGGAATGAAGCCCAATGACGAAGTGGACGCCGTTTGCGGGAGGAATGCTAGCGTAAGATTACTTGTATAAAGATATCCTGTATATTTTTCAGCGGATCTTATCAAATTAAATTAGAAGACAGTAGACGAAATTAGAAAATGGCTAGACATTCTTTGAACAAACGAATAGAATTTGCAGAACATGAGCATCAACGAAGCGAACAGTATTGTTGACAACTCTTTTCGGGAGGTGAACTTCAATCTGCGCCGGTTAGTTTTCGTTCGATTTAATCGTACTCTTGTTTCCGATTTGAAGACCTCTGGTTCGGTTTCTGCACCACATTGACTTTTGATTTTGTTTACTATTTTGCCCTTACTTACCCTTTACCACAGATTACCCAGTTCATATTGTCCATGAGAAATTAGAGACGATAGACGATTCAATAGGAGACGTCCCTGGGGCATTTCGCGTCTCAGATCTGATGGTCAGACGGGTCTTCTCTGATGTTGCCCGATTCTGTCTAGAAGATTATTTATTTTTATATTTATCTATCTAATTATTTTTACGTCTATCATAGATGGGCCTCAACAAACGAATGCATGAGTTAAAAGAAACAGAGCGATCCTAGACAAGTAAGTCATAGTATAAAAATATTAACAACACACGAAATTTGGGAAAAATATTTTATTCCATCGCATAGACTAACAATAAGACTACTACATATATGATTGGTAACTGATCATCATTAATTCGTGATTATCAACAACACTTTCTCATACATAGGAAAACTCCCAGCTTCTCTGCACTTCCTTGAACCTAAATGCGTAAAAATAACGCTCAAGTCTTACAAAATTCGATTTTTTTTGTAAAATTTGCTGTTGTGACGAACGAGGTTAGTATGGTGGATCAACTCATAAGTAATGAAGAGGGACTATCTAAGACTACTATTTTGAGTTGCCAAGCTATTCACGTGATTTCTTGTCCTCGGGCAATTTTCCGCTTTCTCTAAATGTCACGTGTCTTCCCTAATGGGCAAGTGCTACTTGTTAGTGATTAGAAGAGAGCGTTCTTTTGCAGCTATGTCACCTCGCACACCTGTCTACCGTGGACGCTGACCGAACAGGACAACAAGCTGATCGTCGACGATGTCAGACCGGGATTCGGCACCGGATTCGGCAGTGCTTACGGCGGCACGGTCAGTTCTTAGCCTCGATTCATTTGAAGTAGTCACTTACATCTTCCAAGTTTTCGGTGTAACATCTTCCGTATTGAGTTTCACGCTTACCGTAAAAGCAGCTCTCTTGAGCGCCGCTAGACTAGTAATGTTCAGAACGCCTTCGTTGAAGCACTGTGTGGAATGTGGTGGCTTTCGAATTAATTTTCCTTCAAACGCTCTATCAATCGCTAGCAGAGAAAACCTCTCCACAAACGCATCTCCGTCTTTCATTCCTCATTAAGTATGTTGGACTTTACTTGAATGCTTATGGAATATTTATAAAATCGATAAGAGATCCTCGTGCCGAGAACTACCGATTTCGCCTCAATTTTATCTGCTGAGGTTTTGGGACGCTGATCCCGAACGTAGCAGTTGATTCTGGGATTTGGGACCGATTAGGTTAAGGTTATGATGGGTATGTGTCACCTGCATAGGTGTAACTAGATAATACTTGCTCCGAATGTGATTTTAGCCAGTAAGTGCAAAAGAAGCACCATTTCGTATAAAAAGTTTAAGGGGGGGGGGGGGGGGGGGGAGGGGAGCAAACTCCGCCTCTAGACTTTCAAAGTGGAAACTAACAACATTTTCCTAATTATATTCTCTAGCTGATGACACAGAAATTTAGCTAAAGATACGGCGAGTTTTATTTTAATAGCCATTCAGCGGCCTGCAGGCCGCCAAATGGACTAATGAATAGTAGAAAACATATATAAAACATTTATAATAACAAATAAAACGAAGAGCAAAAAGCATGCAGCAAAAGACGCTGAGGAACAGATGAAATTCGTCACTGGGAGTACAGTAACGGGCAGGCAATCGCGGCGGGACCCTAGAGTTGACAAACAGACATCGTGGTTTCGCTTAGCTGTTAGTAGGAGTAGGGTAGGACATGCTAGCTACTAAGCTCCAAAACATTGCTCGTGCTTGTGACAGTGTTGTGGCCACCCTGTACATAAATTTTGGTTTTTGGGATTCTTGAGCACACACACGCCCACGTCTTTCACCTAATAAAACTGAAACATCTTGTGAAACTTGATACCGGTTTTTTGGAAGAAGTAAAGCGGCTACTTCAGATGTTGTGATGATTTTTGGATTTTTCGGCGTGGTGTACGTGTTGATTGTTAGACCAAATTTCAGGGTGCCACCACGTACAACTATTAACACACGAACCATCGGGAATAGTGATCGCCCGCCCCGACCATGAGCGCTTGAGATTCTTTGATGGATGATGGAAGCCCCGCTTTCACGTTTTACCGTTTTTCTAGCTTGAAGCATCATATATAAAGTTTTTCATTCATTTTCTTATTTGTGAATGTTATTATGAACAGGAATACAGTCTTAGATCTGGTATAAAATTGCAAAAAAAAGACGGCCTTTGAGTTTGCTTGTGTGGCTTCTGCGGGATTTTCGGTGATAAACTTCATCGAAAGGGACTTACACCGACGAGCAACGATATTCTGCGGTTTAAGCCCCGGTAAATTGCGGATAGAAGACAAGCTTTCATTCAAAACTTCCAAACAAGCGCACATTTTGGTTTGCTCTGGCGGTCACACCTCACTTATTACCTTTACCAGGCATTCAGCGGCCTTTAGGCCTCCAAATGAACTAATCAGTAGTAGGAAACATATATAAAACATTTATAATAACAAATAAAACGAAGAACAAAATATATGCAGCAAAAGACGGTGAGGAACTGATGAAACACGTCACTGGGAGTACGGTAGCGGTAACGGACAATCGCGGCGGGACCCTAGCGCTGACAAACAGACATCGTGGTTTCGCTTATTTTTTTTTGGTAGGGCCAGCAATTTTTTGGCGGTGGTAGACACCCAGACCAATATCCGAATAGCTGGGGTGGGGCACTCAGCAGCTGGTCAGACGGAGAAAATAGGGGTTAAAGCTCAACAAACGTTGCTTACTCAACAGCAACCACAACAGGCCCTGGTGGCACCTGGCACGATTCATGTTGGATGAACCTAGCTGCTACCATCTAACATTCTTGGTTATCACCTGGGCCCATCTGCCGTTCCATCGCTTGCCATTACAGAAAGAGAGATCATATAATGGTAGGTAAGATACCTTCCCACAAACACTATCGTTGAATCCTGCCTTACTGAATACCTGTTATGTAGAAGTACTGGCGCTTATCAGCTGCAATTGATAAAAAGTTTATTCCCGCTAACATTTTGCCGTGTTCACCTTTGCCATTTTCTCTGACACCCCTTATGTTATTTTTGTCTAGGAGATTGAAAATCAACTGGTCCTCCAACTCTGAAAACTTCTCCTTCCCTCACATTTCTTGCTCAAACCAACCGACGCTTGAAATTTTTGGACAATTGGGTAGGTAAGCGCACGAAGCTTCCAGTTCAATTAAAAATTGAACCTGGTCCCTGACGGTGGGTTTTGATGGCAATTCCGCGACATCAAGAAGAAAAAGAAACCAGAGAAGACACCAAAAAACACAGACACCGAAAAAAGCACTTCGACTCAGATTGCTGATTTCTTGTTTGTGAAGGTCCCTCGTGCCCACTTTTACACATTAAAAATTAATCTCAAAGAGAATTAGAACTCCTCACCGTCCTCTTGGCTTCTCTAATCGCTTGAGGATATTCTGCTGTATGTATACCGATGTGATTTTTTAATTGTGTGATTTTGGACTGGTTTTTTAAAAATCGCCTTCGTATCGGTTGCTGGAAATGTACTTCTGACACTCATCTAAACACTACTTTTTTTTTACCATGATTTTCTCAATTTTCTCAATAGGACTTTCAGTTCAGCTAGCTCATAATTTCAGGGAAACGCTCTTAGCAATCACTCGACGAAACAACTCGACTATCGATCCTCTCATGATGTATCGACGAATCATCATCAATCGGCGACCAACAACTACAAGTCGTCGTCGTGGGACAAAACGGCCAACGAACGATCATTACCAATCAAATACGAAACCGGCCACCACAGCGACTACTCGAGGTAGTTCCAGTCCAGGGTATTTAAGGGTTTTTTTCTGGACAATTGGGTAGGGATCCCTAGACAACAGGTTAATCAGATTATTACCGTTTTCCTCCGGCAGGTTTAGTTACCTAATTATCTGCCTGCTTTTCTGGGGTCACCCAGAGGGACAAGGAGAAGAATTGGGAAGCTTCGCAAGACACGGAGCCTTGTAGAAGTCTAATTACCGAGGCGGCAAAAATTCCGGCTCAGATGAGAATAGAACCCGAACGGTGCAGGGCCGTTAGAGCACCGAGCCATATCGCCCTCGTTTCCGATCCGAGCCGGTCATCTACGCTACCGAGCACCGTCTATTTTGATTATTTAATTGATTTTTGCTCGATCTGATTATGAAAAAACCTAATTTTCAGTGCTAATCGCACCAGTCACCAAGGCAGCTACGTGGTGAATAATGCACAGCCACGAATGTATCACAGTCCTTCGTCATACTCTCGACATGAACAGTCTAGCTACAGCAAGCACACCAGCAGTAACGGTACACAGGTGAGATTATTCATTCTCGGCAACGGTAACGACGAGGTCAGAGACGCAGAGGATGCGGTTTTTCAGGGAAACGGTCATATTCCATCCTATTCGACCCAAACGAAAACGAACCTTGGTGTCGGCAACGGAAGCGCTCTCGGTGTTAGTAGTGGTGCCAGTGCCGGAGGATACCGATCCGGGGTAACACCCACCTACAACACCAACTTTGGCGCTCAACGACACACGGCGCCTAGTGCCGTTTCGCCAGCGGCTCAGAGCTACAGGTATAAAACCTCTCCTGATATTTATTTATTTATTTGAAACGTGATCAGGTCACGTGAAAATGGAAAACAACATGAGTAAACTTAAAATGTGATGCCAAGACAACAAAATTACAGTTCCAATATTCTGATAAGGAGAATCAAAACTGCTTGAAAGGTGAAACAATAATGTTTCACGATTTCAGGCCATAACTCCTCATAAAAATAAGTAAAAACTAGAAAATGAAAATAAAAGAATAAAAAAAATATATAAAAAATATAATTCATGCTGCGTCATGCTTAATCAATATAAACAAACAAACCAAGAAGACAAAAGGAAAGGAAGTAAACTAAAAATTAGATAGCTCGTTTCGTCCCTACCATGTACGAGCAAGGAAATATAAAGCCTTTCCCGGGACTCGTCAGCATGGAAGAAGGGCTCTATTCCTAATTAAATAGATTAGAAACAGATAAAGGAAAGGAACACAAGCCAACCTGTACTCGATGTTGAATGATGATTAAGAACCGAACACGAATGTAATCGATTCTTGCGCTCTTGAGTGGATGGTGAGTTAGAACGGAACAGGAGTGTAAACGAATCCTCAAACTTGGGTAATTAAACCCAAGGTGGTACAGTGGTAAGAGGCGCTGCTGACACTCGCATGGTCGATCAAACTCCGCCCGTGCCAACAAGCCTACCACCCTCCGGGGTCGGTTAAATGACTGGGAAGGTTAAGATCTGAATTGGTGTAGCGGCTGGCCCCACACGTCGTTGTATAGGTCAAGTACGCATCCACCATGCCTCTACGATTCCAAATGGAACAGGAGTGCTTCCGCCGCGTCCTTATCGTTAGGGAACTGATCACCTTAACCTTAACCTTTACCTTTATGTTTCATATACAGAAGGTATAATTTTCAGCTTCAACAACGGAGTGACAACATCATCGTACAAGGCAAGCTCAGGAGGAACTCCTCTGAATCAGGCTACATTCATCCAGACATCCCAGCTTTCGCCATCTCTTCAGCCGATGAGCGTCTCACCAGGTGAGTCGCAAGGTGTTTTCGAGAAATTTCCTAACTAGTTACCCAGTTTCATCAGCAAAAACTGACCCACTCTACAGAGTAAGTGAGGTGTAGTCAAAGTGAGCTGAAACTACTTGAAATCTTAAGGAGTTAGAATGTTCGATTCAAAAAGTAAGAAAAGGCGAAACGTTTGAGTTGAGAGGGTTTTTCTAACGATTAGGTTGGTAGTGTTGATGATGTTGTTCAACTTTTATGATCACTATGACGAATGGTTTTAGATTGCTAGACGAACCCGGTTTCTCTGAAAGTAAAGCTGTAGGTTGCACTTTTGGAAACTGAAAAAATAAAAAAATAAAAGTGAAACTTTAAGGTGGCACTCGAATCTACTATCACTCACCGTCGGGACGAACAAGGCGGGAGCTCTCACCACACGCGTCCATTCAGCATTTACAGGTCAATTAACGGTTTATTTCAATTAATCTTGGGTCAAGCCAGAGGGTTAATCAGCTCGAGGTCGCGCCATGCTTCCGTATTCCATTCGAAATCGTAGAGACATCGGGCTTTGACCTATCCCAAATTTCGGGGGCAGCAGTAGCTCAGTTTCTTCATCTAATTAACCCGAACCCGAAAGTGTGGAGCGCTTGGTTGGCTGGTATTCTGGAATTTTCTTGATACCGTATTTCTAAATATACGGTATCCATATACGGTAATAAAGTTGACAGGTTTCAGTACAACTCGCCTATGAATCTGTACTCCGCTGAATCGGCCGCCGAACAGTACTCACAGCAGATAGGGCGCCCTACCGAGTGAGCTCTGTTTTTGTTGTTTTTCTTCTAAATACCACACTTTACAACTCTATAGGCCTCATGGCTTTCGTCTAGGCTCTCGACCAACTACCGTACTCAATCACCAGCGTACTTGACGTCTGAAGCGAAAAAGGCGAGTTTTTTTTTCGTTGATTTCGTAGTGTGGATGGAAGTTGTCAAGTTTACTACTTTTCTAATCGAGGTAGAATGCTTATAGCCAATTAATTTAAACCAAAATCGGGTGAAGGTTAACTTTGCCGCCTCCTAAACCAGCCATGTAACTAGCAGCTGCATTTGTCAAGCAATTTTCGAACTAATTTGCTAGAAAGGACAGGATGAATAGGCAAAGTGCTCCATGTTGGTGTCTAGCATGCGCCACGAACTCGACTTCCTCTCAAAAATACTGAAGGGTTTTTTTTGAGTTTTTACCTTATTTAATGTCGTCTAAGTAGAACCACCGTTCAACTTCTGGAAACCTTCACCTTCCTCGCTTTTCTTACCCAAACCCGCTGAGGTATGAGGTTTTTCAGGTTTTTTTTCGGGTAGGGTCGAACCTGGGCTTGGTGAGCGGATTTTCATGAAAATCTCACACATTAAGCATCAAAAACGTCAACAATACGTTACAATGGATTGAGCTGTTTGCCTATTTTTGTTGACTTATCGATTTTCGATCGATTTCAGCTGATCGAAGAACAGGAAGGCAGAGGAGTACATCGAATCGCGTCACCATCCACACAGTCGTCGTCGTTCAAGAGGATTAGCCAGGCGGTTGGCGAGCCAGTAAAGTAAAAGCAACCGAGACCAATTAATCTTATCCATAATTTTCCATTATTTACCCAATTTTGCTGAACTATTCATTGATTTAATAGACGGTAAGGTTTGCTTAACCCTGAAAAAAATGCTGCTTTTCTCGTTGGCTAGTTGTGCTAGTTATTATATACTACATACATAGCTCAGAGATGGACTTTATTTTTATCGCTTTCAATAAATTTATGCAGCACAATACAACTGTGTAATGAAATACTGAAAGGCAATGAAAATTTGAAGAAAAAAAGAGGAAAACGGTAGAAATGGTTAGTTACACCAAAGGGTAGTGGTTAAGCTGCACTGAGTTATTATTATCAATGTAAAGGCGATGTTTCTCCTCCTTCACCTCTTCATCCTCATCTTTCTGTTCATTCTCTTCCTCATCCTCCTCCACCACCACCTTCAGCACTTCCAACTCGTTTTCTTTTTTAAAAACTCCTCGATCGTTTTGATGACGACGGTTCGATCTGAACCCAATCGGTTCTCGGGTAGAAAGGAAAATGGAGAAAAAGAAAAAGCGCATGCCCTGAGGCGTTTCTACGTCTAAGTTTTTTTGTGCCAGTTAGTACAATGGAAACGGTTAGGCAGATAGATTCAGAGCGAAGAGAACTACAAAGCACCGGACTACGAACGGTTCTCGACTAGTAAAAATTTAAGAAATCTTTTGGAACATTTTTGTTGGTTCATCATCAATCCTTTGAAAAAAAGGCGAAAATGTGTGACTTGCAGAACTCCGAGGGAGCAATACGACGAGGTGAAGGAGAAAAAAAAAGAAAGAAGAGGAATTTGAACAAAGTTTTCATTTTCTTACAAGTTACGGATTCTACATTTGTCGAACCGTCGCCTAGCGCTCTACATGCCGCGTTCTCCCTGGTTCGGGTAAATTTTAACCCTAACTGGACTGAAAAACACAACTGCAATTCCATCTTTAAAATCACATTATTCTCTATAAAATACAAAAAACAAGCAGCAGCTGCGCTTCTACGAAGGCAAGCCTGATCTTCACATACACATACATTTAAAATAACATATGTATAGAATTTCATACAAAAATCACACCTACGATTTCTACGATTCCCAGAGACCTCTCGTCAGTTGATGAATCGCGGCAATTTACGAGAAAAGATCGCTAGAACACCTCACATACACATTTTATGAAGAGGAAGAAGAGGCTCTACGGAGAGGAACACGAAAGCCGGGTAAAGGATCGGTGAGCTACATAGGACACCAAGTAGCCCGACGCGAGACGCTGTGACTGGAGGATGATCGAGATGATCGACATGATCGAGATGATGATTTCATACTAAATCACCAGGCAGTTCGCGAATTGTGGTGCCGTTTTCTCTGAAATCAGAAAAGAAAAGTGAGAAAGAGAGAGTGAGAGTGAGGGGTGAGAATGCAACCACCACCGGCATGACCTACACAAGCCACGGCACTATGGGTTAGGTTAATGTAGCCGATTGGGTTAAAAGAAGCCGAAAAGACAACTTTGCACTACTGGACTATTCGAAATGGATGAAACTACTATGCATGACCAGGAAATCATAAGAAAATTAGATTTCTACTAACTTTGGAGCGTACTTGGCCGGTGGCTCGTATTGGTTGTGCTTCGGGAACGGAACCCTGAAAGGAGGATATTTCTGGCAGAGCTGACAAACAATAAAAATTAAAAAATAAAAAGTAAAAATGAACGGATGAAACATTCTTGTGCACTCTTAGGGATTGTAAAGTCAGCATCAATGAGACGGTGGCTAAAAGATTTCGTGGGAACCCGGATGTAAGTAAATTTATGAAAAAACACTTGTAAACTGTAGCAAACGCTACGGGGTACAGGGTAAGGATAACTCAAAGGTCGAAGGTAAAAAGTAAAGGATTCGGTGTTGAACAACTCTCTAACGCGCCACGCACTCGTCATCCATTCAGAATCATGTAGGCGTGGTGAGTGCAACCTTCGCACTCAACTCTGATACCAATTTACTCGGCCTCAAAGGAGAGGAAGGTTTGGTTAACCAGAGCGAGGATTGATCGCTCGACCGTGCTGGTGTCAGTACCGTCTCTTACCACTGCACCACGGACACCTTCTTAGTACAGAGGAAATTATCTGAAACACTTGTAAACTGGAGCAAGCGCTACAGGGTACAGAGTAAGGATAACCCAAACGTCGAAGGTAAAAAGTAAAGGATTCGGTGTTCCCCAACGCGCCACGCACTCGTCATTTACTCAGAATCGTAGAGGCGTGGTGAATGCGACTTTCGAAGCCAAGTCTGATACCCATTTACTCAGCCTCGAAGGAAAGGAAGCTCAGATTAACCAGGGCAAGGATCGATCGCTCGACCGTGCTGGTGCCAGTAACGCCTCTTACCACTGCATTACGGTCACATCCTAATTACAGGGAAATTATTTGAAAGTGTTCTAATTTAGGCTTTACAAAACGACTTACCTTCTCGAGTTGTTCAGTTCGACCCTTTGTCGGGCATTTCGGAAGAATTTGCTGTTCTTGATCCATGCATCCCATGCATAGGTGAAGATGGCATAAAGGAATGGGAGAATGTCGATTAGGATCAACAACAACACCGTGTAGGTGGGAAAGAGAGAATTCTTCATCTTTGGAATACACGGCGTCTGAAATAGGTTCTTATTTGGAAAATTTTAGAGAAACAGAAAAGGATTAAAATTTGGCTTTAGAAATGCATAAATATAAGAACTCTCCATGAAAGCTTGTGATTACAGCAAGTGAATAAAGGCGAAGATGGAAAATGATCAATATTTAGAGCTTGGTAGAAACCGGAGATGAGTGGGTAAGATCATACCTGAAGATCAAACTGAACCAGAACCGCGTGCGTCTCGAATTCACAAGCAAACCGCTCTTTCATGCTGTTCAGATGGTACTCGTCTCTCGGATACGCCTCCATGAACAGTCGGTCGACCATCTACAACATACCCAGTAAGCGAGGATTTGGTAGGCGATTCTCCAACTTTGGGTAAAAGATAGCAAAACCTACGGGTAAAGCATTAAGCGACACTCACCGATGGAAACTTTGCCGCACCCCATAGCAACGGATGAAGCAGATAGAGGAGCTGCGCTATGCAGAAGATCAGACACGCACAGAGAATTCCCTGAACAGAAAATTCTAGAGAATATGCTGTCAATTTAAAGGAATCTCTAAGAAGGTCTTACCCTATAGATGAGCTTGGCAAGGTTTCCTTCAACTACGTCACAGTGGACGAGGACAAGAATCGGAATCAGTAGAATCGCTAGTATGAGGTTCCACCAGAACAAGCTCCATATCGTCGAATTCGTCTAGACACGGTTTGATTATCTTCGCAGAGAGTCTCCCATGATGTTGTCAATGGTAAAGGTAAGTTGTGATAAAGTGATAAGTCCTTTAAGGACGCGCCGCAAATTCGCTTTTTATTAAGACTCGTGGAGGCATGTCGAACGATGCCACTGGAGTGTCCTAGGTATACATATTTCCTAGGTCATTTCATAAGTCCTTACCGTTTTTTTTCAATACTCCTCTGTAAGTATAATTGGAAAGCTCTGGCAAAGAGCTGTATACTGTTCGATAGGGAATTGTTTGTAATTCTAGAATATGTATCTCGCTCTGATGGATACTCGAAAAGTTGCTAGTTTTTTACCAGCGAAATGGAAAATGAAATTTCGCAAAAATAGCGCTTTGCGGCATGGAATTTTCTACGGAAAAGGTGAAACTTTTTGTAACTCTTTGTAAACTGTTTGAAAGAGAAAAGTCTCTCCTACAAAGCACTGCATTGTGTTTTTTATTGCGTTTGGTTTTTGTTAACTTTAAGGTCCTCAAGTCGAGTGACCCAAAAGTCGTTAATTGTTTTTGGACTCAACGCTAGCTCTTTGCGTGAAAGTTTTTGCAACTCTCTATATAAGTCTCAGGTCAGAATTTCTTGCTCTATCAGAAGATCTGTTTAGTTTTTGACGTCGCTGAATTTTCAACAAAATTTAGCAACAACGACTGCCACTTGGATGCGGCATCATTAGTCTTTTTGTTGCGATAGTTTTGTCAAACAACATGGTCCCAAGAGATATCGATAAGGGGCGATAGAGCACCTCTGCCTTTTTGGTCCTAACCCAAACTCAGACAACAAACCACCGCATTCCACAACTGTTTTCCACGTTTTCGTGCCAATGAGATCACACCAGCCTTTTTCCCGAGAATCGGGAAAAAGGAATACCACCGACTAGCCGACGAACAACGAGTAATCGAAACTTCCCATATGAGCGTCTAAAAAGGGCTGCAAAAACGAGCAAAACATCTACGAGGCGTCCTTGATCAGAGTAGGACGTCATGGCCGAAGCCGTTCGAATGCGATGATTCGTGCGGGCTGCGCCGCCGTTTGATAGATTATTGTTCTCGTTTTCTACTCAAAAAGGGATCTTATGATACTTTGCCGCTCTAATTTCCATGGACTGACAATTTGATGGCGAATTGAGAAATAATAGATAATATGATGAACGTATGTTAGTTAGGAATTTGTCTCAAGTCCAATCGGTCCCTTTTGCTCTCCGTTTCCGCCTCGAAGTTTGGAAGCTTTCGGTCAGTTGGGTTAGGTTTTCATCAGAATCCAAGCAAAATTACCAAATACCAATCGCTTCAGTGCAAAGAAATTCTCGGATTCGAATGGTGCAGTGGAAAAAGCCTTTTTCTTTTCACGATCAAGCGATCGGTGCCACTGAGAAGCCACGCAGGTGATTTATACCTCCGAAGCCAAGTACGCAGACACCAGGGCGCAGATTCATGAACGGAACGAGCGGTCTCCGTTAGCTCGTCGACGCTACACCCGCTCGATACCGCGAATCTGCGGCCATTTCTGATTCGTGAAGGACCGGTTTCGGAAACCTCAACGGCTTATGGCGCAATTGCCGTAATCGCACTCCCTGCGTGTATGCGCGTCGACACACAATTCGGGCGATAGATATGCGGCCGTTGAGGTCTCCGAAACCCCGCCTCATCGCAAGGTTTCGGAGACCCGAGATAAACCCCGCTTAAATCGCGGCGCGCGGTCACGAATACCGGTTTGCGCGCCGTTTGCGGGATATTTCAGGGTTTATAGCGCCGATACCCGTCATGAATTTGGCCTCAGAGTTCTTTAAGCAGATAAATACTCTCAATCCTACTTCTTTTGGTCCCATTGGCCTGAATCTTACTCCTTTCCTAAACGTTACCGGTATTTTACCCCAGGTAGAGCGGTAAATAAGTTAGATTTCGATTCTGAGCTTCTAATCGACCCCCAGCCCTTCGTTCCTCCATTACTCCTACGTCCAGCCGTCGCTATACCAACTACTCAGCTGGTTCACAGTAAACTTTTTTCTTTTTAAACGTTCGAATGCATGACTAATCGTCGGCCGATATCGACTTCCCGCTGTAAACCTGTCGAAAAAGACGTCGTCATTATTTTCAAAACAAGGCGAAGAAAAAGCGCGGAAAGAAGGGGAATGGAATCCGATTCGCATTAAGATGCACCGACAAAGTCACGTTTCTTTGATTAAAACGACAAGTGACACGACGACGTTCACTAATGATTGTCGGAAGGTGCGTCGACAAGAACAGCTCGAGCAGATTCATGAACGGAAATTGGGGTATATAACACTTCGGGCGAAATAAACCCGGTCTATCCCCCATATTCGCATTCATCACACTCGGGACTGCGATACACAACGTGAAGCAATTCAATCGCCGTGATCACGGCTGCTATGTGCTATATCCCGAGGGCCCGGATTCATGAACGGAAAGAGCGGTCTCCGATACCTCGTCGGCGCTATACCCGCTCGATACCGGGAATCTGCGGCCATTTCTGATTCGTGAAGGACGGGGTTTCGGAGACCGCGACGGCTCATGGCGCAAGTGCCGCAATCACACTCACTGTGGGCATCTCGTCGACTCTGCCGTCTGGCTCTAGCTTAGAACCGCGACGCAGGTAGAAGAAATGCACCTGCGTTGCGGTTTGGCCAGTACCAGACGGTAGAGTCCATGAGGAGTTGCGTTTAACACTAGAAGTTTAGGATAAGTAGACAAAGGTCTCG
This sequence comes from Nippostrongylus brasiliensis, assembly GCA_030553155.1. Lineage (NCBI taxonomy): Eukaryota > Metazoa > Nematoda > Chromadorea > Rhabditida > Heligmosomidae > Nippostrongylus > Nippostrongylus brasiliensis. Next base: position 4,577,234 of record CP130733.1, read on the forward strand.
CATCGAGGTCTCCGAAACCCTTACTCATCGCGAGGTGTCGGAGACCCCTCGTAAACCCCGTCTAAACCGTGGTTCGCGTTCACGAATACCGGTTTGCGCACGGTTTGGGGTATATTTCAGGGTATATAGCGCCGATACCCGTCGTGAATCCGGGCCCAGAATAAACTCCGCGGCTCGTTCATGAATGCGAATATAAGCGCAAAACGGGGTTTCTTCGCGGGTCTATAGCGCCGACACCCGTCATGAATCTAGGCCCAGATTATGTCTCGAAAACGGGAATTCGCAGTTATACCAAGAAGGCAGTTAAGTGTCACGGGGAGCATTTCTGTATGAAAAAAATGCAAAGAAATGGTGGGACGAGGGACGCGTACCTCGCTGATCAGATAGGCGTCATACTCGAGTTCCTCCACGGTCATCCACTTCTTCCCGTTGCTGTCGATATTGCTCTGGTTCTCCTTCGGGTAGCTTTCGTGCATCGCGTGTTTCAACTCCTAAAGGTATAAATTTTTGGAAAAATGGTCCTAATAGGTAAAAAAAAAACTGATGTGGTTTTTGCTAGGACGTACTCAGAAAAGAAAAAGATGAAAGTATACCCTATGTCCTGTAAATTCGCTGTCAATCCGTTGAGGAGTGAACCACGACACGATGACCCAATTCAATTTCAATTTCCATCTAATCACACCGGTAAGATACGCTACTGACACCACCGCGATCGAGTGATCGATTCCTTCCCAGGCTAACCCGAGCCTTCTATCCCTCATGGATAGGGTAACTTGGTACCAGACCTGTCTGGAAAGGTAAAGAGTCTATCATGGTATAGTGGCTGGACGCTGCAGGGCACTTTATAGGCCAAATTCGCATTTACAATGCCTGTACCGTTCTGAATGAAGCACGAATGCTTCTGGCACATCCTTAGAGAAATGATCACCTTGACCTTTACCTTTCCGATGGTTTGATTTTATTTTATTTTTTATTTACTGAATTTTTCTTCAACTCTTAAGTGGAATGAAGCGCCCGTTTCGCCCTACTCATAATGGAAAACTATTCAGTGTTTTGTCAGTCAGTGATTTGCGAATAACCTAGCATCTCTAAATATATAAGGAGGACTTTTATTTTATTTTATTTTTTATTTACTGAATTTTCATTCAATTCTTAAGTGGAATAAAACGCCCGTTTCGTCCTGCTCACAATGGCGAAGGAAGACAACATAAATACTACTACTTTAGGTCTGTTCTCTACTTAATTGATCGACATTCTAATACGATTACTTCCAACGGAATGCGAATGCATTTCCGTAACATTTGGTCGCCGTTCCACTGTGTCATTCACAATTTGCCTTTTGAGTGTCAAACACTAGCAACACAAATTTGTAAACAACGAGCTGTTGTGAGGAAATCTTACTGTACGAAAAATTGTATTTCAAAACGAGAAAGAAGTAAGAATAGGAAAAAAGAATGTCCAAGAAAATGCAGTGTCTACTTCTGTACTGTTGAAAACATAAAATTGGAGTGATCGTTGGGGCTTTTTCAACCCGCAAGTTTCCCTCTACCAAAAATTAGAACTTCATGAAAGATGAGGGTCAGGGTAAGGTTAGGGTAAGGTGACCGACGTTGGCCCGACTTGTAGGGACCTGTGGGTTGAAACACAAACTGTACGAAACTGTAGGCCGCTGTAGAAGTGAGAGTAAAAAACAAAAGGTAAAGGTGTCGGCGTGGTCTCCTAAATGTAATTATCTTCAATTAATTAATTAATTAATTTATTTATTTATTTATTTACCTCCACGTCAGTGTCTTTACCTTTCCAGACAATTCCGGTATCAACTTACCCGTCCCCAGAGGGATGGAAGGCTTGGGTAGCCAGGGCAGGGATCGATCGCATAACCGTGCTGATGGAAGTAGCGCCTCTTGGCGATATATAGTCCTTTTATGAATCATAACAGGAGAATACTCATCGAACAGCTCACCTTGGCGATCTGATGCGTTCGATTCACGTAGGTGGTGAGTTCGTCGTGGACACTTTTGTGCATCACACCGTAGATGCACAAAATGCATGCGATTGTGGCGAAGCATAGGAAGATACAGACGCCAAGTCGTCGGTCCAACTTCGATTTGTACTTTTTGATGCTCTAAAATTATTGAATTTTTTTTTCGAAACGAAATCATAAGGGACTATTAAGTGGTTTTTCCACTTTCACTTTTCTGAATAGTATTTATTTCCCGCCAGAAGTGAGTCTTACCGCTTTGTTCTTCTTCATATACTTCGTCAACCCATTAGATGGCATCGCGTCCGCCTCCGTGAAACCCTGCCTCTGCCCTGCCCGTAAACATAAAAACTTATACGACGTCTCATCACGCAAGTGCCCGTTGAGAAGAAAAACGCCAATCAAGATACCTTAGACGAATCGGAAACAACGAACAGAGAAAAGAAAGATAATAAAGAAAAGGCAGACAACTGGCATTAGTGGGTAAAACTCCGAAAGTGATAGACCTCCATTCTACTCTAAAAACACCTCTTCTTAATTTCGTTTTCTCAAGCACAGGTATTTTGTACAGGCTTGATTAGATGTCGTGTGATCGCGTCGCGATGCGACAGAGTTAGTCCTCGGCCAAAAGTGGCGAAAGTAAAAGAGAAACGATGAATTCCGCTATAGTCAACGCCGTCCACTTATTCATAGGAATCAGTCTTGGGTAATCTTAATTGTGGTTATGTTTAACTCGCAGCTGAGCTCGAATCTTCCATGAATAGGTGAGAAAGTAAACGCTGAGGAGAAGTTGTGGTAGGAATGCAAGAAAAAGAAACAGCGGCGGCTGAGAAATATGGTGAGTTGATGACGGTAAAACTTGCGCAAAATAAATATCTCTTACGAAAGTTATGTTAAGAAAAAAAGAGGATTAAGAAAGGAAACAGAGAAAGAAGTCGATAGAATGAAAAAGTCAGCGGTCTAGAGGTATCAAGTAGAATAAGGCGAAACAGAAGTCGGGAGCCCGAACTATGAGGCAAGCGAGAAACGAATAATATTTAAAATCGAACAGCAATTGAAACGAAAAATTTACTAGCATTAAAAAAAGTAGAATAAAACCATCATACATCTGTGGTATTCCTTTGATCGAGAAGAGAACAGGAGACACTGACGCGAATTGAAATGTATAGGTTGAATTGAAAAACGCGGAAGGAAAACGACACTTTAGACGTCCATTCAATCATCTTATTAGTCATCGTTCGTCTTTTTCATGGACATTTTACACCCAATTTCTTTTTCACTACCAGGGCGTGGGCCGTTAGGGGGTTCGACAGTGATCACCCGAGGGCTAAATTTACCTCGAATGCAAAAAAAATTGAAGTTAAGAGAACAATTTAGAGGAAACTCAGTCAAAAGCCATAAGTAAGGAAGGCGCACTTTTATATCACACATTTTCCGCTTTTTCCTCTTTGTTCCTCACTACTATTGATGTCTGGTTGTAGATGCATTTTAGTTTTTGGATTTTATGTTTTCTTCGTTAGTCGGATTGTTCGATTAATTGAATTTTGATACTTGATACCATGTATTTGACATTTCGTTTTCGCATAGGTGGTTTACCATCTGTGTAATAAACATACTAACATACATATTTGGTTTCATTACCCAAGTTTGATATGTACGCGATCTTTATTATTTTACTTACATACGTTGGATTACACGACTTCTTATTTTATATTATTGGATTATTTTGAGAGGACTTATCCAATTCAGGTCGGTTTATCATTTTGTTTTTGTTATTGATTCAAGTTTTTGGTGTTGTCCTTTTTACTCACTTTCTTTTCCTTTTTCGTTTCCTTTATGAGTCCTCCTTACTTACTGATGAGTCCCGGGGGGACTCCTATACTCTTTTACTTTGCTCGTCTAAGTTTTAAGGGACGAAACGAGCCCTAATTTATACTTGATAAGAGAAGCGAGAAGTCCATTTTCAAGTGCAGGATCTATTTCATAGTTCGTCATTTTCTCTAGAAGCCTGCTGTAAAGCAGCACATAATGCTAACATGATTCAGTTTGATTTATCGATCCATTGATTTATTCTATTCTTCGTCTACTGGCACACAGCTGTGAATGGCGGAATAACAACCTGATCGTCGAAGTGCTGTTGTTGTGTGGAGCGTGCCTCTGGCATCAATGGGAAGATATCAATTATCACCCACTTAACGGGATTTCTCGACTCTAAAAGCCCTCTGAAAAGCTCCCGGAAAACCGTCACACATTCCAACAAATGTCAAACAGGTGCGCCAGGTATCGTGGAGTAATTACCTATTGTAAAAAGTCTCACGTGAACGGTCACACACACATATGTACACACGCAGCCGGCCATTTTTTCGCTTCAATCTGCCACTTTAGTGTTCATGAATCACACTGAGAATCCCTACGCATACCAGCGATTAGGTCAAGGTAAATAAACCCGGTTATCGGCTAAGTCGGTGAAGATTCTATCACGCTTAAGGTAGTGCTATTAAAAAGTAATGGGAAGGTAAAATAGGTAAATAAAAAATTGTTTGTCATTGAAGCTATATTTGGTAGGTCCTAAACCCCTGGCGATAACCTAACGGGACTCTACTTGATCCTATCAATATGCTTCCTTCCTTTTTCCTTTTTAGTGCTGCTAAAGGGCTTCCGTCATGGATTATCTCAACGATTTCATTGATATGTTACTAACCTTTTTTCCTTCTGTTTTTTTATGTTATTAACATTATATCCCAGTCGGTTGTAACCCATTGGGCTCAGATTCATCATTGGTAAATCCTCGATAAACCGGAGATATAGCCCGAACGGCGCCCACCTTTGTCTACTTATCCTAAACTTCAAATGTTAAACACAATCTCTCATCGACTCTGCCGTCTGGTTCTGGCTGCGCCGCGGTTTCGAAAACCGCTCGTCTGTTCATGAATCTGAACCATGGATTTCAACGTTTAGCCCTCAAGGAGTGGAGAAAAATAAATGAAAAAGAATGACTGCTACCTTATGCCATACATAACCTTCCAAGCACTTGTGGATGGTTGTAAGTCAGATTTTCCAGCTCCTTTTCTTTGACATCTGTTAGATTTTTGAGAATAAATTTCTATTTTGCCTCCACTTTCCTGTTTTTTTTTTCCAAGTTCGAAAACAATATGATGCATATGTATCCAAGAAGCTTGGAATTAGGAAGGAATCGAAGATTCAAGACAAACTTTCATGTTCAGTACGATTGGTAAAGTTGGAGGGGCATTGAATATTCTATAAAAAAGAAACATTAAAATAAGTGGAGACAAAATGAAAGGTCTAGTGAACGAAGGAAATCTTTGAGTATACAGAAGAGTTATCTGCCCGCCGAGCAAGCAGCATCTCTCTCTCTCTCTCTCGACAAATAACACCACATACGAGTGACATCGTAGTATCGGTCGACACTTTTCTACAGATTTACAAGCCGATTTTGACTAGAAACTGAAATAAATTAGAGAATTTTGAGTTTAGAAGTGAGGGTAAAGTAGGGGGATTTAGAACATTAAGCGCGGCACAGAAGCTCGACCATTTTACTTTTCCATTATCTTTCAATAGCACTACCAGCGTAGTGGAATCTTCACAAACTAAGCCGATAACCGAGTACTATCAGGCAACAGGGCAAAATGGCGGATCGATATATCGATTTATCAGAGCGTTTAGAAGCGTAGGAGTAGCTTTGCGGTAAGATTTCCGTATGTAATGCTCAATAAGTAAAAATAGGAAGACCAGGAGATCTCCAAGAAGCAGGAAATCCGAAATGATCTGGTTAAAAGCATCGCTCACAACAGAATATCGTATTGCAAGCTCAAGTGAATCAGAGGAATGTATCCGGCACAGTCAGGTAAATTTTTGTCGATTGGAATTTATTTAAAACGTTCAGAAAATCACGCGGTGATCATGGTCCTCCTAGTTCGATGATCACCTTTTGAGCTAGTTCAACCCCATGGGTGAACTCAAACTAGGAAAGCCAGGTGGACATCTAATGAAAGAAAACACCTATTTACTGAGTTAATTCGATAATTTCGAGACATTTTTCCCGAATGAGGCCTGTCAAGGAGAAAAAGGCAATCGAACTGGGAGCCGAGGTGTAGTCATGTTGTTCTGTTGTTCGGCTGAGAAGTCCTTTGAGTCGTATCGTTGCTTATCAGCGCCCCATCAGATCTTGTAGCTACTCAACCACGGGACAACCAGAGGGAAAACAATCGGAAAACAGATGCCATGATGACGAACAGAGGATGATGAGAGGAACGACGACAATGAAATGCCTGAGGGCTTGTGTGTGTGGACTGCCAACCGACCGACAACTGCTAGTTGTTTCTCTCAGCAGGTTGTTGATGTTGATGTGATGCCGCAGCCAGGCGTCTGATGCGACGACGATGCCTGTCGAGAAACTTGTTTAGACTATGGGCCGAGTAGAAATTCGCTAATTGATTGGCGAAATTGATCGCCGAATTCAAAGAGTTGGAAACTATCATGAGGGAGTGGTTTGGATCAATTGCCGATGAGCAGTCGAGAGCAAGGTGTTGGTCGCCGACGCGGAGATGAACACGTTCGAGAGTGTTCGATGTCGCTAAGAGCGAACAAATCGGCAAACAAACAAAAACGACACAGACACATGTACTCGCTGGACCCTCTAGCTTATCGATGCCTTTACCCTCCGTCTTGAAAACGACTTTCGCGGTTTTTTTTATTATTTTCTTCTTAAGTTACCTTCTCTGGCTTGTCGTTTTACCACAAAACTACCAACTTAGCCTTTGAAGTCCTCTTACGCTCAACAAGTGGACAAAAACCAAACGAAAAACAAGTGTATAAATTGAGTTTTCATGCTAATCTACCCAATACCGAGCTTAACACATTCACGACGAAGGGGTTTTCACGCGCGACGGGCGCGACGGCCGGCTGGCTCTTTGGCACGCGCGCGCGTGTCCACAGTGTGACTGGTTTTTTTTCTCTCAGAAACCTATACATAACATATTCAGAGTCCAAAAACTGTGCAGGATGTTATAAAAGCCTGAGCGATAGCTTGGGGAGATATGTTGCAAAGAAAAAAGTTAGGAGGGTCGATACGCGCTGTTCGAGTTGTGAAAATATGTTTGTTTATTGTGTTTAACGATAAGAAGTGTTCTTGCTGAATTTTTGGTCGCTTATATAATTGCACTCTACTTTTTCACTTTGTCTAACTGTTCCATTGAAGTTTTATTCCATGTCTGATACTTACTCCTGTCCTAGAAGTTTTTGTGTTTATTGTGTTCCAACAATGCGGAGAATTGTTCTCTAGTTAGTTTTAATAAACCCGACCATTTTCGTGCAAACGCAAACCTAGTATTGACTTTACCTTATAGTCTACAATTCCGAAAGAACAATTAATAAAAGTAGTCGCCAAAGAAAGTTCTGGGCGAAACACTCCTGTCCGCCAATATGGGTGGACACCGTCCCACGCGCCCCCCCCCCTTGCTGTCCACCAATATTGGCGGACGCCGTCGTGAATGTGTTAAGCTGGAAATTCCTTCCAAAGGTGTCTCAGTTAGGAGAACACCAACCATTCAGTGGCCTGCAGGCCGCCAAATAAGCTAATGAATAGTAGGAAACATATATAAAACATTTGTAATAACAAATAACATAACAAATAAAACGAAGAACAAAGGGCATGTAACAAAAGACGGCGAGGATTTGATAAAATACGTCACTGGCAGTACGGTAACGGGCAATCGCGGCGGGACCCCAGAGTTGACAAACAGACATCGTGATTTCGCTCACTTATTGATAGGATGTGGAAACCCTTTCCAAACGGATTCCATTGTTCATCGTTCGAATTGATCCAAGGACAATTTCTTTCATGTTGCTCATCGCTTTGATAGTAGATACGATCATCACCATTGATCGATCGATCTTTTGTGAGCTTTTGACATCAGTCTGACTGACCAGGTACTGTACATTTGCTTGGGTAACCAATATAAAGAACATGTTACCCGATGAGGTGTATCGTCACTGTAATGAGCTACGATCGCTGCCGATGCAACGACAAACATCGCTGCTATCGGCTACCCATCCCATCCCTCGATGTTCAAGGGAACCCAGCTCCTACCAAATCTATACCTATACCATTTAAAGACCTCGTACCCCATTTGAGCTATGGGTATACAAAGCTAACTCCATTCGGTCACCTTTCTCTCCCTCCCATACGCACCCTATCCTCACTCTACTCCTTCACTTTTTTATTTTATTCCACAACGTCTTTATCCCGATCAGTTACGGGGTACGCCTTTCTAAACTAGGCATAGGTTTCTGCCTGGGATGTGATTGAACCCTAATCATCGAGATGTTGAGCCTAAGCTCCTAACTTCTCGGCCATCCCACCCTCACTCTACTCCTTCACAGAAGGCTAATATGGAGAGGCTGAATTTCGCCATTCTTGAGCCGAGCTTCTAACATTAAATTCTGTGCAGTACTTTCATGTGCAGTGAAAACTTGGACCAGACGGGGAGGCGCTAAGTGATTGCCAGAGAAAGGAACGGCAACGAGGACGCGGTGTTACACTGGCGATCGAAGTTGTTGTTTTGAACGGTATCGGCTTTTTACCTTCAAGTTTTCGTAGGTATAAGGTTTCCAAGAGAAGCAAGGATTTTTGGAAAAAAACCGAGGCCAGAAAACTCTTGCTGTGAATAGCACGAAATTTATTTCGGGCCTTTGAAGCTTAGCTGGAGCCTAACCCCCAAGTTTTTTCTATTTCTTTCAATACAAGCCCTTTTAAGACTGGGTTGCGGCATAAATTAAAGATAGGATCACAGAGAGCAAAAAGAAGGGACGAAGCGGGGAAGTATCTAAAAATTTCTACCATTTCCGCATTTGCGGGGTGAAAGTCTATGGATTCTTAGAAGCTACCGAGAATCAAAAAACAAAGAGTATTTGTAGAAAGAAGAAAAACAAAAAATATGCTCTTGCATTTTTGACATTTTGACATCTTCCGCCATCGCTCGAGTGTTGCACCTAGGCTTTGCACGCGACAAACACGATGTCGCATGAGCTTTTGCGAAATGACGCGCGACGTCGCGTTTGTCGCTTGCATCGTCGATTGCGACAGAGCCAGATCACAAGGTTTTGCGGTGGAAATCAATCGCAGACGTTACAGCGTGAATTATCTCACCGGTTTCGATGTGCCGTAGATCTTCTGAAGGCCACCGCCGCGTAGGTTACCACTGCCACGGTGATTGTCGCGAACAGATCGGGGTGACTCGGATCCGGGCGAGTCCATCCTGAAATAAAAGGTAAAGGTAAAGAGTCGGTGCTAATCAGTCCCGTGATAGTGCGCCACGCATTTGTGTTCCATTCAGAATCGTAGATGCATGGTGAATGCGTATTTGGCCTATACAATGACTTGAAGGGACCAGCCGCTGTACTACGTCAGTGTCTTTAACTTCCCAGACAGGTCTGGTCGCAATGCACCCGACCCAGGAGAAAACGAAAGCTTGGTGAGGATCGATCGCTTGACGATGCGGGTTTCAGTAGCGCCTCCTGCCACTATACCACACGCTTCCTTAAAATATTGCCTAAGTATTGTAATTCCTATTATTTCTAATACACCTTGCTGCCCTTGATTCTCCAATATCCGCCACAAAAGGCTGTTCCCACGAAATTGAAGCCTAGGTCCATATTCAAGAACTGACCGTCAGTCTCCGAAACCCCGTCGGCAATAAACCCGCTCAATACCGTCGAGGTCTCCGAAACCTTGCCTCATCGTGAGGTGTGATAGACCCGCGATAAACCCCGGCCCGGGTTCACGAAGCTTGGTTTGCGCTCCGTTAGGGGTATACCTTGGGTTTCATCAGGAGTTCACTAATGATGAATTTAGGCCCTGGAGTTAGACCAACCCTTTCCATTTTATCCTCTAATTCCTTCTATTTCCTATTTTTTGCTCGGTTTATTTCTTTTCTTTTTTCTCAGAACTTCAGTGATGTTCCGCTCCACATCGGTGGCTATTTGCTGATGGGAGAATGACGGCGATTTGCAAACGTGTAATGGTGTGAGAAATTGTCGCCGACGACCCTGAACATCTGCGCTTTTTCGCCATTCACGTTCACGCTCTGGTCAAGGACATCGCCCGAATCAGTACTGTGATAACATAGACAATTCAAAAAATAGGTAAAAGGAAGGGTAAAGGGGTTGTTGGAGAACGCGCCACGCACTCGTGTTCCACTGAGAGTCGTGAATGCGTGTTTGGCCTGCGGTGCGTTTCAAAAGTATGCTTTATCTATTTATTTATTTATTCATTCGATACACACTTAGGCGTGCTACCTGTAAAAGTTAAGTGGAACAGATATATAGGAAAACAATAAATAGCACAAACTATAAAAACAAAACTATGGTGGTTAGTTAAAAAATTAGAATGATTGATATAACAGAAATCTTGTTAGTGACATCATCTAAAATAAGTGCTTTCAAAGTAGGCCATAGCAGATTTCACGTAAAAATGAGCTGCATTCCCAGATCAGAGATGATTACCTTGCGGTAACGCGGCTGTAGGTGCGTACCACGAAATATGACCATTTTACAAGAGGAGAAAAGAGAATAAACAAGAAGGGTTGAAGAAAATACAGAAGCAAGCTTCCCGCAATTTCGACCATACAACAATCTGTACCTCTTATTGTTAGAACACGCACCCAAAGGTGGGCCTGTATCCCTGGTGCCCCTTTGAACTGATAACGCACCCATGGGAGGACTAGGAAGAAAGCCAGTGGTGCCTGAAGTTATACAGGCCTAATAACTAAAGATGACTAGGAAAAAAATTCGTACAAGGCTACTTCTGCAGGTATTTTATTATATGACTACGTGAAAAGAATCATGTATCCACGTTATGTTCGGCAGTTTCTCGATGCGCGTTCGTTTTTATGAACTGGCGCTAGATTTCTCGTGGTCGAAAATGTCTGGGTTGCTCTTCCCAGCAGAAAAGAATCATCTACAGCAAAAACGGAGTGTCTTTGAATTTTTTTGTTTGTTTCAAAATATGTGTCCTGTCTGAGACTCCACGCGCTTTTGCTTTCCCCCTCAAATGATGTCTTGTTTTGGCGGGAAGCTAGGCATATAAATAGTGCTCTTGTCCGGCACTACCAAATAACCACAATGCCCATTAGTGGAGCCGTGTTGTCATTGTGGAGGAACAAGCTCAGATCCAAGCCCTCAAGGAAACCGGCAAGTCAAATCGCGCCATTACCAAAAGCGGCCGCTATACCAAGGCGCTGTCTTCACCTTCCCAGAAAAGTCTGGTATCAATTTACCGCTCTGTTTTTGCTGGAGATGATCCTTTTTACTGGGAAGAGTAACCCAGATATTTTCGGCAACGAGGAATCTAGTGCAGCTAACGCCGGTTCGTAAAAACGAACGCTAAGCGCGAAACTGGTGGATCTATACATTTGAAATACGAGAGAGTCGTTCGTTCCTTCAAGGGATACCCGAAAAGGGTCTTTCTCGAAGGGCTAACTAACAAGTGTAGCTTTTTGAAGAAAATTCAGCTTGGATAACATACCCGCTATTCCCCGGTAGTGTCTTCACCCTCCCAAACATGTCTTATATCAATTTACCCGACCACTAAGCAACGGAAGTCTCTGTCCACCTAAGCAAGGTAACCGCTTAGTACTATACCTATTTACCGTTCCAAATACAACCTATGAGGTCACTATTGCGAAGTATTGTTCTCAGCTGTTTCCTAATTTCCTTCCTTTAAAGAGGTGGCAGGAGATAGGAGTTATTTGCTACGTGAAACGAGTAAACACTGCTATCAAAATATCACACATTCGCCGCAGAAATCAGTTGCTGGTTTGAAATGAGGTCACCAACGGGGGTTGAAAGAGGCAAACGGCGGTCGTTGAAAGCCTATAGTTCTATTGTTTATTGTCACTCGAGGCACAATGAGGGAACTCGTCCACCAGTGGCTCCCATTTTCTCAGTTTTATTCAGCGTTTTCCCGATTTAAGTTTTTCTTCGTATTTTCGGAGAAGATCACTTGAAAAGGTTCAAAGGGCGGACGAGGATCAACTGGTCACCATGACTAGAGAATTGCTGTTATCAGAAAATTTTTATCAGTCAACTTCTCCTGAGACATCCATCATAGTATTCTATACCAGAATGATTGTCCTGTGTTCGTCTTTTTTATATTATTGTTCTATTTTTGTTGAAAAAAATTGAAATTTTTGTCGCGATCCAATAAATTACCATAAGTTCTTATTAAGGGTGACGCCCTAACGAGGTCGACCTCGTTACCGGTCGTAATTGTCCTTTGTACTTTCCGAATAGATAATGATATATTGGTCACGAAACTTTTTTTATGATTTTATTGAGGACATGGCTTGATCGATAAAAATATTGGTGACCATCAATCAGAATTCGGTCAAGTTCGAGTTCAGAACCACCTAAGAACCGCAAAGGGCGTCGTAATCAGGTACGTTTGGGATCAATCAAGCTGGATCAATCAGCATTCCATCTCCCCCACAGTGACAGGTGTTCATCAATGGACCGGAAGCACTAGCGACACGTTCTATTAATCGACAGCACTGTCATTCCATAAAAAAGTAAAAAAGAAGACCCCTGAAGACGCGCCATGCATTGGACATCCAGTCTGAATCGTGGAGGCATGATTAGGGAGGCCTAGGCAATAACTTGTGGGGCCAGCCATAGAACAACTCGGTGTCTTTCATCACCCCAGGTAATCAACAAAACAACAAATGTTATAATAACTAATGTAAAAAATTAAAATGTAAGAGAAATAAATAAATATTGAAGGATGAATGATAACTGATATAGGAATTTTAATTAATGAAGAGAACAAGAGAAAATTATATTAAAAGGTCAATAGTAGTACTTTTAAGTTACAAGTAAGTAAATAAGTAATAAGTAAGTAGTAAATTATAAGAAAGTAAGGTAATAAGAGAACAATAGTAAGAAGGAATATAATTAACGATACTAAATGAAAAATATAAAATAGTATTACTAATAAAGATGTACATATTAGGTTGGTAAGAAAGTTCCCGCCGTTTTTTTTCAAACGACTGCTGTAAGTTCACTTCGGAAGCTTTTGCAGAGTTTGACACAGCATTCGAAAGAGAATTATTTGCTCTTTTGAGCTGTGTACTTGTAATTTGTTATAATTCTCAATGTCAAGTGAAAAGCGAAAAAGTGAACAAATGCCCTCATCGACAGCGATTTTTTTCTGCTCAATTTTAAAGGCATAAATAAAACTTGATAAACTGTTCAAAAGAAGATGATTTTCTCCATTAGACGGTGTATCATTTTTTTTATTTGTCTCGAAAATTACAAAGTTTTGAACCACTGAAGTCTGACCTTCGGAAGGCAAGAATATTTTTCCGATGACGCTCCTGCTTTTGTTGTGTGCGCTCAAACTGACTTCTTTAGAGCTTTCTATACAAAATTCTTCGCTCTATCAGATGGTATGTTTATTTTTCAAAAATGATCGATTTTAAACGATATTCACGAGAAGGGCGTCTTGAAATTTCTCGGCAGAGCAAACCTCCAGTTTCAATCTCTTCACTGAATCTCATACAGCATTCGAAAGAGGACGATACTCTCTACAATATGGTTTATGAAACGTTTTTAAGCTTCCTGGTTTTCATTGTTTTTTAGGTCGTCAAAGTGGATCTAAATCCGCACTCCTGGACGATTCGACGCCGCGCCGCACGAGCCCCACGCGCCGCGTCCGCGATTTAGGTCCACTTTGACGGCCTAAAAAACAATGAAAACCAGGAAGGTTTGAAACGCTATATTAACTATATTGTAGACAGTATCGTCCTCTTTCGAATGCTGTATGAGATTCAGTGAAAGGATTGAAACTGGAGGTTTGCTCTGCCGAGAAACTTCAAGACGCCTTTCTCGTGGAAATCTTTTAAAATTGATCATTGTTTGGAAATATACATATCATCTGATAGAGCGAAAAATTCTGTATAGAAAACCACACAGAAGTCAATTTGAGCGCACACAAGGAAACAAGGAGCGTCATCGAAAAATTTTTCTCGCCTTCCGAAGGTCAGACTTCAGTGGTTCAAAACTCTGTTATTTTCGAGACAAATAAAAACAAATGATATACCGTCTAATAGAGAAAATCATCTTCTTTTAAACAGTCTATCAAGTTTTATTTATGCCTTTAAAATTGAGCAGAAAAAAATCGCTGTCGATGGGGTCATTTTTTCACTTTTTCGCTTTTCACTTTACTAGCCAAAAAAACGATGACTCTGAGATTTATAACAATTACAAGTACACATCTCAAAAGAGCAAATAATTCTATTTCGAATGCTGTGTCAAACTCTGCAAAAGCTCTGGAACTAAACTTACAGCGGTCGTTTGAAAAAAAACGGCGGAAACTTTCTTACCAACCTAATATTATAGTATAAGTGAAAGTAAACAAATACTAGTAAAATATATAAGCCTGCCCGATGATGAGGTGATTGCTTCCTGTAGCCCAGGTGAGCATTAGTTCGAATCGCTTCGGATCAATTTTTCACGAATTTTCAGAAAATATGGTTATCAACAATACCCTGACTGCTCCAAAACCCCGAACAACTTTGCACCCTAGCCGATAAACTTTTATTTTTTTCTCTTTCCACTTCCTGTTACAACGGACATTAAGGCACATTTTTTCTAACACTTCAAGGCTCTAATTAGCTTCGTTGTCACCAATGAGAAGCGCTTTCTTCAATTGGAAACATTAGAGATTTATGTTCTATTCACGAGACGAGAAAAAACATGAACGGCTGTCAATCTACAAATAACAAAATCGTCATAGGATAGATGAACAGACTGAAAAACGCTGAAATGGCTGGAAAATTCAACATTTTAGAAATATTTCGAGAAAAACATCCGACGTCCAGAGCCGGTTTAGTTGTTTAGTTGTACGGGCGTCGATTAGAGTTAATCCGAGCGCCGTTCCATCTATCTGGCTAAACAGCTCTGATCGATTCAAATGGATGTTATCCTAAGTGAAATTACCCAAAAAAGACTGCACTTGTTAGTTAACCCTTCAGGAGAGCCCTTTTTCGGGAACGCCTCGAGGGAACGAACGACTTTTTGGTAATCAACGGGTTCAAATCTACCCTTAACCTGTGGAATGACCAGGAGGACCATCAAGTTCCTCTTCCTCACAAAATGCTAACCTCCCGTTCCTCCTGGGTATTGAGAGAAGATTCTCCGACAGCCATCGTACAGCTCGACACGACTAATAGGCCGTAACAGTCACATTTACAGCAGGAACCAGTTTTGTGACAGAAATTTGGGCGCAAAAAATTATTCGCAACAGTGGCGGTGAAAAATCGACGTCGATAAGGTCGGTTGTCTCGGAACGGGAAATTGATTGGTTGCAGAGAAAAACCGGATCTTTAATTCTGAATTCCACAAGGTAAAAAGCAAATCGAGGTCCGCGGGGCCCTGCCCGGGCAAAACAAGCCATCTTCCCTCCGGAATCGGTTAAGTTGGTACCAGGCTTGTCTGGTAAGGTAAAGACACTGACTTGGTACAGCGGCTGATCCTCTGAAGTCAATGTATAGACCGAATACACTTTTGTAATGCCTCCACGATTCCGACTGGAACACGGAAGCGTGGCGCGCCCTTAGGAGACTGATCAATGTCGATACCTTTACCTAAACTGAATTGGATTGCACTTTTACCTGCCCTATTTCCAGCTAAAAGCCTGACTTCACCTTTATAATATTCCAGCATTTGAGGTTCCGTTTGAATTGTATGCCTTTAATAAGGTTACAAATAAGGATTTTTTAAAATTTGGATTCTGCTCTATGGAAATGGCAAGTGGGTACCGTAAAAATAAGTACCCTAATCCGTTAAAATCAATTCAAGTTCGATCACTGATCAACTTTCCCTTTTCCTCTTTCTTTTCTTCATTTCCTTATCACGCATTTCTGCTTTGTTTCTTATCAGTTTCCCCCCGAGCTATGTTAAGTAGCTAGTGTATAAGCGAAAATTATAAATAAAGATAAATAAGTGAAAAAGGCGGGAATAAGCCCTAAGCTTTTTCCAACCCAATTCCAAGGTTTGCCAACTGACCGTATCACAGCGATCTTGTCCTTACTTCCGGTAGGTGATGGCGTACCGGAATCGTCCGCTTTCATTTCCGATCTGACTCGTCACCGTGGAGGTGCTGAAACGGTCATGTTCGGTTTTCTTTCAACTTTTTTTCTTTTTTTTTTCTAATTGAGGAGGCGGCGATGAATAGCCATGATGAATAGACAGCCGACGAGTAGAGACAGATGAACAAAAAATGCGTAAAAAATAGACAAATGAGTAGTCGACGAGGCAAAACCAGGTTAACGACCAAAAACACGGGTAGCGCACAACACGGGTGGCTGACAAAAACAGGGAGGGGGTAATTTACCGGCGGAGCAGATCGTTACCAATTGCGGAGGTAGAGATGGAGGTCTAAATCGAACCCCATTTCAGGATCTGGATTCAGCTACTTGAACCAGGTATTTCATGAACGGTATACGTGAAGCGAACCCTGAAATATACCTTAAACGGGGCACAAATCATAATTCGTCAAGACCGGTTTATCCAGGGCCCAGATTCATGAATGGACGAGCGGTCTCCGAAACACCGTCGGCGATAAACCCGCTTGATACCGTCGAGGTCTCCCAAACCCTGCCTCATCGTGAGGTGTGATAGATCCGCGATAAACCCCGACTAAACCCTGGCGCGCGTTCACGAATCTCGGTTTGCGCGCCGTTGGGGGTATATCTGGGGTTAATCGGGGGTTTGCCAATGATGAATCTGGGCCTAGGTTGTTTTGGGAGTTACACGAGGTTTAGCGCAAACCAATAGCTCGGTAAGGTTCCAGATACCTAAAACGCTGATTCATCAACGTGCTGCGGAGTTTACTCGGAATTTATGTGCTTGTGTCTTATACGTATGCCAGGTATGTTATTAGTTTGAGAGCTTCAAACGCCAGTGAGGTGTGTTAGACTCCTCACATCTAAGCCAAAGCGGATTCCAAATGAGCCCCACAAACGGAACATGAATCACGGTTTGCGCCCACTTCGAGGTATATTCCGCGGTTTGTTCCGCTCAGTGCTAATACTGTTCTCGAAAAAAGCAATATATAATGCGGCTATGTCTTTCAAAGGAGTGAAAGCTGTGAGTTCACCTCAAGGTGGAAAAATTATGGTAGAAAGTACAGTACCGGACATAGCTTTTGATCACTTCCCGGAAAAGCCGCTTAGGAGCGTTCCAAAGCGGCTTTTTTGAATAACTTTGTTGAAACTCTATTATTTGTAAATTTATACATATATTTGAGCTCAGCATCTCAAGCTCTATCGAATGGTGTTCAAAAATCGGCACAAATGCGGAATATTGCCCCTTTTGCCGGCCCCTCAAATCTCGCCTGGTCGGTCCCACTGGGGCTGGTCGGTCCCTCAGGCGCCGACTAGGCGAGATTTTAGGGGTCGGCGAACGGGGCAATATTACGCATTTGTATCGATCTTTGAATACCAATCGATAGAGATCGAGCTGCTGAGCTCAAATATATGTATAAATTTACAAATAATACAGTTTCAACAAAGTTATTTGAAAAAGCCGCTTTGGAACGCTCCTAAGCGGCTTTTCCGGGAAGTGATCAAAAGCTATGTCCGGTACTGTAGTATAGAAAAAACTCGTTCATATTCTGCTTTGCCGAACGAGGTTAGTATGGTAGATCAGATTTATTATGACCTAACGTTTCGACTATGTAGAACGTCGTCCTCAGAGGGCTAAAAAGTGGCTCGACACTTAAGTATCATTGAACTGTCCGGCCAAGCTTTTTCAAGGCCTCTGGCTTTTTGTAACATCATGCCGAGGTTTCAAAAAGAGAGAACTTGGAGAAAAGAACTCGTTTTATAGGAGCATAGTTCAGCAGGGAAGAAAGTACATGTAGACTAATTTGTAGTTTTAGATTTTTAGTAGAATACAGATTGTTAAGATAATGAACGTCCTCGCTTCGCTGTCAAGGGATCAATCACTGCATGAGTCAGAGATGAACTTAACGAAATGAGTCGAGGTCCTTAGAGAATATCGAATCAATGGAATCAATCGATAAGACGATTTGTGACAAGAAAACGAACAAATAAACGAGAAACGACAGATTTCTATGGAGAAATTCTAGAAGAATAGGGTAGCCAAAGCTGAAGTCAAAGAAGGAGTCCAGCAAAGTGTTAAGTGGTTCGTGGAGCGATTGGAGAAGCAACAGGGAAGGCAAAAGCTTGAAAACCTCGTTGAGGTCAATATGCAAGAAAATGAGAGGAATGCAAAGACGGAGGCGGAACAAAATTGGCTGGCAAAATGCAATGAAATTGCTCATCGTGGTGTCTTCGAATTTCATTTGCTATGCATTTTCAACAATTTCATATCTCTAATGCAGTTTATTCGGAATTCTGCAAAATGCCGTGGCAAGTCAGAACGATTTCCATCAAAACTAATAGCTCATCCCCAAGTTAGCGGGCCAGTTCTACCGAGAATAAACCGTGATCTGCGGCCGCTTATCTTGGGAGAAACAACAAAAAGTAGAGCGGAAAATGAACGCAGAAGTAAAAAAACTATCTCGAAGAAGATAAAGATACAAAAGAACGAGATAAACCGGCGGTTTAGATGGATTCGCGTGATTCTCTCGCAAATCGATCAATGGTGACTGCGATCTGGGTTTATCTGTTCGACCAGCTGCAAGGAGACAGTTGAAAAACGAAGGTCACTCGCTGTTAGGTTTAGAAAATTGTAAAGTTACCGGTGTTAAGTTGGTCAGTTAGTTCAGTGGGGAGTGTATAAGACACGAAAGTACTTCATTGTCTAAAAAAACCCGATGAAGACGAAAAGATGTAGAACATTACTCTGAATGGTCCCAGAGAAGCTCCACCTCGGAAACCTGGGCCCAGATTCATCACTGGTAAACACCCGATAAACCCCGAGATATAGCAAGAACGGTGCCCACCATTGTCTACTTATACTAAACGTCCTATGTTAAACGTAATCTCTCATCGACTCTGCCGTCTGGTTCTGGCTGCGCCGCGGTTTCGGAGACCGCTCGTCCGTTCACGAATCTGGGCCCTGCCTGGAGCCTAGTACACGGATAAGATGTTGAAAATCTTCAAGAGTCTGAATGAACTTCACCTGAATTCCTAGAAAATTGTCTTTAGCCCCTCAAGAAAAGCTATCTTTGTTGACCTCTAGCTTTTGTTGATAGTTACTTTTTTTGTTGCTACTACCCTTCTATACAGAGTTAGTTTGATTTTTCAATTTTAGGTCCGGTGTCGGAGAATCGTTTTCGATCCCCCTTACCTGCTCTTCTACCCAGGGTTCAGATTCATCATTGGTAACCCCCGATAAACCCCGAGATATACCCCAACGGTGCGCAAACCGAGATTCGTGAACGCTCGCTGGGTTTAATCGGGATTTGTCGCAGGCACATCACACCTCGCGATGAGGCAGGGGTTTGGGAGACTTCGACGGTATCGAGCGGGTTTATCGCCTACTGGGTTTCGGAAACCGCTTGTCCGTTCATGAATCTGAATACAGGTTATGGCTTACCTCATAATTTACCTACTCTCTCTTATTAACTGGCTGATTCCGATCACTTTACCTGGGCGGACCGGCAAGAACCATTTGAAAAGTCTCCCTGAAGAAAAGTGGTCGATACACTTCGGAGTTAAGAGCATGACTGAAAAGGCAGCCGACGGCCCCAAAGATTTCCGCAAACGATTCAAGCTCACTCTTTCAATGGCGACCCCCCCCCTCCCCAAAAATCCACGCTTCAATTCGGATCAGAGCACAACAACACCCAGAATAGTTGTTTTCGCGTCATAACCGCAGTCGTAAACAGAAAACGAGGACATATTACCCATCCGGGGGCGTACCCCTCACCGAAAGCACTTTGGGAATACTCCACGAAGGAAAATTAAAACCTCGTCCTCCCCAAACGGCGTCAGAATATAGAACAGGATGATTCGAAATCTTCTGGATGAGAATAAATACGTGTAGGATCAATGTAAATGAACCATTAAAGAAAAATGTGCGAGGAAAACGGGTGTGTCGATGATCTATTGGGTCATCTTCTCGAGAGTGACTAGAGACTCCTTCTGAACTTCACGAGGTTCAAATTGATCTCAAGCGTCAATTTTTGCTGTTAATATCTTATCATTAAAAACATCACACATTCTACCGGTCAGAAACAGATCTGACAAAAAAGTCGAAAACAGAGTATTTTTTTCCCTGGGCTCGGTAGCGATCTAGGAACGCGCCCTGAGTAGACCCAAGACGGAGGTTCGAATCTCGCTGGGGTCGCGATTTTTGCGATAAATCAGGATAACATCTACTTCTCCTACGTTCTGCGTTTACTATCCGTGCTTAGTTGCAATGATTCATTAATTTATGTAGTTGGGAGTGGGCAATATTGTGGCGTCAGGTCTGGAGCCATATTTCGAAAAACGCCCGAGGCGATTTTTGAAGCTCGTCTATGAAGCGAGAGGGGGCGCTGAGATAATCAGGTTTTTGGTGGTTGAAGTGATTGATTGGGAATAATTCAACAAACGGAGGTCTAATAGGGAGGCACCTTTCCTCTGGAAACGCGATAATACCAGGGCCTAAATTCAGGACGGGTATCGGCACAATATACCCGAGAATAAACCCCGGTCGTCGCGATTATTCGCATTCATGAACGCGCCGCTGAGTTCATTTCGGTGATATCGCGAGTCTATTCCACCCCGCGGCGCGTTCATGAATGCGAATAACCGCGCCGACCGAGGTTTATTCTCGGGTATATGTTGCCGATACCCGTCATGAATTTAGGCGCAGGTTAACTGGGAGATTCGTCGGGCTAGAGCGTACCGTTGGGTAAAGGGAAACCGCGGATCTGGCACATGGAAACGCCGAAATCGGTGTGGTTTGACGAATTGTGATGTTAGTAGCTAATTGGAGTAAATTCAGCAAAAACCTCTTAAGAGAAGCTAGAAAGAGTTCTTGGCAGACTTGAAACCCACAGAACACCTGCCAGAGGTGTCGGGTTAGAGGGCCCCATTGGGTAAACGGAAATCGCGGAACTGGCGGAGGGAAGACGGCGTCGGAACCGGAGCGGTTTGACGAATGTCAGTCTGTTTGTTGGTGGGTGAATGTGTGTGGTTTAGCGCGTAATTGGAAGGACGCAAACTTGTCGAGATAGTCCGAATTACGATGTAATGCATAGGTGAATCGATCACACCATTCGCGCAGTCAGCAATCGACACCACCATCACCACCCGCACCGCCGATACCCACCCCCTCTACCCATCCGCCGTCAGTCAGTCATCCGCATCCGGCGGAGATAAATAGCATTGGCGTGCGAACCACTACGCTATTCAATCGAACTGCTGAACTTGCGACGTCATCGCCGGCAGGTAAAGGTGTATGGCGCTCATAGAGAACTGGAGTGTCAAAGAGGTATGTCGGGTGGATCAACCATCCGCATTATTTATTCATTCGAAATATCGGTAACGTAACTAGCGCCAATAGAGCAAGATGAAAAAACAGCACCGATAAAAGGAGACAGTGCAATAAATGGGTAAAAAATGGTAGGTATGGGGTCCAGCTACCTTCTAAGATTGGATAAAATTGACCAAAAATATTAGGAACGAAGGAAGCGGAGTCGAAGCACATCTTAGACAAATCAAATCAGAGGACTGCTAGAAATGTCGTCAAGTCGTCCTTAAGCAGATCTAGACAGAAACAGATGACTAGTAGGCCATTACTTCAGTTCGAGGTTCCAGAAGGCTGAAGTTGTAAAAGAAATAGGCAATTAAAAAAGTTAGAAGAAAAAAAGAAAAAGCTATTATAGTCAGGTAGGAGGTAGTTGTAAAATAGGGACGGGTATATGGTAAAATTTGCTATCCCGATTGCTACAATTCCACCGGCTTTCTTTGCGGAACCGTTTCCCCAACAGCCTCAGGTTGTCAAGTGCGAAATTCTGATGAAGTAACGAGAAGAATCGTGCGCGTGGTAAGAAGCGATACTGACACTCGCACGGTCGAGCGGTCGATCCCTGCCCGGACTAACCAATTCTTCCATCGCCCGGATTAGTAAACTTATACCATACTTGTCTGAGGAACTAAAAACACTGGCTTGGTGTTGCGGTTGGCTCCTGCAGGGCCGAGATTCATGAACGGAACCGAGTGTGAATTTCACCGGCGGTTAGATTTCACCGGCGATTTCACCGCCAAAGTGACTCACCGCGAGTTGGGGAATCACGCTTTGACGGCAAGAGAGGTGAATATAACTGTAACCGGCCGTTGAACCGTTCATGAATCCCGGTCCAGGTCATTCTACGAGCCAAATACGCATTCACCAGGGCCGGGATACATGAACAAAACCGCCTGTGAATTTCACCGGTCAATTCACCGCCAAAGTGGCTCACCGCGCGTTGATGAATCACGGTTTGGCGGATAACCAAGGTGAATATCACCAGCCGGCCGTGTAACTGGCAGGTGAACCGTTCATAAATTCCGGCCCAGGTCTCTACGATTCTGAATGGAACACGAATGCGTGGCGCATTATCACAGGACTGTTGAACGCCGACTCTTTACTTTTACCGAGGAGAATTAAAATTGAATCTCTTCGGATTCTGTCGACTTCCTTGAAAACATGACGACAGAAAACGGATTGAAACGGAATTTATAAAGTTGTGAAGACAGGAAACAAGTCTTATGGCGGTTGAGTCACTGCTCATGCACCGGAGTCAGCTGCTTTCATCCATTTATTTTTGACGTTCAATAAATCGTAGTAATGCTTTCCAGTAATGAGGAAAGATCGTTCGCTGAGGGGTAAGTTTATATCTATATTTATACCCTTTACACCCGTCAAGCCACAAAACTTCTTCGTCGAAGAACAAACAGCGATCCAATCATCATATTCTGTGCATAAATATTTCACTGGGTATAAATCAATGTCATTTATTATAACAACATGTGGCATTTTTCGGAGATAAATATTTCACTGGGTATAAATCAACGTGAATTATTATAAGCACATGTGGGTTTTTTTTTCATAGACCGGAAATCATTTGCTGCTTTACACTGCAACCAATCTAGCGAGAAAAAAAACTTGTGTGTTTACTGGAAACACTGTCATGCGTGTAATTTCATATTTAAAAAATTTAGAATTGGGCACTCAGGCGTCTGTGTATGTTGTTGCGAATTTGAGTTGAATTTGAAGCATTCCAGTGTCTAAAGTGCTCCAACAAAGTTGCCAAAGTCACTTTCAGTAGATCTGGGGCTTCATCATAGACCTTACCCAGAGTAGTCTTCACCCATAATGATTTTGTAGTACTTGTTACGAAAGTTCTTGATTATTTCTATTCATTTGTATAGTTTGAAATTTGATTCTATTCGAGGAGTTTCAAATTTTTTCTGGGTAACCAAAAAAGTGACGCGTGGTGCAGTGGCATGAGCGACTATTGTCATCCGAGCGGTCGAGCGACCGATCCCCGCCCAAGTTAACCAAACGTGCCATTCCTACGGGCTCGGTATTTGGTGCCAGACTTAAGGTAAGAGACTGACTTGGTAAAGCTGCATACTCCATAAATCATTGTACAGGCCAAATACACCGTCAACGTCACCTTCAGTAGATCAGAGCTCGATGCCTCTGCGATTCTGAATGGATAACGAAGGCATGGCGCGTCCTCAGGAGATTAATTAACGCTTAGCACCTTCACCTTTATCCTAATCCAAAACGCTTCTGAAATAGTAAACTGATAAGATTTATCAGCCGCCAACCACACACCAACATGACAAACTCTTACTAAGCACTGAGTGAGATCCGAACAGTTTGAGAGATCGTACCGAAAATGGCGATGATGAAACGAAAAAGAGAGAAAAATGAAATCAGGATCAATCAATCAGCGGACAAGATCTTCTTCGTTGTCGTAGACGTTGAAGTATCGCTTGTTGAACGGATTGAAGAGTTGTGGACGAGAGCCGCCGTCGTAGAAGGCGGACAAGCGCGGGAAATTCCCTTGGATCTGAAATCGACCACATTATTTGTTGGGCCACAGATACGGTATTATGGAAGCAAATATTTCTTTCATAATTACAGAAAATGAGGTTTGGGTTCAAATTTCAATCTATCAAGAGAAAATAGCCCAGAGAAGCGGGACTAACATTTTTCTTCCTCGGTGGATACCAGTCGTACCCAGTTGCTACTCACTCCAAAAAAAAGAGAGAAAAACGATGAATTTTGTTTTCATTTCATTTCATCTCTTTTTTCTTTCGCTTAAGTTTTACCTGCTTTTTGTACCACTATCCATTTTAGCACGTTCGTGAAAACGCGTAAATAAGTAAAATAAATAAATAAAGTGATGATAAAGCTACAAATCAAAGCGAAGAGGAAGATTTGCAGCTGAGCATCAAACCGCAGACACTTTTTCAAACTTCTATAATTCTTATAGTTAGGCACTTCTGAGCCCCAAATTTTCATATTCCTCTGCCGGAAGCCTTTTCTCTGAATTAGAAGAGCGCACTTTGCACGAAATTTCGTTGGGGCGGTACAATTACACACTGAACAAGGGCTAATCGTGGCTGTTTTCCGGGAAGTTAAGGAAATGGAAAACGGCCCGAAGGAGTAATACTACAGCCAGGAAAGGCAGGATGACGATGAGGATTCTGGGGCGATAAAGATTCTATTTATTCATCATTAGCAGTGGTGGCGTGGTGCAGTGGTAAGAGGCGCTACTGACACCCGCACGATCGAGTGATCGATTCTTTCCCAGGCTAACCCGAGCCTTCTATCCCTCATGGATAAGATAAATTGGTATCAGTCTTTTCTGGGAAGGTAAAAACACTGACTTTTAGCGGTTGGCCCCCTCAAGTCACTGTATAGGCGAAATACGCACTCACCGTGCCTCTATGATTGAGTGGAAGAAGAATGCATGGCGCGTTCTAACGGGACTGCTTAGAGCCTAGAACTTCACTTTTGCCATTTACCTTTACCTTTATTTACCATCACATCCACATGGATGTACAATACATGCAGAATTAATAACGAAGCTGACACACAAGAGAACTACAACAATCATCAAGGATGTAACAACAGAATTCTCTAGAAAAACCGCAATCGTCGAAGGAAATAGATCCGACTTCTATGTCACTCTAGGTTTACCTGTATCTTATTTGAGGTTTTTCAGAAATTTCATCAAGAAAAAATCAAAAGAAGATAAAGAGGAAGGCAGCGACGATAATAATAAAGGTGGTATACTGATATTGATCCGTGGATATTCCTAAGCCACCGCACTAGCCCCACTAAGGACCTTTGGGGATCTTACCCGCCTGGAGGTACAACTCGTTAATCCTCCAACTGTAGAGGGCGAAAAGCTGGAACAGGGTGATCTCCGTGCTACCTTTTCTAATACGGCACACTAAAGGCCCACTCAGACTCTACTGCGTTGCTGCCGCAGTAATGATGAAGGATAGGGACCAGCGACGCGCGCGTCAGCTGCGCAGTAGCGGCAGCGCTGCACCCGCTTTCAGAGTTTTACTGCGGCAGCACTGCCGCAGCGCCGCCGCAGCAAGGAATGTCACGGGACATTCCTTGCTGCGGCAGCGGATTTGCTGCCGAAAACGGTGTGCGCTCATTCCCCCTTTTGCTGCTAATTTTACTTTACTGCGGCAGTAAAACTCTGAATGGGCCCTAAGTGCTTTACTATATACTTCACTGCCTATCCTTTTAATCATTTGGGAATTCTCGTTGGACAATGACATTCGTTATCATAAATTTCCGAGTGTAGCCTATTTTCATGGCTAAAAACGGTCCTCTTTGAATAGCTTTTCTCCATTCTGTCGATACACCACTGTTAGCTCCCCAGTAGCCCATTTGTCGTTAAAAGTAGATGTGTTTCTTCGTGAAAAACACCCCCATCGCTCTTGTTCATGGGCGCCCTTGATGACATCAGTTGCGTATTGTTGAGTTGAAGCTTTTAGCCACAAATTCTAAACCACTAAATGTATAGGTATACATCACAAAAGCTAACCTTAGAAAAACTGATCTCAGGGAGTTGATCTTCTCAGGGTAAGGATTGTCAAATGAAACGACAAATGAGTGGGTAAGGATCTTCTCAGGGTAAGGATTGTTAAATAAAACGACGAATGAGTGGGTAAGTTGCAAATTTCAATGACTTTACAACTTCTGACGAAAAACGTAGTACTCTATCTGCTTGATCTTACCCGATTTCCGTCTATGAATACAAAAACTTCCAGAAATTTCAGCAGGACCCCTGAGGCAATGATCTTTGGGACCAATTTGTTCGCCGGACACATGCATCATTAAATACCTAGCTGACCCGAGACCGATGTTCACCGAGTGAACCCAAGCGTGCGTCCGTTCTCACCTTCTGTTTACGTCTCCTTCCGCCTTTATATATAGAGAACGGAAATTTCGATTTTTAGCCCTTAAACTGAAAAACTTCCTGGAAAAATTAGAGATTGAAATTGGACTTTAGCCTCTTCTGACCCACACGAGGCCAAGCTCGTTAAGGTACCCTCCTTAAATACTCCCTGTGGCCTTGTGCCGTAAGCAAAATCCAATTAAAACGCTATCCTCTATTTATTTTTTTATTCGAGTAAAGTAGATAAATTCTATTTCTTTTAAGCAAAATCGAGTCCAACCTGTCGAATACGCATTGATGAACGCCAAGCGGGCATCGTTCGTGAGAACTGTACTTGCTGAAACTGGCTGATATCAGATATTGGACCATTAAAGTTGGTTTGAAGAGTTTCACTAATTGAAACTTCAATTCAAGTTCTGAAAGGAGCTTCACCACTCCGAGGGGTAACTCCTAACCCAGCGTACTCACCTTGACAACTTTTCCGTTCTCCTCGGCGCAAGCTTGTATGACCACAAGTACGATGCAGAGCAGAATTGTGCGAGTTGACGTCATCCTGTACACCTGAAAATTTCCCGGCATCTCTCTCACTTTTTAGGGTTACCCGAGGGCGAAATAGACTTGCCGTTAGGCAGAAAAAGTTCCAAAGGGAACAATTATTTTTGCGACGCAGGAATTAACTAGTAAAAGGCAGAGGTAAAACCAAAAATCGCTCTAATAGGACTGAAAAACAAGGAAAAATGCAAAGCCTAACCGGCGGCGGAAGAAATTTGCAGAATTTCGTCACTATGAAAGGTTTGGTGGTGGTCTGTGTATGAAACCTGCTGAATGGACAGGTTAGCAGATATTGATTATTTGGAGACAATAGCTAATACCAATTAAATGCTGATTCCCTTTACCTTAAAAAGCTGCCTTAATTTCTGATATGTTTCAAAGAAATTAAGCAGTTTTATCTACGCAATTTTGTTGAGTACTTCTGCTCATTTCTGAGGTAAACTAGAGATTCTGAGAAAGGAATTTTTCTCTTTGCCTAAAAGGCATTAATATTAGAAATTCAAACTGTTCTACTGATTGAGCACCTGATCTCATAAATCGATTCGATCTGATCAATTAGATTGTTTTTAC
Organism: Nippostrongylus brasiliensis; assembly: GCA_030553155.1. Lineage (NCBI taxonomy): Eukaryota > Metazoa > Nematoda > Chromadorea > Rhabditida > Heligmosomidae > Nippostrongylus > Nippostrongylus brasiliensis. The sequence goes on from CP130733.1 coordinate 4,604,734, forward strand.
AATTCACATCTTCGCACACGAAGCCACTTCAATTAATTTGTTAGTCGAAATGAAAGGACTACTGGAAGCAGGAAAGTACTAGGGAAAGTGGAGAGGAAAAGGACAATAGGATAAAGAAGAAGCTGGAAACGATGAGGAAGAGGAAGACGAAGGCAAAGGAAACAAGGAGAAAGAGTGGCAGGTGTTGGAGAAGGAGAAGGAGAAAGGAGAGGTAACGATCTCCTGGCTTTTCCTGGCTTTTTACAAGACACAATAATATTTACTTATTTATTTATTTATTTGTTCATTTATTTATTTATTTATTATTTACTTGTCGCGCCACATAATGACGAGCCAATTATAAATACAAACATTAACAAAACAAAAGCATCATACCATATCACAAAAAGTAATTAAATCAAATGGCCAGTTGAAAAGCGGGTAACAAATAGCGAAAGGTTAGTAATATCATTAATATTGCCATTTTGAGGACTTTTTTCAATGCTCTACCGTAGTCGAAAGTATGAGATCGTTAAGCTTTCTGACGTCTGCGTTATGGTTTGTTGCCCGCGGCAACATAAATGTAACGATGAAACGTAGAATATAGGACTAGACTCATTTTGCTTAATGGCGGAGCTGAGTAGATGAGCTTAGAACGCTCGTGTCTAGACAGTCGAAAGAAAACGGCTCGATAAATTTTCATTTATTTTTTCACTAGTAACTCAAATTTCCTCTAATTCTCACCCAGAGCTTCATTAATGAAATCTGAGGAGATAACATCGTGAAAAATCAAGTGATTTTGATGTGGATAAAGTACGATTTTTCCTCTAACAAGGAGAGTAATTGTTCGAGGCCAGCTTACAGATGTCGATAAACAACAAACTATAATTATTGAGGGTATAATTGTAGTTCACATCGCTCCTGACGTACATAATTTCTACCTGAGTGGGTACCATACCACTGATCTCTAGAAGTGCCGTATGAAAATCCTAGCCGAACCGCCTAGCAAAAAATTGTTATTCACTTGCAGAATTTCCAGGTGAATAAAATAGCGAATCACTGATCACTCGAGCAGGTACGGTGACAATATGCTGGGCTCGTTTGAAAATACTAAACTTGTAAAATTTGCATTCAATTCAAAATTAAAAGCCAGATTTAGTGAGTCTTTGAGGAAAACGAGAAAGGACGGTGACATTCCATCTCACTTCCCTTAAAGAACTACATAGTAGCCGGGTTCGAGTCCCACCTAAGCTGCGATTTTTGCGATGGTCCTAGAGCCGCCGTTGCAAAGTCATTTTAAAGAATTTTTCATAGAGTCTATCACCCCTTGAACAATAAAAGTAGAAAATTAAGCTGAAAATAAGCATGAATTGGCTTTAGGCGTAGAAGTTCTACGCCTAAAGCCAATTCATGCAATACTTCCTCTGAGGAGTGGTAAAATGATCAGAATGCAGTGTGATAAGTATAGTGTAATAAGTAAAAGAGATAAATATTGCACAAAATTGCATACTGATAAAGAAAATATAGATGGATTTGGGTAATATATGAAAGGACACAGAGTGAACGGAAAAAGTAGAAAAAGAATGAAGGAGTTGACGGGCCAGAGAAAACGGGGGCCCAGCACATAATGTAATAAGTAAAAAAGATAAATAAAAAGGATATGGATAAAGGGTTTGAAGAAGAATATACGAACCTCTATGGATAAAGGGTTTGAAGAAGAATATACGAAGTTCAGGAAAGTACACAGATTTTATAGAACAACGCAAAAAAGGTAGAGAATTGGATGAGTAGATGGACCGAAAGCGACGGGAACCGATCGGACTTTGCTCTGAAGATTGCACCCCCCCTTCAGCCAATGGACCAGATTACTCTGCCCGAACACTCCCAATGCATAGAGAAAATGGTTGTTGCATTGATAAAGAGCTTATGATTGAAGGTTAAAGATTATTGTTCATGATTAAAAGTTGAAGGCAAATAAATGTTTATGATTGAAGTTATGATTACCTAGCTTTGAGTTAGAAGTGAATGTCTAGAGAAGTTTTCGTTCTGTCTCTTTTAGGCTTGAGTGGTCCAGTTATTCTTCTCGTCGCTCCAGCCACTTCCACCCAAGTGCACCTGTCAACGTCACTCTCGAGACGTTCATTAACGACGTTCATCGAACTTTTTTCCACGAGTCTGACAATACTTTTTCGACCAGCTTACCAAGCAGCTTACATTTCAAAAAACCTCCTATTAAAGAATAATACGCCTTGGTTGTCAGGGTTTCAACAAAGAGACAAGGCCGCTTTCAGTAGTCATCTAAAACGAACACAGTCGCCAGAGGAAAGGTAACTGGAGAACGACTGAGGTGGATAGATGAAGTAGATAAAGGTGGAGCTCTTATTAAGGACTTTAGCAGTATCTAGCAATCCACACAACCCTTATAAAGTGAGGAAGTGGTGCTGAACATTCCACGCTTAACGCATAGCTAATTGGTCGGAGTATGGAGAAATTTTCTGATTGGAAGAAAGGTCTTCAGTTATTGATTCGAAAAAGCTAAGAATTCAGCTGCCAAACGTTCCCTCTCTGTGGCACAACCCTCGTTTTTCAGTCCGGGAATCGTAGTAGGAGAAAGAGGAAAACTTGGATAGAACCTTTTGCTTCGAAAAACACCACATCGCTTTTGTTCATGGGGGGGGGCGCCCTTTATAGTGCGAGTTGCGCATTGTTGAGCAGTTTATAATTTTATACCACTAAATGGATAGATCTTTATTTACCCAAAGTTGAGAGATGCTCCAACCCAATTCATCTTTCACACAAGGATTCCACTTTACTTCGGAAACAAGAAGTGTAGGTTAGTTTATTTTGTTATTCTTTTTCCTTTATTGCAGTCTCTCCTGCTGATGGGTCCCGGGAGAGGCGCTATATTTTTTGAGTAGCTGGCACATCTTAAAGGACGAAACAAGCTTTTCTAGTTTTTCGTATTTGTTCGTTTTTTTGTGTATTGGATGAAGGTCATGCAGCTCTGGACCGTAGCCAGTTTGGCTGTCAACCCTCTTGATCTTTGCCTTTTTGCCAATCGACTACTAAACGGCAAGCAAACTGAACGGCATGGCGCACTCAAGTGTTTATTGCCCGGGGCAAAAGATATCGGATAGCAGCTCTTCAAGGACAAATAATAAGGATGAAGGTGACCGTAATCGAAACAGAAGGACCAGGACCTCGGAGAAGCACCATAGGCTTCCTGGTAAACGCAAATTTAAAAAAAACTAAAAATAAAAGCCGTTCTTTGTTACTCAAGCAGGTGATGTTATAAGCGAGCGTGACAAATTTATTTATCTATTTATTTATTGAGATATCCTTAAACATGGATGTGCTATTAAATACGAAAAGTGTTAGTTACACAGAAATGCTATTCAGATACGAAAAAACAAGTTTCAGAGAAAGTGGTATTAGTAACAAAGATCAATGGTTATTTGATTGCAGTCAGCAAGAAATGAGATTTTCATAATTAGATTTTCAGGTCTCTAAATATTCGCTGTTATCGAATAGAGGTTTTGAGTGGTTTTTACTTCCTTACCCAAATTAATGATTGAAAAAATAAGAGTAACAATGGTAGCAAATTCATATGGAACCTTTTAAGTGTAGCGGAGGCTTCTTCAAGCTGGTTAATTCAATCCTGACATGTGATTAGCGAGTGGTGGTGACCTTCTTTTCTACTTTTTTCGGTGGGTGTAAGCGGAACTGAGGTCCGAGAAGCTTTGACAACAAAAAAACGTGAAAATGACCCGATTAGAGACCGAAATGCCAGAAACTGACTATACTAAAAGATAGTCTAGGGCTTAGATAGTCCTTGATTATGCTTAAATAAGGTGTTGTAATGGATGTGCTAGACCTCTAGTAGGCACCCGCAAAAACGCGATAGCAGAACTTGAAGTTCATTCTTCGATTATTCCAAGAAGAATTTGTTCTTGAGAGGAAAAGAATTGAGAGGTCCTTGCCACCTGATGAGTGCTGTGTTGCCACAACAATGGACTTCGAACAATGGCCTTTCAAAGTTTGAATGAGCCCAAGAGTCTATACGACGATGTATGAACCCTTGAAGGTTTATAGAGCTTTGGATGCTAAAGAATCAAGAAAAGCTAGATAGAGCAGCCCAAAGCAGTCGAGATAAGGTGAGCTTTCAGGCGTGGAGCATAGAAAACTAAGCAAAATCATGGAAAGCGCTGGGCGGGACGACGGCGGGAAGGTTGAAGAAGGTGGGGCATTTCATCAAGCACAAATCCGTACAAGTAAGGAGTCGGTCGACGAACAACCCCCTCAGGGCTCTGAATGAACTCTGATCGGTCACAATCGGATTATTGCCTTCTGAATGGACGGCGGCTTTTCAGACAGACGACGCTTCGCGGAATCGTGCCAAAGGTGTTATTCAGACATCTTCCCATTGAGCTTTCTCGTCACCAAGCCGGACTTCGCGAAGACGAACGTGCTACAAAAATTCTGAAAATACCTAGGTTGTAGGTGTAGGAGGTGGGTAAAAGAACAAAGTGTGGAGAGCCCTGAAGCCACGGTCACTCAAATTAACGGCATTCCCAAGACCCATGCATGGCTAATTTACGGTTACTCTAACGGAAATGTACACCTATTGACGCGACTGGGTATCGCATACCTCTGAAAAGTAATGACAATCTTTCCGTACCAAACACTGCTACCAGAGATACGGTTTTCCGCTGATCAGTGATTGAACCACACAACTCATCTTTTAATAACATCATCTTTTAATAACACCGGAATGACTATAAAAGGCGTGCCCAGCCTAGAGGAGTGATCAGGTAACGAATACCTCGCATTATAGCCAGTAAATTCGCGGTAAAAAGTCGGTTTGGTGAGCAACTCTAGAAACACCTCGTCTGTGTTGGGGAGCATCAGAAACAAGTCATGCATCTGGCATATAGTTGAGAGGGAGCAAGAGTTCCATGGTTTGGTAACTGATGAATCAATCGGTAAGTACGATTAACCCGTCAACCGAGATTCATCAACTACCCCGTTAACCGAGATTCATCAACGCAGATAGATCTCCAACCCTCAAAACAGAGGCCTGAGGTATGAATGGAGGAAATGCTCCCACGAGAAAATGTAAGCCCTCATATGCCGGTGGCCAAATTCAAGCCAATATTCATACATTTTCATTAATATTCATGTATTTCGTGTCCCATCAAAATGAGGCAAACATCGATATAATCGCCAAGAAAGCTCGAAAATAGACGACGATAATTCCTCTCCTCAACAACGAGGACAAAGGCCTTATTAGAGGTGGTGGTACGAGATAGCTTGAAATGACCTCGAAGTTTCTACTTATCGACAACCAGAAAAACGGGTCACAAAGTAAACTGCTGATCGAATATTTGATAAACGCGCTCCAGACCACCTTGATAGTTCCTAATTGTTCATCAAGAGCCTCACTCCGAGGCAAAGTAGCAAAATCTCGAGGGTCTCGACAATAAGCGCAAGAGATTCTCTGCAGAATAACAGCCTAAGATTGTCCCTAATTATGGAATAAATTCAATTTATTCAACAAAAGTGCTGCTGTGTCTCGAGACGATTATCTGCTAACGGTATCGTTGACCTACATGCTCGATTTCACGAAGTTGGATTTCCAGTCATAAGCTTCGTTGAAGCCTAAAGCTGAATGGAGAGGTGGAAATCCATCTCAAAGGTGATGCTCTAACTCAAGATGTTGAAGAATCTGCGAAATTCCAGCTGGAATGAGGGGACATCGCTGTTCTTTCCAGCAAATGTGTGGTCCGCTGTGGTGATTTCGGTCAAATTCGGATCGATAGGTGGCCGGCCAGCTGAATTGTTCCCGCTCGTGCAGGTGAATGGCACAAAAGAAGTTTCTATTCTATTTTTTCTTTGTTTTGGCAATCATTCTGTATTCTAACTTGCTAGGCTTACTGTACACTGTATCACTGATACTCTTTGGAAGGCTACTAATGTTTGATTCTTTGCTGAGACGAGGCTCACGGCTCCTAGAACTACTAGAGAACTCGCCACTGCCAACACCCGGCGGTTATTAGCCGGCCAAGCCGCCTTTCAGCCGTCCTAGTTGACCAGCAAGGGTAAGCGAAGGTATAGGAATTGATCATATGAATCACTTTCTCTATAGGGTGAATCATTCTCTAGGGTGGGGATATATTCGTTAATACAAAAATAGGAACGCTTCTAGTAATACCCCTATCGTTCACTGTACGAGCTGGGTCGAAATACTGAAAGCTAAAATGCAAAATTCACCACTCTTTCGAGAAATTCGAAAGCTTTGAACGATTCGCCGAAAAGCTCTTCTTCAGTACCAGAAGTTCCTGGTCGCCGCCCGTCATATAGTCAGTATTGTTGACCTAGATAGAATCCTTGCTATTGTGTAACTTTGAGTTTCGATCTACAATATTGTTGTTAGTCCTCGGTTGTGAGCAGCCGACAGTCGTTTTTCTTTTTAGTTGCATTTTTTCTTTTTCTCACGGCTGCCTCATACTGTCGTAATAAATAAATAAATACATTTTCCCTAAATCGCGTGAATTTATTCACAACAGATTGGTGTGGGCTTTTCGATAGTTGCCTACAAGCTCTGCGCCTCGTCCAAATTGAAAGGAATCGTTGAAAACAGTGAATTCATCCGTACCATTACTAGTGATATGCGGTTACACTATCACCATCAGGACGCCGCACTCTACCGTAACCCGAAACTCTGATTGAAACTACGCGCGATTAGATGCAGCGCGGCCCGCGGCGCGGTCTACAGTAACCCTTTACCGTAACTCGTGTACGGTGCTGCATACCGTAGTCCGCCAATTGAAATAGCTCATTTACAGGGCTTTTTAGGTTTTTGCCAAATTTTGTGGGATTTTCAGGTAATACGACGTCGACCATGAGAGTAAACAAGATTACAGAGAAACCCAAAGACCACAACCTGTCGACGCCCATGCAAAACAAATCAGTTATGTCAGTGAACGGTGGAGCGTGGGGCGGTGCTCTCCAGAAAGTTTTTTCCGAAATAAATTCTGAACCAATTTGCACGGCATTGAATAGACGAGCGTTGGCGGGAAAACTTCATTTCACCAGAAAAATTTCCATGACGTGAACTTTCAGGAACAACATTACGAAGGAAACCTGGGTGGCGGGTGTTGGTGATTAATTTCCAGGTTTTTGCGATCATACTGCTAATAGAAAAGAATAAAAAATCAAATTCTATTGATAAAGTAAGAGAGAACAATCGTGGCTAACGAGAAGTTCAACATCATGCCAAGATTTCGGGAGAGGAGAACCTAGGAAACCGTGGCTAATGTTACGCCTGGGGCTAAGGTCATTGAATACACTTTTTGCACTTCTCTAGAGCTTTGATCGCTTCAAGGAAAATGGTGGTAATTTAGCAAAAACAGCAGTACCACCAATACTCTTTGAAAAGGATTTCTTCAATCTTTTTTTCCAGCTGGCCAGCTGGTCTTAATAGCCAAGACTCGTGAAAATTGGCGACGATCTAAATCCAGTCCATTGACAAGAAGTCAACGGCGATATAATCCAGTTGGCTGATTTATGCTGACAATTTGTTGCGGAAGTGCCTATGTCAATTGAAAAAACAAGAAAATAGAGGGAATTAGTGATGGAGTACACTTGAGAGTTCGATCCTCGCTCTTCTATAGAAAGGAAAGCACGAAAAAAGGAATCAAAAGACAGAACATTAAAGTACCATAAGAAGAGGAAGCAAGATAATGAATTCGAAAGAGAAAAGAGAGTGAAGAAAAACAGTAGGTCGTAGCGCTGTTCAACGAACCGTATAATTCATCATAACGTCATAATTACTTATGTAACTAGACAGGTGAAAACGTTGCGGTAATTTACGAGGTATGTAATGTAAGCGGATAGCCGGTTCCGGACTATGAAGTGGTAAACGATTACTAACATTTTGATTTATTTACAGTACCGGACATAGCTTCTGATCACTTCCCGGAAAAGCCGCTTAGGAGCGTTCCAAAGCGACTTTTTTCAATAACTTTGTTGAAACTCAATTATTTGTAAAAATATACACATATTTGAGCTCAGCAGCTCGAGCTCTATCGACTGGTATTCAAAGATCGGTACAAATGCAAAATATGGCCCTTCTGCCGACCCTACAAATCTCGCCTGGTCGGTCCCTCAGGGAACGCTTTGGAACGCTCCTAAGCGGCTTTTCCGGAAAGTGATCAGAAGCTATGTCCGGTACTGTAATGTCTGCTTCTACAAATGTCAATGTTGCTCTGTAACTCGATAAGTTTCCTTTTCATTCAATAGTAATAGGCTGGAATACCGAAAGACCTCAAGTTGCCATAAAAGCGACGCAGTGTTGAGCGACCGTCAACGGGACGAGAGACTTCCTTGAGAGGATTTCATAAAATGATAAATATCTATGGGTCCCGTATGGAAGGTCATTATTCTGAAGGACAGAGCACATATTTGATTAACGTAGTTGATGGAAGTGAGCACTTGAAGGCGTCAGATCGAAGTCCAACGAACTGCTCTTTGAGCAGAATATGCAGGAAGTCATCCGTGACCGAAAGGTTGATTGAATGCTTCAGCTGGGCATCAGAAATCGGATTGTTGAGGAAGTATGTCAGGAAGAGAGTTCAATAGAATAAAGGAACAGGGTATAATAGAGTTGAACAATATTTTTTATTTTATTACACAAGTATGCTTGTGTGAGATATACAAGAAATTCTTCGAAGAAAAAACATGATAACTAATGCAAATCGAACGATAGCTTTAAAAAACCAAAAAACATATAGCAGAATAATAAAAGTTTCCTTGACTCGTTTTGAGCCATCTGGCTACCGAATTCGAGTTTAGGACCTGTTGGAGGGCCGTGTTGAGAAAAACAACTCTTTGTTAGTCACTTTATGAATAATCGACGCATTTGACTCAGCTGTTTGCTTGATGAGGAGCATTTCATACCAATTCGTGTCCCTCAAATAAAAACAGCAGAGCCGCAGGAAAACAACATATGGAGAGAGGCACTAGAGAATCGATTTCTCAGTTTTTTTCGCTTTTTAAAGCAATATTTCTGTGTTAAAGTTCGCCAACGTCGGATAGGATTGAGAAAGAAGAGAAGAAAAAAGAACCTAGGGAGGATCTATCGTGGGGCATTCGTCCAGCCTCTTCAAAGACGTTATGAATATTTGAGGGTGAATAAAAGTGGGGTATTCATTCCACTTGACTTTTTCTACTACAGTTCTATTAAAGACTGTGGAAAGATTCTGAACGACTGAATTCTGAATGGTTCCTGAATGGCTCGAAGATATGGAGAATTCGAGAGCAAGGGAGGTTAGGGAAGAAGAAAGAGAACCCAGCAGAGTAATCACGTAACTTCTTTCCTCTGCATGTCTGGCTTTATTTCCAAATTTCAGAAAATTCCAATTATCATCTGACGTCATTTTTACCACTATTTACTGTTAGATTAACCCAACCAAGCTTCGAATTTTGGCAAATCTATCTACGATTGAACAAATTGTATAGGTTTACCCAACAGTCAGAGCATATTATCCTGATAACTGAAACTCTAGGTCAAAGGAAAGGTTAATTGGTCGGTGTCGATCAGTTCTCTCAGGGTAAGCCACACAGTCGTGTTCCATTCAAATTGTAGAGTCGCTGTGAATGCGTATTTGGCCTATACATTGACTTGCCGGTTCCAGCCGCAATGCCAAGTCAGTGTCTTTACCTTTCCAAACGAACCTGGTACCAATTTACCTCACCCTAGAAGGTTGGATGGGTTGGTTATCCCGGGCCACCACTTACTGTTAGACTAACCCAATCATGCTTTGAATTTTGGCAAATCTACCTACGATTGGACAATTTGTAAAGTATTAAATTAGATTAGATTTTGAGTTGTGTAGGCTTGAGGTACCACTCCTTTTTCATAATAAAATAGAAGTTTGATCGTCGAGCTATTGCCCGACGGCTGTTCGTGATCACTGAGGTGCGCTAATTGGCTAGAGGTCGACCCAGAGTCGAACATCTTGAGGCAGATGTCAGCAGCAATCTAGTCACCAGAGTACCCTGGTCTTGCTGAAAAATGCATCAACGAATTAGTACCTCAACGATCTTCGGCAAAGTCTTTCTAAGTGTTGATCTTTTTGAAGAAAAAAGTTGGCCATGATCTTGGTCAGGAATTTCCCATTCACTTCTGAAGATTTGGTTTTTTTTTTCTCGATAAGGACGTTCATCAGCTACGTGCAACAACAGTAGCAAATCTTAAGCAGAGGAGAGGATAGTTTAAGCCAATCAGCTAACCCCTCACTTCGCCCGATCTGGCAAGTTGGGCTTCTGCAGACGCCAGAATGGTGGAATCCACAGGGAAAAATCACCGCTGATCCTCCACTCTCTGGAACATCGGCCGGCGTAACATATCGATCTAGGATTTTGCTCATATAGGTCCCGTCGCGATTGCCCGTTACCGTACTCCCAGGGACACATTTCATCAGTTCAGCTAGCCGTATTTTGCTATTTGTTCATCGTTTTATTTTAAAACTTTTTTCTTTTATTTCAGATCTTTATTTCAGTCCATTGGTGGTCAGTTTTTGTTTTTATTTATTATATATTTAGCAGCCGTTTATCGGCCGGCAGGCCACTGAATGGCCGGTATTTCAATAGTTTAAAAACTGGCAATCTATGCTGAAGAGAGATTCAGTAATCTTAAGGAATTGCATAGATTTTTTAAAAAAATAGATTCGCCAGCCTGAAACCAACCTGTTGCTTCATCTTGAGAGGCAGCAGATCTAGCGATAGGCGAAAGACTAAACGCTAAGAAGAAGAAGAAGTGGAAGTCGTCGAATCGAAGCAGACGACGGAGAATTACCCACTAATCGGCTGTGAGTGGTTAAGTGGGGTGGACGCGATCGTACTTGCGCTTGGGGGCTGGTGATTGAAGTTGGAACTCGAAATTTCTCGGGAACACTATCTTTTTTCTTTTTAAGAGTACAGTGTAACTTGGACGAACAAGGGACGGCTGAGAAAGACCAATACCTTACTTAGATATACATACGAGATGTCAAAGGGAAGATCTGGTTCTTAAATCGTGCAAGAGGACCTGCTTACAACTAGGTCAATGATGAACATCGTCATCATGGCTCCGTCAGACTGTTACTTTAAATTGCTATCACTCACTGAAACACAGGATTTGGTTTCCATTTGTGACTACTTTGTTTTTGAACCAGCCATTCAGCGACCTGCTGGCCGCCGAACGGCTTTAAAGGGGGACTCGCTGACACTACAAACGAAAAGCATTAACAGTAGAAACAATAGCACTAAAAAAATTAAAAGCAAAAAACGAAGATCAAAAATCATGCAGTAAAAGACGGCGAAGGACCGGTGAAATACGCAGTGGGAGTACGGTAACAGATTATCGCGGCGGGACCCATATGAGCCACCCATGACAAAGATCGCTTGGGTTTCGCTTATTACGTTCTTTCATCCCGATCTCTCCATATTCTTCGCGAATTTGATGGACTTTTCATCTGAGCTTTAACTGAGCGTGTATCATGGAAGAAGTTTGGTAAATTTTTAGGTAGTCCATGGGGAGTGGTGTTTGTTGATTGGAAATGGCCTCTATGCTATCATTTAGCCACCAACTAAACCTCCAATAGCTGATGCTTAGTAGCGTCATACTTGGCAAAGTTTTTGCTTCTCACTCACTTACTTGGATACCTCAAACAGCTTCCAATTTCAGGTTATCATTTCTTGTTCAAAGAGCATCGGCCAATGTTTTATTTCAGAGAACAAAATTTCACAACACAATTACCAAAACTCAATGCGGTTAAAGGCTTTCAAGAGACCAAGGACGGTGTGAATGCTTTATTCATACTCGACACCCCTCGTTATAGTCTGCTTGTTGTTGTCGTCTTCTTCTTCGCAATCCTTGACTATCCTCCACTATCATTGACTATCCTGAAAACATCCCTCCATTCCGGCCTCTACCAAACCTTCCACCAGCCGACCCTCTACAACACCTCTCCCTAGTGACCCTCTTATTACTCCAACCGGACAGTGTGGTGATTCTTGATAACAGCAACTTTATTGTAGCCGTAGTATGTACAAGAATGAACCTCACCAGCTGGTGAAGCCTTTTATATCCAATGATATGCATGTAGTAGTATGTTACTCTTGATTTTATGTTTCGTCGTTCAGATAAAGACCGACAAATGATAACCGACAACTACAACATCACACCATAGTACAGAAACATGTTATTTATTCCAAAAACTTTAACAATTATCACTCAATCTTTATCTCAACGGGCGCCTGCGGCACCGCCATGTTTGCTTGCGTTTGTGCCTCCATCACCGTCCGCTGCTCCTCCCTGGGAGTTACTCTCCATCGAGGGTCTCGTGGCCTTCTTCTGCTCGTCCGTGATCTCTCGGGGACGACAATGAGTGTCGTCGGGGGTGTCGTTGCCGGTGGGGGAGGGGCGGGGAACCTACGACCATGAACATGGTCCCCACTCCACCCGGCGTTGTCGCTACCACCGGCGTCGTGGTCGAGGCGGCCGTCACCGCCGGCGTCGTTGTCCACGTCGGCGTCGAGATGGCTGACTTACGAGCTGTTGAAGCCCATATGCTCTCTTACAAATTATAACAATACAATATATAGATCTTGCCTGCACAGTCCACAACAAAGCAAAACAATTACAAAGTCAGACAAAACAAGAATAGTTGTACCGAAGACACAGTAGGCACTGACAGGTTTATTCGTGTTCATGGAGTTTATATATGTACCCTTTTAACACAACAACAAATCATGATCACTTTATCTCCTTATCATGTGCCTTCACAATTTCTACTCCTCTACAGAACCGTCTCGTTCTTCCTGCTAAACCATCTGAAAGACAAAATACCCACGAACTTTCCTCCTGTGCCGACTTTTTAGCCGCTCATATTTTTCCTTCAGTTCATCGTAGGCATTTTGACAAGCGATTAGCGTAGCGGATTTCTTCCTCAAATTTGTCCTGTAATCTTCTTCCGCTTGTAACAGCTGCCGCTTCAGCTCCCCGATCATAAACTGCGCCTCCTCCAGTGCCTCCTCTAGACCTCGAACTCGCTCCTAGACTGCTCGAAGCGACAGTTGAGGAGCGACAAACGACCTTTTACCGCTTATATTTTCCTTCAGCTTATCGTAGGCGCTTTGCCAAGCGATGAGCGTAACGGACTTCTTCCTCAATTTTGCCTTGTAATCTTCATCTGCTTATAACAGACACCCCTTCAGCTCTCCGATCACAAATTGCCCCTCTTCCAGTGCCTCCTCCACAACCCGACTGATCGGGGAGACAGCTGAGGAGCGACGAATGACATGCTGAAAAGTCATGGTGCTGATTTCTGAGACATTGTTCGCTTTTGCAATCCATTGTGAGCAGATACCAATTATACCAAAACATGCGACATACCTTGACGAATCGGTTCCCTGAAAATAAAATTTGAAAGCGTGAAAAAAGTTAGTTCACAGCATAGCAAAGTTTAATGATTGCGTCAACATGACTGATATCAGGCGGACCGTGATTCGCTCGACCATCAGGTACTAATATCAAATCGTTGCTTCTCATCCTATGTACAAAGATGAAGAGTCACCCAATTCGTTAACAGCAGTTCACGAGTTGCCCCTGACCCGCTACTCGGGCCACGTAAATTCGTAATTCTCTTATCGTGAAGATTTAGTTTTATTAAGGGCAACTGCTACGTGTACTAGAAGTAGATGTTGTATTCATGGTAGTAGGCGGTCACCCCATCATTGTTATTCTTAATATGTTCCTGCTGCTTTGTATAAATTCCGGTCAAGACGGTCAGACTAGAGATTGCTCCCTATTCCCTATAGGTAAACCATAGCATGATAAAGGACAAAGGAAGAAATCGTCTCCTCTTATAATAAGCTTTAGCTCCTGATGAAGATTTGGCGCTTATAACGTATGTTTCCTAGGAACTATTCTGCGCGGCACTGTTATTCAACATCTCGACTTACCTCATTTTTCACCAAGCTTTCCATGCATAATATTTTCTCCTCGTTAGTCATGGAGACGTAGTCATCAGGTACACTAATTCCACTGCACCATCCTCCACGTGACTGAAAGCAAAAGGTACGCGGAGTCGCATTTGGTACATTGTTAACCATGCCGCGAAAGTCATAATCGGATAAGAAATATTGTACGCTAGGGTATCAAGCTACCTAAATATGAGAATGACGCCTAGTGTACTAGGAAGCTATGTGGGTTGGGTGCGCGGGGGGGGGAGAGCGGTGCAGCGTGCTGGTCCCTACTATTGCGTCGACTTTGTGCTGATACACTTGAAGGAGAAACAACATACTCTGACATTGTTTTATATAAGGTACTAGATGAATGAAGTTTTCGATCGAAAATCATGTTTGCCTCCTGCACGTCAGTATTAAACCCAGATTTTGACTAACCAAGACATTTGCTGTGAACATAGAGTTCATATAAAGAAGTGAGTCATGATTCACAGCTTAAAAAATCATCAGTATACAAAAAAATGATTACAACATCGTGCGCCACCATGTGGCGCACGCGGTCCCAGTGACTAGCCGACGCGCGCGTCACCACGTGGCACACGTGGCCTGTCCTGTGCTAACATGTTAAGGTGTGAACAATTCTGAAGAGTTTACACCTTACATGTCAAACATGTCAAAACCGACCGAGTTGATCGTAAACAATGGTAACACGTTACAATCGGCGTGACGCTGCGGACCACCACCAAGGGTGTGCGTTTTACGATTTACGATTTTACGATGTTACGATTTTTACATTTTTGTTTAAAACCGTTTCATGATTTTACGGCAGAAAATTGGGGATTTTACGAAATTTTCACGACTTTCAATTCTAACAGATCAAAATTGCAAGTTTTCAGGAGTTGGAGAAATTTTTTTGGAGCCGGTCGACGCAACAGCTAGTCCACTGGATTCCTGAACTGCTTCTCTAACAAGATCTCTCTACCCCCATTAGCTTCACTAACTTCGAAGTATTTTTGTGCCCCTCCAGGTTCAGTTGAGATAGAGAGGGTTTCTTCGTCAGCAGGCCATGTTTTGAGCGACTATCGACTTCTATTTCTGAAGATTAATGTACCTCTAACTGTTTTTGATCGGTAATTGTTGTTTTCTGTGACATTTGCTTCCATTTTTTCCTAATGATGTTCACTTTGAATTGATGAGCAATTGGTTCAACACTCGGACTGAATAAACGTTAAGATTTCAGTAACGTTTATTTCAGCCGCGTTCCGCATTTTTATGCGACAAATTTTGTTGTTGTTGTAAAAATGTTCGTAAAAATTTTTATGACAAAATATTTTTTGCACACCCCTGACCACCACCCTGCACCCTCCAACCCACATAGCGCCGGTACTAGTACAAAGCTTCCGGCTGTTTCCAATCGTGGTAGAGCTTGCTCCTCGAATTTTCGACTGCGTAAAGTTTCCTCGGCGCTATGTGGGTTGAGGGGTGCAGTGTGGTGGTCCGCAACTTTACGTCGACTTTAACGTATTATCATTGTTATATCTACGATTGTTTACGATCATCTCGGTCGGTTTCGACATGTTTGACATGTAAACTCTTCAGAATTGTTCACATCTTAACATGTTAACCAGCATAGAATCGACGCAATATTACAGACCAGCACGCTGCACCCCCCCCCCCCCCACCCACATAGCACCGTTTCCTCTATGTGCAGCATCCGCAAAAACATTATGTCAAGAAGGTGAACGCGGTAGAAGAACACGTAGTTTGGAAAATAAGAACGAAACTTTCGATCTACTCTTGCGCAGATTACGGCTCATTGAGGAACCAATCCTTATTTATTTATTTAGTTTAAATCCAATCACGAAAAAGGACAGTATGGCAGTCCAGATAAGAAAGCTATTGGACATAATGGAGAACTGAACAAGTAAAAGGCTAACCACAGCAATGCTACCAACAAAGAGGCCCCGCTAACTAACACAGTGTAAGTGATTCAGAAGGAAGGTTCTGTAAGCACTTCGGGCACAACTGAGCAATGATTTAACAGAGAAAACCGTAATAAAGGGAGAAAAAGAAGAAAAGAAAAATAGCGCAAAAAAGTAAATAAAGTTGAAGTATAGTGGTGGTAGGTGGCTCCGACAATAAGTGCAGCTGCTTTACAGTAGGAGACGACGAAGCTTGATGCAACGATAATGAGTCCATAAATGAGGCTTTGATATTCCAGTATATTTTCACTGCGTTTACCAATGGTCAACCACTATCATACGCAGAGCGAACTCATAGGACGTAAAATCCTAGGACTTCGAAATCTATGGATTAAAGCAGCTGGATGGATATTGGATCACAGCTATGGCACTGGACTTGAGGCAATCTGCCGTCCTATGTAGCAATACGAATTCCTGTCCTTTTTACTAAGATCCTTATATCGAAGATATTCTAAAGAATCACGGCTCGACCGAAAATTGAACTTACGTCTGGTACATGTCAGATGCGCTGCTCTTACGAATCACGGCACTGCTAGACCGCTAGTTGCAGCCATAGCACTATTCATTTGGATTATATCATGTGTTTGTCTAATACCGGTCGTGTTTTGTTATCAACACTCATTCCACCAGGAACAGATGAGTCCCGAACGATCCCGATTCAGCGGCGACAGTTCCTCGCTACTATGTCTCCACAGATTGACACTGAATTGGGCTGAAATATTTAATGTCACCATGATCTGATGTCTTCCGAATGTATTGCCGCACTAGTGTCGTGATGGTCATGATGCTGAAGGTTCTGAAATCTTTGAACCTTGGTCGATCAAACCGAATCCGGAACACTGAATTGCTCTATAAAGCCGGTACCGTTATTGGGGAAGTTACGTATCGTTCCCGTCAAGCCATTAAACGATAGAGTCACCCATTACAGGACAATAGGTCGTACGCCATATTTTTCAGAAGTTTGAGAAGTTTCCGAAATATTTCGTATCTGTCGAAACAACTAACCTCACCCTCCACACCGGACGTTTATATAGCCACTGGGGATCATATCGTGACATCTCGCCAAGTACCAGAACTGTAATCAGCCAATCTTTCTTTCTTTCTTTATTAGGACGTGAAACACGTTCACGTAAAAATATAACAAGGCAGTAAAACTTGAACTGAACAGAAACACAACTAGTTATGTTATGTTTATTACACAGATGGCAAACCACCCATGTGAAAAAAAATAATGTAAAACACACGGCACCAAGCCTCGGAATCCAATCGAGTGACCCTTTTTGGGTGGTATAAAATGTATATGAACGATATATCAAGGATTTAAAACAACAGACACAACAAGAGAAAAATGAAAAAGAAACTGAAAGACCTTGCAACGGCAGTAGGCGAAGATAGGCTAAAACATGGAGATGAGGAAGGTTACCCGGTTAACCTCATTTTGAGATGCCTAGTATATTACTTAAATTATAGGGTTAGTAGATAGATACGTAGATACTTAGATGAATGAACAATATCTGATTCGATAAAACATGGAGGAGAGTGTAATGCAGTAGTAAGAGTTAACACCCGCACGTTCAAGTGATAGAGACCGGTGCTAACCAAGCCTTTCATTCCTCCGACGTCGGGTAAATTGGTACCAGACTTGTCTGGGAACGTAAATGCGGCTGGCTCCACCAAGTCATTGTGTAGCTCACATACGCAATCACCATGCCGCTACGATTCAGAATGGAGCACGGATGCGTGGCCTACAGTGAGGGACTGATCAACGCCAACACCTTTACCTTTACTTTTACCTCTATGAAGACGCCCGAGGGAAAATTCACCGTGAGATCATACCTATTCAAAGCACCTTTGAAATATACCGCTAACCTATTATTATAAACTACTACATACCCATACTGTCTTGCTTCTGTTTGTAATGAATACATATAACAGTGTCATAGAACTGTCTGACCAGGTCAAACAGCCATACACTGTGTCCAGAAAAGATAGGGACACCCTCTAATTTTTTGTTTCAGCGATTTGCTCAGTACTGTTCGATTCTAAATCTATACCAGCAAATTCAGCACGGCCGAAAACGTAGGCCTGAGAGATTTCAGTTTCTGATTTGTGCAGGGAAAGTTCTGAGGGCAGTTTCTGCAAGCAGGGCGACGGAACCACTGTCCAGAAATGATAGGGACACCTACGAACAACATCCCTGCTGAAAAGACAAATTGGAAGAAACCACGTTTTTGAGCAAAACTCATCATCTCAAAATGTTAAGCGTTAGAATTGACCGTAGGGCAACGTTTCCAATAAAATAACAAACCCAAACTGAAGTTTTCGAAGAAATGAGACCCGGTGCCGCAGAATTTCAGCTAAAGTTATATCCTCGAGGACTTTTTTCGGCCATTCCTTGACAATTTCCTTTAAATACAAAACGAAGATTTCTCCGGAAAGTCACAGGACTTTTTCACGCTCCATAGAAAACAGAATGATCTCTGATGTCCGACCAAAATGAAGCAAGAGCGCAAGAACCTACCATGAAAAATCGAGAGAAATCTATCTGCTATTATTTGAAACATCACGGAAACATTTCCTACATAAAATCTAAGCTTAACTTTCATTTAGCAGAGGCGCACAAGGAGAACAGATTTGAAATTTCTGTAGAGAAACCAAGTTCGTAATTAGACTAAGGCACCATAGTCGTCCTGACGGCTTCTAAGCTGATTATTCTTAGACTAAATGGAACTTCTTCAATGGGAAGCGACTTCCCTGAAGGTAACTAGATGGCGCACAGTACCACTGCACGGCATAGTCAAAAAGAAGGGGTTTTATCAAGGAGGACAGGATAAGATGCGATGCAGCTCTAGTGTGGGTGGCATTCCAGTCTGAATAAAAAGCTTTGATTGCACTTAGTTCAGTAAGCGTGGGTTTCTTTGAGATCGAACAAGGAGTGGGAAATCATTCTTTGTTGTTTCTAGGGGATAGCGTGAGCCGCAGCTAGTTGTTCTAGCAGGAAAATGGGCCGCTGCAAAAGATCAGGTTTACCGCAGCCTTTCAGAGGGCCCGTTTTGTCGATATTCTTGAACAGTCAGGAGGTTCTTCTGATCTTATTTCGATGGAGATCCTTTGTTGACACATTCTGTGAAGAATTAAGGCGACTAGCAAGAAGCACTCCCGCACTGGAGAGCTCAAGACAGCAAACCGTCGACTAACGACGAATTCTGCAATTAAATTCTCCGAAACTAGATCGCATTGACGTCAACTCCACTTGTTGGCATGGCAATGAATAGTGAAGCACCTAACACTTGTTAATTTTGATGGGCTAATTGAACTTCGATTTATAAAGTGGTTTTTCTCAGGTGTCCCTATCATTTCTGGACAGTGGTTCCGTCGCCCTGATTGTGAAAATTGCCCTCAAAACTCTCACTGTCTAAATCAGAAGCTGAAATCTCTCAGTCCTATGTTTTCGGCCATGCTGAATTTGCTGTTATAAATTTGGAACCAAATAGTACTGAGCAAATCGTTGGAACAAAAAATTAGAGGGTGTCCCTATCTTTTCTGGACGCAGTGTATTTGTGTTAAGTTCTGAGACTCCGATTCGGATCCCGCCTGAGTCGCGGTTTTTGCGATGAGCTTGGACCAATTACAACAACGTTAAAATTTTGAAATAATTGAGCTGAGCTCTATTTCGGATTGTTCTCTAATCCTTAACAGCATTTACATTCCTACCCATGTCACAATTTTTAATTCCTCTCCATTTCCTATTCACTAAAAAAATTCCATAAAACTTTAGATATGGTAAATCAAACTTACCTGCCTTGTAAACAAGATTTCCATGTTATGGTTTAATTCATATCCAGGGATCTTATCACGATGGAAATGATACCCCAGTTCTTTATCTGGAAGGTTTTCATTTATCGAATTCGTGCCTGAAGTAAGGCGTTCATTCACGACAGAATGCTCTGCGGTGGTAACTTTATACCTTGTCGTTGAATTATGTAATACCTCATCAAATAAGTTGTTTAGAGGGATCGATTGGAGGAGACTGCGGGGAGGAAACGATCACCTTGGAAGCGAATAACATCAAAGAAGAACCAGAAGACGACAAATCACAATTGCCTGGAATTTCTACACAATACGGTGCTAAATTGTTTCCACGTTCGGGAGTGTTGACATATACCTGAAAAGGAAATTTTCTAGATAACCCAGAACCAGCTAGGGTGGAGTTGAAGGTCGAAATAGAGGAAGAGAAGGAGGAAAAGCCGATTATCGAACCTGAGGATCCGAAGTCGAACACCGGAATATCTTGCAGTAATGGACCCCAAATGATCTCAGAATGATGGAGGGGATTTTTCAGAGTTTTTTTTTTCAGACGATTATAACCTCTCTGAGGATGCAAAATCTCACAGCAACGAGGGAAAACTGTTTGAAAATGTAAAAGGTTCTGAAAAACAAGAAAACCTAGAAGAAAACTTGTCAATTTTGAGATTTTCAGAAGAACCTAAACCTGAGATCGGAGCCGCTACTTTACCACCTGTTCAAACAACCGTACCAATCGTTCCCGTGGTTAACATTATGAACGGCGACATTGTTATGGTCAACGGGTTGCCTCAGGTAAATGAAAACCCTGGTCGGCTTGCTTCCACCGAACAGTCACATACCCAGACATTTCAGGTATACCCAACCAGGACCGCTGCGCTACCACCTCTGGAGGCTATCTCTCGTGGTGTTCCACAAATAATAGCAAACACGCACCTAATTCCCCATAGTGGCGGGTTACTTCGGCAGGGTTTCGGGGCGATAAACCCACAGCAGTTATTCTCGTGCAATGGAGTAGCTGCTGCGCTTACCCGTGACTGCTTTACCCCTGCTGATATCCTATCAACGCCATCGTCGACCACCATCACTCTTAACCAGCACGCAACCGTTTCTCAGCGAAGGAGAGCGCAGGTAACTGGGTTAACTCCAGGGTAGAGTTAACTCTTCCGGTAAAAGCCTACTATTAAGGGACCAAGCTGTCATCAGAACTCGCGTTGTGCCAATTGCCGGACGACAAACACCTCCTTATGGCGACGTAACGATCAAGGAGAAGTGGAGTGCAAGTATGAGTGTGAAAATTGACTAGTAGTCTATGAAATCCATGTAATGCTTAATTCTGGGTTTCCTTAGACCACGGTAAGGTAAGATGAGTATGAGAATGAACAACCTTACAGCAGGGGATCTACAGGATAAAGGGCGACAAAAGGTGAACATACATCTGTACAATAATAGTTTTATGGTGGGCGATCCTGTATGGTCGAGGGAGGGGGGGGGGGGTGAGGCCTTGCTTGAAAGTCTAGCCCTGGGGATATAGTTCGATTCCTACCCGAGGCACGATTTTTGCTGCATAATCGGAGCAGCAACTGGCGTTTTTTCCATGCCGCTGAGGGTTATTTTTGCGAAATTTCATTTTCCATTTCGCTGGAAAAAAATTAGCAAAATTTCAAGTATCCATCAAAACAAAATACACGTTCTAAAACTAGAAACAATTCCCAATCGAACAGTATACAGCTATTTGTCAGAGCTTTCTTATTAAATTTAAAAAAGGACGTTGAAAAAAACGGCAAGGACTAATGAAATGACCTAATAGACACTTCTGTCCAGTTGTGACCAGGCAAGGGGTATTAGTTGAGAAAAAAAGAAGAAAAAGAAAGAAAAAACAAGGTGTTGATCATTCCCCCAGTTCGCGCCATGTACTCATTTTTTCAGCGCATGCAATTTGTACTATCGCAAGAACAAACGCCCGAGACCACTGGCGCTGTGCAAGGACACAATTTCGAAGCGTATAAGAAAGTCGGCGGATCGTCAACTGTCAATTTAAAGACACCGTTTGTTATTGAACTGAGCTGAGCTGATGATTAACTATAAGTAGGACAGAAGCTAGCCGTTGTAATCGTAGCGATTTATGTCTTACTAAATTCTTATTATACTGTTTTTGTTGATCATAAAGGTTCATCCAGATGTTTTACAGTAGTGTTGGGTGCTTAGATCAAGACATCAAAGGCAAAATTTGCTTTGAAATGACAATTACTGAGCTTCACTCATAGAAACGCCGGGTATATCTTCTCCATACCAATTATATTAGGTTGGTAAGAAAGTTTCCGCCGTTTTTTTTTCAAACGACTGTTGTAAGTTTAGTTCGAAAGCTTTTGCAGAGTTTGACACAGCATTCGAAAGAGAATTATTTGCTCTTTCGAGCTGTGTGCTTGAAATTTGTTATAATTCTGAACGTCATCGTTTTTTTGGCTAGTAAAGTGAAAAGCGAAAAAGTGAAAAAATAACCCCATCGACAGCGATTTTTTTCTGCTCAATTTCATAGGCATAAATGAAACTTGATAGACCGTTCGGAGGACGATGTTTTTCTCTATTAGATGGTATATCAATTGTTTTTATTTGTCTCGAAAATTACAAAGTTTTGAACCACTGAAGTCTGACCTTCGGAAGGCAAGAATAATTTTCCGATGACGCTCCTGGTTTTCTTGTGTGCGCTCAAGTTGACTTTTGTAGAGTTTTCTGGACAGAATTTTTCGCTCTATCAGAAGATATGTTTGTTTTTGAGCAATGCTTGATTTCAAAAATTTTCACAAGAAGGGCGTCTTGAAGTTTCTCGGCAGAGCAAACCTCCAGTTTCAACCTTTTCACCAAATCTTGTGCGGTATTCGAAAGAGCAAGATACGCTCTACAAGAAGGTATACAGAGCGTTTTGAACCGTCTTGGTTTTCATTGTTTTTTAGGTCGTCAAAGTGGACCTAAATCCGCACTCCTGGACGATTCGACGTCGCGCCGCACGAGCCCCACGCGCCGCGCCTGCGATTTAGGTCCACTTTGACGACCTAAAAAACAATGAAAACCAGGAAAGTTTGAAACGCTGTACAAACCACCTTGTAGAAAGTATTGTCCTCTTTCGAATGGTGCATGAGATTTAGTGAAAAGATTGAAACTGGAGGCTTGCTCTGCTGAGAAACTTCAAGACGCCCTTCTCGTGAAAATCTTTTAAAATCGACCATTGTTTGAAAATAAACATATATCCTGATAGAGCAAAGCATTCTGTATAGAAAACTCTACAAAAGTCAACTTGAGCGCACACAAGAAAACCAGGAGCGTCATCGGAAAATTATTCTTGCCTTCCGAAGGTCAGACTTCAGTGGTTCAAAACTTTGTAATTTTCGAGACAAATAAAAACAATTGATATACCATCTAATAGAGAAAAACACATCGTCTTCCGAACGGTCTATCAAGTTTTATTTATGCCTTTGAAATTGAGCAGAAAAAAATCGCTGTCGATGAGGTTATTTTTTCACTTTTTCGCTTTTCACATTACTAGCCAAAAAAACGATGACATTCAGAATTATAACAAATTACAAATATACAGCTCGAAAGAGCAAATAATTCTTTTTCGAATGCTGTGTCACACTCTGCAAAGGTTTCTGAACTAAACTTACAGCAGTCGTTTGAAAAAAACGGCGGAAACTTTCTTACCAACCTAATAGTAGCTGGTCTCAAAAGATGAGAAGGAGTGCACCAATTGACCATTAGTACACTAATAAGAATCACTTCATTCCCTTTCAGAGGCGATAGCTGGTAGAAAACAGCTGACCAGTACAACCCTTCGTCAGATTGTCTTCTTCTTCCTTCTCAACTAGTGCTTCTTCACCTTGGCGGCAGGTAAGAGTAGCAGCTCATCCATAAAATAGCGGTGGTAGGTATGTTCCAACGAAACCCTGCCGAAGAAGACCTCCACAGTACAGAATCAGTGAAGAGATAGCAATCATTCAGCTCGCGAGATACCTTCAATAGATGGTACAGTGAAAGTTCTGGTGGGGTAAACCTGAAATTGCTAAATCACCGCTGGCTGGTTACTACCCGAAATTGAAATGACTCTACCGGTATCAACTAAAACCACCATTCCTGGGGTTAGTTGATGCCTACATTACTCGACCGTGAAATTTGTTGACCAGAACGTTCAGCCTGTGCCGGCTATACCCAAACTTATCGAGAGTCGCTGTAATCTTTCTCTAACAAGTAGCGGATGACAAATGTAGATGAAGGACGGAGCGCCCGTTATGACTGTAGCAGCGTATCACAACGGAGCTCAGTTCAACTTGACGTTTTACTCGTTTTTGTGTATTTACAATAAATCCATATAATCACCCAGGTAACGATGATCGAGGACTACAAGGTCACAGGGTTGGGTTAACTTCTGTTTCGACGTCCTCTTGGTTTGTGATGGAGGAGGAACTCCATCACCAAGTTCCTTGGCTCAGGCAAAATGGAAGCCTAGGATGGCATTGAGATCACCTAGTTCTGTAGGAGGTTACTTGTATGGGAGGTGGACATATTTGCCTGTAGATCTACTGCCTACGAGTGTTCATGCACAAGCGGAAAAATACTCAGAATTCCTTTTCATGCCCAAATATCTCGCGAAAGAGGCTGAGTACACCCATTTTCACTTGGGGCTCATCTTCAGCGCCCATTGAACAGAAGTTAACCCAACTCTGTGAATGGTAGTCCTCGATCACCATTACCCAGGTGATTATAAGATTATCGTACATAATTAAAGAACGAGTGAAACGTTAAGTTCAGCTGAGCTCCGTAGGCCTCCGTTGATACGCTTTGCTCTTTATCCACACGTGTCATCCGCTATTTTAAAGTAAGGTTACAAGGAATCTCGATAAATATGGGTTTGGTGGGCAGGGCTAAACGTTATGGTTGGCCAATTTCACTTTCGAATAATATAAACGAAAGGTTAGACTAGTGAAGGTTCGATTATTCCCCTTGAAAATCCCAATTTTGGACAGAAACCAGCCAACGGACACTTAGCTATTTCGGGTTCACCGCCATGAAGGTATCTCGAAAGGCCGTTTTCCGAATGATAGCTAACTCACCAGTTACTCCCTACGCTAGAAGTTTACCTCGACAGGGTTACTGTTCAATAAGCCCATAGCAGTAGGGTATACTTATGCATGTGCTTGGGAATTTCATGTATACCTATCCAGAACCGTCAGTTTCCACCACTGGAAGATAGATCGTGCTCAGTTCGTCGAATGACATCTAACTCATCACTGCTCCCCTAGATGGAGGCTTACGTCAACAGGGTTTCGGTATACCAAACCCGCACCAGTTGTTTCTCTGCAAAAAATGAGCTACGGTCCTTACCTGCGAGTGCTGATATAAAGGATATTGTATCAACGCCCTACTACCATTGTTCTCAATCTGCATGCCAGCGTTCCACACCAAAGGAGATTCCTTAGAAAACAAGTGCGACTTGAAAACCTTCATTTGTGCTTTTTTTCGCAGGCCACAGAGTATAAACAGCGTTAGATGCTCTTCTCGCTGTTAATCCGCAATTGACTTGAGAGCGAATGGTTGTGTCGAAGCCTTGGTAACAGTATCCGTACTGAGAACTTTGCTGGAGGCTTCTCGTTTGCTGAAGCCGAGCATGCCCGTGACGAATTTTCTATACGGCAAAATATAATACAGTGTAATACAAGGATCGACAACAGCCACGATTGGCGACATGGCAAACATCAAATACTCCGCAATTATTGAATGAAATGTGGTGAACTGAGCCAAAAGATACAGGATCTTCGTCGGAAATGAGAAGAACACCGGCATGAACGACTGGATGACGAGGGCCTGAATGAGAAGTCACTTTAGAAACTCTTAGACGTCCTTTTAGAGATTTAAAATGCTGTAACTCACCTTGACCATCATGTTGAAAGCTTTGGAGCTCTGGGGAGACATCTTGTTGTAGCTCGAAAGCACATAGGAGTGGATCTGAACGAAACTGTACATTAATTCATGGACATAGGAACAGATGTGTACAAAATTCTACATTAATTCATGGACCGGATGGGCTTAAAGTATGAGTATAATAAGGTTTTGGATGAAAAAATAGGTGGGTAAAACACCGGTGGTTTAGAGAACTTCTGTTCTGAAGGGCCAGAACTGTAAATTTTCTGAAGGTTTTAGGAGGCATTACTGAAATTTGACTAGATAATGTATGAGTTTGGAAAGTTCAAAGATCATAGGTAGAATTTTGGCCCACCAACCGTGACAATAGGGATAGCAGAGATGCGAGCACCTCTGAGCCTAGATTCATCATTGACAAATCCCCCATAAACCTCGAGATATACCCCGAACGGCGTGCAAACCGAAATTCGAGAACGCGCGCCGCGGTTTAATCGGGGTATACCGCGGGTCTATCGCACTTCACGCAGCAAGGCAGGGTTTGAGAGACCTCGACCGTATCGAGCGAGTTTATCGCCGACGAGGTTTCGGAGACCGCTTGTCCGTTCATGAATCTGGGCCCTGGTTTCTGGTATGGTCAGGGTAATTTATGGGGTGTAACATACCCCAGAGGGGCTGCTTGGTAAGTTGCGTCGCACTAGAAACAGACAATAATTCCACAAGGTGTCTGATAACCCAATCTTCGTGAGCACTCGAGCAGTCGCGGTAGCGTTTGCCGTAAGAAGGTTTTGTAATGCTCTGGGTAGACGAAAATGCCTGCCTTGCTTATAATGTGATTCTGTTAGCCCTCTTATTTTGTTATAGAGGATACCAGTCGAGGGTTGCATAAAGGAATGATCGATAATAATTTACCTTCAGTTAAATTAAGTTACCTTCACTCCAGCGGCGATCATGACCATGTAGGACCCAACACCGATAGAACAAATCACCACGATTAGGTACAATACGTACGCATTCTTCGCGTCGGGAAGACCACAATAATTGCCATATCTTTGCAGCTGATCTTCAGGTCTAAGCTTCTCAAGAATCTCGTGTAACTGTTGAAAATCCGGGTTGTATATGAGCAGAGAAATCTGAAACCTTCAATCAGCCTCCGTTAGCTTAAGCTGCTTAATTGCCCTCATCAATCACTCACTCCTGTGGAAAGCGGAAGCAGAAAGAACAAGCTGATTGCGACAAAGATCTGACGCGCTGAGGGTGATTCATCAACGAGGGTACGGTATTTGAATGCCATACACATAGCGATTGTCATGAACGAGTAGATGTCCAAGGTGAGCATGAGAGCTGTGCAGAACAGGTTCAGCCTCGGCAGGTTTAGAAATCTGGCAGGTCCGAGGGCAACATAACCCAAGGAGTCGCCGGCGATCACGAATCTGCAAAATAAAAGGTAACGGTGCGGGTAAAGTTGTCGGCGTTGATCGGCCTCCTAGGAACACGCCGTGCACTCGTCTTACATGTGCTTTCAGGATCGTGGAGGTATGGTAAGTGCGTATTTGGCTTATACAATAAGTTAAAGGGAGCTGCCGCTATTCCAAGTAAGAGTCTTTACCTTCCCAAACAAGTCTGGTACCAATTTACCCGACCTCGAACGAATGGAGGGCCCGGTTAGCCTGGGCGGGGATCGATCGCTCGAGCGTGCGGGTGTTAGGAGCATTTTACCATTGTACGCGGTGAGGTGAATTTTGATAATTTATTTCTATTTATTAACTTATTTTTTATTAATTTATTTTTCTTTGAACCGTTCTTTGATTATAAAACGACTTTCGACTGTAAATTACTAGAAGACGGGAATAAAGATACAATTCCAAGCAATAGATTTTGACTCACCGAAGCTGCAAGAAGAAGTTCAACACGGATAGGAGAAGCAGTGAACAGGTGGTGTTACCCAGAAGTATACGGTATTCCTTGAGCGAGGTTTGCTTGTAGAAGACAATAAGACCAAGAAGAAAACTGTTCAGAATGATGCCGATCAGGCTGTAGACAGAATAGAGTGACGAGAAGACGTAGTCAAGCACCTGTTCCTGATCGACGACGGACATTCGGTGGCAGTCCTGGAAAAGCCGGCAATTTCAAGAAGTTCTAGAAAAAACCTATCGGCTTTCAGCTAACTATGAACGAGATTTTATTCATTTTTCGGTGCTTTCCTAGGACTTGATCTGTTCCTCCCATATCATCATACCAGCCATTCAGCGGCCTGCAGGCCGCCAAATGAACTAATGAATAGCAGGAAACATATATGAAACATAATAACAAATAAAACGAAAAACAAAAAGCATGCAACAAAAGACGGCGAGGAACTGATGAAATACATCACTGGGAGTACGGTGACGGGCAATCGCGGCGGGACCCTATAGTTGACAGACCCTGTGGTTTCGCTTGTTTATTGGTAGGCTCATTTATAGCGAGGTACATATAACATATCAAGTCTTTTTTGAAGACTTACTAAGTTTGTTTTGTTGATTTATTGTTGGTCTTTGTTGTAATAAAACACAGTTTGCTCTGTCGTTGAGCTTGTCTGCATACAATTGAAATGAACACAGCCGCTCTTAGCCGCCGATCAATACAAATGTTAACAGCAGATACAATGTTAACGATATGATGTGGTACGATATGATGATACGAGAGGAACGGATCAAGCTCTGCGAAAGTACCCATTTTCCTTACTACCTTCTTACAAGACTGTTCAGGGTAATTATGAGTCGAAGACAGCTGCTAATGAACACTAAACGGTTAGCAGCAATCTACTATTATTATTTTTGTTGTCAAAAAAGGGGAAAAGAGGTGACCAACTTTGAATTGTAAAAAATTGAAATAACACGCTATTATTAGTTTTGTGTAGAATAGAAGTATGTAGAAAGCTGCAGTCCGTTGTTAATGTAAAACTCGTTGATGCGAGTAAAAGCTGTCATGCAAAATAATTTCAGATCTGAAGTAAACAGTGAGAACTGAATCGAAAATCTGAGGATGTCGTTAGAAGGCTATTCAGGAGATGCTCGTTCCGCTGACGTCTGCAACAAATTGCGGAACTTTCTGTGCACAAGTCGTCCGCAGGTACTCAATTTGACAACACAATCCCTCTACGGATCTTGTTGTCGTTGCTGATGGAAAAAAAACATCAAAACAATCGCTTAAATCATCTACATCGGAAGAAAACAATGACAAATAACGTCTACCAGACTCTGAGAAAGTCGTTGTGGTTGACGAATTCTAGCGGAGAAACAGCTTCAGCTAGAAGAGCCAGAGAATCCTACCGAACATTTCCGTCCCGAAATACCAAAATTTGCCGCTCAGTTTGTATCCATCGGAGGGAAGTTGTCTTAATAATATTCGGTAATTAGATTCGATCAACATTCGTCTATCTGATCCCTGGAATCGATGGCTTTCATCAAATAGCCAACTTCCAAATTTACTATTGAAAATCTAGCTATTATCCCTCAAACATTGCCAACCACGATCCATCAACACAAGGGTATCATCTCGTGTTTTCCACCTATCAGTGACTAAACTGTTTTGCCCGAGGGCAGACCGGGTTGAAGAAAGTGCGCTGTGGATATTGACTAATGTGGATGGACTTTCTGATGGGAGAGGGGGTATATTGGGAGTATAACAGACCAACCAAGCCTTCCCTCCTTTTGAAGTCGGGTAAATTGGTAACAGACCCGTCTAGGAGGGCGAAAACAGTGTCTTATGGCTGCGTCTCTAAGATTCTGAACGGGAGACAAGTGCATGGCGCCTCCTTCCTCCTTCCAAGGAATAATCACTGGTGGCAACTCTACCTTTTTGTGATATGCAGTAGGTCAGGTCGGTAGAGAAAACAACAGTAGAAACCCTGATAGCGAGAAGATTAAAGGATCTCCTAATCAGAAAAGTGTTGGAATTAGAGGGCGTTGATTGCGATGGAGCTGTCAGTCCCTTGACAGATTACCTTGTTTGCGCTCATTTTACGATGATTAGGTACGTCAGGGGATTTCATGTTGCAACAAGCAGCAGCAGGCGGTTTACTACTTACCAAGTATCAGGTAAAGGTAGTAACGTGATGGCAGGTATTAGATGTAGAAATCAAAACTACATATGATACTGGGAAAGAGATAGATGCACCGGGGTAGAAAGACTCTTGACCACTGATCTGATTTTTACAAGGTGTGGGCTACGGAAACTAATACTTTTTCTCAGACCTAAATCCACCATAAGACTTATTTTCGTGTGCTACTGTGCCGAACGAATTTAGTAGGTGGACCAAACTTTATTAATGATAATAATATACCATTTCGGTAGGAAGTCATTGCTTATCGAAAGACACTCATTTCGGTTGTTCATACAAGGATTCCTTGCGGAAATCCAAAACGCTTCCAATGCTTTCCTAGACGATATCTCGGTCTCATATGATAGAATTCTGCACTTTATGTCGAAGTCATTCCCGCTATGCATTTCATGTATGTGCCTTCCCAGCGGTGTTGTTACGTTACCTCCTCTCTTACTGGCCAAATATTCATTTATACGTGCCAGCAAAGAGCTAAGTTCGTTACTGTTAGAGCAGGTCTTGGTCATCTTCAATTAGTAAAAACTGCTCCCGTCACCCACTTTGTGGCCTCTTTCAGACGCGTTGTAGCAAAGTCTATTCTCACTAATTAATTGCTTTAGACGCATTAATGTTTTGTGTGTTGATGTTGTTGTTTTACGCTTTCCTACGTCTGTCTTAAACAGCGTAAAGGTAACGGTAGAGGTAAAGGTGCGGGCGTTGATCTGTCCTCTGAAGGACGCGCCGCCGCATTCGTGTCCAATTCAGAATCGCAGAGGCATGGCGAATGCGCGTTTGGCCTATACAATGACGTGCGGGGCCAGCCGCTATACCAGGTCAGCGTCTTTACCTTCCCAGACGAGTCTGGTACCGATTTACCCGCCCCGGAGGGATGGAAGGCTTGGTTAGCACGGGCCGAGATCGATCGCTCGACCGTGCGGGTGTCAGCAGCACCTCTTGCTACTATACCACGCGGGCCCTTTTAAACAGCGTGCACAAATAAAATAAAAATAAAAAATCCTTGCAATGGGCCTGGCCACATCAAAACAGCAAACACCATCCTTACTATATAATAAGCGAAACCCTGTTGTATACTTGGATGGATGGATGGATGGATGGATGGATGGATGTCAATTCATTTTGCAAATGATTGGTGGTGGCGGCGGCTGGTGGTGGTTTTATCTTTGCTTATCACTGAAGTCATTTTGAAAATCACATCCTGTGATAACGCACTCACACTTCGTCCAACAATACGGGTGATAAGGTAAAAATTTCCTATTTGGCTCAGACTTGGCCTAGTGAGGTTATTTTGAACGCTGATGGAGATTCTAGGAGCTATGTAATTTGGGGAAAAGGGGTGGTTTCAGCTAGAGTGAAAGTTCTTCCTCTCTCATATTGGTGTTAGAGTATGGAGAATTCGTAAACACACAATTGAATTTGAGAACAATTTGACCTCTTCGAACACTCTACCAAGTAGAGTAAGAGAAACAATTCTAATTTCTGCTGGATGTCTGAGCCATAGTGAAAAGAGGAAATTCCTTCGACCACCTAGTGTAATCAGTGGAACTGTGTCGAAGTTTCAAATGAAGGAAGGGTGACTTAGCATGGCAAGCAATGAGGATTAGTGCTTATTATTTAACGAAGTTGGAGAACAGACGTTTGGCGGCCGATAGTCCGATGAACGGCTGGTGTTATACATTCGTAGACCCGGTAAGACGTGATATGTCAAAATAATGATATCACTGTTGTAGTGCACCATTTTTTGCACCCGTGTTGATAGGGTGTGGTTCATCTTGTATAGTTGCTTGTCTTACTAGATAGCTCAGAGGTGGGTTGGTCTTGCTGCAGCTCTTCATAGTCCTGGCGATTGTAGTCGTTTTGAGGCTCTTCGCCTAGAGCTCAGTTTCCCTGGATTCTCTGGAGCCTGTTCTCCTCCAGAAAAGACCTAGACAGACCTGTTAAAATGACCAATTTCAGACATGAATATTGAAGACCTCGCAAAAGACGGCGAGAAGGGCAAGCCGTTGAAAAAGAAGGGCTATGACGATGTGGAAATCAGTGACCTATCAGATT
The DNA here is from genome assembly GCA_030553155.1 of Nippostrongylus brasiliensis. Taxonomy (NCBI): domain Eukaryota; kingdom Metazoa; phylum Nematoda; class Chromadorea; order Rhabditida; family Heligmosomidae; genus Nippostrongylus; species Nippostrongylus brasiliensis. The sequence goes on from CP130733.1 coordinate 4,636,570, forward strand.
CTGGAAAGTGAGTCATCATCTCAAAAGTTAAGATGCAAAGGTTGATACTTCTCATTTCAGAGATAAAAAAGCGAAAAAAGACAAGGATAAAGATGAAAAGGTGAGGTCGCCCCTCCAAAAAAGCACTCGCTAGCCACTAGAAGTAAATGTTTCAGAAGGGATCTACAACCACCACCGATACAAAGGAGACAAAGGAGGGAAAAACAAAAGACGAAAAGGATAAGGATAAGGGTAAGGATAAGGATAAGGACAAGGATAAGGAAAAAGAAAAGGACAAGGACAAGGATAAGGATAAAGAAAAAGAAAAGGACAAAGGAAAAGACGAGAAGAAAACGAGCACCGTAGAGAAGAAGGAAGAGAAGAAAGAAGAGCCAGGCAAAGCGCCTGAGAAAAAAGAAGAAGCGAAACCGGGAGAAAAGCCAGAAGAGAAACCAGGGGCGAAGAAAGAGGAAGTAAACACGAAATCAAATGAGAAAACACAATCACAGGAGCCGTTTAGGGTAAGAGCTTTCATGTGTTCTGGATAGGGACCGATACATTGAAAATTTAGCTGAAAATTTCGAGACACTGACGATGGAACGACCATTCCCAGTCCACCAAATAGATGAAAAAGTCCATAATATTCAGCAATTTTCTAGCCGATCGAGCTGGGGTAGCCCAGAGCTCTTGGTGATCTTCCGCAAACCTAACACGAAACCTGTGCCCAGATTCATCATTGGTGAATCCCCGATAAACCCCGAGATATAGCTCGAACGTCGCCCCACCTTTGTGTACTCATCCCTAACTTCCTATGTTAAACGCATTCTCTCATCGACTCTGACGTCTCGTACTGGCTGTGCCGCGGTTTCCGAGACCGCCCTTCCGTTCATGAATCTGAGCCTTGTTTTGGTATAGTCGGGATAATTTCTAAGGTATAGCGTCCCCCAGAGGTACTGCTGGGTAGGATGCGTCACATTAGAAACAGACGCTGATTCCCAGATGAGTCTGTCACACGTTGTCATGGTTAGCTGAATTTACGGCTCTCTGACTATACCCAGGGTATCCGATAACCCAATCTTCGTGAATGCTCGAGCAATCGCGGTAGAGTTTGAGCCTGAACCTGAACCCTGAGCCTGAACCCTAACACCCTAGTATCTAAGCTAGAAGAACTACCGAAGTTTTGTGGCGATAACGAGGTTAACAGCCACGTTGGCGGTCTGCCAACGGCTCAGCTCTATCATTGACGAGGGAATCGGTAACCCGAGGATTACTGCGATTATCCAGCCTATTATGATTCATTAACGAGCGATGGGTTAAGTAGAATACGAAAGAAGAAGGGTCATCAATAGGCGAACTACTAAAACAAAACTGATTCACTGTCGTGTCGTATACCTTGCTTCGTAGATCTCGTGTTTTCACATATGCTCCGTATACGTAAATTAACGATCTTTGAGTAACCAAAATGTATTTTTACGGATAGAACTAGATGATACGTAGGTGACCGTCCAACCGTGTGAAGTGATAGAAAAGTCACAACAAAATCTTCACAATACACTAGTAAATTACTTACGGTATTCGCCTTGATGAATTCGACGCAGAAAATGATGAAAAATAAAAGTCCTCAGTCGTACAAAACGGTAGCACAATGTATACTAGAACATGATGCTGTAATGGTGGGTTCATCGCAAAAATCGCATCTCAGGCGGGATTCGAACCCGCGTCTCAACCTATCCGGGGCTGTGCACTTGTGATGAACCTAGCACCATTACAATATCATATTGTAGAATACATAACAGTAACCCGTGAAAGAGGTAATGAAAGGGGAATTTCACGGTAACACAATGATTGAAGGGTGATTTCCACGGAAACTGGAAAGTCACGGGATCGCTGGGAACGAAAAAGTGCAAAAATAGTCGCTACAAAAGGAAAAGAGGCTTCATAGCCTCTGTATTGGTAGGCATAGCTGTTATGGGTATGGTCATCCGCTCCATTCCTCTCCAAAAAGTGTCCAATTAGAGGAACGTGCTTCTGAGAAAACCAAATTCCTAAAAATCTCAAAAAAAAGTCCATGAAATTGGTTTGAATGTTCTGGTGCATCTAGCCTTTTTGGGCTTCTTGGCTCTCTATGAAATGGAAATTAGAAGTTTAAAAATATGAAACTTGCTGAAGGTGAAATTTCATAATATTTAGCAAATTCAAAATAGTCAGGGTCGCAAAGGTAAAGATAACGTGATGAGCCTTCCGAAGCAACAAATCCTCCTATCAATACGTAGATCTCATTTAGGACCAGCAAGGTGTTGTTCCTCTGTCGAAGCTCGTCGGAAAGGAAAAGGAAGTGCCTGCAACAAGTGAGTTATGTAAAGTGTTATAGAATCACAAAATAAATACAACAAAATTGTACTAAAGCAATGCAAAATGTATGTAAAGATTCCGCATTTTGGATTGAACACTATGAAATCATTAATTATCAGTTTATCGTTATCGAATTATCATTATCAAATTATCATTAATTTGGAGCATTAGCGCTGCTTAGAAGCTCGTTGATTCACCTGAACTTTTTATTTACGAGTTATTTGGCCTGAACTTGCCTCTTTCTCTATCTTTTCGGTCCTACTCACCATATTCATGCCTTCCTTGGGCTGTTTGACTTTCAAATTTACACATTTCACGAACAATTTCATTATTAAGAAAAGTTTATATTTATCCATCTTCTGTTTCAGTGGTGGCACAGAAAAAGAAAAACAAGTGCTGTACGATACTCTAGAACGTCCTTCACTGAAATCTATTTCCAGAGATGAGTTAATAAGTAAATGTTCTTGCTTTGTCAACGATAAACTGATTTATCATGCATCAAGCGTCTTTTCAACAACACATCGTTATCAACCGACACAAGTTTTACCGCAGCTCTCTCCAAATAATTTGTGATGTAGCGGAGTTGATTATCGCTTTGTACCCGGTGCTGAAGAAAGGCGCAAAATGTTTAACCTACATTCTTTACAAAGTAGAAGGTTCAGAAAAGACTTGGTCATGACTTAAAAAATACTCACTGGTAACACAAATTTAAATTACAATAATTTCTTCGCCACCTACAACTCTTCCACCTGAGGGGGTCTATTTAATATCCGCAAGCCGTGTGTGAGGACGAAAATTAGGTCGACTTTTTTCAGCCTCCGGGTTATTCCGTTTTTTTTTAAATCTATTAAGTAAGCATACTCCTCCGCTGGCTTAATGTTAGATTTTCTCGGAGTGTTTTAGTAACTTAACAAAGAATAATTGTTTTGTGTTTTTTTGTTTTGATTTGTTTTGTTGTCGTTGATATGTTGTTGCTTCTACGCGCACTGGCGTGTGCGTCATAGAAATAATTAAATAAATAAATAAATAAATAAATATTGACGTTTTTCCACTATTTCACTGATTATTTGGGTCTATTTTGGTACGAGAAAATATTTATCTACAAGAACCACACCCCCCCCCCTGAGCCAGCAGGAGGAGGATGCTACTGTTGGGCTAAAATGAGTAAATTCTCCCAGGGAAACGCCCTCACGGATAAGTGAATGGGGCAATAATTGCGTAACCCGTTAAAACGGCGAATCTTTAGGAGAAATCATGATAAAACGTCTAAGTGGTTTCGTCGGGATATCGTCGGGATATTTTTGTGCCGTGGGACAACTTTTTGGGATTTTGTAGTTTTGATAGAAGTGCTTTCAAACAGCAAAGTGAGCGGAATAGTAGATCCGATGATGGCTGATAAGAAACTTTTACCCACATAAGGCTACACCTCCGTATGCGTGCTCCAGCGGCTTCAGTACAGTTTACACAGGTTCTTGGAGTGAAAGTTTAGGTTGTCGTACCAACTTTGAACTATTTGGTGATTTTAGGGGCTCCCTAATAATATCTGATCGCTAGGGAGCTACACCAGTTACACATTAGTTGTCTACGGCGCTCCATTCCTGTTACTGGTCAGTAAATCTCTTAAATTAGTAAATTTGGAAGATTCAGGAAATTCCTGGAGAAGCGCAGCCATCTACGATCTCTAAGAAGAAGTGTTCAATGTTAAATTGCCCTGGAGAGGATTATAAAAAATAAAAAATGGAGTTTCCACGCGGGCGGCGACACCATATCACTATTGTCAGCTCAAGGACCGGGCCTGCTGGCGCTGCCGTTGACCTTCATGAACACTCTGAAGATCTCTATCTGTTCGTATAAGTTTTACAATAGGAAGAAAAGAAAAGTGATTGTTCTAGAAGAAGTTCCAAATCTCATGTCGTTATCGGCGGTTCCTAATGTAGACTTCTTCGTTAAGGCCACTACAAATCCTCCCATGGTTTACCTTCAAACGACTTGTATTTTCCCCGTTTTTCTTTTCTCTATTGACAGAATTCATGCTACAGCAATCTTTTTCCAGATCTTCTTGTTGCTTCTAGAGCATCTTAGCCATCACTGACACCAGGTTTTGGATAAGCTTCCTATAAGGCCAAGTGCCACCTCTGCTATTTTAACGGAGCATTGGATTTTTTCGAGAAGATGCCTCTTGATACTACCTTAAGGAGTATTCCGTCGAAGTGTCACTTGAATTTCGTTCTGAACACCATCACAACCGTGGTTATCCGCTTTGCTATATTCCGTATAGTGTACGGCTAATCTGGGAGTCTTGCTGATGACTGTCACTGAAGATCTATTATTTGGCAACGCTAGGGTAAATCGAGAATTTGGACTAGAAACGTGTCAGGCTTATACTACTACAAGGTTAGCGAGTGCTTTAATCGTAAAGCCGGTTTAAAAAGGCATTTGATAAAGTGCTTAAATGTTGATGAAAATTCTGCCTACGAACGTACTAGATGAATGTCTGAGGTCGAAAAGGTTACAAGAAGTTTCGAAATGCTCGAAAATCCCATCCAGGTATGGTGAAAAGGGAGAGTTCCCTGAGTCTCTGATTGCTGGCAGAGCGCCTTCACTGTGGTGTGGGTAGTCGGCTGGCTACGGCACACGAACCGGCAGTGGTGGTCGGTTGCAAACGAGGCGCTGAACCGACCAATTAACCCCTCAGGCGGACTTACCCGGGACAAGGTAAGAAATAACCAGAGAAATTCTCTTCATACCATCCTCTGCTGCTACCCTACCGGTTTTAAAGCCGGCTCTCCAGTATATAAGAGAAATTAGTACCGTATTTTCTAAATAAAAGGTCGTTAAAATATAAAATTCTGCTTTTATTGGAGTGGTACATGGCGTCAGATCCGTAAAAAGCTATGAAGTGCTTTAAAATCCCATCAAGGTATGGTAAAGAAGGGGATTACCCTGGGTTTGCGGGCTCTGCTGGCATAGCGCCTTCACTGTGGTGTGGGTGATCGGCAGGCTACGGCACACGCACCGGCAGGGATGGTCGGTTGCAAACGAGGCGCTGAACCGACCAATTTACCTCTCAGGCACACTTACCTGGATCAAAGTAAGAAATAACCCAAAAAAAAGTCAGCTCACACCATCCTCTACTGCTACCCTGTCGGTTCCAAAGCCGTCTCTTTAGCATATAAGGGAAATATGTAGGTACCGTATTTTCTATGTAAAAGGTTGCTAAAATTCAAATTCAAATTCAAATTTTTTTAAATAATATGTAGTGCTTAAACTGGTAATTTTATCACAATGCCCCTTTTGAGGCTATTGTTCCTAGAAATTGCAGGATTAGGTGCCCTAAAAGGCTACAAATTCCATGAAAACTGCTTAAAATCCGAAATCCTGATCTTATTGGAGTGGCATATGACGTCAGAACCGAAAGATGCTTCACAGTCGAAAATTCCATAAAGGTATGGCAAAAAAGGAGATTACCCTGGGTGAGTTCTGGCACATCGCCTTCACTGGGGTGTGGGTGGTCGGCAGACTACAACACACGCGCCGGCCGGGGTGGTCGGTTGCAAACGAGGCGCTGAACCGACTAATTAACCTCTCAGGCGCACTTACACAAGGGTTGTTTTTACCTTACCTGGGGCAAGGTTAAAACAACCCGTGAAATTCAGTTCATACCACTCTCTGCTGCATTCTACGGGTTTAAAAGCCGTTTCTTTAGCATATGAGGGAAACCGGTACCGCATTTTCTATATGAAAGGTGATTAAGATCCCAAATTCTGATATTTTCTGCATAATTTGCTGTACTAGAATTAGTAGTGTTCCCATCATGCCCATTCTTTGGTCACTCTCCCTAAAAGTAGAGTTGTTCGGGTGACCTCAACGGCTACAAATTCCATAAAAAACTGCCTAAAATTCGAAATTCAGATTTAGCTGGAGTAGCATATATCGTCAGAGCCGGAAGAAGCTTCGAAATCCTCGACAATTTCATACGGATATGGTAAAAATGGAGATTACCCTGGGTTTGCGGTCTCTGACTGTCAGCATAGCGCCTTCGCTGTGGTGTGGGTGGTCGGCAGGCTACGACACACGACCGGCAGGGGTGGTAGATTGCAAACGAGGCGCTGAACCGACCAATTAACCCCTCAGGCAGACTTACCCGGGGCAAGGTATAAAGCAACCGGAGAAAGTCAGTTCATATCATAATCTGCTGCTAACCTACCGGTTCAAAAGCCGTTTCTTAAGCATATAAGGGAAACAGATACCATATTTTCTATATAAAAGGTAGTTAGAATCCGAAATTCTGATAATTTCTAAATAATTTGTTGTACTAGAGTCTGTCATCAACTCAGCAATGTGTTTCCCAACATTATCGATCAAAATCGTTACAAATTATCACTACGAAGACGTATGTTGCTCCAACATTTCGGAGCATAGGGTTATCGCGAACCTCGCTTTAGGAAAGGATCACACGTCAGTTGTCTTTTTAGAGCACAGTCAATGAAATGGACGATTAGTCCGTAAGGTCGGAAAAGCCAGCTATTACCAAAAAACAAAGGATCATTGTAACGAAAGCTCCTTTTTTAACCATTTATAAGAGAAAACTCAGCGCCAGCGAGAAGAAATCAGCTGGCCACCCCCAACCTATTGATCCGAACTTGGCCGTGATCGCCACAGCGTACTACACATCTGCAGACAGAAACAGCGATTTCTCTTCATTTCAAGCGGAATTTCTCAAAGTCTTCAAATTCTTCGGTTCGAGCGTCACCTTTGAGATGGGATTTCATCCCTCCATCCAGCTTTCCACTTCAAAAGAGCTTTTACTTGAAAATTTAATTAGGTGAAATCGAGCAAGGTGGTCATCGATACCGTTATCCGATAATCGTCTCGAGACACCGCCGTGTCTTTGTTGAATAAATTGAATTCATATAATAATTAGAGGCAATCTTAGACTGAAAGGGATCTCTTGCACTCACTGCCACGGCCCCCTGGATTTCGCTACTTGGCCTTAGGGTAAGATGCTTATCCAGCTATCGAGGGTCTCGCTTAACAGTTAGGAACGGTATGCACAGGTGGTCTGGAGCGCGTTTCGCACAAATCACTAAAATTACAAACAAGGAAAACGCTAAAGTTTGCAATCTTTTTGGAGCAATAAAGTCTAAGGATCTCCCTACCTTAGTTTGTGCCTACAAAATGTATGGCCTCACATAATTGAATATGCGACCACAATATTTCCGCCACAGGACAAAGGTCTAGTACGCAAACTAGAAGAGGGCAAGACAGCTACCCAAGAAAGCTCTTCTTAAGGGTTCATGCGTTTAATTACAGAGGTATTCCTGAAAGCAAAATAAGGAACAAAGCTGTGAAGTTGCAAACATTGGAGCTCAGAAGGAAGCGTAATCGTGATTGCCATTACGCTTCTTCTGAGCGAAATTTGGTGAAATTTGAAGATAATTTTGTAAAACCTGGTGATGCTTCACAAAGTTATCTTCAAATTGAATGACTTAGGCCCTTGTTATACGTTCGCTCACCTCCTAGCGTAACTCGTCCATTCAGTATCAGACACCGTGGGGCCAGACACGTTTGTACGAGTTATCAGGGTGACGCTGGCGTGGTGAACTCGTACAAACGTGTCTGGCCCACGGTGTCTGATACTGAATGGACGAGTTACGCTGGGGGGGGGGGTGAGCGAACGTATAACAAGGGCCTTATAGTTAGACCGTAGGGTTCTACCCTTCTGGATTCATTTACTCGCGGCGGTGCATCAAAATTGGTGCTGTCGAAATTTCGATCGAAAGTGCGAAAGGACGCGTTTGCATATAGATCAGCAATTCAATTAAACACATTTTTTCAAAGTAAACTCAATCCCTGCGAAATTCCTCTCTTTCGAGAGGTTGGTTACGAAGCTCTTACTCGAGCCGTAAGCTTAAACATGCCATTGGAGTGCTCTGGTTGATGTGTTTCATGGTGTCTTACTATACTGTAATGTTTTATGCCGTTTGGTAATTTCACACGGTGTTGGTCTATGCCAAGTAAATAAAATAAATAAAATATACAATATTCCACAAGGATCCATAAAAATCGATAAACCAGTGCTGACTCATTTTAAGTGACCTACTGCTCTCATTGCCGCATCAGTACAAAAATCTATTCTCAGAGTAAGAAGCTTATCGTTCCCGAATTAACGTCTATATCGCATGAATATCTTCTCCTATTACTTATTTATTTATTTATTTATTTATTTATTTATTTATTATGCACTTTTTACGTGCTCCAAGTGAAACAGATGTGATCCTATACAATCGTTACTAACAACTAAAAACTAAAGTAAATTAAAATGAAGTAACTTGTGCTGCATACCAGTTTTCAAGAAGAGATAGACCAACGTCATAGTGAGCAGATAGATGCGAGGAAAGCCTTCCTGGTCTCGTTAGAAGATAGTCGGTTAATATCATATCATCATGGAGTGATGAACTATAAAGCTGATGATCAATCGATGCTATCTGTGGATTTCTCACATAATTAGAGATTTAACAGCAGTAAAGGTACATGTGGATTTGCCTACAGATCTATTCGCTCTTTTGTACTTTTGAGCTTTACAAGGTATGACTTGAGCTCAATCAACCTTTTAAGAATTCCAGTAAAAATAGTAAACCATTCATGATACTTTAGAAATCAGTTCAATTAGTTTATTTGTGCTCCATTCGCATCATTTACGTGAGCATCATGTCTGTGGTTAGGGATCAGTATTTTTGAGCAGGTTTCCGGCACATCAATGAGGTCCACGTCGAAGTCGCAGTCCCATTCGATCTCTTCGACACCTTGGACGTTCTTGAGAAAGTCGAGCGAAAATGTTCGGACTCTAAAATTTCTAGATTCTCACAGAACCCGAGCGGAAGTCTCTATTCTAGTGACACTCGGAAAAGTTTTAAAAAAAACTCCAGAAACCGACCGTCTCCTAGCTTCAGCACCTTCGCTAGCATCCAAGGCTATCGATAAACGCTTGAACGAATGGATGTTTAGAAACATTTCAGTCATTTCTATCTGAAAGAGTGTGATCGCTTCCGCTGTTTTCTTACGGTTATTCTGTGGAAGAACTCTTTTTGATATGTTTCCTGTAGATTTTTGGCTGAAAACTACATATATCGTTCCCGTTAGAAAGGCATTAGATTCCTATTCATCGATCTTCATTTTCTCCAAAGAAATGCCATCCATGTTGCCGGCCTAACGTATTCATTGAAAATCGGTCAGCATGTCTTGAGGTCGACAACACTATGCATCACATCATTGGATGCACGACGTCACACCAGAAATGCATTGCGGCAGGAGCAAATCCCTCAGAAACTGCTGATCTGTCGGTCATTCCGACACCCGCACGGTCGAGCGATCAATCCCCGCCTGGGCTAATCAAGCCCTCCATCCCTCCGGGCTCGGTAAATTGGTACCAGCCTTGTCTGGGAAGGTAAAGTCACTGACCAGGTATAGCGGCTGGCCTCCGCGAGTCGTAGTATAGGCTGAATCTTATAGGGCAAGGAGATGTTTTCATTGGCCGTTTTTTTTTTCAAAATTTTCTTTCTCTGGACAATAACAGTTTTACATCAGATTTAGTTTTGTTTTCCTACTTATTGGGTTGATGTTGATGTCGTTACAACCACTAATGTCAGTAATTCTGAATGTGTTTCCCATATGTTTTCTGAATTGTGCACTTTGGTGCATTTTAAATGAATAAACAAACAAATAAATAAATAAATAAATAAATAAATAAATACGCATTCATGATCCATCTACGACTCTGAATGGAACATTAATGCATGGTGCGTCCATGAGAGACTGATCAACGCCGATCACCTTTACCGATACCCTTGTGAAGGAAGTAAAGGTAAAAGGTAAAGGTAAAGATGCCGACGTTGATCAGTCCCCTAATTGTAAGGTCGCGCCGCCGCATTCGTGTTCCATTAATATCGTGAATGCGTATTTGGCCTATACAATGACCTGCGGGGGGCAGCCACTATCCCAGGTCAGTGTCTTTACCTTCCCAGACAAGTCTGGTACCAATTTATCCGACGCCGTAGGGATGGAGGGCTTGGCTAGCCCGGGCAGAGACCGATCGCTTGACCGTGCGGGTATCAGCAGAGCCTCTTCCCACTGTACCCCGCCAACCCACGAAAGAAGTATGTTTAGAAAAGATCAATATATACCGTTTGATTTTGTATTCCAATCCAAGCCTACCCCTTGCAGGGTACGAGCATCAACGTCGCGAATCGAGATTCAGGTCAAACCATAGAATCAGACACCCAACTATTCTTTCCGTCGAAGGATTGCAAATGAGTGGAAGAGGGAAGAAAATTGAGAGAAAAAAGAGAGAGGAGCTATGACATATCCAACATCCTTGTGACTATTCTACCAAAGAAAAGCAGGAGTGACCAGGATTTAGAGCGAAATGAGGATATTCTTGTCAATACTATCTAGCACTTGACACTTATTTCAATAATTTGTTGCAGGAGAAATTCTATTCTTCCCACCAGATTGCGCGCCAAAAGAACTTCGTCTCCATGCCGCTCAAAAATCACTTCAAATTTCGGATCTGAAACGATGGTTTTTGTACCCGTTCGGAACAGCTTTATTTGGTAAATATCTATTGAATAAATACGGGAATTATAGTTTTATAATCTAAAATGTTCCCTTTCCTATATCAGAAAAATCGATACCGATAATCACCATGCTCTCTCCAATATGCCTGAACGTGACAAGCCATCTCTCTCAACGAGCAGTTCACCGCGGCTCTGAGACGTGGACCAACCTAGGTAGCTCAATCTTGAGCCGAATATTTTAGTTTTATAAAAAAAATCTAAATTATCGGAAATTTACGTACTTACATATTCATTCAATAGCCATTAATCGATTCTGAAAAGTCACCTTGGCTAAATCATTGCAGCTCTTCACTGATAAGTAGTTAGTAATTTCAACCAGTAGCTCCAAGGGGAGGTCGTTCTAGAAACATGAACAGGTTACCAGGGAAAACCAAGTAGAAATGAGCAAAATAATTGAGAAAGATAAAAGAGCAGAGGGCTAGTGACCCTGTGTGACAATTTATCAGTGTTGTCAGTGTGAACTGGCTACTTTTGGCTCTAATTTTGCATTGATGCATCACAAGAAATCTTTGGTCAAGGATATCACAGATTTGGTTTTCTGATAAATAATCCGCAGAATCGCCCACCAGACCGACCACCATCCACAAAGTTAGTAGTTAAAATGGTTGGGTTGAAAAGATGTTATCAGGAAACCGAGCACGGTATATTTGCAGCGCATCATTTTGAAGGAAGACTCGGTAAGCTGACCTATCGGTTGGATTGGATCATTTTGCCTCTCCTGGGCCCAGATTCATGAACGGGCGAGCGGTTTCCGAAACCGCGGCGCAGTCAGAGCCAGACGGCAGAATCGGTGAGAGATTGCGTTTAACATATGAAGTTTAGGATAAGAAGACAAAGGAGGGCGCCGTTCGGGCTATATCTCTTGGTTTATCGGGGGTTTACCATGATGAATCTGGGCCCCGGATTACCGTGATGGTCCAAATTCCTGCTTCTGCAGCTATTTACACTCGAAAACAATTGAAATATTCGAGAAAAGCTTCCACTTGTTAACAGCTTACACATACCCGAGCTGCGCATCGATCGGTAACATTATACCCAACGTGGTCCCAATTAACCACAATTAAGCCGATAAACTTCTACTATTTTGCCGTAACGATGACTTTGACCTGACAATGAGGTGTCACGATATGCGTGAAACGATGATTAATCTTGTTTTTGATTTTCACGAGTTGCTGAATGACGTGTAAATGACGACCGGATGTCGTTTTTTTTTCTTAAAATTTACAGAACGACTAAAGTTCGACAATTTACCGCCAAACATGGAGATATAAAGACATTTTATGAGCGTCTGCAAAAATCGAACAGATGAAGGTATTTCGTCGTTCCATGCTCTTTAATTTAAGTTTGGCATTGAAATCCCACAAACCCGAATTACGGATGTTACCGCGACGTATACCAAGACGTCAGGTGTAAAACTTACCGCTACTGAATCACCATCTTAACAGCCTTCCCAGTTTTGCCTAAGGAACCCCATTTAACCACTAAATAAAGGTTCAGAAAGCAGCTTCGAGGGTTTGAGACCTTCTTACCACAAGATTATACCTTACCTTCAGAGTTATCCATTAAACTACTGTCATTTAGATAGAGATGATGGGGCGGGATGACCGAGAGGTTAAGAGCTTGTGCTCAAGATCTCGATGATCAGGGTTCAATCCCGACCCAGGCAGAAACCCTTGCCTAACTTGGAAATAGCTGAAAAGGGTGTCGGTACCAGCGTCAGGCCCTGTGACAGGTCGGCTGATGGAGGAAAACTGTCACGATCACAGGACGGATCGATGGTCGCATGGATGGAAGTGGCGCTCAAGAACCTGCGATCGAGGACGATATGGCCACCCCACAAGGAGCTCAAGACTGAGACAAGATGGCAGCGTGGTAACCTCAACAAAGCGGGAGCAGCACCAAGGAGGAAGAAGACGGAGCGACTATCATGAAAGACGTACCCCGTAAATGATCGGGATAAAAGCGTTGTGGAATAAATTTAGATAGAGATGATCTAATGCCCTCTTCCACTAAAAAAAACCGCCGCAGGTTGTGATAAGGTTCGTTCGGTATCAGCTGCAATGCGTTGTCAGAAATGTGGAAGCGATAACTCTGCAAAGTTTCTTTCTTTCGAGAATAAGACGTTCCTTGCAGACGTTGATGCATTCATAGAGGGCTCACGAGAAAAACATGAGTACATCCGTTTTTCCTTATACATTTTGCCGGGCGTGGTGAAGTGGTAAGAGGTGCTGCTGACATCCGCACGGTCGATCGATCCTCGCGCCGGAGTAACCAAACCTTTCATCTCTCCGGGGTCGGGTAAATTGGTGCCAGACATGTCTGAGAAGGTAGAGACACTGACTTGATATAGCAGCTGGCCCAGCAAGTCATTGCATAGGCCAAATACGCGTTCACCATGCCTCTACAATTCTGAGCGGAACATGGAGGCATGGCGCGTCCTTATGGAGCTGATCAACACAGACCGCTTCACCATTTTCAGCTTTTCTTTTTGCCGGCTATGTGAGGGGATGTGCTAGCTTTAGGGTTGGACTGTCATTTCGGATTGATGTGTACTACAGTAGAAAGAAGCGCTGCCGACACCAGCACGGTCGAGCGATTGATCTCGGTTGGGCCAACGAAGCCCTCCATCTCTCCAGGGTCGGGTAAATTGGTGGCAAACTTGTCCGGGAAGGTGAAGACCCTGATTTGGTAGAGCGTCTGGCCTAGCAAGTCATCGTATGGGCCAAATGCGTATTCATCATGCCTCTACGATTCTGAATGGAGGATGAATGCATGGCGCGTTTTTAAAGAACTGATCAATGCCGACATCTTTACCTTTTACTTTCACCTTTTATCATAGAATGTTTCTTTGCCAACATTTCGATTTCACGGTGCAATTGTAGACCTCCAGTGTCACCCGAAGTCAGTATTTCAGAGCTTGGCTCCTTAATTTAGAAACCCGCTGTTATTCCAAAGTTGGCTCGGCCTCGTTCCCGAGCGATGCATAGGAAATACCAAGCGACATCTGACGGCGAACAGCTGGCAATTGTGCGGAAGTCATGGCTGGTAATAAAGCTGATTTTATTGCACTGCAATTTCCATAAAGCTGTCAAACTTGTTAGCTGTTTTTCTCGATTTCTCCTTGGAATTAGCTCTCGGCAGGCGCCGGATTGATTGCTCTGCGACCAAAGGGTTCAGCGTTTTTCCTCTTTGTTCCACATTACCGTTCAGAGAACAGGCGGAGTTCGTGTTCCACCTGGTCCGGAGCAAGTCCAGGTATATGGAAACAGGGTAATGAACAGGGTTGACCAAGAACAGGATGCAGAACCCATGGTTGGAATTACATAGAGGAGGTGTCTATCTTCTGGCTCAACAAAAGCCGAGAAACTCCAAGACTTTGAGCTGGCGAGCTAATGGGGTCGACCTCGTTATACCGCCCTCCTTAATTATTATATAAGGTGATCAAGAAATGAATTGCGTTTTTGATGCGTAATCTCAAACCTATAAATCAGCTCAAACGATTTTTTAATAAACAAAGTAAGAACCATCGATCTACACATTTTTACCAACGTTCTACAATATGAAATGTTCTGTCGCGATAAAAATCTGCACTTCTGGAAGCGATGAAATCATTGAAGGCAGTTCAGCATCTGTCTAGTTCATGAACTCTTTGATACTTCCTTTCCGTTAAGGATGACGGGAGGGTAACAGTCTTTAGACCATAAATAGGTAAAGGTAAACTGCTTGATGTATATCAGTCCGCTAAGGTCACGCCATGCATTCGTCCACCATTCAAGATCGAAAAGGCATGGTGAATCCGTATTCGGACCATACTTTCGCGGGCCACCAACTATGCCAAGTGCGAATTTTGCCTGATGAATACGTATTTTACCACACTGGTTTGATGGGTTTGCTGCTATACCATGTCGGTGTCTTTACTTTCCCAGAGAAGTCTGGTACCAATTTACCCGATCCCGGAGGGATGGAAGGCTTGGTTAGCCCGGGCTGGGATCGATCGCTCGACCCTGCTGATGGAAAGAGCGACTTCGGTTTGAACTACATATAACTCCACTTTTCCTATTGATATATGCATACTGATATATATTGATATATGTACCGCGAATTTTTTCACTGTTAATTTTATACTGTTTCTTTACTGTTAGAGCTATTTCTCCCTCTAAGAAGCTTTGCAAAAAGATCAAAATTTCGGTGAGTCATAACGTATTCAAAAAAAAAACGCTCAATTCTGTTTTAACTCCTGAACCTCATATGTTACCCGGCTAGGCGCTAACTACTGCAAACACCTGCTTTTCTTTCTGCACTGCTACGTTTTCTGTCTGCTTGACTGCTATTTTCTCTTATCTGCAGTTTCTTAGGTGACAAAGGATCCTGTTATTTAGGTAATACGTGCCATTTGATATTCTAGGAATTGGTTTTTCTGTAGTTTGCTACAAAACAAAATACCTTGTGTAATAAATATATAAATTTCAAGCCTCAAATTCCAAACATCATTCAGCACCACTGATCCGCTCTCTGCTTACCTTGTCGAGGTTTCTTTCCGAAAGCAAACTTGCATATGCATGAAACTGCCCGGAGCTGTCGGCTATTCGTGCCACTTCGAGGCCCCCTTCGACTACGGTTTATCACCTCTCGTCATGAGCTCGATCAGTGGTCCGCTAGATTTTTGGAAAACATGGACTCAAAAATCTCCGGCTGACAGTCACTTTTGAGGCTAATTTTGGCGAGAATTTTTTATCCAAGTGAATGCACTCTAATGGGGCACAGCCAGTCTTCGATATGAATAGGCGGCTAATCGAATAGACACCACGAAGGGAACGCCACCCAGATGTGTCTTTGCGTTTGTTTTTTGTCTGTTCTTCCGGGTTTTGTGATATTATCGTTTTTTTTTCTGGAAATTTCTTCCATCCATTTTTGGTGGTGCTGGGTGTCGTCAAGACGACACTCATCAAAAGCTGATGAATGGACCTCAACGTCTTGGCCGCGTCGTCAAACATTAATTCCTCGACCGGAATTACTGAAGAGAGTTTCTCCGAGAACGTCATCAATGAAATATCGTTGTTACTTAAACTGTTCTCAAATTCTTCCATAAATTAAGACGGAATAGTCAAGCGGGACCGAGCTAAACATACACCAATGCAAAAGGGAGCGCTCAACCCTAGATGTTCTTGAAGGTAAATTGAAAAAATTCTTCAATTTTTATTTTAGTGCTCCAAATTTTGGGATCTCAAACTCTTTTTGGAGTGGCAAACCTCGATTGTCGCATATCATATAGAATTATCTCGTTTCAGGCTTCGAAGGAAGCCAATCTTTGCCCGAACATTGGCCAAAGTTAAGGAGAAACATTTATTTTTTCTTTCCTTCTGATATGTGGGTATAGGTATGGGCCGAAATGGACCAGCAGCAAGAGGATCTATTGAGCGATCTCCTGATCGATCCTCTCCAGGGCTAACCAAGCCTTTCAACCGCTCGGGATCGGACGAATTCGGTGACTGTTTGTGTGCATTTCCAATTCTGTATTCCCTTATTCATGACTCAAGAAAACAAATAAATGACAAATAAGGTTATCATGGGTAATCACAATTCATTGCCAACGATCCGATAAAGAATTGCGTTTAACCATGATAGCCTTTTTAGCTATTTATTTGTTTTTATAATTGTGAATAAAGAAAGTCAGAATCTGAAACGGGCCACCCTAATAAGTGTCCTCGAGGGTAAAGAAACTGAACTGGTAGACGCTGAAGTGGCCCCGTAAGTCATTAGGTAGGACAAATACGCATTCACCATACCTCTACGATTCTAAATGGAACACGAATGCATGGCGCGTCCTCAGGAGGGTGATCAACGCCGACTCCTTTTGCTTTTTTTCCCTTTGGTCCTGATGTAGTAGTGGGTAATATCGGCCTGTGTCGACTTCGGGTTCCTTGGGAGGCAGAATTTTCGAAATACACAACTTTCGCTAGCTGAATCATCGCTCAATGTTTCCTATCAACTACTCTAAGTAATTTTCTTCACCCGGCAGCACTTTCAAAACATCTGCCTCATTTACTCGGCTGCTGTCAGTGCACATTCGTCAGCCAGTAAACATCTCTCGTCAGCCGAGGCCTTCGCCAGTAACCAAGGAAGGGAATTCCCCTCAGCTTCACTCTTTTGCCAGTTTAGAATCCGTCAAACCTTTTTCTCCGGGCCACAGGGAATCGGAAACCAACGGTTTTTCTAGGGTTTGACATCTCATTTGCTGCCACTTCAGCGAGCTCTTGGTTCGAAGGGAAATTTATGTGAAAATTTATCTAACAACATTTCCGAGGGGAACTGATGAAGTTGAAAAAAAATGATCAAATATGACAAATTTTGCTCGGAATCTTCCAGAGCGTCACGTGACGTATTCTTTCCTCTCATTTCAAAAATCCTTGGAATTCTATATGACTAATTTATCTGTGAAAAGAATAAAAAGAATCCCATTCACAATTCAAAAGTGCAGAATCCACAAAAGCTTCTGTGACGGTATGGGCGAAAAAGAATGTGGAATTACGAATATTTGGTAGGAAAAGTTTGAAAAATATGTTGAAAAATTAATGAATCTCCTTTGATGTCCTCACTTTCCCAGGCAAGATGATCAGCCTTTGAGGGCGCGCCACGCACTCGTCTTCCATTCGGAATCGTAGGGGCATGGTGAATGCGTATTTGTATTATTCAAACACTTGCTGGGCCACCGGCTATACCAAGTCAGTGTCCCTACCTTTCCTGATAAGTCTTCTACCAATTAACCCAGTCCCAGAGGGTTAGGGAGCTAGGTTGACTAGGGCGAGGATCGATCACCAGACCATGCGGGTGGAAGTGGCGCTTCCTACCACTGTGAGGGCTGGTTGGCGAGATAGATTCATGGTTTTGTCGATCTTTAGGGCCGTGAAGAAGATGGTGAATATCACTTATACAATATTTTTTATAATTTTAAATAAATAAGCTATTATATAAACTATAAACAGTAGCCGAAAACTTTCTATAGTAAACAGTGGCCGGAACTGCAAAATTAGTGCAAAAATAAAATAAAAAAGCTGAGCTAGAATTGAGTCTAAAGCTAAAAACAGAGGGATTTCAGTAAGTTGGAATTGGAATCTGCCCTTGCTCATTCAGTTCGATTAAACCATATCTGATTATCTAATCATACTCCTTACCATCATCATTTAAGGTCATCTACAGCCGTTTCATAGTGCCTACTAGGACGTTTATAGCCCAGATATTCTCAGTGTTTCCATAACCACGAAGAAGACAAATGAGACAAATTGACAAACAAACAAATTCCGCGAAATAGTTGGGGCCCCTCAGACGGCAATTTTCATAAAAACTAGTCACGTTCTCCATATCGTATTTGACGCTGAATAATTGACCACGTGGAATAACGAGGAGACGTCCTTCCGAAGGGTGAGAATGAGGAAAAGAGCAAAATATCATGGGCTTGTCGCATGTTTTGCTGAATTGCAGCGTTATTCACCGGAAATTTGCCCTTGCCCTTCGAAGAAAATGTTGGAATTCGAGTAGGCAGGTGCAAAATAATTGCAAAATAATTGTATTGTAAGTTCTCTGCATAACATCTGCACTAAGAGAGCCATTATCTGGAATTCAATCGCTGAGATAGTTCGAGCCATTTCCATAGTGATGCGATGACGCTCAAACTTGTGTCCTAGAGACGTTCACGGCATGTTCGACAATTTTTTCATTTGTATTTCTCCTTTTGCTGTTCATTCTAACCGGGATAGGATCATATCAGTCGATTCCGCTCAAACTAAGATCGAATCCGATTCATCATTTAGATTTACCCAGTTACTTTTTACTCAAGCTTTTTACCCAATTACTCAAGCGACTGATTAGCTCACCCTCTGGCACCCTGGCCTTGATTCTTGCCGTTGGGATAGTTTGAGTGGTATTGTGCTGCTGGCTCCTGAGCCAAGATTCATAATTGGTAAACCCTCGATAAACCCCGAGATCACCCGAATGGCGCCCATCTTTGTCTACTTTTCCTAAACTTCCTATGTTAAACGCGATCTCTCATCGACTCTGCCGTCTGGTTCTGGCTGTGCCGCGGTTTCGGAGACCGCTCTTCCGTTCATGAATCTGGGCCCTGGTTATTTCTTGCACTCCTTCTGAGGAACCTGTGTGGGGTAACTTATACCCAACCATAAAGTTTTTGAGCTTGATTGCCAGATATTGCCAGCACTTTCTATTCCACTGAATCCCTTATTTCGCCGAACCAGCCCTGACGACTATAGCGGTGGTGAGAAGTAAACCTCATGGTCATCTTAATCGCTCATAATATGGAAATAGGTGGGCCCTCGTGGCGCAGTGGTAAGTGCTGCTACTGACACCCGCACTGTCGAGCGATCGATCCCTGCCCGGGTTAACCAACCCTTCCATCCCTTCGAGGTCGGGTAAAATGGTACCAGATTTGTCTGGGAAGATAAAGACATCGGTTGGTATAGCGGCTGGCTCTCGCAGATCACTGTTTAGGCCAAAGATGTCTTCTGTATTCTGTCTCCACGATTCTGAAAGAAACACGAATGCGCGGCTTGTCCTTTGGAGGGTGGTCAATGTCGATACCCTTACCTTACCCTTAACCTTTACTGATTCTATACGAGAAGCATGTCCCCTGTCTGCTTGTCTGTTTTCACTAATTTCCATAGAACCAACCACTGGTGCTCGGCGTCAGTCTTCCTTTTTTGCTCCGCCTACTCGAAGACGACCACACCCCAGTATGCCCCAGGGCTCGACCCCCAGTTGATCCGTCCGTTTTGTCGCAAGCGATGGCTAGGCGATCCTTTCTCAGCAGTTTTTTTGAATTTATGGGAGTTCAAATCTTCGTGTTCTAATCCTGAATTCTTCTGACTACTATTCTACTGAAATGAGAGTTGTGTTGCCTTCTTCCGGTCCGTCTCTGGGTTAATAAACATATTGCCATGCGAAAACCTTTCCGACGACGTTTTGCTGTCAACAATAATTGTTTGTTGCTCGACTTCCAGGGGGTAGGTTCCTGCCGAAGTGAATTAAAGCTTCTAATTCGAGCTGGTTTGTGAAGTTGCTGGTGGATCTGCGAGTATTCGCCAGAGGTTACTTTTCTAGAACCCTACATATTTCCAGTCTAGAAGCTAGAAAACAAAATCAGGAACGACTGCCTGAATTGAATCCTAACTTATAGTCAATTCTTTGAAAATCTTCTTTCCTTATCAGAGTTTTTCATCCGTTAAACTTGAAAACTTAACTTATCCTTGGAAGGACGATAGACTGAAAGAGGACCATTTCAACTCTCCTGAGCCCAGATTCATCATTGGTAAACCCCCCGATAAATCCCGAGATATAACCCGAACGGCGCTCACTTTTGTTTACTTATCCTAAAATTCCCATGTTAAACGCAATCTCTCATCAACTCTGCCGTCTGGTTCTGGCTGCGCCGCGGTTTCGGAGACCACTCGTCCGTTCATGAATCTGGGCCCTGAAGGGGAGATTGGCGTGTTTTTTCCAACATCCGATCTGCATTGCGTTTCTGTCTTCAACTTTAGGCATCATCTTTGTTTCTCATTAACTGTTATTTGCTTTAAATGTTGATTGATCTGGGACCAGATTCATAAACGGACGAGCGGTCTCCGAAACCGCAGCGCAGCCAGAACCAGACGGCAGGGGCGATGAGAAATTGCGTTTAACACAGGAAGCTTAGGATAAGTAGACAAATGTGGGCGCCGTTCGGGCTATATCTAAGGGCTTATCGAGGGTTTGCCAATGATGAATCTGGGCCCTGGTTCTAAGTTTATAACTTCCTACTCAAGGCACTTTTTTACACACTTTACTGGAATAGTTGCAGCACACTGTGTATTTATAAATGAACTTCATCTATGAATCAGACATATACAAGCCTTCCATGACGAGCCGCTCCTCTTCCTATGATGATCCTCATCTCTATTTCCTTTTTCCATTCCCATTGCGCAAAATAGAGTGGCAGGCCTGCCCTTTCGCTCCTCTAACGGTCCCGGTGCACCACTCTGAACAGCTAACAACTGACATGTGTCTTTCAGTCAGCTTGAGTGACACCACCGACGGACAAAAAACTCCATCACGTCGCATCTTCTCTTTTTCTCCGTCTTCTTTATTTTATTTCTCTTTTTTGCTGCACACTTGTCGCTCGATCGCCTTCCATTCCTTTTATGGCGTGGTGCTCCGCCCTATTTGAGGTTGCTTCGGAGGGTAGTCGTTATCGTGCTCCGACGGATTGATATATAGCTTTTCTCTCCCATGGTTTTTCTCTGGGATGTTCATCTGTGCTTCTTTTGGGTGTATCCTGGGCCAAGATTCACGAATGGACGAGCGGTCTCCGAAACCGTGGCACAGCCAGAACCAGACGGCAGAGTAGATGAGAGATTACGTTTAACATAGGAAGTTTAGGGTAAGTAGACAAAGGTGACCGCTGTTCGGGCGATATCTCGGGGTTTATCGGGGGTTCACCAGTGATGAATCTGGACCCTGGTTGACAGTTGCTCTCCGGCAATCATAACCCTCAGTTTCGGTTATTTATACCAAATCGTGACCGCTAGGATCTAATTTTACTCCTATTCCACCACCTATTGCTCGGCTTGCAGCCATTGTTCCCTTCCATACCAGCTATCCCTTCCGAGATTCATGAGCGGGTATTACTTCTTTGGACAAAATAAACCCTCATTCCGCCTCGAACAAGCTCTGCTGCACGTTGATGAATCACGGTTACTACGTCCATAGGGGTGTACTTCAAGGTTTGAAGCGGGTAGCCCGTTCATGAATCTGGGTTCTCTGGGGCTCTTTGAGAGCTTCTGGTAGAACAAGGTATTTTGAAATTCCAAAATCCAAAATCCATTCGGGTCACTCACTGTCTATGTTAAAGTTTATTTTTTGTCTCCATCGCGCCTCATACCCATTGAAAGGCTTATCATAATCATTTTCTTCACCTTTCTTTCGCTAATGGTATCTCATTCACGTATGACTTTCGTTCTTGGTTGGTGCGTGTCCTATGATGCAAATAAATAAATAAATAAATTCAACAAGCTCGAGAAGGGCTCTGGATTGATTCAGAATTGCAATGTGTGGTGGAATAGAAGAAAAAGGAAGATCCTCTAACAGTCACAATTTGGTATAAATAACTGAAACTGAAGGTAACGGTTGCTGTAGAGTAACTGTCAACCAGGGCCCAGATTCATCAATGGTAAACCCACGAAGTAGTGTAAGGTCACCGATTGTCTCCTCCAGCTCGTTCAACTGAAGTCCTCCAGTCCTTCCTTTCCTTAAGTGACCTACCCCAAGTTCCTGTACTCTGTTCCTGTCCCCAGTGGGCAATTTCCTTTCTAAACGAATCTGCTGAGGAGACATTTACTCTCTGAGGAATGAGAAAAGGCTTCGTTTGGCACCAACATTGATTATCAAGGCATAACACCCTGGATAATTTTCTCCTGGGAGGTCCTAATGCAGTCAATTCGTGATGATAGTGCATACATCAGCTCTTTTTTTATAATGGGAGAAATTAAGTCGTATTAAAAGACATCGAAAATAACTGTTGAATTTTTAAAAAAAATTGTGAGCCTCGGCATTGGTGGGTAAATACTGTGGTGCCATTCTACCTTGCAGATTGTCAGGGTGAAAATCATCAATAAAAGGTAATAGTAAAGGTAAAGGTAAAGGTGCCGGCGTTGATAAGTCCCCTAAGGACACGCCGCCGCATTCGTGTTCCATTCAAGTCGTAGAGGCTTGGTGAATGCGTATTTGGCCTATAAAATGACCTGCGGGAGCCAGCCGCTGTACCAGGTCAGTGTCTTTACCTCCCCAGACAAGTCTGGTACTATTTTCCCCGACCCCGGAAGGCTTGATTAGCCCGGGCCGGGATCGATCGCTCGACCGTGCGGGTATCAGCAGCGCCTCTTACCACTGTACCTGAATAAAACAATAAAAAACAATAATAATCCCGAACAAATCAGATAAATATGCCCTACCTGACAGCCTTGAAAGGCACAGTAGCATTAGAATATCCACCGTTCAGAAAAGGATTAGCTGACTTCTTAAAGAATTCTTATTTTCGCCCCACACCTCTGAAATTGGCTTCCCGTATCTCAACTCTAATCCTGCTCGATGTGAATCCGGACAAGTGTCAATAATGCGTGTTCACAATTCCCCAGTGAAGCAAAAACTATAAACTCATTAGATTTGAAAAATTGAAATTTTCCACGTGAACAGCAACGGAGAATGAAGGTTCGTGAGTTTCTGCCTGAATGAATTTAAACCCGGCAAGTGCAACAACTACATTCAAAAAATAACGTCAAAATCAAACAAGCCAAAGATTGAGTCGAGAGAGGTCTGAAAACGGTAGAGTAGTCTGGAGAAGTGCTCAGCAGGAGCTGGGAAGGATTTTGAACCCTTTCATTGTTCCCTTCCACAGCTTCACGGCTATAACTCCTACTCGTAGGGGCCAGCGTGATGCAGTGCTAAAAGGCGCTAGTGACACCCGCACTGTCGAGTGATCGAGCCTGGTCCAGGCTAACCAACCCTTCTATCCCTCCGGGGTCAGGCAAATTGGTACCAGATTTGTCTGGGGAGGTAAAGACACTAACTTGATAGAGCGGCTGGCCACTGCAAGTCATTGCACAGGCGAAACATGCATTCACCAAGCCTCTACAATTCTGAATTGAGCCCGAATGTGGCGGCGTGTCCTTAGGGGACTTATCAACGCCGACACCTTTACCTTTACCTTTACCTTTATCTCCTACTTGTGGTAGATACAGAGCTCAGGTGGACTAACAAGAACACCAGCAGCTGGTAAACACTTTCAGTCCTCACTTCACAATATCCGTTTCCATACACAGGGGCTACACCGCTCTCTTTAGATACTTCTGAAGCCCAACCGTACCCTCCAGCTCCTATTGCACTTTTACACAATTTTTATGTACTTATATAGGAGCTGCAGTGGTAAGATGCGCTACTGGCACCCGCACGGTCGAGAGGTCGGTTCCTACCCTCCCAACAAAGCCTTCCATCCCTTCGGGTTCGGGTAAAATGGTACCAGACTTGTCTGAGAAGGTCAAGACACTGACCTGGTGTAGCAACTGGCCTCCACACGTCACTGTATAGGTCGAGAACGCATTCACTATGCCTCCACTGTTCTGATTTAAGAACAAATGCCCTGCGCGTCCCTAGGGGACTGGTCAACACCGATACCTTTTCCTTTACCTTTACTATACTCACATCTTATACGTAGCGGTAATGCGGTAAGAGGTGTTACTGACTGAGGTGTACGGTCGAGCGATCGATACCTGCCTGGATAATCAAGCTCTCCGGGGTCGGGTAGATTGGTGCCAAACTTGTCTGGGAAGGTAAAGACACTGTTTTGGCATTGTGGTTGGTTCCCGCAAGTCATTGTGAAGGCCAAGTTCACCAGGGCCCAGATTCATCATTGGTAAACCCCTGATAAACTCCGAAATATACCCCGAGCGGTTCGTAAATCGAGATTCGTGAACGCGCGTCGCTGTTTAATCGGGGTTTATAGCGGGTCTATCACATCTCGCGATGAGGCAGATTTTTGGAAGACTTCTAGTGGGTTCATCGCCGACGAGGTTTCAAAGTCTGCTCATCCGTTGATGAACCTAGGAAAAGGCCTTTGCAATTCTGAATGGGACGCTAATGCGTGGCGCATTCTCAGGGTATTGATCAACGCTGGACACTTTTCCTTTACCTTTATCTTACACGCTGAGAGCGATCCCTGACTAGGAACGGTATCTGTGCAGCAATTCCAGACGTCCGCCTCAGTCTGGCTCTCCAGTGAATAGATGATGAAGTGAGGAGTTGATTGAACCTTCCTTGTGTAGCGTTCGCTGACAAACTACGATGAATAGTGATTGAATATCTGTCGACTCCGTAAACAAACAAATAAATAACGCTGTTCTCCTCTTATCCAGATTGTTTTGCAGATTTCCGCACAAAAAACCTTAACTCGCCAGTTCTCGAAATATTTATGTCGTAAGTGACTCATACCGTATGCCTGGATTCACACTGAAACAAACAGCAATCAGCGGACGATGAAATATTTTTATTTATTTATTTTATTTATTTATTATGGGCACCACAAGGTGCGCCCAAACTGCAATTGAACAGGTAATCAAGTCAGATCAATTGATAAAATGGATAAAATGGTTGAAGTGGAGGGAAACACAAAAATTGAACAATGTAAAACATGAACTTACCAGAATCCTAAACAATATTGAAAAGAGAAAAAGAAAAATCCAACTAAATGTATAAATATTGAATAAACTTTGACAAAACCGATTTGAACGTTCGGCGAAAACTTTTTCCAATAAGAACACCCCACTCTAACCTAGAGGGCTCGTCACTCTCTGACAAACCCTTTAGGTTAAAAGGTAAAGGTGTCGGGGTTTATCAGTCCTCTGGGGACGTCTAGAAGCATTTGTGTTCCGTTCAAAATTATAGGGGAATGGTGATGCATATTTATGCATTTTATTTATTTATTATAAGACGCTCAAATATGTAGCTGAGCCTGGGAAAAAACAACTTCAACTGAACATCGAATTGTAAACGATGTGGAAGAAAAATAGCTATTATGTTATTGACACATTGAGAATTAAACAGATGAAAAAACCAGGAAGATAGCAAACAGCCAAAAGCAGATACGAGGGAAATAAAATAGAATAAAACAAAACAAAAAACAACAAACAGAACAAGAGATGGATACACTAAGAATGTAGGCTAAACGATGACTTGCGGGGGCCAAACGCTGTGCCAAGTCAGTGTTTTCACCTTCCCGAACAAGTATAGTACTAATTCACCCTACCCGGGAGGGATGGAAGGCTTGGTTAGCCCGGACGGGGGTCGATCCCTTGACCGTGCGGGTGTCAGTAGCGCCTCTTACCACTGCACCTCGCCCTTTTGTTTCACTCTAGACAACTCCGAATAGCAGGTCTGCGCCGGACTTTCTTGTTGAGCCTGCTGGTCCTTGGTCGTCCGGGCTCATTTTCCTCCTTGAACTTCCACTGGCCTCTTTCCAGCTGAATCGATGCAGCTCTCCTTACCCCGACCGTCTGGTAGGGCTGCGCCAGACTTCGCCTGAGGGCCTGCTTCTTAGAAAATATGAATACGACACTTTTTGCTTAATATTGATGAATATCGAAGCAGAGTACCTCGGGCATCCATGAATACGCAAGCGTGCCGCAAAAGAAATGGGTACTGAGCTAGAAGTTATTTCCTAGCTCAGCACCGACTTCCTTTGAGACCTCTATCCGACGGTATCACCCAATCGAGGAAGAGGTAATACAAAGTTCTAAGCCCTATGAGACTGGGTACGTTGATTGTACCCCGCTTGAAGAGACCAGAGCTATGCCTCTATGATTACAAATGGATAGCGAATGCATGGCGCGTCCTCGTTAAACTGATCACCGTCGTTCACTCTACCTCTAGCGAAGGTAGCTCAGTTTTCACTATGGCTGTCCTATGACTGGGTACTTTACTCTTTATACAAGTGCCAAGAAAAACCTGAAGTGGTGTGAGGCCAATTTTGCGGGTTGTTGAACGAAGGAAATTCGGCCCTCGAACTCGCCCGATCTGAACCCTATGGATTTCGCCATCTGGTCGATCCTAGATAAAAACTCCTGCTCTTCTAGACATCGATCACTAATTTCACTGAAAAGAGCTATGGAGAAAGCATGGAACGAAGTTTCACCGGAGATGATCGCACGCATTCTCAAAAATTTCCGGAAGAGATTGGACGCTCGCATTAAAGCCAAAGGTAGCCATTTCGAATGTGATGTGTGAAGTGTTATGAAGAATTTTTTTTGCCTTTTCGATGAATGTATTTTATCTTATTTGCTTCGTTCAGTGAAGAGTTGCAAGAAGTTTTTCGTGTTACACTTTATGTGGATCACCCTGTAGGTATCATTCAGCTGAGTCGAGTAGGCCAAAAAGGAGTGACCGAAGGTCACCGGATAGGGTTTAATTAGCGCGGAGATGTTGCACGAATATCACCTCTCCGATAGGCCTCAGACGGCCCGAAATCGCTTCCAATCTGCTGCCGAAACTCGTAAGACAGCGACGACGATCGGAGCGACCTTCTAATCCTCTTTCTATGCGTCGGAGGATTATATCGTCGATATTAATCTGTAAAGTAAAGTATAAGAGCGGATAATCGAGCCCTCGTTCGTCTTTGAGGGCCTAAGGTCTTGCGGAGCAATCAAGAAAAGTGCAGCTTTCGCCGTCACTTCGACGTCCTCTTATCTGCGTTTTTTTCCGACACTCATTTAGCGATCTCAATTAGCATAAGATCGTCGAGAGTTTTTCCGGTGACACGAGGCCTGAAGGGAAGTCCAAAGTGCCGTGAAATCCTGTGACTCGGATGAAGTCGTATGATTTTTGCTTTGAGCTCTTCAAGGTGGCTAATCATTCGCAATGGTCTTCTTAGAAGTGTAGAAGCTCAAAACTGCCTATGGGGACAAAGCCGTAGAAGGCGATAGATACGTTAATTTTGGTCTTCAAAAATTATCCAAAAGGAGAGTGATCAATGACGTGCAGCCCCTTGATTACAGCTCCCTAATCCTAAATGCATAACATATCCAATTTCCGTTTTTTGCTTCGCTACACCTACATGTTTTCAATTACCATTGAACTTTGAATAAATAAAATAAGATAAAATCATCTTTGGCAAATGTGGTATCAAACTGGAGGACCTTCTTTCGCTCAGGAAGTCTTCGACTAGAGGTGGAGCCAGGAAGCTTCAGGTTGCCAATGCTAGGACCAATTGCTAGCGCTTTTTTTCATAGAACTTTACCTCTATTGGGAAACTTACAAGGAAGTACCCAGTTGCTGACTACAGTTTCCCAAAGAAAGCGTCCTCAATGAGATTTCCCCATGATATCCTACGTCGCTCTTGCTGTGGAATTTTCTCTTCCCACAATCTTCGCTTGTTTCTTTGCCTCCTTTATTGGTGGTTGCTTTGTCAATATTTTTACGTCTCGTTTTATCCTGCTTCATATCTCATCGAGTTTTATTTTGTTATGACTGTGTAGTAGAGCATATCTGCTATGTTCAAAGACTTTGCTGAATGTGTTTTCAATTACTACCCAGCATATGTAAGTCGTACAGGCATAGTGAATGCGCATTTGGCCTATATACAATGACATGCGGGGGCCAGCCGCTGTACCAGGACAGTGTCTTTACCTTCCCAGACAAGTCTGGTACCAATTTACCCGACCCCGGAGGGATGGAAGGCTTGGTTAGCTCGAGCCGGGATCGATTGCTCGACCGTGCGGGTGACAGCAACGCCTCTTACCACTGTACCACGCGGGTCCATTAAATGGAACACGAATGCGGCGACGCGTCCTCAGGGGACTGATCAACGCCGGTACCTTTACCTTCACCTTTTACCTAGCATAAGTGTCTACATATGTAATGAATAATTGTAATTCTAGGAGCAGTAATGAAGGGCTAGTAAATGAACCATTCTTGGGCGACTAGACGAAGAGTTAAGTTCTAATAAATTCTACAAGTGAAAGTAAAAGATTGGTGTTGATCAGCTCCGAGGTCGCGCTTTGCATTCGTGTTTCATTCTGAGTGTATTTCGCCCAAGCAATGAGGTTAAGAGCCGCAAACATGTTAGAAATTTGAAGAAAAAACGCTTGAGAAATTATAGAAATTCAACTTTCGATTCTGTTCGGGTAATTCTCACTGGGTAAACTCTAATCTATAAATCAGCAAATTCACTGATTCCTTGAAATTGTTTTGTCATTAATTACTATAATTGTCACCATATGCGCCTCGAGAAACATCCGAAACAAAGGAGCAACGTTGGATGAGGGCGCCAGAGATTCCAGGAAAGCTTTTTCTCCAGGAAAAAAATCATTGAAGAGCAAAGATTTCTGCCTTATCCCCTGCTTGTGCTGCATCTTGTGGGTTTGAATCCTAGCTTGGGAACGAATTTTGCAAAAAAAAGCTGAAGCATCATCAGAACTCCTCAGTTTTGCCTCTTCGAGTCCTCCTCTCCCGTCCGTTCTTCGTTTGCCTGGGCACTTTTTGACCGTCGGTTTTACCCAAGAACGACACCCTTCAAAAAACCATTGAAATTCTGATTAAATCTGTCAATCACACCCGTTCAAACTTTGCATTGTTTCTAAAGAAAGTCTGGGTAAAAACAGTTGGTTCTCGTGACTATTTGCAAATTCGAAAGCCCTCATAGGAGCCGATTTTCTGACGTCCAATTTTCTTCTTTTTTTGAGAAGAAAAAGTGATTTATTTCTACCGTTTTTGTTGCAATTTTACACGCAACCTGGGAGCCAGAGTTTGATAGATCGACGCCTCAAGATGAATAAATTGCAATGATTCTTCGTTCCATTCGTCATCGTCACTCGTTTTGGGTATAAACACTGGGTATAAGCATATGGAATTCCCGGGAAAAAGAGCACAGTTTAAACCCAACAGCTTCTAGGAGTTTTCTAATCCGATATCTAAGTTAGTAGAGTTCCTGGTCTTGCATTTACTCCTGTCGATTTCCATAATTCTGCCATTACTTGGTTTTTTAGTCATTGTTCGTTTCCACTAGTTATCATGTTTTTCCTCGGAGAATTTCTTGTATATCGCACAAAAAATTGCTTGCGTAACAAATAAAATAAACAAATAAAATAAGATTTTGTTTATTTCAGGTTTCCTTCGAGATTAGTTCACCGCGAACGTATTTGATGGCCTAATAGCAACATCCCGGTCCAAAAGGAAACAGAAACCGAGTTCGATTCCCAGCTGAGCGCTAGAGTTTCACTCGAGTATCGGTGCTCGTCATCGAGCTGCTGGTTGATTGCAGTTCTGAGTTACTCATTAACGGCTCTTTTACAACCATCTAGAAAATTCGAGAGGTTCCTTATTGCCCCGGGCAACGTTGTTGTCGTCCATTGGGTGCCTAATTTAGCAACTGAACGGGGTGATCTATCTACTGGCTTGGAACTTTCTTTTGTTAGTCCTAAAAGGATGATATGAGAATTTGAGAATGTAGCATTTCAGATTCTGACTTAGGAAAAACCCAAAATGTCATCATGGTTAAGCACAATTTATTTATTTATTTATTTATTTCAGATTCTGAGTTCTTTTATTTACAATTCAAGAAAAAACAAATGAATGACCAATAATGTCATTATGATTAAGCACTATTCTTCGTCTTGGATCCTGCAAAGAATTGCGATTAAACATAATAAGCTTATTGGTCATTAGTTGGTTTGTATTGAATTATGAATAAAGGAAGTCAGAATCTGAAATGAACACGAACTTTTGGGTCACCCTAATATTTTTCCTATATCGCCCTGTACATTATCTTACCACTTTATTAGGCTCCTAATCAATTTGTTGAGTGAGGTTTCAGCGAGTTTGCCTTCAAAGAGCACGAAAAAATGAAGAGAGATCGGTGTCTGTTAGATCAAATCTAGCTTGACCTTCAGAAGAAATTCTATTTTTCAGTTCCTGAAAATGAAGTCAAGGGAAACAAAATCCACTCAACTCAAGTCTTCTACAATCAATAGGTTCCCCAGTAACAAAAAGTATAAGTGGGGTTCCATTTGACAGGTTTTCGAGATGAAACCAATAGGAATCCGAGACTTGAATTCAATCAATTTTTGAAAAATAGGATTTCACAGTCAGATTTAGGGCTTCTCTCTACCCGGGGCTTCTCTTTCCTCCGCCTCACATCAACTAGTCGAGGTTTCCTTTTCGCCTCAAAATAAAAAAGTACTTTCATCTGAAACCTGCGTTTTGACCCGTATGCGCTAAACAGGCGCTTCATTAGACCGATTTATTGAGCACCGACTCTGAATCCATACGTGGATTATCCTGTTCTCAATTTTTTATATTGACGACGAAACGGCGAAGAAGAACAGGCCACGTGCCGATCGGTTCCACTCCGTGACATTAATCGTCGAATAAGAGCCCTGAGTGGTCGTAGGCAGAATATGGCACATACGGCACAGGATTTCATTTTTATAAAAATTATCAAAGGTAAAAATGTAGAGGTAAGGGTGTCGGCGTTGATCAACACCCGAGAACGCCCCATGCACCAATCAATATCGTAGAAAAGAAATGAATATTTGTCCCATACAATGACTTGCTGCGCCAGGTCCGTGTTTTTTTACATTCCCAGAAAAGTCTGGTGCCAATTTACCGACCCCAGAGGGATGGAATGCTTGGTTGTACCATGACCTGCAGCCGCTATACCAGGTCCGTGTTTTTACCTTCCCAGGGAAGTCTGGTACTAATTTACACCACCCCGGAGGGATGGAAAGCTTGGTTGATTCGGGCGAGGATTGATCGACCGTGCGTGTGTCATTAGCGCCTCTTACCACTGCACCATGCGCGCACATAAAAAAATTATCAAACACGTGATAATTTTAACGCTGCTGACTTCAGGCCAGCAGTCTCGCAGGAAAAGATAAATTTGCGATCCGAATATTTTTGGGTTAATTTTAACAACTGATCTATTTTTGTGTGCGACGGGGACGAATGAAGACGTTAACGATGTCCCCTCGAGCAAAGAGGCAATTACCTCGGCCGCAAGTGGTATCGATACCATCTAGTTTAGGTTACCTAAGCGACAGTGTCCGAACTAACTGGTGGCTTTTCGCTATCGACAGGATCATCAAATGTTGGTGGGTAATCGATGAGAAATTTATAATCCATCGGATTAATCGTTCCTCTAAAAAGTAAAAAAGATATGAAGACACCCATGTCTCGGCCTTATGAGAAAAACATTCTTCGAAAAGCTCAGAGTGGTGCTTCAATTGTGCGATCAGAGTTACATGATGAGAACCTTCCTTTTTTTAATGTTTGTCTTCCAATAAGTAGTCACGTGGCGGAAATCAACCTGAATAAACTATTCGAATATCATTTTTATCATTTTCCTCAACAACAAAAGAAAACGTCGGCAGTATTACGGTTAAGAAAAACATCTGAAACGTCAGCAGTATTACGATTATCACGTCTGATGAAGTTTTTATCGATATAAAATCTAGTAACTGCTGGAAACATTTTCCAGTCTGCATTTAAAATGCTGATAATGACTTTTGAAAACGATTTCTACAATCCAGGTGGCTTCTGAAATGTCCGGCACCTACTATGGTCGGATCGTCACCCTTATTAACTTCAGTAGATATAACTTCAGTATCAAGATCTTGTAGAATGACGAAAACTACTAACTCCTTACTATATGTATTAGTTTCTAACTATTTACTATTTTCATTTTTGCGTAAAATGGCACTTTCTGCCACAAGAAAGGCCATCGAGAAAGTTGGCGACAAATTTCAAAGCAGGACAGGAACAGCAGCTGAGATTGGACAGTTTTCTAGCTGAATGAGACCATCGACTATGTCGGAGCCATTTACGTGGAACAGCTTACCGCTTTGGCCCGGACTTAATCTGAGGTCGGCCGCTCCCAGTGGAATTGGTTTCTTCGCTGGCTTGATGATTCGCTGAGAAGTCGCCGAGATTTCCATCCAGCAGGAATGACCATCGGTTGCAGACTGAAAATGAACCCGGCGCACCCACTAATAAGAAAGAGGACACCTATTTTGCAGCCGAGCTCGCAGGAAGTTTCAAAATTCTTCAGAAAATTCTGAAAAGTCGAAGTGAAAGTCTTTGGGTTTAACCTTCGACGGCGATGTTTTACTTTGCCCGAGTCGCTTCGATGAATACTATAGTGCCATAGAAATAAAGGTAAGGAAATGACGACGCGCGTAGTGCAGCGGTATGAGGTGCTGCGGGCACCCTCACGGTCGAGTGATCAATTCTCACCCACGTGAACCAAGCTTCCATCTATCCTTCAGAGGTGAAGATGCTGACTTGGAGTAGCGGCTGACCCCCGCAGGTCAATGTCTAGGTCAAATACGCATTCACCATGCTTCTACGAATCTGAATGTAACACGAATGCATGGCGTGTCCTTAGGGGACTGATCAACACCGGCTGCCTTACCCTTTCCCT
Source organism: Nippostrongylus brasiliensis (assembly GCA_030553155.1). Classification (NCBI taxonomy): domain Eukaryota; kingdom Metazoa; phylum Nematoda; class Chromadorea; order Rhabditida; family Heligmosomidae; genus Nippostrongylus; species Nippostrongylus brasiliensis. Next base: position 4,669,543 of record CP130733.1, read on the forward strand.
TACCTTTACTGCAGAACTATTAGTGGTCCAAGAGTGATGACGCAAGATGGGGGTTATTTGGGGTCCAGAACACGAATTTTCTGTCTGTATTTTTACGTGGGTGATCTCAGACCAACCATATAGCTAACATTGAGACTTACCTGGGTAAGACTATGGCCCGCGTGGTGCAGTGGTAAGAGGCACTGCAGCCACCCGTACGGTCGAGCGATCGATCCCGGCCTGGGCTAACCAAGCCCTCCATCCCTCCGGTGTCGGGTAAATTGGTACCAGACTTGCCTGAGAATGTGAAGACACTGACCTGGTATAACGGCTGGCCCTCGAAGGTCATTGTATAGGGCAAACACGCATTCACTATGCCTCTACGATTTGAATGGAACACGAATGCGGCGGCGCGTCCTCAGGGGACTGATCAACGCCGGCACCTTTACCTTTACCTTTGCCTTTACCTTTAAAGGTAAGACTATCGAGACGCGCCACGAACTCGTCTCCAGCTCAGGATCGTAGAGGCTTGCTGAAAGCTCAATCAGCTTAAACAATGACTTCCGGGCGTCAGCCGTCGTTCAAGTCAGTGTCTTCACTTTCCCAGACATGTCTGGCACCAACTTACCCGATCACTGAGGGATGGAATGCTTGACTAGCCTCGGCGAGGATATCGAGCTTTTTGTAGGCGCTAATTTCAATAAAAAGCAGCTCTAATTCAAGCAGGTGTCCCGTTCGTCTTCCGAAGTGCACTGAATTCTCGATTTACTGCAATTATCGCAATGTTTAGGAGGTTTATTTCGTTACGGAGGCGGTGCTGGCGAGCAGCGACCGCCTCCGGCCTAGCGTCCCACTTTCGCCGATTGCTCCATGCCATCGTCAAGTTTCTTCGTTCGCAGACTCCTACAAGTTTTATCCACCCGGTTACTGTAGTGTACTGTAAACTTCTGAACCAGTTACTGCAGGAAATCGCATGTACTCCGCTATGGATGCTTTGGAAGCTCTGTGGATTTTGTTGATTTCGAATTCGAAATAGTTTCTGCTAGTATAATCTCATAAGATTTTGACTATAATAATTTACTATACCTCTATGAATCCTTCAGAAATTTGTCCCATTAGGGTGTTTTCATCAAGACCTAAAATTAACGAGTTCGCCAGTCCTGTCGCTATTTTTGTGCAGAATCTGGTCATTTATAGCTCATTTTCTGGAACACTGCTGCTATTTCAGACCTCATAAAGCCCAGCAGTCTCCGAAAATGAGCACATTAGCATCAAGAATTCCCATTATACGGAAGGGTAGAAAAAGAAAGTCGTTGGGGCTGCGACGTAGGTAACGAGGAATTTGAGCTTGCTAGGATAATGGGTCGGCAAAATCGAGAATCATTCGAAGATTTTAGAATGAAGAAATAACCCCACCCACACGAATGGAGCAAATTCGCTGATTCGAGTAGAAAGTTCCTGAGAAAATGGATCAACAAGAATTTCGAAAGTTCTTCAGTGATTGTTTATAACCTACAAACTCGAAAGTGCTGGTGCACAAGCATCCTCATTGATCAATAAATTATTCAGTCCTCACTATGTATCCTCACACGTTGACGACCTTGTGACACAATGCTGCGTCACACGTATTAGGCCGCGTGGGACCGTGTGACGCAATGCTGCGTCACAGTTTTTAAATTTACTTTTCCGACTTATCCCGATTTTTTGGGAAATATTTGTCTGGGCACTATATACCTCATAGTCAGAAATCATTGTAAACCTCGTGATCCGTAAAAACAATTCTTAGCTTCTGATTTACTGGAATTTTTGATTGTGCACTAGTTTTCTTTACAAGTAAAAACAAATATTGGTTATTGCAAGAAACAACTAAATGCAAACAAATACTGTTTACTGAAACAAACACATAAATACAAACAAATATTGGTTATTAGAATAGACAAATAATGAACAATAAACAAATAACAATTTCCTTATAACCTAGATAGGGGAAAAGGACATTCTAAAAGCTTCCAGCTGTTATTTTTCTATTTTCATTGCAAAAAAGGAATAGTCACAATCCCCGATATTACAGGACTGTATATGAAGTCTTTGAGATTTACTATTCACTTCCATTTTGAGAAAAATTCGCCGTATGCCGGCATCATGCCACAGCCTCGGCGCGCTAGAAAATCGGTTGGTCCCACGCGTCAAACAAGCGAAAAAGGCGCTGTCGTCAACGTGTTAACAGAATTTTTGAGGGAAGAGGGAAGTTATCTCAATGTACAGATGCTAATATGAAACTATTCTGCTACTTGCCGCTTTTTGTTTAGCGGTTTACAGAAGAGAACTAGTTGAAAGACTTATATATTTGTGGATGTTAGGTTATTCGCAAAACACTGACATCGGACGGGAATTGAACCCGCGTCTTTCTGTTTCCGGCAGACTGCACTAACCACTGTGCTACCGATGCTTAACCCGACCGATCCTAAGAAAGATGCTAGGGGCTTCGCAACGTACATCGGTAGCACAGTGGTTAGTGCGGTCTGCCGGAAACAGAAAGACGCGGGTTCAAATCCCGTCCGATGTCAGTGTTTTGCGAATAAACAACTTTCAACAGATGGTAATAATTTTGCACAATTTTTTAGAAAAGAACGTTTCTGGTATCGAACCAAACGTTAACTTCGCCCACTCATGGCTTATTCAAGTGAATTTAATCCAGTTTTTGTAGTTTGCGGGTGAAATTTGATAACTTTTCAATCAGGACCTGCGGAAGGCTCAGAGAGGCAAATGGAGATTGAAGAGGCGTAACGAGCCTCTATGGCGTAGTTGGTTATGACGTTATGCCTCGAATAAGGCTAGGTACCGAGTTCGATTCCCACCTTAGCCGATGCTTTTGCGAAGCGAAGATTACGGACGGTTGCCTAATAACTATTTTCTAGTAGTTTCATTGTTTAATTTGGAGAAAATAATGCTAAAAAATGAGAAATAATCCCATACGTCTGTAAAATAAGTCCTACGGTCCTCGTTCCAGCGATGGTTTCATAAGAACCGATGGCTGGGTTATTCGGATCTTAACCCAGGCAGACCTTTTTCTTACCCAAAAGTTACCCATAGATTGACGAGTAAGTCCAGTCCACTTCTTCACCCTATTCGGAAGGACCTTTTGCGTCGACGACGTTTTATGAGGGTGATTCAAAAGGCTACGACCGGAAACCATTCTTCATCGGAAATGCGCGGTCCGGTCGTTTTGGCTTTGGGAAACGTAAACCCACAGCTAACCTACATCTTCTTTTTCTTTGATAAATGTGTTGATAGAGACAGCTGCGACAGATTTCTCATGGTTGTTATCACCCAGGTACTTATCCATGGGTAAATGATGTAATTAGTTTGGTCTCCGAGTTTTTACCTGTTCGCTGATTTGGAAAACCCGTCTGAGAAAACATCTAAAATTAATAATGAGTCTGAAAAGACACCTAAACTTAATAATGGAACATGAATGAAAAGTTAGACTCATTTAGGTCCCAGTCCTCTCGGCTCAGGCATGAGAGCTGTGAAAATGCCTCAGGGGACTAGTTGGAACCTAAGCGGTAAGAACACCGAAAGTAAGGTTAGGATGCTTCCCATCGGCCTTTCTTTACGTTTTTTTTTCACCTGTCTATTTTAAACCCTGAAAATGAAACTTTTTCAACAGCGCCCAGACAGACACCGGCTTCCTTCTTCTTGTTCAAGAGAAAACATTTTTGAGAATCAGTCAATGAAGACCCTATGGGGTTCGGATTAGCTGGGAGGAGCTTCTGAGAAGGCTTCGGCTACCCTTCAGTTTGTTTTTCTGGTATAGTGCTGTTCGGTGTCTAAACCCATAGATGTAGGTACGATTTTACCTGAATCGTAACAGGAAGGCTTTGTGTGGTCTTGGAGGACCGATACCTTGACCACTCACTTGGAAAAAGTGAATGTCGTCCTCTTTTCAACGACTCTTTCTCCGAATTTTCCATATTCATTTTCGGTTCCCGTTCATGTGAAGATAATGATCAGAAGTGATTAACTCTCAGGCATCAGATTACCATGGGCACGAAGGGATCGACGGGAGTGTCCTGCTCCTTTTTATTCATTTGTTACGATGCTTACGACAATCGTGAGAAAGAAGGATAAGTATCAAATAGAGCACCGAAAAGTTGAGAGTACAATACGTCAGATACATTAAGTCAACAGTAACGTAAATAGAGTCAATACAAAGAGTAAAAATGTTAACACGAAAAAGTTAAAATCTAAGCAATTTCTTGGAAGCTATCCGTTCAAACGATGAAAAGCCGAGCGGCGACTGAGGGACCTCCGTCTTTGATGAAGTAAATGTGGAACATTCTCGAGCCGCAACGAAAACATTGGTCTTGGGACCGTGATAAGATAATTCAAACTCCCCACGACGAGTCGTTGATTTTAGAATATTATTTTGATATTCATCGTTTTCATAGGGCTAAGAGATTAATACCTGTCATTCCTCATCCTTGCTCTCTGTCTGGCAAAGTTGTTATATTTTTTTTCTTTTTTTTGCGTAAAGTTAATTGGGACTAGACACTGATCTGCTGCACTAACTCTTCCGACAAAACTCGTCTTCGAAAAGCCCACAATAGAAATTCTAGTTCAAGGATGTGGTCTGTAGGTTGTCAGTGAGGGCCTAGAGAATTTTCTTCTTTCGCCTCTCTCTTTGTCAAGTATCCTTTCCCTATTCCGTTCCTTACGTTCGGATTTTTCAGTTTTGTTTCAAAGCAATTTTCAATCACCACCCCTGTCGAAAATATGTACCTTCCTTCCCTACTGTTCGTCAGAAAAACTGAACGCTAAGACTATACTGAGCTATTCAAAAGTTTTTGAAATTTATACTGAGCTTATATTGAGTTCAAAAATTTATAAAAAATTACACTGGGCTATTCAAAAAGTGGCCTAGGAGGGGATCGATCCAGTGCATGTAACTGGGTCTTCCTGCCCCTCCTACTCAGGTATATGTACCTCTAGCTCAGGACCCGGAAAAGAGAGGTGGCAGAGCACGTACACATAAAATAGCCTGCTTGTAAGGATATTACCTGTGACACCTGTCAACTAAATGACGTGAAATATTAGAATTAGAAATATATATTACATATTATTGGAAAGGAAGCTGCTGACAAGAGTTTCCCTTAATCCATCCGAAAATACCAGCATGAGAACAGAGAAGATTGTTTTCCCTACGGCACTGATTTTTGAGCTTCTCTAACGAGACTGTAGGCCAGTTTGCTTCACACCCACCTCTTCTCTTCTCTGAATTTGCTTCAATTCAGCTGTCCGGTTCGGTGTTTTACTGATCATCCAGCTTCTGCTACTTCCATCTATTTAGCTGACTTTTTGCGATGGATGATTTTTGATTAGCGAAATTTCCCACGCACGCGATCATTTCATAAAGGAAGCTCGGAAAACAGCTTTTGCCGAGCTTATCCTCACCAGCTGCGACCTGCGAGTTTCCAAAATCCTTGGCTTCATCACTTCCTGTCCACGATAATGATGCGACTATTTTTGAGCAGTTAAGCGCCTGCTGATCGTCCTGGATGTTGTGTTGCGGGCATTGTGAACGCTGCTGCTGCTCACAAACAGGAAGTTTTCCGGAAAATCGCCTAAAAGAGCCTCGACAAGACTCTCTATAACTGAAACCCGAACAACAATGCTGCTGAAAATCTTGTCACCCCCCCCGGCCGGTTTTTTTCAGCTTCCTCGTTCGGGACCCGTTCGGTTCGGGATTGAGAACTTAACTCAAAATTTCTTCATCCAGTATCTTCTCCAAGTCGTTCGGTTTCGTTCGACGCGCCCATCTTCTTTTCCCACGTATTTTGTCTTCTCGCTCAGTCTACACATATTTTCAAAATCTCAAATGACTCAGTATTGAAGTAAAAGAAAAAAGAAAAAGCGTTCAGAACGTTTTTAGTACACAAGTTATGAGCAGTATTGTATATGCAACTAAATTCCTTTAATTCCTCCAGTGGTCGCTGAGAGAACGAGAGGTTGAAAGAAACCTTAGAAAAACAGAAGGAAGTAAGGAGAATCGGGAGTGTCATAGTTTCAATGGTAATAATAACAGGGCCGTAATAGCAAATACTATTTACCAATAGGTAGAAAGGTAAAGTCCCCCGGGGTTGATCCGTCCTATGAGACCGCGACCTTGCTTTTCAGAATCGTAGAAAAGGGACAAATTAGTATTTGGCTATATTTTGGAGTTTATCGGGCGTTTACCAATGATGAATCTGGGCCCTGGTGAATATAGCCTTCACAATGACTTGCGGGGACCCACCGCTATGTCAAGACAGTGTCTTTACCTTTGCGAGTCGCTAACCAGGTCAGTGTCTTTACCTTCCCAGACAAGTCCGGTACCATTTTACTCGACCCCGAAATGAAGGAAGGCTTCGTTAGCCAGGGTAGGAATCGATCGCTGCACCGTGCGGGTGTCAGTAGCGCCTTTTACCACTGAACCACGCGGGTCCAGGACCCAAATTCACGAACGGACCAGCGGTCTCCGAAACCGCGGCGCAGCCAGAGCCAGACGGTAGAGTCGATGAGAGATTGCATTTAACATAGGAAGTTTAGGATACGTAGAGAAAGGTGCACGCCGTTCACAGGCTATATCTCGGGATTTATCGGGGTTTACCAATGATGAATGTGGGCCCAGGTACTACTAATAGTAGCAGTTTCACCCAAAAACAAGAAACGCGAGTATCTTCTCATGAGGAACTTTCTTATAAATCAAAGAGGTATAATTGCTCTCTCTGTTCTCTCACCCCTCTGTATCCTACGTCCAGTAATCTAATGTAATTTGATTTTGTCGAAATTTTTTTTTGAAATTCATCTGAAGTGTGAATTTTTGTTGTTTCGTTGGTGACAACTTGACGTTTTCAGTTGACATGATGCAGCGCCTTGTCGTCTTATGCTTCGCCTGCGTCGTGCTAGTCACTGCATCCGCTGATAGCCTCGTAAGTGATTATCATCGATATCGATAGGAAAAGGAAAGAAAAGAACAAGAAGAAAAAAGAAAGTAATAGTTTTGCTTTAGAACGACCTCTACGACGTGCAAATGCCATCTGAGGAGTCAACACTGTTCAGAAATGTCAGGTGAGGTGTGCTTCATCTACATTGATCGCAATGGTTTTTGGTCAGAGAATAGTTCTCAAAAGGAGAGATAAAGGTTAAATTTTTTTGATCAGTCCCCTAAGGGCGCGCCACGCGGTTGACTTCCATTCAGAATCGTAGAGGCGTGGTGAATGTATATTTGGACTGAATAATGAGTCGACTTGCGACTGGAGGGGCCAGAAGGTTTTAATGTCTTCGGCCTTCCAGACAAGTTTAGTACCAATTTAGCCAAGCCGTGGGTAAAGAAAAGTTGGGTTAACCCACTCGAAAATTGATATTTGCCTCCTTCTATTACTACTCAACAAAAATCAGGTATTATCAAACGGAAGACGTATGGTTGTCGTTATCATTTTATCGATATTGATCTTTTCAAAGAAGGTGGTGCTGTTCGAAAGTTGAAGGGATCTCCACGAAGGTGAAGCTCATTAGACCGCCACCGTTAATGACAGTCCGTTGGTTAACTTTATCTTACATTGCCTTCGAATCCTTTCCTTCACTATATTTGGGATTTTATTTTAGTAAAAAAGTATATGAAAAAATTTGAGTGGATCGGGTTTCAGATAGATCTGATTTTCAAGGACCTCCTTCTTTTATCCATTATTGTTCATGGGTTTTCTAAAAAGTACGAGGGAAACCTGCTTTTTTCCCTGAAATCCTAGTCACCAGTCGATCGTTGGCCAGGTTAACCAAGCTTTTATCCCTCCAGGGTTGGGTTAATCGTCACCAGACTTGTCTGCCAAGGTTTCAAGGCATATGCAGTATGTCACCATGCCTTGCTGTGGAAATCTGTCCCAGATCTCTGGTCACCTGAGCTCTATTTTTCATTAGCCCTTCTCTGTTTTCCCTTTCTTCATCTTTCTTTTTTTTTCCTTTTTTTTGTGCAAACATAGATGCAGTTGATGTAGTAGGTCTCAGTAGAATACGTTAACTCCCAGTATCCAGCGCAAAATATCTTTTCAAACGACTCGTCAAAATAAGCTTTTCAATTCGTCGAAATCGGCTTTTCAACTCGTCAAAATAAGCTGAAAATGCTGCTGATTGGCTTTTATTCAACCAAACATCTGAAGTTTCATCACAAACCGTGAGATCAGCTGCCTAAACAAAATTTTGAAAGTTTGTGAGCTCAGTAGGGGCTGAGTTTTTTCCGATCAAAGCTCCCGTCATAGCTATTTCATAACCAAAGGATGAATGAAAGGAAATTATATACCTTCTACACTCTAATTTTTACCAGAAACATGTCTTTGCCTTGTCTTTTGTATCGTCACTTTTCCTATTTTTACTGCAAAATGGAATTAAAAAGCTCTTGGGATGCTTTCTGATCTACAGACGGTAAAACATTTTGGGTAAATTCCGAGCTCGAAGTCCACGGCCTAAATTCATGACGGGTGTCGGCACAATATACCTGAAAATAAACCTCGGTCGGCACGATTATTCGCATTCACGAACGCGCCGCGGAGTTTATTTGCGGGATATCGCGGGTCTATTCCACTCCGCGGCGCGTTCATGAATGCGAATAATCGCGTCGATCCGGGGTTTATTCTCGGGTATATTGTGCCGATACCCGTCATGAAGTTATGCCCAGGTTCTTTGACCCAGCCTGCGCGAGGAGCAAACGAGGTCGTCCTCACGAGGTTATGCCGTTCTCTTATTTATACCCTGAGGTCAACTGAATAGCAATTAAATTGTTTCTTTAGCTGATATAGTTTGTCTTTCACTTTTTGGTGAGAATAATCAGAATTCACTCAAATGCTACAAATCAATCAATCAATCAATACTGTAAAATGACAATCAAATACTATAAAATCGAGCTGCCCGGCTCATACCGTTTTTCGGAATGACTGGAACTAGCTCCAAGAAGCGGGTTCGAAACCTAGCAGCGTCTTGATTTTTGCGATCAGATCCAAATCGATCGATCAGGAAAGCTCGCTAAAACGCAGTAATCAATATGGAATATTATTTCGATTTCTTTAGGAGCGGAAAGCCGACGTTCATCAGATTTGGGAAACGCGCTCAGCCGAGTTTCATCCGATTCGGTCGAGCTCAACCGTCGTTCATCAGATTCGGACGGCAATCGGCGGCAGATGTTAGCGCCTGATGATCCGATCGATGATCGATCTCACTCGTCTCTCATCATCCCCGCGTGTGTGCATAGCAGAGATCTAGCTGCTTCGATATTCGATAGCGTTTTACTATATGCCTCGTCGCTCCTGTTGGTCTATTTGGGTGAACTAGGACACCGATCGACAGCAACCCCGAAGCTTCGGTGACTGCTCGGCGGCGTCCACATTTGAGACATTATACTGTTTGTAGTAAAAATTCTATAAATATGTTGTTTCAGTCGTCCACATAGTGTTATTTATGTAACACTGGCCATTCAGCGGCCTCCAGACCGCCAAATGGACTAATGAATAGTAGGAAACATATATAAAACATTTATAATAACAAGTAAAACGAAGAACAAAAAGCATGCAGCAAAAGACGGCGAGGAACTGATGAAATACGTGCTGGGAGTACGGTAACGGCAATCGCGGCGGGACCCTAGAGTTGTCAAACAGACGTCGTGGCTTCGCCTACCTATTAGTAGGATTATACTACAGGTGTAAAGGTAGAAGGTAAAGGTGCCAGCGTTGATCGGTCCCCTGTGGACGCGCCTCGCATTCGCGTTCCATTCAGAATCGTAGAATCATGATGAATCCGTATCTGCTTATACAATGGCTTTCGGGGGTTAGCCCCTATACCAGATCAGTGTCTTTACCTTTTCAGACAGCTCTGGTACCGATTTACCCGACCCTGGAGGGATGGAAAGCTTGGTTTGCCCGAGCAGGGATCGGTCGCTCGGCTGTGTGGGTGTCAGTTGCGCGTCTTAGGACTGCCCCACAGCTGCATATTTGTACGGAATACTTTATTATCAGATACTTTATTCATATAAGTTGCTGATCGTCAAAATGCTCCTCTCGAGCGCTGACAGTTTTTCTCGTCAGCTTGTAGAGCATATAGTCGATGACTCGCATCTCGTATGGCGACAGGTGATGGAAGCCGATCATTTCCGGGCTGAAGTTGTCCTCACCCTGTAAAAAATAAAAATACAATAAAGTAAAAAATAATGGATAGTATAATAATAAAAAATAATAACAATTATAATGAATAAAAGTTAATCAGTGAAACAAAAAAATATTCTGAAGCATTGATGTCTCCCCTCTTTTCTTTACCCACCTTGGTGATAGAAAAATTACAAATCAACCAAATTCGCTACAGGGACTTCCGCCCTCTTGAGCTAGTGATAAACGAATTATACACTCACGACAAGTGATCTTTTTTTGTGCCGGAATAATATTAATTACAATAATAATTATGCTCATAAAAAACTGAAATCGCTTCTTAACTGATTTCAGGAGATTTTCAGAAGGAAAAGGATGAAATATATTGCCGCAGTTCTGGCGGAAAAGTAAGCAGCTTTTAGTGGTTCGCATTTAGGATTCCACGAAATCGTGCCTAGTGGCCACTAACAGCAAATAGCATGTAAATAAAAATACTTAGTGCGATTTTTAATGAACGATTTTCGTGTTATTTTGCATTTATGAGGAAGTAAAATTTCAGCACTCTATGGGTAAACATCACCATACCACCAGAAAATGGAAAGTGGGCTGGATGGGGAGGATCGGAGAGGTTTAGAGATCGAGCAAAACAGGAAAAATGGAAAAATAAGTTGGAAAAAATAAGTCGTATTAGAAAGTAATAATATAACGATAATCAATCAAATCGGAAAATAAGCCGTAGAAATACAGTGGACAACCCCACTAACCTAATCCTGTCTAACCACACCTGGGCCGAGATTCATGAACGGACGAGTGGTCTCCGAAACCGCGTCGCAGCCAGAACCAGACCGTAGAGTCGATGAGAGATTGTGTTTAACATAGGTTTAGGATAAGTAGACAAAGGTGGGCGCCGTTCGGGTTATATCTCGGGGTTTATAGGGGGTTTACTAATGATGAATCTGAGCCCTGTTTGGACGGCATTCTCGAGGGGGCGATTTTTTCTAGCTACACAAACACAAAAATTGCCTGATTTTTCACCTAGATCCTCCAGAAGGAAGTTACCATACCTGGTTATTCACAAAGGAATACGATGTTGTTGGACGATCTCAAAAAGGATAGAATTTCTGTTAAAAACTCCCACTGGGTAACGGATCAACGACATAATCGTCAGTCTAACTGAACAAAAGTTTCCTTACTTACTTTGGACTAATAAGTAAAATTTCTTCTGTTAGAAAAATGCCAACTTTCAGAAATGTAGAACGTTAGAATGACTTACCCTAAGCGGAGGGTAGTAGGCTGACCGCCGAGCGAAAGAATCCTTATACATCACGAAATGCTCCGAAGGGTGAAAGTGGTGAAATCTGGAATAAATAAACTGTTAAGAGGATTCTGGACAACTTTGCTAACCTCATGTGGTATCGGATACCCAGAGGGAGGGAGTGCTGAAAATTATAGCCGAGTTCGTGACTCAGCAGTTTCACCGAAAGCTGTCAACTTTCACCTACACATATAGGGTATCAGGATATCGAATATCCTACTCCCTATAAGCCACAAAAGTGTGATGAGTGTTTTTATTAATTTAGGGTATCCGAAACCCCGGTTTCCTTCATGAATCTGGATCTATGTGAGCACTCACCTGTCGGAGCCATTCGCGTCTCTCGTGTCCTCGGGATAGATTCCAGCAGCTTCTAAGCATCTTCCCATCTGGAATTGTTAGTACAAATACAATCTAATACAGTATACAATAATTTCACAATAGCGCAGTGGTTAGTGCGGTCTGCCGGAAACAGAAAGACGCGGGTTCAATTCCAGTCCGATGTCAGCGTTTTGCGAATAACCTAGCATCTCCAAATATATAAGTCAAGCTACAATATATGATATAGTATGTTTTATATAAAAATAGTACTATCAAGCCAGTTTATACCTCCTGGTCCTCCTCGGCCCGATGATGATTCGGACAAAGAAAGGCGTTCTTCATGAGTTCGTTGAATGTCTCGGCAGCTGCGCGTGACAGGATGTAGATACCACCGTCTGCATAACCATGGGGCTGAAATTCAGCCAGGGTAAGGGTGAAGGTAAAAGAAGGAGTAAAGAAGAAAAAGAAGGAGTAGAGGTAAGGATAAGGCCCCTTCCGAGTTTCAATAAACCGATATGAACTCTTAGATTTCGGCCACTGCGGTGTGTACCTCTGGCAGCCTATGGACTTTATAGTGTTCTGACTGTCCTTCGTTTTCATTGAATTTCCTCATTGATTTTTGCTATTGTGAATGTGATCTGTTGGTTGGGTTATTGCCCATGAATAAATCGATAAATCAATAAACTCACCACGAAAAAGTTCCATCGATAGCCGAAGTAGTGTTCTCGTTCACTGGAGTAGTTGGCGAGAAAGTGCCGAAGATTCTCAACGACCACATAGGCGTCGTCGTCGGCTCTCAGATACCAGTCGTATTTCTTTTCCATTTTCTCGACCACATGTCTACAAATCAACTGATAACTTCAGAATCATATCAGCAAACGCGTGTGGTTCAGACAGAAGGCGCCAGCTCCAGCCACTTTTTTTATAAAAAATGTCTTGATATGTTTTTTCAAAGATAATGTCTGCAAACCCACTAATAACTTCAAAATCCTATCAGTAAACGCGTGCGGATCAGGTAGAAGGCGCCACCTCCACCCACACGGTTGAGTGATCGATCCTGGCCCGGGCTAACCAAGCCTTCCATCCCTCCGGGGCCGGGTAAATTGGTACCAGACTTATTTGGGAAGGCAGAGATACTGACTTGGAATAACTGATGGCCCCGCAAGTCGTAGTATAGGCAAGGACGCATTTATTAATACGATGCTTCTACGATCCTGAATAAAACGCGAATGCATGGCGCGTCCTTAAGGAACAGGTCAACGTCGACACCTTTATCCTCACCTTTACCTTTTACCATTAAGCGGGAAAAAACGAAAATTTATTAGAAATACTCACGTGAAAACTCGTCGAATCTTCTCCCAGGAATGATCGCGGGAGTAGAGCTCCCTCCAGCAGACATGTGGCACGTTCGGCCCCATTGGAGAGTCGGTGAAGAAAAGGAAGTCGTCGCATCGGCTAGCCCATGTCTCCAGAATCGTCTTTGCCTGAATTTTGAGCATATTTTCACCCTCTGTATCTTCTAGCCCTTCTGAATAATATACCGTTTTCATTTTAAAATGGACGTCTTTCAAACCAGAATCGATCTTTTTCAAACCAAAATGGACGTTTTTCAAATCAAAAAGGACGTTTGCCCAGCATCAACATTCAATACAAACCGAATGATTTTTAGAACAAGGAGTCGCTCTGAAGCGTCTTCCGTACTAAACTAGATGGTCCCCAAAGCGATCAAGTTTCTTCTGGAACATTTTTTAGACCATAATGGAGGGGTCTCAAATCGATCAGGGATTCTCTCCGGGAAGTTCTCTGATCTCATACAAGCAGGACCATTTTATGTTTATTATTCATTTGCTAAATAAATAATAAAAATCGTCCATAGTAATTAAAAAATTCATTGTTAAACAAATGATTTTTATCGAATATTTCGTAAGTATCATATTTGTTATGATGTATATACAAGTTGTTTGTAGTTTCTTATTTGTTCAATGTGTTCCATGGTTTCTTATTTGTAGCCTCATTTGATTGTTTCATATTTTATTTTGGATTATCTTTATCATCAATGTCGCCTATATATTATATTTGTGTTGCTAGCATATATTACTTGTTGCATATGTTTTTTGGGAACGCACGTAGAAAAAATGAAAAATGAATTATGGCATTTAAAATTCGAAAATTGAGTGTTTCCTTTTCGATTTAAAAACGTCCATTTTGATTTAGAAAATTCGTCCACTTCGGTTCGAACAACATCCATTTTGGTTTCAAAAGTGTCCATTTTAAAATGAAAATGGTACATATACATGCAATCCTCCTCCCGGTTTTATTTATCTTTATATTCCTGACCTAACGCTCTCGTTTTCGTATCAGAGAAAGAAAAATCATAAAACAGCGGTTCTCCTCTGCTACATTCGCCTGCGGGCTTTGCTATTTCTTTCTCCGTTAAACCTTGAAGTTAGGTAATCAACCTGAGCGATACAAATACCGGTCAGCCAGTGAATCACAATGGTAATAATATTTTTGTTCAATATGCAGCATGAACTGGCAACTGAAATAATAGGGTAATAGCATGATGAGAGGTAATGGTAAAGGTATCGGCGTTGAACAGTCCCCCATGAACACTCTGCCTTGGAATTTTATAAATGAAAAAAAAATGAAGACGAAAAGGATGACCCACCCTGGTGGCATGACTTGGAGTGGCTGTATGAATCAGACAGAGTATTGAACCGGCGTCAGCTGCAGATTGTAGTAGGCCTACCAGTAGGACCAGAATGAGACGCATCTTGGAGAACTGAAATCCACCAGCCGGCCTGGGATCGGATTTTCACCCGACCCGTGCTGCAGTTGCCCTATCTTTCCCGGAAATCTCCTCAAGATCAGGCATCGATATGCGCTCTACCTGGGTTGAAAATTAGGCGGCGCGGAACGCCTCGAGAACCCCGTTTTTCCTTGGAATCTTTTCTTTGAAAGCAAAAAAGTGAATCTGGAGGAGGGGCAAATACCTTTATTGGAGAGCAAAACGAGCGTTTCAAAATGAAAAACTGAAATGATTCTTCTGGTTTCTCCCCCGTTGTGATGACTAAACTTACTGAAAAAATAACAATTTTTCCTTCCTGATGACAATAACTCCTGAGGAGACTCCAATGGTAAAATTTGGAGAGCCGTAAAGCAATTAACGCAACCCCAATGAACTCGAGCCGAAACTGGGTCATCTTGAACTAGAAAAAAGTTAAAAAATCGCTTATGTTAAATTTTATTTGTAGCCTACATAGTCCAGGGATACATTGGTAAGAGGCGCTACTGTCGCTCACACGGTCGAGCAATAAATCCCACGGGTGTTGACTAAGCCTTCCATCCCTCCGAGGTCGGATAAATTGGTACCAGACTTGTCTGAGAAGGTAAAGACACTGACTTGGTGTAGCGGCTGACCCTCACAAGTCATTGTAGGCCGAATGTGCATTCACCATGCCCCTACGAGTCTGAATGCAACGCGAAAGCGTGGCGCGTTCCTAGGGACTGATCAACGCCGACACCTTTACCTTTACCTTCATCTATCAAAGCTGCTGTTAGAGGCTCTCAGGAAAATAAAAAGGGAAAAAAACCGATCCCACTTGATTGATTCTGTCGCGGAATTTTGGTATTCTTTTTGGTTGTAAAGATGCGGCCAGGGGTTTTTCCACCGACAGTGGAATTTCGGACGCAGCATCGACTATAAAGGATGGGTGACTTGATTTAACCTAACCCAGATTTAATCTAACCCAGTCACATGGCAAAGCTACCGTGGTCGGCGTCGGCCAGGTCGGATTGGCATGCACCTACAGCATCCTACAGCAGGTATCTAAACATTCACTGCTGTAAAGTAGCTGTTGCACAGTGGTAGGAGGCGCCACTGACACCCGCACGGTCGAGCGATCGATCCTCGCCCGGAATGACTAAGCCTTCCATTTTCCGGGGTCGGTTAAATTGGTAACGGAATTGTCGGGGAAGGTTTAAGACACTGACTTGGTATAGCGGCTCGCCTATTAAATCAGTGCGATATAGGCCAAAAACGTATTCATCATGCCAAATTCGCATTCACCGTGCCTGAATGGAACACCAATGCGTGGCGCGTCCTTAAGGATTTTCATGCTGATCAGTGCCAACACCTTTACCTTTACCTGTATTTGTAGTTTACTTAGGGGAAACCGAAGGCTGTCACTAACGGGAACATCCTAATAAGGTTCACCTTTCGGGTGATCCTAATTGAACTAGATCAGAGAACACACCCAAGGAGCTCGACATTCCTGAAATTATCGGTATGAAAATACTTCAGAGAGCTTCGTTTGGCATCTACCCTCAGGCAACGTCCATCAACTTTGCCTAAATCTGTTTCCTTTGTTCGATGTATCCCTTCAATAGACTGACTCCACATACCGGTTAAAAAGGAGCTCGACAAGGCAAAGAATACCTCAGCTAACAGCATTTTTACTCGACTTTGACACACACAAAACATAACAACAATCAACGATGCACTACACAAGCGCTAGGTGAGATGGATTTAAGTTACACAGGAAATGCTTGTTCAAACGTACTAACGTCCTAGTGTTTTCACTTATTACGTTACCAACTATTTTCTAAATCGCTAAAATGAACACTGTAATTCTCTCAAAACAGCTTTCAGCACGATACTTGGGGTGGCGTTCTCGTTCTCGCATTATAGTCAACTACGGAGGAGATCTTCAGATAACGAGACTTTTCTGCACTGACAGCAGCGCGTCGCTGCTTTTGTGCAGTTTTTCGATTTCGGCCGCGTTCAGATTCTGCTTGATCACATGGGTGATGCCATTCGAGCCGACTACCACAGGTAGAGACAGATAGACGTCTTCTTCGATCCCGTGAAGACCCTGAAAACAGATCAAATTATCATCTCAGCAGCCATTCAACGGCTTGCAGGCCGTCAAATGAACTAATGAATAGTAGGAAACATATACAAAACATTTATAATAACAAGTAAAACGAAGAACAAAAAGCATGCAACAAAAAACGGCGAGGAACTGCTGAAATATAATACGTCCCTGGGAGTACGGTAACGGGCAATCGCGGCGGGACCCTAGAGTTGACAAACAGACCTAGTGGTTCCGCTTATTCCTTAGAAGGATCTAACCACTACCAACACCTCGAAAACCATTACTTTACTTTGCAGTGCAGACTTAAGGCCACTTCGGACTTTGGTAGAGCGCGGTTTCCGGCTTCTAAGTTCTTTGCGAAAACCACCCACATCGCTAACTCACCAAAGTTTTTTGACCAACGACAGTCCAGTGGACGGTCACAAAAGCGCGCAGCTGATGCGGAACTGCCCGTAGTCCTCTTTTAACTGCTCTACATTGGTTAACTGCCGCAGTAGAGTGTGAAGGGGCCCTTAGTTTCATGTAAAATCAACTGAAAGGAAGAACTGAACTCAATTCAAATAAACTGAGTCAGAGAGGAATTCAAAACAAGGTAGCAATAAACGAGAGCTAAAAGTTTCAAATCTATAGTTGATATAGTTAACGGCCATAAAACTTTCCTAAACGATCCGTGGACGTTTACAGAGCTCCACCGTTGGTAAAGGGAAGAAAAATTGCAAAGTTTCGTGGGAGAAGAAGTTTACTCACTGATCTGAAATCCTAACCTAAATTCTGGGCCTGGATTCATCATTCGTAAACCCTCGATAAACCCCGAGATATAGCCCGAACGTCGCCCACTTTTGTCTACTTAGCCTAAACTTCCTATGTTAAACGCAGTTTCTCATCGACTCTGCCGCCTGGGCCCAGATTCATGAACGGACGAGCGGTCTTCGAAACCCCATCGGCGACAAACCCGCTCGATACCGCGAGGTCTCCCAAACCCTGCCTCATCGCGAGGTGTCGGAGACCCCTCTTGAACCCCGTCTAAACCGCGGCGCGCGTTCACGAATGTCGGTTTGCTCGCGGTACGGGATATATTTTGTCGTATACCCTGCCGATACCCGTCGTGAATCCGGGCCCTGGTTCTGCCTACGCCGCGGTTTCGTATACCGCTCGTCCCTTCATGAATCTGGGCCCTGGTAGGTGAGTCGTGAGTTGAACAAAGGTTTAATATGAAAAACAAGGCTCAATTTGCTTTCGCTGCCTAGGTCCTTGAACTAAAAAGTCATCAAATAAAAATCAGTTGTGGAATTATTGATCAAAACACTTTAACAACTTACATTCACGTTAGTCGACAAAGCGAAAACATTTCGCGAGTTCGAGAACACGGCTTGCACGATTTTTGCCACCGATAGTCCAATCGCCCAAGAGGTGTAGCCCTTCAGCTTGATGATTTCGTAGGCGCTGAAGTGATATGCTTGTCAGATAATTTAATCGATTCCCGATTTTATCATAATATATCTAGTTACCAGCCATTCAGCGCCTTGCAGACCGCCAAATGAACTAATGAATAGCAGGAAACATATCGAAACATTTATAATAATAAATGAAACAGAGCAAAAAGCATGCAGCAGAAGGCGGCGAGGAACTGATGAAACACGTCACTGGGAGTACTGTAACGGGCAATCGCGGCGGGACCTCAGAGTTGCCGAACAGACTTCGTGGTTTCGCTTATTATACATATACATGTATAGTAGGATATCAGTGCTTTTGGGATACTCAGAAAAAAGATTTTTCAGAAAGGTAAAATTTCTTCAAACGCCAGTAGCTACTGAAACGTGTGGGGCAGGCAGAGGCTCTCGCCTACCCTTGTCAACTAGAGTGTGAATCTTTCATTGGAGAGGGTCAGGTTGAAGATACCTGCTTAGAGACCTTAGGGTTACTAGCAGGTATCATTAAGAGCTTGCTGAGGGTACCAATCGCAGAAAAGCCCTGAACTTGTGTCTGCCTCCGCTACTTCCTTTCCAGGTCTATTTAACCATTCTAAAAATTACCCTCTTGATGCCATGAGACCGGTTCACCTGGGTAATATAGTCGGGTAAATTGGCAGTGGTAAAGATTTACCTGTCCACGACCTTCTTGTGAATCTCCTGCTCCCAGTGTTCGTCGTCGGTTTTCTCGCCAATGTCCGGCTTCACATTGGACAGCGTCACTCCGGCCACGTTCACTCCGGACCAGACGGCAACTGAAAAAATTATTTTTAGAATTTCGAAGGCCATGCTCCCAGAAGGTATCTGTAAAACCCTCAAATTTACCGCTAGAATCTCCATGCTCTCCGATGATCCATCCGTGGCAAGAGGATGGCGCGATCTTCAGCTTTTCAGAAAGCAAAAAGCGGAACCTAAAAGAGGCGGAAATTGCGCCTATAGTTCTTCTTATTTTCTTGCTTTCTTCAATTGATGAAAAGAAGAATTTCAGTTATACCACAAAAAATAAACCCTTAGGTAAATCCTTAGGTAGCTGGTCTCAAACGGCGTACCTAGCCGAGTCGAGGTTCGTTCCTGAGCCGAAGACTCGTTCCTTGGGTAGACCGGAGATCTTCCACGTGACGTAGGTGAGGACATCGACTGAAATCAGACACTTTCAGCTTTTACTCGACTAAGGTACTGCTGGTCGAGCTTGCGGGTTCAGATTCATGAATTGTTTACCTGAAATTAACTCCGAAATACACGCAGCATAAGGTGCACAGACCGCGATTCATCAGCGCGTGGCACAAGGTTTATTCGGGGTTTACCATAGGTTTACACGCCATTACTACTTCGAGGACTTTTGAACACTCGCAGCGTTAGAACCCGCAAAGACAACGAAAAAAACCCTGATTCAAACCCGCTCTGTGCGTTGACGAATCACGCTCTGCACGCCATACGAGGTTCATTTTTACCCTACCACTGATGAATCCAGACCCTGGGCCAAAACGCCAGAGTTTCGGCTCGTCTCGGCTATGTTCGTGCCACATGTTGTCCGGCCGAAAAGAAGAAAAAAGAAGCAATGTGTGAGGGGAAAAGTGCAAAACGCGTTGTTAGGCCTGAAATTGCCAGCCGGGAAGCGCCGGAATTCCTCTCGAAATCGATGAGATACGGGGCGGATAGCAGGAGTTGAAAGCCTTTTGGGTTAGGAGCCCCTTAGCGCTGGTATGGTGAAACCTGAAACTGTATGGCTGAAACACTGCAATTACGGGTATATTCGATGGACCAGGACCTAAATTCATGACGGGTATCGGCACAATATACCCGAGAATAAACCCCGGTCGGTGCGACTATTCGCATTCATGAACTTGCCGCGGAGTGGAATACAACCGCGATATCCCCCAAATAAACTCCGCGGCGCGTTCATGAATGCGAACAATCGCACCCACCGGGGTTTATTCTCGGGTATATTGTGCCGATACCCGGCTTGAATTTAGGTCCAGGGTCCGAATTCATCAGGAGTAGAGCAGAAAGAGCAGAAATAGACCCCAAATGGCGTGCAGATTGTGATTCATGAACGCACATAGCGGGTTTGAATCAGGGTTTTTTCGTTGTCTTTGCGGTGTCTGACCGCATACCAGCGCTATGGCGCTCCTAATCCAAACGGGTAAACGCAGGTAACAGGATCAGATGCGGGCGAGAGGTGGCGGCTAGGTGATGAGGCCGTATAATATCACGGTGAATAATACGGTTCTAGTCCCGTCCGAGCCGCACTTTTTGCTATTTTTGACCCAAATATAGTAACCCGCAGATGTACGGTATAAGGTAAAGGTAGAGCTGTCGGCGTCGACCAGTCCCCAAAGGACGCGCCATGAACTCGTCTTAAAGTCAGAATCATGGAGGCATGGTGAATACATATTTGGCCTATGGAATGACTTGCGGAAGCCAGCCACTATACCAAGTCGGTGTCGTTACCTTCCCGGACAAGTTTGGTACCAATTTACCCGACCCCGGAGGGATGGAAGGCTTAGTTATCCTGGGCGAGGATCGATCGCTCGACCGTGCTGGTGTCAGTGTCGCCTGCCTACCACTGCGCAACAGCTACTTTGCAATAGTAAACGTTCAGATTGCTGCTATACGATCCTGGTGAGTGGGTTTTTAGTATATTTGTCCTACACAATGAGTTGAAGGGCACAGCCACTATACCAAGTCAGAGTCTTTACCTTCCCAGAAAAGTCTGGTACCAATTTACCGTACCCCGGAGGGATGGAAGGCTTGGTTAGCCTGGGCCAAGATCGATCGCTCGACCGTGCGGGTGTCAGTAGCGCTCCTTACCACTGTACCACACGGACCATTCGCTTTACCTTTTACCCATTTCCTAGCCACTAGCCTCACTTGTGCACAGTTTCTAGCTGGAAAGCCTTTTGAAATTCAGATGGAATAAATAATTAGCTTCTTTACTGTTTTTTTATTTCCTATTAGTTATTATTAACCCAAAGTACAGTGGTAAAAATAAACTAATAGAAATAGAAAACGCTTACCAGGATTCGACACCACCATAATGATGGTGTCCGGTGAGTAGTGCACCAACTGTGGTATAATGCTCTTGAAGATTTCCACGTTACGCTGGACGAGATTCAGACGAGTTTCGCCTTCACGTTGACGAGCACCAGCCGTCACCACGCACAGCTTTGATCCGGCCGTGATGGCGTAGTCTAGAACAAACTTTTTATGTGAAAAAAATATTATTTTTATCAGTAAAAAATCATACCGGTACTGGCATTGACGATGCAGTGCCTAGTAAAGGCCAGACCGTGTTGTAAATCCATCATTTCGCCTTGGAGTTTGTCGGCAATCATGTCGACCAGGGCGATTTCATTGGCGATGTTCTACAAAATAAGTTCAAATTACCCAAAAGCCTTGACTGTTACTCTGACAACCAAGAGATTTCCTTTTCCAGAACTTTCCCTAAGGCTATGACAATTATTCACCTACAGTGCCGGTCAAAAAGATATTCGTTTCGTCAGGCTCTCATTGAAACGAAACTAACATATCTACACCCTTGTCACTCCCCGTAACTTCTTAAAATATCAGTTCAAAAGCTTCAGTCCCTAAGGAGCTACTTCCAAAAAAGTGAAAACGAAAACCTTTTTCGACCGGCACTGTATATCTTATGGGGGTTTACCACAAGATAGAGCGGTGTCGAATTACCCACGGTTGCCCGTATTACCCATCCATCCTTATCGGCAAACCCATCTCTAACTGCGAACTTGCGGTAACTTTCTTGAAGATCCGGGTAAACGATACCATGCAAAGACTGATCCAAGTACTCAGTTATAAATTAACCGCAAGGTATCACAACAACAAATTATAGCCTCGAATCTACCCATTGGCCAGTCTCCATCTAGACTGGACAGGGGTCCTTTCAGCACCGAGGTGTCGTTACCACCTCAGAATACCCAATTCCCAAAGATGTATTGATACCTATCGCTTTACCCATTTTACCTATCTAATGGGCTCGCGTGGTGCAGTGGTAGGAGGCGCTATTGGCACCCGCACGGTCGATCGATCCTCGCCCGGGCCAACCAAGCCTTCCATCTCTTCGGGGTCGGGTAACTAGGTACCAGACTTGCCTGGGAAGGTGAATATACTGACTTGGCTTAGCGGCTAGGCTATAGACCCCTGCAAGTCATTGTATAGGCCGAATATGCATTCAACATGCCTCTACGATTTTGAGTGGAGCACGAATTCGCGGCGCGTTCCTAAGGGACTGATCAATGCCGACACCTTTACCTTTTACCTTCAATTATTGGGAAGGAGGGCTTGGTGAGGGGAGCCGATTTGTCTACGGTAACCATGTTTTTCGAACCATCCTTATCGACGCGGAGGCGAATTCGGCCAGACAGAGGGCAATTCTATCAGCTTGCAGTCGAAAAGCAGCTGTCGAAAGGCAAACATTTGTCCAAAGCACAGACTTTTGCAACAAAAAAAGCAGGAGCCTATTCGGCTGTTTGTGCTGGTGGTTTTGAAGAAAAAACCTTTACAGCGACGGATATGTCATAGAATGATAGATGTTGGGATGATAATAGAGAAACGAAAGTGGACACGATCTTAGATCGAGGAAAATATCCGAAAAAAAAAGTGAACCAGAAGAAGCAAAACTTCTTCTATACGGTTTTTCGTCAAAGCTCGGCAAAAAATGAGTGCGTATCAAATAAAAACGCATAGCTGGATTCAGGATAACACGTTTTATCTGAGAAAATTTGCTTTTTCATCTTTCATCGCCCGAAGTGTCGACCTTTTAATAGTTCGGGAATGACTCGTAATATCTCTTATCAAAATTAGCTCGGTATTGGTACAGCGGCGGTGTACCATTACCAGCGATGACCCGGAGAAATTCTTGGGTTAAGGTAAATCAAGTTACCCATCCCCTACAATCAATGCTGCGTCCTAAATTCCACTACTGACGGGACAACCCCTGGCCGCATCTTCACAACCAAAAGGAAAACCAAAATTCCGCGACAGAATCAATCAAGTAGCATCGGCTTTTTTGCTACTTTCTATTTTCCTGAACCTCTAACAGCTGCTTTGAGAGAAGAAGGTGAAAGTAAAGGTGCCGGCATTGATCATTCTCCTAGGAACGCGCCACGCATTCGCGTTCCGTTCAGAGTCGTAAAAGTATGGTGAGTGCGTATTTGGCCTACAATTGCTTGCGGAAGCCAGCCGCTATGCCAAGTCCGTGTCTTTACTTTCCCAAACAAGTCTGGTACCAACTTACCCGACCCTGGAGGGATGGAAGGCTTAGTTATAAGGGGCGAGGATCGATCGCTCGACCGTGCGGATGTCAGCGGCGCTTCCTACCACTGCGCCACAGCTACTTCACAATAGTAAATGTTAAGATACCTGCTGTAGGATGCTGTAGGCGCATGCCATTCCGACCTGTCCGACGCCGACCACGGTCACTTTGCCATGTGACGACGAGGTTGCTGGGACGATCTCCTCCAACACCTCGTGGATAGTGGCTGCCATGCTGAAATCGGTAAATAAACGAAAGAAAAAGAAAAAAGAAGAGAAGAAGGAAAAGAGGACTCTTAGAGGTCGGCAGGCTTTTCCTCAGGGAGGAGGACAGAAATGGTTCGAGGGGAAAGTACCAAATGTGCAGTTGCAAGTGACAAGGACAAGCTGAAAATCGAATCTGAAAGTGACGGGGCCCAGAGAACGCCCAGTTGAACATTCGCAACGAAAATGACCCGGTTGGGTAGTTTAAGCCGAACAAGTAAGTTTTACCCACGCTCTATTCCCACATTTCCTCTTTTACCCAAGTCCTGGGCCCAGATTCATGAACGGACGAGCGGTCTCCGAAACCGCGACGCAGCCAGAACCAGACGGCAGAGTCGATGAGAGATTGCGTTCAACATAGGAAGTTTAGGGTAAGTAGACAAAGGCGAGCGCCGTTCGGGCTATATCTCGAGGTTTATCGGGGGGGGGGGGGGTTTACCAATGATGAATCTGGGCCCTGCTTTAATTATACAAGTAGGAGGCTCTGACGAAGCTAGATTCGCCGAAACGTTAGCTGTAATCAAATTATATCAATTTTTGCTAATCTTCTTCAGTTAACAGTATCCTGAGACATTTCTTCTTTTAGTTTTTCCCATTACTACTTGCAGAGGAAAACAGGAAGGTCTGCCTCGAACCTTTGAAGCCCAATAGTCATCTACCCATGGGATCCGTCATGTTTCAATAACCTTACTATCATATTAAATATCTTATTATCCTACTGTATTATTATATCTTATTCGTTTTTCACTACGCCATAGATTCAGCGCACTATTTTCTATGTCAGTTGTCTCTTGATTCTATCCAATTTCTATTTTCTTTGCCGTTTTCGCTCAGTGATTTGTTCTCTGCGCGAGGATTCACACTTTAAAATAAATAAATAACTAAATAAACCTTTTTTCACCGGGACCCATTAAGTTTCCATAACCACCTACCCAGGTGTCCATTAGGTCTCGTTAATGTTCTACCCCTCCTAACAACTTCCGCAATAAATCAATCAAATTTTAATTAGCAGCACGAAATGTCAAGAGGAAAACGCTTGAAACGGCTCTGGTGTACGCCTCGTTCTCGAATACGGTTCAAAATATTTGGAATAATTCTAGCAGAGTGCCAAATTTATCGTAGAAGAATAAGGGACGGAGAGGTGAATCAGTCAATATATACCGGATTTTACTTCAAAAAATATTCTAGAATATATGAAATTTATTGTGGAAATCTATGAAGGATCAAAAGACCGGGCAGGAAGTCAACGCAGACCGCATTTGACAATGATGCGTAGGCGAAAGGGAGAAAGTGAAAAGAGCATTGATAGCGTACGGGCGGGTGGCCTTAAAAAGTCGAAACCGTCTGACCTTTAAACGATTGCAGGGAACGATGACTCATGGAAAAGCGAGAAAAGCAAGGTTAATCTGAATTTTCCTAATAGTAAAGGTAAAGGTGAAGGACCCAATATACAGTATAATATAGTAGCAAAGCTTATATAAAACTAGTGAAGTAACCAGTATGGAAAAATTTATATAAGTACAGCTACTATATTATACTGTATATTGGGCCCTTCACCTTTAACTTTACCTTTGGGAAAATTAAGATTAACCTTGCTTTTTTCGCTTATACATGAGTCATCGTTCTCCCCAATCGTTTAAAAGTCACACGGTTTTGGACCTTTTATTCTCCTGCGCGAGCGTGGTAAATTGCGCTACTGACACCCGCACGGTCGAGCGATCGATCCGGTCTGGGCAAACCAAGGCTTCCATCTCTCCGGGGTTGGGTATATTGGTACCAAACTTATTTAAGAAGACAGAGACTTGGATTAGCGGTCAGCCCCTGCAAGTCATTGTATAGACCAAATGCGCATCCAGCATGTCTCAACGATTCTGAATGGAAAACGAATACGTGGCGCGAACTTCGGGGAACTACTGACGCCGAAACCCTTCACCTTTACCTTCTTGTTAATCCTTTTAGTTTATTATCCTCTAAAAGCAGCTCTCTCTGACCTAGTATCCAACATTTTACCTTTAGCTTAGTATCCCTGAGGCATTGGGCCGCGATATTTATTTTTGATTTGGGATTTCATTCTTGTTTACTACTTTTTCCTTTGTTTATTTTCGATCCATTCGACAGCTATGCAATTCCACATCGAATTCGTTCGAAAATAGATCGATGGATGATATCGCATCCCAATTTTTTTCACTACTTTGTATACTTTTCCTATTGAAAATGACTTTTAAATAAATAGAACAAGGTCTTTATAAAGTAGAGATTCAAATTTAAATCAATTCATAGTAAAGAAACTGAAAATTTCTTCCGTCCGAAATCTGAAGCGCCTTCAAAATAGCAAAAAATTGAAATGAAAACTATACAAAATAGTAAAAAATTGAAATGGTTAAATTTTCGAAATTTAAGGCGCCCTAAAGCAATGCGTAAGTGAAGGAAATGGGCAACGTTCACTATTTTAGTAGTTTACGGGTAAAAACACTTCCGGGTAACTCTATAAAGTTATATTACCCTCTAAAACCCGCATACCCCGGTAGTGCTCATCAAGACAAAAATTTCGACGAAGAATCGTTCTTTGTCACGGGTTAATACGGATAGACCACCCACAAAAGGTTGAAAATGTGAAAATTTAATTGTAGCACGAAATTTTTACTTAGAAATTAAAAATTTACACATCGACAAACGGGCACGTCCATCGACAACTCATCGCTATCAGGCCCATCGCAACCATTTTGCACTGAGAAATGAGACCAACCCGACACCGAAGCGGGTTAGTTTACCAGGTTAAAATCGATAAGAACCGGTAAAATCTCGAATGGACCATGAAAAAAATGAAAAATAGGTGAGATGAGGAGGAAATTCAATCGGCAATTCCGTGATTCGTTCGGGCGTTGTGGGCAGAAACGGGGCCACACGATCGATCGCCGCCACCGACTGCCGGCCAGGGTGGACGGCCCTTCGCCGGCGGAAAGAGGCCAAGGAGAAGCTCCCCGCGGGGACGCGGGAGGCCGTAAAGTGACCGGAAAATTTAATAGACTGCCGGTGATTTGTCTGAGGTCGCCTTGGGCAAATTACGGGCTGATTTTGTCGTGATATTCCTATTTTATCACCGCCTTTTATCAGAGGTGTAGTAGAAGCTTCTAGGGTTTTGATGATGCTAGCTTCCAATTTTTCAACCATCGCTGCTTCTACCCAAGTCTAACCCAGGATGTAAACCCTTCTCCGGCCGCTTTCTCGTCCATTTCTGGCAGAATTCGGCCGGGAATTGCCCAGCTGGGTGATGAATCAGCAGCCGGAAGTGATTCGAAAGTGATGTCATCGCCCCAGCTTCAACAGCATTGCGAAACCCTGGTACCATGACTCCATTAAAGTCTAATAAATGAAAAAAATAGATGAAAAAATAAACTTCTAGTAAAAAAGTTCGAACTTCTAGTAATAGATTACGTCCTAATAGAGTAGAACAATAGGGTAGTAATAGAGTCTAATAACATCTAGTAGAAACTCCTAGTAAAACACCTCTGATAAGAATAAATACACCTCTAATGCCCTTGAAGATTCTTGTAGATTTTTAAAAAATCATTATTTAATGAAGATATAGATAAAAAATAAACTTCTGGTAAAAAAAGTCCAAACTTCTAGGAATAGATTACGTCCTAATAGAGTAGAGCAATAGGGGAGTAGTAGAGTCTAATAACATCTAGTAGAAACCCCTAGTTATACACCTCTAGTAAGAATTAATAAACCTCTAATACCCTTAAAGATTATTGTAGATGCTTTAAAAAATCATTATTTAATTAGGAATAAAAGAAAGTTTAGGGCAAGCTGTGCCATGCGATGGGGCAGATCGTTTGTTGAACTGGGTTCTTTAAGAGCGAAGATCATACGCTTCAGTGACTCGACCATTCCCAGTTATTCACCCTCAGAGAGGTAGTTTTGTCTATTTTTCTTTCTATTATTTCTTACCATATTTAGTTATTTATTCATGATTGCCCAGTCAACAAAACTCAGACAGAACGGTAAAAGAAACTCGTATATCATGTGAGTATTGCACATGAATCACGATAATAATGATTATAATCATATTAAATAAAATAAACAAATGAGTAAACAATAAGCAAGGTGCTCCTCTTCCGGCAAGATCATAGATGTGTCTGGTTAGCTCTTGGGGTTATTTATTACTTCTTTTATCTACGAGAGGTGCGTTCGGAAGGAACGTTCCCTTTTTTAATTAAATAAAAACAAAATAAGTAAACAAAAAATCACATCACCACCAAAAAAATCGTTCCAAATTGTCATTCTTCTCATCACTTTGAGAAATTCCACTCTAAACAAACTGTATAAAAGTGACAGGAGCTCTTGTTTTTTCGTAGAAAAATCGTAGGGAACGTGGTGAATTTTTAGAGATCAAAGAACTTGAAAAAATCGAACTACAGCTTAAAATTTGAGAATGGGAGTACTTGGGAGGTATTACAACCTGCCGGCAGGTGTACGTGAAAGAACTGAGAATCCGGACTTGAAAGAAATATAATACTTCACGAATAATACGATCTCAAATTTCCTGAGACCCTTCAATTTTTCGAAGTTTCTCTTCTTGTCAATATTTACTATAACTAAATGAATATTTTCTATAGCTGTATATTCGATACCTTTCCATATTTGGAGAAAGAAACACTCCTCTAAAGAATGTGAAAATGGTTTAAATTTGAGAGAAAAGTAAAAAAATGAGGAGAAATTATGCACCCATTCAGAAAGAGCATTCCAGAGAATAGGTTGAGTATTAAATGGCACTGATTATTTAATACTGGAAAAAAGAGTATCCAGGGGAAAACTGGCACCGGATCACCTATGAAAATTCAGGTGAAAAAGGCAAAAGGCAGGTAGAAAATCAGCTGGATGGCCGGGTTGAATCGATTTATCTCCGGTGGAGAACGTGCAGATCATCATTTACCGAGTGGAAGCGGATCGGTTCGGGACACCAAACACTTGATGACTTTCTTAAACAAATAAGAAATTAATATAGTTTTCAAAAGGCTGGCGACGAAAAGCTGATGTGGAATTTCTGACCAGAGTCACCCATTCTCAATGTAAAATTAGCCAGAAATTGCTGTTTTGCCTCAAGGAGCGAACTAGGCACCAGTCGACCGGAAGTCGTCTGCTCTACCCATGTTCAGGAATTTTTGAAATTTTGAATGATTTTCCACTTCTTCAGATGCAGCAGACATACAGACATCTGTCAGAGCTCTTTGAAACTCAAATTCGATGGGATTATTTACAATAAATATACGTTTGTGTTCTGGCTGATACCCCTGATAGGCGAGCGATCTGGGTGGCATAATCACCTGCTGTTTACATTTTCTGACGCTGTTTTGAATTCCGTTCGCCGAATCGTTTACAGCTGCGTATACTATAGTTCATACCCACGTTTTGTGGGTAAAAGACTTCGTTTACCAAGCACTAGCTGACCGAGAAGTCGTTTGACTTATATTTTGTTTTTTGAACGTTTCATTTAGTGGTCTAAAAGTTCATAAAATCTGAGGCAAAAAATACAGTTAATATTTATTTATTTATTTATTTATTTATTTATTTATTTATTTATTTACGCCTAGACGTGCTTTGAATAACAAATACATTAGCTAAAAGAAACAGAGCGATCCTAGACAAGAACCTAAAAATAATAACAACACAAGAAATTCGGGAAACAATATTTTACCACCATAAAGATTAAGAGTACTATATGCTTAGTAACTGATCATCATTGATTTATGATTATCAACAACAATATACCATCTTGTAGAGAACTTCATCCCCTCTTGAGTGCTGTTTGTAAGTTTTGAAAACCGTTTCACACCAGAGCAGGAAAAATTCGCTGTCGGTGAGGTCAATTTTGCATTTTTTCACGTTTCAATTTATAGGCCATAAAGATATAAAATTTTGACATTCGACAAATATGTAGCTGAAGCACTATCTGAAGAATAACAAATAATTTTCTTATAAATACTATATCGAACTCTTCCAAAGGTTCCATAGCAAGCTTACAACGGTCGCATGAAAAAAAGGCACGAACTTTCTTAGGCCCTTGTTATACGTTCGCTCACCCCCCAGCGTAACTCGTCCATTCAGTATCAGACACCGTGGGGCCAGACACGTCTGTACGAGTTATCATGGTGACGCTGGCGTGGTGAACTCGTACAAACGTGTCTGGCCCTACGGTGTCTGATACTGAATGGACGAGTTACGCTGGAGGGTGAGCGAACGTATAACAAGGGCTTTACCAACGAAATACACATTACCCGGGAATTTTTGAGGAATATTTCAATTCCTCCATTTGCAGTTCCTTTCAGTGGACCCTAAGGCATCTATTATTGAAGCTCCGTAACTCCCTGCTTTCTGAGCCTCGTAGAGAGCTAGAGAGAAGTAATCGGCTCATTTCAGATTTTATTTATTTATTCATTTATTTATTTATTTATTTGAAATGCACTTATCGTGCACCGGAGAAAACTCGATTTATATAAGACAGTGAAAGTAAACAATGGTAGAAATCAAAACAAACACCAGTTGAACAGTAATCCGCAAAATTAAAGCCTGACTATTTCAGTTCCAATTCCTCTATAGAAGGAAAAAATATTCAATTTTCCCTTCGATAGAGAGAAATGTCCTTCCTGGACAGGACAAATGTGCCTGATGAATGCCCTAGGCGGCTTCGATCGGCACAGAATCTTACACTTTCAGGGAATTCTCAACATTCTACCTGAGGATCAAATAAGATATTCCTTTCAAATCCTACATACGCACAGCAACATTCTTTTAATTTATATTTATTTATGATATTTATGTAATCATTTATTTATTTATTTATTTATTTATTCCATCAAAACGGAAAATTTTTCATTCCCTCACAGGAGTATATATCAAGCGAAGCCGATTATTATGGCCAGCATATCCCCAGGGGGGAGCGTAACAAAATCCCACAGATGATTGCGTTGCAGAACGAAAACAAAACCCTCATTAGTCAAATTACTTACCACCCTTCGTTGGCAGTGATAAGGGAAGCTTTCCTTGGGTAAATTTGAACATTATGGTAAAATTTAACAAAAATCGTTCGGAAGACGATGAGCGAAGTGCTCGATAATGTAAATCAGGGCAATGGGCGATGTTTCGACGTGGAGAAGTAGTCACCCTCGTCGAGCGAGTCAAGGGAACTCTGCTGAGTACTAACGCAAACAAAGTCCCTCAGCTGTGAGCGAGTAACTGGGTAACTGCTCAAGTGCGAAAATCTCAGCTGATGAGGTACGAACGCGTCCTAAGCCGAGCCCACATGAGGAAAAATCGATCCAGAACCTGAGGCTTCTTTCTTTCGTTCTTTATCGCTCCATTTCTTTCTTTATTCATGCTCATTTTGTTATACTTATCACTTATTATACTTATATTTTCATTTTTCTCTTACTTGTCATACATACAATTAAATTAAAAGAGGCTAATTAAAAGAATTTCAGGTACGTTTTTTATACGTTTCGATAGAGCTTGAGCTGCTGAGCTCAAATATATGTATATTTTTACAAATTATTCAGTTTCAACGAAGTTATTCAAAAAAGCCGCTCTGGAGCGGTTTTGGCCGGCCATTCCGGGCTTTTGACTAAACGACACGTTCGGTACTGTATTTTTCACTTCTCATACCAATATTTTAATTTTTTTGTACACTTCTCATGCTTATGATTTAATTTTTTTTCTTCCGATCGAGTTATCCCCGCTCTTGGTACCACTAACCACTTTTAGTGCGTCTGTGAAAAGGCGTAGAAACAAATAAACACTCTAATCCAGCGCCGTTTCTGAATAGTTAAAACCCGTATCCTGGACCCAGATTCACGAACGGACGAGCGGTCTCCGAAACCCCGTCGGCGACAAACCCACTCGATACCGTTGAGGTCTCCCAAACCCTGCCTATTCGCGAGGTGTGATAGACTCGCGACAAACCCCGATTAAACCCTGGCGCGCGTTCACGAATCTCGGTTTGCGCGCCGTTCGGGGTATATCTCGGGATTTATCGGGGGTTTACCAATGATGAATCCATATCCTGCTCTAGTTTCCCCTCTTTATCACACCAAAATTATAGAGAAGAAGACCGCTTTTCTAATCTAGAACTTTATGGAATTTATGGTTGACAAATCACCACTGTATCTTATCGATAATGTCCTAATAAACATTATATTTTTTCGGGAAACATCACGCAACACCAAAGACGATGCCCCGAGGGCAACGAGATAGTGGAAGGAAGACTGGGCAGGGTATCAAACGGAAGAAGTCGTTATATATGACTTCTATGGACAACGACACGACCATAATATGTTACTAATAAGAATTTAATTGTGAATAGCCTTGAATGTGCTACTAACAATCTAAGTTTTTTCTTTGTTTTAGTTAAGTTCCTTCTTCAACAAACCCGTGGTTGTCCTACTAACCACTTTGACTTGTACTTTTAGCGCACCAATGTGCGTAGTTAAATAAATAAATATTAATAATTCCTGTCACGATGGAGATCACCTCTGACCAAATTCGTCTAAAGGAAGTCTTGCTTTTAGCTTTAGGAGTGCGCCATGTACATGGACAACGACACGAATGAAGAACTCATCAGAGAGAGTGAGGCTGCAAGGTCAGCCTAGGGGTCTGTGAAGGAGGCCAACAACCAACTGGAACGGCGGTTTCTCGTCTTCGCCATCGTATATTTAATCGAAAGGGCTAGATGACGTTATTCTGACAAGGAAGCTGGAATTCGCACGTTCAGCGAAATCTTATCAAATCTTATCATCCAAATCCGACTACAAAATCGAAGAGCTTTGACCAAAGGCCAACATCCTTCTCGGAGCTTCCTTATAATCCTAGATTGTATTCACGATCGAGATTAGTAGGCTTTCTTGTCCTGCTTTATCCCTTTCTTTCTTTCACTTCTTGCTCTACTAAAATAAAAAGTATCATAATCAAAAATTAGAAGCGAAAATAGAAATCATTATACATAGTCGCTATTACATTATGGGTACGATAGCATCACGCAGCTCAAAAGTAAACAGTGATCCTAGTTTGAACAGCTGACACTACATACTGTCAGATGCTGTTTTTTGTTATTTTTTATTTTAAAACTGAGAAACTAATTGTCTGCCACTAACGAATTATTTAGCGAGTTTCAGAATTCGCGGAGTTTACGAGTGTAGTCAGCTTGTGAAGGAAAAAAGCGACACTCCAATACTGTTTCGTAGCCTGCGGGCGTTTACATTCTGATTTTTCGATATTGCGATTCAATTTCAAGGTTCGAATAAGCGAAGGAATAACCAACAACTTACTCGTTTACGGTGGAATCGGCCTCTAAAGACGACGAGGAAGTCGAAACGTCACGCCACTAATAAATAATTCCACCTAACAAACTCGGCAAGGCATAGTAACATACTAACACCAGAAAACCGAGGTCTATTCCGGAATCAGGCATCGAAACCTTTTTTGAATTGATAAGGTTCAGACTGGTAGCAGTTGGCTTAGCCGCCTTGATGTACTGCAGTGGGAAAAAAGAAGAAGGATTTGCGACAGCATGATGCAATAGAGTCAACAAATCGCCAACAACTGGATAGAATACTCGAGTCCGTTTTTTGAGAGCTTCTTAATCATCGACCTTTTCAGTTTTCTCAGAATTCAACATGGATAGATTTGGGCAGATGGAGTTCATCCAGACCACGGGCATGATAGAGCCGTACGGCGCAAAGATCTAGTGAAGTGAGTCCCGCTTCAAAAAATGACAAATGCTGGAGAAGAATAAGAAAAAGAGGAGGAGGAAGAACAAGAATAATAAGAATGATAAGAAGAAGAAGAAGAAGAAGAAGAAGAAGAAGGAAGAGGGGGAGGAAGAAGAAGAAGAGGAGGAGGAGGAGAGTAAGAGGAAGAAGAAGAATAGGAAGAAGAAGATGAAGAAGAACAAGAGTAATAAGAATGAGAAGCAGAAGGAGGAGAAGGAGGAGAAGGAGGAGGAGGAGGAGGAAGAGGAAAAAAGAAGAAGAAGAATAACAAGAGTAATAAGAATGAGAAGCAGAAGGAGGAGGAGGAGGAGGAGGAAGAGGAGAAAAAGAAGAAGAAGAGAGTTTGACAGCTTCACACAGAAGTCAAACCAGAGAATCGCGACTGACCTGTCTTGCGCCACGTCTGGACGAGGAGGTGATGATGCAAAGAATGACAAATACGGGAGAACAAAAAGAAGAATGAGAAGAAGAAGAACAAGAATAGTATGAATGAGCAGGAGAAGAAGGAGGAGGAGGAAGAAGAAGAAGAAGAAGAAGAAGAAGAAGAAGAAGAAGAGGAAGAAGAAGAAGAAGAAGAACAGGAACAAGAACAAGAACAAGAAGGGAATTAGGAGGATGAAGAGAAGAAGAAGAAGAAGAAGAAGAAGAAGAAGAGAAAGAAGAGCAGGAGGAGAAGTATAAGAAGAAAAAGAAGGGAGTTAGATAGCTCTACATAGAAGTCAAACTAGAGACTTATGACTGACCTGTCTTGCGCCATGACTGGACGAGTAGGTGATGATGCAATCGGAGCTCGAGCTCGGCTTGTTGAATCGACGACGACGATGAGAACTGGGGCCTTCTACGCCACACAGCGGCTCCACCCACTCTCTGCAATGCGGCTGAGTCGCCTCAATTAGCCTGCCGCGGACTCATGAATCCCCCGTCTAATAGCCCGACATCCGCAGGTTTCATCAAAGCTCAGAAGTTCAATTAGAACGCAGGTGCCCGACCAGCGCACCAAATAAGAGCTGGAAAAAATATACTTCAAAAATTCTCCAGAAAATCAAGCGTAGAGAGGCCATCGACGAGCCGAGAAGTGCACAATGGCACGACGGCGACTGGCAATCGAGCGCTCTGCCAGTGCTGGGGACCTTCCGTCGAAGCTCCGCCTTTACAAAAACTCATTCGGAAGCCTTTTTACTTAGTCACACAGCTGTCATCCGGCTGTAATGCTTTTTCTGGAGATGCTCGCAGTATTTCAGTTTTACAACATGTCTGGGTACGAAATTTACCCCTGTCTGAGTTCTGCCAACCGAAGGGCTGAACAGTAAAGCTGCCCCTCCCGTGATCTTTTTTAAAGGTTACTGTAAACTATGAGTTATGACGATTTTAGTGGGCAATTTTCAGCGTGGCCTCTCTCTATCCACATACCCTTTCTCCAGGTCTGCTCTGGCGCAGATGTTCCGTCTGCGAGATCCTATGGATACGGATAATATGGCCGATGGACCGCGGAATGGGTTCCCTAGAGATTTTAAAAGACCCCCGTATGTTCTCCTAGGGCAGATGAACTCACTGAGCTTCTTGGAGAAGCTGTAGAGGCGCGGTAAATGCGTGTTTGGCTTAAACAGTCGAAGCAAGGGGAAGTAGTTACAATTGATACAATTGAGTATGTTGACATCCAGGGCCCAGATTCACGAACGGACGAGCGGTCTCCGAAACCGCGGCGCAGCAAGAACCAGACGTCGATGAGAGATTGCGTTTAGCATAGGAAGTTTAGGATAAGTACACAAAGGTGGGCACCGTTCGAGCTACATCTCGGGGTTTATCGGGGGTTTACCGATGATGAATCTGGGACCTAAATTCCTAGTGTTCGACTGGCCCCCTCTCACACACCCATGTTTTATTGGTTACTTATTTATTTAGTTTTTTGCCTTAATTTTAATACGATCTCATTAAATCAAAAAATTACTACATTTTGACACTATTTTGATTTTTGATGTTTATATTGATACTATCATATCCAATAATCGTATGTTGTATAAGTGTTCTTTTATATTCTGCTAAACTCTGTTGATTGGATAATCGTGAATAAAGAATAAAGTTTGCAACTAAAGAAACAATTCTAGTCTGGCGTTTTTGTCGATATCACCTGTAGAAATGATTGACATGACTTTATCTCCTCAAATAGCCTATCGATTTTGAGTTGGTCTTAGAAAAAGTATTAGTAGAGCTGAAAACGCATTATTCAAGATGACCCGAAGCAAAAGATTTAAACAGCTGAGGAAACATTCTGGTCAGCAAGGGGAACTAATTGTAAATGAAAGAACTGAAGAAATAATTGTAATTGCAGTTTAGGCTAGCCAAAGGCCGTAATTAGGAAGGTGGGGGGTATAATGAAATCGACCTTGTAAGCTTGGGAAGAGGTCGGAAACAATTTCAAATAGGCAGACGAAGTGGTTGTAATTAAAACAGCTAAAAAATAATTTTAATCGCTATTTAGTTAGCCACATTTCATAATTACGGAGGGAGGTATAATGAGGTCGACCTCGTTAACTCACCGGTCTTATGAAGTCGAAACACGTTGGCCTCGAACTTTAGATTTTTTCATTTTTTTCATTTTCCATTAGATCCTCAAAATTTCTGAGCGGCTCTTTGTGATCTAAAAATACAGAGTATTCTTTTGATACTGTTCTATTTCCTGCTGTGTTATCGGTAAAGGTAAAGGTAAAGGTGCCGGTGTTGATCAGTCCCCGAAGGACGCGCCGCCGTGTTGGTGTTCAATTCAGAAACGTAGAAGCTTGTTGAAGGCGTATTTGACCTATAAAATAACCTGTGGGGGCCAGCCGCTATACCAGGGCCCACATTCATCATTGGTAAACCCCGATAAACCCCAAGGCATAGCCTGTGAACGGCGCGCACCTTTCTCTACGTATCCTAATCTTCCTATGTTAAACGTAATTTCTCATCGACTCTGCCGTCCGGCTCTGGATGCGCCGCGGTTTCGGAGACCGCTGGTACGTTCGTGAATTTGGGCCCAGGTCAGTGCCCTTTCCTTCCCAGACAAGTCTGGTACCAATTTACCCGACTCCGGAGGGATGGAAAGCTTGGTTAGGCCGGTCCGGGATCGATAGCTCGACCGTGTGGGTGACAACTCTTACCACTGTACCACGCGGGCCTGCTATGTTATGGTAAAAGTAATTAGATTGAAAGAGAGAAATGATGATGCAACAGACGGTTTCTTAATCAGCCGTTGACCGCGTTTTGGCTGATGGTGTCCGACGAAGCTGTGCGCACAAATTTTCGGTTCCAAAGACTCGTTTTATTTTTAGTTAATTGTTATATGTTCGATTTTTTGCAGAAAACAGAAAATTTTTGTTTTCCTGGTTCATAGTGTGCTTCTGTTACTGGTTGTTGTCCTTTACTCTGATTCAGCTATTCACAAAACGGCGCAGATTCCCTTACAATTAGAGGACCTAAATAATCTCAACTCATTTTGCTCTCGAAAACTTGGATGTAGAAAATATTATATATTTATTCCGTCCAATTTGTGGCTAAAATCGATCTTTCAGATTAGATTCTCTCACAGCCTCTAGGCGTTTCCAAGTGGAAAAGGCCACCGTCGAGAAAGGATGGACAACTTCATGTTACCCAGCTTCTACTACAGTACCGGACGTGTCTTTTGATCAAAAGCCGAAAAAGCCGGTGAAAACCGCTCCAAAGCGGCTTTTTCGAATAACTTACTTATAGTTCAACTATTTATGAAATAAGGCCTAGATTTGAGCTCAGCAGCTGGAGCTCTATCCATCCATATACGTTTTTTCCAAATTCGTGAAACTTGCTTTCAGATGATTTTTTTGACCCCTCGATTTTCGGATCCCGTTGCCGCTTCGGTCCCTCGCTTGGTGAATCACCACCGACTAAGCTCCGCCCTCTCCTCGCCGCCTATAAATATGCATCGCTCGTTGCACCGAGCCAGGAGTGTGAGTCCCCACGGGGTGGCTCGAAGAGGCTACCACGCGGGGCCTCCTGTTGACCTCGTCCTTGCCGTTTTTACGCCCTTCTGTAAGTTATTGACGAGGCAATCGATGGTTACGAGGGACACGCAAGAAATCGATATTTTGTAAAAACTCTCAGGTGTGGGTAATTTATACACCAAACGACAGGGCTCGAGCTGCTGGAGCTCAAATCTATGCCTAATTTCACAAATAGTTGAATTGTAGGAAAGTTATTCGAAAAAGCCGCTTTGGAGCGGTTTTGCCGGCTTTTTCGACTTTTGATCAAAAAACATGTCCGGTACTGTATATGAACCCTCGGGCGTTTTGAAAGCTTCCAAAGGTTAGAAACGACAACAACATTTATTAAGTAGAAATACAAACGATTACATCTTAAGTTTGCTTTGCACTTCGTAGAGTGTCTTCCAGCTTTTATGCAGTTTTTCAATCTCCTCTTTGTTCAGCGTCTGCTTAACGACGTGAGTGACACCATTCACACCGACAACGCACGGCAGCGATAGGTAGACGTCGTCGGTGATGCCGTGAAGCCCCTGAAAATTTTCGAGGTAAACTTTTACCCTGTTGGGGTAACCGAGGACCTTACGTTGACGTTCGTCGACAAAGCGTAGACATTTCGGGCGTTGGTTACAATTCCGTAAGCGATTCTAGCCACCGACAGTCCAATCGCCCATGAGGTATAGCCTTTCAGCTTGATGATCTCGTAGGCGCTGAAATCAAGGGTAAAAGTAAGGTAAGTGTGAGGTAATCAAGGTTGGTCAGTCCGTGCTGGACGCGCCGCGTACGCGTCTTTCATTCAGAATTTCGGAGCCATAATGAATGCATGTAGAGTCGGCGCACAAGTCAGTGCCTTTGCCTTCTCAGACAGTTGTGGTACCAACTTACCCTACCCGACAGGGGTCGAAGTTCTGGTAAATTTGGGAGGCTATCGAACGCCGGATGATTTCCCAACAAAATTTCTTACCTATCAATGACTTTTTTGTGAATTTCGAGCTCGGCGGCAACTTCTTCAGGACCTGCGTTCTTTGTGATTTGTGACAGTGACACTCCAGCGATGTTCACTCCAGACCACACGGCCACTGAATTTTTTTGAATAAAGGGAAAAGTTTTCAAAAAACCGCAATAAAATTGCGCACCGCTGGAATCTCCGTGCTCTCCGATAATCCATCCGTGGCACGAAGACGGAGCGATCTTCAGTTTCTCGGACAGCATGAAGCGGAACCTGAAGCAGGGAGGTGCCTCGATTTGTGACTTTCATTTAGTCCAGTTACTTCCAGGTATAATTTAACCAAACCATCAATTCTTTATGTGGACTGATCGTTCCCTCAAAAATGTGAGCGACCTGCCAGATGGTTACCCGTTCAGGCAGGCTCACTCAAGAGAACAGCTCATAGAGCTCAGTGTAGTGAAGGAGAAAAAGGGTGCTAAGTGGGTTGGGGGGGGTGCAGGGTGGTGGTCTGTAATATTGCGTCGATTTTATACTGGTTAACATGTTAAGGTATGAACAATTCTAAAGAGTTTACATGTCAAACATGTCAAAACCGACCGAGTTGATCGTAAACAATGGCAGATATAACCATGATAACACGTTAAAATCGACGTAAAGTTGCGGACAACCACCCTGCACCCCCCCCCCAACCCACATAGCGCCGAAAAAAGACTGCACAAGAGGTTAGGTATCGTTATTTCAATGTACGGATCCAGAGTTTACCCAGAGCTCACCTGGGCCCAGCTTAGCTTTGGGTAAACTCTGTGTATTCATGAACGGACCAACGGTCTCCGAAACCGCGGCGCAGCCAGAATCAGACGGCAGAGTGCATACAACATAGGAAGTTTAGGATAAGTAGGCAAAGGTGTGCGCCGTTCGGGCTATATCTCAGGGGTTTATCCGGGGTTTACCAATGATGAATCTGGGCCCTGGTCAATCAAACTCACCTGGCAGAGTCGAGATTCGTACCGCTACCGAAAACGTTCTCCTTCGGAAGTCCGGAAAGCTTCCATGTAACATAGGTGAGCACATCAACTAAATTTGAATATCTTTTGACGATTAAACAAACTGGGAAATCATTTATCATAATTCTTATGTTGCGAAACACTCAAATTTAGAACTATTTCAATTTCAAGAGCATTTCTCTACTTCTAATCCAAAGCTGTCTGAAAAAAAGAAAAGCGCGAAAATCCCAGGCACGGGTCCTCTGAATCCCTGAGGAATGATTCTTTGTGACCAGTACAAAGGCAGAGGATCTCGAAAGGTGGAACAAACCGCAGGTTATTAGGGTAACTCTAATTGAATTGAACCAATAGTTCAAAGGTATCTGCTGAATTAATCCAACGAATCAAAGGGACTTAATTATGCTGGAAAAGCTCGATTCAGCGTTGGGTCAGTGGCACAAATGGCGAGGCCTACCCTAAAATCCCTTAGAATCTCTCGTTTGCTGCGATGATGGTGCTAGGTTTATCACAAAAATGGCATCTCAGGTGGGGTTCGAACCAGCGTTCCAACCTATCCCAGTAGCATAGTGGTTAGTGCACAGCCCCGGATATGTTGAGACGCGGGTTCGAATCCCGCCTAAGATGTGGTTTTTGCGATAAACCTGGCACCATCATTGCAACATCCTAGTCTTGTATATATAACAGTAACCGCAGAAAAGCGGCAATGAAAATGGAATTTCTCTCGTTTTCGTAACTACACTTCATAATTTAATGATAAAAATCGCGATCTCCGGTCACCTGGATTCGAAACCACCATGATGAGCGTGTTCGGCGAATGTTGGACGATTTTTGGTACGATTGATTTGAAGATGTCCACATTTCTCTGAACAAGTGCCAGACGCGATTCGCCCTCTTTTTGACGAGCTCCGGCCGTGATGACGACCAACCTCGAACCGGCCGACACGGAGTAGTCTGAATGAAAGGTAAAGGTGAAATCGAAGCTGTAGGCTGTAAGCAGTCCCGCTAGAACGCGCCATGCATTCTGCTTCCGTTCAGAATCGTAGAAGCACGATGAACGCGTATTTGGCCTATACAATGACTTCCGGGAGTGGTCGTTGTCGAGGTCCAAGTCTTCACCTTCGTAGGAAAGTCTGGTACCAATTTACCCGATCCCGGAAGAATGGAAGGCTAGGTTGACCCGGACGGTGATCGATCCCTCGATCATACAGGTAGAAGTAGCGCTTTCTACCACTGCATCAGGGGTGCTCTCCATGAGAGTAAATTTTAGAATTAATAGTCTTGATCTGCTCAGTGTGCGCCACGAACTCGACCTCAGAATCGTAATTTCTTTAATTTTTTCAATTTCTGGAGGGCCCTTTAGCCGAGAGGTGTGACTTCCGTAGGGCCTAGAAAGGCTCGATCTGATCTTGACGACATAAGAAACGCTTCCACAGATTTCTGTATCTTCCTCAGGTTTCTGTAATTGGGTACCAATTTACCTGACCCTGGAAAGGCTATGTGTCCCTGGGCGAGGATCGATCGCTTGACAGTGTGGGTGGAAATGGCGCCTCTTGCTACAACTGTGGACGAACCCAGGTGCCGAAGACTCACCTGTACCGGCTTCAACGATACAACTTCCAATGAACGGAAGTCCATGTTGGAGGTCCATCATCTCTCCTTTAACCTTGTCAGCCACCATATCGACCAAGCACAACTCGGTGCACGCACGCTGACAAAAAGTTCTCCATTTTATAGTTTTTTGCCACAAATTTAGGCCCTATTCATAAATGTTCCAGTTTTCCTAGTGAGGAAAACGAAACTCACCTGCTGCATAATGCTGTAGGCGCATGCCATTCCAACCTGTCCAACACCGACAACTGTAACTTTAAATCCGGCTTTCGATGTCGCCGGGACGATTTGATGCATTAAACCGGCCGAAGTCTTAGACCAACTGAAAGCGAGAACAGTTTAGAAATTTCTAGGCTCCAAAGAATTGATAGCCTTCTGCTGAGGTCAGGTACCAGGTTCCAACTTCGTCAGCAAGAACAACAATCTTCTTCTGGACAAAAATCCTCTCCTACTACAAGGCGAACACCTTATCATATTAATAAAAACGCGATGTCAACTCTAGGGTCCCGCCGCGACTGCCCGTTACCGTACTCGCAGTGACGTATTGCATCAGTTCCTCGCCATCTTTTGCTGCATGTTTTTTGTTCTTCGTTTTATTTCTTATTATAAATGTTTTGTATATGTTTCCTACTATTCAATAGTTCATTCGAATGGCTGGTCCTTACTATATAATAAGCGAAACCCAGTTGTTTATTCGGATTGACGGACGGATGGACGGACGGATGGATGGATGGGTACGTTTCTGATGCCCCATTTTCGCTCAACCGAACGAATATCTCTGAATGCTCCAGCCATGTGTAATTGGGTCGGGAAGTCCACATGACCAACGACTTGAGTACAGAGCTGGGCAGGAGGAAGCGAACGGCATGGGGCGCGTTCAAGAGTGTTGAAGAAGTAGTGAGGAGGACGAAGAACGCCCGACTCCGCGCCCATCTCTTCGACTCTACGGTTCTTCCTGCGTTGACGTACGCTTCAGAATCCTGGGCGTTGCGCAAGCAGAATGAACATGCGATTTGCGTCGCGCAACGAAGTATAGAGAGAAGGATGCTCGGAGTGACTCGCTTCATCCAGGCGAGAGACGGCATACGGAGCTCCGAGCTACGTCGACAGTCGAAGATCAGAGACGCAGTCGCATGGGCCAAGTTGTCGAAGATCAGGTGGGCCGGACATGTAATGCGATTACGTGACGACCGTTGGACGAGAGCCGTTACTGACTGGATTGGGATGGGTACGTTTCTGATGCCCCATTTTCGCTCAACCGAACGAATATCTCTGAATGCTCCAGCCATGTGTAATTGGGTCGGGAAGTCCACATGACCAACGACTTGAGTACAGAGCTGGGCAGGAGGA
Source organism: Nippostrongylus brasiliensis (assembly GCA_030553155.1). Classification (NCBI taxonomy): domain Eukaryota; kingdom Metazoa; phylum Nematoda; class Chromadorea; order Rhabditida; family Heligmosomidae; genus Nippostrongylus; species Nippostrongylus brasiliensis. The sequence continues at coordinate 4,711,869 of CP130733.1, forward strand.
AGCGAACGGCATGGGGCGCGTTCAAGAGTGTTGAAGAAGTAGTGAGGAGGACGAAGAACGCCCGACTCCGCGCCCATCTCTTCGACTCTACGGTTCTTCCTGCGTTGACGTACGCTTCAGAATCCTGGGCGTTGCGCAAGCAGAATGAACATGCGATTTGCGTCGCGCAACGAAGTATAGAGAGAAGGATGCTCGGAGTGACTCGCTTCATCCAGGCGAGAGACGGCATACGGAGCTCCGAGCTACGTCGACAGTCGAAGATCAGAGACGCAGTCGCATGGGCCAAGTTGTCGAAGATCAGGTGGGCCGGACATGTAATGCGATTACGTGACGACCGTTGGACGAGAGCCGTTACTGACTGGATTCCACTGGACGTCAAAAAATACCAGATCGCCCACCTTTGCGCTGGTCGGACTTCTTCGTCAAATACTTGAACGATCGATTCGATGCTCTTCGTGTTCCTCGAGCGAGCAGGACCCAGTGGTTTACCATGGCACGCGACAGGGACGAATGGAGACGTTACTGGTGCCCGCTCGAGCATATCGACGATCAACGGGACGACAGGTGATACAGGTGGTCGATGGATGATTGGATGGAGGAATGGATGTCAATTCATTTTTCAAATGATTGTTGGTTGTGGAGGTTGGTGGTGGTTTAATAGCTGCTTATCACTGGAATCATTTTGACACACATTCTATGATAACGCCTTTACACTTCATCTAAGGGTGTTCAGCTTTTTTCATCAGCCGTTCATTGGCCTATCGGGCGCCGTTGGTTGGTCATCCACAATGTCAAACTGGACTATCAGGTCAAGGCGCTATGTGGGTTGGGGGGGTGCAGGGTGGTGGTCCGCAACTTTACGTCGACTTTAACGTGTTATCATGGTTATATCTCCCATTGTTTACGATCAACTCGGTCGGTATTGACATGTTTGACATGTAAACTCTTCAGAATTGTTCACACCTTAACATGTTAACCAGCATAGAATAGACGCAATATTACAGACCAGCATGCTGCACCCCCAACCCACATAGGACCCAGGTCAAAATCAAAGGTTGACTAAAATTTCGTTTTGGTAGATTATTTTGAATGCTGATTACGAATCCAAGGTCTAGCTGCTATCACTCCTCTCCTCTCGACATAAATAGCACATAGATCGTGACCAGCACGCAAAATAACCTACCTGGACGATGGGTTGAGTTAAGTCTGAATTTTGACCTGACCACCCTTATGGACAACTTGTCAGATGATAATCAAATTATCGCCAAGGAGTCATCTGGCCGATAGCGACTCTATGACCTGAGCATCAGTAGAATATAGAAGTTATCTAGGAAGAACTCACTCAGACATCTTCAGTTGTGAATTTGATTTGAGGAGAATCTACCACCCAATACAGCGGATAACGCAAAATAAAGTGCACCGCATGAACGTTCCAACGTTTCAAGTGATAACGGATTCAGTGATAAGGCTCTGAAATTTTCCTGATTCACCGGACGTATCACGGATTTTTTAAGAGAGTGAGGATTCGTGATCGTGTTGATCGTGTAAGCTTCCGTGTTTCGCATTTTGTAAGCTTATCGACCTTCGAACAAAGCGGCCGGCGTTAAAAACCAATCGATCGTTATGACGTTTTGACTTTCAGCGATAATTTTACGGAAATTTCGTTTATTTATTATAAATATGTCCTTAAGTAAAAAGTCAAGACACCTTGAAATGGAATACTAGAAAATTTCACAAAATATCGCATGTGGGAGGCTGAACAACGGCACAGGAACATCCTAATTTGTCAAACGTCAAAATGTTTCAACAAAGTTGTTCATTTTAGCGGAAATGAAAAAAACTCGACGCGGAATTTTCCAATGAAAAGAAGTTTCCGTGAATTTGAAACAGAAAGGAATTTATTATAAATTGGATTCAAAAAGGCCCATTGATTCTATTACTGGTGTTTTATGCTGTGTTGGATTTTGAAATGATTAAATAAATGAATAAGTAAATAAATAAAAAGGGAACGGAAGGGAGGAGGCACATGTAGAGACGGGGTGACACGGAAAGAAAATCCGTCTTGAATCAGAAATCGATCAACCACCAACAATGCCGGTGTTTCCGATTCCGGTTTGATGTTTGTTTCCTGTTTGTTTTAAAATTTCTAACACAACGAATATTTAAGAATAGGAAGTAGGGTAAAAAACACCATAGAACAATAAAGAATACATACTTGAAAATATGAAAATATCAAGGCAAAAGTCCACTACGACAATGTCTTTAGCAGTAGACGGTCGTGTAGCCAGACGTTTGCAAATTAATCGATCGATTTGGCACAACTGATAACGGAGAAAATGAAAAATGAAAAAGAAAATGAGAAAATGAAAAGGAAAAGAATAGTGGGTTGTATGTACGTCGAATGTTGGAGCAGTGCTTGCTTGGCGACCGGTTCCCACGTGACACCAGAAAAACCGCTCTGCCCACATTAGTCATTTCGGACTTTAACCGACGATGAGAAGGGCAGGGTAAGCTACCGGTAAGTTAGACATACCGGAGCCATGACCTTTATAGACACGTCCTGCCTCTAGAAAAGTTACGGTTACACGTTCTTCGTGAATCAAAAACCGCGACGGAATTAGCTCCGATCGGTAAAAAGCACATCTTCCTTTTGCATTGTTGACGGATCGACTGGGGTAGTCAGACCCACCATCCCTTCTGAGCCCAGATTCATAAACGGACAAGTGGTTTACGAAATCCCTATGAATTCGCTCGATACAATCGAGGTGTCTCAACCCCTGCCTCATCACGAGGTGTGATAGAACCGTGATAAACCCCGGTTAAACCCCGGCGTGCGTTCATGAATCTCGGTTTGCGCGCCGTTCGGAGAATATCTCGGGGTTTATCTGGGGCTTACCAATAATGAATCTGGGCTCTGGATAGGGGCAAATTGGTACCAGACTTGTCTAGGAAGACACTGACTTGGTATGGCGGCTCGCCCACGCAAGTCATTGTATATTGGTCAAATAGGCAGTCACTATGTCTCTACGATTCTGAATGGACAACTAGTGCATGGCGTATCCTGGTGAGACGAAGATTTGTTCTGTACTTTACCTTTAAATTAATTACCTATTCACTTATTCATTTCATTTCTGCATAATTTCCAAGTGCCTAGAAAACAGCAGATGAACTCTGAATACGCCAAGACCAGCAGATTTTTTGCCCTGAGGGTGTTGCGAACACATTCGCAGGTGAAACAGGTGCAATCCTTTCTGCAATACATTGAGCGCCGTAATAGTTTCTCGCGGAACTGGTACTCCCTCATTTTGCCATAGATGATGGGCGACGTCGATCAGCATCAGCTGCACTGTGGCCGATGTTTGCAGAACTTCCACCAACCGTTCAAATTCCTTCAACCGGCGATCGAATCTCGCTCTAGCAGTTTCCGTTGCCCGATGCATATTCACGTGCAATCTAAAGGTAAAAGGTAAAGGTAAAGGTATCGGTGTTGGTCAACTTCCAAGGACACGCCACGCACACGTGTTACACTCAGAATCAAATGAGCCACGGCGAAAGCGTATTTGGCCTAGGCAATGACTTATACTGGGACCAGCCGCTATACCGAGTCAGTGCGTTTACCTTCCCAGACAAGCCTGATACCAATTTATCCGTCTCGGAAGTGATTAAGGGCCCGGCTAGCCTCAGACAAAATTGATCGCTCGACCGTAGGTGTGTCAGTGGCGCCTATCACCTCTGTATCACGCAAACTGCCCTCTGTTCCCCCTGTCAGCCATTTTCTGTGGCTATTTCTTTATTATTTTTATTATTATTTGTCTAATTTCCGCTATTTTGCATCTTATTTTAGTCCAGTTAGTGCAATTAGATTTGGGAATCATATAAAACAGAAAATGGCCCACAGACAACACTATTTATATTTTTTTGTCTTTCCTTCTCGATATCTATTATGACATATTTTGGACCAAATTGGTATTTACCGTAGGTCATTGATACCGTTTGGCTTACTGTTGCAACTTTTGTGCCTAAAAGGACTACGAGAACCTTTCGATTGTTTTTTTTCCTTCCTTGACACTCTGGGTTCGTTTTCTGTTAAATGGTTTTGTTACGATGGCGCGCCATCAGGTGTATTCAAATAAATAAATCAATAAATAAAACATAGTAATAAACATGCGTTTTCATTCATTTTTTATTTGCACACCGTACGAATGTATGCTTACAGATGAACACTTAATTGGTACTAGCGATTGGCGTTTAAATATCACATCTGTCTGATCTGGGCCGTGTTCCGCTTCCTTCAATCCCGATAATCTACACTGTCCTCTTCTAGTCCGGGCACAGGAGCATCCACAACATCGCTTCCTTCTTCTTTCACTTCATCGCTCTGAGTGCTATCCACAATTCTCAGAATCGGCTTCAACTTCAAATAATTGACGAGTTGCTGTATTTCGTGTGCTCCCGGACCTCTGATGTAGCACTGGAAAAGACAATTTTCGACAATAGAAGCCAATTATCAGAGCTCTACTGACACCCGCACTGTCGAGCGATCGATCCCGACACGGGCTAACAAAGCCTTCCATCCCTCCGGGGTCAGGTTATTTAGTACCAGACTTGTCTAGGAACGTGAAGACACTGACTAGAACAGTAGCTGGTCCCCATCAGTCATTGAATAAGCTCAACAGGGATTCACCATGCCTCTGCGATTCTGAATGACAACCGTATGCATGGCGCGTCAGATCTGTGAGGATTACCTATATTCTCTGTTCTTGGGTTCTGGAATCATTGAAGAGGTTGAGAGTGGAGACAGGGTTGAAAAGGTGCCCTCTGCACTAGATCAGTGGTCCCATCCCCTCACACGGGGTTAATGAGGTTAATTACACTAAAATTGGGTCCGCGTGGTACAGTAGTAAGAAGCGCTGCTGCCACACGCACGGTCGAGCGATCGATCACGACCCGGGCTACCTAAGCCTTCCATCCCTCCGGGGTCGGGTAAATTGGTACCAGACTTGTCTGGGAAGGAGAAGACACTGACTTGGTATAGCGGCTGGCCCCCGCAAGTCATTGTACAGGCCAAATACGCATTCACCAAGCCTCTACGACTCGTATGCGGCGGCGCGTCCTCAGGGGACTGATCAACGCCGGCACCTTTACCTTTACCATTGGGCTAATCTTACATTGTTACAACTATTCCCATAAGAAACGTCAAAGATTCAAGGTGCCGTAGGGGTACGATTCCTTGGGGCCTGACAAATACTCATGAACACCGCGACCTAGGCCTGAGAAGCCTATAGGCCCCGCCAGGACTTCTAAACCCTTCTATGCACTCCTGTCGTCATTGTGAATGCCCTTAACCCATGTTGGTCGTTGAGTGTTCATCGAAATGGGCGAGTTTCCTCGGAGCTGATGAGCTCCACTAGACCAAAGAGGTATCCAGTGACGTAGCTAATCATGGTAAAATAGGCTCAGCTGGAGAATGAACCTGCAACAGACCTCAGTTTCCCAGAGCATTTGCATCAGGACGTCCGTGTCGGTGTTATCCAGCGGGACGGCTTTCATGAGCATTGGTGAAAAGCGGAAAAATGGCACATTGAGCGAATGACACCATTCCCGAGAGTAACGCACTGGTTGACCGCTGGACGAGGTGCACTGAAATAGAGGAGCTCGGTGATTTTGGCCTGATCACCTGTTTTTTTTAATCATTTATCATTGATTTCCCGTCCATGGTGAGCTAAACGTTGAGATCCATTGTGGTGCAACCGACTGGGATATAATGTTAGTTACATGGAAAGAAAGAAAAACAAAAAAACAAAAAAAGACACGGTTAGTAACAAATCAATGAATACCTTGAGATAAACCCTTGATGGAAGCCCTAGAAGTTTTGACGATATGGGTGGTCCTCGGCCGAAATTCGAAAAACAAACGTCAGAATCGTTATCACTATGCAAAATAACCACCCAGAACGGAGTTTTAGCCAAACCATTTATCCTATTAAGACTACCCCGCTAGCCGTGCAAGCGATACGGGTGGTCTCTGGCCAAAATTTGGAAAACGGATGTCAGATTCGTAGTCAGAAACCCAGAAAACCCTGCGGGTGATGTTTGGGGAAAATTAGGTTGAAAGAAACCGTTTACTGCCAAAATGCGCTGTTTGTTTACCAACGACAGCCCAGTTTACCGTCGTTACGGAAATGCGTTCATCCCTCCTTTGCTGTTACATTTTACTTCGCTGTGACAGCAAAGTCTGAATAAGCCAGATAAGAAGAGATTCATCTAGGCCCGGATTCACGACGGGTATCGGCGCTATATACCCCGAAATATACCCCGCACGGCGCGCAAACCGATATTTGTGAACGCGCGACGTGATTTAGACGGGTTTAGGAGGGGTCTCCGACACCTCGCGATGAGGCAGGGTTTCGGAGACCTCGATGCGAGACCTTTGTCTAGTTATCATAAACTTCCCATGTTAAACGCAATCTCTCATCGACTCTGCAGTCTGGTTCTGGCCGAACCGCAATGCAGGAGCATTTCTTCTAGCTACGTCGCGGTTCTAAGCTAGAGCCAGACGGCAGAGTTGATGAGATGCTCGCAGTGAGTGCGATTGCGGCTCGAGGTCTACGAAACCCCGTCCTTCACGAATCAGAAATGGCCGCACATTGGCGGTATCGAGCGGGTATCGGAGACCGCTCGTTCCGTTCATGAATCTACGCCCTAGTATAATGGGCGAGAGAGAGAGAGGGAGAGAGAGATAGAGGAAGATGGAGAAAAAGAAGGAGAGGACTCCTCAAAGGTGACTGCTCGAGAATGCCGAGCTTTTCGAGCATTCTGAAGTTTTCAGAAATTTATCAGAGGGCAATGGCATATCACAGGATAGCCGATGGGTTTATTCTGTAGGTTTCAAGGTGTTTAGTGGGCAAGAAAACTTCTCTGACCTCCCTGACCAAAATCTGCAGCATATTCTTCGCATTATTCACAGCTGTCATAAAGTTCCTCGCCATTTGAAGCGGATTTCTCTTGTTCTAAATGAAAATATCTGACAAATCTATCCTACTAATAAATAAGGCAAACCACGATGTCTGTTTGTCAACTCTAGGGTCCCGCCGCGATTGCCCGTTACCGTACTCCTAGTGACGTACATATTTCATTAGTTCTTCGCCGTCTTTTGCTGCATGCTTTTTGTTCTTCGATTCATTTGTTATTATAAATGTTTTATATATGTTTCCTACTATTCATCAGTTCATTTGACGACCTGCAGGCCGCTGAATGGCTGGTAAAATTCCTAAAAGAAACCGTCGAGTTTACCGCGATAAACGAGCTGAAATTGATGTCAATGCCGTTTGTGCTCTCGGCTGGGCTCGAACCGGTACCGACCGATATGACGCATGCCATGCACGGTTCTGGACCATTTTCCTGAAGAAATTCATTATTTATTCATTGATTTAGCTCACACAACTGCTGAATCATACCTTTACCGGTGAATAGTTCTTCTCAAGTCGAGTGGTCTGCAGAAAATCGGCAATCAACGCCTGGGTGGGATTATTTGCCACCAGTCCACCATCGGACAGACCATTGAATGAATCGAAATAGAAAGGTGCCGCGCTGAAAAAGGACTTTTTTAGAAAATTTTACCCAGCGGTTACCTTTACCCAGCGGCCTACCTTGTGCAGCGAGCCGCTTTCCATATGAGAATCTTCTCCGGATCCAAGTAGTCCAACTGCTCGCGAAGAGCCTCGGGTATTTGCGGGGCGAAGGAACGAAACAGTACAAGATTAGCCGGAGTTCGCCGGGTATCAGCTACGGTAACCACTACCCTGCAAATGTACAGTCACAGGATCACTGCTAACCCAGTTGGGGTATAAGTAACCTTGGTCCGCTTTTCGGAAAGCTGCCCATATGCTCAAAGCCGAAGAGTTCCTTCGCTGCGTTTTCGATTCCTTTTGAGTCGTGTTTGGGGACTTTTGCCTGAAAAATAATCTTCTAGCGAATTAGGTAGGTATAAGTTACCTGAGTGAAATAGAGAATCAAACTCGAACCTTGTTTCCACAGAAGACTCGAAATCTGTTCTCCAAGAAAAAGCGTTTCGTCTGGTCCAATGTCTTTCCTAAAATGTGTTGGGGCTCAAAATTTGTAAAGAGATCGATTGATTTTCGATTGATTTTCGACTGATTTTTGGAATTACCGTGGCAAAGCATGAGGGCGGATATTCCTCCGGAACTCGTCCCGGCAATCCAATCCAGTCTTGACAAAAGTTCGCCGTTTAGTTCCTTGTCTATGCAGAGCAAAATCTAAAGAATGCGCCATGCATCTGTCTACCATTCAGAATTACCCAGAAATGGTGAATACACATCGGGCCTCTACAATGACTTGCAGGGATTAGCCGCTACACCAAGTCTCTTCACTTTTCTAAACAGGTCTGGTTCCAATTTACCCCTACCCCGGAGGGTTCGAGAATATGGATAATCGGATCGATCGCCTGGAGATTCTTGGGCAAAAAATGTAGGAGAAAGTGGAGCGGCGGTGGGTAAAGGTATGAGGTAAGAGAGCGAAAGATAGATCAGAAATAGTGTCAATTATCAGCTCAGTACCCTCCAATTAGTTCAAGTTGTAAGGTGTAAAGGTGAAGGTAGGGGTAAGAAGGTAACTAGGATCATATAATATAGATCAAAGGTAAATTTTCCAGCACGGTTACGTATACCATACCTGAATAATAACGAGAATCTTGACACCGCCTCCGTCCAGGGCCACCAAAACCTTCCCGTTAGGTTTCCAGCTGTCAAATTTCTGCAGCAATGCATCGTTGAGTTGTGTGTTGACATCTGAACGTTGGTTAAATAGGTATTTCTGCAAGGGATCTCAACGGTTATTGGCTCTGGGTAACTTTATACCAGGCCCTGAACGCTCGTGCTGTCAATTCCATGGAGGTATTAGAATGACCTGTCCAGCGGGCTGGCAGTCATTGTCATTTACTTTGTCTAAAATATTTAAAAAAGCGGCTTAAAATAAAGCAGGAATAGGAGGCGATTCGTCCTCCAATGAATCCAAATGCAAATTCGAGTTATCGCCTCAGGCCATATGGGCTAGCGACACGTTATCACCTTCCTTTCTTGGTTTTCCTTCTCTTAAAAGCTTCAGGTCTTCTTTCACCCTGAAAAAAAGGAGCATCCAACTAACATTCGTACTTTTAGCCTGTTTTTTCAAAAATTTGCTCTACCTGGCCAAAAAGATTAAAAATATATCGGGTAACGAGCTACAAATGCAAGCACCAGTTCGTCTCTTCAGAGGAATAAATCTATTTTATACCTCCTTCCCTATCCTTTACTATTTTTTCCTTATCAGATTATTCCGTACGTTTGTCTATTTCTGAGAAGTTTGGGTTGTTCTATTACACCCGAATCCTATTTGTGTTTCCAGATACCTTTGGGTAAATGAGACTTTTACCTCATATCCACTAAGACCTACTTGTCGCCATGTGCTAGATCCTCGGCGGTTAGGCCAGCGTTGTTCTTCACCTCCCATAGGCGAACAGGTGACGCTAATACGATTAAAATTCGACAAATATACGCGTGACCATTCTGAAAAATCTCGGCTAAAGCCCTTGATTTGTAATAAATAAATGAATAAATAAATAAAGGTATAAGGTAAAGGGTAAAGGCACCGACATCATTCAATTTTGTTGTAGGTTCTGATAATTTTCAGATTTTACATTGTTCAGTTCTTGTGTTTTGCTCCACTTTAACCATTTTATCAATTGATCTGACTTCATTTCCTGTTTAATTGCAGTTTGGGCGCACCTTGTGGTGTACATAATAAATAAATAAATCGGCGTTGATCAGTCCCCTGAGGGCACGCCACCGCAATCCTGTTCCATTCAGAATCGTAAAGGCATGTTGACTGCGTATTTGGCCCATACAATGACCTGCGAGCGCCAGATGCTATACCAGGTCAGTGTCTTTACCTTCCCAGACAAGTCTGGTACCAATTTACCCGACCCCGGAGCGATGGAAAGCCTGGTTAGCCTAGGCGGGGATCGATCGCTCGACCGTTCACGTGGCAGTAGAGCCTCTTATCACTGCACCCCACTCACCCATTCACTCATTGTATGTTTAATAACATGTCAACCACTTATTTTTTAAAACTGCATTCTACAGTATGCTAGAGGTAAAGATTGAGGTGTTAGCGTTGGGAAGTCCTCTGGAGTACGCCATCCATTCGCCTCTCAATCAGAATAGAATGAGTGATGGTGAGTGCGTATATGGCCTATACAATGACTTGCAGAGTCCAGCCGCTACACTAAGTCAGTGTCTTCACCTTCCCAGACAAGTCTGGAACCAATTTAGTAGACCTCGAAGGTATGGAAGGCTTGGTTAGCCTGAGCGGGGACCGATCGCTCGACCGTTCGGGTGTCAGTAGCGCCTCTTGTCACTGTGCCACGCGCGCCATAAAAAATAAATGTATAAAAAATTGGCACCTACCATTGCTGCAATATGGAGTGCAGTATTGCCGTCTTCGTCGACACACGACAAGTCAAACTGCTCCAGGTAAAGCCTCATAATCGTGTCCTCGTTGGCACATCGTGCTGCGTCCATTAGAAGGGTAAAACTGTCCACAACAGGGGTTGATTCTTGCTAAACATATCAATTTTTATCGATAACTCCTCGAATAAAAAACGATTTCATTGAAGAGAGTACATGTCTACCGTAACCCGTCGCCAGCTCAGTGATTTTTTTCGTGAATAACAAATTTATACCCTTCACATTTTTTACCTTTTATATATGTTCTCCTTCAAGAACTGTAAAATAGCCATGATATCGTGTCGATTTTAGCCCTTATACAAACCCGCAGACGTAATTTGCTAAGCCCTCCGACCGAACTTGCACCGAGTTTGCGCCAAGGACCGCATTGACGCAAAGTCGGGGCGAGGCGCCTGTCGCGTGCTTTGTAAAGGCGGATTACGGTAGACAAATGGACGCCCTTCGATAGAATCGTGCTTGTCTCCTCGAAAACCACCAACTATCTAAATAGCTTCTCCGAAAATAGGTTTTCTCTCCACATATCGTCATCATTTATTATCACTTTTACCCCATTAGGTTCTGGTTTCTGATCGTGGCCTGAAAATGGGTCGTTCTCAGTGGAAACGACAACTCCATTGGAGAAGGACTTGTTCAAGAATTCCGATCGATCAATGTGTATTCAGTAAATTCGATTCTATAGTATCAATCTGCCGTTTAATGCTTACTACTTTGCCCAAAGTCAACATATGGGACTGCATTACCTTGGCAAACAACCCAGTAAGTCCCAAATTTGAATCTAATTCAGACAATATGTTAGGATGATTGGTACCATCAGAATCCACTTTTTCTTTTTCTTTTTTTTCTTTCTATCTGATAGAATGACTGACCTCCTCTTCTTCCAGCTTTCTGCTGCGTCTTTTCATAAGTTTATGTGATTTGGATTTGCTCCGTCGAGCCGTCTCGCCATTTCGTGATTTAGCCATGGCTGTTCATGAAGTTGGTAGAGAGAGAAATGAACATCCCTTTTCCTTTCTGTCTAGTAGCATCCTTATCATTTTATCAGGATTTTACTTATAATGGGTGTTATGACCTAGTTTTGATAGTAAATTTTCTGGTCGTTGCCTAAAAGTGGGTCGTAAGACGCCTTGCAGTAAATTCACACTTCACAAATATTCACAATTTTCTCACTACTTGATCGTTCTAGGCGCATTTTATGTTTTGTCTATTGATGTTGTTGTTTCCCACTTTCCTACATCTGTGATAGACAGCGCACACAAATAAATAGATAAACAAAAAAAGTAAATAAATAAATAAATAAGTGAAGAGGCGACAGCCCTTAAGGAAACTGTGTCTGGATCTAACTCGCTGAGTACGGTTGCCCCATATACAGGCGTTGTGTGTTTAAGTTCCTGTTTTCCATGCACCCTACAAAATAATTGGAGACTATTCAATTATTGATTTCATTATTGATTAGTAGATTAAAACCATTAAAGTACATGAATATTCTGTGCGATGTTCTGTTTCCAAACACGCCCTCTCTCGCCGTTTTATAGTTCACCTTAAGTTCAGGTACGACAAATGATAACCTTGAATCCCACACGCCGGGTAAGGTATCGCATACCGAGCGGTATTAACTAGGTGTTGACCACTGGCCGACTGTGGTTACTGCCGTTGGCCTTCCTTTTCGTCAGCCCTCGGGTATCGGATAACCTTACTTTTCTAGATGTCATTTTCTAGATGTCAGGTTTAAAATTGAGGTAGAAAGTGGTTTGTTACCCGAATGGTATCACAGATCCCTTATGGCTGTAGTGGTCAGCACCTAGTAATGTCGTTAATACCGCTAGGTATGCGATACCTTACCCGGCGTGTGGGACTCAAGGGTCTGGAAAAGGTTATCAAGTGACGCGGGACAGTGCCATTGGCACGAAAGCAACTAATGGCTATTCTACCTTGTTCATTGATCTTCTTTTGATTCTGTTCTCCAAAAATACAATAATAAAAATAAATAAAGTATAAATATGCATAATATGTAATAAAATACAATAACAAAAATAATGTATTATCAAAAATATACCTATGCAGAAGAAGTGGTTGATTCTGTGTAGAGTCTAATTAGAATCTACGTGTTTATTTCTAGTTCATTTGAAACGATATGAAAAGAGGAACAGAGGTGTATAACAGGAAGAAAGGAACCACAACCAGCGAAGGGTCAACTTTAACGGACATTTATTACATGTGGTAATACAAAGAAATAAAAAGAGTCATAAACAAAATAAATCCAGTAAGTGACATCAGGACTACTAGTATGCAAAGCTAAGTTTTGGTGAAGTATAAAAAGCTTCTTAAAAGGTGGACACACTCGAAACGGAGCTTTGGTCAGCTCAACGAACTGGGCATACCACCTATTCAACAGACGGAAAAATACACAAATTTCGACAAAATATGATATTAATCAAATTAGAAGGAGTAGAATTCACTTCTTATATCATCTAGTATTAATGAACTAGATAACAAAATGGCCGAAAAAAGCTTTCTGTTGGGTGATGGAAGGCTTGGATAGCTCGAGCGGGGATCGATCGCTCGATCGTGCCAATGCCAGTAGCGCCTCTTACCGCTGTACCACGCAGGAAACCACGGCTCTACTAGGCGCCATACTGATAAGATAAGAATGCAGGAAGAAAAGAGGTGAATTTGAAGTGTATTCTAGTCTCTCATTGTGAAGCCAGAGTTAGGTATCCGAAAAAAATAAAAAAATCTATCGGTTGTAAAAGTAGTAGCCATTAGACAGTCGATTGTTTGATCAAACCAAGATCGTTTGTATCGATTGATCGAACCAAGACCGTTTGCAATTTGCACACGAGACGCTCTTAATGGGTCGTGCAAGGTGAACAGCGGAAGAATGATGAGTTCGGCGATCTGTCAGATGAAAAAAATCAGGTCGAACATTCGCGTCGTTTGGGTAAGTGCCCTTCAACCTTTCAAAACCGCTCGACTCTCAACCCTTCAAGGTAATACGACTAGGTAAAGATGAGCATTTCAGCGGTTACCGTAAACCTAGGTAGTCGCCACTCCTTAAAGATTTGGGAGAAAAAGGAAAATCTAACCCGACAACAAACACTTTTTCGTTATCCTTTTCTTTGCTATTCGAAACGAAGTAGCACGCTACCCATCGTAGTCAGGGTACCCAGAATAGGAACCATATGGTCCCGGCTGGGTCCCGCTTAACGCTCTCAAAATATCCGCTAGCGAACTAGTAGGCTTTCCGTCGTTTCTCTTTCGTTGAAAGGTTAGAATCATAATGTTATCGAACTGACTGTTCTCAGAATCTGACTTCTTTTGAGGTTCGCTGCCCGTTTCTGGGTAAACTTGTGCTCCACCCATTCCACCACCCTGGGCGGCGGCGGATTGCTGCTGGGTAAAGGCTGAATATGGAGTATTTTGGTTGTAACTGTATGGTGGATTCATAGCATAGTTTTGCATGTTGGGGTAGCCAAATTGGTAAGAAGAGGTGCCGCCTCCGTATGAGAGTGCAGAGTAGAGCGAGGTAGGGTAATTGAAGCCTTGGTATTGGGATTCGAAGCTCGGGTAAGGATTTCCATACTGCCATCCTTGTTGCTGTTGTGGTGGCGAAAATGCTTGGGTAAACTGCTGAGATTGCTGCGTGACAGACGGATCCGACGGTGGGTTCGACGAGGCAACGAATGACTGTCCCTGTCCTTGAGTGTTGAACTCTTGAGAGTTAACCCCTTGAGGGTTAATTGCCTGAGGGTTAACTTGGTTAACTTGGGACCCAGGCTGTTGATCAGATTCGTCTCGACGATACCTGAAATCCTTTCTGTAAACAGGTATAGTTATTGGAAGGAGAGATTGACGGCTCGCTAGTCGTTCTTTTTCAGCTAACGTTGGTTAGAAAAACTTGGAGAAATTCCGATTCAAACTTCCCGCCGCCGTCTGAGTGAGTGGAGCTCGGAAGGCGGCGGGAATTTTGAATCGGGGTTTCCACGCCTAACACCCGATACACCCCGGTGCAAAATTATAGGTTCACCCCGCGATTTGTTAATAAGTGTGCAAAGAACCTATTGACGGGATCTAGTAACATTACTGTCATATTCCCCAACATCGAAAACCTAGATATAAAAATTCTGGGCGGGATGTCTTGTCATTGTAAGATACTACAATTTTTTATTAAAAAATCAGAGATAATGACCAGTGCAGAATTATAGGTTCACTTCATTAAAAAACTTTCTGTTTTTAAAAATATGAACATTCAAGTTAAGTTCAGTACTTTGTTACGTTACCTTTGTTATAAACAACATCGAACATTCTATGTGGCATACTTCGAATAAGATTATCAAGAACAGTTTGCTCTACATGAGCCCAAGCATCAAGAATGGCGTTCTTCAGATCAGAAACCGAGGTGTAAGTGGTGCCGTTCTTGTAAACATTGTGAACAAGAATGCCCCACAAATTTTCCAAAGGGTTCAGATTTGGAGAACAACTGGGGCACGCTAAAAGTTGGATTCTGTTGGAATCGAACCAACTCGTAGTTGACCTCGACACGTGTACGGGAGCATTGTCTTGCTGGAAGATACGATTGTGCCCACGAAATCTTCCCAAATGAGGGAGAAGGTGTTCTTTTAGCACATCCTGATAATCTTCGCTGTCTATATTACATGAAACAAACTCCAAAGCAACAAGTCCATATGCGCAAAATGCAGCCCAGACCATAAGGCCCTTGTTTAGGGGCTTGCAGACTCGACGACGGGCAGTTTGCGCGTCGAATTCCCCGTTATAAGTGCACACGCTTGGACGAGTATTCTCGTCCAACGGAGTTCCGTCGTGCAATGCAGTGTGTTGAGGGTGGAGTACACTCAACTCACTGCATTGCACGTGATGGACGAGATTGCCCGACGTCGCGTCGTCAGGTCTGCAAGCCCCTTTATACGTTCGCTCACCCCCCAGCGTAACTCGTCCATTCAGTATCAGACACCGTGGGGCCAGACACGTTTGTACGAGTTATCATGGTGACGCTGGCGTGGTGAACTCGTACAAACGTGTCTGGCCCCACGGTGTCTGATACTGAATGGACGAATTACGCGGGGGGTGAGCGAACGTATAACAAGGGCCTAACACTTCCACCGCCAAAGTTACGTCTAGAGAATATTCGTTTCTCCGGTACTTTTCCTCTTAATGCCCAATTATCATATCATGTCCAACCGTATTCGATATCATATCATTTCGCATCCACCTATGGTCGTGTGCAGCTGTTTAATCTGCCTGATGTGGAAGAAGAAGCCGGAAGAAGAAGCATGACATGATAAGACCGCTTCAACGATGTGCATTAAGATATGAGCATGATATGATACGCTTGGGTGATAATTGGGCATTAAGAGGAAAAGTACCGTTTCTCCTTTCTTAGATCTCTCCAGTAGCGCTTGTAGCCGTCGGGCCCATAGAGGTTCCACTTTTCTCATCGGAAAATATCACCTAAAAACTAGAGATGCTTTTCTACGCCCACGACTTATGGACAAATCGCGGGGTGAACCTATAATCTTGCACCTGGGTGTATCACCACAAGCTCAGCAAAAATGGACTTTAATCCAAGAAAATAGAGCTATTTGGTGCAGTTTGGTATTTTCGCTAGGTATACTATACTCTTCCATACGTCTAAATAGTGTTAAATGGTAAAACCCAGTTGCACCCACTAACGCCTTTTAATTTCGAGTTTACTAAGCACTAGAGGAATGGTAGATATACCTTACCTCAGATCAATAGAGAGAGTGACAGGAGCTAAAATAAGGAAGAATATGGCGATCATGACAACGGTTCAGAACCTATTGAAGGGCAGAGCGGACAGAAATAAATTGTACCTGATCAGTTGCCATTCTTCGGTGTAACGGCGGCGGAAAAACTGAAACCGGTCCTTTCGTCTGTTGAAGCACAACGTTTTCCGTTGCATTTTGTGTTCTTGTCTGCTAGTAACATTCAGAATAGTTTCGTTTGGTGAAAATGGTCATCATTTGGGTAGATTCTGGACGAACAGCAATAAATGTTCCGATTTATGAATTACAAAGCAGAATTCCATTGAATAAAATGTACATCAGGACGATAGAAAATCGAAATTTTCGAGAATACCTAAGGGCTTCCTAAAAAGAGCTTTGGCTCCTAAATTCAATTTAAACCCTGAATAATTGACAAATGTAGAAAAGTAGGCTGTATTTGGTACAGTGGCTAGAGGCACTACTGACACCCTCACGGTCGAGTGATCAATCTCCGACCCGGGCTAACTAAGCCTTTCATCCCTCCGAGATCGGGTATATTGGTAACAGACTTGTCAGAGAAGGTACAGGCACTGAATTGGTATAGCGGCTGGCCCCCGCAGGTCATTGTATAGGCCAAAACACGCATTCACCATGCATCTACGATTGTGAATGGAAGGCAAGAGCGCGGCGCACCCTGAGGGAGCTGGTCAGTGTGGATAACTTCAACTCAATGTTGGTCTATTTCTTGGCTGAGACTTTAGCAGGCTACCCGGTAAGGTCTTATATTCTTACCAAGCCTTTATCCCTCCGGGGTACGGTAAATTGGTACCAGAGTATAGGTAAATTGGTCTAGAAAGGTGACGGCGCTGATTTGGTATAGCGGTTGGCCCCTGCGGGTCATTGTATAGACGAAATCCACATCCATCATGTCTCTATGATTTTGAATGGAAGCCGGTCGCATGGCGCATGCTGGGGATGCAGGTCGATATGGACCAGTTCAATTCATTTCTTGGATGATATGGCACCTTATCAGTCAGCCTACTCTTATTTCGGCTTATCATTGACAAGCATATACGCGTTAGGAGAGAAGTAAGGTTCATTTCACTCGTTTTCTTGACGGATGCCGGAGGATGCCCCGTGAGCTGATATCAGTTTATCACCAACTTTTCGGGGTATCGATCGAAAACCTGGTCCAAACTAACAATACTTTCTGATGGAACTGTGTAGCATAAACTTTTCTGGGGCTTGAAAGGTAAAGGTAAAGTTGTCGGCGTTGAATAATTCCCTAAAGATGCGCCACGCATTCGTGTTCAATTCAGAATCGTAGGGGCTCGGTGGATGCGTATTTGGCCCATACAATAACTTACGGGGGCTAGCCGCTATACCAAGGCAATGCCTAGTATACCCTCCCAGAAAGTCTGGTACCAATTTACCTACCCCGTAAGAATGGAATGGTTTTGCCTGGGCGAGGATCGATCGACCGTGTGGGTTCATTTAACATGGGAAGTTTAGGATAAGTAGACAAAGGTGTGCGCCACTCGGGCTACATCTTGGGGTTTATCGGGGGTTTACCAATGATGAATTTGAGCCCTGGTCCATAGTGACAATATTTCCTGATTTAATGCCAAGGATACTTCATGATGTAATGCTAAGGATAAATTTTTATGGGTTTTAAGGACTAGGAAACTGTAAATAAACTATAACTATAAAGCACCGCACAAATCTAAATATCCAAATCAACTTAACTACAGGGTGTCTCAGAAAAATGTACCTCCTGTTTGAAATGCCATAACATTGGAGAAAGTGAACCAATTGAAATGAACCATAGCTTGAATGAAAGCTAAGAAAAGAGAAAATTTTCTGGTATGTGTTTGGTGAGGATCGCGCCATGTACTCGAGCGAGGCCTCAGATTTTGGACCTGATTGATAGTGCATGGGTTATGTGCTTGCTCCACTTCGGTCGTAAACAGGTGATATTGCTGCTATGAGTTACTCCTGAGGTAGTGAACATATCTACTTGCTGCAGCTTTTGGTTAAGCATGAAATAACTTCAATATTGATCAATAATTGAAACCACTGTTTGAGAAGCTAAAATTCCTTCAACAGTGATGCATTGATAAGAAAGGAATTTAGAGGAATGTAAAATGTGCGAACCATAAAGATTGCGCCATGCATCTGTCCGAATCGTCGGATTCTAGACCTGATTGAAAGTTCACTGATAACATGCTTGTTCTACTTTGGTCGCCAACAGGTGATATCGCTGATACACGTTTCTCTTGAGGCAGTAAACATAAAAACATCAAAACATAACAAGTTTAACATGCACTTTAAGATGCACTTGCACAATAAGACAATGTTTTTTTTATTCAGATCGAAACGAACACTCAGTGATTGAGAGTGATGCTGACCCGTCCCTAACCGAGAGCTGAGTTGTTTTGTTCGCTGCCCCAAGTGTAACGCAATGATATGACCTGTTGGCGACCAAAGTGGAACAACCATGTTATCTGTGGACTTTCAATCAGGTCTAGAATCCGACGATTCGGACGGATGCATGGCGCAATCTTCATGGTTTATACATTTTACATTGCTCTTAATTCCTTTCTTATGATTGCCTCACTGTTGGAAGAGCTTTAGCTACTCAAACAGCGCTTACAATTATTGGCCGATATTGATGTTGTTCCATGATTACCCAAAAGCTGCGGCAAGTAGATATGTTAACTACCTTAGGAGTAACTCATATCAGCAATATCACCTGTTTGCGACCAAAGTAGAGCAAGCATATAACCCATGCACTATCAATCATGTTCAAAATCCGAGGCCTCGGTCGAGTACGTGGCGCAATCCTCACCAAACACATACCAGAAAATTTTCTTTTTTCTTGGCTTCCATTCAAGCCTTGAATCGTTTCGATTGGTTTATTTTCGTCAAAGTTATGACATTTCAAACAGGAGGTACATTTTTTTGAGACACCCTGTATAAAACACTGTGTGAAAAATTTCGGTTTTAGTTAAAGGTTCTTTGCTCTCGCCGGAGGCAAAAACAGTCTAAGCCGACATTTTTATATCGTCCCACTGTCTCATTAGCTCAACCTCATCATACCGTCTCTTCTCTATTATAACTACTGCCTGTGGAAGGATATAACAAGGTCGACTTTTCCGGCGAGGTCAAGCAAGGTTTAATTTCCAATTTCTGGGCGTTTCGTTGACTATTTGCACTCTAATGCTGTGAAATTCAGTGGCAGACGTAAGCGGAGGACAAAACCAAAGAGAAAAGCTCGGTGAGTACTTTTGGTCTGCGCCATTGCATCGCTTGTTTCATCAAAATGAAGTAAAGACTATAATGTCTGCTTTACAGGCAAGCGCCCAACACCGGGGAGGCAGACGAGAAGACATTGGTCGCTAAAAAGACACAGGTATCTAAATCTAGAAAATTATGAATGAAATTATTCTTCTCGGCAAAATCCATTCAGATGCAAGGGCAGCGATCCTATACAAGTAGTAAATTTCACCAGCTGGAAAAGTTTTACCTTTTTTAAACTTTTTTTGAGCTAGCAGAACCTGGGACGATCGATGCTTTCACGGGTTAAACCAAGCGTTCCTTTGCTCCCGTGCCGGGTAAATTGATACCAGACCGGTCTAATGTAATCATTGTGTAGGCTGAATACATATTCATCCTCTCTCTACGGTTCTGAAGGGAAGACGAGTGCATAGCGCGACCTTGGAGGGCTGATCAAAAACCTTAGTTCTTTACATCAGCCATACTTGAAGGAGACGTTCAATTCAGGTAAAAGTATTCGTAGAAGAAACGCTTCAAAAAGGTGTAAACGGTTTGGTGGCGGAATTCAAGAGCATGAAACGAATGAACGATTGGAACCTGATGACTGAGTTCGTAGCCCAGAATGCCCTCGGGCGGAATAGATACAAGGTGAGATTCCCGACGGGGTTTTGAGCCTATGTGACCTGCCATACCACCGTTGCGATTGACGCTGCGTCGATCGCTGTGATTACACGTCATACATGAAGTATTGTGTGCGCCACAGCTGCCTGCGGATACCGTAGGAGTTAATTAGACAATTGTGTTGTGTGGATGTGTTCGTGTGTTCGTGTTCAAACGTGGATGTGTTCGTGTTGGAAATAAGAGGTCAAAATTTGGAAATTATCCTAGCGGTGCATGAAATTATCACAGTTGTGAGGAACAATTCAGTTGGCGCCCTGATATCTCTTTTCTTCGGTAAAGATTGTTTGTGTTTCTGTAAGTGAAGTCCATGTGTTTCAGAATCCCCGATCCCTGCAACCTTGGACTTAACGAGCCACCTGAAATTGAAGCTCGATTCAAGGACTACAAGGTATGGTCTTATTTTTTTGTGAGATCCAAGAATTTCGTTGTGAAAATGCACGATTTTCAAATGGGTGCTATATTGTGGTTAGAAGGTTCCCATAAACACTGTAATAAAAAGTTGGAAAAAGACTGCAAGTTGTGTCTATTGGGAAAACCTTTGACTGAAATAAAAGTTGGGTCTAGCATCATCCACCCATTATCTGATGATAAGAGAGATCCCTAGGCGGAGTTACTTCTAACCACAACATAGCACCCATTTGAAAATCGTGCATTTTCACTACGAAATTCTTGGATCTCACAAAAAAAAATAAGACCGTGCCTTGTAGTCGAGCTTCAATTTCAGGTGGCTCGTTAAGTCCAAGTTTGCAGGGATCCGGGATTCTGAAACACATGGACTTCATTTACAGAAACACAAACAATCTTTACCATGTCAGGGCGCCAACTGAATTGTTCCTCACAACTGTGATAATTTCATGTGCCGCTAGGATAAATTCCAAAATTTGACCTCTTATTTCCTACACGAACACATCCACATTTGAACACGAACACACGAACACATCCACACAGCACAATTCTCTAATTAACTCCTACGGTATCCGCAGGCAGCTGTGGCACACACAATACTTCATGTATGACGCCTAATCGCAGCGGTCGACGCAGCGTCAATCGCAACGGTGGTATGGCAGGTCACTATGATCTTTTCATTTACTCTAAGATAACGATAAGCGTGGATGGGGAGCGGGCAATTCTAGACGTTTCAAACAGGCTTTTGAACGTGTGGGTTCTCACCAAATTAACTCCGGAAAGCCTAACTAATTGAGGATCCTGGGCTCAGATTCATGAACGAAACGAGCGGTCTCCGATACCTCGTCGGCGCTATACCCGCCCGATGCCGCGAATGTGCGACCATTTCTGATTCATGAAGGTCGGGGTTTCGACTCTGTCGTCTGGCTCTAGCAGGGCCCAAATTCACGAACGGACCAGCGGTCTCCGAAACCACGGCGCAGCCAGAGCCAGACGGCAGACTCGATGAGAGATTGCGTTTAACATAGGAAGGTTAGGATACGTAGAGAAAGGTGCGCGCCGTTCACAGGCTATATCTCGGGGGTTATCGGGGTTTAGCAATGATGAATGTGGGCCCAGGGCCCGGATTCATGAACGGAACGAGCGGTCTCCCATACCTCGTTGGCGCTATACCCGCTCGATACCGCGAACCTACGGCCATTTCCCATTCGTGAAGGGCGGGGTTTCGGAGACCTCGACAGCCTATTACGTAACTGCCGTAATCGCACTCACTGTGGGCAAGCGCCGTCGACACGTGAGCCGGGCGATCGATATTGGCTGCTCGCAGTGGGTGCGAGGTGCGAGATCTCCGAAACCCCGCCTCATCGCGAGGTGTCGGAGACCCCTCCTAAACCCCGTCTAAACCGCGGCGCGCGTTCACGAATGTCGGTTTGCGCGCGGTACGGGTATATTTGGTCGTATACCCCGCCGATACCCGTCGTGAATCCGGGCCCAGGTCTCCCGACGAGGTCTCCGAAACCCCGCCTCATCGCGAGGTGTAAAAGACCCGGCCTCATTGCTAGGTAAGAGATAAACCTCGTCTAAACCCCGGCGCGCGTTCACGAATACCGGTTTGCGCACCGTTCGAGGTATATTTTGGGGTTCATAGCGCCGATACCCGTCATGAATCTGGGCCGTGAATAACCCTCATACTCTCCTAACAGCTTCCCATTGAGTCTCTTCGATAATAGAAGAAAGACAATGAAGAGAGAAGGACAGATCAAAAGACACACTAATTTAGAACAATTTTAGGATGTCGGCTGCCTCGACAAGAATCGCGTAATAATAAACATTGGCAATGTCCAGTATATTCACGCAAATTACGTCGCAACTCCAGCGAATCCCAAACGGTTCATATGTACTCAGGTGGATTTCACGGTAATCCATAAGCTGTTCTGATCCTGTCGGTTTTTCTAGCCAACAGTACTTCGAGGGGCAAGACAAAGCTTCAACCTCTCATCGCTGAGAGCAACATCACTACCATTTTTGTCCTTTATTTATTTATTTATTTATTTATTTATTTATTTATTTATTTATTTATTTACCATGCACTTAAAGTGCGCCGTACAATACGAAAACGCGAACAAACAATTCAATACAAAAACACACTACTTATGATATCACTATTTGGCCAATAGCTAGGACTTCATCACTGTTAAACTTTTGTTGATAAGGCTTATAAATCAATTACAGTTATCGCCCAGTTTTGGACACAGTTCGGGTTCACTTGTGGGTGGAACTGAACTCGAAGAGCTTCATGTTGCAGCACTGATTCGCAGATACCCCTAGATGATCCCTTAGATGGTTGATTGAGGTCGTTCGGGATGAAGACGTGCGATCCTTGAGCGGCACAATTTCCTGATTCCTACTGAGTCGTAAACAACTGCTGAATGTGAACCATGATCGTTAACTAAGGAACACCACCCTCAAACTCCACGAAAAACCAAGATTTGAGATCAGTGATCCCTTCCCATGAAACGGAACTCAAAACTGGTGAAGGAAGCAAAAAAGAAAGGAGCGTAGGAGCAGGAAATAGAAGTAGGAAGTAGGAAGTAAGAAGTGGGCACTAGCAGGAACCTAAACCTCAGTAACAGGTCTCAAAGACATAGTGAACTTCGAGAAAGACTTCGCTCCCTTTGACTGTATTTCAGCAGATCTGGGCCCACATAGCTCCCTTTGACAGTATTTCAGCAGATCTGGGCCCACATTCATCATTGACAAACCCCGATAAACCCCGAGATATACCCCGAACGGCGTGCAAACCGAGATTCGGGGACGCGCGAAGGTGCTTAATCGGGGTTTATCGCGGGTCTATCGTGCCTCGCGATGAGGCAGGGTTTGGGAAACCTCGACGGTATCGAGCGAGTTTATCGCCGAAGGGGTTTTGGGGACCGCTCGTCCGTTCATGAACCTGGCCCCGTGTTCAAAGATCATAAATTGATAGAAGAATCATTCAACAAACTCGTGGCAACATTTTTACCCATTACGATACCTGAGGCGGACAACACGGCCCAAACTCTTCAATAACATATACGACAATTATCCCAAAGTACACCGGGGCCCAGATTCATGAACAGACGAGCGGTCTACAAAACTCCGTCGGCGATAAACCCGTTCGATACCCCGAATTTGCGTCCATCTATGATTCGTGAAGGTTGGGGTTTCGAAGACCGCGACGGCTTGTTGCGCAATCGCACTCACTGCGGGCAAGCGGCCGTCGACACATAATTGCGGCGACCGATAGTCGCTCCGCACAAGAATTTTTTCGACGGCCGATCAGTCGCAATGAGTGCGATTACGGCACTTGCGACATAAGCCGTCGAGGTCTTCCAAACCCTGCCTCATCGCGAGGTGTGATAGACCTGCGATAAACCCCGATCAAACCCCGGCGCACGTTCACGATTCTCGGTTTGCGCGCCGTTCGGGGTAAATCTCAGGGTTTATCGGGGGCTTATACAATGATGAATCTGGACCCAGAAATGGTGCGCAAGCCGTGATTCATTAACACGAGGCCTTTCAAGGTTTACTCGGAACTTGATGAGATCAAGCACATTTCACTAATTTCAAGGTCCACTGGTAATAATGTGGTGTAAACCACAATTAAACACTGGATGAATCCTGAACAAACCCTGTCACACGTTACCCCAAGGCCCAGATTCATCATTGGTAAACCCACGATAAACCCCAAGATATAACCCGAACGGCGCCCACCCTAAACTTCCTATGATAAACGCAATCTCTCATCGACTCTGCCGCCTGGCTCTGGCTGCGCCGTGGTTTCGGAGACCGCTCGTCCGTTCATGAGTCTGGGCCCAGGAAAGGGCATGTGGCCGGTTATAAGATGTTCTCGTATCCAGGCTCCATTACCGAAAACCTGCCCCGATTTCTGGCATATGGTGGTTCAGGAGAAAAGCGAGGCCGTTCTAATGCTATGTAACTTTATCGAACAGGTACTGCAACTTCATTCAAATTTTCATTATTCTTCTTTTAATCATCGGCTTATCGTCAGAACGCGAATAAATGCGCCGAGTACTTTCCGACCGAGGAAGGATCACCGATGTCATTCGATGGTGAGGTGCAGGTGTCGTGCAAAAAGCGAGAAATGGTAAGTGATTCTGCTCGATTGCTTGACATCCAGCTGAGCTTTTATTGAGTCTGTTTTTCTGTGGTGCTTTCAGTTTTCGTTTCCATTCGAGACCCGTGTTCGGGTTCAGATGACCCAATTGGACGTGAATATACCCGGACAGAAAACCCACACCTGCACTCACTATCACTGGATGGACTGGCCGGATCGAGGGGTGCCGGAGGCGGATATGGCACCCGTAGCGCTGCTGGGAAAGCTAAAAGATTGCACGTTGGTTTTCGAAAGAAATTATTTGGATGAGAACTTTTTTCGGAGTTTTTTTTTTGGAAACTTATTGTTGTAGAACTCCGATAGTGATTCATTGTTCGGCAGGAATCGGTCGAACCGGTTCTATAGTGCTGATTCAGCATGCTATAGAGCTTTTACAAAGCAAAAAGCCACTGTTGGGCATTTCTACTTACCTTCTTGAATTACGAAAACAACGGAATAATAGTATACAGGTGAGGATTTCTTCCTACTCTCCTTCTTCTTCTTCTCCTTTGCTTTCTTATTTTTCCTCCACTTTTCCTTCTCCTTCTCATACTCCATCTGCTCTCCTCCTCCTCGTCCTCATCTTCTTCCTCCTCGTTCTCCTGCTAAATACAATGCTGATGCTAAATACTTACCCACCACCTCTTTCTCCCTCTCCTTCTCCACCTTCTCATTCTCATTGTTCTTTTCACCGTCCCTTTTTTCTTTTCCTTGTTCTACTCCTACTCCAGGGCCCGCGTATTACAGTGGTACGAGGCGCTGCTGACACCCGCACGGTCGAGCGGTCGATCCCGACCCGGGCTAACCAAGCCTTCCATCCCTCCGGGGTCGGGTAAATCGGTACCAGACTTGTCTGGTAAGGTAACGACACTGACCTGGTATAGCGGCTGGCCCCGCAGGTTATTGTATAGACCAAACACGCATTCACCACGCCTCTACGATTCTGAATTGAACACGAATGCGGCGGCGCGTCCTCAGGGTCTGATCAACGCCGGCACCTTTACCTTTTACCTTTTACTCCTACTCCTGCTTCTCATTCTACTTCTCATTCTTTTCCTTCTCGTTCTCCTTTTCTTCCTGCTCAATCTCATCCCCTTCCTTCCTCCTACCTCTCTTTCCGCCCCATCTTCCTCCTCGTCCTCATCTTCTTCCTCTTCCTTCTATTGCTATGTACATACTTATCCACCACCTCTTTCTCGTTCTCATTCTCCTTTCCAACTTTCTCTTCTCCTTTCCTTGTTCTCCTCCTACTCCTGCTTCTCGATCTCCTTTTCTTCCTGCTCAGTCTCCTCCCATTCCTTCTTCCTACCTCTCTCTCCACCCCATTTTCCGCCTCGTCCTCATCTTCTTCCTCTTCCTTCTATTGCTACATACTTATCCACCACCTCTTTCTCGTTCTCATTCTCCTTTCCAACTTTCTCTTCTCCTTTCCTTGTTCTCCTCCTACTCCTGCTTCTCGATCTCCTTTTCTTCCTGCTCAGTCTCCTCCCATTCCTTCTTCCTACCTCTCTCTCCACCCCATTTTCCGCCTCGTCCTCATCTTCTTCCTCTTCCTTCTATTGCTACATACTTATCCACCACCTCTTTCTCGTTCTCATTCTCCTTTCCAACTTTCTCTTCTCCTTTCCTTGTTCTCCTCCTACTCCTGCTTCTCGATCTCCTTTTCTTCCTGCTCAGTCTCCTCCCATTCCTTCTTCCTACCTCTCTCTCCACCCCATTTTCCGCCTCGTCCTCATCTTCTTCCTCTTCCTTCTATTGCTACATACTTATCCACCACCTCTTTCTCCTTCTCATTCTCCTTTCCAACTTTCTCTTCTCCTTTCCTTGTTCTCCTCCTACTCCTGCTTCTCGATCTCCTTTTCTTCCTGCTCAGTCTCCTCCCATTCCTTCTTACCACCTCTCTCCACCCCATCTTCCTCCTCGTCCTCATCTTCTTCTCATTCTATTGCTACATACGTATCCACCACCTCTTTCTTCTTCTCCTTCTCTTTCTCCTTCTCATTCTCCTTTACACTTTTCCCTTCCTCTTTCCTTGTTCTCCTCCTACTCCTACTTTTCGTTCTCATTCTCCTTTTCTTCTTCCTCAGTCTCCTCCCATTCCTTCTTCCTACCTCTCTCTCCACCCCGTCTTTCTCCTCGCTCTCTCTTCCTCGTTCCTCGCCTTTACCTCCTTCTCCTTGTTCTACTCCTTCTTCTCCTTCTACTCCTTCTTCACCTTCTCCTTCCACTCCTACTCATTCCATTCTTTCTTCATTCTTCTCGCACCCATACTCGTACCTATTTCTCTTCCCATAGTTTACCATTTGAACTTCCTATAGTTAAATGCATTTCTTCAGACAGAGCACCAATATTTGTATGTTCACCAAGTCCTGCTATTATATTTGAAGCAAGGAAAATATCTCGACGAGACTGTGGCACCGCATCTTGAATCATTCACTAAAGACTATGTTAAAGCTACAAAAGGCTTCTAGATTGATTGAAAATACTGTACTAGAATTGAATTTTACGAAATTATGTCGTGATACCAAGCAATAATAATTAAGTCGATCGTTGTTTTCTATCCAGTGTTAAAATACGTTTTAAACGATGAGTCTTCGTCATTTGTATGAACTGTATGACCGAATTAGATATTGAAAATAAACAATGTAAATGTTTTTGATAATGTTCTGCGCCTATCAGTGACTTTGCAACTGCAATTTGCTGTCAAAAAAAGAGAATTTTATATTTTTCCTCTCAAAATAGGCATGGAGGTTCTTTTGTGGTGCATCGGTAAAGGTTTGACAACTTTCTAGGTATAAAATGGCCCTTTCGAGATTGTGAGATTTAAGAGAGTCGATGGATCGACGGAAACGCTCAGCTGCTTTGCCGCTGAGTATGAACCGGCCCTATGCTTCGACTTTGAGGCGAAAAATTGCCTCATTCTCTCCTTTCCCTCTGCTTTTATCTGGGACAAGTGTTATGATTCCTATTTTTTCTTACTGCTCTTGTGAATTTTCAGTCGTCCAAGAATTTATGTTCAAAGGCCTTTAACACATTGACGACAGTCAGTGTGGCGCGATGTCATGCCACGGTCAAGCGGCCGCGTGGGACCGTGTGGCATGATGCCGTGCCACAGCTTAATATTTCTATTTTCTAAATAGTGTCGAAGAGTTTGGGCAATCTTTCCTATGCGATATATTGTTCACCTTTAGACATTGCTTTGGAAGGAGTGGTCCATGAAAACAGTTATCTGTTGCTGATTTATACATCAAAATATACAAGTAATCAAGTAGAGCAAAATATGCACACGTCTTCTTCGATACTCCAAACAAATATTGATCGCAATAAAAGTTTTTTTTGGTGGTTTCAAAGATGACATTACACAAAAATAAACCGCAGATATCAACAATACGACTACAAAATAGGGGTCACTGGTAACACTTTTTGTGTTCAGAAAGGAAACAGTCGAAACTATTCAGAAAAGGTGACCTTCTAGCAAAATATGGAAGAATTTCGAGAAAATTTTGTCATTCGAAAAAGGTGTTATTTCATAAGGATATCGCTAAGACTGAAGATTCCGATTTCTTTTTTTTTGCTCTTTTTCTTTTTAGTTTTACCACGCCCCGAGCGCCAGGTGTCCTCCTTCGGTACCACCGGAAAGCCGAAAAATGTCAGGAAAAATTGAAATAAAGACATCCGCAGGGCAAAATAAAGACTATCTCCGACTATCACCCAAGAATGACAAAAACATCAACAAAATATAGGGTAGTATAGGGTAGTATGGTTCATTTTATACAACCGAATCCGAATGGATGGCGACTGCCGAAGCCATACACACTGATGAGACTGTACGACAGTTGAGGACTGCCAAGGTTTGTGGAGTAGTTCAATCGCTTAACCATAAATAATCAATAAGATCGATTATAAGCCCTAGAATTTACGAAATTCTATGTTTTCCAGCTAGGGCACAAATCTCTGCTACACGTTGCGGCCACGGATAATTTGGACGATTTGGTGAAGGCTTACCTAACTGGAGAAGATTTCCTGATCACCGATGATAAGGGCAACAATATTCTCCATGTGGCAGCTCAGGTGCGCAACAGTTTCTCCTTTCCTCCAGTATAAAGGTAAGGTTTTAAAGAAGAAGGATCTCATTCTGAGTTGTATTCATCCAATAAAGTTATTGATCAATTATTCAATCAACTATCAACATCAATCAATACAGAATTATTTAGTGAAAACTATCCAGCGAGAGTCTTCTGCAGCAGATCTATGTATGTCCATAAAGGACCCCTCTTTACTTTCGATTCATAAATCCAATTATTTTTCCTTTATTTTTCCTATGTGTTTCTTTTCCAATAATATATTCGTTTATGAGAATACCAGCCACTCAGCGGCCTGCAGGCCGCCAAATGAACCAATGAATAGTAGGAAACAATAAAACGTTAATAATAACAAATAAAACGAAGGACGAAAAGCGTGCAGCAAAAGACGACGAGGAACTGACGAAATACGTACTAGGAGTACGGTGACGGGCAATCGTGCTGGAGATCTTCTCAGCGGGGACCAAAACTCTTCCAGACCGCTCGATCTCTAGCAACTTGCATCCTGTGAGGGAGCCTCCGATTTCTGAAAAACTTTGCAAATAAGTCTGCGCATCTTGTTGGCGGTCGTCCCAGTGGTCTCTTATGGTCTCTTGGGAGCCATTCTGTGACACGGAGGCTCCACCTATCGTCCTTCCGTCGAAGCATGTGTCGATATTTTGCTCTCTTCATGTACTGCAGTGGATCTGTTAGCTGCGATCTCTCCCTTAGCTCTGAGCTTCGTATGCCTTCTTGCCATTGTTGGCGAAGTCTTGTCTTCAGAAAGCATCTCTCCAGAGCACGATGCGTGGTTTGCATGGCTTTGGCGACGGCTTTGTTATCAGGCCAGGTTTCGGTCGCGTAGCACATCGCTGGCAGTACCGAGGTCGAGGCCCTAAGGCCGGCATCTTTGACCTGATCGGTGACTTCGCGGATCGAACTGAAGGCTCTTCCTACCTACCATATTGAGCTCGCTCAGCATTTCTTCGGCTTCTGCTGTGCTGTTAGAGATGAGCACTATATTGTCAGCGAAGAGAAGATTGCTGATCCGTTTACCATCTACAGGGTAGCCTTTGGCGTCCCAGTCCAAGTTCTTGATGGCATCCTGAAGTGCCGCTGTGAATAGTTCATTTATTTAGTAGTTTATTTAAAATATTCGCAGCGGTAATATAATAGTCTTTAAATAGTTGTCTGCTAAAGTTCTGACACAATGTTAAAGCTGAAGTGTCCGGTCTGTCCCCTAATGATGCGCCACGCATTCGTCTTCCACTAGGAAACGTTGGGGTATGGTGAAAGCCTATTTGGCGTACACAGTGGGTTGTGGGAGCTAGCACCTATACGAAGTCAATGTCTTCACCTTCCCAGACAAGTCTTGTACCAATTTATCCATCCTCGAACTGATGGATGGATGACAGCCCGGGCGAGGATCGATCGCTCAACCGGCTGGGTTAAAGAAGCCCCCCCCCTTATCAGTCCATCATAAAAAGGTTAAGTGGTCGAAAGAAACGACTATATTGATCTGCCCAGGATTTTAAAAGAAAGGCTAAGCGGTCAGGTACTCTAGTTGTGTGTATATCCGCGAAGGGTTAAAAGTTGTAGGAAGGACTTTGGGTTACTGTATAGTAAGAGGAAGAATAAGAAAACCAGATGTTTATAATTCAGTAAAGCATAAGGTAAAAAACAGATCAGTGTCTCCTTGCTGAGGTCGTTTTGAAAAACTTAAAGGACCTCTTTTTTCTTTTTTCCTTTTTCTTAAAAGGAATTGGCCTTCTGTTGAAGCTGCCAACTTACAGCACGACAAACGAACGATGGCCAGAGGAATCGCCGCCTTCACCGTCTACCATGCCCTGTGGGAAAAGAAGAACAAAAGCGGAAAGACTCCTATAGACATCGCTTCACCCAGGTACCAATCATCCACCTGTTTCTTTCCCGGGTCATCTCAAGATTTTCTATTTTTCACGTTTTTCCTCGAATTTTATCCGACTTATTATCTGTGGTCGTTTCAGAGTGAGAAAAGACTTGCTGCAGATTTCGATGACCCACAGCAGGGTGGTCGATCATAACACCTTCCGAAACGATCGACTGGTCGAAGAAAGAATCAAGTATATCGATTTTTCTGATTTTTAAAGAAACAAAAGATTCATTCAAAGTTGAGATCTTGCAGGAATCCCAACAAGCACCACAAAGTTCTTCTGGCCGTGGACGGTGGCGGAATAAAGGCGATTCTCATTGCTGGGGTGCGAAAAAAAATTTAAAATTTAAAATAAAAGAAAAAAACCCAGAGAAAAATTATGTTTCATCCCTTTTTAGATACTTCAAGCTATCGAACGAGAACTTGACGACCGCCTGTCGAACCATATTCACTGGGTTGGAGGGACGAGCTGTGGTGGTATCATTGCGATAGCCCTGGGGCTAGGTATTGGAAAACTTTGGAAATCACTTAAGATTCAAGCAAATAAAGCAATAAATAATTAAATTTTTTTCAAATTTTCAGGTCTTACTGTTGAACAGTCAAGACGCCTTTTCATGAGCTGCCGATACAAAACATTTTGTGGAAATAATCGAATGTTGCCGAAACACAACGCAAAGGGAATCGAGAGCATTCTACGTGAATGTTGCGGTTCACTGACCACGATGGCAGATCTGAAATGTCAAAAGTTCGTCTCAATTCCTAGAATTTTCAGTGTTCTTACCATTAAAGACCATCCGTGGTCCAGGGGTAAGAGGCTCTATGAACTTCCACCTGCACAGTCGAATGATCGATCCTCGCCCGGGTTAACCAGCCTTTTCACTCCTCTGGGGTTAAGTAATTTGGTGCCAGATTTGTCTGGGAGGTGAGGACAGCCATTCAGACACAGTCGACCCCTGTCATTTTATAGTCAAACTATTCGTTCACCATGTCTCTACGATTCTGTGTGGAAGACAAGTGCGTGGCGCGACTTTAGGGCAGTGATCAGCGCCGACATTGCCTTTTTTATCATTCCAGTCAACTTTTCAACATTTGATCAATATTATTCACTGGAAGCAGAAAAACAAGACTACTACCTCGTGGTAAAATTAAAAGCACAGGTTTTTACCTAAGCATCGATAGGTTTTTACCCTCAGGGTAACCCTCGGCATCTCCGGTAAACCAGGGTTAGATTCAAAAGTCTACTGTCGGCGGATCTCCTCATTTGTACCTCTAGAAGTCGGTGGCTTCAGCGGCAAGAGACGGGGCTTCAGCCCACACGATCAAGCGATCGATCCCCGCCTGGAGTAATCAACCTTTCTATTCCTACGAGGTTGGGTAAGTTGGTACCAGACTTGCCCGGACGCCCTTACCCAACCTCGTATTGGCGCGCCCTTTTATGGCGTAATAAAATAAATAAATAAATAAATTACACCGGTGCTGCCCAGTCCCTGGGAGACTGGGCAGCACCGGCCATTTTTCCGTTACCCTCATATTTAAGGGTAATCCTTACCTTCATATTTAAGGGTGATGGTGACGACGGCCCGGATCAAAGCTGCTCCACCACAACTGCTTCTTCTGCGCAGTTATGCGCCACGGATAAGTCCTCGTGAATATGAACGATATGGGTATATGAATCCATCAAAGGTGCTGGCTTGGAAAGCTGCCAGATCCACCTCGTGAGTTCCGGTTATTGTTTACCCAAGTCACTCTTTACCTCATTTACTCGCCATCTGACAAATCACCCGGATTTTCGCGAAGTCTAAGCCTACGAGGGTGCTGGGTACAGTACCTTCCCTCAGCCCAAAGATGGGTTACCCTCGTGAGTTCCGATTATTGTTTACCCAAGTCACTCTTTACCTCCTTTGCCCGCCATCTGACAAATTATGCGGTTTTTGCGAAGTCTGATTGTAAGCCTACGAGGGTGCTGGGTACAGTCCTTTCCCTCAGGCCAAAAATGGGTTACCCTCGTGAGTTTTGGTAATTGTTTACCCAATTCACTCTTTATCTCCTTTCTTCGCCAACTGACAAATTACGCGGATGTTCACGAAGTCCAAAGCCTAAGAGGGTGCTGGGTACACTCCTTTCCCTGGGGTCAAAGATGGGTTAAGTGCTGACTTGGAAAACTGCTAGATCCACTTCGTGAGTTCTGGTTATTGTTTACCCAAGTCGG
Source organism: Nippostrongylus brasiliensis (assembly GCA_030553155.1). Classification (NCBI taxonomy): domain Eukaryota; kingdom Metazoa; phylum Nematoda; class Chromadorea; order Rhabditida; family Heligmosomidae; genus Nippostrongylus; species Nippostrongylus brasiliensis. Next base: position 4,744,829 of record CP130733.1, read on the forward strand.
TCTTTACCCCTATTCATCGCCATCTCACAAATTACCCAGGTTTTTTGTATCGTTTAAGCCTACGAGGGTGTTGGGTAGGCTCCTTTCCCTGAGACCAAGGATGGGTTCCCCACAATTCCAAAACAGAGGTTGGCCTTTCTAGACCTTAGACTGACCACATGAACAACTGGATGTGAAAAAAACCCTGATTCAACAGAAAACCGAAAGTTCCCTGATTCAGGGCGGCCCCAATCTTCTTCGAATCGTATCATGGACTTGCCGATGGCGCCATCTTCTGCAACAATCCCTGTTTGACACTGATGACGGACTTTTTTCGACTGAAAAAGTTGGAGCGGCACAAGGAGATTGTATGTTTGAAAAAATAAAAATAACAATAATAAAATTCAATAAAATGTTAAATGTTTAATAAAAACAACAACGGATTTCCGTTTTCAGGAGAACAACGACGAAATCGGCTGCATTATTTCAATCGGTAGCGGAATCGAACCGTTGGTGCCAATCGATGGTATCGACGTGAGTCTGAGGTTGGTCTCTAGCTACTGGCATTATGAATTAACTTAGGATCTCAATTTTTGTTTATTTATTATTGATGGAGGGCAGAGCGATTGAAATTTCACGGAAGGGTATGTTGTAGGTTGAGTTACTTACTAGAGTTCTAACCTCGTCCAGCCAGTGGAATTTGGCGTTCTGGTGGAGCTGCAGAGTTTTTGAGAAAATAGTTCTATTTTTTTTCAAAAACTCTTCCAAATATTTCCGTCAAAAAAAGTGGAGAGTTTGTTTGATTTCTATGATACCTAGCCCGTCACATTATCATGTCTCATTCTTTTTTCTTTCCGTTTTCCTAAACATTGCCCACTTCAGTAGCCCATTCGCAATTGGAAAGGACTTTTTGAATGTGTTCGGAAGAGGAAAGAATCTTATCACCTTGTTTCTGTATCAGGTAGGTACATGGGTCTGGCTGGGTAAGGTAACTTTCGAAGGCAAAAGTTACTGATCGAGTGGGACCCCTATTAGGTAGGTCCGCAGTCAGCTGGAACATAGGTCGAGCAGAGCGTCAGTTGAAGCCTGGGTTAGGTGCTCTGGGTAGGAAAAGGTCTCAAGAATGTAGGTTAAGGAGGAGGTGAAGCTTAAAATATTGATCGGATGGTTCAAGATCAGACCTTTAACCTTTAATTTCTTTTCTTATACGAAATGCCGGACTCGGTAGATTTGTGTCAAAGTTTAACAACCTTGGCCAGGGCTCAGATTCATCATTATTAAACCCCCGGTAAACCCTGATATATAGCCCGAACTGCGCCCACCTTTGCCTACTTTTCGTAAACTTCCTATGTTATACGCAATCTCTCATCGACTCTGCGATCTGGTTCTGGCTGCGCCGCGGTTTCGCAGACCGCTCGTCCGTTCATGAATCTGGGCCCAGGTCTTCTTACCGGAGAAAATCCAAGTATTCGAGACCTGGATTGCCTCACATTTCTGTAGGAGCTCAGCTGATTCCCAATGGTTCTGAAGATGATAAGACCTGGATAACTTGGTCATTCCCTTTTTGTTCCAGAACTTTTTGAAAGATTCAATAAAAATGTAACTTTTTTTAACTATTTCAATATAATTTAGTGCACCTCATCACATGCGGGCGTCGTCCAAGCCCGCGAGTGGGCCCATTCGCTTGGCATCCCATACTTTCGGCTGAGTCCAAAACTGACCCGCGCATTCGACTTGGACAGTGTGGCCACCGACGGCATTTTTGATTTTATGTTCGAAACAGAGGTGAGATCTAGCTTCATCGAAAAGGCTGATTTTACAATTTCTAATGTAAAAAAATGTGTAAAGTAAAGGCTCGTTTCGTCCCTTATACTTAGACGAGCCAATCCAAAGATCAAAAGAGTCCCCCGGAACTCATAAGTAAGAAATAGGGATTCATAAAAGAAAAGAAAAGAAAAATCCTAAAAACCATAAATTAAGGAAGAACAAAAAACTAGGTCAAATCACGGAAATCGTAAATTCTGAGTTTTGCAAGTAATCCGTACTATCGTTCAAAAGATCTTGTCGAGCTGAGTTCAATTTTGTGAGGAGCCGGGCATATGACCTCCTCTGAGTCGAGAAAAATGAGATTTTCTGAAAAGAATGAGATGATGAGATGAAAAGGAGATTTTTTCTCTGTTATCCGAGCTTTTAGTAGGTTTTAAAACTTCCATGTTTAATTTTTAAAGGTTTATCTTCAAACTCAAGCCATGCGAGATGTGAAAACACTGTGCCGCCTGTTAAAGTCGATGCCCAAAGCTGCTACCACGGACTATGAGAAGACCATTCACTGACCTATTCGCTACTTGTTCCAAACAATTAACACACAAACAACATTCGTCTTAAATAAAAATATTTATTCATTTGGGTGTTTGCTTACGGTAGGTGAACACAATCGTTTCGAGACCCATTCGTTTGTTTTATGGTTACAGAAAACCCAGCGACCAACGAAGCGATCTGTAAATGTATGTAAGAATGATAGGGTCGGCGTGATCAGTCCCTTAAGGACGCGCCATGCATTCGCTTTCCCTTGCAAGAATGGTAGAGGTCTGGTGAAAACGTATTTGGCTTATACAATGACTTGCAGAAGGTAGCTGCCGTTCAAGTCAGAGTCCTTACCGTTTCTGAAGTGTCTGATACTAGTTAACCCTGTCCCTGAGGGTTCGTAAGTGTGGTTGCCTTCGACGAGGTTTGATCGCTCGATTGTGCGGGTGGAAGTCGCGCCTCATGCCACTTCTTCACTCCATTTCCATTAAAATAATGCAGATCAAATGACTCCGTCAGGTCCACACGCTTCTCTGGGACCGGCTCAGTTTTCAACCTCTTGTTCACTGATATTTTGTTGAGGAGGGAGCCTTTCGCTCTCTAGTTCTCCAAAAATCCTTTAAAAAAGAAAAGCGACGATCGGAAAGCACCTTTTCGCTGTTTAGATACCCCGAGGGGACGGCCAGCTTAAGCCTCGTTTCTGCGTAAAAACGCTCACCTATTCATCATTTGCCATCCTCGAGAGTCTATGACTCGGCCACTTTAAGATTTTCGCATTACTCCTTTTACCTGATACCTTGTGCCAGACCTGGGTATGCTACTTCCATGGAAGCTATTTTCTTTAAATAATTCCCCAAGTTTAAGGGATATATTTCATCCATTGGATGGTTTCTTCTTTTTTGGATGTTATAGTGGAGTGTATCCCAAATTCAGGTAAATTAATTTAAGTCTTTAAGATACTATTAGAGCCATCCGTACCTTAATGATGGCTCATATTCTTTTGAAAATGTCCGTATAAGGTTTTGGGACGAAACGGACTGTTATTTTCTTTTCTAGTATTGTATTTATTTTTTGCTATTTGTGCATTTGTCACCTTTTTGGGTATGAATAGAGACAGACAAACAGTTCTTGTCCTCTGCTCATGAAACACACCGAAAACTGAACTCCTTGTTAATTTATCATCTCGAGTCGATGAGCAGAGTTTCTTTTGGAGTTGCGCGTCCTAACTGATCTCCAGGGAAATGGATTGAGCTGCTGCTGACGGATGTTGTTGTCCTGAACATGGCTCTTGCCCTGTTAGGTTCATCGCAAAAATCGCGACTTGAGCTGGTTTCGAACCTACATCGCTCGGCTCTTATTCAAAGTAACTAAACCTATCTTCCCTCTAGGATGGGTTGAATTGGTACAAGAATTGTCTGGAAAGGGAGAACACCAATTTCGCCGACCACCTTCCCTTTACGTATTATGTGGCTATGGAAGTAATGTGGAAATTATGTGAATAAAATAAATTTAGAAAAAATAAAAATTAAAAAAATTGAAATTATGCAGAAGAATTGCAAATTGGTTTCTTAGAATGCACTAGTATTCGACAAACGCTTGTTTACCCTTGGCGGTCATTCATCGACCCCACTGGGTACAATACCGTAACCCAGCTTCGTCTACCTGGTAACCCTCCGCAATTACACTTATTGACAACTACCAATCCTTATCGCTAAGTATTTCGTTTCAGATTAAGAGCAGATTTTTGTACTACCTGACCTTCTTTTGGATAAGTAGGTAGAAGTTCCCCACTCACCTGGTCCAGCGATCGTTCCTTGGCCGAGCTAGCCCAGCCTGTCACCTCTCCAGGGTTAGGTAAATTGTTGGGTAAATTGGTACCATAATTGTCTGCGAAACCAAAGACATTGGTATGGTATAACGGCTGCCCCTCACAAGTTATTGTGAATGACCAAATACGCAATCCATATGGAAGACGAAGTGCATGGCGCGTCCTCGCGAGACAGACAACTCCGGCAACTTCACCTCTTACTCTTCCTATGAAGAAATGAAGGGATTTTGCTGTGCATCTTCAGCTGGTCCCTTGTCGTTGTCAAGCCGCTCTTTGGGTGTCTCTTTAAAGGATTTGTGATCTGGTCTGGAGGGTCTGGACGGGGGGAGGGGATAACGAGCTTGCGATAGGTCTCCTCTGACGCCGACGGCGACGACGACGACAATTTCCGAACAGAATCGCCCTCAATCACATTGGGCTCTGTTCGGGGGTGCAGAAACGCCCCACACTCGCAGCTCAGCCCACTCCACCCTCACCAGCGCCCACAAAGAGATGTGTTGTCGATCATTGATGCCGCCGTTTCTGCTTATATGTGAGTGAATTCGCTTGATAATTCCTCTACCTTTACTTGACGATGACCCAGGACAGTTTCGCTGATCCTCCCGTCCTTTTACCATCCACCTTTATTTTATTGCTGAACTTTATGAATATCACTGTGGGACTTCATATCATTAGGTTGAGTCATAATTCATGAGTCATTCTCAAGCACAGGAACGATTAACCGAGCAATCTACTCATTGGCGATGAGAAACAAGTGCTCTACTCTAACCATCCCAGCCATGTCCACTTGGTTGATAAGGTTAAAAAGGCAGAAGACGTTTCGAAACTTGACAGGCACCAAATATGGCGGTAGTGTGCAATTCCGGAGCCTTTGTAACAAAGAGCAACGCCACTGAAGGGAACGTGTGGGACTAGGGTTTCCCCCACTTTCAATTGGTATCTTACCTGTTTTGAAAGGAGACGTCGTTGTCAGAAAATTTAGTCTTGAATTCGAACACATGTGAAAATGTCCGATTACCTGTCACTCAACCTAATCCTACCCTATCCTACTATATAATAAGCGAAGCCCAAGCTATGTTTGTCAATGGGTGGCTCATATGGGTCCTGCCGCGATTACCCGTTACCGTACTACTAGGGACGCATTTCATCAGATCGACTCGCCGTCATTTGCTACAAGCTATTTGTTCATCATTCTATTTTAGCTCTCTTTTGTTTTATTTCAAAACTCAGTTCATGTATTTTTGTTTTTAGTGTGTATTTAGTAGCTGCTTGTCGGCCGGCAGGTCGCTGAATGGCTGGTAGAAAATAAAACTGAGACCATACGCGAAATAGACTTTCGAAAGTCGCTTACTAATTCGATTGCGAATGAAAATACATTTTGCAAAAGTCAGCAGTGGATGTTTACTATACCGTACTTACTATTCTTACTTGTCATTCACTATTTTTCATTCAGCATCGCCTGTGCATCATTCAGTGTCGTCATGTCGTCCCTATTCGCTCCATAGCTGGGAGTTCAAAGCTTGTTCGGGGTGGAAACTCCAAGAAAATCGGAACATTTTGACAGCATTCTGCGATCATTTTTCACCACCAGGATTTGAATGAGAGAAACGTGATCTACCCTCTGGTTTTCAATATGTTTGAAATTTCTGAAAAATTTTGATTTCCAGGTTGACATTATTTCGCCCCGCACCACATAACCATATCGACCTCATTTTATGGGCCTCCTTTAATGATAGCCTGAGGGGTAGATTCACCTGTAATTTAATCGTCTCCTTATGCGGATTCTTTTTGTGAAATTCGTTCGAAACCGCTGGAAACCTTTGAAAAGTCTTCAAGTTCTCTCTCTCTTTGAAACCTCGACATGATCTTACAAAAATTCGTATGATGCTGTGCCGAACGATGTTAGTATGGTGGATCAACTTTTTGACGGAAGGGTCCTTATTTCAAATTCCTCCGTATTCAAGTAGTCCCTCGATTTCAGCACTTTTACGCTTCTCCAACCATAAAAGAAAGCTTCATTTCAGAATTCCTTCCGGGAAAAATCATCATTTTGATTGATTGAACCACCATACTAGCCTTTAAAAAGTGTTTGGGCCGGCCAGCAGGACCTGTACCATTTAACAAGCCAGCTGGAAAATTCCGTATCATTTCGGACCTGATGGCTTGGTCGCAAAGGCAACATTCATCTGCGGGATTTTATAGTCTTTTTTGTGCTCCTATTCATGATGGAATCAGAAAAGTGCATTGCTGAATATCAGGCCAACAAATTGAATCTATACAAAAACACTTTATGGAACTGGACGCAACCTCATCAAGGAAGCTGCTTGCGGACGTTCCGGCCAGTTTATGATTGGTAGCGGATTCTTGTATCAAAATGCTACTATAGAATTAGATTTGAAAAAAGTAGAGGTAAGGAATTGATGAATCGTATTCTGCAGATTTTAGAAATTTCTATCATCATATAGCTGGTTTTCTCTAAGAAATTTTTGAAGTATTACTTGGTTCCTCTGCTTATTATTCATCTTCTTCCTCCTCCGTTTCTCCTCCTTCTTCTTATTCTTCTTCTCCTTCTACTTTATTACGAGAATGCATCGTACGATATACAATAAAACCAATGAACGTAAGATAACGCAAATGGAACATTTAAGCTTGTGATTAACATAAAACGAACATCTAACGGTGAATGTTAGCATTATCAGATACAGAGAAATGGGAGTGTCACAGTCTAAAAAAGTCCTTCGATTCAACCGAAATGCTTCATTTCCTGCTCAGTTTGTAATACTGCAATCACACACGATTTTGCGAAAAAATGAAACCTATGTTCGTCCTGTGCTAGATAAAGGTAACCGTAGAGTATGCCCTCCTCGAGTGCAAAACGCTTCAAAACTTCAAAATCAAAGAGGATGAGCCCGCATTTCCCATGGAGGATTTCATGGAGCATGGTCAAGTCGAATTTCTTTCTTCTGAACTCCAAGGGCTCAAGACGGATAGTGATGTTGCGAATCTTATAAGATAGTACCCTACTAGTAAATAAGCGGAACCACGATGTCTGTTCAGCGGCACTTGGACGCCGCTCTGATGAAAATTCTGAAGGAAGGTGAAAGACTTTAAAAAACGGTACTTTCCTAGGACTTGATCCGTTCCTCCCATATCATCCTATCCTATTTTACTAATAAATAAGCGAAACCACGATTCTGTTTGTCAGCTATAGGGTCCCGCCGCGATTACCCGTTACCGTACTCCCAGTGACGTATTTCATCAGTTCCTCGCCGTCTTTTGCTGCATGCTGTTTGTTCTTCGTTTTATTTGTTATCATAAATGTTTTATATACGTTTCCTACTATTCATTAGTTCATTTGGCGGCCTGCAGGCCACTGATAGGCTCATCTAATATTACGAGAATCTATGGACACGAAGATTCTTTTCCAAGCTGGTACTGGAGAACAGTAGTTGCTGTCTATTCCTGCATAAATTGTTTCCTAAAGGAAGCTTCAAATTGAACTTCTTCGTCCTCTAATAGCATCGACTTAAAGCGGCTATCGGAGAGGAACTGGACATCACCACCGACGGATTATGCATGCATGAGCTTCAAGACAACAGAGTACGACACTTTGAACACTCCTTGGGTGTTGTTTTTTTTCCACGATGAGATAGCGTGACAGATGAGCGGCGATGAATTGTCAGCGATAAGAGTCTCTGCGATCGCCTCTCTTGGGTATAGGTTTGGAAACGTCTGGAAAAGTCGAAGCACTTCAACACCAACAGCAGTATATGAACGGGACCAAGCAACTAGGGAAAAGGAAGAGCAGTAGGAGGAAGAAGGTAAGGTAAAGGTGAAGGTAAAGGTGCCGGCGTTGATCAGTCCCCTAAGGACGCGCCGCCGCATTCGTATTCCATTCAAGCCGTAGAGGCTTGGTGAATGCGTATTTAGCCTATACAATGACCTGCGGGGCCAGCCGCTATACCAGGTCAGTGTTTTTACTTTCCCAGACAAGTCTGGTACCAATTTACCCGACTCCGGAGGGAAGGAAGGCTTGGTTAGCCCGGGCCGGGACCGATGGCTCGACCATGCGGGTGTCGGCAGAGCCTCTTACCACTGTACCACGCGGGCCTAGGAGGAAAAAGAGGAACAGGAAAAAACCTACCCAGAAGGTAGACTCCAGAGGTCAGAGATCAATGTTGGATAAGGAAGGACAACGACTGAAATATTCCGCACAATATTGTCAAGATGTTTCGATTTCCATGCTGTTTCCAACCTCTGAACGAAAAAACCATCTCGGTTTATTGGTCATAGCTCCTTTCAAACCTAACCATTTTAGGTATAAATATCATGGTTGGAATCAGAATAGCACGATCTGAGCTCCAGTGCATTGAAATTTGGGCTTTGTTTTGAATTTGAAAACGAATTGGGTGTTCTTTGACTTTGCTGCAACGCTAAGGTAGCGAGGCCACCATCATCAGGCCGCCCTTTTTAATAACACCGGCTGCACAAAAGACGACATTGAATGATGAAAAATTGGTTTGTATACACTGCAAAGGTCATTTTTCTGCTCATATTTTTCATTACTTCATTTTTCTTTTATTTTTTAGTATATTTCTAATATGAATTTTCATTGGCAGTCGACTTGATGAACGATCTTACAGAAATGTTTCGCGCCCTGTCCCGGTCTTTGTTTCTAATGTGAGGTACCGTACGGCTATAGAATTTTGCGATAAAGTAAGGGTAGATGCAGTAAGAGCGAGAGAACACCGCAACCCCGCGCATCTTAGGAGAGCCTTCAATTTCGTAAAGGAAAATCAAACGACTTTAATCAAACGACTTTTTTCAGACATTGTCGACCAAGCGATCTCTAAAGGCACAGCGTGCTATACCTGCATGGCACTTAATTACAGGTAATTCATCCAAGTTTGCTGGTTATTTGAGGTTGTCAAGGAGAGCACACTATTGCCTTTCAATTCCTTATGGCCAGTTATATCTAGAAACGATTGGAAAAATTTTCATACTTCATCACCTTTTAATTCTCTTGTTTTCCTTCTTTTCTTCGTTTTTTCGTACTGCTTCGTATTTCCTAACACCTACTCTTTCATTACCTTAAAATTTTTCCTCAGGGCAGTGCGAGGTTCTGGTGTGTGAATTACATAACCCAGAAGTAACCTGGGCCCAAATTCACGAACGGACCAGCGGTCTCCGAGACCGCGGCGCAGCCAGAGCCAGACGGCAGGGTCGATGAGAGATTGCGTTTAACATAGGAAGTTTAGGATACGTAGAGAAAGGTGCGCGCCGTTCACAGGCTATATCTCGGGGTTTATCGAGGTTTACCAATGATGAATGAGGCCCCTGATAAACTAGCGATAACCAGTGTCCGGTTCGGGTATAGAACTGGAGAGCTCTTCTACCACGAGAGACCTCAGCGTAGTGGGAAGGGCTATCGTTGAAGAATGTGAAGCAGGACTCGACAAATTGAATTTTTTATAGTAAAATGTAGTTTCTAGTGGTACAGTTTCTAGTAAAGTTTTACGTATAATATTATCCAATGAAATTTCCCATTTTTACATTTCAAAGTTGATTTGACTCAAAAACAGCTCTAGGCGTTGAATTATTGACATCGCTACGGAATGTTTCAGGACCGTCGTTCCGTCACGCAACGCTCCACTTCCGCCGCCACAAGATCCGCGAAACCTCTCCGAATTGTTCCACGCTATGCGATTAGTAAACATTTAGTCATTGAAAAAATCTTTTTTCGTTTTATGAGACCCAAAAACATCCAAAACAACACACGCAAAACAATCTGACCAATGGGTTCATTTCAGGTATAAGCTAAAAAAGCATACGAAAATATGTTTCAAAAGACAACTGCAAATCTCTGGGCCCAAATTGATGAACGAAAATTTGGGGTATATAACACTCTGGGCGGAATAAACCCGGTCTACCCTCTCAATATTCGCATCCATGACACTCGGGATTGATGCGCGTTCGTGAATGCGAATACGCGCGCCGACCTGAGTTTATTCTCGGGTATATAGCGCCGATACCCGTCATGAATCTAGGCCCTGGTGGATATCGAGTAGAACAGCCTAGTAATAGGAGTCCAATTTATTCACAGTGTTGAGGCTTAATTTCCCCCCCTCGCGATGTACGACGCAAACTCGTTTACACTCATATTTATTGCGAGCTTGAACGGTGCAAAAAACAACCGAATTTCATAATTAACAAGCGTAACTATGAAATGAGGGGTATATTACGTATTTCCGGAAGGAATGGTAAGACTAAGTTACCGTTCATACTGAGTTGCAGGGTGCAGTAGCATCCAAGGATGCTTTTGACTAATTAGCTAAGGGCACTGTTAGACCACTGGTGATGAAGCTAAAGATCCTTCTTCAATAATCGGTTCAACTCCAGTCACGACGTTCCCAGTGCTCCGGAAGCCCCCCTTCAGAACCTTTATTCCGTTCTGCTTTTATTGCATTCGTTTTCCAGGTACTTTCCTAGAACTTGGTCCGTTCCTCTCATATCATCATATCATACCACATCATATCGTTAACATTCTATCTGCTGGAAAGAACGTGCCTGCACAAGATGACTTGTGACATGTCCAACAAAATTTTCCACCCCGTGTGGTCAGCTTCATATCATGCCCGAATCGGTACTTCTTCTTCGGAAGCATTCCTTTTTCTTGCAAAAAGTGCATCGCATCTTCCTCATTTCTTGGGAGATTGAACATATTCATATTCGACCGGATCACAACAAAACGAGGAAACGAATGTCGACTAGATAGCAGATATGATATCCTCGATGTAGATGATAGCAGCCATTCAGCGGCCTGTAGACCCCCAAATGAACTAATGAATAGTAGGAAACATATATAAAATATTTATAATAACAAATAAAACGAAGAACAAAAAGCATGCAGCAGAAGACGGCGAGGAAATGATGAAATTCGTCACTGGGAGTACGGTAACGTGCAATCGCGGCGGGACCCTAGAGTTGACAAACAGACATCGTGGTTACGCTTATTTATGAGTAGGATGATGATATGAGAGGCAACAGACAAAGCCCTAGAAAAGTAGCCTTTTAAAGACTTTCAGCGTCCTTTAAACCCTTTCTTCAGAGCGGCGTCCAAGTGCCGCTGCTCATGGACTCGTGTGCAGACTTGCCTCCGAAATCCGCAACGAGTTTCATGCAAGCCTCGGTCACACTCTGCCAACACTCGCCGTGTGCCAAGTTGAAATTTCAATATAAAGGTGGGCAGAACTAGGAAATTCCATAATTTATTAAATTCAGTGAAAAATATAGTCTCAAAATAAGAAAATATATCTGATCCTCTCAGGAGAAAACGTTGTGGCTCGAAGTTGTGCCTCAGATCTGTTCACCACTGAAGCGCTCTCGCATGGTCTTGTGTCGAACTGCCAATCGAAATCGTCCGAAGTGTACGTTTTCAGCTTTCCTTGAAGATAAATTCACTATAAAATGGCTGAGAAATTAGATGAGCTCGATTTTTTGTTCAATTTTTTGCAATGCTTCATGTCGAGCAAGAACTTAGCATGATTCTGAAGCCTTTAAACTTCAAGAAAATCCCTAATCAGGGTAAATGCATGAAGAATCACTAGATGAGAGTGGAATTCATATAGAAATACATTTATATTGATTGTTCTGCTTTTTTAGATCGCTCGGTTTGCTCATGAACGTATCCATCTGCGAATGCGACCGGGACCTCTGCAACTGGTCAGGGCGGCGACTTATCGGCGGCTTCTTGTCGTCTATGATCTTTCTAATTTTGGCTATCACATAGAGCACTTTATCACTTATCACTAGCCATTTCTCTTTGTCTCAAACCTCAGACAGGTATTTCAAAGCTGGAATTGACTTTAGTGACATTTTTAAACAGGTTTATAAAATTTCATGATCTGTGATGTCCAACAGCTCACCTACAGCACCACCGCGACAAAGGATGTCGGATAAATCTACCATTTCTGCCGATCTATATCTTTAAGCTACTAGACTATTTCACATGATAAGCAGATCGATAGAATCAAAATAACACGGTCCATATCTTGATCCACAAAGTGCTCAGAAATTCTAAAAATTTCGAGTTCAAAGTTGTGGTTCTTTGATCTCGATTCGCAGCATTGAGCTTACAAGGTCGACTTCATTATACCTTTCTCCTTAATTACTTCCTTTGGCTACACCTAAAAACTACCATTTTAATTGCTGCAATCATACCCAATTATAATTTCTATTTTTTCTTTCTATTATAGTATCCCAATGTTTTTTTTTGCTACTAAACGGAAATTTCGCACTTTATATACAACCTTAGGTCGACCACTTATTCAAATAAACAAACAAATAAATAAAGGCGACCGGAAGAGCTTGGAATAAAATTGAAGCACGGAAGCATACAGTTTCATTAAACGAATAGGTATATTTTAAATACAGTAGCGGTCAAAAAGATATGTCACTTTTCGTTTTCATTCAAAAATAGCTCAAATCGGAAAGAACCTGATACCATTTGATAGTTCTGAGTATTCTATTTGAAAATATGTTGAAACATACCGCTTTTTCTAATTCTCTGTTTTTTTAAAATATTTTTTAGTGATTTTCATATGCTATTTTGAACAAAAATATCTCAAAAATCGCTGGGTGTAGGATCAATCTGAGACGACATTCTGATAGAGCATGATCTAGTTATTATACTGTGCTACAAACATTTGATTCAAATCGCCTTTAAAGTATAGATTTTTTTGAGCAAACTTTTTGGTGGTCAAAAACCGGTCAAATTTTAGGACCATGTTTTAAATAAAATTCTATATCTTCCTAACTTTTCGGAAAAATTAAACCAAATTTGAAAGTGTTGTAGAGGATGATATTCTCTTCAGGGTGGTTGACTTTGTTTCAGGACTTGTTCTTTGTTTTGGGAGGAAATTCCGTTTAAAGTTGAGTTTGCGTAAACTGTTGTATCTAAAAAAGTTTGAGAGGAACCGACTCAATTTTTTCCACGTTAATAGTAGATTTGTAGTTCTTTCAATACCACACGTAAGTTAGAATAAATCGAAGTCTTAATAAAAATATACCGCTTTGACTGACACACGCTGTAGGCGCCGTCACTACCAGTATAGATATAGAATTTAGTTCAAAACATGGCCCTAAAATTTGACCTACTTTTGACCACCAAAAAGTTTGCTCAAAAAAATCTATATTTTAGAGGCGATTTGAATCAAATGTTTGTAGCACATTATAATAACTAGATCAAGCTCTATCAGAATATCGTCTCAGATTGATCCTATACCCAGCGATTTTTGAGATATTTTTGTTCAAAATAGCATATGAAAATCACTAAAAAATATTTTAAAAAAACAGAGAATTAGAAAAAGCGGTATGTTTCAACATATTTTCAAATAGAATACTCAGAAATATCAATTGGTATCAGGTTCTTTCCGATTGGAGCTATTTTTGAATGAAAACGAAAAGTGACATATCTTTTTGACCGCTACTGTATCTACTTCTAAATTTTTAAACGTCTTTAATGACGACAGAATCTTCGCAAAAATGGCGACATAGACGGGAGTCGAACCTAGACCTCACCTGGTAACCGTGTCCAATGGGTAAACCAGCTTCGGTCGTCAAAAACCCAAAGAATTTCGAGTCAGAATCGATTTTATTAAATGCAAACTGTACAACTAGAGAAGGCACGAACCCCGATTTCACATACCGGTACAATGGAAAATTGAAACAACAAGACAGCCAGTATAGAGCAAGAGAGGATATGATTTCGTGTAGGAAAAATCTGTGACGAACACCTGAACAGGTGAGGAAAAGTCGTTTTCCAGTCAGGATAACCCTTAGGCGATCTAATTTATAGGCAAGTTAAAGCAAAGAAAAGAATCGACGAGTCGTTGAGAGCCAAGTTCTTCCTTGAAAGAGTCACGTCTGCCAGGAGGACTTCTTTTTCCATTTCTGAAATTTGAAAATGCTTTTAGAGACTTCCAATCGTTGAAAGAATGATGCAAGAACTCTAGAGAGTCAAAATCGGTTGAATATCGATCGATCGAGACTTAAAAGTTACTAGATTCGGTCTACAAACGAAGAACCTAGGGAAAAGGGTTCAGAGAAATTCAAGTAGGGAAAGGAAGGAAAAAAGAAAAAGGAAAAAAATTGTTCACGCCTTTTTGCAAGATTGTCGTTTGTTTTTGTTTGTTGCTAATCCTGTTTGATTTGAGCACGCCTTCAGATGGCGTAGAAATAAATAAATAAATAAATAATCTCTAAATTTATTCTCAATAATAATTAAATTCAAGGAGAAACTTGCCGCCTTCTTCATCGCCGCCAGATCGTCGTACAGACGCATCTTCTCCCGATAGGCCTCGATCAGACGTTCGTGTTCCAGCTCCCGCTTAATAAAAAAGGAAATAAATTTTAAAAAATGAAATTTTGACCTCTCTGACCAACTTTGAAAAGGCGACGCAGCTGTTTGATGGGGATAGATGGGCTAAACTGACGGATATGATGGCTGACAACCACGTCGCTTTTCCAAAACCGCTCATACAATATCGACACTCCGTTAATATCGTAATACTGAAAGAAATCCATAAAAATTCAGAAAAAATATATCATATAATAAAAATATCATATTATGTCTAAATAATAAACAAAATATTATAAAATATTATAAAAGTATCCACTTAATTTTTATGCCTAGATATAGAAGGTAAACTAGACGACGTTGACCAGTCCCAAAAAGATGCGCCATGCACTCGTCTTTAATTCGACAATGACGTTTTAATACTGCTACTTGGACGAGGAGCGCTTTTCCTAGCCGATTGTGGACTGTAGCTTTCTGTAAACCTGATAAAAGTAAAGGTAAGGTGCTGGGGTTGAACAGCATCCGAGAACGCGCCATGCACTCATTCTCCGTTCAATATCGTAGAGGAGAAGTAAATGCATGTTTGTTTTATACAATGACTTGCGGGAGCCAGCCGCTATACCTAATCAGTTCTTCCCGTACAGGTATGCTATCAATTTATCCGACCTTGGGGGTTTGGTAGGCCCGAGCGAGGATCGATCGCTCAACTGTGCGAATAGGGGTAGAGCGAAAAATAAACCGTGCTGCCAGTTTAGTTGCCCTTTAGGTGTGAAGTATCTAGACATCTCAATCAAAAATGTTGAGGGAAAAAAGATCAGGGCCGGGATTCATAAACGGTTCACCGACCGGTTATAGTGATATTCACCTCGGTTACCCGCCAAAACGTGATTCATCAACGCGCGTTGAGTCATTTTGGCGGTGAACTGGCCGGCGAACCGTTCATGAACCGCCGTTCCGGCCCAGGTATCATAGGTCAATGATAACTGACCTATGACTACCTATCCAATTGAATGGTCCCACGCCGCGCGTGGGCCCTGTATGTATAAGATCGCCACTGCTGTATCATATGTTCACTTGGGTTCGCTAATGAACGTCTTCTACAGAAACATACACTAAAATCGCTTCAAAAATTGTAAATTGTAAATTGACGTCATTAAAATTGTAAACTAACGTCATTAAAATTTTAATATCGACTACCTCTTTTCGAGCCAGAGCGATGTCGGCACTCATATCGTTCGCAACCTGCTTCGACGCTTCGTCTACTCCTCGTTGATACTGAATAAGAATTTCCTTCACCGATATTGATAGTGTTTATCTTTACCTAAGATTAACCTTAAATCATGCTAATGGCATTAAATTTTGTATATTTATCTACATTTTTCGGAATCGAGCCGCTCACTTCTTTGATCCTCTCCGCCTCAAGGCGCTCGACAAGCTCGTCCATCAGTTCCAGCTTCTCCCTTAGGACGTCGGAATTTCGCTGCTCTTTTATCAACTGGAACGTTCATTATT
The DNA here is from genome assembly GCA_030553155.1 of Nippostrongylus brasiliensis. Classification (NCBI taxonomy): domain Eukaryota; kingdom Metazoa; phylum Nematoda; class Chromadorea; order Rhabditida; family Heligmosomidae; genus Nippostrongylus; species Nippostrongylus brasiliensis. The sequence goes on from CP130733.1 coordinate 4,760,809, forward strand.
GAAAAAAGGGAAAAGAAGAGAATGAGAAAAAAGAAAAAACGGGGTATGTCTTTGAACAACTGTTGTAGAGGCTGCATTTCACTAAAACTTCGTTTGAAGCATTGTCCCTTTCCGGAAGCAGAGCGGGGAGTGTTTTCTAGTGAATATTCAGAACTCTTAATTGGACAAAACTCAAATTCAATTTCAATTTCAAAAAGCACAATTCCCACTCGAACTCGAAAATAAAACTTGAGTGTGACCACTACCGAATACGAAAAGTTTTTCAAATTTTAATCATGGTACCAACCACAGAAAGCACCGACAGGCCTTCATCTTCTATGAATGAATGGATGGAATGTCGTTCGAACGATGTGAACATTTCTCCCATCAACAGCACATTTCGGAGGGGTAGGGTGTTCCCTATTAGGGATTTACGATTTTTGCAACTTTTTACGACAAACATTTGTTACATTTGTCGTGAAACATTTTCGTTAAAAAATGTACGACAAAAAATTTTTTGCACACCCTCGTTCCCTACTCACTCGCCTCCCAAAATGTGCTGTTCCAGTGGTAAGAGTCGCTACTGACACCCGCACGGTCGAACGATCGATCCCGGTCCGCCTAACCAAGCCTTCCATCCCTCCGGGTAGGGTAAATTGATACCGCACTTGTCTGGAAGGTGAAGACACCGATTTGGTATAGCGGCTGGCCCCTGCAGGTCACCATGTCTTTACGATTTTGAACGGAACACGAATGCGTGGCGCGGCATTAGAAGAGCGATCAACGTCAACACCTCTACCTTAACCTTTACCTTTGACTCATTTATGGTGAAAAAATATACCCTAATGAGTGATTTTACCTGTGCATGACAGTCTATGTACATAGCGACAGCGGCTACGACGATTCCAATCACGACCAGTCGTGACAGCCATGAGCTCGAGGACTCCGCGGATCGATTCTATATAAATTTACATTTATAAGGGGTTTTGTCAACAATTTGAGCTATTATTCAGAAGTAGGGCGTAGTTCAACGGTAAGTGGCGCTACTGACACACCCAAGGTCGAACGGTCGATCCTCGCTCCGGTTAGTCAAGTCTTCAGGCATTCACCATGCCTCTACAACAATGAGTGGAAAATGAGTGCATGGCGCGACCAAAGAGAATTGATCGGATCCTTTACCTTTGTCTTTACCTTTTAAGGAACATTTTATTCCGGAAAACTCTGGAAAACTCGGGGTTGTAAGGAGTGGGAATTTGTTTAAATTTTTTAAATAAGAAAGGTACTAACTGCTGCTGTTTTCGCCTTCTCAACAAATTCGTCCTTCTCCCGTTGGAGACGATTCACCTCATCGACCAGTTCTTCTTCCTAAAAAAACATATTTCATTAACCCAGGTAAATACTTACCAGGTAAACGCACCCGAGTTTTAAAGCTTTTCAGCGACTTCAGAAGCTTTTTGTTCTGATCCTCCAGTTGTTCGGTGGCCGATCGCCACTCGTTCGACTGCAAAGCCATTTTCTCCAACTGAAAGTGGTCTACTAAAACCATTCGGGTAGAATCCAAGGTCCTGGGTAACTGGTAGGTATAGCCGCATACCAAGCAGTTCTTGCTCTTGATAGCCGATAACTCCTGCAGGACCTGTTCCAGCATTCCAGTCGTCTCTCTGCCCATGTGGCTGAGGCTCGAGTGGAGCGAATCTTAAAGGTGTCGAAAAAAGTGAGTAATTTTGAAAGTAAAAGAAGAAAAAACAGAAGGAAAAACAAGAAAAAACAGAAAATGAGAACATCCTACTCATAAATAAGCGAAACCACGATGTCTGTTTGTCAACTCTAGGGTCCCGCCGCGATTGCCCGCTACCGTACTTCCAATGTCATCATCAGTTTCTCGCCGCCTTTTGCTGCATGCTTTTTGTTCTTCGTTTTATTTGTTATTATAAATGTTTCATATGTTTCCTACTATTCATTAGTTCATTTGATGGCCTGAAGGCGCTGAATGGCTGGTTATATTAACAAGAAAAGAAATTGCATACCTGTGATCTCCTTTCTTCGCTCCTCAGAAGACTGCGAATGAGTTTTAGAAGCCTTTCGAGGTGAGACGATCGGTTCCGGCGAAGGTAGATCGCTAGTAATTTCTGATTTTACACTTCTATTTTACCCAAAAACTTCTATAAAATTCGATTACGGTACCTTACTCTTGTGGATGACTGTCCGTTCGATTCGTAACCAGAATAGAGCGGTGGCATATTGAACGATGACGATGGTGAAGATTTCTGAGCTGACATCGAATCATCGGAGGAATTGCTTTCTAGAAATACCTAATTTTTAGAATTTAAATTTATTTTCTCTCCGAAATCTAAAAATAACCTCCTATGGTGCTGCCGGAAGTAGACCTTTCACGGCTGACCACCTCGAACTCGCTGGTCGAAGTGCTGTCCAGCGATATTCGACGGGTCCTTCCAGGGCTCGTCGGTGAATCGTCCATTTTCTGGGGACCCTGGAGGCAACTCGAGAATCTTTTTTACCTTTTTTGCTTTAGAATAGGAACAAAAGACACCATTCGGGTTAGCATTGGGTGCAATGTCACCGAAAGGGAGTTCCGAGAACGGTTATCGACAGTCAACGAAAAGAAGAAAGACAAGAGATAAGACGTTCTCAAACACTCGTTGGGTTTCTTATGAAAAGGAATACCACGGTGAGCGAGTATTCTATCTCGTGGGTGGAATTGGTATTGTTTCTTTTGTTCCAGAGCCGGTTCTGGGTTAAATTACACCTATCCGAAGGAGTAGATCCGGTTCCACCATCTAGATTCTCTTGGGTGTTTGAGGATCAACGGTTCAAATGTGACTTCAATTCAAGAATACCCTGAGTTCTTAGCTTTTTCTTGTGGGAGCTGATAGCCTTATCATTTTGAAAATGAATTCTGAAAATATCTAGAAAATTAATGCCCGCCAAGAACAGAAAAAGCTCATAGGTCTCTCCCTCCACCGTTCTGATTGGATAAAATGAGGCATATTGTTAAAGGACTCGAGTTCGATTCTATAAAATCAATAGGATGAACGTTCTGGAATGCTATTTACAAAAAATTCAAAAAAATCGAAAAAGAACTTCTGGAAAAAAATTACGAGCAAAAAAATGAAGACGATTTTGTGACCCTTTAAAGAGTACTTGACGCTAGTATTCGATGTCTAATAGAGGAGGTTCTTTACATGTAAAAAATTCAAAAAGCTTTTAATAGCAATTTAAATTTTTTTCAGAAATTAAATTTTCAAGTAGCAATTTAACAAACAGCACGAAAATTTTTGAAGACCTGAAAATTTCATTCAATTTGAAAAAGATCTGAAAATGAAAAATTGAAAACAATTGATTCAATTTGAAAAAGACGAATCACAGTTCACTGGTGGAAAGGAAACTCGTTGTTGGCGCTGCGGTAATGGCACCATCAATGCTGAATCACCGAATCGAAATGAGTGGTTGTTCGTTCTCAAAGCGAGAACGGCGAACCATTAGAGAGTGGTAAAGCAGCGGTAAGAAAAAGGGTAAAGATAGCATCAGCAATTGATAAGCTCTGCTGCTTCATGTTGCTTCCAGGACAAAGTTCGAGGAAAATGAGGATACGGCTCTATAGGCTCCAATTTTTGCTGAAACCTCATCTAAGAAAGTTGTCCAGGCACTGATAACAAATCTGACTTCCGATTTCCTAAACAGACGAAAAGGACAAATAATGAACCTCCTTCTGCCTCTACGGACCGACGAAATCCAGGTAAATTCAGGTAAATGGTAAACGTAAATTCAGGCAGATGGTAAAAGGTAAAAGGTAAACGAGCATTATAAGATTTTTTTGAAAAAAAAAAACCATACATATGGTTAACTAGCGTAATCAGTTCAGCCGGTCTTCGGCTCAACTTTCGAGACGGCTGTCAAGGTACTTATCGGTACCCAAATAATTCTAACATAACATTTATTTCTTGTGGAGACCACATGTGGAGAATTGTTTTACAGCAAACATACGAAAATTGCTCGGTTCATGTTCATACAGCTGTGAGAGTTACTAGTTCAACAAATGATGGTGACATATGAAACGAATTTTGATAAAACTATAGAATAAGACGGAAGAAGCAGAGCAGGAAAACAGAAAAAAGTGGACAGGATCGAAAGACTAATGTTTCGGCTTCAGGTGCCCGGCTAGAACTTTTTTGAATTGAGCTAAGTGGTCAGGAACCCGCCCATTTTTAGTGAGTTTACAATATTCATTACCTGCCCTGAAGGAGAAAAAGTGCCTCCTGAGAGTTGCTCGTGGTTGTTTGAGTGCCAACTTGTATTCTTGCCCCGAGTACGTGAGGAATTTGACGTAAAGAATTTGTGAGAGCGAGAGCGAATTCAGAAAATTTCTTAAATAATTCCTCAGATGAACCTTCGTAAATCAATTCCTGACCAAGCCCGACCGAATAGCCAAGAATAAAATAACAGCGGTTTGCACCAAGGCCGAGCTTTAATGATTAGAGAACGTCGGTCGATCAGCTGATCGTCGGCCTTCGATGGGGCCACCGCCGCCGACAGACGGTCGATGCTCTTCTAGGACCATCGAAGGGGCCCAAAACAGCTGACTGATCGGCCTGACGTTGAACGGCGACGTGTCGTGGTGCTATTCGAGGTGACGAAATCGAGAGAGTGCTTGTTGCTGAGCGAGACGATCGATGTGCTGCGCCGTCGTCGTCGTTCCGAACCGGACGTGCCCATCGAACGGGCAAAAACGTCGATTGCAGAAAGTGCACGGCGCACGTGGTTTTCTGCAGCTGGATTTGTTGACTCACAAAAACATCGAAGTCGATCGCGACGCGACGCGATGGGATATAGACCCCAAACGATCGGACGACACCTTGCCATTGCTGTATGCATGGAGATTTTAGTCAATATCAAAAGAGCTAACAACGGTCCCCAAGTAAAGAGCTGTTTCCCATCCACTTTCTGGTATTCCTATTCTTGTGGGAAATAAAGTTAACATTTCTGAACGCAAGCAGCAATTTAGTTGAATTTTAATTTATTTGGAAACTTTTCATTTTTGTTAAGAATCTTCCAGATATAGTTTAACCTTACCAACTTAATGGTCTTCTAATCGGATTGGTACCATCAGAACAACGTCTCAGTAGGTATTTATAGTCTGTCAGCTATCCCAGCGAAGCTCTCTACCAAATTCTACGAACCTTACGGAAAGCAGTACAGTCGAAACGTCAGCGAACCGGTCTTCTGACGTTCAGCCTAAGCGAATGGTACAGTGGCAAAGAGTGGTTCTTCAGCCGCGCTGTCAGATGGTCGATCCTCGCCCAAGGCTAGCGGAGCTCCATCTCTCCAGATTCGGGAAAATTGGTTCCAGGATTGTCAGGGAAGGTGACAACACCGACGTCATCAGCAGCTAGCCCCTGCAACTCATTGTCTAGGCCGGATACGCATACACAATGCCTCTACGACTTCGCATGAAAGACGAATACACGGCGTATCCTGAGCAGGTTGTTCTTCAGTAGAAGGAATGAATACTGCCAACGATTGCTGAATTATGGGCTGCTCTGGACTCCTCCTGTTCAATTCACTCTTCAAATTTCTTCAAAATAATTAAATTTATTTTCTATATTCCACTTTTTAAAGCTGCACTTGTTACATCACTCACCTCTGCTACTAGAACTTGAAATATTTTCGTAATCTTTAAACAGTCGGCTATATATCCCACTTGGAGTGGTTCATATAATAAATTACTAATAAGATTTTTATTGTAAATTACTTTGAATGTTATACTAACAATCTGAGCTTTTTTTCTTTGTTTTGGTTGAATTTTTTCTTCAGCAAATCCAGGACTGTCCTACTAACCGCTTTGACTTGTATTTTTAGCCCGCCAATGTGCGTAGTTAAATAAATAAATAAATAAATAATGATTGGCAGAGAAACGGAGTGAAGTTCCTTATATTTTTCATCAGATAAGCCTTCTCTTTTTAAGATGAAGAAGGCAAAAACATTCACAGGTGATACGAGGGTATTGAAGATGATGATAAAGTGATTACCTCTTATCACCTGTGAAAGTTTTTGCTGGTGGATCTTATTCTTTAGTTGTATACAACCGATAGCGGGCGGCTAGTGCGCCTCCAACCGTGAACTCCCGGGAAAATGTCTGATGGGTATGTGGTATATTACTTTTGCATACTCTGCTTTACCTGCACCCCAGCTCCAGATAGTGCCCGATTTATAGGTAGAACTTACCCAAGCACTTATAGGGCTGAAGGAGACGATGACCAAGGCTACCATATGGATCCAGATGGTCAGGTGCACACGGTTGCCGTGGTTTTAGCGGTGGGATAATTTTAACTTTCAATAACAAACTTTTTTAGTATTTTCAGCTTAAAACTATGTATAGTAGAAATCCCGCTGATTTGCGGACCATAGGGGTCTGCGTTTCGAAAATTGCCCCTCAGGCAAGGATCGAACCCAGCCTCAGGCTCATCGAGGGCTGCTGAACCGATAAACCACCAATCCTCCAAGCTATGCACTAGCCCTATGTGTAAAATAATTATCATGCCGGTTAGCTATCATCGCTTATTAGTATCAACTGATTGTGCTGATAAGGCCGTGTGGGTTTGAAACGGTTAAGCTGATACGCTTCTTGATATAGAAGTGATGTTCTTTTTCAGAAAGAATCTTATTCTCACCATTTCTTTTCATCGTGAATAAATTGTTTCAAAAAAAAGGTAAAAGCAAAGTGGGACGGTGGTGATCAATCCCTAAGTATGCGCCGTGCATCCGTCTTGTCATTCAAAATCTTAGAGGCATGGTAAATGCATATTCGACATATAGTAGAATGACTTGGAGACAGCCGCTGTACTAATCAGTGTCACCACCCTCCCAAACAGCTCTGAAGTTTGGGAGGGTGGTGACCTTTGGAAGGCTAACTTAACCGGATGGCGATCAACTCCCCAATGAAGCTGGGATAAACCCGTCTGTGTTTGCGCGCCACGCGAGGTATATTTCAGGGTTTATTGCTGAGATACCATTCATGGGTCTGAGCCTTGGTTAACCGAATCTTTTACTGACCACTTCATCATGGCTCACTGAACCGTCCTTTTTCATTTGGAAAAATCAATTTTTTCAGATTATCATAGGTTTCTTGTGCGTCGTGGCATTAATATTCCTCCTGAGACTTCTCTACTTCCACGCGATAACGGCCAGTACGGTAGGTACCGCCTTCTACCTACAGCGATCCATATTATATTTATAAATTATATTATTACAAGCGGGCCGTACCCCTTATAAAGGGTACACTTGTCGCTGTGGGTGTATTTGGTGTACGGTAACAGACTATCGTGGCGGGACCCATATGAGCCACCCATTACAAACATCGCTTGGGTTTCGCTTATTATATAGCAGGATTATTTATTCGACGTGGACGTAGTGAAGATAACACAGAAATTAACCGATCGAACAGAAGTGATAAGGAGTGTTAGGAGTAAAACAGAAAGGACAGCGAAAATCAAACAAAAACTCATATAATTAGCATAGCTTGTGGTAAAAATAAACAGTGAGAACTCAGTTTTCAAGGAGATATCGTTGCTTATTCACAAGAGATCTGAACGAACTCGAAGAAAGTGAAAAAATAAAATAAAATATATATTTTCATAATAATTTTTCAGGAAAAATCCATAGCCCTTGACCTCGAATCGCTCGGTGAGTGGCCGGAACTTCGAAAGGGGAGAAGATGGAGACGGCGACGACGGCCCATAAGACGACATAGACGAAGAAGAGCTGCGGTGTATTACGTTCCGAGGTGAGATTTTTCGTTTTAACTGAAATAATGCTATATTTTTACAAATTTAAAAATGACTAAAGTTGCCAAAACTAGGCAAAATGATTTTAGTGAATATGAAGAACGATGCGCACCATCGAAAACCAAAATGGTGTCACTGAACATTCCGAAGAAGCCACGGGAACTCCAGGAGGTGAGCTAACTACTAAAGTTCAGATTCATTCAGCCAAAATATCAATAAAAATTGCTTCACACTTCTGCCTTAGATTTCTTACTACGTTTTTCTCATAATTATATGAAGTCGCTGTAAAACATCAATGAAACCCGCGTGATGCAGTGGTAAGAGCCGCTACTGACATCCTCATAGTCGAGCGATCGATCCCGGCCCTGGCTAACCAACCCTCCCTCCTTCCCAGATAGTTTAAATTAGATCCAGATAAAAATACAGATTGATCCAGCTGAAATATAAATAAAAATTGCCTCAGGCTCTTGCCTTAGATTTCTTATGAGGTTTTCCTCATAATTATATGAAACTACTGTAAAACCTTGGAAGGTAAGTGTGATGTAGTGGTAAGAGCCGCTGCTGACACCCGTATAGTCGAGCGATCGAACCCCTCGCGGGCTAACCACGCCTTTCATCCCTTCGAGGTCGGATAAATTTGATGCCGAACTTTTCTGGGAAGGTAAAGACACTGACTTGGTATACCAGCTTGCTTCAGTAAGTCATTGTATAGGCCAAATACGCATCCACCATGCATCTACGATTTTGAATTGAACACCAATGCGCGGCGCGCACTTATGGGACTAATCATCACCGTCACTTTTACCTTTACCTTTCCGTTTTCACTATAAAATCCTAAAAATTCCGAGTTAAGTGGCGATTTCTTCAGAGTCAAGTGAAGTTGCGCGTTTTGGAACCGCCTCCAGAGTATAGGAAAGCCATATTGAAGGTATATTTCTTTTAGAGTGTTGTGGTCATTATGTGCTTTTTCTTAAATTATAAGAAATTGTAAAAAGGGATTATAGTTGAAGTTTCTGTTATAATTCGCCACTATAGGAACTTGTTCCTGTATTACCGTATTTCAGTGCGACACCATACGGGTTCTCGGTTTGTTGCAGCCGAAGAGAGGTAAGCCTTCATCATACTCTTCTTCATCCTCTCTTCTCCCTCCTCTTCAGCGATTTTTACGTTTTTCACACTCTATGCTAAGTTTTTTACCTCCCTTTACCTGGGCACTGATATTAGTTGGTAAGAGGCAGAGGCTGGGTTAAATCCAACCCGAATAATCCTTCTTCTAAAGAGATGTATGTATGTATATGATATCTGACTTTTTTGAAACAAAAAATCTTCATCAATATTTTCAACGCTCTTTCCGCCTTTTCTCTCTTCCGTTTCCAAGCAGAGCTTCTAAAATTCAAGTAAGTCTTCACTTCTTCCAGAACTGATTAGACCACTTTTCTTTGATCTCTATGACCAGGCGATGAAAATTGAAACAATAATCTTAAAAGAATGCTCAGACAGTTACGGTACTGAAATGAAAAAATAATAATTTTCAGTGAATTATATGTCTTGGCTAGAAACCCCACCGGAGAAGAGGCAGGTGAGTCAAGTCGGCTGAATCATACGTAGGTAAATATAACCTGAAGACGTAGTAGTAAAGGTTACATATCAGTGAAATAACCTAAATAGATTATGCTCTGATTATTCCACAGGTAAGCCTGTGGCACGGGTTTGAATCCCACCTGAGGAGCGAATTTTGCGAGCAACCTAGCTTTACCAGCGTATCATTTTTTGCTGCTAAATATCACCGGGGTAAAGTGATAACTGTGCTGAATTCCACTCTGATTTATGAGCTAATGAAATAGAAGTTCTAATAAATAAGCAGGTATTTTTAATCCGGTTTATCTTTATCACCTTTAATTTCCTGATTAGTCTCGAAATCTGCTAGTTTCTCTCGTGATCTGTTGAGATCTGGGTGTATTTTAACCCGGCCATAGGGTAAATAAATGAATGATGTTCTGGCATTGCAGACTTGGCCGAGCGCGATGGATTTGATGACAACGCTCGAAAAAGCCAGCCGACCTTCTCAGTCGACACCGGCGATGGCATCCAACCGCTTACCCACATCGATATCCTCGATGACTGGTTTGGAACAGAAACCGCCATCTAAAGAGCCGGCACCTCCACAAAATGTCATAAAATTGTCCACGATCATGGTACCACGGTCAGCCCCGCCACCGCAGCCACCATCAGCATCGACCAGCACCCCAACCCTTACCCAAACCCTTACCCAAACCGTTACCCAAACTCAACAACCGGTCGCCCCACCTCCTGCTCCCCGTGCCGAGTCGAGGCTGGTCACGAATCAAACCCAGTCCTCGGTCTCGCCACGAAGAAGACGTTCACTGTCTCGGGTAAGTTAGCGCTCTGAATCAGGGTTTCTGCTTACTTCCCACAGCTCATCGCCTCGTTTCAGATGTCGGGCTCTCAATCGCTAAGCCAATCCACAAAGAAATAGCCGCATTTCAGAGAAATATTCTGTGTGTTCTTGTCGGATACTTTCCAGATGTAGAAAAATAATGTTTCTTCTTCAGTTCAACGGCGTTTTGCACGAAAGAGCTGAATAGTTGTGTAGCGGTATTGACTTTAAAATAAAATTTCGGTATTTTTCAGCAAAAATTCGATCGCAGGCACTAGAAAACTTGCAGTTGACTTTCCTGTTTTTCGATGTTCGTCAAACTGCAGTGTTCATTAATCGGTCTGGCAACAAAAGAAGAGTTCTTTGTCCTCTGCAGTGGTCATACAAAAAAGGAAAATGAAAAACAAAGCCCGGAATTGGCGCTCAGCTTTTCCCGACACGCTGAGAGTAAAATTGAAACTACTGCAGATAATTAGGTTATTATAAACAATAGAAATTAGATTGAAAGCAGTTTGTAAGGGCCGACAGCGTTGTGCACAAAAGAGCTGAATAGCTGTGTAGCGGTGTTGACTTTAAAATAAAATTTCCGCATTTTTCAGCCAAATTTCGATTGCAGACACTAGAAAAAATTCCAGCTGGCTTTCCCGACTTTGATATCCGTCAAATTGCAGTGTTTTTTAACACATTCGCGACAATGTCCACTCATTTGAGTGGACAGCCAAGTGGGCGGGAGGGACCGCGTCCACTCATTTGAGTGGACGGGAAAACTTTTTCTAGAACGTTCTCTAACGGCATTTTTCCACTTGTGTTTTTGTCATTTTGTAAAATATACCTCCAAATCAATGCTACGTTTGCGTGGGCAGAGAAATTACTGAGTTCATAGGAACTTATACGACAAGAAATTTTCCCACTGAAGAGCACCATTATAAAACCGTCCTTCAACAAATCAAAAATAAAACATAACAATAAAACAAAACAACCATCCTTCAAGACTTCCAAAATAAAGTAGAAGAATAAAATGAAACTTCTTCTTTGAAACAGCCTAGTTGGAAGTGCTTACGGAAAACATGGAAAAACATCCAACAAGAACAATTCCTATCGTTGAAACACCCCAAACAAACAAATTTTTCGCCACCGATGCAGCGCGTATGAGCCCTCCTAGCTTTCCTATTGGTAGCATCTCTACCTAAGCCACTACTCAATCTTCAACAGCAACCTGAACGATTTGTCTGGATTCTCTCTGAGTCAGCACTATTCTTTTCCAGGACTCTGCTTTTACGGATCTTTTGTACTCCTCTGCCGTCAACGTCCCACAAACATTCGACCATTCTTCTTTGAATTGGAGGAAAGGGATCTTCTGAACTTTCTGGCAGTACAGAATCCATGCATTCACTAATGACGCTCTTAAATCGCTCTTTAACTCTTAAACTCTTCCGCTCTTAAACTCTTTCGCTCTTAAACCCTTAAACTATTCCGCTCTTAAACTTTTAGCTCTTAAATCGCTCTTAAACTCTTCCGAGCTCTTATATTCAGCCATACCTATAAAGGCTGGTCCAGAACGACTAAACTTTGTTAAAGGGATCAATTAAAATCCCACCACTCACCGTAACCCCTCACGAGGGACCGTGTCCACACAAAAGAGTGGACACACGCGCGCGCCCCAGAAATGCGGCGGGCCGTCCCGCGCATTGCGAGCGTGGACCGCTTGGTCGTGAATGTGTTAATCGGTATTACAACAAAAGAAGTGTTGTTTGTCCTCTACAGTGGTCGAAAAAGAAAAGAAAAGGAAATAAAGAAAGAAAGAAAGAAAGAAAGAAGAGAAAGAAAATGAAAAACAAAGTTCGGAGTTCGGAAGTTTGACCAGTTACCCCCCATATGCTGACTAGAGAGAGTGAGAGTAAAATTGAAACGCTTGCAAATAATTAGGATAAAATAAATAATAAACATTAGATTCGAAACAGTTCGTAAGGGTTAAAAGGTAAAGGTGCTGGACGTTGATCAGTTCTCTAATTGTGAGAAAGCGCCATGCATTCTTGTTCCATTCAAAATCGTAGAGGCATGATGAATGCGTATTTGATCCACACAACTGAAAATAAGAATGATTTCTGGGAGGCTATCGAGGCTAAATTAGGACAAGAACGATACACCAACTTTCGAAAGTAGCTTTGCCGGATGCCGACATTCACAACCGCTGATCCAAAAGAAGTTTTTTCACAGGTTTTTTTTTCAAAAATTTGGTTATAAGCAAAAAAAGCGTCAACAGCGGTGATGACGCTTTTATCACTCAACGGAGACTTTTTTCAAATGACATGCATATTTAGCTTAGACAGTGACTTGTGGAAGCCAACCACTATACCAAGTCAGCGTTCTTACCTTTCCAGACAAGTCCGATACCAACTTACCCAGCCTCGTAGGCATAGAAAGTAGTTCGCCTTCAGTAAGCTAAAAAGATTGAGCTTGTAAACAAGTTTAGAAATGATAGCGAACAGCGGCTCACGATACCCACCGGGTTAGTTTACAGTTCTTAGCTAGCGAGAAGCGGTTGTTCGCATTTCAAAGTCTATTCCTACCATGCCAGATAAAATGTGAGTTTTTTCTCACATTCATCCGCAGATCGAAGAGCCATGGGTCTTCCGGAGCCTACTAGTTTATTTTCTGAGTTTATAAAAGGACCAGAGCACGCGTGTTACAGTGGTAAGAGGCGCAACTGACGCCCACATAGTCGAGCGATCGATCCCGCCTGGGCTAACCAAACCTTTCACTCCTACTGGGCTGAGTGAGTTGGTACTATACTTGCCTGAGAAGGTAGAGTCGCTCACCTGGAACAGCGGGTGGCCCCGTAGGTCATTGTATAGGCCAAATACTCACTCACCATGCCTCTACGATTCTGAATGGAATACGAATGCATGGCGCGTCCTTAGGGAAATTATCAACACTGGCCAATTCACCTTTACCTTTATAGAAGCTCTATCTCATTTAGGATTTATGATCTCCTTTTCAGTGACCATGCGATAATATCTCAACAAGCAGTCAATCTTATTAACAACTTGCCGAGCCGAATCAGTCACATAACGGTGTTCATATCGGTAATGAAATGGAAGGAATTGAAAAAACTATAAAATTTTGTGGACTGAAAAGTACCTTTCTAAAGCAATAGGTCCTACTCTACTCCTTTCCTACAAAAGTAATAGGATTTATATGGGTAACATTGGGTAAAACAGGTCCAAAAACAGCCTGCGCTCATTTTTCACTGCAGAACAAGCCTGGAGAAGGAACTTCACCTATTTAGATGGCTGCTGTTCTGAGAGTGCTAGAACATTTGCAAAAATCGCCACTCCGACGGGGTCTCAAGTCCAGCTAGGAGATTGTGATTCTGGACCGCTACACCACCATAGACTCGGGTTCGAATCTCCAACGAGTCGAGATTTTTGGGACGAACCTATCGTCATTAGAACAGTAACTGCTTTTACCATACCGTAAAAATACGGTATATAAGCAGAATATTGCCGCAATTCAGGTAATTCTAATCATAATCCTAATCATGGTAGCGACCCACGTCACCCGATTCATCAAAGGAATGAGGGGCGGAACCCATTCATCGGTTTGTTTTTGTCTCAATTATTCTAGTGCACTAACTATGAATTTGAAATTATTGAATTTTATAATTTTTATTGCCTATATTACCTACAAAATATTTACAAAATGCGTGCTCAGAGTGATGTGACCCCGTCGGCGATTGTAATCCAGCCGAAGAAAAATCTGAAGGACAAAATGAAGAAGAGGAAGAGAACGTCACTGGCGTGGTATCGATCATTACCCTTGATTTTTTCATTGAATCCTCCAGATGGGAGTTATTCTGAAAATTCTGATTTCTCAGACTCCAAAAATGGTTACGGTAGGATTACGGTATCGCATATTTTTCATAAGAAAAAAGCTACAGCATTCAGCAAGCACCGCAGCAACTACAATCTGCCGTCAAAGACGATGATGATACAGATCGAAGTCAACAAGGAGCAATTGGCAGAGGACGCGAGGAAGAAGAGAGAGAAAGAGAAAGAGGCATGAATTTCGTCATTCTTCTAGAGCGGGGGGTTCGGTAGAACTAAACCAGCCCCAAATTCTTGAAGGTTTTCGATGGTCTTAAAATTTCCGAGGGTAAACCCTGTAAGAGTTACCTGGACCCAGATTCATCATTAGTAAACCCCCGATAAACCCGGAGATGTAGCCGGAACGGCGCCCACCTTTGTCTACTTATCCTAAACTTCTCATGCTAAACGCAATTTCTCATCGAGTCTGCCGTCTGGTTCTGGCTGCGCAGCGGTTTCGGAGACCGCTCGTCCGTTCATGAATCTGGGCTCTGCGGTAAATGCTTAGTTGAATTAGAAATATAATAAACCCTTCTATTTCATCTACCCGGAAACATATGATCTTTTAATATTTGGTCTATTTCTGGCAAAAAGTAGATTTCGAGGAAAATTCTCGAAAATTGGCCGATAAACTTACAAATTTCAGGCGGCCGCGATTAATCCAGCGGTGGCAAGCGTGAATCTATCCGCACCACCGGACTACTCGGCTCTCATGGTTTGATTCTCTTTCTCGATTTTGTCTTTTTTCTTCTTTCTTTAGAAAAATTACAAATTCTATAGCTGAAGGAGAATCGTCGAGATGGGAGTGTTCTTGCTGCACTTTTTTGCCTAAATTTATAACCAACCGTTTGCTAAAATTTTACCTTTGGCAGATTGACCATTTCAGCCGATGAATCTACTTATATAATAAAGAACATTTTTAACTCCCTATTGTTTAATTATTTTGCACTCTGTAGCCCATGATTAGGATCAAAATAGCATTATCGATCTTTTAGTTTACAAAACGAATAGAAGATTCTGGAATTTTTGAGTGCCAGCTGAATGTTCTTTGACATTGCCGCAGGAACGACTTAACGAGCCCGATCTTGTTTTCCCTTGTCCCTCTCAATTACTGCCTGAGGGGATGTTTTAGTGCATCGCGACAAAAATTTACCTATTTTTTGGTAAATATTGATATCTACTCATGCTCTATTCAGAGAGGTTTGAACAAACTGCCGGAGACAGCCACACGAATCACTGTCCGTGAGTTCGGCTTTCTTATTTTTTGAGATAAAAATCTGGGCGGGTTCGAAAAATCAGGACCGCTTGACCTGCTTGGGAACTTATTTTGAATTTTTTTTAGTTTTTGATAATCACAGAAAAAACGATATTTTCTTACTATAAACGGTATATAGAAAAATGAAAGAATTTTCGAGAAACAGCAAATTAAAAAATAAGCAAAAAACACCTAGGGGACACTTAAAAAATGACTTGCTAAAAATTGACAACAATTCTGTTATACATTGCTGTTTTTTTTCATTTTTAAGTATTAGGTTGTCCGGAAATTAATGCAAGTTTTCAACCTCAAACTTCAAAACAACATATCTCAGCTCAAAGGAGTGCTCATTACCCAAAATAAAAACCATTGCAGTCTACACATCTCTGCCGATGCGACACCATCTGATTTATTCCTGTAGCGAAAAATACTGGACTTCTGGAGAAGATCAATTCGTTGAAGCCAGTTTTCACTTGCGCTTAGTCAGTGAAGCATTTCTCACGCAAGAACTCATCTTGATGCTTGAACAAGTGATAGTCGTTAGGAGACAAGTCCGGTGTGTATGTTGAATGAGAAAGAACCTCGTAACCCAACTCGTTCAATTTCTGCAGCGTCGGATGTGCGACATGTAGCCGCGCGTTGCCGTGAAGCAGAAGTAGTCCTCGCCTATTTAGGAATGCCGGATTCAGAAGTCGCAATTTCTCGTCCATTTCGTCAATTTACTGGACGTGCTTCTCTGCTGTAATCGTTTCACCTTGTGGTAAGAAGCTGTGGTGTATCAATCCTGAACCACAACACCAAACTGTGACCATGATCTTCTTTGGTTTCGGGAAGTGCTTCGGAGCTTCATCAACGTCCAGTCATTGAGCGCTTCGTCTCCCGCTGTTATAGAGAATTCATTTCTCATCGCATGTTATAATGCGATGGAGAAAATGTCCGTTCTTTTTGCGAAGATAGAGCGTCGACGACACATCGAATCGACGATTTTTTGGTGCTCGTTCAGCTCATGCGGTATCCATTCATCTTAATTCTTCGTCTCTCCTACTTTCTCCAGATGCTCGCAAGCAGTTGCTTTGATCACTCCGAGCTATTTTACAAGTTGTTGAACAGTTCCACGAGTATTGGCTTCCACCAACCCCTTCAATTCATCGTCGTCAACAGCAGAGTGACGGCCGCGACCTTCTTCATCTTCAAGATCGAACTCACCACGACGAAATTTTTGCAGTCAGCCTGTCACTGTGGATTCGTTAACACTTCCTTGGCCAAATACGTGGTTGATGTTCCGACTCGTTTCCGTTGCAATTCTACCCAGCTTGAACTCATAGTAGTAAATGTGTCGAAATTGCTGCTTTGACAACTCCATTTCTAACCTACGAAAGTTACGGTGACGGGGTCTGTTTGAAAAATCAATTGCACTGTGAGATAGAGCTTAACATAAGCTTTGTAACAGTGCATTGCAATGTTATGTTTCAATGTATTGCTTTGAGAAAAGTAGCGCTCTATAGAATGAAGGGCGAAACATGCATTAATTTCCGGACAACCTAATATATTATTTTTTCAATCTATATCTTATTTTATCTTATTTTATTATTTTATCTTACTTTATCTTATTTTATTATTTTAGTATCTTATTTTAAAGTATCCCCTAGGCAAAAAACACCTTGGCGATACTTCAAAAAATGACTCGCTAAAAATTTACAAAAATGCCTGTGAAAGTAGTAAATAGGCAAATAAGTATAAATAATACAAATACGGTATAGTAAAGAAGTCCTCTATACAATTTCAGCTCCGCTCGCCAAGGATGCCTCAGCCGTCAACTCGGCTGCCAACAGTGCTCAGGTAAGAGACAGCCGGGGTATAGGTACCGATAAACCCAACGGGCAAACCCTACCCTAACCCCATCCGCGAGAAGATAAACCAGACGATTCTATCCTGTTAGAGCTTGTGCACAGCTACTTGTCAGGGTGAAACTCTACCCAGCAAGCTTACCCCCGTACTGCTTGAAAATGAAATTTTTACTACTATAGCAACGTCTTAGAACTCTGAAATTAAAAGTAAATTTCCAGGCATCCCCGGCAGTGTCACCGATAAGGGTGGGAAGTTGCCTTTCTCTTTTCATTTTTTCTTTCTTTCTCTTTCTTTTTCCTTTTTTTTTTCTTCAACTTTAGCCTATTTTAAGACGCCAAAGACCAACTCAAAGCCGTACACGATAGCTTCGGATACGGTGAAAACGGACAGCAATGTGACCAAGACAACAACTACGGTATGGTCTACTGGATACCTAGGGGAAATTATACCTTCTGGGTTGATACGATACCCAGAGGCGATATTCAAATACACCAAACCATTGTGATTCAGCAAAATGATGAGTTGGCCTGACGGCTCATTAGATAATCATTTGAAATCAACCTGAGTGCGTACCTCCCTTCCAAGTGGCATTTTGACTTATAAAATTCATCATTTTTCTCAAAAATCCTTCAAATAATGACTGAATTAATTTTTTACATTTTTATTTTTTGAAATTGTCCTCCCGATTCCAGAAAACCATGACCAGAAGAATGCCGCAGTAGATGTCTTCTTCCACCGACTTGCTGCTGCAAGAAGCCACTATTTAAAGCTCTGCTCATTTAGAACATCCATAAATTTATTTTAAAGAAAGTTCATAGCCATAGAATTCTTCATTTATATTTCTGAACAATAAACTGTTATAGTGGGCGATATGTGTGTCTATTCTTCCATTAGCGGCTTGTGAGCTGCGCTTGAAGGCACTGCCAGGGCCCTGAAAATATATCATCAATTTTATTAGAAAAATGATAGAAAAAATAAAAAAATATATAAAAAATAAATAAACATAAAAGCAAAATGTCCCGGCTCATAGAGTGTATGTCCATTCGCAGGTCTAGGTCAAGGTAAAGGTGTCGACGCTGGTCAGTTCTCTAAGGTCGCGCCACGCATTCGAGTTCCATTCAGAATCGTAGAGGCATGGTGAATGCGTATTTGATCTACACAACAACTTTCGGAGGTTAGTTTAGGTCGGTGTCTTCACCTTCCCAGACAAGTCTGGTATCAATTTACCTGACCCCGGAGGGATAGAAGGTTTAGTTAGCCCGAATGGGGATCGATCGCTCGACCGTGCGACTGTCAGCAGCGCCTCTTACCACGTGGGCCTCGAATGAGTAAAATGATATTTCAAAGGAACACCCACCTTTTACTCATGCTTCCCATCGCCACCGAAAGCACAATCCGATCCAGCCCGGTGCCGACGCTCCTCACTCGCACTTCCCCGGCCTTTGTAGGTTTCTGGAAAGATTGTGATAATAAAAAATGAACAAAAATAAAATAAAAATGATTGCTGGGAGGCTGTCGAGAATAAATGAGGACAAAAACGATACATCAACTTCTGAAAGCAGCCGGACGCCGACATTCACAATCGCTAATTCAAAAAAAAGTTTTTTTTTTTAAATTGAGTTATAAACATATCACTCAATAAAGACATTTTTCAAATTACACAAAAAATACAAAAAAAACGTGCGAAAAGCTACAAAATCACAGCAAAGCCGGGCAAATATAAGGGCAAAAACCACGCAAAAATCTCTCATTACACGCACAACACCTACCAGTTGTATTTCGTCTAAACCGTCCACCTGAAACGCCTCGCTCGGCAATCACTATGATCGACGACAGTTTTAAAAATATCAAGAAAAAAATCGAGAATAAAATGAAAATTTATGCGAAAATTCAAACCTACCTCGTAGATCGTGAAGCCGCAACCGGTTTCGCAATACCTTACTGTGGTAGCACGGGCGCGTTTCGCTTTTGGAGAGGTTACCTGTGAGATGTGAGCTTTATTTATTTATTTGCTCAATTATTTAATCATAAATATCTAATATTTAATATCATACTCAATATTTAACACTTAATATTATTTAATCAGAAAAAAACATAAAAAAGTAGAGGTGGTTACTTCCTCAAGGATGCGCCACGCACTCGTCGGCCACTCAGAATTGTAGAGGCATATGAATGCGTACTTGGTCTATACAATGACTTGCGTAGCTATGTACCAAGTCAGCGTTTTCACCCGCCCAGGCAAGTTTGGTACCAATTTACCCGACCCCGGAGGAATGCCTGAGTTGTTTGGCCTGATCCTGGATCGATCGCTCGACCGTCCGAGTGGCTGTAGCGCCTCTTACCACTGAACCACGCGCGACTTTCATTTATTTATTTAAATAATTTTTGAAAATGAAAAGGTGCTATCAACCTTTCCATGCCGACCGGTACCAAACAGCACACAATTGCCCAAAGCGTCCAGTACTTCACATCGAATTCTAGCGTTACAAGCAATGTAGATGGGTAGACGACAGGCGCTGAAGTTAAAAAAATTAAAAATTGAAAAAAATAAGACGGTTGCTCGGGCTGGTACCTGGCTAGAACGGTCAGCAACGAGACCAGATCCGATGACAACGTATAGAACGGACGAAGCTGCTCGGACATGAGCGAAGGCTGAAAAAATAATTTCATAGGTGACTTGTAACAATCAATATTAATATCTTATTTACGACTGAATTTTAAGATTATTTTTCACAAAAACGAGCCTTATCGATCAGCTCCCACGTGTAGACGATAACGTTGAGCATATTTGAAGCTAAATAGGTGCATGTGACAAAGACCAGCATGAGTGTCGCCGAGCGGATGTTTTTCTGAAAATTTAGAAAAATAAAAGGAGAAAAGGAATAAAATTACACACTTTGTATAGCAAAAAGTGGGAATAAGGTTGTCAAAATCGGTTGTCAAAATTCAACCATAGGAACTGTAAAAGAAATGTCTGAAACCGTCCTTATACTCTGGTCAGAAATTTTCAAAATTTTTTATTTTTACTTCTACATTTTACTTGATTTAATGATTTAAAAATAAGTGGAATTCCATAAAATTCCGATTTTCAAGGATTTTCGATAGAGCGAGCGTTGTACAGTGGCACGAGCCGCTACTGTCACCCGCACGGTCGAGTGATCGATCCCCGCCAAAGCTAATCAAGCATTCCATCCCTCTGGAGTCGGGTAAATTGGAAATCGGACTCGTCTGGGAAGGTATAGACACTGACTAAGTATAGGTTAACCCCCGCAGGTCATTGTATAGGCCAAATACGCATTCACTATGCCTCTACGATTCTGAGTAAAAGACGAGTGCTTGGCGCATTCTTGGAGAACTCGTCAACGCCGGTACCTTTACCTTCACCTTCAACTGTCAGTCGATCATGTTGTTAGGTTTGTATATTTCACTCCAGATTTTATGGCTAACCTTCGAAATTTAGTTTTTTCTCTGTAAATTTATGATCTCAAAATCTTCCTTTTTCTTTTTTCGTCTTCGTTCTTGTTTTGCATAAGGTGAGTTTCCCTGGTTTCTTGCCGTCGCAGCTCTCTTAGATAGTTGTCGTGCAATTTGCTGTTGTTTTCAGCGTCAAGTGTGGCGCTTCTTCAAAACAGCAGGCGAACACTTATAATTACAATCGCTTTCCGAATAACGCCTCTAGCAAATTCAAAACATGCTTCGAAGGAGTCATGGGGTTCTGATGCAAGTGGAGATGCTTCATGGACTGGGTGGTCAAAGGAAGGTTTCGGATCATGAATATAATTTAAATTTGCAGAGAAAATTAAATTTTGAAGGTGAGCCGTACAATCTGGAGTGAAACAAGCAAACCTGACGATATGATCGACTGACAGTTTAAGGTAAAGGTGGTGAAGCTGATCAATCCCTGAGGACGCGCCACGCTTTTGACTTCCATTCAGAATTGTAGAGGCGAACGTGTATTCGATCTAATTTAGCTGAGATGAGCTAGGCTATGTCTCGGGATTCTTGGTAAACCGATACCCAACTAGTGTCAGAAACCTGAGGAAGTGTTTCTTATGTCATCAAGATAAGATCTGGCCTTTCTAGGCCTTTCGGAAGGCAAACCTCTCAGCCAAAGGAGCATTCAGAAAAGCTCGTACGACTTAGAGGTCGAGTTCATGGCGCACACTGAGTAGAGTAAGGCTATCGGTTCTGAAATTTACTTTCATGGAAAGCGCGCTTGGTGCAGTTGTAAATAGCGCTACTGACACCCGTATGATCACGCGATCGATCCCCGTCCGGGTTAGCCGAGCCTTCAATCCCTCCAGGGAGAGGTAAATTGATACCAGAACTGTCTGTAGAGATACGATTCTGAGATCGAGTCTATGGCGCACACTAAGCGCATCGAGAATATCAATTCTAAAATTTACTTTCATGAGAGCGCCCGTGGTCCAGTGGTAAAAAGCACTACTGATACCGGTGTGATCGAGCGATCGATCCTCGTTCGGGTTAACCAAGGTTTCCATCCGTCCGAGGTAGGGTAAATTAGTACAAGACTTGTCTGGGAGGGTGAAGATACTGACTTGGTAGCGCCCGGCCAACGCGTCATTGAATAGGCCAAACACGCATTCACCATGCCTCTACGATTCTGAATAGAACACGAATGCGCGACGCGTCCTTAGGGGACTGACCAACGCCGACACCTTCACCTTTACCAATTTGTTGGATTTCATTTTCCCGTAAAGAATAGTAGTTTAAGGTCCCGTGATAGTATGTACGATGAGCCGTAGTTGCTTCCTAATCGAATAGCGGCGTTCTCTGGCCGATGACATTGGCACGATTCCGCTGGCAATCAGATCCAATTGAACTCGACAGCTGAGCTCTAGCAGGGCAATTGAATGCCCTTGACGTAAGAAACTGATCAACGCCTCGGTAATTGAGGCGAATCGCCGGAGGAAATCTGCCCATCGGCCTAACACTCACCCGATGTTCGGATGTGGCAAAGCGGAACAACTTGGCGCCATGATGTTGAGCTCGAAGACGCCGAATGATACCGATGTTCAGGTAGAAGCACAGCGCAAACGGCAGAATGATCGTGATGATACTTCGAAACCAGAACTGAAAGAGAAACACCAGGAAATAGTAAACCCAATTCCTGTAAAATTACTTTCCTTCAAGAGGTTGGCTACAAGGCTCTTACTCGGGTCTTTTTCTTTATCTTTATGTCAGTACCAAACAAAAACACAACAGCAGGTTTACCAACAATTAACGAAATTCACCGATGAAAATAAAATGCAATGAACAAGGAAGGGATGACTGAGGCTGCTCAAAAGTAATTTCGTCGTCAGCTTAATTTCGTCGTCCCATCAGAGTGTTCTGGTTGTTGTGTTTTATGGTGCCCTTATACGGCAATGTTCTATGACGCTTAGAAATTTTACATGGTGATAGTCCATGTCAAGAAAATAGAAATAAAAAATAAATAAAAAATAAGCAACAAAAGTTGTAAAAAAAGCACAAAAGTGGGGCAGCAACCAAATTAAACAATGACACAGAACTAAAGGGTTTCGTCCCAACCGTGAGACCGGCATATAATAGAGTTCATAAGCCCCAGGGACCCTCTGGGTAGGTTAATTGGCGCACAAAAATTAGGTAAAAATGCGAAAATATCTGAAAAAATGATAAAAAAGGACGCCAGTTGGAGCAAAAACACAAGTCAAAGGCAAACGAAGTCTGCGACTGGGAACAGAAAATCTGTGATTCATCTTTTTATTTATTTATTTATTTATCTATCTATTTATTTATTTATTTACTAGGCGCACAGAATGCGAAAGTGGTTAATGGGAAGATTAACCATGGTAAAACTAAGTGGCAATAATTTAAAAAACTCAAAAAAATGCAAAAATTTCGATAGTGATAACGACACAATAATCTGCGGAATACATATATGCTAACATTGATGTTTGTTTTCGCCTCTAATACGCAATAAGTTGAAAAAACCAATAAATAAATATCAAATACGAGGCTCAATCAATCGATCAATCGATCAATCAGTCAATCAATCAATCAATTTATTTTGACTATGGAAGGCAGTCGTTCAGTGCTCCGTTCAGTGCTATCGTTCGCGCCCCACCATTTCTCGGTTTCAGCTCGTTCTCCACACCTTTTTCTCTATTTCCTCTCTCCTATTCCCTTTCCTAATTTCCTGTCTTTCCTGATTTATCTCATCCAAGGTAGACCCACCTTGTAGACCGATTTGTACGGTTCCTCCTCGCTAAATTCGCTCACTTTAGCTGTAAGCGATGTGACACCCGTACAATTTCCATTAGGAACTACCTGAAATCAGTTACTTCGGCAAAATTCCTGATTTTCTACCATTTTTTTATTTATTTTTTTTTCTATTTGAACATACCTCTACTTCGAAATACATTGGCAGTTTGGCGATTATGGCAAAGACGAGCGCCATCGCGCAGATGGCCAGACGATGATGTCGTGCGAACTGATTACGGATCTTTGAGATGGTGATGTACCTTGAAAACTGACTGTTATGGGGTATTTTTGAATGGAAACCGGACGCATGGCGCATCCGAGAGAGCTGAGCAACTGAAGGAACCTTCCGTTGGTTTCTATTTGAAAAAAAAATAAAAAATAAAAACAAAAATCTTCAGCGAATCTTCACACCGAGACACTTCCCAGCTACCTACGAAGGCTTAGTCAATCGATGAAAAGACTTCGAGCCAAAAAAATTCATCATGAAATTATGGTTTTATTTTTATTTCTGTGGTGATGCAATGGTCTAATATCTGGATGCCACCGATAGGCCCTCGACGCGAGTACGAATCCCGCTTAAGCCATGATTTTTGCAAAATTTACCTCTCAAATGCGGCTGCGACGATGAGAAACGCCGACGCCGAGATGAACACGTGCGAGGTGGTGATGATGATTCGCATATAGGACCACCAAGCGGCTGCCAAAAAATCCGAAGCGAAATGGTCCATGTAGAGATTGACGGGAAACAGAAGGATGTAGGCCGCTGAAAAAAAACCAAAAATGAAAAAATCTGATCAAAAATTTCTTCTCGTAATTTCATCCCAAGCTGCACTTCCAAGCGCACCGTCTAGGGATCGATCCTAAGCCAAGGTCAACCAGACCCTTTTTTCCTCAGGGGATGGGTAAATTGGTACCAGGCTTGTCTAGGTAGCCGGAGGCATTGATTTGTGCTGATTCCGCATGTTATTGTATAGATCGAACAAGCATTCACCATGCATTTACGATTTTTAATGAAAACAGAATGCATGGCGCATCCGACGTTGGGTACTTTACCTCATGCCCTCACTATTTCCGTAAATCCACATGGAATACGCCATGCGTTCGTCCTCCACTCGGAATCGTAAAGGCATAGTGAATGCGTGTTTGGTCTATACATTCCCTCACTGAATACGCATTCACCAAGCCCTTACGATTTTCAATGAGAACAGAATGCATGGCGCAATGGACGCTGGATTCTTTACCTCATACCCCCATTATTTTGCGGAAGTTCTGCAAAAATGAAATTCTGGGAACCACAAGTTCGAGAGTTTAAGAAGTACGGCGCGAGTCATTGTATAGACCAAATACGCCTTCACGATGCCTCTACGATTCCGAATGGAGGACGAACGCATGGCGTATTCCATATGGATTTACGGAAATTCGCCTCCTTCCAGAAAATTCCACAGGTTTTTGTTCTTTGGAATCTGCTCTCGTTCGTCACTCCGATTCGCTTTTATGGCCTGTGCGATGCCGCTGTCCGACGAATGTCAATTTGCATCAGAGGCCGTCAGTAAACACCTCGACCAGATGGCGCCCTCAGGGTAAGAAAAACTCATGAGTTTCTCGCGTGGGTAAACACACGAAACGCGAGCGCTTATCAAACAATTCAGACGTTCCGTCCTCCCATAAGTTGTCGATGGCATTCCAAAAAACCCGGAACTAATAACTGACCAGTTGTTTACTTTGCTTCTTTACCCATCCTCACAGAAAAGCTTTCCTTCAGAGATCTTCAAACGTATCGGTAAAGGTAAAGGTATCGGCGTTGATCGGTCTCTTGAGGACGCGCCACGCATTCGTGTTCCATTCAGAATCGTACATTCATTCAAAAAGAAGCGGAACAGATACGCACTTCCACAGCAGAATTATCTAGAAAAAAATAAAAAAGGACCTTATAGATGTTTCAAGATAATAATATGGGTCAAGCAGTGGTAATGGAATTCGATGAGTAAGCTATTTCTGAAGCACATCAAAACATAAATATTCAAAAGTAAAGATTACAGTGTCGGCGTTGACCGTTCCCCTAAGGACGCGCCGTGCATTTGTGTTCCACTCAGAATCGTAGATGCATGGTGACTACGCATTTGGCCTATACAATCACTTGCGGAGGTTAGCCGTAAGACCACGTCAATGTCTTTACCTTTCCAGACAAGTCTGGTACCAATTTACCTAACCCCGGAAGATGGAAGGCTTGGTTAGCCCAGTGGGGATTGATCGCTCGACCATACGGTGTCAGTACCGCCTCTTACCAGTGTACCACGAGCATCCACTCACTCCAGAATTCCGGAAATTTTCGAAAAAAAAAGGTCAAGAGAAAAGTTACCCGAAAGAAAAGTGTCGGCCAAGGCAAGAAACGTCAAATAGATGAGATTTGACGAGCGATAGCGTTTGTGTCGGACCAGAATACAGAAGAGGAACATGTTGAAGACGACAGAAATCGAGGCGATGATCGCACCGGCGACACCAACCAGAAGCAACCTGAAAGGGTAAGAATTAACCTTCGCAAATCAGTTTTTAGCCTCCTTGACTTGGTCTGCGGTTAGTAGCTGTACAGTACCGGCCATAAGCTTTGCATTTATCACCAAAAAAACGAATTTCCGCAGCTTTTTTGTCTTTTTCGAGTAACTTTCTTAGAATTTCAGGTACGATTTATACACTTTTCGATAGAGATTGAGCTGCTGAGCTCAGCCATGTGCTCGGTTTCGCTGAATATTGAATTCTAATGAAGTTATTCGAAAAAGATGAAAAAGCCGCGGAAATTCCTTTTTTCCGCGATAAATGCAAAGCTTATGGCCGGTTCTGTACCTTAGTGGGCGTCTTGCCCCATCTCGCCTCATCTAGGGCGGAGATGGAGCTAACCCACAGTTTGTAAAGCTTTTTCCCAATAATAGTAGTGTTCTTGGTCTATGTGTGGTAAAATATTTTTTTCCAAATTACTTGTATTGTTAGTATTTTTATACTATGAGTTTGTTGTCTAGAATCGCTCTGTTTCCTTTAACTTATGCATTTGTTTGTAAAGCACGTCTATGAAAATCGTAAATAAATAAATAAATAAATAATGTCTGTTGTTCAAAAATGCGAGTCAAATCCGTAGAATTCCTAGGGCCTGTGGGTACCTTGAGAGTGCGCCACGCTGTCGTTTTCCATTCAGAATCGTAGACGCAAGGTGAATGCATATTTGGCCCTTGTTATGGGCTGTGATCGTGAACTGCTGTATAACAAATGAGTGACTTTACCTGACTTTACCCAGGCAAGGCTGTTACCATTCAAGTCGACCAGTCTTCCTTCCCAATTCTATCCATAACTTCTTTCTTAACCTTATTCATGTAGCCATTAAAGGAAGCAGTCCACAATGTCTGAGACGCCCTCGAATCAGCTCTCAAAGGAGCTTACCCTTTCGGTGTCAGGTTTTACCCAAACAATTGCTATTTTTGTTATTGCCTTTTTCATCTCATCAGGTTTCATCGATCATCGAAAACAACGAAAGCACTCGACTGCGATAAAGGCAGTGAAATCGATGCAATTCTCTCCTTAGGTTTTCTACGAAAAAAATTCATTTCATGGCCTCGGACAATTCTCTTTAAAGTCAATACCGCTACACAACTATTCAGCTCTTTCGTGCACAACGCCGTTGAACTGAGGAAGAAACATTATTTTTCTACATCTGGAAAGTATTCGTATCACATTAGAGAATTTTTTCGATTAGAAAACTCTATGCTACGGCTCCAGTGGCGTGACTCCTTTACCGGTCCACGGAGCAGAGAAAGGTACCGTCTTTGTCATAGTTTTCTTTTTCATTTTTCTGTTTTCCAAGTTTCCAATTTTTTGTTCTTTTTTTGTGCTCTTTTTTTTTGTGCTCTTCAAGCAATTTTAGAGCGGAATAAATCTGTTGAGAGGTGACCACGACAACAGAATCTCCCAACGGAATCTAGGAAAAGATATGGGCCACTTGTGGATGGGCGGAACCGCGCATTACATACCCAAAAAGGGTTAACTAACCGGCTCGATTCCGGCGGTATAATCGCACAGTTCTCCTGCCACCAGTCGTAGTCCTCGTCGTCGTGCACGTCTATGAGCGACTCGGTGGTTTCCATGACCTTTAAAAAAACTTTTGTAATTAAGTGTATAATAAAAAAGCTACAAGTCACGAAATCAATCACCAATCGATCACAGCGATCAATATCTCAGCTTGAGCAAAGGCTAAAATCAGAAAAAAGCGTCAGGCTTTGCGTTGTTCACACTTGTTGAGCTTAATAGCTTTGGGCTTACTTTTTCCCAGATCTCCGTAGGAGGAGAGGGAGAGAATAAAGAAGCAGATATTGGGTTTTCGGGAAAGTTCTGTCACAAAATATTCAAAATGGTTCTGCGCTCAGAATATTCTCGAATATTTGGCCTATTGATCAGTGGTCATGAATAGGTCATAACGCTTCTCGCTGAATTTTACGAATTTTTTGAAAATTTTGTGACAGAACTTTCACGGCAACCCAATAGTAGGAATACTAATCAAAAGGAAAAGTTTCGTCTTTTCTCTGGCCTCACCGCCTATTTCGATGAGGTGTGCAAAGTTCCGCCTCCAATAAATTTTTTCCACCTACGGGTTCCGCCCTGGGGACCCGAGGGTGGACGAGTTTCCTGTGGTTGACTAAGCAACAGCTTGTCCTTGGAGAACAACGGTGGAAAAACTGCACCTTACACAAATAATAAACCAAAAAGAACTTTGGGGTGTTCGCATATCCACTAGATACTTCTCGTCGCATCCATTTACACTAGACGCCTCAATTTCCGGGTGAAATCGGAGCCTAATAGAGCAGCACTAAGTTAACGTATTCATGAAGAACAGGGTATGTAAGCGTTACCGTAGGATTCCTAACTTTCCGCACTAATCCTGGCTTGTTATTGAAATAGTTTTAGTAAAAGTTAAGAAAACTTATTTTAAAAAATTTGCCCCTGGATTAGTGAAAGCTACGAAGATTTGCTTAATAAATCGTAAGCAAATAAATGATAAATAAAGTTGAAAGTTATGGAGCTTTTAATTTTTTTCTCGTCTATAACCACCCGCAAAGCAAAAAGCGGCATTTAACAGCTAATATTGGCATTTAATAGCTTTTGAATTTTTTTATTCGCCTTAAATCTTATCTGGGAAGTGCTCTCTGTTAGGTTTCTGAGTTGTTTTGTGTTGGAGTTTGGGTTTTTTATTGTTTTTGATTGTTTTTGTTTTTTGGTGATTTTCTATAGTGATGGTTCGGATTGTTTTTGTTTTTAGCGTGTCCTTGGACGTAGTTAAATAAAATAAAAACAAAATAATTTAAAAAAGACGCTTCAGTTCTAAAAAGTTGGATTGGAGAAAATTCATCAAAAATCTGACGCCTGAGGCAACTGAGTGCCGGTAGTCGGCAACGTTGAAGAGACCCTCAGTCCCCATGTCCGCGGGTATCTCAAGTGGATTCGAGTAGCCGTTGAGGTGTTTGATGCCTCGAGGGCCTTTTAGGGCCGCCCCCACGGAGAGATTCGCTTGTAATATCTGGCCATTCGACGCTTGAGGTACATTCAATACCATAAAAACCCATAAGGACCTTGCAGAACTTGTAAAAACACCTCATTTCTCTTCCAATTTTCCCGATGAGAGAAGTACTCATTTTGACGGAAAAGCCTATACTCTTTAAATCCACCACTGTTCAGCGAATTGGGGCTCGTAGAAGCCCTCACATGAAGTTAAGCATTCTGAAAATTCAGCATTCGAAGGTTTTCAGTCACAAGCCGATGGATGAAAGAGCTGTGCCCTGGGTCTTTGGGTGTCCAATTTTCGAAGAAAGTTGGAAGCTTCTGGCAAGTGCAGGTGAGCGGCTTCTGCCGTCGAAATTTCATTTTCATAGAGCGAACGTCGAGCATGAAATTATGCATGGAAAAGTAGGCTCTTCTTGTTGTTATTACACATGCAGTTAGTTCATTTCATTCGATTTTTTACCTCGAACCCTTGGGGATTTTCGGTCAGGCAATGTGCCTGCTGTGGATATTGAACGCGGAGCAAATGAAAAAATAATAAAATTTCACATATTTACGAAAAATTGCAAACTTTTACCCCCTGCGAATGTTTCGTCCCCCTTATCTGAACAGAGAGGCATTTGAAATCGGGTCTAGATTCATCTAGACCCGATTTCATCTGGGTCTAGATTCATGAACGGAAATCAGGCATAATTCTCTCCAAGCGAAATAAACTCGGCATGTACCTCAAGCATAAGCCGTCGTTGGTGAATACAGGTTTGTTCGCTGTGTATAGAGGACGTCGATGTTGAATCTTGCCCCCTGTCTCCCCACTATCCTCAGGCATCTTCATTCCCTCCGGCTTTTCCAAAGCTCATTTCTCAGCAGTCAGAGACCGAATTCCGGAAGACGATAGCCAGCAGCGTGATTCTATTATCGAACAAACAAAATGAACTGCTTTTTCATTCGACAGGTTTTCAATCATTCGCCAGCCAAGAAAAGGAATGAATTCAACAACAAACAGAAGAGTCGAAAATTTCATGTTTGACTTGGGATCCCAAAATAGTGGCCTTTCAGTCGTCTTTTAGCCCCTTTGTACACGGTTAGCCTCGTAAGAACTTTGAAATATGAGTGATATTTATTTATTTATTTATTTATTTATTTTTACGCCTTTTCACGTTACAGGAGGGCCCGCGTGGTACAGTGGTAAGAGGCGCTGCTGTCACCCGCATGGTCGAGCGATCGATCCCGGCCCGGGCTAACCAAGCCTTTCATCCCTACGGGGTCGGGTAAATTGGTACCAGACTCGTCTGGGAAGGTAAGGACACTGACTTGGTACAGCGGCTAGCTCCCGCTAGTCATTGTGTAGGCCAAATTCGCATTCACCATGCCTGTACGATTCTGGATGCAAGACGAGTGCATGGCGCGTTCTTAGGAGACTGATCAACGCCGGCACCTTTACCTTTACCTTTACCTTTCACGTTACAGACATGCTAGAAATGGTTACTGGTGCAAAGAGCAAGAAAAAACTCGATCGACCAACTAGGACACGCACTCAAGGGCGGAATTCATAGAACGATTTCTTAGAAGAAAGATCAGAAGACACTATAAGGTATTTCACCAGAGCAGACGAAGAAGAACAGGTCTCTAGAGGACGGGTTACCAGAGCAACTAATTTTTCATTGAAATATCTTGAATGAGGTCATAAATCGGAGGAATGAGCCGAGCACAAAGCGAGCGGAATCGCTAACGAGCGCCGACGATGACGCTATTCAATCTCGTCGACCTGGAGATTCTGCGATTCACACGTCCGATGGGTTTAATCTCTCCCAGAATCGTCATTCGCACCAGCAAGTTCGGGCGATCGATCCTCGCTCAGGTTCACCACGCGTCCCACTTTTGAAAAACGACAGTAATTCTAGGCAGCGTTAACTAAAAAGCAGTCTTTTCACTACACTTTTTTACTTTTAAATAAGTTCCGATTAAAATTTGCGTTACTCCATTTCGAGTACGGTTGCTGTTGACTGGATTTTTTTGTCTGTTTGTTTGAGTTTAGTGCTGTTACATGATTTATCATGTAATATATATAAATATAAAATTTTGCTTTTCTACCTTTTACTGAACAGAAAAGAAAGGAAAAGGAAGTAAGGAACACCGAAGGGCGATGTCCCCGGTCAAGCTGTTGATGGATAACGTTGAAAACACCGCTTGCACCCCATCACCCATGTCACAGTCAATAAAATGAATTGCACTGACTTACATGTTCCTATTAAGAATATTTAAGAAAAACTAAAATAGAAGCTGAAAGCCCTCGAGGCAGAAGGTCGACGTCAGAACGCTTTCGAAGGGCCTGTGTCTGACAGCCTAGTTGACTGGAAAGAGCTGTGGCTGGAAAGACGTAAACAACCGCCATCAGATACTGTTATTAGTGGTAATCTTTATTATTTAGTCATTATTTTAGTAGCATTTTGAAGAATTTTGTTGAATTTTAAACATTTTACATTTTTGCGCATATTAATCATCGATTATGATATGAGGCCGGAAGTAAACAACAAACACTAAACCTAATAATTGTCAATGTGATTGTTGTTTGCAGGATTAGTGATTCATTTCGATATTCAATTATTTAATTTATGTACATTTATTTCATTATTTTTCACCTGTTTCTTTATTTTTATTCATTTTTTCTGATCACCAACACACTACATCGCAATAAGCAAGGGTCATCATTTATCTACTTCATTTAATCGTATAAAGTCGAACCACCAAATTCTCTCATAAAGAAATTCGTTTCCTAACTAAGATCGCGCCATGTATACGTCTTCTAACCGGAATCGTAGAGGCGTGGATATCTGCCTTAAACAATGATGTGTGGCGCAGCCGCTGTACAAGTCCGGTATCAATTTACCCTGCTACGGAAGCTTGGAGGGCCTAATTAGTCTAGGCGGTTGTTGTTGTTGCTGAATCAAAAAAGGAACTAAGAAATCAAGAACATGGTCTATCAATATACCCCGAGGGTATAATAGTATTTGAGGTGAGGTTTGATGCCGACGGCTGTCTATGACGGAGATGGTACCCATGATAAAGGCCGAGGCGCTTGGGCAAGGGAAGGCAATTGGTAATTAGCTTGGATGAAATTAGAAAAAAATTCTGCTTTGAAAAAAAATAATCTCTGCTTCCACTGAACTCAAATAATACATTTCTGTCATTTTACTAGGCTACTTAACCTGAGGAACTCTGAATTTGGAGGAGGGAAGTCCGAGGATGTCAATGGCGAAGAAAAGATCCCTTCAATTTTATATTTGTTGTTCGATTTTGAAATAAATGAAAATAAAAATCCAGCTCAACCGTTTCTTCTGGCCTTCCAAAACTGTTTAGAGTGAACTTCTCATGACATTGGGCCATCCGAGAAGCCCTTCTTCTTGTCTCAGGTAATTCGTAGAACATGATGAGTAAAAACGAAAAAGAAAATATGCAAAAAAATGACTCCAAAAGGCCCGAACTTTCGATGAAAGAAAGTAAATTTCTCGAGAAACAAATGACCCGCCTCGCTAGAAGCCAACGACTTAGACCTGTCACGGGTTGACGGCCATCATTCTAAAGATTCGTCGTTATATTTAAGAAGCACATTAACATTTCAGAACCAGGTAAACGGTAGTCGCTCGGAGACTTGGACAGCTGGAATTACGGCCCAAAACTAAGCCATTTCATAAGATTTTTCTGAAAAAAAACTAACTGGCTATGCTACAAAACTGCATCGTGAAAAGAGAAGCAGCCTTCAGTGGACATTTTCTCTGCAAAAAAAATTAATGATCAGCTGGGAGTGCACCATTTGGACAATGGTAGTTTGAGAAAAAACAGAAGCACAAAAAGCCCCATCAAAGTAAGAACTAAAGGTAAAAATAACGGCAAACTGATCGACGATGATCAATCCTCTAAAAATGCGCCACGCATTTATCTTCCACTCAAAGTCGTAGAGGCATTGTGAATGCGTATTTGGCCTATCCAATGAATTGCGGGGGCCAGCCGCTGTGCCAATTCGGTGTCTTACATTCCCGGACAGATCCGCTGCCGATTTACCCGACCCCGGTGAAATGAAAGGTTCGGTTAGGCCGGTGGGAATCGATCACCCGACCGTTCTTGCGAAGCTATTAAGTTAGTCTCTTGTGTATCTTAGACTTAGAAAGTCATACAAGTCTCTTCAGCCGATCTTATAAAGATATTTTTAAAAGATCGACCGTAATTAACGCATACTTCCCTTGGGCACAGGTGTAATTTCCCGTAGGGACCCTAGACAGACGTGAGAATGCCTGTGGGGCCCTCGGCCGACTTCCTGTGTCCAGAGGGATCCTTTGCGGTAGGCTCGACTAAAATGAAATCTCTACGGCTGAATTCATTCACGAATTACTCAGCGATTCATTGCTTTGTTTGCCGGGGGCCGGGTGTTGACGATAAAGGATTGATGTGAGCCAGCCATCACCACCGCCGTATCGAACGGCTGTTGAGAAGACGTCGATGAACTGAGAGCATAAAGTAAAACATAGAATAAATCGTCCCGAAATTTTTGAAAAAATGTTTAGCAGAAATTTTAAAAGTGTGTTCCTTCTAGATTTCATACCTTTCGATTCTTTAAGCAAAAACTACTGGCTGGTGTATATTTATTCATTTATTCATTTATTTGTAGTCAGTAATCAAAATAGAACAAATCGGTTAGTAACAAAGACAAACACAGAATGACATGACCGTAGGTCAATGGGTAGGTATATGATGGCGATTGGATCAGAAGGAAATAATTAGCAAGGAAGAGTAGTTCAGCCCTGAAGTCACTTCTGTTGACCTTTATTCTGTCTATAAGGCACTTATGGCCTCATACGCACGACCTACGACCCAACCAAGCACGCAACTGGAGAGACCCATTCCGGGTCTGGACATGTTGGTCCCATTTGAGCTGATACGCATATTGTTCTAAAAGAAAAATTAGCACTATGGTAATTAGCACTATGGTCCGGCGGATCTGCTTACTCCATGACGCTTTCATTGAACACGTCATTTCTCATTTCAAATGTTTCTTCACAGCGTTACTTAACTCTTTACCCATTTTTTTGTCAGTTTCGTGTGTGATTACTAACTTAATTGTTGCCTTTCTTTTTGTTTCAATACTGACATAAAGATAAGATAAAAAAGCAACATTTTACCGTAAGGCCAAAGGTTAAGGAGGACAGAAAAGGAAGAATAACAAGGAGAATGATGAGTTCATCTAAATCATTGTACAACGTCAGCTATTTCTCCTATAAGAATCGAAAGGTACAAAAACTAGAAGGAAGACAACT
Organism: Nippostrongylus brasiliensis; assembly: GCA_030553155.1. NCBI lineage: Eukaryota > Metazoa > Nematoda > Chromadorea > Rhabditida > Heligmosomidae > Nippostrongylus > Nippostrongylus brasiliensis. The sequence continues at coordinate 4,795,047 of CP130733.1, forward strand.
TTATAATCTCTGCTAAACATTTTTTAAAAATTTTGGGAAGATTTATTCTATTCTATCTTGATAAAAATCATTGTCTAGTCTTCATCAAGATATTTTATCGGAGGATTCCGCTGGAAAGAGCATACCTGATACACTAAGAGAGTTTAGACTTCCTGGACGTAGAAGGACAGCCCTGCAGGAAAAGGTGAAGGTGAAGTAAGGTAGACGACGTTGATCATTCACCTGTGGACGCGCCACGCATTTGCCTTCCATTTAGAATTGTAGAAGCACGGTGAATGACTTGGGAGGGCCAGTAACTTTACAAGTCAGTGTTTTCAGCTAGCCAGAGAAGTTCGGTACCAATTTAACACAACCCACAGAGTTGGAGGGGTCGGATACTTCAGGCGAGGATCGATCACTTGATCGTGCGGGTGATAGAAAGGTCTCTTAGCTACACATCCGGTTCAATATTATGCGAAAAAAGCAGCTGTGAAGAAGTAAATGGAATGGTAAAGGAAGGTCGACAGAGGCATGTTACATATAAGTTACCATCGTTTTACCTTATTTTCGTTTTTTAGTTGAAATTAAGCACGGTAATATAGGTAGTTTAATATTATTCATGTGTTTCATTTAGCGCACCTAACAGTGTAAATGAAATAAATAAAAAATATAAGCAGTATAGTGGATTGAGGGGGATAAGCCAAGATTCATGGAGGCTTAGTACGGCTGAAGTTCCTTTTCAAAAAAATCAGTGAACCAGAAAGTACTAGGAGAGAACGACGAATAGCGGATTGGATAAACACAACCGGAGGAACATTTTCAGAAAAGAAGTGATAGAATGAGAGGAAGGAAAACGAGGAAAAGGGGATCCCAACAGATCCATCAATGTCGAATATTCGAGAAGAAACGGAAAAATTCAACGATTTTTCGTCCAGCGAGCCAGGTGATTGATGCGCTCCCGTGTCTCCGAACGGGGCAGCCTCCTGGCCTTCCGTCAGGATTGTACTTGATGCGCTGCTGATGAGGCCGCGAGTGCCACACGCCAACAGTGCATCAGCCATCCCCTGAGGCATATTTCGCTAATGAATTCGATTTACATGTCATCTGATGCACAACGACGTGCATTCACGTCAGTAGAACTCTATGGGATGCCTTCTGACAAAGGAGGACAGCCAAATGGCCACACTGGCTCTCCAAGACAGCTCCGACACTTCGCCACACCCCCTTAGGGGGTGGGTGGGTGGAGCTGTTGAAGCTCACATCGGCTAACATTCCCCACAGGGTCGAGCGATCGATCCCGGCTCGGGCTAGCCAAACCTTCCATTCCTCCAGGGTAGGGTAAGTTGGTACCTGACCTGACAGGCAAGCTGGAGACACTGACTTGGTTTTTTCCGATCTCTTTGCTCGTCTAAGCGTAAGGGACGAAACGAGCTGCCCATTTAACATATATTTTAATTGTTTTCATATTTATTGATGCATTTTTCATCGTTTTTTGGTATAGCGGCTGGCCCCCGCAGGCCATTGTATAGGACGAATACGCATTCACCATGCCTCCGCGATTCTGAATGGAACACGAATGCGTGGCGCAAACTTGGGGATTGAACAACGCGGCGTCTTTACCTTTACCGTTCGAGAACTACTGGAGTAAGGTAAATGGAATCATTAGTAAACAAATATCAAGGTGAGTAGTAGCGATGGCCCCCAATCGAATTGACGGGCCAATTCATGAAAAAATGAAAAATTAAATTCTGCAGGATGACGAGAGGAACCACCCACAAGTGGTCACCCTCAGATGGCAGCACTACTTGTTTGCCGCAGGCACTGGATTATTCCCACTAGCTGGGAGCTCCAATAAATCAGTGTCCATGAGAAAGTAAAAACAAACATCGAAAACCTAAAGGAAACCGATTCCTCCTGGAAGAATCTGGGCTGATTGAAGCGAGATGAAAAGGAAAAAGAGAAAAAAGAAAAGGAAAACACTATGAGTGCGATATTCGAGAGGGGGGGGGGTGGGTGCGAGGCTAGTATTGAGCTATGATTTCGAGAAGCCCGGGCCCCCGTCTCACTCTGAAGCCCAACTAATTGGGGAGGCTCCGTGATAACTATGTAGCATAGTTGCTTTCATGCCTATGGTGAGAATCAGATGGATTTACAACGAGAATTCGGTAACGAATACCTAAACCTATACCTGGTTCCCTAAGGACTTCCTAAAAGAAGCTTTGGCTCCTTTACTCGATTTAAACCCGAAATCCTACTATATAACAAGCGAAATCCAAGCGATGTTTGTTATGGGTGGTTCATATGGGTCCTGCCGCGATAGTCTGCTACCGGATAGTATTTCCAGTGCACCCCGCCTTTTACTGCATGATTTTTGATCTTCGTTTTTTTTGCTTTTAATGTTTTTAGTGCTATTGTTTTCAATGTTATTGCTTTTCATTTGTAGTGTCAGCAAAGCCATATGTAGAAAAGCAGGCCGCATTTGGTAAAGCGGCTAGAGGCACTACTGACACCCCCACGATCGAGCGATCGGTCCCCAACTCGGGTTAACTAAGCCTTTCATACCTCCGGGGTCGGGTAAATTGCTACCAGACTTGTCTGGGTAGGTACAGACACTGAATTGGTATAGTGCCTGGCCCCCGCAAGTCATTGTGTAGGACAACTACACATTCACAATGCCTCTACGATTCTGAATAGAAGACGAATGCGTGGCGCGTCCTTAGGAGACTAATCGACGTCAACAACTTTACTTTTACCTTTACTTTCATGTAGATAAGAATGAGTGCCAATTGTTTCTTGATGATGTTGGACTACGTCACGAAACCCAGTCGATGGAGAAAGGTAAAGGTTTATAGAAAATTGATTTGGATTTGAACTTTTTTGAGGTCTCTTCATTTATTTTCGCTTCGTGGTTATTTACATCAATAATTCTCAATGACGCGGTTATGTAATAAATATTTCCATAGAAATGCCAAGCGCCATGCATCTTCCAGTTTATGCCGGAGGCAATAAAACTGGGTGATTATCGTTGAAACAAAGTGACGGCACTTTTCACTCGTCCAACTCTGCAAAAAAGAGTTCCGTCGGAACGGCTCCTGTTCCAATGCTATGAATTACACTTTATTTATTTATTCATTTATTTATTTATTTATTTATTTATTTATTTATTTACTTAATTACGCCCAAAGACGCGCCAAAATAACAAACAGAAACATCACCACAAAAAAATCAAACTCCAACACAAAACAGCTATATTATCAAATCAGAGATTTACCGGAAAGAGATAAACGCCGACTCTAATTAATTCAGCAATCGGGAGCCGAGAAGACCATCGAATGTTTAGAAGAAGCATATTCCATAGGAAACATTTGCAACCCTATGAAGCAATTAGTAAAAGAAAAAAGTCTAAAAATATCGAAGTGGCACTTGAGATACACAGCCCCTCCAGGCAGTTATATTTATGTATTTAGCATTTAAGTATTTATGTTGTGTTTATGTTTGCTTTATGTATTTACTATTAGTATTTATTCTCTGTATGTATTTAGAGCCTATCATGACGTCATTGTCAGACTTTGGAAGCACACCAATGGGGTGTCATTATTTACACCAAAGCTGTTCGTCAACTCGGCAAGAATAACTGCTTCTCGGAACTCTCCCTCAGGGGTTTTCGACGATTAGACGAGCTTTGCACCGGTAGGAAACTAGTCGGACGAAGTGTAATTGACCATAGTGAACGTTTTTCTCACGTACTTCACAACCGACATTAGCGGCGCATTTATAGTTTATAGTTTCCCGCTTCGTTTATGGTTCTTTTATGGGGACGTAGATCGATTAAGCTTAACCAGAACATGGCAAGAGAAATTGGAAAGAAAATACCAAAAAATAAAGTGGAAAATAATTTATGAAAATAGAGAATAATATAGAAAATAAATAAAGCTAATACTCCCTGGAAGTTTATGTACTCTCGATCATTTCCAACCAATTTCTCCTACGACCTCGAGGAAGAAGAGGGCAAAACATTAATCAGTACTTTCACTAGTTTCGACCAGAATTGTTACTTTCAAGCAGGATTATGAGAGGAAAAAGAACGAAAAAATGGCAAGAGGAACTGGAAAGAGACTACTAAAAAATAAAATAGAAATTAATATAGAAAGATAAATAAAACTAATACGTCCCGGAGCTTTGTTCTCGATCATTTCCAAGCAATTTCTCCTATGACCTTGAGGAAGAAGAAGGGCAAGGCAGTAATCAGCATTTTCACTAGTTTCGACCAAACTTTTTTTCAAGTAGAATTATAATAGGAAAAAGAACAGAAGAAGAGTATAATGAAGGAGTAGCAGAAGTCGAGTCAGTTAAGGATTTTGCTGGGTATAAAATGGAGAGTTTGCCCCAATGACCTGAATGACTAATGGAAAGCGGTACCCCTAGCTGGAACTGAACATCTACGGGAGAATCTGTGATTGTTTCATTCGAAATTCTATAAAGAATATAAATATAAATGAATATAAATATAAATGAATAAGAAGAATATAAATGAAATAGAAAATAAACTTTCATGTCACCGATAAAATTTGTGTTTGAACATTCCTGAATAATACGTTACCAGAGATGTTTGATCGTAATTGGGCAGTTTTATTGGTGCTACCCATAAGTAATATCTCTAACCGCTCCCCAAGGAGTCTCTTAGGCAGCAAACAAAATCCACGATGGGAAAGGTTTTATAGCCAGATGACCATCGTCCACGAAATTCATAATTATTCATTCCAATTCCACCAGTTTCTGCAGACGTGCGAGGTGTAGTGGGTAAAAGCCTCCATCTTCACCCTAACGGTCGAGTGATCGATCCTCGTCCGCGCTAACCCAATCTTTCTCCCCTCAGAGTGGGGTAAATTGGTACCAGACTTGCCTGGTGAGATGAAGACAATAATTTCAGCTGTGGATAGGTCACGAATGTCATCGTATTCAATAAATACGCATTAATCATGAATCTACAATTCTGAGTGGAAGACGGATGCGTGGCGCGGACTTATGGGAGTTAACGAGGAGCAATTTACCCTTTTGCTTAGATATCTAGAGAATTAGAATGAGCCGCGTAGAATTAAATCAGCTTTCTGCGGAAATGATAAAGGTAAAGGTAGAGGTGTCGACGCTGATTAGCCTCCTGAGAACGCGCCACGCATTCGTGTTCCATTCAGAATCGCAGAGGCCTGGTGAACACGGATTTGGCCTATACAATGACTTGCGGGGGCCAGCCGCTATATCAAGTCAGTGTCTTTATCTTTCCAGACAAGTCTGGTGCCAATTTACCTGACGACGGAGTGAAGGAAGGATTAGCGAGTCCAGGCGGGTTCGATCGCTCGACCGCGCGGGTGCCAGTAGCGCCATTTACTACTGTGCCACGTGAGTCCATGAAGTTAGGAGTTCAAGAAAAAACGATAAAGTTCTCGAGCACTCGCCGTCATCTTCTTGACGTCGTCGCTCATCTGACTACTACTTGTTTCAGAAACGGAAGCTTGGCCGTCCACGAGGGCAAAATTCGATTACCAGAAAGAGCTGAGAAGCGAGGAGGAGACTTCGAAATTGTTCAAATTTCAACGACCCAAGTCCCAGACATCTGAAAAACTAGGGTAAAATGAAGGGAAGGAATACTACATCGCGGGTAGCAGGAGTATTCTCCATCAGGGAGATCATAAAAATTATTGATACTCGATAAAAGCCTTAGAAACATGGTTCTACAATTTTTACCTCAACTTAAAGCCGTAGTTTGGTGTCATACCGAGCTTTGGTTGTTGAAGGTAAAGGATATATGAACAGCTCTATCCAGAGCATTGTTTTTATTAAAGTGCCCTAAGGCCATAAGTGTTTTCTACCTTCTGAAGCTCAAACAGCCTGTTTGGAAAGTTTGTAATTACTATAAAATATAATTAAAATTATAACAGATTTTCAGCCGAGCAAGGGATAGCAAGTCGATGAAGATGGATGAACAGTGAGCAAAACACTAGAGACACTCAGCAATGGGTAACTGAATTGACACTCCCCGCAACGCCATGGATAGACGTAATGTCGACGAGCTCGCTCCTTCCAGGCTCGTCGGATAAATCTCCCTCTCCTGGGTAAGAACATACTGATTCAACGAGGTGAAAGGTAACGGTGGACGGTGTTAATGAGTCCCCTAGGGGACTTCGCGCACCGAGGAGAACCTTTCCTACTAATAAATAAGCGAAACCACGATGTCTGTTTGTCAACTCTAGGGTCCCGCCGCGATTGCCCGTTACCGTACACAGTGACGTATTTCATCAGTTCCTTGCCGTCTTTTGCTGCATGCTTTTTGTTCTTCGTTTTATTTGTTATTATAAATGTTTTACATATTTGGTGGTTCACCAAAGGATGATTCTTCCGATACTTTTGTAGCAAGTATTTATTATTACGTATACGTCAGAATATCAACAATATCACAGCAATCATCCTATTTATGCATATATTTGTGGGCGTAGCCACCGAACAATCCCATTGGGCTACATGGGAGACCCAATGGCTAAATACATCAGACGGCACCGCACCTGAGTGGAGCTACAGATTAGATTCCCAAGTGCTCACCCACGGTATGCCGCTGGGTCGTGCCTAGGGAGCCGTCTCGAGAGATACTTGTCATATATTGCACTCACTCTAATCTACGGGCTCCCTATGGCTAACTACTACTTTCTATAGATTAGGTTGTGTATCCACAACACTGGGGCGGGGCCCATTGAGCGGTAGCGATTAACAATAATACTCAAATACACGTCAACGAGCGCGTATTATAATTTGGGATCGAAATCAAGTTATCGACAAGCATAATTATCAAGGAATTACTTACTATAATCAATAAGTACAGTAAGGTTGTATATTCACAACAACATATGCTTCCTACTATTCATTGGTTCATTTGGCGTCCTGCAGGACGCTAAATGGCTGGTATCTAATATATGTTAAAGCCACGGCACCAAAATCTTTCCCAAAAGAACCAAAGGTAGAGGTAAGGGTAAAGGCACCAACGCTTATAACTAGGTAATCGACGGTAATCGATGAATGGACAAGGAAAAATTGAATCCTATCTGTATACATTTCTAACCATACAGCTCGAATACGGAGCCCAGTCAGGGTGAATTCTTAACTAGAAACGTTCGGTGGACGAGGGTGTGGGTTACTTTTACCTGAAGTGGAAGGAAGTAGGTATCTTGGACCTTTTTCTCTCACTAAAAACTACGATTCCCTTCCTTCCACAAGGTCTAACCCTAAGACTACGCTTCAGGCGCTACTGCTCACCTCCAATCGTTCATTCCTTCTACCCGGGAACCTCTGTCACCCATACCTTTACCCACTCGGTTACCATAAAAATACTGGTCAAAAGTGACCTTGAATATCCTGACCCTTCAAAAACGCTGAGAAAAAATGTAAAAAAAAAAAGATCAACACGCGTAGGACAAATAGTTTACTCCGCAAAACACCAACAATTGAAAAATTTCAAAACACGCACCTTACATCAATAAATAACAATTTAACACGATATGAAAATAGACAACGCGCGTGCTCAACGATCAATTCAAAGATGGTAACACACCGATCAATCGATACTCACGCATACCGAACTTCTGATCACCACAAGCAGAGGTTAAGGTCAAAGAGATTTTTCAAAAAGAGAAACCTCTCAACGATTACAGCTCAAGATGTTCGGGCTGCTCGTGATCGGGATCTTTGCAAGCGGCCGGGGTGCGGAACACGAAATAATATTCGCACTTGGCTGGTTCGGTGGCCGACACGAGCTCGGATGTCTCACCGCATTGGATTTCCACCTAAACGCCATATTGTTTAGTTTTTTCAGAAATTGCGTGCCGGGACCACAATTTTCTGCTTTTCTGCCATCGAATTCAATTATAGCAGTGGTTCGGCAATAAAAGTACATTATCGAGTTACTCTGGAATAAGATTAAAAATCCAAAGAACAGACAACATAGATCGCTCAAACTCATGATTCAATATTGGAAGAATTCTTCTTTCCCGATATTCCAGAATTTGAAGAAAAGCGACCACATGTTTCTAGATTCACTATTGATGATGCAGCGTCAGGGTATCAACGTGAATGCGGGCATTCAAGCCCAACAACAAAACTATAGCACACGGCAGGATTCGAACTCGGGTCTCACTGATTACCAACGTTCAAAGACTTACCAGAGCATGCTATAGTATCATCAATGGGTTAATTCACAGTGACTGCCTTTCATAACAAATTCCCCAAACCAATAATCTGCTGAGGATACGCTCGCTAGTTCTAGTCTCACATCTGGCTATAGTTTTGCTCCCATCCTGACCTCCTTGTGTAGAGATTTATCTAGGAACCCGCAACTTTATACCACCAGGTGGGGGGGGGGTCAATTCGATCAAAAAAAAATGGAGAAACGCAGAACAAAAAACTTCGAAAAACATTTGACTTCAGAGGTACTAGAGTAGTATCAAATATAGATAAAATCGAAAGCGGAAAATTCAGACCTCAGTCGACCGCTCCGGTCCATTCCAGCACTGCACGCCGTTCTTATAGCTCTGTTTCGCGTATTTTGCCGGAGGCGCACCTGACCATTCTTTCCAGTTTCTAAACATCTCCAATATACGGAATATAAGAAAAAAGAAAACACAGACAGGAGAAAAAAGGGGAAAGGGAGAGTGAAAAGAAAGAAAAACTAACCCAAGGCTAGTTTCATGTCCATTTCTATCCTTCTGTACTGTTCTGTCGAACACGCACAGTTTGTAGGTGTACTGTTGCTCGTTCAGTTCGAAGCATTTTCCTTTCAGCGCCACCCACGCGAAGTCCGCGTCGAAATCTTGCTGGACGAACGACTCTGCTTCACTGTAATATTGTTATTAAAAAAGGTAAAGGTATAGGCGGTGATCAGTCCCCTAAAGACCGCAATCGTCTTCGGGCCCTTACAGATCCGACGACGTGAAATTTGAGCGACGAATTAGAGTTATAAATGAAATTGAGCGAAACACACGACGACGCGCATTCTCGTCCAACGCGACGTTCGCGGCGGCCGCATTGCTCTAATCGATAGTTGTTGATCCAAGCGCGGTCACCGTCGCGGTGAAGACTGCGAATTCGTCGCTCAATTTTCTGTCGTCCGGTTTAAAGGGCCCTTCCATTCAGAATCGCAGAGGCCTGATGAGTGCGTATTTGGTCTTTACAATGACTTGCGGGAGCTAACCGCTACGCCAAGTCAATGTATTTACCTTCCCAAACAAGTCTGGTAACAATTTACCAGATCACGGACGGATGGAAGGCGTGGCTAGCTCGGGCCGGGATCCATCCCTCGACCGCGCGGGTGTCAGTAGCACCTCTTACCACTGTACCACGCCGCACCAGTCATCTTATATTCATAAGAAATAAATAAAATAATGATTTGAGTGAAAAAGAAAACATTAAAGCTACACAGATGGATCAAGCACCGTCACAATACTCACATACACCTCAACCCACTGATCTTATTCACTGAAAACATATGTTCAAAATTGTGAAATGTAGTTAATGTTGATGTTGATTGTCTGTCATTTTATTTATCATATCACCGATGCATGGCTTGTTCATGTAATAAATAATAATAATAATAATACCTAATCTGACTGTCCAGCGTTCTTACTTTGTCATCTACTTCGTCGTATTCCTTGCGAGCAGCGTCTGCTTCTGAAAGAAAAAGGAACAGTGGTAAGAAGAACAAAATGAAAAATTCAAAAAAAAAGAAAAGTACCATCAGAGGCCTTCAATGTCTCATCATCATACGGCGGCATAGTGTTATAGTCATCGTCTTCGGTCGTTGTTTCCGGTTCTAAGGTTGTGGACTCTAATTTGTCACCTCCTTCTAAATTTCACATCTCATATTTATAAGAAATAGCAAACATAGCATTTTAGTCAGTCATTTTAGGTTTAGTGATATCAAATATTCGTCTTACCAGAATCGTGCTCTTCTTCCGTTTCGTTTTCGTGCTTTTTGAAATCCTCAGCGGATAACTTTTCGCTTTTCAGATTGTCGTACATGTTCTTCAGGAAGTGTTCGGAATCGGCTTCATCAACGGTAAGATAGACCTAGATGTTCCAGCATAGTGCTTACAAAATATCAATAAAAAATCGATAATCAGAAGACGATTAATCAAGACTATTCAGGAATTTCAAACCTTAGCTTCATCATCGCTAACGGTTCCGTCGTGGTCGGTGTCAAGGTATTCCAATTTCTTCATCTCGTCCAGGGTTATTCTAAAAAACTCATTACATTCGCAAAAATATCATGGCAAGGAATTTCGAGATCTATTTTGTCCACTATCAGGAAACTGACTTCTGGTCTCCGTTTGCGTCGATCTCCTTGAACATCAAATTCGACTTTTCCTTCTTCTTTTCTTCCTTCACAGCTAAAAAAAATGTTAGAGCCGTAGGAAGAAGTCCACTGTTCAAACAAATCCAAAAAAATCAAAAATTCTATAGAACTGACAAATATAACACCCCTGAATTAAACTAACCCATCCATGCGTCCCGGTGCTTGTCCTTCAAAGCTCTTTCTCTATCGGCAGCTTCGGTCTTCTTTTTCTCCAATGCTTCCTTTGCAGGGATCAGCTTCTCTCTTTCTTCTTTCAGAGGAGCGAGAGCGTTCAGTTTTTCAGTCTGAACAAGATGATTATCACTCGATAAAGAGATCACTAGCTCGGCATGAGTTTAGGAGAGGAAATTCATAACCAACCCTCAACTTCTGTCCCTCGGCCGCAAGCGTTTTCCTGATCGCAAATCCTTTTCTGGCGATTTCAGACTGCCGTCTCATTTCCTCCCTGGCACTTCTGCCCAGCTCTTCACAGATATTAGGACACTCAACGGCTCCGCTATATTCATCGCTGCCATCACAACAGTCTGCAAACTTCTCGCTGAATTTTAGGAATTCCACCAAACCCCTACATTAGTGGATACTGCTCAAGATCCAAACAACATCGTAAAAAAGGTGAAGGACGTACCGCAGATCTTATCATTCACACGCGATGACGGGATATCAGCGCCGGTGTGACCTTTGTTGGCGCAGTGAAATTTACCGTTCGGACAAGCGGAGGTACCTCAAAACATTGAAATTTACCTTTACCACCAAAAAAAATTGAAATTTACCTTTACCACAAAAAAAATTACCGAAAGAAGATTTTCACCTCTGCATTTATTACCTAAAGATTTGTCAATGCTAACGAGGGCATAGAACGAGACAGCGAACCAAAAGTTTCAGCATAACTATCAGACTAACTTTTTAACCACAATTAAATGAGCAATTTAATTGAATTTTTAATAAGATAACGAAAAATTCATGGATTACCTGGTTCGTCACTTCCATCAGGACAATCGCAATAGTCATCGTTCACCTGATTGTACAGAATGCTCTTCGACCCATCGAGACAATTGAACTCGAAGGACTTTCTATAGAGTGATCCTCCTAAAGGATGATTGAATCGATGGGATTGTCAGCGCCTACGGGGATTTTCAATGGGGTAAACTTGGAAGAGTTTCCACAGCTGATACGATCCCATGCTTAACCCCGGTGGACCTTTTTTAATTTTTCAGTAGAGACCGTAACGACTGTTTTTCTAGCACCAATATGATGCCCTTAGGGCGGTAATACAAGCTTTTCCAGCCTTTGGAGCTAATTATATTATAGTAAGGAAACACCGCAGGATAAGTTGTTTTGTAGCGACTCATCTCTGCAAGAACTAGTTCTCACCCCTTCCCGTAAACATGACTGGTTGACTGTCCCAGTTTGCATTCTTTCTTATTTTCATTCAACGTCTAACCTAGCTCTAATAATCTCATAGCGAAGCCTAATTACAGACAATAATACTTGATATATTAAAGAAAAGACTAGCCGTGCACCGTGAAAGAATTTCGGACAAGCACGATTTTTCAAATTTTTGTTAAATTTTATATTTTTTCCAGTGTAACCTCACCAAAAGATTAAATTATTATGAGTCACCCTTCTAGTTTATTTGATATTTTATCTTTTCTATTGTTATCATTGCCCAAGTCCAACAGTCCCATGTTATATGAGTGTTTCTTCTGTTTGAATTCTGTTTATTGGATAACTATGAATAAAGAATGAATAAGAAAATCTTACTGTTGTAGGCGACACCTCTCGGTAATGCCTCGATATCAGGTGATCGTTCCGACACCACAACAATAGCGAATCTCAGCCACAGACACAATAGCAAGGACCTCATCCTGAAAGCGGCATGGAGAATTGGAACCATGGCTTTCAAAATCGACAGAAAATGGTTGAGTATGGTGAAAACCCATCGAAATCTTTGTCACTCTATTGCAACCGCGGGTAAGGAGTACAATTTGGCTCTTATGAGAACGGCAACACCAACAAATAAATCATACTATTAACAAGAGCGCAGCTATGAAAACGCCAGCAACTCTCCCCATAACTGTTAAACTTAGGCTCGATTTTCTCTAATTTTTCATCCTCCTCCGGCAACCCATACAAAATTTAGGGAGATCTTTGAAGAAGAATTTGAAGAAGAATGAATTCTGCATCGACGATTCAAATAAAGGCCGTCAAATGCTGCGCAGTGTCTGCAATGTCGTAAAGTAGTTCGTGAGTGGTTGTTTGCAACCACAAACAAACTATTTTACGACTTCATCTATTTGCAACGTATATTATGCTGCCATCTGTGCGACTGCACGTAACCATCTGCACATACCGTACTCTATGTCTAATTTATTTATTCCGCTTCACTTTGCAGTTGACTTTTGGCTAAATAAATTGCAGAGTTTAAGTTCTAAGAGCTGCCTTGTACTGGAAGTGCTCTAAAGACCACCCAGCTGCTGATATATTAGAAATTATTACTTTATTCTATGCACTATATACTTGCCAGAATGGTTAAGTTTTTAATTTATTCGTCTTTCTTACTTTCTCGTCACTCGTCGTCTGCTTTTGAGATATTAGTATGTTATACTACAGAACAGTCCTATGAAACGTGAATAAGTAGGGAGTTGAGAAGCACCAGAAATTTTTAATCAAACCCAAACTGGCCTCGCAGGAGCACTGGGTGACTTTCGAGTTAAGCTTAACTCAGATCTGTGCGTTTATAGTTTTCCTTGGCAGTAAAATCGCCATGACTAGAGATTTTGAATGAAGATAGAACAACACATTGTTATGAGGAGGTAACCATTGTCATTCGAGAGTGTTGTTTTCTCTTTTTCGGTTTTTTTCCTCATTAAAACGGTTGGAATATTCGAAACAGAAAGTACTGCAAGCGAGCAATTCTCACGGTGGACAGAAACATAAAAATTCTCCTGTATGACTCCTGCTGTCTGGAATTTCGTGAAAAAAATTCGAACCGAATTCGTCAGATTTTTGATCCGGGGTGAGTTCAGGCTTTTGGGTAGAGCTTAGAATCATGTCACTTAGATAAAATTCTACCAAGAATTTTCGAATTGCAAAAAAAAACGAGAAAAATTGAAAGATGAATGAACAACATGATCGACATTTTAGCAAAAGAACTTTTGGGAGTGAGAGAGAATAATAACAAGGATGCTTGGCGCGACCTAGCGATACCATCTAGTGATTAGTCCCACCCACCCTACAGAAGATTGGGGATTTCCAACCCCCACCCCTCATTATCGCCCCCCCCCCTCGTCTAGGCTGAGTCGCACTCGCCAAAGTCGACCAATGGCGGCCGATGTGACGTGTGTTAGTCGGCCACGCCCATCCCGCCCATCCGGCCTTCAGTATTTGCATTTTAATTTTTTCTAGTTTTGTAAATTTATTGAATTTAATAAACTCTATATTTTCCGACGCTCTTCACCTCTGCTCTTTGCTGATCGGATGACATTTTCCGTTCGTTTTGTTTTAATTCGAGTTGTCGTGAATATATTTCCGTTATATTTTTTTTATTTGAACCGTTACATTTTAGGGCATGAACCTGGTAGGCTACTTCTCTGTAATTATTTTATCTTCTCTACTGGACGTCATCGAATGCGGACGTGATTTCTACAAAATTCTTGGCGTTCCTCGGAACGCGAACGCCAACCAGATCAAGAAAGCCTATCGTGCTTTGGCAAAGGTAATTCGTTTACCTCCATTTCTTGTTTTTTTTTCGTTTCTTTTTCTTAGTTCAACAAAAAATTCCGCTGTAACATAATATTTATGAATATTGTCGAAACACCTAAGAATTTATGTGCGATAAGGCTCACTCTCTGTATTTACCATTTTTAGCGTCTCTAATTCAGCACCAAATTTAGATTTAAAGATCAGTTTCCTATCGAGTTCATTCAAAAAAGGTTTTCTCAAAGCGTGTTCGGTGGAGAAGTTCTTCATTGTATTTACTAGAAGTTAAAATTGAGAACTTCATGTTCAAAAATAGAGTCATTGTTTTAATAAAGACAGATTTCAATGGAACATTACCAAAATCCTATTTCTGCTTCTTCTTTCCCAAACCCGCAAAATAACATCGTTTTATCGTGTTTTACTGAAGCTTTATGAAGTTATTTCCATCCATTAGAAAATAATGTAATGAAGAAACTACAATTTTCCTTAGTCGTAGTCGAGAATAAACTAGACGAAAAGGTGAAGGTACCCGGTCCCCTCCACAATTTTCTTATTGTTCTTGGTTGGCAGAGCATGTTGCACAAAAATGTTGAAATTGTTTGCAATGTTGGAATTATTTGCCTATTCCATGTTGCACAAATGTCAAAAACATCGATAAACACATACCATTTTTCGACGCACTCGAGTGTCTTCGTTGTGAGAAATTTCAGTACCATTTATAATATTGAACAATTCGCCTCTTGGAGGACCGAGTTTCTTAGAATGCCGGGCCTGCTGACTGTTATCCAACACTATACTTTGCAGTATTTTAATTCTCAATTCTAATTCTCCTTAGCAATTCCACCAATATTCTAAAAATATCAGTTTAACCATGAGAATTCCAGGAGCTACACCCCGACAGACATGCGGATGACGCGTTGGCGCATGAGAAGTTTCAGGATCTTGGAGCCGCCTACGAGGTATTGTAAAGTACAGTTCTTTTCTCATGCTCGAGTAGCGTGTGGGGTTATATGGGAAATTGTGATGGTCTAGTTAGATATATTTTTTTATTTGCTCAGTTATATATTTTTAACTCATCCTGATGAGAGCAAGGTCGTTCGTAGATGCAAAGCGCGTTTTTGCAAGATTTTTTTGAGGGGTTGTTCTGTTAATGCTTCCCGTTCTGTGGATCCTTTTTTCGATTCGGCTTTGTTTGTTTTTCTAGCTAAATTGGTGGGATTTTGGCGTTTCGCCACTTTCTTCACGATATTTCCTTTCGGGATTGTCCAGCTGCAAAAATTCACCTATGCATTTTAACGATGTTTTAGGAGCATTATTATTGCACTTTATTATAAAAGTAGGTAAAGGTAAAGATGTCGACGCTGATCAGTCCCCTAAGGACGCGCCATGCATTCGCCTTCCATACAAATCGTAGAGGCATGGTGAATGCGTATTTGGCCTACACATTAACTTGCGAGGGCTAGCCGCTACACCAAGTCAGTGTCTTTACCTTCCCAGACAAGTCTTGTACCAATGTACCTGACTGGGAAGGGATGGAAGTCTTGTCTAACCCGGTCGGGGGTCGATCGCTCGACAGTGCGGCTATCAGGGGCGCCTTTCACCACTGTACTACACGCGCCTGCACTTTATTATGCTTCATTTATCTGTAAATTTCATTCACTGCCTACTTCAGGTTCTTTCCGATAAGGAAAAGCGAGCAGCCTACGACAGATATGGCGAGGAAGGTGTGAAGAAGATGATGGGAGGCGGCGGTGGTGGTGGGCATGATCCGTTCTCATCGTTCTTTGGCGACTTTTTCGGTGGAGGTCATGATAATGGTGAAGAGGAACGACCACGGGTCAGTTTTGTTCCCTTTCTTAACTTTTCTTTTCCTGTCAACTTGTTTCTAGATTTCAATTTTGTTTTATTTTCATTTTTTAGAAAACCATTTTAGGGTGCTGATGTGGTGTTCGATTTGTTCGTTTCACTTGAAGAGGTTTATGTCGGCCATTTCGTTGAGGTGAAGAGAAAGAAGGCTGTCTACAAGCAGACATCAGGTACACGCAAGTGTAATTGTCGGCTCGAAATGCGAACCGAGCAAATGGGAATGGGTCGTTTCCAAATGTACCAGGTGGGTAGGAATTGAATTTCTTTTTTTGTTTCTTTTTTATTTTCTTTGAGTTAGAGAGGGCCAATTATTGAATCAGCGAGAATGCCTTCGTGTGCACATTGTGTAAGAATTATGTAGTGTACCTCCAGTACAGTAGAGAAGAGGAGGCCTTTATCCGAGCAGATCCAACCTAACCGGGCTGACCGGTTTTTATACTTCCACAACACTTTGATAACCGTTGAGTGATAGTGATGCGGACAACCTATTGCGTTGATTACTTTCAAGTGATAGTGGTACATACAACACAACACCTCCCCTTTTTTTTTAAAATAGGTTCTACGGCGGAAAAGGTGTTGAATACAAAAAAAATAACTCAACAATCAACAACTACACAAAATCATCTACATTGTGAAACGGTTCGGTGGGCGACGTTGTCTTGAGGATCTGCGGATCGGTAGTGGCGCGAATGTTACCTTCTTTCGTTTCCGACTTTGAATTTCATTTCGACCATCAGTTGATCCTTCGATCGTTCTTTGTTGTTCGCTATTGTCTTCAACAGTAGTATCAGAGGTCTCCTGACTCGGTACAATCACCTTTTGATCTTCGTTGCTCTGACCAGTAGATTCACCAACATTATCTAGGATACTTTCTGTAGTTGTGGGATTGGTCTCAAATAAATCTAACAAGAGATCTCGTGAGTACGTTTCATCAATATTATACCTGGGTACGGTCTTACGCATCTGATTTATGTGCCTGGAGACACATTTTCCTCCTATGTCGACTTCAAATGTTACACTTCCTGTTCGCTTCACAATCTTTCCTTCAGTCCATTTGTAGTTTGAGGGTCCTTGGTACGATTTAACCATTACATAGTCACCGGGCAAAAATTGTCGATGTTTCACACCATTCCTGCGATTGAACTGTGTCTCCATTGACCTTCTGTGCTGAACAGCAAAGTCGGTTTCTGTCTGCTCTCTCGTGGGTACCAGCATGCTCAATTTGGTCCTTAATCTTCTTCCCATGAAGACTTCGGCAGGACATCTTCCTTGGAGAGCAGCGTTTGGTGTAGTGCGATATGCCAACAGAACAGTATTCAAGGAGTCGGTGTCAAGGTTATCGGGAGAGCTCTCCTCCCCTTTTAACTTTTTGATCCCTCTTTTTAGAATATCGACGAATCTTTCTGCTTGACCGTTGGACTGAGGATGATATGGTGGTGTTCTTACATGAATTACACCTCGTTCTTCACACATCTGCTTGAATACGTCGGATGTGAACTGCGTACCGTTGTCGCTTACGAGCGTCTTCGGATTCCCATATCTTGCGAACAATTCCTTTAAAAGCTTCACCGTTGTTCTAGCCGTTATATTCTTCACTTCTAAAATTTCCGGCCATTTACTCATGGCGTCCACAACGACCATGTAATATGTTCCATTCATGGGACCAGCGAAATCTACGTGAATTCGTTCCCAAACTTCTTGTGGTGTCTTCCACGTTTGCAGGGGTACTTTTGCCGGCGATTTTGAGTGTAGTTGGCATTCGGTACAACTCTTCACAGTCTGTTCGCAATCTTCATCGATTTTCGGCCAATAAACGTAGCTTCGCGCTAATCCCTTCATCCTTACGATTCCAGGATGACCTCTATGTAGTTCACTGAGAACGTCCTTCCTCAGTAACTCTGGTACGACTACTCTGTCTCCTACCATAATACAACCTTGAACAATCGATAATAATTCACGTTGGTTATAGAAGTGCTTTACGTTTCCTTCCATAACTTTTGGCCATTTTCCACTATCGATGAAATTCTTGAGCTTCCGCAAAAGAACATCCATTTCGGTGTATTCACGGATACGATTTGCTGTCACAGGTAATTTTCGTATAGCGTCTGTAAGCACTCGATTAACGTCCTTCTCCACCGAGGCTATAACACAGTCTTCCTTTGTGAGAGGATGTCTTTGTATGAGTCTTGATAGTCCATCCGCCTGACCAAACGAGTCTGTCTTGATATACTCGATTTCGAAGTTATAACCTATAAGCATTGTCGCCCAACGTATTAAACGGTTGGCTGAATGGATTGGTACGCCTTTCTTGCTACCAAATATGGCTAGCAATGGTTTGTGATCAGTTCGCAGAGTGAAATGTCTTCCATATACATACTTATGGAACTTCTTGATTGCTTCGACGAGAGCCAGTGCCTCTTTTTCAATCTGAGCGTAGTTTTTCTCCGCGACTGTTAGTGATCTGGAGCCATGGGCGATTGGTTTCTCTGTCCCATCAACCATCTGATGCGAAATTACATATCCAATTCCATATTCGCAAGCGTCGGCGGCAACTATTAGTTTCTTCTTCGGGTCATAATGCGTCAAATTCAAATCTGACGCTAACATCTTCTTCAGATTTTGGAACGCTGTTTCGTGTGTGTGCTTCCATGTCCACTTTGCATCCTTCTGCAACAGAGCGTCTAATGGTCCACGCCTCTCTTTCATGTTTCGAATGAAGGACGAATAATATGTGACCATTCCTAAGAATGCACGTAATTGAGTCACGTTCTCCGGCGTAGGCATGTTGATTATAGCAGCAATCTTCTCGGGATTTGGGCGACGACCATCACGATCTATGATGAATCCGAGGAAATGAATCTCTGGTTTCGCGAATGAGCATTTCTCCAGTTTGACTCGAAATCCGTACTCAGCTATGCGCTCGAATAATGCAAAAAGATTCTTCCTGTGTTCTTCGAGAGTTGTTCCCATCACTATGAGGTCATCCAAATAAGCTGCTACTCCTTCAAGACCGGATATCATCTTGTTCATAACACTCTGGAATATGCCAGGAGCGGTCTTGATTCCAAATGGCATTCTTTTGTATCGGTATAGGCCCTTATGCGTATTGATAACGACCAACTCTTTGGCCTCGTCGGTCAACTCAATTTGAAGGTAGGCATCCGAGAAATCGATCTGCGAGAAGAACCTTCCACCATTCAACCGTGCGAAGATGTCTTCGGGAATGGGAATGGGATACTCGTACGCTTCTAAGGACTTATTTAGACCAGTTGAAAAGTCGGCACAAACTCGTATGTTGCCATTTGCTTTCCGCACACATACGATCGGAGCTGCCCATTCACTGTGGGTTATTGGTTCGATGACATCCATTTCCACCAAACGCTCGATCTCCTTTCCGACTATCTCCAGGGATGCGTGTGCGACAGGTCTTTTCATCTTGAACACAGGTTTTGCGCCTTCCAATAACTTTAATGAGGCTTTCTCCTTCGTGCACTTGCCTAGACCTTTTTGAAACACACTTCCGAATTTCTTCTTCAGTTCTGGTAGTAATTCGGTATCATCGGTGGTACTTACGTAAGCTACCATTCGTTCCATGTGATATGCCATATCAGCGTTCTGACGTATCCAATCGAGACCAATTAGGCTCTTGTGTGGGGTCACGTAGCAAGTACCCTCACCAATGGCGCCTTTCAGTTTGAATTGACATCTCAGTTCTCCTTTAATCTTCATGCGATTCCCACTAGCATCCTTCACGATTAAGCTAGTGTTTCTGAGTTTCGGACTGCCCAGTCGCTTCCATGCGTCAACGTTTAACATCGTGATATCTGAGCCAGTGTCCAGTTGAAACTCCACTTGGTGTCCTTGCACCTCCGCGGTTATATACTCTCGAATTGCGTTCACTCCAGCTTCTGCGCTTCCTGCTAGGGCGATCTGCTTGCAGTGCCTCTTCTGGTGTCTCTTCTCAGTCCTCGACTTGGATCTGTTTCGGTATTGTGTTGCTTTCACGCAGTACTTCTCTTTATGCCCATTTTGTTTGCACGAGTTACAAGTCCATTGTTTCTTGCGGCACTCTCGACTTGTGTGACCACTTTTGCCGCAGTTCCAGCATTCTATAGCTCGTGTAGGATTCTTAGATCCAGCTTCTATGTCGTTGACTTGTGTTGGGTTATCCTCTATCATCCTTGATGTTCTTAATAGCGTGTTGATCCGATCGCATTCTTTATACAACTCGTGTAGTGTCGGTCGTCGATTTTCTTTTGCTTCCTTATCCAAAAAGGCAAGCAATCTCGGTCGAATTTCTCGGTCCTTGTGTGATTTGAGGCCATAAATCCACAACAAGGACTTCAATCCTTCAGTGTCCAGCTCATTGAAGTTGGCATGTTCACACATTTCGTTCACTCTTCCAGTGTATTCCATGAAATCTTCTGATTCATGTTTCTCGACTTTGAGGCATTGATATCTTATTGTGAACAAAGATTTCCTGCTATCGAACATTTCTTTGAGGATATTTATCATCTCGCTGAATGGAATGTCTGATGGAGTTTTGGGAAGGATTTGACGTTTGTAGCGTTCAAACACTTCGACATTTAATTTCCCTAACAGTAGTCGGGACCTTGCGTCATCCGAAAGAGAGGCTCCATCCTTACTCAAAACATCCATATGGCGGTCAAACCAGCGAGTGAAGCAATGGTCCATGTCGGGGTCAAATGAAAATGTTGTCATCCGACCATGTAATTCAGACATTAATGTTGACTGACCTGGTCCAGCTTCATACTTCGGGCTTAATTCTCGTTCTCTCGTTATGGTGGCGACCATTTGTTGTAGTAGTTCCATTTGCTGGGCGTTTTGATGTTTCATCAGTTCCAGTTGTTGCGCACTTTGCTCCAGTAATCGTTGAACCATGTTTGGATCCATGTCGATTTCGGCTTCGTCCGCGTAGATGATTGATCGCCAATTGTAGTGTACCTCCAGTACAGTAGAGAAGAGGAGGCCTTTATCCGAGCAGATCCAACCTAACCGGGCTGACCGGTTTTTATACTTCCACAACACTTTGATAACCGTTGAGTGATAGTGATGCGGACAACCTATTGCGTTGATTACTTTCAAGTGATAGTGGTACATACAACACAACAAATTACTTCTGGAGGCGGCTTTTTTTTGTTGTCTAGTTTAATCACTGAATTTTTTTGAATTTTTGAGATCAGTACGATTCCTTCTTCTATTTTCTTCTTCTGCCCAAGAACCTTTCTCGTTTTGGTAGACACAGGTATAAATTATAATTATAAACCTTGATCAGAAATGTCGGAACGTGATTTGATAAGCTCCATGGACAAAGTCGACGCTGTTTTCATTTTGATCTAGTGGATAAATTTTTATGGGTTCTATCTATAGATTTTCTATGAAATTCGTTTGGTTTATTTTTTGAGGATTCAGGTACAAGTATGTGACGAGTGCCCTAATGTGAAGCTCGTACAAGAAGAACGAACACTCGAGGTGCGTGTATTTTCTATTTTTGTTAATATTTTATGTTCGTACTTTTGTTTAGTATCTCAGAAATCAAAGTTTTACGGTTCCGTTTTAAGATCGAAGTGGAAGTTGGAGCTCACGATGGTCACGAGCAGGTGTTCGTTGGCGAAGGTGAACCGCACATCGAAGGAGATCCTGGTGATCTGAAGATTCGAATCAACGTTGAGAAACATCCCAGGTAATGTTGCAGTTGTTAAGCTGTCAGTTTGTATTTTTTCTTTTTTGCCAGGTTTCCTATATCCCGTGGATGTTCCAATTTAGATTTGAACGGAAGGGCGATGATCTCTACACGAACGTGACGATCTCACTTCAAGATGCGTTAAATGGCTTTAAGATGGAAATTGAACATCTCGATGGACATAGGGTGCTGGTGGAACGAGAAAAGGTTGGACATTTAATTATTATACAAAATTTCGTGAACGTTATCAACTCGCTAACGTTTACTTATTGGCATTTCTTTTCGTTTTGTCCTTTTTGTGTACTGAATGCCTATATTTCATTGACATGACCTCTTGCGGTGTCATTTTACAGCTGCGAACTGAAAAATTCACGATATTTTCCGGAAAGTTCTCATCGTTTGATTTAGCAACTTTTCTTGTAATTTGATGTAGCCGTCTATATAAATTTTTCGACCAAGTTTTTATCAATAATTTCTTTGGGATAGGATATGTTGAGCACCATCGCGTTCACAAAAATGAAGATTCGGATGATGCTTATCAATTCTGAATTTGTTGAGTAACAAGAATGTTGTGTTCTTTTTGAATACTCCAGTAGAACGCTAAAGAGTTCTAAATCCAAAATTATTATAGCAGGTTCTTTATAGAGAGAACACCAGACAAAGAGCATGCAAATTGTTTCTTTTTCTTTTGATTTATTTTCCAAGAAATTCACCAAGAATCTTTCCAAGAGTTCTGCCTAGTATATCAAGTCGGAATTCAGGTAAAATCCATTTTTTGTGGAAATAACTGTAGCACGAGACGCTAGGAACATTTTGGACCACATATCCGTGTACTTGGGCCCGCCTGGTGCAGTGGTAGGAGGCGCTGCTGACGCCCGCACGGTCGAGCGATCGACTTCTGCCCGGGTTAACCAAGCCTTCCATCCATCCAGAGTCGGATAAATTGGTGCATTCACCATGCCTCTAATGAGGCGGCTCGTCCTTAAAGGACTGATCAACGCCGACACCTTTACCTTTTCCTTTTATTCTCGTACTTTAACTCCCTCACAGTAGTTTAAAAGTCTAAATATTGCTGGAAATCTAATAATATAAAAATACGCCACAGGGGTTTTCATAGCTTCTGTAGGTCGGTTGTTTGTTATTCCCTTTGAACTCCACCATTCCAGGTAACGTGGCCTGGAGCTCGATTGCGGAAGAAGGACGAGGGTTTGCTTTCCCTGACGAACAACAACATCCGTGGTGTACTCTATGTCACTTTCGACGTTGAGTTCCCTCGTACAGAATTCACCGAGGAGCAGAAAAAAATCATCGCCGATTTATTAAAACAGGAAGGTGTGAAGCCTAAAGTGTATAACGGTCTTCAAGGGTACTAATAACTTTCAAATCATAGGACTCAGCTAATAAGGTTTCAGTTTAAATTTCGTTCCATTTGTTGACATTTAGCGTCTGTTAAAGTACAACTGTCGGAACCCAGTCCGTGAACGGTTTTCCTTTAATGTGTTCTCTGTTCTAATATATTTTTTATTTATCATCGCGGGTTTTTCTTTACCTAGTGGCAATCACTCTGAAATGTAACACCGTGGCACCCTTCCTCTTTTGTCTGTGATCGAGTAGAATATTATACTTTAATTTCAAGACATGTCGCTCGTGAGCTCCGTCGTAGGAATTCCATACTTCTTATTCTATATTTAGTAGTTCTTCCAATGGGTTAACCCTAGGTATGAGTAAAGTACGAATAATTGCCGACGGGATCACTGTGGCGATTGTTGATATAGGAATCGTTCCTGCGTAACGATTTGTTCCTCTAAGTGATTTCTTTGCGAAATGAAGCTCTCCGTTGTGGAGTGTTGTTGACTTGCCTTTGTTGATTTGGTGTCTCAAGGAAAATGTTATTACTGTTTGTCGATGAATAAACCTTATACATTTTTGGTTTTCATAGCTTCTGTAGTTGTGGTTTCTACACTATCGTACTTTGAGTGAATGCTGTTGGAATTGTAGTTCAAATTGAACATTTAGTGCACCATGTATGAAAACCTCGAACCACGCTGTAATTGTTGAACGAAGGTGAGGAAGCATTTTAATTTATTACTACGTTTTTGCGGGTTACTATCAAGTATACTAGAATATGATGGCTCTGTAGTGGTGGTGCTAGGTCCATCGCAAAAATCGCAGCTTAGACGGGATTCGAACCCGCTCCTATCCGGGCTTGATGAGGATGTTATACACTTTGTGATTCATGTGACATGCGGAGGCCTTGGTTTTCATGGTTCTACTTTTTTCTTCGAAAAGTACGGGTGTTCTTGAAACGGAAATATTTGGAAAGGAGTACTTTTCTTATGATTTTATGAGCCTTTTTCAACCGACTCAGAATCTACGATTTTTGCGGTTTCGGAAATCGTAAGGCTATCATTAGAGTATACATAATTATGTAAATCTTTTTGTTGAAGTACGCATTGTGTCTTTAAGAGAGTTTTAAGGTTTTCCTAGTTTAGTCGTTCCCTTTTCCTATTACTTGGTATATAAGGGTACGAATTGCGATGTTTTTTCTCAAAGGGAATAAACCTCGAATGAAATCTATGCTTTTTTGAGTGAATATTTGCTAAAGAGGGTGCACGTGGGTTGCTGTTGCTCAATTGTACCCTTACATGAGTTCATACTTCAGTTTAATTTCGAAAGACAGAATGGTTCTTCGAGGAAATAGGGCGAGTGTATTTCTTTCTATTCATTGAGTTTTTTTTTAAATTTAGCACGTTTTAAAAGTGGCCCATCTCTCGTGCGCGATGTCGTCGTCATGCGTTCATATGCCAAGCGCGGCCAGCGAGAAGAAACGTCTGCGCAGTTGGTATGCGGTGATCGCTGACAAGTGCGCGTTCCCGAGAACCGACAGTTACGCTGTCACAGCGGTACGTTCGTCAGACACTTTAAATAATTTGCTTATTTATTTGATTCGTTCGATGGGCGTGGTGGTACAGTGGTAGGAGGCGCTACTGAAACCCGCGCGGTCGAGCGATCAATTCACGCTCTGGATAACCAAGCCTTCCATCCTTCCGAATCCTAGTAAATTGGTGCCAAACTTGTCTGAAAAGGTAAAGGTATTGGCATGGTTTTGCGCTTGATTCCCGCAAAGCACTGGATAGGCCTATTGGGGCTTGTTCAGACGACGCGCGTCGAAAATGCAAAATTGAAGCTCAATCAATAATTAACGTCATTGATCGAATTTGCTCCTTTGCGTTAGTGGCGCAGTCCGGTTGCGCCTCATGTAGGCAAAAAAAATTAGGCATATAATCACATAGGAAAGAAATTGAACGAAAAAAGTGAATTTTGTCAAAAATTTCCATTAATAAGGAATAGCAGCCTTCTAAAAAACCCGAGCGACCAGTAAGTTTGCCTATATGAGGCGCAACCGGACTGCGCCACTAATGCAAAAGAGCAAATTCGATCAAGGGCGTTGATTATCGATTGAGCTTCGATTTTGCATTTTCGACGCGCGTCGTCTGAACAAGCCCTTACGCATTTACCAAGCTTCTTTAAGGGGCCGATCATCGCCGATACCTTTACCTTAACCTTTATGGTCGATCCCAAAGTGGACGAGAAGTCCGGGTTGTTGGAGTTTCTATTAGAATTTGGTAAAAACACAATATTGTTCCAAATACGCATTCACCATGCCTCTACGATTCTGATTAAAAGACGAATGAGCTGAGTCCTTGCGAGGCTGGTCGATGACGACCACTTTACCTTTATGTGATTGACGTCAAACTGTACTAGTAGTCTTGTTTGCTGGGATGCGATAAATGTTTCGTTTTATGGTGTTCAGCATTGAAAAGCTCGAAGTGCTTTTTCTTTTAGGTTGAACTTTTCCTTTCACTTCGATATACTCTTCTAAGAAAAATTCCTGAACTTTTGTGTTCTTTGTTTTGCATTTAACTATGCCTTTCTAGCTTCTTAACTATACTTCTTAACTAAATCATTCGAAATCGTCAAGGGATGACGGCAGTCACATTCACGGTAACGGAAAAACATGTCTAACAATGACGAAGGACTTGGCCTGGTTAGATCTTATGTAGGTTAACGGTTCGAGGACGCCCTTATCGGACGCGGTAATACATCCAAATTCTATGATGAATGAAGATTTTATAGGGACCGTATTCCAGAATTATTCCACTGTTACTCGTCAAGGTTCCACATAATCTAAGTTTTTTTTAGGTAACGATGGGAGCGACACGTTGTGCAGAATGTCCACCAGAGAAGCGAATGTCTCGGCTTCCTCTCCAAATGTGCTGTTCGCGTTGCAGTTCGTTTCTCTGTTTAACGCACATGAAGAAACATCTCCGGGAAAATCGACACGAGTTTGGTGGGTATTTTTATCTCTCTTTTTCTTTTTTCAAATAATTTTTCTCAAAGTTTCGGAATATCATCCCTTAATCTAACCAAATTATAAATGTACCATATGAAGTTATTTTGTTTAGCTATGTCAATAGAAACCGGCTTTGTCTACTGTGCATGGTGCTCGGATTTTGTCTATAACCGTGTGCTGGAGGTTATGAGGCTTGGCGCCATGAACAAGTACAGGTATTTCCATTGAAATTATTAGGTAGTCCTTCTAGAACGTTCTTGGGTTCTAGAAGCCGTTGATTTGGCCACGCTTGTTGAAAATCCACTTTTCTTCTCCCTACTGGTACATGTTCTTGTAGTGCCTGATTTTATTTTATACAGCAAAAAAATTAGTTCGAATTTCGATCTGACTGCATCCGGTTTCCTCTTTTTAGCCAATTAATATGGTTTAAAGAAAAAACTTTGAAATGTTCAATTGCTGGAACGCCTTGATGTGGTGTAGAAAATAAATGAATAAGTGTAGAGAAATCGAAATTTCCAAAGTTTTTCTACTATTTTGGATGTGTTTAATATCATGAATTCAGAACGAGGCTGGGTCTATGTAAACTGGTCTCGTGGAATCCTACCGATGCCGACATCAAAGCCTGGGATATGATGACTCGTGTCGGGCATCATGCCCGTTAGTTTCATTCGTTTTTTATGTGTTCCTTATCCTTTACTACTTTTTTCTTTTTCTTCATATTGTTTTATAGAACTTCGTGGACTGCTAAATATGGGTGCAACCTGCTATATGAACAGTGTATTACAAGCTCTCGTCCACACTCCGGTGCTGAGAGACTATTTCCTTTCGGATCAACACAGCTGTCAGCGTCCTGCTGGAACGTGTCTGATGTGTACCATGCACCAACTAATGCAGGTAAGTGTTTACCTTTTTCAGGTTTATTTCTACTAAATGTTTCTATGTTAGGATTTCCATCGTGGTGATTCCGCCGACCCTGTTGCCCCATCTGATGTGCTGCACATTGTGTGGGAACAGTCTCAGATGTCCATGGGAGGCCAACAGGACGCGCACGAATTCTTCCTCGCTGTGCACGATCTTCTTCATCGACATTATAATGGTAGGATGGGCCATCTTATTCGTTTATTTATCATTTTATTTATCTTGCTTTTGTTTCTCTCGATTTTGCACTGTTTTTGGAGTGTTGAAATGCACCCATAGGGCGCGCGCGGGGCAGTGGTAGGAGGCGCTACTGACACCCGCGCAGTCGGGCGATTGATCCCGCCCGAGCTAGCCTTCCATCTCTCCGGGGTCGGATAAATTGGAACCAGACTTGTTTGGGAAGGCAGACTTCGACTTGATGTAGCGGCTGGCCCCTGTAAGTCATTGTATTTACCATGCCTCTACGATTCTGAATGAAGACGAGTGCGCGGCGCGTCCTCAGGGGACTTATCCACCATTACATTTAGTGTTATTTTAATATTGTGGGAAAAAACCTACAGCAGGGGAGCAGATTATTCTGAATAGAACAGATAAGATATAAAAACGCTCAAATAAATGATTTAGCCCCGTTTTCCTCATCGCCTGTCACCGAGACCGACGCCTGTAAATGCATTGTCCATCAAACGTTCACCGGAAAGTTGCGTTCTGATATCATTTGCAACAAGTGCACGTAAGCCTTTACATTGCCAGATTATTTTTCATTAATTAAAATTTCATTTTCAATTTTCGATGTTGCAGAGCAGTTTCGTCCTCTACGCAGCCGTTCCTTGATGTGTCGCTGATTGTCCCACAAAGCAGCCCATCCGATCATGTTGGTATTAAAACATGCCTTGAAATGTAAGTGAATTTATTGTGTGTTTTCGATTTTCACATTTCAATTTACATTCTGATTCATTGAGAAGGAAGTTTTTGGGTAGTCTATTAACGCCTTTGAAAATAGTAGTCTCTGATACTTCTACTTTATTCACCGCAATAGGTCTGCCGTTTATAGGTTTTGTGCCAGAGAAGATTTGGATCGAAACTGCGAGAACTGCGGATGCATGCGAGCTACGCGTAGAATGAGTTTCAAGTATGATATTTCCCTGAATTTTGGGCGTTTTTTTATATTTTCTAACGGTTTTTATATTCCATTAGATAAGCGATAAAGTCTACCATAAATTTATATGTCTTGTGTTTCGGAGAATGCGATCCAGTGCAATTTTCGACGGCTCTGCCCCATAATTATTTTCCTTTCATAGATAAAATTCTCAGGGTGCTGCCTTCCGTGATAGTCTTCCATCTGAAGCGCTTCAGTCCATCGGCGACGGGAAAGAACACCACGATTGTATGGTCAGTATAGTTAATGTTCTTGTTATATTGATTTATGGTTGTTTATTGTCATGTTTATTAAACATAGCTATCTGGTGCTGGATGATTTTTCTACTTAAAGGTTCGATCTGGAATCCGACATGTCACCTTTTACGTCAGCATTTCTCGACAATCCCTCTCTGTTCGATCCTCGCACTTCAGCTGGAATGATCAGCCATAAGAATCACTCGTCAGTTTGACTTTAGACATCTTATTTAGTCGTTTTTTTTTTGTTTGAACTCAAAATGAGGCTGTTATTCTTTACTTTGGCGATATTGTTTTCTCCTGACTCTGAAAAGGAACCAATCTAATTGCGATCACTCAACTCAGGTTCTCGTTAACTCCTATGGGGTTTCGGGCCCAGTAAATATGCATCGAAATATTAGCCAAAATACCGGGGGTCAGTTTTAATTTCGAGGTTAAAAACACACGCCGGTTGTTCGCAGTCAATTAGTAGTGCTCGTTGGTGGCATCCAAATGGTGGTCTTTGTGCTAAATCGTTTTTTTGCCATTTTTTTTTGTTTGTATCAATTGGGTATCTTTCTTAGGTATTCGCTGTTTGCAATCGTGACCCACATCGGCGACTCGTCTGGCGCTGGTCACTATATCAGTTATGTTCGCCGGAATCAGAACAAGTGGTATCGTTGCGATGATCATCAGGTCACTTTATTTTCACTAGATATCCAGAAAATGAAATGACGGCTTTCAAATTTCGTCACTTCACTTGTTCAGATCAAGGAAGTACACTACAGCGATGTGGTGATGACAGAAGCATACCTGTTGTTCTACCAGCTTACGCAGCTGAGGCTTAAGTAGGCGCGACCAATTTTTTTGGTTCGAACTATTTTGTGCGTTCCCGTTGGCATGTGGTTTTCTTTAAATTTGCATTTGCCGCAATTCGCAACTGATCGTTTACGTTGAGCTGATGGGGTTTACTCGAGTAGAATTTTCTGTGTGGTTCTTAGGTTTCTAGGTGCCAAGCGCTGCTAAACAGAAGATTCTTTTTCTCAAGAAAGTCACAGTCGATTCAAAATTCTCGTAAATTCATTAATGCGTCCCATCAATGAATCATTAGTTGGTGCGTCCCGCTTTGTAAAGGTAATGGTAAAAGCGCCGGCGTTGATCAGTCCCCTGAGGACGCGCCGCCGCATTCGTGTTCCATTCAAGTCGTAGAGGCTTGGTGAATGCGTATTTGGCCTATACAGTGACCTGCGGGGGCAAGCCGCTAGACCAGGTCAGTGTCTTTACCTCCCCAGACAAGTCTGGTACCAATTTACCCGAACCCGGAGGAATGGAAGGCTTGGTTAGCCCGGGCCGGGATCGATCGCTCGACCGTGCGAGTCTCAGCAGCGCCTCTTGCCACTGTATCACGCGGGCCCTTTGTAGTCACCAAAAAAAAGAATGAGATGTAAGTGAAAGAGGAAATCATGTGGATGAAAGGCGACGTAAGGATTCATAGCGCTACTTAATGACTCTCACTACTTCTTATCTGTGGAAGTAGGCGGCGGTGAATGTCTTAAAAGTAAACGATCAGTTGAAATTATTATCTTCCTGTTGTAAAACCCGACTGTTTTGAATCCAAATCGTGCTTCGTTTCGAATGTTCGGTAAGTGTAATCTAATGTGCAATGTAGTGAACTAGAATCCGCCGTTGTATACGGAATTCTGCTTCCAAATTACATGTTAAGGGCCCCTTCAGACTCTACTGCCACAGTAAACCAAAGTTGTACAGTAATAAGGGGGTTCGCGTATTTCCGTAATAGCTGCGTGCACTTGCGACCGTCCACTGGACCGTCGTTTGTCATGAAACTATTTAGGGCATAGCTAACGATATGGGTGGTTTTTGCGTAGAATTTTGAAAACCGATGTGAGATTCGTTATCAGCGCCGCTGATAACCTAAGTAACCGAAATTTCAGCGAAAAATAGTTTGAGCGAGATCAGATCCGACTTGCTGCCGCGGCAGCAATGCAGTAAAGTCTGAAGGGGCCTTAGGCTAACTACGTGTTTTCGTTTTTCACGTTTCTCATTTTAACATTTTTATATCTTATTTTTTCCTTATACGTTTTGTTTCCCTAATATTCAGTGGTTCTATGCTAATTTGTTGCTAACGTTAGTCTTCATTTGCGGATTTAACTGTATGAGGATGTAGTGAGTTGAATGGCACCGAAATAGTTTTATCTTGCAGTGGTTGATTTATAACGGGTGATAGCGAATTAAGCCCAATCATCAGCATAAAAAACTTGTGATTGAAATTGTACAAATTATTTAGAGCGATTTGTATTTAGCATGTATTTTAATTATTTATTGGTATTAGAATTGTACATAGGCAATGTCGTTCGTTTTACTTACTCTTGACTTTGAGCTTTTCAGCTCGAAGCTTTTGCATGTTTTAATTTTTTTGCTTATTTTCGCTTTTTTCGTTTAATGAAGCTGATCATCCTAGTTGTTTTTTTTTCCTTGATGAACTGGTCGCTCTTAAGGTGGAATATCCATCGGGCCGAATAACTTCTGGTCCCTTTCTGCTCATGTTTAAGTGTGCCGATCGGGGAACAGTGTGCCTTAGTGCTTTACATCTGTGCTGAAACCAATTAAAAATGAAATATTTATTAAATAATTTAGCGATTTTCTATTTCTCTCCATAGATCCACTAATAGTCGGCGTAGCCTTCATGCGAGTGTCCGAGTCCAACGTGGCCGGCGGCGCCTGGCATGGCGCAGGCTGCTGGATCGCAGAAGGCGCTCTGGAAATGAAGTTGGTTGAACTGAAGCCCTTAACCCGATTGGGTTAATCAGATACTTACCCTCTTGGTTCTGGGGTACTCGGCAGCATCAACCTGCTCTCCTTTCTGTTCAGCTGACTTGTGGACGTTGAGGCGGATTCGAAGATTGTCGAGCGATCGTCGCTTACGGCCACCGCCTCCGCATCCGCAGCAGCCGCAGCCTAAACGGGGTATTTTCAAAGGGTTAAGATGAGGTTAGGAAACCCATGGGTAAAGGAATTGTGTGTTGTTCTGAAACTCACCACATCCACAGCAGCATGGTCGGCAGCAGGTGCAGCATCGAGTACAACAGCACGTACGGCAGCAGGTGCAGCAGCATCTGAGCCAATTTCTTTTCGTTCTTTATTATTTTTCAAGGAGAAAATTATTTTATTGAGGGATTTTTTGCTCACCTTGGTCTACAGCAGCAACATCCGCATCCTCCTCCACCACCACCGCCGCATCCACAGCATCCGCATCCGCAACAGCCACATCCTCCACCTTGTCGTTTCACTCGAGTAGATCCGTCAGCGGCTAGAAGATCGGTGCTGTTCTCCGAGGAGGAGAGCGTGTCGCTGTTTAGAGGGCGTAAGGCGGTTTCGGTAGGGGCTCCCTGAAACGTTGGGTAGATTCGTCGAATTTGTAGTGGATTTTCTATCAAACCTAAAGTTGGGGGTTTTTGCGAAGCAAGGTAAAGGTAAAGACCATCTGTCCCCTATGGACGCGCCACCGCAATCGTATTCCATTTAGAAGAGTAGAGGCGTGGTGAATGTGTATTTGGCCTATACAGTGACTTACCAGTCGCTATACCAAGTCAGTGTCTTCACCTTCTCAGACAAGCCTGGTAGCAATTTACCCGACCGCGGAAAGATGGATAGCTTAGTTAGCGCATGTGTGGTTCGATCGCTCCACCGTACGGGTGGCTTTGTGTGGTAAAGTAGACAAGGTAGCAAAATGAATAAAAGAATGGTTAACGACAACAGCCGGTTAGCTTGGCCTGCCGAGGAAGATGGGGTGGATAAGCTAAACCTTGGTTAACTCGTCCAGTGCATTTACCATCGACGAGGAGGATACCCGACCCCCAGCTTTTACCCAAAGTCCATTTAACAAAAAATGGAGGTACTGCAGATGGTAATATCGGGCTGACCCGATAAAGGAAAGCTGTGAGGAAGTTTCTGTTCTCGTCGGTTAAAGAGGTAATCAGCTCGCCTCCATCCTCATGCGTCATTCCACTGAATAACAAAAGGGAAAAGGAAAGGAGGAAAGATACCGAGGAATCAAATTTTTTAAAAATCGAGTATAGTGATAGCAGACTTCAAAGAAGACCTAACGCACCTGAACATCGTAGAAGAACGCCGCAATGCCGATGACAACCGTCGAGACGATAATTCGATGAAGAATTGCCATATTATTTTTTTAGTTGATGAAAAGAGGCTGATGAGATGAAGCTCTGAGCCAGTGGTGAATTCTCCGACTGCCGGCATCTCTTATATGTGCCCGATGACGGGATATCGGCTGGTCAGTTGGGACAGGCTGTCATCGCATGACCGGTTGCCGGCCGGTGGTGAGCTCCGTGAGCCGCTGGATCACCGGAAGCGACGATTCAATCGCTCAAAGATCGACAGGATGCAGTTGTCTGGCATCTGCCTGCAAAAGAAAAACTTAAATTTTATATAAAATGTATTTATTACACGCGCAAGACATGTGTAGTACTATACTAATCAAAATAAAGGAGCACATCGAACGCTGCTATAATAGTATCAACGAGCAATTGACATAACACAATAAAAAAAGTGGTGAAAATGATAAAGAGTCAGTTTAGTAAGTTGATAAATAGCAGTGAATGCTGAGGAAGAAGGATCATGAACTATTCAATCACGAACGCGAAAGGTGTCGCTTAACAGTAGATTTGAATTTGCCAAGTGTACTCGGAATTTGAACCAATTTGATCAATCTAATTCTATCTTGTTTATTTATTTATTTATTTATTTATTTTCTGTAGGCATGTATGTTTTCACACGTGTAGAAATAACCAGGGAAAAAACTTCGAAACAAACAGAAACTCGACTACTAAGGGACAAAAGAGAAAATAAAGAGAAAAACGGTTTTTTTGCAAAGTTCGGAACTTTACCACAGTTGAAAAATCAAAAGGAGTCCTCACAAGGTTAAAAATGCCGCCAGAGGAAGATGTTCTCGCAAAGATCATTCATAACCATCAGATTATGATATTCAAGTGCTAATCAAAACTAAAAAATGCAGTATTTGAGTGTAAGCAAGTTACAAATTACAGCTGAACGACGCCAAGCTATCATGGTAAAACTCACCTGGATGTTTCCAAATTTGAGGGAAACGAGGCGTTACTTCTATTCCGTGATCGAAGAAAGTCTAACGACGGTACTGGAGCAAGGTTTTCTGCAAAAAAAAATAAAACCATGAGCAGCTGAATTTGACGTTCGAGAGCTTTTTAAAACAGAAACTACGGTTTATAGCTGTAAGTAACACCTATCAGTTGCAGCCGGCTCACGATTAGTGAGTGTAGAAGAACGAGAGGTTACCCCAGCTCAACGACCGCAATAGTTCCCAAGACGCTTAGAAATGACACCTGTTGCTTGGAAATTCCTTTTTTACGATCAAATTTTACCCGTGAACAGCTCAATTCGACTTTTGAACTTCCAAAAATACGAATCCGTATAGCTTTGCTCTTTGGAAAATGAGGCACTCTTCTAGTAGGCGTTTTTCTCCAGAACACCACAAAAAGTTAAAAATTGACTCAAAATTAGAACAAGATAAGTAGCACTCACAAGTGTTTGTAGCCGACGAACGTTCAAGTGTTCGTCCCTCTTTTTCTCTTTGATGAGAAATACGTTAAGAACACAGAAAAAGAAACAGCGGTTTGTTTTTCTGCTCTGTTGTCCCGTTTTTCTTCGACTTTTCTTATAATTACAGATTTCCTTGATTCGTCGTTAGTTCGATAACAAGTCACAAACATTTGCTACATTTAGAGATAAGCCCTTGCGGGCACCGTTTATGACCATCTTGCTCCAAGATTGCTTAACACAAAGGCATGACTGTGGTTGATATTGGACTCAGGGGGTGAAACAGAAGAAAAAATCACTAAAGCCACGTGTTACCAGAAAAAACACCTTCAGTTGTTATTCAAAAGTGCAGAATTCGAACACATACAAGTCAATTTTTCCCGAAGGATCCAGTAAATGCAACAACAATAGTAAAATTGCGTTAATAGTCCAACGTTATTCACATTTTCTACAATGAGGAATTCCATAGTAACCGCACGAATGCTTGTCCTATGGGGCCGGGATTCATGAACGAAACTGCCGGTGAATTTCACCGGGGGCTACGGTTCACAGGTGTTGCCGCTGCCACGGCTTGGCAGAGGACGAGTTTTCCTGCAGGTGGACGAGTTAACTCGCCGATAGGGTCCCGACACGAAGTATCGATTGCGGTACGAAATTTCGTGAAGCGATTCCGTGTCGATAACAGCTGATTCCGGATGTTATTTATAGCTACGGAGACCTCTCCCGACGTCTATTCTATTGCCTTCTGTGCACTGCACACAACCGTCTCAAAATACCGTACATCACGTCTAGTTTAATTACCAGCGGACTAATACGGTGGGGAAGAGGGAGCTGCTAGCGTCGAAATTTTTTTCTGAAGCCTGCTGATATGAAATTGCCTTTCAGATGAAGGCCTTAAGAGGTTTTCCGCATAATATACCACGTAAAGATTAACGAGGTGGTGTAGATCAACGGTTTTTATAGGGAGGATTTTTTTTTAGTACGTGAAGGCACTGTAGTCACATCATTACTTTCGTAGGCTCCTTCTTTGTCTTGCACTTTCAGCAGAAACGTAGTGAAAGAAATTAATAACGCCACTTGGAGCTCTATTTGAAGAAAGGGCGGCCAATATGCTTGAATCGTGGCAATATTAGTAGCTTTTCTTTGGTTAGCCATCAGTGTTTCATTTTAAATCAACTAGAATATAGTGATTTCCATTACTTCTGGGGCGACTTTTTATTACAGTGGTCATTAATATTTGCGAACTACTCCACAGTTTCGTGACGTGAACGCTACTACAGTTCGCAGTGGAAACTATTCACGGCGAAGATCCTAAGCGAAGAATATTGCCACAGTTGTGCCCCATGAGCCTTAAAGAACATGTAAACAGGGAGAGGAATAGGAAGAATAACTTATTTGTGGTCACTCGAAAGGTCTTAACCTATTGATTCAATTTCGGCGAAAAGGGAGACCTATGCAGATCATCTAAGGTTTCTTGCTTCTTATTAAAATATCATTAAAACCACCGCAGTTGTACGAATGTTGTTTCTCTTTCTTTCGGGTGTCTCCTTTCAGTGTGGTTCAGGTCCTCGGCCGACCATGCTAGGATTTTATTCCAGCACAGGAATAATATCGAAAGAATATGGCCCAGTAGTGGAGTCGGAATAGAGAGTTTGTTAAATAATGATTGAATAAAATGTGTATGGGATGGATAACGTGAGCAGTTGCTGACTGTCGAAGTACTGACGTCGAAAATTGAGTGTTTCAACAGAGTAGGAACCACATACATACTTCCGGGAGGAGTTGGGACAGAAGATTGGGTTCAAATTTGTGCGAACTGGCTCTTCTCACGTTTTCTAGACATCGCTGAAACGATAAAGGTATTCATGAGTCCTCGGTTTTGCTTCACAGGTCTGAATTTTGGAGGGCACCTGTGTCGAGATACATTGAAATAGACGTGTGGTACGGTATTTTGAGACGGTTGTGTGCAGTGTACAGAAGGCAATATAATAGACGTCGGGAGAGGTCTCCGTAGCTATAAATAACATCCTGATTCCGTCCAGCAGGCGATTGTTCCATACAATCAGTCGATGTCAATTGGGTGTGGTGCGCTTTCTTTTTACCATCCATCTGTGTTGCCGCTGTTGAAACCAGTTTCCTATTATTCTGTCGGGTCATTCTTCAGTTGATGTCGTTGCTGTGGGTTGCTATTTCCCGTTCCGTTTGTCCGTTCCTCATATACAGTCGCTCGCGTATCTTTGCATCGATCTTTTTTTCTGAATATGTCGAAGTGTTCCTTCCTCCTAATTTTCGGAAATCTCAGTTTTCTCGCATTTTGCTCTAGAAACAAATATTAGCTGAGCACATTGAATGATGGTCGATGAATAAAAACTTCATAGTTTTCATGCATTTACATGTGGAGGGTTTCGAGTAAAGATTTGCGTACTTTTAGCATAAAGCTGTAGCTGCTCCCATGAGAATCGTGTTGATGTGTCGATCGGAATCTCCTACTCTATGATGCCGATTTTCGTGTTTTTTTTTGTTGAAACTGCGGCGTGTCAAGAAGCTTTTTACTCGCCGGCGGATTCTTTGGATGGCTCCCAGCTGTGAGAACTCAGTCTAAGATTCAGTTTAGTTTCATTTTTAAACGTCTCTCTCTCCGAACACGTCGAGAATACTTTATGGTGGCGTTTGGTCTGCCATCCCAGTGGGCGCGGTCGTTCTACGTTGCACCTGCATTCCGCTTTTTTATTCTTAAAAACTGCGGTACGTACTTTGTGCTCTGAGCTGCAGTGTAACACTAGAAAGCAGTTTTATTTTGAACACTTCCTCTGTCTGCCTTCATTTGATTCAGGCAATAGGTATGAAGCGCGAGAGGCAGGAAGGTCATTTCAGGAATATATCGTGGAAGCCTTTTCCTGTTCGCGTTAGCAGTTTCTTGAGGTAGTGAGTGTCGTATCGCTTTGCTTATGAAGATAGTGGCAGATGTTCGAGTTTATCCATTTTCATGTTCTGTCAATAGAGCACAAGAAAGGCCACTAGCGTTTTCTGTTCTAGGAAATAGATTTGTTGATGTTCCATCCAAACTCTTCTTGAATGACTTGATAATGATCGCAGTAGTATAGAAGTGCACGTATGACTCACTGCTACGATTGTTATCAGCTTCTGTTTTTCTTCTATTTATACCAAGTTATATTTTCCGTTGGCGCGCAAATGTGCGTCAGGAGATTGTTGTTTGCCTATTGTTTTTGCATAGAACTACGTCAGTGCAGATTTCGAGAGAATGGGTCACAGCTGACTTGATTTCGGAAGAGGTGTACTCAACAATTGACGAAAGAGGAGCGCCAAGTTTTGGTATAAAGTATTAATTGACTCCTTATCGATTTGCAATTGAAAAATTGTCGCAGGATACGGCGGTGGTAGTTTTTGCTATCGTAGTCCAGCTGCGACCGTTGCGAAACTGATGGAACCGCCGTGCTTCCATGCACTCCGGAACCAACCCGGCGAATCAAAGGTGGTTGAAGGTCTGACAAGCCATTTCCGCAAATTCAATGGGCAGCTTTCCCTCCTGAGTAGGCTAGTCGAGTCAGGCTTTGATTTTTCTTGCCGGAGTTGTTCTATCTATTCAATTTGTAATAATCTGTAGTGGCGGAGCCGAATTTGTTGTTTATCTCCGTGGGCGTACTACTTATTCACAGCGTGTTATACTTTTATCAGCTGTTTTGCACTTGCTAATCTTAGCGGCTCCCTGACTGAGTTTTCCATCTGACGTTGTTTTTAGGGTTCTTCTAAGTTTCTTAAATTACAGCATATTTTGTGGAACCGTAGTGGTGTTTATCGGCATAGACGATTCGTTCGAGGCATGACGACTCACTTCGAGACGACTCGGCAGCGCCTGGTCATAATACCTCTGATAACACTTCATTGATATTACTGATACTATTCTTGTTCGTTGGTATGGTTTCAGCTTTACGAAGGTTAAAGTAGGTTCTGTATGATTTTCTTGTAGACGATTTACCGATACCTAATCAGATTTGTAGTCCTTTTACAGGGAAATTTTTGCGCCCAGGGCTCTAGCAGTCGATAGGCTCAGCTGATGAAAAATCAATAGATAAGCGGCGCTGGATGTTCGCAATCTTTCTTTGTTGAACATCAATTTTTCGCTAGCTGGAACTATTTTGGGTCTGCATTCTCGAATCCTTTCGAAAGTCAATTTGGCCTTGGGACACGCTGAGAATACTGCAAACCCGAAGTCTAACGTCTAAATGAGGCCAAAGATTAAGTTGAAGCAGGAAATACTGCGCTTTCACCTTTCCCTTGAGCTTTAAGAGGAAATTCGTATATACACGGTCATAGCTTTAACACCTATTTGCAAAAATATTCTATGAGATGAATTCGATTTCGTGGAAGCCGTTAAAATAATTCACATTCCAGCTCCATATAATGAGTAGCCGTAATAACAGTCAAGCCCTGTCTTCCATAAATTACGATTACGATGATGACAAGTTCATTTTTCGTAATTCTACCCTGCATTCACTAAAATTGCGACATTTATTCTCCGGTCGTTCCCGAAAACATTCCTTAAATACATGGATGATCATCTCGTCGGGAAAAAATGCTCTGTTTTTGGAGATTTTTGGGTCAGTTAAACATAATAATTCGCCCACGAAACAGGAATGAAAAGCATATTTACATTTAGAATCGTCGGTGGTATCTAAGCGGTCATTGCAAATTGTTCTCTTGTTTTCTTTTTTTTCTCTCTTTGGCTCTCCTACCTGTTCTCCGCCAGCTTTAATAGTCTAGCTGCTGAGCTGCTACTGAGCTTTATGGTTAACTCAAATCACCATATATGGCCTTGATTATTTACCGTTCTTTCTTTTCTTTTCATCCTTTCCTCCCTTACTTTAACTGACCATTGCTAACTGCGAATTTGATTATACACTCCCAGTGTCTATTGAAGGTGGATTTTTATCAAACGCTATCCTTGTTGCTCCATATTTAATGTTGGCCCATCCGAATCTGTTCTCTTTTCAAGCTTTCTTTAGAGCAGCGGAGTTTGTCGTTCAGTTGACGAGTATTGAGATGGCGCATGCGAAGGGTCGTGACAGCTGCAGGGTGTTACGCTTGCTGTTCTTGTAAAATAAATGTAAATGTAATAGGCAACATCGAATGCTCTAGTTCTTGCTCATGCTTTGTCGTGTAATGTTTAATCCTGCTTCTATTGTCTCGTCTCAGTAGAGATTTCGAATGATTTCCAAAATTGACCACAGCTGTCGTCAAGCTGTGAGAACATCCTCGCTGCTCGCCGTTGTCATGACAGCCGCTAACGGCTGTGGATTCGGCTACTTCCCACTGAAATGGAACGTTACGAATTCGCGTTTTTCCGTTTTACACCCGGCGTGATATATTTCTTTTTTTCAGAACAGTCATGTTCAATGATGACGACTTTTTTGGTTTTGGTGGGATGCACAGGTTGGTTGTTTTCGACAGCTTGCTATTCTCTTTAGATATGCTTTACCGATTCTAATAGACAGACAATTTTGCAAGTTCTCGACAGCCGGGTGACCACATGGAATTGAGAACCTTATTCTTTTTTCCATTCATTCATTTATTACACGGGACAACGCCGTGTCTAAAAATCAAGAAACATCTTGCAATCAACAATCAAAGCATTCTTAATTCGTGGTTCGAAGTAACATGTCAATAAATTTATTTATTTATTTATGTCGTCTGTATTCGCGTTTTTATTCGTAATTGGATAAGATCTTCAACTTCTCATTCAGGGCGATGCATCGACAGTTTCGGGAGATGGACCGTATGATGAACGCCATGATGGATCCCTTCGGAATGTTAGGTGGAATGGGAATGATCGAGGCGAGTTCAAGTGTTCATGTTTATTCCGACTTTTTCTATTCTTGTGTTATTCCTATTCTTTTCTCTTTGATGTCGGACAACAATTCCTTTCTGTGTGATATGTGAAACTCCCCGGACACCCTCTACTTGGAGCAGTTCAGTTTTTTTACGTTGAAAATTTGATAACGTAGCTAAGCCCTATTATGTCAGTTGGGTGCAGTGATGCTTTAAGCGGATCACAGTTAGTATTTGGGAGCACTTTACATAAAACCAATCTCCGTTCGGTGGTAGCCAACCAGTGTCACGTATTGGAACGCAGTTCGTTAAGCCGAAGAGCAAACATCGACTTTTGATATCGAAGAGGAACATCGGAATTTCATCGGGATGTTTATTGCGCGCGCTTGCGGTAAAGCTATAGAATTTTAAGAGGTGGAATTAGCGGGCCTTGAATTTGGAGGAGATGCTTTGTAGGAATCTTTTAAAGCTCAGCTTCCGGTCAATTTAGTTCTTTCTGCGATACCAATGGTGGGGCTAGAATTCACGATTGTTTAAAATCTATGGTTCTTGGTTCAAATAGAAATCACATTGTGCTACAGAACTCTGGACGACTACAGAATCACTGATTATAGTTTCGTCTGACTTGTATTTGGAGAAAAATTCAAATGACTATAGAAAGAACAAAGTCCTCGATTCATTATAGAATATCGTTGTCAGGCGAAAAGCTAGGGTAAATTTGGAAGAATGCTTACAGCAATGTAGTTTTGCAGGGTCCACCACGTCCTCAATATCATCCTGTCGCACGGCCGTTCGATCCATTCCGTGGTATTGGTGGCATTTTCTCAGCTATGGTGCGTCGCTGTTTCTGCTTTTTTTCACTCCAAGAAACCAGCCGGAGAGCAAGATCATCTTATATTTATACTTTAGGAAGATTTACAAGAGCGCGCCATGAACGACCCGAATTCTCATGTTTACTCGCAGTCGACTATGATCACCTTCGGAGGCGATGGGCAGCCTCGTGTAGTTGAGAACTCGGTACGAAAAAGTGGTGACGTTAAGGAGACGAGAAGGTGTGTTCAATAACTGATTGTTTTTTCAAACAAATGTCTTATTTTGTTCTCAGGGCCGTCCGTGATGGTGAACGTGAAGAGATGTCTATCGGACATACCATAGGCGACCGATCACACATCATTGAGAAGAAGAGGGACAAGGATGGGAACGTTCGTCGGCAACAACGATTTGTGAATCTCGATGAGTGTGAGTAGTTTTTTTTGTTTTTGATCAGTTTTTTTTTTGAATTTTGGCAGTTCTGAACCGCAGAATCCTATTTTCTGTGGCCTACTATCAGTTCAAGAAATTCTCAACACATGTGTTTATTTTTGAATTAAGGAAGTCATGTATAAATAGGAGTCCTTTTTCTCCTTTGCGTCTCTTTTTCAATGATTTGTATTACAGCTGCTGCAATGGATTTCGATCGCGAGTTCCAGTCTAGGGCCAGAGCCAATATGGGATATTCGGAAAGGTTAGTTATAAAGCTTTCTACACTATTCTTCTTTCTGTTTCTCTTTGAGCCTGTTTTCTTCTTTATAGTTCGAGACGTGCTCTCGGAGATGGTTCTGGCTATCGTCATCGCTCCGCGGATGCTGCCGGCGGATCCCGATCAAATGCTCCCATTATAACCCTACCTGATGACGATGATGACGAGGAAGAGAGGTGGGTACTACTCTTCAGTTTGTATCGTATTGAATATTTTGTTTCGAAGAGTTTTTTCGATAATTTCGCCAATTTTACTTCTTTCCTTTTTCTTTGATATTGTCGTGGTTCGATGCCTTTTTGTTGGCACCTTGATTATATTTTGGCGGAGTTAAAATTATTCCCGCTCTAGCCTGGGTTAAAATGTGATTATCAGCGATCAGACCACTTATTGTTCGTGACGATTCAAGTAATATCATCTAGTAACGTGGTGGTAGGGCCCGCGTGGTACAGTGGTAAGAGGTGCTGCTGACACCCACGGTCGAGCGATCGATCCCGGCCCGGGCTAACCAAGCCTTTCATCCCTCCCGGGTCGGGTAAATTGGTACCAGACTTGTCTGGGAAGGTAAAGACAGTGACCCGGTATAGCGGCTGGCCCCCGCAGGTCATTGTGTAGGCCAAAACACGCGTTCACCAAGCCTCTGCAATTCTGAACCGAACACGAATGCGGTGGCGCGTCTTTAGGGGACTGATCAACGCCGGCACCTTCACTTTAGCTTTACTTTTAAGTGGTGATGCAGGTAGTGATAGAAATTCAGTTTTTCACTGTTCAGAAACACAAGAAGAGATCGCGCGAGCCGATCAGCAGGATCAAGTCAGCGCACCGGTGGTCCAGTGATTAGGGAAATCAGCGAAGAAGAGGCCGAATCGAGTATCCCGAAGCGTCGCCGAGGTTTTGGTGGGCTATTCCGCGCCAATGATGAATGACTGGTATGTAGACGAATTGTGTTAATCGCGTAGTTTTCTAGAATAGTCCAGCAGAAAGTCGGCCGATGGTGTTCGACTTTCGATTGCAGTGAACTGTGGGCGTGTGATTAGAGGTCTGAGTCAGTTAGAGTTTGAGTCTTGGGTGATGAGAAAGAAAAATCACGGTCAATGGTTTTTATTTCAGATGTGCGCCGATTGATTTTTCATCCGGACAACTTACCGTATCCTGATATTTTGCTGTCCTTACTAGTGAACGCTATTTGTAGTCCATTGACGTAGTGCTTTTTTGTGTGTGATATCACCTGTAGCAATCTGATTTTGATCATCGTATTGTATACTATTGATTTTGAACGGTTGTCATATTTTTCGCAATTGTCTAACCGGCTTCTTTTATTGAATGGGTTCTGTTGGTCTCTTCACGCGAAGAAAGACCATTTTACTGACTTAGATGTTTCATCTGCTTATTATAAATCTTGCAGCTGTTTCTCGTACATTTTTTCTATGAAAATTTTGGAAACATTGTAGGAAATATCTCGAGGCTAGTTTAAAACCAATTGGGATTGATCGGCTCCAGAGATCGATCCAGTTCGCCGTTTGTCGATCATCCCTCCTAACAGGTGTCAACCTGGTGAACAAATGAGTCAACTGATAGCCGAAACCGACTGCTCAATCCGGATTCGGTTGGTAAAAGTCACCAACAGGACACCCATCTTTAATCTAAGGACATATGCGACCTCTACAACTAAAAGTACACCGAATACTATGCAATAACACGTAATACGTAGAAAAAGCACAGGATTGAGAGAAAATTATGAAAATTACTGATAAGGAAGGATGTTATGCTATACCACCCTGATCGACGATATAGGTGGCCTCCGGTCGAAATTTGACAACAGATTTATGATCAGCACCACAAGTTAAACCTGTGGATGATGTTTGGGTAAGTTTTACCCTCACCTTGGTGAAAAATTTTCTCCGAATACTCCAGTGCCATAAGCTGAATAGTGTCGTTACTAGAGCAAATACTCGGTGTTACCCGTTACTGGTGGATAATAGTGCCCGGTAAATACTCACAATCAGTTGATAAAATTTTTTTTCAACGAATCTTTATAGAGCGGCAGAACGTTGCATTGAGCGGCCTATTTGAAAACGGGCGAGAGCTCAAAGTGGCTACCGGGGCTCTATTCAGAGCTATGGCACATTTATGTAGGCCATGATGAAAGTTGACCTGAACAATAACTGCTAAAACACCAGGGCCCAGATTCATGAACGGACGAGCGGTCTCCGAAACCGCAACGCAGCCAGAACCAGGATGAGAGATTGCATTTAACATAGGAAGTTTAGGATAAGCAGACAAAGGTGGGCGACGTTCGGACTATATCTCGGGGTTTATCAGGAGTTTGCCCGTGATGAATCTTGGCCCAGAATACAGTCCAGTTGTCATAGGCCTGTTTCCTACACCAGCCAAAACTTTGCATTACAACAAAAACAGTTATATTTTGAAACCTACCTTACAGTTAAAGGGTACCAAAGAGGCAACTTCGTTGAATAAAAGATCCTCGTTGAATAAAAGATCCTCGTGGAGAATTGGAAATCGTGGCAGTGCGTACCGCCGTCAAAAACATTTGTGGATTACGGTACTATGTGGTATGTGCAGCGCCACGCAATACATCATAAAAAATACATGGTAGGATTACAAATATTTGGTAGGAATACAAATAATTGGTTGGATTGCGAAGGAAGATCTTCGATAAAAATCAATAGTAGTCTTCAACAGTGCACGGTGGAGTTATTAAAGGAGATATGCCTTAAAGATCAACATGAGAATCTAACTCCAAAACAATAGAAAACTGGAGAAAGTAGAAAAAAGGGATAACAGTAAAGTAATGAGCAATGGCACCCTGATAAAGAGCAGAAACAAATAGCTGGAGAACAACAG
This sequence comes from Nippostrongylus brasiliensis, assembly GCA_030553155.1. NCBI lineage: Eukaryota > Metazoa > Nematoda > Chromadorea > Rhabditida > Heligmosomidae > Nippostrongylus > Nippostrongylus brasiliensis. Next base: position 4,839,169 of record CP130733.1, read on the forward strand.
GTAACGGTATAGAAAGACGAAAAAAGACACAATGTAAGTGATTACAACGAAACAATAGAACACACAGAACAAAGCTAAAACAAATGCTTATTGAAGAACAACAGAAACTCAATAGAAACCCACGAAAACCAAGATCGAAAAAAATTGCGCTAGTGAGCGAGAGCACCAGCATCACCATCATCCGCTTGTTCCTCCGCTCTCCTCTGTCTCTGAAATCTTAGGCTTGGTAGATCCTCAGAGAGACTCGTACGCCGCAGCGAGGTAAAACGAATTTACCTGACTCTTGCGTTACGTATTACCGTGCATTCCCAAAGAAGTGAGCATTTTGAAGTTTCACTTCTTCGCGGGTGTTTGTGTCTTTCAATTATCTGTAAATGGTGAATAAATTGTTGTTCGTTTAGACATCTGTGAGGTATCCGACGCTGAACATGGCAGAAGAAGAAGAGGGAATGGAGGCGTTCGACTTCGACGAGCGAGATCTTGAATTTGCGTTGAATCCTGGTCGACGCCATTTCCAAACCAAGAATCAGGCAACATATGGTGGGGTGAGACCACAACTCTTGAGTTCATCGCTCATGAACTTTTTTCGTAGCTTTCGCAGCTCCTCTCCTCTTTCAGTTAGCTAGTCTGGAAAACTCAACTATTGGTTTAAAATTGTACCCTTTATAGGGGGTACGGCTCGCTTGTTTGACAATTAGTTTCGAATGTATTTATTCTCGACTCTTGTGTCAGTGCTTAGTAGCAGCACCAGCAGCAGCAGCAACCATCATTCTTAACCCTGCTATTTATGCAGGGTGAATGACAGGAACTTGAACTCGCGAATATCATTCGCTAGTTCTCGTTTGAACTCACGCGAATGATACCCACTGATTTCCCTCTTCTTATCGTGCAAAACATACAACAGAGGTCGCGCAGAGCGAGACAAAAATGCTCTGCATTAAGCAATTTTTGAGATTCACTTTATGTGCCGTGCCGTTTTGGAAACTTTACAACAATTGCAGAGGGATGGCAATGATATTTACATTTTTAAATACATTTGCGATGCAAAGCGCCTAAACGAGTCCTTAGACGAGTCCTGTAAAGCGAGTCCTTCTTCATGTCGTTCATACCATCAGCCTTCCCATCTCGTATACTTTCTTTATATTACATTTACATACTTTACATTTTACTCAAGACTAGTGCAAATGTCCTTTTTTACCTCCTTTGTTCTTTAGTAACAAATAGGAGTAGATTTAGAGGAAAGGTAAAATGAGTTTAGTGACTTAGGTATCGAAGTTCAATGTTAGAGGTACGAGATCTGGGAAACAAATGAGTTGTCGGGAAAAAATCGGAGCAAGCGGTGCTGAATATGCCTTTTTTAATGTCCAACTGCAAGTTTTCATGCTGTTGTGTTCACCACTTCCTTTAGTTCATCAATTGATTTCATTTCCTCCTTGGTAATGTTTCTTTCCAGGTATATGGGCTGATCGAGAGAGTGACGAAGATGAAGCGTACGAAAGACCATCATTTGGGTAATATTTTGGACTGTGCTAGATTTTTTATATAACTACTTCATTCTTAGGGAGTTATTAACATTTTCTATAGAAAGAAGGCGAGGAAGGACTACTCTGCGCCTATCAACTTTATTAGTGGAGGAATAAAACAAGGTGGCAGTGTCGAGCCGTCTGATAAGACTGATAAGGTATGTTTATCTATAATCAAGCTGAATATTATTCGGCTAAAGTTAGTCGTCGTATATTTCAGCCGAAAGAAAATCTGAAGGATGATCGCTCTGTTCCGATCGAGATTAACTTTAAGCGAGAGAGGAAAAAACAGCAGTCCGTCGGCGCCAATGTTTTTGCAGGTACGCTATTTTTAGAATTAGAACCTTTTTTGTAGGAAGGACCTTTCGTGTTAATGTCAGAGTGAAAAAATGAGAGAATGATTTCAAGGAATTCGAAGCTCTGCGGTTTCGGGTGCGATGGATCCTAATGCTTCTGGAGATTGGACCAAGTTCGGGAAAGGAGAGGTCATTAAGAATATGATGAAGGTAAGGACCTGTCCAAAGTATTTTTTAGATTTTTCATTTTTCTTTGCGCTTTAGGCCATGGGTTATAAAGAAGGCGAAGGTCTCGGAGCGTCACGGCAAGGTATAGTAGAACCAGTACAAGCCGCTGTTCGCAAAGGTCGAGGAGCCATTGGCGCTTACGGAAAGGAAGCCGTTGGCCCGAAATTTGGAGGTGCGCCCAATGAACCTTTTTTTAAAGATTTTTATTCAAAGCATTTATTTGAAGAAACTGCCGCTGAAACTCAACGTCGTCTAGCTGAAGAGAAACAAGGAACTGTTCAGGAGAGTCCCTCCGCTCCTCAAGTGAAAAATGCATGGAAGAAAGCTGCAAAGGTTAGCTGTCCTGCTATCGTACTCCATTTGCTTTAGATTCTTCCCAAGTTGATTGGTAATTCCAATAACTAGAGCATTTCAGGTTAAAACTCGCTACAAAACTATAGACGAGGTTATCGAAGAAGGAGGATCACTCGGGTTTCGATCAGCCGTGAAAACTGGGGTGAAAGTAATCGATATGACAGGTCCAGAGCAACGTGTATACAGTGGATATGATTCGTTTACAATGAAAAGCAGGTGGGATTTCTGTCCGCCTTGGTAGTCGTCTTGCTTTATACCTCCTCGCCCAACATTGTATTCTGCTCGCCTTGATTTAGTTTCTCTTACCGCTGCTGAATCTAAAATGATTGCATAGCAAATGTTGATTAGAATAGGAATATTAACGACTTCTTGCTTACTTATCGATTTTTTTTTCAAAATTTCCAGGGCTACCTTCAATGATACCAGCGATCGCGAAGTATTCGATGTCCCAGAGCTAATACATAACCTAAATCTGCTAGTCGATCTCACCGAAGAGAGCATTCGAAGGAACGATAGTCAACTGAAAACCGTGAAGGTATTGCTTCTTTGCATTTTTTATTATATTTCTTCATTTCATTTATTTGTTGAGGCCGCGTGCATGTTGCGTCAAAGTTGCGAAAGTTTCTAGGATCAATCTACCGCGCTAGGGTATGACCTTTCTCAAGCAAAGCAGCTACTTGAAACTGAAGAAAGGGAATGTGAAAGGATTAAGGAAGTTTACAGCCTTATTGAGAGGTAAATTTGTTTTTCCTTCTTATTTCTGCGCCGTTATTACTTGAGCCTTTGATATTAAGCTTCGCAACTCGAAAGGACGCTGATCTTCCGTCCATGAATGAATGTCAAGAGCTTCTTGTGAAGTTACGGAACGAGTACAAGGAGGAGTATCAGCTGTTCGATGTTGAATCACTTGTTGTTCCTCTGCTGCTGCCGCAGGTTTGTCGGTTTGGTTATTTTTCTTTGATCATTGTCCGAGTTTTTGGAAAATTGAAAAAAGTTACCATTATGGGAGTTGCTCAAACTCCATTTCAACACCGCATTATTTTTAGATTGTTAATTATTTCGCGAAATGGAAACCGCTTGATCCGGATCACCTGGTATACGGAGTTGATCTGATGAAAGAGTGGAGAGATATTCTAGTTGATAATGAGAGCACATCGATGTTTACAGGTATATCTGTTGTTATCTTTACGATGATTTCAAAAAGTATACATGAATCATTCAAATAATGATTCGTCGAAGATAGTTGGATAAACAAACGATTCAGTAAAGTAAGCTATTATTTTTGAGTCATGGAGGAGGGCCAGAAGCTATCCATCTCCAAATACTCGATGCTTAGCTAGCTGTACACTCTGATATGCCATCCTTACCTGGACGAATGTAACTGAATTTAAATTAACTTATCTGTAGACCGGCTAACCGCCTATGACCGATTGCTATGGGATGGCTGGCTGCCGTCATTACGAAAAGCTTCACTCACTTGGGATCCACGAGACCATATGGAGCCCATGCTTCGAATCATTGAAATTTGGCTCCCGGTCCTGCCAGGATGGATGAAGGAGAATATTCTGGAGCAGGTTTGTAATCTGTAGTTCTTCTTGGATCACTACAATTAAAATATTCAAATCAGTATTTCTTTCTCAGGTGATAATCCCTCGGATAGAGGACCGTGTTTCGTCGTGGGATCCTTTGACAGACAGTGTGCCCATACACTCGTGGCTCGTGCCATGGTTAGCTGTGCTGGGAGATCGTCTGCAACCCGTTTTAGCGCCCATTAGGCAGAAATTGGCGAAAGCTCTTCGGCTGTGGAATCCGACTGACCATAGGTTAGTCAATCTGGAATTCAGTCACTTTTTGGCATGTAATTTTGATTTTGATGTAGTAATGAAAGCAAAATGTTCAAATATTAATCGGGTTTCTACGACCTCCATGGTTTTTTGCTTGTTTAGCCTCGGAGAAATAGCGATATAGGGATAAATCGTTTCTTGTCATTTCGGAAAAGACCATCAATAAAACTGTGGGTAAATATTTGTGAGGTTGTGAATATTGTGAATATTCAGCGCGATGGCAATACTCAAGCCTTGGTGTGGAGTGTGGACACCAGCAACTATGTCGTCCTTCCTAGCACAGAACGTCGTTCCGAAGGTGGGTAAAGTTTACCTGGTCTAGATTTGTGCAGAGGTTGGAAGAGGCTTGGATCGAATTACCTTACTTGATATCTTATTTCAGTTGGAAAAGTGTCTCGATACGATGAACCTGAATCCGCGCGAAAACAAAAAGTGCGAGGAATGGTTCGCGTGCATGTCGTGGATAGGAATGATCTCAGCCGAAACGATGGCCAGCACAGTTACGAAGTATTTCTTCCCAAGGGTTAGTTTATTCTAACATTAGCTGTCTTTGAATTGCAGGTTATTGACTCCGTATTTTAGTGGTATGCTGCACTCTGTCAGTGGCTTGACTCACCCCGAGTGATACTGGACGAGGTGAAATTGTGGTATCGAGAATGGGACGCTCGCATTCCACCACAAATTCGGGACCTCCCGACTATTAAAGGTAATAGCTTCTTCCATATTTTTGGTAAATAGATGCATAGGATCTCTGTTATTCAGAAAATCTCCGTAGAGGAATGGTCGCCATCATGGAGTCGTCTCAAGGGCTTAGGGTGTACTCAGCACCTCCACCACCGCCTCTTGCTCAAGCCGTGCCTCCACCGCCGCCTCCGTCCGGATTACGGTAATTTTTCTTTTGTTCTTCCTTTTTATGCACAGCGCATTGGGAGGATATCATTCTGTCAGTAGCAGTTTTAGCCTTGAAGAAAATTTTGTAAAAGCGGAGTGGGGTAGCTATTCGGCAACACTTTTGTTTGATCTCCTTTGATCTTCAGTGGCAGTATATTGGTATTCTTTTCGAAACAGTAACTGTTGCCTCCATTTGCCGTTGGATGCGGCAGCTACCCTTCTAATTTTTACCTGATTTGGTTTATTTACAAGAGTCATTTGTAGAAATTAGTTTACGATATTTTAGGCCAAATGTTGGAATGCCAATTTCATCCTCCCATATGTCGCTAAAAGAAATGTTAGAAAGGATAGCAGCACAGCATGATCTCACTCACATTCCTCAGCGTGATCGTCTAAAGGAAGGCAGACAGGTGAGAGATCTTCCGTTATTTTTCTATTTTGCTCAAAGTTTTAGCTGTTTTACCTATTTTTATTAATTGGGTAGGGATTTTGTCGTTTATTATTCGAATGTTGTTCTAGGTGTATTGGTTCGGAACGCAGTCCATTTATCTGGATCGAAACATCGTTTATGTTCTGGACACGCATTCGTTCTCGTGGCGTCCAGTCGGCGTGGAAGAACTGCTGCAGCTGGCCGGTGTAGGCTGATGTACTGTAGTTGTTATTTGTTCCACGTTAACTATAAGTAGTGTTCCTCTCCACCCCTTTCGTACGTTTCCAGCTTGTTTATTTATTAATTCATATGTAGTCGTTTTGTAATGTCACAATCGTAAAAGTCCGTTGAGGAAAACCGGGTAGAGTCGTTATGTATTTCTGTAGCTTTGTTTTTTCTATTCAGTTGTTGACTTGTATATGTGTGGCCGTTTGATGTTTTTTTCGGTTAATAAAATCTGACTGTTTTGCTTGAATTTAATTTTGTTGAAGCGATCTGGCGCACTTGTGATATCTCTTCTGGCTATAGTTTGTTGTTGTGTGATGCGGTACAGATGTCATATTATTATGTATTAATAGTTCATACATGACATACATTTTAATTTGTTTTATTTAAAGTGGTACGCCTCATGTTTTACAGATGAAGCGCTATTCAGAAATGCAGGCGCTGATGGAGTAGTTGAAAAGTGCGGCTATATTTTTACCCTGAGAGGTTTAGGATCAAGCCACTTCATTCCTTTTGATAGTCAGGTTTTAAATTTTATACTTACAAAAATAGCTGTATTTCAAGGTGTGGCAGATCAGATTGATATTTTCCCCTTGATATATCAATCTGTATTTTTACCATAGTCTTGTCGAAGTCGGCTAATTTGGAAGATCTATGTGTAAATATTCCCTTTTTGTTCTATTCGTGATCTCTCATTAAAGTCAGTTAAGCTTTGGAAGGTTAGACGGGGTTACGAGGAAAAATAAGCCGATTACGCTAGACCAGGGCCCAGATTCATGAACGGACGAGCGGTCTCCGAAACCGCGGCGCAGCCAGAACCAGACGGGAGAATCGATGAGAGATTGCGTTTAACATAGGAAGTCTAGGATAAGTAGAGAAAGGTGCGCGCCGTTCACAGGCTACATCTCGGGGTTTATTGTTGTTTACCAATGATGAGTGTGGGCCCAGGAATGCACATATTTTGCCTTTCTTGTTCTAGATCTTGCTACCGTAAGACGAATCCCAGTACCGTATGCCGAATCATCGTTGTTAGATACAGCAAGAAAACACGGGCTACAACATTTATTATTATCTATGTACAAATAATTTACTACGGTCGTCAAACGTTAGCCAAAGTGTCGCTTTGTCTGTTGCGTGCGGTCGAGTGGCGTTTGTTCGGCTGTCTTTTGGTAGGCTTGTTCGTCCACATTCTCCACTATCAACGACAATTCGTTTGGTAGTTTTGTTATGTAGCGAGTAGGCTGAAATGGGTTATAGGAAGATTATCGTAGACAGATTAGAATATTTTTGTTATGAGGTTGATTACTGGTTAATTTATCTCTAGATTATTTATTGGAGAGATCAATCATTCCCGATCAGCAAGGGTTAGTACTATAACAGTAGGGACTCGGCCCAAATATTATACTTTCGTTCTCATATTTTTGGTTTTTATTGGCTCCCATGTCGAGATTCATTGAGAGGTGATCATTGAGGTCCTTTCAAGATTCCAGGGTTTCACTTCATTTCAACTTCCTCCAAATACGTGTATGTCTCCCGCATATGTTAGCTTGGCAGATATTATCGAAATTTCTCTAAGAAGATGTGAATGTGTGTCCGTGGAAAGTATACCACTTTGATAAATACGTAGTTTTTCAGCGAAATGGTTCTCGATTGCGGGAAAAGTTTACGGTTTGTACCAGTTCTTTTGGAAAATTGGTTAAATATTGTTGTATTTGTTGTTACCGGAGGAGCACAGCTAGTGGATCGATATTTATTGCACTGACTTTTCCAGCTTTAAATCGCTTTTGAATGAAAGGGATTTAGTCCTGTAAAGGTGTGGTCTTTACCAGGGCTGGGACTATGCAACTAAGTCGCTTTAGCAAAAAAAAAAGAATATAAAATGTTAACACTAAGACTCATGCTAAATTCAGAACTGCGCTTCTAAGTCCCTCAGTAATTTTATATTTGTTTTTTGATCGATAAAAGGTAAAGGTAAAGGGGTCGGCGTCGATCACTCTCCCATGGACGCGCCGCCGCATTCGTGGTTCATTCAAATCGTTGAGGTATGATGAATGCGTATTTGGCCTATGCAATGACCTGCTGGGCCAGCCGCTATACCAAGTCTTGTCTCTACCTTCTCAGACAAGTCTGGTACCAATTTACCCAACTGGAGGGATGAAAAGCTTGGTTAGGACGGTCCGGGATTGATCGCTCGACGGTGCGGGTGTCAGCAGCGCCTCTTACCACTGTATCACGCGGACCCTTTCAATCGATACTACTATCTATTTCTCAGAAGCGAAAGCTGTAGCTCTAACAGTAGCAATCCTACAATTATATTAGCCAAAATGTTTGCAAAATTTCTCTTGTAATCAAACAGCTTGTCCAAGGGTAGAGCTTGAGCTCTTAATGGACGCTGCAGGATTAGGATCCGTGTTCTTTTGACTAAAATGAGTTTTTGTACAAATTTTTACCCTCGGAAGTGTTGCTGTTTATAGAGAAAAGTTTCCGTGTTTGTTGGGTTATGGGAAAAGGGTCTGCAGTTTAGATTGTCGTATGTAGTATGTCCTTAGACAAAATTCCGAACTTTCTTGAAAAAAAAAACATGAAAGCCACGTTTTAACGAATAAGAGTTAGAATGCAACGAAAATAACATAGAAAACATGCACACCGAACTTCACGAAACAGAAAATCATGCTTGTAACAAGTTAACAATAAAGCGATCAATAAGTGTATACACCATCAACGACGGACGTTTGTTAGTTAGAATGTGCGGTGGTGTTAAGACGATTGGTTAGTATCGTGACGTAACGGACGGTAGCCATTTCCCTGCATATTTGTCTGAAAAAGTCATGTGCAACCCTATGAAACCTATTTTTGCAGCTTCTTTAATTTTCAGAATTTATATACTATTTTTTTAGTTTTTTTTTCATTTAAAATGCTCGGAATAATAACTTTTCGGAACCTCTGTACATTTCGTTTTCAATAGTTTTCGAACGCTCTTGGTACGAATTAAGCAGCCGTCGTTCTTTCCTTGTCGTAAATGCTCAAGGTAATGTAGAAAGGGAAGGGTACCGGCGTCGATCAGTCCCCCAAGGGCGCGCCACCGCATTCGTGTTCCATTCAGAATCGTAGAAGCACGGTGAGTGCGTATTTGGCCTATACAATAACTTGCGTGAAGCAACTGCTACATCAATTCAGTGATTTTACCTTCCTGGGCAAGTCTGCTATCAATTTACTCAACCCCGGATAGTTGAAAGGCTTGCTTAACACGGGCAGGGATCGATCGACTGTGCGGCTGTCAGTAGCGCCTCTTACTACTGCACCAAGCGGAGCCCTTCGTAAAAGCTTAGTTTCTTATATCGTTACAATTTTGAGTAGACTTAGTTGTCAGCATTTTGTGTAGCGTTCCTTACTCTGTTAGGTAATAGCATGCTATAGCCTCACTGAAACAGTTTCTACGACTTTATCTTCTTTTAATCCTAATTGCAATATTTTTTTATCGCAGTCGTGACATCTTTTCTTAGAAGTCTGAAGATGGAGAGGGTTTGTGAATGTGTGTACGCTTAGTTATAAGCACAATTGCTTAGTAAATTCACCTATAATCACGACAAAAAGTATGTTCTCGGGTTATTTAAGGGGACCGTCTTCTTGTTCTTCTCTTTCTTCTGTTTTTGTTTTCACTTTTTCGAACTCAGAAATTATGTATGTCGTGATAGAATATTTATATACATTCTTTATGTTTTATTTTCAACTCATCCAATCTGATTAGCGTCGATGTGACCTAACAGCCGCACCTCGACCATTGTACCTCGATATGTTTCATAATGAATAAGTCGCACACTCTCTCTCCTGTTGTGCACAGAAATTCCCTGTAGCGCAAATGGTAACGAATGTAACCGATATAACAAAAGTAGAGGTATGTAGGTTAAAACTATATGAATAAATATCTGTATTGAAAAAACTCACATTCTTCGGGAACAAATGCCAGATGAACATACTGAGCGAGATACCGATCACATGCAGTACAAATGAAATAAGTAGGTGAGTGGCCGGCGATAAACTGATGAACATCTCTGAAATTAGAGCGTCGAGGACTTTCCCGGTCGCATCTCTCTTTCCTATTGGCCGACATCTTCGCTGCGTGAATTTCACTTTTTGGCTATTCTCCAATCGCCTGGCGTAATCCACACACACTCAACACGTTCTCCGCATATCCCACACTGTCTATCATACGCACTATTCCGTCGTCCACACTATATAGGCCAACTTCGCAATATCTCGTTCTCGCCGACTGCCGAGTCGATGTTCAATTGCTATTGATTTTCCTCGGCCGATGAACAGTGTGGAATCGATTGCCCATGTTTACAAGCTATGAAAGGAAGAAGGTAAAGGTGTCGGCGTGGATCAGCCCCATAGGACGCGCCGTCGCATTCGTCTTTTATTCGGAATTGGCGTGGTGAATTTGGCCTACAATGTCTTTACCCATTTACTCGATCCCGGGCGGATGGAAGGCTTGGACAGCCCGTGTCGGGATCGATCACTCGATCTTGCGGGTGTCAGTAACGTCTCTTAAAAGCGTTCCACGCTCGCCTACTGAAAAGCTTTATTATTCACAAAATCGAGGACAGATTCCGAAGACACAACACGTAGAAGTTGGGAAAGGCGCTAGTTTTAGCAGCGCGGCAGAGCGATCGAGCCCGGTCTATGATCAACTAAACCTTCCATCCCTCCAGGGTCGAATGGATTGGTATCAGAGTTGTCTGAGAAGGTGGCGACGTCGATTTGATTAATTCGGTTGCTGTCAAGAAGCCATTATGTAGGCCAAATATACACTCTGCGATTCCGAGTACAAGTCGAGTGCGCGGCGTATGCCAGGTAAGGCGATCACGCCGGTCACTTATTGTCTCTTCCTTCTAGTACTGCAGAATTTGAGATAACCAACGAACTGCCGATTAGATATTTTCTTATTTAGATTTTCATTTTCCAGCCTTACAAGACTAGAGTTTATCTGACCCATTAATCGCAAGTTTTAATTTTTTCAGTGGCACTGTTTGACATTCCTAGTGATTTATTTCTCTTACTATTGATTTGGAGGTGGCATTGATTGCTTCAAGAGAATTGCTGCAGGCAATTGGCAAGGCTAATCACCCCTTCCTAATAAGAGACGTAACGTGCCTCAGGTAAGTTATAAATCGGGAACTTCCCGGTTAACAATTAGTCAAACCAGTTTTTTTTTTTGTCTAGACACACCGCTTTTCGTAATACTAACGCGATACCCACACCAATCCCTAGTCTGGTAGAATTCCAGAGTTCTTCATATTCAGTAATTTTCTTACCTTTATAGAAGGAAGCGCTGGAGTAGCTGGTGAAGGAGGGGGATTTCAGCGGCACGATGGTAAAATGTTTAGTGATCAATCGACGGCTGGCTATCCAGTTCTTCAACTGAAAGCCTGTCGTTTGCCGATGACTGGATGAGGGGGACGAGTTAGGCGGGACTTTGTGGTTTGGTAAGGCCCGCGATTTTTAAAGTTATTCATACTTTGGCTGGGTGAAGTCTCTAGGTGTGTTTTTGCTGTGTTCCTACCTATCGGTCACAAAGTTAAGGTCCGCGAAGCTTTCATTAATTCATATAATGGAGTTTTGATATGAAATTTGAAACTGGGCTAGTGGAGAGATTGAGTGTTACTCGTTCGCTCCACTTTAGTGCAGTTTTGTCAGCTGGTTTAAGGTTGGGAACTAGGTGAAGGACGCCACTTGTGACTCATATAACTCAAAACTTATTTGTTTTAAGTTATTTGGGCGCCCTCTTTTCAAAGGGGAGGGGTGGAGGGGCAATGTGGCTTTTCGTCGGCGACTGGGAAAATCTTTGCGATTTGATTCTGTCGATTTCCAAGAATATCGTCGAGAAATAGGTGCTTTACTTATTCGTGGTACTCTTCGAAGAATTAATTGTTCAGTATTTCATCATTGGCTTGGAGTTGGTGAGGAGAGAGTGATCACAAATTCCGAAAGTTTGTTATAAATTGCTTGGTTCGAAATGCGCATCTTACCTTGCCCTTCTAAGAAAATTCCACTTATTGACGAAATAGCGGGCGATTCGTATATTAGAGAGTGCATTTGGTGCATTTGTATTGGACTGGCGATAGAGCGGCGGCAGCGGCGTGCAGTCGTCGATGTGGGTTATAACTGAGGTATGTGACTGTGACTGCACAGCTTCATTCATAGTTTCGAAGCCGGTTCCACTTTGTAGCGAATCTAAGTGGCGAATCTGAAGAAACTCGAATTCCGGAAAGGAATCGAATCGTGCCGCCGCGGAAACTGTGCGGCGCTGGTCTGTGAACGAGTTGCGGGTGACTGCAACTGGTTGGGTGGGCGATTGTTGGGTTGGGCAGCGATTTTTCTTGGTTTGTGCTTTATTTTGAGGAGAGCAACTGCGTTTTAATTGACCCTAGCACTCCACGAAGGCTTGTTAGCTCTTTATATTTTGCCGTTTCCTGCGTTAAGGTGATGCGTACCGGTCTTTGAACATTTTTTGGGGCATGGGCTCGCTTCTATGAAGCTGTAAACCTGTTTCAATCAAAATGTGTCCAAAGCGAAATCTCCTCTTTTAGGAGGTTGTTTCGTTCTAGCCGTGTAATTCAAGTTCCAACAAAGTCAAGGAAAAGTTTGAGGGATAAGGAGGCTCAAAAGCGTTCCAAAAGTTAGGTAAAAACGGGTGTTCTTCTGATAGATCCATTCACAAAAGTTCTGAAGTGCTCAAGAAAAGTTGAAAGTGATGTGTGAAAGAAGATGAAGAGGAATGATGCAGCAGCAGAAAATTGTTGACAAAACCGTTCTTATCGGTGTTGGCTCCTTTAAATAGTTGTTATGTTCTCAAGCACTATTTGCTTTTTGCATCTCACTGAGACGGTTCGAATAGACGGATCAGTAAATAAATAAATCAGTGATGGTAGGGCTGTGAAAATTAGGAGCTGATCTATTTGATATAGATGCTATGAAGGAGGTCAAAAAAGTCTTAAATTTGAAAACCACAGAAGCTTTCAAAGGATTAGAAGCCTTTCTGATTAGTTTCGCCATAATTTTCCTGTTTTTTTCTCATTTTGAAATATGTTTGGTGAACTGAGTTTACTCGATCCAGCTGCTCTACTGTTTTCTCGTTCTCAACTGAGCTTTTACAGGGATGGGTATAGCGGTAAAGCAGAATCATGGCAAGCAGGCGGTGAAAAAATTGAAGAAGAAAGAAGTCAGCAACTCAGAACTTTCGCAGAAAACCAAGAAGAAGAAGTCTAAGCAGAAAGGAGATCGCCAAAAGGAGGAGGTTGTTGAAAAGGTGATTGTCTCCATCTAGTCTCCTAAGACTTTGAAATTCCATAAATTCGAACCATTTAGGTGAATATCGAACAGCACGAATCGGATGAGGAGATGGAGTCCAACGAAGAAATAGGTGAGTTTTTCTATTTATTTCATTGATTCATCGAAGTTGTTGTAAATGTAAGTTCGAATATTGAGACAACGGAATGAGTGGTCATTGTGAGCTGATGGTAGGAAGAGCTTCAGATTTTCGTTCCTAACTGGTGAAGGGGAGGGATTAGGGCAGTCGCCTTCGGTGGAACATTCAAGAAGAAAAAGACATGTGGAACGGCGATGAGGTCTGCTTCTTCTACCCTCGAGTGGTTTCGGTGCCTGAACGAGTCTTGTCGGGCATTTTTGCTCCCTTTTGCATATCACCTAAGTCGAGTTGGTTTCTTTACACTTCTTACCCTTTCCGATGGGTACGCATAGATCAGTGGTAAGAGGCTGTTGGCTAAATACGCGTTCGCCATGCATCTACGATTTCAATGAAACGCGAATGCGACAGGTCCTTAGGGCTCGTTTAGACGCCGCGCGGCGAAAATGCAAAATTGAAGCGCAATCAATCACTAACGCCCTTGATCGAATTTGATCCTTTGCAGTAGTGGCGCAGTCCGGTGGCGCTTCATATAGGCAAACTTACTGGTCGTTCGGGTTTTTTGGAAGGCTGCTATTTCTTATTTAAGGACATTTTGACGAAATTCACTTTTTTTCGTTCAATTTCTTCCCTATGTGATTATTTGCCTTTTTTGCTTGGACGCGGCGCTACCGGACTGCGCCACTAACGCAAAGGAGCAAATTGGATCAATGACGTTAATTATTGATTGTGTTTCGATTTTGCATTTTCGTCGCGCGGCGTCTAAACGAGCCCTTTGGGGGGCTAGTCAACGCCGTTACCTTTACCTTTTACATTTTTATCGAGGCTCATCTCCGGGTACAATAAATGTTCGTTGTTTTGTAATGCCATGGTCTGTAGAACAATGTTGTTGGATTGGAACCCCTGTCGCACTGCCATGTTTCTGCTTTCTTTTTTTTATTTGGATATAAGCAGCTTGATTCAAGGGGTATAATTCGAATAACAATTACAAAATTGGTCTACTTTTCGTTGACTGGAGGACGAAATGAATGAAATTCTCCGTTTATTGAAAGATGCATTTCCTTGTTATTTCTAGAAATCTCGATTTGAATTATGAATTCACTTGAACTGGTAATTTGACAGTATTCAACCTATCAAGTCAATAATCTCGTCACCTACTTTTGCAGATTCCGATGACGACAACGTTGAGAAGGCGGCCGGATCGAAGAAGGCCGGCAGCAAGCATCTGCAAGATCTGGAGAAGTCAGTAAAACATCATGTCCAGCGATTTCGTTTGATATTTATGCGCTATGACTAAATGTTTACCTTCAGACTGAAACAGAGCGATCCGGAATTCTACAAGTTCCTTCAAGAACAGGACGCTGACCTTCTCCAGTTTCACGCTTCTGATGAAGAAGACGACGAGGATGAGGATGAGGAAGAGGAAATTGACGACGAGATGGAAGGCGAGGAGGGCGATCAGGAGGGCAAGAAAGGCATGTTCCAGCTGTCTTCAGACTCTTTGCTTTTTCAAGTTAAACAGTCTTTGTTTAGTAGCTGTTGAATCAGAATCGCGAATGCCAAAGGCGAAGAAGGATGCCAGTGGCAGATTGATCATAGACGGTCGAATGCTGACACATTTGCAGGCAGCGCTGGATCCAGAAGATCCGGTAGGTTGCTTACTCTTTATTTATTTTGTTTTTCAACCAATTTTATGAACGAGGTTGGTCTTTTTATTTTTATAGAAGCAACACGTGGCCATGGAAGATATCCGATTTGCCGTCGAGGCGTTCAACGCTTGCGTTTCACGGGTTGGAGCCGAGGTTGAAGTGCCCAAGTACATCATTAACGAACAGGTGTGCCTTATTCTTCTCTTTTTATTGGAGAACTTGTCAGTTTTCCACTTCTACAGTTGCCTTTTTCTCTAAAGTAGCCGGCTGTCGATTAGTCTCCTTCAGTGAATCCGAAAGACAACTAGTCGACTATCGACCGTTTTAGAGAAAAAGTCAGCTATAAAAGTTTGTAGAAAAAAAGTGTAGTAGATTTGTTCAACTGAACCAGTTGCGTTGAGTCGCTAAGTCGCTTACATTTGTCCGTCACATAATTTCGCCTCTCTGCACCGAGCTGCTGTTGGTTAGACGAAAAAACGTTGGTTCGCGATGTTAATTTTCTTATTATTTTTTCTTTTTTCTTTATTAATGGTGCTTTTACTAGGTGATTGCTTTG
The DNA here is from genome assembly GCA_030553155.1 of Nippostrongylus brasiliensis. NCBI lineage: Eukaryota > Metazoa > Nematoda > Chromadorea > Rhabditida > Heligmosomidae > Nippostrongylus > Nippostrongylus brasiliensis. The sequence continues at coordinate 4,854,591 of CP130733.1, forward strand.
TTCATATAATTTGTATCGATATTCCTCTCCTATGAGTATTTTAGAAAGTCTTCTACGAAGTGGTGCGATTGTGCTTCGAAAAGCTTGGAGACGCGTTTATGACGCTAGTTACTGGACCGGTGAGATGATTTTTGATTTCTGTGTTTTGTTTCAAATTAAAATTGTTTTTTTGTTCTTTGTGGCCTCTATTGTCTGTGCTGAGACTCTGAATAGTATTGTAAAACTGCAATTTCTATAAATTTTCTGCTCTGTTAAAGGAGATTGACAGTTGTAAAGATGCTTGTGTACAGGTGAAAAGCGAGCCAGGTGTTGCTGAGGAGTCGAGGCACATAAAGGTCAAGCACCTGAAGACGTACCAATCTCAAATCAAGCAGTATCTTTCTAGCGTTCTGAAGGTAAGCGATTAAGGCGAAAGCATAAATATTCAGAATTCTGACCACCAGTTTTCATTTGTATTCACGAATACAAAGTATCGTTTTAAAAAAAGAATGTCAATTGTGGAGTTTTTGGAAAGAATGAGAGAGATAATTAATGAAGAAAGATATAAGAGTTCGTGTAGGCTTCATGTTTACCTTTGAAAAAACCCAGGACTGAATTACAACCGTTTCAGTTCGCCAACGAGGTTCAAACACCAGACGTTATCATCTCCACCCTAAAAGCGATCCGTCGAATGACCGACCTCTACGCTCACTTCAAAAAGATAGCGAAAAGTTTATTTAAGGTTTGTACCTTATTCTTTATTTTTTTGTTTTTCTCTTCAATTTTCTCCTAATCAAACAGCCACTGCAGGTGCTGGTTCGAATTTGGTCACGAAAAACGCTCGACTGTCGTGTAGGGGCGTACGTCTGCATGATGCAGCTTGTGAAATCTCATCCGGAGCATTTTGTTAGTCTCTACAAGGTCAGTAACAGTATTTTTCAAATATTTTTGTTATGAATTTATTACAATTTGAAGTTTCCTTTACTTTACAGAGTTGCTATCTTGGTTTCGTGGCAAATTCCCGTGATGTTAGTGCGGAGAGTTGGCCTCTGCTTCATTTTATGCATAGGTGGGGATGTTTTACCTTTTTTTTTCTTGTTACCTTGTATTTTACCTTCTTTCTCTTGTTACTTTTTTCTCTCGCAAACACCTATCTAAGGAATATAAGTGGATTCGCGTGTTACATGATTTTTACAACATTTGTTCCACATGTTGGTCTGTATTTGAGAGAAGTGCTGTAGGTTATCCTTCGATAATCCTCGGGAGAATCAATGATTGAATGCATTTTTTCCGATGAAATTGCTTCTCCTAATGGTTTTAAATTGTGCTAGCCGAAATATTTTCTGTGAAACTACATTTTCATCTTTTTTATTGAATGTGTGCCATTTTCCACGAGAAAAGGAGTAGTTCCGCCGTGTTTTTCATTCTAAACGTAACAGTTTTCAGGACGTTTGCTGAATTGACTGTCTTGCATCCAAACCTAGCATATCAGTACGCTTTCGTGTACATACGACAGATTGCGATTCACCTGAGAAATGCCGTAATTTCAAAGAAACGAAAGGTACGTTGCCATGTTTTCATAGAGTGCTTAGAGTGATTATTTGGAACTAGATTGGGGAAGCTATTTGTGCTTTGTATGTTCTGGTTGATGTCGTCTCTTGGCGAAAAAGGGGAAGTTAAGGATAAAATAGATGGACGACTCGCTGAAAAATGACTCGTTTGACGCTTGAAAATGAACGACTTGTTTTATTTGTTCTGCATTATTCATTTTTCATTAAACTTCTCTTTTTTCCCTTCAGGATATGGTACAGACCGTGTATAACTGGCAAATGATGCAGTGTCTCTACCTGTGGACACGTGTGGTCTCGAAGGCCCACTCTGTGCACGACTGTGAGGCCATCTGTGAACTGACCTACCCCCTTACCCAGCTTATCCATGGAGTGCTGAAGTGGGTGAAGATTTTTTGCATAATTTGACTAATTTCGAAGTTTTGGTGAGAAACTGATATTCTTCATTATATTCTACCAATTTAATTGTTCAGGTTGTTCCATTCATTGCGCTATATACCGCTCCGACTCCACTGCATTTCCCTGCTGATCCAACTTCAGGCGAATTGTGGCATTTTCATTCCGACACTCACTCTATCTACGGAGGTATTTTTTATTCATTTTTCTTTATTATTATATTTTTTGTTAAAATTTCTCCTATATAATGTGATGCAAGTGTTCATTTTGCTTATACACGTTGCATTTTCAGCTTCTCGAGGACGTCCAATGCATCTTAGCCAAGAAACCAAAGACTGTTAAGAACGCTAAGGCCGTAGACATGGAGAGTTCTCTGAAGGTCGGCTATTACTCGATTTCAAAGTGATTGCGACCGTAATTGGCTCTTCGAAAAGATGTTAAGAAAATTGAAAAAAAATGTTTCTGCAGGTTGGCGCTACAGTTTTGGAGGAAATTTCTTTCCGAGCAGCTCTTTGCGACCATCTGTTCCGGATTACCTTACAGGTGAAAACGCTAGAGTTAGCCTGATAACCTCTGATGAATATTGAAGGTTTTCTTTCAGTCAGCGCACTTGATCTGTGCTCAGGCCAGTTTTCCCGATGTCATCGTGCCTATTGTTTTCAGGGTGAGATAATTTTTCACAAAATATTTCTTTGTTTCCGTATCAAATGTTATACCAGTCAAATTGAGCAAAGCCAATCTATCTTCGTAATAATTTAGGTGCAAGGTGGTGGAGCTAGTTTTTTTTTTGCAGAAAACGTTTTTTGTCTTTATCGCGGCGTTCGTGATAAATCTATTCGTATAGTTTTTCAGATTCGAACATTCCTGCAGAAAACCCGTTCTGTTGAATTTGCCAGGTGCTTCCGATCTTTAATGGAGAAACTCGAAGAACACTCGAAGTTTGTCGTTCAGGCCCTTCTCGTGAAAGAGTTCGATATCCGGGATGATCTCCAAGTGGTAAGCGATCGTCTCTGAGCTTCCGAAAAACTCATCTTTTTGAAAATTTAACGGAAATAAGCAAAATGACGCGTTTAACCTTGTGATCGTCCACAGATGTCGCTGAAACTCGCACTGAACAATCCCGACTCACCGTTGCGCGTTTTCTATCGACAATGGGAGAAGGCGTGGCGGCTGAAGCAGCAATTGTTGCTGAAGGTAATTGACGACCTGTTTCTCCATTTATTGCAGAACCGGTTCGAAACGGTATTAATTTAGTCGACGACGAAGCAACCGAAGAAAGAGAATGCTGCACAAAAGAAAACCCCGAAGAATACGCCGGCGACGACTCCAAAGGTAAGCTGATACACTTCCCCTACCAATCTCTTTTGTAACTGTCCTCTCACCTTACCAGGACACAACCGATGCTGAGATGCCGAAGAAGAAGAAGCGGAAATCCGCTCCTCCTGCCGCTGACAAAGCTGACGACACGATTGCCGATCATTTGGAGGATTTGGGTAATTGGAGCGACAGCAATTGAGTGGCAGGGTGGACTCATTAGCGGAGGGTTTGTTTGATCGTTAGGTATTCATGTTGTTGATTTATTTTGTTGATTGTTGAATTTGTTGAGATCTGTTCTATTCATTGTTGTTATCTTTTAACGATATATAGTCCAACATTGTGAGGCACAACATCTCATTACTGAGAACCTTTGTCAATAAATATTCATATTTCTCTGCAGCAGTGTACCATCGTCCCAGACGTCTCTTCACATAAATAATCAAAATCGTGGCAAGTGTTTTTTTCGCATTCAACATTTCCGCTCTGTCGCCGAGTATGAACGGACCTTCAAACAAGCTGAAGGTCCGTTCATACTCGGCGACAGAGCGGAGCCACAGCGTGTTATGTTTTTGTTTAGCTTAAGTGTTATGCACATGATTGACATTCTACAAATGTTCGATTCGATTAACACGGCTAAATTGAAGTAAATGTGTCTGCGCCGTTCCCAAAGCACGAACAGCAATTTCCGAAAAAGTCGTGGTGCAGCTGGGTAGTTAGCCGTGAGGCGCGCTGTTTGTGGTGTAGCTACGACTATTGCTTCATTTGGACGACAGGCCCACGATGAAAAAAAACCTATTTACGGAAACGGACGGAATCACGAGAAACTTGGAGACGGATGAAAAAATACGAAAAGTTGGTTATAAAGATTAAGCCAAATACGAACTTCGGTGTTATCAATGAATGGTTCAAACGGGATTCTAGGTATTGTATGGATTGTGGGGATTGCAGCATGTATGTGTTGTACTTGCTGCTTATTAGAATCCGTGGGAGAGGTCGAAATGTTTTCAACTGTGTATTTCCAAACTCTCATAATCTGGACAGATTTTCGTAGCAAAAAAAACGTCTGGAGAAACGTTTTCCTTGGCAGCACCTCCAATCCACAGAATCATTGGCACTATTCCACTTGTTGGACACCACTCATAAAAAATTTTTCCTTCGTCAGATTTCGCCCAAATTTGGTACCCGGGGGTAATCTGGGGCGCTGATCACGAATCTGGTGTCCATTTTTCACCATGGTGGTCGGGGACCACCCACGACGCCACTTGGGTGGTCCAGTCAGGATCACCAATTTCGCTGAAACTTCGTCCATGGGGGTTCTCTGGTGTCCTTAACACGTGGTCCAGTTAGGATCACCGATTTCACTGAAACTTTGCATTGGGGGGTTATTTGGGGTCCTCAACACGATGGTGAAGCCCGTTTTCCTATTGGCAGCCGAATACGGTAGTTATAGGTGAGTACCTATCGACCCTACCTGGCGAGGAACCTATAACTACCGTATTCGGCTGCCAATTGAAAAACGGGATTCACCATCGTGTTGAGGACCCCAAATAACCCCCCAATGCAAAGTTTCAGCGAAATCGGTGATCCTAACTGGACCACCCAAGTAGCGTCGTGGGTGATCCCCGACCACCATGGTGAAAAATGGACACCAGATTCGTGATCAGCGGCCCAGATTACCCCCCGGTACCAAATTTGGGCGAAATCTGACGAAGGAAAAATTTTTTATGACTGGTGTCCAACAAGTGGAATAGTGCCGAATCATTTTATACCATAGGGGTACAAAACAATCTAGCTACTTTTTCGTCTACATTTCGCCTGTTGCTAATATGTAGTAACCAAAAGGCGAAGCCGCGCTTTGGCTGGACCGAGTGCGATAACCGAGGACCTTGAGCCACTAAATGTGTCGGTTCTCTTTCGGAGTGCTTAGTTTGGACTCTGCTAATCAAAAAAATTTCCTCCTTTCCCTACCACAAAAAATCGCAGTGGAATATGTAGTAGTTGTGAGGTCGACGGCTGTCGCGCTCCAATCGCACAAGCAGGACATCTCGTCCTACCATTCGCGCGACGCCCAACGACAGCCGCGTCACGGCCAGCAAGTGGTGTCGGCGACGGCGGCGCGGCAGAAGGTGGCCGCGCGCGGCGCAAGTGTCGGGGTGCTCGTCGGCTCGGTGCGGAGCCCATTGGGGGCTCGTGCACCGAGGATGCGTCAGCTCCGCACGTGACGTCGGGGTGAGGTGCCGGGCGCGTTTGAACGTCGAGCCGCACAGGGTCCGGGTTTCATGCTCCCCCAGCTGCCTCGTCGTCGTCGTCGCATTCCTCGCTCTCACGTGCCACATCGCTCGCTGACGTCGTCGTCGTCGTTGTTTTATTCCATCTACTCGCCTGCCTTAGTCTCGTGCAACCACCGCCGCCGACAACTTTTCCCGTAACCCAAGAAAAGATGGACGGTTGGGTGTTCCTCATCCTTTATCTTTTGTCGTATTTTTGATCATTTCTTCATATCATTATAACGATCAGTTTAGACCAATTTAGACCGTTATCTCTGGAAAGGTTTCTTTTTGTTTTTTCTTCGTCCTTGAACGTATTTCGCTAAGTCCGACCTTTTTGGTTTTTTTGTGTTGTCGGCCACTTTGAGCGCATATTTTTCTGTTGGACGTGACGTAAATAAATCTGAGAAACCATAGCGCTTCGTTGGCTCATTGTAAGTTGTATCATCGGCGGGAACTCGTGGAAGGACATTCTCCACTCTTCATTTTATACATGCTCGTTTTTTATGTTTTCTATTTAGAACCTTTTCTATTTTAGTTTTTCTGTTATATATTTCTCTATTTCTGTTCTATTTTACGTATTTTTCCTCAACTCATTCTAACTGACAGCTGCGACCATAGCGCTCGTTTTCGCTCATTAGCTTGTTGCAATTTTAAATTTTTGTGGCCAACCGCATGTCCCACTATCGTTTTCAAATTTGCCCTTCTTCAGTATCATAGATGATTATATTGTTGAACAAGGTTGTTGACTTCTATGTTATTTGTTTTATACAAAAGCTTATTATAATGGCTAACCATCTTTTACGTCACTGAAGAGTTTAGTAAGTTTTTCCCTGGTAGGAAGACTATGTTGCTGTAGTTTTTCGTTTTTTTTTTGAATTGTTTGTCAAATGGATAGTGTTGCACCTTACGATGTAAAGGTTGTAGATATTAATATAGATATATCCTCTCATTGTTTACTTCGCTAGACAAACCCCTCCTAGTTGACTATATTATTCGTTTAAACATTCTGTTATCGCTGCGCACCGCCGAAGTTCTAAAGCAGGCGTGTTAATTTATTATTAGCTAGATTGGTGTTCGTTTTGTTTATTGTGGGTTTTGATGTTCCGTTGATTGTGATTTTCGGGTTTCATTCATTTATCGCGCACGGTTGATCAGCGAATTGCCTTCGTCACTTTTCTCTAGAAATTACGATTAAACTTTTTGCAAATGTATACTTTTTGTTTCAGTTTGCACCAGGGATCAAATGTCATGCAAGCGGTGATTGCACTGTGCCATTTTTGCGAGAATCACGGCCCTAGGGTGATGATGATCACGCAGCCGATGCGCAGCGTACCGTCCGCATCGTCTAGCTCTGTGTCGTTGTCAAACTCCGCTTGTCAGGTAGCTGAAAGTGCTTTCTGTTTGCTCTATTTTTAAAAATATCCACTTCTACTTATACGTCTTACATTATAAAACTTCTAGGTCTAGCGCCTCTTTTGGGATAAAAATAAATAAAAATAAGCAAATAAGGTCAATAATTCAGTTTTCCTCAAGCTTAGACTTTATTTTGGTTTTTCATACAGTTGTAATTGTTTGAATTTTCCATTTCAAGTGATCGCTTATTTTTTAGATCTCATCATTAGCTGATAACGACCATGACCACGACCCTATTTGTTATGGAGATTGCACCCCGGAAATACTAGAGGACCCGGAAGAACGGTATGTGTGTTCTTTGGTAGTTTGAGATTATGCTTGGTTTTCAGCATGAAAATTGGTTTTCTTTTCTTCCTTTTCCTATGTAATTCGGCTTTCTTGCTAGTTTTTGATTTAGGTGTAATGCTTGCACTTCGTTCGGGAATATTAACCAGCCGTGCTTATTGTCGAATGATCACGAAAACAAAACTAGCTACATTAGTACGCAGGTAAGCTCGTGATTCCCAAGATTATGATGTTTTTTCGCTATCCTTCATTATCGAAATACTGCGAATTAACTGTCAACGAAACGATTATTTTGATCTGTTTGATTTCTCCCGTGACATGCCGGCTATTGTTGAATTATTTAGCCTTCTGTATTTATTCAGAGAAACCTTGAAACTAACGTTTAGTAGCTGCGATGGGTAGGTGTAGGGCTGTAACCTGAGGCCATATATCTTCATTATCTTCTTTCCTATAATGTCATTTATTAATTTTATAATATTTCTTAATTCAGATACCGTTAAAAGAACGAGTATACGAGCGTGTTAGGAACGCTTGCTTGCGATCGCTTAGCTGCGAGATATCAGCGCCTCGCAAAGGTAGCTCGTCGCCCCTTAGGCAAGTGCATGCCGTCACTTCAGGTGGGAACATTAACAAATGTTTTCATTTTTCTGCATCGTTAACATATTTCTTTATCGTTGAATTTCCGCCTCCAATTTTACCTGGCCGTTACTTTATTGGTGGCTTTTTTCTCCCTTTAATTTTTGCCTCACGTTTAGTTTTTTTTGTTCAATACATTTGTCGGTCACTGAGGATATATCTTTTGACGATGGGTAAAAAAATCCATGATTCCGAACACGTTTTCGTCCAAGAATTGCAGTATTAGTCAGTGCAACTCGACTATGAAATGCGAACTGTTTACTCATTCATGTTGCGCAATATTGTGTACTGCTGATGGAGTATGAGTCATGTCATAGGAATTAGTTGTTTGGAGAACTCTGCATCATCACATTGTGAAGGTTGTATATACTGGGTATAGTGTGCTTTGGGGAGAATACTCAAAGCAGCCGTGAAAATAAGTTCACTAGATTCGAAAGAGCTTATGTCAAGAAACTAAGTACATGTCATCCAGAGCCGTAGAGCCATGATGTATGCGTATTTGACCTATATAATGAATTCCCTGCATCATCCCCAACCCAACCAACCACCAGTCGACTAAAGTACTTTAGCCAGGGTAAAGGGTGGAGGATCAGCGTGGATCAGTCCCCTAGGAACGGGCCGCTGTATTTGTGCTCAATTCTGAATCGTAAAGACATGGTGAATTTTATTTAACCTTTATAATGGCTTTCGGGGGCCAGCCGCTATACTCAGTCAGCGTCTTTATCTTCTCTGAGACGCTGACTGAGTGTAGCGGCTGGCCCCCGCAAGCCATTATTTCTGATCTGATACCAATTTACCCAACCCTGGAGGGATATGAGGCTTGGTTAGCCCGAGCGGGGATCGCTCGCTCGACTGTGCGGGTGGCAGTAGCGCCTCTTTTCACTGCACCGCGCGCGCCCTCCATATAAAACACGTTTAGTAGCTACGGAAATGGTTATACTAACAAATTTGTTCGTATTTCGATTGTATGATATGTCTGTTTATAAGGATAGCAGTTTTTGTTCATATGACGACAGCACTGCCTTCCGCATTATGAAAACAGCAAGAAATTTAGCCCATTATTCTACTCATTATCATGATAGCCACTAATTCTGACATTTCTGTTTGTTATTTTGCGTAATACTAATAATAATATAAATATAACATAATAATATAAATTATCTATTATTGTTTGACTTCAGTACATGTAATTTAGCAATACGAATGAGTTCTGCTCGAAGGGATGGTGCAACAGGAGAAGAAATGGATGATAGTAGGGAAACTGATGTTGACGGGTCTGTGTTCTTTGGCGATGCTGATAATGGATACTGTTTTTCGCTCACCTTCAGGTATGGCTAGCTCCGTTTCCGTTCTAGTTAGCTTTTTTAACGGTTTTCTGAGTAACGCTTTAGGCTACGCGATTCGAAAGCTCGTGGCTTCTTGCGGTTGTATTCTTTCATTGTCGTCAGTAACGACATGACCTATATCATTCATAACTACGAGTTCTTCCTTCAAGCGCTCACAGCGATGAAGGAGAAGTTGCAGGTTAGTCACTGTTTCAATATTGAGGTTTTTTCTCTTTGTTATTTGATTTCTCGGATCATTCCTTATTAGGAAAAGGTTTCGATGACAACACCTACATTTATGTTTCGGGGCTGTCACTGGTATACCAATTTCGAGTTATCATTTGAAATTTATTTGAGTTAGACAGTCACCTCCATGTTCTTGGAAATTTTTAACCAGATTTAATTATTGCCGCTATGTCTGGTTTTAAAGAGGGACACGTTTCTGTTTCGTTATGGTGGTGGTGTCACATACCATCAACTAGGGGTCAAAAACCGTGCTGAAAAACTTTCAATTTGTGATCTTTGCCGCCTAAATACTCATAATAAATTGTTAGTTAAGTTCAACATATTCGAGACCTTTCCGTATTCAGGTCGTTCCCAGCGCGTTTTGTTAGATTTTGTCGTTTTGGAGTTGAAGAGCGAGGAATTATGGCTGTCCACAAATTCTCCTTTACGTAGGCGGTTTTAAGCTGGTAGTTACTTCAAGAATTGCGTATGCCGTCATTTTTTGGCTGAGTAGGGCTTCCATATAAAACTGTGGGAAGCACAAGCTCCAATAGGGAGGGTGTCTAGGCATACAGGTGGATTTATCAAAGTGTTGCTATGATATCTGGCAGATAAACGCAAAGCTCCATCGCAGGTAGTCTTCGTGAGCTCGTTCTGTGTAGCTGTAATTTAGTAACGGTATAGGTGACGCAAATTCGATATGATTTTTTCAATGTTTTTTTTTGAATTTTTAGTTAATTTTTCGGTTTTTGTGGTCTCATTCCGCTACATTTTCAATGGTCATCTATCAAAATAGGGGTGCCAAAACTAAACCTCTGCTTTCGTCATCTACCTTCATCAAATGATCCTTTTCAGTTGGTTATTTCAAGACTTCCCTTCCCACCAACTCCTCAGGGCTTGATTTAGTTAGCGATAGTGTTAATAAGGCCTTTTTGGAAATGATTTGATTCCGTTAGTAATTCTTTTATTGCGGCAGTCTTCTTGTGGTTGAATGCTGTTGTACCATGATATTATGTGACGTTTCCGACTGAGGGGAGCAATCCCTGAAGTGCATTTCCGCCGCGGTCACGTTAAGCAGAGAAAAACCTTTGTGGCGTGTTTTCATAACTACATAGCTCTGCGTCATATAGTGGCAAACAAAAGCACAGTACTAAGAGTTTTTGTAATCTGTTTAAACTGTTATCGCCGTCAAATACGTGCACAGAACCCTTCTGGAGTCAGTGTTCTATGCTGTCTCTGATTTTGACAGTGCCATATGGCGGTTTATCGGCGGCACGAAAACGTTCCATAGATAATATTGCACCTAAAGTTTTCTTGCTTCTTTCTTTCCACGGCGTGACTTCAATGTTCTCGTCCAGCAGACAGATGAAGAAATTTTTTACAACGAAAGTAGATAGATAAAAGTGCACAACTCTCTTTGGTCTCGTTTTTTCTTTCTGCTAATGAAGGCGTATACGTGCAGACGTACACCTATTAGGTGTGCTGCACTATTTTATCTCATATTTCGTCACAATCCGTGCCGAAGTCGGTCAGTCGTCTTGGCTTCATGGTGTGTTCGGTACGGTCTTCGGAACGCTATGGTTCCCTTCTTGAAATTTCTTGAAATCACAGGTTTTCAAGTTAGAAACAGCCTTCTTGATTGTAACGCAAGGCGGATTTTCGATTTGATATTTGATTCTGCCTTTCACTTAAAATTTGGAAAGCATTTGTGAATTTTTGGACTGACTATGACTGTCAAGTTCGATATCGTAATCAATGTGGTGCCGTTATATGTACAAGTATCTTCTTGGGAGAGTAATTTTGACATCTGGCATATGTGAGTGATATTTTCTGATCACGAATTCTTGAATGAGATTGAGATTTTCTAAGAATTCGTTCTGCAACTTAAGCAAGTAGAATTGCACTGCAATATTTACTTTCATTCATTTGATTTGTTAATACAAAAGGATGAGAAAGCGCAAAAGATTTTGTGTCTTTTCCATTATGAATGACTTGATATATTTTAAAAATAATGTATTTAAGAGCATGGCTGCAGCGACTTTTGAAACCGAAATGGCCCAAGATGACGCGATGCGTCCACAGTATGCTAGCATGGCTGGCCGATTACCTGCCGGTTGGTTCAGGCCAGCTGATAGAAATGTGGGTTTCTTTTTTGATTTTTTCCTAATTTCATTTGTCTCATACTATCATCGGCTCTCTAGTTCAGCAGTGACTTCCATTCTGGGCCCAGATTCATTATTGGTAAACCCCGATAAACCCGAGGTATACCCCAAACGGTGCGCAGACCGACATTCATGAGCGCGCGCCGAGGTTTAATCGGGGTTTATCGCGGGTCTATCACACCTCGCGATAAGGCAGGGCTTGGGAGACCTCGACGTTATCGAGCGGGTTTATCGACGCCGGAGTTTCGGAGACCGCTCGTCCGTTCATGAATCTAGGCCCTGATCTCGGATGTCATCGTATCCTTGGTAGGAAATAGATTCCATAATTTTACGTAGTTCTGAGTTCTATCCAAAGGTGAGCAGGGCTTCACACGTTTCGACATCCACTATCGTCATTGAAACACTCTTAGGTATAGTGTTGGATATGGTTACATAAAGTGTCTGGGTTCAATAAATGGTAAAGAAAAATAAAATGAAATAGACTGTGGTAGAAATTTTTTGGACTATTCAAAGGAGATATGAACCTATTTGCTCGTCATTGCCTTCGGAGAATTATTGGGTAGGTTGCAAAGTGAGTATTAAATAAGGCCAATGACTCTGCCGTGGGACAGAAACCCACAGGGTTCATCAGCACATCTATGTTACGCTGGTTTTGCTTTTTCGAAAAATTCTAAATGTCTTCGTGATAATTATATCATTGAGAATGCGTTCGTAGGACGTTGATGTATCGGTATCGCCTTTTGGATTGCGCTTCATTTCAGGGTAGGAGAGTGGCAATCGACACGAAAAGAAATCTACAAACAATCACAGGCGACGAATTGATATGGAGTCGATTGCACAAGTGCGTTTCCTTTATTGTCTTTTTATCCAGTTTCTCGTGCAGTTTCTTCGAGTGCGTGATTGGTTTACACTTTTGTCTTCTGTCTGACAACGTTATTCTTTCGGCAGCTTTCTTTTTCATTAGATTAGATAGCGATGACAGGGAGAAGCCGTGATGACAGAGTATTTGTTCTGGAGTGTGGTTTTAATTTACTGAAAATTCACATAATGTTTTGTGGGCCAGAAAATTAATTTTTTTCTTAAAAATTTTTCTAGTGAGGTTCATTTTCTCAAATTAGGTTTGTTTTCTAGACTCGCTCTCCGAACTTCGAAAGTAGGTAACTATTTTGTGTCACCATATCATATCTAGTCTCAGCGATTGCTAGGTCTAATTTTTTCTCCGGGCGACTGAGAATGTACTTTGAGACTCATAACGGCAACTTTACACATTTAGCAAGTCCCAGTGCAGTGTAATACATATATGCAGACTTTTCACTTATTTACGTTTACCTAGCTCCGAGCTCGTCACAGATGATTTCTCTGGTGTGTAAGTCGCTGGGGTGTTTTGTTTGAGCTGGAATTTTTTTCTGCAGTCTTCCGTTTTACATTCAGAGCCGTACGTACCCTAAGTTTTAATCAGCGTCTGTTGTAGAAGATTAGTGAGCAGACACATTTTATGGTGGTTTTTGAAGTGGTTGCCCCCTTAGCTTTGGTTTTTTTCTGGTTTTGGTTCTGCTACTTCTGTTAAAGTGCTAGATATTTCTGTGTCTTTCGTACTAGTTCTTTTCGTGAGTGGTGCGAAAGTCTCCTTTCCTCTCATTGCCAGAAAAAAACTGCTGATCCTTATCTGACGTTGAGTCAGTTGTCGCATAGTTTCAACTGTGACGAAATTCGTCTTCAAATGCGATTCGTCATTGTTGAACGGCTTTTGTGCAATGTTAACCCGACGGTATTTCTTTCTGAATGGAAACAAAGACCGTCGGGCTGTTTATTTTTCCTTGCTTTCTTTCTTTCGTCCTTGACTTCTGTTCCCCAGCCAAAGCGCATTTTCTTCAACTTTATGACATGTTTAATGACTTTTCGAGCAGCAGATGTCTTCGATCCGTGCTCCCATTCTCGATTGGTGTGTTGAGAGCGTGTTGAGAACCTTCGTTTGTTGGCGGTTCACTTGATCGCTTTCGTAGAGTAGCTGGCCGGCAAGCTATAGATTGCCGTACTAGTACATGTTATGTGACGTTTCCAGTTAGGTTTGGTGTTTCCTTAAACATCAAATATGACGATTTTTCATATCAAATTAGACGTTATTAAAGCCCTTTGGACGATTGAAGACCCTAACTTGTGAAAAGTCTAGTTACATTCGAGAAACGTCCATTTCGGCCTACATAGTAAGGTTAGATCTGGAAATGGTGAAGTACCGTAAATACGGTTTGTGCACATATAACAGTACCAAATATTATATACGAAAAACTGGATTTCGCAACTTGACAAAACCGGTAGATTGTCAGCCTTGGGAAATGGTATGGTATATCCTTCTTTATCTTTATCTTTATGTCAGTATTGAACAAAAGAAGACACCAAAACCAAGTTAGTAATCACACACGAAACTGACTCCAAAAAATTGATTAGAAAATCAATTAATGCTGTGAAGAAATATTTGAAACAAGAAACGACAAAACAAACTCAGAATATTGGATTAGGATTTGAAACAAGAATTGACAAAAAAGAAAACAAGAAATTAATTAATGCTGTGAAGAAATATTTGAAACAAACAATGACATCGTAATGGAAGAGGAATCATCTCGGATAATTGCTCATTCGGATTTCAATTATATTTACATTGGCGTTTGAGTGGTTCATTGCAAATATTGGATTTCAAATTAACCAAAATAGTACGCGATTTCTGGTGGTAAAAGGCGCTGCTGACACCTGTACCAACAGCGTTTGATCTTCGCCCGGGTTAACCAAGCCTTTCATCGTCTGGGGTCGGGTATACTTATAACGGGCTTGGCTTAGAAGGTGAAAGTTTAATTTGTACAGCGAATGGCCGTGGCTAGACATCGTATAGCCACGAAACGCACTCATTCCTTCTCTACGATGCAGAATGCAAGACGAGGGTGTGGCGCATCCTTAGGGGACTGGTCAATGCCGACTGTTTACTTTTACTTTTATTCTCTATCCTGGCCTGCTCTAAAATTTACATCAGGATGCATCATACAAAAGTTACTAAGTCACAACATACAGGAGTTGTCGAACTTCAACATGTTTTATTGAAAACAAATTTCCCGCAGAAAAGTCCCCGGTCCCCTCTAGGCGAATTTGATAGAGTCTGACTCCTGTGCTGCGCGGGCGTGTTAGGACTACGGCGGCTGGCAGGGGATTGCGAAAGACGGAAACATTTGTGAGTGTGTGTACTTTTATCGTCGTTGCGCTTATGGCTGACATATGCCTATAAACGCTGTTAATGTTGTTTGTTGGCGAGCAGTTGGCGTGCTCAGCCGCCTTTCGACTCGGCCCCGACCAAAACACCCACCGCCGCTTGTCGTTTCGCTAGACGAGCTCCATTGGTTGCGTCGCCGGTTCGTCTTTGACTGGGCGAGTCATACCCTAGGATAAAGGTAAGGGTAAAGGTGGTCGGTCTTGATCAGTCTCCTATAGACGCGCCATCGCATTCGTGTTCCATTCAGAATCGTAGAGTCACGGTGAATGGGTGTTTGACCTATAAAATGCTTGCGGAGGCCAGCCGCTATACCAAGTCTGTGTCTTTACCTTTCCAGTCAAGTCTGGTATCAATTTACCCAGCCCCAGAGTGATGAAAGGTTTGGTTAGCTCGGACGAGGGTCGATTTGTCAACCTGTCAGCGCCACTTACCCCTATACCGCGCGCGCTCTCGTCTTGTGGTAGGTGGAAAATGGTAATTCGTGGGTGTTCGGATGATCCGTGAACATTTTTCATTTTCACTTGCCAAACATACTGTCTAGTCAATGGTTGCCGAGCATGACTGCAAAACCTGTTTTGGTTTTGCGTGTAATTGATGGGTGCGAATTGATGAACTCGCAGGCGTCCTGCGATCACGGAAATCATTCGGTTGACTTCTGATCCGGTGAGGTATTATAATGGTTACATTCAGAAAATGTTGAAAATTTGAGCAGATTCAGTGGAGTGCTGTACATTATTTTTCTTTTTGATTTCTTATTATTATATTTTAATCTGTCACAAGGAATTCATCTGTTGTAGAACTTATATAATATTCAATACAAGAAGCCGCGGAAAATGGCAATTGAGGGAAGCAAGCCGTGTAACTGAGTGATCCTCGTGGTCATTACCCTTTCAATACCGGGTTTACCGGTTTAATTGGTCCTATTAGAATGTGACGTTCTCGTGAGCAGTTACCATCTCCCACTAAAGCAAGCGTCTCGAGGTTCTATTGCTGCTTATGTCCATTCCTTTCGATATAACTCATCTTTCTAGCTTTATTAGTGCTGCATTTCCTTCTAGCCCCGCTCGGGCTATCCTTCCATCCCTCTAGGGTTGGGTAAATTGGAACTAGACTAGTCTGGGGAGGGTGAAGACAGTGGCTTGATATAGCTACTGACCCCGCAAGTCATTGTAGTAGGCAAATACTAGCATCCATCACGCATCTACGGTGGAAAACGAGAGCATGGCGCATCTTTAAGGGACTACGAAAGTGCCGTGCGCTCCACCTCTACTTTTATGAAATTTTGTTCTATGGATATAAATGTGAGGAAAATGATCGGTGTTAATCAGTCCTATAAGGACGTGCCACGCATTCGTGTTCTATTCAGAATCGTAGAGGCATGGTGAATGCGTATTAAGCCAATACAATGACTTGCGGGGCAAACCTCTATGCAAAGTCAGTATTTTCACCTTCCCAGACGAGTCCGGCACCAATTTACCCGACGCCGGAGGGATGGAAGGTTGGTTATCCCGAGCCGGGATCGATTGCTTGACCACACGGGTGTCAGTAGTACCTCTTATCACTGCGCCTACGGAAACATTCAAGGAAAAATCTCGCGTTTTCCGGGTCGTTGGCGGTTCCCTCAGCTGAAATTTCGTTGCAAAATTTAGCGTTCAGAGACGCGGCGTATGTGAATTGCAAGCGCCGAGTGCGCTTTTTTCCGCCGTTCGAATGCATGGGAAAATTGTGTTTGACTACTTGATGCACCGACAGGGATAGGCGATATACAGTGTACGTCAGCAGCAGCAGCAGCAGCAGTGCTGTCGTGTCACCTCGCAGAGTTTGCAGTGCTGGTCGTTTATCGCCTCAATTCGAAAATCCTGCACTCTGGCCTGGCCCCTGAAAATTGTATACCATGTTTCCGTTCGGTTTTTCAAGCTACGAATTTGGAGTATTATGTAAGGAAGCGCAAAAGCGCTCTGAACGCTAAGAATTTTTAATGGAAAATTCCTCTAGCTTTTTAGAACCACCATCTGTCAAGTCTCTACGAACCTATAAATTTCGTGATTTAGTCACCTATGAATGAAAGATCCTACTATCCGTCTGTCATGCGCAGCTTTTATTTCGGCTGAGCCTTGAGTTAAATTCTGCGCTCCACCTTGTCGGCAATTTTTGAGAGCGCATTGAGGATTAAATTAAAATTTCGTGGAATTGTCGCTGTTACAACGAAAATTATTGCCAGAAGCTGCAGCGTGGCGCGTTCCGATCACGACGACCTCCCCTACGGACACCTCAAAACCACCTCACCCGACCAGTCCTTTCGCCGGGTCCCTTCCGCCGTGTTATTCAAGTCGGACGTTCGTCCGTCCGTAATTGGCACACGGAAGGCGTTGCCGGGCGGAAATGAGTGATTGGAATGCGCTGCGCTGCAGAATCCGGCAATTATTGTCGTTGTAACCGCGACAATTCCACGAAATTTTGCGTAGTTCTCAATTTGGGCGATAAAATTGCCGGCCAGGTGGAGTGCAAAGTTAAACACGAGGTTCAGCGGAAAAAGAGATGCGCGAGTGACGGTCAGTGGATTTTTTTCATTTGTTGGTGACTAAATCATGAAGCTCTAGCGGCGTTGACAGGTCGCGGTTCTAAAGAAATGGAGGAAAACAAATTTCTTGTCGATTGATTGGGCTCTGCGGTTCTCCAGGAAGTTTCCGGTGTCCAGAGCGCTTTTGCGTTCCTTAACATGATACTCAAAATTCTTAGTTTGAAAAAACATTACCTACGTTTTCATTATTGTTTTGATAAAAGTGGAGAGAATCCAACTTAGGATGGGTATGGATGATCTAGGGTTATTAAAAGGTTTCAATTTGGGGCGGATCCTATTGTCCGTTGACGAGATGTTCATGTTAATTCTCGTGGATAATATTAGGGTGACCCAAAAGTTCGTGTGCATTTCAGATTCTGGCTTCCTTTATTTACAACTCTAGAAAACAAATAAATGACCAATAAGGGTAACATGGTTGAGCACGATTCTTTAACGGATCGCTGGCAGTAAACTCTGCGTAACCGTGATACCTTAATTGATTATTCGACTGTTTTTCTCGAGTATGAATAAAGGAAGTCAGAATCTGAAATGCACACGAACTTTTGGATCTCCCTAATCTGTACCCCGAGGGTTAACCGTATATGTACCTTCGTGGCAGTGAGTAGAAAATAAAGGTTCGTTTGGATTCAGGAGGGAATAGGGGAATACTTTGAATCTAGCAGAAGCATATTTTAGTTGAAGGGCTCGAGAAAGAGAGGCTTCCAGCTAGGTTTAGCAGTCGTTTTATTTGAGCTTCTACGTTTTTTAAAAGTTTCATCTTCAGTTCGGGAATTTACACCGTCCACACAGACTGATTTAGTTTTATGACACCCTGATCCTGACCTTTTTCGGCCGAACCGGATCTTTTTATGATGCCTATCTGAGCTCACTAGTTAATTATCGCACCCTTTTCGAGATTTCTTTCAAAGTTCCGCGTTACATTCTACGATGTTTGTGCGGCTCGTTGAGAAATATAGTATAACTTCTTCTCTTGGTGATGACGAAGTGTGTGTGTGTGGTTCGCACTTTGAATGGCACTACCAGGGACGATGACATGACAAAGTGAATCACTTTGTTGCATAGATGGAATAAAAATTCATGCCCGGCATCGCTTATCACGACGGCGGCCGACGGCCGTTCACTCTACGTCGTCGTTCTCGGTCCGATTGTGGTTTTCGTGTTCAGAATGTCTGGACACGGTTGCTCTGCTTGACTGTGGAGCAGTGGTGGTGTGGAGTGGAATGGGCTGGTGGTGGATCGAACTGGTTTTCCCTTTTTCATCCCTCAGTAACGATCCCCAAGGTTGCGTATTTATGCGCTCCGGCGACTAGCCTTCGCTCTGGTCGTGTCCCGCACATCAATGGAGGTCGTCTTTTGTCTCCTCGTTTCGACCCCTCGACCCCCACCCCCCTCGAACTCCATCAGCTATCCAAAATCCTTTTTATTCGTCCTTCACCGGTGATTTATCGTGGTTATGATTGGAGCGCTGACAGATGTCTTCTATTCAGTCACTGTTTTCAATTTGATGGGTATGATCCGCGAGGTTAGCGCTTACCGACATACCCACTTCTCGTACACCTATATTTTGGCTCGATGGCTTAGGATAATTGTCTTTCTGACTCGGCTTGAGTTTAGGAAAAACAATTATACGGCTGAGAGCCTAATTAGGAGGATATCCGTAGTGTTTTGCTCATGCTCTAGCAATAAATTTTTTGGTTTCTGCTCTTTTTGGAGGTTCTAAACAAGCCGCTGTCTTACTGGCTTTGAAATCAAGCAAAATATCAAGTCAAGTGGTCGACGTGATTCCTACGGTAAATTACGTATCCATACATGAGATTTTATTAGGTTGGCAACTAAGTTCGTGGACTCTCAAACACCTTCAACAAAAGCGTTAGTTATCAAATAAAGAGCAAAGTTACCCAAACGACATATGAACCATCAAAACGAACAGGTAGTTCCTCACTCTCAGGTAGATGCCCCGTCCCACTTCCTAAGAATTACTGAGTTTTTGAGGAGAATTATTTTCATAGGCGCATTTTGACCTTCACCTCATTACTGGATCATCTTTGTCCCAGAGAATGCAGGAAAATTCAAAATAAGTATTATTCATAAAGTGCACTATCTGTAGTATAACCTACATAAATAAGAGTCTCCCAGCTTACATGTTTAGAATTTTGGAGAGATCGAAACGCAACATGATGTTTGGCGGCGCCTTGATGAGGGGTGACACAACTTCCAGACAGCCGCTTAAACCGACTATCGCGTAGTTCAACCTGTACACAGCCAGTCTAAAGAGAGTAGGGCTCTAGGTGAGCACTGAGACTACCATCGATCAATTTTCGAAAAGTGGCACCTTCGTAGAACTTCCAGATTGAGATCATCAGCTTCTTGTGAGGAGGTGGATTTGAGGATCTGTTACAGCTTTCATTTTGTTTTAGGTGGCCGGCTAGGAAGCCAATGATTATCAAGTAATGCCCACATCCCATCGCACTTTACACTTTTGTGAACAGGCGATTCTCCTTTAGGTGAAGCTCGACGTCCAATTGTGGCACCCGACCCAGCCATCTCCGCGATGGGTCAAATCGCAAGGCACTTATTGGCCAGTTTTACAGAAAAACTAGAAAAGTGCAGAACTTTTTCAGTTGAGGTATTAGAGCGTCTGACTTCGAGTGTCAACATAGATGTTACCGAGCTCCGACTTCTTTCGGAGGAACTAATTACGGCCTTCCGATCGAGCTCCATAGGTCATCCGAAGTGCACTTTTTCTTTCGCTTTGAACTGCTTGCTCAAAATCACTTGATGTTTTTGATTACCACCTATCGTTTTAAGACATCATCTCCAGATTCTGCACACACAAATTCTAGCGCTTCAGGAACCTAGTCGCTAAGCAGGTACTCTTGAAGAAGGACTTGGTGAACGCTGGTTCTGGATGTTTTCGTTTCAAGCGGAAAAAGTTTCCCAGCAAACAAAAGTAACGCAGTTTATGAATGGTTTCGAAAACCACTTGATATGCGCTATCAAATGGCGAAAATTGCAGTGAAATTGCCCAACATTCAAGCAAGTTGTGCTTGCTAGAAGTAATGACTGCGAAACAGTCCACGAACTTAGTTGCCAACCTAATAAAATGGATGACGAGAGGCATTTTAAAATCTCATGTGTATGTACTATGCAATTGCTGTCAGCCACTGTTCATGTCCTTCACTTTTCCCGACAAGTTTGGCACCAATTTACCTGGTTGCGTAAATTGGTGCCAAACTTGTCGGGAAAAGTGAAGACCCCGAAGGAGTGAAAGGTCTGTTCAGCCTTTGGTCAGGATCGTTCGCTTGACCAAGCGGGTTTTGATAATGTTTTGTAAGGCGACTCGGAATTTAGAGCAGGAAATAAGAAATAAATACTTAAATGTTTGTCCTTTTATTTATTTATTTTTTTTTGAAATCAGTATGCTGGGTCACTCCACCATGCTCGTTCGACATGATAATGTTTCCAGCTTAGGGAACTATTGGGTAGGAGGTTTAGATTTTTAAAGTTAATGTCTCATTGGGCTTCTGTTGACGTTTTTTGGAGAGTACATTCTTTAGGGCGAGAGTAAAACGGTTTCGATGGTGTAAAAATGTGATCTTTTCATAATATACGTCGACGATATTATATTTACAATTTGTCATCCGGCGAGCTTATACGGAAATGGGCATTTTACAATGTTCAAACATAATGTCGAGATTTAATTCCTTTGTCGAGACAGTCGAGAATGGAATTTCAATGTATGTATGATGTATGATTTTATGCGCACACACATTTCTTATTCGTCCACTCCACACCACTACCGTACTCCTTGTTTTTGTTGTTTTCGTTCGGGCGTTTTACTATCTGCTGCTTGACTTGGCTTTAATCCGGGCGACTGTAATTCCTCGGAGAGGCGCAGCGGCCTGGGTGGATAGCGAACGGTTGTCGGATAGACCTGAAGTGTTCGTGGAACTACAGTAGTGGCCGGTGATGAGAGAGAGCGGCGGCTTTCATAGGCGTTCGTAGTCGTCGTCGTCAAATATTTTGATGATTTTCGCCTCGATGTGCCAGTGAAGAGCTGGCAGGATTGGATGGCCGTGGCGTTTACGCCACGACGAGGTGTCAAATATCGTCGGTGTTTGCCGTTCGCTTCATACTATTTTTGGAATTTGTTGGTGATTTTCGCCCTCCAATATTTAGATAGATAGGCTATTCGAAGGAACCGAAATTCGATATTTTTTTATTCGAAAATCTATCATTCTATTATCGTAATATTATATATGGTTTTGTTACCGCATTTTTGCTTCTAAGTTCGCTAGAAGTAGATGTCGTTATGAACGGTGTATAGGCACAGGACGCGGGTTCAAAACCCAACTGGGCCGCGATTTTTGCGATGATACTTCCACAACCATTACAGCGCTTAATATTCTGATTCCATTTAGTGATAGGTTTGGAAATCCAACGAGAACTGTCCCTTTATTTTTTGTCAGTTGTCTTATCAAGAATATTTTTCGTAAGGGGAGTTAATAGGGTTTGAATGGCTTAGAAATATACTCATAATGGTGTAACATACCCAAGCTACGGAGCTGTGCGGATGTATTCTGAACTGGAACGGAAATCCAGTGGGATTCATACCGATATTTGTCTAGTAGTTCTTCGGACCATCGGACCCACATCTAATTAACCCTTTTTATTTAATTCAGGTCGTCTAAATCCATTAATGTTTTTATTTCATGAATAATTACTACCTCTGAGATTACCATCGTCGGTTTATGTAGAAAGGTTGCACTAGAGTTGTTTTTAGCGTAAAATATTAGCTATTGAACGATTATTGGTGAGGGATGGAAAACTACAATTTTGAGCCCGCCTATTCAAATAGTTTCAGAGTTATAGTAGTTGTAATGGCCTAATTCACCCTTATACAGGGCCTTGGTATCCGAGTGGGTACAGATGTTAGGCACAGTCTCATCAATCCTACTAAAACGTTGGTTGATCTAAATAACTGCAAATTTGCCTTCACTAAGTCTCTAGACTTGTTTCAATTTTTGAAATGAACTGAGGCAGCTCCATACTGTTTCGTTTTTTTTTAAATAATTTCTGTGATATTTCACTAAAATCTCACCTAAAAGGCTATTCCTGGGTTCACTGTCTCTTACCCAGCTTTAGCCGCCAAATCAATTAACATCCGACCCATTCGCCTAAGTGTTACGAATGCTAGTCAACCGAGAGCTCCTAGGATTGCACGACGATTAATGCTGCTGTCCCTGGAGAATGTCAGGACGTCTAAGCTGTTCCACCGAGGCCGCCGCTTAATTTTTTCCGTCATCCCGCCTCTTAACACTCAAAGCTATCGAGCAGTGGAAATCAGGTGCGAAGAAGGAAGGAGGAGGAAAAACGGCCGCGTTAGGACACAAGCTGAATCGGCCGATTAATTGTCTCCATTCGGCGTTGTTTTCGTCGCATCCTATAAGCTACGCTCGTAAAGTGAACAGTCGTCGACGTAATCTGCCGGATTAATTCCTGCAGAATTGCTTTGGAGGTGCTGCTGCCTACGGTTAATTAACCTGTTCTCCGTCATCGCTGAGGTAGATGCCCCGGTTGGTGCAGTGGTAAGAGGCGCTACTGACATCCGCACGGCCAAGCGATCGATCGTCACCTGGAAAAACCAACCCTTCGATCCCTCCGGGGTCGACTGAAATGGTTCCAGACTTGTCGGGGAAGGTTAAGACACTGACTTGGTATAGCGGCTGGCCCGCGCAAGTCATTGTGTCGGCCAAAAAAGCATTCAGCAAGCTTCTACAATTCTGAATTGAACACGGATGCATGGCGCGTCCTTGGGGGACTGATCAACGCCGATACCTTTACTCTTATCTTTTATCTTTTTGTCATCGCTGATGGTTGATAGCTGTTCGTGAGCGTTGACGCTCTGGAACTTAGAAAACTTTGATAACTTGGTGCTCGATCGACGATCACGTTCTCTCCGGCGATTAGCCTTTGCCTAGCGACGGCCGATCGTTGTGTTAAATAATTTCCGAACGACTGATGTCACTCTCGTCGCTGGAAAGCCGGGCAGCAGCATTTTTGCCGCCCGTACGACGGCGCGAGAAAGAAAAAAGATGGCGCACCCTCTTGAAACTTGACTCTTTAGCGTCAGCGGTGACGACTTTTGACCGATAGAGCGTAGGTTAGGCGTTGTTTATCTTCGAAGTTCCCATCAAATTGCGGTTTCATGTAGGAAAATGATAGGAACTTTCATATGCCACCTCATAGGGTGATTAGAAAGGTCTTCGCCATCTTGCTAGAAAGTATCCGAATTCTATGATTAACGGTATCTACGATGTAACATGAAGGGTTCGCATGGTACAGTGGTTAGAGGCACTAGTGTCGCGCGCACGGTCGAGTGATCGTTCCTTGCCCGGGCCTGCCAACCTTTGTAACCCTCCGGGTATGGTAAATTATCAGCATACTTATCTTGCGGTTCTAGGTTTTGGAAGGCTCTCTGTCTGGTTTCTTATGGACTACACCAATCGAGATTTGGCTACTTCTTCAGTGATGCAGCATAGCCATCATGATTTCATGTTCTGTTTAGAACTTGCCTTTACTATTTTCCCTGATTCGACTGAAGTCGTTGTCTACTTATTTGGAAGCTTACAATTTTTGTTGCGCTCGTCTATGTGCAAAAAATGAATAAATATGGGTAGGTAAAGACGCTGACTTGGTATACCGGCCGGCCCCGCAAGTCATTGTATAGGCCAAACGCGGATTCATCAAGATTTTACGATCCAGAATGGAAGGTGAAATCGTGGCGCGTCCTTAGGAGACTGATCAATACCAACACCTTAATCTTTTTTAACCTTTACGATGCGACATGAAGTACTAGTTAGTCATTCTCGAAGGCTCTGGTGATGGTTATCAATGATTCGATGGCCTTTATCACCTTAAATCTGCTTCGCGTCTTTACCTATTCTCCTTACAGCCACTGCGGCTATTATCTTTTGTCCCCTTAAGACCTTCTTATCTCGGAAGAAGTTCTCTGAAGAAAAGTAGTCAGGGAAGTAAAAGAAAAAAGAATGACAAATGACTCAATATTTTCTCCCCACGCTATTCCCTAAGCTTCGGCTAGGGAATGCTGCTCATTATTCTTCTGATGACTCGCCGCTCCTTTTTTTTATTTTCAGACTTAAGTGGTACGAAAAAGTTCAACCCCCCCCCCAACGCCGAGCTGGGAAAGCAGAAAAAATTTTTTTCTGATTTGAAAAAAAGATTACGAGATTAGGTTTTTCCTCTCTTTTAGTGACCGAACATTCGAATTAAACAGCCCATCTCGAAGACAAACAGCGTTGAAGTGTTGCGCCGACCTATATTTTCTGCGCCACCCTCATCCTCTCAGAGAGACGTCGTCGCAGAGCCTCTGCTTATCTTTCTAACTTTCGCGAAAAGAATCGGTGAGGTTCGAAGTCGCTTTGATTATTTCTAAAATATTCAATTGCAAAATCTAAAATGAACGGAATGATTTTTGAAGACTTTGGTTAGGTTTTATTGAAACGATTTCTTTGAGTGTCCTTGTTTTGTGGCGTACTCATCTTTAAGGTAAAAGAGCCCCATCAGGTAACAACTGCCTTTTTTAGAAGAAGTGAAGGATTGGGGATGGGCCATGATTTTAGTTTTGCAATTTTTAACGACTGCTCAGCACGGTTCCGAAGGAAATTTTATAATTTACAATTCTTTTCGTGAAAAAAGCACACTTCTATATCCATTTATTCAGTTGAAAATTGTCAAGGTCAGCGTGTTTATGTAGTTTTTGAAGTTGCTAAGTTTCTTGTGAAATTTGTGCTCGACATTTCCGGTCCAACTTGTTACATAGATGTGTTTGTGAAAATTATCCCTTTTGATAAAACTCTCGTTTATCTGGTCCCCTAACCGGAAATGGCCGAACCTCTCAACCACAGAGCACTTCCATCTGCGCAGCACTTGAAAGAGACTGCGGTCGTCGGGCTTTGTCGTGCTTATTTTGAATTGAATATTTAGTAGAATATTTAATGGAGTTTGCTTCTGTAAATGCTATTATTTTGTGCAGCTGAGATTATTGTTATTCCGCGCCTCAACAAAATTTTGCTGTTCTGCCACGGGTCACAGGCCCCGAAAAAAAGGGAGAAGATGAACAAAGAAGGAAGAACCCCATCATCTTTGTCAGAAATCTCCTTTACATACCTAATTGATTTAAACACTATTCTTTTCTTACATTTGTTCACTATTAGAAAAGAATAGTGTTTAAATCAATTAAATGTGTAAAGAAGATTTCCGACAAAGATAATGTTGTCTCCCTTCTTCTTTGTTCAGCTTCTCCCCTTTTTCTCTGCGGGGTCTAAGACCCGCAGCTGCAGGACAGCAAATTTTTTGTTGAGGCGCGGAATCCCCGGCGTCTAACAATAAGGCTATCGTGTTTCAATCTCACTAAAAGCCGTCAGAAGTCGAACGTCGTCTTCCCGACTATCTCATCAGTGTGGTGATGCTTTCAAAGCGTTACTTGTTCAATTCCCGTATGTGCTGTTTCGGCAAGCCCAGCGAGGCAGGAGAGCGCCACGATTCGGGGTCTCTTTCATTTTTTTCTTTTGGGCACACTGAGAAATTGCGCGCGTTGCTTGCGCAGTCAGCATCGACGCGGAGAACGCCGCGCCGCGCTCGGATTGTTTGTCAGCGCTCGTGTTGGTGAGCGATGGTGTTGGTGCTGGAAAATGGACGAGATGGTGTCGTTCACAAATACGCGTCCGAACGATGCTTGCTGTGTCTTTCATGTGCAAATGAGCCTGTTCGAACTGTGTCCTTCATGGCCGTCGCGCGTTTCTCGTCCGATTTGAATTTGAAAACTTCGCGTCGCAGTTCCCACGCTTCTATAGGATGGTACGAACGTTTTGAGACGTACTGGTGGAAGTTTTGAAGTTTTCAATGTAATAAATTTTGCTGTTCCGCTACGGGTCCCAGACCCTGGAAAAAAGGGAGAAGCTGAACAAAGAAGAGGGAGGGACCATATTATCTTTGTGAGAAATCTGCTCTACATACTTAATTGATTTAAACACTATTGTTTTCTAACATGCGGTCAGTATTAGAAAAGAATAGTGTTTAAATCCCGTCACATACCCGTCACAACTGTGCTTCAATAAGGACTAACCAGTAACATGTGATACTGGTTAGTCCTTATTGAAGCACAGTTGTGACGGGTATAAGTGGTCAGATGGTTTTCATTGTGTATAATTACAACGTCAGTTCCATTGAAGCACCATCGAGGCGCCGAGAAGGATAAAGCCAAACCTGCCAGTGAAAAATTGGAAAAATTGAGCTCAAAGTTCCCCAACTTATCAAAAAGTTCGCCCAAATAGAGAACCTAGCAAGGTAGTCAACCATCTCCTTGACCTGCAGACTCCTCAGATCTGGGAGAAAGGGATCGTTGATCTGGCCATTAGATGGAAACTGCTGTGCTTTATCATCCTATGGTCTTTCCGGGCGCGCGCGGCTCTAGCGTAGGAGGCGCTGCTGACACACGCACGGTCGAGCCATCGATCCCCGACCCGGCTGATCACCCTTCCAGCCCTCCAGGGTAGGGTAAATTGGAACCAGACCTGTCTGAAAAGGTAAAGACACTGACTAGGTATAGCGGCAGATTCAGGCCCATTGTGTAGGCCAGGTACGCATTCACCATCCTCTACGATTTTGAATGGAACACAAATGCGTGGCGCGTCCTTAGTGGGCGATCAATGCCGATCGATGCCTTTACCTTCACCTTTACCTTTACCTTTACCTTTACCTTTATGGTCTTTTCCGTCGTCCTCGTAACAGATCCAATGTCTCCTGGGCCGAGATTCATCATTGGTAAACCCCCTATACACCCCGAGATGTAGCCCGAACGGCGCTCACCTTTGTCTACTTATCCTAAACTTCCTATGTTAAACGCAATCTCTCATCGAACCCGCTGTCTGGGTCCAGATTCATCATTGGTGAACCCACGATTAACCCCGAGATGTAGCCCGAACGGCGCTCACCTTTGTCTACTTATCCTAAACTTCCTATGTTGAACGCAATCTCTCATCGACTCTACCGTCTGGTTCTGGCTGGGCCGCGGTTTCGGAGACCGCTCGTCCGTTCATGAATCTGGGCCCTGTTTGAACTGAGATATCTTATCGATTAGACCGCGATGAATTGAATAGAGAAAGTGTTGGTGGTAGATTTGTTTCCCGAAATGTGACTGACATGCAATTGTAGCCGTCAAAATGTGGCGCTATTTTCGTAGTCAGTCAGTGGTTGCTGGCCGCCAGCTGCACTTTTCGCCATAATGCATTTGACAAACGACTTTCGTGTTGCGTTTCGTCTGAAAACGGACGTTCGTGTTGTGCAGAGCCCCATATAAAATGGAGCATAGAGGAAATGATGATTTTGTCGAGAGAAGACAATTTATTTTCGGTGTGTGTTGTGTTCCTCGTTTTTGCTGTCCAGCGCCCAGCCACATTAATCGCTCAGTGAAAAATTGCCCAGCGAACGTAATTTATGAGAAAAATGGATGACTTGTTGGCAGCGGAGAGCGTGAATTGCTCGGAGGAAGGAATGCAATATTACAAGAGTTTTATAACAGTAGTCCAGAATAGTATGTGTGTATTTGCAGCATAAATATTTTAGTGGTAAATATATGTTTCAAATATTGATGAAATACTATAAATATGGTTTTGTGGAGTATGATTGATTGTTGCTGAATCTTGTCTGGTTAATTATCATTGCATGAATACTAAATTGTTGTGCTTTTCGGCCAAAATTTTGATGCCTCTAGGAACAAGTGGAATCCAAATAGTTACCCGACAAGAACGATTTCCAATTTTTGAAAATTGGAAGGGGCTAGAAAAGTGAAATGAAACCGTATTAGGCAGATCTACCCAAAGCCTCGGCAAGTAGGCTAGGAATGAGAAGCACCTGTTCTGTAAGATAAAGATAAAAGACGTAGTGGTCAGCTGCCTTTGAGGACGCACCACGTTCTTGTCTTCCATTCGGAATGGTGTAGGGTGGTGAACGCATAAACATTGTCTTGAGGGTGCGTATCACTGTAACTGTCAGTATCTTCACCTCCTCAGGCAAGTCTGGTATCAGTTTACCCCGTTTGGGAGCCCTTGACCCAGGTCACGCTCATGACGGTCAGCAAATGCGGCCAGCTTCTGAGCTTTCCTACCTTTGTGGACTTTTGTGCACTTTTACAAAAAAAAGACGCAACTGTAAAGTTTCTGTAGTTTACCTTAATTCTCTAC
Source organism: Nippostrongylus brasiliensis (assembly GCA_030553155.1). Classification (NCBI taxonomy): domain Eukaryota; kingdom Metazoa; phylum Nematoda; class Chromadorea; order Rhabditida; family Heligmosomidae; genus Nippostrongylus; species Nippostrongylus brasiliensis. Next base: position 4,883,268 of record CP130733.1, read on the forward strand.
AGTGCTCGATGTTTCGCCAATCTCGCTTTGCTGAATTCTGCCTTTCCTCTAGTGACTTCTTTACTCGATTCTCAGCCTTTGTTCAATTTTGCTGGGCTCAGATTCATGAACGAACAAGCGGTCTCCGAAACCGCGGCGCAGTAGGTATCAAATGACGAGAGTCGATGAGAGATTGCGTATAATATAGGAACTTTAGGATAAGTAGACAAAGGTTGGCGCTGTTCGGAGTTTACCAATGATGAATCTGTGCCCTGGACTAGAGTTTTCTGGATGTCTCTGTGACGTACTAGGCCATCGCCAGGCTTTCCCACTCGGTGAAATCATGTGTGTGCGGAATATGTATGAGCACTAGTCATATCGTGGTGAGAGTTCTGAAACCTTGGCCGGACTCGTCATTCCGCGACTGGCAGTCTTGACGTTACAATTCAGCGCCTTTTTCAATTCGATAACAAGTTAGGTGGGGTGTTGCTGTTCTAGATTAGTCATTCTGCGATTATCACTTACACTCTTGCGGTCGCGCGGTTGCTGATGAATTGTTCTCTTTTTTTCTTCTCTTTTTCTTCTTTCTGATCATCCATGACGTCGAGAATGTTCTGAGAAGGATCACCTGGTTGGTAGGTATATGAACTTGAGAAACCACAAAATTTGGTGAAAACTTCACCGGCTTCTGAAGCTTTTCAACTCCCTACTGGGGTGATGAAGTTATTTGTCTTTATCGTAATTGTTTGTTTGTTTATTTGTTACTACATTTGTTATATGCCTCATTTTCATGCTCTGGATTTGTAGTTTACTTGGTAGGTGTGAAAGTGCCTCATCGCGACGACGCAACATCGAAGTTATTACGATAAGTGTCCAATTCTTAGACATTCGATACTAAGTCTAAATCGCGGAATTGTGGGGTATAATCGCCGGTGATCAGTCCGGCTAAGATGTGATTAGAAACAGCGTGGATAATCTCCTCTCGCCGTATCTATTCATGTACCAGGTATTAGTTCTAGACGTTTCCCGTTATTTTGACCTGTTTTCGTGAATCACTCGTTAGTCTTCTGTTTTTTTTTTCGATACCATTATAATCGCAGTGATTAGAAAAATCAGTTGTTGATGTACTAGACTAGGGAAGTAGTTTATCGTAGCACAGTTTTCCTCGGAAGGCTCGCCAAAATTGTGGAGGTGGGCATATATTTTCGCTATTTTATTTTCTTATTTTTCATAGTTGAAGAATAGACGGAAAGGACAATTAGACAAGTATGGGACAGCCCACTTTCGCATTGGTTTCCCACAAGCAAGGTGACCTATACTCACATGGCTGCCCACAAAACCCTTGTGGGGCTCAAGAGGTACAGGTCAAGCGCCGGAGGCAAAATCAGGTGAAGGAGTGGATTGGGGGGGGTGCGTCTTTATGACTCCAGAGCTGTCCTGTACATCTTTTGTTTCGAAGACAGTTTTCGTTTCTTTGGTCTTCTGAAGTCTTTTCCCTCGTGTTGTTGTTCTCGTATTTTTACTTTTGCTTTAGTAGTTACTTCCCTCCTTTTTTGCAAATATGTTTGAATTAATGGTGCTCAGCTATACCTGTACTTGTTTAAACTTCGAAGAAGCGATTTTCGCCTGTAAATATGTCTCTTATTGTTCTCGGGCGTATCTTTGCCGATGGATTTAGGTAATTCCCCAGAGGTAGATAATTAAATCACTGCAGTTTTTTAACGATCGGTTCGATCTACTAAATGCTACTCATAATCAGTTATTAGGTACCTCCATCATATCCTAATGCAGGTTAGACTTTTGTATTTGGCTTCTTTCAAACAGTTTCTGCATGTTTTCCCTTTTTTCGTTACATAGACGCCATGGGGTTCCGAGAAAAACCATGTTTTTCGAGTCCCGTAAACATTCAACCACAATTATTTTCTTCCAGTTTTATACTTTCCTTTTGAGGCTCCGCTAGGCAAAGCTATATTACTGTTTATTAAAATGGTTGCATCCACTTTAATGTGACCATCAAAAACCAAAACTCGTAGAGGTCTTTCCTGAATGTGAGAAACTAGACAAAATCTCTGTATTTTAAACTTTACTTCTTGCTAATTGAAACTGCCCCGTGATCTCCCCCCGAGGGCATATCGCATCAACTAGCGCGCGTGACAGTAATTGAGTCGTCTAGTTGATTTACGTCAACGATTTGTTAAGCAATTTGTTAAAATCACCATACTCACGACGGCGGCTAATGACGCGGTGTTGACGTTGTGTGTGGAGAGAATGTGGTGGAGAAATCTGGTAGAAATGTGCTATTACTACACCGAGTGTGATCGTTCTTGCGTTAGTGAATAATTGCCAGATGTTCAGTCATCGAATCGTTACCTCGTTCGACGAACGACGGCTGAGTATTTGTGTTTCCCTCCATCAAATCTGACATTTGACGTGAACTATAACGGAAGAACATACACAGTTTCAAACAACAAAGTTCATTTTTCTGCGAGTTTTTTTCTCTGATCAAATGCGGAGTTTGATTTCGGTGGCTATGAGCTGAAAAATACACAATTTCTGCCGATACTTTGCCAGTCAGTAGTTTGATCGGTGATCAAATCATCTCTGGACCAGCGCAAACCCGATCCTAATTCATCCTAGAGTTCTGGGGTTTGATTCGGGATTTATCTGGGATTTATACGCCGTTACTAGCTTGAGATCTTCAAACAGACAGTGAAATGAATTAGAGCTCGAATAAACCCCTGAATCAGTGATGAATCAGGGTCTGTGCACTACTTACCTTTTTCGTGATAGTGAGTTACGATAAACCTCGTATATACCTTGAGTCACCGTAAACTTGTGGTATACTTTGGGTATACTGGTCGTGAGTCTGGGCGCCCAGCATGATTCCTTTCCTTTGTTTTACTCCTAACTTTTTCCTTTCTAAACCCTTTTTCTGTCACCATTCTGAATTCGTCAATCAAGCCAACCAAACCTTCCATCCCTCCGGGGTTGGGTAAATTGGTACCGGACCGGTCTGGGAAGGTAAGGAAACTGACTTGGTCTAGCGGCTGGCTCTCACACAAGCTGTTGTATGGGCCGAGTACGCACTCACCATGCCTCTAGATCTCTGAATCCTCGATTCTGAACAGGAAGAGAGTGCATGGCGCGTCCCTATTGGAGTAATCATTGCAAACCAATTTACTTTTACCTCTCCTTTTACCATTCTGACTTCAATGTGGGGTGCCCGGCTGACCCGGCGATTACAATTCTCCAATGTAATTGGGTATAGCTTTTGAAGAGCGGATGATTTTGCTAAAAAACGGGTTGCAGACGTTCGTAGATCGCCAGCCGGCCGTCGTCGGGGTTTATTGAATGTTTGTCATCTGAGTTGGTCGCGGGGCAGTCAGTGTTGGTTGTCGGTGTCCCAGCGGCAAATCGAACGCAGTTAGCTCTCACCTTTCCCCCGCCATCCATCCGACCATCCATCTATGTACCATCAAATAGACCGAGGGTTACTGTACTGCATCGGACAGGTTACCTCTGCTGTTTACCTCACCGTCGAGTATGATGCTCTGCGCTGCGCAGCGCACTGGTTTTGTGTAGTAAGTGAGAACGAGAGTGGCAAAATTTCCAGTAATTTTCCGAAAAAAGAAAAACATGCTGTTGAATCGCTGTATAACAACCACTCATTTTGACGAGTAGTTCTCCAATGTTGTAAACATAATTATGTGATCACTGAACCGGGCACTTCATCCTGTTTTCTCGGCGGAGTGTTTTGCCGAGTTTTATTGCAACTCGTTCAGGAAATCACTCATTAGCGATGCGGGAGATCTACTGAGTGGCTGCGAGAGGTACAGATCTTTGCTTTTGGCGGAAAAATCTAAGAAAGTGTTGAAATTGAAATCTTTTTCAAGGTTCTTTAAAGGGGTGAAAAGATCGGGCAAAATCTTCCCCACAGGCGTAATTGAATGTTCACCCATCGTTTTGATTTTTCCTATTTTTTCAAGTTTTTTTCAAATACCAAACTTGACCTCCATCCTTTAAGAACTCGCCCCAATAATGGTAAAGTGATCGTCGTTCATCATTCCTAGAAGGATGCGCCACGCATTCGCCTGTCATTTGGAATCGTAAAGTGAGGTAAAAAAAAACTTCCCTGTCTTAATAAGGGCAACTTAATAAGGGCAAACTGTGATCCGCAGAAAAATTGTGCAAGAGATTGTAACAAAATATTATTGAATTCGACTTTTATACGAAATTTTTCCTTTTCTTTTCTGGTATGAACCTAGAGCGACGAGCAGAGACCAACCACAATGAACAACAGTTTTATAAAGTGTGATGAAAATTCGCCTGTCTGACGTCTTAGAACCTGATTTGAAATCATCTAATCATTGATACTGTGGGGTGCCGTGAGGGGGTGGGAATGAAGAGTGCTTACCGATGATTTGCTCCCACGTCAAATGGACTGTGGTTTTGTTTTTCTCGACTTGGTCTGGGTGTAACGTCCTCAATAGAAGTAGAAGTATATTTTCATTATTTTTTTCGTAATTTTGGTCGAATTGCTTAGCGTTTTTGGTCATGGTCTTCAATATTCTTGATCGATGCCCGTCGCTCTCCTTGTTCACTCGTCGTCGTTCACCTCGCACTCCTCGTTTACGCTTCAGTGAGTAGCTCGCACTTCGTAGCCCCTTTGTCCACTGAGAGTAAGTATTCCCATAGATGGGATTGATCGTTTGATAAAGATAAAATAAAACTGCAGCTCAATTATTATAAAATACGCTTAATAAAAATATGTAAGGCTATATATATCACCACCCTAAATTACATGGGGAATCCTAAATTTTCTCAGTTGCCTTGTTCATTCTAGTGATTTGCACTAGGGATTATCTCATGAATTAAACTTTTCTTATTATCACAGACCAGTTGAACTCCTAAAACCGTACCAGAAAGATTTTTATACAGCTTACCCGGAGAGTTTTTACTTGTTAAAGAGGATTCAATCAGCGGGATTACAACATTTTCAAATTAGTATAAACGTCGGCGAGTGCAGGTGTGAATGAATAATCAATGTGGTGCTTTTTTGTCATTCATTTATTTTTTATTTATTTTTTGAACGTGTGCCTTATAATGATCTGCTACATGGCTCACTTTGATGTGGCTTCCTATAAGATGTTACCAATGGGATTTTCATTACGATTTGCTTTAATTGTTCTTCTACGCTTCCGAGGTTTTTTTAGTTTAGTGTCCATTAGTCTTTCCGTAGTTTTTTTTACGTAGTCAATTATTATAAAATACGCTTAATAAAAATATGTAAGACTATATATCACCACCCTAAATTACGTAGAGAAATCCGAAATTTTCAAGCCTACTATCTACCTTCCCGTTCAGCGCCCCTAGTTAAATAAATAAATAAATTATACAGTATGACTGAAAATTATGGTGTTGGCAGAGTCGAGAAGGCTCAGATTGGCGATGTTTATTCAGTTGCGCTTTGTTGTGGAAAAGAGCTATTAGATGCGTCGTCGTCGTCGTCGGACGTTCACCGAGCAGTCGCCTTTGTGTTTCTTCCGACGGGGTGGATTGCTTCCAGATGGCACTGTCTTTTGAGAGGCCGTCGAGCACGCCGATCCCGTCTATCTCTGTCTAATTGCGATTTTTCCTCGGTTAGTCTGACGAACACCGATCAGAAATCATGCTACATCAATATTCCTTTTTGTTTGTAAAAATGTTTGATATATTTACCGGGAAAACCTATTTCATTTGGTAATTAGTAATAGTAGAACTTCTCAATTTTTGCTTGAAACTTACTATGTGAGTCATCTGCTGGATTCAGCTGACTGGAATGGGTAGGGTTTACCTTCCGCTTTCTGAGTTGAAGGTAAGAAGGCCCCACCCATCCCTCGGAGAAAATTGAGCAACTTTCGGGTAGGCTTCGAAATGTCCCGGTTCATCTACCCAGTGCAATATGATTTTTGAAAGATTATCGCGCGGATTTGAATACAATTTATTCATTTTTGAGTTTCTGCTACCAGTACGATTCAATAAGCTTCGGCAGATGGCTGGCACCGATATTTTGTAGAGCTTGTTGCTCGAAGTTTAACTTGTTTTTCGTTCTGTCCGCTGGAAACTGGGAGATATTCCATTGAGTGTATTCTTGGTTCTGGCCTCAAGAGTCAGAGATTCCCCTCACCCCCACCCCACCGTGGAGGTCAGGCGCATCGTCGGCGTCGTCGAGGAGGCCGAACAACTCAATCAGCTTCGCACAGCAGCAGACGTCGCCACCTGAGCGTGAGCATGTCACCTAATTCCTTCGCGTTTGGTGTCTGAAGTCGCCCTCTCTGTCACTGAGGTTTTTTATTGCGATCTAGTCCTAGAAGCGAGTCTTTCTCTATCTGGTTTTTCGACCTGCTCCGCAAATTTTAGCTCTTTTCCGGACGAAAATTCTGTCCTTTTTTCTCCTACGATGCGGTCACTCTTTGCAGGAGATCAGCATTTATGAGCGTAGACTGTGTACTGGAGCGATCAAAAATTATGCTGCAGTATTTCTTTTGTAAAAACATAATCTTTTCTAGAAGCTTTAAGTCGAAATATTTTCTTTTTTCTAGAAACGCTCTAGTCAAAAGTTTTCCTTTTAAATTCGTATAGCCCAGACCTGAGCGGGCGCATTTCTTTTCTCTTTTTACTTTAGGTCCTCTTTCTTTTTGAAAAAAAATTTCCTGGTAATGAATTCCATCTCATAAAAAACCCATGTGATGTTATTGCTGCCAAGAAGCTGATTTCGTTCACAGCACACCCATAAGAGCGCAATACCTGATAAATAAATAGGTTAATTAATAATTAATATGATTTTAATATGACAACTTTGTTGTTAATTAACTTATTTATTTATCAGGTACATATTGTGCCCTTATGGGTGTGCTGTGAACGAAATCAGCTTCATGGCAGCAGTAAGATCCCATGAATTCTTTTTATAAGATGGAATTCACTACAAGTAAATTTTTTTTCAAAATGAAAGAGGACCGAAGGCAAAGAAAGAGGACTGATAAATAAATAAGTTAATTAATAATTAATATGATTTTAATACGACAACTTTCCGGAAAATACATACCCTAAAGTCTCGCAGATAAGTCCGCCTCGTGCGCGTCGCGGTGCGGCGCCCACAGGCGAGCAACTTCGACATCTCTACAAAGAGAGCTCCAAAATTGCAGTTATTCTCGGCAGATGGAGAAAATACCTGCAGCCTCTTGATGTTGGCAATAATAAGCCTTTCATAGATAACACGAAAAAAAAAGTTGGGAACAAATGCAAGTGAATGAATTGGAAGTTAAGTGAAAATCCTGCCTTACCGAAACTATTTTGAAGATGATACCTGAACAGTTCTCCAGTATAAGAAATTAGAAATAGCTGGAACTACAGTGTCATAGAAAGAATACAAATCTCAGAAAAAGAACAATTACATCAGATAAGGTACAGCACATCGATAGTCTACCACCGATCAATACGCCGCGCCGCGGCGCCCGCAAGGCGGACTTATCTGCGAGACTTTAGGGTACATATTTCTTCATATCCGTGAACGCTACTTTTTTGAACATCGAATGATAGATTCTAAAAAGAATCCGTCTCAGCCATCTGCTGCCGCTTAGTGAGCCCTATTGGTAGCAGGAACTCATAAAATTCTCCAATGGTGGTGGTCTTGTAGGAAATACAACACGAAACTGGTTTCATGTTTTACTGTTGCTGTGTGTGTATGTGAGTGAGAGAGCAATTATTATCGACATTTTGTGTCGTTTTATGAGGCAGTAGATGATCGGAGGAACAGGTTGTGCTGCGATTGTTGAGGTGCGGCGCCGACTACGAGAGCCTCTCGGCGCGACATAGAAGGATTCGAAATTGTTGAAAGGCTGCATTGCACACTTGAAGAGAGCGAGAGAGGACGTTAAGACTTTGCAATGATTCATATTTGTAGCATAATTTATGCTTTCAATGGCTATCTATCAGTCTTCAACGATCTTTCTTCTACTCTGAAACGACGCCGTTGAGAGATTTCTTTATGCATCGACGTATTGTGAACATATTTTACTCTAGTCGCTTTTTGGGTATTATTCCTCAGTTCTGAGGTAAAATCAGGGTAAAGCTTATGTGTCCATCGTTGATCAGCCTTTAAGATGGAACGCGCCATGCACCCGTCTTTCCTTCAGAATCGTAGAGGCACTATGAATGCGTACTGTGTGTGCAGGTTTAAATCCACTTTACCTCACCACGAAGGGGTGGAAGGTCTCTTACTACTGTATTTCTAACTTACAATCCTACAATATAATAAGCGGGACCGCGATGTTTGTAATGGGTGGCTTATATGGGTCCCGCCGCGATTGCCCGTTACCGTACTCCCAGGGACGCATTTCATCTGTTTAGCTCGCCGTCTTTTGCTATTTGTTCATCATTTTATTTTAAAACTTTTTTCTTTTATTTCAATTCTTTATTTCAGTCTGTTAGTGGTTAGTTTTTGTTTTTATTTATTATGTATTTAGCAGACGTTTGTCGGCCGACAGGCCGCTGAATGGCTGGTTGATCCAAATATCTACATCTTCAGAATTCACCTTAATCTGGCTCAATTCTGCTCGTTCGAGCTGATTTTTTTCAATTTTATCAAATCTCCCCTGTGTAAGCCATATTCAGCGATCTAATTTCATTAAATTCTTTTTTATTCTGCCAATAATCTCGAAACTGGAGAAAATGAATGTAAGCATTCACAAAGCCCCTAGTCCTGCGAATAATCCTCATCGCTAGAAGACTCCATAGTTCGACCAACGTTGGGAAGGTTTTTCATCGGAAGAAACACGCGGCACGGATCGGCACAAGTTTTTTTTTCTGACACGCTTCCGAGCCCTCGATAGTTTGCATGTACTTTTTTTTCGAAAAAAAAAATTGGTCATTCTTTGGGTTGTAGTGCGAGTTTTTTGGAGAACTTTTTCCTCTAAGCGTGCCCAGAGCTGTCATGAATCAGCAGCGTTGGATAGATATTACCCTGGAGGTTATTCTGGGCTCAGATTCATCATTGGTAATCCTCCGATAAACCACGATATATACCTCGAACTGCGAGCAAACCGAAGTTCGTGAACGCGCCCCGGGGTTTATCGCGGGTCTATTACAGCTCGCAATGAGGCAAGGTTTGGGAAACCTTGACGGTATAGAGCGGGTTTATCGCCGACGTGGTTTCGGAAACCGCTCGTTCGTTCATGAGTCTGGACCCTGGAAATGATCTATCTTGGTGGGTAAATTCACACTGGCTATGCTGCCGTGGTAAACGGTGTTACTGCCACTTGTATGTTCGAGCGACTGATCCCAGCCCGCGCTAACCAAGCCCTCCATCCCACGGGTAAATTGGTACCAGACTTGTCTGGGAAGGTGAAGACACTGATTGTGTACAGCGGCTGGTCCCCGCAAACCATTATAAAGACCAAATACGAATTCATCATGCCTTTACGATTCAGAATTGAACACGGAAGCAGCGGTACGTCCTTAGGGGAGTGAGCCACACTGACCCTTTACCCTAGACCCTGTAACTTCACTCTGGCTCACATCCGTTAGTCGAGTGGTGGCTGGTTGGATTGGCGATGATGCAGAGCTTGATGAGATGCTGCTCGGATTCATGGATTATGAATGTGTTGTGGTGCAGTGAAGCCATGCATGGGCTTTTTCAAGGTTGGCTGGTTACTGAAAGTGTGTCGAACACGATTGAATTAGGCGGCTGTTTACACGCCTGTGCCAAGCCGTCCTCGTTGCTCTGTGCTGCTGCTGCTGCTGCACAACGATGACTCCTTTTCTAGAAAGTTCTGCGCTAGCAGAGAGTTTGAATGTGACCGAAGAAGGTAAACCGATCGCCATTGATCAGCACCTAAGGTTGCGCCATGCATTCGTCTTCCATTCGGAATCGTAGAGACGTGGAGAATGTGTCTTCAGCCCATACAACGACTTGTGATGGTCGAGCGCTCTTCGGACAAGTCTGGCACTTATTTACACGACCACGGAGGGATACATGGCTTAGGTAGGCTAGTCGGAGATCGATCCCTCGACCGTGCTGGTGGAAATGGCACATTTTATTACTGGAAAAGCGTGTTCATGAGGTTGTAGCTCTCAGAGTCATTCACTTTCCTCTCACGGAGACAGTTTTTGCAGTGGAAACTATGACGAATTCGTTTAATTTTCTGATTGTCAAGAAAATGTACTGAATATAGTTCGAAACCCTTGTTACTGCACTGCTACGTGCTCCCCGTCCTCGTTACCCATAAACCATAAATCAAAGCGCAAAGTGCCCCCGACGTCCTCAGCGGGTATGAGCCTTTGAGAATGTTTTAGAAAAAACCTGTGCCGGATATATGAGGACACTCTTTATCGTTGCGATTGGCACTTTGTCAACGTGGAGCGCAACAGGTGCAGCGGAACTTGCCGTTCCACTTTTTGTCAACACGCTGACGCTTTTTTCGAAACCTTTTTGGTGCTTTTTGTTACCGTGGATGTTTCCTCACCGTCTAGGAGGATCGTAAAATTGCAAATGCCCCGTCTCCTAAGCGCTCCTAGGCGTTGAAAAACTTCTGAAAAGTAGCTAAAAATCAACAGAAGTCAAGTTTTCGCCCTTGATCTGCTCCTTAGGACGCGCATTCGTCTTCCACTCAAAATCATAAAAGGATCTAATAATTTCACTTTTTATAATTTCAATTAATTAATCAATTATCAATTTAATTTTATAATTTTTGTGATTTCAATTCTTTATAATTTTTTATAATTTCAATTTCATATAATTTCACCTTTTTACTTTCACTCCGACGAGCAGGCTGTGCAACTGTTCGTTTCTGAAACAACCTACGAATTGGTAGTATAAACATGTTCTCGTAAGATATTACTGTCATTCTAAGGTAAGGTAAAGGTAAATTAGTCTGAGATGATCAGATCCTGAGAATGCGCCATGCATTCGTGTTCCGTTCAGAATCGTAGAGGCATTGTGAATGCGTACTTGGCTTATACAGTGACCCGAGTGGACCACTGTACAGGCCAGTGTCTTCTCCTTTCCAAGTCTGGTAACAATTTACCCGATCCCGGAAGTATAGAGGGCCTGGCTGCGAGGATCGATCGCTCTTACTCGTGGTCTCTTTCCCTCTTGTTCTACTGAGCTAGAAAGGGTATCAACTGGGAGCGTGTGGTGTAGTGGTGAGAGGCGCTACTGATGCCCTCACGCTTGAACGATCGATCCCCTCGAGCTTACCAAGCCTTCCATACCTGCGAGGTCGGGTAACCTGGTACCGTACTTGTCTAGGAAGGTAAAGGCACTGGCTTGGTATAGCGGTAGGCCTTGCAAGTCATTGTGCAGGTTAAATATGCATTCACAATGCCTCTGCGATTCTGACTTTAGGACGAGTTCATGGCGCATCCTTAGAGGACTGATTAACGCTGACACCTACACCTTTACCGTTTAGTAAGGGTATCCGGGATTCTTCAATTCGAATTGACTGTAAAGCTGCAGCGAGTCATCGTTGTTGTTACATCGTTGATGGTGCGGGTCTGGGACAGGATTATAACACGATGCGGCGCGTTCGCGTCTGTCCGCTCGTTGCTGGTTGATTCTGCAGCCTAAGAAAGCTTATTGCACGCGATATTGTTTACTTCCAATCGTCGTCCTCTTCACAGTGCGCGTCGGTTGCGTCCAAGAGGAACGTATAGTTGATGAATCAGACGGTGGTTGGATGGCTAGAGTGATAGAATTCAATGAATTACAAACAACTGACAGATGAAACTCTTCACCTTTTTTTCAGCAGAATTTCCCTAATTTGGGCTTTCAGTCGTTGTCACGGCTGTTTCTGCAAGGTTTTTCTAAGTAATCTCTGAGTTCTCCATTGGTGAGAGACTTCCTAACTGGATTTTTTCTGGAAAATATGTTAGAGTTTCTGAAGCAGGAGCGTTTTTCAGTCGTTGAGGCCTTGCTTGCTCTGGGCTCTTCTTATAACCCTTAGAAATTTGAGATTATGTTGCGTTGCCATGGAAGGTTCTTACCTCGAATTCGCTAGCAAGCTCGTTCGCCTTCCACTTCTGGGAGCGATTTTTCAATTTTTTTTACGAAAATTTTTCCTTGAGGACTTTCACTCGATTAGATTAGGTTTTGACGCAACGACTCTTTGTCACCCTGGATTTGTAGCTCTCCTCAGCCTTCTTCACTCTCCTTAAGCGATTTGAAATTGCCATTTTTCTCATAAATTTTCTTTTTTATGGGTGCGTGGCAGAAACATAGCTGACTATATCTGACTTGGGTATCTTGTAACCCAGGATTTGAACTATGTTTATCGTCGCACCAACACCTGTTCATCTATGCATCTATGAGGGCTAATCTGTCACATGCACGCAGCAACATGCCGTGAGCTTCTCATATTGGTGAAGCAATTAATAATTATGATAATTAGACGCGACGCGGGTTCATTGGGTTCATTTGACGCCGCTGCTTGACCAGCTTCCTTCCTTCATTCGGTATCAGCCGACGGCAGTAGCGAGGTATGGCACAGTTGGCAAGAGCCGTCGCTGTCAGCCGCATCATCGCGAGAGGTATCGATTCCCACTCATGCCCGCTGAGCCTTCCATCTCTCGGCTATCGATTATAAATCGGTACTGGACTTACATAGAAAGATTATGTAAGAGTTTTTCTGGAGTCTCGATTCCTGGCCCAAATTTCTCAGTCAAATTTCGAACTCAAAAACAGCTCAGCTGTTTGAATTCTAGTGTGATTTACGCTGAGAGCGTTTCACATTTGCTGTTGTCTCACACTCGCTTCTTCCCTTTTTTCTTCATTTTCCGGGTTTTCACTTTTTTTTTCAACTCAGTATACCCTTCCATACTAGCCCCTACTGGTGTACTAATTATCCTAGGTTACCTCAGTCAATTACCCCGCGTGGCAAGGTTCTGATGAGTTTTCTAGGGCTGGTGCTGACTGTAGTCGTTTTCCTCGATTACCCTACATGAAGATTCGAATTTCTTCGAACATTTGGATATTTTTTGTCGGTTGCGCTTTTCATAACGATAAATACTTTTCTGTCTTCATATTGACTGATAAAATTTCCACATAATTTTTTTTGATTTTTTTTTTCGAAAAAGTTCTGATCAAAGCGATCACTTTTTGCCTGTTTCCTAATGCATTCACACCGTTCGATCGACAAACATTTTCCGAGTTGCGAAATTTCCATAAGCTTTTCACGTTTCGAATGTGTCATTGCGACGCGGGTAGTGGGCGATTGGGTAAGGGTAAATTGGTATCGTGAATCAGACAGCTCTATTATTGTGTAGCCGCGCTGTGTTGTCAACAGCGCTATAATGGACCGAGCGAGCAGGTGCAACGCTGGACGTCCTTCGTCGTCGACGACCTGTGTGAGGATCGCACGGCCAACGGTGGCGTCTTACCCAACCCCTGCTGGTCTATTAATTACCCTAGGTTATCTCAGTCAATTACCACATTTTGACAAGGTTTGGGTGAAATTCTCCAGGTGTGCTGCTGATTGGAGTGGTTTTTTTTCGATTATCCAACATAAGGACACGATTTTCTTGAAAAATTTCGATCATTTTCCAGTTGTGTGCGCTTTTTCTCACGGTAACAGGTGACTAAATTTCATTGAATAGCCCTGGAATTTTATTTTTTTCTATCAGAATAGAATGTCGATTGACTTTTGGGGATGATGGGTGGTGGTGGCCTAGTGGCAAAGAGGGGGATGGGGGTTGTCTGTCGTCGCGCTCCGCTCTCACTCACCGTTCAAGTATCGACCGTTGCTAAACACCTGCTGTCCTCCTTGTGGCCTCGATCGTCTAGATCTCTGATCAGCTACGTTTGAAGAAAATTTTTTAAAATTTTTCTGTAAAAATGCATCTTGGACAAGTTTTCCAGGTGTTTCTGCACCTGTTTCGAGACATCGAGTTGTGCTTCCATCATTTTTTCTTCTTGCTCTACTATTTGTTCACTGTTGATTTAACAAAAAACGCTAGAAGCTCACTAAACAACGATAAAGTAGGTATCCGGTAGAAAGGATAAAAAAATGATATTTCTCCTAGTTGTTTTCATTATTATTGTCGGATATCATTATAGATTATCTCTGTGTATGATTCCTCGGGAAAGGGCGAGTTTCCGCTCTTCTTTAATGTTGAATAACTAAATTGTTTACTTCATACGTTTCTAACACTCTTAATTAATATGAAGGGCGACATTCTGGAACCTTCCTTTGGTTCTTCCTTGATTGTTTGTCTTTTACTACCGTTCTAGTTTTATTTTTAATTCTATGAATCTCATATAGGAGCAGTTCTTACCGAATCATTAATTTAGAGATTCTATGTAAACCTCATCGTTTGTAGAGTAACTGAAACCTTACGGGTTTCCGATTCGATCAGGATGAAAGAAAACAACTTGCTGTTCAATTATATTGGAAAAACACCTATTTATCTTCAGCTAGAAAATGAATTTAAATACTGATTACCTTTATCTTATAGATTTGAGGTTTTTTGGAAACAGTCATAGGTAGAAAGAAGAAGATTAGGCTAGAACTGCACCAACTGGACTCGATTTGAAATCTTTTTGTTCTAGATTTTAGAAAAAGGTCATTTTGAAGAATTGCTTTAAACTTGCACGCATCCCTTATTATCTAGCAATTTACTCGGAAATCAATATTTTCAAAGATATCTACTTTCATAATGGCCGACTTTTTCGTCTCGCAGTTGTGCAGAATCGTGCAGCATCCACTTCCGCTTTTCCGTGCATGCAGACAAAAGCGTAAAGTCAATAACAGTCATGCAAGATAAATACTGGTGTGAAGCGTTCGTTTGGCTTCACAGAGGCGTCACAGCGGGGACAGTCCGTTTTAGAGCTTGAAAAGTGCGAAATGTAGTGATAACATGAGGAATATGCTCGTTAAGTATTTAAATTTTTCTGTTTTTTTGGTTCTGTTGATTTCCGCCACTTTTCACCCGCTCCTTTCGAGTCACTCTGGTTTTCATTAATTGATTAGAGGAATAATAGTCTGCCAGTGTGCTGATCCACCGGTCCAACCGGATTTTCACCTGGTAATCGAGTATTTTAGAGGATATTTTTTGCTCCCAACGCAACTATGAGATTTTGTGGTGAAAGCCATCGGTCACATATGAAATCTAAGGATGTATAGGTACACGGAGTGAGATGCAAATCACTAGTAGCTCATTAGCAGTTGACGACGAGGAGGACGGATGGATGGACGGGGCAAGCGAGCGAGCGAGCGAGGGCGAGGACGCGGTCGGGCATTTGGGCGTCGTTTTATGAGCGTAAATACCCACTTGCTGTGCGTAAGGTGCTCATTCTCGTCCTCGGCTGTGGCCACAACTAGTCCTTCTATGCCGTTTCTATCCGGAAACAAATGCGCTATTCACTGGAACTTTGTGTCTCGTTCAGAAGGTAGAATCGTGAATCAGAATCTTTCCGATCAGTACAGGTATACCCGGTTCTACTGGATGGTCTGGGGATCCATTCATACTTGGCAGCAAGGACTCTTCTGGTAGGAGGCGTTGTAGTGAGATTATTGAACGTTCTACAATAGGCGACAAAGGTGAAGGTATCGGCACTGATCAGTTCCCTAAGGGCGCGCCGCGCATTCGTGTTCCGTCCAGAATTGAAGGGGCGAGGTGAATGCGTACTTGCCCTATTTAATGACCAGCCATTCAGCGGCCTACCGGCCGACAAACGGCTGCTAAATACAATAAAACAAAAAAGATTTAAAATGAAACGATGAAAAATGACCTGTAGCAAAAGACGGCGAGCTGAACTGGTGAGATGCGTCCCTGGTAGTGCAGTAACCGGCAATCGCGGCGGGACCCATATGAGCCACCCATGACAAACATCGCATGGGTTTCGCTTATTATATAGTATGATTTGGGAGGGCAGCCGTTGTACCAAGTCGGCGACTTTAACCTCCCAGACAAGTCTGGTACCAATTCACCGGACCCCTGAGGGATGGAAGGCTTGGTTAGCTCGGGCCGGGATTGATCACTATACGAAGCCCTGCTGCGTTTAGTTGGCCTCAAGATCCATTCATACTCGGTGGCAAGTTAGTGCAGCATTAAATGTGTATAGGATAGAGACGCAGAGGACGCTGAGGTCTTCCTAGTAATGATGATGCAATACTAGAATAGAATGTTGCAATGATGGTGCTAGGTTTATCGCAAAATCGCATCTGAGGCGGGATTCGAACCCGCGTCTGATGACGCAATACTTGGCAACGTTCCAATAAAGAAATGGGTCCCTTCGCGATTGTTGACTTTTTACCGTGGACAAAACGTGAACGACGCTGCTTTGCTGCCGAGTATGAATGGGCTTCCTGTTTCATGTGAGTCTAGTTCGCTCGCGTCTTACCACTGCACCACCAAGGGACCGATCAACTCGGAAACGTTTACCTTTACCGTTACCTTTACCTTTATCTTATTGAATGGGCTTCAAATGTCGAAGAGGCCATTCATAGTGCTGCTCGACGGTTGACAGGCGGAAGGGGCACTTTATTTAAAGATATCCTTGCTCGCTCTGTGCATTTTCCTTTTTTCTGAGGTATTTCACCCTACTTTTTTCATTTTCCTCCGATTGAAAAGTGGATGAAGCGCTTTCTTTTCCTTCCTTTCCATACCTTTCTTCTTCTCTACTCCTGTTACTCATTTCTTCTTGGTATGGCAGAAGAGTTTGTAGCCTGTGTGTATA
Organism: Nippostrongylus brasiliensis; assembly: GCA_030553155.1. Taxonomy (NCBI): domain Eukaryota; kingdom Metazoa; phylum Nematoda; class Chromadorea; order Rhabditida; family Heligmosomidae; genus Nippostrongylus; species Nippostrongylus brasiliensis. The sequence goes on from CP130733.1 coordinate 4,899,958, forward strand.
TGTGTGCGGGAGTGTGGTTCGTTGACTGGCGTCGTGGAGAATTATGTACGCTCGGCTGCGAGTTTGAGCATTCTACGAGACGCAGCTTGATTGGCATTTTTCTGTGTGTGCCTGCGAATGTCCGCGATCCATTACAGCATATTAGGAGTGAGCACAACAGTAGCAGCCGGCAGGGCAGCACTAGAGGAGTATCGCTGCCTAGTACGCCTCTTCTTCGAACTACTACTACAACCCGAGGGTATACTTTATCCCTGTGAATAAAGAAATCTAATTAATCCCTGCTACTCTACTCTGAAAAAGGTACTCGACATCCGCGCGGTTGAGCGATCGATCCTCGTCCTAGCTGGCCAACCCTTCTATTCCTCCTCCGGGGTTGGGTTAATTGTTACCGGACTTGTCTGCGAAGGTTAAGTGTGGTATAGCAGCCGGCCCTGCAAGTCATTGTGTAGGGCAAATACGCATTCGCCATACTTCTACGATTCGATTGGGACCCGAATGCGGCGGCGCGACCCTAGGGGAATGATCAACGCCGACACCTTTACCTTTACCTTTACCTTCCTCACCCAGGCTAACCGAGCCTTCCATTCCTCCGCTGTCAGGTAAATTAGTGACAGATATGTCTGGGAAGCGGCTAGTCTCCGTAAGTCATTGATATGGGCCAAATGTGCGTCGTCATGCCTCTACGATTCTGAAAGGAAGTCGAGGGCATGGCGTGCTCTTTGTGGATTGATCAGCCCACTTTACCTTCACGTTACCCATTCGTAATGACAGATGTTTGCCGAGTAATTTTAGGGATTGCAGCTGTGCTAGACGTTTCCTTTCCGGAATCTAGATTAGAGAAGGACTTCTGGTCCTCACCGAGAAGCTCGAGCTCGTCGTGCTCCGCGTCGGGACTGAGGAGCTGGAGCAGCAGCAGTAGCAGCAGCAGCTCGGTCTTAGGGGCGCCGCCGTACCCGACGAGGGCTGATTTCCTACGCTCGTTCTCTGCCCCGTCGGGGCGGAGCCACTCAGGTCCTCCGGTCTCTCTGCTGTCTGCCCACTTGCCCGCCTCGTCGTCGTTAGTTATGCAGGCCGCACCTCGTCGTTCTGCCTCTTCTGGATTTAGCTTGGAAAATCCACCAAATGGCCGATGTTGAACATTCAGATAGTCGCACGTCTTTATCCGGACCTTCTGAGAACTTTTTCCAGTCATTCAATGATGCAGAAAGTCATCTTCATCATTTTATTCCGTCCATTTCTGACTTTATTCTTCAGTTTTTTTGTGTATATTCAGTTTCGTGTGTCCTTGATTTTGTCCGTCACCGTCTTTCGTCAATTTCAAATATCAACGCTGTTCACGGCTCAATTTGATTCCAATTTCCTGTGACACATTATGTCTAATGGAGAATGGCGATATACCCCCGTGCAGCAGCAGCAGCAGCCTATTTCCTTGCCGAGCCTGCTGCCGAGTGCACGTTTCACGTTTAATTGTCGTAGAGGGGTAATTTTATTTAATGTTTTCCTGACGTTCAGTGTTAGGTATAATTTCGTTCGGTTCAGCTCTTTGTAGAGTGAACAATTTTCTCGTAGAGGTTGTTATAGCGCTGAAAAATCGGTTGAATTGAGGAGGATCGTGGCTTTACCCTTCGTATTTTGGATTTAACCCTTAAAATCATCGAAACACATGATATTGAAGAGTGGTATATTTATACTCTTTAGTATAGTGGTGTTTCGTGGAATTTAAATGGACGAGGTTAGAAATTTTGAAAATAGAAAAAGCTCGTGGTCTCAGCAGGCCAGCGGAAGATGTTGCTATTTTTGCTACGTTTTTAACAGAGGGTGGATTGTTTTAAAATGTGCATTTCTTTAAATTCTCCATACTCAAGCACTAATTGGAGAAGGTTTTCGTGAAATAGTAACTTGGAGTAATTTTTTTCCTCCGACAGCACCTACCAATCCTCATATTAAAGGTAAAAGGTAAAGGTGTCGGAGTCGATTAGTCTGCTAAGAACGCGCCATGCATTCATGTTCGATTCAGAATCGCAGAGGCATAGTGAATGCATATTTGACTTATACATTGACTTTCGGGGGCTTGCCGCTGGTCCAACTCAGTGTCTTTACCTTCCCAGACAAGTCTGCTGCCAGTAATGGCTTTTTTATCTTCAACAAGAATCCTCATATTATCGCTAATTATCAAGGAACAAATGAAAATTAATTGAAAAAACCAAATTATCAAGGATTAGACATTAGTGATAATATCTATTCCTTGGTAATTTGTTTTTTTTCGTGTCTAAAAAGCGTTGACCTTATAAACTAATGTGTTTCATTCATTCAGTAACACGTTCATATTTAAGGATGTAAATGAATAAAAAATCCACATGGCAGCTTGAAAATTTTCAAGTTTTTTTGGAGTATTCTTTGTGTACGACATCGTGACAGAGAAGTCCCCGAAACCTTTCAAAAAATTGCACAAAAATTCATTTAATGGAACGTGGCGTTCGTTGGTGTATAGCAGCGTTCTAGAATGAAACCCGGCCGTCGCACGGTCCGCGCACCGATTGTGAATGGGAAAAGTGCAAACAAATGTGGTGCGCGGCGCGACCCAACCCTCGTCGGTCGTCGGGGGTTGGTTGGGTCGTCGTCGTTGTTCGTTGATGTCTGAGTGTGTATGTGGTGTGCTGTGTGCGTTGGGTATGTGTGTATGCTCGTTTACCAACACCACGTCCGTTGGTCTTCTACCGGTGCGCTTTGTTCCATCCTCCGATCTTCTCAGGGTTTGGTTTGTTCGTCGTCGTCTTCCCCCTTACCCCCCCCCGTCCTCCGAGAAAGCGCAAGATCGTCGCTGGGCCGCTACCAACTCTGCAAACTGTTCGATGCTCACATTCTCATACTTGACGACGATTGGACCGTTTTTTCTCACTTCGATTGACTGAAAACTTCTGTGCTGCTGCTCCTTATCAATTTACTTTTTGCCTCATTCATGTGTATCTTCACGTACATATCTCTCGCTCTCTCAATTCATGATGTATTTCAGGCAAATGATGTGGACGCTGCGCACAGAGATTCTTCGGTACTGTGATCAGGTTTTGGAAGGTGTACCGACCCAAGATATGTTGGTACGTTTTTAAACCATTTACCAGTCTTTCTTGAACTATGAAACCAAATTCATCACCTCCATTGACTTGAGGGGCTGACTGATCGCTGGCCCATTTTGCTGAAAGTGGCGCAAAAATCATTTTTGGACTTTTCGGCCATGGACGGCTCTTCAAAGAATAATTGTAAAATTCGCTTAAATTCAAATTTTCCGCAAAACCACGTTACATACCGGCATCAGCTTGCGTTTGCGGTCTATTTATTACACCCATTCGGCGAGTCACATTGAGAGATGAAGAATTTGTCTGCGGTGCACATTTTGTCAAAGAGTTTAATATCTGTAGTTGTGGGGTTTTTCCCGAGTTTCTGCGATGGTCCGTACCATCTGTTCTACCGTATCACCGGGGCTCACAGTATTTTTATGCGCTTTCATCGATTCACTTGAAATTTGCATGGAATGTTTTCTGCTGGTTAGAGATATCAATCAAATAGTCAAATATGAAATATTGATTAATTCGAACATATCTGATTTTCTAACGGCCTCGCAGTCTGCCTTGCTGATTTCTGCATCTTCCTGTGGGATTTTGTCGAATTTCTTGAAATTTTTCTTAGAAAGATTTCTGCTGCTTGGGGATATCAATCCGCCTGATTTTCAATTTATGAGAAGATTTCCGGGAAAACAAAATGCTAATCCATGCTGTTGGTCTGTCGGTCTGTTCTGAACGGTCTCTGCTGTCTGTCGTGGTGCTCTTTTTCTGCGTCTGTCTTCTCCTCTGCTGGCTCCTTCGTTATCCCTCATAATCCAATCTGCGATCTTAAGCTCTAGCCACGGCGCGAAATTATGTGACGGCCGACAAGGGGTTCTCCCACATTGATTCCACATAGAGGCAGCCTCGCACCCAACGACGACGACATGTCGTTTGACGGCGGTGCTGCAGGGGCTACTGAAGTCGTTGTTAAGCCCCGAGGGCTCAGAAGTTTCCTTTTGGGAGGAATTATATGAAGTTTTCTTGGAGACATCCCCTCTGGCTAAAGATATCGATCCGTCTGATCCTAATTCGTGACGAGATTTCCGAGAAGACGAAATGTTAATCGGTGCTGTCGCTTGGTTTTGAACGGCCGTCCTCCTGTTTTGGTATCTTTTCTGCGTTTTCTTGGTGGATTGCGTCAAATTGGAATTCTCTTCGAAAGATGCCAGGTCGAAAATCTTCTCATAAATTGAAAATCAGGCAGGTTGATATCCTCAAGCAGCAAAAATCTTTCGAAGGAAATTCTCGAGAAATTCGACAAAATCTCATAGGAAGACGCACAAGTCAGCAAGGCAGACTGCGAGGCCGTTAGAACGATCATTTCACAAATTGAAAATCAGATATGTTCCATATTTATAGATATTTTATATTTTACAATTTGACAGATCTTTAACCAGCAGGAAACGTTCTGAGCATATTTCAATTGAATCGATAAAAGCGCATAAAAATCCTGTGAGCCCCGGCGCTGGTAGAGACATCACTCCTCACGTGAAATTTGGTTATTTCGGCTGATAACGAATGATATGCACTTCGATGATCTTCCTGCATACTTGTGATTAATGGAAGGAGTTGAGATGGCGATTTTGTACGAAACTCTGAAAAGCTGAAGCGGCAAAACTGAAATTTGAGCGTCTGCCCCGGGGGAATAGTCTCTCCGCAGACCGAATCCTCTAAACGTCGCTCATCTTCAGGTGATGATGGAGATGGAGCCGACCGATATCATGGAGCTCGATCTGGCGCAACCGAATCAACACGAGGTTTGTCAGCTGTATAGTTTTCTTGAATCTCATGAGAATTTCACCTTGAATAGCCCTTGCTACAGGTGACGCTGCAACAATTGGCCAACTTGAAGTTGGTGGCAAAGTTGCTCTACGATGAAAGTTGCGCCGATCTCGACTTGGTCATCAAGCAGGTTATCACCGGTGGACAGGTGGGCTTTTTGGAACGTTTTCTTTGGCTTAAAAGTGCGTATTTCATGGAAAAAAATCATGAAAAGAGTTTTTATTTTTGTTTCCATTGAAGAGGTGCTCAAAACTCTGAATTGAGCTCAATTTCTTGCGAGTGCTTTTTTTCTTGTCCCATCTATTCTTTGTGATCCCTTCTAGCTGAACAAATTCCTTTAAAATCAGATTGAGGAAGTCGAACTTGATCAACAGAAATATGATTTCAATTATTTTTTAATGAATTCAGAACTAAAACAAAAATAATTTATTGGATAAAATACTTTGCTAGAGCAGTGTTTTGTCGAGAAGAAATTCGTTTAGTATTCTCCGTCCATGGTATTTACGACTACTCTTAAAAGAACTAGCATGAACCGTAAATGAGTTGCACTTTTGATGTTTGTCTATGGTGAATTATTCGAAAACTAAGTGCGTTTTGAACCGGATATTGTCATGGAGATGAATTTATCATTTATTGCTATCATTATGAGACCGAGACTTGTACTCGAGCCATCTAGCCATCTCGAGCGTCCTGTTTCATTAATGAATCTGGGTTTTGTCATACCCAGACAGATAAACTCGTCGCGGTGGGTCTAGCGACGGAAGAAAAAGGCCTGGATGTGGCGTTGTAAAGTCGTAGACGAATGAATAACGTGTAAACATGTGTGCAATTCGTCTAGTGGATGAGAGAATCACCAGAGGAAGTTGTTACCTTGGGTATGAGAACTGAGCAAGGGGAGATTTAACCCATTGATGGAGCAGGCGCTTTATTGAGAAGTTTCCATTCGCTGCTACTTCTGATGTCGACTATTACTATTTGACCATTTGTACTATTACTTCGTATACCCAACGAACGATGTGGTCATCACCTGGGTAACCTTGACTTGTTCATAGTGCCCCACTAGGGCGCTAAGTGTGTTGCGTTGGTAGAGGAAGAAGGAAGAGAAATTACGGTACACGAGTGTCGCGGGGGGTCGTTGATCGGCCGCCGATATGACGGCGTTGATTGGCGTGAGATAGGTGTCAATTAGCGACATATCTACGCATTCAAGCATACGCACATCTGCACACACCATCACCACCGTAGAACCCTCACTTACCCGTTTGGGTAAACTCTGAGGGGTTGTGGTTACCTGAGGTAAAGGTAGTGTTAACCTCGACTTGTTCCTAAATGGTGTGGCGCTCTAACATCACCATGATCCGGATAGCCCCGAGACGCAAGATCGAATCCCATGAGAGCCGCAATTTTTGCGATGATCCTAGCATCACAACTACAACATCTGTAGGTAAAGTGGCTTTTGGCATTGATCGGTCCCATAAAGACGCGCCATGCATTCGTCTCCCATCTGAAATCTAATTCGAGTTATGATAAATGTATGATAAATGACTTGAGAGGGCTAGCCGCTATTTTTTCCGGAGAAAATTCCGTGCCGCAAAGGGCTATTTTTGCGAAATTTAATTTTCATGTCACTGGTAAAAAATAGCAACATATCAAGTATCCACAAAACGAAATACATATTCTAAAACTACAAACAATTTTCTGTCGAACAGTGTAACAGCTCTTTGTCAGAGCTTTCCCATTAAACTTACAGAAGGACGGTGAAAAAAAAACGGCAAGGACTTATGAAATGACGTAATACAACGAATTGCGGGGGCCAGCCTATACCACGCCAGTGTCTTTACCTTCCCAGACAACTCTGGTACCAATTTACCCGACCCCGGAGGGATGGAAGGCTCAATTACCCCGGGCGAGGATCGATCCCCCGAATTGCAGGTTTCAGTAGTGTCCTAGGTGTTCTAGGAGCGACTTCTATCAATACCTTGTATGAATATGAGAATTTCACCTTGTCGAAGCCTGTAATCCCCTGAGAAGCCCCAAAAACGCTTGAAAGGCTTCGCTTCGGCTGCCGAACATTCCACAAAAAGCTCGTGCCCGTGAAATGGCGTTGATTGTTCTCTGGAGTCGTGGGACCAAGCACTTCCTCGTTTGGCTCTGCCAGGTTTAAAAAAAGTAGGAAGTTTCATGACTATAGCTTTGAGATAACTGCCTGTTTAGTAGCTAGTCAACTTGTAATTTATTTCTGATTTTCATTTTGTTCGAATGATTATTGTGGGTTCTTTTTTTTTGCAGTTTTCTTGCTCCACCCTACGAGCTCTCAATTAACCTTCTCAGAAAAAAGAATAGGGATCGATAAGTAGGTGTAGAAAGTGCAGCTCCTTCGTTTTTTCGTTCTTTTGTGCTTCGTGAGGTCTCGAATTTCATATTTAAACGAGTGCACCGCGGCGCTATATCTGCCTGAGCAGCAGCCGAATGCTCAGAAAGATTGCGCCATGTCCTTCGCTTCTACTTGCATGAGAAGTCATAATTAGTTCATTAAAAGAAGCAATCGAAGAACGAGGTCCATCAATTTCCAAAGCAAATAGAATGATAATGAAGATGCACCCGACGCACAAAGAGATTTTCCTGCAGCCCTGTACGTCAGTGATTTTCGACTTTAATTTTCATTCCTTGAATGAGATCACGCGTAACGCAGTGGTTAGAGGAGCTACTGACACCCACATAGTCGAGAGATCGATCCTCGCTTTGAACAAGATTTCTGTCGCTCTGAGCCTAGGTAAACTGGTACCATCACTAATATCTAATCCTTGATAATTTGTTTTCAAATTGATTTTTATTTGCTTCTTGATAATTAGTGATAATATGAGAATTCTTTTTGGAGGTAAAAACCAGTCTCATTAGCAGACGTGTCTGGGAAGGTAAAGGCACTAACTTGGAATATAGCGGCTGCCCCCCGCAAGCCAATGTACAGGCTAAATATGCGTTCTCTATGTCTTCACGATTCTGAATGGAAGACGAGTGCATGGCGTGACCTTAGGGGACTAATAGACAATGTTACCTTTCAGCTTTTATTCTTAAAATGATTCGATATGCTTTGAATATATTGCTTTTGTGTATTCATTCGTTCGTTTGTTCGTTCGTTCCTCGTCGGAGGGCCGGTTGGATGGAGGGCTCGTCGCCCCAGTTTCCTACCACCATCAACTACCAACCGAGCGAGGGTGGATGTGGTTGGGTGTAATTGCCTTTGTGTACTACAAACCCATCACCACCGTATTTGGTAGTCGAAATCGTCCGAATCATCGTCGTTGTCGTCGTAATCGGGGCCGGTTACGGTAGTGATACGTTTTCAGGTTGAAAGCAGGTTCACTGCCCCCCCCCCCACAACCATCACGCCGATCAGATGACAGTTCGCTCGCCGATAATTGATTATCATGCCAGATGATAGGGGGATACTGTAACTGATACGAGTCTTTTTTAGTTGTAGACTGAGATGTCTGCGCTCTGAAAGTCGGATTGTATCCCTAGTAATGGCCTAGCAATTGAGCTCAGATTGGCATTGGAGCGCGTAATTTTAAGAAATGCGCCCATACGTAATTGTCGAGTCGAGCAGTCGACAATCGGCTTCCTCTGGCTTCGTCTGGTCGTCTCGGAAACCTCTGAAATCTCCATCGCCCTAGACTCAACCTCCTTGAGGGGTGGGGTCTTGACTTGGTTGAGAGGGCCTAAACATCTTCGTTTCTTGATGCTTTGCAGTTTCCCTTTTCTTTTGGGATTGAAGATTGGGCAGAGTACACTTCTTAGGACACCGTTTCAATCTTTTAGTGAAACGATTAAGGTGTCTTACTAAATTAGTACACTTGTAGTTCGCGTGCGTCAGTTTATCCACTTATCGCCTCATCTCACGATGTACTTGGAAATCGTTGAGCCGTAGTGCTCGCGTTTAATGATCTCAAATTAGGTATCTCTATTTTTAGTTCAAAATTATAGTCTGAGATCGAAGATCTGAGCTTAGTAGTGCTCTCTGGGTTGTTTTTGTATTTTTTAAATGTCACTAGAATAATCTTCGTACTGGTGGATCGCTAAAACATAAGGTCTAGCCGGAAGCTTTTAACATGGACACCCTACGCGGATTATTTTCTTTGTATTGAGTCGGAATTCTCCAATGTTTTTCCGCCGACTTCTGGTGGTTGTTGATCAGCTAGAAGCAGCTGACAGCCGATCGTTGTCGTTTATGGTTTCATGCGGTTTTTCTTATCTATTATAGTTTATGGTTCATGCTCAAGGTTTTTTTTCTTAAAATTGGCTATTTACTCAAGCAAGTCCGCCCCTCACCCGATATTTCCAATTGAACGGAACGGGTAAAAAAGTGGGCCGGCCCGGAAATTGAGTTAGCTGCTTGAACGACTTCCTAGAGTATTTCAGTTTGTTCCGAGGGGCGGCGGCTTCGGGTTTGAGGGGGAAAATCTATTCGATTGGTCCGTTTCAGGGGGTCGTTTCGGGGGCGGCAGTTCTAACCATAGGTCATGCCGCCTGAGGCGCTGAACGACCCCTTAGAGGCACAGAAAGAATTGAGGGGCATCATTCTATTCGCATTTCTTCGCATCTATGGGATGGGCGAGGCACCGTATAGCTCCGGATGCTGTTTGGAGACGCGCCATGCGTTCGTTTTTCATTCAGAATCGAGAGGTTCGGTGAATACGTGTTTAGCCTGTACAATGAGTTACGGGGGTAGGCCGCTATGCGAAGTTAGTGTTTTTACCTTCCCATACCTATCTGGTACCAATTCACCCAACTTGGAGAGATTGAAACCTTGGTTTACCGGGGAGGTGATCGATCGCTTAACCCTGCAGGTGGAAGTAGTGCTTCTTACCACTGCACCACGAGCGTCTTGTTTAAAATAATACTCTTTTAATACCGAATTCAATCAGTTTTTTTTGTGAGTTCAGTTGGGCACGACTTGTCGTGGCTTGTAAATTGAGTTTTTGATATTCAAAAAATACCGGTCCCGGATTCATCAAGGAAGTTTTCCGCGAAGTCTTATCAGTGCAGATTGTGTTATCCAATACCTCTAGCGTAGGTTGGCAGATAAATCCGCACCTAACCCCATTGAGCGTTGATTAATCGCTTGTAGTAAGTCTGATTTACGGTGTTGTGCTTTTCTTGGCCCTGGGCTACTGGGGTATTGCAGATCGTAATTTTTCTTTTCTGAAGGAAAAAAGGTCTTGAAAGCATTCCGAGAAGAAGGAATTTGTGTGGAAAGCCGATGTCTGGCCTACCGTAAGCCGTCCGTTATGCGTCTGAAGAGCATCGGCACCGGATTGAAGCCGTCCGTTATGCGTCCGAAGAGCATCGTCACCGGATTGAATAGGTTGACTATGAGATGGAAATGAGATGGAGGCGGTGGCGGGCTGGTTGCTCTTTGATGTTTCTGATATAAATCAAAAGCATTCACTTTGCGTGCAGCCACCCCGTCACAGGCGAAGCCGGCCGGACCAACCGAGAAGTGTCAGAGTGAGCACGAACTCGGCCTATACATGGTCGATACGTAGTGGCCATGTAGGAGAGCCGGAAAACTGAGCCAACTCAGCCATCTAATGCGATACCCAGCACTAGACTAGCTCCTGGAATGGGTATAAATAACCATTCTGAGCATAATTTGGTCAGTTTTGTTTACTTCACTTTTTATTGAAATTCAACAGCAGTAGATAATCGAAAAGTGCAGCGATTCAAGAACACCTATTGGACACTCACAATCACCAATACAGCCACAAAAAAGGAGAAAAAAAAAGAAAAAAAACAGCAAACAGGAAAACAAGGGAGGATTCATAAAGCCATTTTCTGCTGTCGCTAAAGCTTTTTCGAGGATTTGTTGACGAATTAAGCGTGTTCGCTAGGTCTGATTGACGAGTCTAGACGCAATAGTGTTGAAATATAAGATGTATTAGCACTCATGAATTTTGTTGTGCCCACGAAATTCATAAATCAGTCGATAGTGCGAAAATTTATAATAGATTCATGACGTCACTCGTAGGCCTGGTTTTTGCTCTGTAGAATTGGGGGAAGTTGTGTGGTTAAAAAACTATGAAATGATCCTTTTTCCAGTGGAATCGTTTGATATTCGATTTCGTTTCTGAGTTTCGGAAAATATTATATTAAATCACAGAAAGTTCAAGTCGTTGGAGAGTAATTATCCCTTGGTGCTGGTTGCTAAGGACCACCGAAAAAGTGGTCCCAACAACACCACCCGCGAGCAGATCGATTCTAGCGAGGCCTAGGCAGGCCTAAACTATGTATAAGCTCTCTGAAGGAGGTGAGATCGAGAGGGCTATTACACTCTGCTTCTATGGCACAATCATTTAATCGTTTCGTATGTTGGTGGCGGGGTGAATGAGAAAATGAAATTTTCATTTTTCATCTTTTTTTCCTGGTTTTATTGCGCCTTGACAGCCGACCTTTTTCCTCAAAATTGTACCGAAAATTTAAAAAATCTGCAGAGTCATAGATTAGTGATGGACTTTTTAGATACACATCGTTGACATCTCCGACGACGCGGCCCACGAGTCTCCCATGACGGGTTCGTTTTGGCATAACCGCTAGACCCCGTGTAAACACTCAGTGCCGTCTCTGTTTCATGCATCTACGAGTTTGACTGGATGACGAGTGCGTGGCGCGACCTTAGGGGTCCGTTCAACGCCGACCACTTCGTTTTTTCGAGTTTGTATGACCTTCTGGCATTCTGTAGCTACGAAAAAAAACTATAAAATTGAGAGCAAAGTACAGAGAAGAGATTGCTGTAGAGGAAGTGATACTTAGTGGGGGAACATCAAGAGCTGAGCCGCGGTCGTTTCGGTCGGTCTCGGCCGCTTCAATCCGCTTTTAGCACCAGGAAAAAACCGACCGACTTCAATAAAAGCTGAGTGGATAATAGGCAGGTTCGTGTAGAATTATGACCTCAGCCGGGAGAGATTTGAGAGCTACGTAATTTTGTTAATGACCAGGCTGCGTTGCTAGGGAATTTCTCGCGGTGGTGTTGAAGTTCGGAGTACTGAACGTAAAGCTAAAGAGGTCGGCGTTGATCAATTTCTTTTGGATCTGGACGCGGCATGCTTTCGTCTTCTCTTAAGAATCATTGGTGACCTCAGATTCTCAGCCACTTTTCAGTTCAGTGACTTTTTACCCTCCCGGACAAGTCTGGTACCAATTTACCTGACATATGGAGAGATGGAGGGCTTGGTCAGCACTGGCGACGATCGATCGCTCGTCCGTTTGGGTTTCAGTAGCGCCTCTTACCTCTTGGGCTCGGGTGTGAGTGGAATTGTAATGAGAAATGCTTGATTTTTTTCATGTGAGCAAGTCAAGTGTCAAACGGCGCTACTGCCACCTGTACGGTCGAGCGATCGATCTTCGTCTGATCCAACCGAGCCTTCCAACCCTCTGTCGTTGGGTAAGCGGGTACCAGAATTGTCGGGGAAGGTGAAGGCACTAAATTCATGCAGCGGCTGGCCCACGTAAGTCATTGTGGAGGTTAAGTATGCATTTGCCATGACCCTACGATTCGATGTATTAGGGTAACCCAAAAGTTCGTGTGCATTTGAGATACTGAATTCCTTTCTTTATAACTGAAGAAAAACAAATAAGTGGTCAATAAATATACCACGGGTAAGCACAATTCTTTACCGGATCGCTGGCAAAGAACTGTGGGCAACAATGGTAACGTTATTGCTCATCTATTTGTTTTCTTTGAGTTACGAATGAAAGAAGCCGGACTCTGAAATGCACACGAATTTTTGGGCCAACCTAATACCAGGCACTTTACATTTACTTTTACTTAATTCAATATTCTTGAATCGTGTAGCTGCACCTCGTCGTCCGATGGGCCGGCTGATCTGGCCAAGGTTCGCTGGAGTGCATCCTGATGGCCGTGCGTGTTGGTCATGTTTGCATTCGGCCATTGTGCGTCCGCACTAGGTGTACTCACCACGTATGATAATTACCTTTTTGTGCGGTCATTGATCAGTCGGGCGTGAGCAACGCAGGCAGTTCGAGGTGGCGGTGATGGTGGTGCTTATTCAGCTGAAAGTGCGTATGACGTAGACGAACACCGTCTGTGTACGACGGGATCGAAAGAAATACGACCAGCACCTTTTCTCCCGTAAGTAGTATAGTGGTAAGAGGCGCTACTGTCACCCGCTTGGTCGAGCGATTGATCTGCACCCGCGCTAACCAAGCCCTTCATCAGGGCATCATAAATTTGCAAGAAAAACAACTAGGTTTCGAAGGCTAGCCATACAATTTGGAGTTAAATAATTCTGACAATATGATCGACTGACAGTTGAAGGTAAAGGTAAAGGTGCCGGCGTTGACGAGTTCTCCAATAACGCGCCATGCACTCGTCTTTTACTCAGAATCGTAGAGGCCTGGTAAATGCGAAATTGGCTTATACAGTGATTTGCGGGGGTTAGCCGCTATACCAAGTCAGTGTCTCTACCTTCCCAGACAAGTCTGGTTGCCTCGTCTGGGAAGGTAAAGACACTGGCTTGGTAGTGGCTGACCCCGGAAAGTCATTGTATAGGCCCAATTGGCATTTATCATGCCTCTACGATTCTGGATGGAACACGAATGCGGATGTGCGTCCTCAGGGGAATGATCAACGCCGACACCCATACCTTTTAGTTTACCCTTTTTACAGCGTTTTTTTTTCTGTGTTTGAAAGAGACGTTTTTTGCGGAAGAACTTTTTGTCGGTGGGTTTTCGAATGTCGAAGAATAGAGAATATGACCGAGTGAATGTCGGTCTGTCAACGACGGGCTCCCGTTGTTCAGAAGGTTCACTGGGCTTTGTCACGCCTCGACATAACTGCTTGCGTGCTGATTGTACCCTTAACGGGCCGCCAGCGCACTCCAATTACTAATTGCTACGTCGGTCGGTGAGAGTTGGAGAGCACAAATGAAGCCGCTTGGGTGGTTATTCTCCTTCTCGGTCGTTTTCGATCCGGCTAATATAAACCTTCGAGAATTATACCCACCGAAGGAGAATGAAACGGAATCGTCCGTTCAATGTTCAACCCGATCACTCCATTGTCCCCGATTTTCTCGTCGACGATAATTCTCTTAACTGAGAATGAGTAAAATGTGTGAAACAGCCTGCGCTGTAGTTTGAAATTCACTTCAAAGACGCCAGCCAGACTCCTCCATTCATTGCCGAAGAATGGTCGCGTCGGCGCTCTATTCAACCATCGAACTGTAATCGATCTAGCGTAAACATTGGCGATGGCGGAAGGAGGTTGAAACTCGATGGAGTGGTCTGGTGGGGGTAAAATTCAAAAGAAATACTAGGTAAAGTTCATGAATGCCGTCGAGAAATCGAATTTCTGGCGTTTTTGTAGACACGGAAAGAGCTCAGATCTTCAAATGAACCCGGCCGTATCCGGTTACCACGAAATTACCGCGGTATTTGGTTCAGTCGTTTAAGATCGCCGACACCTCTGCGAGGTATCCGATACCCGGCTGCACTAGGGGTACGCGATGTCACGGAGTCTACCTCTGAAGAGAGGCCTAGGTCTGACTGGTAACCAATCAGTGATGATTCTGGGCTCAAGTTCAATCGATCTTCCATTCTGTTTAGCTGTAGGGAAATATTTTTGTGAAGTCATCCTTGAGTGCAAATTCCCTCAGGAAGATATCTGTTCCTGTGTTCAAGATGTTAGTTTTTATTTGCAATTTTTTATTTTTTTTTATTCTCTGGTTGAATGAGGTGAACTGGAGGTAGCCTCGACTGGACTTCGTTCCGCTTTTAATTTCGAAAATCTGTCTTTCCACTGGATTGAGTGGGTCGGGCCCTGGCTCACTTCCCTTATACAATTTTTTAAGTGATAGGATGCATTTTCTCTGCCTAGACTAACCGAGATCAACTTTTTCGTTTACTTCGCAAATTTAGCAACCGTTGACTCAGCGGAATGTTTTTGTGTAAGTTCAAGCTTTTATGTTAGATCACAACTTTTTTGCAAAAATCGCCTCGTGGCCAGTTTCGAAATGTTTTTTGTTCGCTTCGTTTTTTTTCGGAGCGTGCTGCCTCGGATGGTGCAATGATAGTAAAGCCATCGAATGTGATGTTTATCGCTAGCAGTCGTTTCTAATTTATTGTTTTGTCCTTCGTTAGGTTTAGAGAACGCCGCGGCTGGTCGTTTTTTCTCAACAGCCGTGCCCGGTAGTCGAGGGTTAGGGGATTACGGAACATTGGCGATGGTGGTGGTGGTGGGATTGTCGAGTAGCTGGCCACGTTTTGGTTTATTTGTTAAACGAACGGAAGCGTGGGCTGAGATTTGCGAACGACATCGGTGGGGTATCCGATTACCGCTCGGTTACTTCTTCGGTCTTTTATCTCTTGCTTGCCGCAGTTTCTGATGCATGAAGAACAAAAGGTTTCGGTACCGCTACGAGGTAGTGGAGTGCACGATGCCGTGGAATTGGGCTCGAATTTACCCTGATAATTGAGTTTGGTGGGCTCGCATGATAACTCAACGGTTACTAGGTAAATCCGAGCTGTTAAGGTAACGGCTATGTTACTGAGCGAGTCCACTAAACGTCAGTGTCGGGTGAATTCGAGGTCAATACCCCACTACCTAACATTGGTTACCCTTCGTGCATCAGAAATCGTGTCAAGCCCGAGATAAAAAAAACGATGAAGTAACGTTGCGGTAATCGGATACCATCGGTGTCGTCCGCAAATCTCAGCCCAAGCATGCGTTCGTTTAATGAATAAGCAGCTTCTCGACAATCCCACCATCATCGCCACTGTTCCGTAATCCCTCTAACCCTCGACTACCCCGCACGTCTGTTGAGAAGAAACGACCAGCTGGCGCGCTCCAAACCAAAGAAGGACAAAACAATGAATTAGAAATTACTGCTATCGATAAACATCGCACTCAATGGCTTTACTATCATTGCACCATCTGAGGTAAAACGCTTCGGAAAAAACACGAGTAAAAAACATTTGCAAACTGGACGGAAGGCGCTTTTTGCAATAAATGATGGTCTAACATAAAAGCTTGAACTTACAACAACATGCCGTGAAGCTAACTGTGTCTAAATTTGCAACGTAAACGAGAATGGTGCACTTGGTTCTGTCTAAGCGGAGAAAATTTATCTTATCGCTGAAAAAAAAAAGATTTATATAAGGGAGTTTAGCCAAGGACCGACACAGCTAAACGAGTGGATAAAGAGATCTTCGAGGTCAAAAGTGGAGCGAAGTCAAGTCGAGGCTACCTCTGGCCCATCTCATTCAACCAAAGAATTCCATTCGAAACTTGAGAGAAGGTACGGTCAAGGTCATGGTCATTCACCAAATTTCAACCCCGCTCGGACCCACTTCATCAAACCCCAGCCAACGACTGGATTCATTGGTAACTTGGCGGTTACCTGCCGGTTTGTTACCGATCAATCTAGGCTGGAGAGTTTGGTGTATGGTTGTCCTGGTGGTTAAAACGAGTCGTCAAAGTTTCGGAGAGGGGGCCTCAGGAGGACTCCCTGGTGTATCGTCACATCCATCGATGTCAGACAGCCGACGGATGGTCGTCCGTCCGTCCGGGCCGTTGGCTGGCTGGGCTGGACAAGTAATGTCTGAGCGCACTATCGCGACGACTATCTACGTACACAGCAGCATCGTTGTTTGATTTCCGTCGTTTCTCGCTCGTTAACCCAACGGCGATTAGTCATTCAGCACCAGCAGCAGCCGTTCCGTAGAGCATCTGGGTCCTTGACCTTTATGCCTGGGGAGACTGCCAGCAGAGGAAACCTCTAGGTATAGAATTCCCGATGGGAAGCATTCTCAGCCCCATATGGTGCGGCTCGACGGCGGTGTTTGCTCGCTCTTTCGTGTGGAGTGAATGAGTACTTAGCAGCTTTTTAATGCACTCTGTGTTTGTGTGTTGAAAAGCCAGACGATGACAAACAGAAGGATTTTCGCCGTTTGCGAAATTCATGGCATAACTTAAAGCCTCTTTCTCTACAAAAAGAACACTCTTGGGGCGGGCGTGCTGCAGCGGTAAGGGCTGCCACTGATACCCGCGCGGTCGAGCGATCGAACCCCGCCCGCGATCGAACTCCCTTGATTTTCAGACTCATTCTTCTAAATTGAAATTTATATAGATCGATAGAATTCATTTTCAGGCATGCACTGAATTCAAATTCAAAAACGGTAGTAAAAACTCCAGTTCCGAGTTTTGAGGTCGTGCGTGGTGCAGTGGTAAGAGGCGTTAATAATACGGTTGAGCGATCGAACCCCACCCGGATCAACTAAGCTTTCCATCTCTCCGGGGTCTGGTAAATTGGTACCAGATTTGTCCGTGAAGGTAAAGACACTGATTTAGCGGCTGGCCCCCACTGGTCATTGTGTAGGCTAAGACCGCATTAGCCACGAATCTACGATTCTGAATAGAAAACGAATGCGCGGCGTGGACTTATGGGGCTGATCCATTCCGACACCTTTAACTTTTCACGTCTACAGAAATAGTTTTTCATTTACCCCTGACGGGAAGAAGAGATCTGTGTATTTCTTTTTGGTTACTGAAAGTAGTTTCGAGAACTTTACTAATTTTTTCTGATAATAAATTTCTACCTAAAAACCTTAATTTTTATTCCAGCTGGAGGTTTTATTTACGTGAAAAAACGGAACAGGCACTAAAAACCCGTTTCCGTCCACCCCATACGACTCCTATTTATGCATGGGAATCTATTTTGAGTTGTCCATATTTATAATTTTTTATCATTTAACACAATTACAATAGATTTTTCATAGCGATCTCCCACGCATACTCTCTCTTTCATTCCTTTCTTTTTTATGTTTCTACTAGAAGGAGTCGAAGAACTTTTTCCTGTTAAGAGTGAAAAAGCCCAAAACAACTGCTTTGTTACCCCGGTGGTCTGGATCTTTCCCTAACGGGTTTCTTTTCAGCTGGTCGTCGAAAGCCCGGATCGGTTATTGGCCAAGCAGTTGATACTGGCGTTGTCGAACTTGTTGCCGATCGGTTGTCTCAAGGTGCTCATCTACAGCGAGTCGTACGAGACCAAGTAAGTCACCGACATCACTTTTCTGCTTTTCGCGAATTTATCGTTTGTTTTTGAGCCCAAATTCGGGCTCAACAAACCCATTATTAACCCTCCAATATACCCCATTTAGGCCATTCATCAGAGCCTGAGGGAGTGTGCTCAGGTTATGTTTCGAGAAATAACGTACTCCGGCGGGTCACCAAAAGTATAAGTAGTAACCGCGTTCCATCGTAAATTTCTGGTCTAGGGCAGCCGTTGGAGGGGTATCGAATACCGTAATTTTTACTAGAAATTACCACAAGGAGCGAATTTTTCAAGCTAAGGGTATATGTAACCCCTGTTTCGTCCTAGACCTTTATTCCGTAGTAATAGCCGCTGACCTTTGTGGCTAGACGGCTCGTAATGATGAAGAAAGGGATCATAATGATGATTAATTTTATTTATTTATTTATTTATTTATTTATTATGTACACCACAAGGTACGCCCAAACTGCAATTGAACAGGTAATGAAGTCAGATCAGTCGCTAAAATGGTTGAAGTGGAGGGAAACACAAAAGTTGAACAATGTAAAACCTGAAATTATCAGAACCTAAAACAAAATTGAAAAGAGAAAAAAAGAAAAAAACCAGCTCAGCACGACGGAGTGCTACGTGCAGAGCCGTCTTAAAAGCAAAGCTAATGATTATGGTAATGATAATGATGTCGTAATGATGATGAAATACCACAGAAAACACGTTGACGAGCACTTTGCGTTGAAAAAGATTTGGTGCATCTTTTCGTTTCGCTGTCTTTTTGTCTGTCTGTCAGCCTGTCTGTCTGCTCGTCTGTCTGTCTGTCTGTCTGTCTGTCTGTCTGTCTGTGTGTCTGTCTGTCTTTTTGTCTGTTTTGTCGCTGGCTTTACGATGGATGAGGCTGGTTGGTGTTCCAAATGGCTGCGACCGCGTTACGGTCGGCGGCGTAATGACGCAGCCGGTAGCCACCCATCCCCAATCGCCGCAGTGGAATTTTTAGCTAGAATTCCCAGTATTTTGTTGATTCACTGATTTACTGGTCTAAGGCTCGCGTAGTATAGTGGTAAGAGGCGCGGCTGAAACCCGCACGGTCAAGCGATCGACCCCGTCCGGGGTAACCGAACATTACATCCTTCCGTTTTTGGGTAAATTGGACTTGTCCGGGAAGGTAAAAGCACTGACATGGTATAGCGGCTGGCCGGCAAGTCATTGTAAAGGCCAAATACGCATTCACTAAGCCTCTACAATTCAGTATGGGAGATGAATGCATGGCCCATCCTTAGGAGGCTGATCAACTCTGACCACCTTTACTCTTACCCTTACCATTTACCGTTTCAAATCCAAGGTGGCGAATTGTAGCTTGTATTAGGTTGGTGCAAATGTTCTCGGACATTTGGGATACAAAACAGTTTATTTCATAATATCTGAACATTAACAAGAAGTCATTTGAAGTAGGCAGCGTTAATATCAATGGTCTTCTCTTCTCTATAACATTTTTTTAACTAGAGCCGAAAATGGCGGGAAAATATTTTTCAAATTCAAGAAGTCACAAATGTCCACGAACTTTTGCACCAACCTAATAGTAATGACCTCGAAAAGTTCATTGTTTCAATGTACCCTAAAGTCTCGCAGATAAGTCCGCCTTGCGGGCGCCGCGGCGCGGGTATTGATCGGTACTAGACTATCGATATGCTGTACCTTACCTGATGTATTGTTCTTCTTCTGAGCTTTGTAATTTTTCCAGGACACTGTGGTTTTAGCTATTTCTAATTATACTAGAGAACTGTTTAGATACCATCCTCAAAATAGTTTCGGTAAGGCAGAAGTAAGGTATTTTCATTCAACTTCCAGTTCATCGCCAACAACACTTACAGCATCAAATTCTTCGTACAACAAGGAATTCGTATCTCAGGCCTTTTGAAGCTGTTCACAATTGTTTCGGTAGAGATCGCGAAAAACTGTTCCTCACCTCGCTGCAAGACATCCTTTTCCTGTTACCGCTTCCGGTATATGAAGCGTTTGTTACGTTGGCCACCCATTGTTCCCAACCTTCTTCCATGTTATTCATGAAGGACTTATCAACGCCAACATCAAGAGGCTGCAGGTATTTTGTCAATCCGCCAGAAATAACTACAAATTTGCAACTCTCTTTGTAGAGATGTCGAAGTTGGTCGCCTGCGGGCGCCGCACCGCGGCGAGCTCGAGGCGGACTTATCTGCGAGACTTTAGGGTATTCATTTCGGTATCACTATCGACAATGTTCACGTCATAATTAATTGTCGTCGTCGCCGTTTCACAACCGAGAATTGAAAAGAAGGTGTCGATCTGAGAATGGAGAGAGAGAAGACAGGACTCCGTCGGGCGATGTGTATGCCGCCGACAAAAAGAGCCGCGGAAAAAGCTCTCGTCCTTTAACCGCCTGCCAAACAGATCCGTGGAAACATCTCTCATCGCTGACGCGCATTTGCTGCCCTGTTTTGCAAAAGGCGCGACCTCGACTGCTGCAGCGGCTGCTGCTGTTGCAAACGCAAAATTTGCACAATTAGAACGGGAAAAGTATCGCGTCATTTGTGTGTGTCTGTCTATTCGTCAGCAAATTTGCAATGAATTTCCATTCAATATTTTCTTAAATTTCACCATTATTTTCTCATTCGTAAGACGTAAGAAGAAGTAAGCCTATTGTCAGCGGGTTATGGAAGGCCGGTTAGTTCAAACAGACCGTTCAAAGGTTTGGATTCAAGAACTCGATTCATTATCGGAAGTAACGGATACAAACCTTGAAATATATTCGAAATGGCGCCCAAACCGCGGTTCATCAGCGAACGGAGTCACTCGTTTTATACGAGGTCTCACACCTTCACGCGAGAGGCGAGGGTTTGTGTACCTCAATTCCTGATTCATCAACGCGTCTTGGGGTTTATTTGAGGTTTATTTAGAACTTACGCTCCGCGTCTAGTTCGAGGTCTCCAAGCCTTCACTGCGTCGATGAGACGTTGCTAGACCTCGCATAAACCCCGAGTAAACCCCAGAGCGCGTTGATGAATCAGTTTGTGTGCCACTCTGGATATATTTCGAGATTATTTGGTGAATACCATTCGTGAATTTGAATAGCAAGGCTAATTCGCATTGAAATTGCG
Source organism: Nippostrongylus brasiliensis (assembly GCA_030553155.1). NCBI lineage: Eukaryota > Metazoa > Nematoda > Chromadorea > Rhabditida > Heligmosomidae > Nippostrongylus > Nippostrongylus brasiliensis. The sequence goes on from CP130733.1 coordinate 4,921,033, forward strand.
GAAAAATTCCATGGGGAACAGATGGAGTGTCGTGACATTCAGTGGTAAAAATTGTATGCAGGAGGAAGAACAACTCTCCTCAACACTTTTGTTCCTCGATACAATTTTTTCGTCTTTTTTTGCAATCAAAAATGCGGAAGCTCTGTCGGAACATCCGTGCCAGGCGGAGCCCGTTGGCACGTTACGTTACTGCTCACGTTCTCGTCATAGCAGTGACACACGTCCTTCGCCGGTCAGCTCAAGAGAAAGCTTTAAAGAGGAAAAAAAACCGCAACTATCCTATTTCAATTTTACATAGTGAAGATGCGCAGAAGTCTCATTCCCATCGTCCCGGGTTCTTTGCACTTTGGCTAGCGCCTGTTGCGCGTTTTTGCCGGGCTCATCTGTCAATGTGAGGTAATTCATCAATCGGTTGCAGGTACAACTTGTTGGGTGGTCCGTTGGACATGGACATTCCGCTCGAGGCGAACGTTCTGGTGTTACGTATCGAAGCCGACGACGCCGAACAGGCCCTTCAAGGATCGCTGGAGTCGTGTCGGGTTCGAGTTCGGCGGCGACCGCTGCCCAATCCTCGTAACCCACGATTGTTGGAGCGATATAGGCAACTTTTACTAGGTGGGTTTGAGCCTTCAACGATCTTGTTTTGCCTTGGTTATGTGAATTTTGAACTTTTAAATTAACCCAGGAAGGCAAGTAGAAGTATTGAATAGTCTTAAGGCCCATTCATACTGTGCTACAAAACAGCCTCTTAGCTACCCATCTGAATTATACGTTTTCCCCGGCACAGTACAAAATTGCGGTAGGGCCCATCATGTCTCCGACTATGATTGGCCTTTTAGAGTAATTTAGGTCGAGGAGTAGGTTCTAGTGGTAGCCGTTTGAGAGGTTTCTATGTTTCAGTGCATTTTCGCTGGAATTTTGAAGCAACATTTGGATACCTCCGGTTTTTTTCCATGGTTCCGGGGCCAGATTCATCATTGGTAAACCCCCGATAAACCCCGAGATATAGCCCGAACGGCGCCCACCTTTTTCTACTTATCCTAAGCTTCCTATGTTAAACGCAATCTCTCAACGACTCTGCCGTCTGGTTCTGACTGCCCGCGGTTTCGGAGACCGCTTGTCCGTTCATGAATCTGGCCCCTAGTGGGATTGTGCTGCAAGCATAATCTGAACGCATGGTGCAGTGGTCAAGGCGCTACTTTCACTCGCATGATCAAGCGATCGATCCTCTTCCCGGCCTAGCCAAGCCTTCCTTTTCTCCCAGATATGTCTGGTACCTATCTGCCCGACCGCAGAGGGTGGAAGGCTCGGTTAGCCTGGGCCATGATCGATCGCTCGACTCTGCGGGCGTCAGTAGCGCCTCTTACCACCCGCACCCAGGAGCGACACACATGTTATGATAAATATAGTGTAATCCCCACAAATTGTAATTGATACTCTGGGATTTTGATTTGCTTGTTTTTAATTGTATCACTACATTTTTTAGTTATGGTTAATTGCTTGGTTTTATCAAAATGGTTTTCTGCTAATATATAGCCGTCATGAGCTTGTCTTGGAATTTGTTGTTCTTAGGCATTTACACATGGGTCCAAGCCCGCGTCTCAAATAAATAAATAAATAAATATTTTCAGATAGCGAAGTTCATCATACGGTTTTGGACGCGACGATTCGTTCAACTCGTGAGCACTGGGTGTCGAAAGCGAAGCTGGTCTATCAGATGTCCCGTCAGAAGGAGATCACACCGTCGATGCACGTCAGCAATGTGTTCAACGTCGTTCGAGGCTGTTCCGAAGAGGTATGCACTTTTTTCTCTTTTCTTTTCTTTTTTCTTTGGTTTTTTTTTGAAGCAATCAGATTTAGTGACAAAGCGACGAGGGTTTGTTAGCCCTAGTACGGTTCACGGATAGTAATCATCCGCCAAGTGCAATGTACTAGGGTTACATTTACCCTGGGGATTCATGAATACGATTGAACAGATTGACATTTTCTATTGCCCGGCTTGGTCGTGTAATTCAGCCGGCGAATGGTTTAACCTCCTTAAGTGGGTTGAGATTATCTTGAGTAAACCCCTAAATGTTCTTAAAATTGCGCGAAAACCGTGCTTTGTCACCGCCGGTTCATTCGGCGAAGGTTTGGATACCCGAACCATGATTCATCAAAGCGCGATCTCTCGCTGTTTGGTGGGATTACGTTGAGTAAGCCCCGGGCCCACATTCACGAGCGGATCAGCGGTCTCCGAAACCGCGGTGCAGCCAAAGCCAGACGGCAGAGTCGATGAGAGATTGCGTTACCATAGGAAGTTTAGGATACGTAGAGAAAGGTGCGCGCCGTTCACAGGCTATATCTCGGGGTTTATCGGGATGGTGCTGGGACACATCGTGTCCACCGCGCCCGCCCCTGCTGCCAACCGGCCAATAGCGTGCCCCCCTCGCCCGCCCACCCCCCTCCCCTTACCCCCCATCGATGTTATTTATAGTTACAACGCCTATCCCGACGTATTATATTGGAACCGCGTGGCTTCGCCCCGCGGTTATATTGAAACCGCGTGGCTTCGCCACGCGGTTTCAGGCTAGGGGAGGAACTACGGGGCGGGTGAGTCATCCTATCATGCTTAGGATGACTCACCCGCCCTGGAGTTCCTCCCCTAGCCTGAAACCGCGGGGCGAAGCCACGCGGTTTCATTATAATAGGTAATAGGTAATAGGACTATCGATGGGGGGTAGGGGCGGGGAGGGGGGCGGGCGCGGTGGACACGATGTGTCCCAGCACCATCGGGGTTTACCAATGATGAATGTGGGCCCCGGAATGTTCATTAAATTGCGCGAAAGCCGTAATTTGTTACCGCTGGTTCATTCGACGAAGGTTCGGATACCCCGAACCCTGATTCATCTAAGCGCGATTCCTCACTAAGTTGGGTAGGATTACGTTGAGTAAGCCCCGAAATGTTCTTTAAATTGCGCGAAAGCCGTGATTTGTTACCGCTGGTTCGTTCGGCGAATGTTCGGGTACCCGGAACCCTGATTCATCAATGCGCGATTCTTCACTAAGCTGGTTAAGATTTCTTTTAGTAAACCAAGAAATGTTCCTAAAATTGCTCGAAAACCGTGATTTTTCACCGCTGGTTCATTCGGCGAAGGTTCGGATACCCCGAACCCTGATTCATCAAAGCGCGATTCAATGTTTCTTTGCTTCCTTTAACTTTGAAACTGAAATGATAGCTAAAAGTTCTTTCTTCTTCAGGATCGTGACGTGGTGATGTTCTGGCAGGAAGGTCTGTCGAAAGTCTACAAAGAGTCGGTGATTGCGACAATTCATCAACTTCCACACTAACCTGGAATATACCTGGAATGCCTCCTCGTCCACCGTCCACCACCTTCACCGTCCACCTAACCAGCCAGCAGCTGCGCTATATGTTCATGTGTGCGTCCACATCGTCTAGGCGGGTTATGGCGTCTTCTACTACCGGAGACGTTGTCTGATCTCTTTCCCGCGCGGCTTGATGAACTCTCCGCTGTTCCATCCTTCTCTTACCATTTTTTGACCACCGTTCGGTCACCCTTCTCCCATTTGAGCTTACTCTTCATATGTATTAATGTTATATCCCAGTTGTCTGACCACAATATGTGTGATATTCTCGGTTGATACGTCGTCACCCTGTAATGCGTAAACTTTAACCCCCACAATCGCCACCACCAAGGCCCAAGTGTTTTTGTCGTTCCCGATTTTGCTAGTCCGACACACGTGCAACAAAACTTCTTCTGTGAGACTCTCTCTTTGTTTCTAGGCTTAAATGATGATTCATATATGATAGATGGGTATATCGCATCGTTTTATTATTGTATTCCTGTTGTTTTTTGTGTTTTTTTTATTTTGTACCGATTTCTGTATGTAAGTTCCTATCATAGAAACCAAGTGCGTTACCAAGTCGAGAAATAAAATCTTGGCATCTCTTTGTGTTATTTGTAACTTTCGACTTGTTCTGTCAGTGTGTATCGTGTCGTCAATAGTATTTACTGACGATTTTATACTTGGCAGCAAAGCCGCGCTGCATGGCTGAAACCCTGTCAGGAGTAGGTGGGGTTACATCAGGGTGTGCCTTGGAAGAAATGAAAAAAATTGGATTTTGGCCTTGGCTTCGTTAATTCCGCAGCTAACCGCACCCTAAGCAACGGAGCGTCCTCTGCGTCTCTGTCTCGTGCTTGCGCGCTGCCTCGCTGCCTAGTATGAATGGCCCTCAAGTTCTTCTTTGAACGTATTGGCGAATTCAGCGCGCTTCATTTTGTGAACTGAAACATTGAAACACGAACCATGACCTCCTGACCACGCTGGAAAGTACCTGGCGACGTTACCGTAACCTGGAGAGGCATACTGTAGCGGCTCGATATCGCGACAGGACCGCTCTAGAACCTCAGGCAGCAGGGAAGATACCAAAACCTGACCGAGACGTGAGTTTCCATCCTTTTTTTCGAGTTTTTGCTACGATTTTTCTTAGGCCCGCGTGGTACAGTGGTAAGAGGCGCTGCTGTCACCAGCACGGTCGAGCGATCGATCCCGGCCCGAGCTATCCAAGCCTTCCATCCCTTTCGAGGTCGGGTAAATTGGTACCAGACATGTCTGGGAAGGTAAAGACACTGACTAGGTATAGCGGGAGGTTCAGGCTCATTGTATAGTACTCATTCACCATCCTTTACGATTTTGAATGGAGCACAAATGCGTGGCGCGTCCTCAGGGGACTGATCAACGCTGGCACCTTTACCTTTACCTTTAGATAACAAGAAAATCAGGGCTGGTTTACTTTTTCTGAAGAGTTCCTTGTGATTCTAGTGAAAGGCGGCAAACAGGAGGTAATTATAGTCAAGTGCATCGCGACATTTTCTTCTTCTTCATCGAGTGAGCGCCGTGGGTTCTTAGGTTAGTAGAAGTCTGCGCCGACGATTTTGTAGTTTAACGACTTCAACTCGACAGGTTTCTTGAGATAATTGACACAGCCGGCCGGATCGAAGAGCGAGCCACAAGGGAGAGAGAGAGGAATTCCGAATCCGAGGACGATTTACGTCACTTTTATTGTTTAAAAAGAGTAAGGGGCTCAAACAAGTGGATTTATTGTCTGAGCCCAGATTCATGAACGGACGAGCGGTCTCCGAAACCGCGGCGCAGCTGGAACCAGACGGCAGAGTCGATGAGAGATTGCGTTTAAAATAGGAAATTCAGGATAAGTAGACAAAGGTGGGCTACGTTAGGGCTATATCTCAGGGTTTATTGGAGGTTTATCAATGATGAATCTGAGCCCTGGAGGCTAAGCAGGTTTTCAGAAGAAGTTCCAAAGTTCCTAGTGATCTAGAGAGCCAATCGCAGCGACGATCCACTTTTTGGTTTCTTTTTTTAAAGCTTTTACTCTATGTAAGGGTAAAGAAAAAGGTAAAGGTATCGGCGTTGATCCGTCCCGTAAGGATGCGCCGCGCATTTGTGTTCCATTCAAAATTGTAGAGGCTTGTTGAATGGTTTGGCCTATTCAATGACTTGCGGGGCTTATACAAAGTCAGTGTCTTCACCCTTGAATTCAACGCGGACTGTTGAAGATGCTTTTTATTTATTAATTTATTGTATTACATTTTATATATACATATTATTTTATTTATATTTTATTTTTACCATTTTCATTTTAGACACCGGACGGACATTTTTCAAGTTAGAGTGGACGATTCCAGACCAAAATGGACGTTTTTCAAATTAGGGCCTCCAGGGCAACGTCCTTTTTGATTCGAAAAACGTCCATTCTGATTTGAAAAACGCCCATTTTGGTTTGAAAAGGTCGATTTTGTTCTGGACAACGTCTATTTTGGTTTGAAAAGTGTCCATTTCGAAATGAGAATGGTACATATTTTTATATTTACTTTTTAGTTTTTATATTTTATATTTTATCTATTACCTTTGTTCCAATTTCTGCACGCACGCCGTTCTGAAGGCTATTGTAGGTCCTTTTTTCGTTTTTTTCTCTCGCTGCAGTATCCATTGAGTGTGAAGGAGTTCCACGCTGCGTGTTATTCGATGCTACTCACCCCACATGAGCTGAAAGCGGAAACAGAGACAAAGCGGCGACGTGGTGGTGGCGAGAAATTTGAGTCGACCGGTGGTGGGAAGAATTCCATTTATCGTTTCCACTTTATTTGTGCATCGACATCGTATCGCATTTCGGTCGGACGCGATCTTCGAGCAAACACTGATTCTCGGTGACGCCGGACGATCGCTACGTGGTGGTAGTCGTTGGTGATGGTGGTGGAAAGTCTGGGGGAGGGATGTCAGGAGGATCAGATATGTAAAAGGTAAAAAGTGAAGATACCGGCGTTGATCAGTTCCTCTAGGATCGCGCCACCGCATTCGTGTTCCATTCAGAATCGTAGAGGCATAGCGAATGCGTATTCGTCCTATACAATGACTTGCGAGGGCCAGCCGCTATATCAAGTCAGTGTCTTCACCTGTCCGGACAAGTCTGGTACGAATTTACCAACCAACGAGGGATAGAAGGCCTTATGTATTCATATCATTAACATATTTCTTTTGACAAATCCTTCATACATTCTTAGATTTAATCCCTTTTCAGATATCCATGGATTAATAAACTATTTGAATTGGATTGTTTGGATTGAAAGTATGTATATGTACCAGCACTCCAGCGGCCTATCGGCCGTCTCAAATGAAATGGAAGTTCTGGGAATTTCGGCACTATTCCGCTTAATAAGTCACAATCTTTGACGCAGCTTGAAAAAAGAGGCAATTTTATCAGCTCCCTTGTCGCTTGGGTGCATTTGGTGTACGGTAACAGACTATCGCGGCGGGACCCACTTACACCACTTATATAATAAGCGAAACCGCGATGTTTGTAATGGCGGTCACCCATTCCAAACATCGCGGTTTCGCTTATTATATAGTAGGATAGTAGATTATAATGATTGGAGGCTAGTTTACTTTCCTTTCCTATAAAGCCTTCCCATCCCTGCTGATGAGACCCAGGGAAGGCCTTGTGTTTTCTTTTGATTTCTCGTCCATGGTAGAGTCGAAGCGAGCTTACATTTTCTGATTCTTTATTTGCTTCCTTTTTTGGTTAGCCCATGCGGGGATCGATCACTCAACCGTGCGAGGGTCAGTAGCGCCTCTTACCACTGTACCACGCGTGCTATAAGGATAGTAGTGGTGCATTTTGAGGTAGTGAAATTCGGCAGTTCAATTTCATTTTGGAAATATTGCTGACGAGAGTTACGGTAGGGAAACGATAAAAAACTGCCTATCGGTTTAATTACCCAAGTTTGAGGCACTTTTAAGATCCGACCCAATGAAAATTGTGGTCAGAGAAATTTTCGAATTTTGCAAAAATTGTTTATTTGGCTTATTTTGAGTGAGTTTTGACGCACGCCTACTGACTGTACGGTAGGTCTACAGCTGTCAACAGGCTTAAAATCAGTTCACATCAAGATTTTTCTGCTATTCTGGGAACGGTTCATAGCTAAATAGCTGAATCCTCTCAAATCCTCTTGCATCGACTCATTCGAACAATTAATGACCACCGTAACGTCGTCGTTCCGGCTCGAAGCCATAGTTTTTCCTAAGTAAGACGAATGCATGACCATTTTGACGAGCCGCTCACTGCCACCGGACGAAAACACGCAAAAACGGCTCATAAGCGCTGAAAAACGATCTCATTCTGCGTGCCGGCTGCACGACGAGGAGAAGGTAATGGGAGACGATTTTAGCCGATACATTTCCATCCAACCCTCGTAGAGAGAAGGATTTTGTGATTTTTCTTCAGATGAAAGTACAGTACCGTCGGTAAACAACCACCAAAAACGATATAAACTAGGCAAACCGTTTTTACTGTTTCCCTACCGTAACTCTTTCAAACATTATTTTTATTAACTAAAAAGACATGGCTGAAACCGGTAGGGCGTGATCTATCCAGTGGTATAGGAAGTGTAGTGAAATTCTCAGAAAATTTTCATTTTCGAATGTTTTTTAATTGGTGGTTTTTGTCAAATGTTTCTCTGACCTCGCCAGGGTGACAAGGTCAGCCTCATTAAGCCGCCCTCGTTAGTTACTTCCTGTATCTAAACTTAACTAAATTACAAATAAGATTTATTATTTCTGTATTGGAGTGACGCTGAACCTCGTATTCGAAAGAAAAGACGGTTGGAGCGAATTCTTGCCAGATTCTTGAGGAATCAGAAATCCTTTCTATTTATTTTTCATAAGTGGAAACCCATATATTGCGTCGTATGTAGAGTTTTCCGTCACTTCTGTAAATTCTTTTTAATATTATTCCTTCTTATATTTGGAGATGCTAGGTTATTCGCAAAAGACTGACAGCGGGCGGGAATTGAACCCGCGTCTTTCTGTTTCCTGCAGACTGTACTAACCACTTTGCTACCGATATACAGGGTGTCCCAAAAAAAGGTACCCACTGTTTGAAATGCCATAACTTTGGCGAAAGTGAACCAATCGTAACGAGTCATAGCTCGTATGAAAGCTAAGAAAAAGAGAATTTCTGGTATGCGTCTGTTGAGGATTGCGCCATGTACTCGACCGAGGCCTCGGATTTTTGGACCTGATTGATAATGCATGGGTTATATGCTTGCTTTATTTTAGTCGTAAACAAGTGATATCGCTGCTATGAGTTACTTCTGAGGCAGTGAACATATCGATTTGCCGCAGCTTTTGGTTAATCATCGAACAACGTCAATATCGATCATTAATTATAACCACTGTTTGAGATGCTAACACTCTTCCAACAGTGATGCAATCATAAGAAAAGAATTTAGGGGAATGAAAAATGTATGAACCATGAAGATTACGACATGCACCTGTCCGAATCGTCGGATTCTAGACCTGATTGAAAGTTCATGGATAACATGCTTGTTCCACTTTGGTTGCCAACAGGTGATATCGCTTATACGCGTTTCTCTTGATGCAGTAAACATAAAAACATCAAAACGTAACAAATTTAGCATGCGCTTAAAGAGTTTTTGAGCAATACTGCTTACTCTGTTTAAAAACCTAGGACTCTTGTAATGAGCGTGTAATAGCAACTCTTATGTTGTTAAACTTGTTACGTTTTGATGGTGTCATGTTTACTGCATCAAGAGAAACGCGTAACAGCGGTATCACCTGTTGGCGACCGAAATGGAATTAGCATGTTACCCGTGCACTTTCAATCGGGTGTAGAATCCGACGGCTCGGACAGGTGCGTGGCGCAATTCTCATGGTTTATACATTTTTCATCCCTCTAAATTCTTTTCTTATGATTGCATCACTGTTGGAAGAGTTTTTGTTCCTCAAACAGTGGTTACAATAATTGATCGATATTGGTGTTGTTCCATGCTTAAGCAAGAGCTGCTACAAGTTGGTATGTTTACTGCCTTAGAAGTAACTCACAGTAGCGATATCACTTGTTTACGACCAAAGTAGAGCAAGCACACAACCCATGCACTATCAATCGGGTCCAAAATCCGAGGCCTCGGTCAAGTGCATGGCGCAATCCTCACCAAACACATACCAGAAAATTTTCTTTTCACTTAGCTTTCATCCAAGCTACGATTCGTTAGGAATGGTCTACTTTCACTGAAGTTATGGCATTTCAAACAGTGGGTTTTTTTTTGGGACACCCTGTATGTATGTACGTTGCGAACCCCCTAACATCTTTCACAAGCCTGGTCGGGCTGTTGCTATCAGTACTCACACGTAAACACAAAAAAGAACAAAACAAAAACAGAAACACAAAAAAGCGGCAAATAGTAGAATAGTTTCGTATTATTGCTTCTTTTAATTTCCATTAGTCCTCTAATCAACCTGTACACCAATCTTATCAATCATGTCTTGCGATCTACCATGAAAGTTTTGATTTCCTGTAGTTTTCAGGGAGTCCACCCCTCTCAGATTGCCGAAGTACATGTAGATCTGTAGATCTGTATAATTTCTCTACAATCTAATTTTTGAAGCAGATATGCCTAGTAGTTGTAGAGCACTGACGTTTGTGATCGTGGCCTATTATCGTCCGGTTGAACGAAATTATCGTAAAAATCTAACAAGAGCAATAAATACCCGTTGCGAAAGTCCCTTCGATGACAAACGAACCGATGTTATCTGGTTGGCATCATCAATCTGCCTTTCGACTTCAAAAATCAAGTTGGCTGTTTTCAACGGGAGTGAGGGAGGGAAGGTGCTGGAGTCGGCTAGCCCTCGAGGGAGGGATTTTCTATAGAAATTGACAAGGTTCCATCTTTTTAATGTTCGAAGGGCCATAAAAATTGTAGTCTTCCGCTTTTAAAGTTCACTTCTCTTCTCGCGGTCGTCTCTTTTTATCAAGGAAGCCCTAATTTTTTCAATTATTAGGTATTCATTCAGCTTTCCATCTAATTGCTAAAAAAGATGTCCATTCGGCCAATGACCTATTTTTTTGGTGAATTGTCTCGATTTTCTCGGCAATTTAGAAGTTAGAATGGCTCCGTTAAAACCCATAAACGATTCTTTACTTGTGTTCCTCTTAAAATTCGGTTTTTAGGGTAGGAAGCAGTTGTTATCAATCATTAAATGTTATCACCGGTTGTAGTAACCATAACTTAAGATTACATTTTCTTCTTTGATAAAAACATTCCCATAAAAACTGAAATGGGTTCATTCAGCGACTATGTAGAAGAACGTTAATGGGATCACTTCTGAAGCCCTCTTTCCCTTTTTTCTTCTTAATGTCGCTCTGAGTGCTAATGGCTACTGGGGCATGATTCCCGGCTGAAAACCGTCCTTAAACCCTATGAGTTACCGTGATTCACCAATTACAAGTCATCCATACGAGGTAAATCTGAGGTATATCCCGCCATATCCTACAGCCATGGTCTCAATCGGGTATCTGTTAGCAGTTCAAGAATATCACCGATTCCGTTCTTTCTCCCGGTATTGGAGCAAAAAAGCTGCCCAAGACAGGAATCGAACCTGTGTCGCCACGGCCACAACGTGGAGTACTAACCACTATACTACTTGGGCCGAGAGCGTTGCGCTAAGCAGTCGTTGCTGAGCGACTGGATCAGTTTTTACCTCTACAGACCTACTTCCTCTCGCAAACATGCTACTAGCTCTGAGCGATGAAAGTTGCGGTATCCTATACCCCGAATTCGCCCAGAGCCCACGTCCGTGGGGTGAAGTGTACCTCTAAATAAACTCGAAAGTAAATCGCTGCTCGATTAATGGTCCAATAGGGCTAGATTTGAGGGATAGGAGCGAGTTAGCAAGCGTGGATCTGAGCCCTGCCTGGAGTGATTCCGGCTTTTTCGAGAGGTTTTTTTAATCGAAAACAAGCCAGCTGCCGGTTTTCCGTCTCTATGGCTTTGGTAACGAAACGAATTATTCACGACGGTATTCATCAGTCTTCCGATGTGAGGACGAGGACACATTAATAAGGTCCTTTCGGTGTTGCGTGAAAGATTTCGTCGACCGCCGGACGGCTGAAGAACGCCGCCGACGACGACAATTCACCCTCTCGACTAGCCGCCGGCCCGACCGTCGTCAAGGGTACATTCCGACACGAATTATTCATCGTAGCACCCTGCTGAGGCATACAGCTAGGCCGGCACAGCTAGGCTTTCTGCTTGAAATCAAACGACAGCGGCTGGGCAAACGTTAGGGACCATCCAGATTGAGGTAATGGTAAAATTAAAGGTGTCGGCGTTGATCAGTCTCCTAAGGATACGCCGTGCATTCGTGTTCCATTCAGAATCGTAAAGGTATGATGAATGCGTATTGACCTATACAATGACTTCCGGAGGCCAACCGCTATACCAAGTCAGTGCCTTAACCTTCCCAAACAGGTCTGGTACCAATTTACCCGACTCCGGAGGGATGCAAGGCTTGGTCGGCCCTGGCACGGACGGATCGCTCGACCGTGCGGGCGTTGGGAGCGTCCCTAACCACTGCGCCACGCGTGCCCTGGACTAAATGTACTCAAAGAAATTTCTTTCTTTCTTCTTTTTTTCTTTCTTTTTTCTTTTCTTATTTTCTTCTTCTTCAGAGAAATTTGTTTCTTCTGAATGGCAAGAATGGTAACAATTTACTCAACTCCGGGGGGATGGAAGACTTGCTTAGCCGGAAGAGGATCGATCGCTCGATCGTGCGGGTGTCAGTAGCGCTTCTTACCACTGTACCACGCGTGCCCTAAAAATCGAGAAATTCCGAGCCTAATTGCCTGTTTTAGTCTTGTAATAGCTGGGCTTTGGCCGCTTTATTGATTTTCTCCTTTGGGTGGAATAAAGGCTTGTGTGTTTTGTTGCCTTTATAGTAGTGTTGATCTATTTCTGCTGGCTTTCGAGTAATTTTTATCCTCTTTTATTTTTTCCAATTTTTTTTGATGTTTCAGATAACACTCAAGAATTTCCCTCCGCTGCATTGAATCAATGATTTCAGCTGTGATGATGGGGACGAAGTTGAAAGAATACGGCTAACGTCGCCAAGCATAGAAACAAGAAGAATACTTGGTGCTTTGCACAGGATTCCGATTCAGGTTGGCAGTTTTTGTCGTTTAATTCTACTGAAATTTTACTTCACTTTTCAATTTACTCGGATTGCTCCAAAGAATTGTCGTAGTTCCTATAGGTGAATTTTGATTGAAGAGCGAGAATCAAAAGATGACCGAATCCACTCAGAGTAGGCAATTCGTGATGTTGACCAAAGTAGCAGACCTCCAAACCCGGAACCACTTTTTTCCGAGAAGGAGATAAGAGCGGCGAACGGGAAATGGAAGGTAAACAAACCTTCATTTGAGGATGGCGATCTGGCCATTAAAAAGTCTGAGCCCTCGTCGTTGGTGAATTTGTTCTCGGAAGAGTTTCCGTCATTTAACATGTGAAAAAGAAGAACGAAATGCGGCATGCGAATCCAGAATTTCTCGGTGAAGATTTGAACGTTATACTTTCTTTTTTTGTAACAAGTTTTGTGACTTTCAAGCTATATTTTTCCCTCACAAAACAACATTCATGTTGAAAAAGTCGAGATTTCTTCTTCTTTCCTTGCGCATTTCGATGAATAATTCCAGAAAATTTTGTATTTACCCTCTTTTTTCTATTAGCAATGGGTTTGCATAACAATAAAGACATTTATTTGAGCACGTCTAGCCCAGGGCGCGCGTGGCGCAGTGGTTAAGGACGCTTCGAACACCCGCACGGTCGGGAGGTCGATCCCCACGCGGGTTAACAAGACCTTGCACCCGTCCGGGATCGGGTAAATTGGTCTGAACCAAACCTGTCTGGGAAGGTTAAGACACTGACTGGTATAGCGGCTGGCCCCGCAAGTTATTGTATGGGTCAAATGCGCATTCACTAAGCCTACAATTCTATACGGAGGACGAATGCATGGCGCATCCTTAGGGAAATGATTAGCGCCGACCTCTTTACCCTTATCTTTACCTTTACCCTTATCAAAAGCTTTATCAGCTTGGCTGTTATGTGACAGCAATAAGATCGCCATTTAGAGAATGGAGGAATACTCCAAAAGAAAAAAAACGAGAAATTTCCAGTGATACTCCAAAAGAAAAACTCCATAAACCACCGACATACCCCTAAGGGCTATTCATGCTTGGGAGCAGAGCAGCAGAGAGGCAGCGGCATGGCTGCAGGCGAAAAATCAGATTATCAGTCCAAGAAGGGAGGACTACAGCACAAAGAAAAATGATAATCAATCAATGGACAAGAGGCCACCCGTAAGCATACTGAGCAGTAAAGTGGCAGAGAAACACAATGGAACACCAATGCATGGCGCATCCTTAGGAAACTGATCAACGCCGTCACCTTTACCTTTATTATTCTACCGTATAAGGCTTATTAGTGGAATAGATGGCTTGGCATGGTATATTTGTCCACATCGCAGCTGTTCTCATAAGTCATGCCGGATTATGGCATTCGCATTCGGTCGGTTAGGTAATGCAGGTGGACGGCCGGCCGGCGGCAGGCCTTTACTGAACAAACAACCACACAAAAAAACCGACGTCACACCCCGACGTGGCCTTTTGAGACCGGTGGGAGGGGGCGACCGAGGGTGGGGGGGGGGGTGGCTGATTGGATGAGCGTTTGATTTTTTCCTAGTTTTTTTTTTTTCGAAGAAAATTTTTTGAGAAAAATCTAGAGAAACAAGGAGAATAAATTTTTATTTTTTTCATTGATTTTTGATTTTTTTGATTTCGTTTGCTTTTTTTCTAGTTTTCTTTTTTGTTTTCATCAATTTATTCCTCCATTCTTTTATTCTCCATACCTAAGCCGTACCCACAGAGCAGCAAGGGCAAAACTCGAAGAAAAATTGAAAAAAAATCTAAAGAAACAAGGAGAATAAATTTTTCGATTTTTTAATTTTTTATTGATGTTTGATTTTTTTGATTTCGTTTGCTTTTTTTTAGTTTTTTTTTCATCCATTTATTCCTTCATTCTTTTATTCTCCATACCTAACTATTAGGTTGGTAAGAAAGTTCCCGCCGTTTTTTTCAAACAACTGCTGTAAGTTCAGTTCGAAAGCTTTTGCAGAGTTTGACACAGCATTCGAAAGAGAATTATTTGCTCTTTCGAGCAGTATATTTGTAATTTGTTATAATTTTCAATGTCATCGTTTTTTCAGCTTGTAAAGTGAAAAGCGAAAATGTGAAAAAATAACCTCATCGACAGCGATTTTTTTCTGCTCAATTTCAAAGGCATAAATAAAACTTGATAGAACATTTGGAAGACGATGTTTTTCTCTATTAGATGGTATATCATTTGTTTTTATTTGTCTCGAAACTTACAAAGTTTTGAACCACTGAAGTTCGACCTTCGGAAGGCAAGAATAATTTTCCGATGGCGCTCCTGGTTTTCTTGTGACAGCTCAAGTTGACTTCTGTAGAGTTTTCAATACAGAATTTTTTGCTCTATCAGATGATATGTTTATTTTCAAACAATGATCGATCTTAAAAGATTTTCACGCGAAGGGCGTCTTGAAGTTTCTCGGCAGAGCAAACCTCCAGTTTCAATCTTTTCACCGAATCTCATACAGCATTCGAAAGAGGACGATACTCTCTACAAGACGGTTTATGAAACGTTTTAAACTTTCCTGGTTTTCATTGTTTTTTAGGTCGCCAAAGTGGACCTAAATCCGCACTCCTGGACGATTCGACGTCGCGCCGCACGAGCCCCACGCGCCACGCCTGCGATTTAGGTCCACTTTGACGGCCTAAAAAACAATGAAAACCGAGAAGGTTTGAAACGCTTCACGAACCATCTTGTAGAGAGTATCGTCCTCTTTCGAAGGCTGTATGAGATTTGGTGAAAAGATTGAAACTGGAGGTTTGCTCTGCCGAGAAACTTCAAGACGCCCTTCTCGTGAAAATCTTTTAAAATCAATCATTGTTCGAAAATAAACATATCCTCTGATAGAGCAAAAAATTCTGTATAGAAAACTCCACATAAGTCAATTTGAGCGCACACAAGAGAACCAGGAGCGTCATCGGAAAATTATTCTTGCTTTCCGAAGGTCGGACTTCAGTGGTTCAAAACTTTGTAATTTTCGAGACAAATAAAAACAAATGATACACCGTCTAATAGATAAAATCATCGTCTTTCAAATGGTCTACTAAGTTTTATTTATGCCTTTGAAATTGAGCAGAAAAAAATCGCTGTCGATGAGGTTATTTTTTCACATTTTCGCTTTTTACTTTACAAGCTGAAAAAACGATGACATTGAGAATTATAACAAATTACAAATATACAGCTCGAAAGAGCAAATAATTCACTTTCGAATGCTGTGTCAAACTCTGCAAAAGCTTTCGAAATGAACTTACAGCAGTTGTTTGAAAAAAACGGCGGGAACTTTCTTACCAACCTAATATAAGTCATACCAACAAAGCAGCAAGGGCAAAACGGGACGAAAAATTGAAAAAATCCAGAGAAACAAGTAGATCGCTCTAGTGAAACGATCCTAGGTAAGGCACCCAAGCGACTAAATGTTCTACAAGACCTTTTTCCGCTAGATATTCAAGTTTTTTTAGATACAGATTGAACTCTTGGGTTTCATCCCTCACTCGTAGTCATGCCCAAAATCGTACGAATTTTTCTTCAAAAAAATGTTAAAAATAGCGATTTTGTTTTTGCGAGCAGCTGAAATAATGGCCGAACAGCGCTTTCCTTTGAACTCATCATGATCTATTGCTGGCCATTTTCGTCGGCGCTTTATGTGGTAAACAAACCGAATGGAAGCCTGGGGAGATCTTCTAATGTCAGCCTGAAATAATGTTATGCAGAAAAATAGGCCCCAGATTGATAGGTTCAGCTATTCACACGAGTCATAGGCCTAGCCTGACCCTTCATCGGTTATCGATTTGTCCGTGTCGGAGCCAGTAGTGTTTCTCGTGGTCCCGATCGCGTGTCAAGAGCTGTAATGACGAAAATAACCCAACTGAAGTGACATCCCACTCTGGGGACCACTTCTTTTTTTAGCAACTCAGGCGATAATGGTAAAGGTAAAGATATCGGCGTTGGTCAGTCCCCTAAGTACGCGCCGTGCATTTGTGTTCCA
This sequence comes from Nippostrongylus brasiliensis, assembly GCA_030553155.1. Classification (NCBI taxonomy): domain Eukaryota; kingdom Metazoa; phylum Nematoda; class Chromadorea; order Rhabditida; family Heligmosomidae; genus Nippostrongylus; species Nippostrongylus brasiliensis. The sequence continues at coordinate 4,937,599 of CP130733.1, forward strand.
TTCAGAATCGGGGAAGCATGCTCAAACGGCCTATACGATGACTTTCGGGGCCAGCTGCTAAACCAAGTCAGTGTCTTAAGCCCTGACAAGTCTGGTGCCAATTTTTATTTCATTTTATTTTATTTTCATGTCTTTTTACAGACGTGCTAAAAATGGTTAGTGGTACAAAGAACAGGAAAAACTCGATCGAAAAAAATGAAATGAAATTAAAACGAAACGAAGCTCAGCGAGATGATAACTCGAGCAGAACGAAAGAGATAATCCTAATATTCCTAATAATAATTTACCCAATCTCGGAGGGATGGAAGGCTTGGTCAGCCCGGGCACGGATCGATCGCTCGACGGTGCGTTTGTGAGTAGCGCCTCTTACCGCTGTTCCACAAGGGGCGTTTAATTAGGGGATGTTGTTGTAAAATCTATGAGGTTTTAGTTGATAATGTGCCTGCGGCTACGGTATAGTGCACCGAATACGACTGCATATTAGCCATTAATTTCGAGTGGAGCTGTTTTGTGATGTGAACGTCGAACACGAAATGTCTAGACTAGACCACCCATTAGCAGACGAAAGTGCAGAAACTAATGCTGAGAAGACGTGGAAAGGTTTTTCTCATGGCGTCTTTTGCACGGTTAATTATCTTGCAGCATAATTGGACGGTGCACAGTAGGGAAGCTTAGACGTCCTACTTTGAGAAGCCGCGGTGAAAGGGTAGGGATTATCCTTTACCCAGGGAAAAGGTAGAGTGCTGCTTGCTATGTGGGTTTGTGATGCAGCCAGTAGATGTGTTGCATCTGCTGTGAAGGTAAAGGTGAAGGTATCGGCGTTGATCAGTCCTCTGAAATGCGCCACGCCTTCGTACTCCATTCAGAATCGTACTTGAATACGTATACGGCCTCATCGATGACTTGCGGGGCTAGCGGCTTTACCGAGTCAGTGTCTTCACCTTCCCAGTCAAGTCTGGTACTAATTTACCCTACCCTGAAGGGATGGAAAGCTTGGTTAATCGGGGCTGGGATCGATCCCTCAACCGTGCGGGTTTCAGTGGGCCCTCTTACCACTGTACCTCGCGCGCGCCTTTGTACCTGCTGTACTTACTAAAATCTTCAAAAGAGGCAAAAATAATTCCAAATGTGTATTTTTGAGTTCTCCGTCCTCGAACACCGCTCATAGCAGCATGCAAAAGTAATTCCTCTTTTAGCTATACGTGGAATTTGTTGAGCAGTTTATTCATTCGTTGTTCGAAAACAACGGATGGTTTCTTCCTAAATTCAGAAATGGGCGCTATTCAACTCAACGGACACCAGCACTCGATTTTTTTCAGTCAGAATTTTTTTTCAGAAATTCGCTGAAACTTCGCCCATGGAAGTTATTTGGGGTCCTGAACACGAATCTGCTGTCCGTTTTCACGCGGGAGGTCTCGGACCACCCAAATCGCAACTTGGGTGGTTGTAGCGATCTGAGTGGTCCGAGACCACCCACGCAAAAAACGGACAGCAGATTCGTGATCAGCGCCCTCAATTACCCTCTGTGCAAAGTTTCAGCGAATTTCGACGACTGAAAAAAATCGAGTGCTGGGGTCCGTTAAGTTGAATAGTGCCCAGAAATGCTTTTCGCCGATTTGTTTTACCCTCGTCAAATAAAAAGCAAAATAGGGTCCCAATCGAATTGAGTGAAAACCGCTGCGCAGAATTTATATCAAAATTCGAAAAAAAATGAAGCTCTGCTGATGATAGATGGTTTGGTTCTCGAATCGTGGCTCAGCTGGATCCAAACCGTTGCCTTGTGTTTTCTGGGAACTGATTGCTCTGATCATAATTCCATGTTACCACTATACACAACTTTTGCGCACAATTAAATGATTTTTTCTGAATATTGGAGTAGAATTCTTCCTATAAGGTTTTAGGGTCGATAGTTTGACGTACCACTGAGCTCGAATCACAGTGTATTTTTTGCTAACCTTGCTTTGGCGGGGTGTTTCTAGTGTCCTTTGAAGAGTACCTTCTGAATGATCCTGTGCAGCGACAACTTGTTTTGATAACTCACGTGCTGCACTAGAAAAAAGGTGTAAAAACTGTTCTTAGAAAATCGAATAGAAAATCGAATTCGAGAACCTGTTTTCGGACGGAAGAAAGCGCCACAAATTGATGGCTAATGGTGGTGAAATGAGTGGCTCAGATGTACTGGGAATCGATTAGGAAACACTTCCGCCATTCATGGGTATACCTCGCAAAATCGCCCTATTGAAGATAATATATCACATCATTATAGTACTTTTCATAATCGTGCTCCACCACCGAATTTATTCCCTTTTTTGAAGGAATTTCCTTCTTTTTTGATGACTTTCCACTTACCATGTTTATCATCGGGGCGAATGTGGGACAGCAGTAAGAGGCGCTACTGACACCAGCACAGTCGAGCGATCGATCCCGGCCCGGGCTTACAAAGCCTTCCATCCCTCCGTGGTTGGGTAAATAAGTACCAGACCTATCTGTGAAGGTAAAGACACTGGCTTGGTATAGCGACTGGCCCGCGCAAGTCATTGTATAGGCCAAACACGCATTCATCAAGGCTCTTTGATTCTGAATGAAACACGAACGCGCGACGTGTAGTTAGGGTACTGATTAACACTGGCACCTTTATCTTTTCACCTTTATCTTTATCAGCACTAGAAATAAGCGCTTTTATTTGGAACATTCTGACGAGTATTGGGTTTGTGTTTAGGCTCCTGAGAATGATAGCGATCGCCACCACTCTATGGTCCCCTATGAATTAACCAGCCACTCACCAGCCTGACGGCCGACAAACGGCTGCTAGATACGCATTAAAAACAAAAATACATGAACTGAAATAAAGATTTGAAATAAAACAAAAAAGATTAAGAATAAAACGATGAAAAATGGCATGTAGCAACAGACGGCGAGCTGAACTGATGAAATGCGTCCCTGGCAGTACGGTAACATGTAATCGCGGCGGGACCCATATGAGCCACCTATGACAAACATGGCTTGGGTTTCGCTTATTATATAGTAGGATTATTTGTTGTATTTACTATCATTACAACTAGATTTACGTGACCTCCTCAATTAATCAGTCTTCACCCATATTCTACCACTTCGAAGTAGTTCTGGGTATAGCGACCCAGCTCCACGGTATCCCGACAGGCCTGAGAGGTGCCGATTCGAATTCCACCTGAGTTACGATTTTTGCGATGAATTTAGCACCATTAGGGCATTATATAACAAAAGGCTTTTGTGTGTGGTACCTGAGAACCACTTTTTAAATCTCAAGAGTCAGCAATAATGAAAAGTTCTGCTTCCTCATTACCCTAACCACCTCTACATGAGAGAGACTTTCTATAGATTCTTCCTTAAATCCTGGATTCTGACTGCGCTAGGCCCGACATTATCAGAGAAGCATCTGTTTCCTGAAGTAGTTTCGATACAAATAAGTCCTTGAACACTTCCACTGATAATTGACTGGTGGTGACTAAGCTATTGTACATTCTCCATCTACAGACCGCCGTGTCCGCTAGTGTTTGTATTGTAAAGCTATTAACGGGGCATAGCAGAAAAGGCGATATGCCGTCGTTGGCCGAATTCTGACAGACAATGGACAGAAAAACGTCTGCGCAAGGTGACTCTCATCTTCGCTGACGTTCCCAGACGGTTCGTTGCTGGTTCCGTCACTGCCGCGCTGTCAGCCTAGTCGAGCCGGCCACCACTGGCCATCACCATGAGCGGAATCGGCTTCCGATCGTTTTTCGTCTCGTTGATCCTTTCCAGCTGCTGGGTTCATGGTGAGAGGTAAGGGTACACCTTCTGTTCTCATGGTTTTTCATCCGTTTACATCGAGCCATGATCCATCGAGCCATTTTCCGACGACAATTTACTTGTATTGTCAGCCGCCTTAGGGATCGTTTAGACGCCGCGCGGCGAAAATGCAAAATTGAAGCGCAATCAATGATTAACGTCATTGATCGAATTTGTTCCTTTGCATTGGTGGCGCAGTCCGGTGGCCCTCATATAGGCAAACGTACTGGTCGTTCGGGATTTAGAAGGCTGCTATTCCTTATTAAGGGTCATTTTGACAAAATTCACTTTTTTCGTTCAATTTCTTCCCTACGTGATTATATGCCTAATTTTTTTTTTGCCTACATGAGGCGCCACCGGACTGCGCCACTAATGCAAAGGAGCAAATTCGATCAATGACGTTAATTATTGATTGCGCTTCGATTTTGCCTTTTCGCCGCGCGGCGTCTAAACGAGCTCTTACGTGCGTCAAGTTCTTCGTATTGCCATCTTCTTCACCTATGGCAAGGTACTCGTTAACCAACCTTTTTTACGGCAAGATTCTTGTGAGTCAGAATGTTTACCTGCGGGTTCCTTGTATTGCCAATCTCTTTACCTATGGCAAGGTACTCGTAAACCAACCTCTTTACCTATGGCAAGATTCTTGTGGGCCAGAATATGTACCTACGGCGTGATCCTTGTATTGCCGGCCTCATTACCAAAGCGGCAGGTATGAGGTTTGTGAATGAGGGAGTTAAAAATGATTGTAGCTTTCTTCTCTATCATCTTCGTTTCCTCGCCATCCTCTTCTATTTTGAGAAGCCAGGTACTATTCCATGACGGTGACGTGAACTAGAGACTTTCTGCATGTTTTTTTTTTGCTGGTCGCGCGTGGTTCAGTGATAGGAGGCGCTACTGACACCCGCACGGTCGATCGATCCTCGCCCGGGCCAACCAAGCCTTTCATCCCCCGGGGTCGGTAAATTGGTACCAGGCTTTTCTGGGGAGGTGAAAACACTGACTTGGTATAGCGGCTGGGGAGACTGATCAATGCCGACATATTTACCTTTACCTACCTTCCTTTTTTTTGTTAGGGAAAGATTGAAATTAATGATGAAAGTTCCAAATTTCTTCGGTTCCGACCTGTTCATGCTCTAGCAAGGTCACCTTGAAACCCCCTCCAAACATAGCAGCGATAGAGATTCCGTTTAAAAACCCCACTTGGTGGAACTGCCGAAATGGGCTGGTTAATTGGAGTTTCATGAAGTTGGAGAGGAACCGCTATGCGATCGATTCTTCATACAAGACACATACTGAATCACCTGAACAGGAAAATTGTTAGATGTTTGACTGGAGGAGACGAACATCTCCCACACCCTCCAAGAAGGCCCGTAAAAGTTATTTGGAATAATATTCTAGTTTTTCCCTTTTTTACTTTTTTTTTTACTCTACGGGCTACTGTAGCCTATGGGCTACGGTACACTAGAAGTGCTCGGTGTTTTGCTAATGATAAGATCACAGCCTTGAATCAACTGAATAACTCCTTCCCTATGGAGGACCTCCATTCCGACGGTGACGTGAGGGCCGCTGTTGTGCATCTGCGGCCACTGCACCGTCGCGACGGCACGCTGTCGCGATCTGAAAGTGAAACGTTTTTTTTCCATGGCGGAACGGATTGGCATTGCGCGTCAAAGACTGCGCGTTGTGTGTAACTGCACAGCGCTCTATGGATATCACGCGCACGGTGCCGTTTACGGGTGGGATTAACATAAGAGATCCTAGAACAGTTTCCATTGTGGTCGGGATGGCTGAATGAATATCGAAGATTATTGTTGACCACGGCTTGAAGGTTTGAATCCTTTGGGCTACATAGTTTTGCAATGCTTAGTTCAAGGTTCAACCATCGCTCTGCTTTCGATTGTTATACTTTAGACCCTCCATCTGCAGGGAAGTAGTGTATTGTCGTAAAATGCCGCACATCCCCAGAAACATCGTGCAGCCACACACAAGACGCATTTTTTGACGCGCAATGGCAATCCGTTCCGGGGTAGAATTATCGCGCTTGTCGATCTGAAAGAGGCAAAGCACCTGTTTTTGTATGTATTTTCTCGATTATTATTTCTCTTACATTTATTTTTATGATTAGTTGTTCATTAGTCACTGAGGATACTTCCAGTCTTCCTCAGATTTCGGCAAAAAGTGTAGAGTAGGTTACAGTCATTGAGCAGTTTTGGTCTTCTACTCATATTTCATTTATTTATGTTCCATTGAGCAGTTTTGGTCTTCTACTCATATTTCATTTATTTATGTTCCCGCTTGCTATTTCGTTATTAATCACATATTTTTGGTCATTTTTTGTTCATCCGTTCTTGTTCATTTCTGCATTTAAATTCATATTTTGATTTTGATTTTTTGAAAATCTGTGTAGTCTGCTTTTGACAGCAAAAAAAAAACACTGGAAACTACGCATTTTAGAAATGTTGTGCCTCACGCAAAGTAGGAAAATTCTAATGAAGTAGAGATTTGCAACCAAAGAACAAAAGAAGGTGATTTATGCGTGACGATCGAATGGTGCTTAGTTGGACTATCAAAACATCATATTATTAGCTTCTATCCTTTTTAACCAAGACAACACTTCGAACAACGCAAAAGAATAATAATCACAACGGAATTCTCCATGACACGCTTCAGCACCAGTAGAATCACAAAAATTTCTGATGCTTTACTTTCCCTTTTTCAGTTGGAGTTAACTGAGCTAAAGCAGTGGCATACAGTGGTGCTATATATTTACACACGCCTGCCCTCGACGTGGTTTTTTGGCCATAACTCTGGAACCAGAGGATCATGAGAAATACTGAGCACACATTTAGAATTCTTGAAAAAATTCTGGAAAAATTCTCTACAAAACACACTTAACTGCTTTTCACGTCTCTCTGAAATCGTAGAAAAAAATCGAGTGGAAATAAATTGGTCATAAAATCACGATAAACTGCAATGCATCATCAAAACATGTTTTTTATAAAACAGCAAGTCAATATTTAGTAGGATAGCCCTTGCACTTGATTACAGCCAAACGGTTCCGCATTGAGTCGACCAACTTCATACGTCGCTCCTCAGGAACAGCACTCCACGTTTCCTTGATGATTGCTCCCAACTCGTCAAGATTCTGTGGATTCAAGCGCTTCAAAACTGCATCCACGTCGTTCAGGAGATTTTCGATAGGATTGAAAATGAAAGCGCTTGAAACCACAAAATCTTGACGAGTTGGAAGCAATCATCAAGGAAACGTGGAGTGCTATTCCTTTGGAGCGATGTATGAAGTTGGTCATCTCAATGTGAAACCGAACTCTTCGGCTGTGATCAAGAGCAAGTGCTATCATATTGAATATTGACTTGTTGTTTTATAATAAACATGTTTTGATGATGCATTGTTGTTTATTGTAATTTTGAGAATGTGTTTACCATTTCCCATCTCATGACCAATTTATTTCCACTCGATTTTTTTCTACAGTTTCAGAGACGTTAAACGCAATTAAGCGTGTTTTGTAGAGTATTTCTCGAGGATTCTCAATGTGTGCTCAGTATTTCTGATAATCCTCTGTTTCCAAAGTTATGGCCAAAAAACCACGTAGAGGGCAGGCGTCTGTAAATATATTGCCGCCACTGTACGTTCGTACCTAAACAGCATCTCAGTCCCTGACGAATTTTCAATTTGATTTAATACATTGATACCGATTTAGTACATCGATACTCATTTTAGGAGCAAGCGCGGTGCGAATCCTCCGTCAACGGTAATTGTGAAGCAGGACATCATCACCGTCGAAGCTCCACAGCCCGCCTCCTTCCCCTCGTACAATCCACCAGTTCAATCTCAACCGTACAACGTACCCCCACCTCAGCCTCAAACCTACCAGCCACCTCCTCAGCAAACCTACCAGACTTCTCAATCATCTTACGGAAGACCGCCGTCATCCTACCAACCGCCACCGCAGTACCAAGGTCCTCCTCCTCCGCCTCCTCCACCTCCACCGCCATGTCCTCCTCCTCCACCTCCGCCACCTTTCCATTTCCCCTATGGGTATCCACCACCACCTCCTCATTATCCTTTTTCACCTTACGGCCCTCCACCACCTCCGTGTCCTCCTCCACCGCCGCCGCCTCCTCCTCCTCCATTTGTCTGGTGGTATTCTGAGATGTACAAGACCAATACGCCGTACAGTGGCACGCAGGGCTATCAACAGCCGTCATACCAAGCGCCTCAGCAGTATAGTCAGGGTCCAGCTTACCCTAGTTATCCTCCTCAACAAGTGCCACCATACAACCCGTCAGTACCTGCCGGTAACCCACCTTACCCGCCTGGGATGGATCAAACCCCACAGGTGACACCTTGGCAGCCAGCTGGTCCAGACACCTCCAGCGTTGCCGGACCACCAGCTATTCAAGTAGCGGCTGAAACTGGCGGTGCGCAGAATAATTCTGGGATGAATTCAAATTCGCCGTCTTGGACTTCAGCTTCCGACTCAAGCACTCCTCCGTCGCCAACGAACTCGAACGAGCTCGCCAAACGGAATTCTGGGCAGTCTTTTCCACCGACTGACATACTGACACCTCCTCCAGCCACGTTCAATCGTCCCAGAGGAATGCCGGGCACGCAGAGTTGATATATGCCAAAGTAATTATCCTTGGATTTGCGACTAGCGCGAAAATGTCGATAAACGAACGAACTCGTATAGGCGTCAAAAATTGCGCCGTGTGTGTAACTGCACAGTGTTGTTCACAATGTGTAGTATTTTACGACAGTTTTTGCCTCCACCACAATGGAGGGATGGCTGAAACTTCGCACAGTAGGGTTTTCGTCACTTTTCGTTAGGCTGGTGCACAAGCCACCTCACCCTACGCTATGCTTTAGCCTAAATATAAAACTTAGCGTAATTTACCTAAGCCCTAGCTAAGGAAGGAACTCCGGGGTGTGTGAAGCACTAGTTCCCTGCAAATGGAAGGTCTTTAGGGTAACGATCGAAAGCAGAGCGATAGTTGAAGCGTAAAATGAGCAGTGCAAAAGGTTCCTAGCGGGAAGGATCCGAAACCGCAACCCATTGGCAACAATCACCTTCACTACCCACTGAGCCATCTCCACGAGTTGCCGCTTCTTCTTGGCCCTGTTATCTCGATTCTCCTCCCCCTCCCCACTCCCCGTATGCGGTACCATGCGCGTGAAATGCGTATAACGCTGTGCAGTTACACACACGGCGCAATTTTTGGCGCCTATACGAATTCATTCCTTTCCCGACATTTTCGGTTTAATGGATTTGTGTACAGTAATCATGTGTTCGTCGTGTTTGTATGAATTGTTTCAACACTGTGATTGTAACCATCGGAAATTGCTGGTCATTTTGAAGTGGATTTTTTTAGAATTGCTTGATGCGATTGTGTATTTTCTCTTCATTGATAAACGAAAACACGTGAAATCCTCGTAGTAGTGCAACAAAACGAATGTGGCGAAATTTCAGACGACTTTCGTTGAAATTAAGTCGGATAGCACGGAAAAGTTGAAAAAAGAAAAGGAATAACAGCTGGTCCACTCAGCGAGCCGTCCAAATTGGTGCGTCGTCTGCAGATGCACCACAAGCACCGCGTCTCACGACGCGGTTGTTTATAGGGCAAAATTTGGCCGCCCAAACCGCGCTATCAATTTGTCACTAGTGGCTGAAAACTCGCCCCACCCCCCCCCCCTGAGCCCCATCGAGAGTCGTTATTGCCACGCCCTCGGCATGCGTCTATGGACCGCCCCCCGACGCTATTGGCCGGTCGGCACGGCATGAGCGCTCCACTGACAATACGCGCTCCAAAATTGTTCAGCCACTAGTGACCTATCGATGCGTTCCGCCCAAACTGGTCATTTTCCGCTTCATCGTTATGAAGGAACACACAAAAAGCTCTGGAAATTCTTATAATATAGATATAGTGAAAAAAATTAGCAAGTTACGCTTAAGCTGAGTATTATACGCGAAGAATCGAGAAAATGGGAAAAAACAATTGGTGCACTCGTATGTCGTCAAAATTGACGTGGAGTCTGCAGATGCACCACCATCCCCGATCTCACGCCTGTAATCGTGCTTTTCGATCTCGGAGGGACGGAAAAATGTGGCTGATATGTTTCCCGACGAGGGAATCGGAAATCCTCTATACCTGCTCCTTTCGAAGCTCATCTCATTATTTGTTTTCGGTTCGCCCATTCCTGTATACCGTTTCTCGCTAAAAGTTGACCGAAAAACCGAAAATCCAGCTGCAAAGTACTGGTTTTTCCACTTTCAAACATCGATTGTGTTCCATCAGGAACAGAAAGGTGCTGTCTTGGAAGTACGAGGACAGGTGCAGTCTCGGCAACCTTGACGGATTGGCGAGCTTGTAAAAAGTAGTCGTCGATTCGGCAAACAGACACATCGACCAGTCTGCCTACGCTGTACAGATGTCACATCTTATTAGAACCGTTACGTCAGTGAGTGGTGCTCATCCTATCTTAAAGTCACACTCTTTGAAGTTAGGGATCAGCTATAAAGTGTAGATGTTGTAGTTACGGCGCTCTAACGCCAATCAGCTGATGTGACTTCATTTTCAATTGTCAGCTCTCCATTTTCACCATACGGGAATAGAAGTCATAGCTAAATTACCAACACGGAAAAAAGATAAATTAGTGACACAGAAATCACTGTAAAATCCCAAAACTTGTTTGAAAACGAGGAAAAACAAAAGGAAGGTACAGGTGACGACGGATTATTTGTAGCGACCGTGCTTACATCCATAACACCACATCACACGCCAGGTGACTAAAATTCCGATCGGGCTAGCCTATTCAATCACAGTTGTGGACGGATTTTCAATTTTTCGTTTTTGCAAGTGGCTATCCAGGTCGGTAAGGATAGGCAACATCGTGAATCTTGTTTCTCTTTCAAATTTCATTAGTTTCATTGGTTATTGGAAACGCAATAACTGGGAGGTGTTCTTGTGTTACAGTCGTTTTCACTTATTATAATTGTTGTTCGTTAGTTGAATTTTTCAAATTTACGAACTGGCCTTATTGTGATTCGTCCGTTCTACTATCGTCCATTCTTACGCTGTTTAGCTTCTCTATCGAGCCGCGTTCATCCCTGCAGAGAGTGAGTCTTTTATTTATTTATTTATTTATTTATTTATTTATATTTTTGAAAAATGTAACATTTTTCATTTGTTGTCTTTCTTTTTACCTCCTATTGCTTTTGTTTCGGGCACGTCATTTGACGTATTAAATAAATAAATAAATAAATAAGCATCGAAACGCTTTGTTCCATTGTAGATTTGTGTGCAGAATGTCAGACGAAGGAAATGCTAGAAATCGAAAGCCGGCGACGAGTAGAGATGAGGATGACGACGGCGAGGAGGAACGGGAGAGTGGATCGACGGATGAACACCACTCCCGGAAGCCGGATCTCTATAGCCGTTTTGTGGAAAGCTTCGAAAATGCTCTGAACACTGTGACAAGTACGGTTAGCAGCGCCATGAAGTCTACTTCAGGTAAGCACTGTAGTTTTCCTCAACTTACACCACACGAGGGTACTGTGTCTGCATGAAACTAGGATTTTATTTTTTATTCGATTGTTTATTCGTTCACTTCGCACAAATACCGAGGTCTCAAGAGGAGAGAACTTAGGGTTATGAAAGTGCCAAAAACGTAGATTTATTTATTTATTTATTCCTTTATTTATTTATTTACCATGCACTTAACGTGCGCCGTACAATACGAAATCGCAAAAAACCAATACAATACAAAAAACACACTACTTATGATATCTCTATTTGGCCAATGGCCAGGACGTCATCACTGTTAAACTTTTGTTGATAAAGCTTATAAGTCAATCACAGTAATTACAATTATTCGGGGGCGGGATGGCCGAGAGGTGAAGAGCTTAGGCTCGAGATCTCGATGATCAGGGTTCAATACCTTCCCAGGCAGAAACCCTTGCCTAGCTTAGAAGTAGCTGAAAAGGGTGTCGGTACCAGCGTGAGGCCCGTGTGACAGGTCGGCTGATGGAGGAACTGTCACGATCACGAGACGGATCGATGGTCGTGTGTAAGAAAGCGGCGCTCAAGAACCTGCGATCGTGGACGATATGGCCACCCCACAAGGAGCTTAAGACTGAGACAAAATGGCAGTGTGGCAACTCAAAAAATGCGGAAGCAGCACCAAGGAGAAAGAAGACGGAGCGACTATCATGAAAGACGTACCCCGTAACTGATCGGGATAAAAACGTTGTGGTATCAAAAAAAAAATACAATTATTCGGTCTTTTTTTTAACTCTCGAACCGTTTTTTCCTCGTAATACCTTAAATGATGCTTCGTAGGAAGGGGTTACTAACGGGATTCTTATTTCTCATCCTGCCATCTCGATCCTCTTGTTGTGTTTCGGGACCCGAAAGTGAGCATCGATTTGAGGGTTCTTGTTTTTGGGAAAGGGAGATCACGGTACAGCGATTTTCATGGAAAGGAAACAGATATATTGGGATGAGGATGTTTGACCCTTCAGGATTTAACGACCTGCTGGAATGAAAAGTGCACAGGCTTCTTTGATTAAAATCATTTTTAGCAGTTACTAGTTTATCGACGGTCGTCCACGTTTTCGTCTGCTTTGTATTCAATGGGAAACATCTTATCCGATGCAGGCCTAGGTATGTTTTATCAGAAATTGGTAGTTATTCACAGAAAGCCTGCGGAGAACCATATACGCAGAAGCTGAGCCAACCGATTCCGCATTTTAGGTAAAACCGTGCGGAAGTTTTTCTGGAAAAAGCGGAGCGCCGAACTCACGGCGGAAGCGGTCAGCGCTGGTATATTACCATCATGCAGAATAGAATCTGACGGATAATTTAAATATATCGGGAATCTAATTCATAAAGGTAAAGGTAAAGGTGCCGGCGTTGATCAGTCCACCGAGGACGCGCCGCCGCTTTCGTATTCCATTTATGTCGTAGAGGCATAGTGAATACGTATTTGGCCTATACAATGACCTGCGGGGGCCAGCCGCTATACCAGGTCAGTGTCTTTACCTTCCCAGACAAGTCTGGTACCAATTTACACGGCCCCGGAGGGATGGAAGGAAGGCTTGGTTAGGCCGGGCCGGGATCGTTCGCTCCACCGTGCGGGTGGCAGCAGTGCCTCTTACCACTGTACCAAGCGGGCAAAATCTTATTCATACTGGAGAAAAATTGGCGGATCGGCCAAGCTGGAAAAGCTCTAAAAAATTACTCGTGGTACAACAAATTCGTATTTTTGATTGAACCGTAGGCGTTGAAGAACAAAAATCCGTTTATAAGCAGTGGAAGGAATGACCAATTAATACAATTCATATTTAATCTTTTTATACGGTTATCTTAATCTTTTTTATCATATATGGCCTGCCTTAGTTGGTATATTAAGGTAGTCCAAAACTGGCCGCCTGGGATAATAAATTTCTGTATTGCTAATGAAGCTCAGTTGCTCACATGATTTGTCTATTTGAAGTTTTGTTCTGAGTTACTACTCTGAGTTTAGTGTTATTTTGTTATTTTGCCTGGTTCTATAAAATGGCTCGCAGTATGTCGCGTGAACAAATAAATGAATAAATAAATTGTACTGATTCCCAGCTATTGCTCAATTTTCTTAACATTTCAGAAGGGCAGTGCGTCCCACGGTCCAAGCTGAAATCCTTTACATTGGAAGGTATCGCGGAGTTCATTAAAACCGAGCGTCCCTGCAATATAATTGTGATGACCGGCGCTGGCATTTCGACGTCTGCTGGAATACCTGATTTTAGAAGTCCAGGTGGGTTTTCTTATTTATTATCTATTCTATAGGTTGATAGCTGCACTAGACGAATAATTGGATGAAACTGCAACAAATACGAGTAAAAACTCATAAACCACTTAATATTGCTCTGAAAAATTTCTAAGTTCAATTTGTTCATCTTTCAGGAACAGGACTGTACAACAACTTGCAGAAGTATAACCTTCCGGATCCACAAGCTGTGTTCGACATTTCGTTCTTCCATGTGAATCCGGAACCATTTTTTGCGCTATCGAAAGAGCTATTCCCTGAACATCTTAAGGTTTGTGAGCCAGCCTATGCGTTAATTTATTTTCCATGTTTTTTCGCCGGAGAAGTGTCAGTGTGTTTTCAGCCAACTCCGTGTCATTATTTTGTGAGGTTACTTGAGAAGAAAGGACTTTTGCGGAGATGGTTTACTCAGGTAGGGTTTTTTCTAATCGAAGAGCATTTGAAGTATAAGAATTACAACTCTTACCCTTTATGGTGCCTTTTGTGTGATCCTGAAGCCACTGTTTCATTGATTCATTTGTTTATTTTGTTTACAATGTACACTTACTATTACTATTTTATTTATTTAGTTAGTTACTATTACTACTATTACTATGCACAGTTACTATTACTCTACGTAATGGTAGCACATCCTGAATAAAGCTGTTTTAGTCAATCGCAATGTTTAAATAAAACAATAACAGGTTCTGTTCAGTGCTTTCTTTACTATTGATTATTTCGATAACTATATACCCTTTTCACTATTTTATATTTTATTTTTAATGTAACTTGTTTGAGTGTTTTTTTCTCAGAACATCGACTCGTTGGAATTCCTAACGGGAATTCCAGAGGACAAAGTGGTAACCGCCCACGGTTCCCATCGAACCAGCACATGCACGAGATGTGGCAAAAAGTTCGATTTGAAATGGCTGGAAGGTTTGTTCTCTTTTTAAGTGTAATATTATTGAGGCTTCTCCTTTTTAACAGTATTTATAGTATTTATTTAAGATCGTCTGAGAGACAAGAATTGTTTGGTGCCACGATGTGACAAGTGCGAGGGTGTTGTGAAGCCGGACATAACGTTTTTCGGCGAAAACTTGCCGAAGCGTTTTTTCCAGTGCGCTATTTCGGTGTGTTGATGTTTTTTTGTTTTGTTTTTTTTCAATAAGAAATATTGGTTCTTAAATATTATTAAGGACTTCCCCAAATGCGATTTATTGATTATCATGGGTACATCTCTCGTTGTGCAACCGTTTGCTAGTATGGTGAATGAGGTACGTTGTTTAAGCCTTTTTTTCATAGTTTTTGTTAACTTTCGTGAAGGCCTGTGCTGCAGGTTTTGATTATTTATCAGAGATCCTTCCGACTGAAGTTACCTTTTTTCAAAGTTCCACTATTTATTAGAGATCCTTCTGATTGAAGTTACCTTTTTAAAAGTTCCACTTCATATGCGACTTGTTTTTTGCAAAACGTTACACCTTAATCGCCAGATATGCATGTGTCGGCATCATAAGGTTGTGTGATTCGGTGATTGATTGATCACTGATAGACTTGCGTAGAGTTATGATCCAGTGAAGATAATGAAGTTAGCCGGAAGATGTTCATGTATTGTTGGGTGGCTCTTACAAAAGTTTTCGATGAGGAACGCTTGGTCCTAATCGTTATCTATCAGCAATGTTCTTGTGACAGCCTTCAATTGTAAGAGTTCCACATTATAAACTTGCATTTTTTGCGCCATGCTGTCATATTGCAAAAAATGCTGCCAGGTGTCCGATGAAGTTCCTCGTCTTCTGATCAACAAGGAAAAAGCCGGTCGAGCAGGCGCTGTGGAAAGGGCAATGGGTGTTCAAGGGCTCTGCTATGGCATGAAGGAGAATAGGAGGCAAGTTTTCCGAGTCTTTCGTTCGTTTAACCGAAATTAAGATGAATTTCACGCATGCATTCATTTATTAGATCGTTAACTAATTATTTGCCGTTTTTTTCAAGCTTCTGTTGTGCGCCTGGTAGAGAAGCTCTCAAAAACATCCAGACAACGTTCGATAGAGAATTATTTGCTCTTTCACGACGTGTATTTGATATTTACGAAACATCAAAATTTTGATATTTTTTTGACCATTGAAGTTGAAATCAGAAGTGAGAAAAATTGACCCCACCGACAGTGAATTTTCTCTGCTTTGTTTCGAGACTTCTTGCAAAACTGTATGTATGCTCTAAAAGTAGAGGAATTTCTCTACGAAACACTATACAGCTTGTTTTGATTTTCCTTTGTTTTTGTTTACTTATAGAGCGTCAAAGTGGGGTATCTCAAAGGAGGCAATAATTTTTGGATGCTTGTGCTGCCTTCCTGCCGAAGGTTTTCAATCAACTCTAAACACGTCACGGAAGAGCATTTATTGCTCTATCAGACAGTATGTTTATTTTTTCATGCTAGCTGTTTTTTAAAATTTTTTTCATGAAAATGTTTTTAAAAATCCTCGACGTGTAAAACTTTTCGTTGGAAACCTTTTGCAGAATTTCAAACAGCATTTGAAAGAGGAGGATTTGGGCTATGAGGAGATGCAGAACAGTTTTTCAATCGTACCAGGTTTTGTTAACTTTTGGGTCGTCAAAGTGGAGAGTTCGACGGCTCGCGTAGCCGCGCGCGCGGCCAACGCGACGGCCGCGCCGCCACGCAATTACTGAGGCGCTGCCGCGTTGGCCGCTCGCGCGGCCACGCGAGCCGTCGAAGTCTCCACTTTGACGACCTGAAAGTTGACAAAACCTGGTGCGATTGAAAAAGTATGATGCATCTTCTCATAGCCCAAATTCTCTTCTTTCGAACAATGCTTGAAATTCTGCAAAAGGTTTCCAACGAGAAGTTTTACACGTCGAGGAATTTTAAAAACATTTTCATGAAAAAAATTTTAAAAAGCGGCTATCATGGAAAAATAAACGTACCATCTGATAGAGCACCAAATGCTCTCGCGTGACGTGCTTGGAGCTGATTGAAAACATCCGGCAGAAAGACAGCACAAGCATCCAAAAATTATTGTTCCCTTTGAGATACCTCATTTTGACGCTCTGTAAGTAAACAAAAACCAAAGAAAACCACAACAAGCTGTGTATCATTTTATAGAAAAACTTGTCTACTTTCAGAAGGTGTATACAGTTTTGCAGGAAGTCTCAAAACGAAGCAGAAAAAATTCACTGTCGGTGGGGTCAATTTTTCTCACTTTTGATTTCAACTTCAATGGTCAAAAAGTTATCAAAATTTCAATGTTTCGTAAATAGCAAATACATGACGTGAAAAAGCAAATAATTCTCTATCATGTGCTATCTGAACGTTTCCGAAAGCTTCTCTACCAGGCGCACAACAGAAGCTTGAAAAAAACGGCAAATAATTAGTTAACGACCTAATACATAAACGAAATCTTGAGACAAATTGGTAGTGTTAGATATTGTTTCCCTTGTTTCCTGGGCCATAATTCATTAACAAAAAAGGAGATAAATCCGGCATACTTAGGGTAGGCTGGAGTGCAACGGCTTCGTCGTGGTGTCATGTTTTCTATTTCATCATATGTATATGAATTTGATATGAAATTCTGAAATTCAATTTTTCATTACCAAGAAGAGATGTTCCCCGACATGCGCTTAGTCGCCCATTTTAGTTATGTTGAGTTGTAAATGGAATGTCAGTTATGAATGTAGGTACTAGTTTTAATCATCCAGCCTAAATTGCTGATGGTCTGTGCCCGGGTGGTTTGTAACCTCTGGTAAGCTGAAGTTTGATTGCGTCGGTTTTCTGGTTCTTTGCTTTCTTGATTAAGGGGAACGCGTTAAGAGTGTAATAAAAATAGTGATTCATGCTGATAACCCCACTATCTTTAGTACTCAGGTCTATGTTACTGAAACGGAAATTGTTACATTTAGTGAGAAAGGACATGTTGCGCTTCCAAAGCATAATATTTCTTTCACTTTTAAGCTGTTATTTTATTGTTGACAGCATCCATGCTACCAATCGTTTATTATTTTTGCTTTTAAAGTTACTTATGACTGCTTACCAAGTTTTACTCGATTATTGGCACGCCTTTGTATGTCGTAGAAAATAAGTAATAATATCAGACGTTTAATTTTTGGCGTGAGTGTGGGGTTCCTCCTTGTTGTTTTTGCTAAATTTCTTGTTATAAAGGTAGATACGTGTTTTCCTAAATGGAGATAGGGGTATGTTCTTGTGGGATTGTGAAATTTGTTTTTTTATTTCAATTTTTTTCTTTTTAGAGACGTCTTTTGGAGCGGTACGTGTGATGATGGTTGCCGACAGCTGGCTGAACTTCTGAACTGGGAGCACGAGTTGGATCAGCTTATTCAGGAGGGTGAAGTGAAATATGGCACAAAATGAGCTCCTTTCATGACTTCTCGGTCTTTTGAGACTAACATGATTTGATTCGCAATCAATAATTTTGAAACCTGGTTCTTCTTGCAGTTCTTTTTACTTTTTTATGTGTGAATAGAGTTCTATGGGAGGAGTGTATGAGTAGTTTTTGAAATGTCGCAATTTAATTTTCATTGTTCGAGCTGTGCTCCATTTTAGTTTATCTGAAGTCGGTATGCCACATTTGCTTCATGTATTCACTTGTACATATTCTTTGAATATTTATCAGAGTTGTTCCTGATTTCGTTTTCTGCACAAAGAGTAAAAATTTCTGCATTGCTCGGCTGCGGTACGGTAAGCTGTCAAGGCGTATTTGTTCGCTGTTGATCCCTCAAAATGTGTAGAATTCTTCGGCCCAACAAATAAGTAAGAACTTTTCTCTCAAATCTCTGCAACCAAACTCAGAATCGCAACGCATTCCGCAGGCAATTTATCACACCTCGACCCGTGCCCGCCCACCACGTGATGATTCCCACGATTTTCGGTGAGAACAACTGATAGCCGGCACTGATTGATGGTCCGAGAATCTGCGCAGGTAAATCCTTGGTCGACGAATCCATAAAAGAGTGTTTTTCTCGAATTCTCCCATTACATTGGACTCTCAAACTCTTATCGTTGCATGTGATAGTAAAAAATGTGCCTGCAGCATTTATGTTCATATCGTTTTAAATAGTTTTAAAATATCAGAAAAGCAGTCGCATGGGCCAAGTTGTCGAATATCTGGTGGGGCGGACATGTAGTGCGATTTCGTGACGAACGTTGGACGAGAGCCGTTACTGACTGGATTCCACGGGACCCCAGAAGAACACCAGATCACCCACCTTTGCGCTGGTCAGACTTCTTCGTCAAAACCCTGAACGATCGATTCGATGCTTCTCGTGTTCCTCGAGCGAGCAGGACCCATTGGTCTACCATAGAACGCGACAGGGACGAATGGAGACGTTACTGGCGCCCGCTCAAGCAAATCGATGATCAACGGGACGACAGGTGATGCAGTTTTAAATAAACCCAACAGTCCAAGAAAGAAGCGTTCACTGTGAGGTTCCTAGGTTTTTCGTTGTGAACTGTTCCTTGAAGTGATCATCACCAACCACCTAAGTTTTCAAGTCACACTGGTATTGATCGCCAGTCCATTTAGTGCTGTGTGGAAGATTTATTAGGGCGTTGGGTCATCATTTTACCCAGCCATCATTGAGATCAGTGTAGGAGAAACCGTGAATTAACCTGATAGCTCTATCGCTTCTTTTCAAATCCTCGGTAAGATTATCACAATTATTACCACGTTCGCAACACAGTCATGAAGTCGACCAGGTATCAACAAGTGGGCAAAAGTTATTTATTTGCTCAAAGCCTCGGTTTGTTGATTTGTTCACCGTCATCGTAATTTGTGACATTGCTGAAATCTGGCGAAACCACTACACAGAGCTTCATAGTGGTGATTAATTAGTTCTAGGCTGGCGCTATAGCTAACTTTGCTTGAGGGAAAACTTGGTGTCATTAATTATTCCCTCTTGGGCCGTCTTTCTTCCCTACTCTGTCAACTGTTCGCTTTTCTGTGGTAGCTGTTTTGGTTCGAGGGATCGCAGTAAAATGATCCGTGCTGATTCCAGTAGTTTGGAACAGCGGTTTACCCTCGCCCTATTTCAACATATTGTATCCGTTACTTGTAATAAGGTGCGCACGTGGTCTAGTGGAAACAGGCGCTACTGACACCCGCACGGTCGAGCGAACGATCCTCGTCCGGGCTGAGCAAGCCTTCCATGGGTCGGGAAAATTGATATCAGACTTGCCTGGGAAGGTAAACACACTGATTTCGTATAGTCAGATAGTCACTGTATACGCCAATTACGCGTTTACCATGCTCTACGATTCTGAATGGAACACGAATGCGTGGCGCGTCCATAGGGGACTGATCAACCCCGGCAGCTTTACCTTTACCTTTATTGCAATTTAGAATAGACCTCCCCCCCCTTCCCAATCTACCGGCAGATTTTGTACTGCTGTGTATCTATTACGCTTCTCGATCTAGACGTTTTCAATAAAAAGATTTCCCGGCGACCCCTTGACGTTGTGCGACATCGCCTGAGACAGAAATCGTCTCCCAGACGGGCACTCGAGGACGTCGATCTTGATTGATGCGGATATATGGCACTTCCGCACGCCACATTTTAGGTTTCGCGCCGATGCAAAGTCATCAGGACGGCGACGATCAGCTGACAGGAAGGTCAACTTGTAGTAGATAAAATTAGGTATGATACGTCTAAGGTCGACCTAGATGAGGTCTCGGCGACGGAACAGTAGGAGTTGCATTTTCGATTTTCTCAGCGGCACTTAATTTTGAAAATAGCGATCGTATATTTGACCGCATAGTTCCTGTTTCTTTTTTTTTGGCTAGAAGCTGGCAGAAAAGTAACCCGCCTTCAACCACTGTAACTATAGTACTAGGAACTTCTGAAAAAAAAAACTCGAAAAAAGTGCTCTGGAAGCTGGGTAAGTAATCATCAATCTCGTTTTGAGCGTTTTGTTTGCTGTTTAATTTTAAGTGGTTTATTGATAGTTGTGACCACTGAGCGGTCGCTGCTGACACCCGCACGGTCGAGCGATCGATCCCGGTCCGGCGTAACCAAGCCTTCCATCCTTCCGAGTCGGGTAAATTGGTACCAGACTTGTCTGGGGAGGTAAAAGCACTGACCTGGTATAGCGGCTATGCCTCTACGATTTGAATGGATGACAAATCCACGGCGTGTCCTGGGACTGATCAACGCCGGCACCCAGAAATTGAGAAAGCTGAACTAAAGGCCAGAAGAAGGGTTCATCCATTTTTCTGTCTTTTCGAAGCGCAAAATAATCCCAAAAACTAACATTGAGACTAGAAATCAGTGGCAGCAGAATAACGGGCCAGGAAGTGGAAAGGTTTTGTGGGTAAACCGTCTCCGCATCGTGCTCAAAATTTGGTTTGAATCGAAAGCAGGAGTGTCGTTTATCAATTTAGAGGATTCAAATATCCCGTTTCAAACAACACTGAAGATTCAGTCTGCGGCAGTTTTACCGCTTCTAGACAGATCGGGCCAGATCCTACTGACATACCTACGCGTTGTCGTTGGCAAACTGCTTACCCAAAGGAACGTAAACCCGACAGGTGACAGCCTGGAAGTCTTAATTAACCGTTTTTTGTCTGTGGATAACTAGGTCATTGACCGGATGGTGTGCACTTGTCGAAACGAGAAATGTTCTAGAAGATGGAAGAATTCAGAGATCAGATTTTCTGACCAAACTGGGAAAGGTTAAATCGCATTTGATCACTGGACCTTTCATCCAAAGTTTCCAAGTTTCTAAGCGAAGTACTAACGAATTGGAAATCATTTGTAAAATAATACAGCAGTTACTGGTACCAGAAACAACGAGATAGCACGGTTCCGGAGGTATATAGAGATAGGAGATAGATATTTGAAGATGGAATGACTTTGGAGAGTTCAAATTAAGAAAAAAAATTGGGAAAATGTCTGTGATTTACCGAAGGAGACCCAAAAATATCACCCTGTTTGGCCGGCAATCAATTTCCGCCTTGGGTGGGATACGTGCAGATCAGCATTTACCGTGGCGGTAAGTCGGTATAGGACACCTTTGAGGCCATCACTAATCACCTGGCGCTCCTGTTACCTGAATTTTTGTTTTTTCGTTGTTAAATAGCTTATAACAACAAAAAGTGAACAAATAAACCAATACAGAAACTGCCATTCCTGATATCACTATTGATATCACCATATGGCCTATAGCCAGTGCGTCATCACTGTCATATTTTTGTTGATAAAATTAATAGACCGTTTACAGTTACTGCCAATTACATCACGAATAGAAATATTGATCGTTAATCGTTTCTTCGGTCAGTTTTTGATAAATCTATGGCTGCATCCCCTGGGACTTGCAGTTCTGCTTATGTCAACTTCGTTGGTAATCTTGCTTTTATTGCACATCCATGTGGATGTTATGATAAATAGATGAATAAATAGGATACCGTTGCAGGGCATCACTTCGAGTCGCTCCTGTTACGTACTGTTCACATTTAACTCTCAATACCCGACTTTTGAATCCTGCCTGATACTGTGTAGCTGTTCAGGAAAAGCAGATCGAAGCGATTGTCTATGTGAGTGCTTGATACTCTGATTTACTTTATTGTGTTTTTATTAGTATTTTCCTTCCTGTTTCGTTATTTTTTTTCTGCCAGCTTAGTTGCAAATGTGTCGCAAATGCGGTTAAGTTATCCTACTAAAAAGTAAGCGAAACCACGGTGTCTGTTTGTCAACTCTAGGGCCTCGTCGCGATTGCTCGTTACCGTACTACCAGTGCCGGATTTCATCAATTCCTCTCCGTCTTTTGCTGCATGTATTTGCTCTTCGTTTTATTTGTTATTATTAATGTTTTACATAGGTTTCCTACTATTGATCAGGCCGCTGAATGGCTAGTGAGTTTTATACGGTGGCGTTAGTGTCTAGGTTTGTTAAAATAAATTATGCCCAAGAGTGTCGACTCGGATTGAGTTAGGTTCTTGGTCTTCTTATCCTGGTCGCCAAATATACATCACGGTGCAGAATTATAGGTTCATCCTGCAATTTGTCCATAACTACCCGAAAAAGCTATTTCCGAGATACAGTAATGTTACTATGATATTCCTCACTATCGAAAAACTACATACACAAATTCTAGGCACAGTGCCTTACCGATGTAAGAAGTTACGAATTTTCATTTGAAAAATAGGAACATGCACCGGTGCAAAATTATAAGTTCACTTGGAATAATTCGCTTATAACTAGAATTTTCGCGCTTCAGTCGCGATACAAATAGGTCAAAAACGTAGAGACAACTAAAACGTGTATGAAACCGTAATGCCGAAAGGAGGCCATACTTGATGCATGGACTAATATACAGCAAACTGTTCTTTTTAACCTTATTCGAAGTGTACCAGATAGAATTTTCGATGTTGTTTATAAGAAAGGTAATGTAATGAAGTACTAAATTCAATTTGCTTGTTGAAATTTTTAACATTGTTCACCTTTTTTTCAGAGTGAACTTATAATTTTGCACCGGTTCCTGTCTCTTTTTTTCGAATGAAAATTCGTAACTTCTTGCATTGGTAAGACACCGTGCCTAGAATTCGTGTATGTAGGTTTTTATAGTGAGGAATATCATAGTAACATTACTGTATGTCAGAAATAGCTTTTTCGGGTAGTTATGAACAAATTGCAGGGTGAACATATAATTTTGCACCGGGATGTATGTCGTGTATAAAGATGGCACGAGGGTTTTATTGATTTATTGTCCAGCTACTTGTAGAGGTGAACGGCGTTGATGAATTGGATTAATCAATTAACCTAACTTGCCTCAGGCTCTTATATGCAGCCACTGACGTTTCTCATTTTTCGTTTTGAAGCGCCCAGTAGGCAGCACCAGGGCCTGCCTATCACGATTCTTGCCCCACTACCGTTTTCGGAGACGATTTTCGGGTAATATAGATTAAAGAATGTTCTTAGTCAGCGTCGTGTGGTATGGAGTGATAAGGCACGATGCTGTTGCGTAGAAAACGGTCACGATAGCGCTGGAAAATGTCATGAGAAGCGGCGATAAACGATCAGTGAAAACTCGCTGTTGATAGCAGTAAATGGGCGCGTGCGTCAAACCTTGCAAAAAGCAAGATGTGCTACGTCAACTAGCTTTTTTTTTCCACCGGAACACTTTTTGTTGGTGCAGACGACCCCGCTAGACCAATCGGGTTCTGGTGTCCGTGAAGGTCAGGCGCACTTTGCAGGAAGGAATTCGACTGCGTTTTACACTCAGGTGATCCGTTGCAGCTGTTCGCTGGCTGATAAAGCAACGGAACGTAGTTCGACAGCAGCAATCAGGCGCTAGTCACTCTAAGTCTATTTATTCAGGTATATAAAAGGTAAAGACCCTGCTGGTGGAGGATTAGAGTGTGTATTTTATTTTATTTTATAATTTTTTTTTCAATTTTGAAATTAGCTCATGAGAAAAGCTGTGGTGGAGTCCTTTGAAAGGGTCAGAACTATAGACTTCTGATTGGGTTTCCAAGGTACAGATTCATCATTGGTAAACCTCCGATAAACCCCGAGATTTGTATCGATATACTTTGGAGGACTAACAACGTTGTAATTGTTCCAAGCTGGTAGCAGCTACCGGTGAAGTAGTACCCATGTTTTATTTTCACTTAGAAACCCATGCAGATATGGGTTTCCAGGGCCCGGATTCATTATTAGTAAATTTTCGATAAACCCCGAGATATAGCCCGAACGGCGCCCACCTTTTTCTACTTATCCTAAGCTTCCTATGTTGAACGCAATTTCTCAACGACTCTGCCGTCTGGTTCTGGCTGTGTCGCGGTTTCGGAGACCGCTCGTCCGTTCATGAATCTGTGCCCAGTAGAAGCGCCTGATCATTGCGCGGCTCAAGAATGCGATTTTTAGTGGTTTTCTGTTTAAGAGACTTCAACGACTCCCGGGTAGGTGCGCTCCAATGCTGATCCCCGCACATCAGCTGATGTACCGCCCAATTCTAATTTTAAACTATCATTTTTCGAAGCTGAAAGGAAAAATAATATTGCTACTTAGCAAACAGAGAACACAGTTGAAATTGTAGCACAAAAACCAATGCGAATAGCAATCGAATACCTGTTAGAAAAATTCTGATAAAAAATCGATTTATGAACTGACGACCGCTTACTCATAACAGCCGTAATCACGTCGGGTATCGCAAACCCGACTGTTATGAATACGAATTTCCGGGCATAGACCAGGTCTATTTCGTCGGAAGTGTTACATACCATAATTTCCGTTCATGAGTTTGGGTCCTGCAGAGTGAAAAAGACCCTAACCCTGTGTCGGTGTGCCAGTGTTTCGGTGATGGTTTGAGCCACGCTGGCCATCACCAGATCCATCATTTCACCTCTCGATCTCAGCAGCGCGTTATCGTTGCGAGTTCGTTCTGTTCGGCCAACACACACATTTCTCTCCTGCCGGGTGATCTTTGTGCTAAGACGACCAAGAAGTAACAATTAGTGCGATTCCGCTGACCGCTGGCTCTTTCTTGGGATTGCATAAGTTCCGTGTCTTATGCCCGTAGAGGTAAAGTGCTCAACGTTGTTCGGTCTCCTGGGGACTTTATCTTCCATTCAAAATCATATTAAGCTATTTCAGAAGCTAATTCATATTTGACCTATACAATGACTTGCGTGGAACAGCTGCCATAACAAGTCAGTGTCTTTACTTTCCCAGGCAAGTCTAACACCAATTCACCGAATCGCAGAAAGATGGACGGCTTGGCTATTCAAAGGATATCTCGCAGGTTGAATTTGTCGAATATACGCTTAGTAGGGGTGGCGTAACTTACTTGCAGTCTACCTCATATTTGTCACGGTATCGGTCATGGTATCGTGGTCACCTCAGAAAACCACACTCCTCTCCGACCTCTGGTGGATGTAGTCTTCCTTACTGTTTACTTTCTTCAGACTAGAAAAGCAAAAGCCTAGAAGAATGATCTCTCCGGGACCTCCATGTAATGCTGGTCACGATAGAAGTGAAGTTTGGATATAATTTACTATAATCTATGGAACAAACATAAAGCACAACCGTTCGATAACAGTACAGTAAGGAAGACTACCTCCACCAGGATCGATCGCTCGACCGTAAGGGTGTTAGTAGCGGCTCCTACCACTGTACCACGCGCGTCCTAGAAACCATTCTGCTGTAGAGAACCCTTTGTCTGATTTGCGGCCAAATTTGTAGCGAGAGATTCCCGACTCGACGTGAAATCGAAATCGAAATTGTCTCTCTGGTAATTTCTTTCAACCGGACAACCTTGTCTGGCTTCGTGCCGATTTGCCTTCTAACAATCACCTAACCTTTTGGCAGCTAATCCAGATGGTGATTGATATCCGGTCATTAAAAGGTCGTCTCAGTCTGTTATCCATCTTAGGCGGTGAAACGCTCTCTGTTGTATCCTAGCGGATGTGTCCCCGTTGAAGGACAACCTTGAACGTTCGTTGCCAAATTCTGCGATTGTGCTTTGTGCTTCGCATTCTTTCGTAAGGACTACGGTAGCGGATCCGCATGATGAAATTGGCGGTTCATTAAGATCTCCCTTTCAGTCACTGAAAAAGTGCTGAGATGAGATTGATGATGAGACCAATCGGCGGTTCCCACTACCCAGCTGGGCTCCTATCTCCTGATAACAAGTAGGTGGCAGAGAGTTCCATCTGTACGACATTTCTAACTATCCCCAACTATCTTGCGTTCTACATTTCAGCGTACTAGGAAAACAGGGCGCGCGTGGTACAGTGTTAAGAGTCGCGTCCACCAAATGCACGGTCGAGCGGTCGATCTCCGCCTGACCTAACTAGGCCTTCCATCCCTGCGGGGTTGGGTAAATTGGTACTAAACTTGTCTGAGAAGGTAAACACACTGACATAGGAACAGATTCATGAACGAACGAGCGGTCTCCGAAACCGCGGCGCAGCCAGAACCAGACGGCAGAGCCGATAAGAGATTGAGTTTAACATAGGAAGTTTAGGATAAGCAGGGGAAGGTGCGCACCGTTCACAGGCTATATCTTGGGGTTTATCGGGGTTTACCAATGATGAATGTGGGCCCTGATGTAGCGGCTGGCCCCCGCAAGTCCTTTTATAGGCCAAATACGCATTCACCATGCCTCTACGATTCCGAATGGGACAGAAATGCGTGGCGCGTCCTTAGGGGACCAATCAACAACGAGCACCTTACCTTTACCTTTTACTGGGAAGATATTGCCGCTCAAGAAGTTGGGAAATCCAACTGGTCATAGCGTAGTGAGATTGCTGATCGGCCTTCTCGTCATTTTGGCCTCCGAACGGTTCCTACGTCATCGATCTTGCAGAGGCGAAGGGCGATGTGCTCTATTGCACCCTAACACGGTCAGCACGATACCGTTTTGGGAAACGTTAACCATTTATCAGCAGGGAAGGTAAAAGTAAAATTTGAACTGTCGCCTAGGAACGCGCCACGCGTTCGTCTCCCATTCAGAATCGTAGAGGCACGGTGAATGCGTATCTAGCCTATACAAAGACTTGCAGGGGCCACCCCCTATACAAACTCAGTGTGTTTAACTTCACGGACGAGTCTGGTTCCAATCTACATCAGATTGATTCTACCGGACGGCATGGTTTTTTTTTTACCGTAACCCTATAAAGATGAAAGCGTACACGTCAAACGCAAAGGAAACCGATGCAAAGGGAAACCTACTTTGATGTCCCCTTCTTGCCGTCAAATGCGAAGGAAACCGATGTTTTTCCCCCTTTCCATCGGTTTTATTTACATTTGACGACAAAAAGGGCCCATCAAGGTAGGTAAGGCGGACGCAGGATCGCGCGCGTCCATTCGAATTTGAATAGTGTCGTAAGACATGGTAGAGGTTGTGCAGAGCATTTAGCCTGACGCCGAGTTACGGTAACGAAAACATGCCGTCCGGTAGAATCGTGCGTGTCCAGTTTATTCGACCCCGTAGGCATGGAAGCGTTGGCTAGCCCGGGCGGGGATTGATCACTCGACCGTGCGAGTGTCAGTAGCGTGTTCTACTGCTGTACCGCGCGTTTCCTAGAAAAGAGAGTTGAATTGAACTGATCTGCAGACAGTGTGGAAAATCCGGTACTTGAAGCCAAAACAAAGATTGATATAACAGTTTATTCGGGTTAACGTTTCGGCGTCCTCGCCTTCTTCGGAGCCTCTTATAAGTGGACCTCACTAGTTCAGTTATAAGAGGCTCTGAAGAAGGCTAGGACGCCGAAACGTTAACCCGAATAAACTGTTATATCAATCTTGGTTTTGGCTCCAATTACCGGACTTTCCACACTGACAACAATGCCAAGATTCATCGGGAGCCGGACGTGGAATGATCTGCAGACGTTCAACCTGCAAGAGTCGTGTCGACGAAGAGGTCGCAACGTCAGCGGATGTTGCGTATGTAATATTTCCGATTGAGGGCTTAATTTTGACTCGGGAACTAATCTCCTGCAAGGAAAACGCTCGCTTTGCAGGAGTGATAACTGTGACGTAGCGGAAGCCAATGAGCTCGTTTGCAGCTGAGATTGCCCTAGGCGTTCGTCGGCCTTCTGGCGGATATTCTTAGCGATTCCGGGGAGTGTTCGTCGGTATATTGGCGGTGCGTGCGATTTCAGTCTTTGAACTGTCAGCCGCACCTGGGACACCTGAGCGCAACTAGCAACACACAGGAAGGCGAAAGGCGTTGCCAAGTGCAGCGAACCGTCCGCTCCCTCCTGCTGTTGGCTGCTGCTGGCTGGCCGCATCGTCATCACACGTCCACGAGAAGATAAGCGTTGCAATCGTAAAAAAAGGCGTCCACGATAGCTCTGCTACGCAACGAGAGGTGGAAGAGAGGCGGGCCGCGTATAAAAGTGGCCGAAAGTCGCCGACGAGCCGACACACGACCATCTGCCCGCGCTCGTTTCCCCACCACGAATCGCTCTCTCTCGCGGTCGATTTCTCGACTACCGTAACCTACCAACGGTCGACTATGATCCATATATCTGTGTTCCACGAGGAGAAATTCGAACTGCAACAGCGCTCTCTGTCACGTCTCGGCCGTCTAAGAGCCGCAGCTGAAGCGAATCGCTACGGCCAATTCAAAAGACGTATTCTGCTCTGACCCGAGCCCACCGGTCCGCTTTATCCACCGGACGCACCTACAAGGAGCCACTCCTAGCCGGACGCACCGCGGCGACGTCGTTTATACTTCCGTCTGCTGCTACTGCTGCTGCCGCCGCCGCATGCAAGTACAAATTCACACCCACATTGTTTCCGCAATGATATCGTGTACATAATGTAGATACATAATATTATATGTTATATTCCTACTGTGAGAGTCAGTACGTAGAACGTTGTAGCTTTAGGCACTTGTAAATGTATGTGTTTTTTTGTTTTTTTTTCTTTGTTTTCTTTTTTCTGGTTAGCGCTCAGGCGTGTCGACCTCAGTTATGTGTATGTTAGCTGGCGTTTGTTGTACAGTTGTCGATCACAATTGATTGATCTCAAATGAGAAATAAATGTTATGTTGATACCACTGTGAATTGTGCTTTGTTTGATCAATTCGGGTGCTCGGTCTCATTTTCACTTCGAGTTTCGTAGGATTTTCAAGGCAGGCCTAGTTAGAAATGTTTCTTGTCCTTCAACATTTCACTGAGCATCACATTAGCCTGAATCTCGGGCAAATACCGTAAAAATCAATTCTTGTTCAGAGTGAAAAGGGCTTAAATAAGCCAAAAGTGGCCAAAATAAGTTTTAGTCGCTTTGAAAATGTCAGCTCTACCACGAAAAAAGAAGGTTTTGAATGATCTGCCTGCTGGTCCACCAGTTTTATCTTTCAGAACAGCCTAGTTTACTCTCTCCAAAGCTAGGTGAAGGGCAACAGGACCTTCCTAGAAAGGAAGAAAAGCTGGATTTCACATCGAAGACTAATATGCAGTAAAAGTGCCTTTGCAATCTCGACAAATGCACGGCGTATCCCCAAGATGATGGCTGGCGTTTGGCAGTTTGCTAATAGTGTCCCCACTTGCTGAAGATTCAGAGCAATATCGCAAGGCCGTTTAGACAGTTGTCCCAATAAAGGTCAATTACAATTTCTAGAATTATAGCATTTTAAGCGTGTATTTTGTTGATTTTCATATTTCCTTTATAAAACTGGTGAAATCAAAGACGAACCAGAGAGGTCGGGTTGGATTAAAGCTTAAAAATTTCGAAAAACAGAAAAAACATACCTGGCCCAGATTCATGAACGGACGATTGGTCTCCGAAACCGCGGCGCAGCCGGAACTAGACGGCAGAGTCGATAAAAGATCGCGTTTTACATAGGAAGTTTAGGATAAATAGACAAAGGTGGGCGCGTTCAGGGCTATATCTTGGGGTTTATCGGGGGTTTTCCAATGATGAATCTGGGCCGTGGTGTTGTTTTCATGTGCGCTCAAACGAAATCGGTGCGTATTTTTGTTAAAACAATGTATTTTTTTTACCAAATTCATCCTATTACAGAATCTCTGTAACCTAACCTGTGATCTTATAAAGCATTTACCGGTCCTCTGTATTTCTTTGAAATTAGTCACTTCCAGAAAATGTTTGTGCAAACTTAATTATTTCCGCTAAATATTTTTACAGAATCTTTGAAAGTTCTGAGATCGAATGAAATGTGCTTGTAGTTGGTCGAATGGCGGGGACGGGCTAAAAAGGTCGTTCTAATTAAACCTTCCTCCTTGACTACTGCTTGTAGGAATGCTTAACTAGACTGCAACTAAAATGTTACACCTATCCAATTACTACAGTTAGAAAATGAGAGAATGCTGGCATACCTGGCTCTATCCGGCTACAAAAAGTCTATTTCAGGAGTGTGACTAGAAATGTCTGCAAATGCGTCGGCGAACGGTGATGTCATGGGTTTTCGCGGCGGTCGTTTTGCTACAAAGTAGCGCTCACACAGAAAGCAGGTCAGTGCCTTTGACGGAGAACTTTGGACCTTTTATTTTCCAAAAATTACTGGATCACTTGACGAATACAACAGGTGACAGGTAATTAGAACAGAAAAAACCTACCCGTAGATCTGTTGGAGGAGAAATTAGAGATGACTTTTGACTGCAAGAGAGTTGTACTTTCCATTTATTTTCATTTCCATGAGAACAGCAGGTAAGATGCATACCGTATTAGGTTTCCTTCCGGTTTCTCTACCACGTTTTGACGTTAAGGAACTGAAAGAAACCAAGAGCGTCGATCACTTGGCCTCGGTTGTCTGTTCAATTATCGCGTGCGCTAACGGCATGTAGCAGATCAGTTTATATATTTGCAGTTTAAAAGTCATTAATATATTTACGCATAGGTAATTTTCCAATGGACACCCAAAGTAAGTCTGGTGACGGTTATAAAGTGCAGACTAGGATTTGAAATAAACTTTTTTGGTGCTTTCTTAGGACTTGATCCGTTCCTTTCATATCATTATACCATCTATGTATGAGGCATATCATATTTGCAGCTGACATTCGCTTCCTCGTTTTGTTGTGATCCGGTCGAATATGAATATGTTCAATCTACCAAGAAGTGAGGAAGATGCGATGCACATTTTGCAAGAAGAATGAGTGCTTTCGAAGGAGAAGTCGAGTTGTTGAAACTTTATTAAGAGCTGTTGAAGATTTCGAAGTCTGTTCGTGTTTGTTTTGTTGATTTATTGTTCGTCTTTGTTGTAATAAAACACAGTTTCTTCCGCTGTTGAGCTTGTCAGCATACAATTGAAATGAACACAGCCGGCCTCAGCAGCCGATCAATCCGAATGTTAACAGCAGATAGAATGTTAACGATATGATGTGGTATGATGATATGACGATATGATATGATGATATGAGAGAAACGGATCAAGTTCTAGGGAAGTACCCTTTCTTTCTTTCTGGGTAAACTTCTGTTGGTAGGAAAAGATTGTGACCGAAATTTCATCCAAAGCTTTGAAGAATTGTATTTGTAGGACCGTGGACTAATCCCCAATCCCATTCTCACCAAGCCTTCCATGAAGTAAAAAAGTGAAGTTTTCACCGTTGAGGGGCCCCCTAATGATGCGCCACGTATTCGTTTTCCATTCAGAATTGTAGAGGCGTGGTGAATGAGTATTTGTCCTATACAGCGACTTGCAGGAGAACAGCCCTCTCCAAGTCAGTGTCGTCACTTTTCCAGCAAAGGCTGGTACCAATTTACCCGACCCCGAGGAGGTGGAAGGCTTAGTGAACCCAGACTAGGACTGATCGTTCTTTTCTGCGGATGCAAGCAGCTCCACTTATCACCATGCTCGTCTTCCCTCGCCTTTCCAACTCTACTTTTACCGCCCCTGCCAAAGGAAGTGGGGATTTTGGTCATTGATCGGTTGATTCTTGTTCTCCTATTCCCTAAACAATTGTGTAGAAAGATTGCGCCGCAAGATGCTGGTAGTTAGCAATACCTAACGAAACTCACCACAGCAAATAGAATGCAATGAACAAGGAAGGAATGACTGCGTGGGTCGAAAGTAATTTTAGTCACTTCACTTGCCCTTCTACGATGGCCAGCTGGCCTTTAGTGGAACCGAATAGTTTGGATCTCATCCGATTCGCGAAAAGAATTGTCAGAGATTTTTTCCGGGGAACGCCGCTCCTTGTCCAAGACAAACACGTGTTTTCCACGCTTCTTGACCACTACAACTTCGCCCGTCTGAGATGCTAATTTCGGCGAAAACTTTGCACCGGACACAGAATGATGATGCAATATTTCTCATCACCTATCTCTGCAGCGATATCAGCGGAAGCTCGAAACCAGACCAGGCCGTAGTGCTGCAAAGACCGTCGGAACGCTTCCGCTCGCCTGATCTTAATCAACAGCAGTTGACCTTTTGATGCTCCTCCCTGGACGCGAACTGCTTTTTTAGCGGATTGTGGACTGCAGTTTTTCATTATCTTACCAAAAAGTAAAAGTGAAGTACTCGGAGACACGGACATGTAAAGTGGTAAGAGATGCCAGCGACACCCTCACGGTCGAGCGATCGATCTCCGCCCGGCCTAACTAGGCCTTCCTTCCCTCCGGGGTCGGGTAAATTGGTACCAGACTTGTCTAAGGAGGTAAAGATACTGACTCGTAATAGCGGGTCATCCCGCAAGTCATCATATAGGCCAAATACGCAGTTACCATGCCTCTACGATTGTGGATGGAACACGAATGCATGGCGCGTTCTTTGGGGACTGATCAACATCCCCCCTCTAAGAACGCGCCATATACCTTTACCAGCCATTCAGGGGACTACAGGCCGTCAAATGAACTGATGAATAGTAGCAAACATATATGAAACATTTATAATAACAAATAAAACGAAGAACAAAAAGCATGCAGCGAAAGACGGCGACGAACTGATGAAATACGTCACTGGGAGTACGGTAACGGGCAATCGCGGCGGGACCCAAGAATTGACAAACGCACATCGCAGTTTCGCTTGTTAGTAGGGTCTCTACTTTTTAAAGTTCTCGTGATTGATTAGTCCAACGAGGGCGCGCCGTGTACTCGTCTGACCTTAATTGTCGCCTGTTTCAGTGTCATCGTTTAAGCTGTAAAGTATTTGTCGGCGGTCACCAGACACTTTCTGAACGAGAGAGAAATTGAGCACGGAGCATTTGTCATTGAAATTGTAGAGATGAAGGCGAAGTAGACGGCATTGATCAGTCCCCGAGCACGCGCCATGAATTGGTCTTCCATTTAGAATCGCAGCGGCTGTCCTTTGAATACTTATCCCTGGACATAAACCGCGATTTTCAGTGCTGTGGACTGTAGCAACTAGGGGTTGATCGGTCCACCTGAGACGCGCCATGCACTTGCCTACCATTCAACATCGTAAAGGCATAGCAAAGAGCACACCTATTTAACCTCCTTCCGCGGCCAGCCGTCTGGTACCAATCTATTGAAAATTACTAGGAAATTTCATAGGAAGGCCTATTGCCAGTGGTCCTGTGCACGATAACCGTATCACTGACATACAGTACGCTTTTCCGATTGAAAACCGAACGCATGGCGCATTCCAACTTTTTGTCTGAGCGGGTTGAGACATTTATGTTTTTCTCCATTGGTGCGACCGCTTTATCAGCAGGCAATTTGTTACGGAGTGTTGTTAGAGTTCAGATGTAAGCTGACGGAACTTCAGCTAAAATTTCAATTCGATCGCAATGGAATTCAAAAGCCGAAAAATATAACAATTATTCTTTAATTATATTTTTCGTTTTTAGTAGCTTTGATTCTGCTTTCAAAACTCGAAAATCCGATGGCTGCCTCGGGGTTAGAATCCCAGATAACTTCTCGCAGGGAATCTTAAGGTAAACTAGAGGAAAACTTCTGTTCATTGACGCCTCAGCAATGTTACTTCGTGACTTATTTAGGAATGAATTTGATATATGACCGGGATAGTGATTTATTGCAAAGATAACGATGTCGAATGACCACCGCATGTTGATGGAGTAATTCTATCCATTTTCGTAAAAAATCGGTCAAAGTCCTTTTACTGTCTACATCAAGGAAATTACTTGATCACTGTCCACGTGCATTGAACCGGCTGTCAATTTCGTTTTCTAGAATGTTCTTGGAACAATTATTTGGTGGACAAAAAATGGTGGTAAACATTAGAACCTATTAGGAGGGCAATGCGTTTGACCAGTGAACAGTACCTTCAGACATCGTTGTTCAGAGTTGACTTCTAAAGAGCGATGGGAGATGGGGAGGGGGAGTATGGGTACGAGACCAGGGTAACAACGTCATCCATGGGGGCGTAGGAATCAGGGTCAAATTAGGGTTTAAGGGGGGGTCCAGAATGGGAGGAACGTCACTTTGCCCGTGGTTCCGTTCTGTAGTACAAGGTATAGGCCAACTACCCATTCAATCGCGCAGACAATCTCGACAGAAACTCGAGAATGTGGCGCGACCAAGAAGTATGAGTGCGATAGAGTTCTTCTTTTCATTATTCCTTTGTGTTGAAAATGACTCCCAAATACGAAAAATACAAATTTGATGAAAATTTTCACGAAGTCTGTCAATGAAAACCAGCAGGTCTCACTTTTCTAATCGAAACCGGCGGTATCCGGTGGCGGCGCGGTTTTAGAACTGTGGTACCTTACCGCCGTTTGTGATTCTTGAAAACTGCAGGTATCAGATAGCACTGACGCGCCGTTGCTGCTGCATGGTAAACTATACCCATACCCCAACCGGTGGGTTAACCGTGGTAACCGCGGTTAGAACTGTGGTACCTTACCGCCGTTTGTGATTCTTGAAAACTGCAGGTATCAGATAGCACTGACGCGCCGTTGCTGCTGCATGGTAAACTATACCCATACCCCAACCGGTGGGTTAACCGTGGTAACGTTTGTGGCTACAGGCTGGTTTATCGACGAATCTAACCGCAGTTGTACCTGGTGACCTTGGTCTTCCGCGCAGAAAGGTGCAGATTTCTTCAAAGAGCGCTGTGCTTCGAAAACCAAAAACTTTTGATTTGTTTTCATTGTCTGCTCGCCGTGTTGACAAACAAGGCTGTCCCATCGTAGGTGCTGATAAACAACAACGGGGCGATTACTGCTTTGGCTAAGTGATCACCGATCACCGAACGCCTCTGCAAATTCCGGCCAGCGAACCAGTCGGCTTGTTTTCGTGGAAAGGAACTCGAAGAATGCTAACCTGACCGCAGGAGAGCAGGATAAAAAACAGCTGTTCCGTGGAAGTGACTCGAAGGATTTGTCATTAAGTTGTAACGGTAATGGTAAAATGGTCAACTAGAACCACTTTTTAGCGGCTTGAGAATTACAGTTTTCTGTTATCTTAACAATTAAAATTAAAACTCAAATTAATTAAATCGAAGGTAAAAAGATAGGAGTTGATCAGCTCCCTGAGGGCTCGTTTAGACGCCGTGCGGCGAAAATGCAAAATTGAAGCGCAATCAATAATTAAAGTCCTTGATCGAATTTGTTCCTTTGCGTTAGTGGCGCAGTCCGGTGGCGCCTTATACAGGCAAATTTACTGGTCGTTGGGGTTCTTTTAGAAGGCTGCTATTCCTTGTTAAAGGACATTTTGACGAAATTCACTTTTTTCATTCAATTTCTTCCCTATGTGATTATATGCCTAATTTTTTTTTGCTTAGACGCGGCGCCACCGGACTGCGCCACTAACGCTAAGGAGCAAATTCAATCAATGACGTTAATTATTGATTGCGCTTCGATTTTGCATTTTCGCGCGCGGCGTCTAAACGAGCCCTAAGGATGCGCCATGCATTCGCCTTCTATTCGGGAACGAAAGAACGGTGAATGCGTATTTGGCCCACACAATGACTTGCGGATGCAACCGTCGTTGGAGCCAGGGTCTTATACTTCCCGGGAAGGCCTGGTGCCCATTTACCCTACTCCGGAGGGATGGAAGGCCTGTGTAGCCTACTTGATGGGTCGCCTCTCATAGGTGAAATACTTGAATCCGTCTTTATTTATTTATTTCAAAATCCAACACAAAACGAAAAACCAAAAACAGAACTAACATCGACACACTGCTGGACATTATAAACTAAAGAACAAGGTAGAACTAATTAGAGAAAATTAGGAAGATCAGATTCCCGTAGTCACTTAGGACCCACCGGTATACCATTTGACATAAGGGAAAAGATAAGTCATAGGGGGTAACCTGAAAAGAGAATTAAAAATTATTTCATGACAAGATGTGCCTTGGTTTCCTTTCTTTCTCTGCTCGGCACTGATTCTGCGAAGACTTTTGGAATCTTCCTGCACCGGGTGAAACGTGACATTTCGCCCTTTTTCGGATTGGTTAGTTGACAAACGACACGAATCACATTTTCTACAGCGTAGCCAATAGTGCAGATAAGCAAAAGGCCAGAAATCTTGCCGAACGTGCAAAAATATGCTGATATTCAGAACTAATCTGACATTGGTCGCAAAGTACAAGGTGAATCTCGTGGTCTACGTGCTATCAGAGCTACTTCCATTCATCCGGCACAGTACAGATTCTCGATGTCCTTTTGGTGACATTTATCTGCGATCAAGATTAGAAACGGTGTCAATGGCCGTGTTGATAGATCGGACTGGTTCTTATCACCACCACGTGGCTATAGTGCAATGCCCTTTCGGTCATAAGGGCTGCACTGGCACCTCGCCAGTTCCCCGTTATCGCAGCAACAGCAGCTGACCTTTTAATGCTTTTCCCTGGACGTGAGCCACTTTTCTAGCGGATTGTGGACCACAGTTTTCAGTGGGATTGAGAGTAAAACCACTTCTTGGTAAAAGGTTAAGGTAAACTTGTCGACATAAATTAGGTTTCAAGAACGCTCCATGCATTCTCCCATTCAGAATCCTAGAGCGTGGTGAACGCACCTTTGACCGATACAATGACTTGCGGGGACAAGGTGCTGTACGAGTCAGTGCTTTTTTATTCCTAGACAAGTCTATTTCCAATTTACCAGACCTCGGAGGGATAGGAGGCTTGGTTAAGTTAGGCGAGGATCGATCGTTAGACGATACGGATGTCAATAGTCAGAGTAGACCGGTAGAGCACTTCTTGTTGTCCATTGGGAACGCACTACGGAGGATTGAAAATCGTATGTTTCCCTTGCCATTGTGGGATCATTTATAGAGGTTCTGAAACAAAAATATCCAAAGTAGCCATGTTCTCATCTGACAAAGATATATGCTTTCCGATCGGACCACTGAAAAAGTCCAAAAACTTTCCGGACAACCTAATACCACTACCCCGAACATTCAATCACCCTAAAGCGCCGCGGCGCGGCGTATTGATCGGTGGTAGACTATCGATATGCTGTGCCTTATGTGATGTATTGTTCTTTTTCTGAGCTTTGTATTTTTCCGTGACACTGTAGTGTAGTTCCAGCTATTTCCAATTATACCAGAGAACTGTTCAAGCATCATCTTCAAAATAGTTTCGGTAAGGCAGGATTTTCACTTAACTCCCAATTCATTCACTTCCATTTGTTCTCAACTTCTTTTCGTGTTATCTATGAAGGGCTTATTAATGCCAACATCAAGAGGCTGCAGGTACTTTGTCAATCTGCCAGGAATAACTGCAATTTTGGAGCTCTCTTTGTAGAGATGTCGAAGTTGCTCGCCTGTGGGCGCCGCACTGCGGCGCGCACGAGGCGAACTTATCTGCGAGACTTTAGGGTACTTTTACTAGGAAGGCTAATTAAGGGTTCAGGGTTATTCAGAAGTTGTAATGGTCAACGAGTGTCCTCTAAACATCTATGAGCTTGAAAAAATAAGAATTTGGTACACCGCTACTCAGTTGCTAAAGTGTATTCTTGCCCGAGGGTGTCTTTTTTAGAGTCAAGAACACCAAGTTGTACATCGGTGTGTTTCGTAAGACGGCTGCTGAAAGTGGCACTACTCCAATAAGCATTTGCGACGCCGTTGCGATAGTGGCTGAATGTCGTGTGCATGGCGCATCGCTGAGATTCGCCTGACGACGCGCGCTTGTCTTTTATCTCTATCGAAAAACTTCACCAAGAAATTTGTTCAAGCCTTTCCGCCGAACACACTACACTACATAGCAGCCACTTTCAACAGCCGACAGTTGTACTGGGCGGTGATCGCTTTCGCTTCGATTGCGTTATCGGTAATGCGATGAGCAAACCGCCGTGGAGACCAATTCCACGATTTGTACGGTGACAAGGAATGTGCGCCAACGGCTCTTATCATCCCTCATAATAACCGCACGTTCAGCATTGCGGGTTATCACTGGCGCAAGTTTCGCAACATCTCCGAAACCTCGGCCAGCACAGCAGCAGATAGCTGAACAAGTGCTGAGCGAGTCGAATCCGGTGCCAGTTTGGTTAAGAAGTTGTTTGAATAAAGGACTGTCGTATTAAATGAGGAGCATCGATAAGCAGTGTAGAAGGTGCGATAAGTGAGCATGGAAAAATTAAAGGACATGTTGTTCACTAGCAGCTAATACGGATAGAAATGTTTGTACGCCGTAATAATAAAAGTAGCACAATATAATTGTAACTAGCCATTCAGCGGTCTACAGGCCGCCAAATGAGCTAATGAATAGTGAGAAACATATATAAAACATTTATAATAAGAAATAGAACGATGTACAAAAAGCATGCAGCAAAAGACGGCGAGGAACTGATGAAATGCGTCACTGGGAGTACGGTAACGGGCAATCGTGGCGGGAACCTAGAGTTGACAAACAGACATCGCGGTTTCGCTTATTCATAGTGGGAAGTATGATAGAAATAGGTGACCGCAACTAATCATGGTACCTATCAGTCAATCTATCTTAAAACATATTAGGTATCAATAATCGCACTTGTCTCCAATCAATCCAACTCTCTTGAGCTTGTGCGCACTTCAAGTGCAATAAGCATCCCACCAGCAAAAGGAGTCATGCCTAATTCAGTCATTGATGTATTAATTGCCATCCGCCGCCTATCTACTAGGCGGCATATTGTTTTCTGTAAACGTGATATCTACCAGTATTATGGCCTTGCCCAAAATAAGTGTGAATATAAACCCCTGATGCAGTATTATTATGTTCTGCTTTATTCATGCGAATAAAACTTCGTTCCACAACCTCGCGAAGCTACATTGGTTACCCACCAAAGGACATATGCGCGTGCGTCTCACATGGGTCCCGCAGCGATTACAGTATATCGGCGTGGCGAGTGCGTCTTTCGTTGGATCGCGGAGCGGTCGTAGCTTTTTCCGTGTGCAAATGCATCACAGTCAAACCGTCCGGTGGTCAAAAGACTGATTTTCTTACCCATCATACCTCAAAATGCCGGCTACGTATCCATCACACTGATCTTCGCGACTGAGGAGCTGCTCTATGCTTGCGGCATGAAAATTGGCCGGGCGGTTATGTGGTCTTTATACCCGCTTCGTGGCAAACCAGCATGGTGTCACTTCCATTGATATGAAGCATTTGTGTGGCTGGCTTCTCTATCGCCGGTATAAATATTTGAAACCGAGGCGGATGCGGAAGAGGACGCTGTTGAGTTTCCACAAGTTGGATATGTTTCCAAAGCGGAAGAGTTGTCCATAGTGCGACGCTCTCGTCCCTAATAACGCGCACACCTTTCGGAAAGATAACGAGTGGACATTTGGCGATAGGCGGATACCGAGGAAGGATTGGGACCGACTCCCGAATCGTGGTTCGACGACCTGCTGAGGATAAACTGCGAAACGACTGTGGCGTGGAATAGACTTATGAGATGGCATCCAAAAGCACAACGAGGACTTGCACATAATCGTACGCAGGGAACTGAAGAAAACCCGAGGAGCTGCTCGCTGCTCACTGGTCCAGCTTAGCATACACTTGCGATCTTACCTCCGAAGGGGGCTTCTTCCGTCTGTTTTTCTTTCTTTATCGTAGTATTGTTTTTCATCGAACGATAAAGCTTGTAAGACATTGATGTTGTGACATTGATGCCACAGTTGAGCTGTGCAATATCCTTTTTGTTTATGTGCACTTCTTCGATTTGCATATCATGCAATAATCGCCCTTGTAGGCCCTTTCGTATTAGACGATAATGCAGCGCACCTCCTGAATTCCAGACAACAACAAACGTTTTCTGGAATACGAGTCTCTTACTTAATCTTTGACGCTATTT
The DNA here is from genome assembly GCA_030553155.1 of Nippostrongylus brasiliensis. Classification (NCBI taxonomy): domain Eukaryota; kingdom Metazoa; phylum Nematoda; class Chromadorea; order Rhabditida; family Heligmosomidae; genus Nippostrongylus; species Nippostrongylus brasiliensis. The sequence goes on from CP130733.1 coordinate 4,977,834, forward strand.
GAAACGACAGAGGGAAATGACACTTCTCTCCTATACTTCATCATTACTGCGCTTTTTTGCTGTAAAGTACGGATGGCGCTTAAGAAGCGATCAGACTCAGTCCTCAGGCATGGAGCGAACCATCTCCCACCATAGGATCGTGAAGTGCCGCGACATGCGCACCACTTTTAAAGGGCCGTACCGTAACAACTATCTGTACGGGACCTCAGTATGATCATCCTCTATATAAAGCGGCTATCCATTGCTAACTGCGTTGCGGTCTGCTTGCATTAGCGGTGCGGCGGTGAAGGTGTGAAGGCTCTCCTCTGTCGGACCCACCGTTCTCTCATCTTTAATGATGTTTACGCACTGTCGCTGCCGATTCTGGACATTTTGATAGGTTTTTAGCAGTTGGTGGCACCACCCAGCATTTTTGTCACCAGAGAGGAAGGTAACATCTCCGATTTTGCTCAAAATTCGTCTAGAAAGCTATTTAAGATGCTGACTACGAATCTGGAATCGGTCTTCAGAAAGGTTGGGGCCTTGAGATGCCTCTCTAGTGGAGGAAAAGTTGGATTGGGCCCAACTAACTGTAAAGTTGTCGTATTTCAGGTGCTATGTGGGTTAAGGGGGTGAAGAGCAGTGTACCGGTCTGCAATATTGCGTCGACTCCACGCTGATTAACACATTATTATTTTCATATCTATCATTGCTTCATTGTGTTGATGTGAACAGTTGTGTAGGGTTTACAAGTCAAACATGTCAAAACCGACCGTATTGATCACAACCAGTTGAAGATATGACAATGATAACACGTTAGAGTCGACTCGATGTTGCTGACCACCATCCTGCAGCCCCCCCCTCAATCCACATAGCGCCGTATTTTACTATTAGGTTGGTAAGAAAGTTCGTGCCGTTTTTTTGGGCGACTGTTGTAAGTTGACTTCGGAAGCTTTTGCAAAGTGTCACACATCATCCTAAAGAGTATAATTCACTCTTTCAAGCAGTGTATTGGGAATTTGTGATAACTTTGAATTACATTGTTTTTTTTGGCTAGTAAAGTGAAAAGCGCGAAAGTGAAAAAATAACGTTATCGACAGCTATTTTTTTCTGCTCAGTTTCAGGAGCTTAGATAAAATGGGATATGCTGTTTGAAAAATGATGATTTTCTCTATTAGGTGGTATAATAATTATTCCCCTTTGTTCTGAAAACTGCAAAGTTTCAATCCCCTAAAGTTTGTCTTTCGTAAGACGATTATAATTTTTCGACGCTCGCCGCGCCGCGCGACATCGAATCATCCAGGAGTGTAGGTTTAGGTCCACTTTGACGACCTAGAAAACAATGGAAATCAAGACAGCTCAAAACCCTTTGTTGTTTAGCTCTGGTTATCTCGTTTTACAGCACGAGACTCCTGCTTCGAAGACAAGCCTTGGTTAGGACGGATTCCTACGGTAGGAAATTCTGCCTTCCCCGAAGCTGTAGCAGCGGATCCAGAAAAAAACACTCGTACTCTTGCAAGGGGAATATATTCCTACTACTATATAATAAGCGAAACCCAAGCGATGTTTGTCATGGGTGGCTCATATGGATCCCGCCGCGATAATCTGTTACCGTACTCCCAGGGCGTATTTCATTAGTACCTCGCCGTCTTTTACTGCATGATTTTTGATCTTCGTTTTCTGCTTTAAATGTTTTTAGTGCTATTGTCTTTGTTGTTATTGCTTTTCGTTTGTAGTGTCAGCGAAGCCCACCCCCTCCTTTAAAACCGTTTGGCGTCCAGTAGGCCGCTGAATGGCTGGTACAGTCATATTACAGTTACCAGTTGGCTCCATTCCCCCGTTAGGCCCTTGTTATACGTTCGCTCACCCCCAGGGTAACTCGTCCATTCAGTATCAGACACCGTGGGGCCAGACACGTTTGTACGAGTTATCATGGTGACGCTGGCGTGGTGAACTCGTACAAACGTGTCTGCCCCCACGGTGTCTGATACTGATTGGACGGGTTACGCTGGGGGGTGAGCGAACGTATAACAAGGGCCTTACACAGAAACGCGAAGTGGACTGAGCTCGGACGTGGTCAGTCTCCCCTTCTCCGCTCTCTTGAAAACAGGTTTGAAAAAGCCTAGGTGGGTAATATGAGAGGCGGGAACCTCATCCCTCCAAACCGCGCAGTGTTGTTTAGCTGCACCTAGCAGAAGCGCTTTCACTGAGGCGAAATCGGAACTACATGTCAAGAGGGTTCTCCAATGCTGCGTCTGACACAGGACAGGAATGAAGTACAACAAGAAGGTATCGAAACAGCACATGGTCTCTGCTGTCGTTGCAGCAATCCTGCTTGGGAAACCCGCGGAATCAGTTCGAGAAAAATGGCTGAGAGAACGTTCGGTGCACACTCGCAATGATGCACAAGGACGCTATGTCGATAAAGAGACTAGTAAAAATGTAAAGAAATGCGGTTTGTACACAATTTTACAATCATCTTAATACACATATACTGTTCCCTACAGCTATCAATTATCTTCCTTCCATGTTGCTTTTTAGCTGAGAAAAGAGTCACCGAAGTCCAGGATGTCATAGGGCAGTCCGCGACTGGTTCGGCTTCCAGCCTGCTCAGTTCTGCAAGTAGAAGTTGGCTGACCTGCCTATCAGGGACGTTTTAGTTCTGACCAATAATTTTGATCAAATCGTGTAGTAAAATGCATTATGCACTGAATAAGAAAACAAAGAAAAAGTAGACGTCGAACGGCTCAAGACTTTCTTACCACCCTATACTATCTAATAGAGAAAATCATCTTCTTTCGAGCATTTGAAGGAACGACAGGAACTTTATTACCAGCCTAATACTTTTGCAAACATTTGAACTCATTTTTCCGCCAGATGCAGCACGGCCTTGGCGCCGCCTGGCGTGCTCCAATGACAATTGCGTGCGCGGTAAAGTGTTGCGCTTGAAATATCGACTTCGTCCGTTTGTAGATGGGCAGACTTTTGCTTTCATGTTTGCTTCTTCTTGTTCTTAGTGGTTTGCCTATGGTATTTTGTTTTGCACTCGGTTTGTTAAAAATGACCGTCACTTCTATGGTGCTATTCATTAATTTGATTGAGGCGGATATTTCCTAAAAGAGCAAACCTGCTTTAACGATGCCGACGAGGTCTGCGATGATGAGGCTTTGTCTGATTATTTACTTCGTTAGTCATTTGTTATTAATCGTTTCTGATCAGCGAGTATTTTCGAAATCTTCTTGTTTATTTAAGTACGTGAATTCAAGGCCCGCATTAGAGAAAAAAACGAACAAAGAAAAACGAGAACAGTAAGCAGCAGCAGAAAAATCGACACTAATAAGTAGGAAATGCACTCTTGGCTGAACCTTTGAACTTCTGAATTGAAAACAGGAGGTCGGAGATAAATGACATAAGTTATGATTTTCAGAGCTATCCAGTGAGCAAATTTTTATTTACGTATGAGTGTAACATTTAATTTGCAATTTTCATGGCCCGACTTAATTGTACAAGTGTAACATTTAAGTTGCAATCTAGTTAGGCATAGCGACAGGCAATGATTGAGCGGGAAGGTAAAATGATGTCGACCTTGTTTGCTCCCCCTCAGGCCAACTACAATACCCTTCTCGTGGCTCATAACATTTTGTCTAGATTCAGTGACCCGTAGTGTTCCGTGGTTGTTTGTCCTACTTATCACTTTCTAATTAGCACTCCTATGTGTGAGAGAACTAATTAAATGAGTTGATGCGACCTCTGAAAAACAGTATTTGCTTTCATTTGTCGAATAGCTGGCCAAGCGCGATGTTGTTTGAGTCCAGGGAGTGTTTGGTTAAATTCATAAGGCTGCATAATGTCAGTATAAAGCAGTGGTTAGTAGACAAAGAGACCGTGGTAAATGTTAAGTTTGCTCGTCTAGTTCTAGGATTGAAGGTTTTACGAGCCCGAAAAAATTCATCGGATCTTTGTCTGTTTCTTTTATTTTTCAACATCCGTCTTCAGAGAAGTGCAGGTGTTCTCATTCCTGTTTACGAATTCTAGGATTATACATAGGTAGTTTGTTCATCCGCCCGGTCCCACCTTTTTAAAGTTTGCTTTTCTACACGTTTTTAGCTGTTCGCTCGTTGTTTTATCCTTTTTACATACCACTTGGCCTGTTCGTTTTCTAACTACTGTATTATGATTGACCCGTCTCTTTCATACGTAATCAATAAATGAATGAATAAATTCCTTCATAAACTGCGGCCCAGTTCCTGCCAGATGGCGAATGCCACAACAAAGACTTAAGCGGCCATACGGTTTTGCTTTGTGAGTCCGATCAGTTGTTTATATTGAATGCTGAAGTGTTTCGTCGTGTTCCTATGAGTAGTGGCTCTTAGCGCGTTCTAAAAAAATCCATAGTTTCAAATTTCATAGAACTTAATGCAGTAATGAAGCTCTGACCAAACGGCGGGAAATAATGCAAAATTAAGATCTGACTGCTGGCAGTGGAAATGGAATATTATTCCGTTCCCTTTTTTCTCTTTTTCTTCGTTACCAGTTCGTGCTACCCGTTGGTTTATAGTTACCGTCGGTGTGAGTACAGGTGAATTCGCAAAGGCTTGTTAAATTTCAGAAACGGGCCTGGCCTGGCCATTTTGGCGACGGATAGCAGTATAGCTCGACGTGTACGCCATCATGTTGACCGCTGGTCAAGAGAGGTGTGCCGTTTAGCTCTGTAATACAATGTAATATAAAGTCATACATGCAGATTAGAGGCGCATGTGGTACAGTGGTAAGATTCGCTACTGACACCCGGACGGTCGAGCTATCGATCCTCGCCAGGGTAACCAAGCCTCAATCCCGCAGGGGTCGGGTAAATTGGTACCAGAAAGGTGAAGACACTGAGTTGGGTGGCGACTGGCCCCTCGCAAGTAATTTTTAATTCAAATACGCATTCACCGTGCCTCTACGATTCTGAATGGAACAAGAATGCGGCGGTGCATCCTTAAGGCACTGATTTACGCCAATCCCTTTACCCTTTACATTTGCCTTTACATGCAGATCGAAGAAAAATAATTAATCAAGTAAAAGTCGTTATAATTACATTATTATTTGAAAAGCTCTGCTATCATCTCGTTGGTCTTTTTTACAGCCCATCCTCATGCCGATCCTCGTCGCTGGTTCTGGAGATATCTTCAAGCCGAAACGGCGCTTTAGGATCATGCCTAGGTGATTCTTCTGACTCAGGCACGGCAGGTAGCAATAATTCTTCTGTGCCAGTAAGTTTCAGTGCCGAAATTGTACCTCAAATCTTATCACATGTATCATCGGTCACTAATTTAGAGCTCGTTCTGCAGTGGCGATTCGGAGTCGTATGAGGTGGATATTCAGTTACCGTACGTTTATGGGCCTTGACCTCTTGCTTTTTCGTACCTGATTTGGCACAGAGTATGCCTAGGAATGAAATTATCGGCTAGTTTTTTTCTGTTTTAGCTCCGACTTTCACTACGTACAATTGCCTCAGCGAGTTATAAAAGCACTGACTCGGTCTCGTCGTGTAGTAGTGCAAAGTGACGGCCGGATTCGTCCTCTGCCTTATGGTTTGTTGTCAAATGCTTTCATTCTATTGCATTTTTCATTTTTTATCTATCAGGATTAATCAAATCTGCCGATTCTTATCTTTCTCTACTGCACAGAACTCGATGAGAACCTAGAGCCACACGGCTGCCAAGAAAACGTGATCGATCCGACTCAGAGAAGAATTTTACACGCTCTGGAGATGGAGCGAGCTCGGATCGTTGCTCAAGAGAGCTCAAAGGTGCGTTCTCTTGCACAGATGGAGTTCTAGAAGTATTCATTTGTAGTAAAATTTCCACTGTAAATAAGCGGGTTAGTAGCAAGAGGTGTGTATGGATGACAAATTCTGTTTTTTTTTTCAACAATTTTCAGAAAAGAGAAAGCCAAATGGTTATTCCTCTGTGTGCAACGGAGATTTTTTAGATTTTCACGGCTACTTTCTGTAATGCAACCCTTCGTCTGTGATCTTCACTGCGGATTATTGTTTTTTGGCAACTTTCAGGGTCAATCTGTGTTAGAAGACAACAAAGAGAACGAAATATTCGTCAGGACTGATGAAACCGAGCAAAGCTCAGGTATAATTTTTGCCTATTTCTCAAGTGTATGGCGATTATTTATATTCTCTTTTTATTATATTTGATCAGTAATATGAATGCGATTTTTAAAACTGTATCGTGCTATTTTTACTTTGCAGCGGAAGGCATCGGTTCAGAAGATATTTCCATGGAGGAATCCGAAGAAGGTCCAGACGAAGAGGCTGATGACACCAACATGGTGCTTTCTCTACTTTTGCTGAATAATTAGAGTGTATTTGATATGTTTTGCAGGAACTGTATTCAGCTCTAGGCTTTTCACCCGCTCAGATCGATCGTGAGTTGTTCGCGTCGCTGTTAATTGTCATAATCTGGCTGAATCTGAACATTATTTATTCAGGGCTCATAAACGCTCCCTTATGGCCAGCTGTTCCAAAGGTCGTAGAAGAGATGCAAACCAGCTTAATTATGGAGGAGGAGGAGGATGATGATGGTGAGGGTTAGCGTTCAGTTTCTTTTTATTAGGGTGACCCAAAAGTTCGTGTGCATTTGTTCAAGCTATTCTTATTCTACCTGTGTAAACGATGTCACATTTCTTTGACGTGAATTGGACATCGCTTGGTTTGCTCCACTGTTTGGCCTATCTGGCTGATAGCTGGTTGCAAGGAAGATGCCGTCACAGCTCGATGACCGTTTTTACGCAAGTCGTTCTTTGTTATACCACTTCCGTTCTGGCCAAACAGGGAGGCAGCCCGCAAAGCTGATGCAAAATCAGTTTGAGAAGGGCGTTCCCTACCCAAATTGGATGACGAAGTGGTGGATGCGTTTCAACCGCAGTGACTGTGATCTATAAGAGAATTCAAGGTCAGGTCGTTCGTCCTCTGCAGATGATCACAAGATTCTCTGCGCACTAGGACAATACTATCGATCTTCGTTGCGCAGAATCTGGAAGACTACTGCTGCTCATCGAGAAACAGTCCAAACGCCTACATCAAGCTGCGAAAGTCGCAGGAAGGCCAAGAACGGTGCCTCACGATGACGCGAGAGGAGCGATGACCTCGCTCGTCTGCACAGGAGGAGGCTGCTGGATTCGATAATACGCCAATATGAAAAGTGTGAGTTCACTATTCGAACCCAAGCCGTAAACCACTATAGGTTGATCGCGACGCACCTCCCCCTACTCACGTGAAGCGTAACATCCATGGAGAGAAACTCATGCTGTCATTCTGGTTCTCTCGCCATGACCTTGTCTTTTACAATCTCCTACCCGATAGCACCACGGTAACATCCGAGGCTATTCGCGAAGAACTGCAAGAGGTGAAATGTAGAGCTGCCCTCTTGTCCCCCAAACTGGCCCACCGTTTTCTCCTGTGGGACAACGCAAAACCTCACAAATGTTCAGTCACCCTGGCCGCCCTGGACAATCTCAGAATCAGTACTCTCCCACATCCTTATAGCCCACAGATCTCTCCATGCGATTTTCACATACTCTGGTCACTTCAGCTGTAGGTAAGGATTTCAAAACGTGGAACCATGTTGAAAAGGAAGTGCAGGCATGGATTGGGTCATGGAGTGCAGACTTCTGGAGAAGCGGTGTCGACCCCTAGCCTGATCGCTGACGAAGAGTTGTACTGAACCATGGAACATACCCTATTGCTCATTGATTTGTTATAAACATGAGTTATAAATAAAGAAAGTCAAAATCTGAAATGCACGCGAACTTTTGGACCACCCTAATAAAATGTTCAAAATTTTTTGTTTGGTCCTATGGCTTTTAATTATTATTTGTAAATTACCAGATGATAAAGAAGCACAAGCTCCGAGTGAGAGGTCGTGGGAAGTAGCAGTTATACTGTGTCCACATTTGGTTAAAAACGTAAGTTCAGTGGAAGATTTCAGCCTCTCATCATCTAAACCATGAAATTTGTCCAGGAAAATGGTACGAAAGACAAGGAGTACAAGGTAATCTGGAAGGACTGGCCATGGAATGACTGTTGGAGCTTATCGCCAAGTTGTTTCGACAGCGGTGAGAAAAGGGTAAGACCGCCCATTTTCTCGCATTTTTTGTCCAGAACTAATCAGCTCCAATTTCTAGTTAGCCGCCGCAGATACTCGTGAACGCCTCATTTCACAAATGGCAACTTATATGCAAAATAAGGACAAGAAAGCGTTCGATGAGCAGTTTCCACAATTCCACAAACGGCACGACTATTCGGTTAGTATATTCGTAGGGTATCATTTTTGGGTGATATTTGGTTATGGACAATTCTAGAGCATTTTTCATTGTTCATGTTTCCCCAGAGCTGGCATCGTGTACAACTTCGCTTGGTCGAGCAATCCATCAATGACGAATTAGAAGCGCTAGATATTGCTCCGATATATTTTGAAAATTGGACGGGCGATGAACGCGCTACTATTGATGTAAAGGTCTGTAACATTTGGAGAATCGTGTGATTTTTTTTGTTTTTTTTTTGACGATTCTTTGCAGTACCTGACGAGATGTGCCATGTCGATCTCGAACTACCGCGAGGCAAAAGCTGTCGGTGTCGCTCTCCGGATGCAGTATCCAGAGGACGGTGCGGGTTGTGACTGCAAAGACGGACAGTGCACACCATTTTGTCCCTGTGTGAAGGTTGGTCTAGTAAGCTGGAAATTTAGAATATGTTATTGTTCCAAAGCGTCATTGTTAGTATGTTAGTAGTATGTTAGTAAGGCTTGCGGGATGCTGTAGTAATCATCCGCAAAACGAAAATGGTGTAACTGCCGGCGGTCGATCTTCACTCCCATGTCGTCCCATTCTAGGGTACTTTTCCTCTTAATGCCCAATTATCATATCATGCCCAACCGTATTCGATATCGTACCATTTCGCATTCACCTATGGTCGTGTGCAGACTGTTTAATCTGCCTGATGTGGAACAAGAAGCCGTTCTTTTCTCGCAAGCATGGCATGATAAGACCGCTTCAAGGATGTGCATTAAGATATGAGCATGATATGGTACGCTTGGGTGATAATTGGGCATTAAGAGGAAAAGTACCCATTCTAGTGTCCGCATGATGTTCTCGAGAGAGGCTTTGAACAGCTTCGGTGATATGGTATTACCTTGGCGCACACCCCTCTTCACGTTGATGCGAACGTTGTTGTAGAATGGTGTGATCACGGTCGTGAATCCTTTGTAGAGCTCACTGAGGATCTTTACGTACTGAGTGGAGACGCCTTGTTCGCACAAAGCCTTAATCACCGCTTCCGTTTTGACTGAGTCGAAGGCATTCTTGAGATCAACGAATGTGAGGCATAGCGGCGTCTTGTACTATCGGGACAACTCAATGAGCCTGATCACGGTGTGGATATGATCGATTATACTGAACTCTCTTCGAAACACTTCTTGCTCGCCCGGCTGTCCTCCGTCTATCGTTCGGTCGATCCTGGTACTCAGTCCAGGGAACGGAAATCCACTTCTCTGTGGCTCGCCCAGCTTTTACCATATTCATAATCTTTAGTTTACCGAACCCATCGCGAAGTGATGCCTATGTTCTTTGCTTTTTCCTCTGTTATCGGTCCCATTTGTGTTTTCACTTTTTCTAGAACAGCTCAGATTGAGTTAATTGCTAAGGACATTTGTTGCAGATAATGGGAAGGGACCAGATACGAATGCGCAGTACGGGCAAGGTTGATGTCGATAAGCTGGCTGAAGCTATCACCGTGGAGTGTGGGACCACTTGTTCCTGTGGACCGGATTGTCCTAGCAAATATGCCGAGGTCTTGTCGAGTTACTACTTCGATATTCACACTTTTTTCGATATTTTGGAGGACTTTGACGCTGAAAAATCCTTTTATTCAGAGAGGGCGTAAAATTCCGCTGGTAGTGATGTTTACGACTACGAAAGGTTGGAGCGTCTATGCACCGCAGATCATTCCTGCTGGCACCTATCTTGGATCGTACATTGGGGAGGTAGGAAATGTAATCTATATACATATTTCAAAAATAGTTCCAAATCTGGTCCGTTTATTCCTAGATTTCCATTTATTCCTAGATTATACCACTATGTACAGCCATCGCTCAGGGCGTATCGACCAGCTACCAATTCACAAACATTGCAAGTTTTTTCGTCTATTCGTTTTTCCTTGAAGGTTTTTTCCTGCACGATTTCACCTTTCATTTTATAGTATTACTTCAGATAATGTAACACGTACAACTTGTTTTCAGCACCAAATACCTGGTACTAAACAGTATGTTGTTGATGCATCTCGGATGGGCAACGAGACACGGTAGGTGTTTATCTTCCACCTTCATCTTTTTTTCCGTTTATCATCATTCTCCACAGGTATTTTAATCATGCTTGTGGTGACGCGGCGAATCTCAAAGCTGTATCGCTTTTATCTCGTGGTAATCTGTTAACGAACAACATGCTTTTCTTCACAAAGCGGACGATTTCAAAAGGTACGTGGCGTTGTTTTGAAACTCAAAACAAGATAATCGAGCAGAACTTTTCCATCATAGTGTGAAAGTTTCTGGACATCTACAAAGCCGATTTTCTTCCTAGAAAATGCATTTATTTACAGGAGAAGAGCTTACGTTTTCTTATCGTGGGAAAGATGCCGAAGGACCGAAAAATGGCATACGTTGTCTGTGAGTTTTTGAGTGGAAATGGATTTCGTGATGTTCCCTGTCACTGACACTTTGCCTGCCACTTTTCTCGTACTCAAATTCGGTTGAGGGAATATTGGAAGTCACTTTTAGAGAGTGCGGCGTGGGTGTTATCATTATCATGGACTATCATCCAACCCAGCATCATAGATTCTGTCGGCATCTTGCTATTTCATTACTCTGTATTGTTTTTCGGACCCTGTGTTGTGCAGTGGTAAGAGGTGCTACTGACACCCGCACGCTCGAGCGATCGATCCGCGCCCCGTGCCAACAAAGCCTTCCATCCATCGGTAGTCGGGTAACTTGTTACCATCCTTGTCTGGAAATTTAAAGACACTGACTTGGTATAGCGCCTGGTTTCTGAAAGTCACCGTATACGCCAAATGCGCCCTCACTAAGTCTCTGCGATTCTGGATGGAATTCGAATGCGGCGGCGCGTCCTTCGGGGACTGATCTTTACCTTTGCCTTGTTTTTTTTCAATTATGAACTTTGTGAAAAGGATAGTTTTCAGGTGCACTCCAGGCTGTCAAAGTCGGCTATGATGTCCGCTACATTACTTCACTTCAGTGGACTATCCTAGTAACGACAGTAAATGTCCTTTCAAAATGGGAGAATTCAATTTGCGTATGTGCAAAAACATCAAACGGTCCGGAGCCGGCTCGTATTTAGAGTACCTTAAGCAAGGTACATGCGTAGTTCTTGAGCCTCTGAGGCTATTCCGGTTTAATGTGCAGTTCAGCTTTCACTTGGAGCTCTATTCTGTAGTTTATTATTTCGACTTTATATTTGCTTGCTAGAGCTGCTCTCGTCTGTACGCCTTTTTGCTCCGTTCAGTTACGTTTGTTATTCATTGACCAGCTTTTTCATGGGAACTGAAAAATGTTGTATTTCTGTAGCTGGTTGTATTGGACACTTAGGAACTGATTTCTTTTCGCTGAGAAAAGTTATTGTTCAAGTCGCATCGTCGGATCTCAATCGGTTCTCCACTGTATTGTTTCTCAAGTGCTTTATGTGCTCGATCCATGTTGAGAAAAATGATATTTTCTTATCAATCTGTGAATAGGGTCTCTGTTCGGCTTTGTCGAGAAAATAAAATAGGATAATACCGCGAATATCAGTAGTGAATAAAGGAAATGACCCTTTCTATGGATTTTTCTGTATCGAATTTTTCAAATGCGTACCTAGATCCACGGTTTGAGACGCAGGCATCTTACGCTTGTGTAACTTGGTATGTGGAATCTCGACTAATGGTTTTCAGGCACTAAGGGGTGGGAAGGGCCCGCGTGGTGCAGTGATAAGAGGCGCTACTGGCACCCGCACGATCTAGGGATCTGTCCCAGCCAGGGCTACCCCCTTCTATCGGTGGTTGATTTGGTGCCAAAGCTGTCTGGGAAGGTAGAGACACTGACTTAGTATGCGCTTACAAGTCCTTGTATAGGCCAAATACGTATTCACCACGCATCTGCAATTTTGAATGGAAGACAAGTGCGTGGCGCATCCTCAAAGGGCTGATCAGCGTCGAGCACGCCATTCAGCGGCTTCAGGCCATCAAATGAACTAAAGAATAGTAGGAAACATGAAACATTTATGATAACAAATAAAACGAAGAACAAAAAACATGCAGCAAAAGATGGCGGGGAACTGATGAAATGCGTCACGGGGAGTACGGTAAGCGGGCAATCGCGGCGGGACCGTAGAGGACAAACAGACATCTTGGTTTTTATTTTTTATTATTTTTATTTTTTTATATTTTTTATTAGTAGGATGGTGAAAAGGTTTATCACCCCCTACCCTCCCAATGGTTCGTGACTCGCAAAAACCCCATAGTCCGTTGATGACGTCTTTGCTAGTTTACGAAGCGTTTTTATTGTCGGATAGGGGACCGCAGGTCTAATCTGAAGCAGATGTCGCTGCTCTAGAAGATATATGGACTCTGTCGAAGTGCCCTTCAGAGCCACCAGCTGTTAATGGTCACTGCGAGGCGACAGCAAGAGTAATACTGGGTGAGATTTGCCTGTTAAAGGTAAGCGTGAATGTATCGGCGTGGATCAGTACTCTAAGGACGCGCCACGCACCCGTCTTCCATTCAGAATCGCAGAGGCATGGTGAATACGTATATGGCCTATTCAGTGACTTGTGGAGCCAGCTGCTATACCAAGTCAGTGTGCTCACTTTCCCAAACAAATCTGGTGCCAATTTACCCGACCACGTAGAGAAGAAAGACGTGATTAGCCCGGGCTGAGATCGATCGCTCGACCGTACCTGCGTCAATAGCGCCACTTACCGCTGTACCATGCACGCGTGGATTTGCATGTTACCAACGAAATTCTATGGCAGATGGGTCAACTCAATCGTTTCAAGGATAGTCAATGTTCTCGCCATTCAGAAATGACGATTAATACTCAGATTCATGAAACCGCGAAAATACCGGAAACTACAAATCGTCAACGCTCAGTCGGGCTTACCTAGAATTTTCTATTGGACAGTAGACCGTCGAAACGCGGCAAGTCGTACTATCTTCTTAATATTAAAAATGCTTTAAAGTTTACTACCACAATGCCGAGTTCGATGGTTGAGTGGTGGTAGGAAAAGCCGTCTGGCTCAAAGGTGCTCGACGATATGAATCAGAGCAGAACCTCATGTTAAATTGCGCGGTTTATCCAGAGTTTTGAGATAGACTCGCATTGATGAATCAAATAAGGAGCGCCATACAGGTATATTTCTTGGTTTATTGCGGGTATACCACTGGTAATGAACTTTGCTCCACAAATGCCGTCTTTTACGGTGTGTTGCGGTCGACTGCAGACAACCGTATCATTATCAGAATCGGTGCGAAATTCATACCAATTCATGTCAAAGTATGTAAGCGCCAAAACTAACAATAAGTTCCACCTTTTTTAGGCCCTTGTTATACGTTCGCTCACCCCCCAGCGTAACTCGTCCATTCAGTATCAGACACAGTGGGGCCAGACACGTTTGTACGAGTTATCATGGTGACGCTGGCGTGGTGAACTCGTACAAACGTGTCTGGCCCCACGGTGTCTGATACTGAATGGACGAGTTACGCTGGGGGGTGAACGAACGTATAACAAGGGCCTTACATGCAGTTTGTAAGTTGCGTTTATGTCTAGTTTTCTCTGATAAGAACTTATTGCGGTACTGATTATAGTTGATATAGTTTTGTTGTAGCCATTCGATAGGTTGTTGCTTGTATAGTATCTGTTACCTATTTATTTATTTATTTATCCAAATACGGTACATAAGGCACCTAGCTTCGAATATACATATTTTCCGTACCTACACTGTGTTACCTGTTAGGTTCCTTTACCGGATGTTTTTTTTCGTTTTTTGTTATTTTCGAACTTTTTTATTCACTATCAGGTTCAGAATGTCAGCCTAATTAACGGTGACCAGTATCTCTCATGACGTAATTATGCAGCAAATTAATCATTCTTTCTGCTATATTTATCTTCCTTTGTCTTATCGATTTCTTACCGACTAAGGATACTTTGTTGATTTGGACATGGAAATTTTCAGATTTCTCCAAGGTTCTACAGATGTCATGGAGGTTCGATGCAATTTGTGTGGTTTTTCTCTACCACTCGAAGCGAAGCCTCCACCCAACTGCAATGATGTTAAAGGTGAGGAGATCATTTTCATGCCTTGTAGTTTTCTTGTTTTACTTGTTTTGGTTTGGTGATGACGAAGTAGAGAAGCAAATATGAAGGTCCATCTCGACCTACGACGCTAGGTTCTATAACAGTTTAAAGAGCTCAGGAAGTTCAACTAGGTATCGAAAATTGCTCGGAAATTCTTGCTCAGTCATTAAGATTATTGAAGAAATTCGATTGATTTTTGTTCCGAGATAAAGAAAACCCGCTGGGTAAAACGTCTTCAAGTCGTTTCGCACCGAAGGTGTCCATTCCTAGAGTACTGCGGAAAAATTCTGCTAGAATAGATTTATTTCTTTATTTTATTTATTTATTAGCTGAAAGACCAGTAGCAGTGAGTGAAACATATCTTTGAATCGTTGAAACACGATGCGACTCGAAAACCAATGCTTAACATTTTATTTTTACCTGGAATATTTATATTTTTAAATACCTTTCAAAATTTTCAAAATTACTTTTTTGCGGGGCAAAGAACTATTAAACTAAAGAACGTAACCGTCTGGTTACTAGTTGTTGACGGTATCTTTGTACTACACCTCGGCTCAGATTCATCATTGGTAAACCCCCGATAAACTCCGAGATATACCCCGAACGGGAGACCACCTTTGTCTGCTTATCCAAAACTTCCTATGCTAGACGCAATCTCTCATCGACTCTGCCGTCGGGTTCTGTCTGCACCGCGGTTTCGGAGACCGCTCGTCCGTTCATGAATCTGGGCCCTGGTTGACACAACAGTACAATTTATAAAAAAGCAATTTATCAATTTGGCACCAGTCCGTCACGTTTTTTGAATGTTGCTTGTGCTGAAGTCCTTCGCTTACTTTATAGCATTAAACGTTTATTTGCCCATAGTTCCTCGAATCCAATAATGATAATAATAAGCATTGTTGACGCGACTGGCGCCAAAATGATAACTTATTTTTATAAGTTGTTCATTTCTGTGACACTAGTACAAAGATAACAAATAATACCCAGACGGCGCCGTTCTTCAATTTGAAGACTCTTCAGTTGGCACGGCTGTCAGGGTTTTTGCGGTTTTCCCCCTATCCAGTGGCGCACTTGTATATGTATGTAGTTGTCAAAGAGTTCAGGAAGGATAACAGCTGTAGCCGGCTCGTTCGCAAAGGATGATAGTTTGCACAGCTGACTACGAACGGGCTTTTATCTCAAAGCTGTCTCGTCTGTCAGCTTACCAATTCGACTTTTCCAGCGATTTCCTCCCACGTCATTTGCATTTCAGTCCTTATTTTCTGGCAAAATATCAACAGGAAGCCTCTGAGTGAGTTAATTTTTACCCTTTCGTTTGAGGCTTCTACATAGGCAATTTATTGTTTATTTATTTATTACATGAGAGCTCATGTAACAAAGGATTCAACTACAATACAAAATATTGTTGTTAGAACTTTCTTCCTATCGCTCCTCTTGCTGCTATCACTTCCCTCTTTTTTGGTTAATATGCTTAATTAAGTGTCTGCTTTAATTTTTAGGCAATGTTATCTTTATAACAAGCTCTTTAATTACCGGATAATTGCCGGAGGAAGGTTGTCATTCCTTTGCTAGGCTACCGATTCCCATACCTTGATGCTAGGTTCACGGTGCAGATGTATCCCGGTTAACTTTGATTTTGTTGTTGTTTCTTTTACTTCTAGTGCACAGGTGCACCATATTGACATATGAATCAAAACTGAATAAATAAAGAGGAAGGAACGACAAACACTTGGATTCTCAAATAAAGGTAAAAGGTAAAAGTAAAGGTATCGGCGTTGATCAGTCCCCTGAAGACGCGCCACGCATTAGCGTTTCCTTCAAAGGCATTATGAATGTGTGTTTAGCCTATACAATGGCTTGCGGGCCAGCCGCTATACCAAGACAGTGTTTTGACCTCCCAAGATAAGTCTGGTGCCAATTTACCCGAACTCGGAGGGATGGAAAGCTTGGTTAGCCCGGGCGGGGATGGATCGCTCAGGCGCTGGTGTCAGCAGCAGCGCCTCTTACTACTGTAGCACGCGCCTTCTAGTTCATTGTGCTGTTACATGAGTAGAACTTTTGCTTAGTCGACCGTTTTAGCTGTGTTTCGATTGGTGTACTAAGGTTCTTATAGATTGTATCATGGTCTCTATTTCAGCTAACCACCAGTTTATAATTGAATTGTGGGGCGTAATATGTAATAAATAAATATCTATTAGACGATTCGCTTTTTCATCTCATTGCAGCCTGCTGATCCCCCGCTGTAATCGCCTTAATCAACGCTGTTTCTACCAGTCGGCTTAGGTCGTCTGGTTCCTTGTTCTGGCGCAGTGCTTGTGTTGGATATCGAACCGTGCAATTCTTATGAACTGGGTCTGGTCACCATTTTTCATGAGCATGAACCTTGTGATGATTTGTTTATTTATTTTTATTTATTTATTGAGACGTGCATATCAAATGCAGGTAAAACTGCATAACCGCAGAAAAACAACGTTGAACTGCAAATAAAAGAAAACTGGTACACCGTAGAAACTTACGAATCTGAAGGAATAAACAAATGCCAATACACTCTGACAATAAGACGAACGAGAAAGAAAGAGGCAAGGGAAAAGCAGGTAAAATATGAGAAAGAGTTTCGAACACAAAGTCGATGGTTAAGGAAGCTCTTGAACCTCGCTAATGACATTTCATGTTTTGATTATTCGTAAAATTCAAGATTTTTGATTTTTTTCATAAAATTCAAGATATTTTGATTATTCATAAAATTCAAAAATTCATTTGTATTATCGGATATTTTTCGCAATATTTTTTCATATATACGTATTGTGTCCCTCCGAAATAAATCACAAATCATAAAGCCATTCATAAAAAAGCGTCATTTCAGCGGAATTCAAACCCACGTGGTTTAGGTTCAGGTTTATTGGGGCTTTACGATGCCAGACCACTCTACCACAATACCGCGCATTCTTGTACTTCTGGACCATCCAGCAGCTGGCGCCATCTAGTTGGACAAACCAGCTTTGCTATAATTATAACTTATTGTGACATACATACTTATCAAATTATGGCTTACTTATCAATTTCATATAGTCGACTGATTATAATCCCACTCTCCCGTTTCACTAATTTTTATTTTATCACTTATTTTACCCCGGACTGTCTATGTTAACAGACCGCACACTACACCTGAGTTTTCCAGTGGGCTAATTAACCCGCTCCACTTTACCCGACGCGCCATATATTCTCTCACTTATCCCACTATCATTCTGCCCTTTCAGTCAGAGCCAGTTCAGAGCAGCTCGCTCATTTTTTGAACGGATTTATGTCTCTATGAAAAGCCAGTGATTTTAGCTGAGTGTTATATCTATATGTAGTGCGGGAAAATTTATGGACAACCCTCTTCGTAAAAGGTCGCTTTGTGTATGGTGGTGGATTGAATTTCGTTTTTCAAATCACATCGGCGATCCTGCAAAAAACCCTGAGGACGTTCTCACAAATCCAATCCGTGCGCCGCCTAATTCACTCGTCGCGCTTATCACGTCAGTGGCGGCGGCGTTCGTTTAGTAGTGACCGTGTATGGTTTTCTCAATGTTTTTTTTACGTTGGCTGACCGTTTAGCTTCATTGATTGTATTTTCTGGAAAAACTGGAGATGGTGCTGACAAGGCACCAGCTTCCTCTGCTCTCATCTGTAGGGATAACTGGCCCCATCACCATCGTCACTGGTTAAGCGATCTGTTCGATCCTTACTGAAGGCATTTCTTTATAGTTTTTGCGATCAAATTCCAGTGTTTCCTAAGGGGCCTGAACTCTGGCACCAGATTCATGGGAGACACATCAGCCGGAGTTAGAGCATGAACCAAGGTTTCGCCCAGTAGGGGGGGGGGTTCCCTCCGGCATTTAAGGCTGGTACGTTAGTCATGAATGTGGCCTTTCCCCCCGGTTCTCACGATTGTCTTGACCTCCTCGATCAGACCTTCTGGTATGTTTTACCCTACTGGCGTTCCTTCCACTAAAGCCCATTCATATTCCGCTGTGGGTCGCTACCGAACCCGCTTTATCTTTTCAGTTTTGCTCGCGTGAAAATGTAAGAATCCCACCAGTGTTGCCGTCTGCTCCACTGCGTCCTCCGCGTCTTACAAGGAGTCCAATTGTGGATAAGCCAAGCTTTCGTGATGCAACTTTTACAGGATGTAGGTCCCCATGTAGATACTCGAAAACCATACTTCGTTCTCTAGGCACCTATGTGGTGGGAAAAACGGCTGCCGAAAAATTGGAAGGCGAGCTCATCACGAAAAAATGAAGTATGGTTTTCGAGTACTTACAAGGGACCCTACAGCCTGTAAAAGTTGCATCACGAAAGCTTGGCAAAGCCAGAAAGGGACTCCTTGTTAGCCCTATAGTGGACTATTGTTTCCTTGTCGAGTATAGTTAAACCTTTTGAGGGCCTGTACACTTGCTAACATAGAAAACCACCGGTCTCATGTTTGTGATTTATACTCCTGAGGAACTTTAAGTACCGTGTAATTAAACAGTGGGCGAGTTTATTTGTTTATTTGTTTCTGATCTACTTTTCTATTTTGGATGTCATCTATCATATTTTGCTGAGAATGTGGACATTCATGTGTAATTATTATGATTCGAGGTAATCTAGAATTTATTATTCTCGTTTGGTAATCTTGATTGTCCTTCTCAATGAACAATAATCATTTGAGTATTGTTCCAATACCTATTTAATTGCACCTATCGTAACTGAAACAGGTTAGATTTCCACGTCCGGCTCACGATGAATCTTGGCATAGTGGTCAATGTGGAAAGTCTGGTACTTGAAGTCAAAAACTAACGAGGGAGGTTGCTCGGTGTGCTCCAAAGGTTCACAACGAGACCCATTGGCGGGAGCACTTCTGGGTGTTAACTAACAGAAACCGTATCATGATGTCTCAGTGGGTAGCATGCAGGACTCTCAATCTGATGGTCGGTGGATCAATCCCTATGCTGTTCCTTTCTTTTGCCTTCCTACGCTAGATACCAATATACGCTCCTTTTGAAATTTTGTCGCAGTTGCGCGATAGAATCGCATTTGGGAGGAGAATGGCCAAAAAAGTTTGCACAAACGACAATGTCTTCTAGTATATACATACGTATGTGACCCATATCTACCGTAACCAACCCAAATCGACCCCAAATTCAGAAACAAATGTCAGATTTGCGATCAGCGTCGAGAATAACCCCCGTAGACAAAGTTGGGGCTAAATCGGTGATTTAGACCCAACTACCCAACTTTGTTACCGCGGACACTAGCAAGCTCACGCCAGATCCAATGGGAAAAGTCGATGTCAGATTTGTGAATTGTGGATTTGTCAGCTACCCAAGTAATCTTTCTTGATTCATCAATCAAGATTGATGAATCGAGAAAGGTTACTTGAGTAGCTGACAAATCCACAATGTGAAAAGAAACTCATCCAAGATGGAGTCTCTGTTCTTTAGAGTCGAAAAAGTGAAACAATAGGAAGAAAGATATTTTCGGTAAGTGGACCTTTGTACAACTACTCAACACTCGTAAGACTGATTAGGTCAAAATCACCGATTTAGCCCGAACTTTGTCTACAGGGGTTATTCGGGGCGCTGATCACGAATCTGACATTTGTTTTTGAATTTGGGTCGATTCTGGTGGTATCTCTGGTGTTTGCGATCTAGAAGCCCATTTGCCACTGGTTAGTTTTCAAGGTTTTTTGCCTTTTTCGGGCCATCCACTTGCCCATATAAAAACCAACCCATACCGTTGTATTCGTCGTTTGATGTTCTACAAAACAGTATGGGTCTCGTTGTGAATCTTCGGAGCACGCTGAGCAACCTCCCTTGTAAGATTGATGATACAGTTTATTGGGGCTAACGTTTCGGCGTCCTCGCCTTCTTCAAAGCCTGGAACAAGTCGAATTCAACCTGAGAAACTACCCACTCAACACCGCATCAAATTCTCCGAAAAAATAAGAGAAAACTGAATGACCATCGAGCAAATGAAAAAGGAGGTCAGAAAAGGCTAACCTTTTATAAGTGGACTAGTGATCCACTACACACCCGTAGCTGGTAGGATACGTGGGTGACTGAGGGTTCACGCCTAGGGACCACCCGCGTAGAGGACTTCTGGGGCATGACCTGGTAGGTCAAGACCACACGTGTCGACGAATGGTGCCAGCTCCTGGGTCATCACCACACACTCGTCCTTTTTATTGATTCTAGGAGACCTGGGCCTAAATTCATGACGGGTATGGGCACAATATACCCGAGAATAAACCACGGTCGGCGCGATTATTCGCATTCATGAACGCGCCGCGGAGTGGAATAGACCCGCGATATCCCCCAAATAAACTCCGCGGCGCGATCATGAATGCGAATAATCGCGCCGACCGGGGTTTATACTCGGGTATATTGTGCCGATACCCGTCATGAATTTAGGCCCTGGCCGCAATCCAAGTGCAACAATCCAATTCCAGGTTAGATTTCAATCATCTGATAATTGATCATCTGTCAGTTTAATGTAATGGTGTGATGATTTCGAGATGTAGATACATATTTCCTCCAAGTTTTCTCGCCTAGTAGACCGTACAAATTCACGATTTTTCGTAGGAAGAGGTGTTTGAAATTCGAGACATCGTTTCGATTTGCTGCAGAGCTCAGTGTGAACGTAATGAGACAGTTGTTATTTTTTGTCAAAATCAAAAAACAACACGTAGATGAAGCTCATTATAAGTGATGTCGTCGAAAAACTTGTACTACGGCGGCTTTTCTCACCTCTCTCCATCGTTAGCAGCATTTTATAGTAGATTCACCGGCTGTGTCCCACGTTACGTGAGAAAACCGATCGGAGTACCTCTTTGCATATGTTGTGCCCTTGTTCTCTTTGATTGTGAGGATTTTCTTAGTGTATTTATTCAATGCTATCCGCTGGTCCTTTTAATTCTTGAAGCTTAACATATTCCTTGGCGCATAACCTTTAAAGCCTTTATATTTAACCTCCATTGAGGATTGATCCCATAACGCGGCTATGTGAGAATTGGCAAACCCATGCGCTCGTACTCTCTTCCATCTAAATCAATTATTCATCTACTTGCCCTTTTCATATCCAATCAACTCTTAAATCCTCTCCCTGGTCTATTTATACCAGGACCGCCCTGTATGTCTAGCAGTTTTGTGCTTTCCACGCTTTTCAACTCGCTGTCGATTTGCTCCCATTCTATATTTTTCGTTTTTCAATGCTAAGTGGAATCATATTTATTCAAGAACTGAATTTATACTTTGTAAATGAACGAAATGAACAGTTTCGGATACCTTGAGTTCTTCAAATCTTGGTTTCTTCTACCAAAGATAGCGCTGTTTCTGATTAATAGAAATCGCTGGTAGCAATTAGAAGTGTCTGCTGTGGCAACAGAATTCTCACGGAAATCACCTCGACTTTACCCTTTTCACAACAGAATGTGAACTATGTAGGGCCGGGATTCATGAACGGTTTCCCGGCCGATTACAGTGATACATATCCACCTTGGTTACCCGCCAAAACGTGATTCGTCAACGCGCGGTGAGTCACTTTGGCGGTGAGCTGGCCGGTTAAATCTAACCGCCGGTGAAATTCACCTGCGGTTTCGTTCATGAATCTCGGCCCGGTAACTCCCGCGGTTAAATCGCGGTACAGGACAAAACATGGTAACTCTCTTGATGACCGCTCGATTTGCAATTGATGATCCTACTAATAAATAAGCGAAACCACGATGTCTGTTTGTCAACTCTAGGGTCCCGCGGCGATTGCCAGTTACCGTACTCCCAGTGACGTATTTCATCAGTTCCTCGTCGTCTTTTGCTGCATGCTTTTTGTCCTACGTTTTATTTGTTATTATAAATGTTTTATATATGTTTCCTATTATTCATTAGTTAATTTGGTACGTCGCTGAATGGCTGGTTCTGCATAAAAGACCCATGTAAACCCTAAATAAACCCTTCCCCTTTTCGTTGATGAACCACAACTCTATCGGGGTATATTTCAAGGTTTATGATGACTATGTCACTATATATGATTAGGCGAGCACTCAATTCCACCATGGTTTGGTGAATTAATAACATACCCGCTGGTTTTTCTCCGCCACGTTATTCTTTCCTTTTCTTGCTAATCTTTTTCTGAGTGGCATCTAATCCGCCTCTGGCACAACTATATGTCACCCATAAAGGCTACGTTGCTGTTTTGAGCTGAGCAGGCGTTGAGGCACGTATTCATTTAGTCGGCGGCGGTGGCATTGTTTTGCAATTGTGAGGTGCTAGCCGGAATCCGAATCAATTCATGTACATTCCCCCTTTTTGTGACGAAAATTTTGCTTTACTGAAGGTAGTTTCTTGGTATTTCCTTCTTTTCTTCTTGGTTGTGGAAATTTTACCCAGGCTGTTCCCTCGACTATGATGACATTTCATGTATGTGGTCCTCACCCAAACTAAACGACAGGACCCGCGTGGTGCAGTGGTAGAAGACGCTACTGACATCTGCACGGTCGAGCGATCAATCCCCGAAAAGGAAACGGGGGGGGGGCGTAGCGGGTTGCGACTGGTGTCCGGGACGACGGCGACGTGGACTTCAGTGGAGGCTGTTTGAATTTTTATTACAAAAAATTCACGTGGTGCACCGGTAGAAGGCGCTACTTCCACTCGCGTGGTCGAGCGATCGATTCCGACCCGGGCTAATCAAGCCGTCCATCCCACTGAAGTCAGGTAAATTGGTACCAGACTTGTCTGGGAAGGTAAAAACACTGACTTAGTACAGTGGCTGGCCCCCGCAAGTCATTGTTTAGGCCAAATACGCATTCACCAGGGCCCAGATTCATCATTGGCAAGCCCCCTATGCACCTCGAGACATATCCCGAGTGCGCAAATGCCGTAATCGCACTGACTGCGGCACTTGCACAACAAGTCATCGCGGTCTCCGAAACCCTGACCGTCACGAATTATAAAACTCGGGGTATCGAGCGGGTTTATAGCCGACGGGGTTTCGGAGAGCGCCTGACCGTTCATAAATCTAGGCCCTGGCTCCAATTTTTTTCAACCCTGGGAGTGTTGGAAGGCTCACGTAGCCTGGGAAGGAATTGATCGCACGACCGTGTGGATGTCAGTAGCACCTCTTAGCTCTGCACCAAGCGGGCCCTTTTTGTGGCTGCCTATAATTCTATAAACTCATCTAATTCGTTTCATTGTTCCACGTCCACCAGCACTCGGATTAGTCGCAAACTCGCAGCGAAAAGGATCGCATATCAAGTAGAAGCCGAGTTTGAAGCGTCACAATTCTCTTGCGCTTTCTTTGCGGTTATTTTGATGGACATTGTCGCGTGACTTGTGTTTTCGAAAAACACGCATGCTTCCGATTTCATGGACACTCGGACATTCCCCGACAGCCGTCTGTCACCACCCGAGCGCAATTTCTCTACATGAAGCTTAGGTGCAAAAGCTCGCGTTGTTCACAGGAACTGCGACTCGATTTCGAAGCGCAATTATTTGCTATTTCGGAGTTGCACAACTTTTTTCTTAAATAAAGAAACCTTTAGAATTTTGTCAGAAACATCTATGTTAATTGTGGCTGGGAATGCTGGCTAAAAATGCCGCTGCTGAAGGGTGCTCAATGACGGTGCGATTGCTCAAAGCTGCCGATCTTACTCAGCCACCCTCTTAGCTGGCAGTGGAAGTTCTCGTTTAGTAAGAGCTGATAAATATTTTTTTAGTATTTTTGCTACAATTTACCCGAGGTTGATCCTTACGTTTTTTCTGTTATTGTCTGTTGGGTGATGCATAAACAATCGTGGATGATGTTCCTTACCTATTTTCTTTGCTCTTCAAAAATGAAATTCTCGAAGTGGATGCTAGTTAATTTTAATTGAAATATTTTTGTGAAATTTCGCTCGCTTTTGGCAGTCCATCTCCATCAGTTGCTGTCTATGTAGCTGCTGAAGTCGTTAGTTGATGTCGATTTCAAATTTTCTTCTTTTTCACCTTTTACCATTTAACATCTTCTGTTTTTTAGGCTATCAGTAGCTCGTACGAAATTAAGCAATTAATTAAAGATGCAGAAACTGGTGACAACTGCACACTACCTAATATGTTAATCTAATCTGCTTAATTATCAATGATGGTAAGCCTATGCAATCATGGCGCATGAATAATTACAAAAGTTCTGCAAATGCTTGCGTTAGAATAAGCTGCATATCCGTGTCTACGAAATAAATAATAAATAAACAGGACATAAGAAAGAACAATAAACAGATATGGTTTGGCAAAAACCTGCGACTCATATTCTCTCACGAGGATTCTTTTTTGAAACGTTTGTAGACGTAAGCCTTGTGCATAGCAGATAGCGACAGTTTTTTTTTCAATTGTGGCGTGTAATATCTGCTTTCATAATTGAGTTGATGTAATATTTTATTAAATTGTATCTGTTTATTGTTCTTTCTTATGTCCTGCGCTGTTTTGTTTTGGAGTTTGGTTTTTCTTTTTAAGTGTGTTTCTGTCTGGTTTTGTTTTTGGTGCGTCCTCGAACGTAGTTAAATAAAATAAAAAGTAAAATATTTGGCGCGCCATTATGCTGCATAATAAATAAATAAATGAAATGTTACTCTCTGCAGATCCGTCGATTAAAGAAATTTGTCTAGTAATGTCCAAACTGCAAAAAAAAAACTGCTGTAAATAGGAAGTAATACCCTTAGAACCAGATCAATCAACAGATTTCTGCCTTCAACTTTGGGGAGCGTCGGCCTTATCTTTGTTTTTCATTTGCTAACATTTGCTCTAAATGTTGATTGATCTGGTTCCAAGTTTGTTACTTTCTACTTACAGCATTTTCTTGACCCACTTCCGTTTGGATAGTGGGGGCACGCTGTGTGTGTAATCATAAATAAATAAATAAATAACTAAATGTAGGACAACTGTTGGGTCCATTAGCATGTAGTTCATCAGTGACTTAAGATTTTTTCTGATCCCTTTGCTCGTCTAAGCATAAAGGACGAAACGAGCTGCCCCTTTTTACATGTTTTTTTTTAAATTCTTTATATTTATTGAGGCATTTTTCTTCTTTATGTTGAGCCCATGTATAGTTGCCCTTCGTAGGAGCTCTAGTTCGTCGCCCAATTCTGAAGTGCTCATGGACGGCGAGGATTATGTGAGCCGGAAGATTTGAAGGGGAAAAGGAAACGGGAGGGGGGCGCAGCGGGCGGCGACCAGTGTCCGGGGCGACGGCGGCGTGAACTCCAGTGGAGGCTGTTTAATTTTTTATTACAAAAAATTCACGTGGTGCACCGGTAGAAGGCGCTATTTCTACTCGCGTGGTCGAGCGATCGATCCCGATCCGGGCTAAGCAGGTCTTCCATCCCTCCGGGTCGGGTAAATTGGTACCAGACTTGTCTGGGAAGCGAAAGACACTGCCTTGGTGTAGTGCCCCCGAAAGTCATTGTATAGGTTAAATACGCATTCACCATGCCTCTACGATTCTGAATGGAATTCGAATGCGTCGGCGCCTCCTAGAAGTGATCAACACCTCCAGTTTTTATTTTCTTACAAAAAACGTCACAAATTTGCTTAGGAGAAGCTCGAGCTGCGCGACCTAGTCGAACATCAGATCCTACGGAGTTTAATAGCGCATTCTGTCGCTGTGTCTCCGAAATCTACGCGCTCCGTGCTGCTTGTCGTGTAATGTGTATCGAGGGGCGACTTTGGCGCGACCGCTACACGACATCGCCGCTGAGAACACCACCTGATCCACTGAGCTTTTCGTCTTTAGAACTCGTCGCTTTTACCTCGTTTGCTAGCTTTTTTTATTTAGTTACCATGACTCGGGATGAATCTCGGCGTAACGATAGGCGGTGGTATAGATTAGTTGAATATTATCAATCATTAAGATACTATCAGTTCTGGACTCACCACTGATGGATATCACCGCTCATTTTGTAATGTTTGGATATGCTGCTATTAAGAAGTATGTAAGAGGCGCTACTTCCACCCGCATGTTCGTGCGATCGATCCTCGCCCGAGCTAACCAGGCCCTCTATTCCTCCGGGTCGGGTAATTTGGTAACCGATACATCTATAGGTTACTGTAGATGCACTATAGGTATGGCTGGGAATGTGGTAATACCGACTTGATGTCACCTATTATGTCTCTGAATGGGAGAGGAGTGCGTGGCGCGTCCTTAAAGGACTGATCAACCCTGAACATTTTATCATTCCTTTACTTTTATTTCTGCTTATTGATTATTCACCACGGCCCACATTCACGAACGGACCAGCGGTCTCCGAAACCGCGGCGCAGCCAGAGCCAGACGGCAGAGTCGATGAGAGATTGTGTTTAACATAGGAAGTTTAGGGTTAGTAGACAAAGATGGGCGCCATTCGGGTTATATCTCGGGGTATATCAGGGGTTCACCAATGATGAATGTGGGCCCAGGTTTTTCGGTATCTCAGAATTTTTCGGGAATTTATAATTTTGCTTGTTATACATTTATTTGTTATATTAGTTTCATTGCTCTGCTGTACTAGCCACTTTACTGGATAGAAATCGACGCCTTTTCTGTAGAAACGTTTGAGTTGAAGGGTAACTTTAAATCTAATTTTTGATTTTTTTGAAGGGTAATTTTTTATAGAGACTTTTTCGTCGAAGTAATTTGTGATTTTAATTCAATTGGACGTTGTGACTTTAATTTCTGACTTGGATCCTTGGTCAAGTTTCTTACACTTCGTCCCTCTTTTCAAGTTTCTTTTTTTTTGTTCATTCCTCCTGGTTCGCTTCCATCTTATTCTCCACTACTTCGTGGAAATTTCACTATTGCTAGAAGTGGATGCTGATTTTCTATCTGCCCACTGCCTATTACATCAAGAGAGAAATACATACAATTTCAATTCAATAGAGTGTTTTATGGTGTTCTAATTGGACATCCGGTGCACTGAAGCAGAACCAACTGAGCTGGTCTGCACTATTCCATATTTCATGCTCTCGTTCTCGAATGCAGTGCTATTTTTAGGCAACTTTTTAAATTTAAATATTGCTTAGTAGAGCATCTAGATTAGCCAGATAAGGGAAGCGCGATGACTCCGTGCAGATAGAAGTTCGTCTATATTTTCTATGATCCATTTATATTCCCTCTATATATAAAAGATTTCTTTATTTCCTAAAAGACTTCTTATACAGTAGGCTTTGTCTATGGCGCCTGCTTCCGCTGTAGGTTTGCCGCTAAGAAAAACAGCTTGACGACGTCTTTGTTTGAGGGGGAATATTGCGAAAAAGCTATGGACGTCGTCTGACGATCAATAAATCTCAGCATCATAAGGTAGGGTGACGCGGACGACATTTATTAGTTTGTAATTCAGCTAATATTGATTTAAGCATAATGAATTTCCCAACAAATACTCAGTGAAATCCGGGCTTTACTATGCTCTTGTTAAATTCGCTTTTTGTGAAGTAGAGTTGACCCACGAGGGTCAGATTCATTATCGGTAGTCCAGGGCCCAGATTCATGAACGGACGAGCGGTTTCCGAAACCGTGGCGCAGCCAGAACCAGACGGCAGAGTCAATGAGAGATGTGTTTAACATAGGACGTTTAGAATAAGTAGGCATTGGTGGGCGCCGTCCGGGCTATATCCCGGGGTTTATCGGGGGTTTACCAATGATGAATTTGGGCCCTGACGGTAACCCTGAGGTCAACTCGAGCGCAGCATTGTGTACCTGCGGAGGGTGGGTAGCGGACACCTTGATGGCACGTCGCTACTGATTGTCCCGGGTGTCTTCATGAATCAAGAGCCGTGGTCTGGAAACTGTCAATTTCATTCATGAATCATATTACAGGCTTGTTCTGCTGGGTAAGGTAAGAATGATTTCTTAGTCATTACTTCCACTGTTTGACCCCAAAAGGCAGAACTAATCGATGGGCGGATGGCTAGGGGAGGTGGCAAGATTCTCAAAACAACCCGGAGTTGAGATAACCACGGCCCAGATTAATTATTGGTAAACCCCCGATAAACCACGAGATATACCCCGAACGGCGCTCAAACCGAGATTTTGTGAACGCACGCCGGGGTTTATCGCGGGTCTATCGTTCTTCGCGATGAGGCAGGGTTTGGGAAACCTCGAAGGATGGGGTTTCGGAGACCGCTCGTACATTCATTAATCTGGGCCCAGAGAAATGCTCTTTGGTTAACCTAGAAGCTGTCCTCCTACTTACATATATGACTTTTATAGATTTACCTGGATTTTTGCCACCCTTCGCGGCCGATTGAAGTGGTACGAGTGGGTGTCGGACGCCTCGAGGCACCCCGCCCTCCGGCATTGTTCGCGGTCCACCCGTCCTACTACGGCTAGTATGCCAGGGCATCGACTCTTTTTCAACCAAAAGCGCTTGGCTCATTCCTTTCTGTCCTTTCCGTTCCCTTTTTGTATTTTTTAGTACTATTAGGTCATTTCATAAGTCCTCACCGTTTTTGCAACAACCTGTAAGTTTAATAGGAAAGCTCTGGCAAAGATCTGTATACTGTTCGATAGAGAATTGTTTGTAGCTTTAGAATATGTATTTCGTTTTGATGAGTACTAGAAATGTTGCCAATTTTTTACCAGTGAATTGGAAAATGAAATTTTGCAAAAAAAGTCCTCCGCGGCATGGAATTTTCTCCGAAATTTTGTGCACCATTTGAAAGAGAAAAGCCTCCTTTACAAAGCATTGTATTGTGTTTTTTGCGTTTGGTTTTTGTTAACTTTATGGTCCTCAAGTCGAGTTACAAAATGTTTCACTTTTCTGGAGAAAATTCCATGCCGCAAAGGGCTATTTTTGCGAAATTTGATTTTCCATTTCACTGCTGAGAAATTAGCAACATTTCAAGTATTCATCAAAAGGAAATACGTATTCTAAAACTACAAACAATTCTCTATAGAACAGTATACAGCTCTTTGCCAGAGCTTTCCTATTACCCTTACAGAAGGACGTTGAAAAAAAATACGCCAAGCCCTTATGAAATGACCTAATATATTCTATGCGTTTTATGGTTACTCTGCTCATTTGTTAATTTGTTTGAAATGCACCGAAATAACAGCTCAGTGCTACACCCTAACTATTGCGTTGAGTGTGCGCCACACACTCCACTTCTATTGAGAATCGTAGACGCGTTCTGGGTGCCTATTTGGCCTACGAAGTGGTCCCGTTTTGTGCCATTCAGTGCCTCTGTTTTGGTGAAGCCGGCTGGTACAAATGTTCCGCCTCTGGGAGGATAAAAGCACGGTCGGAGAGGTCTTGGATAGGGAACGATCGACTGATCGTACGAGTGAGAGCTGCGCCTTCTGTCACGTGACCGTTTACGTTTCTACGATTTTTTCCAGCCACTAATATATACTTCACCCCCGGTAGTGTTTCGTTTGTTTTCCATTATGGCTCCTCAATAGAGGTGAACTGGGTCAGATTCATGGAGCGAGCGGTCTCCGATACCTCGTGGGCGCTACACCCGCTTGATACCGAGAATTGGCGGCCATTTCTGATTTGTGAAGGTCGGGGTTTCGGAGACCGCGACCGCTTGTTACGTAATTGCCGCAATTGCACTCACTGCGGGCAAGCGGCCGTCGAAGCATAATTGCAGCGATCGATATGTATAATTTTGTGTCGACAGCCAATCCGTAAGCCGTCGAGGTCTCCGAAACCCCTATTCATCGCGAGGCTCCGGAGACCCGAGATAAACCCCGCCTAAACACCGGCGCGCGTTCACGAATACCGGTTTGCGCGCCGTTCGGGGTATATTTCGGGGGTTTATAGCGCCGATACCCGTCATGAATCTGGGCCCCGATCTATTATTATGACGATGGTTAACAGTTCAGGTGAATAAGTAAAAAAATGTGTGCTTGGAGTTCAAGAGATAATCATCGGATGGTCACCTCGGAGTGAACAGGTGAGCAGGGGAGATCGTTGGGTAAAGGGGTCGGCAATATGGTTAAGTAACAGCTTAAGGTGGTTTTACTTGTTTTTTTATTCGATTTTCTCAGTTCCTTCGGAACTGATATATAAAGAGATAGCGGAAGCGCTTGGTAATTCCTGTTGAGGGTGATCTTCTGTCTAGAACGCTCAAATCACTAGGGTAGAAGCTGTAATTATTCTGGCCGACCATTCTGAAGTCATGAGGAATAATTGCAGTATGTCAAAATAATGAACCTCTCTCATCCTTCAGCTAGAATTTCTGCAGCTCCATCGGCTCCTCCTTACCTTTTTATTCTTTTTCATATATTCCTTTTGTATACCTACCTTTTTTACTGCCTGTTGAAGAAGCTACTTTTCTGTTTATTTTAAGAATTTCAGCATTCTTACAGTACAGCCGGTATTTTTCCACCGAAACGCGATTTAAACGATATAGGTCGTTCATACCGTTCACCCGCCATAAATCACTTCTGAATTATGTGTTTTGAACAAAGAACATATGGCCGTAATCAGAAGAACGTGATCTACCCAGTGGTGAAGGAATTGTAGTCAAAATTTTGAGCTACCGTAGCCACCTAATTCAGGTTTACATTTTTTTATAAGATATCTCCCCACCATCTCAGCTTACGAGTCTTTTATACTAGGTTCCTTAACCTCATACCCACTCTTCGTCCACAACCTGAAATCCTCCCTACCCAACTTACCCAGTGACCTTTTTCTTTCTCTCCATCGCATGACTGCTCCCTAACTTCTACCCAGAAGTTGTCTCTTTGACCCTAGCCATTTCTTGGATAACCAAGCACTCACCCAAGCACTCCTCAGTGAACCCTGTCGGCGCCTGCGGTCAGCTTATGCTAAACTGTCTGAACTTTCGAGCCCTATACTTGCAGGTTGCTGTGAAAAATCATTTTAATATTTCTTATTGATTATCAACATGTATTTCATCTGTTGCTAAAAAGATCAAAAGGACGATCCAATCACGTCAATGAAAAGTTACTAAATTTTTTCAGCGACGAATGCGGTAGAATGGTAAGAAGCGCTCCTTCCACTTGCACCGTCGAGCGCTCAATCCTCACACAGATTGATCCATGCCTCCAGTTTTGGGTTAATTGCTACCAGACGGTTCGAGAAATTGACGACCCAAACACTCGATTCATTCTCCATGTCTCTACGATTCTACATGGAAGTAGAGTGCGTGGCGCATCTTCGGGCAGCGGCTTTGTTTTAATCTTAATAGAAGAATAGAAAGACATGCTCAATCGCTCGTCTAGGGCATTTTTGTGACTTCCTCTATTTCGGAAAAAAAAACTGTGGATCTGGTAAAATTTACTCGAAGTTAATTTTTTAAAGCAAATTCCTCAGGACAATAATAGACAACAAGTGCCATCGTCATGGTTATATGTAGACGAGGAAGAACTCTGAGAATTCGACTGGTGCTGCCTTGTACCTGTTCAGTGAAAGGAAAAACACTTGAAAGGCTCATTTAGAGGCTTTAGTTCTCGCATCAACTGTTCAGTGACGTTGGTAGGGTTAACGAAAAACCTCTTGGGTACGATGTCGTTCGAATTTTATGGTTCAATTGTGGGAAACGAAAAGGAGGAAGCAGTTTCAACCCAAATATTTTGTAGCCTTTGCTTGTAATAAGCTCTCTTACCACCCTCCAGGGTCGGGTAAATTGGTACCAGACTTGTCTGGGAAGGTAAAGACCCAGATCACAGATTCATGAACGGACGAGCGATCTGCGAAACCGCGGCGCAGCCAGAATCAGACGGCAGAGTCGATGAGAGATTGCGTTTAACAGAGGAAGTTTAGGATAAGTAGACAAAGGTGAGCGCCGTTCGGACCATATCTCGGGTTTGTCGGGGGTTTACCAATGATGAATCTGGGCCCTGATATAGCGGCTGACCCTCACAAATCATTGCGTAAGACAAACAAGCCTTTACGATTCTGAATGGAACCCGAATTTGTGGCGCGTCCTTAGTGGACTGATTAACGCCGACACATTTACCCTTACCTTTTACCCTTCTACTAGAAATTTTCTCACTACCTCTGAAGGTTTCTATCTCACCGCCTGTTCGACTCATACCCTACCGAGGCTTATGCGAATTCTTAGGTTTTTTTTTTCACTCTGACGATATAGACGTGCGCTTGCACTTATAGAATCCTTGAGTGACGATGAATATGTATGTCTTCGCGGGGCTTTTTTTGTGAAATCGGTGAATGAATCTGGCTTTCCATGGAGATTCTAGGGGGATGCAGAATTCAGAGCCTTTGAAGGGGTAAATAGTAAGTACATGGGTAAAAGATGTAGGTGTCGGCGTAGATCGGTCCCTTCGAAACGCGCCATGCATTCATGTTCCATTCAGAATTGTAGAGGAATGGTGAATGCGTGTTTTTTGTGAGATAGGTTAATTGGTACCCGGCTGACGCCCGTCCACCAACATTGGCAGGAGTGATGGAATCGGTTTGACAAATATAAATGTAAAAGGTTGAGGTAAAGGTACCGGCGTTGGTCAGCCCGCTACGGGCGCGCCATGCATTCGTCTTCCATTCAGAATTGTAGAGGAATAGTGACCGCGTATTTGACCTATACAATGACTTGCGAGTACCAGCCGCTTTGCCAAATCAGTGTCCTTACCTTCCCAGACAACTATGGTACCAATTTACCCGACCTCGGAGGGATGGAATGCTTGGTTAGCCCGGGCGGGGATCAATCGCTCAACCGTGGGGGTATCAGTAGCGCCTTTTACCACTATACCACGCGGCCTCAAAATAATAATGGAAAAATGTGTAATAATAGAAGCGAAGTGACTTGACCTTAACTAGTGCCTTGAGTATGCGCCATGCTTCTCCCTATTGTTGAGAAAAGTGCCTATTTGACCGTTAGGTGCCATTCAGTGCCTCTATTTTGGTGAAGTCCGGTAGCAATCTACCCGCCCCTGGGCCGGGATTCATGAACGATTCACCGGCCTGTTACCGGCGATATTCACCTCGGCTACCCGCCAAAACGTGACTCCTCAACGCGCGGTGAGTTACTTTGGCGGTGAACTGGCCGGTGAACTCTAACCAGCAGTGAAATTCACCGGCGGTTTCGTTCCTGAATCCCGGCCCTGTAGAGGTAAAAGCTCGATCGGAGTAGTCTCAGACAGGGATCAACCGATTGATCGTGCGAGTGAGCGCTGCGCCGTCTGTCACTTGACCGCTTACATTTCTTGGGCTTGATCACCTTCCCAACAACTAATAAATACTTCACCCGTGGTAGCCTTCGGTTTGTTTTCCGTTACGGCTACTCAATAGAGGTAACCTGATCTGATATGGCCATGGGTAACAGTTCAGGTAAACAGGTAAACAAGTTTATGCAGAGAATTCAAGATAGAATCACCGAGTGGTAACCACGGAGCGAACAGGGGGTGATAGAGGTCGTTGGGTAAGGTGCCGGCCAGCTTGGTTGAGAAAGAGCTTACGGTGGTTTGCTTGTTTTTCTCTTGTTTTTTTTTTAAATTTTATGACCTTGCTCGAAGCCGTTGTGATTCCTTTCTCCGTTCAACTTTTTTTAAAGGTTCTGTGGATTATTGAAGCCAATAAATTGTCTGAGAAGCTTGTCTAGCTGGAGACGGACGGCTTCGTTCTGGAGGTTCTTTGCACTGCACTCCTATTCGTACAAGCATTGTCTGGGCCGGAAATCGCGCCTATAACTCTTCTCGCAGCACTTTTCCGACGGGATTGGTAGAGGTATAGGAACCGTGATCGGCTATAAATCTCTCAGAATTTATTGACTTTCCGGATACGCTGAGTCGTTGATTACTCGTAGCACCGTTTAGTGCCGTTCTCGGGTGTTTTATTCCCTCAGAGCCGGGATTCATGAATGAGACCGCAAGTGAATTTCACCGACGGTTATATTTCACCGGCCAGTTCACCGTCAACGCGACTCACTGCGCGTTGAAGAATCACGTTTTGGCGAGTAACCGATGTGAATATCACTGTACCCGGCCGTTAAGCCGTTCATGAATCCCGGCCCAGGAGGGGTGCACTTCAGTCATACAGAGGAGAAAATGTCTAATTTGCTGTCTACGGAGCTTAACTGGAAATTGGATTCACTACATTTACCCATTTACCCAATGTCTTTACCTTCCCTCACAATTCTGGTACCAATTTACCCCTATGAGCGTGGTGCAGTGGTTAGAGGCGCTACTGAAACCCGCACGGTCGAGCGATCGATCCCGGCCCGAGTTTACCAAGCCTTCCGACCCTCCGGGGTCGGGTAAATTGGTACCGGATTGTCTGGGAAGGTAAAGACACTGACGTGGTATAGCGGCTGGCCCCCGCAAGTCATTTTATAGGCCAAACACGCATTCACCATGCCTCTACGATTCTGAATGGATCACGAATGTAGTGGCGCGTCCTTCGGGAACTTATCAACACCGACACCTTTACCTTTTACATTTACCCATGAGTCATGAAGGATGCAGTGGTAAGAGATGCACTGACACTCACACGGTCGAGCGATCGATCCTCGGCGAGGGATAACCGAACATTCCTTCCCTCCGAGGTCGGGTAAGTTGGTACCAGACTCGACCGGGAAGGCGTAAACAGGCTAGGTATATAGAGCGGCTGACTTCACAGTTCATTGTGTAGGCCAAATACACGTTCGCAGTGCCACTGGATTCTAGAGCGAAGCCGAGTACACGGCGCGTTCTCGGGGATCAGATCAAATGTGACCATTTTTATGTGGCTTTACCTTTACATTTACCACGATCGTGACCCTTCGCTTTCCATAAAAAGCCAAAAAAACATTTGTTTTCCAAACAAAATCGGAGGTATGATTAACATTTAACATTTAACATTTATTTAACATTCATTTAACATTAATCCCTCTTTTGCGTCACTCAGCGTCTTCACGTTTACAAACAAGTCTGGTAGCAATTTACCTGACTCCAGAGGTAAGGGTTGGTTATTTAGGGTGAGGATCGATCGCTTGACCGTGCGGTTGTCAATACATATGTACCTGTAATTACACCAATTTGCTTCAATAATGGATGAGAAGGGAGGATCAAGCCTTTAATAAGTACGAATAAATCTCACAGCGCGATCTTGAATCACGGCTTGGGTGCCATTTGTGGTTTCCGAAACCTCGTCGTGCCCATAAGAGGCTTCAGGCTGCCTAAATCCCAAATGGACTGCAAAGTTGATGAATCACAGCTGTTTGGGGTTTACCGATCATCCGGGTTTGTCCAATGTACGCCATGTATCATATGTTTTTGTATGTGAACCCAAATTTTGTTTATTTATTTATTTATTTATCAATAAAACAAATAAGAGAGACAAAAAAAACCATTTGTTTTTTAATAGGTACTTGTGAGGTAAAAAGAATAGGAAAAGGGAGGAAGCTTCGTCCTTAACCATTGCTGTCATCCTGTTCCTGTCCTCACTCTTCTTCTCCTTTTTTCAAGCTTCTTTATCGTTCTGCAGAGCCCTTATATGAAATAATTTCGGTATTTGCCCCCAGGGCATCTGTTTTTCTTTGTGCTGTTTTTACTGGTCGGCTGCTGGGTGGCGTTGTTAATGGGCTGGTGAGAATCGATGTCGGTCCGCTAGTGTCATGTTATTACGAGCGCCGCTAATCCTGGCACTCTCCGCTGAGCATTGGTCAGTGCGACTTCAGTAATTGAGCTAATAGACGCAGTCTGGCTTCAGCTGGTGAGCTTTTACTCCTTTTACCCTGATTCATTATTCATTTTCAAAAAAAATATTCGTTTTAACTATATATTAGGTATCCATAGACTGCTTAATGATGCATTTTTTGTGGAATAACTGCGATCTCAAGCGTCAGTTTTTCATTCTCTAACGATCCGTTCATACTCAGCGGCAAATCGCTGTCGCACGCTCGTCAGCTGAAATGAGAGTTGCAGTTTTCCGAAAGTTATTCTACAAAAGGTTACACGTGGTGTAGGGGTAAGAGGTGCTACTGACACCCGCGCAGTTCGAAGATCGATAACCAAGTTTTCCATCCATCCGGGATTGGGTAAATTGTTACCAGACCAGTCTGGGAAGAGAAAAACAGAAAAAACAACAAAAACTGAAAAACAAAAACAACACTAAAAAACCAAAAACAAAAATAACGAAACAGAAAAACTAAAACTTTACCTTTTACGTTTACCTTATCTTTTATTCTGCAATAAGATTTTGACAATCCAAGCTTTGCGGTCCGCTGTGAACTGCGATTCTTTCGTGTTGTTCGAGATTCTGATGAAGATTTGCGCGAGCATTTCTGAGCGATATGAATGAATTTCTAATTATTTACGCCAGACGCGCCCCGTTTCACTGATCGCCAACCATTTATCTAATACTCGGCTCTATATCTTATTAATGCTCTATTTCATGTCAGAAACGAACTGTTCTGTCATGCTTTGCATCGCGTTCACTAAACACCCCAGTTTTCCACAAAACCGTTGGGATCAGTCAGGATCCAGCTCCTTCCTTTTCCTTTCTGCTCCCACCGTTTTTCAACCCGTTTTGTCTCTTTTTCTCGCATTCGCTTTCATTCGTTCTTTTTTCTGTAAAATCTGAATCACCAAAATTCGCTTTTCTTCTATTTTTGCTTCATTTTTTGCTTTCGTATTTGCTTCTGTTCAATCCTCCATGCAGACATGGGGACCCTAATTTGGAATTTCATGATGATTGATATACATACATATTTTTTTATTGTTACTAATACCACTTTCTCTGAAAACTTGTTGTTTTTTCGAATCTGAACAGCATCTCTGTTTAACTAACACATTTTTATTATTCAGTTGCACATCCATGTACAAGGATGTAACAATAAATAAATAAATAAATAAATAAATCCCTTTGCTGCCGCTGAGAATCAAGAGCTTAAAAACTTTTCGCAAATAAAAGTCAGAATGTGCGCTAAAGTGGTCGTAGATCAATTGCACATTAGAAGTTGCGCCATGCACTCGTTATTCGATCAAAATCGTGAAGGCATGGTGAATGCGTATTTGGCCTATACAATGATTTGCGGGGCGCACGCTATACCAAGCCAGTGTTTTTGCCTTCCACAACAAGTCTGGTACAAATTTACGCAATTCCGAAGGAAGGGAAGACTTAATTATTTTTTATTCATTTATTTGTTACATGATAAATCGTGTAACAGCACAAAAACTCAGACAAACA
This sequence comes from Nippostrongylus brasiliensis, assembly GCA_030553155.1. Taxonomy (NCBI): domain Eukaryota; kingdom Metazoa; phylum Nematoda; class Chromadorea; order Rhabditida; family Heligmosomidae; genus Nippostrongylus; species Nippostrongylus brasiliensis. The sequence goes on from CP130733.1 coordinate 5,015,319, forward strand.
GATAAAAAATCCAGTCAACAGCAACTGTACTCAAAATGTAGTAACGCAAATTTTAATAGGAACTTATCAAGGTAAACTACTGCTATTAGGTTGGTGCAAAAATTCTCGGACATTTGGGATACAAAACAGTTTCATTTTACAATATTTGAACAATAGCAAGGAGTCATTTGAAGTAGGCACCATTAATATCAATGGTCTTCTCTTCTCTATAATATTTTTTGACTGGAGCCGAAAATAGCGGGAAAATCCTTTTAAGATTGAAGAAGACGCAGATGTCCGAGAATTTCTGCACCAACCTAATAAAAGAGAAGCATATAACTAGGAAATCAGGCGCAAGAGAGTAGAAAGACTAGAGATTGGGGCGATTGGTAAGCTGCTCTTATGAGCAAAGCACTGTGCGTTGTTGAACAGAATTCTTCATAAAAACCTTACAGCTGGAAGTTTCCCGATTATAGAAGAAGCTGGATCTTAGTTTTGACCTGACCCTTGGAAGAATACCGACTTGGCTATCTCGGACCTGGATCGATGCCGTGCCATCGCCCCTGGTTTTTAAAGGTCGTTTATACAGCCGGCATGTATTTACTAGAACTTTCCGTTCGGTTTCGTAGGCGTTTGTCGTCGTCCGGCGGCTAACAGACACTAATTAAGCCAATGCCGACGACGTTACTCAAGGGTATTGGACCCTCAGGGGGCTTCCCCGCGCGGCCTATTGTGTCCGCGTCGCCCGTTCATTATCGCTGATCACATCACTCATAACGGCTGTCCGGTTGAGTCCTTATGAATGAGCTTTTTCACGTTTCAGAATGAACAAAGTACTACCGAACAATCATCGACTACGCTGTAATCGACGACAGTCGACGAAAACCGGCCAGGAGATTTTTCGACCGCCGTCTGAGAGGTACGGTTTTTTATTCAATTATTATTGTTTTATTTGCAGTATGCCATTCTATTTTATCTTCTTTTCCTTTCTTTCATTGGCGTTCTCTACTCTCTGCCGAAGGGCAACTGCCAAAGTCCCGCTTAAGCGAAGTTTCTGCCTGTTTTCTTTCAAGTCCCGAATAATCTGAGCTTTCCACTTTCAGACTTTGTTTTTTTGATTTATTCAAACTGGTGTTCAAAATTTTTCCCTCGATCAGCCGCTTTTCCAGTGACCTTTCGTTCATTTCCTGCTACCGTAATTGAGTGTTAGGTGAAATTAGTTTTTTTTGTTTTTGAATGGGACCATCATTCAATTAGGTAGCTGGTAACTGGTACTATTTTTTGTATATTTAACTTTTTTTGCTCGCTTCTATCTCGTCTGAACTAAATTAGTGGGGAATTTTGATAAACTCCGGATTAGAATTTATTAGAATATTTTGACTTTAAAAATATTAAATTGAAATTTATTAAAGTATTTTAAATTTTAAATTGAATTCCAGTTCAGAATTTATTAAAATACTTCAAATTTATTCAAAAAAGTGGGTGTTAGTGGTTCTCTCTCCTGCTTCCTTTCTGAATTCCGCTTCTCAACTTCTCAGGGCTTCCGCGTCGGGTCGGCTCAAGGAAAACGGCTGTAATTTGGGGTCATTCCATGGCCCGCATACTGATGAAGTGAAAGTGGATGTCTTTGGACCCACTGTTGCTTTACAATTTCTCATTTTATTCTTTCAAAAAAGCTCATAAAATGACAATTTCCCGCAGTTACGAACCACATATTGTCGCTTGAATGGCAAAATAAGTGGCGGCGTTTCTATAGTGGAGGAGCTGTGCTTTTAGAAAACTTGTTTTGACGATGTTTGCCATGCTCGAAACGTGGATAGAATGAAGAATCACTTATGATCGATCGATCAAATTTATTATAAATAGGTTCAATTAAGCTAGTATGGGGATCGATAAAATGTCTGATCGCTACCAACATAATTTTCCAGTTAATTGTACCGGGAGCTAATTTCTAGCCAGGTAGAGCTGACATCCTTATGCCAGCATTCCTCCGCTTCTCCGATTAATGAGTAATGAGTAATCTGATGATTTTTAATCGATTTTGATTTGATTTTTAAATGATTTTTAAAGATTTTTAATGAGTAGTGAGTAATTTGGGCCGTGGAACAATCGAAACAGGAAGAAATTGGGAGTAGATAAGTTATTTATATTAGCCTGTTTCCTAACCCTATAGAGGATAGAAATTCATAATATTTATAGATAATATACTCATTTTTTGTGAGGCTAGAAACAATCCTACTGTATAGGACCGCGATGTTTGTAGTGGGTGGCTCATATGGGTCCCGCCGCGATTGCTCGTTACCGTACTCCCACGACGCATTTCATCGGTTCAGCTCGCCGTCTTTTGCTATTTGTTCATCGTTTTATTTTAAAACTTTTTTCTTTTATTTCACATCTTTATTTCAGTCTATTAGTGGTTAGTTTTTGTTTTTATTTATTATGTATTTAGCAGCCGTTAGTCGGCCGGCAGGCCGCTGAATGGCTGGTAGCTTTATAAAGTAGGCTATTATCATAGCCTAATGATCTTGAATTATCGCAGAGAAGATTGACGTTATTAATGAAATCATTATATTTACTGTGCGTAGCATCTTCGTCGCGATCTATACCATTTCTACTTTAAGATGGGCACTTTTCAAACCAAGATGGAAGTTGTTCAAATCAAAATGGACGTTTTTCAAATCAAAAAGGACGTTATTCTGCAGGCCCTGGTTTGAAAAACGTCCATTTTGGTTTGAAAACGTTCATTTTCGCTTAAACAACGTCCATGTTGGTTTGAAAAGTGTACATTTTAAAATGAAAATGGTATATATAGTTAGGCTTGCTACAGGCAGTAATTAAGTGGGTATGGGTAATGAGATCGACCTCATTAGCCCTCCTCCCAACCAATTGCAAAGACGTTGCTCTCGATCTCAGCTCTGTAAGCCAAGAGGTGAACCCGATGGAGGTCTCGATCGGCCCCGGCCAAGGATTGATCGCTCAACCGTACGGGTGGCGGTGGCGCCTCTCCCTACTTCTTCACGCCTACCATATTTCTGATCGAGGTTTAAGCAGTTGTTGTGTTCAGTAGATTCTTGCTGGGAAGGTAGTCGTCGCGAGTTCAAGTCCCGCCTAGAGCCACTCGTTGATAGTTTGCCGATGGAACAACCCTGAGTGATTTTTGAGAACCTCATCGAGAGGATGATTAAAAAACCAGCAAGTATCTCAACGAACCAGTAGCACAGAACCTTATGAAAGAAGGCGGGTGTCATCGTCTTGGTGACGATCGCGTCGCCGCGCGATCGAGATTGGGCGATGAATGGCCAGCCGAAACCTCCTCCTGAAGCTTCCGGTCGGACCCCATATCTCGCTCCGAATATTAGAGATCAATGCGCGTTGCCTGAGGGTATGTAGGGGGCGCTGTGTTTCGGAGCCTCTTCACCCTCCGTCAGCACCTCAATTATGGGGCCGTCTCGGATTGACGTCGGCGTGAAGAGAGAACACATCGTCGTCGTCTTTCACGCCACTGAAGTCCGTGCCGATCCCGAGACGCAACGTTCTCGGCCCCATGTCCTCGTCTGTGGATGATTGCCTGTCGCTGGAGGACATCCGAACGGCACTGATCAAGTTGTGGTACGTCTTCAGCAAGTATAGGGTGCGCAAAAATTACCCGGACAAAAATATTGCATTGTAACTTCAACAAAAATGTAGATCTGACAATGAAACTTAACATACAGTTTCCCTATTCCCTTACTAACAGAAAAGTACCAAGTTCGTTCAAAGTGGCCCCCTTCTTACGGGCACATGTCCTCAGACGAGTAGCGAACCCATAACACATGGCACGGAGGTAGTCTTCTGCCATATCGTTCTTTGCCTCAGCCAGGGGAGCTTCCAGTGGAGCCACGTTTTTGTTTTATGTAGAGGAATTCTCGCTCCCAGTAAGTGACCAGAAAAGAAACTAAGGCGGTTAAAATCCCGTGCGTTCAGAGGTCAGCCTTCCTGTGCTGTGCGGCGTGGGACAGCAAAATTATGAGTCGATGTTTCTCGATTTAGTTTTGCCATTCGCACGTTGTGATCTCACCACTACTCCAATATTAAGTTGAAAGCTTAGTTCTAAAAGTTGTTATCAATTGCGCCAAACGAATAACTCGTGGCACGCAGGTAGTCCTCATTGAAATCATTCCATGTATTTGTTAACGGTGCTATCAGAGACAGCAAAGTTGCACATCAGATAGAGCACACTTTTTTCTCAAAAACCTAGTAGACTAGAATATCAGTTTGCTCAGAAACTTTAAAGAAAATTGAGGTAAAAATAGCAGTACGACCAGAGAGGTGTAGACTGATGATGGCCGATAGTTTCAGATTTTGTTTTGCTATTACCGCTGTGCAGGCATTCAAGAGCTCAAACTTGGGCAGCGTTTGCACGTAGTAAAGATGTATAACATATTCCAATATGAAGCTCAGAATCCAGTTCTGCCAGTAGTTGTGGCCTGTGATGTATTTGTCCGAGTAATTTTTGCGCACCCTGTACATCTCTGCTAGGAATAACTGGTAAAAGTGAAGGTAAACGTGAAGAGGTTGGCGTTGACCAGCCCCCCGGAGGATGCGCAGCCACACCCGTCTTTCATTCAGAATTGTAGAAGCTTCTTAGACAGGTCTGGTACAAATTTACCCGACCGCAGAGACTTGGAAGGCTTCCGACCCTATTCTATGAATGTAGACATTAAACGGAACCTGTTGTCTGCGGCTACACGGAGATCCGTGATCGCTGTGATAGCTAAACAACCATTTATGCTCGGCAGCAAGACCGTTTTACCGCCAAGTCGCTTGCCTCCTCAAGTACGGTTTTTAATAATGTCGGCTTTAATCTATCTTTGCGCCGGCAGCTCTTTGCAGTTGTCACGGATATCTCTTTCTTTTTGCAGCCGTAAAGCCCATATATACTTAGCGACGGAGCTTTGCGACGAGAGTAATGAATTTGTCAGAGACGCAGAGGACGTAACATCGCGCCTCACCTATTACACAGTTGTCGAATGTCTATACATGGAAGGAGTGGGGCCTGCGGTGTTGCTGCGTCCTCTGCGTCGCTGCTCCCTTTCTAATCATCGTCTTATTTATTTATTCTATTAAAAATATCGGTAACGTAACTAGCACCAATAGAATAAAAATAAAACGCAGTACCGATAAAAACCGGTAAAGAACCTGGAAAACTAAACTCATTTGCATGGAAAACGCTCTGTGTGGTTTCGAACTTCAGCGATTTGATTCTTCTTTGATCACATGTTGCCCTATTTTTGCCCGAAACTATTATAATAGTAGCCTATACCTCTTGCCTTCTGCTTATTTCCCCTGCCTGACGAAGTTTCTGGTCTGTTCGATGGTCTTTGATTAATGGGCGATTTGTTGTGAGTGTCGCGACGCTATAAATTAATTCCAGGATTGAAATTTGTTTCAACCAGGAAAATATGTTCATATGAGTACAATTCGATGCGGCTAAATGGGACTGCTCGTCTATTCGTACACGGTAAACACCCCCTTAGGGGCTCGTCCGATCTTTTCTACCAATTTAAGACTAACTCGATCGGAAAAAATGAACAAATGAACAAATGGATCTAAATGAAATTTGAAATCGATTCAATCGTTATCTCCTATTATTCTTATTCTTGGGGTGCGCATTGTGTACAGGTAAGATGCGCTTCTGACACTTGGGCCCAGATTCATGAACGGACGAGCGGTCTCCGAAACCCCTTCGGTGATAAACCCGCTCGATGCCTTCGAGGTCTCCCAAACCCTGCCTGTGCGATAGACCGGCAACAAACCCAGATTTAACCGTGGCTCACGTTCACGAATCTCGCTTTGCATGCCGTTTGGGGTGTATCTCAGGGTTTATCGGGAGTTTACCAGTGATGAATGTGGGCCCTGCACGGTCAAGCGATCGATCCTCGCCCTGGCTAACCAAACCTTCTATCACTGCGGGATTGGGTAAATTGGTAGCAGACTTTTCCGGAGAGGTAAAGATGTTGGCTTGGTATAGCGGCTGGCCCCTTCAGGTCACTGTATAGGACAAATACGAGATCAACATGTTTTTTCGATTCTGGGCCGAGATTCATGAACGGTTCACCGGCCAACTCACCGCCAAAGTGACTCACCGCGCGTTGATAAATCACGTTTTCGCGGGTAACCGAGGTGAATATCACTGTAACCGACCGGTGAACCGTTCATGAATCCCGGCCCTGAGTGGAGCACGACTGCGGTTGTGCGTCTCTAGAGAACAGATCAACACCGATACCTTTACCATAACCCTTTACCTCTTACCCCATGGCAGCTTTTTCTCCTTTTTGTATGTTTTTCTAATGGAGACGATAAATGTATGTATGGGGAGATGAGGCCGTCGCATGTGATGTATCCGCGTTGCTATGCATTTTGCTAGTCACACGTCATATGCATCATTTATAAGACTTATTTACTTATATACGCGCCGTCCTGGCCTGAAACCCGTCGTTATTCTAACGGCGGGGAGTCTTCCGCCGGCTACGAACAATCTTCTCGTTTTTTATGGAAAATGCACTCTGGGCGATTAGAGGACGGCGGAATCGGGCGCGGTGAGTGTTAGGGTACAATTTGGGTCGCTATATTGGGAATCTATACACTTTTCTTTCGATATTTCCATCATGAAGGCGAAGGTAAAGTTCTTGGTTAGTTCCCTAGGGACGCGCCACGCATTCGTGTTCCATTCAGAATCGTTGAGGCGTGTTGACAGCGTATTTGGCCTATGCAGTGACTTGCGAGTGCTAGCCGCTGCAGGAAGTCAGTGTCTTTTCCTTCCCAGACAAGCCTGGTACCAATTTACCCTACCCGGGAGACATAGTTCTGGCTGCGCCGCGGTTTCGGAGACCGCTCGTCCGTTCATGAATCTGAGCCATGGATGGCTTGGTTAACCCGGTCGAGGATCGATCGCTCGATCGTCTGGGTGTAGATAGCAACACTTGCCGCTGCACCACTTGACTTCATTTCTATTTGTTTTCTCATATGCACTCAGATAAAACTCTACGGTAAAAGTAGAACGTTCAGTCGTAGAATGTTCTCGATTATAGCAACTGATCTGACTTGATTACCTATTCAATTGCAGTTTGGATGCACCTTGTGGTGTACATAATAAATAAATAAATAGATAAATAAATAAATAAATAAATAATGGCGGATTTTTATTGTATTTTTTCTTTATCATTCAATATGTTTCGTAGATGGAGGGATTAGTTGTGGCGATTATGACGGCTAATCTTTTCCCGATCCACCCTCTGCAGCTCCCCTCTGAATTATACATATCTGACAACAATCCACAGCCATTTAGCAAAAGAAACTAAATTTCTGAAATATAGATTCGAAGCAGTGAGGTGGCGTGTGGTGCAGTGGTAAGAGGCGCCACTGACACCTTCACGGTCAAGCGATCGGTCCTCGAGAGAGCTAACCAAGTCTTCCATCCCTCCGGGGTCGAGTAAAATGGTACCAGACTTGTCTGGAAAGGTAAAAGCACTCACTTGGTATACCGGCTGGCCCCTGCAAGTCGTTGTATAGGCGCATTCCCCATGCCTCTACGATTTTGAATGGAAGACAAGTGCGTGGCGCGTTCTCATGGCTCGTTTAGGCGCCGCGCGGCGAAAATATAAAATCGAAGCGCAATCAATAATTAAAGTCATTGATCGAATTTGCTCCTTTGCGTTAGTGGCGCAGTGCGGTGGCGCCTTATACAGGTAAACTTACTGGTCGCTGGGGTTCTTTTTGAACGCTGCTATTCCTTGCTAAAGGACATTTTGACGAAATTCACTTTTTTCGTTTAATTTCTTCCCTATGTGATTATATGCCTAATTTCTTGCTTTGGCGCGGCGCCACCGGACTGCGCCACTAACGCAAAGGAGCAAATTCGATCAATGACGTTAATTATTGATTGCGCTTCGATTTTGCATTTTCGCGGCGTCTAAACGAGCCCTTATGGGACTGATCGATACCGGGCACTTTACCTTTACCTTTTACCCTTGTGAAACAAGGGGCCCGCCGATGTAGCAGCCTCTGCAGTAACAATCACACTCGTCATTCCGAAGCACTTGTGGCTGATTGATGACGGCAGACCACCCTCACCGCCGCCAAAGTTCCAGCTGAGTGCGTTCCCGTTGAGCCTTTCCACCGACTTTTACCCCTTTTGCTCGGCCGCCGGCCAAATCGACTGCTCGTAGAACTACGAAGAGTCGATTAGGCGAGTATAGTCGCGGCTCGTCGTCGCTTTAATCGTCCGGGTAATTAGTTTTGGTCGACGCGTCCACGGTCTCGTGCTCTCAGTTGTTCAGACGGATTTCACTGCGACTAGCTGTGTAGCTCTCATTAGGACGCCGCTACTCGTCGTCGTGTCGTTTGTTATGTGATCGTTCGTTTGCCACGATAATCGTATTTCTGCCTGGTTTCTGCCTTGGACAATGAACCCTCTTGATGTCCTTTTCGGCTTTTTTCTTTCTTCCTGAGGCCCTTGTTATAGGTTCGCTCACCCCCAGCGTAACTCGTCCATTCAGTATCAGACAACGTGGGGACAGACACGTTTGTACGAGTTCACCACGCCAGCATCACCATGATAACTCGTACAGACGTGTCTGGCCCCACGGTGTCTGATACTGGATGGACGAGTTACGCTGGGGGGTGAGCGAACGTATAACAAGGGCCTTACGGCTCGCTTAGACGCCACGCGGCGAAAATGCAAAATCGAAGCGCAATCAATAATTAACGTCATCGATCGAATTTGCTCCTTTGCATTAGTGGCGCAGTCCGGTGGTGCCGCGTCTAAGCGAAAAAAAATTAGGCATATAATCACATAGGGAAGAAATTAAACGAAAAAAGTGAATTTCGTCGAAATGTCCTCTAATAAGGAATAGCAGCCTTCTAAAAGACCAGCAAGTTTGCCTATATGAGGCGCCACCGGACTGCGCCACCAATGCAAAGGAGCAAACTCGATCAAGGACGTTAATTATTGATTGCGCTTCAATTTTGCATTCTCGCCGCGCGGAGTCTAAACGATCCGTTATTTATATGAATACATATTGTGACGTTAGGGCCCTTACAGACCCGACGACACGACGACGAGCATTCTCGTCCAACGCGGCCGGCCGCGCGTTGAAACGCGGTATCGATTGGAGCAATGCGGCCGCCGCAAACGTCGCGTTGGACGAGAATGCTCGTCGTCGTGTGTTTCGCTCAATTTCATGCTCAACGACAAATTCGTCGCTCAAATTGCACATCTTCGGGTCTGTAAGGGCCCATGCAGTAAAATCTAACGAGCCAACAAAAGGATAAAAAACGTAGAGGTAGAGGTCTCGCCGTTGATCAATCCCCTAAGGGCGCGCCACGCATTCGCCCTCCATTCAGAATCGTAGAGGCATGGTAAATGCGTATATGGGCTATACAATGACTTGCTAGGTTGGGCGCTATACGAAGTCAGTGTCTTTATCTTCCCAAACAAGTTTGTTACCAATTTGCCCGACCTCGGAAGGATGGAAGGCTCGGTTAGCTCGGGTGCGCATCGATCGCTTGACCGTGCGAGTGTCAGCAGCGCCTCTCACCACTTCGGCAGACGCCCCCAACAAGAAGATAATGCACAAAAGTACAAATATATGAGTCTGAAACCTTCGCTGTTTAAATCCTTGCTGATAATCACGTGATGAACAAGCAAATTTTCACTTTTGTCCCTCCACGGACGAAAAACCTTCGCTTTTCTACATCCTGTTCAACAACAACACATTAGAAAATTAAAATGTAAATTTAAAGAGTTGAGCTATTTGTTCTCGTCTTGTCCCTTTCGCCCTTCTTCTAGACGAATAAAAAATTTTCCTAATTCTAATTCGATAAAGACAGAGTAAATAACCAGAAAAACGAAGCTCAACGGAATCATCCGTTTCGCTGTTGTTCTAGGGTTTTTCTATGATTTCCGCTCTCCAAACTCAATCCAATTAAACGGAACAGCAAACGAGAAAACAATTGAATTGCCCTTTCTGCCATCCCTGTCGGCTGAGAAACCTTCTTGCTACCTAATTCCTTTCCAACGAAAACGAAGCAAAAGGAATAGACAAAGCGAAAAGCCAGAAAAGATGCCGAATTGTAATCAAATTGTTAGTTTCGCCCTTCCTCCGAACTTCCAGAAAATTTCATTCTCTATCTTCTATTCGACAATATGAAAACAGAAAGACTGAAGGCGGAAAGAAACTGACTTCCCCTATTTCGGCTTTCCACTTTCCTTTTGGGCAGATTGTCAGGTTGACCTGGTTTTCTAGTTATAACAAGCCCTTAGCTCCTTGAAACTTTATTGCAATCGAATTTCTCCTTCCTACTTCATTATACAGGGTGTCTCAAAAAAATGTACCTCCTGTTTGAAATGCCATAACTTTGGCGAAAGTGAACCAATCGAGACGATTCATAGCTTGAATGAAAGCCAAGAAAAATCAAAATTTTCTGTATGTATTTAGTGAGGATTGCGCCGCGTACTCGACCGAGGCCTCGGATTTTTAGACCTGTTTGATAGTGCATGCGTTATATACTTGTTCTATTTTGGTCGCAAACAGGCGATATTGCTGCTACGAGTTACCTCTGAGGCACTGAACATATTGATTTGAGGCAGCTTTTGGTTAAGCGTGGAACAACATCAATATCGATCAATAATTGTAACCGCTGTTTGAGAAGCTAAAACTCTTCCAACAGTGGCGCAATCATAAGAAAAGAATTCAGGGAGATGTAAAATGTATGAACCATGAAGAATGCGCCATGCACCTGTCTGAATCGTCGGATTCTAGACCTGATTGAAAGTCCACGGATAACATGCTTGTTCTACTTTGACCGCAAAGAGGTCATATCATTGCGTTACACTTGAGACAGCGAACAAAACATGTCAGCTTTTGGTTAGAGACGGATTAGCATCACTATCATTCACTGAGTATTCATTTTGATCTAGCTAAAAAAACATTGTCGTATTGTGCAAGTGCATCTTAAGGCGCATGTTAAACTTGTTACGTTTTGATGTTTTTATGTTTACTGCATCAAGAGAAACGCGTATCAGCGATATCACCTGTTTGCGACCAAAATAGAACAAGCATGTTATGCGTGAACTTTAAATCAGGTCTAGGATCCGACGATTCGGACAGATGCACGGCGCAATCTTCATGGTCCATACATTTTGCATTCCTCTAAATTCTTTTATTATCATTGCATCACTTTTGGAAGAGTTTTAGCCTCTCAAACAGTGGTTACAATTATTGATCGATATTGATGTTTTTCCATGCTAAACCAAAAGCTGCGGCAAGTCGACATGTTCACTGCCTCAGAGGTAACTTATAGCAGCAATATTGCCTGTTTACAACCAAAATAGAACAAGTATATAACGCATGCACTATCAATCAGGTCTAAAAATCCGAGGCCTCGGTCGAGTACGCGGCGCAATCCTCACTAAATACATACAGAAAATTTTGATTTTTCTTGGCTTTCATTCAAGCTATGAATCGTCTCGATTGGTTCACTTTCGCCAAAGTTATGGCATTTCAAACAGGAGGTACATTTTTTTGAGACACCCTGTATATTCGTCATTAGTATCGATAATAATTTCTCATTCATCACGCAAAGCTCCTGACTTGGAAGAAGTCGCCTGGTTACGTAACGAGGTAGCTTAAAACACATTCCTAATTTTTCGACTTTTTCTAGTGAATTGGAAACTCATTATAAGATTAATGACAAATTTCAGCTTTCTCCAGTTTTTTAGTGATCGACTCAAACGTAGAAAAATCTAAGGCTACCGGTGAGACGTTTCAGCGAAGAAGTAAAGAATTATTAAAAAAGAGACAAATTATTAAAAAAGGGAAAGGAAAATATGGGGTTTGACGAGTGACTTATACTAAAAAACCAAATCATTATTGGTAGTTGTGTGAATTCTAAATTTCCTTCAAATTCTAAAAGTTTTTACACATTTCTTGGACAGTTATTCTTTCTTTCCGTGGTTTTCACCTCCGCCGTCCGCCGTTGACCTTCAGTTTCTCTACCTCCCCTTTACCATGTGTTCTATGTGTATAGCTCACACAATCCATACTTGCGAAATAAATAATATTGAACTATAATTCGCAGTGCTTTTCCTCAGTTTCTCTCTATGCGTTATCGAGGATTTTAGTGGTTGTTGTAATGTTATAAAACTTTTGAATAGCTCGGAGGCGCTAGACGAAACTTACTTCCAGGCGGGAGCCGGGCAGTATATGAGCCAACATCCACGGGTTTTGCGACAGGATTTGAGCCGTATGGGGCCACTTTTCAGCCCTATAGTGTAGCCACTTTATTTGCGATATTTTTCGAATAGGTGTTTTTCAGTTTTTTTCTGAAATTTACGAATCGAAAATAGCCGTCGAAAACAACCTATTTGTTAGAACCAGTTTCAGGTCCCACACTTTTTGGCGCTGTTTCAGATAGCAGCAGGGATGCCGCAGATCGTCGGAAAATTTCTATTTTACTTAGAAATTCAAAAAAAAACAACCATATGCGCTCTGAGGGGGCGAGTGGTAGACTGGTTAGAGGCACCACTGACACCCGCACGATCGGGTGGTCGATCTCGAGCCGGCCTAACCAAGCCGTCCATACCTTCGGGATCGGGTGAATTGGTACCAGACTTGTCTGGGAAATTAAAGACACTGAGTTGGTATAGTGGCTGACCCCCGCAAGTCATTGTATAGGCCAAATACCTATTCACTATGCCTCCACGTTTCTGAATAGAAGACGAGTGTATAGTGCGCCCTCAGGGGTTTATCAATGGCGACATTTTACCCTCACCTTATTCGCCCCTCAGAATCAGGCGAAAGTCAAGCAAGCTATAGGAATGACCTACTTGTGCGTCTTGTGTTTATGTCTCATACGTTCGATCTTCCGTCGCAACACCCTCAGGCATCGATTTTAAGCAGCCGGTTGGCGGCTTAATTGAAATGCTGGCAGCGGTCGGCGACTTTTATGGGATTTCCGGTGGTCCTCCGAGAGCCGGCTACACGTCTGGCCATTGATATTGTGCTCCTCTGATTTTCACGGCTGCTCGGCACCTGGGCTTCGCTGATTTCACCTGAACATTTATTTGTTTATTTATTTAATTATTTTTATTCATCGCTGGCATTTTTGACAACACGTGCATGCGAAGATAGGTGACATTCTCATGTAAGATACTGTCTGGGTTAGTTGATTCGTTGAAAATATCTTATTTCTTCACAAACTTCTGCCAGAGGCTGGAGATTCGAATTCGGGCCCGGCAAGCCGACGACGGCGTTCATATTTCTTAGAATTAGCACAATTAATCATGTTCCCTGCGGCAATTTATGTAGCTCTTTTGTAGGCGATATCAAACCAATAGTCTGTTCAGTATTTTCTGATGCTTCCCAGTCTTTTCTTTAGTCTGTCTCTTCGTTCTTATTATTGCTAGCACTCATGTTTTGCTGATTTTCTATATGTATTCTTTCATTCCTCTCTCGGTGATCACATCAGTGCATCAAATCGTCGGTAATTCTGAAAATTTTGACTTTCATGTTTTTTCCCGCCCAGGTGACGACCACGCAACGTCAACCTAATTAGGCCGTCCTCGTTAATCATGCCCTGTGGCTACACTTAACTATATTTTAAATAGTTGTCATTCGCGCCTAGAATGAAATTGACTACTGGCTCTATTCATTCTTATTATTTATTTCTTTAACTACGTCCAGGGACGCGCCAAAAACAAAAACAAACAGAAACATCACTACAAAAAAATACCAAACTCCAACACAAAACAGCTCAGAAACTTAACAGAGAACGCTACACATATAAGATTTAAGGGAAATATTTTGTCAACTCAGAGATTTTCCGATGGAAATAAATAAACGCCCTAGGCTCGTCCTGAGAAGGTCATCGGAGGGTTAGAAGAAGCAAAATTTACAGAAAATTATTCTTGTTGGATATGAAATCTGAAATTCTGCTGATGTCGAAGAACGTCACGGCTTTCGAAGCAAAAAAACCGCACCTAATAAAATCGTCCTTATAGCCGCCGCGACGTCTTTGAGGCTCTTTGATTGCTTTGTCAGCTTCAACTCGAAGAGGGAGACGTCGTCGTTGTCAACCCTCACTTCAAGTACGCTCGACGTATTCCTACGATTTGTACTTTGCCTCAGGCAATTCCTGGTCGAGTGACACATGTCCTTGTTGCTGGTGGCGAATTATTCTTCGCTATACACTTACCTTTAATTTAATCTGCAGCTATCTTCTATAAGAAAAGTATAATTTCAATTCGAATATCAGTTTTTTTCACCGTGAATGGCAGTCATATTTCTGTTCTATAATTTCTTTTTCTGCCTATTATAGGTTTCAATTATTTTCCACTACGTATTCACAAACAATTTATTTTTATTCATATTTCTAGGAACTAAAGAATTTTCCTTGGGCCCCAAACATCGATCACCTGTTCTTTTGTTTCCTTCACCGTGCCTAGATTCTCATGATATTTTTTATTTTTTGCGAAGACCGGATAACTTCTCATATCTTCCTAACTATCCAACTTTGCGAATTTCTAAATTATCTTTTTTCACGTTTTCTTCCCCAGCTCGGTTCGCCTATATGTGTGACAAATATTTTAAAAACTCAGAGCGTAGACTGCTGATTGAAGAAGAAACCGACCATGGTATCCGCCTTGTTTGTCCACAACATTTAAACATGTTCGCCATTTCGGTGTTTTTTACGAGAATGCGATTAGGATCGGGCAAACTATACCTACGTGAGTACCAGAAAGGGGCAATCGCGAAATATTGCTCGATTTCCGGCTGTCGACTCTAGTATGTACTTCGCCACCGCTACTGACAACTGCTACAAAAATATCCGTTGCGCCTAGAATAGTTGCAGATGTTCTATTTTGTATTTAGGAAAATAGTTTATTTACAAGAACATTTTATAGCTTTTTTCTATTTTATTCACAAAAACAGTTTACAAAAACCTCAAATGAAAAGATGCCCTAAACTTGTCACTGATTAGCTTAACAGCGTCATGAAAGCGCATCGTCTCACATGTTATTTCGGAGAGCCGTCTGAAGGAAGCCTGTTTAGTGCCGTCCGTTACTTTACTCTTTACTTTTTCCTTATTTCATTAATCTATGGTATTATACCGACTTTGTGCACACGCGTGACACTGTGGTAAGAGGCGCTACTGACACCTGCACGGTCGAGCGATCGATCCCGACCTGGGCTAATCAAGCCTTTCATCTCTCCGGGGTCGGGTAAATTGGTACCAGGCTTCTGGTCTGGAAAGGTCCCCGCAAGCCATTGTTGAAGCCAAATACGCACTCACCATGCCCTGCGATTCTGAATTGAATGCGAGTGCCACGGCGTGTCCTGAGGGGTCGGATCAAAACCGTTACCTTTACCATTACCTTTACCTTCGTAATCCAGACAGTTCAGCGTTCACTTTTACCCATCCAATCCAGTACCAGAGTTTTGTTTGCTCATCTTAAATTTCCCCCATAATTTTCCGGAATCTCTTATCGACTCTGCCGTCTAGCTCTAGCAGGTCTTCCGTCGAGGTCTCCGAAACCCTGCCTCATCGCGAGGTTTCGGAGACCCGAGATAAACCCCGCCTTAACCGCGGCACGCGTTCACGATTACCGACTTGCGCGCCGTTCGTGGTATATTTCGGGGTTTATAGCGCTGATACCTGTCGCGAATCTGGATCCAGGGGACAGATTCATCATTGGTAAACCCCCGATAAACGCCGAGATATAGCCCGAACAGCGCCCACCTTTGTCTAGTTTTCCTTAACTTCCTATGTTAAACGCAATCCCTCATCGGCTCTGCCGTCTGGTTCTGGCTCCGACGCGGTTTCGGAGACCGCTCGTCTGTTCATGAATCTGAGCCCAGGTTTCTGCTCGGCAAGAGGTACATGTACTTGAGGAATTACATATTCCTAGTCGCCCGTCTTTTGTTGTCATGAATAGCTGATTACCTTGGTCAATAGTCGCCGTGAAAAGTTGGCCAACAATCGTGGCAAGGAGTGAATGGCACGACGAACCTCCTATTCAACCCTGCAACTACAAACACGACGTTGTCCACCTTGACTTTGGTTGGGTAAAAGTCGTCCGTCTTCAACTGCTATCGGTCATCTCGGTCACGGGTTCCGTCAACGATTGGGTTTCGTCAGCACAATTTCCCCCGGGGGCCTCTTTGCGGCTCTCACGCCTATACTAGACTGCCGCCGGCTGTCTCACTGATGTATAGCCGGAAATAACCGACTAAGCCAGTGTTTTCAAGCTTTTAAGCTGATCCGTTCCGGAAGACGTCATTCCGCCATCGCCGACGTACTCATCGCAACGGATTTCCGCCGTCTGTCGAACATTTTCACTAGTACGCGATAGCCCGAATTTGGACGAGATGTCCGCGTCTATGCACGCAGGTCGCGTCAGTAGGTGATGCTGACGCTTCCCTCGGTCATCTCGGTTTATCTTATGTCAGTAAACAATAGAAACACTGTAATCCTCCACAGTATCATCGCTCACTAGCGCAAATTGTGTTCTGTAGACGAGATAACTTGTCCACTTTTCTTCTTTTTTTCTTTTTTTTGTTAATCACGTGACAATCTAGGAATCCGTGAAATTCTCAGTCTTCATGAGCTCTTATTTTGTTTTTATTTTGAAAACCTGAATTTACGACATGATCTCCTTATTGATTTGCGTAGGAACAGTTTCAAAATCTCATCATGGCCCAGATTCATGAAAGGACGAGCGGTATCCGAAACCCCCTCGGCGTTAGACCCGCTCGATACCGTCGAGGTCTCTCAAACTCTGCCTCATCGCGAGGTGTGGCAGACCCGCGATGAACTCCGATTAAACCCCGGCGCGCGTTCATTAATCTCGGTTTACACGCCGTTCGGGGTATATGTCGGGATTTATCACGGGTTTACCAATGATGAATCTGGGCCCACGTCTGTCACATATTGATTGCACCAAGCTTGCGTCAGTGCGTGCTGTTGGCGCAGATTCGGCCCCACATTGATGTGTTCTTGGTGCAGAAGTGGTTTTTCATATCGTCAACAGTGCTATTCTTCGAGATGATTCAAGTCTGTTCATGGAACATTTGTTACACGGCCAATTGGCGTTTTGAGATTTCGGTAATATAGAGGTAAAAGTAAAGGTAAAGGATCATTGATCATTTTGATCGGGGTTGATCATTTCCCTAAGGACACGCCATGCCCTCATTTTTCATTGTGGATCGAAGAGGCATGGTGAACGCGTTTTTGGCCTATGCAGTGACTTGTGGGGGCCAGCCGCTAAACCAAGCCAACGTTCTCTTCTACCCAGACAAGTCTGGTACCAATTTACCCTAAACCGGAGGTATGGAAAGCTTGGTTAGCCCGGGCGGGGATCGACCACTCGACCTTGCGGGTGTCAGTAGCGCCTCATAACACTGTACGACGTGCGCCTGAGAATGAATTGGAAATGGAACAGATGAGGCGCTTTGCTGTAGGCTTTCTCACTCGGGCAAAGTGCCCTCCAGATGCGGTTCAACTGATTAAAGCTGGAATTTGGTGGCGCGAAACCCTCGAATTTCAATTCGGCCCCATCCTGGGGGCGAACCCGTATGGTCATTGCTGAAACTGCTGAGACAAGGCCCTTCGGCTTTCTGGAGACGCTTCTTTGACCTTCCCCAAGACATCTTATTTCCTGGTTCATTTGTGGCCCTTTATGTGGTGTTGCCAAACCGTCGGCAATAATTGAAGACGGCGATCTTATTACATGGCCGATGGCCGCCGTACCTCTCGCCATCCACCCCCCCCCCTTCAACGAAGCCGTCCTTCTTCGTCAACTTCCTCGTCTACTGCTCGCCATGGCTCCTCCACGAACGCTGAACCATCCGACGATTAATATTTTGTAGGTTTTCAGTATTCACCGACCATGGTGTGCTAAAGAACCCTTTCCCACACCTACTGTTACTATAATTTTTTACTGAAGAGGTTCAACTATTTGTTTATGTTTTTAGTATTAAAGACAATATTAATTGGAGCGCAATGGCACAGTGGTAAGAGGTGCTACTACACACCCTTACGGTCGATCGACCGATCCCCGCCTGGGTTTACCAAGCCATTACCCGGGTTGGGGTAAATTGGTACCAGACTTGTCTGGAAAGATAGAGACACTGACATTGTATAGCGGCTGGCCTCCCCGAGTCATTGCATAGGCCAAACACGCTTTACCGTACCTCTACGATTCTGAGTGGAACACGAGTGCGTGGCGCGTCCTCGGAGAACTGTTGGAAACCGACCACTTTACCTTTACCTCTCTCTCAAAATGTTTGTGGCGACTCTAAAAGCGTCAACTTTTCTGTTATTTCCGCCAACCATGCCTCACTCTTCAACTTCCGACCGAAGGAGTTTGTCTCAGGTAATGGCTGGGTTAATGAAACTCACTTTTCAAAGACTTTCCTTACGTTTCAAGAATCGAACTCTGGTCTTTCCGCGGAATTTCGGAGAACCTGTTATTTATTTATCTATTTATTTATTTGTTACGCAACATAATAGCGCGCCAATCCTAAATGCAAACATTAAAACACCATGCCATAACATAAAAAGTAATTAAATCAAGTGGACAGTTGGAAAGCGCTTAAATAACGAAAGGTTAGGGAACTGCATGCTATAAAGTGATAACGGATACAATCTTCTACGGCCTGATACGGTTTTGAGAGAAAAACACCACCGCAGTCCTATGCCTTGTATTGCTGGAAGTCTGTAGATTGTGGCGGTTGTATCGAGAAATTGTTAATGATAACACTTTTGCAAGTGAGAAGATGTGTCAGAGTCGAAGAGAGAAAGGGGAAAGTGGATGACGGGAAGAAAAGGAAGTGATGGTATGGTGACATTGGCAGTGTCCTACATCGGTCATAGCTCGAATTTCAGGAATCAAATCCTTTTCTTCTGTTTTCTTTCTGTTATAATGTCTAATAAAGCCCAACAAAGGGCTGCTGGGCAACCCGAGTACACTTTCGGTATCCATAACCAAGTGGGACGTGTGCTGAATACAGAATGAGCTTTCGAGTGGGCCAACGCCGAGAAACAAGTAGTACAGCGTGTAATTTGAGGTCTCATGATCGTAGTCTGATTATTGTCTCACTCTCTTACCTTGTACTTTCAATTAGTGTCCCCTGAATGAATGGAATGAAAAGAAATGTACCAGGGCAGCTGTATGAATTAAAGATCGACCGGAATCATTCATATCAGAAAGGAAGTTCTAGAAAGGAGCTGAGAGGGGTAGAGGGGAAGCTGAGCTAATTTAGAAAATGGAGGAGTTGGAGTTAGTAATATTAGGTCGTTGAAAAAGTTTCCCTCCATTTCTGCCATTTTTTCAGATTTGTCTCTCTCTCTCTTTCCTCCCGCTCGACATCCGACATATTTATGCGCTATTGCCATCAACAACATCTTGTTGTCTATCAGATAAATTTCGAACCTCTTTCCTGCAGGATTTCTAGAGTTTTGATGAAAAGAATTCATCGAGCCACGTTTTGAGGTGTCCACTCGTCGAGCTGGTTCTCTAGTAACTGAATGGAGAACGAATGGAATGAATATTAATTTATTAGGGCAAGGTTCGATGAATGTCTTGGATAGGTCGGAATTCGCCATTGGAGATTCTGAAATTTTTTCCCAAAGTTGCTTCTCAATAGGTGAATGCGCGTTATTGTGACTGAAGAAGATTTCCCATGCTTTCCACGGACTGCTGCTCCGTACCACATTCATGTGCCCAATTTTCTTTGCCTTTCTAAAGCCTCGGGTACGGGTAGCTTGTGTGGGTATATGGCTCAGGAGTTCCTTCATCAAATCACGGGTACTACGCCGCGTATCCTTTAAACCAGCTCCAGGCCCACATTCATCATTGCTAAACCCCGATAAACCCCTAGATATAGCCTGTGAACGGCGCGCACCTTTCTCTACGTATCCTAAACTTCCTATGTTAAACGCAATCTCTCATCGACTCTGCCGTCTGGCTCTAGCTGCGCCGCGGTTTCGGAGACCGCTGGTCCGTTCGTGAATTCGGGCCCAGAAGAGTCATTCAATCCCCAGCAAGTGCCATCCCCGACTACCGTTTTTCCTTGAAGCCGAAATGGCCTTTTTGAACACAGGAAATCAAACTTTTGCTGCACTAAGAAAGTCATTTAAGGACTTAGTTTCCTTCAATGTGTTGTTTCATGAGCTCATGAATACAAAGCAGTTATTATTATTTTTTAATTCCTTTATAGCCGTTTTCTCTGTCAAATTGATTGCTCAGTTGTGCCCGGGGTGCTTACAGAACCTTCCTTCTGAGTCACTTATCATGTGTTAGATAGCGGCGCCTTTTTTAACGCATTGTGGTTTTTAGCCTTTTACTTGTTTATTTCTCCATTATCTCCAATAGCTTTCTTATCTTGACTGCCATACTGCCCACTGACAGCATTTAAACTAAATAAGATAAATAAATAAATAAATAAAAAGCAGTTAAAGGTACCTGCAATCAATTTCGATTTTGTCTGCAAGACCTGTGGTGTTGAACCACGTCAACTGTGGTACTTTCTGAACAAACTGAAACATTTTCACCCATCTTTACACGCCGTATTCTCACCATATTTTATTTTATGGTAGGCGTGCCACTCTGACAGCATTTAAACTAAATAAGATAAATAAATAAATAAATAAAAAGCAGTTAAAGAGCCGTTGTTCTTGCGATGTGGTGTTGAACCACGTCAACTGTGGTACTCAACAAAGATCACCCATCTTTACACGCCGTATTCTCACCATATTTTATTTTATGGTAGGCGTGCCACTCTAGAATTTGAGCCGTTGTTCTTGCGATGCATCACAGCGCTCAACAAAGATCTCTCAAGAAGGCGGACTCGTACCTGCTGAACATAATGTCAGTGTCTGTTCATCATCATCCGACATGCATGCATCCATCCGTAATCGAATCGGCGGCTCTGAAAGCCGTCGTCGTTCGCTCGACCGCTCCTCCGAGCAAAGTCCTCCTATTCACCGATAGAAATCTCTGCTCGAAAGCTGACGAAGCGCTACGGCCAGTTTCGAGAAAACCAATGGACGCGCGTGGTGCAGTAGTAAGAGACGCTACTGACACCTGTACGGTCGAGCGATCGGTCCTCGCTCAGACTAGCCAAGCCTCCACTCATCCGGAGTAGGGTAAATTGGTAACAAACTAGCTTGGAATGGTAGACACCTACTTGTAGCGGCCGGCTCATTGTATAGGCTCAATACCGACTCACCATGCCTCTAAAATTCTGAATGGAAGACGAGTGTACGGCGCGACCTTAGAGAACTGATCGGCTCCGATCACCATTACCTTTACCTTTCCTAGTGATTACGAAGTGATCGGCGTTGATAAGTCCTCAGAGGACGCGCCACACGTTCGGTTTTGATTCAGAAAAGGCAAGGTGAATGCATATTTGCATATTTACTGGTGTCTGGGTATGTTCTACCCTTGGGGTCCTTTCCTTTTAACCTGCCTTTCCACATCCTTCGAGAAGGAATCCGTCTCCTGCTCAAAGCTAATATAAAAGTAGGATTTACCCAGGGTTACCCAACCTCAACCAACCTTCAATATACTACAAATCTCCAAAAAATCCTCCATTCTTTTAGTATTTATTGTTGAGTTTGAAGGTAATTTCCTTCCTGGACAACATTTTTCTATGTTTCCCGTCACAGGGTTTTCACTCTGAAGCTTATCACCGTAAACCTCTGAAGGCTGATATTAAAGTGGGCTTATCTATCTCTCATTATCATTATCTTTATCCTTATTATGAGTTAATAATACTTAACGAAACTGAGCACAGAAAAAATGCAAGGAAGGCATGACTGCGGGTGGTCAAAAGTGATTTTAGTTGAAAAAGTTGAGCTCTTCATTGAAACATTGCAATAGTCAAATGTTAGATTTGTACTCGATTATGGATATTCCTCGATTCGCATCTACCTGCATCTCCGATGCTGTTGAACATAATTATTTCAAAAAGCTCGTTTATTGGAACGAATAACCATTTCCAGTTGAATTGTCCGATTTTCTTCCTTACGTGAAGTGCAAATCTCTTGTCTACGGAAAATTGCCGTTAAATGGCCGAATCGTTCGTGATTAAATGACGTCGACTCATTTTAGGCGAGCGCTTTCCATTCCATCCGTACGAGTCTCGCCACGACTACAGGTGCCGTCCATGTCGCACACCATCGACATCTCCATTGTGGTCAGGTTCGTGCCAGAACATTCTATCTTTAATTGTTTATTGATCATAAGGGTGCGCGTGGTTCAGTGGTAGGACGCGCTACTGACACCCGCACGGTCGAGCGATCGATCACCGCCGGGCTAACCAAATTTGCCATCCCTCCGCGATCGGGTAAATTGCTACTAGACCCGCCTGGGGAGGTAAATACAATGACTTGGTTTGACGGTTGGATCTCGCAATTCAATGTATATGCCAAATACGCATTCACCACTAACTATACGGTTTTAAATGGAACACGAATGCGTGGCGCGTCCCTAGGGCACTGATCAACGCCGACACCTTCACCTTTACCTTCAATGTATGTCCTCTGAAAATCTGTGAAATATTTGCGGAGGTATCTGAAACACCGCCTCAAAAGCAACCGTTTGGAACGGTTCCATAAATGAGTAGCTGTTTTTGTGGGCGAGTGTGGTGTGGTCGTAAAAGGCGCCACCTCCATCTGCGCGGTGAAGCGATCGATCTTCGCCCGAGCTAACCAAGTCCTGCATCCCTCCGGGGTAAGGTAAGGAGGTGCCAGACTCTTCCGCGAAGATGAAGGCACTGACTTGTTCAGCGCTTGTTTTTCGAAAGTCGTTGTATAGGTCAACTCAGCCATTCAGTGGCCTGCAAGCCGCCAAATGAACTAATGAATAGTAGGAATCACATATAAAACATTTACGATAACAAATAAAACGAGGAACAAAAAGCATGCAGCAAAAAACGGCGAGGAACTTATGAAATACGTCACTGGGAGTACGGTAACGGGCAATCGCGGCGGGACCCTAGAATTGACAAATAGACGTCGTGGTTTCGCTTATTTACTAGTAGGATGGATATTCACCATGCCTCTGCGATTCTGAACAGAAGACGAATGCGTGGCTCGTCCTCAAGGGATCTATAAACGGTTTCACCACTAACTTTTGTACTTTGCAGCGACCTTGTCGGACCGGATCATCTTACGAGGGTGAATTGTGTGTTGTGGCATAACGACACCGAAAACGAGAAGCATTGGCGTCATGTGGGCACGACAAATCCGGCGGTGGTGTTCTCACGAAGCGTCGACTTCGAGGACAAGATCTCATTCAAATATGTCTTCGAGAAGGCGCAGTTGATTCGGCTTGACATGTGAGTCATCCGACTTTCTTATTTTAAATTTTGTGCGCTCTATTTCATCTCATACAGTTCACCGATGGGAGAAATGTCTCACAACTACGGTACCAGACACGCCGCAACGATAAAACGGCGGTAGCGGCGCTAAGGAGCGCCGAAAAGTGCCGTTTCGGGGTTCACGCGTGGTGACCCGGGCGAGGTCAACCGCAGTTCGTTTGCGTCGCATGCCCAATGGGGGTCTCGCGTGGTGGCTTCTTTGAGTCATCCCGTGGGGCTCCCTACTCCTAGCTTGAGGCGATAGGAAAAGACGCGCCGCATATTTATAGTCGATGAGGAAGAGGCGGAGCCTACTCGGCGGTGAATCACCAAGCGAGGGACCGAAGTGGCAACGCGTTCCGAAAATCGAGGGGTCAAAAAAATCGACCCCAAACAAGTTTCACGAATTTTGGGAAAAGTGTATATAGAGGGATCTCTATATACACTTTTCCTCAAGCTGCTGAGCTCGAATGTACACTCATTTTTGAAAATAAATAAATTTTAAAGAAGTTATCTGAAAACGGCGGGTTTCGGCGCTCTGAAGCGCTGCTGCCGCCGTTTTATCGTTGCGGCGCGTCCGGTACTGTAGTCTCTCCAAAGCTTTGCCTGAGGAGGTTACTCGGGGTGTTGATCACAAATCTGATGTCTATTTTCTGAATTACGGTCGATGATCATCCATTTTGTCGAATTCGGTGGTCAGGTGAAAATTTTAGAGTTGGCTTAAACTTCGCCCAGGTAGATTATTTTGCATTCCGAAATCACTCGAAATCTGCGAAAAAAAACACCAGATTCGCGGTCAGCATCCCAACTAACGCACCTAGATGAAGTTTCAGCCAAATCGGTAATTTTGATTCGACCACCCATTTTGTCGATATGGGTGGTCCCCAAGCGAAATTTAAGAATCAAATGTCAGCCTCATTATCAACATGCAAAATAACCACCCAAGATGAAGTTGGACAAATCGATGATCCTACCTGGACCACCCAGCACGATGTAGGTGGTCCCCGGTCGGAACTCGAATAACGGACAGCAGATCAACACCATAGAAAACCCCCTATAGATGAAATCTGAACGGAATTGAGAAGAAAAAGTTTCCCACTGTACTGCAATAAGCAGAACGGTTCCATTTTGATTTCTCTTTCCTATTCGATTTCTCGTTTTTCTATTTATTTTCAATGTTTTTTTTTGAAGTTGTCGGCTTCACGACGGCGCCATCGCCTCCGGCTCCGATGACGTCATCGGCAGTTGCATTTTCAAGGTGGACGAGTTGATCGGTTCGTTTGGACTGCAGCTGCGACGATCGCTTTTGTACGTTCTTTATTTCATTATTTACCCCATTTATTTTCTTTATTGGTAGATTCTAAACTGTTTGAAACTGATGTGAAACTGCTTTGTTTTTTGTATATCTCGAAATTTATACCGTCGACAATTTTTCCACCATATTTCTGATATCTTTTCTCTATATGTTTTGGTCACCTTATTTGATTTGCTTAAAAATTAATTAAGTAGGTAAGTAAATTAATGGACAATCGTGCTGGGTCACTATCGATTGATCTCGATGAACCCCTGATGTTGAGCTTTTTTGAAGAAACAAACAAAAGGATAGATGTATCTGGGCCTAAATTCATGACGGGTATCGGCACAATATACTCGAGAATAAACCCCGGTCGACGCGATTATTCGCATTCATGAACACGCCGCGGAGTTTATTTGGGGGATATCGCGGGTCTATTCCACTCCGCGGCGCGTTCATGAATGCGAATAATCGCGCCGACCGGGGTTTATTCTCGGGTATATTGTGCCGATACCCGTCATGAATTTAGGCCCAGGTTGCTGCACCCCTTGTTGTGACAGATTCATTGGTTGCAGTTTGTGGCATATTGTAGTTTTTTATTCGATGTTTTTTTTTGTGAACTAGAACTCTCTAACCTGCAATTTTAATATTAGTTTATTCAATTTTTCAATTCTTGGACTCTAGTTTAAATACTTCTTCGCTTTCCACATATTTCGCCACTATTACTTTTATCATGTATTACTATTTTATGATTATAAATTATTATTTTGTTTACGCTCATCATGCTTTATTCAGCAAATCCGTATCGATTGCTCAATCCCTACAGGCGAATCGACAGAGTTTGCAAATGATCGGCATGGTGGTGATCTCAGGTATTTTCATTATTTTTATTTCTTCGCTTCTTGAATTTCATCTTCTTGGTTTTCTTTTTTCATTCATTCGTTGAAAACGGTTCAAGTACTGATTACGGTTATCTTTTCAGCTCAAATGCCGGAAAAAGAACAACCGATAATCGTTCAATTACACGGAAGATCTCTGGACAGGAAAGATCTGATATGGGACGAGACGGCTGTGTTTTTTCGGGTGGGCAATATCTTTTTTTTCCTATTTTTAAAACAATTTTTGAGTGGAGTTTTTATCTTATTATGTTGTCGGCATGCTTTTTCTCTCATCCTACTATATAATAAGTCCTACTATATAATAAGCGAAACCTGTAATGGGTGGCTCATATGGGTCCCGCCGCGATTGCCCGTTACCGTACTCCCAGGGACGCATTTCATCAGTTCAGCTCGCCGTCTTTTGCTATTTGTTCATCGTTTTATTTTAAAAAATTTTCTTTCATTTCAAATCTTTATTTCAGTCCATTAGTGGTTAGTTTTTGTTTTTATTTATTATGTATTTAGCAGCCGTTTGTCGGCCGGCAGGCCGCTGAATGGCTGGGTTCCATGTAGATGATGAAAAGTAAAACCCTCCAAACCTCTAGGGGTATGCTTTCCTCCGTCTCCCTACCCTTTTCTCCCCTCCCTTTCTTATTTCCCCTTTTTCGTGGTACATCTCGTCAATGTTGCATCATTAATGAATTCTCTCGACAAAGGGTGATGAGCACCTCCGTTCAGTATAATGAGCCGGTACGAACGACGCTGCAAAGGACAATCGGTCGAAAGTGCGACGGCGAATTGTCACGTAGAATTGCTAGAAAAAGCTCATTAACAACTTTGTCAGCCATTATAAGAGGTTTTATCCTCTAATAAAGTTACGCTGGAGACTGTAGTGAAGGTGGGATGGCGGGAAGTAGGGAACAGGGACCATACAAAAGAATAAGGAGAGTTTTGCATGAATCTTCTACCGTAACAGGTTCAAATCCGTAATTTTTTAAAGAAAATTCTTCTTTCCATCTCACCTGGGACATTGCATCTAGTGAAAACCAAAACCTCATCCAGACCGCCAACTGTCACAATCTGAAAACATTCATGAATGGTACACCGGCTATAAACCCTGAAAATATACTGAATCGCGCTCCCAGGCCTACTAGGAGTTTACTTTGCCTTTACACCTTTACTATTTCGAGGTCTTCGAACAATATGTGCTTGACCACTTACACCCTAAATAAACTTCACAGCGCCCTTAGATTCAGGGTTTGCGCTCCGTCCGGGGTATAATTCACGGTTTACGAGCGACCAGGGCCCAGACTCGTGAACGGGTGAGCGGACTCCGAAACCTCGTCGGCAATAAACCCGCTCGATACCGTCGAGGTCCCCAGAACCCGGGCTCATTGCGAGGTGTGATAGACCCGCGATAAACCCCGGCGCGCGTTCACGAATCTCGGTCTGCGCACCGTTCGGGATACATCTCAGGGTTTATCGCGAATTTACCAATGATGAATCTGGGCCCAGCTGCGGTAGCGGCGCTCCAATGCTGATTTCCACACAGTTGAACGCATAAATAGATCTTGAGGCGATAAATTGTGGTCTTGTCGCCCTGTAGAAATAAACAGCACTGTTAAGCAATCAAACGAGAACAAAAAATAATACTGCAAGAAAAAAAACCACAACAGCGAAAAGTGCGACTAAATCGAAAAAGTTTTTAAAAACCCGCCCCGTGCGTTTGTGTAGACTGGACTTGACGCCTATTGCGCGCGGTGTTCGTGATTGCGGCCGCAACACCATGTTTCACGTCAGATTTTGAGATGGCTTAATTTCGATACCATTGCAAGCTCATTATTTACCCATTACCTTGTTACCGTTTGCCGTCTGCTGGTTGCGTAAAATGCCGCGCCAGCGAAGGCAAATGGACCCACTGCATATCAAACCTTCACTGAGCCCTACCGAGTGATGAGTTAACCTTGAATTTGTGATCATTCCGGGTATAATTTTAGATTTATGGCTGGAGCTGCCGCCCATGAATCTGTCCGCAGGTGGTTGTGTTTTTGACTTTCATTTTTAAAGCGTTTCCTGTTATGGTCATCAATTTTTTCTCCGCTCATCAACGAAAAACACTTTTGACTATTAGTTAATTCGCATTTGCAACGTTAGACCATAATAAATTCGATCCACCCTACTAAAATCATTCGGCTCAGCAGCATACGAATTTTGTGACATCCTGCTAAGATTTCAAGATGAGAGAACTTGGGGAGTTATAGTTAATGTTAAATGTTGAACTTGAACCTTATAGGTATTTCGTCTGGAAGAGGGGAAAGATGAGGACGAGTTGGTGTTGCTCTACGAAAGCGAAGCGATCAAGAACCATTCTCATCCGCAATGGGCAGAGTTCCGATTGGGTACCCAGGACGCGGCCGACAATCGAAACAGGTTCGTCGCCATAGGATTTTTGTTCCGTTCGTTTTTATCTTCTATTTGTTCCGCTGTTTGCCAATCCTACTAATAAAAAAGCGAAACCACGATGTCTGTTTCTCAACTCTAGGGTCCCGCGGCGATTGCCCGTCACCGTACTCCCAGTGACGCATTTCATCGGTTCCTCGCCATCTTTTGCTGCATGCTTTTTGTTCTTCGTTTTACTTAATATTACGAATGTTTTATATATGTTCTCTACTATTCATTAGTTCATTTGGCGGCCTGCAGGCCGCTGAATGGCTGGTGTTCACATAGGGAAGGGTATGAAATATGAAGAAAACATTTTTAAAAGGTGACTACGATGCGATTGGCTCACCATAGTCAGAGATATAAGGGATCCAGCTGACTGCCCCATTTTCAGTAATTTTTAAAAATTGAGAAGTGTTCTGGAAGTTTTCAATTAAGAGATACGGAAAAGATGGAAAACATGTCGTAACTTCATTTTATGTGGAATTTCTTTGAGAAGTGTTGAAGAATTGAGAAGTGTTCTGGAAGTTTTCAATTAAGAGATACGGAAAAGATGGAAAACATGTCGTAACTTCATTTTATGTGGAATTTCTTTTCATTTATCAAATTCGTTTTATCTCAAGTTTGTTGTTTATGATATTTTGCGCCTGTCTCGTCTTGTACATCAGGCAAAGGTAAAGGTGTCGCCGTTGATCAGTCCCCTAAGAACGCGCCACGCACTTGTCTTCCATTCAGAATCGTAGAGGCATGGTGAATGCGTATTGGACATATGCAACGACTTAAGGGATCCACCCGCTATACCAAGTCAGTGTTTCTCCCTTCCCAGACAAGTCTGGTACCAACTTACCCGATCACGGAGGAATGGAGGGCTTTATTAGCCTGGGCCGGAATCATTCGCTCGACCGTGGGGGTGTCAGCAGCGCCTCTCACCACTGCACCTCGCGTGCCCATCCAGTTCATTAATGTGCATTAATAAGTAAGAATGAACTGAATCATCCCTAGTTCCGTCCATTTTCCAGGCTGCTAGAGGTCTGGGTGATGTACCGAGATGTGGACGGCTCCGAGGGTTACATCGGAAAATTTCTCACCTCCTATGCAAAGATGAAATACGGACCGGGTCCCGATAATGTCTATATGGTGATCAACGAACTGAAGCAGCACCAGAAAAAGGTAATTAACTAGTTCTGCTCTTTCTCCTGATTTTTTTCTGATTTTGATTATGAATATCTCTAGAATTACGATAATAGCGGGCGAATGGAGTTGGTGAAGTTCACCGACGTGTCGTTTTTCTCGTTCCTCGACTATATTGTAAGCGGGTGAGTATCTCTGTATTTTTCATTTTAAATAATTGGTGCAAAATCTCATTTTGGTAGTGGAAATGCACGGTCTCAAGCAGCTGAACAGAGTCTGTGTCAGTAGGCGGCAGTTGGCTCCGAGTTGGTGTTATTCTTTGTGGACTGAGCCGCCACTTTTTCTCTAGCTGTACATACAGTGCGTTTCAAAATTATGTAGCCACCCTCAATTTGATATTTTCACACTTTGCATTCACTTTTATGAACTGGCGTTAGCGGCATTAGATTCCTAGTAGGCGATATTAGCCAGGATGCTTTTGCCAGAAAAAAGATCCGTTGCCAGCAAAAATAGGGAGTTTTTGAATTTTTTCTTTGTTTCAAAATTATGTAGCCACTTCCAAATACCGGATCTCTCTGCATTCCTAATCGATCCTTCCGTGCATTTTTGGCGGGAATTTGTATAAATCGTTGCCAACTGGATCTGCTCGACATAATTAACCACTATGCCAGTTCGTGGAGCTGTGTTATCTATTGGAGAACGAGCCCAGGTCCGAGCCCTTAAGAACGTCGGCTTTTCAAACCGCGCCATCGCTCGCCAGCTCGGACGTTCCCACGGATGTATTGACCGTTTCCTTAGAAATAGTGAGGAATATCCAAATGTACATGCAGCCTGTCGCCACCGCACACTTTCGAGCCAGGATCGTCGAAGGATTGCCCGTCTGGCATCAAACTCGACATTGAGTGTCAGCCAAATTCGATCTGAAATGGGTCTCATCGCTTCGAGAACTACGATTTTTTCCATCCGGTCCAACCACTATATCCAAAGAGAGGTCATGCAAAAGGCACCTCGTCTTATCAACCACCACATGCTGGCGCGACTGGAATTCGCTCGGAAAAACATGACGACGCCGTGGGACAAGGTAGGAATTTTCTCCTGCCACCCGTGTTCAAGATTTTAGCAACTTTTGTCTTTAGGTGATCTTTACCGACGAGAAGATGTTCAATTTTTAACTGTCCTGATGGATACATGTACTACTGGAGGGACTTACGGCAAGCACCCATCGCATTCTCTCGTCGGAATTTCGGAGGCGGCTCTTTGATAACATGGGCCGGCTTCTGTAGTAGCGGCAAGCTGATGCCTATCTTTCCATCTTGTCACATGGACAGCCTGGAATACCAGGGTGTTCTGGAGTCCAGCCTTCTGTCCTTCCTGAGAAGGAGGAGACGACAGAGTCATGTTCTGCAGCAAGATGATGTTTCAGTGCATGTGTCCAGATCGACCTTAGACTGGCTCCAGCGCAATCACATCCGAGTGCTGGATCGGCCGGCATGTTCTCCTGACTGCAACCCGATGGAGTACCTGTGGGGCATTTCAATCAGGCAGGTGTACGCGAATAACAGGCAGTTCAGTACCGTTGGAGAGCTCAAGGATGCAATATTAGCTGCATGGTAACGTATTAGCGACGCTGTGACCAAAAACCTAGTAAATAGCAAGTACAATAAGTTGTTCGGTTTGATAAGAAATAGTGGTGGTCCAATTGATTATTAATCTGTAATAAAAGTTGAATTTTTCATAAGTGGCTACATAATTTTGAAACAAAGAAAAAATTCAAAAACTCCCTATTTTTGCTGGTGACGGAGCTTTTTTCTGACAAAAGCGTCCTGGTTATTTTCGCCTACTGGGAATCTAATGCTACCAACGCCAGTTCATAAAAGTCAATGCAAAATGCGAAAATATCGAATTTAGGGTGGCTACATAATTTTGAAACGCACTGTATGTATACTATTGCTGGCACTAAGTTGATGCCTCTATAGGACCAGGGCCCAGACTCATCATTGGTAAACCCCGATAAACTCCGGGATACATATACCTCGAACGGCGCGCACCTTTGTCTGCTTATCCCAAACCTCCTATGTTGAACGCTATCTCTCATCGACTCTGTCGTCTGGTTCTGGCTGCGCCGCGGTTTCGGAGACCGTTCGTCCATTCATCAATCTGGGCCCAGTTGAATTTGGCTGAGCAAACCTGGAATCAAGAGTTGAAGGTCAGCGCATAGTTGGTGCCTACGTTCAGAACTGCGACAGTCACCATAAAAGCGCCAATATGTAGCGGCTGAATGTGGAATTTTGACATGAAGCTCAACCTGATCGCCCCCGAGTCTCAGCTGATAATTTTTATTTATTTGATTTATTTATTTATTTTGAAAATGTGTTCAAAATTTAAAAATGCCCGGTTAAGCCTTTTCTCCTCAGGACCCAACTTCACTATGAGGTTGCTGTTGACTTCTCGTCGGAAACACCACCGAGTGAGTCCGATCAGAGTCGATTCGAGGCTGATCTCCAGCTGGCCATTCGTGCCATCGGTGGCATACTCAGGGATTATACTCCGTGAGCTTTTTGATCTCATATTTATCTGCATTTATATATTTTTCGTAATCTCTATACTCCATCTGGACAGTGTTTTTTGGAGTTTTATAGAGATTTTATTTATTTATTTATCGTGCACTTGACGTGCGCCTTCAAATAACAAGAACGATAAGCAATTAACAAGCGAGAAAGCAAACTCAACAAAAACTCAACAAAAACTGAAACAAGAATATGAACCTAGTACATTGTAATACCAAATAATTTTGCCACAGAGAATGCAAAAGCCCTCTCGGGTTTCAAAAAAGCGGTTTTTGCTCTGTTTTTTCGCATTATTCTGCTCGGCATCTCATTTTTTGCTTCACTTGTTTTTCCTCTCCGTTTTTGAAAATAACAATCTTCTCAGTCTAAATATTCCGCATTTCAGAAACCGCCTGTTCGCCGCATTTGGCTTGGGAGCTAAAACGCCACCAACCTTTCACGAAGCCCACGAATTTCATTTGGTGAATTCTTGCAAACGGAATGGTTTTTCCTTTTTTGTATTTTTCAAATATTGTTCGTGAGGAGGGCTTTTCTTCAGAATTTCAACATCGACCCCATCTGCCGCGGTTTGGACGGCGTTATTGAGTCGTTTCGAAAAGCCCTGTCGTTGGTGACACCGATGCGGACGGCCAAATTCGCTCCGATTGTAAGCTATGCAACGAGGTGAGCTGACATTTACAGCAAAATCTACTTCATTTCCTATTTTATTATTTTTGAAGTTTGCCCTCAAATTTAATCTTTTAAGCTACAATAGTGCGAATACGAAGCCAAGTTACTCATAAGTTTATCACCTCATGTATGCTTAATCTTGCAGTGCTTAGGTCCACAGTACTCATCCACATTTTTCTTTGCCCTCCTTTTTGTGTCTTTACTGTTTTACCGAATTGTACCCTACAGAAATTCTAACATTCACTATTACACTACATCTCATTACATTACATCATCCACCTCAAAGGGTTAAATCTGAAGATAAAATAGGTTTAAATGTTTGAACTCAAAAAGGCACTATTCAACTTAACGGACACTAGCACTCGATTTTTTTCTGTCGTCAAAATTCGCTGAAACTTTGCAAAAGGGGGTAATTGAGGACGCTGATCTCGAATATGCTGGTCGTTTTTCACGTGGGTGGTTTCGGACCACCCAAATCGCTACTTGAGTGGTCCAGTCAGGGTCACCGATTTTGCGGAAACATTGCCTATGCGGTTCTCTGGTGTCCTGAACACGATGGTGAAGTCCGTCTTCCAAATGGCAGTCGAATACGGTAGCTTTCGATTAGTACCTACCAACCTTACCTGGTGAGACTCACCTATGGCTACCGTCTCGGCCGTCGTTTGGAAAACGGACTTCACCATCGTTTTAAGGACACGAGAGAACTCCCATAGACAATGTTTCAGCGAAATTGGTGATCCTGACTGGAGCACCCAAGTAGCGATTTGGGTGGTCCGAGACCACACAAGTGAAAAACGAACAGCAGAATCGTGTTCTGGACCCCAGATAACTCCCATAGGCGAAGTTTCAGCGACTGAAAAAAAATCGAGTACTGGTGTCCGTTGAATGAAGTTGAGTAGTGCCAGAAAACATTGCCTGAGAGATACTCCTAGGGTTCGTTTGCATGGCTAAAACTGTGGTGCTCTCATTTGCATCTTTCTGACTTTTGAAAGATTTCAGACTGTCGCATCGATCCGGTTTTCGAGGGCTTCACTACCACGTACTCACCATCTTTACGCGAGGGACACCCACAGATTTAAAGGTTGGTGTTGTTGTTAACTGATATTAATCCAATCTAAGTTTTTGAACTTCAATTATTCGATTATTGTATGAATTTGGGCAGATTAGTGGCTGACATAGTAAATTGAGTCGCTGTGAATCGAATTTGTCGTCTGTTCTTTCCCTTCGAAAACGTTCAAGAGGAAAAATAATTAAAGCAGTAGGTGAAAATTAAATTTACATATCAATGGCTGAGTTCTGTTCAGGAGTTCAGCAGCGCCATCGCGGCCGCCTCGGATGCTCCGCTGTCTGTACTGATCGTTGGTGTTGGAAACGGCGATTTCTCGCATTTGGTGAAGTTGGCCGCGAAACGAAAGGAGGGTACGAGGTCTCTACTGCAGGTATCGTTCCTTTCTCGAATATTTATAAAAATCTAATGTCACCGTTACATTTGTAAAGGGTTCGTTCCAAAGGATTCCTGGTCAATGTTGTAATGGTGGTGCTAGGTTTATCGCAACAATCGCATCCCAGGCGGGATTCGAACCTGCGTCTCAACCGCTCCGGGGCTGTGCACTAACCGCTATGCTACTCCGAATCCATGGCACCTTCCTTAAGCCTGGGGCCGTATGCTCGTCTCACCCGAGATTGCTGGGGGATTGGTGAGATCTCCCCGCGATGCTGTATGATTGGAGCCGGCCCGTGTTTCCTGCGCTCTTACTCGCTGGCTCCTCCCCTTTGCCCCGCCCACTCGAAAGTTGGGTGAGACGAGCATACGGCCCCTGAAGAATTTTTACTTCCAGCACTCACCCGTAATGGGTTGAGCCGGTGAGCCGAATTCGGCATTGCACCAGTTAACCTGGAAGCATTTTTAAGATTAACGTGGGATTCTAGTTCCATCATCTTTTTGCGATGAATCTAGCAATATCATTACAACATCATATTCTAGTATACATAATAGAAATCCGCTAAAAAAAACTAGAATTTCCTGGTTAAGTTCTATATTCTCATAGTTATCCTTTTTTGACGTTTCTTACATCGCTAGTGGGGAGGGTAGTTCTTTTTTAAGAGAGAGAGAGAGAGAGAGAGAGAGAGAGAGAGAGAGAGAGAGAGATTGGCTTCGTACATCATGTCACGTGTAGCTGCGCAGGGTAAATGCCTTCATTTACTGTGTCCTTTTTATTGTTAGTATTTCATGAATTTCCTCTTTGCAATGCGATGGATCTATGTTTGTTTATTTTTGCTGTTGAATTGTTTCAATAGAACTCAGAAAAAGCATCTCAATGAAATGCCTTAAAGGCTATTAAGGAACTTTATTTTCCAGTTCATATCGTTGGCGGAAATCGTCGAACCGAACGACTCGATATCCGAGAATCGTTCGCGGATCGCCCAAAAAGCGCTGAGAGCCGTTCCGGAGCAGATGACCGAATTCATGCATTCGGCAAACATCGCTGCCAAGCCACCGATTCAGGTAAGTCGTTTTTAGGTAGGACGTTCCCGTGTTCTAAGTGAAAATCAAATTTGATACGTTGAAATGAAATATATATTTACTTTTACTACCACATTTTTCGGTTACCGTTACGTAGACATTGATTTTGTAGTGGTAGTGCTAAGGTCAAAGTTCAATTGGCTCATGTTAAATTGCTCGTGCTCATATGAATTCATGGTTAATCGTAAATTTGAATGCTAAATTGCATTTGTGCATGAAATTTGAAACTTTGAAACGAAATTGGATGAAATTTGAAGCTTTCAGATGGCATATAGATATCCAAATTTGTTGTTTAGTTGTACTTGTTTGTTGGTTATGTTAATTTAATTTGTTTGTTGTTTGTTTAACTACATTCCGTGCCATATGGCACCCACAATAAACAAATTTATAGGTATGTCGTTCGCCACTGTTCCATTGCTCGTCGCTGATACCCGATCGGCCGACACAATTCCTATTCGATGTGCCGCTGCCTTCGCTTCTGACGCCTCAACTGCCCAGAGGTGATCGACGAGGCAGCGATTCTCGTGGGTTTCAGTAATTATTTCTAGAACTTGACTTTTACGAAACGTTTGATCAGTTTTTGGACGTTATTCGTAGAAGGTCATATTATCTGTTCGAGCTAAAATTGTACAAGAAATGCAGTGCTGTTTTCCGCTGTAGAAGAAGGAGTAAAATTTGTCTTCGAAAAGATATCCAGTCTAATAATATTCCATCAGTGTCAGTGGTTGTTACTATTCGTGATCTGAAGTATCATCAGTATATTGATCAACATTTGGGGCGAGATGAGTTAAGAATTTAGGCTCAAGATCTCGATGATCAGGATTCAATCCCGTCCCAGGCAGAAACCCTTGCCTAGCTCGGAAATAGCTGAAAAGGGTGTCGGTACCAGCGTCAGGCCGCTGATCGGGATAAAAATATTGGGGAATGAAAAAAATGTAGTTTAACATTTGTTCTAAAACGAATTTTCAGTTCCTACGTTATTCTTTCTCTTCAGCGTTATTTTCCCATACATTTTCCGTTTTCAGAATATCTGGATGTGGAAGCAGAAACCCTATCCAGTCTAATAATATTCCATCAGCTATTCTCTGAGCATCGGATCAACATTTGGGGCTGAAAAGGGTGATCAGGATTCAATCCCGTCCCAGGCAGCGTCAGAAATAGCTGAAAAGGGTGTCTGATCGGGATAAAAATATTGGGGAATGAAAAAAATGTAGTTTAACATTTGTTCTAAAACGAATTTTCAGTTCCTACGTTATTCTTTCTCTTCAGCGTTATTTTCCCATACATTTTCCGTTTTCAGAATATCTGGATGTGGAAATGGGTACTCGAAATTCCCTCGCAGTACGAGTACCGGAACGATGTCATTCAGTCCTACAAACTACCCGTGAGCAATATCAACGACGACTCAAGGAGAGGGGTCTCGCCCGGGTAAGCTTTGGTAGAATTTTGATTTTTCAAGGTTTATTCCGAGACATAGCATTACTTATTGGCGCCATGGGGTTCACTTCGCGATCGTTTTTTGTTTCTACTTGTCTATCCAATGCTTTCTATCAAAGCAATGATGAGATTCTGATTTTCAACGGGGTGAAGCACAATTTATCACTTTTCCTTGAATTCTTTAGCTGCTTTTCTTCTAACCATCAGGTTGCAAGTTGTCACACAGTTCTAACCTCTTTGCCTAGTCAATTAACAGAAAGTTTTAAAAACGTCAAATTGAATTGAACGTCGAATTGTTCCAGCCAAGTCAGTGAATAGAGTGCGGAAGGTTAGTTATCTCTATTTAAATGTTCAGTTAGAATACGCATGGATGTAGGAAAGTAATGTATAGCTTTCTTATGCAAAAGTACGAGGACTTCGCTTACGTTTGAGGTGTGTCCCTTTGTGGGTAGCTACGGAAGTAGGTTAAGGGGACCGCGTGGTGCAGCGGTAAGAGGCGCTGCTGTCACCCGCACGGTCGAGCGATCGACGCGGCCCGGGCTAACCAAGCCTTCCATCCCTCCGTGGTCGGGTAAATTGGTACCAGACTTGTCTGGGAAGGTAAAGACACTGACTTGGTATAGCGGCTGGCCCCCACAGGTCATTGTA
This sequence comes from Nippostrongylus brasiliensis, assembly GCA_030553155.1. Classification (NCBI taxonomy): domain Eukaryota; kingdom Metazoa; phylum Nematoda; class Chromadorea; order Rhabditida; family Heligmosomidae; genus Nippostrongylus; species Nippostrongylus brasiliensis. The sequence continues at coordinate 5,052,290 of CP130733.1, forward strand.
TAGGCCAAATACGCATTCACTATGCCTCTACGACTTAAATGGAACACGAATGCGGCGGCGCGTCCTCAAGGGACTGATCAACGCCGGCACCTTTACCCTCACCTTTACCTTACGGAAGTAGTTGAGCGGCCGCGTGCGTGTGCGTCTTCATTAGACGCGCCAGCAGAAATACGGGTCAAGACCAAATCAAAATCTAGGCCCAGATTCATCATTGGTAAACCCCTGATAAACCCCATGATATACTCCGAAGGGCGTGCAAAACGAGATTCGTGAACGCGCACCGGGGTTCAATCGGGGTTTATCGCGATCTATTACAACTCGCGATGAGGCAGGGTTTGGGAGACCTCGACGGTATCGGGCGGGTTTATCGCCGACGGGTTTCGGAGACCGCTCGCCCGTTCATGAATCTGGGCCCTGTTTGCCTCGGAATGAAAACACACGGAGCTCTGTGATAATATTCATGGTTATCTTCATGTCCATTTTTACTGATTTTAAAACACGCATGGACGTGGGGGAGTCATGTTCAGCGGTTCTTATTCAAGGATGGTCTGGCTTCTGTTTGATGTCTGTGTTCGGTGCATATGTACCTAGATATTTAGCTGTTAGGGCGGAGTTACCGCGATGTGGGCGTGGCTTTTACGCGTGCCGCTTTCGAAGCGGAAACACATTTTCATTGTTACGAAATCGGCTCCCATTTGCAGATGCGATTCCCTCGTGTCGAGCTGTCAACGCTGGAATCGAGCGGCGGTTCAACTCAGGACAGTTCACTTTAGCAGCTTCTCATAGATATTACCTTGTTCTAAATCACTGCGAGGTGGATTCATACGCTGCTGAGCATCTCACTTGACATTTGGCCACAGGAAGCTGGGTGAAGGTTTGTTAGGTTTTCATTACGAGACCGATTATGTGGCCAGGCGAGTCCATCGATTGTCGGACCGACCGATCCGTGTTGCGCATTCATTTGTATGTATATGAAGCATAAAATTGAAGATGTTGCTGTTGTCGTTGCTGTTTTGCCCTTCTAAAGAGATTTACTACTCCATTAACGCTATCTACTTACCAGCTTTCTGTTTGAGAAGAACAGTTTCAACAGATGAGCAAACATAGGGGCTCCTCCACAGAACACGGGCCGTGATACGTGTTGTCGATATTGCGAAGACATGAATTGAAAACAAAATTCATGCAATATGCGTAAGCAGTTATGTATCAAAGCCCATTCACACTTTACTGCGTTGCTGCCGCGGTAATGCTGAAGCAGAGGGACCGGCGGAGCGCGCGGCAGCTGCGCAGTAGCGCTGTATCCGGTTCCTAACGTCTGCGAAAACCACCCATATCGTCAACTACGCACTAAATAGTTTTTTGACCAACGACAGTGCAGTGAACGGCCGGAAAAGCACGCAGCTATTGCGGAAATACGCGCACCCTCTTTTTACTGCTCTACTTTGGTTTACTGCCGTAGTAGAGTCAGAAGGGGCTCTTGAGAGAGAACGGCAGTGGCAGTAAGCAGTCCTGTATTAAGAGAGACGGTAGATTCTACATGCTCTGTTGCTTCTCCATTCCACCATACGAAAACCCACGCTGACGACGTGATCGCTTCACGAATCGCCCGGCTTCAAAAGTCGCCAGCTGCGTTTCAGCGATGGGCGCTGTCGAGTGAACGGCATGCCAAGGTCGCAAAATGGTTGGTCTATCTGACGAAGCTCCCTAGTATAACGCACACATTCGGACTTCTAAAACAGATTTTCTGCCTCTTCAGACAGAGGCTGCTCGAACCGCCTGGGCCGGGATCGAACCTAGATCTCGATATTATGAGCCTAGGCTGCTAACCGCTCGGCCATCATTAACGGTAACGACCGTATACAACTCGTTGAAGTGTGTGACTTGTGGTCTATCCAGCTGCAATGATCTGACACAAGTGACAAGCTAAAGATATGGCATCTGCAAGATTCTTGAAGCAGCAAGGAAATCAACAGCAATGTGTCTAAGACAAGGTTGCCCGAGATTGTACCAGGAGCTACATACATTTCCATATGTTGAACCCTGTTCCACACCCCCAAAATCTACGCCGCAACCGTAGACGATCACCATGCGAGAGTCGCATCTCGCCGAGCCCACGCACACCAGATGATAACCGATGCCCTCGGCATCGGTTATCATCTGGTGCGCGTGGGCGAGGCGAGATGCGACTCTCGCATGATGGGCCTGCGATGGAGCCCAATCCTCCCATGCCTCCGAGTAAGAGCCACCGGGATGGCTAGCTGGCGGTTCGTCGCTGCGCGATCAGCTCGGGTTCAGTTCAAGCTCTGAACCAGAGAGGGAACATTTTTTCACCAACCTCGGCCGCTAGGAGATTAGCGTCTTGGTGTGGTGCCATACCGGAACAGTGTTATGTAGCTGGCGGTTCCCGCTGCGCAGTCAGCCTGTGTCCAGTTCAGGTCTTGACGTGGAAGGGATCATGTTTCGCTGCCATGGGGAGAGAAACGGTTGGCACGTTGGTGCAGTGGCAGTGGTGCGATCTGTCACTCTGAAGAGGTTGGTTCGAATACTGCCTATCTACCTGCGCTTGCACTTCATGATGTGAATTTTGCGAATGACGTTTTGCAGAGTTCCCATGAAGGAAACTAAGCTTTTTCCCCTACATAAATTGCCTCGTTCTTACTCATCATGGTATGTTGAAACACTACCGAAGTATTGAAGCACTAGAAGCACTCACGTGCTAAACAATAATTCGAACAAATGGCATGGTTTTTATGGGAGCACTTCTTCAGATCATCCCCGACGTCGTCACATTGTGAGTTGCCAGATAAAGAGAAAAACAGCGATTCGAACCAGCCCCTTCACAGTGACGGCTTACAGAACTGCCACTGCACCAAGTTGCCAACCTTTTTCGTCCCGATGGCGGCGAAAAATGATCCTTTCCACCTTAGGGCCCGAATTGGACCCAGACTGACCGCGCAGCGGGAACCGCCAGCTAACACCGTCCCGGTGTGGCACCAGACCAAGACCCCATCTCTTGGCGGCCGAGATTGGTGAAAAAATGTTCCCTCTCTGGTTCAGAGCTTGCCAGCTAGCCATCCCGGTAGCTCTAACTCGGAAAAATGGAAGGACTGAGCCGCATTCCACGCTCATCATGCGAGAGTCGCATCTCGCCTCGCCCGCGCGCACCAGATGATAACCGATGCCCTCGGCATCGGTTATCATCTGGTGTGCGTGGGCTCGGCGAGATGCGACTCTCGCATGGTGATCGTCTACGGTTGCGGCGTAGATTTTGGGGGTGTGGAACAGGGTTCAACATATGGAAATGTAGCTCCTGGTATCATCTCAGGCAACTTTGTCTGTAGACTCATTGCTATTGACTTCCTTGCTTCTTCAAGAATCTTGCAGATGCCTTATCTTTAGCTGTCCCGTGTGTCAGATCTTTACAGCCGGATAGAGCACATGTCACACACTTCAATGAGTTTTATGCGGTCGTTACCGTGAATGATGGTCGAGCGGTTAGCAAGCTACGCTCATAATATCGAGATCTAGGTTCGATCCCGACCCAGGCAGCTGAGCGGTCTCTGTCGGAAGAGGAAGAAAATCAGATTTAGAAGTCCGAATGTGTGCGTTATACTAGAGCTTCGTCAAATAGATCAACCTTTTTGCGACCTTGGCATGCTCTTAAAGTTAACATGTGTGGGATTCGTGAAGCATTCGCCTCATCACTGCACAACTTCCAGGCGGCACAACAGAGTAGCAGCGAAGAAGAACCCATGGACGGTTCTGGATCAGGCGTCATCACTTTGAAAGAAAATTGCCACAGGTGGCGCCTGAGCAGTATTTCAATCCCTGCATGCCTACCTCGGCTGTGAAGTTCAAAGAAAAAACAAGAAAACTTGAAAAGGTAGAAGTTTAACAACCAAAAAGGCGAGATTTAACCTCTCTACCGAATATTTATTCATAAAATTGCACCGAAACGACGAGAAGGAGAACAAGAAGAAGACGAAAGGACCGGTTCGCGATGTGTACAGCGATCGTAAAATGTCTATAATTAAAGTCGATTCACACTCAAACACACAGTGAGAGACAGAGAGAAATGAACGAGAGAATATCGTCCACCACGTTTGGCACCGAGAGAAAATACAGCGGAATGTGTTTGAATGATTATGGATAAAGTGATAAAGGAATGATGTTAGTATATGGCGAATGGGATATGAGTTGAATAGCCGGCGGCGGCGGCGGATAGACGGATCAGATCGGCAGACCCTCGGACTTGCTGGCCGGGGTGGCGGTCATGGTGTTCAGCTGCAGATCGGTGCCCGAATTCGGCATCGATGGCATCTGCGACAGCAGCACATGCGACAGCATTGAGGGATTCAACGACGGCATCACCCTCGCGGCCGCTGCCTTGAGGTAATCTAAACTCTCACGGGATGTTCTAATGATGAAGACGCCAAAAATTGCGAGACTGTTACTCGCTCTTAGCTAGCTTTTTTGGACTTTAACAGGAGCTCCTGTGGCCGAAGAAAGTGTTTTTTGTGGAGATTCGAAAATGCAAAATTTTTCGAAAATCTCGCCCGATGTCGTGCATCGTCGAAGTTGCCCGAAAATGAGCTCTACTTCTGTGCATTCTAACTAGTAAAATCGGATTCTACTCGTAGAGAATACGTCTAATGAGTGCAAAAAAAGAAAAAAGTGCAAAAATTGCGTAAATTTCGCCCGATGAAAGTCCAAGTTGCCAAGAAACGAATTTCATCTCCGTATATTCTAACTAAGTTTGGATTCTACTCGTCGAAATACGTCGAATAATATGGATTCGAGATGATTTAAGGGAAATATTGAAATTTATACGACTTCCAAAAAAACCTTCGTTGAGATTTTTGTCACGAGCTTAAAATTGTTGCCCTAAGGGTACAAAGCCTATTGGGATCAGTTTTGGGCAAAGATGGATCGTTCGTCTCGTCTGATGGAAATGGCGCCGCTTGTCACCAGTTGGAAAGGGAGGGACAAGTGTTTTTTAATAGGAGAGGTTAGAAAAATGCGATGGAAGGAGTTTCACGTCAATTTCAAAGGCCTTGTTAAATTCCTCTGGAAACACATTTTCTTGGAAAATTTTGCATTTTTCAGCGTCATTTCTATGAGAACGGGAGAAAACATCAACGGCGTCAGTGCCAACAAAAAATGAAGGAAAATGTTATTAAAGAGCAATATTTGGACCCGAATGAACTGGTAGACAGTTACGTTAACAGTCGTTGCATTTTTCGTTTTCAGCTTCAACTCTTAGCCAATATAGTGAAGGCTTTTTTTTTTTTGAAGGTAAACTTCGAAGGATTTCACTCTAATCGATTTTTTTCAACAACTTCCGCTTATAAAAACAAGCTTACGAACTCACACTGACTAAGCAGGGCGTGCTGAAAGATCATCGGATTGTACATTGGCATGATGAGAGGTATATCAGATCGAGAGTCGCTGAAAAATTGAAACCCGCTCTCTAGTTTTTCACCAAAATAAACCTCGAAAATGAAAAAAACGAATCAACCCACGGTTCGTACTCTGGTGACCTCCCGCTAGGGTCGCGGAAACCTTTTGCGAACGGGTTCTTTTCAATTTTCAACTTTGTGATCTGAAAATTCAACAAAAGTACAAAACATCCATACAAAATCGGAATTAAGCAACGACTCAATTTTGCCGAAACTTCGTGTATAAGAGGACATTTTGGTTGCTGATCACGATTCTGGCGTCCGTTTTCGCAAACCCAGAGGGATTACGGTAGGTTTAAGGAAGTACACTCACTATTCGGCCATCACTTACCCGGAATAACCTTTCAAGAGCATGCTTTCGCCGAAACTACAGACTATCGCATATCTCAATATCAGATAAAATTGAGGCATATTAGGTAGTAGGCATCAGAAAACAGCATTTGGAGCTTGGGATAGTGCGCTGTCTTGTGGTAAGACGTCGGGAAAGACTTCTGCTGTCACTCCATACAATTCTGGCTCAATTCTGATGTCGCCGACTGGCAAACTTCAAATCTGTTTCAATGTTTCAAGCCTTCCCTCGACTGTGATTTTTTTTTTGGAAAATCCGAAGTTTTCGAGTTTCAGGACTGCGATTGAGAAAAAAACTCGAAAAGCAGAGCACTATTCAACTTAACGGACTCCAGTCCTCGATTTTTTTCGAAATTCACTGAAACTTTGCACAGGGGGTTATTTGGGGTCCTGAACACGATGGTGAAGTCCGTTTTTCATCTGGTCGTCTCGGACCACCCTTATCGACTACTTGGGTGGTCCAATCAGGATCACCGATTTCACTGAAACTTTGCCTATGGGGTTCTCTGGCGTCCTGAACACGTTGGTGAAGTCCGTTTTCGAAATGGCGGCCGAATGCGGTAGTTATAGGTGGGTACCTACCGATCTTACCTGGTGAGACTCACCTATAACTACCGTATTCGCCGGTCATTTGAAAAACGGACTTCACCATCGTGATCAGGACGCCAGAGAACCTCCATAGGCGAAGTTTCAGCGAATCGGTGATGCTGACTGGACCACTCAAGTAGCGATTTGGGTGGTCCAAGACTACGTACGTGAAAAACGGACACAAGATTCGTGATCAGCGTCCTCAGTTGCCCCCCTGTGCAGAGTTTCAGCGAGTTTCGACAACTGAAAAAAAACCGAGGACTAGAGTCCGTTAAGTTGAATAGTGGGAAAAGAAATTTCCCAAGTTCTCTCTTCTTGAAACCTCGGCATGATGGTAGACTTCGCGAATCCTCTTGTTCCGAACGAGCTTAGTAATGTGGTCACTTTTTAGGCTTCTGAAGACGACAAAAGGGTCGAAACGTCACGCCATAATAAATTTTGATCCACCTTACCAACCTCGATCGGCACAGAAGCATTCGAGAAGTTCAAAAAGAAATATTTTTTCAGTTTGAATCAGCTTCAAAATGGAGTGCTGGGCACGTAGTAAACTAACCAATTGGTTTTGATATGCAGTAACGGCCATGAACTGCGTCTCGGTGAAGACGAACGTCCGATGAACCTCATCGGCCAGATTCATCTGAAACATGAAATTCTCTTTGGTTCGAATCCGCACTGTGTCGAAATTTTTGCGAGTCACCTGCTTCTCGTCTACATGGTAGTTACTCGTAAAAATTATTGCCCACTCCAAATCAAAATATTCCTACTATTCAATCGATACAAACCTTGTTCTGATCCAAATGTTGTCCTTTACTCCGTCTAACAACATGGATTCGGGGCTGATATTTGTGCATAGAGTTCAGAATCAACTGAAAAATAGAAAAATTGAGGAAAAAGGCTTTCAATATCTAGAAATAATTAAACATGTTGGTTGACGGCCGCCAATTGTTCTTCTCTCTTCAAACTGTTCTTCACTTTTTAAATTTATTGTCATTTAACTAGAAAATGGGAGAAATAACTATAAAATAGAATGTAAAAATAATTAGAAAAAGAAAAAGGCGGCGTTAAGATGAGCTATCCCTGCAATCAGATTAACTTAACAGTGTTTTAAATAAGTCAAAACTCACATGTCCTGCCTTGTCGATCTCGTTGTTGGTCAACTTAGCCTTTTCGAACGATACTACCTGCTTCAGCAACTGAAACAACGAAAAATGAGGACAACAAAATGGAAAAGATGAAAAAAATGAAGAAAAAATTGGCAAAATCTATTCGTCATCTATTTGCACTGGGATGCCGCATAAGTTACCAACATTTTACTTTATTCTAGTTTTTTCTAGTTCAATTAAGCACAGTATTATTGTTTAGTATTATTCATGTGTTTCATTTAGCGCCACTAACAGTGTAAATAAAATAAAATAGAATAAAATAGAACAAAACACTTTAGATCCTCACCTGTTCTCCAGTGTACGGTGAGTCGGGGTGGAGATAAAGTCGATTCTTCGGCGCCGGCTCGGCTTTGCCTGCCGTTAACCAGGCGGATTTGTTGTAAATGTATCGATACCTAGAATTAATAAATCTTCATAGGGACTTTCAAAAATATTTAAAATAATAAAACTCACCGTTTATTGTCGACTGGAATAACATCTAAAAACACATAGTACAGCCCGTCCGTGTCGATATTCGATATAGAGACCTTCACAGTGGGGAACATCCGTCTGAAATAGGGAAAAATAGTCTCAACAAATTTTTGGCAACCCAACAGAAACCTTAGGAATCTCGTAGTAGCTTTCGAAAACAGTACTTAACACTTCGTGTCTTCCAAAGTCTGTTTTTATGTAATTTTTCGCGTTTTCACAAATGCAGCAACACTAAATATTGAATTACAATTATGCGGAAGAATGAGATAGGGTTAGCATAAGAAATGTAATGAAGTAAGTAGGTGACAAATAGAAGAAGAATGTTCCAACCACCGCGCATTTTGCAGTTTGAAGTGTCAAATCCTATTGCAGACGCCGAAAAAAGAGAAAGGCAGAATGGAGAACGAGAAGATCAAGATCTCTTCCTGGTTAACAATAAGTTAATTTGTTAATAATAGTTGATTAATATGGTCTCTTCTTGCTTGATTAAGTGTTAGTTTTTATTTTTTGTGCCATGATGTGTTGAGAACAAGCTCTTTATTTACCGAATAATTGCCGGGTGAAAGTTGTCCCTCCTAACATACTTGGGAGGTTACCGATTTCCATACCTTGATGCTATGTTCACAGTGCAGATGTATACTGATTAACTTTGATTTTGTTGTCGTTTCTTTTACTTTCAGTGCACAGGTGCATAATATTGACGGTATGAATAGATAAATAAATAAATAAATAAATAAATAAAGGAAAGCAGTAATCTGTGCTCAAACTGAAAGAAAGATCGGTAAAAGTTCGCAAATAAATTAGTGGAGTACGGTATGGAAAGGGACTGGAATGCCGCAACGCTTACATCGGATATCAATGATAATTTGGAGTTTTCTAAGTAACTAACAATAGAAATTCCTTAGAGGTCAACTTTGTTCTTAGATGCGAGTTCGAATTTCGTTTGAGACTCTTCCATAATCAAACAGACAAGAATTTAATGATTCTACGTTTCCCTCATCTTAAGACAAATTGAAAATCGTTGATCTACGGGAACCTCTGCTGTTACTACGCCCAAGACATTAGTAATATAATATCAATTCATAGCTCTCAAAGTGAGAATGAAAAAGCTGACAGGAAAAAAAACAATTCAAGAGACATCACGTTTCTCAGCGATGCAGCTTTTTCATAGTGTGTGCGGGTTGCTAAGCTCAATACAAAGAATACCTTTCCAATCATCCCGAACAGCTTTAAAAGAGTTCTAGACAAGTACCTTAAGAGTCACCTCAGTTGTTCCTGAGCCAGAGTTCTTATATAATGTGACCCTAGAACCGCTCAACAAAAAGCGGCAATTAAAAGACTAGTTTCGTGTAATATCAAAAATGCTATCAGCTTAACTGGTAACTGCCGATATCGGCTTACCGGCTCATTCCCGTGATTACGAGTGAGTGCTGATAGCAACAGCCCGACCGGGCTCAAGAAAGGGATGCTAGGAGATTCGCAACGTAGTACATCGGTAGCACAGTGGTTAGTGCAGTCTGCCGAAAACAGAAAGACGCGGGTTCAATTCCCGTCCGATGTCAGTGTTTTGCGAATAACCTAGCGTCTCCAAATAAATAAGTCAATCTACTAGTGACACTAGAGTCTTATCTTAACAGTACGTTCTCTCCTTTTATCTAGCTATACATTTTGCTTCTCATTGCCTTTTAAACATTATACTGTGTTGTGTGGTCATTGGTTTTAGTCTTGCATGATTTGAGTATTATACATGTTCTATTGACATGGAATAAATGTTAATATTAATGCTTCACTTCAGTACGATCATATTAGCGCTACAGCTGGACCACTAAGGTCACTATTTTCCTGCCCTTGGCCCTTCTAAACTCGACACAAAAAATCTTGAAAAATTTCCGGTGGGGCAAGACTTAAAGGAACCACTACTAAAAGGAATTTCACTGCTCGAGGATGAGAAAATTTAGACACCCAGACGGTCGAGCGATCGATCCCCGCTCGAGCTAACCACGCCTTCCATCCCTCCTGGGTTGGGTAAGTTGGCACCAGACTTGTCTGGGACGGTAAAGACACTTACCTGGTATAGCAGCACGCGCAAGTTATTGTATAGACCAAATACGCAATCACCAGTCCTCTACGATTTTGAAAAGAAAACGAATGCGCGGCGCGTCCTTTGGGAACTGATCAACTCCGCCATATTTACTTTTTACTTTTGCGTTTTACCCCCTTCCCAACTTCCTGCTCCAACTCTGACTTCGTCGTCGGTCAACTTGGTGGCTGAGGTCACACGGGGGGGGCATTTCGCCCCACAGAGTCGTTATCTGCCTCTCGACCATACATACATATTAATTCTAAGTGGTTGTAAGCGCGACCGCGATATTAGCATAAGGAGCCGATTTACAATGTAACGGCGGTCGTGGCGCGATCCTGATGCGATGGCATACGGTAACTGGGTGGGACAGCGGGAGCTCGCCGACAAATTTACCACCAGTTTTATCACCTACGAGACCATTTAAGGGTGACCAGCGGTGAACATAGTTAGCATATCTGATAGTGAAAATGTTTCCTCTGTGAAATATATGAGATGCCTCTCTCACCAACTTTTCTTTGTTTTTTTTGCTTTGAAAACACTAAATCTGTTATTCTTCCTGAGAACAATTTGGTAAAAAAGGTATGAAAAACAACAAAATCAAACAGGCTAGACGATATTTGTAGAGCAGTCGGGAACCTCGAGTAGAATTACCCAAAATGGTTTTGGATCGCATCTTTTAGTATCCTTTTCTTACAGAAAAATAGTAGAAAAATCTACGAATTGACATGTAGACCAATAAACTCTAAATTGATTATGATGTTGTAATGCTGGTGCTAGATTCATCTCAAAATCGCATCACAGGCGGGAATCGAACACGCGTCTCAACCTTTCCGGGGCTGTGCACTAACCACTTTTCTACTGAGACGACCATTTGCGAATCTCTAGCACCTTCCTTAAGTCCGAAGGCTTTTTACTTCCAGCACCCACCCGTAAGAACAGCAGTACAACATCATGTTCTAGTATATATAATAGTAACCCGCGAAAAAGCGGTAATAAAACTAGAATTTCTAAATTGATTATTTTCAGCGATCAAAAGGTTTTTCAGAAATAATACGTAACACTCATCAAGTTTCACAGTCAAATGGGAATATTTTATGTCTTATTTCAAGCAGATAAACGGGCCTATCGCTGTAGTGACTAAAATTTTTAATTTTTTCAGTTTTTCTGAAGTCCAGAAAAGTCACGGAAATGCAGCCGCTGCAACAAACAAAATATGTGCAGCTTATCAAAATATGTGAAATCTAACCGTAGATTCAAATGGTCCTCACATTGAAATTCAGCCGTTTTTCGTTTGATAACAATGTAGAAAAATAACACAACAGAAGTTAAAAAGGAATCTTGGTATACGCCATGCACAAGACTTGCACTGAGAAACGCAAAATGTATCCATTTAGTAACGCAAATAAGCAACACAGTTCGCCTTCTCAACTATTCCAACTCCACCGTCAATTTCCACAAGATTGAAGTACCGAAGCTTTTCTTAGCCTCGGTTCAAGAAACAGTTTCAAGAAGAGAGTTTCAAAAACATGAAAAATTCATCTTGGGTTTTTTCTCAAACCCAACCGCAGCCCTGAAACACGAAAACTTTCAATTTTCCGAAAGATTCACAGTCGAGGGAAGGTGTAAAACAGAGATTTGGAGTTTGCCACTGATGAGCCGGCGACGAAGGAATTGAGCCAGAATTCTATTTCATGGTAACAGAAGTTTTTACCGACTTCTTGCCTCAAGACAGCCCACTATCCCGAGCTTTAAATTGTTCTATTTTCCGATGTCTACTACCTAACATGCTTCAGTTTTCTGATACTCAATCGCTAAATGGTTTTTAGGAATTTCAATAGCAGAACCAACGACTCCTACAAATGGGTAAACTCATCACTCAGAGTGCAGCGTTTCCGTCCCTATACCCATCCTTCGTCCACTATCACTCGCTCGACGTTTTACCCGTCACGTCAATCGGAAGAAACCGGGCACGTTCATACGAAAACCGTACGACGACGTTGGTGTGATTGACGCCGAACCGGCTTCTTCTTCGGTGCCAATCTGATGCGTGTTACGCTGGAATAGTGAGCGAGAAACGGCCAGATTCCTCGACGACGACCGGCCGGACGACTTTGGGTCGTTGAGCGCGAAAAAGCCGCGCGTCACTTTGCAGTAATCCACACGATTAGTTCACAGTGTAACACCCCCGGATCCGGTAGGAAGCCGCTCGGCTACCGTAGTCCTTCGTCCCAGACGAGCTCATTGGCGCCAGTTCACCGTCCTTTTCGTCATCGATTTTCAATGAAAGATTCATTGATTCGACCTCGGAAAGCAGTGCCGAAGACGACGCGCGGCGCATTGAAATTCGATCATTCAGCCGATCAATGATGAATGAATCAATCACAAAGGTTCGCAATTCGAATCGCCTACTACGCGGCGGCGCACCTGCGACATTATCACCGTAGCACCTGGGCGACGACGGAGTACGGTAGACGTCGTCGGTTTGTGACGAGTCCGCCCCAACGACTATCGGCGAACCACAGCGCTCGTGATTCATCATTTTACCAATATGGGTATATCCAAACTGAATTAAAACGGTGAGTGATGCGGTGCTAAGAAGCGTCAATGACACCTGCACGGTTAAGCGATCGATGGTCGCCCAGGTTAACCAAGCCTGTCATCCCCCCCGCGGTTGGGTAAATTGGCACTAGACTTGCCTGGGAAGGTAAATACACTGACTTGGTTTGGGTTAATAGTTACCTGACTTGTCCAGGAGCGTGAAAAGGTTGAGGCCGAATACGCGTTCAATAAGCCTCTACGATTCTGAATGGAATATGAATGCATGGCGCGTCCATGAGGGATTGATAAACGCTCACTACTTTACCTATATACATTACTTTATACATTACCAGCTAATCAGCGGCCTGCCGGCCGACAAACGGCTGCTAAATACACACTAAAAACAAAAATACATAAACTGCAAAGAAGATTTGAAATAAAACAAAAAGGATTTAAAATAAAACGATGAACAAATAGGATGTATCAAAAGACGGATGAAATGCGTCCCTGGGAGTACGGTTACGGGCAATCGTGGCGGGACCCATATGAGCCACCCATGACAAAAATCGCTTGGGTTTCGCTTATTAGATAGTAGGATAGTAGGACCCTTCACACGTTGTTCAAGCGTCATGCTTCCGAACGGTTCGCAACTAGAATAGCGGACCATAAAAACTGACAAAATGTTTTGTAAGAGAGTTAACTGACTGATCAGTCTACTAAGGATGAGCCGTGCGCCCGTCTTCCCTTAAAAACCGTAGATGCAGGCATGGTGAACGGCCTAATCGGGTTGGGTCAGCCGCTAAATAAATTAGTGTCTTTACCTTCCCAGACAAGTCCGATACCCATTTACCCGACCCCGGAGTGATGAAGGGCTTGATTATCCCAGGTAGGGTTGATCGCTGGACCGAGCGGGTGTCAGCTGCACCCCATACCGCTGCACCACGTACGCTTTCTGATGCCGACAGCTATTCTTGTGGCCGTAACTTAAAATCGGTTTATTACCAGCCTTCCACTTTCGACCTCTTTATACCTCCCATAGTCTCATTTAGTGGTTTGGTACCCTAGCAAGATTCCGTGAATCACAGAAAACTCGTTGCAGAGCCGCCGCTCAGCCACAAGAAAAATGAGAAACGTCGTTTTCTTCAGTCGATACAGAGTGCTTAGGAATCCACTTTCAATCGACCAGATTTATGTAGAATTACATCTCCCTCGAGGCTGTCCCGATACAGCCATAATGACCTCCCATCCATCTGTCACATACTATGGACGACGTGACTGGCGGCTGACTGGCTTCACTAGATGGCCGCTTAGAGGCAAATATTGGTCTATTTTTTAAACCGAGAAAATGGGCTAATTGGACGTTAGAATCTGCTCAGATGGGTTTGAGCTAAGCTTCGGACACTGCCGAGTAAGTTACTAGATTTCGGTGTAGAAACGGAAAGGTAAAGGTAAAGGTAAAGGTGTCGGCGTTGATCAGTCCCCGGAGGACGCGCCGCGCATTCGTGTTTCATTCAGAATCGTAGGGACAAGGTTAATGTGTATTTGCCCTATAGAATGATTAGCTGAGACCAGCCGCTATACCAAGTCAGTGTTTTTACCTTCCCAGAAAGGTCTGGTACCAAATTACCCGACCCAGGTGGGATGGAAGGCCTGGTTAGCTCGGGCCGGGATCAATCGCTCGACCGTGCGGGTGTCAGTTGCGCCTCTTACCACTGCACCACGCGGGCCCAAGTTACCAAATTTAGATGTGTAAAATCCAAATTTCACGGTAGAAGCTCGTCAAAGCGAGCAAATGATGGGACTTCAGCTCCGTTTAAGCCACATTCTCTTGTTGATCTCTATTTTACCAAATAGGCAAGTTCATACCTCTTCCCAAATTCCAATTTTACATGGGTTAATTTGCGTTCAATAATTTTCTTCGACGTTTTACAGCACTACACCTACGCTTGCTTGAATGAGCGTGCGTTAAAGAATAAAACTTACTTATGGAAGCGTTACTCCGACGAAATCAGATTAAGCAAATCATACATGAGCTGAGATTTTTCTTTGAAGTCTCGTCTACGTATGAGAAAGTGTTGCCGATCATCATAAATCAATGATGATCAGTTACTAAGCATATGGTGGTATTAAAAATACGTATGTTTTCCCAAACGTTTTGTGTTCTTATTGATTTCATACAACGAGTTTCTTGTCTACGATCGCTCTGTTTCTTTTAGCTAATGCATTTGTTTTTTAAAGTACGTGTATGATAAGCATAAAAAAATAAATAAATAAAAATAAATAGACATGTGGGAAAAATTACAAAATCCGAAAAATTAAAAAATCCGAGGATCACTAGTCACTTCAAGGCCAGAAAGAAATGCAGAACCGCTTCGATCAGATACGAAACAGTAAAGAGCATCTACCAAAGAAATTAAACTGCTGACGCGCGAGTTCGATTCCCGCTAGAGTCACGATTTTTGCCATGAATCGATCATCATCAGAAGAGAAACACACACAAATGAGATATGGAGTTACAGTATACCGCTAGTAGTCCTACTAGCACTTTTTCCTAGCTTTTGATCACAACCTTTCCTTCTTGTCACCTGCATTTTTCATTTTCTTCATTTTCATTTTTTTTTCATCCCCACAGTGATGAATTTGACGTCTCGGCCAGAGTTTCTCGGATGGAATCGTGCCGACAGATGGTGTCTGAGGTCCGCACAAAATCACCGCTTCCGAGAGCCCCTCAGGGAATTTGCGGCCGGCCTGCTGGAGGCCAGCCAGCCGCCCAGCGAGTGAATCACGACCGCCACCAGCGAACGTTTCGTCATCAACGCTTACCGTATCCAGAACACTTTGATGAATAACTCTTACCTACTCAATGAAATACGCAGATGAACAAGAAATAGCTAAACAACGATCACAATCACAAAGTAACAGTAGGGACAAGAAGGAATAAAGCGACCGATGCCAAAAGATAAGCAAAATGAGAGATTTTCAGCTCCACCAATTGAAAATTTTTAGTCTCTAATTTTTTATACCATTTTCATTTCAAAATGGGCACTTTTCAAACCAAAATGGACGTTTTTCAAACCGAAAGGGACGTTTTTCAAACCAGGGCCTGCAGGGCAACGTCCATTTTGATTTGAAAAACGTCCATTATGATTTGAAAAGGTCCATTTTAGTTTGAAAACGTCCATTTTGGTTTGAACAACGTCTATTTTGATTTGAGAAGGGTCCATTTTGAAATGAAAATGGTATATATTCTGGGATTTCATAAGGCTATTATTTATCTA
The DNA here is from genome assembly GCA_030553155.1 of Nippostrongylus brasiliensis. Classification (NCBI taxonomy): domain Eukaryota; kingdom Metazoa; phylum Nematoda; class Chromadorea; order Rhabditida; family Heligmosomidae; genus Nippostrongylus; species Nippostrongylus brasiliensis. The sequence goes on from CP130733.1 coordinate 5,068,218, forward strand.
CTGACACCTTTTTATGAGCTGATTTTCATTTATCATAATCACAGAAAGTCAGAAAAATTTCAAGGTTGTCCAAAAATTGTCAGCTTTTCATGTCTCAACGTTGAAGAAAAACAACGAGTAATTGAGGAACATCTACCAAGGCTTGGAAAAAGCATTTCAATAAATTATTCTTGAAAAAGAGAAAAATAATCACAGGACATGGTGGTGTCTACTCCTGGTGTGTGGTGTTGTTCACGAACAGAGACGTTATTCTACCGAGGACTGGTTTGCTAGATAGACGACGCTCAGATGATCGCCAAATTCGCCGGATCTCCACCAGTAACGTTCACCGCTCCTACTTACCCTAATCATTACCCGAATTCATCAACCTTCTTCAACAAAAACTGCCATTACCCAGTAAATAATCGAGAAGACTCGAAGACAGTTACTATGGAAGAGAAACGACAGGCGGAAAATTCCTCTTTGCCACTCTACTAGCAAAAAAGGCATTGATAAGTTCAAGTCCGCACAAAATCACCGCTTCTGAGAGCCCCTCAGGAACTTTTATTTTACCAAGTTCCTTTGACCAAATTACCTTATTGACGAGCCTTGGGTGGCTTTCTACCTCACAAGCTTCATGGCTCCGAGAATTTACGATTTCTCCGCTGTTAGCTACGTTTCCCTGCGATCGTATTCCTAATATTCGGGAAAACTTACCGGAAACGGGCTTCAGATACCAGAGTTTTGTTAACCCGCTTTCCACCGCAGTTTTTGATTCATAAAGATCAGTGCATCCGATATCACTGCTGATGGACTGTTTCCTGGCTGGAAATTGTACCCAGGTAAGTTTCTTTATCCATCATATGTACCTTCCCGGGCCCAGATTCATGAACGGACGAGCAGTCTCCGAAACCGCGGCGCAGAGTCGATGAGAGATTGCGTTTAACATAGGAAGTTTAGGATGAGTAGACAAAGGTGGTCGCCGTTCGGGCTATATCTCCGGGTTTATCGGGGGTTTACCAATGCTGAATCTGGGCCCTGGAGAGTCCCGGGAACATTTATACCCTACGCGTCAGGTCTAGAGTTTTGGTGATGAAAAGGAGTGCATTGTTTCATTATTTCGTGTTTGATTACTTCCTACTTTTCTAATTGTTTCACACTTGAGTAGAAATCTGAGGAACTCTTAAGAAAAAAATTGAGAATGAAAATACATCGTTGACTAATGCCAAAAGCAACTGGTATTGTTTCCAACTAAAAATACCAACCAAAAAACCTTTTTCTAATATTTTCAAACGTGAACTCCTCCACGACAACGAAGGTGCTACGTACCGTAGTGTTCAAAAGCAACTCAAGCCTAACCCAGAACCTTTGAGGTCAGGTCAACTCAGGTTCCGGCTTCAATCGCTTTTTCTTCTGTCACGGACTCTAAGGAGCGAGACATTCCCCAAAAATCGTTTCCAATTCCTCTAGATGTAGTGCAAAAGCCCACAACTCCCTCAGACGTTCACGTTTGGGGCAGATACTTCCCAAGAAGAGGAAGGAAGTAGACGAAGGCGGTGTGGGGCGGTTTCTTTTTACGGTCGTCCGGCTCGTTTGAGTACTCATCGCCAAGCAATCAGTAGAATGAGCTTCTCCTCGACATCGGTGGAATGGCCGAAAACAAATTTCGCAAATGGAAGCTACGGTAATTAACACTTTGACGGCCTACATTACCCTGATGAGCGCCGATGGTGGTGTAGGAGGTCCGGCGTCAGCGTTCAAGCAAATTGAAAACTATTATGGGCCGAAGCGCCTCAGGCGTCGTCGTCTTTTTCGGGCGTATAAGTACGAAAATATTCATCTTCACCCGTCTTACAAATTAGGTTAGACGACTTCAACACCCCACCACAGACGAAAGGTGATAGGTAAAGGTAAGGGTAAAGGTATCGCCGTTGATCAGTCTTCTAAGGACGCTCTGTCGCACTCATATTCCACTCAGCATCGAAGAGGCATGTTGAATGTGCCACTGGCCTTGATCTGACCCGCATGGTGCAGTGGTAGGAGGAGCTACCGACACTCGAACGGTCGAGCGATCGATCCCCGCTCGTGCGAACCAAGCCTTTTATCCATCCGGAGCTGGGTAAATAGGTACCAGAATTGTCCGGGAAGATACCTATACTATGACTTGCAGAGCTAGTCGCTGTACCAAGTCAGTGTCTGTACCTTCCCGGACAAGTCTGGTACCAATTCACCCGACTCCGGAGGGATAGAACGCTTGGTTCGCACGGGCAGGAATCGATCGCTCGACTGTTCAGATGTCGGTAGCTCTCCCTACCACTGCACCATGCTGGTCAGACAATGTCCAGTGGAAAAAACGACGGCAACATCGCCGATTGTTGCATTGTTCATTCGAGAAAAATGACTGAAGCAGCAGATCGTCGCTTCGTCTCCGCCGGCTTGACGGGCGGTGGTGACGAGTTTGTGAAAAACGGAGAGTTTGCCCCTGGATCGATCGCTGTGGCCACTCTCATTCTTCACCAAGAACAAACGAGTGAGGCGAGGAAAATACGCAAAGAAAATTGTGAGAGATGAGTGGTGATGAGGAGCGAACGGATCGAACCACGAGGTGATACGGTAGAGCTGCTGGTTTTCTCAACCTTCCAGAAATATTCAACACAGAGAGAATCGTAATAACGTCGCAATACAATCACGGAAAGAAACCTTACTTTCGCCGATCATTTTTACCTAATTTTTTTTTTAATTACATGAAATTCTCACACGAGCTAGTAGGTTTTCCAAACTCCAAAGGGATAGAACGCTAGTAGATTTTCTAAACCTACTACCTCGGGTGTGAATTTCTTGTATGTAATTTTGTTAATGGAACTAATGCATTTTCTTACTTTTGATGACTGTTTCGAGTAATGTGTATGTTGCGGTACGCATTGGCTTCTGCCAACGTTCTGAATAGATGAATAAATAAATAAATAAATAAATAAAATGTTACTTTCGCCATGGGAAATCAATTCTGATCTTTACGGCTTCGCGAACTTTCTAAATTTTGGCATTTAATTGATTTTCCGGGGCACAATTTTATTGGTCCGCTAACCACTGATCGAATGCTGGCACGCGGTTATGCAGTGAGGAAAAAACTTAAAAATAGTGATGGTCGATAGCAAAATAAATATAAATATATGGTTAGGTTGGTGGAAATCAATTAAAAAATAGCAATTTTAAAAGATAGCGCTATAAGCAGCGGCTTGCAGCGGCTTTTCTCAACACGCAGAACAGGAAGATAAAGAAGGAAAAGTAGAAAATGAAGAGAAAATAAGAAGAAATGGGAGACGAAAAACGAAGAGGGAGAAGATGATGATGATACAGAAGGAGAAAAAAGAGGAGATGAAAAGAAAAAGGCCCAGATCATGCCTCGAATGGGTCGACACCTTTTCGTTTCAGAGACAACCAAATCAGTTTATACTTCTCCAGAGCCACCTTTCACAGTTCAGGAAACAATAACAACAGCATAATTTTTTAAATCTATCTTTGAAGGAATGTTTCACAGAAACCTCTCGCTCTTTAAAATATTAGAAAAAGACCTCGAAATCGCAAGACATGGAAAATTGTCAGCAGAATCGAAATCGAAAAAGTAACGATAGCTCACCGTCCACTTTTGGTGATGATCATCTCGGTGCCGAGCTCGTAGAACTTCTCCCAGAGCTCGGCGCCTTCCAGACGACACTCGATACCGTCCAACAGGTCGCCTTTCAGCGCCGAAGACGTGGTGGTACTGGAGGGTTGTGCGGTGGTGCTGACGGTGGTGGTGGCGGTGGAAGTGGGAAAATCATCAGGTGACGGACAAGGTGAAGCTTCATCGGATTCAGGTGAGCCGTGACGAGCTTCCAGAAGGGTGTCGATGGAGAAACGAGCACGTTTAGCGGCGATGTCTCTGCTTGATGTCGTCGTCGTCGCCGTTGCAGCAGCAGCAGCACCAAGAGCTGAGCCCGAACAGCTGGGCTGCTCCAGCTCACGTTTCGCCATTCTGGTGGTGCTTGGGCTGTTTGGGTGCTGATGGTGGATGGCGGCGGATGGTGGTGGCGATTGGAGAAGCCGCTAAAATGGGGCGGAGTCGGCCAATCGGCACCGTCGTCACCGCCCACTTTCAACACCAGCAAAAACGCACAGCAGGTGAGAACGGGCGCCGATGCGCCAGAGGATACGGTAGCTGAGGCTGTTCAAGCTCAGACGAGTCGTACTCAGGCAGTAGAACCCGGCCAACTCGGATGGAACCAGGAGCGAACTCAAAGACTCGGGAGAAGGCGACGAGGGCGCGATCTATCTCGAATGAGGAGTTGGTTGACGGCACAGCGTCGAGGTCCTCTTCCGACGAATCTGCGACGATCGAGACGGACCGATTTCTCACTGATAAACCCACGGAAATGGCTGAAGGTGTGGGTTTCTGGGCGTGACGTGACTTAGTGGCCGTGGTGATGGTGGGCCCCGATCGCCGGGCTCTCATAACCCAAGTGAGAAATGTCGCACCAGCGCCCGTCCAGAGCCCACACCACACAGCCCCCTAATCCCTCGAGTAATCGCAGATAATCCGTTGCAAGACGATCGTTTTACCGCCACCCCGTCAAAACACTCGCCAACTCTCGTCAGATGCCACCACCGCCGCCTCTCCTTCTTCGCCCCCGACCAGCACCGCAACTGCCAATTCGAAGTGATGAAGCGATCGGAGGACGAGGGAAATATGATGAAGATGACGTTTTAGAGAAAAATGGACGGATGATTACAACTCCTATCAAAAAATGCCAAAAAATCGAAAAGAAATATTAAGTCGCTGAACAATGGAATACTGAACAGAGACGAAATTGATGTCTTTTACCTCTTTAGTTTCTTTGTTTGAGTTTTGATCTACAACACTGTTGTTAGTCCTCGGTTGTGAGCATTTGACGATTGTTGTTTTATTTTTTTTCGTTTTTTTCTCCTTTTCTCACGGCTGTCTCATAATGCCGTAATAAATAAATAAATAAATAACATGAAGTTCTACACAGTCCGACAAGAAGTCATTCAACGCCTTTTTTCGTGTGAAAAGGTGAACAAAAATAATAGAGTGAGAAAAACCCGACTTTTGAAGTAAGAATTCGAAGTATGCTTTTGAGATCTTGAAGGTTTGGAGACGAAAAATCAGAAAATCTTAGTCAAATTTGAAGAGCCTTTGAACAAACACAGTTGTTACCTGATACTAATCAGTAACAAGCCTTACCTAACATCTATTATTTAACAAAAATTTCTCCTATCTTTCAATTTTCTAACAATCATGTTTATTTATTTATATATTTAATACGTCCAACAACGTGCCTAAAAAATGTGCGTAAATTGAGGGTGAAAACTGGGTTTTCATATGTCAACCTTAGTCTATTCCATTATAGTTGCACTAAATTTATTAAAAATGCTAGGGCTCTTACTAGAAGAACATAACTGATTAGAATTGAAGTAAGTATTGATTTTTCTGAATGACCGTCTCATATTTGTTGAATCTAACTCATTTGTCAAATTCTGACAAAATTCGTTGGATAGATTTTCAAAATCGGTTCCAGTCTTTCCGAATAGCCTTACAAAACCTATGCTTTTGTAGACTTCAAATCAAACACTCTCAGTGGAGGAATACGGTAGAACTTTCCAGAAGCTTTTACCACAGCATGATATAATCTAAGGCACCAAATGACATATTGTTACTTTTTTTAAAAACGCTCCAAAAATCTCCAACTACGCTACCTTTAAGCTACCCTTTTTCCAGGTTTGCACGATAATGGATTCAGTGGAGATTATCTCAGCCAACCGTGAGATACCCAAAGGTGCAAAAGCTATTACTCTTCAGTTCTTTGGCTACCAATTTCCACCGGTGACCAGTCGTCGGTAGGTACAACCAACCAGTCGAGGGCATAGCGGTAGATGCGATTTGTGCGCCAATCACCTGGTTCTCTGAAGGTGACAGCGAACGATCACAATCACCGACGACGACGACGACGATCATAAACGATCGAACAGAAGAACCGTGTACGAGTCGTATACCAGCCGACTACCACCACTAAACCCGTAAAACGCTCAGTAGCATGACGGCGGTACTTCAGAAGCGGACGAATTTTCTCGTTCGGTCGGTAGCGGCCCCATAAGACCCATTCGGTCGTCGAGCACATTCTGTTCGCGCATGTTTCACTCAGATGCGTATCTGATCGCCGAATTAGCATGTCAGAAATGGATTTCGCCGTCGCCGTCCGAGCTGGAGTCCGAGGGTCGGCTGGCCACCAGAGCCGACCGACGAGGCCTCTTCCGATGGCGATGGCGAAGCGATAACGCATCGCGGCGTTAGTGGGCGACAGCATGATGGAATACTTCCACTATTCACACTTGATTGTCGCCAGATATGCGCCACGCAGGACGCGATGGGGTGCGAAATTGTGAGCAGTCGATGCCCGACTGCCCCTAACCGCAAGCGTCTAGGAAAAGAACCAGGTATCGATGGCCAACCGCCCCTAATGGCAAGTGTCCAGGGGCTAAATTCATGACGAGTATTGGCACAATATACCCGAGAATAAACCCCGTTCGGCGCGATTATTCGCATTCATGAACGCGCCGCGGAGTTCATTTGGGGGATATCGCGGGTCTATTCCACTCTGTGGCGCGTTCATGAATGCGAATAATCGCGCCGACAAGGGTTTATTCTCGGGTATATCGTGCCGATACCCGTCATGAATTTAGGCCCGGGAAAAAATCAGATGAAGGTAAATACCCATTTCCAACCGGAAGCAAAGCAGTCCTGAATCTCAGCCGAGTCTTCATGCTTTCTCGAGAATAGAAATTCTGCAGCAGCGCTCCTTTACTAAAACTAATAGAACGGGATCTAAGTATAAACAAATCAGTAGGTTTCAATTGTTAACCAGCGGAATTCAGACATTCAAAAACGCGTTAGATCGGTACTTGATCACGGGAAATTTGACAAGTTCTATGCTGTCTGGTTAATTTGTTCCCAATTGATTCAATGTTACTCGATAGAATAGAAATAGAGTGGACTTTCCAATTTATGTGCGGCACCATATACAATAGGTCCCGCGTGGTACAATGGTAAGAGGCGCTACTGACATCCGCACGGTCGAGCGATCGATCTCTGCCCGGGCTAACCAAGCCTCCCATCCTTCCGGGTCAGGTAAATTGAAATCAGACTTGTCTGGGAAAGTAAAGACACTGACTTCGCGTGGCGGTTGGTCGCCGCAAGTCATTGTATGTATGTATGTATAGGCTAAATACGCATTCATGTTGTGCCTTACTTTTAAGACGGCTCCGCATGTAGCACTCTACCGTATTGAGTAGGGTTTTTTCTGTTTTTTTTTTCAAATTTGTTTTAGATTCTGAAAATTTCAGGTTTTACAGTGTTAAATTTTGTGTTTTCGTCCACTTTAACCGTTTTATCAGTTGACCTGATTTGATATTGCCTGTTCAATTGCAGTTTGGGCGCACCTTGTGGTGTACATAATAAATAAATAAATTCACCAAGACGCTATGATTCTGAATTGAACATGAATGCGGCAGCGCGTCCTTAGGAGGCTGATCAACGACACCTTTACCTTTACCTTTACCTTTAACTTACCTTACCATCTACATTCCCGGTGTCACCCCTATCATTATTACGACTTTGTCCAGTATTCCGTGGCACCGGCCGCTATTCAAGTCAGTGACCTCACCTTCCCATATAAGTAAGGTGCCCACTTTTAAGTATAAGCCTTTTATGACTAAAACAAAAGACTAAATGAAAGGCAACAAACAGAGCGAAGAGAATAGAAATTGACAGATAGAAGAGAGAATAGGAGGTAAGAGGTCCAACGATAACAAACACCAAGAATTATTCTATTTTATTTTTATTAATTTGAATTTTTGTAATTTTCCCCATATGTGATCTCCACCTATAACCGGTTTTGAATGCTATATAGATGGACATTACTTCATCGAAGAAAAGGCCCGAGAAAAAAAAACAAAAACATACCTTGACAGTGCTTGTCGACCGAACCATTAACCGTCCAGATTAGCCAGTGAACGAGCCTCAGGCAATCATAGCCATATCTGAAGCAAATTAGGTCATTCCTTCAGATACAGGGTAAAGTTGCCTAGCTTGGGTGATTTTTCTCCAATTTACATAAATAATTTTGAACTACTTAATCACAACCACTTATACGAGTCTAACAAGTATAATAAGAAATTTTTAGGACATCGGAAATTTTACAGACTATCTAACCCCTCTAGGCAGCCCAAAAAGAATTCAGTTTTACAGCAAAATCAGAGCTGTTCCGACGCAACTCAAAACTAAAATTGTTCGAAAAACGGCATAGTGTAGCCGAATTCTCCATTTTTGAATGATCACCAGCTGTCACACAGCACCTACGTAAGAGAACATATCGTAAAAATAGAAATTCGTTTCGATCAATCTGAAGAAATGTCATTTAGTTCAATTATTCGCACCGCTTTCTAACCGAATCTTTAAGGCCACACCAGTACTGTACATATGTGAGGGCGTCTTCTTTGAGAATATTTACTTTTTATTTCCGTTGCTACAGGATCATATCAGCAAGTCATTCTTGCAACTCTCCAAACCTAGCTGAGAAATAGTAAGCTAGGACTCTAACACTCGGAAATTGCAACGATTTAAGACACGAGGGCGTGCGTGGTGTAGTGATAAGAAGCGCTACTTTCACCCACACAGTCGGGCGATCGATTCTCACACGGGCTAACAAAGTGCTCCACCCGGGGTTGAGTAAATCGGTACCAGACTTGTTTGGGAAGGTAAAGACACTGACTTGAAAAACACTTTGCTCTCTTCAATTCTTAATGGAAAACGAATGCATGGCGCATCTGTAGTGGACTGATCAAAGCCGATCACTTCGCTCCACTTTGCACAGCCCAGGGCCCAGATTCATGAACGGACGAGCAGTCTCCGAAACCCTGTCGGCGATGAACCCGCTCAATACCGTCGAGGTTGTGCATTTTCCGCTGCTCCAAACATGATTTTCTTCCACCTCCATGATAAAATCGCAAAATGAGCACGATTTGGTATCAATGCGATTGAAGCAAAACCAAATTGCATCAACAAGACTCAACGCGCCTCCGACCACATCCCCAGGACGATATGGCCAGCGCTTTGATGAGTAGCCCTCCATCGTTTTCGCAGGCCTTTTTCAGTACCATACAATGCGATTCCGAAAATTTTTTCATGTTTTTGGATATCCGATGAGGAGCCCTACATACCATAGAAATTACATCGCCAGAGCTCACCATCACTTCGACGACCCTCCTTGTTAGAATTCTGCCGAGTTTCTGCTAGTTCCTGTTCCATATCCGAATTCATAACAATAAATTCTGTTATTATTATACAATTCATGGATTACTGTAATGGAGAATATATCGCACACCATTCTACCCGTCACTGACGGTCTGGTCCTGTGGTGGTGGTTGTGAGGTCGTAGTAAACGAGCCCATTAGCGGCGACATTCCAACAAAACGGTTGGAGGGGGAAGAGGGTGGTTTTGTGCGAATGATGCCACTCACACCATCCAGTCGGCGCACGGTCGATCAGACAGACATGAATGATGTGATGTGATTTAAGTACGATACGGATTTGTGATGACGATCGTCGTCGCGGCGGCGGTGATACGGTAGAGGTGATTGTGGTGTTTTTGTCCGTCGCGCCGTCCGTCGCGTACGACCGCTGCGGGTGAGTTTACGAGCGAGCGCACTTAAGAACTACACCACCAAATGGACGATTCTCATAATTGGATGACACCCCGGACGAGGTCGCGCCGCTACGCCGTAAAATATCATTTTATCACCTGATTCCAATTCCAACCGGCCACCAACACGCCACTCACACAGTCACACTACTCCGAAGGGGACAGTGGACGAGGGGGGGGGGTGGATATTTCGAACAACCTCGGTTAAAAGGTATCCAACTCCCCCTACAAATGTAAAAGTAAAGCGATCGGTCCAGAGACAGTCCCACGAGTATACGCCATGTATTCGTATTTTGCTAAGAATAGTATGGTCATCACGAACCCACTTAATCGGAGGAGGCAGGGAACGAGGGGTAAGGGTGGTGTAATTCGAACTATCCTACTAATATATTTGGAGATGATAGGTTATTCGCAAAACACTGAGATCGGACGGGAATTGAACCCGCGTCTTTCTGTTTCTGGCAGACTGCACTAATCACTGCGCTACCGATGTACTACGTTGCGAATCTTCTAGCATCTCTTTCTTAAGCCCGGACAGGCTGTTGCTATCAGCCCTCACCCGTAATCACGGGAATGAGCCGGTAAACCGATATCGGCAGTTACCAGTTAAGCTGATAGCATTAGCAATTAAATAACCGCTAAACAAAAAGCGGCAAATAGCAGAATAGTTTCGTATCCTTCTGATAAATAAGCGAAACTACGATGTCTGTTTGTCAACTCTAGGGTCCCGCCGCGATTGTCCGTTACCGTACTCCCAGTGACATATTTCATCAATTCCTCGTCGTCTTCTGCATGCATGCTTTTTGTTCTTCGTTTTATTTGTTATTATAAATGTTTTATATATGTTTCCTTCTATTCATTAGTTCATTTGGTGGCCTGCAGGCCTCTGATTGGCTGGTTTGAAAAATACTCGGGATGAATCCCACCAACTGGATGGTGTTAAAAGGAATTCAACTTCCACAAAAAGGTAAAGGTAAAGTGGTTGGCATCGTCCAGTCCTCTAGGGAAATATTCTAGTACCGACGAGGCTTTCATACCGACACGGTACCCGACAAATTGGTTCCAGACCTGTCCGGGAAGGTGGAGACAATGAGGTCGTACAGCATCTGGCTCCCGCAGGTCATTGCATATGTCAAAAACGCATACACTATGCTCTATAATTCTGAGTGGAAGACAAGTGCGCGGCGCATTTTTAGAGGGCTGATAGATGTCATCCACTGAAAATCGTCATCGTGGTAAGTGCCTGATTACTTGTTTATTTATTTATTTATTACACAAGCATGCTTGTGCGAGATATACAACGAATTTTCCCAGGAAAAAAACATGATAACTGGTGCAAATCAAACGATAGCTGAAAAAAACCAAGCAACAATGACACAAATAAGAAGATCGACAGGAGAACATTTAAGACCAGAAACTCTATCAATTTAAATATTTCTCATCAATTTAAATTTAAATGTCTATTTCGCAGAAATTTCTCAAAAGCTGATAATTGGGTCAGAACTGTGCCCTTTTTCCTAAAAATTCTATACGCTGCATGAGCTCTGAATCTGAACGTGAAGAAACGTGAAGAAATTTATCCCATACAATTACCGCTGCATCAGTCGGTTAAGCCAAACAGCCTGAAGACAAGTTAGATCCCCTTTGAGCTACTGAAATATTGAGTTTGAACTGCTAATCAACGTTGGAGTTTCTCCTTGTAGGAAACTGAACCCCATCGGCATTCCTCTCGGGAATTATTCATCAGGCCATCATAACTTTTATAGTTGAATGAATGGAGTAACGACAACATTAGTGGGAACGATTTGAAAGAGCCATGGGGTAGAAGTATCAAATAATCACCGAAAAGAAATTGCTAACCTTCTGATTGGTGCAGTTGAGAAAGGCATTCCATAGTTGTTATCTATTGCTTTCTACTTCCACCAAGCGAGTGTCAAATTAATTCCAATCCAAACAAATTCACTACGATGGATTCCGTAGCAGGATATTCCTAGAAAATCCAGAGAAACATAATCACCAACGAAAAAGCACTGATGACAGAGGATGTTACGAAAAGGAAGTATACGAGCAAAGTGTCAGCGGTCAGATATTATACAATATTATGTTTGGCATTTTATATAATTTAACATTTTATATAATTTATTTTATTAGATTTGTAGAATGTGATTTATACATGCATGCAATTTATACATTTCATATAATTTGACATTTTGCTTGACATTTTAAATAATTTGATCACCAAAGTATCTAGGTAACATGGTATTTACACAACAAACACGGATCTAAAGCCAAATTTTTGCGTAAAACAGCAAAATAATCTCAATAAACCTAGAAAACAATAGAACCGTTGAGGCAAAGGTGTAAGTTTTTAAGAGAGATGACAAAAATGAAATGAAGTCACGCACTCTGACAGACTTTTTTTCAATTTTTGCGCTCAATTTTCCGAAAATAGGCAGAGCATTCAGGCAGTGATCTAGACATGCGAAGAAGTTTGATCGCGAGGTTCAGAGAAGATGATGCTTTCTTTCGAAAGTTCATGAAAGGATCAAGGAAAAAAGTGAAAAATGAAGACGCTCAAGAAGACGATGACGGTTCAAGTGGCCTAAAATCTCCATGGATTCTCCTAGACCTTCAGAATCTAAGCGCAGGCGTCCTAGATTTGGGAACGGTAGGATCAAAGATTGGCATTGGTCCATGATATCCGACACCTGGGTGGCTCCCGCGTGACACCTTCATTTCAACTGTCTGTGGGCAAAAATTTAGGACAGAAAATTCAAAAAATGATATAAATAAAGAATGGATGAATAAATAAATTCAAAAATAACGGTTGAGGCAGGCTAAAATAGATTTCCCAAAAATTTAGGCTACAGGCGGCCTAGATCAGCAAATGGTGGGATCGTTGATTGGCATCGGTCCGCGATATCCGACAGCTGAGTGGCAACTCCATTTTCTATTTATTTTTTATATATCCGGAAGTGCAACAGAAATCAGTCAAAATCAAATATTTAGTGCCGCGACGTGGTTATTTCGAAATAAAAAAACGGATAAAATATATTGCTCCTTTTTGAGAAAAAAAAACGTGCCCTTTGGAGCCCAAAGGGGTCACATAGAGGGCGTGACGCTACCACAGGACCTCTAGTTTACCTTATGGGTATAGCGCTCAACATTGTTAACTCCTTTTTACATTTTCTTTCCTGCTCGCAATGGATCAGCTCAAATCTGAGAACTCGGAGAGCCATTTCGTTTATTCATGTTGACTAAGTGGCGTGGAGCAGTGGTACGAGGCGCTGCTGCACGTGTACAGTTCGGCGATCGATCCTGCTCTGGTCAACTAAGCCTTCCATCCCTCCGGGGTGGGATAAATTGGTACAATACTTGTCTGGGTAGGCGAAGACACTGACCTACAGTGCGGCTGTAATCCGAAAGATATTGCGTAGGCTAACTTCGCACTCGGCAATCCTCTACGATTTTGTGAGGAGGACGAAAGCATGACGCACTCTGAGGGGACTAATAAACGCCGATCTTCCACCTACCTTAAGGTTCAATCAGAGTCACGACGACATGCGTACATAAAGCAAGCCAATGACTGGTTTCCATAAAAAATTTGTCCGACCACAATCCTGAGTGAAAGACGAGTGCATGGCGCACACTTAAAACACCGATAATCGACGAGAACGTTTCCTGCTTTAATTAACTGGCTTACACATTATCTTACCAGCTACCACTGCTGAGGGCTCGGATGGGAAGCCGACCTCAGGGGGTGGCGGGACGAGAACAACTCCATTTTTCTACTGCAAATGGCGCAAATTCCGTCGGAAATCGCACATTTCATGCAATAAACAGCTACAGTAGCCGGCTAACTGCGTTGATCTGCACCTATTTGTCAGTTTTTCCGCTCGCCGCCTCGGCGGCAGCCCTCTCAGCTTCACTGCCATGCGGCGAGAATTTGTAAGCTAAAGCGCGACCGATATATCTATTAAAATTAATCAAGACGAATGGCTTCGGCGGTCGGCGCTCTCTGCCGCTCTCCGCGGCCGTCGTGGTCCGTCGCCGGCCGCGCCGCTCTGACAGACCGACAAATGGGCGCGCAGATTTCGCGGATTCGAGGGCGCCTCGAATCAAACAGCTAATGGTATTAGTGAGTAGATTGCGAACACTGATAATGCGAACACCCTCCCGCTGGGAATCCCGCAAAGAGTCACGGCTCTTTTCCGGGCTTTGTTGGCCGCTTCCGGACAGAGGGACACTCGGGAACATAGGTGTCAGTGTGGGACTAGTTCAATGTTCTAACTCACCGGATCGAGCATAGGTCGAACAAGGGTATTGGCTCTGTTCAACCTAACGGACACCAGTGCTCGATTTTTTCAGTCTTCGAAATTCGCTGAAACTTCGCCTATGGGGGTTATTTAAAGTTCAGAACACGAATCTGCCGTCCGTGTTGCACTTGGTGGCCTCGGCCCTAATCGCTACTTGGGTGGTCCAGTCAGGATCACCGATTTCGCTGAAACTTTGCTTATGGGGGTTCTCTGGCGTCCTGAACACGATGGTGAAGTCCGTTTTCCAAATGACGGCTGAGTACGGTAGTTATAGGTGAGTCTCACAAGGTAAGGTCGGTAGGCACCCACCTATAACTACCGTATTCGGCCGCCATTTCGAAAACGGACTTCACCATCGTGTTCAGAACACCAGAGAATCCCATAGACAATGTTTCGGCGGAATCAGTGATCCTGACTGGACCATCCAAGTAGTCGATAGGGCGGTCCGAGACCACCCACGTAAAAATGAACAGAAGATTCGTGTTCTGGACCCCAAATAATCCCCATGTGCGAAGTTTCAGCGGATTTTGACGACTGAAAAAATCGAGTACTGGTATCTGTTAATTTGAATAGTGCAATTCAATCTATTGATTAGAAATGATGGCTTTTACCTGCTATGATTACAGTCGTTGCACCTCTCTACGCCTAGTACGGGGATACTCGGGTCTATTTATTTATTTATTTAACACGCGGGCCTGGATCCACGTGCAAATGATAAGAACAACAAATTCCACGTCAAGCTCAGCTGACGGCTATATAGTGCAGAAAACCAGTTTGACAAAAACCAGCAACTAAAAAAGCTTAAAAATGCTCTAGAACAGTTTAAAAAATCAAAATCCTACAGTATCTATTACGATGTGCAAGGATTACACTCTATTTCACCTTACTGCACCGTTACTGAAGTATTTCGCTCGGGGCGTATTACACCACACTTTCCGTTCGTGAATCTGGCTTCTAAAGGAGTCGAGTGCCGCTCAGCTTCCATCGACAACGACGACGACGACAAAAAGTCACACGTCAACATTGTCATATGTCGCCTTACGGTCCCCAGGGTATCGGCGACGCGGAAAAGTGTTAATTCGCCGATTTTGACGAGCCGTTTTTGACACCAAAGCCATCGCTCTTCGACTGGGAGCTCGGGTGTCGATTGTCGACGCGGGTATCCGTTGAAAGAACCGACAAGTCGCTCCCAGCGGGCATTCGTGTTTTGTAGGGATTTGAGCCGAGCTGAGCAACTACCGTAGTCTAGGACAAAATGGAAAATTAAAGGTAAAGATGTCAGGGTTGATCAGCCCCTGAGGACGCGCCACGCATTCGTATTCCATTCAGAATCATAGAGGCATAGTGAAAACGTATTTGGCCTATAAAATGACTTGCGAAGGCCATCCGCATACCAAGTCAGTGTCTTTACCTTCCATATAAGTTTGGTAGCAATTAACCCACTCCGGAAAGAAATAAGGGCTTGGTTACCCTCAGGCAAAATCGATCGCTCGACCCACTCGCGGGTGTCAGTACTGCCTCTTACCACTGTACCACGCGCGCCCCAAAGTAAAAAAAGGTCAAGAAAATGCGTGAGGACAGCCTATCTACAACTCTTACCTTGAAAGTAAAAGAAAATCATCGATTTCGGCGATACAGAAGGCGAAGGTAAAGTGACCGACGTCGATCAACCCTCCAAGGACGCGCCACGCAATCGTCGACCATTAAGAATCACAGAGGCATGGTGAACACGCATTAGACTAATACAGTGACTTGTGGAACCAGTCGCTGCTTAAGCCCACGTTCCCAGACAAGTCTAGTACCAATATACCCAACCCCGGAGGATGGAAGGCTTGGTAAGACTGGGCGAGGATCGATCGTTCGACTGTGCCGCCGTAAGCAGCCAGTCTTACTGCTGCACCACGCGTGACTCCAATGGTGAAATATACGACGATAGATTATTCTGAGGCCTCTAGAGACGACGGCGGGTCGAAGTGATAGCACGTAGAGATAAAAGTTCAACATAACAACCTCGAGAGATAGAAAAAAAAACATTAACCGACAGTACTCGAAGACTGAGAAAGACGTCTACATCAGAATTTGAAAAAAAAACATTCGAAAGAGGATACGAATGACTGGTTCTTACCACAGCAAGGTTAATTTTACACAACACATTTACGCAATACTTCTTGTCTTATAACACAGAATGTAAGTAATAACACGATCATAAAGAAGCTTCATTGAATTCAAATCTGAAAATTCAAATCTCGATTGAAAAAAATGTGTAGCAAGGAAAAATCACGATCGAAATTTCCATAGAAAAACAATCGAAATCCGATCTACGTTCCCTAAGCTACAGAATACGGGTTTTAATGCAAAAATACTCACGAAATCGTAAGAAATACAGTCGTACTCAATCGGCACGTCATAAAATTTTCTAGATTAGGAACAATGACATGGTGAATATAGCGAACAGAACCAATTCAATTAATCTAAGCATGCAATGGCATAATAATAATGTCGTTTGTTACAGCAATACAAATCAAATATTAGCGATTCTAATTCGAAATCTAGCAAAATATAACTGTAACCAAAAATATAAAACATAACTGGATCGGAAATTTCCGAAAGTGAAGTTCAAGGCGGTTTCCAGCGTAGCGAGCAAGAATCAGAGCACATGGAGAAATATATTGAAGAATAACCAACTAATTTATCTACTCGAAATCTACTAACTCAAAAACTTATCAGCATGAAAAACGATTAGAACTGGATTTGTCGCTATAGAAACTTGCCTTCACATTTTCACACTGATGATGACCGACCGCCAACATTGTGAATCTTTTTTGTCGGAGTGTACAATAAACTGCTAATAAAAAATGTCAAAGCAAAAAAAACAAAATGGAGCGAAATGTTGAAACACCGTTCTCGCTCGCAAATGAAGTGTGGAGGTGTTCTTGTAGAATGTGACAGTCAAAATAATTTCATTGGTAAACAGCCATACGACCACCAACCGCTCTCATTTTGAAAATGAAATTAACATTCATCCATCCAAATAAACAACTGGGATTCGCTTATTATATAGTAAAGATAAGGATAGTGCTGAAAATCAAAATTCTGGAACTGATGGCGAAACGACCGCTCTAAAACCATCACCAATTGCGTGTGGATTAACCCAGCAGTGATCGGTATCATTCTGTTAGCACTATAAAACTCACTTTCTGCTGCAGCACCCTAGTTCGACAGCTTTAGTTCATCGTCATGTCCGATCAGCAGCAGGTCGATGGAGGTGATGTGGGTATACCTCGGCTGAACTTTCCGCTCCGCTTCTTCTAGCCGGCATTCCTAGAATGTGACTGGAACTTCAGAATATTGTACCGGAGCTGAACGACGACGAGAAAGCCGAACTGGACAAGCAGAGACAGGAGGAAAGCGCCGCCACATCGACGAAAATTCCGCCGGCACCGGAATTTCCACTAGCCGATCGAGTGAAGGAACTCGGTCTGGACGGTACGCGATATTCGGTCGCGACGCGATTCGATTATTTAAAACACTGAATGATCGATTGATTGTCTGGTCAATAGCCTGATCCTGTGGTTTCAGTGCCTCTCGAAAGTCCCGAATTCTACGAGGAATTAAAAACCAAGCCAACCACATTTTACAAGGACATGAAAGAGCTTCCCGACTGCGCTGCGAAAAAGTACATTCCAGTGCGTTTGTTCGTACCAGCCATTCAGGGAACTAATGAATAGTAGGAAACATATAAAACATTTACAATAACAAATAAAACGAAGAACAAAGAGCATACAGCAAAAGACAGCGTGGAACTGATGAAATACGTCACTGGGAGTACGGTAACGGGCAATCGCGGCGGGACCCTAGAGTTGACAAACAGACATCGTGGTTTCGCTTATTTATTAGTAGGATTGGTGCTATGTGGGTTGGGGGGTGCAGGGTGGTGGTCCGCAACTTTACGTCGACTCTATGCTGGTTAACATGTTAAAGTGTGAACAATTCTGAAGAGCTTACATGTCAAACATGTCAGAACTCACCGAGCTGATCGAAAACAATGGCAGATATAACAATGATAACACGTTAAAGTCGACGTAAAGTTGCGGACCACCACCCTGCACCCCCCAACCCACATAGCGCCGTAGGATTGATTTATCAATCAAATTCCCTAACTTTAGTGATTTTTGACAACGCAGGACATCTCACGTCGCTACGTAGAGCTCGAACGTCGGATTAAAGTGCTCGAGTCGACACTTTGGGCGCTTCCACGAGAGGATCGCAGCCTCGAGGAAGACAGGTGAACCATAATAAGAGATAAGATTAAATGATTAGGTAACATTTGGGAAATGGTAAAATATTACCTGTTCATCTGAACTCATTTTCAATCATGTATAAATTGGACGCGCGTAGTGCAGTGGTAACGGCTGCTACACATTTCTGACCGCACGGAACAATGATCAATCCCCACCCAGGCTAGCCTAGTCTTACATCCCTCCAAGATCAGGTAAATTGACACCACACTTGCCTGGAAAGGAGAAGACCCCAACTTGCACAGTGGCTGACGTTCGCAACTCATTGCATAGGTCTGTTACGAATCAACCATTCATCTATAAATCTACCAGTGAGTCGAGTGCATGGCGCGTCCTCATGGAACTGATCAACACAGATCAATTTGCGTGTGCACACTACCAAAAACCGGCAAAACTCAAGAAAAGGAAACCGAAAGGCTAAAAATAACAAAATATTCACTAGAGTAACTACGCTTTCCTAGATTTGAAATATTAACGGAACTACTGGACAAGGCATGTCAAGGATTTGAAATCTGGGACGAGCATGTGGTGAGGGGGAACCGGCCCATCCGTACTCTACTCCTACCGTAGTCAATTTCTATAGAATCTAATGAATATTTCCAAGGAGCGGAACATCAAATACGGCCACCGAGTTGTGCTAGAAGCTCGCCTTCTACATCTGATAGAGTCCAAATTCGACATAATCGACGGAATTTGTGCCAATTTTGACAAACTGAAAGGTGATCAGCACGGAGTGAACAACGAAAGAGAGGTACTTCATCTTTGACAACAACCACACTCAAGCTAAGCATTTGATTTCGCTCTCGATCGATAGCACCGCAGACGCAACGCAGCCGCACGCACGCGGCATATGTGACACGTCCACTATGTGGTGAATGAGTCACTGGCCCTTTTTATTATGCTTAGGGCCCTTACAGACCCGACGACGTGCAATTTGAGCGACGAATTAGCCGTTATAAATGAAATTGAGCGAAACATACGACGATGAGCATTCTCGTCCAACGCGACGTTTGCGGCGGCCGCATTGCTCTAATCGATAACGCGCGGTCACAGCCGCGGTGAAGACTGCGAATTCGTCGCTCAATTTTTTGTCGTCTGGACTGTAAAGGCCTTCACGCAGTGGGAACCTCTCATTTTTGCAGAAAAAACAACAACAAAAGAAATTCAACAAAAATGCAAATGCAAAGAATGCAAAACAACAACAAAATATATTTTTAAATAAAGAAAATGCTGGAAATTTCAGTTCCTCAGATACGAAATCCGTCACTGCGATCTAATGTTCACGGAAATTCACGAAAGTTTTCTCAAGTCATATCTCGACATGGAATGGTAGAACAACCCACCACAGCCACTTAGCCACACAATACCACAACCACCAGCTAGCTGTGTAGATTTTTATTCGTTTCCGTTCCAAAATAAATGTTATGCGAATCACATTTCGTCAGTTTCTAAGGCAATATATCGCATGGTTATGCTAGCAATTCGGGATGTTCTCGTTCGATTTCCTCTCGTGACCAATACGAGGCTTGAGTGCCTTTCCGTTGAACCGACAAGGCGGCAATACCGGCAGCTCGCTGAATGGCATTCCGAACGCAGAACTCGTTACGGACAAGAAAATAGGCCAACGAGCCGCAGAAGCAGTCGCCAGCACCCTGAAAACGGACCAACATAATTGAATTATCGGTAAAAAAAAGAAATAAGAAATAAGGTTCTAGACAAGCAACTTTGGAGTAACCTCAGTTGTTCTTGAGCTAGTATTTTTATATTATATGACATTAGAGTCTTATCTTAACAGCACGTTCTCCCCTTTTATCTAGCTATTCATTCTGCCTCTCATTGTCTTTAATACCTTATACAGTGTTGCGTGGTTATTGGTTTTAGTCTTGCATGATTTGAGCATTATACCTGTACTATTGACATGCAATAAATGCTACGCTAAGAAGGGCGCGTGGTACAGTGGTAAGGGGCGCTGCTGACACCCGCACGGTCGAGCGGTCGATCCTCGTCCAGGCTAACCAAGCCTTCCATCGCTCCGGGGTCTGATGAATAGGTACCAGTTTCGACTGAAAGGGTACAGACACAGTCTTGGTATAGCGGCTGACGAATGTGGCGGCGCCGCGTCTATAAGGGACTGATCAACGCCGGTACCTTTATGTTTATCGTATTTATCGATAAAAAGGCAAATGGTAAAGAAATCGGCGTCAAACAGTTTACGCCACGCATTCAACTTCCACTCAGAATGACGGATGCGTATTTGGCCTGTATAAATACCTGCTGGGTGCAGCTGCTCTTGAAGGCGGTCTTCACCCTCCCAGACAAGTGCGGTAACAATTTACCAGGCCCCGGAGGGATGGAAGGCTAGAATAACATGGACAAGGATCGATCGTTCGACCGTGAGTGAAAAGTGTACGGAGCCTAATTTAGCCTAATGTTAAGATCCTCTATACTTCTTCCCCAGTATTTCCCGCGCCCATATTCATCTCTCTAGAACATTTTAGTCCATTAAAAGAACACTATCCATGTGAAAAATCACATTAAGGATTCAAACATAATAAAAATGTATGAATAAATAAGAACACATTGAATACCGTAGTGTCGACAGCATTCACTTTCTTGATGGGAATGTGTTGAGCAGTTTGTCCTTCAGAGGCCAATACGACTCCTAAAGGAGGTTTTTGTCATTCAGTTGTGGAAATGGACCACAGTTGTGATTACTGTTTTCATATCGCATATTCAAGTATATTTCTGGTGAAAGGTGAAGGTAAGGTGGAGAGGTCGGTGCTGATCAACTTTCTTATGGTGTGCCGCCAGGCATCATGCGCATTTGGCCTATACAATGACTGTCGAGACAAGGATTGATACGAATTTATCCGACCGTAGAGGGATAGAAGGATTGGTTAGCCCGGGCGAGATTGGAGCCTTCGACCGTGTGGGTGTCAGTGGCGCCTTCTACCGTTGCATCACGCCAGAAATAGAAAGAAAAGCAATAGAAAAGGGGGACAGAGGTAACACCATCTAAACACAAAGAAGTTATAACGGACTAACCTTTTGCGCCCATCGTGACAATGGCGTGCTTCGGTCCCATGGTGAGCATCTGTTCAGCGGCCGCTTTCGCGTCTTCGACGGTATTTTGCGCAATTCCAGTGATAAATTCAGCCTGAAAGTAACCGTTTTACAGGATGATTATTATTATTTGCTATTATCAATTTGGCTATTATTTCATTGTATGTCAGTCTTCACTTATAAACCTGAGAAGGTAACAAATGTATTGAAAAGGAACGATGAATGATGGGTGATTAAGCAGGTGAACATTTGGGCAAGATGGACTAAATGCCCGTCGCTGATCGGTCCTCTAAGGACGCGCGGCTGCATTTTTGTTCAATTCAGAATCGTAGAGGCATGGTGGATGCGTAGTTAGTCTGTACAATGATTTGCGGGGCAGTCGCTATACCAAGTCAGTATCTTTACCATCCTAAACAAGCCTGGTACCAATTAACCCAACCTGGAAGGAGATAACCGCTTGGTTAACCTCAGGCAAAACCGATCCCTCGATCGCGAAGCTCTACTTTGATTTTTGAAACCCAAGAAGCGTTAATAATTTGACTATCTACACTTGAGACACTAAACGGCATAACCTCAGGACGTCTCCATGGCCTAAACTTTGACGGTTTTTTACAGTGGATAATCTCGAAGCCTATACTTCACGATGCTTGTCTGGAGAGATAGATAGAGCCACTGAATTGATAAAATATTTTTGTTGAATTTCATATTTGTAGTGTACTCCGCTAGGTTTCTGAGCTGTTTTGTGTTGGAGTTTGGTTTTTTTTGTTTGTGGTAATGTTTCTTTTTGCCTTTTTTTGCGCGTCCTTAGACGTAGTTAAATAAAATGAAATAAATGAGATCAAATCATACACCGGCCAGCACCTTAAAACGTTGCATGGGAAAAATACGCCTACAATACGTCTAAAGGATTCCCGATAAAAGGCATGTGCATGGCACGACCTAATAGAACTCATCGGGGCCGAGCACTAGACCTATAACCTTCTTCGCCGACTTTTCAGACATTCCAGCAAATAACAAGGGATAATAACATTAAAAGTGACAGCTATAAAAAGAATAAACAAAAAAAACTTCCAATGTAAATATTATAGTTCGGACCGAATCGAATAATTTCGAACGAATGTTCGAATGAAATTCGAAAATTCGAATATTCGTTATTCGAATATTCGGAATTTTGGAAAATCGAATTTATTCGTTCATTTGTTCATTCGAAATTTCAGAAATCGAATATATTCGTTCATTCGAAATTTAAAAAATCGAATATATTCGTTCATTCGTTCATTCGAAATTTTGGAAAATCGAATTGATTCGTTCATTCGTTCATTCGAAATTTTAGAAATCGAATATATTCGTTCATTCGTTCATTCGAAACTTCACGAATCGAATTTATTCGTTCATCCGTTCATTCGAAACTTTCAAAATCGAATATATTCGTTTATTCATTCATTCGAAAAATTTCCCAAGGACAAGACTATAGTACCTATCGACCTTACTTGGTAAGGCTCACCTATAACTACCGTATTCGGCCGTCCTTTGGAAAACGCACTTCACCATCGTGTTCAGGGCACCAGAAAACCCCCATAGACAATGTTTCAGCGAAAGCCAGACAACCCCATAGGCAAAGTTTCAGCGAAATCGGTGATGCTGCCTGGACCACCCAAGTAGAGATTTGGGTGGTCCGATACCACGCACGTGAAAAACGGACAGCAGATTCGTGATCAGCGTCCTCAGGTTCCCCTCTGTGCAAAGTTTCAGCGAGTTTCGACAACTAAAAAATCGAATACTGGGCCGAGATTCATGAACGCAACCGCCGGTGAATTTGACCGGCGGTTACGTTTCACAGCCGTAGCACCAGAAATCTGGATCAAATTTAGATAAACAAATTATAGACATTTAGATAAACAAATTACACAGTAAATGTGTTTGTTTGAAAACAAATGATGATAATCTACCCTCAAAACTTACCGTAAAACGCAAATTAGTCACCGGTTATGTTTGACCGGCCGCGCTCGGCCGGTGAAACGTAACCGGCCGGTGAAACGTAATTGGCCGGTCAAGCCTGAGAAGCGTAACCGGCCGGTGAAAATTCACCGGCGGCGGTTACGCTCATACTGGGCTTGGCCTGTGAAACGTAACCGCCGGTGAAATTTCACCGGCGGTTACGTTTCATGAATCCCGGCCCTGAAGTCCGTTAAATTGAATAGTGCCGAAAAGCGTGAGAGGACCCTAAACCCTTCCGGGTAAAATGGTCCGACCGGTGGATGGCAGGCTACGGCAGCTGGCTTTCGTCCAACAGCGCGCGCCGTCTGCAGCGCCGCGTCCTTTAAACGGCTCGTGGCGGGCTCGGCTCGGTGCCGTGGTTTTTTGCCCGCTCTACTGCTTCTTTACTCCGTTCTTTACTCCCCTTGGTGCCTGAACTTTCGGATTGTTCTATCGTGCACTTTCGTCCAGTGCAGAAGCCGTAGTTTCATAAAAAATGATTGACACATTCGCTGCCCCAGATCCTGTCGAGTCTCTGTCGCGCTGCTGTTTTCCACGTGAAATCCATTCCGTTCTTCGCCTGCACCATAAATGTTTTTGGCACTATTTCACTTGTTGGACACCACCACTCGATTTTTTTCAGCCAGAAATTTTTTCTTCAGAAATTCGCCGAAACTTCGCCTATGGAGGTAATTGGGGGCGCTGATCACGAATTTGCTGACCGTTTTTCACGTGGGTGGTCTCAGACCACCCAAATCGCTACTTGGGTGGTCCAGTCAGGATCACCGATTTCGCTGAAACTTCGTCCATGGGGATTCTCTGGTGTCCTGAACACGATGGTGAAGTCCGTTTTTCGAATGGCGGCCGAATACGGCAGTTATAGGTGAGCCTCACCGGGTAAGGTCGGTAGGTTCTTACCTATAACTGCCGGATTCAGCCGCCATTTGAAAAACGGACTTCACCATCGTGTCCAGGACACCAGAAAACCCCTATAGACAAAGTTTCAGCGAAATCGGTGACCCTGACTGGACAACCCAAGTAGCGATTTGGGTGGTCCGGGACCACCCACGTGAAAAGCGGATAGCAGATTCGTGTTCTGGACCCCAAATAACGCCCATAGGCAAAGATCAGCGGAATTGGTGATCCTGACTGGACCACCCAAGTAGCGATTTGGGTGGTCCGAGACCACCCGCATAGAAAACGGACAGCAGATTCGTGATCAGCGCCCTCAGTTACCCCCCTGTGCAATGTTTCAGCGAATTTCGACGACTGAAAAAATCGAGTGCTGGTGTCCAACGAGTGGAATAGTGCCATGTTTTTAGGCGCCCTTTGTGTACTCTCTTCCTCAGTCTAGCGACGGCAAATGGTGCGTTTGCTCTTCGCATTCTAGGTGGGATACGAGCGGGAGGAGTAAGCGTAGCTAAAAAGTAGTTCATAGGTGTTTACAGTGCTCTAATTACTTTCCTCATCTGCATCAATTCAGCATTACAATTTCCTATTGCTTTTTCCTTCTCTGATTGATAGCCTTGCCTAAGGGAGGGCACAAAGTCATGGAAGGTATCTGTTTGAGATGGCGAACAAGATGAGCAGCAGGAGTACTGTTCACTGCCGAGAACTCAGCACCGACCACTCCTCATGAACACATTTGTTAACCAGAAACTCGGTCATGTCTAAAACTAATGGGGTCCTTTTCACCGTTATGTAATGGAGGTCCACTCATTCTTTTTTTAAGGAATAACGATATTTACTGAAGACCAGAAAGGGAAAGTCTGATTGCGTACTCCGTCACAAAAGTACGCAATTGCGGATCTTTAGGGACATGTGCTTCGTTGAGCGGTTTTCTCTTTCTTGGATCTTCGTTTTCTTGCTGGAATGATTAAGACGGACGTCGAACGACAATGATATCTTACTTTTAGTCAGCAGAGTGGTCAGCCTTATCGTATTTTTTTCAAAATGTGGCCAAATTTATTTAGTTAGATCTATGCTTACGCTGTGCTTTCTGTCTATTTGATTCTGGCTAGGGAGTTATTCCTCTTATTGCCTGAGTACCACCGCCTAGCAGTATTATAACGTCAGTCAGCAGATTAATCAGCCTTATCATCTATATTGGCATTCTTTTTTCGAAAAGACATTAGCCGGTCGGTGACAGTCGCCGTTATTATATCCACCGCAAAATGTAAACGGTTTTAGGGGAGTGATTATCTATGATTTTTAAAAACTAGGTTAATGAGTGCCGGTTCTACCGAAGTTCTTTTTTAAAAGATTGTCAAGCCTATTGAGCTAGAACAAGCAAAATGTCGTTTCGTGCTTTTGTACGATTACAAAATTCCTGCTGTTTGTCTAAACTGGAATTGATTTGTCAGGATCCATTTTCCAACCTACTTATTCGATTATTCGTTCATTCGAAATTTTAGAAATCGAATTTATTCGTTCATTCGGAATTTTGGAAAATCGAATTTATTCGTTCATTCGAAATTTTAGAAATCGAATTTATTCGTTCATTCGAAATTTTGGAAAATCGAATTTATTCGTTCATTCGTTCATTCGAAATTTTAGAAATCGAATTATTCGTTCATTCGTTCATTCGAAATTTTGGAAAATCGAATTTATTCGTTCATTCGTTCATTCGAAATTTTAGAAATCGAATATATTCGTTTATTCGTTCATTCGAAAAAATTTCCCAAGGACAAGACTATAGTAAATATACAATAATAAAAAATAATAATAAGTTTCACGTGCCTCACTCTCGTTAGTGCAAATAATATCGGTCAAGGCCACCATATCCATGTCCGTATCGGGAACACCGGGAGCCGGATTCCAGAACGTCATCACTAAAATGTCAACACTACGCCTACTTTCCCCTCATCGATCAGATAACAAAAAGGTTAAGGTAAGGTGCACGGTATTGATCGGTCCTTTGAGGACGCGCCAAGCACTCGACACTCATTAGGAATCGTAGAGGGATTATAAATGCATTTTTACCTGTACAATGGCCTACGAGGGCCAGACGTTGAGCAGGCCAGTGTCTACTGCCTTTCCAGACAAGTTTGGTACCGATTTACCTGACCGGAGGAATGGAGGGCTCGGTTACCCCGGGGCGAAAGTCGATCGCTAGGCCGTGCGGGTGTCAGTGGCGGCTCTTACCACTGCGTCACGCTAGCCCGACAAGTAAGGTAACAAATAAATAATACCACTATTGTGAAAATATTGCAAGAATCACTGACCATTGCACTTTTTCGCGATTTCGAACACCCGCCGGTTGCCCTTACGAGAGACCTCTGCCTGTGTCATGACCATAGCGGCGTTGCTGATCGTCTCTTCGTGACGTTCGGCAGATTCCTCGTCCAATTCCATATTTGCACCCAGCGTCACCACTATACAATTTTCTCCTGAACTGAGAAATAGAACAAGTTTCTATTCACTATTTTTGTATTTATTATATCCTTTCTCTTCTCATGAGGGGGTATGCAATTTAGTGGTGGGGCTAGTTCTATCCAAACGTTTGAGTTACTGAGCCTTACCCAAGGCTAGAAAAACCTTCTATGCCTAGCGCGTCCGGTAAAGTGGTACCAGACTTGTCTGGGAATTTAAAGACACTGACTTGGTATAGCGGCTGCCACTGTAGATCATTATATAAGCCAGATACGCCATCAAGCATATCCTTAGCATATAATAAGCGAAACCCAGCTGTTTATTTGGATGGATGGAGGTTTGGATGGATGTGTGGATGTTAATTCATTTTTCAAATGATTGGTGGTGGTGGCGGTTGGTGGTGGTTTTACCACTTATCATTGCTCATCACTGAAATCATTTCGAAAATCACATTCTATGATAACGCACTCACACTTTATCGACCGTATATCATTTGCCAGGTCAGCCTTATTTTATATGAGATGGACCGCGCTAAAGAGGGCAGGGTATGAGTGAGTGAAAGTGGGACAAGTGTGCATCTCACAGATAGAATTTACTTATTCGTTTATTTAACGAGCCTGATGAACAAACGTTTGGCGGCCAATAGGCTGATGAACGGCTGGTACTGTTATAAGTGGTTTTTAGCCGTCAAAACCATCGGCACATAGTGGATGTGAAGTCTGGAGTTTTAAAACCGCGAAAAAAATGAAAAAAGGAAAGTTTCTTAGAACTCTTATTGTCAGTACCCAAATACAGCACCAAGAATACGTATAAAGGTGTGACATTGAAAGAAATGATGAAAAACAAAAAAAATCATGAAAATTACCCTGTGCATTAACAGTGATAGTAGCCGTTCCTGTATGACTGGTGTCCGACTGTTCCATTTGACTCACGTCTACACCACTCTGCCGCAGATCTTCGATATTCGAACGGCCAAAGGTGTCGTTACCCACCTGTAATTCATTCAATACAATCCATTTACGCAATTAATTGTAAATACGTAAATAATTGTAATTATTTAGATCTGTAATTCATACAATTGCTCTCTTTCACATCACTTCCTCTTCTTCTCTCTTCATACTTCACTTCCTCATCCTACAGAAATTTCTTCTCTCACCTGTCCACAACGAGCTCCCATTGGAGGTTTTCGTTCAGAATTCAATTTTTAGTTCTAAAGTGGAAACCATGAACTCGTTTTTTTTGTCAATTTTTCGTCGATTTTTTTATTTTTTTCCATTATTCAATATTATAAATTGCTTAATATGCATGAAATGCCAACTGTGTGGTAGATCAATCCCCCATGGAAATGATACTCAAATCGAGTTAACCGGACGTGCATCATCAGGTAAAACTCAATGCCTACAGTTTCACAAACTTTTCTGGTAACAATTCATCCAATGGAACAATCGCCAGGAGCAGGAGAAAAAACCTGACTATGATGGTCGAGTTGTTCACTTGCAATGCATAAAAATATCAAACACCTAATAATGAGCCTTCCATAGATTCGTACATGAAATTGATCCCAAAAATGAGTAGGAAAATACCAACGTACTCGAGCGATGAGCTGCACGTCAGCGCCGAGCCGAGCCGCTGCTACTGCCTGATTTGCTCCTTTACCTCCGCTGCCCATCAGGAATGAGTTTCCTCGAACACTTTCGCCCGGTCTTGGAAACACGTCAGTGTAACTGAATTTTGGACATTTTCAATGAAAAAGACAACAGTGAAATTCTTGCATAAACCCCGACAAAGCTTCGAATAATGCGATGAACTCTTACATATTGAAAATTACTCTGTATTATATAAATTTGCTTTGAAAACTACCTGATCAAATCCTGCACGACACTTCCGAAAATCACAATCTTCCTGCTGTCCGTCATCGTTCTGGCTTGGATGGGTTGTCCTGTAACTTTTGTCATATTGCTTAAGAATTTCTGTAACTAGAACTGCTAAAAGCTCAGAAAATAGTCAACTTTTCACGATCTGAAATGAATTTTTATATCATCTTGCTATGCAGACACATAAAAGACAGTTATTCTGTTCCGCAGTTTAAAAGGAATCGTCCACAGCATTCGTAGCACCCACTGTTCTCTTCATAGCCGCAAACGGTATTCATTTACCATTTATTTACCCTGGGTGAAAAAAAACATAGGCCAAGCGCACACCTCGTCTCACCTTCAACTTCTTCCTTTGAAAAGTTCCAAAATGAACTACCTCTATGTACCTCGGCCAGCCTATGCTCATCATGACAACCAGTTTAGCATGAAAGTCAACTAAAATTTGAAATCTACTGGCAATTCTTACCCGTTTATCTACCAGTTATCATTAAAAACAACTCGTATCACCCTGCTGACAATGATCATTCATCCCTCTATGAGTTAACAAGGCTAACTATCAGTGTAGTAACCAGTGTTCAAAAGCTTAAGGTATGTGTTACACATCTTTAGTCGACCTGCAGCGACGGTGACGCCAACTGGCACAAGTCGTACCCCAGTCGCACAGTTCACCACATTGGAGGAACAGTTGTCCCGGCTACACCGATCAGCGACAGTAGTTCCTCTACTGTGGTGGAATATACGACTGCGACACGAATTGTACCAGTTGACGTCCCTGTAGCTTCCGGTCGCCAACCGATCAACGGATGTACAACCTAGGCATGAACACATCAAAAATCAAATAATAGCGTAAAAAATAAAACAAAGAAGCAGATGATTCACCAGGACAGTTACCATCGTTTTACGTAAACCTCCAAAGCTATCGAAACACTAAAGATCAATTATTAACAGCACAAGGCGGAAGAAAGGCCGGCAGTAACGGGAAAACTTGGCGACTATGGCGATATATTGACCGATCGTGAACTGATAACGGGGAAGGTGCATGGGAACGGTCTCGGAAATCATCAATCAGATGATCGGCAAAACTGGAGACGATCAATAAGAACGGCACGGAACGGCTACCGGGACGACCTAAAGACCAGCGCGGCTGCCGATTTTGAAACTTGTCAGCTTTCGCATTTATTGCCCGAGGCATGCGAAGGAGGAATAAATGGAACTAGTTGTAAGGCCACCCGCACAGAATACCACAAGGGAAACAAATCGTGCAAGAACTTGACAAAGCAGGTGGGAATGAGAGGGTAAATTATAAAACTATGTAAAATATATGATTGTAGATAATGGTAAGACAGAAGAAAACCAATAAAACACAACTGATGCCAACCGGTTAGGGAGATTAGAGTGACTTTGCACAGGGCTGCAACTATACTATCATGCCAACTGACCCATACTAACCGTATGGCCTTCTTGTACAACGGAGTAGTAACTTCCTACTATTCCACTAATTGTTTTTCATAAAACACCCTTTTTCTGCAAGTGTAATAAGAAATATGGTCACTTCTATCCTTTGTTTCTTCGCCTTTCTCCTTCTATTTTCATCTTTCATTTCTTTCCTTTCTCGTTCTAATCCCATGCTCCGTATCTTTATTGTATTGAACGTTTGTTCAAAACAACACGCAGTGAATGTATTAGCTGTTAAAATGCAATGAAACATGTAAAACCAACTACAACAGCAAAACCTATGCAATCCGTCTCCGGTGTGGTTGAAAATGGCTTACCACACCAACGCTAACGTAGCGCTGCGCTGCTGCACGCGTGAAATACAGCGCATGTTGTGCGGCTGCGGACTGCGCCCGCTCTTTACGCCTAAAGTCACCCTTTTCCTGCTGCGTTCTTTTCGTTTCACTATCGGTCATGAGAAGAACGATTCTGATAAGGCCCCTGCAGACTCGACGACGCGACGACGAGCATTCTCGTCCAACGCGGTGCCGTCGTGCAATGCAGCGTGTTGACTGTAGAGTACACAGCACCGCTTGGACGAGAATGCTCGTCGCTGCGTGTTTTGCTCAAGTGCACTTACAACGGGGAATTCGACGCGCAAACTGCTCGTCGTCGAGTCTGCAAGCCCCTATACTCGTTAAGTGCGGAAATGCCTTATAAGCCCGTTATCTTAGGTTTTAGAGGCGAGGAAACCTGGAGATAGCACGCGGCGGCGGGAGACGCAGACAGTGCACTCTCTTCCCCTGCACATTTCGAAGGGCTTCCACTGCTGAGTCCGCGTTTAGCGCTTTCCGACTGGTCGGAGACTTTCCAGTGGAAGCTCGGACAACACCACCAAGGGTTATCTCGGCGAGGGTTGCCGTAGAATTCGTCCCCGTTCCCCACGATTCCCAAACAGTACCATAGCAGCACTGTCTGGGTGTTGTTCGAGCCTCCACTGGAAAGTCTCCGACCACTCGGAGAGAGCTAAACGTGAACTCAGCAGTGGAAGCACTTCGAAATGTGCAGAGGAAGAGAGTGCACTGTCTGCATCTCCCGCCGCCACGTGCTATCTCGCAGGTTTCCTCGCCTCTAAAACCTAATATAACGGGCTTATAAGGCATTTCCGCACTTAACGAGTATCAGAATCGTTCTTCTCGTGACCGATTACCACCAATAGGCCTATTTTAAACGAAAAAAGTGGGCCCCAAAAGTACAATAGTACCATTTTTACTTCTGTAAATCTCTTACGATAGTCTGTTCAGAATACTTGTTCCGGCAATTGCCAGAACCTCTTGGTCCCACTGTTATGGGAGCGGAGCCAAGAGGACACCTGGCGAGAGGCTTTTAGTATTGTGAAGTTAATTCGAAAACGCGGTTTTGCCAAGGTGTACAAAGTGATCAATGAAGATGGGAAAACACTCGCTCTCAAAGTAAGTGTCGTTTGCATTCTTGTTGCATTTGTAATGTCCTTTCTGAAAATGCAACGACTTCGTTTAGTTCGAAGTTCCGCCATGTCCTTGGGAAGTTTATATATGTAACGAGGTGAAGATGCGACTCGGAAAAAATCATAGATTCACTTTAGAGAGCATCATGGAGGTGAATGATTCTTCGATCTATTTATGTATCCTATCTTCTATTCACACTGTAGCGGCCTAGATAACTCCACCGATACTGGTTTGAGTGATTCACTGTCTTTAGGTTACTGATGCTTATATTTATACTAACGGATCCATACTTATGAACGAGTACCATCCTTTCGGTACGCTTCTGGTGAGTTGAATCATTCTAATTGCGGTTATACCTTACCACTATTTTACCACATCTTACTCTTTCATGGTAGCCAATTGGGTACTTGAATTTTAGCTTGAAAATAATGTAAAGTAACTTTACTTTACAGCATCTCACGAACAAACTCAATGACCCTGGTTGGTATATAATCCTACTGGTAGCTGTGCAAATAGCGAAAATATTGCGTGATGTTCATGCTGTGAATATCATACACGGTAATGTGAAGCCCGATAGCTTCATGATTCTAGACAGGTGAGTGTCCCTCTATTGACTATTTATTTCACCCGTTTGTTAGCGTTTTGCATGGTAATCATGAAATGTCCCAATTGTCCTTACGATGGCTTTGTAACGTTGCAGATTGAACGAGAATATCGATAATAATATCATTACCGATGAAGCAGCCATCCTCTCTCACAGATGGTCGAGTCGTTCATTTGCAATGCATAAAAATAGTAAACACCTAATTATGAGCTTTTCATAGATTTGTACATCAAATTAACCAAAAATGGGTAGGAAAATGCCAACGTACCCGAGCGATGAGCTGGACGTCAGCGCCGAGTCGAGCCGCTGCTACTGCCTGATTTGCTCCTTTACCTCCGCTGCCCATCAGGAATGAGTTTCCTCGAACACTTTCGCCCGGTCTTGGAAACACGTCAGTGTAACTGAATTTTGAACATTTTCAAGAGCAAAAACCAACAACGAAATTCGTGCGTAAACCCCGACAAAGCTTCGAGTGATGCGACGAACTCACTCTCACATATTGAAAAATTATTGAAAAAATTCAAATTGAAAGAATATTACAGAATATAGAATTTTACACTGAAAACTACCTGATCAAATCCTGCACGACACTTCCGAAAATCACAATCTTCTTGCTGTCCGTCATCGTTCTGGTTTGGATGGGTTGTCCTATAACTTTCAAAATGGTAGTTAAGAATTTCAGTAACCAGAACTGCTGAAAACTTAAAAAGTGTCAATTTTTCATATTTATACTTTTTCATATTTCATATTCTATTTCACATTTATATTTTCTGTTGCATTCTGTTGCTCAAGTTTGAAAGGAATCGTCCATGGTACTCTTAGCACTCACTGTTCTCTCTATAGCCGCAAACGGTATTCATTTACCGTTGACTCACCCTAGGTAAAAAAGTAGACCAAGCGCACACCTCGTCTCACCTTCAACTTCTTTCTTCAGAAAGTTCCATAATGAACTACCTCTATTTACTTCGTCCGGCCTATGCTCATAATGACAACCAGTTGGCATGATGAGTCAACTGAAATTTCAAATCTACCGGCAATTCTCACCCATTTTATCCACCAGTTATCATTAAAAACAACTCGTATCAGTTTCCTGACAATGATCATTCATCGCTCTATCTAGTTATCAGAGCTAACTATCAGTGTAGTAACCAGTGTTCAAAAGCTTGAGGCCCATGTTATACATCTTTAGTCGACCTGAAGCGACGGTGACCCCAACTGGCACAGGTCGTACCCCAGTCGCTCAGTTCACCACGTCGGAGGAACAGTTGTCCCGGCTACACCAATAGTTCCTCTACAGTGGTAGAGTATACGACTGCGGCACGAATTGTACCAGTTGGCGCCTCTGTAGCTTCCAGTCGCCAACCGATCAATGGATGTATAACCTAGGAATGAACATATCAAAAACCAAACAATAGTGTAAAAAATAAAATAAAAAAGCAGATAAATTACCAGGACAGTTACCATCGTTTTACGTATTTCCGCACTTAACGAGCATCAGAATCGTTCTTCTCGTGACCGATTACCACCAATAGGCCTATTTTAAACGAAAAAAGTGGGCCCCAAAAGTACAATGGTACCATTTTTACTTCTGTAAATCTCTTACGATAGTCTATTCAGAATACTTGTTCCGGCAATTGCCAGAACCTCTTGGTCCCCCTGTTATGGGAGCGGAGCCAAGAGGACACCTGGCGAGAGTTGGAGCCCGATTGGTGGTGGTCGGTGATGTTGCAGCTACATTTCATTTGCGATGGAAATTTCTTAAGACTGGAGACTTTTCGACGATTCGATTGTCTCAAAGCAATCTGTGAGCAATGTTCAATCGGACGATGCCTATTTGTTATTCTACAAACAGCGTGGTGTTCCAACTAGGTCGATATTCAGGTAAACATTAACCCTACCTAAAGTTCGTCTTTTTAGCTAGGTTTTATTCTATTTTGTCTCCTTTGCGCAGGGTGTTCCTGATGCCGGTTCTAGGCACTAATTTCAAAGCTTTGGTTTTCATGTTTGTTTCCCTTTGTAGGAAGCACTATTCCTGTGATCCGACGGAAAACTCGGACACTGACGCCATTAACGGAAATCCGGAGGCGACAAATAGTGATTCCGGTAGTGATTGATTTGATATTGATTTGCTGACTTTTCTTGTGATTTTCTCTTTGCAGCTACCTGCTATCGATTAACGTGATTTAAGCAATATTCGTAAATCTTACATAATTTGTGTTCATCGTCCTTTCATTGATCACACACATTGATTCTTCCTCAGACATTTTGTGATTCTCGTGTAGAATAGCTATTCTTTGCTATAATTCATTCAATTTCGTACCGTTACGTCCAGTTCCTATTGTAGTTTTGTTTCGTTTTGTCATTTCTTTCTTTTCATTTAAGCATTTCTCTCCTTTCAGTTGGTTCTTGTTGTCATTTAGTGCTCGAATTCTTAGAATTCCGTCGTAATAGTTTGATGTTATCAGAGTTAAGCGTCGTTGCTTTGTTTCGGCGTTAGTTAGCAACTCCTACAAGGTGTTTGTTTCGTCGTCGTTTATTTAGCTACATATACATGCTATGATCATACGGTCGTTTATTGATTGATTGATTTTGAGCTCATTGACTTTGTTGAACTCTATGGGTACTAGTACGTTAGAAAACGAAAGAGCGATAATTGGTTTTTTTCGCATTCTCTCTCTCCCTCTCTCACCCTCTCTCCGTCTATCAACATAAACCGTTGCTGTTTGTTTCCCTGTAAGGTGACCCCGTTGTAAAACACGAAAATATTCGGTTAGAGCGATCTATTTCAGTGCTTCTTGTCTACTATTTACGTATATATAATATAATTCAATTATTTTAATGCGCTCCAAAGATTATAGTTGTTTTCAACTTGTCGACTGTTAGTGAACAAATACAGCGATCGTTATTTTTCTGTATGATGTATGTATTTGAGAGTTTAATAAATATTTGGAAAACAGAGTGCTTGTAAGCAGACAGGAAGGTGGAATAGTTACGATTATCTCTTCCCGAAGCATGGGAGATGTTACCTTAAGTCAAAAACTTTGTGATTTGCCGTCGGTTGTTGTAGTTACATTTTCAAATTCCTCAGTTTACACCGCAGTTCCTGAACTAGTTAAGTACTGGTACAAATGGAAAGTGTTGGGTAAACGCAAGTTTAGAGTTTTGGGATCGGACGTTTTGAAATCGCATTACTCATCCTACGTTTCTTAATTTCTATCATGATATTACCACGGAACCATATTTATTTTGTAGAAGTTAGATGTTGTTCTGACTGATCGAGCGTCACCAAAGCAACAATTTTGGTGTTTCAAGGTGGTTAGAATCGGTAAAGGTCAATTTTTCTTTGAGGACCGTTCATTCTAGCTCGAAAAACGTCCAATTTGACGTAATATAAATCCAATTGCTAAAAAACGTCCGTTTGATCCTAGGGGCAAAGTAAAGAATTTATGTTGAAGATGGTATATCCACAACTAGAGCCGTTTTTAAACATTCAGGGTGCATCGATGTTCGGTCGAGTTCCGACGATCGCCATACCCAAGAGCTGGGTAACCCCAGGTAGGTAAAGTAGACATTTCAAGACCGATAAGCGGTTCTGACAATGAGACAATCTGATTACCTCTGGATAATATTTCAGGCTAAGTTTATGGTTTCGCAAAATTCTTTTAATCCCAATATATTGTGGGACAACGTCCCGAGAGATGAGAAATTGGACCGACTCTACCATCTTCTACAGTGATAGAGTTGTTTTTGGTTGCCGCTTCCTCTGGGTTGAGGTGAGTAGAAGATATGACTGTTATCAGCTGTTCATCGGCCTAGCGGCCGCCAAACGTCTGCTCGTCACCTTCGTTAAATAAATAAATAAATAAATACATAAATTTATACTGCTTGCCGAGTTAAGCCACACTTCGATCAATTCAAATTTCGACAGTGTTCCAAGTTTTGGCGCAGTTTCAACATCTTCACCGAGTTTTCACTTACTTCCCTAACTTATTCCACTTTCACTCACTAATACCCCCCTTAGCTCAATTCATTTCAAATGAAATAAAGCTGACCTTGGCAAACAATATGGGGTAGATGAAGGGTAAGTGCGTCATGATAGAATGTGATTTTCCAAATGATCTCAGTGATAAGCAGTGATAAAACCACCACCAATCATTTGAAAAATGAATTGACATCCATCTATCTATCCAAATAAACAACTGGGTTTCACTTATTATATAGTAAGGATTTTTACTGAGCTTATCAATCCGAGTTTCGTTTAAAGCACAATAATCATCCCCGTAACTGTAGCGCTTCCAACGAAATGGGAGAAAGCAATCAACGAAGCTAACAGGAAATCTGAGATCTTAGGAAAAAGTTTTCAATGAAGCTGCCAAAAAAATTGAATCTTATAGATATCAAAAATACGGGATAAGACAAGAGTGATGGAAGCTGCTTGAAGAATCACATATCTACCGGTACTATTTCTAACTAGGGAGGTTACCGAGCGTGACCCGAAGATTCCGAACGCGACCTACATAGTTTTCTAGAGCGTCGAGCGGGGATTACAGCAGTGTAGTTCATTTTTGCTGTGCGCCACTGGGTGGTCCAAAAAAGGCAAAAAAGCAATCTCCGTTGTTGCATAGGGGCCCTGCTGTTGCGAAGGGGCTACCGAGTGCCACCGCAGCGGCTAAGGCAGCGGATTTGCAGGTGACGGTCTGGGGTTCGGAACTCCATTGATGCATTTGCTGTGAATAGTTTTGCCTCGAGTTATTTTAACTGGAACTGTGCAAAGTTTTGCGATTTGAGCAAAATTTTGCGTTGTAGCCATCCCAACAACGAAGTAAAACATAGGTATTTGGCACAGCGCATTATATGGTGTGCCAAATCCATATGTTTTGATTGTTTCGTTGTGCAATATCACAATTGCTAGCAAGGTTAACTTCTTGAGTTCCTTATTTTTGTTTGTTAGTATTGTTAAACACTGAAAAATTGGCGATCGGTAGGCAATATAACTATTGATGGGGTGCAGGGAGTGAATACAAATGAACACTTCGCCTACTTTGTAGGGGTGTTTGATTAAAGGTAACATCTCCCATGTTCCGGGAAGAGATAATCGTGACTATTCCACCTTCAAGTCTGTTTGCAGGCACTCTGTTTTCCAAATATTTAATAGAGTCTCAAATACATACATCATACAAAAGAAGTAACGATCGCTGTATTTATTAACTAACAGTCGACAAGTTGAAAACAACTATAATCTTTGGAGCGCATTAAAATAATTGAATTATATTATATATATACGTAAATAGTAGACAAGAAGCACTGAAATAGATCGCTCTAACCGAATATTTTCGTGTTTTACAACGGGGTCACCTTACAGGGAAACAAACAGCAACGGTTTATGTTGATAGACGGAGAGAGGGTGAGAGAGGGAGAGAGAGAATGCGAAAAAAACCAATTATCGCTCTTTCGTTTTCTAACGTACTAGTACCCATAGAGTTCAACAAAGTCAATGAGCTCAAAATCAATCAATCAATAAACGACCGTATGATCATAGCATGTATATGTAGCTAAATAAACGACGACGAAACAAACACCTTGTAGGAGTTGCTAACTAACGCCGAAACAAAGCAACGACGCTTAACTCTGATAACATCAAACTATTACGACGGAATTCTAAGAATTCGAGCACTAAATGACAACAAGAACCAACCGAAAGGAGAGAAATGCTTAAATGAAAAGAAAGAAATGACAAAACGAAACAAAACTACAATAGGAACTGGACGTAACGGTAAGAAATTGAATGACTTATAGCAAAGAATAGCTGTTCTACACGAGAATCACAAAATGTCTGAGGAAGAATCAATGTGTGTGATCAATGAAAGGACGATGAACACAAATTATGTAAGATTTACGAATATTGCTCAAATCACGTTAATCGATAGCAGGTAGCTGCAAAGAGAAAATCACAATAAAAGTCAGCAAATCAATATCAAATCAATCACTGCCGGAATCACTATGTGTTGCTTCCGGATTTCCGTTAATGGCGTCAGTGTCCGAGTTCTCCGTCGGATCACAGGAATAGTGTTTCCTACAAAGGAAAACAAACGTGAAAACCAAAGCTTTAGAATTAGTGACTAAAACAGGCATCAGGGACATCCTGAGCAAAAGAGACACAAATAGAATAAAACCTAGCTAAAAAGACGAACTTTAGGTAAGGTTAATGTTTACCTGAATATCGACCTAGTTGGAACACCACGCTGCTTGTAGAATAACAGATAGGCATCGTCCGATTGAACATTGCTCACAGATTGCTTTGAGACAATCGAATCGTCGAAAAGTCTCCAGTCTTAAGAAATTTTCATCACAAATGATATTATTCAAAATGGAGAATTTATCTCTAACATTACAAGAAAATCCTAAAAACAACCAGCAACAACAAATAAAAAAAAATTACAAAGGGCACTCACCAACAATCGTATCAGTTGAGTCGAACCCGGCCAATCGACCAATACTGACATAGTGACCGAAATAGCTACTTCCCGAGTGGCATACCACTCCGGTCAAGTCGTACACCTGAGAAATTCAAAACACTAAAAGGATATCTTCAATATTCAAATTTTATAAGGGCTCACCGAAGTGTATTAGAAGGATACTTAAGATAAAAGAAAGTAGGTCCAAGATAAAAAAAGACAAGCAAATAAGAGCTATTCGATACGAATAATTCGAAACATACCGTATTTTGACCCATGGGGGCGGTTTCAGCGAGGAACGGAGACATATCGAGGCTGGCGACCGGATAGATGACTCGTCTCTCATCTTTGCTTCTACGGTGCATCGCTTGATAAGTAGCTAAAAGAGAAAGGATAGTTTTGAGAATAAATAAAGAGTACGCTCACATATTCCTAATGTCGACAATCCAAGTCTAAATCTACACTTAAATTCTTCAACTACTCTTACTAAATGCAAAATTGGTGGCAAAGTAACAGTCGTTTAACACCTTGACGACAGTGTGGCGTTATGCCACGCCACAGCCTTGTATTGTATTTTTCTCGATACATTTCAGAATTTCAGAGGATATTTTGTGCCACTTTTTAGCAGACCTTTGCACATTGTTATTGTAAGCATGGTCCATAAAAAGGGTTCTTAGCTTCTGCTTTACTGGAATTTTTTATTGTGCACCAGTTTTCTTTACAAGTAAAAACAAATATTGGTTACTGCAAGAAGCAAATAAATGCAAACAAATCGTGGTTACTGAAACAAACACATAAATACAAACAAATATTGATTATTAGAATAAACAAATAATGAACAATAAACAAATAACAATTTTCTTTTAACCTGGATAGGGAAAAAGGGCAAAGCTTCCAGCTGTTATTTTTCTATTTTCATTACAAAAAAATAGTCACAATCCCCGATATTACAGGACTGAATATGTAATCTTCGAGATTTACCATTCACTTCCATTTTTAAAAAATTCGCCGTATGCCGGCATCATGTCACAGCCTCGGCGCGGTAGGAAATTTGCTTGGTCCCACGCGCCAGACACGCGAAACAGGCGCTGTCGTCAACGTGTTGAATTAAATTGGAGGATATAAAAATATAAATATAAAAAATATACAAAGTATAATAAAATAATAATAATATAACATAAATACAAAATATGGAAATAAAATTTATTTCGCTTTTTTTGTCCTTGTACCCACTCGTCCAAATACGTTTCATTTTTATGCATTTTTATTTTTATCATTTTGCATTTTTATCATTCACATACATAACATGACATGCATACCTGATCGTGAAAATGGATAAAGAATTCAATTCAAAAAAAACTCTTGATAATAATAATTAATGACACTAATAACAATTAGGTAGAAGACGCTCTCACCGGTGTACACAAAACGCTTGAGTTGCACGATGAGAATGGGAGGAAGGCGGAATAGCTCCAGCTTTTTCGTTGCTTCGACGTGATCGCGGCATTTATTGCAATACCAAGACTCTTCCGGCTTTAGTCGTTCGGTCTCAGAGAACATTCCCTGGAAATTAAGAAAAAATTTTAAAAGATGAAAAATCAGCAATCAATTCAGGCTTTGAAAACGATCGAACATACTAGCATGTCTTGCAGGGTTGGATCACCAGTGATTCCCGACGTCGATTTTCTCATCTGCTTTGCTAACTGTTCCGTTCTTTCGTGGTCAATTTGCTGAAGTATATTGGGTGTTAATTTATCTTTCATTTATTAGACTTCTGCCATATGCATGTAAATATCAAAACATCAGATTACCAAGTTTCTCCTGTTCTCCACACTCATAAATGGACGACCATTCCGAAGGTTGTACCAGTTAATCGACAGATACGTACCGGTCTCCAGATCGAGCGGTTGACCTGGAGAAAAAAAAACATCCCCAGCTTTCAAAAAAAGGAATATTTTCACTAATATAGAATTCTAAAAAGCCAATGTCACCGAAAGATCCGTTACCTGTCTTGTCATCGACGATTGTGTCACCAAGCACATGCACCTGATCGACTAATTTCCTGACGAGGAACATTTTGAACTCGGGTTTCTTTCGAGGTTCAGGCATGACGCTTTGGCGACGTGGAACTGCCCCAGCGGCGTTCGTCGAAGGAGTGGGAGATCCCTACAAGCAGCAAAGCGGCACTAACCAAGAATAAGATGAAAACAAAATGAGGTTTATATAATTACTATTATTAAATTATTATCACTAAAGGCTTATACTATAAAAGTAGAGGCGCTTACAGTGCTGCTGCTAACACGATGTAGCACCGGTGGGGCTCCGACAGCCTAAATTTATTAATTCTATGTCAGATTATAATTCAGTTCAATTCAAATTACCCTACATGTTCTTAGCATCACTATAACTTGCAAAGTTCGCGCAGTCTTTCACAGTTGAATTTCTTAGAAACAAATTAGTTACATTAAAAATTCTCTCCTCACCATTGATTTAAAACGTATTCCAAATAAGATAAAGAATGATTAAAATAGAATTAAAATAAGATTAAAATAAAAATATTCGGTACTACCTTCTTCTCTTCGTTACTGACCACATCAGCACTTTCACGAGAGGACGCATCGTTTTCTTCGCTCGATGCCGAGAGTTGTGGCGGTTGGAAGATATCGACCGAGAATCTACAACAGTAAGCAAAACTTCAGAGGAACAGAAACATTAAGGCCCCACTCACAGTTTTACTGTAGCAGTGTTGCAGCAACGAGAAAGCGGCCACTACGCACTTCTCATGAAGTTTGTGCGAGCCTCAACCAGAGTACTGTATGTTTAAGCTCCATTCACACTCTGCTGCTGCAATGCTGCAGCAGCAGAGTGTGAACGGGGCCTAAATATACAGCAATCTAGGTGACTCTTGCACAAACTTCACGAGAGCGATGAGAAGATTTTAAAAAAAGAATAACGAACAAAAACCAGAACTAACCTGCATCTAGCCTCAAGCACGCGAATGAGTTGATGGTAAGTGAGCTGACTCTTTGGAAGGGAAACCATAAACGGCTGCCCGACGTGGTCAGCTGTCGTTCTTCGTCGGCATTCGTCCCTGTGGCCGCCGGTGTTCCAATTTGACAGCTGGCATTCTCTGTAAAGCACCAAAACTATGGATGAGACAAAATCTCAGCCCATCAATCAAATCACACAACAAGGTAGAAAGGTAAAGGTGTCGCTGTTGATCCGTCCTCTTAGGGCGCGCCGCCGCATTCATGTTCAATTCAGAATTGTAGAGGTATGGTGAATAAGTATTTGGCTTATACAATGACTTGCGGGGAGAGCCGCCATGCCAATTCAGCGTCGTTACCTTCCCAGACCAGTCTGGTACCAATTTACCCGGAGAGACGGAGGGTTTGGTTAGCGCGGGCCGGGAAATGAT
This sequence comes from Nippostrongylus brasiliensis, assembly GCA_030553155.1. Lineage (NCBI taxonomy): Eukaryota > Metazoa > Nematoda > Chromadorea > Rhabditida > Heligmosomidae > Nippostrongylus > Nippostrongylus brasiliensis. The sequence continues at coordinate 5,110,250 of CP130733.1, forward strand.
CACTCTACCCCGCTACAAGCGGTCCCATCCTCGACAATTACGCTTAAACAGACTACAAAGCAACTCAAAAACGAGTTAAAAAAAACCTTCCTCGGTTATTAAGTAGGAAATTTATAAGGCAAAAATAAAATAGTCAGCGTTGATCAGTTCCCTAAAGACGCATTGGTTAGTCCAGACGAGATCTCCGGTTACTCCGGAGTCGCTCGACCGTGCCCGGGGAAGCACCGCCTCTACGCCACGCGCATTCGACAACGGCTTACAAATAAAACAAAACTCACTTGTTACAGTAGTAGGCGTTGTAGCAGGCTTCACAGGCTTTCAGACGTCCCGTAGACCTGCCGCACTCGTTGCAAGCATAGCGAAGTGTCGATGAATAGAGTTGACGTTGCACAATCAACAGCTCAATCACCGGTTCGTTACAATCAGCCGGATCGTGCACTTGGAAGCTAAAAGTGTGAAAACTCGGAATATCCTATACCTCCAGAAAATACCATAGTATAAGGAGAAAACCTCAAAGACAGCGATAGGAAATTTGAATGACATGCTGATTGCTCTGTCGGAGAACGCCTAGGGGGATGCTGTTAAATTCCGCACCCTGCTGCGATTTGAATTTCCGCGCGCGCCTGCACTCTGACGGGGCATGGATAGTCATAGGGGGCCCAGAAAGGTCTCCACTTTGTCGAGATGGCTGAGTGGATAGTGGCACAATTTTTGGGGAAAGAAGCGAAAAATGACGGCGAGAAAAAAACCAGTAAAGGGTCCAGACTCCCTAAGCATCATTCAATAAATAGAGAAATACAAGGTAAACGAATGGAATGAGAAACGAATCGAAACCACTCACACATATAGAACGTCTCCGGTGCAAATTTCACTGGCCTGATTGGCCGGGGAGAAGACTTTTTGGATGCGGTGACTGAACACCTCCACAATGCGCAGCTGAATGAAAAAGAGCACTAACTTCACAAAAAAAAGAAAATAAAAAAATATGGAATACAGGACCAATAAAAACACTCACCAACTTAGAGGGAACCCGAACGAGATCTGAGAGGGCCGTAAGAATGTCTTGAACAGTGCCCTCTGGAGAATATTGCACTGTAACCTGCAAAAAAACTTCTGAGCCGATTCTACCACAGAAAAAGCATAGTAATCGAAAAGTGCATGAAATATCGACAATACAATAAGAAGTCAGCTGACGCGGTTTCACACAATAAAATGCTAACCTCAACAGGCTTCAGAAGCGGATCCAACGGCCAAAACCATAGAGTTTGCGACTTTTTCACCTTCGGGAACGGTACCGGGAGATAGACAAATGGATCAAAGGTTATCGATACCTATAGGTTCAGAATAATACAAAAAGGCACAAGAAACCACAGAGGAGAACAAAAGTAGAGTAAATTGAAAACAATGCCTACCCGATCGCACTTTGGACATTGCAATCTTGACTTCAGCTGTCCATGGAACAAATCTACGAATATGGAGTCATTTCTTAGGGTATGATTGTACCAAGCTTCGTTCGACACCTGAACTCGTATAATCAGAAAGTTCACAAGCACCTAAGATAAAATTGGTCCGAAAAATTTTCGGATGTAAATGCGGAGTTTCGTACTTTGCATTGCTACTTTGAGAAAATTTCCCATTCTAGATTTCCTCCTATGTGACGAGTGACTGATACGTTAAACATGAGAGAGACAACGGTAAAAGGTAAAATTGTCGGGTAGAAGGCTACACCAGACTCGTTAACCTCATTGAGGGGTGCAGTAAACCATGCTAACGGCAACGCCGATTCAAAATTCCTGCCGCCGACTGGTAAAAGGCCCCTTCAGACTTTGCTGCGCAGCAAAAGGGGATGTGCACATTTCCGCAACCTCCGCGCCTTTGCGACCGTACACCGGACTGTTGTTGGTCAAAAAACAGCGCGTTCTAGCAGCAGACGGTTTATTATTATTTTGTTCAACCTATTTTCTTCAAAAAGGGGATTATTTGGGGCGCTGGTCACGAATTTAATGTCCGTTTTCCGAATTTCTGCCGCTACGGATATATTTAGGCTTGTAATGAAGGGTGCGGTCAGGGTGATGGCGGAGGAGTACCCTACCTGAATCTGCTAAAATTGGTCGAAATCCGCGAAAAAACACCAGATTCATAATCAGCATCCCAAATAACCTACATGGGAAAGTTTCAGTCAAATGGGTGAGTTTTGCGCGATCACCCATTCTGACGATATGGGTGGTTCTCGGCGGAAATTCTAAAAATCAACGTCAGAATCGTTGTCAGTGTGCAAAATAACCAACCTACACGGAGTTTTAGCCAAATTAGTTACCCTACCCAGACAACTCTGCTATCCCTGCAAGCGATACGGGTGGTCTCCGGCCGAAATTAGGGAAACGGCTGTCAGATTTGTCGTGGTCGGCACCCCAGAAAACCCCCGTGGGCGAAGTTCGAGCGAAATCGAAAAAACTTTTTTGGACCACCGAAGTATAATAATTGGAATAGTGCCCAAACACGCGATGAGCAAAGCAAACCCCACATTGGTCTGTTGAAAACGAAGCTCAACATCGTTCAAAAAAAAACAACAATCAATCTAAAAAAAGCCACGAATTCAGATAAAAGGCATGGAAAATCGAAAGCAGAAAATTCAGAGCAACAAGAAAAAGAGCAGTATCTCGAAAACCCACATCCACATCCGATCGTCCATCTCCTTCAACGGTGGTCGTCAATGGTTTCGCTTTCACTCGGTTCAGATCCTCATGAAGACCATCAAGCAGAAACGAAAGGAACTCGTGCGCATCGTGCTGGGCAAAGTTTGCAAATTGCGACGCCTTCTCGGCGACTAATTCCTTAAATAACAGAATTCAGGAAAATGAACGAAGAATAGAGGAATACAGAAAATCAACCACATGATAAACGGACCTTAATTTTAGCCGGTTCAATGGCCCGATTTTGACAGTTCCACATCAGTCTCATGAACTCAGCGAACGCGTCCGCAAGACGACCCTAAATTAGGACGTACTGTTGGAGTCCATACTTTTGAAAAAAATTCTCTGTTCAGGGCAATTTCACCGCTCTACTTCAAGATTAACATTCATTGAATATTACTCGGCCTAGTAGTCAGTTACAGTTAGAGTTGAGAAGTAGTTAAAATGAGAACAGATTTGCTCTGCTGTTTCGGTCCTTTTTTGGGTTTGGTGAAAAGTAAACGTAAAAGGGTCGGCAGTGATCAGCCCCTAAGGACGCGCCATGCGCACGTCTTCCTTCCGAGACGTCATGGGCCCACATTCATCATTGGTAAACCCCGATAAACCCCGAGATATAGCCCGTGAACGGCGCGCACCTTCCTCTACCTATCCTGAACTTCCTGTGTTAAACGCAATCTCTCATCGACTCTGCCGTCTGGCTCTGACTGCCCCGCGGTTTCGGAAACCGCTGGATCGTTCATGAATTTGGGCCATGGAGCATTGGCCCATAGAGTGACTTGCGGGAGCCAGTCGCTATACCCAGTCAATGTCTTTATCTCCCACACAAGTCTGGTACCAATTTACCCGATCACGAAGGAAAGGAGGGCTTAACTGGGATCGATCGCTAGAACGTGCGAATGTCAGCAGCGCCTCTTACCTCTTAACCGCGCCCGACCTTGATTAACGTAATGAATGAAAAAATAAGCAAATGTATGAATAAAGAGGTAGATAGCACACGTACTCTAAATCCTAGTGGGTTGTTAGGATTCACGTCCAGCTTATAGTGTCGATCGAGGAAGTACGTCTTCAGTTCGATGTTGTTCACCAGCATTTGCAAAGTTGCATTCATGAAGCAGGTGTTGCCGATGTTCCTCAATCCGGTGAATCCCGTCTGAACCGTAGCTACGGCTCGGTCTTCAAATGGTTGGACCTGAAGAAATTAAGGTTAAAAATATCCGAGCCACTTCCTGTCAAATTTTCCAGCACCCTTTCTCTTCGAGGAAAACTTTACCTTAACCTAAACCCAAACAATAGGCAAGTAACCTCTTACGACTACGGACAATTAACCTCCAAGAACCAGTCAAGTATCTTGACTTCCTAACCTAAAAAGGCAAAAGAACAGAGGAAAAGTTAGTTTTTTCCAAAACCCTCAGTAACGTCAATGTAAGGCACGCGAGCCATCTGTTGGAATTATGTCGAAAAACAAAAAATTATTCATTTACTTGCCAAATTTCACCGTATCATCCCAAAACTTTCATCGTTTCACCTCAATTTAAGCTAGAGAGATGGTACAGTTTACCGTGTTCGGAGTTTTATTGCACCGGTTTCTACCGCAAAAAAAGCTCCAAAAAGCTCTTCTTCCCGATACTATTCCTCCAAAATTTCAATGATCCTGTCCGGAAAGCATCAATAATTTTCAGAACTGCAGTTGATAAACAAATGAATAACTTCATCTGAAGGAGGGTCCTTGGGCGGAAGCTAAAGTTGAAAACTGAAAACTTGTAGCAAAACCATTCAGTTGAAGGAAATCACCCCATTTTCACAATTTGCGAGAAAAAGATTTGAATGTTGCCGTCATAATGAGAGGAACTTTCCGGCTTAATAGGTTTCACCTGGATAACCAAAAAAGAGACGCGCTTGTAGTTTCGAGCGCATTTTTGAATTTTTTCGAAAATATTCAGATATTCCTCCGCTGTATTATGATATTAGCGGATTATCACATGTTCCTACGTAGTCAAGATAGCTGATATCCGCTTCAGGATAATTAAGCAGCTCGTTCGATAAATCGAATCACAAACTTCTCCATCCGGATAAATATCATTCAAAGATTATCACTATCTATCATGGTCGAGCATATTTCCTCGACGCCGCATGCAGAAAAAAATTTGGACCGAGAACACAAACTACTATTTTTTGTATTCAATGCTTAAATGTGATCGAAACTGCATTCTACCTCACGGTTCCGGGCCAAAAACAACTTTAGATCTGCTCTGATAGTAATTTCTGAGCGATGTCAACCCAGTGTGATGTAAACGGTCCGATGCTTACTGATTTGACCTAGAATCAGCCGCAGCTTTAACATTCTGGAAAGTTCTTCAAGTCAACATGAACATTCTCTCATCAACCGCAGGGTAGTTGTATAACTTCTTATCGGTCGTACAAGCAGTTTGCGGTAGTTTGTAGAAAAAAAAATACAGAACGTCTCCTTGAAATTCGCGGAAAAACGTTTGTTCTTGACCACTAAAATGCTCATAACCATAAATATGCTCTGATTTAAACCATTATTCAAATCTCCAAGAAAAAAAACCTCCCTACATTTCTGGCTTCCCGCCATATTTTCTTACTTCACAAACAAATCTGTACCAAACTTCACCACTACAGTGTTCTCGTGCACCAACAGATTTCATCACCCAAAAGTTATGCAATAAATTTTTGTTTCAACCTATTCCCATAAGGAAACCTGATGACAAGGCTATCCACTGAATTAATCTATTGTAGTAGCGTTGGGCAACCGGATCAAGATCATTAGTGCTGAAATCGAGCATGTATCCTACTATATACAGGGTGCCCCAAAAAATGTGCCTTTTGTTTGAAATGCCATAACCTTGGTCAAAGTGAACCAATCGAAACGATTCATAGCTTGGATGAAAGCTAAGAAAAAAGAAAATTTCATGGTATGTGTTTAGTGAGAATGCGCCATGTACTCAACCGAGGCCTCAGATTTCGAACCTGATTGATACCTGTTTTAGCTTCTCAAACAGTGAATAAATTATTTATCGATATTGATGTTGCACCATGCTTAATTAAAAGCTGCGGCAAGTCAGTACGTTTACCGCCTGAGAAGTGACTCATAGCAGTGATATCACCTGTTTACGACTAAAATAGAGAAAGCATATAACCCATGCACTATCAATCAGGTCCAAAATCCGAGGCCTCGGTCGAGTACATGGCGCAATACTCATCAAACACAAACCGGAAAATTTTCTTTTTTCACAGGTTTCATCGAAGCTATGACTCGTTTCCATTGGTTCGCTTTCGCCAAAGTTATGGCATTTCAAACAGTGGGTACATTTTTTGGGACACCCTGTATAATATTGATCCGCAAATAACGCGGTAATAAACTTGTGACTTTAGTGGCTAACGCACGGACCCCGGATAAGCGCGAGACATGGGTTCGAATCCCGCCGGAGTCGCGATTTTTGCGACAAACTTAGCACCACCACGACCCGCAAAAACGCGCTAATTAAATTGGAACGTCATGAATTTCTTATCGTTAGTCTGGTTGTTTTATAGGCTAATTAACACGCCTTTGAAGACTCCTAAAGACTCCAACAGCCATTTCGGCGATTTTCACCGATTCCAAGTCGCTAACGTTACGAAGTGAGAAAAAATAACCGTTGCCGTCGGCTTATATCCGGTGTACGACGGTGTGTATCGTGGCGGATCCGTTGGAACAGGTGGCGGTCCGGCATTGTTCGGAGTGTATTCGGAGCGTGTTAAACTGGCCGCCGCTGCACTGCTGAGCTCCGATCGAGTCGTCAACGATTTTGCAAACTGAGCGTATCCAGGCGATGATGTTCCAGCAGCATCGGCACGACCTGAAAGGACAAACACATCACTGCAAACCCATGGTGTTAAATAAAACACATTGTCATTGTAGGGTTCTCAGTAGGAGAACTGTTTGCTCAAAAATTTATTGACTCCTCCACTTCAGTTCAGAACCGCAAAACGGCCGAACAACAAAGAAACATCGATAACTTCTTGGACTACTGAGCGAGGTTTTCAAAAATCGGGCAACGTTCAGGCGAACAACGGGAATAAATAAGTCGGAACTTTTGGCGGTTTCTTCGAGAAATCACGTGGAATAAACGACATTTTGTGCGTACAGGTGTGATGGAGTAAATGTTTTAGAGTTCTCTGATCCGCACCCTTGCCGTATTTGACTCGGAAATCGGCCACTGGCGGTGGCGGCTCGTCCATCTCAGATCGTAGGCGTTCACGCTCCTCCCATTCTTTGTACTCGCGGACTTTTTCGTCACGTTCGGCTCGTTCGCGAGCCTGTTGGTTCAGCTGCGCCACGTTCACACTGCTGAAAGTGAGGAGATCGTGAACGAACTGCTGCTGAACTGCAGCTGCTGCTGCTCGGCTATCGGCTGCAAACTAGAAAAATCTATCATTTATCACCGACCGATAGCTGGCGATAGCTGATGACGAGCGGCTACGAATATTGTTCGGTGGTGAGCTGTTTGCCATGGTGGATTGAGCAGAAGCAGTAGCAGCATTACCGACAACAGCCGACGATGGAGGACCTGATGCCGCAGCTGACAGGGTATAGCTCGATGGACTATGGCCCATCGACGAACCGTACGATCGCACACCTGAACGGTCCGACCATCTTGTACATACAGACATACGTTGACGACAGTGTGGCGTTATGCCGCGCCACGCTCAAGCGGCCGCGTGGGACCGTGTGGCGTTATACCACGCCACAGTCTTACAATGTATTTTTCTCGATACATTTCAGAATTTCGGAGGATGTTTTTGTGCCACTTTTTAGCAGACCTTTGCACATTGTTATAGGAAGCGTGGTCCATGAAAATGATTCTTAGCTTCTGATTTACTGGAAATTTTGATTGTACACTAGTTTTCTTTAACACGTTGACGACAGCGCCTTTTTAACGTGTCTGGCGCGGGGGACCAACCGATTTTCTAGCGCGCCGAGGCTGTGGCATGATGCCGGCATACGGCGAATTTTTTTTTCAAAATGGAAGTGAATAGTAAATCTCGAAGACTACATATACATACAGTTCTGTAATATCGGGGATTGCGACTATTTATTTTTTTGCAATGAAAATAGAAAAATAACGGCTGGAAGCTTTTAGAATTTCCTTTTTCCTTATCCAGATCAGAAGGAAATTGTTATTTGTTTATTGTTCATTATTTGTTTATTCTAATAATCAATATTTGTTCGTATATATGTGTTTGTTTCAGTAACCAGTATTTGTTTGCATTTATTTGTTTCCTGCAATAACCATTATTTGTTTTTACTTGTAAAGAAAACTAGTGCACAATCAAAAATTCCAGTAAATCAGAAGCTAAGAATCATTTTCATGGGCCATGCTTCCTACAACGATGTGCAAAGGTCTACTAAAAAGTGGCACAAAAACATCCTTCGAGGTTCTGAAACATATCGAGAAAAATGCAATACAAGACTGTGGCGCGGCATTGCGCCACACGGTCCCACGCGGCCGCTTGAGCGTGGCGCCACACTGTCGTCAACGTGTGAAGGTTTCCCAGAAATTTAAATGTAAAGTGCTCGGCGCTGATCAGTCGCCTGAGAGTGAGCCAAGCATCAGTCTCTCGTTCAGAACCGTCGAGACAAGTTGAACGCGAATTTGGCCCATACAATCACTTGCGGGGGCAGCCGCTGTAGCAGGGCAGTGTCCTCACCTACCCAAACGAGTCTGGCATTAGTTTACCTGACCAAGCTCGATTAGCCTCGGCAGAGAATCGATCTCTGCACCGTAAGAGTGCCAATAGCGCCTCTTATCATGGCACCACACACGTCAGATGTATCGACCGAATTTCGCATTAGTCGAGATGTCTCCAGGATGTTCATGAAAGCTTCCCGAGAAATATCCCAAGGAAGGAAAAAATAAACCTCTATACCCTGTTACTAGGGAAACTTCCACCAAAATTTAGGAAAAATGTTGAGTCATCGCGAAAGATTCGGCAGATGCATCCAAAAATCATCAATAACGTAAATGAAGAAAAAGAAAACTCGAGGCCTTCTGCGCCTCATATCTAATAAAAACAGAGAGATTCTCAATTCGAGTGTAACAAACTGCGAGATTAACAGCAGGGAAAAGAAGCTCGCACTCACCAAGTCCTGCGGTAGCAGCATTTGAGCCAGATGAAAACGTGGAAGGTGAGAATGCCGAGCTACGCGACGCCGCTGGTCTGAAACGAGCATTTTTCATATGAAAGAATAATAATAAATCAATGGTAAATATACAGTAGCGAGTCAATCAATAATTAAAGGTAAAGGTAAAGGTGCCGGCTTTGATCAATCCGCTAAGTACGCGCCATGCATTCATGTTCCATTCAGAATCGTATAGGCATGGTAAATGCGTATTTGCCCTATCCAAAAGCTTGTGGGGCCAGCCGCTATACCGAATCAGTGTCTTTACCTTACCAGGCAAGTCTGGTACCAATTTATCCGATCCCAGAAGGATGAAATGCTTGGTTAGCCCGGCCTGAGAACGATCGTTCGACCGTGCGGGTGTTAGTAGCGTCTTTTGCCACTGCACCAGCGGGCCCTACCAGATCAATAATTAAAAGGTAATAATAATTATATAGACGTACGTGGTGTACTGCGATCGTTGGTAGCCAGGCGACACCGACGACGATCTTGTTAGTGCGCTTCCGTTGGCGGCAGTTGTTGTATTGGATCGTGTCAGCGTCATACTACCAGAGGCTACAAAATAAATTAATTATTAAAAAATTTATTTAACTATTACTTAAATAGACAGGAATGGAAAAAAAATTCACCTAGAGATATTTTAACAGAGAAATCTAAGAGAAAGCCGATTACCCAGTGTCAGAGCAAGAAATTGTTGCAATCAAAAAACTATAAACTTGAGCGGTATTGATTTGTTTTTACTCGTATATCAACCAACCCAGCGCTACCCACTTGTGGTCAGAAACTAGTTGGTTGATTCTGATTCTAATTGGACAGCAGTCAAAAAATCAGGTTTCTCAAGAGCTAGCACCTGCAGCTTTCAGCTGCATTTCAATGACTACCTTCAATCAGAACTCCAATCGAAGAAATCGATCAATATGACCGATAATGTACCGCCGTCAAGTGAACCCAAAAAATACCTTTCAAAGATTTGAATTCAATTAATATTAGGCGATCAGATTTATGCACTTCACCCTTTTAGCATCACACTACTTTCGTCTAGAACTTCTGTAAGTTCTCAATTCATTTGCATCACTTTTCGAGTTTCTAATTTTTGAATTTTTTTCTTTTCTTCGCTAAGACCTATTTTTCTTGCTAGCATAACGCGACAGGGATTCTTAAGTCTCTTCTGATATCTTTTCATTGTGCACCAAAATGAGACGCGGAACACCTCATGCAACTATTGAATCAAAAACTCTGCCCAAATAGCGCCAAACAATGCCAAAAAAATAAAAAAGGTGGAAGAAGCACAGTTGATTCATAGAACGACAACATCATTAAATCGAAGCCTTTTCGATATCAATCTTCGAATTATTGTTTTATTACATCGTCTAGATAACACTCAAAAATTTTCCACCCCAGATCAACTTTACGGTTTCCAAAAGCAAAGACTATTTGCACCCAAAGACTATTTGCACCAAGTCCACGTTGCACTAATTTTCTTATCAGTAGAAGACCTGGGGACGATACGAAACCAGCACGTCAACAAAATCATGAGAAAAGCAAACAAATCTTACGAAAACCATTAGGATCAATAAATTCCAATGACGTGGGTCTCAGTAATCAATTAAAAGACTGACAGTATAGTTCGAAAAAAAACCGAAACTTTTCGGAAACGTTCGCAAGTGAACCCACAGAAAAAATTCACACGAGGAAGAAAGTGGGTCCGACAGTCGAAGGGTACTTATCACTGCTGGGTTACTCGAAAACCTAGATTCTTCACACACCAAAACATACTTCTGGTTCCGTCGGATCCTGGAGCCGGTGACACGGCAGTTGTTGGGCGCGTCGACGGGGTATAGGAAGAAGCCGAGTAGCGATAAGAGCTCAAACTGAAAATGGAAACGGCATTTTGCCAACTACAAACTGCACCGGTGACTTCTCTACTAATCACTGTTAACGGGAAGCTTTACTTTTAGTTCCGCGCTTTTGCGATGTACTAAGAATTTATTAGAAAAGCACAGAATAAGCCCGAGACGCGGGTTCGAACCCCACCTTTGCCGCGAATTTTGCAATAATCACTGATCGTTCTCACCTCGAACCATAGTTACGCGGGGTGGTATAATTGCTGGCACGAATGGCCGTCGCTGAGCTGCTCAGACGGCCCCATTGGCCACCTTCTTGTTTACGCATAACAAATTCTCGACCTTCCGAACAGATCTGAATGAATTTTCGCCGAATTAAATTAAACAAAATTAAACGAAAAACGACCACAGAAATGCATGCTATGCAGTAGAGGACACCGACTATAAACACACTAATAAAATATACTATTAGGTTGGTAAGAAAGTTCTCGCCGTTTTTTTTTCAAACGACTGCTGTAAGTTTAGTTCGAAAGCTTTTGCAGAGTTCGACACAGCATTCGAAAGGGAATTATTTGCTCTTTCGAGCTCTATACTTGTAATCTGTGATAACTCTGAATGTCACTGTTTTTGGCTACTAAAGTGAAAATCGAAAACGTGAAAAAATGACCTCATCGGCAGCGATTTTTTCTGCTCAGAAAATTACAAAGCTTTAAACCACTGAAGTCCGACCTTCGGAATGTAAGAATAATTTTCCGATGGCGCTCCTGGTTTTCTTGTGAACGCTCAAGTTGACTTTTCAAGAGTTTTTTGTACAGAATTTTTTGCTCTAATAGAAGATATGCTTATTTTTGAACAACACTCGATTTTAAAGAATTTTCACGAGAAGGGCGTCTTGAAGTTTCTCGGCAGAGCAGACCTCCAGTTTCAATCTTTCCACCAAATCTTATGCGGTATTCGGAAAAGCAAGATATGCTCTACAAGACGGTATACAGAGCGTTTTGGACCGTCTTTGTTTTCATTGTTCTTTAGGTCGTCAAATTGGACCTAAATCGCAGGCGTGGCGCGTAAGGCTCGTGCGGCACGACATCGAATCATCCAGAAGTGCGGATTTAGGCCCACTTTGGCGATCTAAAAAACAATGAAAACAAAGACGGTCCAAAACGCTCTGTATACTGTCTTGTAGAGCATATCTTGCTCTATCGAAGACCGCATAAAATTCGGTGGAAAGATTGAAGCTGGAGGTTTGCTCTGCCGAGAAACTTCAAGACGCCCTTCTCGTGAAAATTTTCTAGTATCGAGTGTTGTTCAAAAATAAGCCTATCTTCTGATAGAGCAAAAAATTCTATACAGAAAACTCTTCAGAAGTCAGCTTAAGCGTTTACAAGAAAACCAGGAGCACCAACGGAAAATTATTCTCGCATTCCGAAGGCCGGACTTCAGTGGTTCGAAACTTTGTAACTTTCGAGACAAATGAGATTAAATGGTATACGGTCTAATAGAGAAAATCAGTGTCTATCGAATAGCTAATCAAGATTCATTCATGCCTCTGAAACTGAGCAGAAAAAAAAATCGCTGTCGATGAGATTATTTTTCCACAGTTTCGCTTTTCACTTTACTAGCCAAAAAACAATGACATCAAGAGTTATCACAAATTACAAGTATAGAGCTCGAAAGAGCAAATAATTCTCTTTCGAATGCTGGGTCAAACTCTGCAAAAGCTTTCGAACTCAACTTACAATAGTCGTTTGAAAAAACAGCGGTAACTTTCTTACCAACCCAAAAATACGGTGAACTTTCAACGTGGAATTTCTCCTCAGAAACTAAAATCTTGCGGAAGAAAATTAGATAGCGTCGCGTCGAGTTGTACAAAACCGTTAGGTGTGGAACGCATGCGCAAACAACATGATCGCGAATTAATTACGTAGTAGTGGATGATGAATCGAGCAAGTAAACATCAACAAATTAACAAATAAACAAACAAACAACGACACTGCAACAGCTTCTCTCACGAACCTCCAGCGAATCCGTCTCAATAAAACCTGCAAGCTGAACACGCCATGCAAATGTGGTGCCACGGACGTCACCGTATCTTTTTAGGAGCTTGTCATCGGGATCGCTAAATAAAGAATTGATGAATTGGTTAAAATTGGTTAAAAAATGCTTGAATAAACAACACTAGAAAACGTAGAAAATGAAGAGTTAAAACAGGGTTAGGGTAACAAAAATACTAAAAAACATTCTGTTAAAAAAATTAGTGAAACATACACAAAAGGGAAGAGTCGAAACACAAAGGAGCAGAAAATCTTGGATGATCGACGCTATCTCGATGAGTTCCTAATGAATTCCGATGCGAAAAAATTGATTGTCTTTCCAGGAAGCAATTATTTCAAATCGAAATCCGTCACGTGAATTTGCCAAAACAAACTAAGACAATGAGCTGGTCGATGAGCATTCAAGTTTCAACAGCTAACAAGATGTTTCCAGAAAAAAACACGGGCCTCAATTAAGGGCGACCACCCCGTGTGGATGTTTTTCACGAGCACCACCAGCAGCCACTCGGCGGAAAGCCTGAGGCGGTGGCACACACGCACTCACACATTATGACTCTTGGAGGAAGCGCTATGGTGAATGATCGCAGACCCTCCGGAATTCTACCAAACATCCAAAATAATTAGCGTTAATTACTCTCCGGGAGATGCGCCATGCATTCGACTCCTGTTCACAATGGTAGAGGCATGTGAATTTAGAATTTTACGTATTTAGAACATGCAATGACATGCGGAGACTAGTCCCCAACCCCGCAGGGATGGAAAGGTCCGTTAGCCTCGGCCGGGGATCGATCGCTCGACCGCACGAATTTCATTAGCGCCCTCTACCACTGCAGCTTAAACTGAATGCCTCATCGATATCTAAACGATCAACGTTGGTCGAGTTCCCTAATATTTTTCTCTACTCCCAAATGGCGTTGAAAACTTGCAGCACTGCAATAAATTCTAAAAAGTATAAATCAAAATGTAACTAAATAACGCGGAATGGGCCTCAAATTCAGCCTACTTTCCCCTCCCGACTTATCAGTATTGGGCCGGTGTGATCGATGCCATTTTTCGTTTGCTTTAATGTTTTACTAAAACTATGAACACAAAAGGCGACAACTTTGCCGCTTCTCTGACAAGAGATATTGTGAGATAATCCTCCGATCACGGGCTTCCGCAAAATTTTCTGTATTTATTATTTAAATCAGACAAACATTCCGACATTTAGTAGGTGGGAGTGAGACGCGACAGCTGAATTCAGTAGAAATACAAAATGAAGCAAGAAATGTTGCAACAATTGTACTAATTCGAATTCAAAAAAAAAACACATGGAAAAAGTAACGAACGACTAAGTGCATTTCATACTGATGAAAATAACCCGGAACATTAGAAATGTAAAGATGCCGGCGTTATTCAGTTCCCTAAGGACGCGCCGCCGCATTCAGGTTCAATTCAGTATAATTAAATTAGATTTATTCCGAAATATAATCTACAATTAAATCAAGTTTATTCTCTACTATAATCATCCGATGATTATATTATAGAATAAATCTAATTTAAATATAGAATAAATCTAATCGTAGAGGCATGGTGAATGCATATTTGGACTTGCGGGTCCCAGCCACTATATTACAAGTCAGTGTCTTACCTTCCCAAGTATGGTACCAATATACCCTACCCCCGAGGGATGGAAGGCTTGGTTAACACCGGCTGAGATCGATCGCTCGACCGTGCGCATGTCAGTAGCGCCTCCTGCCCGCACCTTTACAGACCATTATATTATAGAATAAATCTAATTTATGAATAGTGTAAGCGAGATGAGAGCCCCAGGCTGCTGGAGGTGCACGAAAACGACCAGCAGAAATAGTAACAAGGCGCTGGCTCGAAGGTGGTGGCAGCAGTGATCGACGGAGGTCCAAAGTGTAAAGAGAAGGGTCAGTCAGTCTCAGCAGCGCGAATCTGAGCTTCACGGCGGCATCGAACGATGGAGGAGAAATATTTCTAGCACTGAACATACACACACGCACACACAGAGACATAAAACGCCCCTAGGCTGCGCCTCAACGCATTATTACAACACCTCCGAACGAGCCACAAGCAGGAGGAGGCGCACACAATTACCGGAGCCGGCTCTCGGCGATGCCGCGGCTCGTTGTCTCAATTTCAAACCGCCTCATTGTTCCGATAGAATTCTCCTCAAATTTCAGGATACGAGAGAAACAATAAGATAGAATGTCATCAGGAAAGCGAATCAAAATTTCATGAAAAAAAGTGTAGCAAAAACAGCCAAAAATAAAGTAGACTTTCCTACGAAGAGTTTTCCGTTTCGTAACAGACTTGGGCCCAGATTCACGAACGGACAGGCGGTCTCCGAAACCGCGGCTCAGCCAGAACCAGACGGCAGAGTCGATGAGGGATTGCGTTGAACATCGGAAGTTTAGGATAAGTAGACAAAGGTGGGCGCCGCTCGGGCTATGTCTCGCGGTTTATCGAGGGTTTACCAAAGATGAATCTGGGTCCTGGTGGGCGCGGATGCGTACAGTGGTAAGCAGCGCTACTGACACTCGCACCGTCGAACGATCGATTTTGCCTGAGGCTAACCAATCTCTATTCCGTTCCGAGTTGAGTTAATTGGTACCAGACCCGGTTGGGAAGGTGACGACACCGATTTGGTAGAGCACCGTCGACTTTAAAGCTTATAGTGGTAATTGCACATCAAGGAGAGGATAATGTGGTCGGACCAGTCCCCTATGGATGCGCCATGAACTCGCTATCCATTAAAAATAGGCATTGCAAATGCGAAAATGGCCTATACAATAAGGATTGTCGGTTAGCCACTGCTCAATTCAGTATCGTCACTATCCCAGAGAGATCTGGTACCAACTTACCTTACTCTGGAAGGGTGGAAGTTCGGTTAACCAAGACGATGATCGATCATTCGACAGTACACGTGAAAGCAGCGTGTCCTACCGTTGCACCCCGTGAAAATGTGTTCAAATAGTGATCGATGGCATGCCGATAGCTTTCTTCACTTTGACAAATAATACCTTTCTTAAAAAGGCTTAACAGAATGTTATCACTAGAGGATCAGCTCAAATTTATTCAGGGACACTTGAAAACCCTCCAAACCATTTTATCAAACACAACACCCCTGGAACACATAACTCAAAAATGCGGAACGTAAGGGCGACTAACAGCTCATGTTTACTCCTTACTTCAACGCCTACGAATCCTGAGAAATACTATAAAGGAAAATACCTCTTTCACAAAATTCCCAAGTGCTCACAAAAGTTAAAAGAATTCAAAAACAGACAAAGGGCAACAGAGACGTCACGACAAAGTACACCGTCACGAAATCACAAAAACACTAAAAGAATCAGACTACATCGAATACTTTTCGTCAGTATTGAGACAAAGAGTAAACAGTTGAAAAAGACACACAAAAAGTGGAGAAAAGCGGCCAATCAACGATCACGTTCAGGTTCAGGACAACACGTGGTGGGGGATCAAACAAGTTACAAGTGAATTCCCTCTTCATCAATAACAAAGTGAGTCATCAATTGATAAGGGTTAGTTGAAGTCTTAAAGACATCGTAAATACCGACTATTAATGATTTTACAATATAGTCGGTACGAAATGATTGGAGTTTCCAAAACGAATGAAATGCCACAAAATCGGTGATCTCCTCCCTTCGTAGGTGTCATACCTGACACCGGCGGCACCAAACCAGTACCCATTAAAAGGAAATGACTTTCCACCGGGGGTTCCCTCTCAGGAGCCAAACTTCACTATGCGTCATCAGTTAAGAAAACCGGTATCAAACCAATTCCTGGTAAAACAGAAGCGGTATACCCAAAACCATTCGGCCCAGACTTTGAAACTACTAACTTCATACTTGACTATTAAATTTAAAAAATTGTTGCTATTGAAGATCCTCCTTCTATCAGAATCACCTCGTATTGTTTTATCCGCCATAAACCTTGAAATTTGAGTTTCATCCGCCATAAACCTTGAAATTCACCGTGAGCCATGCGAAACCCATGGCTTATACAATGATGCGAATCTGAACACTGAATGAAGGCTTAAAACAATAAGAGGCGAGTCTGATGAAAGGAGGAACTTCGATAGCAACAATTTTTGAAATTTTATAATCAAGAATGAAGTTAGTAATTTCAATTGAAATAAAATTTATCTACGAACTCACAAGAATGAAACATTTCAAGGAGACTCCAAAAAACGGTCTCACATGTACCTGCGAAGGAAAACATTGGTGAAACAACTGCAACAACATGGAGATTGATATTAGGTATAATAATAAAGAAATAAATAACCTATGAAAAAACACATGTGAGCTCGTTAATTCTGTGATATTTTGGATTTATCGAAAAATTAAATTCAAACTGCTTCGGGCCCGCGTAGTACAGTGGTAAATGGCGCCGCTGTCACTCGCACGGCCGAGCGATCGATCCCGGCACGGGCTGACCAAGCCTTTCATCCCTCAACGCTGGCACCTTTACCTTTTACCTTTTAATTGTGCTTCGGAGGATGATAAAGAAGAAACTTGTGCATGAGCATCATGGCAATAGAAGAAAACAGGTTAAAACAGAAGCAAAACTTTTCGTCAGAAAACCAGAGAACATATTGCGAAAGAAGAAATTAGCCGCGAAGACGACCAAAGTGCGACGAGCGATGCTCTGCACTTTTTTGTTTCAGTGGAGATGGTTAGACATGATAGAACTCCATGAATGAGCAGAAATTAGGGTGTGTAGACAAACATTCAAATACGTCGCGCGAATGTTTCGCCGGAGGCTGGACGGCCAGGAAGGAAGGCATGCAAGTGAGTTCGATAATGGGATAGGGGAAAACAATACGTGAGAAAGAGGGCGTTGCCCATGACGGCCGGTGAATAGACGAGGCATTGGAAAACTTCTGAGTCTGCTGACACACGACTCTGGTATTGGAGAAATTACTCAAAACGTTTTCAAAAATAATTATAGTCACGATCACTGATCAAATCTAATTCCAAGAAGTATGAAAAATCATCAAATCAATCAACAAAAAGAAAAAAACTAAGGAGGCTTTCAAAAGTTTTCGTTTGCAACAGGCACAAATGGAAATTGTTACTATGCGAGAATACAAATCACATATAAAAATCCCAAAAAGAGAAAAAACCTCCGCCAGACGAAACAAAACAGTAACCCATTTTTAGTTCTCATTCACCACTCATGCGTCATTCCACCAAAGAAACACCTACCAAGATAAGGCAAGCCGGTAAACGTTAACTCTATTTTTGGCTCTGGCGGCACTCATTAACTCATAGAAACATCAAACAAGAAAGCAAATATGAGTAAAAAGTCAAAAACAGCAGTTTAATTGACTTCAATAGAACACAGTTCTACTAATCCTTGACAATCAGCTCATAACCTAGAAATTAGTAATCTACAACTATAAAAATGGATCTGCTGTATGGATAGTGACTATCCGCATGAAAAAAAAACATCGCCCTTGAGGACATTTTACGACCCTTAACCTCTCTACCGCCAACAATCTATTATTACTAAGGCAAAGGAGGAATTTATAGGTTCTAGCCTTGACAAACAGAACAAAAATATATTTGAAGTTGATTTCGGAAGGGTTTTGGACGTAAATGCAACTAACACAATAAAATACATATATTTTGATTTTTTTGTGGAAAATAGCAAATCTTATGTGCTGCTCAGAAGAACAATTAAGGAGGCAATAGCCCACAGGGTTAAAGTCTACCCTTTACCCGCCTCTGAAAGTGGTATCCAGGACTAAATAGGCAGGACATCACCACTGGTTCCAATTCAAATTGAATTCCGAGATTTGAAAATGTTAATCACTGCTCTACTTCTATCTGGTTAAGAACGGTGAGCAGAAGAATGTCTTTGAGCAACATCAAGTCTTCAAGAGGGAACAATCTGAGAAAAGTACTTCACTGGAAAACTTCAAGCATGTTAAATAAAAGGGTATAGTAATAAAATTTGAAAGTGGTTAGAAAACCAAGAACACAGCAAAGATTAGACGACAAAATAATAGAAACGCACCTGGAAGTAAATCGAATTTCAATAACGTCCGGTTCGAGGATAATCTCCTGAATGTAGATAGAACGATGTGTTACTCGTAGGACGCTGGTTTTCTCGGTCTCAAAGAATCCAAACTTCAACGAATCTAAAAATCACAACATATGAGGAATGTATAGAATGAAGAACTCAATAAAGTCGAAATAGCTAGCACGAAGACGAACAAGGATATGCCTTTTAAAGTAAAATAACAGCGCAGCGGAATCAATTCGAAATCACACTCTACTAGAATTCTTCTGAGACAGGATCCAATTTCTTATTAGAGACGGGTATTAATACTTAAAACCAGAAAAAGAAGCCAAAAGAAACCGTATTTAGTGAAAACTCCGAAAATAATGTTCATGTAGACGGACAAATCACTTAAGCTCTAATAGTATGCCTGTTCTGCTGCAGAAAAGAATAACAATTATTTTCAAGCACGAAAAACTGGCGACACTTTTACTACTGAGAGTCTTGTGAGCCAAACTGAAGAGTTTTGAGATTGATAAAATGATAAAAAGCCGGAGGATAAAGCAATCGGCATTGATCAGTCCCTTAAGAACGCGCCATGCACCCGTCGTACATTCAGAATCGTAGACGGATGTTGTATGCAGAATTGGTCTATAGAATGAATTGTGACGCTCAGCCGCTGTTCAAGCCAATGTCCTCATCTTCTGCGAGCAGACTGGTATTTATCTACCCGACGTAATGGAATGGAATGGAAGTCTTGGTTGGGGTGGGCGAGGATCGATCGGTCGACCGTGCGGGTGGAAGTAACGCCTATTACCACAGCAGCTGATGAGTAGAACACATAAGAAGGAACAGGGAAGTGGCGATCGACAACACAAGCTCTGCTTCTACTACATCGACACGCATCACGTCATTGGCGACGGTAGACGACTTGAGGATGACTCAGCAGGGTAGCAGAAAACAAAACAAACTGCCGGCGGCGGGGAAAGCCGCAGGGGTTATGAGTCATCCGGAGGTTCTCAACAATCCTCGTCACCACCAGGCTGTCTCAAATCCCCTCACGCAACCCACTCATCAAATAAACAACAACTGTTTAGTTCAAGAAGTGCATGAAAACAGTCGATGGAAGAGAGTTCATATGAACCCGCAATTTCGCACTAGATTTGTTAAGATTCCAGGGTTAAGGCCTATTCCTTGGGTAATGAACGCGAAAAATCAACTTGCTAAATAGTAAAGCCAGAACGTAATTGAATGACTTCAGACCATTCAACGGTCATTGAATGAAACCCCTCCGAGTGCCCAGACGAAAACAATCACGTAACAAGCAGCCAGGGCTTAATAGAACCAGAGCTTCCTGGTTTGGGGTGGTTCAAACACCAAAGGTAAAAATTCTCCGTCAAAAACAATGTTCAAGAGGGTTCAGAGACCAAAAGCCCGCAAAAAGGTGTTTAGTTGAATGCGTTGTGATAGTGATACTTCAGCTAACGTTAGTTAGATAGGTTTAGGTTCCATTACAACAGAGCAACAAATAACAATTTTAACCCCTCTTTACCCAGCCTGACTTTATACCAAAGTAGTACAGATATGTGGGTGGATAACGAAATCTGGAAATGTTTCCTAAAATTACACAATGAAGAGTATTATATAGGGCAGGGGTGGAGAATAAACGGAATAAAATGATGACCAAACCTAAAAAATTCCAACAAAAAAAAACGAAAACAGAACTGTTTAAGGCTATCGGTGATGGCATTTGCTGAATGTGGATCAGCAGCCTTGAACCGAAAAATCTTATTCGGTCGTCGAGGACCAGCAGTTGTCTGCATTATAACGCAATACCTCAAACTTGGGTAAAAAATTATTGGTGTTTTAGGTTAAATCTCAATCAAAAACCATTACAAAACCACAAGAGGTTCAAGAATTGCTTCGATTCCAGTAGAATTAACAGATAATAAAAAAGGACTCGAAGAAAAGTTAAGAACTAAAATTGTGACATGAGAAAATAACTGTGCAGTTTTCACTTCAATTCACCTTAATTGATAACATCCTGCGCACCTATTCCTATCCTATTTGCATAGAAACTTTCGAAAAATTCGCTCTTATCTTTCTCTTGCACTCATTGTCGTTGCTAGGTGGAACTTTTTTCATCAGAACGGCTTGGTAATAATACACGATAAGGTGTGAAGAGACAATAATTCAGGAATCCAGACAAGAAAAGGATTCGAATGATTGACGAGTGTTCCAGTAAAATCAATCCTCAAATTTCAACCACACAAAAACCAAATACTTTAAATGTTTGTTGAATGAGGAGCTCCAACAATAATACAATTTCTAACACTCCATAAAGTTGATTATGCTTTTTCACATTTTGCGATCAACAAAAAAAAGCTGAGACAGCATCAATGGGAAGAATAACGCTCCAAACAGAAGAAGGGCTTGACATTTCCAAAAAATATCTAATTTTACTATATGAATAATTCGGGTTGGTTAGCGTGCTTGAACAAACGACGACAGACGATAAGTCTTGCCTCGTGAAAAAGTCAACAGAAGTATGAAACAGTGCGGTAGAAGATGACTACGTGGTACTTCAAAATTTGTGGATACTTTTATTAGATTAACGTTTCGGCACGTTTCGCCTGTTTCAATGCTGTGAACACCGGGAAACATTTAGTAGACTGCCCCGGATAGGTTGAGACGCGTGTTCGAATCCTGCTTGAGATGCGATTTTTGCGACGAACCTAGCACCATCATTGCAATACCCTATTTAGTACGTTACTTGCCGAACGTCATTTCACCTCATAGAAGTGAATTTTATGGAAAAAGTAGTAGTAAAGAGCAGGTAGCACCAACTTTGGGAAATAATAGTCTCTTCGGTGGAGCCTAGGTGGTCCGCCGAGCCACAATAGCTGAAGTGGGTTTAGCTGAGGAGGGTAGGCCCGTTGATTAACCTGGAGAGGGGGCGAAAAAGCGGTTTCAGGACGAACTCGAAGAACATTACGGACTTTGGGCGGGAGTCGAACCAGCATCCATTTGACACCTAATAAGTGAGCCGTTGCAGTTTCCGATTGCGCGCGCGCGAACGAGCGTGACGACGGCGACGATGACGACGGCGGTTGAGAAGCAGAGCTGAGCACGAGGCTGACACACACGCACTCACACACTCAGCCAGCCACATAGAGACGCAGAGCTCGGCAAGGAGAAGCCGTCGCCGTGTGTTGACATAGACAATCGAAAGCGCAGGTGATCTAGTCCTCGAGTTCCCTTACCGTCAGCCACTATGTGGAGAAAAAAAACAGAAAAATGAAAACGTCTCCAACACGAGATTGATCCGACGTCTGAACTGCATCATCAGATTGACGTTCACATTGATCAGTCCCCCAAGAACGCGCCATCTATTCGTCCTCCATTCAAAATTGTAGAGGTCTGGGGCCGTATGCTCGTCTCACCCGATATTGCTGGGGGAGGGGGCAGGGGGAGGAGCCAGCCAGTAAGAGCAAATGAAACACGGGCCGATTCCAATCATACTAGCTGGCTCCTCCCCCAGCCCCATCCCCCAGCAATCTCGGGTGAGACGAGCATACGGCCTCTGGTGAACACGTATTTGGCCTATACAATGACTTGCGGGGGCCAGCCGCTATACCACGTCAGTGACTTCACTTTCGCAGACAAGTCTGGTACCATCTCACCCGACCCCGGAGGGATGGAAGGCATGGTCAGCCTGAGCGAGGATCGATCGCTCGAATGCGAAGGTATCAACAGCGTCTCTTACCACTCTACCACACGTGCCCTACACATAGTAAGGACATTCCAAACGACTAGGATTGTGGTCCTCAAAAAGAAGAAGAGCCAGAGAGCCAAGCTGCTGCCACTAAGCTCGGACGCCTCATTCGGCATAGAGTATACGCAATTATTCCCGTCTTTCTTGTAGCTACTGACTTTTGGAGTTTACCCTTCATCAGTGCCGGTATAATTTACCGCACAAATCAGCACATTCCGCAAATATGGAAGGAACGGCAGAATGGCTCTAAAAAGCTAACTGACCCTTACGTCAGCATTTTTGTCGGCTCAGTTTTATACCCAAGACTTTCAAATCTTGTGGCGGCGACGACAACTATCAGATGAGCATAGAGCTCTTCTAAGGTTTTCCAATTTTTTAAAACTGTTTTGTCACAATTTCACCTACGAATACGTCCCAGTAATTATGAAAAGTCTTAACCCTAGCAGAGGTAGTTTACATCTGTAGCATGAATGATTTAGAAATCATTAAACCTTTATCTATAACCGTCAACTGCTGATAGCGTACCACCACACGCTCACCCACTCTTAGTAGCTTTCCAGCGGATCAAGCAGCGTCAGTGTGCTCTAGGGCGGAACGTTTTAGTAAACAATAAATGGCAGATTAGAGAATATAAATCCAAGATGCCCTCAATGCAAAGGCCAGTCAGCACGAAGGCACCAAAACCTAAAGAGCGTTTTCTAACAATTACGGAAGTTAAGCAAAAAGGCACAACAGAAAGACACTGGGTAATGGGTAACTAAAGGCCACCAACGAAAAACCAGACATTCCAACAAAATCACGATTCCACAACGCCACAGATGGAAAACGGGTGACTCCCTTACAGTCAATCTGAGCATCTCCATCATTCCTTATTTACAACGCTAGTCCTACCCTTCTAGTCTACTCCCACATCTAAGTTATAGTCAGCAATTCGTTTCACCTCTCCGTACTCACTTAGTTCATTGGACTTCTTAACAGTTGTTCGTCCGATCGTCGTGTCAGGACAAAGATAGTGCAGGAAGTAGAGATGAAAGTGAAATGAATCTGTTGAAAACAGCACAGAATTCATATGGGCTCTAACGAAGCAATCTTGGGTGGATTGAATCATTCTTCACCAGCTGAGCAAGGCAGTGACTTAATATGTTATCGTCAAGGTCGAGAAGTTGAGCAGAACGTCCTTGTAGGGTATATTCGACGACCTACATCAATAAAAAAGCTAACTGACCGCCAGCCCTAAGAAGCAGCACTGTCTTAAGTACTGTTTCTGTAATCTTCTATGACTTAACGTAACTTTTAGAGTGTGATGGCTCATTTCACCAGCTCACATCAAAAAAAGTGACGGAACGGTCAGTAGAGCGAGGACTTGGTGTAAGCACTGCTCTATGGAAGCACAAATGTGCCACCAGAAAACCTGGCGATCAGCCAGTAAACATTTAATACACTTCAACAATAAGATAAAATTAAACGTATGACTGTTTCGTAAAACTCGACTCACCTACGGATATGAGGAGGGGCTCGTCAGGATAACTGCTGCACGAGGCCATATCAAGATCATCGTCGCTCTGAACGTCTCGGATTCCTTCGTCTTCCGAACAATTGTTGGAGTTTGGCGGCACATGACCGATGTCGTCAAAATACTCGCCTGAAATAATGAAAGTCATTAAAATCAGCACATATACCAGACGGTTCTGTTTGCCAAAACTAAACATCCAAACAGGCACCATAATATTACCAAAAATACCTAATTCTCCTCCAGCGTTACTTTTTGCGTGATTGAAATGGCACAAGAAATTTGTGTTTGTTTGGAATAGAAACTTTGTTGAGACTTTGTTCTATAGATATTGGCGGAAGAGATCAGTTTTTTGGATAAAATAGAGCCGTTCCAAACGACTAGTCGAAGAAGGCGAAAAACACCCGGCGTTCCCCACCTAGAAGGCTTGGCACCAACAGTTATCATTCCCGCCTATCAGTTCGAATCAGCGGCCCGCCGCCCGCCAACGTTGATCTCAGTTCACCTACAAGCAACGCGCTTTGGGGAAACCGTTCCCTGAGCTACTCCTTATGCTTAGGAGCCTGGTAATATCCAATGATTGAATAACTATCTAAAAGTTAAAAGACATAATATGAAAAATTGAGAGAGAATGGAGTATACGAAAGGTCATCGTCAGATGTCTCAAATCTCAAAATGGCAGAAGAACATTTATGATAGTTGTTTGCCGACAAGGCCTGAAATCTGACGATAGGTGAATATTGGTCAAAGTCTCTTTTTCGTAAACCGAAGGTTGAATCAGCAGGTCACTATCAATTTAGCCATCTTCTTGTTCTATTTTCCTGCGCCCTGTACATTTTCTATTCAGAAATAGATTTGTCACGGTAGACACCCCTGCTTGTTTAGTATGGAGAAAGGAGGAGAAAGGACATCAGACAAAGTATTCTCGATAAAGGAAGATGATCAGGAAAAGATAGTGTAGTAGAACAAAGAAAGAAAAAGGACAGTTCTGATAGTAGAATGACTAGGATGATGCTTTCAAACAAAACTCTCAAAAACACCTGTATGATGGACGCTGCGTGGTAGCCGGAATAAGGCAATATGTATTCTAATCTTGGTTGGCAAATTGATGCATCCTAACTAGTTTATACTCATTGCTATGTTGATATTTAAGAGCAGTCGTACTTGGGAAATCCGTAAGAAGATATCGCTTACGTTAAACAATTCAACATTAAATGATGTAAAAGAAGATAAAGTGGAGTGACACGCTCCGTAGTTCCTCCAAAGCTCGCAAGGAAAGTGAGCACCTCGAATAGAACTCCCTTTATCCGTGAAAAGAACATAAACAATTGCAGGCACACTTTTCTGAGGAACAGTTTCTTCAGCAATTCATAAAAGGTAAGTGACATGAAACCCAGAAGACGTCCAAACTCGATCCATCAGGTCTCCTAGGGATTTTCCTTCCTTTCCTTCCATTTTTCCTCTCATGAGTTGCCGAAGGGCTTCCATCAAGAATTATCTCAATGATTTCATTGATTTGTTATTAACCGTGTCTTTTTTGTGTTATTTTTCTCTTTCTTTACATGTTAGTAACATTATATCCCGGTCGGTTGTCACCTACTTGATTTCAACGTTTAGCCCACTATGGACTGGAAATAAATGAATGACAAATGATAAAAATGATTGAAGCGACAGAAGTAGACGAGGAACTGACCTATTCTCATTGAACCGTCCAGCTCGTAGTCGTCGGACTCGGACCCAGACATCACCCGATGACCAGCAAAAACCGAAAACGGCCGAAGAAGACGTGGGTGGCTAAGCGTTCGGTCAGCTGCTGCACGACGACCACCCCGGCGTGCAAAACTCGTCCGACGGAAAAGAGCGCGCGCGCAAACTCGTCCAGTTGCTCCGCCCACTCGTCGAACAGCTGAAAGGTTGAGCTATTCAACACGAAACGAGCCATCAAAATGATATTTTATCTTGGTGAACACCAGGTCACCCACCTTTGAGCTAGTTGGACTTCTTCGTCAAATCCCTGAACGATCGATTCGGCGCCCTTCATGTTCCTCGAACGAGCAGGACCCACTGGTCTACCATGGCACGCGACAGGGACGAATGGAGACGTTACTGACACCGCTCGAGCAAATCGATGATCAACGGGAGCACAGATGATGCAGGTGATTCGAGCACAGTGTCAAGAGGCGCTACTTCCTCCCTCAGTACCCTATCTTCACTCAGGATAACCCGAGCTTCCATCCGTCCGGATAGGGTAAATTTGTACCAGACTTGTCTGGGAAGGTAGAGCTAGTAACTTGCATTTCAGCACGAGCCGAGTGCACACCCGTGCCTAACGAATCGATCAGCCTTGAGAATTTACATTTATCGTAGTTCTGTTTGCTACGTCACTTTTATTTGTTAGCCCGTCTTTTTACTGCGTAGGACGTAAATAAATAAGTACCAGTTCATTGGCCTATCGGCCGCTGAACGTCTGTTCGCGAGCTTTCTTGAATAAATAAATAAACGCGAAAATCTGCATTGCTTACCGAGTTAAGCCACACATCGTACGCAGAAATAGGATTCGTAAAATCGGGCGCCAATTCAGACGGCGGGGACGGTATGGGTTCACTGGGAGTACGGTAACGGGCAATCGCGGCGGGAACCCAACACGGCGCGAACCCAACACTCAAATAGCCAACGTTGACAAATGTTTGTCAACGTTGGCTATTTTATTATGTTATAATAATATAGTGAATAGGCTAACATAGTACATTACAGTAACGCAGCTTCTGTAGAACGTCCTTCGATGAAAAATGACGTTCTTCACAAAGAACAGGTATTTTCGAAAGCTTTATCACTGTTCCACAAATGGGTCGAAGTCGGTGGAAGATCGCTGACTGTTGTAAAGGCAATAGCGGAGCTGCACCATCTTGGTTAGTTGAGTTCAGTAGATAATGTGCTGAAATATTTGGTGAAACTAGCTCCGTTACCCAGGGTTTTGTTGCCGAAAGGAATTTATTCAAGTTTTTGTTGCGCTGCTATCACTTGATTTCTTCCACCCCTATATGCCGGGTAGTAAAGAAACATATATGCAAATGAATGAATAAACAATTATGTTTTTAAATAGAGCAGTATTGTAGGATGTTGAAAAGTTTCAAAATAAACTAACAGAGGTATGAGAGAACTGTTCGCTGTAAATGCTGACCGTTTCAATCCGGCAGTTCTGTGAAAAAATATTTTTAAATTCGCCTCCTTTGATGTGGCTTTTAAACAGATAATTCACCAATTAAAACAACATTCTTTGCAACAGTTCGACGATAATTGAGCAAGTTAAATCTCTAGTACGCGGTACCTTCCGTTCAATTTTTTGCGATACTCTCTGGTTTCTCCTGCTCTGGAGAATGTATCTCATCCCGTACGATTTGTTTCTGTAAATATTATTTGTAAATATTATGCACAATCGATTCGAGAGAATGGTCTAGGGGGAATCTTTTACTCAGCAAAAATGTGAACATTTTCGTCACAAATTTTTGGTTCTGAACGATCGATAAAAGTCTTTCAGTGTTCATTTATAGCTTTCATTAGGCATTGTGTGATGCTTAGAACAACCGTTTCAATTATTAAAGCTGAGAATCGAGCGAAGAGCTGACAAGACAAGAAAATCAGTAATCAATATAATCAGTAGCTATGGAGTTAGTTGAGATCATTGACCGGGCACGATTTTCGAAGTGGACAAGGGGGATCACCGGGATGAGGACTGAGTCAAAGAGACGATTCTTTCGGGTAAAATAAACCGAAACCAGTGACAATGTAGACGAATCCTATGAAAAAATGAGATTACAGCTAGTCACATTGTCAGAGACACCTACAATCTATGTATTAATACATGACGATAGGTAACCTAGGGTAGAGTTAAAGTTTCTAAGTAACACGTTGATTAAGAACAGACGGGTAGAGGAAGACCTATATTGGGTATAAGAAGCACCTATGGGCAGATGTTCTCCTATTTCCGACAGATACCGCCAGAGGTGATGATCTCAATGATGGCGTTTGGGACCTGCATGGACCGCTCCTGTACCAAGACGATATCGTACACCTCGAGGTAATGGCTGAGTAGGTTGAAAATATCCGATTTCAAAAAGAATATTTTCAGCGTCGGATCTTGTTTTTCGACACCGACGTCCATGTGGATGTCTATCATATTGTCTCCGAGCAGAATCACGTTTGTCCGACCACTGACGGTCAGGTAAGTACTCTTGCGAAACCGATGCGCCGCTTCTCCATTTGGTGCTTGCTTGCTGTAATTTATATCTGTTTAGTTAAACCTAAATTTTTCCTATGGTATTCTGTGCGAACTGTTGTTTTGACATACATTTGCCTTGAACATGTAATAAATTTGAATTTGGATAATGTTGGTGGAGTGTTTGTGGCACTGGGTAAAGGGTAGGGTAAGAGTAAGGGTAAACGAGCATCGCCTCGAAACGAATGACCCCCACCCATCTACCGCTCGATGTTGGGGGCAGGTCAGTGCTCTTGGGAGAGCAAGGCGCCGCCTCTCCATTGGGCGCTTGTTTTCTCTAATTTCTATTTGTTTAATTAAACCTAAATGGATTCTCTGCTGAATCAGGGCAAATTATACCTCATACAGACCTGTTCCGAACCCTATTCGGTCTCCCGCCGACGGCGCCGTTCCACGTCGGACGACGATGAATGTCGTGCTTGCCGTTTAGCAGCGCCGCCTCTTCCAGGTGGAACTTTTGCTTGGAAAATGCGTCAAATTCGTCCTCGTTTTCCCAGAAATCGATCGATTGAGCTACAAGCTGTCTTT
This sequence comes from Nippostrongylus brasiliensis, assembly GCA_030553155.1. Classification (NCBI taxonomy): domain Eukaryota; kingdom Metazoa; phylum Nematoda; class Chromadorea; order Rhabditida; family Heligmosomidae; genus Nippostrongylus; species Nippostrongylus brasiliensis. Next base: position 5,139,144 of record CP130733.1, read on the forward strand.
TCCAATTCAGCCGGCCTTCAGCTCCATCGATGGATTCTGTGTTGTTGAATCTGCCCGTCTGTTGACCCAATGGGTGTTGTTCGCCAATCGATCGCGGGCGGGTGAGCGACGAGGGGGTGGTGATGGTGGTGGCGATCTTCACCGCCCTATATCGCCCGCTGTCATCGTGACGTGTTGCAGCTGAACTTCTCTCCCTGGTCCCGGACATCGTCAATTTTAGTGTATTACATTTATTTTTATTTTATTTACACTGTAAGGTGCGCCAAATAAAACAGACATGAATAATACTAAACAATAATACCGTGCTTAATTTCAACTCAAAGCCAAAATAATGGTAAATGTTGGTAACTTATGCGACATCCCATAACTTTGGTCCCACAGGCACTAAGGCTTAGCCAGCATAGTCTATCTATTTATTTATTTATTCGTGGGTTAATATGCACTAGTACAAGAGTATTTCACATTAAGAACACATTAAGAATCCAAAAGCAATCGTTAACAGTTAAATTATTTAATAATATCACACGCTTTCCATCCTATCCCAAGGCTTCAAGGAAATCAGATGCATTTTATTCCGCATTATATCCATATTAACTAAAATTTCCCGCCAAATTCGGACTCCACCAGACGGTTGGCGATCAGACTGAGAGAAATTTTCTTCAATTGAGTAATGACAAATTTGCCGTTGGGGGCTTTAGGTGAATCTGTTTTGGGTTTAAATTTGTCTAATCACTATTGAATCGAAAATTTCATAAAAGGATACAGAAATAGAGAATGGTCGCTTTAGATTTTTCTTTTTTTTACCATGTTGGAAATACCTACAGGAAAGAGTGAAATTGTGTCAAGCATATTTTCGATTCTTTTGATTTAAAGGTCCTCAAAAATTCTTAATCTATTCAACTTTTTCATTGTTGATTGAACAGTAATAAAGTGCGGCGAAAGTTTTCCGAAACTTTCTGTCCTGTCCCCATTTTCTCCTCTTTGTCATAAATTCTCTTCCTAATCCTTGATTATCTTTTCTCTATAAAAATCCTTGATTATCTTTTCTCTATAAAAATTCCTAGCTAAGGTTGCGGGCTCTGTTTCGATACTCGATTGTCACGAACTTGCTTCTATACTTGTCCTGGAAACGTATCCTTGATATTTATTAATCTAATGTTTTATTTTTGACCATGTGATTCATGATTCCAGAATGTGCCTAGTCTAACTAATTACTAACTATACTCACACGACAATGGCATCCGATGTCGCTTTCTACACCGAGCGCCTGGCTCACAAGGAGCATGAGCTCAACGTTGGTGTTTTTTCCTTTGTAAATTTTTTTATTTGTTAAATTCTCGTTTGACCAGAGCATGCCTTTTACAGGAGCTACAAGCTGCTTTCAATAAGTATAAGCTCAAAGCAAAGGTGAAATTCGATCAATTACGAAAGGAGGTGAACGCGTACTGCACCAATGGAGGCCACTCGTTAAATGAGAAGGAGGTGAGTGTACCTGAAACATTTTGATTAAACTGGTAATCTTCACCTATTTTACTTGGATTGCCTAGTTTCTTGGGAAATCTTATCGATTTATCGACTTTATTGATCATCCCTAAGAAGTCGACTCAGGAAAGGACGCATATCTATTCCCAATGTGGTCCAACTAGGTCGCCCAAACAAAGGAGATCCGATTGTTTTTTTTTTCAGAATAACGCGTTATTATTGATTCGACTGGCCGAGAATGAGACAGCGATGGAAGCGGTGTGTCGCGAGGCCGAAGTGCTACGAAAAGAAGTCGCCAGAAAGCAGACCCAGCTCAACGATCAGCTCATCCTGATCAAGGTTGATTCTTCATAGATCGATCGGTATTTTAATCGCAGTTACAATTCATCAGTAAACGTTTCCTTTAGAACATGGAGGAGCAGATCCGCAGTTCTCAACCGTTGAGCTCGGTTGAGATTCAGGAGCGAAAACGAGCCGCTCAAATGATCGACATGGATAGGATTCATCAGCAGATGCTTTTTAAGGTCGGTAATCTGACTCTTCTAGAAGTCTGAGTTACTCTAAATCCTCTTCCTCGCTCCAAATTCCTTTGAAAGTAGCGAAAAGAGAAGGAAAACAGATCTTCTGGCAGGTTCTGAAGCCCAGAGAGGAGCTCAGGGAAGGGTACTTCAAAGTGTGTTTGCTTGTTTGCCATCAAAAAGTTATGTTGTTAACTGTTGATGAAAGTTCTTGAAGGTGATATGAGATCAAGGTGGGTGGGCAGCGGGCGACTGATTCGAATGATAAATGGCGGGAATGATAAATGTTGGCGAGAAACCTTCTAGGTGAGAGTGACTAGGTCTTTTGGCAGTCAGTCTGCTTGTCAGAAGCGACACGACCAACCCTCCCTTCCGAGGTCGCTCCTCTGCAGCAGGTTCCGACCTCTCCTCATCTCATATTCTTGCTCATTTTCGTCTTATCATCGATTTTCCGAAATTGGTATTGTGTTCTTTTTGTTGTTTTTCGCCCACTTTCGATCTAAACTTTGAAATGAACATTTAGGATGAGCGAATTGTTGAGCTGAACAACGTCATACTGGACAAGGAGAGACAGATTCTAGATCTGCAGGTACTTCAATAGTTCTAAGAACTGGTTATTTTTTATGATTTAAGTCCGGAAAGCTTATAGCGCTTGGAGCCACAACAAATTTTCCCATCCATTTTAATAATTTTTCAAGTCTAGGTGATTTGATTTTTGGGCCTCCGCATCTTCGTGGTGTTCGACCAGGTTTTCTGTCAGTTCTGCATTTATTGAAGGAATACCCACCAACAGAATAAACTTTTTTTCTGAAATTGATGATAGTGTGGCTTGACTTCAGGAGCTATGCCGTGAACAGGGCGAGGTGGCCAGCGTGACATCGCAAGCGGCTCGAATCGTCCAGAAGCAGTGGGAGGTGGGATTCTTTATAGAGTCAGAAGTTGATAGAATCACCCGCTGAGGAGTAAAAAGAAAATTGAAAAACTAAAATCATTAAAGTGTAATTTTTCAGGACAAAAATCGCGAGAGGCGTGAGGTAGGCACTGAGACGGACGCTGTGCTGTGGAGCCCGGCTAGAGTAGGGCATCGTCAAGAAACTCGTCCACGTGCGGATTCTCCTGGTCGAGCGATAGCTACGAGAGGTGAGTGGGTGAAGGTGATCGCTGAAGAGGCAACAAACCTGGCTACTCTATATAACAGTGGTAACAGGCCCGTGTGGTACAATGGTAAGAGGCGCCGCTGTCACCAGTACAGTCCAGCGATCGATCCTGTCCCGGGCTAACCAAGCCTTCCATTTCTCCGGGGTCGGGTAAATTGTTGGTTTACTGGTTTTATTGTATATCGCATGATGCATTCATGTAATAAAGAAGAAGAAGAAGAAGAAGAAATTGGTACCAGACTTGTCTGGGAAGGTAAAGATACTGAACTGGTATAGCGGCTGGCCCCGGAGGTCATTGTGTAGGCCAAATACACATTCAATATGCCTCTACGCCTTGAATGGAACACGAATGCGGCGGCACGTCCTCAGAGGACTGATCAACGCCGGCACCTTTACCTTTTACCTTTACACTGTATGCGGACTTTACCTGATTCTTCACGAGGAAGTAGTTTTCCAAGAAAAGCCGCTACAAAGAGGGTTTTGGCGGACAAAGTGTGTTTGCTTTCCACTCGGAACATAAATGTGTTAGGAGAACAAATTGAGCAGATTTTAGTGTTTTATGGGAAGTATGTGTATTTTAATAATTCATTACGACTTTACTCAAGCCAGCTGGGCATCCCCAACTCTGACGAATGTCCTACACAGCTGTTCCGTAGTTGATTTTTTGGATCCGGATTTCTCGACGAGTGGCCGTAGTCTCGTGGTCTCACCGCCAACTGATTCGTCAGCACCCTGCACGCTATTCTCCCTTCGATTCCTTCGTATATTTTCTCCCATTCAGTGAGTAATGGCCAAAAATCGAGGCCTTTCTTAGAAGTCCAAACTGATTGAAATCGAAAGATCAAGAAAAAATATGAACCGAACAATAGAAACTGAAAAACCTCTCCTTCCTCGCTGAATCTACTATTCTCTGTCTTTTGAAGGAACGGCGAATACTTCACCTCCTCCACTCGATCCCAGCGAAGCGCTCGAAAGAACGACCTCCAGACGTGGCGGCGACGACGATGATGACAGCCCAGGAACATCGAACTCACTTTTGGTTAGTTCTTTTCTCTCAACTTCTCTCTCAAAAATATCTTGATCGGAGGATTTCACAGGGTAAAAGTCCCGATCTCGACTCGAGTCTTCGGAAGAAAAATCGAAAACGAGTGACGTTCGACCTAATTTCCACCGTTCCACCGCAACAAGCTCAAAGGTTGGTTTTTGATTTGCTTTGATTTGATTTGATTTTTTACATGGGATATTCTATACTATCAAAACACAACAAAGTACCGAAAAAATATGAAACCACACAACACATTTCAGTCAGCGATTCAGTAACTTTTTAAAAGCACGTAAACTGATAGGAATGATCATTTTTTGCACATACTAACGTGCAATCTTCAGTTTTTTCTCAGTTTCCTGCTCCTTACCTAGCCTACAATTAATTTTTTGAGGGTTTTCTCAGTCATATTCGTAATTCTGATTCGATTTTTAGGTGTTTGACCAAATTTTTGACCAGCGCCTATCCACTTACTAAATTTACCTTCTCGGAGTACTACCTGTTTCTCCTCCTGTGTCTGCTATTTTTCATATATCATGTTCCATTCCATTCAGTGTACTCAACGAATTCACAATAGTTTGTTACCATTTACCATTTTTCTGTTCCGTGTCAAAATCCGAGTTCCCAAATTGGGTAAGGTCTAAAAAGTAGATCCGTAATGGCTACACAAAGTCCGAAAAATATAACTTCAGCTGTAAGCCATATATATAAGCTCGCACCTGGAGCGCCAACAATTGATTTTCTTCCTCAGAGTGAGCTCGCACTAAAGTTCGACGCACTTCGCGGTCGTAATCCGTTCGCCGTCACTGAATCGTAATGTTGTCGTTTCATACGATTCTCCAATGCAACCGCACCGGACCTCTTCCCCTTTCCTTTCTTTTCTTTTTCACCACTTTCCTTTTCATTTCGTTGTTCAGGGCTCCACCTGGAGAGCAGTTCACTCACGTGATCGTAGAACTGTCAGAAGAAAACGAACGCCTTAGGCGCGAACTACACGAGGCGACCGAAAATCTTAGTCAGGTTCAGAGAAGGCTCAATGAGGTGAGCATTTCCTTGCCTATCTGTGTTAATTTCATGGCGAAGAATGTTTATCTATTCTTTCCCAAGACTTTTTAATGCGTAGACTTTCCTGGGCGTTGGGATTCCTGATTCTATTCCTCAGGCTGTATTGCGTCTCTAAGCTATCATTCCTGTGGTTTTCATTTGTCGTTACTGTATTCTCATTCATATTACTTATCGTTCCAGGTGGAGACCGATATGACGAAGGTCGTTCGCGATGGAAAAACGCAGGCACTGAAAGCCAGAGCGGTGGCTCAGGCTCGAATCAAAGAACTGGAAGATCACATGGCCGAGCTGAACGCACAGCACGCCGATCAGGTATTTTACTCTGATAATTCGGTAGATATTTTATTTATTTATTCACTTATTCACTGTACGTGCGACAGTGCACATAAAAGAAAATAAACGCATCAATAGACTATCCCAGTCATCGAAGAAGTAAGGACAACAGTCAGTAAAATACTTCAATAAGCTTTTGAAGTTTAACTAAAGAACTTCGTCACGTGCCTTTTAAATGCTGGAGAGGACAGGGTCCAACTGGGCGATCGGAGAACTCGATTTGAAGGAGTGCCAATTTTGTGAATGAAAAATTCTGACCTGATCGCACTTCTTGCCAGAGAAGTAGTTATTTTGAACTCATACATGCTTGGAATTCTTCCATGCTGTATGAACCTAGTCCTACCCGGAATAGCTGATTTATTTCAGGGAGCGGCGATTTTTCCTTATTTTCTTATGCTTTTTATAGGCATATTAGTAAAAAGAATGACGTTGTGTGGCCTACAGGTGAATGTATTCTGAGCCCGTTTCAGGTGGATCGTCTGCAAACAGAAGTCGAAAGCCTTCGAAGTACTCGAGAATGGGAAGTGGAACAGAACGCTCAACTTCGGGAACAGTTGAACCAGGCAAAGTGAGTCGTTTGGTTTGTGACTTCATCGTTTACACAGGATTCCTCATCTTCTGATCGGAGCAGTATAGCTCAAGCTATATTTTTTTGCGGAAATCAATCGGAAATATAAGACCTATGATGGGTATCTTTAGTCGTCTAAAGACTGCACGAGCGGTATTATTTCGCTGCTATATGGGTTTAAGAGAGTGTTATTTATCATCGGCTAATTGCTAGGCAACTGGATACGTATGCAACACATCAAGTTATTCGGAAGATTCACATGGGCAATTTTAGAAAGATTTTTGATCGTTAGAAAAAGTGTTAGAGCGAATCACAATAAATCTCGAGTAAAGCAAAATACGGGGTTGAAGGCTGCACCCTAAGAAAAAAATTAAAATGCTTTGTTTTTTTTCTACAAAAATGTGCTTCAAAAAGTAGTTGAGTGTGGAGAATTTGAAAATACTCATCTTTAATAAATCTAGCTTTTTTCTGGCGAAGATAGAGGGTACAACATCAAACAGCATTGTCCACTTGCTGCACAACAATCCGCATCCCTTGAGTTCTGCCTCCTGCTCATCCCACCTCTTTGGATGAGGAGGAAGTCTGGGTTGTTCTGAAAAATGCTGGATTAGGGTGCTCATGGGATCGTATCTTATCAACGGGAAGTCCGCCCGTAGGAATTACCTGTTTCGTTCCGGTAAACGTGAGTTGTCAAATGCGATTGTGAGGTGGCCGATAGTTGATCTCATTTCCACCTTGGAATCGGTTGTTCCGATGAGCAAAAAACGAAGGTCGGTGTGGTCCGAAGTCGTCGGCAATCAGGAAACTATCGATGTTCTCTTTTTAGGACCAAAAATCACAAACTAACAGAAGAGCTGGACGCCAGCGAGAAGGCGAACCGAGAATGGGAGGTCAAGGTGAGGCGGCTTGCCCTTTTTCTGGTTTTGATGTTATTTGGTATTTGTCTAATTATTTCTTGCATATTTTGAAATTTGGTTTGAAAGTGATAGCTCAGCTTCTGATTATGTTAACTGGGATTAATTCGTGTCTTCCTTGCTTTTTTTTTAGTGTGTTGTCTGTCGCGATCGATTATTTCCGTATTAGGACTAACCCATTGGCGTTCTGAACTTTGCGATAGGCCACCGATTGACCCAGGGTAAATGCATGCTCTGGTTGGTATCGGCCTCCTCGGGTCCACTGCTACTTGAGTACTCGATGTTACTGACTAGCTGATAAGGCAGGAGTGTGTGGTTGTGGCTTATCATCCACGGTGGCATACACGAGTATTCGAGTGATGACGGGATAAGCCAGGGAATTAAGCGCCATTCCTTGTCCTGGACTACATTTCCTTCTCAAAACACCGTCCACAATGCAGAGGGGTTTGCAACACAGATATTTGGTGGCAAAGAGGTAGAAGGCGCCATCTACGCCCACGTAGTCGCGTGATCGATCCTCGTTCGAAGCATATGGATAATAAAAGCAGCTGTCAAAATTCCGATCTAGTGACTTAGTTAACGTGGCTCTTTTAAGCATATGATGCCAGCGTATACCCTGCTCTGCGTAGTTAACCTGGGTATATTTTAGAGGCCCTGGGCCCACATTCATCATTGGCAAACCCCGATAAACCCCCGAGATATAGCACCTTTCTCCACTTATCCTAACCTTCCTATGTTAAACGCAATCTCTCATCGACTCTGCCGTCTGGTTCTAGCTGCGCCGCGGTATCGGAGACCGCTCGCTTCATGAATCTGGGCCCTGGGTATATTTTAAAGTCTAGTGGCTTCTCTGTGGATTTTGGGTAGAGGATATAGTAATGTGTTTGATATGATTAACTAATGGACATTACTTGACGTCGGATGTATCGGATACCTACTCTGAGGCGTATATTTACCCAGATTATATAGGCAGGTTAAGGAGTTTTTTACGGTTCAAAATCTGTTGTAAATATGGAGTAAGAGGAGGGTCACCTCAGGGTAACCGGAACCCTCGTTCACGTTCTTGAATCTAGGGCTCAGATTTTGAAGTCCCCTCTTCCCATTCCATTGAACGCAATGTACAAATGCTTTTCCACTGTTGTTGCATATATCGATTGATCGGGAATGACTGCGGCTCCGGCCTATAGTGCATCGGCGGCAGTAAAAGTTGTCATATTGGCTCAATAAAAGAATTTATGATGATGACGCAAACATCATGGGGTTTGTCTAAAAGACTAAAATTCAAAACAAAGATTTTTATCAAGATGACGATCAATAGAAGATTTAAAACATCAATAGGTAGGAGTAGAGTAGAAGAACAACTGTTTCTCGTAGGTCGAGGGAGGCGTGGATAGTTGTTTAGGTCTCCCACCAAGACAACATATGTAGGTCGCCAAGATAGAGCAAATAGTATTAACGTGATACAAAACACTATACATATGGTACAACATGGGGGGCCTCTCGAAAAAGGCGATTCCACTGCGCCGAATCAGAATTTCCTCCCTGCCTTCCGAGGTGCGCCTTTCTTGTGGTCGTTCACTGGTGTTAATGTGTACACCTGATTTCCGATTCTACAAATCTGTGCCTCCTTCAGCGTATTCCTTGAGGTATGTCACGTTGCTTGCGGACTACATGGAACGACCGAGAAACATGGTTTCTGGTATTCCCATGGGGTCAACGGCGCGAGGCTACTGGCCACGATGTTGAACAGCTAAATCCAGCTCCAATCATCTCATATTGTGATCGCAGCTTTTTCTTCACATAAATCTCTCAACATGTCGACGGACCGCCTCCATTCACGATCGTTTTCTGGACCGGCTAACACGATAAGTTCTGTTCCACGCAATCGTTTGTATCAATGTCCGTGTCCACGCCATCTCATCGTTCCTGCGAATTCCGCTGGGTTGAACAAAATAATTGACGAGAAATCCTCGACAAACCATTCAGGCTTCAGGTCTTCCGGCTTTTTCAAAACCACCGCCGTCTGGGTCTCGGTTTTGAAACCATCCAGCACCCTCTCGAATCCTGTCGGTAATATTGTGCAGGCGTTTGCAAGACCTGCTAGTGAATGTTATATCTATTTGTCATCTTTCAAAAGAATGCGTTCTGAATCATCCGCATGAGAACGAACGCGTTCCGGCCTATAGTGCATCGGCGGCAGTAAAAGTTGTCATATTGGCTCAATAAAAGAATTTATGATGATGACGCAAACATCATGGGAAAACTAAAATTCAAAACAAAGATTTTTTAAGGTATCATATTCGTTTCTCGTAGTATGGATAGTTTTTAGGTCTCCCACGGTGAAGAGTTCCTCGATCAACTGATCGAAGACCTTGCTGAAGCCGAAGATATCATCAACTACATGGAACGCCAGAAACACAGCATACTGGACGATGTTGATAAGCTCAAAGGTGCAGCTTTTTGAGCCGATTTTAGAATTTTGTTTTTTTTTGTCTAGAGAATTGTTCTGTTCTCGGTTTGAAATTTGCTTTCTTGAAGATGCCATCATCGCCCAGGATCAGCTTATTGAGATTCTCGAAGCTGACATTGTTATCTATGAGGAACACATTGGCATATTGCGCGAATCGCTCGGTGCATCCAAGGTGAGCCCACGACCGATATGATAGGGTCCTTACGGACCCGACGACATGCAGTTTGAGCGACGAATTAGCCGTTATAAATTAAATTGAGCGAAACACACGACGACGAGCATTCTCGTCCAACGCGACGTTTGCGGCGGCCGCATTGCTCTAATCGATAGCTATTGGCGACGCGCGGTCACCGCCGCGCGAATTCGTCGCTCAATTTTTTGTCGTCGACTCCGCCAGGGCCCATTGTGTTATTCAGCAAAACTGCACTGGGCGGGATCCGAACCCACTACATATTTTTCATATCCGTAGTGAGGTTCTCGTTCCTCCAGTGTGGAAATTTACCTTGTTCCTAAAAGAGAAGTGGCAGAGTAGATTTTTCTATTTTTGCTACCTATCGGTTGATGGTAGCTGTGATCTGTAAATTATTGCCTTGCCATCGCCTATCTGGTAAACATCAGTTGGTAAACAGTGCCAAATTGAATGACATTAGAACTGTGTGTGCTGGCAATATCAGGTTTCCAAGTGTTTTGTAACGTTGATTGATCGCTCTTGTTCCAGGTCGATCATCGATCGTTACTCCGATCAAAAGCATTCGAAACGAAGCTGAAAGCACTTGAGAAGGAAAAAGAGCAAATCGACAGGCGATCAAATGGTGAGTGTAAGAGTTAAACGTTCTTTGAATATAAGTTACAATTGTGTTAGAAGGACAAATGAGGCAGGTAAGGTCCTTGCTTTGAAGCATTTAGTAATAAGAAGAAAGAACATGTTGGAGACGAAACTTCTTCTTTAATAGTTCTGGGTACAGATCGATAATCGATCGATATGCGCTTAATTGCAATCGAATCAGGTTTCATTTTCGTAATTGGTTTCTGCCATATACGTTTTTTCTGTTAAATTGCTCGGTTGGTGCCACTTAATGGCTGCCCATCAATCGCACTACATTTCCCATTTGCTTCGAACGCTGATCCAGATTGCCCGTTCGATCGATTAACTTAGTTGGGTTAGGATTAACCACTGGTAAATGATGTAATCAGCTAGGGCAGTGGATGAATAGTATCATTGGAAAGGGCTGAGCTGCAGGTTCGAAACCCGCCTAAGTCGTGGTTTTTGCAAGTAACCTAGTATCATCAAAAGATCGATTTTCTTGCACGCCTATTGCAACCAATATAAGGTTGAAAGAAAAAATGAAGTGTTACATCCGTAATTTTTTATTTATGCATGCACACCATAATCATAATAAAGCAGAGTAAACAGGAAAACGCAACGGTAGGAAAAAACCCGATAGTGTTGTCACAAATCAAACGTATCCTCTATGATTTTATTTTTTAGACGTTTTTTTGTTTTTTTTTTTGTTTTTGTGTTTATGTTGGGCAAACAGCGACAGAAAGTGAAGTTCAAGGTGATACTACGAGAGTGACCTGATTTAATGAATTCAATATTGTCAACCCGTGGCAAGCAAAAAATTTCCGAATAGGATAGAGAAGTCATGACCGTCGAGGCCGGCACCGAATGGTCCCGAAACGTTCCCAGTGGGAGTTGTGGGTAAAGTTATGAGTGAAAAAGCTCGGTGGTCGAGTTGAATGAGCCGTCGGTGGCATCGGAAGCAGATCGCATACTTGTTGAGTAAGCTGTATTACGATAGGCCTGAGCCAGTGACGCGGGTATACCCTTGTCCATCGTCCGGTATCCCTGATATCTGTAACCCAGCGAACTGCTCGAATTGACGTCTCGTGAAGTTTTGATCACCTGGAAAGGTAACTATAAAAGTGCGATTTTATTAGCGGAGTCAGGAGGTATGAATGGCGTAGTGGCTAACGTCACAGGCCACTGGTATGGACCTATTAGGGCTTGTTCAGACGACGCGCGTCGAAAATGCAAAATCGAAGCTCAATCGATAATTAACGCCCTTGATCGAATTTGCTCTTTTGCATTAGTGGCGCAGTCCGGTTGCGCCTCATATAGGCAAACTTACTGGTCGCTCGGGTTTTTTAGAAGGCTGCTATTCCTTATTAATGGAAATTTTGACAAAATTCACTTTTTTCGTTCAATTTCTTTCCTATGTGATTATATGCCTATTTTTTTTTGCCTATATGAGGCGCAACCGGACTGCGCCACTAACGCAAAGGAGCAAATTCGATCAATGACGTTAATTATTGATTGAGCTTCAATTTTGCATTTTCGACGCGCGTCGTCTGAACAAGCCCTTACGCGGGTTTGAATCTGGTATGGCATTTGGTTTTTGCGAGCTCATAGGTCTGCTTTTGGTCCACAGTTGAGATCTGTGGAGCTTATGGAAACAATATTTCTGTAGGGAGTTGGTGAATCGGTCAGTTGGTGTTGGAGTAATCCGAGGAGGTAAATCAACCCCAGGGCTCAGATTCATGAACAGACGAGCGGTCTCCGAAACCGCGACGCAGCCAGAACCAGACGGCGGGGTCGATGAGAGATTGTGCTTAACATAGGAAGTCTAGGATAAAATCGGTCAGTTGGTGTTGGAGTAATCCGAGGAGGCAAATCAACCCCAGGGCTCAGATTCATGAACAGACGAGCGGTCTCCGAAACCGCGGCGCAGCCAGAACCAGACGGCAGAGTCGATGAAAAATTTCGCTTAACATAGGAAGTTTAGGATAAGTAGACAAAGGTGAGCGCCGTTCGGGCTATATCTCGGAGTTTATCGAGGGTTTAACAATGATGAATCTGGGCCCAGGACGAATAAAACCGTTCAATTTTCGTCAGTTTCTCATTTCCGGTGGAATGTAGTCGCCCGGGTCGCCACCTGAATCATCACTGATCGACTGTGATGTCGCGAACAAAGCAACTGTACGGTGTTTACAGTCGTTTCCGTTGCATAGTCCCTCCGTTCCTCCCCGTGACTAGGGTCTCTGACTAACCCTCAATCCAGTGCAATTGATACGGTTCTTTTTTGCACTTTGCAAACTATTGAAGGGTAAACTTCCGAGAGTGATAGGGCAAAAGGAGCTGATGGTCTCTGATACTGATTAGGCTTATTAGATGTGATTAGAGAGGAACAAGAAAGGTGAAAGACACTATGGGGGTTCCCCAAGTTTTGTAGGAACACTGCTTTTAAGGATAACATGATTTTATTGATTTATCCCGTTGTGTTTCCAAAAATCAGCCCGATTTGTAGTCTTTTTGGATGACCGTTTATCTTCCGTTCTATTGTTTATTTCTACCACTGACTGAGGCCTGACTGGGACTGGATCTGTGTTTTCGAGACGCAGTGATTAGGTGAAGTGGATTAAGCTGGAAGAGAGTGCGGATAGTGGATTTAGCCTGAGGCTATACATTCCACTGCGGCAGATACATCTACTTATTCTGGTTATATGTGTGATATTCAACGTTAAAAACTCCTGTATAGCAGTGGGTGTCTGTCGAGAACCAGGAAATGAACTGGAAAGGAGGTTGATTCCTACAGATTTAAAAAGTTCATTCCTTATCTAGGAGAATTTCTCCACTCGGAGACCACGAATTAGTTGATGATGATGAAGATTCATTCTCTTTCTGAAAAAAAAGATGGAAAAAAATCAATGACGTCCTTCAATGACGCCCACTTCCACCAACCACGTCTTGCGGTGAATAACTTCCGTTAATTAAATAGGTATTATGACGATTTTGATTCAAATTCGGAAATTGATTTCTTGTACCGGCCATCGGAGAGAGACGAGAAAGGGAAATATTTGAAAAAGGGCTCCATCGGGATCATTTCCCATGAGTTAGTGGTGATCCGAGCTCTTAAGTGCAAGCGAGATTTGAGATTCCCACCGGTGATGTACTTACCCAAGGGTAACTATTGCATGTTATGGGTTTCTATTTTTAGAAATGTGTAAATTTTCAGTTAATTCTGGTTCTTCAGTGTGTTCGCTGAGTAGATAGGTAAATAAGCGAATAAAATTGAAAAATAAATAAATTATAATATCATGAAAATTAAATTAATAATAAATAAAAGAGTAAAATAAAATAAATAATAATAAAAATGAAAATAAATATATTATCATGAAAAATAAAATAGGAATAAGAAAATGTTGCAAAAATACCCGGAGGGCAGGTGAATTTCCGAACGAATAGCAGCACTTACATCACAATCGCAACGTGTACAATGGAGTTGTCGTCGTTGTAGACAGCAGTAGATGCCACAAGGGAAGCACAGCACGGCATAGAGCAATCCGGACAAGGTGTTCCGCCACTGAACCGTGGCCACCCGACAATCGGGACACGAGGTGACACTGGAGGAGGTGGCGGCAGTCATTCCGTCTTCGGCCGTCGGCCTTTCGAGAAAACCCGCTGATCGCAGATCGACACTGAACTCTACACACCTCATAATAGAACTGACAAGAACAACGAAATCACGCGAAATCGACACGTATCGATTGATCAGCTGAAGAGAGCAAAATCGATATGATTCAGTGTCGAAACGGTCCCGGTGCTGATGGTGGTTGAAGTCGAAACATGAATGTGTGTTCCCCCGCCCAACCCTGCCCGCCCCCGATCAATTGCCGATTGAGGTAGGGGCGGACGGGCTGATGACGGATCAGGGCTCTTTTTTGTAAGGGCAATGCAATGACGAGGAATTTCTGTTTGAATTGTCGCCGGCTGAGGGAAACAATAGTCGATATGGACTGGTAGTTCGGGAAAAATAGGAAAAATTGCGATAAATTTCCTGGCCATTTGCTGAATTTGCCTTTTTTCTACTAAAGAGCGGTTCATCCAGTAGTGACTTACAAAATGATATAGTTTTCTACTCTTTGAACTGATAGTTTTCTACCTTTTCATAAAGTTGGATTAGAAAATAGAAAATTGAGTCGTAAAGTCTGGTGAAAAGGCGTCGATCGATTTTATGAGGTGGTTACCTGTTCCAGTTTACGACCGCCAAATCGCCTCTGCATATATTCAGTTTCGGTTTTTTACCTCTGCAAATACTTTGAAACTGAGTATTGAAAATGGAGCTCGATTAAGGTTTTAAAGGAGATCTAGAAATTCAAAAATATTGGTTATGATCAGCAATATCGATATCAGTTTCTTCAGGCAGAACAAAAATGGGCCTATGTTCATTCGTTATTCAAATCAATGCCTTCACATTTCGGCTGGGTAAAACTGTGTAAACAACATACCTAGTACCCTTCAAAAACAGCAACCATCAAAAATAGTTGAAATGATAATTTATTGAACATATTTACTAATCAATAAAAAACAGAATATCAATATTTAGGCGTGCTAGTAGGAAACCAATACGTTTTTTGTTTTGTTTTTTAATTAAAAAAAACAAAAGTGCTGTCATATCCCCGACAAAATCAAAGCAGCATCTTTCTAAAATAATAGGTTATATGAAGAACTATATCAATGATTAAATAGAATTTGACTGAACGAATTTTCGACTATTGAAGAAAAATTATTGAAATATTGAAACTATTGAAATCTAAATTATTGAACTATTGAAGCTATTCAAATTTAACTTATTGAAATATTGAAAAATTATTGAAATGAAAATTATTGAAATATTGAAACTATTGAAGTTTAAACGAACGGTTTCAAATTGCCTTATGCTGTCGGACCTCAAAATTTCACTTTCAGCGAATCAAAATCTTAAAGAGCTTCAGTACACGAAAACTGATACGTCTCCATGTAAATGATTCATTAACACTAGCCCTAACTAGATAAGAGCAATTTTTCAAGTTTTTTTTCCTGCAGAAAGTGAAAATTTATCAGCGGCAGCGATGAAATGCGGCGGTCAGGTGATGCGAGGTGTAATGAGAGAATGATAAGAGCGCGACGAAAAGCAAGCGGCTAAGGGCGGGTGACCTGACCGGTTTCTTGACGACGACGACGACCTTGGGTGGGGTGGTAGACACCGTGGGCATGGTAGAGCCTGTTCTGATGGGGCTGGGTATCACACCTGGCGAGTGGGTTAGGTGTGAAAAAGGCAAGGTGATGCTAGGAGTTCTTCTTTATATAGTTAAAAGGTAAGATGTAAATGTGTGGGCGGTGATCAGTTCCCTAGGTACCCAGTGAATGCGTATTTTGCTTGTGCAATGACTTCACCTTCCCAGACAAGTGTGGAACCGGTTTACCCAACCCCATTGGGATGGAAGATTGGATAGCCCGGGCGAGGATCGGTCGCTCGATCGTGCGGGTTGTAGTAACAGCTTTTATCGCCACACTACGCCTCCCCTTCAGCCACTTGGAATTTCCCAAATTTTCCGCTGTAGCAACGAGGAAGTTACAGTTGAGCGCAAGTAGTAACCTGGAGCTAGATTCATGAACAGACGAGCGATCTGCGAAATCGCGGCGCAGCCAGAACCAGGGCCCAGAATCATCACTGGCAAACCCCCGATAAACCTCAGATATACTCCGAACGGCGCGCAAACCGAGATTCGTGAACGCGCGCTAGAGTTTAATCGGGGTTTATCGCGGGTGTATCACACCTTGCGATAAGGCAGGGTTTGGGAGACCTCGACGGTATCGAGCGGGTTTATAGCCGACGGGGTTTCCGAGACCGCTCGTCCGTTCATGAATCTGGGCCCAGACGGCAGGGGCGATGAGAGATTGCATTTAACATCGGAAGTTTAGGATAAGTAGACAAAGTTGGGCGCCGTTCGGGCTATATCTCGGGGTCTGTCGAGGGTTTACCATGATGAATCTGGACCCTGTCCACCTCATATAACCCCTGCCTGCGGGAACAGGGCTGAGTTAATGGTCCGTGATAATTAGGGTATACACCCATCTGGGTTGACCAACCTTTAGCAATTGGGGTATGGTGGGTGAGCAAGGTTCTATCGTGAGGTTACCACCACTTAAGGGTGGTCACGGCGGCTGTTTACTTGATTCCAATATATTTATAAATTATAAGGATATAAATTTTGGGTCAGAGAAGCGACCAGGGCCCAGATTCATGAACCTACGGGCGGTCTCCGAAACCGCGACGCTGCCAGAATCAGACGGCAGAGTCGATGAGGGATTGTGTTTAACATAGGAAGTTCAGAATAAGTAGACAAAGGTGGGCGCCGTTTACGCTACATCTCGGGGTTTATCGGAGGTTTAACAATGATGAACCTGGACCCAGGCTAGAACGCCGCTGTCATGTTGTAGATTTGGAGGTAATAGCTGAGAGTTTGGAGTTATACCTTAGTTCTTTCTGATATCAGTAGTTAAATAGAAATCAGTAGTTCTCATAGGGGCAAGTTCAGGGCCCGCGTGGTGCACTGGTAAGAGACGCTAATGACACCCTCATGATTGAGCGATCGACCCCGGCCTGGGCTAACCAATCCTTCCATCCCTCCGAGGTCGGGAAAATTCCAGGGCAGACGGCGGAGGATTGGAATAGAAAATTGGTGCTAGAAGTTGTTTTTTGGGACTGTTTACAACAGTTCTGTTTGCAGAAGATCGTCTTCTGACGAAAGCACTCGATCAGAAATGCAAAGTGCTCGAGGAGGAGAACGAGAAGCTGATGGAGAAGCTGTGTGAGCTGGAGATGCGCGAGCGGGAAGAGGCCGAGATGGCGGAGACGTGTCGACAGTTGGAGCAGAAAATCGCCGAGGTGGGCGTAATGGGTGGGGCTGTCCGGCATCATCCCAGAGAGAATTCTGGCAGCTGTCCAACGTGCCGATCATTCTATTTCATTATGCGCATCGAACTGAAGCTTTGAACTGATTTGTTAGAAATTGAGCAGAAAATATGTAGTTTTGGTGGGAATTTTACACCGAAAAACAAATTTTCGAAAAATTCCACCATTAATAGAGGATCAGCTTACTGGTATCCCGTGAATTTATAAACTATTTAGGCAGAAGAAAAAGCGGCTCTGGAGAAGGCCGAATGCGATCTAAGAGTGGAGGCAGCTCGATTGGATGCCGAACGGAAAAGCAATGGTTCGTTGCGAGTATTTCTGTAAATATTTGTGACCGACCGACGAATGCCGGTCGGCGCGACTGGTGGTGCTCGTGTTTTCTCATCGACTACACCCAGCATAGCGAAGTTTGCTAATTAGATTTGACCCCTTGATGAGAGCCGCAAGGGGTAGAAGAACGAACGATACCCGATTGGTTTTTATTTTACTTCTATTTGTTTTTTTCTGTGGCGCGCGTAGTACAGTGGAAAGAGGCGCTGCTGACACCTGCATGGTCGAGTGATCGATTTTGTCTCAGGCTAACGAAGGCCTTGTTCTCTTCCGGGTTTGTATAATTGATACCAGACTTGTCTGGGAAGGTGAAGGCACTGACTTGTTATGGCGACCGTACCGCAACTTATTGTATAGGCCAAATATGCATTCACCGTGCCTCTACGATTCTGAATGGAAGGCGAATGCGTGGCGCGTTCTTAGGGGACTGATCAACGCCGATGCCCTTACCTTTACCTCAACCGTATTTTGCGCTACTACGAGTATTTTATGCACTGCTTTACATCTACAGTCAGGGAGGGTGGGAAGGAGTAAGGACCGGATGACAGCCCTACTCTTTTTCTTCTATATCCTTCAACTGATTTGCAAAGCCTCTTCTCATTCAATAGTGCATTTTGTTGTTTTGAACTCTTGAGTTTCTGGACCTTCCCTTTATCTTTGGCGTTGTCCAAGGATAATCAATTGAGGTTGAAATTTCGTTCTAACGGATTTTTTTTTAAAGTTTCGCCTTGAGAATTTGAACTGAAACTTCGTCGGAACGCGGGAAATGGCTGTCGAAGGGGCGATGACTAATGTGGACCGTTCAAATCGGTGTTGTGACAGGCGAGCAAGGTCGTCTGGTGGCTCGAAATGTCATTACGAGGGAGGCAGGGAGGTTGGGCGAAGGAGATTAAGAAAAGGAAGTTAGGAATGAAAAAAAAACGCGATGAATGCTCATTATCTCTGACTTTGAGGAGGGTTTGTTTTGTGTAAAAAATTTGCCATTTTTTGACCTTCGTTTGAATAGTCTACTTTCATGTTATCTTGCCATACATTTTCTGAGTGTGAAGGTATGCCCTGAGGTAAGAAGTGCCATCTGGGCCTAGGATCATGACGGGTATCGGCGCTGTAGATCCGCAAATAAACCCCGGTGCGCGTATTCGCATTCATGAACGCGCCGCGGAGTTTATTTGGGGGTTATCGTGGGTCTATTCCACGCTGGCGCGGCGATGTATCGAGTACCCCGCTGTAGTAAGAGCGCTCTAATGTTAATCCCAACACATCAGCTGATGTGCCGCTCAGTTTCCATTTTCAACTTTAATTTTTCAAGGTTTAAAGGGAAAATAATTGCTAATTAGCAAAGAAATAACGTAGTTAAAATCAAAGCGCAAAAACCAAAGCGAATAGCGACCGAAAACATACTAGAAAAAATTTTGATAAAAAATCGGACCTATCCATTCGAGAACTGACGGCCACTCACCCATGACAGCCGTGATCACGGCCGTTGCATTGCTTCACGTCAAGCATCGCAAACCCGATTGTCATGAATGCGAATACTGGGGGAATAGACCGGGTTTATCTTGCCCGGGGTGTTATATACCCCGGGCATATATTTTCGTTCATGAATTTGGGCCCTGGGCCAAGATTCATCATTGTCAAACCCCCGATAAACCCCGCGATATAGCGTTAACGGCGCCCGGCGCCCACCTTTGTCTACTTATTCTAAATCCTATGTTAAACACAATCCCTCATCGACTCTGCCGTCTGGTTCTGGCTGCGCCGCGGTTTCGGAGACCACTCGTCCATTCATGAATCTGGGCCCTGGTGTATTTGCACCTCTGTGAACCACGAAACCTTACACTCGACCAAGGAAACATTTCTGAACCACAAAACAACTAGGAAGGGTTAAAAATTAACGGAGACTATTGGGTTTCTCGTTTGAAATCAAGTGCATGGCGCGCTCCAATGTCTGCCGATCAATTGCGAAAAGCTGGGCTGGCAATGTGTCAACTTAAATTTGAGTTAAAAATTGTAGAAGCGGTTCGATTACTGGACGAATTACGCGATGCTCGTGACGAGCTGTCAAAGCGAAGAAGTTCGTCGATGGACGGCCGAACAGAACAACGGCGTAGCTTTGATCCCGATCAGACGCAGCTGAACGCCGACGTCGAGCAGTTGAGGAGCAGAGGTTCGTAAGAGAGTGAATTTTTAAGGGAAAATTTTAACGATCGATCGATCGGTCCTGATTAGCGCTGACCTTTTTTCCTTTTCCTGCCTCTAAACGTAACGATGGCTAGTAGGAAAGCTGTTTCAGTAGCAGAACAGGATGCTGAACTGGTCCGCCTCCGAGTTGATGCTGCTCAAGTCGACTCGTTGCGCGAGGAGCTGCAGCAGCTGAACACCAAGTGTGCCGAGACGGCCGAACAATTGGACGCGATGCGTTGCAACAACTTTGACCTAATGACCAAAGCTGAAGTTCTTACCGCTGATCTCGAGAGTGCTGGAGAACGAGAGCAGAAGTAAGGAAGATCTGATTCACTAATATCCTACTCCCATCTCTTTGTATTTTCTCTTTTTTATCACTTTTTGTCTCACCTTCAGGTGGCGAGAAATGTACGAGAAGGCGGCGTCGGAGTTGGAAGTCAAGGAACAAAACGAGCAGAAGGTTGGTTTTATAGCCCAAAATAAGCCATTTATGGCGTGGAACTTTTCATTTTTTAACACGTTGACGACCGCGTGACACAATGCTGCGTCATACGTATTAGGTCGCGTGGGACCATGTGACGCAATGCTGCGTCACAGTTTTGAAATTTACTTTTCTGGCTTATCCCGATTTTTTGGGGAAATATTTGTCTGGCCACTACATACCTCATGATTAGAAATCATTGTGAACCTCGTGGTCCATAAAAACAATTCTTAGCTTCTGATGTACTGGAATTTTTGATTGTGCACTAACTTTCTTTACAAGTAAAAACAAATAATGATTATTACAAGAAACAAATAAATGCGAACAAATACTGTTTACTGAAACAAACACATGAATACAAGCAAATATTGGTTATCAGAATAAACAAATAATGAACAATAAACAAATAACAACTTCCTTTAATCTGGATAGAGAAAAAGGACATTCTAAAAGCTTCAAGCTGTTATTTTTCTATTTTCATTGCAAAAAAAGGAATAGTCGAAATCCTCCAATGTTACAGAACTGTATATGTGGTCTTTAAGATTTACCATTCACTTCCATTTTGAAAAAAATTCGCCGTATGCCGGCATCATGCCACAGCCACGGCGCGCTAGAAAATCGGTTGGTCCCACGCGCCAGACACGCGAAAAAGGCGCTGTCGTCAACGTGTTAAAATTCGTCATTTTAAGACCTGTACCATAGTCCCATGAGTTCGGGCATTATCATGTACTGTTCCCTCCATCGAAAGTAAGTTTTACCCGTATGGTTTGCCGTTTAGAGATATGTTTAAACTAGCCATTCAGTGGTCTGCAGGCCGCCAAATGAACTAATGAATAGTAGGAAACATATATAAAACATTTATAATAACAAATGAAACGAAGAACAAAAAGCATGCAGCAAAAGACGGCGAGGAACTGATGAAGTACGTCACTGGAAGTACGGTAACGGGCAATCGTGGCGGGACCCTAAAGTTGACAACAGACGTCATGGTTTCGTTTATTTATTAGTAGGATGCTTAAATAGATCCTCGATCAAGGCCAGCCAAGACATTCATACCTATCCCGCTGGGATTCAGAACAACGGTCCTGTGCATGGCGCATTCTGAGAGGACCCAGCTGCAGCGAGCCCTCTGCCTTGTTATGACACTTGGAGAAGTTTTCTGCTCAATCAGTTCTGAATGTGAATTTATAGGTTTTTACAACACTCATAGGTATTTAGGAGTCCTTCATAAGAAGCGCCGGTTAAATTAGTTTAATTTGCAAATTCTTTTCGATTTTTGTACAAAATCGTAGTGTAAATCGCGACAAAGTATAGATGGGCCATTCGTGAGCAGAATTTCCACGAATTCCCCGTGGCGATTTGTTGTCCTCGTTGTAAAGTGTGTTGTTTTGCTGTTTGATGGAGAACATGTGCAGCAACATACGTGAGAGATTCTCGCCCCCGGCAAAAACCGTCTTCTAGCGGCCTCGTCCTTGCCCAGTCGATCTCATCCCAATCGCTTTAGAATATTGCTTCAGGTGTTTTTATTGATTGCTTTGGGTATACTATTGGTATACCGGTGCTATGTGCGATTGGGGGTACGACCAGCAGGAGTTGTCGCCTTGTTGTCATTGTTGTACTTATTAGATTGTCCAAATGATATCAAGTTATTTCAAAACTTCTATTCTCAAATAATCAAGACCTGATTTGTTCGTGAAGCAGGTTTCCATTAAAAAAATGATTAGGATTTTTTTCTCTGGCTGCGTCCCAATTCCAAGTAGCACCGGTATACCTTAACCATAGTTGATATTTTTCCCCTAGGGCCTAGATTCATCATTGGTGAACCCCCGATAATCCCGGAGATATAACCCGAACGGTGCCCACCTTTGTCTACTCATCCTAAACTTCCTATGTTGAACGCAATCTGTCATCGACTCTGCCGTCTGGTTCTGGCTGCACCGCGGTTTCGGAGACCGCTCGTCCGTTCATGAATCTGGGCCCAGGTGTTAGATCGCCCAGGTACTCTTCTGATAGTTGTGACATTAAACTGCTTCTATTGTGTTAGCTTATATCTGCTCCATGAAATTGGAATAGTGGCATGAACCTTTTTCAAGTGCCAAAAGTGCGCCAGCCAGCACTCAGCTCGTCGTTGGCTCAAATTGAGTTGCAGTTGAGAAGTCCAGAACTGGGTGGGGATCTGGTTTCCCTTTGATCATCTATACGGTAGGAGTACTTGCAGATTTCAGGGAATTTTATTCCCTCAGGAGAATATTGTGGGAATTTCAGCTCCACATTCCTTGATGTCCATTGTTTTATACAATACCGGCCATGTCGTTTGATCACTTCCCGGAAAAGCCGCTTAGGAGCGTTTCAAAGCGGCTTTTTTTGAATAACTCCCTCAAATGTCAACTGTTCGTGAAAGGAGACACAATGAGAAGTGCAGCTGCCCGAGCTCCATCGTTTGGTATATAAATTATCCAGACTTGATTTTTTTTAAGTATTATCCGCTCAAATCTCGCCTGGTCGGGTACCAATTTACCCCACCCCGGATTGATGGAACGTTTCAGGTTTCTTATGGATTGAAGATTGTACCGATCTTTGAATACCAGTCGATAGAGCTCGAGCTGCTGAGCTCAAATATATTTATATCAGCCATTCAGCGGCCTGCAGGTCGCCAAGTGAAGTAATGAATAGTAGGAAACATATATAGAACATTTATAATAACAAATAAAACAAAGAACAAAAAGCATGCAGCAAAAGACGACGAGAAACTGACGAAATACGTCACTGGGGGTACGGTAACGAACAATCGCGGCGGGACCCAAGAGTTGACAAACAGACATCGTGGTTTCGCTTATTTATTGGTAGGATTTTTACAGTTAACTGAGCTTCAACAAAGCTATTGAAATAAACCGCTTTGGAACGCTTCAAAGCGTCATTTTCGAGAGGTGGTCAAAATATATGTCCGGTATTGTATTCGTTTTTTTAGGAAGCAGCAGTGAGCGAAGAACTCCAGCGAGTTAAATCTGATCTGGAGCAGGAGCGAGCTAGAGTTGAAGACCTGGAGAAGGAACTGACCGTGGTCCGTCGTCAACTCACCGAGACCGAGGCCTCGCTGGCCGGCGAGAGGATCAGCCTGATCGAATCGAACGAGCGGATCAAACGACTCGAAGAAGAACTGCTGTCGACGAGATGTGAACTGGACAATGCTCGTCTGGGTCTGCTCGAGACGACGGCGGTAAAGAAGGAGCTGGAGCAGCTCAGAGAGGAGGTCGGAGAGCCGTTTAGCAATTTTTTCTGTCATTGAATGTCAAGGATACTATTCAGCTGGAAGTCGAACGATCGTCGGGACGAGCTAAATGGGAAGAGGTCTGTAGAAAAGTTCTCGAACAGGAGTCGAGTTCATCGCAAAGTCGAAAGAACTCACTCGAAGTGATCAACAAGGTGAGGAGCGACTGGTTTTGCTCGAAGCGCAATCAATAATCAACGTCCTTGATCGAATTTGCTCCTTTGCGTTGGTGGCGCAGTCCGGTGGCGCCTCATATAGGCAAACTTACTGATCGTTCGGGTTTTTAACAGGCTGCTATTTCTTATTGAAGGACATTCTGACAAAATTCATTTTTTTCGTTTAATTTCTTCCCTGCGCGATTATATGCCTAATTTTTTGCTTAGACGCGGCGCCACCGGACTGCGCCACTAACGCAAAGGAGCAAATTCGATCAATGGCGTTAATTATTGATTGCGCTTTGATTTTGCATTTTCGCCGCGCGGTGTCTAAACGAGCCCTAATTTTTTTTTCAATCTAGAAAAAACCCTCCTAATCGCTCCATGGCTCAGGTACAACATCTTGAGTACATTACGGCATTCGAGGAGAAGATCACCAATCTTGAGAAGGAGCTGCAGGAGGCGAAAGCGAAGAACGAGCAGGATAAGGCGGTCTGTTCACGCTGTATGATTACCCCTTTCTGTAAAAAACTATCATTGATGGGGGTTAACTTGAAGTGATACCTTTTGCACTGATAATTCCTCACCAATTTGCTTATCAGCAAAAGTTTGTTCAATGAAAGTGTACTCAACGGCAATGTGGCGCGAGAAATGTGGCGATCTAGGCGGAAAAGCGCATTCTTCTGGAAAAGGTGGAAGAATAGGTTTGCTCAGGGGTACTTGAGGGAATAGATTTTTAGGGATATTTTTTCGTAAGCAGACTTTTTAATTGCTGGCTCACTGCCAATGTCCGTTCAAGGTTTGAGAAGGAAGTGGATATCATATTTCATTTCTCTTCTTATTTTTGCAATTTCTTCTTTATTCCTACTTTTTTCTTATTTATTTACAGGTTTTTTTTCCTATTTTTGAGTTTATTGTATGTTTGTTCAGGAGAAGAAGAAGCTGAAAGCGGCTCTGAAGCAGCTACGAGATCGCGAGAAGAACCGTAGTGAGCCGAGATCCGAGGTGCAGCCGGTAGCGGAGGAGCAGCAACATCTGCAGCAACATCTGGAGCAACATCAGCAACAGCATCAGCATCAACTTCAGCAGCAACATCAGCAGCAACAGGAGCAGCCGAACGTCGTGAATGTTCAGCAGGAAGAGCATCAACAGAGCTCAGCCACGTCTGAACCAGCATCAGCGTCACAGGTGGAGCAGCTGAAGATGAGTATCAAGGTAGGTCACGGTCGATGCGCTCTTTGCTCTTTATTTTTATTTCTTTCGTTTTTCTCATTATTCTGTCTGTCTATCTCGCTGTCTCTCCGTCCGTTCGTCTGCCTATCCACGACGTCCGACTATTTGTCTGTATGGAGGTCTATCTGTCTTCCTTTTTTCCGTTCTTTCATTCCGTCTTTCAGTCCGACTATCTGTTTGTCTGTCTTTCCTTCTTTTCATTCCTTGATTCTTTCACGTCAACACCTGAATTGTTTCATTTCCAGGAGCTGGAGCTCGAAAACCGTCTGTCCAGAGAACTCAACACAGAATACAGCCACACGATGCTAGAGATGGAGAAGGAAGTCATTGCACTGAAGGTCTGGCCTCCTCCCGCTTTTCTTTTTCTTTTATCGCTTTATTTTTTGTCTTTTCCTCCTACGAATTTAGCTTTTCTGTCTCTATTTCTGTCCTATTACGTTGCCATTCAGGCCCAAGTCACTTCTTTACGAGGAGAATCGGAGCACTTCGAGATGGAGCTCAAATTGCACGAGATGCTAGAAGAAGAGTTGGAGAAAGAGTTGTCGGATGCCAGACAGAAAAACAAGGTAGATCTTTTCTCGAAATTAATTGAGAATCACGGTCTAATTGGATTTTTTCAGTTTTTTTTTGCATATCTGCCAAAATTGGGGGGTTTTTGGAGGACTTCTGTACCTCTTCTGTTTTAGTTTTGAGCCTTTTTTGTTTTGTTGACGAAGTTTTTCTAGAAAATTTTGTAGAAATGTGCCATACGACGCGGCTCGCGTCACCCTTTATTTTGGATTTTGTCCATTTTGAGCCCATTGTTGCTCACCTGCTTACCTGCCGAGAAATGTGTGCTTTGCTGTGAACGAATGTTATATTTTCTTTCTTGATTTCATCGATTTTTTAAAAATGAAATCGATTTATTGATTTTCCTGTCGTATGACTGTCCCTCTCAGGAACTCACCGAAGCGATGCAGAACAGTGAAGAGTCGCTGGAGCAGTTCAATGAGCGGGCCGGCAGCGACGCCGTGAAGAACGAGCAGCTTACCAATGGTGGGCAAATTTTTAGATTTTTTTATTCATTATTATTTTTTGTGCATTATTACTTGCACCGTAATAGTATAAGTGCTACCGAATACGCATCTAATATTAATTCCGAACGGAAATTGATTAGTTCGTAGGTGAGGGCAACCGTCCTGCGCATCAATTTGCTCATTTCGGTTTGTTTGGCTTCGGAGCCCCTTCTTTACGTCCCTATTTTCTTTCTTCGTCTTCTTATTTTCTTCTTTTATGTTTCTATTCATTTTCTTTTCCTTGTACATATTTCTCCTTCTTACAATGACTGATCGATCGATTGATTGACTCATTTATTCTTGGCTTGTCTCCATCTGTCTTTCTTCATTCTTCTTATTCTTTCCTTCTCAAATTCTTCTCTTCATCGTTTCCTTCTGCCCTTCTCTATTCGTTTTCTACCTCTCTTTCCCCCTTTTTCTTTTTCGGGAACTACAGTGATGTCCTTTTTTTTTCAAAGTTCCACTAGCTAAAAAAGTCTACTTCATATTAGTGAATACTTGTTATTCTATTACCATCTTTTGGTTAATATTATTTTGTATAGAAGAGAAATCAACCGTTTCAGAGCTCATGTCTGAAGTGCATCAACTTCGCGAGCAGAAATTGATGCTGGAGGAACAGTTGCGAGCGGCCACCGCTAAGGTAGTGGCAGATGAGAGTGCTATGGCACAAGAGAGGGAGAACTTTGCTGAAATCGACAAAGGTTCTTTTCATTTCTTTTATTATATTCTATGAGTAAATCTACTGTTAACGAGGCCGCGCGTGGTTCAGTGGTAAGAAGCGCCACTGACATCGGCACGGTCGAACGGTCGGTCTCCGCTCGGGCAAACCAAGCTTTTCATCCCACCGGGTCGGGTAAATTGGCAGCTCTGGGAAGGTAAAAACGCTGAGCTGATAGAGCGGCTGTATCGCAAATCACTGTGTAGGCCAAATGCAGTACCGGACGCGCCGCTACGATAAAACGGCGGTAGCGGCGCTTTGGAGCGCCGAAACCGCCGTTTCTTAATAACTTCCTTAAAATTGATTTATTTGCACAACGAAGTATATATTTGAGCTCACCAGCGCGAGCTCTATCCCTCCGTATACACTTTTCCCAAATTTGTGAAACTTGTTTTCAGTCGATTTTTTGACCTTTCTATTTTCGGATCCCCTTGCCGCTTCGTTCCCTCGCTTGGTTACCCACAGCCGACTAGGCTCCGCCCCTTCCTCGCCCCCTATAGATATGCGCTGCTTGCTTATTTATAGGCGATGAGGAGGGGGCGGAGCCTTGCATGCGCCGCAAATGAACTGCGGTTGAATCCGCCCGGGCCATCACGCGTGGACGCCGAAACGGCGCTTTTCGGCGCACCGAAGCGCCGCTACCGCCGTTTTATGGTTGCGGCGTGTCCGGTACTGTAAGCATTTACCATGGATTCTTTGAATGCAACGCGAATGCGTGGCGCGTTCTTAGGGGGGTGATCAGCACGGGCGCCTTTACTTTTACCTTTACCTTTTATTTATGAATCTCCCGTTAACGAATGGTCGTGTTGCAGCTCACTGTGAAGAAGTGCGAGAGTTGTCCATTTCATTGGCCGATGCTCGACGTACGATATCCGACACCGAAGTGAGACTGTCGGAGGCTGAGGCTAATTTCGCCGAAAGTCAGTCGCGTGTATTCGAGCTAAACCGGGCGCTCGACGAGAAGTCGACGGAGATCGAACGACTTCAGCAGGAACTCGTTCGACTTCAAGAGGTCGACAGCCAGGTTCAGGTGAAGCTTTCTTGATTTCGTTTATGTTATTTTGTTTTTCTTTAGTTAAGGCAATCAGACTAACTTGGGTTCTAAATGAATGGCTATAAATTGATCCTTAGTTGTTAATCATAGAGGCGATGATATAGGGACAAACTGTAGAGTTTTTTCAGCAAACCACTCTAGTTCGCGCCGCGAACAGCACTTCTGAGGTGGTGGCCAGCGTCCTAGTTGGCGAACTGGAATCCGTACGATGGGAAGGTAGCCCAAGGACGGAATCAGTAGAGCCGACGACGGCTGCCGAACACTCGGACTCACCGACGACTGCTCAATCGTCATCCGTTGTCACTGCGCCGGGTAGGTCTTATGGCACATTCATACTCGGCTGCAATGCAGTGATGTAAGCGAGCGACTTAGCAGCTGAAACAGTGTTTTCTCAGGTGTGTTAGGGCTCGTATAGACGCCGCGCGGCGAAAATGCAAAACTGAAGCGCTATCAATAATTAGCATCCTTGATCGAATTTGCTCCTTTGCATTAGTGGCGCAGTCCGGTGGCGCCTCATATAGGCAAACTTACTGGTCGTTCGGGTTTTTTAGAAGGCTGCTATTCCTTATTAAAGGACATTTTGACGAAATTCACTTTTTTCGTTTAATTTCTTCCCTATGTGATTATATGCCTAATTTTTTTGCTTAGACGCGGCGCCACCGGACTGCGCCACTAACGCAAAGGAGCAAATTCGATCAATGACGTTAATTATTGATTGCGCTTCGATTTTGCGTTTTTGCCGCACGGCGTCTAAACGAGCCCTTAGACAGTATGTATAGCGTAACTTTTGACTCACGATTCCGTAATGCCGCTTGGATGTCGGGGTGTAAGTTCTGAGGACGAGCCCGACCTGGGACGAGTTAGCGCTCCTCCCATTGCCAAAATGTTTCCATATGGGAGGCGTTGCTAGGTGATGTGCTTTTAGGGTAGAATGTCTTTTTTCATTTCTCCTATAGTCCATACTACCACTTTGCGTCATTTGCTTCGCCACCCGCCACTTGATCACTGCTGCGCTGCTTTGCTGCCGAGTATGAATGGCGCTTGTCAACTCCAAGGGCCGCTTGGATTCAAATATCCATGTTAAAGGTGCCCAAGAGTCTGGTGTGCCGAGTGGTAGCGATCTGTTCGCTGAGAACTTGATACTTCGTCAGTGTGTGAACGAATCGACTCAGATGCAGAATGACCTATCTCAGGTAAAGCTGAGAGGAAGTATTTCTACCTGGACCGAACATTTACCGAACTTCGTCTGTTTTAAGGATGTTGAGAAGATGTGGCAGCTGAAGACAGAACTTGAGAACGCAGTCGAAGCGTTGAAAGGCGAAATTTGGTCGCTGAACGGTCAGCTGAAAGCGGTTCGTTCAAAAGGGTTTGATTTGTAGAGCGAGTTTGAAGTAATTTAGTGGATTTTAGTCGATTCTGGATCGAGAGCAGCTGCAGGATCGTGTCGTTGAACTCGATTCGTCATTGGCCGCCGAGAAGAAGCGAGCTGATGCGCTTGATTGTGAGCTGTCCGAGCAGGTTCGAGTTTGCATTTCACTTGCAAAAGTTAGCTTATATTGCCAGCGAGAAGAATGTTAGTGGTACGTAGTATTTTTTTTATTTTTAATACATAGAAGGGTTATTCTATCGCCTTGAAATCAACAGTTTGGCGAAGATAGCGATTTTTAGATTTTTTTAATTGCTGGTTTTTGTCAAAATGGTTTTCCGCACTATATAGCCGATGAGCTTGACTTGGGATTTGTTGTTCTTATGCATTTGTGCGTGGGTCCAGGCCTGCGTCTTAGATAAATAAATAAATAAATAAATAAAATAAATAAAATAAACAATTTTGTTGCTTCTCATAGGTTTTCGGATATTTAGTTGATGTTCGCCCACTTAGCGAACTCAACAGGACCCATTTATCATAGTTTGCCCTCTTCCAGAATTTAACATCGCCTAGTTAAATTATGAAAAAAAATTAACCGAGCAGGTATAAAAATGTTTTGAAAGAAAAAATGATAAGGTTTGATCTATTTGAAGATTTATTTTAAACCTCTTTGAAGACGTGAGGAAACAGAAGAGGAAACATCGATCAACATGTTTCCTAGCACGTCTTCAAAGAGGTTTAGAATAAATCTACAAATGGATCGAACACCTTATCATTTTTCCTTTAACATTTTTATACTTGCTTGGTTAATTTTTATTCTTAACTAGCTAGGCGCTGATAAAATTAGGAAGAGGGCCAAATGTGATAATGTTCGAATGATAAGTAGTGACTTCATTGAATTTAGAAACGTAGAAGCGCGCTTATCGCCTGTCCACGTAACTGTTTTTTCTCACTTTTAATTTCATTTTTTTCGCTTAGTATCCCTGCTTCTGCTATTTCATCGATCTCTATGTTTCCTAGCTCGTCTTCAAAGAGGTGTAGAATAGATCTACAAATAGATCAAACACCTTATCATTTTACCTCTAACATTTTTATATTTTCCCGGTTAATTTTTAGTCTTTATTTAGCTAATCAAGTTTCTTGCTCTTGCCGTCGCAGTTTAAGCTCAGTCCTATTATTTCAATTAGTTGTACGATTGCGGTTTTCCCCGGTAATGCTTGTCAGACAATGAGCGTGACTCGCTCACCTGGACATTTTTGATGTTTTTGTGTGTTGCTGTTTCTGGTGCTCGTCTTGCGACGTGTTTAAATAAATGAATACATAAATAAAATGAATAGGGAAGTATAGTACCCATCATCTTTTCAGACGGAACTCACCGAGAAGGCGTCTCGGCAAGCGGCTGAAGCGGAGAACGAGAGTAATAGACGACTGGCCGAATGTCTCGAGATGGAAACTAGAAGGTCAGCAGGATTTTCCCAGGATCTTTCCAGGATTTTTTGAAGGATTTTGACTTTTCGTTTGCAGAGAGCAAGTAGAGAAGGCGTATGCTCAGCTCAGCGAGTACTACAGCCAACTCCAGGCCGCCTACAATGTCATCTACGCCCAACTGAAGCAGTTTGAGGCCGAGAAGAACGTGGTCGCCAGTGAGCAGCAGGTAGCTGATCAGTTTCACTGTTCAAATTATTCTTTATTCTTTGTCCTTTCTCGGAAAAACATTAAGATTACTGCCGTTTAGACGTCGTCGACGGCTCCGCAGAGCGAGGACAACGTTCTCCACGTGGTGGATACTATGATATCTGTGAGTTTTTTCAGTAATTTTGTATTTTTCAATGATTTTCAAGGACTCAAAATTCAGGAGCTGCATCTGGAAGTCGATGCCAGTGTTGACCTTCATGGCAAAGTGCTCCTCATTCAGAAGGCGCTCAGGGAGAAGCTGGCTGAGGTACGGTTGATTTCTGGTCATTTATAGAAAACTCCTATGGGCTTTGTCCTCCTGAACAGGACCGAAAGGCCTTAGTTTTTTTGGCACTATTCAACTCAACGGACCCCAGTGCTCGATTTTTTCCAGTCGTCAAAATTCGCTGAAACTTCGCCTATGGGGTTATTTGGGGTCCCGAACCCGAATCTGCTGTCCGTTTTTTACGGGGGTGCTCTCGGACCAACCAAATCGCTGCGTGGGTGGTCCAGTCAGGATCACCGATTTTGCTGAAACTTTGTCTGCGGGGGTTCTCTGGTGTCCTGAACACGACGGTGAAGTCCGTTTTCCAAATGGCGGCCGAATACGGTAGTTACAGGTGAGTCTTACCAGGTAAGGTCGGTAGATACTCACCCATAACTACCGTATTCGGCCACCATTTGGGAAACGAACTTCACTATCACGTTTAGGACACCAGAGAACCCCATAGACACAGTTTCAGCGGAATCGGTGTTCCTTACTGGACCACCCAAGTAGTCGATATGGGTGGTACGAGACCACCCACGTAAAAAACGGACAGGAGATTCGTGTTCTGAACCCCAAATAACCACCGTAGGCGAAGTTTCAGCGAATTTCGACGATTGAAAAAATCGAGTACTGGTGTCCGTTGAGTCCAATAGTGCCTTTTTTATTTTTCTCTTTTATAACTTGTTACGGCCCGGCCCTTGTGATATGGTGGCAGGAGGCGCTACTGGCACCCGAATAGTCGAGTGATCGATCCCGCCTGAGCCAATTAAGCTTTCCATATCCCCGGGGTTGGGTAAATTGGTACCAGACTTGTCTGGGAAGGCAAGGACACCGACTTGCTACAGTGTCTGGCACCCGGAAGGCATTATATAAGCCGAATACGCATTCACCTCTTCAACTGTGGATGGAACATGAATGCATGGCGCGTTTTTAGAGGACTGATCAACGCCGAGGAGATTTACCTTTACCTTTTGCCTTCTCTTTTAATGTATCAATTACGAATTCGTCAGTCTGGTCGCATCTAGTACTAGGCGTGGATCGAGCAAGCTTCACATTAAGGCTCCTGAAACTTCTCAGCGACGCAATTTCTTCACAGTTCATGCAGGTTTTCAGTATTTCAGTATGCTAAGTTCAATACAAAAAATACGTTTCCAATCAACCTAAACGGCTTTACAAGAGTTCTAATAAGCAACTGATGGGTCACCTCAGTTGTTCCTGAGCCAGTGTCTTATATTATGTGACAATAGAGTTATCTTAACAGTACGTTCTCTCCTTTATTGGTTTTAGTCTTGAAAAAAAAACCTTGAACGATGAACCAAAAACGAAAAAAATCTTGAACGATGTTGTGATTTCTTATAGCTGGAGCAGCACCAACAAGCCATAGCTGAGCATCGTCGAACGAACGACGCCCTCAACGAACAGCTTCGAGCGCTTGAAGACGAGACAAGTAAGGCCGGTGGTGAAACGCTGGATGCGAAAGCTCGTCTCCTACAGCTAGAAGGAGAGCTCGAATGGAAGCAGGACGAATGCGACAGCCTTCGACGACGGGTGGACGAGGTTGGTTGAGTCCCAAGAAGACACAGATTTATTTTTTTATTCTTATTGTCACGTTATAAGACGCACTAAAACAGCAACAGAGAAGCAAATGAACTATAATCGACAGTAAAAAAAAAAGAAAAGATGCAATCAAAAAAAAAACAGTACGACTGAACCTGAACTGAAACAGAAAGCAAAGGAACAGAATTCTCCAAAGGATGCAATGAGTGCAGATTTTGATCCCGAATCAATTTTAAATTCGCGAAGACATTGTTGTCGATTCAAGAGTGTTTTCCCCTTCTCAATTTTGTTTCCCGGTCAATAGGTTAGTACTGAATTCGACGCTTCTTACATGCGTTAGTCCGAAATTTACACTATCCAAAGTACGCGAAAATGTTATTATTACGTTGTTACAGTGAGAATTACCTTTCTAGCTTACTGGATTGCTCTTGTTTATTTTATTTTATTTATTTGTTATGTACACTACAAGGTGCGCCCAAACTGCAATTGAATAGGTAATCAAGTCAGATCAGTTGCTAAAATGGTTAGTGGAGGGAAACACAAAATAGAACAATGTGGATCCTGAAATTATCAGAATCTAAAAACAGGTCTTGAGACCGTGTTAGTTACCAGTGCTGGATAACTGAGTATGTCCACTCGGATTTAGCCCTATCTGGGACCCGCGGGACACCTGGGACTCCAGCTAGTGGTAGGTTGTAGATGAGGCAGTGATTTTCGTTTTTCAGCTGCAAAATGCCATCGATCAGCTAATCGAACGCAACGGCGAAACCGATGGTGAGTTCTGAGGGCGTACCTCTCCTACATATTTGATCACTTTTGCACCGCTTGACTTCTGTTGAATGAGTTTTTTCATGTTACGGAGTACGGACTGATCTGTGTTGGTATCTTTGCGGTTGCCCTCTCTTTAGAAACTGCTGAGGATGTCTGAAATTCTATTAGGTTTTATTATGCATTTTATTATTTGGTATATCTGGTTTACTATCTAGAATTAGGAAGTATCTTTTTTTGGTTAAAGCATGGGCGAGCAAGATGCTCCTTAGTTGTGAGAGCTCTTTCCATCGCCTTAAGTTTATTCCACCTAGAATTGAATCTTTAGGCCAAAGTCAGGTCGAGGGCCCAAATTCATGAACGGACGAGCGGTTTCCGAAACCCCGTCGGCGATAAACCCGCTCGATACGGCGACTTTGCGGCCATTTATGATTTGTGAAGGTCGGGGTTTCGGAGACCGCGACGGCTTGTTGCGCAAGCGCCGCAATCGCACTCACTGCGGGCAAGCGGTCGTCGACATATAATTGCGGCGATCGATACGCGAATTTTGTGTCGACGGCTGATCGTCCGCAGTGGGTGCGATTACGGCACTTGCGCCGAAAGCCGTCGAGGTCTGCGAAACCCTGCCTCATCGCGTGGTGTGATAGACCCGCGAGAAACCCCGACTAAACCTCGACGCGCTTTCACGAATCTCGGTTTGCGCGCCGTTTGGCGCAAATCTCGGGGTTTATCGGGGGTTTACCAATGATGAATCTGGGCCCAGAAGGGGGCAAAAAGTAGAATGCAAATTTGGCTTTCTGTTGTTTTAGAGGGTACTTCTTTGGCTGTTGCTTCTATAAGGTACTAGATAAATCGTAGTGTTTTGAACCCTATCGGAGAAACAGAGGTTCTCCTCCATCCTGCTCGCTATCCAGACAGCCGCTAACTCTTGTTTTTCACTTTTTTCTTTTTCACTTATATAGTGTAGTGATTCTTCTGGAAGTCAGGTGGTGGATAGTGGCTGAGTCACCGTCGTATAGCTGCTGCTGCCTGTGGTAGTTTTGTATGCTGCTGTGGCCCACCGCTTTCACTCGCACTAATCCCTTTGTTTTTCCTCATTTTTATTCTGCTTCTACGTGGTGTCTGGGAAGAATTCATTCAATTTTGATAAATTAATATTTATCTCCATTCAATAGTCATGCTAAGGTGAGAAGTAAAGTGGTCGATATTGATCAGTCCCTCTAGTACGCGCCATGCACTCGTCTTCCACTCAGGAACGCAGGCGCTTAGTGAACTTGTATTCGACCCATTCAATGATTTGCGGGACTAGCCGCCGTGTACATAAGTCTTCATCTTTTCAGACAAGTCTGATACCGATTTATCTGACCCTGGAGGGTTGGAAGGCTTGAATAGCCCGGGCGTGGATCGATCGCCTGACCGTGCGAGTGAAAGTGATGCTCATTTTACCCTGCGCCACGCTTACCCCTCAGGCGCTCAAAATTTACCGACTTTTCCGATGTAACGACGAGGAAATTGCAGTTGAACGGAAGTGGCAACCTTTACCTCATATAACCTTTGCCTCTCGGAGTGGGGCTGGGTCAATGGTCCGTGATAATTAGGGTACTAGCTTTCCATCGGCCTATCGGCCGCCAAACGTCTGTTCGCCATCTTCTTTAGGAAAACAACTGTACTAACCCTGGCGGAAAATGGGGGCCAGCCAAAAAGCGCAAATACCGACGGAAAATTTGGCCTTAGCGAAGGCTCAAAACTACAGAAAAAATGAAATTAAACAGAAGAAAACGGGAAAACATCAGTAAACAGAGGAAAATGAAAACAGACACTCTGAAAAGTAGAAAGAAAACAACGAAAAACGAAAAAGCATTGTGAAAAATAGAAGGAAGACAATTGACGTAGTTTCATCAGTTCCCCTGTCGCTGTGGGTGTTCTTGGTGTACGGTAACGGGCAATCGCGGCGGGACCCATATGAGCCACCCATTACAAACATTATATAGTAGGATATGGAAAGCAGTAGCGTCCCACTCTTCTCAGACACCTCGTTCTAGGAAGATTCCTTGTCTGTGTGTTGTCTGTCTGCCCGACTGTCTCTTTGTCTGACCGTCCATGTGTCTATTGTGGGTTTGTCATGGTGTTCATCATCTATTACTCGGTCGATCAATTAGTCGATCAGGGTATGCATATCTGTTGGAATTCGGGTGAAGATTTGATGGTGTAGACGACGGTGACTCAGCTGGCGCCATTGCAGCTCTGGCGGCATCGCGTCTACGCATTGAGCTCGCCATTTTAGCTGCCAAATTGGCAACTCGCCAAGCCGACGTCGACGCTCTATTCCGGGCCAACGCCGAACTGGCCCATACCAATGTCCGTCTGCAGAACGAACTTGAGGAGAGTGAGGAACGAGTTGTGAGCTCCGCTGGTGGCGACGAATCGCAACGCATCGAAGAGCTTCAGGTGCGTCGAGTAACATTTCGATTCCAATTCACTTCGAATCTAAGAAATGGGATAAAGAAGCATATCACTCATATCCATCATCATCAACACCCCTAGCCGGTAACCGTAAAATACAGTACCGGACGAGCCGCAACGATAAAACGGCGGTAGCGGCGCTCCGGAGCGCCGAAAAGCGCCGTTTCGGTGTCCACGCGTAGTGACCCGGGCGGAGTCAGCCGCAGTTCATTTGCGCCCCATGCCCAACGGGGGGCTCCTCGTGGCAGCTTCTTCGAGTCACCCCCGGGGACTCCTATTGCTAGTTCGGGACGCAAGGAAAAGACGCATATTTATAGTCGGCGAGGAGGGGGCGGAACCTAGTCGGTGGTGAGTCACCAAGCGAGGGAAGGGACCGAAGCGGCAATGTAATCCGAAAATTTAGGGGTCAAAAAATTTGACTGAAATGAAGTTTCACGAATTTGAGAAAAGTATATATGGAGGGATAGAGCTCAAGCTGCCGAGCTCGAGTATATACCTATTTTTGTGAATAAATCAATTTTAAAGAAGTTATTTGAAAACGGCGGGTTTCGGCGCTCCGAAGCGTCGCTTTCGCCGTTTTATCGTTGCGGCGCGTGCGGTACAGTAGGCCGCATCGCGGATGCCCACATTATGGTATATCAGTGGCGTCGAACAAAATTTTCCTCGAATTTTTCCTGTAGTTAGTGGACCTATCTTGGTTATGGGACGCGAAGTAGTGCCGGTATTTGAAAACTTAAGGCCTTTACAGACCAGACCACAAAAAATTGAGCGACGAATTCGCAGTCTTCGCCGCGGCGGTGAACGCGCGTTGCAACGCAGCTATCGATTAGAGCAATGCGGCCGCCGCAAACGTCGCGTTGGACGAGAATGCCCGTCGTCGTGTGTTTCGCTCAATTTCATTTATAACGGTTAATTCGTCGCTCAAATTGCACGTCTTCGGGTCTGTAAGGGCCCTTAAGGGTTGTAGTTATAATTCGTTGGTAATTGATCTTCGAAAAGAGAAGTGAAATCCTAGTGAAAGAAAAGACGACGACAACGATGTCTTAGATGGTTAGGCCCGTTTGTGATCTTGGCTACTGTAAAGTGAAGCTCGTTGAAAGAATAAGGAGTGATTAAACGATTCTTTACAACTATTTAGGCAGAACTGTTAGAAACGAAATCCAGTGAAGAGTCGTTGCGGAGACAGTTGGCCGAAGTGAGAGCGATTCTCACAGAAACTGAGCAGAAACTGGACCAAATTACGGTCAGTGAACGGGACAGAGTGGCCACGGAACCGCAGTGTGAACTGTCGGAAAAGGCTGAAGTGAGGAACATTGCCCTTTGGAAGAAATTTTTCAGATAAAAGCTTTTTCATTTTTAGACCCTATCACTGACCGAAGCCCAGTCGTCAACGCAGTCAGCCAGTCTGGAGGAGGCGGTGAAAGAGTCCGTCGATCTTCATGATGAAGTAAGTACTTCTGAAGTCAACGCCCTCTCTCCAAGAACTTCAGTTGTGATGTTTTCAGGTGGAACGCCTTCGAAGTGTGGAGAAATTGCTCAACGAGAGAATCATGTCGTTGGAGGATCAGCTACTGGAGGTCGAGGAGCGACTCCAGGAAACTGAAGACGAGCTGATTTCGGAGAAGAAGAACGTCGAGGCTCTGGAGGCCGAGAAGCAGTCGATGCGCGAGCAGGTTGAAGCTAATGATCAGAACGGTTCCTCCAATGAAGCTGTCCTGAAGCAGCAGCTTGATCAGGCCACGGAACAGCTGGAGAGCCTGAGAATGGAGCTGAAACAACTACAGGAGCAGCAGCTGGAGAAGAACGACCAGGACGGCTGGGGAGTGGAGTCGACCGGTGAGGACGAGCTCACACCTGTCAAAGAGGAGCTGGAGCACGTCAGTAAGCAGCTGGAGGAACAGAAGAGAATCGCGGCCCAGCTGAAGATCACCGCCGACGAGACTCTGGACAAGGAAAGGGCTGATCATATCGTGCAAATGCAACGAATACATGATGAACTAGCTGCTGTCAGAACTGAGCTCGAGAAGACCAAAGAACTACTGAAGGAGAAGGAACTACTACTAGGAGCGGCAGAGAAACCCGAGGAGGAATGGGGATGGGATGAGCCGCAAGGAAACGCTTCTGGAGGAGAGCTGTCCGCTCTGCAAGCAAACCTTCGATCGATGGAATCGGCTCATCGCCAACTGAAGGAGACGATCGACCGGCACCAGCAGAAAATCGCCGACTTGGAGGAGGAACTGAACAACGCTGTCGCGTCCAGAGATGAGTGCAAGGAGGAGCTGACCGATGCCTGCGAACAGGTCAACGATCTGCAGAGGCAGCTGAGAGAGGTGATTTAATCAATTTTTTTAAACGAATTCGAATTGCATTCAGCCTATTCGACTCACTTATAAACCTAGCTCTGCCGTGCCGTTTTTCTGATAACTCTTCACTAGGCTATTTCCCTAAGGGTCCTTACAAACCCGACAACGTGCAATTTGAGCGACGAATTAGCCGTTGAGCATGAAATTGAGCGAAACACACGACGACGAGCATTCTCGTCCTCCGCGACGTTTGCGGCGGCCGCATTGCTCTGATCGATACCGCGTTGCGACGCGCGGTCGGCCGCGTTGGACGAGAATGCTCGTCGTCGTGTCGTCGGGTCTGTAAGGGCCCTAAGGGCTCGTTGAGGGCTCGTTCGCGGCTAGAATGCAAAATCGGAGCGTAATCAATAATTAACGTCATTGATCGAATTTGCTCCTTTGCGTTAGTGGCGCAGTTCGGTGGCGCCGCGTCTAAGCAAAAAAATTAGGCATATAATCACATAGGGAAGAAATTAAACGAAAAAAAGTGAATTTTGTCGAAATGTCCTTTTATAAGGAATAGCAGCCTTCTAAAAAACTCGAACGACCAGTAGGTTTGCCTATATGAGGCGCCACCGGACTGCGCCACTAATACAAAGGAGCAAATTCGGTCAGGAACGTTAATTATTGATTGCGCTTCGATTTTTAATTTTCTCCGCGTGGCGTCCAAACGAACCCTTAGGGCTTGTTCAGACGACGCGCGTCGAAAATGCAAAATCGAAGCTCAATCGATATTTAACGCCCTTGATCGAATTTGCTCTTTTGCATTAGTGGCGCAGTCCGGTTGCGCCTCATATAGGGAAACTTACTGGTCGCTCGGGTTTTTTAGAAGGCTGCTATTCCTTATTAATGGAAATTTTGACAAAATTCACTTTTTTCGTTCAATTTCTTTCCTATGTGATTATATGCCTAATTTTTTTTGCCTATATGAGGCGCAACCGGACTGCGCCACTAACGCAAAGGAGCAAATTCGATCAATGACGTTGATTATTGATTGAGCTTCAATTTTGCATTTTCGACGCGCGTCGTCTGAACAAGCCCTTATACAATATCATTGCCCAAGCAGGTTTTTTTCCACCCGAACCTCAAGAGGGCTACTTGAGGTGCTGGTAACGTTTAACCCACTAAGGTAGGGTACGGTAGATATACAGCTTTTGTTGTTATCTGTTTTAAGAATGTTGGCTAGAATTCCGAAAGGAGAGGAGGAGAGATTCGTGAAACGCACCACCCTTTTAAAGTAAATGATTGTGTAACTTAAAGTTTGGTTACGGTAAGGAGAACTTTAGAAATTTTTAATCTATCCATTCTCTTTTTCCTCCGTTCGTTCTCCTCCCATTCCTCGTGACGTTGTTATCGTGTTGAGAAGTGCAAAAAAGACTTCTGACCTAATTTCACTAATTTTCGCCCGCCACGCCAGCAGATTCTGTGCGAAAGGTCTTTTTTGAAGTTGAAGGTCGTTGAAGTATTCCTAGCAATCGATTGAATTCCT
Organism: Nippostrongylus brasiliensis; assembly: GCA_030553155.1. NCBI lineage: Eukaryota > Metazoa > Nematoda > Chromadorea > Rhabditida > Heligmosomidae > Nippostrongylus > Nippostrongylus brasiliensis. The sequence continues at coordinate 5,178,837 of CP130733.1, forward strand.
TTATGCTTTTCTGCTTCACTATCCCTATCAAGTCCATGGCAGAATTTCACGCATATATTTCCTGTTTCAGTTTATTTATACGTTTATAGTCTTTATAGATTAGTTTATAAAACTAAAAAAACTGTGAATTTCAGATGAGAAGGCAAGCCGAAGTACACAAAGAGATTGAAGAGCGACTAAATGGCCGAATTTCCGAACTGGAATCGAAGGCTGAGAACTCTTGGGGAGACGAGTGGGGCAGTTCGAACGGCAAGACCGACGACGACAGACAGGAACAGGAGAGGTTGAGCGCTGAGGTATACCCTATTTTTTTATTTCTAGATTTTTTCGGTTTCTGAACTCCTTGACGTCTTACAGGCCTACGAGAGAATCGGTGAGCTGGAGTTGGAAGTCGAGCAGAAGGTCAGCGCTCTGGTCGACGCCGAGAAGGAGTTGGCTGCCCTGAGAGAACGCCTCGAAAAAGTCGAGAATGAGAAACAGCAGTCCGTTGTCCAGGTAGATTTGTTATCCCATATTTTTTTCAAATAAACCTCTCTTTATAATCCTGAAATCTTTTAAATATTCAGAAAACCTCTGACGAGAATGGTTGGAGTGAGCCCGACAAGGATGTGAGTTTGCGTTTAGAACCTTATCTAGATCTTAATTATATTCAATATATTCATTATATTCTGTTATATTTATTATTTATTTATGCTTTATTTATTCTGTGGTATTTATAGACCGAAGATGAGGTGAAGATGGAGAGACAGAGACGAGAAGAGGCTGAGGCACTAGCGGATAATCTGCGCCGAGTAGCGGCGACTTTGAGAGAGCAGGTGACTTCTGCACATTTCTATTACGTTGGTGCAAAAGTCTTGCAACACTTTTGCAACATTCTTCAAAATAACAGCAATTTACTGAAACAAAATCTCAGTCAGCGATATAATCACCATTCATATATATGACTCTTCCCCTTCTTTCCGGCAACTTCTCAGTTCCTCTCCGCCAGAACTCTAGGAGCTGTGACGAAAAAAATTGGCCGACCTCCATTTCCAGTTCGTCTCGGTTGTCGAATTCCATATCTCGAAGGTGTTGCTCTAAGGACCGGAATAAGTGATAATCTGAAAGAGCAAGGTCTGGAGAATAAGGTGGGTGCGATAGAACTTCCCAGCCTAAATCCTGAATTTTCTCACGAGTCGCTCTTGCAACTTAAGGACGAGCGTTGTCGTGCAAGAGGTAGACTTTTCCCTTTTAGGGCGTTTTTATCGCATGACGGGAAATTCTACCGCACCTACCGTACTCTCCTCACCTTGCTGCTTTAGATTATCACTTACTCTGGTTCTTAAAGCAACATCTTCGAGATATGGAATTCGACCACCGATATGAACTGGAAATAGATCGGCCAATTTTTTTTCGTCACAGCTGCCGGAGTTCTGGAGGAGAGGAATTGAGAAGTTGCTCGAAAGATGGGGAAGAGTCATATATATGAATGGTGATTATATTGTTGACTGAGATTTCGTTTGAATAAATTGCTGATATTTTGCAAAGTGTTGCAAGACTTTTGCACCAACCTATTATATAACCCTTCTTACTAGCGTGATTCTATAGTGGTTCGGCCATTTTTCTACCGTAACCCGTCATCAGCTCAGTTATTTTTCCGCGAATAACGAATTTATATTCTTGATATTTTTTACCTTTTATATGCGTTCTCCATCAAGAACTATAAAATAGCCATGAAATCGTGTTGATTTCTTGAAGGAGAACGCATATAAAAGGTGAAAAATATCAAGGGTATAAATTCGTCATTCACGGAAAAATAACTGAGCTGATCAAAAATGGCCGCACCACTATAGAATCGTTTCCAAACCTTTCTCGAGTCCTTTATTTGTTATTTTCTTCTGAGATGCTTCTATTCTGTTTTTGTCTGATAGAGGAGTAGAGAGGTTTTGCGAGAAAAACCTCCTTCTTGCAAGTTCCTGCTTGTGTCGTCGAACTGGAATATTTTGCTCATTTATACTCGGCGTCAGAGCTAGGGGTCGTGGTCGCTGCTTGTTCTGCTTAAATGATCAGTCAATTTTAGAGTCAGGTTGAGCCTCAAGTTGAATCGATTCTGACTAGGAACTTGGAATAATTGGGCTTTTTGACCGCTTTCTTCCTACTGCTTCCTCTGGCGTAACGTCATTACATCAGTGACTTGCAGATTGACAACCTTCAAGAGAAACTGCTCGTCGAAGAAGAGGAAAAGAAACGGAAACTCGTCGAAACCGAGGAATTAACGACCGAAGTGCTTCGATTGAGAACGGCGGTCGAGTCGAGGACCGAAATTCAAGAAGCCGAACATCAGCGTAGCGAATGCGAGTTGGAAACGCTATGCGAGGAACGGCAACGGATTCAAGACGATTTGACGAGCGCCGAGAACGAGAAGATTCGCCTCGAGGAGCAGTTGATGGCCAGCAAGAGCAGCTGCGATGAGATGAAGACCGAACTGCAACTGCTGAGCGACACCAATTCTGAGCTGACGCAAGAGATTGAGAAGATCAGAAAGCGCCTGGAGGACGCCGAGGCATCGTTTGTGGTGAGCAACTTCGATAAGTAAATTTTCAAAAAAATATTCCATTCTATTTCGGCTGCTTGAACCTTGACGAGTTAGCCTCGGTAACCCAAATTTTGCGCCAGTGCCGAATAGGTGGTGACTCAATTTGTGCGCCAAGCTCCGTGCATTGGCGCATATTCTGCACTTGAATTCTTGAAGAGTAGATTGGGTATATCTTTTTTGTGTTCTAATATCATTACAATGAATTTGAAATCACCTTTTTGATAGGCAGAAGAGCGGCATTCCTTGAAATAAATCGAAATATCCTAGTAAGAAATAAGCGAAAGCACGATGTCTGTTTGTCAACTCTAGGGTCCCGCCGCGATTGCCCGTTACCGTACTCCATCAGTTCCTCGCCATCTTTTGCTGCATGCTTTTTGTTCTTCGCTTTATTTGTCATTATAAATGTTTTATATATGTTTCCTACTATTCATTAGTTCATTTGGCGGCCTGCAGGCCGCTGAATGGCTGGTCCTATGATATATGAGAATTTTGCTTTAGGAAAGACTTCCTAGCTTACCAAAGTGGTAACTACTGCTTTCAGACTGTTGAAGCCGAGAACTTTTCGCTCACAGACCGATTAGCGAATGCAGAAAAAGAACTGGAGAAGGTCAGGAGCGACCTGAGGGCAAAGCTCGAGCAGGAGAATGTTAGTGATTTGATATAGTTCTCATATAATCTGTGTCTTGAACCTTCTCTCAAACCCAGAATAAGAGAGCTTCATTGTTTCTTGAATATTCAGCAGAACGAAGAGAGTGTCGCTGCAAATCGCTCAAAATGGGAACAACTGGAGAAGATTCTAAGCGATGTGAGGAAAGAACTGGAAGAGAAAGAGCTCCAAAATAGCCTTCTTAAGGATAGCGAGGCGAAACTACTCGACTCGGTCGATGAGTTTGGCCTGCAAGCAGAGAAGTAAGGCTTCGCCTACTTCATGAGAGAATTTCTTAGCAGCTCTGTTGATTTACTCCCTTCAGGTATCAACTAGAAGCTGAAAGATTGCAAAAAGTTGTGAACACTTTGGAGAGGGAACGAATGGTTCTGGAAGAGGAAATGGAGCAAATGCGACGAAGCAAAGTTGAGAAGGACGACCAGCAGCTTCTACAGAGGTATTTTGCATTTTTGAAAATGCTTTTTTTCGGATCATTCATAATTGTTTCAATTCCAATTTATTTCAGCACCTCTGCTACTCCCTCGTCATCCTATGACAACCGAGAGCTGTCGTTAGTTGTGAGTTCAAAGTTTTTAAAGGTTTATTTTTTATCTGTTATCATTTGTGATTATCAGACGAGTCAATTGGAAACGCTGACTGCTGAAAGGAATGAGCTTCGGAATCGTCTTGAGAACACTGAGTCTCGGTTACGAGTGTCGCTTCAGGTAGCGTTTATACTCCCGCCGCGCTTCTCTAGCTGCATCAACTGATCCGATTCGATTTGTGATAGTTTGTGACAGTTGTCGCTGATTCCCTAGTAATTGAGCCCTAAAGTTCTTCTTAATGGTTGACCTGGGTTGAGAATATGTCTGATTGATACTCTGTTCTGCTCTTTATTTTTTGTAATCCTATGAAATCAGTTCAATCATAGTCTGTTCATTGATCCTCAGAATTAGAGAGTAGATTTTGAGTCCTTTCCCCAGATTCATCATTGGTAAACCCTCGATAAACTCCAGATATACCTGGAACGGCGCGCAAACCGAGATTCGTGAACGTGCGCCGGAGTTCAACCCGGGTTTATCGTCGCGCGATGAGGCAGGGTTTGGGAGACCTCGACGGTATTGAGCGGGTTTATTGCCGACTGAGTTTCGGAGACCGCTCGTTCGTTCATGAATCTGGGCCCTTCATTTGCCGGTGGGGTTAGGTGCATAGATATTGAACTGGTCAGATTTTATGTTTCACCTCGAATGTTAGACATATTACCCTGGGCCTGGATTCATGAACGGACGACCCGTCTCCGAAAGCCCGTCGGCGATTAACCCGCTCGATACCGTCGAGGTCTCCAAAACCCCGCCTCATCGCGAGGTACGATAGACCTGCGCTAAACCCCGATTAAACCCCGGCGCGCGTTCACGAATCTTGGTTTGCGTGCCATTCGGGGTATATCTCGGGGTCTGTTGAGGATTTACCAATGATGAACCTGGGCCCTGCTTTTTCTTTGTAGGAAAACCCCTCCGTTCAAACTTATTTCAAAGCGGTCCCATCTGCAATATAATTCTCATTGTTATTTTGCACTTTACAGGAGAAGCAGACGATTTCTCGATCGTACGAGCAGCTTCGAGCCAAACTGGCGGCACGACGTCAGGCTCTGAACGCCTCGAGGGATTCGTCTCGGCGATCGTCGGTGACGATCTCCGAAGTCGACGTGACTGAAGACTCGCGAGATACTAGACGGCTAGAAGAACCTGCTGTGCGCTCAAGCTCCGGTACCTTTGTCTCTCACCAGGTGGGTAATTTTTGTTTGGAGTTCAAATTTTTGGCACTATTCAACTTAACGGACACCAGTACTCGATTTTTTTCGTCGAAATTCGCTGAAACTGCCTCAATGAGGGTTATTTGGGCTCCAGAACATGAATCTGTTGTCCGTTTTTCGCGCGGGTGGTCTCGGACCCCCGAAATCGCTACTTGGGTGGTCCAGTCAGGATCAACGATTTCGCTGAAACTTTGACTATGGGGGTTCTCTAGTGTCCTGAACACGATGGTGAAGTCCGTTTTCCAAATGCCGGCCGAATACGGTAGTTGTAAGTGAGTCTCACCAGGTAAGGTCGGTAGGTACCCACTATAATTACCGTATTCGGCCGCCATTTGGAAAACGGACTCTACCATCGTGTTCAGGACACCAGAGAACCCGATAGGCAAAGTTTCAGCGAAATCGATGATCCTGACTGGACCACTCAAGTAGTCGATGTGGGTGGTCCGATATCACCCACGTGAAAAACGGACAGCAGATTCGTGTTCAGCGTCCTCAGTTACCTCCCTGGGCAAAGTTTCAGCGAATTTCGACGGCTGAAAAAATTCGAGTAATGGTATCCGTTAAGTTGAATAGTGCCAAATTTTTTAAAACCCTTTTTTTCAATCGAATGCGAAACTATGGTCAGTATTCTCATGTAGTTATTCATTAGAAGTTATTCTTTCTGTTGGAAGAAGGAGAACAGAAACTAGGCATGTCTTCGTGCCGCCAAGAGCCAGTGATGACAAAGAGGGACCTCTTTTTTTACGGTATAAAGAGATGGCATTTCACGTACGAAGGCATGTCGGGCCTCCTTCCCTTCTTCATATTTATAGTTTGTAGTTCCCTTTTTCTTCTGGTTCATCGAAGATCTAGTAAAGTTCGTGGTACTCCTATGCGCAGACCGGACATGCCTGTCTGAGTGAAATGTGATTTCAGGCGGTCGAAAAGGACGTGATCAGACGCCGATCCGGCCATCACTAGTCTTCCCAGCTCAACCAGTGTCAAAGCAGCTCTCCTCAAGAGGAATTCGCCCGTAGCTATTTAATTATTCGAGGAATTGAGCCTGTCGTTTTATTCTCCATCTTTCCTTTGAAATTGTTATTATTTCCTACTGCAGAAACGAACAAATTTACGTATCGAGAATCAAATATGGGTATTCGGTATCTATATATGTTAAATATTTTATTCGGTGACTATACTGACGACGTTATAGGCGCGTATGTTGAATTTTTGTTCCTATTCGCCTTTCATATGAGAACGAATAATAGAAAATAAAATTTTCCGTTTTTCGACCCCGTTTCGGTCAATCCTGACTTGAAATTGCACTGACGTAACTTCGCTAATACTCGAAAAATGCTCGAAAATCGTTATATGGTTGTTTAAATAAAGATTTATTGTTAATTGGTAACGACAATCACCTGGAGTTATACTGGGCCAAGATTCATCATTGGTAAACCTCCGATAAACCCTGAGATATAGCCCGAACGGCGCCCTCTTTTGTCTACTTATCCTAAGCCTCATATGTTAAACGCAATCTCTCATCGACTCTGCCGTCTGGTTCTGGCTGCCCAGCGGTTTCGGAGACCGCTTGTCCGTTTATGAATCTGGGCCCTAGTCGGCTTGATCGGTACGGTAAGGTCGCGCCATGCACTCATGTTCCATTCAGAACCATAGAGGCATGTTGGATGCGTATTTGGCCTATAGAGTGACTTGAGGGGGCCAGCAACTATATAAGTCAGTATTTTCACCGTTTCAGAGTCTGATACCAATTTATCCAACCCTGGGTATGGAAAGCTCAATTAGACCAGGTGGGATCGATCACTCGACCGTCCGGGTGTCAGTAGCGCCTCTTACCACTGCACCACGCTCGCCCACGGATGATAATAGTGATGGTGAAACATAGGAGGAATGGAGTTCTTTCCCAAATTATTTCTTCCAACAGGGCTTTTGGCTAAGGTTCCGATAACTATCAACTATCAGCCTCGTGGACCCCGTAATTCTCGTTTTTTTTTCGTTGGAGGAAAATTGCGGTCCTCCCCGGCAGGCTGTTATCTTTCGCTATGCCAATTTAAACCTGAATCGCGACGCGACGCGACAGCTCCATCTAGGAGAACTTTATTAACGTTCTCTCTGTCGATTGGCCCGAACTCGGCCGAAATTCGCGACAGATCTGATAGAGTGAAGTGAGGTGGAACAGCTGACTCGGACTGAAAATAGTGGTCGCAAAAAACAATCGGCGCTCTCGAACTTGCCGTCCGAAAAACACGGCATTTGCAGAACACTGCCCGAGGCTATCGTGAGGCCATCGACACCTTCATGGACGACATCCACTACTTCCTCATACAACAACAGGAGAATCATGACACTGCGGTGGCGGCTGTCGGTGAGTAGTTGTTACAACATTATTTTATTTTAAAACTATTACACTTATCCCATGATCGAATGTCGTTGAATCTTGGCATGTGGAGGGTCCAAAATATTTCTATTTTTTAAATATTTTATTTTTATTTATTTACACTGTTAAGTGAGCCAATAGAATCCATAAATGATACTAAACAATAATACTGTGCTGAATTTCAACTAAAAAAACTAGAATAAAGTAATATGTTGGTAACTTATGCGGTGACTGTTAATATCTATGGTGTAGTGATACTGAAGCCGACGATTTAAGATTGACACAAGTTTATTACGAGTAACGTTTCGACTTGGGTAAAAGGTAAAGGTTAAGGTAAAGGTGCCGGCGTTAATCAGTCCACTGAGGACGCGCCATGCACTCGTCTTATATTCAGAATCGTAGAGGCTTGGTGAATGCGAATTTGACCTACACAATGACTTGCGGAGGCTTGCCGCTGTACCGAGTCAGTGTTTTTACCTTCCCAGACAAGTCTGGTACCAATTTACCCGACCCCGGAGAAATGGAAGGCTTGGTTAGCCTGGGCCGGGATCGATCGCTCGACCGTGCGTGTGCCGGCCCCGCCTCTTACCACTGTATCACGCGGGCCAATTTGACTAAGTGCCCCAACGCCATGTAACCATACCCACCTGTAGTTGAAGTCGATCGGCGAAATAGAGCTCTACCTACAATGTAACCAACATCAACCCTGCCCTAGGTGAAAAATTATATTTTTACCCACAAAATAGATGTCCTTCTGAGCAACAAGTTGGAGTACCTGTTCTTCCAAAGATACGCCGTTATGTTCGCTACTATGAAGCAACTTAAAACCGGGATTAAGCGCACAAGCTCCCGTACACACTGCACAATTGATATTACGCGATTGGATTACGGTACGAGCGCTTGTCTTCTGTAACTTTGCGAATTATTTCGCAAGATTTCCTAAGATTTTTTTCATTCGTTTCTTTTATAAAATAATTCGACCAGGTCGTTCTCTCAATGTCCGTGATCATTATCGTTTTCCTTCCATTTCGTAAGCTGATGTTCCAATTTCAATTGTATTCGATTTGCGTGGAGCGTCCTTTAAATTGGGATCCTTAATGTGATTGAATTAAATAATCCAAATCAATCACGAGGTCAAATATTTAGAAGGTGAGGCATAGGTATTTATGCAGTTTCTTCAGTCAATTTATACGGCTACCAAACCTAGGAGAAGATGAAATCTAGGTAAAGGAGTTATAGTAACACCCTAGCGGTCTACTTTTGAAATTAGTTCATAAAGGAGGCGGTTATGCGAAATGAAATGGAGAAGGAAAAATTATATACCCGCGATAAACCCTGATTAAACCCCGACTCCCGTTCACAGTTCTTGGTTTGCGCGCCATTCGAGGTGTATCTCGGGGTTTATCGGGGGTTTACCAATGATAAATCTGAGCTTGGAGGTCGTAGTGGCGTATGGACGTACTTTACTCTATAGAGACATGAACACTGATTAAAAACAACGCAAACTAGCCACAGGAAAAAACAACCGAAGCATAATTGAAATGGTCCGAATTTGATAGGAAAATATAACGAAGTCGCAAAAACAGTAGCAATCGATTGACGATCTAACCCCGAGGGCAAGTTCCTCAAGCAGGGAAAATTCTGTAGCGACAGAGCTCTACTTTTAGATGAGAATGCCAAGGATGACCGATAGTATGAAAAGTGAGGTTTCAAATGGAAAGCTGATAAAGTGATAATGGGGTGGGCCGGTGATATCATAGCCGTCTGCCATTGACGTGTCGGCCACGCGGCGGTCGACCATCCCGTGGCATTTGGGGGAGGTTGGCGGGTTTGGTGCGGTCGATTACTGATCTCTTCTTGCCCGTCGATTGATCTGATCGATTATCTACAGCCATTCATCGTTTCAGAAGCACTCGAATCGTCGTGTTCATCGACAGACATGGGTCGTAAGAAGCCAACGAACAAGAAACCACGAACGGAGATTCTTGACGGGGGAGACACACGAACGGTGAGTTTCTTACTTGGGTTTTTACTTTTTTATGTTTCAAGTACTATATGTCTTGGGAGGGTAGTTGTGGTTATGCTGTACTGTTCTTTCTTTCTACAATTATTGCTTAATTATTGCCCGGGTACATATACTAAATTCTACACTATGCGTCCCTCCATAACCAGAGGTGGATTGGAGAAACTGCATTTTAAATCGCCCACGATCTCCTCTTTCCCGTCGTTTTCTGGCCGCAGTCTATCCTAGTACTTACGAAATGCGACTTGACTTGCGTGTCAAAATAAAAGATCGTCCAATTCGAAAATAATTTCTTCATTACGCTGTTTAAGGCAAGCGCTACACAAACAGGTTGAAACAATCACAGACTCCTACTGAACAATCAACATTGCTACATAATTGCCTCGAACAAGATTCAAACGTGAAGTGAAGAGAAAGATAAGAAGAGGAGACTATCATTGAAACGTGGAAGAAGTGTCAGATATGTTGCTGCTAATCAAAGATTAGAAGAGACGATTTAGCCATACGTTCAACGAAACCTAGAGAAGCTGCTTAGAATGACCTCGTTTACGGCAAGAGCGGGTCTGAGATATATCAAGTCGAGCAGAAATAATAGCGTACCCCCTTATTTAAGTTTCCCCAAACGTATGGCTAAATCATCTTTGATTAGCGGCAACGTATCTAACACTTCTTCCACGTTTCATTGATAGTCTTCTCTTATCTTTTCTTTCTCTTCACTTCACGTTTGAATCTTGCCTGAGGCAATAATTTATCAGTGTTCATTGTTCAGTAAGAGTTTGTGATTGTTTCAACCCGTTTGTGCGGCGCTTGTCTTGAACCGCGTAATTTAAAAAATTATTTACGAATAGGACGATCTTTCAACTTGACACGCAAGTCTAGTGGCATCACGTAAGTATTGAGATAAGCTGTAGCGAGAAAGAAAAAGTACTGTCCTACAGAATAAAGCCAATCGTACTCGTGCAGTGTTAAATGGCCGAATTTGCCAGGAACAGTTGCGCTGCTCTACTCAAGATGTTTCTTTAAGGTGTGGAGTCAGGAGAACGGAGCAAAGAATGAAAGCGCTTCTCTGCAAGACATATCGTCACTTCGCCTTCAGATCGATCAGATGCGAGAGGTCAGCGAAAATTCTTTCATCCTTGCTCTGTCAGTAATGATGGTTGTCGTTGGTATCATCCATAATTAATGTTTTTAGCACTCTGATCGGTTAGTAGTGGAATATAGCAAGAAACTAGATGATCTTCGACACGAGAATGAAGAACTGAACAACAAAATACACAGTATGGAACAAGTAAGTTTTTTTTGCAACGATTTTACAATTTCGTGCCAATGTAGTTGATATTTACCAACGCGAGTTGTCTATTTTTCTATGCATTTTATTTTTTATTGTTCACATGAGTTAGTACTCACTTTCGATTTAACTAAGCATTTTATTTTTGGCACTATTCAACTTAACGGACACCAGTGCTCGATTTTTTCAGTAGTCGAAATTCACTCAAACTCAGCAAGGGGGGGGGGGGAGGGCGCCGATCACGAACCTGCTGTCCGTTTTTCGCGTGTTTGGTCTCGGACCACCCAAATCGCTACTTGGGTGGTCCAGTCAGGATCGCCGATTTCGCTGAAACTTTGTCTATGGCGGTTCTCTGGTGTCCTGAACACGATGGTAAAGTCCGTTTTCCAAATGGCGGCCGAATACGGTAGTTATAGGTAGGTACCTACCAACCTTATTTGGTGAGACTCACCTGTAGCTACCACATTCGGCCGCCATTGGAAAACGGGCTTCACCATCGTGTTCAGGATACCAGAGGACCCCACAGACGAAGTTTCAGCGAAATCGGTGATCCCGACTGGACCACACACGTAGTTGATATGGGTGGTCTGAGACCACCCACGTGAAAATGGACAGCAGATTCGTGTTCTGGACCCCAAATAACCCCCATAGGCAAAGTTTCAGCGAATTTCGACGACCCAAGAAAATCGAGTATTGGTGTCCGTTATGTTGGATAGTGCCCATTTTATTTTTTATTGTTTACATAGGATAGTACCCAAGTTTATGTCCATAACTTTAGGAACGGCAAGTACCAATTTGCCTTGACCTTGGTGTAGAGATGACAAACGAAGTCGATGAGACGAAGGAATGTTCTCTAGACGAGCTACGACGTCTAAGAACTTACCAGAAGAACTTAGTTGCCCTTCTCAAGTCACTTCAAAGTGAAATGCCAGATTTTATGGTGAAGCGCGACACAATTGTTAGCAAAGCGAGAGATTTTCTAACCTTACATGAGGATTTATATGACCAGTTGGCCAGTTTGGGTCTGTCTGAGGAGAACCACAAAGAGCCGATGGCTGTGGAACGACTGCTTGATGAATTGATAGTTTCTGAATCTCAGCGAGAACCGGCTGCGTCCATCAACGACCAAGATGACAACAGCACCTTCCAGACGGCTTCCTCATCGGAACCGTGGAACACCGATGGAGTTTTCTCGCCTAATCTTCCTCAGAAAGTTGAAGAGTTGCAAGAGCTTCTAATTTCTGAGAGGAGAAACTTCGAGGAGCGGCTGAACTCGCTTCAAACTCTGATGATTGAAAGTCAGGAAGTCCACAGTGCGTTAAAGTTGTCGTTTGATGAGTTGAAAGCAGAACACGAAAAGGTTGTGGATGATCTAAAGAGTGCAGAAAGTAAGAATAAGGAGAGTAATGCGTTGCTCGACTCGAAAATTGCGCAAATTGAAGAGCTCCAGAAGGAACTGAACACCACTGAAATGGAAATGGCTCAGATCAAGGAGTTAGCTCGGCAGATAGAAGATCAGAGGTCCGCGCTAAAACTGGAAAATATTGAACAAACCCGGAAAATAGCCAACTTACAAGACACTCTCAGCTCGCTTCAATCCGTTGATATCGAGAATAAACGTAAATACGACGAATTGCTGGGAAAATATCAGTCGCTGGAGCGCACGTTCTCCAGGGAACGGGAAGAACTCAACGAACAGCTTCAAGCTCTTCGAGAAAGTTCTAATCCGATAGTCGACGCTTTGAGGAAAGAATTGGATTTGGAACAGGAAAAACACGCTCTACTCATTTCCGAAATGCAAGAGAAAATATCTCACCTTGAGGAGAGTAGACGTATGCTCGAGAAATCCAGAGAGGAGACACTGGAAGAGAATTCCGTCCTCACCACCAAACTGTTGGCTCTGAAAGATGAGTACCAATTAGAAAAGAATGATTATGAAATGAAAATCGGTGAATTAACTGAACAACTGTCTATGGTAGAGGAACAGCTGCACAATTTTGAGACGTTGAGTGAGGAACGCAGCGAGGAAATCACACTGCTAACCGGTGAGCTGTCCGCCCTCAAAGAAGACCTCTCGTTCAACACTGAAACGCTTGAAGAACATCAAAGTGTTGTTGCCGAACTGGAATCCTCGATAGCTGCAGCTCAACTTGAGATTGCTTCTTTGAAAGAGGAGGTAATTTTCTCTTTGAAGAATATACCAATATAAATTGATATTGATTTTTCAGGTGACGGTGCTGAATAAGAAGATCACTGAGTACGACGCCATCATCAGCTCAACGGAGGCAGATCTTGAAGAGACTCGTCGCGCCTATACTGCTGAAAGGGAAAAGAGTCACAATCAAAAGGAGGAGATTGGTGGGTGAATACACATTTTTATAGGGTTCAGTAATTTTGCTTCTAGTGTTGTTTGCTATTGTTCCGTAATGGTAACCCTTATTGTTGTTTGGTGACGTTTGTGATAGTAATATTATATTTTTATTGTTACTATTTTTTATTATTTATTTTTTGTTGTTTTTTCTTTTCGGGAATTCCTGGCAACTATCCGTTTGCACGAAAACTGATGGATTTCTCTTTTTTTTCTGTGCGTCGAAATTGCGTGTAATGGGTTGTAACTTGGCGGTAGCCTTTTCTAGCTAAACTGGTAAGAGACGGCACTTCCACCCGCAGGTTAGAGTGATCGGTCCTCTCTTGAGACCAACCAAGCGTTCATAACTTCGGGGTCCGCTAAACTGGTATCATGGTCATTTGTAAAAGTGAAGACTCTGAAATGATTTTACGCAATCCTTGCAAGTCATTCTATAAGTCAAGATGTCTCTGTGGTTCCGAGTTGAAGAGAAATGGTTTGACTTGTATTAGATATTTGGAGATGCTAGGTTATTCGCAAAACGCTGACATCGGACGGGAATTGAACTCGCGTCTCTCTGTTTCCGGCAAACTGCACTAACCACTGTGCTATCGATGTACGTTGCAAATCTCCTAGCATCTTTCTTAAGCCCGGTCGGGCTATGCTATCAGCCTGATCATGACTTGTGTTTCTATTTGCTTTTTACCTACACGCGGTTATTCCTTTAGCTTAACCTTTTTATGCATCGTTCCGCAAATTCGAAATCTATAAGGTAAATGCCAGAACGCTTCTGTAGTACTGAAGTAAACAAATGGTTTGGTGTATACTCTCGTTTTTCTTTTCTACATAGACACCTTTCATCTTCATTGGTCATCATTAGTAAACCCTGATAAACCCTGAGATATAACCTGTGAACGGCACGCACCTTTCTCTACTTATCGTAAACTTCCTATGTTAAATGCAATCTCTCATCGACTCTGCCGTCTGGTTCTGGCTGCGCCGCGGTTTCGGAGACCGCTCGCATGTTCATGAATCTGGGCCCTGCTGGAGACTGAGAGTGTTGTGGAAGGCCCTAATGTTTGCATAGTATTTCACATTATGTGAACCATTAACCTTACAGTATTCCATTTGGCAACATTGTCGCCTAATTTTTTGGAAGTTGTAGTTTCGCTGGCAAAAGCTTTCGAAGAGGCTGAGCGCGAGGTTTCTGATTTACGTGAGCGAGTTGCCACTGCTAATTCCCAACTAAGCGAGGCTGCCACGCGGAAGGACGAGTTGGAGTTGGCTGTTCGCTGTGGTGGTATGTTTTCTTAGTCCCTTTTTTTCGCAAAATTAGTTCTTCGCTAAATTTCGCAGTTCAGACGAGAAGATTCTCGGGCTCAGCGAAGATTTACGGGCTAAGGAGCAAAGAATTTCCGATTTGGAAACCGCGGCTCGGGATTTAGAGAGTCACCTAGCTGAAGTAAAAGCGCACTCGAACGAGGAAGTCACACGACTGGAGGTATATCTTCATCCTTTTTCATTCAAAATACTATTCTACTTTGCAAATAATGTTTGATTTCATTGCAGACAACGTTGGCCGAGTCCAACGCTCTCGTTGAGAAACTCAATTGCCAGATTGAACTCGCCGCCCGCTCCGAGGCTCTGGAAGAACAGGAGAGGCTGAAGACCGCTGTGGACAGCAGCGTTGAAGACCTTGAGAGCAAATGTAAGGAGCTGACAGACGAACGAGACCAGGTAGTAGCGGAGTTGAGCTCGACGAAGGTAACGCTTACCGAGGTCGAGCAGGAACTGGCCGAGGCGCTGGAAAAGTTCGAAGCTGCTAAGGAGGAATTTGACAGAGAGAAGAAAAGACTAATGGACGAGATGGGTGATCTTCGAAAGTCTGAGGAAAATCTCTCCAAGGAGCTGTGGAATGTGGCCGAAGAGCTCACTGATAGACAGGGCCTGATTGACGAGTTGCAAACTGGTAATCAGAGGCTGAAGGAGGAGCTCACCACCGCCTCTGATAAGTTAAACGAGGCTCTTATCGAACGGGATCGCATACATGCTGAGCTCAGTGCAAGCAAGAAGCAGCTGCTTGAGATCGAACAAAAGTTGGAGCAGTCCAGTGAGGAGAAGGAAAAGTTTTGCTCCGAGTTGGAACAACTCCAGAAGTCGAAGGACGATCTGACGGAGGAATTGCGACTGCTCGTCGACGAATGTGCCAGTAGAGAAGCCCTCATTGAAGATTTACGAGCAGAAGGTCAAAAACTTAAAAACGAATTGGCTAATGTTACTGCTCTGGCAGAGGAACGAAAATCCTCCGCTGACGGCATCGAGACTCTCCGAGCTGACCTACTCGCCGTAACAGCCGAACGTGATGTTCTTCTAGAGAAATCCTCCCAGCTCGACGAGGCCAACAAGAAACTCGGAGATAAATTAGCCTCCCTCTCGGTGACCTCGGAAGAACGCTCTCAGAAGTTGGACTTTGCCCTAAGGGAAGCTCAGCGGTACGCAGCGGATGTGGACCTTTTAAAGGAACATCTATCTGTCAAGGACAAGGAAATGGAGTTGCTGCGAAGCAAGCTGGAGATCGTCGAGGAGGAACTGATCATCACCGGTGCGGACGCGTTGAAGTTGCGTGAAAAAGTTGAGGAATTGAACGAAACGATTGACGATCGTGATTCCTACCTGTCAAGGTATGTGATTTTTTAGATGTTGTCAATTCCTGAGGTTAATTTTTTGTTCAGATGTGAAGAGGAGATCGCACGCCTTCAAATTGAACTGAGAGAGCGCCAACAGCGTGACAATGTCAACCATGTACAGTCGTCTGTTGAAATGAAGGTCGGTTTTTCTCTGAAAGTTGTTTGCTTACATTTTTGCTCAGATATTTTTAATGTTTTTTACATGCTTTAGTGTCGTATCAATATCTTTAATATCCGTACGATTCATTTTGGTGGCGCTATGTGATTTGATACAGAGTGCTGGGCCTAAATTTATGACGGGTATCGGCACAATATACCCGAGAATAAACCCCGGTCGGCGCGATTATTCGCATTCATGAACGCGCCGCGGAGTGAAATTGACCCGCGATATCCCCCAAATAAACTCAGCGGTGCGTTCATGAATGCGAATAATCGCGCTGACTGGGGTTTATTCACGGGTATATTGTGCCGATACCCGTCATGAATTTAGGCCCTGATCCCCGAAGTTTCGGTTCTTCACCTAAATCGTTATAACACCATGTTTCGTACAGTGTCTAACTAGAGGATTGCTTTAACGTTCACGTGTTTGTCTCGGTGTCGGATCTATTTATTTATTTTAAGTATGCGGGGCATCTAAAAAAAATTAAAATTCGCATGGCTTATTCCTCAAGCCAACCGTGACCTGAATAAAATCGTCGGTAGTCATCTGTCTTTTGGCAGTTGTTATTACTTTTAGCAAAAAGGTTTTTTAGGTTGAAAACTAATTTCGTGAACTGTTTTACAGTCGTTATTTCTAGTGAACACAAGTTGCTTGAATGTTTACTAATTTCGTTGCTCCTTGAACCGTTTGATGGCGCATACCAAGTATTAGCGTGACTCAAAAGTTCGTGTGCATTTCAGATTCTGACTTCCTTTGTTAATAACTCAAGAAAAACAAATGACAAATAAAGTTATCATAGCTAAGCATAATTCGTTGTCAGCGATCTGGTAAAGAATTGTGATAATTAACCATGAAAATTTTATAAGTCATTCATTTGTTTTTCTTTAGTTATGAATAAAAAAGTCAGTACCTGAAGTGCACACGAACTTTTGGGTCACCCTAATGCTTTTCAGAACCAGTCATTGACCTTCCTACCTTTTTCGTTTGCTGGGAAAGTTTCTCAGCATGAGATGAATACATTCGAAGCCATTGTTCGCCAAGCCCTTCTTCATGAGTACCTGCTTAGTCACTAGGTTACTGATGAGTTACAATTTGTGAGTGTAGGATCTGGCGATGATGTCCTGAAATGATTGATGGTAAGCAAAAATATCAACAGATTTCGAGCAAGCCGTTCAAAACGAAAAGTGTACTTCTGCTACCTGAAAATAGGGAATTACCTGTTTGTTTTAATGGTGCATATGTCGTTTGGGTAACGTTTTTCCTTGTTTGGTAATCAACAATCAACACTTTCGTTGAAGGTGCGTGACAGTCCACGAAATTAGTTCCCAACCTAATATTTCACACTCCGAAATTTGAAAAAAAAGGTATATTGGACAGCCTGTTAGAACAACTCTTCCTGTTCAGAGAAGTGAAGAAACAATTTCTCATCTGCGCGAAGATAATGTTCGCTTGGAACGTGAACTATTCCTGTCTCACGAGCAGCTCGAATGCGTCAAAGTGAGCACGTGCTGTTTTCTCCGCTTAAGCATCCCTAATCAACGTTTTCAGAACGAACTCGTGTCATTACGTCAGACAGCTGAGCAGAGTGATGCAGCCGCTCTCAGAGCACGTAACGACAACCAGAGGTATCTGCTACTAAGTTGTAGTTTATTCACATTTTGTATTTTTTGTGATATTGCTGAGTATAATATATATAATATATAATAGAAACTATTCTTGCATTGTTATGGTTGGCCTTATTCCGCAATCCCAGGTTTCTCTCGTCGGAACAATTTCGTTGGTTTCCATACTCTTGAATTAAACTAGGACCAGGCAGGGCGGTATAAGACTCTCGGACTCGGTGGCGAAAAGTCAGATCAGGGCAAACTTCTTCTCCCATAGATCATTGCGGTTGTTCCTTCCCTTTATCAAGGAAGGAGCTCTAAAATTGTCTACGGATAGTTTTAGAAAGTTTCTTGACCGCCGACTGCAACAATCTCTTACATCGAACTTATAGCTTCCTTCTAGCTCATCATCCTTTCATTCTACTGTTAAATTTGCAGTTTCGTTTTTTATGTTCTTTTTTTTCCTTTATTATCATTTCGTTGTACTTATCTCTCTTGCTCAGGAGAATCGTGTTTTGTTTTGAGTTGTCTTCTTCAATTGGCCTATGTGTTTGTTTTTACGTGGAATGGAATGTCCACGTCTCAATAAAGTAAAGCAATGAAGGAAAGTTGAATGGAGGAGAAAGAGATTCGACTTACTGCTCGCTTTTAAAATGTTAAAGGCTATCACTAAGCTCAGACTTTCTGACTTTTCACTCTCGTTAGCTCGCCCACCAGAGGAGCCGGTTTCAAACTCTCCACGACTTCAGTAATAACCGTAGTCAGATCGAAGTTTTTCAGTCTTAGGCTTCGCACAAACTTCAATCGTGTTCTCTGCTCCAGTTATTCGGTTGCTATTTCATATACTTGTGCTTTTCATCAACCTTTAAGCCCTGGTCCTTTTGGTTCGGAATTGTTCTGTTTTACTGTGTTTTTGTTCATGATTTCTTTCATCTTACAATAAATAAATGAATAAATAATTATTGTAGGCTCGTCGAGGAGCTGGAGCGTGCGCTTTTCGAAAAAGAACAGACGTTAATAATGGCCGGCGAAGGGCGGGAGGCGGCGAATCGAGTGATCGCCTTGGAAAGGAGTATCACGGTACTCAAATCGGACCATGATGAGAAGATGAAACAGGTAATTCAATAATTTCTTCTTCATTTTTGTCTGAAGTGTTCTTCTGGTGCTAGAAGTCTTCGCTAGAGAAATAGGAAGAGCCCATTATTTACAATGATGATACGACCCTTGATGCACTGCTATTCCTATCTGTCCAATGTGATTTTTCGAGCTTTTTTCGTTTGCATTCTAGTGATGTGCGAAAATTGATCCAAAAAAGATGCAGGGCGGAAATATTTTAACGCGTTTACGACTTGTTTATTCAGGCGTTGGAGGACTTGGAATCCAGTGAGCAGAAGCTTCGAGGTTTGAAGGATTCCGCAGACCAAGCTCGTATTCAGCGAGATGATGCTGTTAGAAAAGTGAGCTTTCAGCAAGAACGTAGCCTCGAGTGTTCCTCAATAAGTGATTGTTCCTTCATCTATCGATTGGTGTATTTATCAGATGGAATCATGGCGTAGCAAATTTGAACTCGCCGCCCAAGAAATTGAAAGTCTGAATCGGTCGATCGGAGAAGTACGACATTTGGAGGCGGCTCTGGAGATGGTAAGGTTGAAGAAATTCCGAATTCAGTTTAATTTTGTCCGATTCAATTTGTCACATGTACAAGGCTTGTGCTGTTCAATACCGGGAAAAGAAAGGCGACAGATTAAGTGATTATATTTATCATTTGTGAATTGATACGGTAGGACTAGGTAGTTGGATGAAGCTAATGGGGAAATGACCCCCTAATAGGTTGGGGTTTTTCTTATCAAAATCATTTGCTGATCAGTATTGCGAGGCAGCTTTATTTTAGCAAAAGCGTTTATCATTCTTTGTACGTGTGACGACTACTATGCCAATTATTTTACTGTTTTAATTTTGAATTTTATTTTTGTTCAGAGTCGTAGTGAGCAGACTACTCTCTACGAAGAACTGTCCTCTCAACGTTCGATGTTGGATCGCGTCCTGGCCGAAAAAGACGCACTTCTTGAACAGTTGACAGCTCTAAACGGCCAGTTAGACGAGAGAACGAATCGTTTGCGACAGGCCGGTGAAGCCAAGATGGACACAACTCTAAGGTCTGACATTTACGGTTTTCGTTTAGTAAGATTTGTTTCATCTTGAAATTGGTTATTTTCGAACGCTCACTTGTTTTGAACAATCTCTGCAAAAATGACCTTATACGATGACCTTATAGAATTGTTGAACTGGAGTCTCAAATCGCTTCGCTTCTACGTGAACGAGAGAATCCGATCATGACTGGATCAGATAACCCATCTGAACCATCGGTCAGCGCTGCTCCGGTAAGCCAACTCGAGACCAGATCAACCGCGACTGAGCACGTAGCTGTTCAAATCGAAATTGAGGTCTGTTTTATTTTCTTCTTTTTTCTGAGTTTTGAACTTAGCTGACTGGTTCTAGGATGAGCGCGCCGAGTTACACCGACTTCGTTCCGATTTACAGCGAGCAGAACAGAGGATAGCTGAGGTAATTTTTTTCTTTTGTTTTTATTTCTTCCTGAGTCGTTTTTCTGTTTCTTTCTGTGGGACGACTCATATTTTGGTTCAGCTTGAGGAGTTCGAGAGAGAAGTTGGAGATGGTCAACCTCTGTTGCATTCGGAGGCTTCGCGCTCGA
Organism: Nippostrongylus brasiliensis; assembly: GCA_030553155.1. Classification (NCBI taxonomy): domain Eukaryota; kingdom Metazoa; phylum Nematoda; class Chromadorea; order Rhabditida; family Heligmosomidae; genus Nippostrongylus; species Nippostrongylus brasiliensis. The sequence continues at coordinate 5,199,067 of CP130733.1, forward strand.
CGGATACAGTAGAAGGTTTCGAGGTAATTTCAGAGTTTACATAGGTTTCGTAAAGCTTACCCCTTTTTTCCGCCTCGGTTCGTAAATTTTCCGCACCATTTTGTATATTTTGCATACCATTTCGTATTTTGTCACATACCTTTTGTACCTGTTGCATGTCATTTCGTACTTTGCCACTTTATTTCGTAAATGTTTCGTAGCATTTCTCAAATCGCGCGCGAATATCCTAATATTCGTCACGTTTACTTTTTGTATTTTGTCTTTTTTGTATTTTTCTTTCATCGACGAAAAAATATCATATATAGTAAACTAATGTGCGCAAAATATACAAATATTGTGAAAGAACTTCAGTCAAGTTCAAAACATGCAAAAAAAAAAACATGGACCTTTTGTAACTACGGAGAGCGACTGCAGTACCTCCTACGTACTACTAATCAGTGATGATTTCTTGTTTCAAACAGCGGGTAATGTAGCTCATCATAATTCTGAAGAAAGCTCTACAGTCCTCGGCGGTCACAAATCTTGAGCAAGTGCTGATCAGCGGCAGTAAGTGTTCTTCGTTTTGCGGTTTTTCGCGTCGCACATAACCCTTCCACTTTGAGAACATGCTTTCGATGGGATTGAGGAAAGACGAATAGGGTGGCATGTATAGTGGCTACAGTCTTCGGCGATCATTATGCATCGAGGACCAGCGTATTTGACACAAAGCGCTTCTGTGAACTCTTAGACGGGCAGTTCATCGTCATTGAGGAGCAAGGCATAGGAAAGCCAGTACTTGTGATGGACAATGTTAGGTTTCACCATGCTCCGAATGTGCAGGCTCGAATTGAAAGTTATGGACACCACCCTATTCGCCTTTCCTCAATCCCATCGAAAGCATGTTCTCAAAGTGGAAGGATTATGTGCGACGTTAAAAACCGCAAAACGAAGAACGCTCGCTGCCGCTGATCAGCACTTGATCAAGGATTGTGACTGCCGAGGACTGTAACGCTTTTTTCTTTCAGAAACATGAGCTACATTCTCCGCTGTTCGAAACGAGAAATCATCACTGATCAATACGTAGGAGGTACTGTAGTCGCTTTCCGTAAATACATTAGGTTCATATGTTTCTTTGCATGCTTTGGACTTGACTGAAGTTTTTTCACAATATTTGCATATTTTGCGCACATTATCCTACTATATAATAAGTGAAACCGCGATGTTTGTAATAATGGGTGGCTCATATGGGTCCCGCCGCGATAGTCTGTTACCGTACACCAAGAGCACCCACAGCGACAGGGAAGCTGATGAAATTCTTCATTTCTTTTCAACCTAAGTTTCCAGAATTTCCATTTCGTTCGAGTCGGCCGATAGGCCGCTGGAGTGCTGGTTTTGGTACTATATATGATTTTTTTGATGTTGGGAAATACAAGAAAAAGCAATTAAAAAAGTATACATATATGTGACGAGATGTACATCTTAGGATGTTCGCGCACGATTTACGAAATAATATGAAACGTATACGAAATATGATGACAAAATACGAAATGGTGTGAAAAATTTGCGAACTGGTGTGGAAGAAGGTGTACATCGCCCTTTCGAAGTCTCCTGATTGTTTTTCACTTTTCTTGTTCATAACTCCCGGCAACGATTCGTTTATGCTTCCTTTGTCACTGAAGAGATTACCAGTTTTTTGGTTGTTTTTCTTTGTCAACTAGATCAAGTTGCGCCGCTATACGATATAAAAAGGATGAATATAATTTATCATTTTAATATAGTTCATTGCAGTGGCCTCACGGTTTCATCTCCGCTTCGACACCGCTCCCGTCGCTGATCACGCTGTTGTCACGACGTCTTGCGGCCCTTCGCCATCGGCCTTCCCGAGCCCTCCTGCCGTACTTCCGGTACGTCATGGCCACCTACGCTGTTATCCTTCACGTTATGCTCATTCATTGTTGGTTTTTCGCCGCTTGTTTGTGAAGTTAATCCCCATTCTTACCGTACACCGTTTATATCGTAAGTCAGACCTATTTTCGCGTAAATGTTTTTCGTCCTCGAATCAGGTTCCTGTCAGTGTTTCATCTTTTGCCATTTGAGCTGCATTTCTCTGCTCTGACCCCTTCTGATTTGTTCAACGATCGTCCAGTTTTGTACATAGCGTAGCTTCGGCCACGGTTAACGGTAAAGCTTGTTCAATATTGCCAACGGTTTCTCTCTTCTGTGATAAGTTTGTGTGATCATTGCCGGTTAGTAATTATTACTTGCTGAATCTGGTATTAAATATAATAAATATATTCAACGGTGAATTGTGCACGATGTGAGTGCATGACGGCGAACTTCGTTTGAGGACTCCTTGTCATGATTATCATTGAAAAAGCGTAATATAGCGTTTTCGGCAACTTTAAAATTTGATGGACATAATGAGGATTATGAACCTGTGTGGTGCAGTGGTAAGAGGTGCTGCTGACACCCGTACGGTCGAGCGATCGATCCCTGCCCAGGCTAGCCAAGGCTTCCATCCCTCGGGGTCGGGTGAAATGGTACCAGACTTGTCTGGGAAGGTGAATACCAGCGGTGTGCGATTTTTGTTTGAAAAAGCGTAAGACGGAACGGAAATGGCCACAAATAGCCGGAATCCGGAATACGAACATGGGTCCGGTCACTGTAGGCCGTTTCCGTTCCGACTTCCGCTTTTATAAAAAAAATTTCCTCACACCCCTGGTTATCAATATGTAATCAGTTACCTTTATGTAGAATTGGTAACCATTTACTGTTTAGCATGTTCAGTTTCCGATTTTTATTGAGCAGTGTCATTTTTTTTGAAGATCTTGGCAGTAAGGTTTGGTGGTGGGTAAGCTGATTGTGTTAGGTATTATCCTATCCATAATCCTGGGGCCATTCTCCATTGTATTCAAGTAGACCTTCAAAAATCAAATCAGTGTTGCTCACTGGACTCTGCGGAATCCTTAGAATGCTTATTATTACTCTACTTTATTCGTACTTTTCTTTTACGGCATACTTCTATAATAAGCCTAAAAGAAGCGATGATTCTCGATTATCGATAGTTTTTTTTAACTATTCCTATCAGTTATTTGAGCTCTCGGTTTCTTAGACCGTAACTATTTCAGCACTGGATTTTCTTTCTGTTATCGTTATTCTTTGAGGTAAGTTATTTTGTTCTATGTTTCAGATAAAATACATAGTTGTATTAGTGTTTATGAATTATGATCTGTTCCTGGTATGCCCGTTTTCGACGAGTAATTATGCTTGGTATCTGGTGTGCGTGATTATTCGAAAGGAATTGGATCATTTCCGTGTGTGAGGGATTTTTTTTCGACTGTTGCAGCGCTATCAGTAGACTATCACAACCGGTAGTTCTTTCATATATCTATTATATTTACTTTTAAAAAATCAGATCACTTTAGAAGTTATGTCTTGACTTTTTCAAGAACGAACTGCTGCTTTTCAGTTGTCGTTATTGTCTCACATTAGACGAGAACCGTACATGATCATTGGGCAATTGAATAGAAATTCTTGAAAATCATGCATGCCAAACAGTCCTTTCACTTTTATTTTCTATTTTTCTGCTGTTTACGAATGGAGCTTCGTTACCAAACCTGTCTTTCCGGTGAATTTGCACTGATATCGATACTGTAGACGGTAGCAGTTATGGAAATATATCCAAACTTTTGCTTTTCCAGGTTTTCTTAAATTTAACAATTCCAGTTCCTCAATTCAATTTCTTCGTCAATCAATTTCTTCGTCAATAAGTTACTTGTGCAGTTGGCCTGTTTCCTGTGTGGCACGTGTGGATTTCGGAGGAGCTGAGTGAATTTATCGCTCGGAAATTATAACAGGTGGTTTACTTGCTGGCGATTAAGTTATTTTTTATACTCGTGTCTTACAACAAAGCATATTATCAATTTCATTTTTGCCATTCAGCTCTGTGATTTATAAGACTTGCAATGGGGCTAAATGGAGGCATTGCTGGTGTTCGGTGAAGTAAATCGATGATCATTGAGAGCATGACAGGTGATTTTTATCGCGATCATTTTTCTAGTTTCATTTTTTCGTGCAGTACTATCTGGTCCGTATCATATTCTATTTCCTGCTGATTTGCTTTACTTTTTATTTTTTGCCATTGTTTGTTGTTTACAACTGTTTGTGGATCCCATCCCGGTTAGCTTCCCAGACCTTTACCCTCGTCCCCCAAAATGTTCAAAATACCCTGACTACCTTTCCTTTCCTTTCCTTTACTTTAGTAGACGCATGTGTACACATACGAGGAAAAAAACGAGAAGAAGCGTAACTTGAACCTAATAAAACATCGACCTGATCTGATAAAATGGATAAAACCTCGAAGATCTCCTAGCCTAGTCTGACTGACACGAATTCGGAAATTCCCTGTGAAACTGCTATCAGATCAGTGCTGATTGTCGGATATCGACCCCCGATGGAGGTCGATAAAGTGAAACTGAGTGTGGGAGAAAATGGTGTTGTAATAATCACCGCGGGGTAGTCGGAAACTGGGTAAAGGATTAACCGCCGCCGACGAATTCCGTCGGATTGCTTTAAGTGGATCGCCGGACCTGGCTGCATATGCGTGTGTGTGCACTTGTAATCTGGGCGCCTATGCTCTAATTTTTTCTTTCTGCGGCGAACGATTACGCTAAACATCCATTTCGCTAGATGATGAAAGACCCGATTCCGCGTTTCCCAGAAGATCGCCGAAGTGCAAAGATTAGATGGTGAAATGATGAATTTGTCCTCTAAGGGCGCGCCATGCATTCGTGCTCCATTCAGAATCATTTGGCCGTAGTGAATGCGAATCCAGCTTACACAATGGCTATACCAAGCCAGTGTCTTCACCCTCCCGGAAGAGTGTGGAGGAATGAAAGGCTTGGTTAGCCAGGTGGCAGATCGATCGCCTGACCTCCGGGTGACAGTGGCGCGTTTTTCCACTCTACCACGCGCACCCCTCATCCCGCTCAGAACTTCCCGAATTTCCCACTATAGCAACAAGGAAGTTACAGTTGAGCGGATGTGGCAACCCTACAATCTCATTTAGCCCGTGCATGCGGGATTGTGCCAATGGGAATGGGTTAATGGCCCGTGGTAATAAGAGTATTCACCCACCTGGGCCCAGATTCATGAACGGACGAGCGGTATCCGAAACCGCGGCGCAGCCAGAACCAGACGGCAGAGTCGATAAGAGATTGCGTTTAGCATCGTAAGTTTAGGATAAGCAGACAAAGGTGGGCGCCTTTCGGGGCATATCTCGGGGTTTATCGGAGGTTTTCCAATGATGAATCTGGGTCCAGGTTTGACCAATCTAACAAACAGGGTATGTTAGGTGAGCAAACTTCGGTCAGGAGGCCAACACCACTCGAATGTAGTCACGGCGGCTGCTGATTTGATTTTGTCCTCAAATAGATTTAGAAACTATAAGGACGGATGTTTTAGGTCAGGGAAGCATCCAGACTAATAGACCCCTATTCCTATAAAAGATTTGGAGGTATTGGTTATAATTGGAGGTACTTCTTATAACTTTCTGATATCCCAGAAGCACTTGATAGTTCTAAGGGCTCGTTTTGACGCCGTGCGACGAAAATGCAAAATTGAAGCGCAATCAGTAATTAACGTCCTTGATCGAATTTGCTCCTTTGCGTTAGTGGCGCAGTCCGGTGGCGACTCAGGCAAACTTTCTGGTCGTTCCGGTTTTTTAGAAGGCTGCTATTCCTTATTAAAGGACATTTTGACGAAATTCACTTTTTTCGTTTAATTTCTTCCCTATGTGATTATATGCCTAATTTTTTTTCGCTTAGACGTGGCGCCACCGGACTGCGCCACTAACGCAAATAAGCAAATTCGATCAATGACGTTAATTATTGACTGCGCTTCGATTTTGCATTTTCACCGCGCGTCGGCGTCTAAACGAGCCCTAAGACGGCTAGATTGTGGACCGTTGAGACTTCTGAAGGCTGAAATGTTTTCATCAAAAAGCTGCCCCTTTTTTTCTGCTAGTTAACGATCGCTGTGCCCAGAGTATGCGTAAACCACCCATTCGGGGTTTCTTTTTTTCTTTTTTTTTTGGTTGACAGCGCTCAATTAAAGATATCGTGCCCCGTCCATCCATTTGCATTTTACGTTCCTTTTTCTCTCGTTTAAGATTCCGAAAAGCAAACATGAGATGGATATCGATGTTGCGATCAGATCTGTCCGTCCAAATGTCCTTTTTCATGAACAGCTTCCTCGACCCAAAAGTTGGTAAATAAGGTCAGGAATGAACGCAATGCGTACGTTCACCCGGTGACGTGACTTCCAGGGCTCGGCTACGGTAGTTATTCAGTTCAACTTTTCGTGGAAATCGGAGGTAACCCCTAAGGTGTAGGCAACTCCTAGAGTGTAGATCTTTCCTCCTATTTGTTCAGACATTAAACTATTCTGCTATTTGTCGCTTTTTTAATTAGCGGTTTATAGACGAGAACTAGTTGATTGCCTTATATATTTGGAGATGCTACGTTATTCGCAAAACACTGACATCGGACGGGAATTGAACCCGCGTCTTTCTGTTTCCGGCAGACTGCACTAAACACTGTGCTACCGATGTACGTTGCAAATCTCCTAGCATCCTTCTTAAGCCCGGTCGGACTGTTGCTATCAGCACTCACCTGTAATCACGGGACTGAGCCGGTAAGCCGTTATCGGCAATTACCATTTAAGCTGATAGCATTTTTGCTATAACATGAAACTATCCTGCTCGCCGAAAGGGGGGGGCAGCTTTTTGTTCAGACATTATTGTTTGTTGTGCTGTTATGGCCCAACACTTGCCGTTGGACACGTTATCATCGACAAGGGTTCCATGCATGTATAGTTTTGTCGTAGGGATCGCGTGGTGCAATGGAAAGAAGCGCTACTTTCATCCGAACAGTCAGGCGAACGATCCTCCTCCGGGCTAACCAAGCTCTCCATCTCTCGGGTCGTATAGATTACTATCACACTTGTCTGGAAAGGTGACCTGGTATAACAGCTGGACCCCGCAAGTGATTGTAAGAACCGAATACGCATTCAGCTCGTCGTTGGGATTCCAAATGGACGACGAATGTATGGCGCGTCCTCAGGGCTCGTAACGTCATTGACCGAATTCACTCCTTTGCGTCAGTGGTGCAGTCCGGTGGCGCCGCGTCTAAGCAAAAAATTAGGCATATAATCACATAGGGAAGAAATTAAACTGAAAAAGTGAGTTTCGTCAAAATGTCCTTTAATAAGGAATAGCATCCTTCTGAAAAAAAAAACCGAACGACCAGTAAGTTTGCCTTTATGAGGCGCCACCGGACTGCGCCACTAATTCAAAGAAGCAAATTCGATCAAAGACGTTAATTATTGATTGCGCTTCAATTTTGCATTTTCGCCGCGCGGCGTCTAAACGAGCCCTCAGGGGACTTGGCAGCGCTGATCATTTTATCGTTCTTCTTATCAGATGATCGGTGGCCTTCGCTGATCATTTTATCATTTTTCAAAGCGTTCTCCTATCAGTGGTCTTCTGCTGTCGGATGTTCCAATGTTGAAAAACAAGGTGTTTCCCATTCAAAGAATTGCCGCTGCGAGTAATCTCCATAGAAATGATCGCGCGAACGAATCGGCTAGAGAGGGAGCGCGGCGGTACTGTATTCTCGGGTGCGGCGGTGGTTATCTCTGGTGGTTTCATGAGAGTGGGTATTGGGGTCAAGACCGACAAGCGACGACGACGGCGATACTCCATCGACCCCTGGAAGTCGCCAGCGCCGCTCACTACCTGTGTGTCACCTATCTCTTGGTCTCAGCGCATCGGAAACTGCTCATGTAGTTGGGGCTCGCCCTCTGGCGTTCCCTCACCCATTTTCACCCCACTGACCAACGGCGCCGACCTCGTTCAGGTCGATCTGCCCATTTGTCAGTTTATTTGACCCGAAAATAACCTGCTGTTGTGACTTCAGTTAAAAGACCCAATTTTAATTCGATTTCTTTATTTATTGTTGTAATTACATTCTTATGCATGGATGTGTTATGGATCTCGCTTCCCGGTCCACTTTGAATGTTTTTTATTTATTTATTTAATTACACACATTGGCGCGCCAAAGTACAAGTCAAAGTGGTTAGTAGGACAATCATGGATTTAAGAAGAAACTCAACCAAAACAAAGAAAAAAAAAACTCAGATTGTTAGTAGAACGTTCAAAGTAATTCACAATAAAAATTTTATTAGTAACATATTATATGAACCACACCAAGCGGGCTATGTAGCAGATTTTTTGTCGATTTTTTCCTGGTATGCGTCACGAGACTAGATTGAGATGATGTTAGCTTCTAGTTTACTTTGATCTATTTCACATTATTTTCATTGTGACGGTTATGTAGTCTTTTCGTGTAGTTATTTTATTTAAGGAATTTTCGACAGTAGTTCAGCTTTCCTACTTACTTAATTCGTCCGAACTCTTCTTACCCAACCTTTGGTCGCCTTCAACTGCATCGATTTCCTTGAACTAGACTTTCTAAACCAGTTGAGAACATACTTGCTTGGATTTTCATCGTTGTGTTTAAGTCTACCCATCCTTCTTTTCGTTGTGGCTTCCTGCGGGGTCAACCGATTCCACTCGTTCTGCAAAATTTTCTCTATAGATCTCTATCAGTTTCAATGTTCTTTTAGCTAACGTTTTCGTAGTTTTTCCTTTTCATAATATCGTCTTTGACATCAAGTTGCTGTTATTAATTTATACATTGTGTAATATCAATGCAGGACTTGCGAATGGGGTAGGGATGGCATGGGTCCTGTAGCGATTTTGTGACATAGCGGGAAGTTGCCGCCAAGTATAAACAGCTCCGATAGATCAATGACGATAGAAAGTGAAAGCAGGGCTTGGTTAAGAGGACTGATTTTGGACAAAATCAACCTGTTGCTTCACTTCTTCAACGTCTCTGTCCATTGTCGCTCTGTCTCGTTGCCGAGTATAAATGTTCCATTCCTCATTTTCACGCATCGAGGTGAGGGGGGGGGGTAAGTTTTGGGTCTTTCTGTTCACATTGTCGATCGTGGTCGTTTTTCATCGAGAAACCTACTCAGTATCGTGACCGATAAATCTTCGCAGCTGGTCGAGTTGCGTCCGGAGCGAATCTCACCGTCTCCACCCGCGTCGTTCGTCGTCTGAACCACCCCAACTGATCAGGGATTGTTTTTGACTGTTGAAGGAGGGTGAATTCACGAGGAGAAAGCAGTCGGTGAGTCATTTTTTTCATTTTCACTTTTCTCGATGCTCGATGATCATGATGATTTCGATCGCCTTGTTCGATTCCGCCACTTTTACAGACATTCATCCTCTATGACGGGCGTGAGGCCGAGCGGGTCCGATCCGCGGACGGAGAGCACTTTCGAGGTGAGTTTTCTCCATGGGCTATTCTCAAGCTCTTATTTTTACTCGCGCAAAAATGTCGGACAAGGAACGAATTCGTATGGGCGTCAAAAATCGCGCCGTGTGTGTAACTGCACAGTGTTTCGAGGATGTGCCGCATTTAGCGACAACGGCATTTCAATAGCTAGGAAAAACATCGGAAAGTAGTTAAGGAGAGGAGCCTTATGGCAACGAGCATCGATGGGAACAAGTATATGGTGCACGACTATGTTAAAACTGCGAGCTAGTAGTCTTTCGAGCGAGAAATGCGCGTGAAATGCGTAGAACGTTGTGCAGTTACACACACCGCGCCACTTTTAACGCCTATACGAATTCATTCCTTGTCCGACGAATTCGTTTCAATATTATGCACTATTCCACTTGTTGGACACCAGCACTCGATTTTTTTTCAGTCGTCGAAATTCGCTGAAACTTTGCACAGGGGGGTAACTGAGGGCGCTGATCACGAATCTGCTGTCCGTCTTCTATGCGGGTGGTCTCGGACCACAAAAATCGCTACTTGGGTGGTCCAGTCACGATCACCAATTCCGCTGATCTTTGCCTATGGGCGTTATTTGGGGCTCAGAACCCGAATCTGCTATCCTTTTTTCGCGTGGGTGGTCTCGGACCACCCAAATCGCCACTTGGGTGGTTCAGTCAGGATCACCGATTTTGCTGAAACTTTGTCTATGGGGGTTTTATGGTGTCCTGGACACGATGGTGAAGTCCGTTCTTCAAATGGCGGCTGAATACGGCAGTTATAGGTAAGTACCTACTGACCTTACCCGGTGAGACTCACCTATGACTGCCGTATTCGGCCGCCATTTGAAAAGTGGACTTCACCATCGTGTTCAGGACACCAGAGAGCCCCCATGGACGAAGTTTCAGCGAAATCGGTGATCCTGACTGGACCACGCAAGTAGCGATTTGGGTGGTCCGAGGCCACCCGCGTGGAAAACGGACAGCAGATTCGTGATCAGCGCTCCCAATCACCCCCATAGGCGAAGCTTCAGCGAATTTTTGGAGAAAAAATTTCTGGCTGAAAAAAATCGAGTGGTGCCCAACAAGTGGAATAGTGCCCAATATCATTTTTCATTTTCCTTTTTGAAGGCTCGAGAAGAGGCGTACAAGTTCATCATCGCAGTGTCGGGTTCGTTGTCGTTACTGTCGTTGCTGACAATATGTCTTGTCGTACCGTCGATGTACAACCTTGTCAACAACATCGGCCATTTTGGCAAACTCGACTTTACCTATTGCGAGGTTATTCTGTACCATTCGCTTTACCCAAGGAATGCTAATTTACTGGTCAAATTTACAGAATGCAGTCACGGACATGGAACAGGAGATGATCTCCATTCGAGAGTCGTTCCGGCAGTCCGTTGGAAATCGGTCGGCTCGTGCCGCCGGCTACGGTCATTATGGTCCGACGATGTTCGCACCGACTTCGCCTCAGTTCCAGGAGTGCCCCGGTAGGTTACCTTGAAAATTGGGTTAGTGAAAGAACAGGTGAAATTCTGGCCACTTTTCAGCTTGCTGCATTCCCGGAGAACGAGGTCCCGTCGGTGATCCCGGACTTCCGGCACTCCCGGGAGCACCTGGCCCCGACGGAGCCCCAGGACGACCCGGCACCACGCCAAACGCCTCCTGCATTCCCGAGAGGGTTTTCGAACCACCACCATGTTTGCCGTGCCCACAGGGACCACGAGGTCCACCTGGACATCCTGGTTTCCCCGGTGATCACGGTGATCCAGGAATACCTGGCAGACCCGGCTCCGACGGTCTACCCGGCAAACAGGGTGAACCCGGGGCGCCTGGACCACCTGGACCTACTGGACCATCGGGACCTCCTGGAGACAAGGTATGCACGTGAATATTAAGTTTCCAGTTTACAAAGAGTTTTTCATTCTTTTGAGGCATGACACAGCTCCGTTTCCAATATTTACCTTCAAAAAAGCAAGATAGGAATTACATCCTTTTTGATTGGATTTTTTGCTTGAAAAATTTTGGTTAATCGGTAGATGTCAGCCTAATCACACGAACAATGAAAATATTTCCTCATTGGTCAATCTTGCGGCATTATCGATTGGTCCGATCAGCTGTAAAAGGCGCAGCGCATGAAATGACGCGTTAGGTAAGCAATCGATACAGCCTAAAAACACTGCCCACATATATCACCGAGCTTGTCGGTGATTGATTTTTTGTGGGGTTGTTTTTTATTGCTCGCAATGCACCTGATTTTCAGGGACGAACGCCAGAAGCTCACGTCATTCCCGGACCACCGGGAGACCCAGGACCACCGGGCCCGTGGGGACCACCCGGTAATCCTGGTATGCCCGGAGACGACGGCTATCCTGGCACGCCGGGCGAGAAGGGCTGGCCTGGACCACCAGGAGCTCCCGGCCCGATGGGATTACCTGGTCCTGCAGGACCAGGTGGTGAAGAGGGACCAGCTGGTGGGTTACAAAACAATTGTTCAAGAATTTGTTGATTTTTTTGCTAGCAGTTTATTAATCATAAGTATTTCAGGTACTCCGGGCACTTGTGTCTGTCAGGATACGGAGGTGGTGATGGCCGATGTGAATGGAAGGGTGCCGGCTCCCAGGGAAGAACCGTACGTCTCAGAACCAGCACCAGCACCACCAACGCCACCGACGTTACCAACAACGACGCTTGACCCTCAGGACATGTAAGTAAATAAAATTTACTATAATATCATGTAAAATAAACGATAGTATAGAAAATATTGAGCGCTATTCAATTCAACGGACACCAGCACTCGATTTTTCTGGGTTGTCGAAATTCGCTGAAACTTTGGCCTTTGGGGTGATTTGGCGCCCAGAGCACGAATCTGAGGTTTGCACCTGGTGATCTCCGACCACCCATATTGACTACTTGGATGGTCCAGTCAGGATCACCGATTCCGTTGAAACTTTGCCTATGGGGGCGCTCTAGTGTCGTGAACACGATGGTGAAGTCCGTTTTCCAAATGGCAGCCGAATACGATAGTTATAGGTGAGTACCTGCCGACCTTACCTGGTGAGACTCACCTATAACTACCGTATTCGGCCGCCATTTAGAAAACGGACTTCACACCCCCATAGGCAAAGTTTCAGCGAAATCAGTGGTCCTGACTGGACCACCCAAGTAGTCGATATGTGTGGTCGGAGGCCACCAGGTGAAAAACGGACCTCAGATTCATGTTCTAGAACACGAATAGCCCTCATGGGCGAAGTTTCAGCGAATTTCGACTGCTAAAAAATCGAATACTGGTGTCCGTTAAGTTGAATAGTGCCAAATATTGAATTAAAATGATGAACTTCTTGGGATTGATGCCTATACTGGGAGGTAGCTGAGCGAAAAAATGCCTCCAAATTCATTGAGGGTATGCAATAGATGCGGAATGTCACGATTCTCCTGCATCATTGCTTCCTTAGCTACTTTTGAGACATCGGTAGAAACAGGATTAGTCGCCGTCGCGTCGCTCCGCGACTGTCTTCTGAACTAGTCTCTAATCGGGTCGAAATTGCGTCAAAGGCATATTTTTTCTACTTCTCAGGTATGTGACCGAATCGCCAGCGATTGTCGAGTCATACACGAACAACGAGAACGGCGGTTACTACAATCGAAAACTCCGCAAAAAGGCCCGACGACTTCGCCAACTTCGCCAGCACTAGTCTTCTCCCATTGAAGTGCTCCGATTTTTTGCTCACTCAACAGTCCTTCACCACTCTGTGCCCTGAGGCGATCCGCCGCCGGGCATTTGCGTTCAGAGGCGAATATTAAGGGTCTAATATGTTGTATTGTTTTTGTCTCCATATGTGTGTGTGTGCGTTCAGTTTTCTTCTCAGTCTGCGTTGTCTTGGTAGTTTTTGTGAGAAGGTGTGTGCCTTCATTTTTCCGCTTTTTTTCGCTTTTTCGAGAGATTTCCTCGAGAGTCTATGTTTGTGCTTTCGTCTATGTGTGTGATGTGATGTGATGACACCTAATAAATTTCCTTCCGTCGTTTCCTTGCTGATATCATCTAGAAGTCGGGTCGCGGCGAGTACGCGTGACCCGATGTTTTCTGGGTGAAAATCGCCGGTAAATAGGTCACCCGGGCGCGACGAGAATCTGGTCATCCATACCCACCGCCCAGATGGATAGAGAAGGTAACGGACAGGATGATACTACCACAACTGCGCGCGCGGTGATATGTCCGGCCTTAATCCGTCGTCGAGAAAGTTTTTCTCCTGGTCATCTATGGGGGAGGATGTCGGAGCTACTTAGTACCGTTTTTCTCTGATCAAGCGATCAATCGCCTGATCGATGATTCGAATTCGAAACGACCTAGATCGAGCTGAAGACGCTGAGTTGAGCTGACATCACAAGTCATTGTATGATCAAGCACCCACTCACCACGCCTCTACGATTCTGAATGGAAGTCGGGTGCATGGCGCATCCTTAGGGTAGTATGCAAAAGAAAAAAAACCGACCGATGTTTCCGGAGACGAGCTCCTTATTAATTCCATAATTAGCAAGATCGGCCTAGAAAAATTGACGTCGTGGGCTAACCTTTCTAGTCAGCTGCCAGAGCCCGTTTTAAATACGAATTTTAAGTTTTTGCAATTCTTCAGTACTGGTTGGGTCGTGTTGTTCTGATTTTACGCATACGTATAAACCAAACACACATTCACCACGCATCTACGATGCTGAATCGAAGTCGGGTGCATGGCGCATCGTAAAAACAAGCAGGTAATTCCCCACTCTCAGGCAGCTGCCCCATTTTACTTCCTAAGGGCTCGTTTAGACGGTGCGCGGGAAAATGCAAAATCGAAGCGCAATCAATAATTAACATCATTGATCGAATTTGCTCCTTTGCGCAGGTGGCGCAGTCCGGTGGCGCCGCGTCTAAGCAAAAAAAAAATTAGGTGTATAATCAGGGATGAAATTAAACGAAAAAAAGTGAATTCCATCAAAATGTTATGTTCTAAGGAATAGCAGCCTTCTAAAAAACCCGAACGACCAGTAAGTTTGCCTATAAGAGGCGTCACCGGACTGCGCCACTAATGCAAAGCAGCAAATTCGATCAAGGACGTTAAATATTGATTGCGCTTCAATTTTGCATTTTCGCCGCGCGGCGTCTAAACGAGCCCTAAGAGATGCTGAGTTTCTAAAGGGAATTATTTTCATAGGTGCATTTCAACCTACATCTCATTAGTGGCTTGTATTTGCACCAGAGAATGCTGCGATTCAGTAACCTAGTAGCTAAGACACTGGTTCTGGATGTTTTCATTTCAAGCGGAAAAACTTTCCCAGCAAACAAAAAGTAACAGGGGTTTATGAATGGTTTTAAAACTAATTAAATGCGCTATCAAACGGTTAAAAGTGCAATGAAATAGATGAACATTCAACCAAGTTGTATTCGCTAGCAATACAGTACCGGACATGTCTTACGATAACTTCCCGGAAAAGTCGCTTAGAAGCTTTCCAAAGCGACTTTTTTTCGAATAACTCTCTCAAATATTAACTACTCGTGAAAGGAGACACATTGTGAAGTGCAGCTGCCCGAGCTCTATCGTTTGGTATATAAATTATCCACACCTGAATTTTTTTTGAAATATTATCCCCTCAAATCTCGCCTGGTCGGGTACCAATTTACCCGACCCCGGATTGATGGAAGGTTTAAGGTTTCTTATGGATTTATGGTTGTACCGATCTTTGAATACCAGTCGATAGAGCTCGAACTGCTGAGCTCAAGTATATGTATATTTTTACAAATAATTGAGTTGCTACAAAGTTATTGAAAAAAACCGCTTTGGAACGCTCCAAAACGTCTTTTTCGAGAAGTGATCAAAATACATGCCCGGTAGTGTAATGGCTGCAAAACGGTCCACGAAATTACTTTCCCACCTAATAAAAGGCGGTCCGATAACGCCCTTGGCTACAGAAGAATATTTATTTTTATTTTATTTCTATGACGCACACACCATTGCGCGCAGAAGCAACAACACATCAACGACAACAAAACAAATCAGAAAACAAAAAAATACAATACAATTACTCTATGTAAAGTTACTAAAACATTCCGAGAAAGCCTAACATTGAGCCAGCGGAGGAGTATGCTTACTGCGACAAAACCGATAGTGAAACCAGTTTTTTGAAAGACTTTAATGAAAGTCGTAACCAGCCTTTAGCAATTAATTTAGAAATAAACGGAATAACCCGTAGAATGAAAAAATTCGACCTAATATGAAGAGCAACGTGAAATTCTAGCTTTATTACCGACTTTTTAGGTGAGTGCACAGCCCCGGATAGGTTGAGTCGCGGGTTCGAATCCCGCCTAAGATGTGATTTTTGCGATGAATCTAGCACCACCACTACAACATCCTATTCTAATATGAAGAGCATTTTTGATTTTAGGACGACTTTTCATAGGTTCGTTTTTAGTGAATCGGTGAATCGGTGCCACTCCTACCCGGGTCATTTTGAGGCTGAGGCGCTAATGTGAGTGGTGGCTGAGTTCATGTCATTAATTAATTGCTGTTCTGGCGGATAATTTGAGGATAATCGGCTGACGGACCGTTCGATTGTTGTTGTTGCACTATTATCGCCCCCACTCCCCGCTCTCTGTGTTTGGGGGTGTCGTTGGGGTGTTTATCTGTTTCGGAAACTCGGAAACGAGAAGGTCCCGATCCGGTCAAGGTCGGCCACCCGGGGATCTCGATACCACATATCAGCCGTATAACTCCTCTCGGTCAACACCTACCTCTGTCACTTCCATTCGGGACCACCTCCTCATCCTCCTAGCTTTCAAAATCTCATTACTCATACTTTCGTTTCTCTACTTTCTTTCATACAGTGGCACAGTGGTAAATGATGCTACTCGCATTCGCATCGCCGAGGGATCGATCCCCACCCGGCTGGCCGAGCCTTCATCTCTGGGGGTTGGGTAAATAGGTAAATACCAGACTTGTCTGAGAAGGTAGAGACATTGGTACAGCACCCGTAGGTCATTGTATAGGCCACATACGAAATTACCATGCCTCAACGCTTCTGAATGGAACACAAATGCATGGCGCATCCTGAGGAGGCTGATCTACGCCGACCACTTTACCTTTCACCTTTACCTATTTGTACAACATTCATTTCTAATACGAGCATGTTTTGCCTGTTACCCTCCAGCAGTATACGGTAGGTAGTGATTACAAAGAAGTTGATCAGATAGGTATAAGGTGGGTATAGAACGGGTATAACACGGGTATAACTCCACTGAAAGGAAATTGAAGGGTATAGGAATCTGGGAAAATGCCCGAGCACAGTTCTACGGAATGGGCGGAATTTGCCAAATCTTTAGATGGTAACCCTTACCAGGAGGTTTCCTTACAGTGGGTATAGCAGATTTTCCAATGTGGGTTAACTGAGGGTATCCTCGAGGGTGAAACTTGTCCATAACGTTCTCGTTTTGCGGCGCCAAAGAAAGGGAACCGACGGTTGGCGACCTTGTAGTGAAATGACTCGTTCGCCGATTTCGAACAGCTGATCGGCACCCATCTACCTGTATTCTTGGGGTAAAACCTCAAGTATACCTTCAGCGCCCAGATTCATCATTGGTAAATCCTCGATAAACCTAGAGATATAGCTCGAACGGCGCCCACCTTTGTCTATTTATCGTAAACTTCCTACATATGTTAAACGCAATCTCTCATCAACTCTTACGTCTGGTTCTGGCTGCGCCGCGGTTTCGGAGACCGCTCGTCCGTTGATGAATCTGGGCCCAGGGTAAACCTAGTTGGGTATGTTACGGAAAAATGGTGAGATAAGTCAGCTCAGTGAAGGCTTGACGTGGCGACGTCCGATCGTACTTCAGCAGCGGAAGGCAGCCGTCAGCGAATCGAATTCAATCAAGATAATCAAAAATCAATTTATCAATTAGAGACGTGATCGACGGCACATCTAAATATACAGCTCAAGATTAATAACTTTATCGTGTCCAAAAGCAGATAAAACAAAATAGTAGTTTGATAGAAAACTAGAAAATCAAAAATCAAAGTGAGATTTCATATTCGGCCAACCATACCTATTTATTCTGGCCGCGGTGAATAATTTCTCGACTGCATCAGGAATTTTTAAAAGGAAAATTCAACAAATTTGAACTTCTCACTTACCCGTACGTCTAGTTCAGTCAGATCTAGATCGTACGTAAAAACCATTTGTCTAAAAGCGTATTCTGGCATGAGGTCTTTAGGGGCCTCTCTCTCATTATCCTTTCTCGTTTCTTTTCTTTGCTTTGTTTTTTAAAAAAAATTGAAAATTTATCCAGTTATTCGTTGTTGCATCCTTAAACATGGATGTGCTACTGAATAAGAAAAATGTTTTAGGTAAACAAAAATGCTGTTCAGACCCGAAAAAACGACAACTTTTCAGAGAAAGTGGTATTAGTAACAATTTAAAAAAAAGAGGAGCTCCGTCACCGAAAATACCCTCTCTATATTGTTTTTAGTACCTCACCAGGGGCCGGATTCGTGAAAGGACAAGCGGTCTCCGAAACCTCGTCGGCGATAAACCCGCTCGACACCGTCGAGGTCTCTCAAACCCTGTATCATCGCGAGGTGTGATAGATCCGCGATAAACCCCGGTTAAACCCCGGCGCACGTTCACGAATTTCGGTTTGGGCGCCGTTCGGGGTATATCTCGGGGTTTACCAACGATGAATGTGGGCCCAGAATTCGTCTCTACAGGGCACGCGTCAAGAGGTGCCACTGACACTCGCGCCATCAAGCGATCGATCCCGCTCGGGCTAACCGTACCTTCCATTGCTCAGAGGTTAGGTAAATTGGTACCAGACTTGTCTGGGAAGGAACGACACTGACTTGGTATAGCAAACAGAGAACACAGTAAAATTACAGCACAAAAACCAAAGCGAATAGCAACCGAATACATGATAGAAAAAATTTTGATAGACCTATCGACTTATGAACTGACGGCCGCTTACGCATAACGGCCGTGATCACGGCCGTTGCACTGCTTCACGTCGGATATCGCAAACCGTGATGAATGCGAATATTGATGGGATGAAGCAGGTTTATTTCGCCCGAAGTGTTATCACCCTAATTTGCGTTGATGAATTTGGGCCCTGGTGTGACGGCTGACTCCGTATGTCATTGTATAGGCCAAAAACGCACTCTTCGTGCCTCTACGATTCGGAACAGGGGGCGAATGCGCGGCGCATCCTCAGTGTACTGATCAACGTCTGTACCTTTACCTTTACCTTTTACCCCTTTCTTCTTCACAGGATGAATGCTGTCGATGTTCCCATATTCCACGGGTTGAAATTCGTTCTTTATCGCAGCAGCAGAGTCTAACGATGTCTGCACGAATTGATGATGATTGATGATTCGGTGGACTGAGATTGGGGCCAACTTCCTCTCTCGTTCAGTTTTCAGTTTTTCGCCCCGTCGATCACTGGGACAATTGCAATCGCCTCGATGACTTTCGGAACAGAGTATTATAGAAGCGGGCAGGGGTGGAAGGTGGGGGGGGGAGGTTGGAAATTGACCGAGAATTTATTCATTTTTATTGTAATGGTTTTGCTAGGTTCATGGCAAAAACAAATACAACATCATATTCTAGTATACATAATAGTAACCCGCAAAAAACAGTAATAAAACTATAATTACTTAAAAACGTTATTTTTATTTAATTGATTTATTATTACTTTTATTTATATTTATTTTTATTTAGTTATTAAAGACGTGTGAGCGGTAATAAAGCTAGAATTATTTCAGAACATTATTTTTCTTGAATTAATTTATCACTAATTTTAATTATATTTATTTTTATTCAATTTTTAAAGAGGTGTTAACATCATACACGTAATGTGAAATACTTCGAGAACTCTGAGACTTTGTGGCGTAATCCCTGGTACATAGTAAGTGCATGTAAGTTACGAAAGTTAGGGGAATTCGAAGTGGAGTTACCCTGGGTATCCTAAGTAAAGGTTAACTGCCAGAATGGAACGACTGATAGCTAAATAGAAATGATGTTAATGTAATTGGAACGGTTGACATGCCGAGAAATCCCGCTCACCTTATTCTAAAATAAAGTCAAATCAATCACTCCCCACAGAATACGCCGTGTACTCGTCTTCAATTCAGCATCGTAGAGCCCCAGTGTACATGGCTTATACATCGACTTGGAGCCGACAGCTATACCAAGTCAGTGTCTTTACCTTTCCAGGTACCAATTTACCAGATCCCGGAAGGATGAGAGGCTTGGTTAATCCGAGTGAAAATCGATCGCTCGAAAGCGAGGGTGGAAGTAGCGCAACTTACCACCGCGCCAATTATAAAACATAGAAACTATAATTCAAGGACATAATTTTCAGATTTTTCTTATTCAATAGCACATTCATGTTTAAGGATGTAGCGACAAATAAATAAATAAATAAATAAATAGCACTTTCACTTGAAGCGGAGAGCAAATACGACGGCTAACCGCCTGATCCATTTTCTTGTTTCTCACAACGAATAATGAAGATCTCCGCTTTATTGCCCTGAGGGCATGTTAATGAAGTCGTTACAGCGCTTTATGGCTCGAGAAACTGTCCATCGCCCTACAAGAGCTCATAAATCGGCCGTGAGAATGCGATCTATCCATTCGCACCGACTTTCGCCGTTACAGTCGCTCTTCGATTAGGTCTGCCCTTAGGTTGTTTATTAGACCCAGTTCCTAACCCTAAACTCCCCTAATCCATAGGCTAAACCTAGGCTAATCGGACTTGGCAGTCAAATACTCTCATATTTCGAATCAGTGGCCATTTCCCCACAGCTCTGGGTTAACTGTCATATGGTCTACGGGCTAGCACCCTATACCCATGTATAGTATACCACCCATGAATAATGGCAGGGTTCGATTCCTATTCCCTAAAAAACTTTTTTTAGCATACCGTATCGTATATCGCCTCGATTAGCTGTGTTAGTTCTGAAACCTAATCATACGATCATCTCGAAGGTTAAAATGGTCCAGATGGCGCCACTGGGTATCCATTTCCATGGGTTAACCCGGCATCCAACATGAAATCCGGGACATTGTTCTGTGGTTCTAATGCTGTAGTTGGATGGCCAAGACGTTAAGTGCCCAAATTATTGACATTTAGCGATGGCGTTGGTTCGAATCCTGGCAGGAGAAGTTCTTTTTTTTGCAGATGGTACTCTATACCCATGATGTTATGATCAGTAGTCGATGTCCCGGGTTTGAGTTTTTTCCAGCGCACCGTTTTTTTTCTAGGCACTCATTAGGTACGGAAATTACAGTCAGTTATCCACTGAAATGTTCCCATTAAAAACTAGACGACTAACTCGAGTAGGGTATTCCTCCAAGTTTTTTGGGTTACGATAAGAGCAGCTCCACAGTGTTTATATAGCCGATGGGTTAGTAATCGTGATCCATTAGCGACAAGCCGACGATATTCTACTTGACCAATTCATTTTGCATTTTTCACCTCGTGAGTTGTGACCGTGTGGTGAGTAAGCCAGAAAAGTTTTCCGTGGCTTCGATTGCATTGGAAACTTACTAGATAGACGTGTACATCGAGTTCCCGCGGGAGCAGCATCGATGGGTTTGCGAGAACCTTGGGTAAAATACTTTGGTGGCTATGGCCGGCAGGTTTAGCGCGTATACACTCTCGTCGACTATGGTACAACCCCGCTCAAGCCGAAACGTTTGAACTAGCAAGGGGTGACATTCTAAGACCCGATGGGGGCAAGCACAAGGGAAAGTTAAAGGGTAGCGGGTTAACCGGAAAGCTCCGGGTAGCACGTCAGTTTCTTGACCACGAAACCACCCCTTCTCTCACGGAAAATTGTTCACCCAAACTTGAAATATATCGATTCTTTTTTAAAACATATCATTCAAATATCAAGAAATTGTGGCATACTCGAAAGGTTATCAGTGCATTCTCGATGGTTAGAGTATAGTCACATGTGAGGCAGAAACGTCTGACCCGCTCAGTTCTATGGCAAAAGGTGTCAATATCGATGTTTCAGTGTAACTAAGAAGGGAAGGGTAAGTGCCCAACTCGAGCAGTGTCTGATTTCATGAAAGCACTCCTCTGGATAAGGGCGAGCGTGGTGCAGTGGTAAGAGGCGCTGCTGACACCCGCACGGTCGATCGATCCTCGCCTGGGCCAACCAAGCCTTCTATCCTTCCGAGGTCGATACATTGGTACCAGACTTTTCTGAGAAAGTAAAAACACTGACTTGGTGTAGTATCTGGCTCAAAATTCATTGTACAGGTCCAATACACATTCACCAAGCCTCTACGATTCTGAATGGGACGCAAATGCGTGGCTCGCCCTTAATGGAGTGATCAACGCCGACACCTTTACCTCCACTTTTACCTTTACTCCTCTGAATTACCACATAACTCGGATATAAAGTGCAACCACCATGAGCAAAAGGGATGCTCGCGATGGGATCCGAACTACTCTCCATGGTCGCACCACTGGGCTCCTCCCCACTCTGCTACCCAATCCATCAATAAATTGCGTTAAATTGTCATCCTACGGTATAACTGTAGGAGATAAGGTGTAAGAGAAGCTTCTTTTCTTCCTGTATTGTGTCATTCTGCCTCAAAAAGCGGCCATATCGATCGCCAATCGTTCAAAAGTTCAGGTGTAGCACTCCGATTTCGTCTTTTCAACATCATTCGCGGTACTTTCCTAGAACTTGATCCGTTCCTCTCATATCTGCTGTTAACATTCGGATTGAGCGGCTGCTGAGGCCTGCTGCGTTCATTTCAAATGTATGCTGACAAGCTCAACGGCACTTCTTCTCTTTCGAAAGGAATCCTTTTTCTTGCAAAAAGTGCATTGCGTCATTCCCACTTCTTGGCAGATTGAACATATTCACATTCGACTGGATCACAACAAAACGAGGAAACAAATGTCGGCTGCAGATATGATATGCCTCGCTATAGATGATCCTACCAATAAATACGCGAAACCACGATGTCTGTTTGTCAACTCTAGGGTCCCGTCGCGATTGTCCGTTACCGTACTTCCAGTGACGTATTTCATCAGATCCTCGCCGTCTTTTGCTCCATGCCTTTTGTTCATTGTTCTATTTGTTATTATAAATGTTTTATATACGTTTCCTACCATTCATTAGTTCATTTGGCGGCCTGCAGGCCGCTGAATGGCTGATGTGATGATGTGAGAGGAACGAATCAAGTCCCAGGAAAGTACGTTCTTCGCTATCGTACTCCCTAGCTTTCTCAGTGCGTTCTAAGCAATATATTATCGTGTTTTTGTAACAGATTTCGTGTGTTCGCTTTTTTATTGCCTCGAACTGAATCCCCGACCCAGAGAGGTGAGAGAGAGAAAGGTGTACGTCGATTGGTTACAGGTACACACACCCGATCATCGTCATCGCCGGCCGACACAACTGGGTCGCACTACCCGCATGACCCCGCCCATCATCGCCGTACAGGTATCTTTCCGAACAATCCTCCTTCCCAATCCTTCCTATACACTCTTCTATTCCTTCCGTCATCGTCTTTTCTGCTCTGATTTTGTCTTTATCATTATCTTCATATCAGTACTAAACAAAAACAGAAACAGAAAATAAAGTGGTGAAAAGTAATTTTAGTTGGAAGGAGTTCGCTTGGCTATAGTGCTAGTTACCCAAACAGGTGTTGTCTTCTAGAATCAGCACTTTCGGCCTACCATCATGCTACTTCCGACTTCAAAAGCAGGCAAATGGAGGTTCCCTTCCGGGGCGTGACCTCTCTAAACCGGTAGGCACCCCAGGCGATGGCTTAGAAGTGTGTAGGGCACATAGAGTGAATAGCAGGAGACTTAGAAAAAAGGTGATCAATCAGTCACAGACCAAAGGCAATTTTCCCTTCACAAATATCGTTGGTGTTCTTCAACCCAGTCAAATCTTCTCAAAACACCATTTCACCTTCTCCAGTCACCTCTCAAAACTAAAGCAATTATGACTGTTTCATATCTGATTTTTTCATAAAATCTGATTATCCATAAAATCATCTGATTTTTTCATATAAATCAATCCTGAGTCGCTCTGAAGTCAGTTTGATCAACAAAATCACTTTAGAACAAATTTTTATTCCAAACATTCGAGAGAATATTCAAGCAGGTTTCTGGAATTTACGTGCAGATAATTTGACGAGAAAAAAAAACCTATGTAAAAAGTTGCTAAAAACCAAGGTTGTCGCACTGTTTTTAATCAACTCAAGCCTTTTATGCCTTACTTTGCTCGTAGAAAATTCAATAGATAAAAATGTCTAGAAAATTTCGATGAAAAAATGGTAAAATAAAGCCAACCACTTTTAGTCCTAACAAATTTGCACTCAAAATGTGCATGACTAAAGCCTTCTCTTTCATAGTTCAGCTTGAAATCAGTCTAAGAATCATCCTGAAACCATCGTAACCTTTTCTGTTCTATTTCTGCCAAAATTTTCCTTTGCCTGTTTCCATCTATCAAAGTAATTTGTGAAACCTAGTAGAAACCGCTCCAAAAACTGCTCGTTTAGGAAGAACGCGACGCGGAGGAGAACAACATCCAGCAGCAGCGAAAAACCGTAAAACAGGTCAAGCAGAAGCACCAAGAACCACGAGAACGCCACGATTCGAACGGGAAGTGAGTACGACCACCGTCTCGCCCCAGTTTACGTGACCATTCCCCGACGAAAATCTTGGAATTTTTGCGAAAAATTCTCAAAATTCCAGCATAATCAAAGAAAAACCAGAAAAGCAGCGATCGATTCGTGCTCGACTCTGGTCTGCGGTGATCGGTGTGCTGAACAAGAAATCAAAACTACGCCCGGGTGGCCGACGGGTGAGTGCCAAAGATCCTCTAGGAGAGGAAGAAATGAAAAATAAGGAAAGATAAAGCGAAAAAGGAGAGAGGAAAGAGGAATTTTCAGGCTTCCTACAACTTCGATAGCTGCCTCGGAGAAGACGAGCACTCGATTAAACGACGTTGGTGGTGGCTGAGAAAAAATGTCCAAGACCGGCAACGACAGGTTCGCTTGTCACTCTTATCCACAAAATATTTCAATTCCGAAGTGGAGCTATGTACACGGCGCATCCCTTGACGGTACCAAATTCCCGTCATTTTAGCTGTCCGCTGTCATCGCTGACAATGTCAAACCCAAGGAGGAGAATATACCAGTTCGTTACCGCTCTGCAGATTGTCTTTAGGTGAGCATTCTTCATTTTTGAGAAAAATCAAAAATCAATCAATAAAAATCAATAAAGGATTCAATGACGTTCCAGCTCCCTGTCCGTCTGCGTTCTTTGCCTCACTCTTCCCTTGATGTACAACAATGTCCAGACCACAATCGAATACGTTGAGCAGGAAATGGATTTCTGCGAGGTGCGTCTGGTTACTGGGGTATAAAGGTCGTTCACCCGTCGGTTACCTTAACCCAGAGTCTCATTTCCAGCGATCCAATCAGGAAGCACTGATCGAGCTCGAGTACGGTAAGATGCCGTTGAATCGTACCCGACGTGCTGCTTATGAGGTCTTCAAGAGCGGCGCCTCTTACGGCGACGATGTGACTGGAACACCGCTGGAGACGGAATGCCCAGGTAAACCCTGGTAAATCTTACCCCATACATCAGCAATTCACGATTGCCATTTAGGCTGCTGTATTCCGGGACCTCCGGGTCCTCGTGGACCTTCAGGCACTCCAGGTACACCGGGTACCCCCGGACAAGCTGGAAAACCCGGACTGCCGGGCACCACGCCCAACCAGACCTGCCCGTTGAACCTGATGCGCGAACCACCACCATGTCGTCCATGCCCTAAGGGACCACCTGGAATCAAGGGTTGGCCCGGATTCCCCGGAGACGTTGGACCACCTGGTCCACCTGGAGAGGTGGGGGATTTTACAC
The DNA here is from genome assembly GCA_030553155.1 of Nippostrongylus brasiliensis. NCBI lineage: Eukaryota > Metazoa > Nematoda > Chromadorea > Rhabditida > Heligmosomidae > Nippostrongylus > Nippostrongylus brasiliensis. The sequence goes on from CP130733.1 coordinate 5,224,368, forward strand.
TTTCAAAATGCTATGAAAATTACAAGTGAATCTATTTTTCAGAAAGGACTCGATGGAGAGGACGGCGCACCTGGAGAAACTGGACCGAAAGGGCCACCCGGCTACAAAGGAGGTCCTGGAGCACCGGGCGACAAGGGACCCACACCTGAAGGAGAGCTGCGCGAAGGACCACCAGGAGACGAGGGACCACCGGGACCGATCGGAGCGAGTGGAATGCCCGGATTACCAGGACGCAATGGACTCACCGGACCCCAGGGTGACCGTGGTTGGCCAGGAGTACCCGGAGAGACGGGAGAAGCCGGCTATCCGGGTCCCGAGGGACCAATGGGTGGACAGGGACCACCTGGTGAGCCTGGAGTGTGCGTATGTCAGAACGTCGACTCGATCCTGCTCATCAATCCCGGAAGTCAGCCACGACTTCAGGCCGTCGCCGAGGATGACTACCCGGCTCCGTCAGATACTCACAGACCGAGCAGCGGCTACGGAAGGTAGTCGGATGAGTGGAGGAGGAGGGTAGGAGAGTGAAAGCCTGATGCGTGTACATGTCCAACATTCCTCAGTTTGAGACAGCTCGAACTGCTTTGTGTGTTATGCCTAATTTTTCTCTGTAAAGAATGCTCGTGATTTGATGTGCTGTGTTCATTTATTAGGTTGGTGCAAAAGTTTCCGGAATTTTCACGATTTTCAATCAAAAATGTTTATTTCAAAAACAAATGGAGCTCATTCAACAAAATAATTTCCATCACATTCGAGGACCTTTCGCCATCGATTGGGTAGATCGTGAATTCCAGATGCGTAGAACTCTGGCTGCTTTGAGCCAAAGTACTCTTCAAGGGCCACTTTCACCTCCTCATCATTAGAAAATTGTTTTCCATCTAGAAAGTGCTGCATCGAACGGAATAAGTGGTAGTCCGAAGGGGCAAGGTCTGGGCTATATGGTGGATGAGGAAGAATTTCCCAGCCCAGGTCCAACACTTTTTGGCGAGTCATCTTAGAGACGTGTGGCCGAGCGTTGTCATGAAGAAAGCGAACAACGGCCTTTCCTGGGCGCTTAATTCGTACGGCATCAGCCAAATTCTCCAGTTGTGTGCAGTAGACCTCCGCAGTCACCGTGGTTTGCTGTGGGAGCAACTCCCAGTAAATTGGTCCGCGAACGTCCCAGAAAACGGAGAGCATCACCTTGTGTTCATGCTTTTCTGGTTTCGGCATTGTTTCTCCCACTTGCCCAACGTCCGTCCACGATCGTTTACGCGATACATTAACATACAGACACCACTTTTCGTCTCCAGTAACAATATCGTCAAGCCAAGCAAAAGTACGCCTTCTAGACAGCAGCTCAGTGCAGGTTTCCATGCGGCGAATTTTGTCGCGCTCACTCAAGGAGTGAGGGACCCAAACATTTCGTTTGGAAACCTTTCCAATCTCAGCCAAGTGACGAACGACAGTCGAATGGTGGCACCCAAGCTTGCTGCTCATCTCTCGTGCGGTTTGGCATGGATCACCTTCCACCTGCTCGCGGAGCTCGTCGTTGTTCAGCACCGACGGCCTTCCTGATCGCTCCTTGTCTTCGACTTCGTAGTGCCCAGCTTTGAATTTCTTGAACCAATCGTGGACCGTGCTCATGGACACAACACCTTCACCAAACGAATGCACCATGCGACGATATGAATCTGAAGGTTTCATTCCAGATTTGTAGTCGTAAAGTAGACAGGTGCGAATTTGGTCGCGTGACAGCTGAGGAAAACGTGGCATAATTACTGGTAATACCGTTCGAGCAGGCAAAATAGTTAGTGGTAAATTTCAACATCGATGTGCTATATATATATATGCAAAACATGAAACCGGAAAGTTTTTGCATTCCGCAGTTAAATGAAAAAATCCCGAAGAACTCCGAAAATTCCGGAAACTTTTGCACCAACCTAATATTAATGAGGGTTTAATAAAAGTAGAAATCGATGCGAGCATTCATATAAACAATAACGGCACTTTTCCTCTTAATGCCCAATTATCATATCACACGCAAGCGCATCATATCATGCTCATAGCTTAATGCACATCCTTGAACCGGTCTTATCATATCATGCTCGAGCGATGATCAATCTATTATCAAGCTGTTAAACAAAATCAACGACTTATCTAAGCTAGAAAACAGCTTCACACGATAATCTCTGAAACATTTCTCTTCTGGAAAAACTCATTCTTGCGAGAAAAGAACGGCTTTTTCTTCCTTATCAGGCAGATCAAACAGGCTGCACACGACCATAGGTGGATGCGAAATGGCATGATATCGAATACCACGATATGATAAGACCGCTCCAAGAGTGTACATTAAGATACGAGCATGATATGATACGGTTGGGCATGATATGATAATTGGGCATTAAGCGGAAAAGTACCACAATAACCTCAAAAGATTCTCTTTGAATGACTATTTGGTCGTCGTTCTACCGTCGATTGATGCAGTCGTCTTGTCGTCCTTCCGTGAACACAAAATAGTACATAATTAGAAACAGAACAAAACTGAGCGGATAGAACACACGGCAGAAGTTGTCCAGATACCTGAAAGTATTTGAAGAATCGGTACTTCCAAAGAACTTGATCCGTTCCTCTCATATCATATCAGCAGCCATTCAGCGGCCTGCAGGCCGCCAGATAAACTGATGAGTAGTGGGAAGCATATAATAGGTTGGTGCAAAAGTCTTGCAACACTTTTCAAAATAACAGCAATTTATTCAAACGAAATCTCAGTCAACGATATAATCACCATTCATATATAATATATGACTCTTCCCCATCTTTCGGGCAACTTCTCAATTCCTCTCCTCCAGAACTCTGGCAGCTGTGACGAAAAAAAAATTGGCCGACCTCTATTTCCAGTTCATCTCGGTGGTCGAATTCCATATCTCGAAGGTGTTGCTTTAAGAACCAGAGTAAGTGATAATCTAAAGCAGCGAGGTGAGGAGAGTACGGTAGGTGCGGCAGAATTTCCCGTCATGCGATAAAAACGCCCTGAAAGGGAAAAGTCTACCTCTTGCACGACAACGCTCGTCCTCAAGTTGCCAGAGCGACTCGCAACACCTCCGAGATATGGAATTCGACAACCGAGACGAACTGGAAATGGAGGTCGGCCAATTTTTTTCGTCACAGCTCCTAGAGTTCTGGCGGAGAGGAACTGAGAAGTTGCCCGAAAGATGGGGAAGAGTCATATATATGAATGGTGATTATATCGTTGACTGAGATTTTGTTTCAGTAAATTGCTGTTATTTTGAAAAATGTTGCAAAAGTGTTGCAAGACTTTTGCACCAACCTAATATAAGACATTTATAATAACAAATGAAACGAAGAACAAAAAGCATGCAACAAAGGCCGCCGAGATACCGTCACTAGGAGTACGGTAACGGACATTCGCGGCGGGACCCTAGAGTCGACAAACAGAAATCGTAGTTTCGCTTATTTATTATTATAGTAGGATCATACATCGTATCGTTAGTAGAGTTCATTTGCTCTGTCCAGGTTCGCGCCAAGGGCCGCACTGACGCAAAATCGGAGCGGGGTGCCTGTCGCGTGCTCGGCTACGACGGGTTACGGTAGAAAGATGGCCGCACCACTGTGGAATCGTGCTTGTTCATTTTATCTGCTGTTAGCATTCGGATTGAACGACTGCTGAGATGGCTTTGTTCATTTCAACTGTATGCAGACAATCGACATCTCCAATAGAATTCTCCAACCCGTGTAGTCAGCTTCATATCATGCCCACACCGGCACTTCTTCACCTTCGGAAGCACTACTTTTCCTTGCAGAAAGTGTATTGCATCCTTCTCACTTCTTGGGAGATTGAACATATTCATATTCGACCGTATCACAACGAGGAAACGAATGTCGGCTGCAGATATAATATTCCTCGCTATAGATGATATGATTATATGAGAGGAACGGATCAAGTCCTATAAGAGTACCGAAGGATCCAACAGAGCTTTTCTCGATATGGATGCCACCGTTCTCTGATTACCAAGCAACTGAATGGAGTTCTCTCCACATTTTGTTCTATTATATTTTCGACTATTAATTATAACAAAGCGGCAATACCTTCCAGTTTTGTGATATCGTTTAGCTTTCAGCAACATCATTTCGCGAACTTCCTCGGTTATATCTGTTTTTCGTCGAGTTGCCCACTTTTTCTGAAAGCGAGTGAACGTTAGGAGTTGATCGGTTCATTTTATTGATAAATTCTACTTAACTTACGTGCTACTACTTACTTGACTTTGTTCAATGGCATTTTACACAACTTACTTGTTCAACGACAACGATATTGCCGATTATTCATTATTTCCACTCAACCACGGGTATACGTGAGAAAATGTTTCGAAGATTAATTACTGACCATTTGGTTGGCTCTCTTGTCGAAACCGATGACGAACAACGTCTGCAAAAGCGTGAAGAACACGAATCCAGTAATGAAACCAAACCAGAGATCGATTGCCTGTAAAGTGTAAAGCTGCCGACTATAAACACACCACTTCTCTATTATGACGTGAAAACTACTTTCAAATACGAAACACTCGGCAGGTGTTCACGAGCGCCAGCCGATTCAGTGGACAGTGTGAGCAAGACCGTGATAGCGACACCGATTCGACCTTCCATGAACTCTTCCGGCAGCCACACGCCAACCTAAACTTTTCTGCGTCAGTTCTCGTGAGTGTTGCGAAATTGCGCCCGGGCAACGGCACGACACCCAGTCAGCGGCGGTCGGCGGGACAACCGACACAGACACGTCTGCTACCAGCTGTCTGATACTGAATAGTGTCAGTTGCGCAATCCATCGCTGAGCGAAATCGGTGACATAACAATGGCCTATGTGAGTGAAGCGGAAACTCGCTCGTCAGATAGGTTGTATCACGACCAGTAAACTGACAACGTAGGAATCAATTGATTATTGATTACGAACTTTTATACCAACCCATGAAAACATCAACGCCAATGATGTTGGAATGTATGTCTGAGCGATGTGGAACCCAACGTCTCTTTTAAGTCGAAACACTGCACGAAGACATGAGAATGCGCCTGAAATCAAAATTATCGTGTTTTTTCAGTGAGCGAAAATGCGACTCAAAATTTTTCGCACAAAATATCACATTATTTTTCATCACGTGGTGGGTCAAATATTTTTCGGTAGATCAAAAAATGTTTTGGTAGACCAGAACTTTTACCCATCACATGGTTGATCAAAAAATTTTTGGTTGGTCAAAAAATTTTCTCCGATGACAAGATCGGTCAAAAAAATTCCGATTATATGGTTGGTCAAAAAATTGTTGGTAGATCAAAAAATGGATCCACCGAGAAATTTCCGATTGATTAGCCAAAAATTTTTGTGTGATCTACTGGCCATTTTCCGAGTTACTGTTAAAAACTCTGGTAAAAGAATGTTCTGAGATGCCAAAAATTTTTGCATGATCTATCAGGAAATTTGCGATCGATTGGACAAATATTTTTGTGTGATCTACCGGCAAATGCCCGAGTTACGGACAACAACACCGTTTAAAAAATTTTCTGTGACGCTAAAAATTTTTATATGGGCTACAAGCAAATCAGAAAGTTTAACAAATCTCAAATTCTCATAATCATCATCTCGAGTTTTTGCGCTAAAGCTGAAAATTTCTTCGATCACGTGTTGGATGAAAAAGTAGTTGGTGAATCAGAAAATTTTTCCCGATCTTAGGGTGGACAATCATCAGGGTAGATCGAATTATTTTCAAAAGGCTTCTGGCCGAGACAGACCTGATTTCCTGGTTTTCTTGCATACGGTGGGCTCGTAGCGGTCGATGTAGAGCTCGGGAAGTTTGACGTCCGGATTCTTATCGATCGCATCCACACGTCGGGTGAACCACTCAAATCGTACTGTCTCCACTGGGTAGGCAACTGAAAATGGACGAGGGTGAAAGCGTCTGATAGAAAAATATCCCTGGTTAGTGCGATAACAGTTCCAGTTAACACTGAAGGCTCCTAGCACAAATTTCTTCATTTTTTATTTTATTTACTTGTTACGATGTCTAAGACAATCGTGAGAGAGACTAATGAGTATCAAATAGGGCACCGAAGAGTTAACAATACAATGCGACAGATACATTAAGTCAGCAGTAACATAAATACAGGCCAATACAAAAAGTAAAAATGTTGACACGAAAAAATTTAAAAGCTAAGTTGATTGACTTAGATATTTGGAAATGCTAGGTTATTCGCAAAACACTGACATCGGACGCCAAATAGCAGAATAAGTCGTATGTAAGTAATTTCTTGAAGTATTTTTTTGAAGCTATCCGTCTAAATGCTGAAAAGCCGTGCGGTGACTGAGGAACATCCGTTCTCGAAGAAGTATGCAAATGTGTTATTACGCAAACGTTACGTGTTGTTAGCAAACCAACCATTCAGCAGCCTGCAGGCCGACAATTGAACTGATGAGTAGCAGGAAACATATATAAAACATTTATAATAACAAATATAATAACAAAATAATAACAAATGCAGCAAAAGACGGCGAGGAACTGATGAAATACGTCACTGGAAGCAGGGCTGTGCATTTAACGGTTAACGGTTTAACGGTTTTAACGGATTTAACGGCTTTTTCCGTTAAAAATTATTTAACGGATTTAACGGCAAATTTTCGAAATTTAACGGAAAATTTAACGGCTGTTGAATTGCCCGCGCGGGAGTGGCAGCAGGTCCAAATTGCACGCAATCGTGTCAGGACCACCCAGCTTCTCTCTTCTACTACATTAGAAGCAATCTGGGCATTGTAATAGGAGTTCACCTACTGAAATTTCTGTAATTTGCCCTCCTCCGGGAACAATTGAAATTGAAAGGGTTTTCTCATCCGCGGGTCAAGTTTTGACCGACTTTCGTAAGTCGCTAACACCTGCAAATTTTGCAGCTCTTCTGTTTCTCAAACTTAATATTCCACAGATTGGCTTCGACCGTTGATCATTCCTGACTTTGAATATGCTTTCTTTGTAAGAGACTTAGCTCTTTCGTTAGCTGTTGTTAATAATATGCGCTCTAGTGTACTAACCGATGAATTGATCGTTCCGGCACAACAGTAAAATAAACGCTTATATATTAGTGTCGTTTATTTTCGCGATATTACGGTGAGAAAACCATTATTTTTAGGAATTTCAACTTTTTTTGCAAAATTTCAAAAATTTAACGGATTTAACGAATTTAACGGTTTTTAACGGCAAATTTTGCCGTTAAAAAAAGTCGTTAAAAAATTTAACGGCCAGAATTTAACGCACAGCCCTGACTGGAAGTACGGTAGAGGGCAATCGCGGCGGGACCCTTGAGTTGACAAACAGACATCGTGATGTCGTCTACTTATTACTAGGGGGGTTCATTACTTATTACTGCTTGTTTTACTTTCCCAACGCTCTTTTGGGTTTGTGGAAAAAAAGTTTATTTAATTTATTTTTCTGTGGTCCCTAACGGGCTAAACATTGAAATTCAATGGGGTACAGCCGACTGGGATATAAAGTTAGTAATATAAAAACAAAAAACACGATTAGTAACAAATCAATAAAATCATTGATATAATCCTTGATGGAAGCCCTTCAGCGGCGCTAAAAAGGAGAAATGACGGGAAATGACGGAAATACATATATTGATTGGATTAAGTAGAGTCCCGTTTCGTTAACGCCAGGGGTTTAGGACCTACATACAGTAGCGGTCAAAAAGATATGTCACTTTTCGTTTTCATTCAAAAATAGCTCAAATCGAAAAGAACCTGATACTAATTGATAGTTCTGAGTACTCTATTTAAAAATATGGTGAAACATACCGCTTTTACTAATTCTCTGTTTTTTTAAAATATTTTTTAGTGATTTTCATATGCTATTTTGAACAAAAATATCTCAAAAATCGCTGGGTGTAGGATCAATCTGAGACGATATTCTGATAGAGCATGATCTAGTTATTATACTGTGCTACAAACATTTGATTCAAATCGCCTTTAAAATATAGATTTTTTTGAGCAAACTTTTTGGTGGTCAAAAACCGGTGAAATTTTAGGACCATGTTTTAAACAAAATTCTATATCTTCCTAACTTTTGGGAAAAATCAAACCAAATTTGAAAGCGTTGTAGAGGATGATATTCTCTTTAGGGTGGTTAACTTTGTTTCAGGTCTGGCTCCTTATTTTGGGAGAAAATTCCTTTTAAAGTTGAGTTTGCGTAAACTGTTGTATCTAAAAAAGTTCAAGAGGAACCGACTCGATTTTTTCCACGTTAATAGTAGATTTGTAGTTCTTTCAATGTCACACGTAAGTTAGAATAAATCAGAGTTTTAATAAAAATATAACGCTTTGACTGACGCACGCTTGCCCGCGCCGTACACTATACTGGTAGTGACGGCGCCTACAGCGTGTGTCAGTCAAAGCGTTATATTTTTATTAAAACTCTGATTTATTCTAACTTACGTGTGACATTGAAAGAACTACAAATCTACTATTAACGTGGAAAAAATCGAGTCGGTTCCTCTTGAACTTTTTTTGATACAACAGTTTACGCAAACTCAACTTTAAAAGGAATTTTCTCCCAAAATAAGGAGCCAGTCCTGAAACAAAGTTAACCACCCTAAAGAGAATATCATCCTCTACAACGCTTTCAAATTTGGTTTGATTTTTCCCAAAAGTTAGGAAGATATAGAATTTTGTTTAAAACATGGTCCTAAAATTTCACCGGTTTTTGACCACCAAAAAGTTTGCTCAAAAAAATCTATATTTTAAAGGCGATTTGAATCAAATGTTTGTAGCACAGTATAATAACTAGATCATGCTCTATCAGAATATCGTCTCAGATTGATCCTACACCCAGCGATTTTTGAGATATTTTTGTTCAAAATAGCATATGAAAATCACTAAAAAATATTTAAAAAAAACAGAAAATTAGTAAAAGCGGTATGTTTCACCATATTTTTAAATAGAGTACTCAGAACTATCAATTAGTATCAGGTTCTTTTCGATTTGAGCTATTTTTGAATGAAAACGAAAAGTGACATATCTTTTTGAGCGCTACTGTATGTCATAAGTGTCATAAAATGAGCTCACTCACATGACTTGATGAGCAGGTCGCAAGTTTGCTTGTCGTGCGGATATTTGCAAAGGATCAAATTGCACGAAGGTTTGATTTTGATCCTAAAGTGACACTTTTCACCACGTGTAAGAAATTTTAAGAATTTTCTCTCTGAAGTGCTTACCTCGTCTCATAGAGAACTAATCCGTCGGGAAAAATTCGCATCAGAAAGTTGAGGAACGTCACTTCGTGAAACTCGGCCTCTTTAGCGTTGGCGAAAAACGGATCCGGCCGCCAGATCTTTTCCAGAATCTCCTCCTCTTTTACCAAAATCGGTTTGTCGTATGGATTAACAAGCCGCGCGTCCCTCCACGCCATCATTAAATAGATGTCCATGTCATAATCCTTAAGAAACTTTCTTAATTCAACTCCATCTCGTAGTGGAAAATATATAATTTTCTATTGTCCTTTGAAGTGTAAGTAAGTCACAATTCTGCCTTATCGCTTACAAGAAATGGCTGATGCTGTTGAAGCTAGGTACGATAGTGAAACGCTCCCAAAAAGAATAAAGAGAAGCAATTCGTGTTTCCTCGACTAAAGCTAACAAAATTAAAGGTTTTTGGGCGCTACGTTTTCGCCACCATATCGTAGAGCAACGTCGCAACTACCTCTTCTAATGTGATGGACTGTTTGAAATACAAAGAAAAGAAGTGAGAGTGCAAAAGGGAGAAAGGAACACCGGGTACTTTCCTAAGACTTGATCCGTTCCTCTCATATCATCATACCAGCCTTTCAGCGGCCGCAGGCTGCCAAATGAACTAATGAATAATAGGAAACATATGTAAAACATTTATAATGAGAAATGAAACGAAGAACAAAAAGCATGCAGCAAAACGGCGGTGAACTGATGAACTGCGCCACTCGGAGTACGGTAACGGGCAGTCGCGGCGGGACCCTAGAGTTGACAAACAGACATCGTGGTTTCGCGTATTAATTGGTAAGATCATCTATAGCGAGGAATATCATTTCTGCAGCCGTATCCATGATCTTATATTCGAATGCAATCAACCTGCGTTATCAGGTGCAACCTGTGCTATCAACAACGTTATCTTACCTCATCTTATCTTATCTTTGTGTTCCATGTTATTATAAAAGCCCCAGAGTGGTGTGTTATAAAGCTCAGTCTACCCTAATGGCGCGCTGGACAGTCGACTCTAATATAAGCCGACACTAGTTTCTTCGTTTTGTTATGATCCGGTCGAATATGGATATGTTCAATCTTCCAATAACTGAGGAGGATGCGATACACTTTTTGTAAGAAAAAGGAGTGTTCCGAAAGAGAAGAAGTGCCGATTTGGGCACGATAAGAAGCTATACACTTGAAAGGAACACAGCCGATCTCAGCAGCCGATCAAACCAAGTGTTAACAGCAGATAGAATGTGGTATGGTATGATGATATGAAAGAAACGGATCATGTTCTAGGAAAGTGCTTAAATCGAACAAATTCCCAAAAAAAAACTCACCATAGTGGAGGTTTGAAAATTAGACATGGACTCTATGTAGATACCGAACCGAACAACGACGGCGCTTCCCTGAATTAACGTGAAATAGACAAAATCAGCTTTGAGTAAAGTAAAGAGCTAGTGACCACCACGAGACTACACAACAATCCATCTCCAAAAAAGATCAGAAGTTTTTAAAGTAAGAAAAATTGTAGAGCGGTCTGCAGTGAAGCGAGTAGAGGTTGACAAAGAAGCAAGCGAAATTTAGTGGCCATCTAGTTGGCAAAATGCAACAGCTGGAAAAAATGAGAGGAACGAGAAAAATGGATCTCTCTCCTTAGATCTTTTTCCATATTTTTCAGTCGCTCCAAGAACTAGAAAAATCAAATGCCACGAGGGTATCGATTCTCACAGTAAACCCTGTTTAAAAAAAACAAAAAGAAACAAAACCCGAAGAGAGAGCCTCCATCGCAGCACGTACCTGGAAGACGATTGGAGCCGAGAAAGGATCGTACTGGTTCTTGTTGAGCACAGGAAGAATGAATGAACCGCCAAGTGTTCTGAACGAGACCTCTGTAACGATGTTGAAAAAAAAACATTTCAATTTGACCAAAAAGAAAAATCAAAAAATGCGCCGTGGACATGAAAACACGAAAAAACAGGCACGCAGGACCACAACAATCCCTCGACGTGTCAGTGTAAATCTGAGCCTGAGAAAAAAATAGAAAAAAATCAGAACCCGACGAGCTCAGACCTGCTAATGGGTACGAATGGGCCGCAAAAAAAATTAAGAAAAAACGGCCATTCAAATGAAAATTCAAAATGCAAAAAATTTATCCGAAAAAAAGCCAAACACCAGATGGAACTTACTTTATGGAAGCGTTGGTTCGGCTGAGAATTTCGTCGACATCGGTGTCGTTTCGCAGTTTCTCAGCCAAAGCCGTCAAATTCACTCCAGCGCTCTCGAGCGCCGAAATGTTCACTCCGATCGGACCCTCGATTTCAACACCTTAACAAAAAAGGACTAAAAATTACAAAAAAAATATTATAAAAAATTATGTAATAATGTTTAATTATACAAAAACAATAAAACAAATAATAATTTTGATTAGTAGGAAGCAGACTCACCTTCAAAACTGCTACTGTTGAACTCGTCAATGGCTTTCGGCACGTAATCGGCACAAATTCCCGGTAAGTACAGGCTGACCTGAACGGCACAAAGTGGAGATCTCAGAATTTTTTCGAATATTTTTTTTTCAGCCTTTTGCACAGAACCTCGAGAACAGGTCGCCTAGATTAAATTCAATTCCCTCAGACACACAGAAAAAATTTAGTATGAAACCTGATATTAAAATAGCTAAAAAGAAGAGGAAGGGGAATAAAGGAAAACATTAAAGAAAAATAAATTAAACCAACGATAAAAGAAAAAATTTGAACTTTCAAAAAACCTTTTCGAAGCGTTGTAGTGCGTCCGCAGGTATCTTCAGCTGAAGAGCGTCAATGGCCTCTTTCGATGAGATCAGGAGGATTGGGCTGAATCAGCTCAATCAGTCGATATTCTCGTTAACAAATATTGGAGAGGATTGCAGATTTCAAGAAACGAATATTTAAAAAGGTATTGAAAGTAATTATCCGGTAGAAAAATTGGAACTAACTGGTCTTCTTCGGTGTGCTCGATGTTCACCCATCTGGGTTCCGCTGACTTTTCGTCGGCATTTTCACCATCTTCCGAATTGTCATCGTCTGGCGCCTCGGTAGTGTGGTCCACCTGAAGATTGAAAATCTTTTTAGAAGTAACACGATCATCATTTCCGAACACAACGCTCGCATTTTCGCAAGCGTCCTCAGGAACCACGCTACTACAGTCACCACCTCTAGTGATTCTCACGATTTGAAGGACCGCACTTTCGATCTACGCCTGGGTCCCGCCACAGCCACCGCACGCACAGGCGCCGCACGGACACAGCACGCTCGTCCCTCTTTCAGTCTACTCGTCATGTCATCGCACTAGCCGGTCGGTTTCCTATTCTGCTCTGTCAGCTACTACATCATCGCACCGACCGAGGAACACCGTCAACGTCAGGACAAGGGACTTCAACGGAGTATGCAAGACACCGCACACTCGTGGGTAACATGTGGTTCCAGCGCACGAGTCCAGCCAACATGCCATGCCATGAGGGTTCGTGAGAGGGACGCGCATGTCTTCGCCTTCTTGGTTAGACCCCTAGTGACATGTTTTTACATAGTATAGTGGTTCGGCAACTCATGGTTAGTAGATGTTGTCTTCTTACATTTATATTGTTGTCATGTTCTCGTATATTTGCCTAGTTAATTAAATGCGTGAGGTATGTGGTGTTATGTTATGACTATGTACGTGTGGATCACGCACTAATTCCTAATCGGTTTATTGGTTATTTCGGCATATGTTCGTGGTATTCTTGTGCGAACGAGAGGGTGCTGAGAGTTGAGGCTGTCACGCACAGGTAGTATTCATCACCGTCTCTCTGTTGTGGGCATTAGGGCCGTCCCGCCTATTCTCGCACAAGTCCCGCGTGGAGGGTATGCTAAGTCCCACTCCGCGGGTTAAGCGGGCATCGGACACTGTGCGGCGGCGACATCACCTTTGCGCCAAGCGCCGCGGGTTGGCGCAAAATCCGCGCCGTGGGCGCAAACACAAACACATCCGGGAGTGGTTCCGGGCCAGTTTCAAGCTCTTACATGGTGCACGTATTTGGAGAAATGGTACATAAGCTAAAACCATAATATATAAAATGCCTAACATCATACCAACGATCCTTTGGGAAAGAAAAGTTTTACCCAACAGGTCATAAGTATGACTTTTGGTAAGGGAAGTTTCCTACGGTACTTATTTGGTGGATTATCTAGCCTTTTTCTCAAGTCTTTGGTAGAGGCAATCACCAGACATTAGAATTAAAATTTAAAAAAAAATAAAAATTCACCGGATGTAGCCAATCGTCATCGTCATAGTAGTCCTTTTCCTCAGTTTTATCAGTTTTATCACCACCGTCAGCCGGCGCAGCTCGTCGTCCTCTCGTCACTCCGACGACCCCAAATCGTCTTCTGCAGAAACATTTCTCTCAACATGATCCCATTCATCAGAGAACGGCGTTTTTCTTACTCTTGATCCATTATCGATTGATCGTGATCGTAATCAGTCCGTCTGTCCGTTGCAGGAGCTCCAGTGGAGCTAAGTGGGATCGAGTGAAAGGGCAGCGGCATCGGACCCCCAGTATGGCTTGGCCAGTGACCCACCTGGGCCACTTTGTGGATTCGATCCGGTTCCTCAGCGAAGAGAAACGCAGTGCCTTCTGAGAAAAAATAGCAAATTAAGCAAAAGAATTGGAACAAAAAATATTGAAGTATTCGGATTAGAAGGTGACCAACCTTGAAGCTCTTCAACCTCAGTCAGACCTGAAAAACTAGAAAAAAATTAGAGTAATATGAAAATGTGAGCGTAAAGAAGTAACTCATAACTTAGGACGTTAGGCGTTAATTTCATATTCTACTGAAATTAAAAATAAGAAGACAAATTAGCATGATAATGCATTATAACCATTTAAACCTCACATTAAGTAAAGAATCAATTTAAAAAACGTAAGGTAAAGGGGACGGTAAAGATATAGGTATCGACACTGATCAGTCTCCTAGGAACGCGCCATGCATCGGTGTTCCATTCAGAATTGCAGAGGCATGGTCAATGCGTATTTCGCCTATACAATGACTTGCGGGCCGGACGCTCTACCAAGTTCGTGTCATTACCTTCCCAGACAACTCCGGTACCAATTTACCCGACCCCGGAGGGATGGAAGGGTTGCTTAGCCCGCTGTTAGCATTAGGTAGGTTTTTCCCGACTATTCCCTAGGAAAAAATCCGCATCAGAAAAAATCATCAGGGTAGATCAAATTATTTTCAAAAGGCTCCTTGGTGAGACAGATCTGATTTCCTGGTTTTCCTGCAATTCCTGGGCCAAGATTCATGAACGGACGAGCGGTCTCCGAAAGCGCGGCGCAGCGAGAACCAGACGGCAGAGTCGATGAGAGATTGCGTTTAACATAGGAAGTTTAGGATAAGTAGACAAAGGTGGGCGCCGTTCGGGCTTTATCTCGGGATTTATGGGGGTTTATCAATGATGAATCTGGGCCCTGGTTTTACCTTCCCAGACAAGTCTGGAACCTACGTACCCAACCCCAGACTGATGGAAGAACTGGTTAGCCCAGGCGGGAAACGATCGCTCGACAGTGCGGGTGACAGTAGCGCCTCTTACCACTATACCACGTGCGCTCCTGGAGAAACGTGATTACCTCGATCCTCATGCGCCCTCATAGATTCCTCAGCGAACGGACTTGAGGTGGCTGGCGGAACGGCGTTTGTCCTAGCGTTGTTCGACCGAGAACGTTGCGAATCGCCGTCGGCAATGGTCGTCTCCTCGAGCAGTTCGTCGCGGGCGGTCGTCACCACATCTGTCGTGACATCGTCGCGAGGTGATGCCGACGAGGTCGGCAGAATGCCAAGCGTGAAGTTCCGCACCAACTCGTTCAGCTTGTTCGACAACGTGGCCAGCGTCTCGGCGTCAGGTGTCAGCTCCTCCTGAAAGGCAGATTGTCGACGGCTGGAGGCAGAAATTATTTATTTCTTCATTTATTTGGTCACTTATTTACTTATTTATTTGTACCAACTACAGAAACCGAAATTGTTGAGATTTCATATGTAGAGTACACCACATCGCTCACAAAATTTGCAGAGCTCACTGCCGATTAAAGGCCCTTACAGACCCAACGACACGACGACGAACATTCTCGTCCAACGCGGTATCGATTAGAGCAATGCGGCCGCCGCAAACGCCGCGTTGGACGAGAATGCTCGTCGCCGTGTGTTTCGCTGAATTTCATGCTCAACGGCTAATTCATCGCTCAAATTGCCCGTCGTCTGGTCTGTAAGAGCCTTGAGTTTTACTTCCATACCAACTTTTTTTCCTAAAATTTTTACTAGATGACTTGATCAGCCTTTTTTCATCTATCTGTCGTCCCTTTACTTCCAGCGTTTAAATTCAACAGTCTTCTCACAAAAGATTTGCAATATGAACTTTTTACAAAACGCCTAAAAACATCCGACGCCAAGTGATGCCACACGCGGCAAGCGCGACGCCGCACAGCACCTAGCCCCGCCCACCCACTGACCCTGACTGGTCCAATCGAAGAGGTGATTTGAGTGGTTTTCTCAATAGTTAGCGTACTCTTAGTTAACTGAGCTATAACAAATTTATTCCATATATAAAAATAAAAAATGAAAACGTACCTTGAACGGTTCACAGATCAGCGACGATTCGGTGATGCCGATTTTCTTCGCGTCGGCGGTGTCTCGAAACCATAGCACTCGTTCGTGGTCGCGACAGATCTCCTTGTACAGCAAGCCGACAGCCTAAAGAGGGAAGCTTTCACGTCCATCTCTCCTTATATCTTTATATTTTTGTTTGCTCACATTAATTTCCAGAAAAAACATTGTAAAAAACGAAAATATTGCTGCGCTCGAGAATTATGGAAGAAGGCGAAAAAGTTTTGTCGAAAGTTTAACGTAAAACGACACCTAACCGGAAAAAGAAAATGCAATGGTGAGAAATTATGAAGGAAATGATTTCAAAAAATAAAGATAAAAGAGAAGAGCAAAAAGAAAGAAGAAGAGAATTTTTCAAAAAGAACGTCGGAACTATAAGAACCATGTTTTCTTATCCAGAAAATGGTAGCTTGCCGGAATCACAAGGGCCACGACTTCTGATCCAGTATCGAATAAAGAATGCAAATTCTCAGCAGGTCAGGATAGATGTATGCGTGGGTGAACTTGGGTAAGTTCAATGTCGATCACTCGATCGATCAAAAAAATCGTACCTTGAACGCGTCCAATAGGTCTTCGTTGAGTCCCAGTTTCTTCAGTCGCTTTTTGCTGTCGACCAGCTCCGTCTGTTTCAGGTCCTTTTCGAGTTCATTCAGCTCATCGATGGTAGTGTTTGTGTTCTGGAACGGCAATATTTATTTATTAATTTATTTATTTCTTACTTTTCGTATGTTACTTTTCAGGAAAATGTGATAAAACAAATATGGCTGCGCTCGAGAATTACGGAGGAAGGCGAAAAAATTTTAGAGCGTTCAACTTGTAAAACGACACACAACCGGCAGAGCAAAATGCAATGGTGAGGAACTATGAAGCAATTAATTTTAAAAACATAAAGAAAAAAGGAAAGAAGAAGAAAGAAAAGAAATTTTCCAAAACGAACGCCGGAACTACAAGAACCATGTTTTCTTATCCAGGAACCACAAGGACCACGATTTCTGATCCAGTATCGAACAAAGAATACAGATTCTCATTTTTAGGTCCTTTTCGAGTTCATTCAGCTCATCGATGATAGTATTTATTTATTTATTTATCTATTCTTTACACCACACGTTAGGTCAGTGCAATGACCAACTCTGACAGCAACCAAAAATGTGCGCCTTGAAACGACTTAAAGAACCCTACAGACGGACTAGCAAAATAAGCCCAATCCGCCGTCTACATTTTTTGTTTGATTTGTAGAAAATTAAAAGGTAAAGATAAAGGTAAAGGTATCGGCGGCAATTAGTCTCCTGAGGACGTGTTCCATTCAGAATTGCAGAGGGATGGATGGTGGATTTATCCGACGCCGGAGAGATGGATGGCCAGGTTAGCACAGGCGGAGATCGATCGCTCGACCGTGCACGTGTCATTGGCGCCATTTGCCACTGTTCCATCCCATTTTTAGAAATGAGCACGGAAAACTGAATTCACGACTCACCGCTTCCTCATCCTTCGTGACGTTAGTCGACCAGTACCGTTGCCATGCTTGACACTCGGGCAGCATCGAGACATTCAGCTTGTAATCCTTAGCCTTATAGCTGGCGTCGATCCACAGCACTGTTCTTTCAAATTATTCTCTTTTGGCACTTTTCAAGACAGACTAGAACATTTTGAAAAAGTACGGAAAAATTCCGAATTTTTAGTTCTAAAAGAGGTAAGAAAGCGATCAAGGGAGGGGTCAGTCAGCTATTCGCTGGCGCAAATCTCGTGCAAACGCGGGTAACTCGTCCAATGTCGCCCCTTTGTAGGATAAGATGGTACCTGTTCAGCGCATCGTCCAACGCCGACGAGTACTCTTCTTCCACCTGTTTTGTCAGGTTTGAGATGTCATCGGCGCCCATGAGCAGCTGACTGATTGCTGTAAGGGACGAATTTTTAATAAAAAAATAAATAAATAAAAATAAAAATAAGCAAAATAATAAAAATAATAATAAAATAATAATATAAATAAAATAAACAAATAAATAAAAATAAAAATAAAAAAGCAGAAATCAACTGACCGTCTTCTTGCTCCTCATCCGACTCTTCGGTGGTGTGTTCGACAGAAGTCGTGGTGATGGTGGTGGTGGTGGAGGTGGTGGGCGTGGTTACCGCAGTGGGCGGGGTTTCGGTGCTCTGCTCTGGGGCGCTTTTAGTCGCCGTCCGTTTTAGAGAGATCCTGCTGGAAAATGATCATTTTTTTTTCAAAATTTTCTTCGAAAAAATAGGGACTTGAGAAAATATTCCGGAAAAATCTACCTCTTATCGTCGTCCTCATCGTCGTCACGAGACCAGATGATGCCTTCACCTTTTTCGAAGGCTCGTTCAGCTAAACTCGTCTTTTTTCGCGATTGAACACCATCGACCCAGATGAACATCACCACAACGATTGCCAGCCATTTCACCATTGGAAAATTCCCAAGCGGATTCGATCGGATCTGTGATCAAAAGGCAATCAATTAATCGATGACATGATCGATGTTCACGCGTTCTGGTCCCAGATTCTAAACGGACGAGCGGTCTCCGAAACCTCATCGGCGATAAACCCGCTCGATACCGTCGAGTTCTCCAAAACCCTGCCTCATGGCGAGGTATGATAGACCCATGATAAACCCCGATTAAACCCCGGCGCGCGTTCTCGAATCTCGATTTGCACGCCGTTCGGGGTATATCTCGGGTTTATCGGGGGTTTACCAATGATGAATCTGGGCCCTGAATGAAAATATGCTTAGTCAATTGTTGGCAAGTTTTAAGCTCAGCAGAGCCCCAGCAGACGTCACGCCCAAGAACAAGTGAATAAGGAAGGTAAGCAGGTAAAGGTAAAGGTAAAGGTATCGGCGTTGATAAGCCTATACCAAGTCAGTGTCTTTACCTTCCCAGACAAGTCTGGTACCAGTTTACCCAACCCCTAAGTGATAGAAGATCTGGGCCCACATTCATCATTGGTAAATCCCGATAAACCCCGAGATATAGCCTGTGAACGGCGCGCACCTTTCTCTACGTATCCTAAACTTCCTATGTTGAATGCAAACTCTCATCGACTCTGCCGTCTGACTCTGGCTGCGGCGCGGTTTCGGAGACCCCTGCTCCGTTCGTGAATTTGGGCCCTGGTTAGCCCGAGCGGGGATCGATCACCTGACGGTGCGTGTGCCAGCAGCGCCTCTTAGCACTCTGCCACGCGCACCCAAGAAATTAAGGTAAATAACGTCTAGGTCAGCGGGTTCAGAATCGGATGGAAGGCTATCGAGTGTAGAAACTATAGAAAAATTTTGGAATACAGAAAAATTCTATAGACGCAGAAGGAGTACAGAAACGGTAAAAAAACTCAAATTGGATTTTAGAAAATTTCTAAAAAAACAGTAGAAATTGTAGAAATAAAGGAATCCAGACGAGATAGTCGACACTGAAAAAGAACTGAAGAGAAAGAAGGCCACTACTATCAGTCATGCACTTTGATAGGTAGCGAATTTCAACCCGAAATTGATTTCAACGATTTCAGCCGGGCAGCTGATCGACAATGAAGACGAGCGAATCGGACAGCATGCACAGCAAGGTCACCTTCCAATCACTACGACGATTACTTATGGCTGTAATTGCCGCTACCCGACATCGACAAACAGTTTACCCAAGCAGAATAACAGCTGATATGGTTGATAAGGTGACATCAAAGAGGCAATTCGAGTAATTCAAAAAATTAAATTCATAATGTGACAATTTGATAACTTAGTAATTAATAGTTTGATAAAATATCGGACGAAAAGCCAGCCAAGAAATTTGTAAAACTCAAAGGAATAAAAATTAAAACCAGGAACGTAGCGTTTGAGGAAACTTCACGATCTTATATCTTTCACTAGTAATTGTTTAAGGTAAAGGTAAAGGTAAAGGTAAAGGTGCCGGCGTTGATCAGTCCCCTAAGATGCGCCATGCATTCGTGTTTCATTCAGAATCGTAGAGACACGTTGAATGCGTATTTACCCTATACAATGATTTGTGGAGCCAGCCACTATACCAAGTCAGTGCCTTTACCTTACCAAACAAGTCTGGTACCAATTTACCCGACCCCGGAGGGATGGAAGGCTTGGTTAGCCCGGGCCGGGATCGTTCGCTCGACTGTGCGGGTGACTGCAGCGCCTTTTACCACTGTACCACGCGGGCTCTGTATTTGTTTATTTTTACTAATACTATTTATTTATTAGTAATACTATTTTATATTTTTCATTTAGTATCGTTAATTATATTCCTTCTTGCAATTGTTCTCTTACTACCTTACATTATTATAATTTATTACTTACTTATTACTTACTTACTCATTTGCTTACTTACTTTCTAGTAACTTTATAGTATTACTATTAACCTTTTGGTATAATTTTCTTTTATTCTCTTTATTAACTGACATTATTATATCATTTATCATTCATTCTTCAATATTTTCTTATTTCTCTCACATTTCAAGATTTTTTAACATTAGTTATTATAACCTTTAGTGTTTTGTTCACAAAAATGAGAGAATGATCTACCAAACTGCTGTGGCTCAAGGTAGCATTATACCTCTTGGGTAAACTGTTGACCAAGGACCGCCGACATGTGGGTAATCACTATGGAATGTGTTCACTGCTCTCGAATTCAATTTTCACGGTGTTTCACGATGAAAAACTCGTCAATATTTGATTCACTACTGCTATCCGCGCCTAATAGCACACAAAAAGTGACAAAAAATGGTTAAATTTTTAAATTATTTGTTATTTTTTGAAAATTTTATTGAAGACGTCGACTGTGACTATACAATTCGCATGAATCACTAAAAATGTGAGCGACATATTGAAAAATTATGTGAAAAATATGTAAAATTCAGGTGATAGCATCACAGGGAAACCAAGCAGGATAAGACCGAAGATCTCATAATTCGAATCAAAAATCGGTTAAATTCTAATTTTATTATATTTAGAAAGAGATTTCTAGAAAAGAGCGTTTTTGCAGACAATAGAATTGAAGACGAGAAGAATTTTTTTGCTCTACATACATATTTCAGAATTTTACCTTCATTACGGACAGACGTACAATAGCGAGACGGAAGATTGAATTCCTTTCGGATGCGCCGTGCATTCCCCAATCATTCGATATTGCAGGGTAAGTTGTAAATATACAAGGCAGGACTTAATGGATCGAGAACGAAAAATAAGGATTTGTGAGAGTTTTCGATCAACCGGAATGAAGAAATGCCCGAAAGGAGACCGATCTCCGGATCAGATGGGTGAAAACCGCGCTTCTTGGCATTCGACAAAATAGCAGAGGAATCCCACTTAATAGCTACCATTAGAAGAATGGGACTGACCGAGTCTTGTATAGAAATGACAAATAGGAAAAGGAAAAAGGAAAAAGAACTAAAAAGGAGAAGGAGAGAGGACAAACGGCAGTCAGTGGACTCCAAAGAGGAGATTTGCCTGGGCTGGACATCTGCTTAGAATTCTGATTCAATAACAAGATCGGCACTGCGAGGAAGAAAGAAGGAGGGGTGGGGGCGGACCTCTTATAGGGGACAAGAATCTTCAAAAATCGATGTGGAAGATTAAATCAGAGAAAATTGATCTTTCTGTCTAATCAGTAAATGATGATAATCAGTAAATAATAAATAAATAAATGAAATCAATAAATGATAAATAAATAATCAATTAAAAATGAAATTCTATTTTTAGAAGACCAAAACCAGAATGGCTACAATGTCACTGAAGTCATCCTAGACCTTCCGACCCCTTTTTTAAGGATTTTGAGAGCACAGAAAGGGAAAGCAGCCAAATAAATCATAAAATTATAAGAAAAATCCTTATCGATAAGCCAAGGGTATGTGAATTGAGGTCCGATTGGAGGGTATCTTCACAAGCAACGAAAAACAACAACAACAATGGTAATTCATTCCACACTAAACGGCTCTCTACAAACTTTCTCATTTATAGGGCTAGAGATTTCTTAGGTGTTCTTGGGGTTTTCGTTGGGTTAAAATTAACCACGACTATCCGCAGCGAACAGTTGATACGTTTCGCAAAAGTTTTCAGAGTTCTCTACAAGGAAAACCTGCCAAATTGCCGAAAGATTTTGAGTAGTTAAGGTAAACCACGGTGGTAAGTGGCTGGGTAAGACCAGTTTCCCTTTAACCTCTCACAAACGATTGCGGTTTCCTTTAGGGTAAACGAGTGGGCGATTTGCTGGCGATTCAGATTAGCCGCGAGCGGATTCGGCAATTAGGCCCGTTCCGGTCAAAGCCGCCGACTCTTCAGCTTGCTCCCTTACCCGTTTTGACGAGAATTTTCGACGGACCGTCGGAATCGGAAACCCAACTGGGTATAGATGAGGTATGGAACAGGTTTGCCACAGTGACATGGTTACATCGAGGACAATAGGATGAATCGGTGGTGAAAGAACGCTTTGCCAAATAACATTGGCACAAAATTTTTAAGTCATGAATAAAATAAAAATTAATTAGTAATAACAAAATAAAAACAAACAATTAAAAAATAAATAATAAAAAATAAATAAAATGATAAAATAAAAAATAAATGAATAATAAAATAAAAATAAATAACAATAATAAAATCAATTAAATTAATAAATATATTTATCAGATAGGTCAAAAAAATTTTTGATCAATAATACACCTTATTAACGGTTGACGAAAGACCTGAGAATGGAAATTCATTTGGGTTGCGCCATGCGTTCGACTTTTGTACCTAGTCGAACGAGCCCTTCGAATTGACGAAAGGCCGCTCTATAGAGACTCTCACCAGACAACTCGTTGAATTTTATTTGAATTTTCTTAATGTTTTGTTTGATTTTTTTTGTTGCAATCAGCGTTTACTCAACGCTAACTCAGTATGCCCACCCAATAAAAAATAGATAATTATTTAATTACCTAAATATTTGCGTTAATTTCAATAATCTACACCGCCTTCAGAGCACATTTGGGTAAGGCCTTACCCAAACTAAAAACTTGTTCATTTTCCAGTCCATCGAAATGCTTTGGTTCTTTCGCTCGCTTCGGAAAGTTCTGGAAAAATCCTTCTTTCCATATATTTTTTTTCAAAATCAGCAAAAATTTTGCTCTGTTCCAGAACAAAAGCATTTCAATCGACTAGAAATTGAACGAGTTTTTAGTTTGGGTAAGACTGAGTGGCAAATCTGCTCTGAAGGCGATGTATATTATTAAAATGTTCTGGAAGAGAGCAAAACTTTGCTGATTTCGAAAAAATACATGAATAGAAGGATTTTCTAGAACTTTCCAAACCAAGCGAATCACGGAAGCAATGAGCAGCGCTGTGTGGACGTTCTCGAGTGGAATTCTTTGAAAAAAAGAAAAAGAAAGAAAAATGAAGTAGCGACCGATAGTTCAGAGCTATTAAACTCTTCATAAATGTCAGAATGGAGCGGGAAAGGAAAGGAGAAAAGGCGAATCAAATCAAGCAAGGAGCCGCCGGGCTGCTGTTCCATCGAACCGGTTCCACACCTAATCGCCACCGTAGAGAATGTGTTGCGCCAATCGAGAAAAATGATAGACTGATTGGTAGATTTATCATTATGACATTTCACAGGAAATCATCTATAACTCCTAGATTCATTCGATTTTTTCAAAATTTGACAGGAAAGAAGGGTCTCACGTTTTTCAAAAAATCATCCTCTTCGTTTTGTCGATGTTCGACCGTGATTCAGGACCGCCGGAGAGTCAAAATGTGCGTAATATGTCCCTTTGAATTAATCGAATAAAAATATTGTAATGGAAATGGAAGCAGTCTTTGGAAAAAGGGAGGTCCGACAAATAAAACGGTCCCATATCGTTTTCACAACTAAAAACGTCAGACAATCTTAAAAGCTAGAAGGTAGAAGCCCAAATTAGAGTCTAAAAGACAAACCAGTATCTAATAAATCTACAAAGTGGTAGAAACAGAAATCTAGCAGGCCAGACGCCATCCGGCAGTCGTATCGATGGATTCGAGGCCGGTCGTTAGATCAACCTTCCTCTAATTGTAAGGTCAGTGGAGATTCCTATTAGTCGGGTAAATCGGTACCAAACCCGGGTGGCAAGGTTAGGTTATTGATTTCTGGCAGTGGATTGACCCTTAAGGACATTGGGTAAGCCAAATGGTCTTTTGAAGATCAATCTACAATTCTTAGAAGAAAAAGTATACGCCTGCATATCATCTCAGGGACCTGTCCACCCTAGATGGTTGGGGCCATTTAACGGGTCCGGCCCTGGTGGCATACCGTTCTTCGGAGCGTTCTTGGTGACATTCTTTTATATTAGGTTGTCCAATAAGTTCCTGCGATTTTGTGTTTTGACCTGGCGTTCCTGGTTGAGACGTGTTATCGTTTAGCAGTACGGTATATAAGTGGTCAAAGGTTAGTTTATGCCTACACAACAAGTTGGCTTTATATAAGCCGGTTGCCTAGAACTATTTGAGTCATCAAAGATTCATCTTCGTCACCACCTTCTTTACGGGTTCCAATGGGAGCTTGCCGATGTTAATATTGATCATCTCAATAGTAGTAGTGAAGGCTCTCCATAATCATATTTGACTGACAGTTGACAGATTCATTCAGTCGTACCGGATTCTCTCGTTTTCATGAGAGTCAATGGGTTAAAGTAAAGGTAAAGGAACAATAGTCGACTTTTATCGATTTCCTCCGAAGAATCCACAAGACGCGCCATGCACTCGCGATGGGAGCTTCCATTCATAATAAATACTAATAGTAGTAGACACGTTGAATGCGACAGGTAATTGGTTTTGACTCTCATAGAATGACTGGCGAACAATAGTCAACTTCAATCGATTTCCTAAGGACGCGCCATGCACTCGCTTTCCATTCATAATAGTAAATACACGTTGAATGCGTAATTGGTCTGTAGAATGACTGGCGGTGGCCTGCCGCTATATCAAGTCAGTGCCTTCACCTCCCCAGACAAGACTGGTAACAGTTTACCCTGGAGGTAGGAACGGTTCGGCTAGCCCGGGCGAGGATCGATCGCTCGACCGCACTGGTGTCAGTATCACCCCTTATCACACAATTACGCGACCCCGACGCTTTATCATTCAGCGCAATAAATAAATAATAAAGTAAATAAATAAATAAAGAGATAAATGGATAAAATATTACGAAAAATACCTTGCTCCGCGTTTCCGCAGTAACTCCTATCCATTCCTTCTTTCGTCAGATGTTCCTCGTCTACTATAAAAACGTTATTCGCTCTTATTTCTTGATGTAGATGTGATAAATAAATCTATTAAATAAATAAATAAATAAATAAATATTCGTTCCCACAAAGCTAGGTTCCGCGCAAAAATCGTGGCTCAGGCAGGATTTGAACACGTCCGGGGCGCCACTTCACTGAGGTCTCGCGGGTTCAAATCTTGCATGGGTCGCAATTTTTGCAAAGGAACAAGTGTTGTCAAAATAAATCAATAATATTAATAAATCAATATCAACACCGGTACACATTCTCGTTCGAAGAACGACCAGGAACAAAGCGATAATTTTCCAACATTCCACTTATACATAAATTATTTATTTAGCACATTTTCTGAAAGCTGTGAGATCAATCGATAATCGAATAGAAATTATACAACGACTTATCGTGTGTGTGGGTGTGAGGTTCTTTTTGAAGAAAAAGCCCTTTCTAAGGAAAAACAGACAAAATTCAAAAAATGCTGTATGCTCAGATGATCATTACCTATCAATAGCAGAGCAGAGCCGAGCAGACAGATGGATAGAACAAAGAAAAAGAGAAAAAAGAAATTCCGACTGTATACACAAATACGCTGAGCATTAATAATAGGGTAAATTCGCTAGGTAAAGTGAAAACCAAGAGATACGCCTTGGGTGGCGACGCGGTGCGGTGCGATCGGCTGGGTAACCGGGCTGGGTAAAGACGGCGGAAAGCAGACGGCGGAGTTTCAAATAGCCGGTAAAAAGGAACGCGGATGATCGGCACGAATGTATGATGATGATAATGGTGATAGTGATCTAAGTCGTTTCGTTTCATAGAAGCTGGCCTACTCCGGTGGGTTGGGTATGTGGAGGTGGATTGGGTAAACGGACGGGAGGGGCGTCGGCTGGGTAGGGTAAAGAGCATTGGCATGAAAGTGCGCTTTCGGGAACGCAGAGAGCACAAGGCAGTGTCTAAATAGGGTATATATCACAATCGGACGAGTTCACACCTAAACCTTACCACCCCTAAGGTTAACCTTCACGGGGACAGGAGGGGTTGGGAGGTGGATTACGGGATAGGGGGGACGCTTCTGCATTTGGTCGGTGACGGGGAATTTCGAGAAAATCACAGACAGAGCTGAACACAAGACTCCCACTCATTAAAGCCTCGGTCGCGTCGCGGCGCGACGAGGTCCGGACCAGGTCTAGGAATTCGGATGTGGTATAGAGCTCTTCACCGGGTATTTTAGACAAATTTTGGACCCTATCTGGGGTTTTAAGGGATGCTGAAGATGATAGGAAACATTAGAACGGACAAAATCTTCAATGAAAGTCTCGATCAGCCCTTGTGGAAGAGTAGACAGCCGATTGATGGGGCAGGAGATGATCTGCTTCTAGACGTCGGTGATGGTCGGAGCTCTGGAGAACACCAACGGACCCGCCTCGGACAGCGGCATCGGCGGCGGCATCGACACCACGGACGACGGCGGCAGACCGTCCTGAAAAAAAATCAATTAAAAAATCTATAAAAAAGATAAAGATAAAGGTAAGGATACACCCCGGTGCAAAATTATAAATTCACCTCGTGATTTGTTCATAAGTGTTCAAAGAACCTATTGAGGGGACCTAGTAACATTACTATCATCATCTTCACCATCGAAAACCTAGATGTAAACATTCTGGGCAGGATGTCTTGCCACTGTAAAATATCACAATTTTTATTGAAAAATCAGAGATAATGACCGGTGCAAAATTATAGGTTCACTTGAAAAATTTTCGTTTTACACGGAACTTTCCCCAAATCTTAGGCCAAAAATGTAAAGGCAAGCATAAGTTGTACAAAATCATAATGAATCGTAATGGATGTAATGGACGTATAAAATCGTAACGGTGTTGATCAGTCCCCGACGACGCGCCATGCATTCGTGTTTCATTCAGAATCGTAGAGGCATGGTGAATGCGTTTTCAGCCTATAGAATGACTTGCGTCAACGTCTTTCCCTACCCTGACAAGTTTGGTACCCATTTACCCAAACCCAGAGGGATGGAATGTTTGGTTGGCCTGGGCGAGGATCGATCGCTCGACCGGGTTGGTGTCAGTGGCGCCTCTAACCACCGTACCATTCGCGCCCTTTTTATACCAATTGCATGCATGTTTTCAAATTCAATTTTCTCCCCTACTGAACTTGCTCTAATTCCTCTATTTCTTATTTTTTTTTGTTAACAGCGTGCCTGTGCCACCGCGGTAAGAGGCGCTACTGACACCCGTACGGTCGAGTGATCGCTCCTCGCTCGGGGTAACCAAGTCTCCCATTACTCCGGGGTCCGGTAAATTGGTACCAGACTTGTTTGGTAAGGTAAAGGCACTGACTTGGTATAGTGGCTGGCCCCACAAGTCATTGTATAGGGTAAATACGCATTCAGCATGCTTCTACGATTCTGAATAGAACACGAATGCATGGCGCGTCTTTGGGTCTGGTCAGCGGTGAATTTTGCCATTTCTTCCTTTTCTGGCCCAGTAAGTTTTGATCATTCATGGTAGGAAACAAATTCTAACGAAAACATCAAATATGGATCAATGACGGATAAGAATGTCGAAAAATAAAGCCGGAAATAGCGCGACAAAGAAGCGGAAACAATTGATCAAAAAAGAAAGAAAGAAAGAAAGGAAAAAAATTGAAACTGACCTTGGAACAGCACGGTTTCCGCGGCGGCGGTGGTGGTCGAGACTTCTTCAGCACGTTGGTGTCGTTCTTGTTCTCCATCCGATTCAGAGCGCGATCCACTCGATCGATGTCTCGCTCGGCTTGTCTGAATAGTTCAAATATTCAATATATATTAAATATTATATTATATTATATAAATAATTTATTTATTTCTATGCCATACAAGCAATAAAACAATAAAACCGGGTTAGTAGACGAAAAGAACAACAGTGGGGGAGTTAGTAATACAAAATTAGATAACACCAATAATATTTTTATTAAATTAGAAAAAAACGAATGAATTTTTTCATAAAAATCTAAGTTTTGATTATCGACATTTTTGGACAGCTCTTAGTGAAGAAGGGTAAGAAATTCTGATGCGGGATGGTATCCGATACCGCACCGCGGCAGCTGTGGATTTCATATACCGTGGAATCAACCCGAACGAACCCAGGGGTCTGGTTTGTTTTCGAGGACAAACTACAGGGCCCAGATTCATCATTGGTAACCCCCCGATAAACCCCGAGATATACCCCGAACGGCTCGCACCTTTGTCTACTTATTCTAAACGTCCCATGTTAAACGCAATCTCTCTCCGACTCTGCCAACTGGTTCTGGCTGCGCCGCGGTTTCGGAGACCGCTCGTACGTTCATGAATCTGGGCCCAGAATCGCTCACGAGAGCAAGGAGGATTCTAATTCCAGCCAGAAAATTCAATAAAAGCTGGTTCAAACTACAGAATGACTGCGAAACCTTCAAAAACTCTAATTTTCAGTTTTTTTGAAAATTATACCCAGCACTTACCTCGCTCTGGTAAGCGTCGATTGCGGTCGAGTATTTCCCAACTCTTCAGCGGCTGCTATCAACGGCGTTCTCACAGCTCCGCTCAGTGCCGATGGAAGCTGTGAAGCTGGAAAAACTCATTTTAATAAAAATTATAAAACCAAACCAAGACAACTTTATACCATATACCCAAAATAATTAAACCCAACTAAACCCAGGCATTAAGGAAAGCGTCAACCAGAGTAAAATCGGAGTCCAATTCAAGGGTACATGTACCTATCACTAAACAGATCATTGCCAGAATCCTAAAATTTCCGAATTTTCGGCCGAGTCCGGATGCACAAATTCAAGGCAAAAAATGGTAAATTCGGATTCTACTCGTCGAGAAGGTACATAGGGCTGATGAGAAACCTATCCGGCCTTATTCATATAACTAGCTAAACAGATCATTGCCAGAATCCTAAAATTTCCGAATTTTCTCTATTCGATTAAGGCCGAAACGGTATTTGATAGGATAGATGCTGCTTGATCCGGCCTGATACTGCCGCGGATGCACAAATGCGGCAAATTTTTGGAAATTGACGGTGTAAAAATATTAGCATTAACGGCAAAAAATGGTAAATTCGGATTCTACTCGTCGAGAAGGTTCGAACGGTATGTGATAGGGCTGATGAGAAACGGCATTTGATAGGACAGATGCTGCTTGATCCGGCCTTATTCATATAACTAGACATTCAAAACTAGGGCCTTTGCTATCAAAAACTACAAATACAAATAAATAAATATAAAAATAAAGAGTATGAACCCACTGCTTGGCATATGAGCATCGACAGTCGAGCAAATGCTCGGTGTTCGCATAGAAATATTATCGGAGAGGATCGCTCGGCAACGACATTTCGGGCATGTCTGATCCTCTCGTTCGAGAAGGAATGTGTGAAGGCATCTGTAACAACGTCGGGTAAGTTTTACCCCCATTGGGTATGTGAAATGGTCAGTTCTTACCTTTCATGGAACACATGCGAGCATCGTAGAGCTTGAAGGCTCTCGTCTTTCATGCCGTATCTGATAGAGAACTCTTTAATAAGTAGCACTTTTTATTTTCATGTTGATTTTTTTAGATTTTTTCTCCGGAATACTTTTTTTCCATAAAAAAGAAATGTTTCAAGATATCGCTCAAACGCAGACATAAGCATAAATTCATAGTTAGCGGTGACGCGGCGTAGCAACGGCAGAGACGCAGAGGACGCAGCGCTGCGGCAACTGCGCCGCCGTCGTGCTGCTAACCATGAACAAACCCTTATTCAATCGTTGGCGCGGCGGGAAAATCGCATTTTTCTAGGAATTCTCGAACAATTTCAAAAAAAAACAAAAAATTCTAAAAATATAGAACCATACCTCTGTCCGCAGAAATTACAGAACAGTTCCATTTCTTGGGTGAGTTGACTGGCAGCTCGTCGAGCGACCTCCTCGCTATCCTCGTCGTTCAGTTGTGAGTACAACTCGGCCAGACGAGAATGACACTTCAGCATCACATGCTGAACACATCAACGAAATTCATGGCCACTTAAATTTTCAAGGAAAATCAATCAACCATCCTATCCTATTTTTTAATAAATAAGCGAAACCACGATGTCTGTTTGTCAACTCTAGGGTCCCGCCGCGATTGCCTGTTACCGTACTCCCAGTGACGTATTTCATCAGTTCCTCGTCGTATTTTGCAGCATGCTTTTTGTTCTTCGTTTTATTCGTTATTATAAATGTTTTATATATGTTTCCTACTATTCATTAGTTCACTTGAAGGCCTGCAGGCCGCTGAATATTTGGTTTTTAATAAAAACTAGGAATAAAAGCTAGAGAAATGGTGCAAGAATCCGACAAAAAAGCGGCTGAGGCAGGCTATTTTCTGCGCTTCTCACTGATCAAACACTTTGTAAAACCATGAAAATGATGCAAAAAAGGGTACTTTTCCTCTTAATGCCCAATTATCATATTTATTTATTTCGTCCAACGCAGAACAGAGAGCAAAATGTAGGTTGACTATTGGAAGAGTGGTCGGACTTAAATATGCATAAAAGGAATATCACACCCAAGCGTATCATATCATGCTCATAGCTTAATGCACATCCTTGAAGCGGTCTTATCATATCATGCTCGAGCCATAATCAATTTATTATCAAGCTGTTAAACAAAATCAACGACTTATCTAAGCTAGAAAACAACTTCATACGATAACCTCTGAAGCATCTCTCTTTTGGAAAAACTCATTCTTGCGAGAAAAGAACGGCTTTTTCTTCCTTATCCGGCAGATCAAACAAGCTGCACACGACCATAAGTGGATGCAAAATGGCATGATATCGAATAGCACGTTATGATAAGACCGCTCCAAAGATGTACATTAAGATACGAGCATGATATGATACGGTTGGGCATGATATGATAATTGGCCATTAAGAGGAAAAGTACCAAAAAAAGTAGGGAAAAAAGGACGGAGAGACGCTCACCTTGCATCCGAGTGTCCGAGCGATGTCGAGGCACTTCTTGTTCAGCTGAATCGCCTGACATTCGCACTGACCGGTGTAGTGCGATCGACTTTCGGACGCACTTTTTGCCATACTGGCCAGCACCAACACCTCACCCATACGGTCTTGCGACGCTCGCAGTACCCGATACGCCTCCTCGTAACGAGCCCACGACTTCTGAAATTCAAAAAATAACTTATTTTATAAATTTAAAAAAATCGACTTGTGGATTTTTTTATTTCCATTGGTCCGTTACAATTACTTCAACATTTTCTCCTCATTCCCCTTACTCTGCATTCTGGCAGTTACCTTTCAGTTATCCTACTGTTCTACTACATAATATTCTATCCTATCCTATTCTACTATATAATAAGCGAAACCCCAGCGATCGTCATTTTTGCCATGGGCGCGCCGCATTGTCCGTTACGTTCAGAACGCGTTTCATAAGCTCGCTGTCTTTTGCATGCTACTTGTTCATCGTTTTAGCCTCTAAATCTTTTTTGTTTTATTTCAAATCTTTATTTCAGTTCATGTTTTTTGTTTCTCCAGTAGTATTTAGCAGCCGTTCTGTCGGCTACCTTCAACCTCAGAAATAAAGCTGAAGTGGTTATCGTCGATTAGTCTATGGACGCGCCATGCATTGGTCTTCCATTCAGAATCGTAAACGCATGAGGATTGCGTATTTGACCTCGATAATATCGTGCAGGGCCAGCCACTGTTTTAGTCAGTGTCTTTGCCTTTTCAGACAGGTCTAGTATAAATATACACAACCCCGGAGGGATGGAATTCTTAGTTAGCCTGTGCTAGGATCGATCGCCTGACCGTGCGAGTGAAGCTGGCGCCTCTTATCGCCACGCCACATGCGACGTAAAAATGAGGAGGACAACAAGTCAATGCTACCAGAATTTATAAAACTCGATCGTGAGAAGGTTCGAGAACCCTTCGACCGTTACTTCAGGGCCGGGATTCATGAACGAAACCGCCGGTGAAATTTACCGGCGGTTATATTTCACCGGCCAGTTCACCGCCAAAGTGACTCACCGCGCGTTCATGAATCACGCTTTGTTGGGTAACCGAGGTGAATATCACTGTATCCGGCCGGTGAATCATTCGTGAATCTCGGCCCAGGTCACCGCGGAGTAACCAAACCGGTTTTCTTGAAACGAACGTGAATACAACCCTTTCCGATTTTGCTGCTGCTTGGCAGTATCCGATACCCAGCCGCAGGCTTACAGTAGGGTATACGACATCTAAATATTTAACCCGACTCCACCCCTCTGACCATGGCTGAATCGTGATCAATGGACTAGCCGCTGTTACTTTTAATCTTTTACCATCTGGGCCCACATTCATCATTGCAAAACCCGCGATAAACCCCGCTTAAACCCCAAACCGCGCGCAAACCGAAATTCCTGAACGCGCGTCGGGGTTTAAAGCGGGGTTTATCGCAGGTCTACCACACCCCTGGGCGAGGCAGGGTTTAGGAGACCCCGACGGCAGACCGTTGTCTGGTCATCGCACATTCCCTATGATCCCCGCAAACTCTCATCGGCCCTGCCGTCTGACTCTGCCCAAGACCGCAACGCAGGCGTTCCTCTTTTATCTGCGCCGCGGCTCTAGGCTAGAGCCAGACGGCAGAGTCGATGAGAGATTGCGAAATGTGTGGGGCACTTGCGATGAGCAGACAAAACTGCTCTGGTAGTTTGCCAATTATTCCTTGACGTGACTGGCGCGATTGCGGCACTTGCGCAACAGGACGTCGCGGTCTCGGAAACCTCGCTCTTCACGAATCGTAAACGGCCGCAAACCCGCGGTATCGAGCGGGTTTGCGACCGTCGGGGTTTCGGTGACCGCAGTTCACTTACCCTTGGAAATTTTCATTTACAAAACGCTCCTAGAGTTGGTACGCATTACATGTGACTAACACTAAACCATTAGTAAGACTTTTAAGGAATCACAAAATAATTGAATAAATCAAAAAACATTCATCACTCGATTGAACTGACCGTCAAAGTCTCCTTGGCTTCCGATTCCCCCAATTCTCGGTAGATATCGGCCAAGCTACACATACATCTCGCGTGCAGAGCACGATTACCCGTCTCGGTTGCTAGTTGTATCGCCTCCTAAAGCAGAAGTATTTTTTATTTATTCATTCATTTATTTGTTGCGATGTTTAAGACAATCGTGAGATA
Source organism: Nippostrongylus brasiliensis (assembly GCA_030553155.1). Classification (NCBI taxonomy): domain Eukaryota; kingdom Metazoa; phylum Nematoda; class Chromadorea; order Rhabditida; family Heligmosomidae; genus Nippostrongylus; species Nippostrongylus brasiliensis. Next base: position 5,257,684 of record CP130733.1, read on the forward strand.
AAAGAATGATCATCAAATAGAACACCGAGAAGTTAAGAGTAATGATGATTATTCAAAATATTGGTAACGTAACTAGCACCAATAGAGCAAAAATGAAAAAAACAGTACCGACAAAAACCGGTAAAACAGCACCGATAAAAGGAGACTTAGTGTAATAGTGAAGGCTCTTAATGAAGACAAGAGTGCACGGTTCCATCCCAGCTGCCTCAACAAAATACAGCGTAGTTAAATAAGGGCAGCCGCTAGTTACAAGAGAGCAACCACCAAGTCATGCGCAGGAGTAAACCGCAAGGCTCAATTTGAGAAGCAAGGGATAAGCAAAATCGATGTGCGGGATACTCTCTACAGCATGAAGCTGAATCGTTGGTCGAAATGAGTACAGATGGGTACTGAGCATCTAAAGCGTCGGGTGAACCTTACCCCTTAGAGTGACAAACACCTAACGTGGTGTTGGATGGTCGAGCATAGAATATCAATCAGCATTTGGGGTAGTGAGTACAATACGTCAGATACATTAAGTCAACAGTAACATAAATAGAGTCAACACAAAGAGTGAAAATATTATCACGAAAAATAGTTAAAACCTAAGCAATTTCTTCGGAGCTATCCGTCTGAAAGCTGAACAGCCATGTCGTGACCGAGGGGGCTCCATTTTTGAAGAAGTAAATGTGGAACCCGCTCAAACGAAAACACAAAAATATTGGCCTAGGGACAGTGAGGAGATAATTTAAACTCCCCACAACGGGTCTTTGATTTCAGAATCTTATAGAACGCTGAACTGTCAATGTTACATAGCCCTGCGACTATTTCGAACAGTATGCAAACATCTCTCAACTTCCTACGAGACTTCAGAGTGTGAAGGGCGAGAAACCTGTTCCGGATTGTAGCCCTAGGAATTCGAGAATAAAGAAATCCGCCATGTCTTATCACCAGTTTTTTGGTAAAATCATCTTGGATCTTCTCTACATCATCTTGGCAGCAATATCCTTCTTTTTCCAAGGAGCGAAAAAAAAACTATTGCATATTATCGTGTTTTGTAGGAACAGTTTGTTGTTCGACTAACCATTTGTGCTTTTGTTCAATTTATTGGACTCAGTATGTTCATGGCCGTTTGTTCTACTAACCACCTCCAATTCTTAGAGCGCCCATGTGCTTAGTGAAATAAATATGTATAAATAAATAAATTAATTAAATGTATAAATGAATAAGTGAACTAATAGATCTGTAGAGCATTGACAGAAGAAACTGCGAAAGCTCCTCAGTAAAACTCACATCGCACGCCTCCTTCGCCTCGACCAGTGAACCTCTCATTCGTAAGGCTACCGACAAGTGATACAGTATCGTACATCTGAAGCACTCTATCAATTTTTTTAGGATTTTGGATGGAAAATGAAAAAATCGAATAAAAAATTGAAATTGGTGTAGGAAAGCCAAAAAATTCAAGCAGACCCACCGATATTTGGTGTGAACATCGTCGACGGTGACCGACTGTATGATCGCCATCGCATTCCGGAGAAATATCAGCGCTTTCGTCAGGTCCCTACAATTGAAGCACAGACTGTCTCATCCACAATCAGGAAAAATTCGATTTTTTTCGAAAAATTTAAATCCGAAAAATCCTATTTGTATAGAAAAATACGAGATTGCTCGAACAGGCTTGATCGATATACCAGTTGTCACTTCATTTTACACTTAACATTTTCGTGATTTTAATTAAAACGATAAGAAGGAAAGAAAAGTATAAAAAGGAAACCAGTTCAGTCATACCCACCTAAGCAAGGTAAACAAGGAGCCGAGTCCGACGCAGATCTGCAACTCGAGCAGTTTGTCGCCGGTCTCGTTGGCGACGTTCATCGCCTGCTCGAATGCCTCCAGGCAATTCTGGAACTGACTGAAGCCGAGATGCGCGTACGCGATCGCTGAAACGGACCACATCCTACTAATAAATAAACGAAACCACGATGTCTGTTTGTCAACTCTAGGGTCCCGCCGCGATTGCCCGCTACCGTACTCCCAGTGACGTATTTCATCACTTTCTCGCCGTCTTTTGCTGCATGCTTTTTGTTCTTCGTTTTATTTGTTATAACAAATGTTTTATATATGTTTCCTGGTAATCATTAGTTCATTTGGCGGCCTGCAGGCCGCTGAATGGCTAGTATTTTTATAAGGAAGGCATAAGAAGTGAAAAAAGGCTCGGAAAGGGGTTACTTACCCAGATGAGCGTAGCCTGGGGTTCGAGGATCCATACTTGGATGTTGGAGGCTCGCCTTACCATAGCTCAGCGCCTGAAACACGAGGTTAAGGTAGTAATCGGAAGGTTTAGAACGATCATAACTGGGCACAAGAACTTGACGATAAGAATAATGATAATTACCACAAAAGCCGGCAAAAAACAGTGCTAGCCCTTTGGGTTTATTGTAGAGTAAGGGAAAGGGTCACTGAATTCACTCGGCCGTAACTACGCCCCTTTATCCAGTATCAGGTAGAGGTATCCCACTAACAAATAAGCGAAACCACGATGTCTGTTTGTCAACTCTAGGGTCCCGCCGCGATTGTCCGTTACTGTACTCCCAGTGACCTATTTCGCCAGTTCCTCGCCGCCTTTTGCTGCTTTTTGTTCTTCGTTTTATTTGTTATCATAAATGTTTTATATATGTTTCTACTATTCATTAGTTCATTTGGCGGCCTGCAGGCCGCTGAATGGCTGGTATATATGATCAATAAGCCGAACCCTTTGTTCGATGTCGTTACCCAAACGGTCACCAAGTAGAGGGTGGAGTTACCCATTTGCTCAGCGGCAGAACCATTTGGGTACCGTTTCTTGTCACCTGGGATTACCGTGGAGCAGTGGGCGGGGTTACCGCAAAAACAAAAGAGGCAAAGAAACGCGAAAAAAAAGGATTTAAGGCTACAGGAAGAGAAAAATAAATATTCTCTGCTATGAAAACCAACCTTGCTGAAGTCGGCTAGTCGTTCATAGGCTTTGGCCAGATTGAGAAACGCCTCACTCTTCATGTACTCGTCATGACGTTCATTGGCCAACTCCATCTGCTGTAGGGCGTAGTGAAGCATCGCCTCGAACTCGCCGCTGTCGCAGAACGCCTGCGCCAAATAGCCGAGTGTGATGAAACGGTCCTCAGCGTTTCTGAAAGTCAAAAAAAATCTGAAAAAATCAAATCTATGAAGTAAAATCGATCTCACTTATTTGATAGGGTTGTTAAAGTACCGTCTATATATAGCTTAGTCCTATCTTTTTTCAACGTTCCCCTTGGATCTCGCAGCCCATTTCTTTGATGAAGTGAAAGAGAAAATTTCATTTCTTTCCTTTCATTCGAGCTCTAATTCACAGCTGAAAACCTTCAGAGCACTAAAACTGTTCTTTTCATTTAAATATCGCCTTAATTATTAGATTGCTTCTACTGATGTTTACGTGACCGAAGTGGGGCCTGGCAAAACGAAAAAAGATAACAACTCTCGGGGTACTACACTGCGAAGTGAGAGATTACCAAAAAATTCAATTTTTTTAATTACGAGAAAAATCAATCCGTAGCCAACCGTCTCGTAATTGCTGCCGTCAGTTTACAGTTTTTTCTGAGCTCTTTACCCTCAAGGCGAACAAACCGTCAATGAGAAAAGTGCTAAAATAATCTATCGGTAATCGTGCAACTCCTGTAATATTCCATCTAAATGAACTGATGGAGAAAAATCAGAAAACGAATCTCAAAGGGACGGCATTATTAGAGAAAAAAGAAGTAGGGAGTAGATTTTCTATTGCTCTCAGTACATAGTACAGTAGCGGCCAAAAAACAATCAACACGTGACGGAGCTGCGATTTTCCCTCCACTTTGACAACTTCGCAATCAATAACTGGGAATCCTCAAGGGAAGGGAAACACGTTGTTCGATAGAACAAATCTTTCTCTTTCATTCAAAATATTAATTGTTCTCAAGTATGCTGAAATGGAGGAAAAAGAAGAAGTGTTAGGAGACATACATTTTTCGTCATGAAAAATTTCACTTTAATGACGTGTAGCTTTTCAACATGTGAACACTCAGAGAATCTGGACATAGCTTTCAATAGAGAAAACAATTTTCTTTCGAATGGTATATCAAGTTTTGCAAATATTCACTATGGTAGGAAATTACCGTTTATTTTCTAATTTCTTTCATAGCACACTAATAATCCGCGGTTGAAGCTAGCTGGTATCACCGTTATGTTCCGAGCGTCCAGTTCTATTAACACTGTAAATTAGATTAAGAAGCGTTATAAACACAAAGTGATATGAATTTTCAAACAAATTTCTAACGTGTGTTGTGGCGCAAAATTCAGGTCAACAGTCGAAAAACCTCACCTCGCTTTTAAATAAAGAAGACTGACAAATCATTTTTTGTTGCTTGCATTGCCTTTGGTGTGAGCATTTTTTAGAATTTTATTGGATTCTCTGCTGATTAGTTTAACAATGTGAGATTGCTATAAATTTGCTGGTACACCAGACCAGATGTTCCTGAGATCAGAAAGTGAACAGACATGAGGAAAAAACAGGAGTAAACCTATATTTTTGTACCAGGGTTTAGAACAAGTCCAGCTGTAACACATTCTGTACTCGACAAGTTTGGCGCAGTGGAGAAAGGCGCCATTATCGCCTGTACGTCAAGTCTGGCGATCGTTCCCACTTAAGACCAACCGAGCTTTCTACTGCTAGTATGTCACTCACGTCAGCCGATTCAGGGCCTGTCTCCATTTGTGAATAGCCTGCGCATGGTGTCGTTGATGATAAAGTCGTACGCCCGCCTGGAAATCGAAAAAAATTCAATCAGTTAACACTTTTCTGAATTTTCCCTCCTCTATAACAGCTACGGTTAGGATAAATTCATCAGTCGGAATCTTTTTGAATCTTGGCAGTTTCCGGAAGAGTATTTCTAATAATTTTATTTTTTATTATTATTACATTTTCCATTGTTATCCTACTAATAAATAAGCGAAACCACGATGTCTGTCTGTCAACTCTAGGGTCCCGCCGCGATTACCCGTGACCGTACTCCCGGTGACGTATTTCATCAGTTCCTCGCCGTCTTTTGCTGCATGCTTTTTGTTCTTCGTTTTATTTGTTATTATAAATGTTTTGTATATGTTTCCTACTATTCATTAGATCTACTATAATATTTTGGATCCCTCTGCATTTGCTTTCGTTTCGAAAACGAACGAAACCGTTCAGCAGATGGGTAGAAGTGCGTCAGCAGCGTTGCAATTAGACGTTCTACCAGTACCTTCCCTCCCAAGCCTAGTGAATAGCGAATTCCCCGAAGACGTGTCAATTAAGCAAGTCCAACTGCTGGCGAATCAAATTAAGACGACTCGACGAACAACTCCCCTCTCCTTACCCAGGAACTCACCACTCAACTATCATGGTTGATTAATTTCTATCAGTTTTTCGGTGCAAAAGGTAGAAAAAAGACGGCAGAGCGAATGGAGAACATAGAACGCAATCGTTCAAAGCTTTTCATATTAATCTGACAAAGGCTAACCAAGCCCTCCATCCCTCCGAGGTCGGGTAAATTGGTACCAGACTTGTCTGGGAAGGTAAAAAGCACTGGATTGAACAGCGGCTTCCCCCATTGTATAGGCTGAATAATGGATACGTTTCTGATGCCCCATTTTCGCTCAACGGAACGAATATCTCTGAATGCTCCAGCTATGTGTACTTGGGTCGGGAAGTCAACATGACCAACGACTTGAGTCCAGAGCTGGGCAGGAGGAAACGAGCGGCTTGGGGCGCATTCAAGAGTGTTGAAGAAGTAGTGAGGAAGACGAAGAACGCCCGACTCCGCGCCCATCTCTTCGACTCTACGGTTCTTCCTGCGTTGACGTACGCTTCAGAATCCTGGGCGTTGCGCAAGCAGGATGAACATGCGATTTGCGTCGCGCAACGAAGTATAGAGAGAAGGATGCTCGGAGTGACTCGCTTCATTCAGGCGAGAGACGGCATACGGAGCTCCGAGCTACGTCGACAGTCGAAGATCAGAGACGCAGTCGCATGGGCCAAGTTGTCGAAGATCAGGTGGGATGGACACTTAATGCGATTTCGTGACGACCGTTGGACGAGAGCCGTTACTGACTGGATTCCACGGGACGTCAGAAGAACACCAGGTCGCCCACCTTTGCGCTGGTCGGACTTCTTCGTCAAATCCCTGAACGATCGATTCGATGCTCTTCGTGTTCCTCGAGCGAGCAGGACCCACTGGTCTACCATGGCACGCGACAGGGGCGAATGGAGCCGTTACTGGCGCCCGCTCGAGCAAATCGATGATCAACGGGACGACAGGTGATACAGGTGATAGGCCGAATACGCACCCATTATGCCTTTTCAATTCTGAATGGAAGATGAATGCGTGGCTCGTCCTTCAGGGTACTGACCAGCGCCGATCGCTCTTTACCCCTACCCTTTTAGTGGTTCGCTCTCGGCCCGTTTATGCCAATTCGGGCGCATTAGGGTAGTTTCGAGTCGAAGAAAAGGGAAAAGCCCGTCACTTATCACGACGGCGATGTTCCTGTCGATGCTGGAGGGCAGAAAAACTGCCGGTTTCGCGAAAACTCCACCGAACATCGTCGAGACGGGCCAGTCGGTGATATACGACTTTGCACGAGTCGTCGCGAGAATTTTACCATCGAAAAACCATTCAAAGCTGACAAGTGCATAGGAATGAGACTGGCGGATGAGGAAGAACACGGCAGCTCATCGGCGGGCGCCTTCGACTGTGATTTGACAAATTGGCCGCCGACGCCTCTTGAAAAAATTCTGAAAAAAAAAACGGCTGCACCCGGGCCGTTCGTAAATCATCGGCTGGGTCGAAAAGCTCGAAACGATGAGAGGCGGTAGGCCACTGGTGGAAGGCTTGCCTGCTAGGGGTCAGGTAGGCGGTAAAAGGTAAAGTGGTCGGTGCTGATCAGTCCCCTAAAGACGCGCCACGCACTCGTCTTCCCATTCAAAATCGTAGAGGCGTGGTAAATGCGTATTTGGTCTAGAAAATAACTTGTGGGGGCCAGACGCTGTGCCCAGTCAGTGTCTTCACCTTCCCAGACAAGTTCGGTACCAATTTACCCGACCACTAAGGGATGGAGGGCTTAGCCGGGATCGATCGCTAGACCACGCGGGTGTTAGCAGCGCCTCTTACCACTGAACCGCGCCCGACCTTGATTAACGTAAAAAATGCAAGCTTATGATAAAGAATAAGCACTGCTTCAGTGAATGGGCTGAAATTTTTTCATGTTTGATTTTTTCGTGATTTTTTGGCGCGTCCTTGGACGTAGTAGTTAAATAAATAAATCAATTTGATTCAACCACAGATTTCATTCAGTGAAAAGTGGAAAAGCTTCAGATGTATCCATTCGTTCAGTGATGGAATGAAATACAAAAGATAAAGCCACCGATCCAGCGCTAATTTTCTATTGAAAGTTTGGAAAGCGGATAGACTTCTACTACAAAATTTTAAAAAATAGAGAAAGCTTGCCTAGAGTCGTCTCGCTCAAAAGGTACTGCAAATGGAACAGTTTACCTGCCATGCGGATATCTGAGCGATTTTTTAAAAAACCAAAAATCCTTCAAATACAAAAAGCTCTTCAGGTAGACGTTGTAATTCAACAAGTATAAATCAAACTTCAAAAAGCAAAAGTAACCAATAAAATAGCCGGTATCCATGGAAAAGGTAAAAGATAACCGAACTGACCTGCATGCTTTGCTTGGCGGCTCTCTGTCCCATGGATATCGGTCTGTTGTATGGTATAGTCCTCCTCCCAAATTCACCCATTGACCTGAAAGCTGGCAAAAATTTTGATGATAAAATAATCATCTGTCAACAAAATCAAATTTTTCATAAACACAACACCTGCTGACTATGTAAAAGTCTCTAAAAACGAAATTCATCATGTTTAGCACTTTCATTTGAAAATAAGGTCATCAAATGCCTTGGCCATTCCTTAAATTTACCTTCCCTTCATTTTGCATCAACTTTTTGAATGAATCTGTTTTGTTTCGTTTTGTTGCTATGTCGACCACCTTCATTTTATTCATTTTGCTGGATTTCATACGTGATCGTGTAGTGCAGTGGTAAGAGGCGCTACTGACACCTGCACGGTCGAGCGATCGATCCCGGCCCGGGCAAACCAAGCCTTCTATTTCTCCGTTGGTGGGGCAAATCAGTACCAAACTTGTCCGGGAAGGTAAAGCCATTGGCTTGGTATAGCGGCTGGCCCCGGAAAGTCATTGTATAAACCAAATACGCATTCACCACGCCTCTACGTTTCTGAATGGAAGACTGATGCATGGCGCATCCTTAGGGTGTCTGATCAACGCCGATACCTTTACCTTAACCTTTTAGGTTTATATTTGCCTAACCGATTCCGTCACTCCCGCCAATGTTGGTGGACGGACGGCAGCCGTCCGTCAGCCAACCGCAGGCATTCTAATGAGCTTTTTAGACGTGTGGCCTCTATTACACTTCTCGTGGAGCAACAGCAGCACGAGCCGAAAAAATGCCCTGAGGCCACGAATTCTATGCATTAAACAACATTAAAACGACGCTAATCAATCGCATTCCGGCATTGCGATGGCTTGACGGGGATATTCAATTCATTTTGGGCCGAATGTCGCGTCTGAGATAATTATTTTTTCTTATTTTATTTTATTCTATTCTGTTCTATTTTTATTTATTTATTTATTCATTAAAAAATCAAAATGAATTCAAAATAAATTTAAAATAATTAATTAAAAGCAAAAATTAATAAAATAATGATTTTATTAGAATAGTATAAAATAAAATAACAATCCACTTGTCAAACTACTTTCTTTTCGAAGATTTAAATTAAAATTAATTAATTTTAATTCAAGTTCTCTATTCGAAGGTTTATTCGAAGATTTCAAAGAATTTCGAAGAAGTAACTTCAAAATAAATTTAAAATAATTGGTTTAAAATAAAAATAAATAAAATAATAATTTTATTGGAATAAAATAAAATAAACAACAATCCACCTGTCAAATCATTCTCTATTCGAAGACATATCAATTTCGAGTGCTGCTAAACAAACTACTAAATGAAATAAATAAATAAATAAATAAATAAATAAATACACAGCTGTTCTGAGATCCTAGCTCCTCCCGCCGTCTGACAAATTCACTTCGTTGGACGCCGACAAAGTTTCCGATGTTTTATTCCGTCAACATGACAGCATTATGTCAGCCGAAACTTCAAAACCAACTTGCCCTCAGGGGAAAAACGCCGCAGCGGCTCTGAGCTCTATTGTTCAAAGCCGACAAATCAACGACAAATTCTTCCGATCCGCCTCCTCCTCCCCAGTAGGAGTGAAATTATAGGCCTCCTTCCAGAATTTCTTCAAACATTCACGAAAAGGACAGAAAAATACAAGAGAAGGATAGCTGTATAGCTTGCATATCTGCTAGCGTCGCGCGCCGCTACACGCGACGAACGCGATGTCGCGCGCGACGTTCTCTGCGACTGGTCAAGCTCCATCTTATGCCACACGGGATTTCAATCCATTTTCTTCATTATGAGATTGTACAAGGCTTCAAAATCGGAAAACTCAGAGATTCTGATGTGAAAGTTGCACAACAGCAAAAAAATCAACGGAAAAATCCGAAAGGAACGCATAAAATATGAAATTCTATGCAAATAATAAATATTATTTAAACTATACTAAAACTATATTAATAATGCTTTTGAGATGAGGTAAAATGAGCAACAGGTAATGACATTATACGATAATTGACGTTTATTTCGCCAATGCTACACACCATTACCCTTCAAATTCTAAGGAAAAAAACAGTATTGATTCATTTATTTATTTATTGTTACATCCTAAAACACGGATGTGCTATTGAATAAGAAAAATGTGTTAGTTAAACAGAAATGCTATCTATGTAAAAATGCTTTTTTGCAAGTAGGCACGAATGGCCACGCCCACAAATGGGCGCAAGTTGGTCCCGTAAGTAGCTATGACTGAGGAAAACTTGAGCTTACCTTATCTATATGATCGGAAGGTGTGGGCGCGCAGTTGGAGAGGACAGAGGCACCGAACACGGCCGCTCCGATCAGCTCATTCTAAATGTCGACGATTACTATTTGAAAATATTCAAAAATTATTTGAAAGTAGGCGAATTTTTCAGAAAAAAATCATCTAAAAATAATTCAACTCAACTAAAACTTCAGAGAGAGCACATCAACGGCAATAGCGGATAAGAACGATCAGATAGAATTGAGAACCAAACAATCAATCGACATGCGGACCATGACGACTAATTTTTTTTCAACTTTTTCAATTTCACGATTGTAGAAAAATGAAAAGCATATAAAAACATACTACGGTAGCAAGGAAATCGAAGAAAATGTACAGCAGGTGAAGTTCGATCGGAAAATAACGAGAATCAAAAAATCAAAAACAATCAATGAATCAATCGATCAAGCAAAAAGGCACGAATAATGGGAAATTCAGGACAAAGCAGTGTAAAAAAAACAGAATTAATTAGAGGTAAAGGTAAAGGTAAAGGTGCCGACGTTGACCAGTCCTCTAAGGACGCGCCATGCATTCGTGTTCCATTCAGAATCGTAAGGGCATGGTGAGTGCGTATTTGGCCTATACAATGACTTGCGGGGCCAGCCGCTATATCAAATCAGTGTTTTTACCTTCCCCGAAAAGTCTGGTACCAATTTACCTGACCCCGAAGGGATGGAAGGCTTGGTTAGCCCGGGCAGAGATCGATCGCTCGACCGTGGGTGTGTCAGTAGCGTGTTTAACGACTGTACCACGCGCGCCCTCTGATTAATTGGTTGAATAAATTACCAACATTTTACTTTTTTAAATGTTTTTAGTTGAAATTAAGCACAGTATTATTGTTTAGTATTATTCATAAACTGTTTGATTTGGCTCACCTAACAGTGTAAATAACCAATAAATGAAAATAAATAAATAAAAAACGTCGGCACGCATTTGAAGAATATGTTACAGAGTCCGCGAAGAACGCGCCGTGCACTAGTCTTCTGTTCAGAATCGTAGAGGTGTGGTGAATGCGTATTAGACCTACGAAATAACCAGGAAATCTCCGGAGAGGATTTCTCGCTAGGTCGCCAGTAATCACGAGAGAACAATATTTTGATTTTTTGCAAGAAAAATTGCCCTCGCCCCAAGGACGCGCCATGCACTCATTTTCCAGACAAATCTGGTACCAATTCAAACGAGCCCAGAGGGATGTAAGATTTGGTTAGCCCGAACGAGGATCGATCGCTCTACCTTGAGGGTGGAGTTGGCGCCTCTTATCACCACGTCACACTGATAGTCGGCTATTATTTTCTAGCATTTTTTCCACCGTTCCCTGCCCCGTTAATCGTTCTTCTCGGACAAATGGCGATGGAAAGCTTAACGCCTTCAAAGCGCTAATTTTTCTGAAATTTATGAGCTCATTTCATGAACTGTGAGGCTGGCACGAGGTCAGCAATTGGGCGGTGATTAATTTATTGTGAATAGAATTGAAAAAGCTGATTTATTCACGGCGTTTTATGGCCGAAAAAAGGTGGCGTGAATTAATCAACAGCTTCCAACAAATTCACGATAAGTCCGGCTTCCAACTAACCGCTAGTCACTAGCAGTCAAGTATTTGTTAGAATAAAATAATCGAAAAATAAAATAAGATGAAAGTCCTCCGGCAGCTCTTTTGTGCGGTGAAATCTCAGCGAAAAGACTTAATTTCTCTAGACTTTTTTATCACCCAAGAATCCAGAGGTGCTAATAGCCCTTTTATCGACAACTTTCGATTAACTCACAAGCAAATTCAAGTGCACAAACGATGAGAGAAAAAACCTTGAACAAAAATTTAAAAAATTCAAGTCCTTAATTGAATTACATGGAAGAATCGAACACAAAAACCTCTCGAAGAGGAGAGACCTATCGAAACGGCACCAAAAGCTCACCAAACGGAAAGTCATTCCTCCGTTCTACTATTCTTAGCCAAAAGCCCCTGGATGGTGAATGATGCGAAAAGTAACAAAAAAGGCAAAATAAAATAAAATAAAAATGGCAAAAATGCATAATATAATGACGAGAGGTACCTACATCTGTAGCTGAAGACACAGGAACGAGCTTCTATCACTCAACTCGTGATAAGCGATAGATAAGTGATAAGAGAACATAAACGGCCCGAGTTCGACTCCCGAGTGATGGACCCTGATTGATCCTTCAGTCAAAAAAAATCACAAAAATCGACAAATCCGTTACTCCAATCGATCTCACAGGCAAACAGGAGCTTGAATTAGTGAATTGTCTACTCAAGAAAATATTGCTAAATTATAGAGGAAAAATCTCGAAAAATTAATCTCTCTTATATATAAGGTAAATTAAGTGAAATTCATAGTGAATCCCATGGGGACAGACAAATTCATTTTAATTCAAAATGCGCTGGAATATTACAAAGCTGTTGTAGGCGAAGTAACTAGCTCCGATTAAATGGGAATAATAATTAATAAAGGACGTAAATACGAGAATAGTACTTCAATGGATCATCTAGGTAAATTCGAGATCGAATTCACAAACGCCACACCTGCCACAATGATGAAACGGCCAAATCGGCGGTTTTTCGCGCCGAAATGCGTCGTATGTGGGGTCCCTGGTGCCCTAATAAATCAAATTTTAAAAAATCATAAAAAATCGGAGGTTTTGGGACGGAATAGGGCCGCTTCCGTCGTTTTGCTGCTTCGATACTGTAGCTGGTCGAGGCTTGTGAGTCATCACGACACGCGACGAACGCGGTGTCGCGCGCGGCCAGATTTCGCCGCCGAGCGGCGTACCACGAACGGCTGCTTACACTGGCAACCTGCCAGGAGTAGTAGCACCTTGTGGTAGCCCGTAGGAGGCATTTACGTGGAACAAAAGCCGGCGAACGCATGGATGCACGACAGCAATTATGTGGCGGAATGTCTCGGCAGCTGGAGGAGCCGGAGCCGGAGCAGCAGCAGCTCGCTTCGTCTTGATGACTGGCACTCGGAATTGGGTGTCAGTCATCAAGACGAAGCAGTCAGACGACGAGAAGAATTCGAATAGAATGACAGAGGAGGAGGCAAGGAAGAGACCGAATAGGAGGAAGAAGAACACTAGAAGAACAGCTTCTTAGTCTCCTACGAGCAATTATAAATCGGCCGAAAAACACTGCTCAGATAAGATACGTCACAAAATCGAGGCTTCTTCACTCGAGGATTATAATTAAATAAGTGAAACTTATTTATTTATTTATTCATTTATTTATTTATTATTATTACATTTTTCATTTATTCAAATACAGTACATAAGGCACACGTGAGAAAACATCGAGAAAACTTTGAAATTTTTGCCTCCACGATCCCGAATGGATGGCAAATGCGTGGCGCGACTTGTAGGGTCTGATCAACGGCGACAACTTTACCTTTTCCTTTGTGGTGTACTTTGTTGAATTCGGCAAGATTGTCATTGGAGCGATTGGCCTTTTCTTCATCAGAGTGTTCAAAGATCAAGTCAGTAGCTAGACACGTAAGTGGCTGACAGGGAAACGAGGTAGCCTGAGGGTAATCTAAACCACTTTCGAGCCAATCATCTGCCTTCCAATCAGAATCTTCATAATTTTTTACAATTTTTGAATTTTTTTCGAAAAAAAAACAGAAAGTGAACTGAAGACTCCACTCAGTCAGCTAGCAGGATCGTCGCCGTATTTACCCTGTGGAGAAATTAATCACTTCGGAAGACATTTTTTTAGATTTTTTTAAAAAAGGAACCAAACCTCACCTAAATACGTAGAGAGGTCCTAGAGAAGTTAGACGATAACTATCAGTTCAGCTCTTCAGCTATTCATCCCACGGAAATTTCTCTTGTTTCAGAAACGTTCCTCCTAGGAATTTTTTTCTATACAAAAGAACTCAAAGAGTGAACAAAAACGCTATTTTATCAGCACTCGGATCAGCAGCACTTTTGATTGCTAATTAAATTAAAAGAAAAAAAGAAGAATCAGTCGTTCTCGCCGAGAGGAGCAATGTACATCGGTGGAGCCCGGCCGCGGACGAGTTGTAGAGTCTGGTCATCGACGACAACTTTACCCTCACCTTTGTGGTGTACTTTTCTGAAGTCTACAAGATTGTCGTTGGGCAATTGGCATTTTCTTCATCAGATCTATTTGCAGATCAAGTCAGTAACTAGACAGGTAAGTGGCTGAAAGGGAAAAGAGATAGCCTGAGGGTAATCGTGACCACTTTCGAGCGCTTACCCGATTTCCATTCAGAATCTTCATAAATTTTTTTACAATTTTTGAATTTTTTCGAAAAAAAAATAGAAAGTGAACTGAAGATACCACTCAGTCAGCTGACAGGACCGGCGCTGTATTTATCCTATGAAGAAATCAATCGCTTCGGAAGACTTTTTTTCATATTTTTTAGAAAATGAACCAAACCTCATCCAATTATTTAGAGAGGTCCTACAGAAGTTAGATGGTTACTATCAGTTCAGCTCTTCAACTATTCATCCTACGGAAACATCTCTTGTTTCAGAAATGTCCTCCTAGGAATTTTTTTCTGAAAAAAAAACTCGAAAAAGAGAACAAAAATGCTATTTCATCAGAACCCGGAACAGCATCACCTTTCATTCCCAAATAAATTAAAAGAAAAGAAGAAGAATCAGTCGTTCTCGCTGAGAGGAGCAATGTACATCCATGGAGCCCAGTCGCGGACGAGTTGTAGAGTCTAAGCGAGCCCACTTGCGGACGAGTTGTACCACTAAGTTGCATGCTCGCATCACCTATCGTCTCTAATCTTTGCAGCCTATCGATCGATGCACCCAAAGGCTCAACCGGGTTCTGGGTCCCAGTCGTTGACAAAAAGCTGAGACTTAGGATATTACCAAAAAATACAGTAGCCTCTGAAAAAATACGGTATCTGATGATTTCGCTAATCTCCATGGATTGAAGATCTTCCAGTTGAGCCACGCTCCACCGGCTACAAAAATTGAATCTGCCGTTTGCAGCCCACGAAAAAATTTTCACCGTAGCTGTCAAGTAAGCTGCATGGGCGTGGCTTGATCAGCACTGAGCTGCCCTGGCACGAGATCAATGCAAGAATAGTAGATGATCGAATTGTGGCGGAGAGAAGTTCCGGCTGCTGATTTATCCTCTGGCCACGCCCATGCATGTTCGTCTGATGAAAAATCGCCAACGGAAGCAGATGGATGTCAGTCGAATAAAACGTGAATAAATCAGAGTACGCACGGAGGGCGTCGCGAAACAAATTGCCTGAGGCAGTTTACCCTCCCTCCCTTGTCTACCCTTTACCCCAGCACACCACCACCACACCAACCACACCACGAGGTGTGAAGCGGCTCTCAGTCGGCTGCGTCCGTCAACATGCCATTCATCACCGGCCGATCGACCCGGATCATTCGCTATCCGCGCCGCGACTACTCGTCCGAATCCTAGTCGACGAGTTGTCGCGAATCCGTTCGCAGGCGACCGGCGACAGCGCGGTTTGACAAGCGGCTTTTGAGCGATGATGAATGGCCAGATGATGGATTAGAATCGGGGCGAAACGGCCGCTATATCAGCTAATTGGTTTCACACTGTCGTGACAGGACCCGCCAACGAAAACATTTCATTTCAGATCGTCTAACCGTTCACAAACCGTTCACGATTCATCATAAAAAGCGCATCAAAACGAATATGGAAGAGACGAAACGTTTTAAAATAACACCATCAACGAGAAAAACGCCAAAATGAATCCAGAAGGACGGAACATAACTAAGGACCCATACATGGACGAGTTGTAGCGGTCACATTGCGCGCGACAAACGCGACGTCGCGAGCGAATTACAACGCGACACACGACAACGGTATTAAATGGTAGTTTGAGTTTTAGTTTACGATTTTATGGCATGCTGTTGAACGTTGTGGATCTTTTCCTTTCTTAGACGGAGTTTTGTTTCCCCTTTTCGGTGTGATACGCCTTAGACCGTATTAAACAAATAAATAAAATAAATAAATAAAATAAAACTTCGTTTGCGTCGAGTCCAGGTGAATAGAAACGACAAAACTAAAAGAATAACAATAGCAAATATGTGAGAACGTTCCTCTTCAGGTTCAAAAAGTGCTTTGAGTCGGGAATGAATGCTCCGCCCACCTTAGTGCCCAGAGTTGACCCACAGAAAAAAATAATCGATAGGGCACGGCAACATTTTTGAAAATCCATTATTTCATTAGCATCGACAAGAGCCCAAAAGCGGAACTAAAAGAAATGACAAACAGGAAATCGATACGATCTACTTTAGCTTAAAACATAATAAAAACTTAACGAACCATTTAAAAAATGTTTGGTGTATTTGAAACGAAGAAACTGCAAAGCCCTTTGGCAATATTTTAAAAAGGACCTAAACACTGAGCAAAATGTAAATATTATTTTACAATAACATAAATTATTATTTTAGAATAAATTTACTTTAATTTTTGACAAATAAATTTTTAGCTATTCTGTTATGTCCTCTTGATTGAAATATCGAGGGTAAACACTAAAACTAAATAACTAAAATGAACTAATAAAGTCTATATCAAAGATTAAACTTTATCTTTTATGCCAGGAAATAATACAAAATGAAGGCAAAAAAGATTAGAAGACTGTCTTGAAGTCCCACAGCACAGAAACGAATCCGAACAGGAGCAAATTATCAACTACAATGAGATACGATGAAATAGAAGCCTCAGAAACAATAAAAGCAGAAGGCGAGTGGTCCATAATTCCAAAATAAGATCGACCAGGTAGAATCCAGGTGAACTCCAGCCCCAAGGCGCATTCGATTTCGACCGATCTCTCTAGAAAAGCTGGTCGGTGAGCGGTTTTTCCGAACGATAACTATCGGGGCCAACGGGGGGCCGAAGAACCCGGATTGCCGGGAGGCATATCAGAGTGAGAGAGAGGGACAGCGAGAGAGGCCTGAAGATCGATGGACATCGCCGGCTAGAGATACATTACACAACAACCACACAACGACCACGACCGAATTCCTCACTCTCACACACACACACGCTCCTCCTCCTCCTCATTCACTCATCACTCACTCGTTGGCTCACCGGGCGCTCGTTTTTCAACCCTCGTGGTGTCGGTGGTGGACCAGTGGAAGGAAAATTATGAAGGTCCTTGGATTTATCCCAAATATCGCTGTCCCTGAACCTCGTCATGTCGCTGAATTTAAGATACCAGCCATTCAGTGGCTTTCAGACCGCCAAATGAACTAATGAATAGTAGGAAACATATATAAAACATTTATAATAACAAATAAAACGAAGAGCAAAAAGCATGCAGCAAAAGACGGCGAGGAACTGATGAAGTACGTCACTGGGAGTACGGTAACGGGCAATCGCGGCGGGACCCTCGAGTTGACAGACAAAGCGGGAAATAGTGGTACTTCAGCTGGCAACAAGGTTAGTATAAACAGTCGGCCTACCCTTCGGCACAACCACCTTCGCCAGGGCCTGGAAGAATCAAGGTTAATTTGAGATACCGCCCATCCGAGGAGGGACCGCGTCGTACAGCAGTAAGAGGCACCACTGGCACAGTCGAGTGATCGATCCCGGCCCGGGATAACCAAACATTCCATCCTACGGGACCGGGTAAATTGGTACAGGACTTGTCCGGAGAGGTAAAGACACTGATTTGGCATAGCGGCTGACTTTCGCAAGACATTGTATAGGCCAAATACGCATTCACCTTGCCTCCACAATTCTGAATCGAACACGAATGCGTGGCGCGTTCTCAGAGGACTGATCAACGCAGACACTTTTACATTTACGTCAACCTTGGTTATAAGCTGAAATATTACAATCGATGGTACTTATTATATTTTATACCAGCGTTTCAGCGGCCTGCCGGCCAACAAACGGCTAAATACACACTAAAAACAAAAATACATGAACTGAAATAAGGATTTGAAATAAAACAAAAAAAATTAAAATGAAACGATTAACAAATAGCATGTACCAAAAGATGGCGAGCTGAACTGATGAATTGCGACCCTGGGAGCACGGTAACGGGCAATCGCGGCGGGACCCATATGAGCCACCATGACAAGCATCGCTTGGGTTTCGCTTATTATATAGTAGGATTTTATATTTTTATATATTACATTTTTACTATTTTTATATATTATATTTATACTTTTTATATTTTATTATTATGTAGGCCGTGGAGGATCCCCCTCAATCACCTAAAAATGCCTATTTTTCGGGTCACGACAGTCTAATGTCGATGTTCGCGGGTTTTTATCGGTCGGACCCACGGGTGGGAAACTTTTCAGAGCCCCGGTGGCAGGGTGGACCTCGTAAATGCTTCCACACATAAACACACACACACCGGCCGTTGTAACACAACTCTCTGCGGAAGCTGGTAGTGGAGCGACTCGCGGATGATGATGATGATTAGCCGGACCTAGACCGATACGACGGCCCGGGCATCAAAGTAGGGACGGGAGCAGATGAAGTCAGCAATTACAAATGTGAAAATATTCCGTCTATTTTACCAATTTACGATGATCCAACCAATGGGATACAAACAGAATAACTAAAAATTTATTTGTTAAAAAACTAAATTGAATTCATTTAAAACTAACAGTTCATGTTATTGTAAAATAATGTTATTGCTATTGTGATTATTATTATTGTCCTTGTTAATATTATTATGCTATTGTTATTGTAAAATTATGTAATTGTAAAAATTGTAAATCTATGAGCGATTCCTCCCAGAATCCTCTAGATTCCTCAGAGAAATTTCAAATAATGAAACAGGTCATCTTTGTGCTGCTTTCTGTATGTCCAGGATTCTCTTGACTTTTTCTTCTCTCTTCTTTTTCTTCTTGACAGGATTTCTTTTCTTTTTTTATTTATTTTTTTTTGAAAAGCCACGAAATGATCAGCTTATTTTACTTCCTACTAGTGGGCAGCTCCCTAAACTCTGACCGAAATAAACAAGAAAGTAAGTAGGCAGAAATTCAAAAAGAAATTCAAAAAGTTCAAAAAAAGGAAAAACAGGCCAATCTCAGACTCCGTTTGGAAGAGGAGCATCTAATAGTGCGGCGGGTCACCTACGTCAGCAGAAAACCTTGACGACTCTGAATGGAAGTCAAGTGCGTGGCGTATTCCAAAACAGCTGATCGATGTGGAGCCCCATACCCTTACCAAAGACCATTTCAACTTTGAAAAAACTGATTTTTTTGCTCGATGTTGATGAAGATATCGGAAATTTGCAAATAAGTAGGCGTGAGTCCGCGTACCAGTAAGTTAAGTTGGTTGGTTCAACAAATATTAGGAATACGCCACGCACTTTACTTCATATCAGAATTGAAGTGGTCCGAATTCGCATCGGATTTTTACGATTCGTGAATCTCGTACTCCACAATCAACCAATTCCATGCCGTGAATACCGGAAAAAGCGAAACTGTGGTGGAAATATTCCTTGTTAACAGCCTGCATATGGGCGCGCGTAGTACAGAGGTAAGAGTCGCTACTGACACCCGCACGGTCGAGCGATCGATCCCCGCCCCTGCCTCCTATCCCTCCGGGGTCCGGTAAATTGATACCAGACTTGTCTAGGAGGGTAAAGACACTGACTTGGTATAGCGACTGGTCCTAGGCAAGCCATTGTATAGGCCAAATACGCATTCACCATTCCTCTATGATTCTGAATGAAAGTCAAATGCATGGCGCGTTCTTCGGGGACCGATCAACTCCCACGTCTTGACCACTTTACCTTTTTTACTTTCCATTATTTATTTATTTATTTATTTACTCATTCATTCAGATATTTATTCATTTATTTAATTACTTATTTATTTATTTACTCATTCATTCAGTTATTTATTCATTTATTTGTTTATTTGTTTGTTTATTTATTTATTTATGTATTTCACTTTCTACTAGCAGCTGTCATTTGGCTATTCCAAGTCTAGACTTTTAAAAAACCACTGAATGAAAGTCAGCGTAACTTTTGAGGGGTCATTAATTCTCTAGTGGCTAGACACACCTGGAGAAGATATGCTATCAGCATATCACAACACCTCCTGCGGCCGCCATATCTCTTTCTCGTACAAATATCTGTCATTGAGGGTTTTGTCCGGAGGTGATGACAGGAGCAGCGGATTTCACAAAATTAATCACCATCATGTGGCCCAACCAGCGCTCTCGGTGTGCCACCACACCATCACGATCGATCAACCTCTCCATGAAGTCTAAGCCTACAGAGAACTCTCGCCGTTCGATACACTTACGAAGACGGCCGATTTTCGGATAGGATTCGGGAGCATGGCGCACTCCTCGGCTCGTTGAGCATTACGGAAGCCCCATATGTATGCCCACACCAGCCATCCAGCGGCATGCAGGACGCCAAATGAACTAATGAATAGTAGGAAGCATATAAAACATTTATAATAACAAATAAAACGAAGAACAAAAAGAATGCAGCAAAAGACGGCGTGGAACTACGAAATACGTCACTGGGAGTACGGTAACGGGCAATCGCGGCGGGACCCTTGAGTTCACGAACAGACATCGTGGTTTCGCTTATTTATTAGTAGGATAGAAACTAACAACAAGAGAATGCTACAGCAGCGATTTGATCACTTCGCTCACTTTCACCTGAACCTCAAAATCTCAAAGTATTTCTTATTTAGGCACCTCTTTGCGCAAACAGGTAACCCTCAGGGTATCATTATACCCTTCCAGCCCTTTTCCTGACTAGTGTTCTACTTGACCTGAAAAACAGTCGCCAAAAACCTTGACAACCTCGTCGACTTATAGTAAAACACCTCACAAAGGTAAAGGTGAAGTGGTCGGCGTTGGTCAGTCGGTCCACGAAGAACGCGCCACGCATTTGACTTCCATTCAGAATCATAGAGGCATGATGAATCCGGTGTTTGGCCTATACACTGTATGTACAATGACTTGCGGGGACAGCCGCTATACCAAGTCAGTGTCTTTACCTTCCCAGACAAGTCTAAAACCAATTTACCCGATCCCGGAGAGATAGAAGGCTTGGTTAGCCCGAGCGGGGATCGATCGCTCGACTGTCCGGGTATCGGTAGCGCCGCTTACCACTGAACATCGAGCCCTATTGTGGTAGTAAGGCAGACGAAATGTACCTAGATCATCTGGGCAAAAGATGTGTGATCAATTTAGGGCCACACTTCTCGGTTACTTGTCGGACCATCATTCCATTCTATACCCTCAGGAGTTGACATCGAGCTTTTCGGTATGCCGATTCTTCTCGGCACCCGCCATCCATTAGTCGTCGTTTCTGCTGACATGGACTGGCCTGACCGCAAAGTGTTCGATCGGGGATACTACTGGGCCGTTTTTTGCCGATATGCCGATAGATGACATGTGTTTCTCGGCACGTCCGCCATCCATTAGTCGTCGACGGCCGCGAACGGATGTTCGCCTCCGGTCATCACGGAGAAGAACATACATATCGTACCCTCCGCCCACCCTGAACTACAGTATCCGGCTCGTTGCACCATCGTGTTCAGGAGCAAAGGCGCGGCGTCCAAAATTGGCGCAATCAATAATTAACGTCATTGATCGAATTTGCTCCTTTGCGTTAGTGGCGCAGTCCGGTGGCGCCGCGTCTAAGCAAAAAAAATTAGGCATATAATCACATAGGGAAGAAATTAAACGAAAAAAAAAGAATTTTGTCAAAATGTCCTTTAATAAGGAATAGCAGCCTTCTAAAAAACCCGAACGACCAGTAAGTTTGCCTATATGAGGCGCCACCGGACTGCGCCACTAACGCAAAGGAGCAAATTCGATCAATGACGTTAATTATTGGTTGCGCTTCAATTTTGCATTTTTGCCGGGCGGCGTCTAAACGAGCCCTAATGGACCCTACAGTGACCTACCGTGACCTACCGCGACCTACCGTGATTTAACGTACCTTCGTGGATCTGCTGCACCCTGCCGTGATCTACCGGCTTATACCGTAGTCTACCGGCGTATACCGTAATCTACCGTATTATACAGCAGTATACCTTCTTATACTAATAGCGAAAAGTCCTAAATTCTGTCGCGAACCAACTGGGCCAGTGAGGGACTCAAGGTGGGCGGAGTTGTGTCGTGTCGATACTCTAGAAGATGCTGTTAGCGAGAGTTGTGTTATGAATCTGTTTCGATTTGTCTGATTAACTGTTTCGATTTGTCTGAGGAAAAAACTCGAATTTGTTTCGATAAACCATAGGAGTTTCTGTTTTTTTTTCAAGTTCGCGTTTTTTTTTAAGATTTCACCTCAAATTTGGATGAAAAAGCTCGAATTTGTTTCAATTATCCATAGGAATTTCTGTTTTTCTTCTAGGTCGCATTTTTTGGATTTTCACCACTTTCAGTGCTAGTACGCAAACGTGCGTAAATAAAAATTTTAAAAAAAATATCAGACGATCATCATTCGTACCGCCCACGATCTAAACTGCAGAAAATCTGAACCGAAGAGATGGAAAAATCTACTCGACGACTCCTAAGGATGAAAAAACTCAAATTTGTTTCCTAATAATTGCGAGTAAATTGAAAATTACCTAGATTCAATTTTAAAAACATATGGTTGACATGAGAGACGACAGCGACCTCGCCTCCCGAAGAAAATCACTCCAGACACTAGAAAAGAAAGTAAAAAATGGGAAAAACGTGGAGGAAATATGATAATATGGAAAAAAAGTGTGGAGGAAATATGATAATATTTCATCTAGGCGTTTTCTGTCCACGAAACCAGGTCGCCAACCTTCATCGATTTTCTCATGATCGCTTAAAAACTCTAAAAAATTTCTCAATTGGCATAGTCGGACCTGCTGAGCGAATTTTCGAGGTTTTGAGGTGAAACTCGTCCGAACGTCCGCGCAGTTCGACTACGAGTACATGGAAACTAAAAAATGAAGTGAAAACGAGCAAGGACAAGGTTCCATCTATTTTTTCGTCGACACAGCAGCTGAGCTTAATTCTTGTGGATTAAATTCTAGACAGTTTTATAAGAATCAACTTGATCTTAACCTGATAGCCTGAGATCTAAGCCTTCCTCGAACTTCGTTATAGTGATAAGTATATAAGTTTGTTCAAGAAATTTCACAAAGAGCAAGAGAGCGAGCAAGATCAAGAAATCCATGGAGAAACAGAAAAATCCCACAGTCTCGGACAGAATGAAACCGCGAGTGGCGTCTGGGAACAGTTGCAACCATAGTTTTGCTTTGAAAAGGAGATATAATGGGTTCAGAGGGCGAGAAATTCCTAAAAAAATTGTGTTCCTAGACATTTAACTCAATCCAGTGGTTGCTCAAAAGTGGCCTGCCCTTATAAAAAAATTGCTCGACAAATCTGACACTCTCTGACAGGCTGCTTACTTTTCTTTTATCACTTGGCTACATGGCTCGAGCAAATCGAATTAATTGGACATTTTGGATACTGTGTTTTATTAGTCTTAGCAATGTCCGTTTCTAACTTCTGAAGTTTAGTTATGTTTCTAAAACGGCTCTACATGTAGCACTCCATCGTTCGGAGTCGGGTAAATTGGTACTAGACTTGTCTGGGAAATTTGACACTGACCCGGTTCTGATAATTTCAGGTTTTACATTGTTCAGTACGCATGTCACTTCCCTCCACTTTGGAACATTTTATCAATTGGTCTGACTTGATTACCTGATCAATTTACCAGTTTAGGCCCACTAAATAAATAAATAAATAAATAAAATTTAAGCTAAAACCAGCTTCTAGTTGATTTGCTTCTTGTTGTCACTGAATGATTATTGATGTTTGTTTCAAATTCTTTCACATGAAACACGTGTGTTATCATGTAATAAAATAAATAAATATATAATTCTATAAAATAGCGACATTTTTGAATAAGAGAAGAGCTGAAAGCTGACAAGCTAGTCGGCTAGTTTTCCGTCGAGGAGAATGTCGGGTGGGTTCGTGGGTTCACGGAGGCGTTTAGTGGGTGGGAATCGATACAATGAAGTAGTGCTTGGGCTGTGAAATCCATGACGGGAAGCGAGCGATGAGCGGCAGTAGGATGATGAGAGGGATGAGAAGGATGAGGAGGAGGAGGAGAAGAAGAAAGAGGAGAAAGAGAAGGGGAATAACAAGAACGGACGGGAAAAAACCACTGGAGAAATCCTGTGAGGATGATCGACAGGAAGAATGAAGAGGACGAACTCTTCGAGGCGACCACCACCCGGAGGACGACTGGCCGACGAATTCCGCGATTCGCCTCGATCGCGCCGTGCGTGCGTGTGTAATGTGCATGTGATGGAACACAACGGACGCACTCGTCGAAGCGGAAGTGCACACGTGAACAAACCGCCCCAGGCCATCGATAAACAACGTCTGAGCTCTCTGAACTGAACCCTCCTCACCTCTCCTCCCCTCAGCTATCGTCATCGAATTCCTCACATTCCATCTTCTTCCTCTAGACATCCTCGTGACTACCTGCATATCTTCATCGTTATCTATCACTCCAGGGCCCGGATTCACGAACGGACGAGCGGTCTCCGAAACCGCGGCGCAGCCAGAACCAGACGGCAGGGTCGATGAGAGATTGCGTTTAACATAGGAAGGTCAGGATAAGTAGACAAAGGTGAGCGCCGTTCCGGCTATATCTCGGGGTTAATCGGGGGTTTACCAATGATGAATCTTGGCCCAGGTACGATTCGCAATAAACCTCGGAACGGTAGAGATACGTTATCTTCTCGACTCTAAGCGGAATTCATAATCTACATCAAATACATCAAATCCTACTATATAATAAGCGAAACCCAAGCGATGGTTGTCATGGGTGGCTCATATGGGTCCCGCCGCGATTGCCCGTTACCGTACTCCCATGGACGCATTCGCATCAGCTCAGCTCGCCGTCTCTTGCTACATGCTATTTGTTCATCGTTTTATTTTAAATCTTTTTTGTTTTATTTCAAATCTTTTTTTCAGTTCATGTATTTTTGTTTTTAGTGTGTATTTAGCAGCCGTTTGTCGGCCGGCAGACCGCTGAATGGCTGGTCCATCAATTAACTAGGTCAAAGGAGAACAAGATTCTTTACCTCAAACCAACCAAGAAACGATGTGTAAGGGTAAAAGGTAAAGGTAAAGGTGCCGGCGTTAATAGGTCCTCTGAGGACGCGCCACGCTTTCGTGTTCTGTTCAGAATCGTAGATTCTTGGTGAATACGTATTTGGCCTATACAGTGACTTACGGGGCCAGCTGCTATACCAAGTCAGTGTCTTTACCTTCCCAGAAAAGTCTTGCCACAATTTACCCGAACGCGTAGGAAAAGAAGACTTTGGGGCCGGGGCGAGGACCGATCGCTCGACTGTGCGTACGGAGGTAGCGCCTCTTACCACCACACCACAACACTACGAGGACTATCGCGGAATTCTAGTTCTAATATCGCTTGTTACGGATTACTACTGAGTACACGAGAAGGAAATGTTGTAATGGTGGCGCTAGGATCATGGCAAAAATCGCGTCTCAGGCGGGGTTGAACGCACGCCTCGGGGCTGCGAGGCACCGAGTTATAGACAAATACGTCGTGAGCCGGTCATTTGCGCTCCCCTTGCCCCTTCCTCAATCTGGGCCGGGATTCATGAACGAAACCGCCGGTGAATTTCACCGACGGTTAGATTTCACCGGCCAGTTCACCGCCAAAGTGACGCACCGCGCGTTGAGGAATCACGTTTTGGTGGTAACCAGGGGTGTGCATTTTACGAATTACGATTTTACGATTTTACGATTTATTTGGGGATATCGCGATTTTCCACTCAGCGGGGCGTTCATGAATGCGAATACGCGCCGATTTATTTTATTAAGCGTACCCGTCAAAATGATTTTACGATTTTACGACAAAAAATGGTGTTACGATTTTACGACAAATTTTGGAAATTTTACGAAATTTCAAGCTGAAGAAGCGCCAACACGGAACTCTAACACAACACTATTTTCACAAAACAAAAACATTTTACGATTTTTTCGATTTTCCGACAAAAATTCCGTAAAAAAAATACGACAAAAATTTTACGCCCACCCCTGGTGGTAACCGATGTGAATATCACTGTAATCGGCCGATGAACCGCTCATGAATCCTGGCCCTCTGCAAGGTTTTACTTCCACCGGCTTGAAGCGGTAGCTACGAAGATAAGTTCAGCTGGCACTATTCCAAATTTTGGACTCCAGAGGTCGAAAAGACTTTTTTCGCTAAAACTTAGCATAGGGGGGGGGGGGGGGGGTTGGGGTCCTGAACACGATGGTGCAATCCGTTTTTCGATTGACCGCCGGATACTGTAGTTACAGGTAGGTCCTCACATGTGAAGACAGTGGATCAAAACAGTCTATTGCGGTCGATATTTGTCCGAGGGGTTGCCTCAAGGTCTTGCGAAATCCAGGGTCTAGAAGAAAGTAGACCATTGGCAAGAGTCGGTACTCGCTAAAAGACATAACTGCTGGATACAATGGCTCTTAACGCTCTCTACCACAACCGACGCCAGATGGAGACTCCGCCCACTTTACCTGTCAGGACCTACCTGTAACTACAGTATCCGGCGGCCAATCGAAAAACGGATTGCACCATCGTGTTCAGGACCCCAAAAAACCCCTATGCAAAGTTTCAGCGAAAAAAATTTCGACCTCTGGAGTCCAAAATTTGGAATAGTGCCGTTCGGTCTGATACTGTAGAGCAACAAAAGCTGGAAAAGTTGATGGCCACGATTTCCTGCCTGAACTCGGGTTCTCAAGAAAAAGAGCAAAAGTCAGCCAAGAGTCGAGCGATGAGGAGGCGAGTGGACGACGAGCCGGCCGAGATGGCGGTCGGCGGCCGACGTCGTCTCTTGTGTGCTGGCGAAATTCGGTTAGGTCGTCGGGCTCTCTGGAGTGGACGTGTGGGCGCTTTTTCAGGCCGGCTCGCTGCTCTGCTCTGCTCTCCCTCTCTCTATGGCAATCGAATAACGAGAGCATCGACGGGGATTAACTGGGGCCGTGTGGGGCCTCTGACGACCCGCCGCCCTCGCCGCGATTGATACTCGTCGGCCTGAAATGCCTCGTGTCCCGAAATGCCCTCCAACCGAGCCTCCCCCGAAGGCAGAACCCTCGAATATTCGCCGGCACCTCTGCTACTCATAGATCCTGATCATTTGGACACCAGGACCCAGATTCATGAACTGACGAGCGGTCTCCGAAACCCCGTCGGCAATAGACCCGCTCGATACCGTCGAGGTATCACAAACAGTGCCTCATCGCGAGATGTGATAGAACCGTGATAAACCCCGACTAAACCCCGGCGCGCGTTCATGAATCTCGATTTGCGCGCCGTTCGGGTTATATCTCGGGGTTTATCGAGGGTTTACCAATGTTGAATCTGGGCCCAGGTATCGTTTGGTAGAAGAGCAGCCGGGAAGGCATCAAAAAGTTCCAGCGAAAATTCGAATTCTCCGCACATGGGAAACAATGGCCCCGACTGCCGAGTCGTAAGCAGCTCAAGAGATCGACGACGAACCTCGCCAAATTCGATTTACCCACGGATAGAATTTGATGCAGAAAAAGGGCCGATGTCCCCGAATGATACGCAAGGCATCAATGAAATTTCCCTCTGAGCTACAAATTTCAACCCGCTCAGCCGTAGGGACCAATAAAATCAGCTCAGCGACCGAGACACCACTAATGCTACTAAAACAGTAACAGATTTTTCAAAAGAAAAAGTTCACCCAGGTAAATTTTGTGACACGCGGGCGGTCGCGTCGCATCACGTACCAGGGGAGCTGCATGCGGCCAATGCGGCGTTGCGCACAGAGTCAACTGTTGCTTACGCGGCTTTCTTGCCCTCTACAAGGGAAAGTGGTCCGTTAGTCGTAGTAATTGAAATCTAATGGGATCTCGAAAACCTTGCAGAATCGCGTAGGGAGCCCAGTGGTGGACGAGTTTCCTCAGGGAGGATGAATAAAGTGAGGGTTCACAGATCAGAGTTGAGTCGTTGTGATTGTACTGTGTGAACGTAACTTTCTTGAAATGGGGAAAAACATAAAGGTAAAGGTGCCGGCGTTGTTCAGTCCACTAAGGACGCGCCGCGCATTCGCGTCCCGTTCAGAATAGTAGAAGCATGGTGAATGCGTATTTGGCCTATACAATGACTTGCGGTGGTCAGCCGCTATACCAAATCAGTGTTGTTACCTTCCCGGAAAAGTCTGGTACCAATTTACCCAACCTGGTAGGCATGGAAGGCCTGGTCAGCCCGAGCCAGGATCGATCGCTTGAGGGTGACAGTAGCGCGTCTTACCACTGCACCACGCGGACCATTTGAAATGGAGGGGAGGTAAAAAATTGATAAGTTGGACGGATAGGAATGGTTACTCAACGCTCTACAAATTAGACTAACAACTTAGTAAGATAAGAAAGATAAGAATCGAGAGGGTAAAATCGGAATTGAAAAAAAAAGGATGCAAAGAAGGTGGGGAGATGAACAAGCTCGAGAAGGAGAAGAAGAAGGAGAACGAGAAAGAGAAAGGAAAGTGAAAGGAGAGGGAGACGGAGAAGGAGAAGTAGAAGGAGAAGGAAAAGGAATAAGAAAAGGAGAATGCGGAGAAGAAGAAGAAGAAGAAGAAGAAGAAAAAGACGACGACGACGACGACGACGACGGAGGAGGAGGAGGAGGAGGAGAAGGAGAAGGAGACAAAGACGGAAAAAGAAAAGGAAAAGGGAAAGGGGAAGGTGAATATGAAGGTGAAGGTGAAAATGAAGGAGGAGAAGACAAAGGAGATGAAGTGAATGTAGAAGGAGACGGAGAAGGAAGAGTAGGAGGAGGAGACGGCGAAGGAGAAGGAGAAGAAGAAGAAGAAGAAGGAGAAGAAGAAGAAGAAGAAAAGGAAGAAGATGGAAAGATGACGAAAAACCAGGAAGAGACGACGATGACAGCGAAAAAAATGAGAAAACAAATGAAGAAAGGTAAATAAGAACAGACTCACATTCATCCCTCCTTTAGCTGATTTCGCATACAGATTTTTAGTTGCCAGTGATGATGACAGTTTCTCAGAATAGGAAGAGGACAGAATATGTAGATGACAGTTCAGCTGAACAAAATTGAACGAAAATTTTAAAAAATCGATAAAAATTGGAGCGAGGAGGTCGGGTTCGACCTACCACCCAGGAGGCGCGACCGTTCAAAATGAGGGCGGGCCGCACATTGACTGCGTATTTGACCTACCCAACGATCTGGGTGGTCATCACCGGCGCGCAACGCAATGCTTCTGCCTCAACAAACCACTCTGGGTATAAATTAACCCAAGTCCGAAGGGGTAGAAGGCCTGACTGGCCTTGGATGGGGATCGATCGCTGTGCCGTACGGGTGAAAGTGCCGTCGCCGTGCCGCCTCGCCAAAATGTTTAATTATTTTTGGATTTCGATGAATTCCAGGATTTTCTTCGATCCTCTTTGATCCTCTTTGACCGTGGAGGTCATCTCCAGATCCTCTTCTACCGACGGCCGGTCGACGTTCAGAGAGACAGTCGGAACGAGGTCAGCGCCATCGATTTCGTCGCCGATTTGCGGTCAGTCCCCACAGGACGATGAGACCTCTCCTTCGACCGAGAGCGGTTCATCTGTTACTTCTCATCCCCTTCCTTCTATCTTCTTTATTTTTTATTGTGTTTTATCTCCATTTTTTACAACTTTTTGCTCAATTACAGAGGTCGATTAGTTCCACTGACTTACGATTATACAGGGGTGAAAAGAAGCCAACTCAATGATTCTTAAATAAATCATTGGTTATAAGTGTTCAAGGAGAACTGCTCTATAGTTTTTTGTACAACTAACTGCTACTTTTTCGTACAACTGTACAAAATTTTCGCTTTAAAACATGATTATAATTATTATCGTCATCAAATTGACACATAAACAAATTAAAATTAAATAATATTATTTCCACTCGAACTCCAAAGATAATTAAGAGAATTTGCTAATATTCTTTCAGTTTAAATATGACTTTACTCCTGCACTATTGAAATTTGATTAATTAGGTAACTAGTGTACTAATCCAATTCATTCATCAAATTTAACCGATCAAACATGAGCTTTAGGTAATCACGAATGTAAAAAAATAAACAGGAAGCTTTACTATAAACCTCAAAGACAAAATAAAAATATTTCTCACGATAACAGAAAGTCATAATAATTGAAACTAAATATAAATTCTTTTCTATAGTAAATAAATAAAAAAAGGAAAAAACAAATACTAGCATAAAATAATAAATAATAACCTGAACCAATTTTTTCAACTTTGGACCCAAAACCTAGAATTATAATTAAAATAGGAAGTATAGAAAGCTCAGAAAACATGAATAATATCAATATGTTATTTGAAACATTAGCTGATCACTGCTGGCATACGTTATCTCTATTATTATTACTTGTCCTCACCATAATTTTTATTTATGTCGCAAACAACGAATAATATTTTTACATAATATTAACTTCAAAAACTTCAGAAGCGAACCAATATAAATTATTAATGGAAATTTAAAGTCCTTGATGTCTCAAAATTTATTTGCTCAAAAAATCGTGGAAACTGATTGATCACCATTGACTCAGATTTGTTATGGATAAAACAACGCCCAGCTTATCGGATTTGTTTGACTCTCCATCATATACAAATATTTATAAATCGAGACGGCAATGCTCAACGAATATTATTCAAAATTTATTTGCCTTAAAAATCGTGGGAAAAAAATTCGTATTTACAACTTGTTTAGTAAGAACCTAGAATAATTCCTATACCCATGAGAAAAGTTATACTTGGACGTTACTTGGTCGGAGCTGTTAGTGAATCACATTCACTTCGGCCTAGATGTTTGCTTTTCACCTTTGTTTCGTTTTTTTTTATTTGATTATTCGCGCTTGTCTTCGTCTACATTCATCACGGAAGCCGTCCATGGTGAAGTGGCAGCGGACGCCACGTTTACCTAGTCAGATGGTACGAGTTCTACTCCTCCCTCAAACCCCACTTTTGAGTTGAATCTTCGGAAGTTATGTCTCCCAAAGGCCAAAGTTGCCTTCAACATCTTCATAGAATTTCGAGCACAAACCAAACGCGTGGCGCATCCGTGTGAGTCTGACTGGCGCTGATTCCTCGAATATTATAGGGCGCGCGTGGTGCAGTGGTAAGAGGCGCTACTGACACCCGCACGGTCGATCGATCCTCGCCCGGGCCAACCAAACCTTCCATCCCTCCGGGGTCGGTAAATTGGCACCAGACTTGTCTGGTAAGGTAAAGACACTGACTTGGTACAGCGGCTGGCCCCCGCAAGTCATTGTATAGGCCAAACACTCATTCACCAAGCCTCTACGATTCTGAATGGAACACGAATGCGCGGCGCGTCCTCAGGGGACTGATCAACGCCGTCACCTTTACCTTTACCTTTACCTTTACCTTTTACCTACAGGCTGTGATGTCCGGACTAAGACAACGACTCTTTCAAATGGCCCGAATTCGCATTCTGGACGCCGAAGATCCATCCACCTTAAGTCCGTCCGACCGGCGAATTCGTCGTCTCCTGTCGATCGGCTATCGGTTTGCGGTGGCCGTGTTCGTCACCTGTCATCTGTTCGACTTTCTCTTCAGCAGCATCTGGATGCATGGGTATATCTGGTCGTTGAATCTACCCATCGATCTGGACATGTCCGACAAGTCGGCCGGAGCCATCGTCTACCATCAACTCGAACAGGTAATTTTGCATAACAAACCTGGCTTTTCCTTTATTTTTGAGGTTATAAATATCCTTAGCCCCCCCCCCCCGAAGAAAAATCAGAACATTATCTCCTAAGGGAATTCTTTCCCCTGTTGTTAATCGATAGTGTTCCTAGCAGTGTTCCCAATTGCTTCAGTGTTACTTAATAGAATAGGAATAGAATAGACTTTCTAATCTACGTGCGGCACCATATACAATAGGTCCCGCGTGGTGCAATGGTAAGAGGCGCTACTGACACCGATCCGATCAAACGATCGATCCCTGCCCGGGCTAACCAAGCCTTCAATCCCTCCGAGATCGGGTAAATTGGAACCAGACTTGTTTGGGAAAGTGAAGACACTGACTCGTAGAGCAGCAGGCCCCTGAGGTCATTGTGTAGGCCTAACACCTTTTTACCATGCCGCTACGATTCTTAATGGAAGAAAAGTGCATGGCGCATCCTAAATGAACAGATGGTCATTTTACCTTTTACCTGTGTTCAGGTAGGCCACGTCGAGCGACTCTGTCTGATGAGCGCAAAAGTGGTAGCGATAACCATGTTGTTAATGTAAGTGAAAATTTCATATTCCCATTAGTATCTTAAACCCGACAGTAACCTCGGGTAAGTTTATAAACCCAAATTTTTTCATAAAACCCAATTTTTTTACTTTTAAAAATTCCAGACTTTCCGGTTTCGCATCAGGAACCCCACAAACCGTCTGGAGACTGTTCCGCTTAAGTGTTTTGGTCGGACTTCTGACCGGATTCATTCGACCGATGCAGGTAAACAAAACCCTTTAGGTACTTTACCCAGAGGTTTACCTTTCAATTTCCTGAATGCTAAATTTTCAGCTGAAACAGCGACTTTTCTCCTCGCTACATGAGGGTTTCTATTGTTTTTTCCTCACATTCGCCATCGGACTGGTTCTGACCGTAAGACCTATGGAGAGGTTGCCGAAGCAGAGCCCGGCTGTGCAGCCGAAGGTTACCGTAGCCGAGAATACGGTAGATTCTAGAATATTCAATAGTTTTTCGATATTATCTTATCAGCTCCGAAAAAAATGTGTCAAATTAGGAGTTTTTGACATCTCAATAAAAACATTGAGATCTAGAATAGGCGTTCTATGGAAGCTTTTTCTTCATATCCTCTCTCTCTCTCTCGACTAAATTACAGCAAAAACACTTTGAAATAATAATTTTGCATTTGTTTTAGTATTTGTTTTATTAATTTTATCGTTATTTTTTATATTTTTATGTTTTATCTTATTTATTTTTATTTTATTATTTATTTTTTTTATTTTATAATTTTATAATTTTATTTTACATTGCATTATTTCGTTTTATTTACAGCCGAACCCGATGGAGGACAACAACAATAACAACAATAATAATGACGAGAAGCTGAAAACCGACTGACACGCTATCATCTTATCGCCCTCCAAGGAATTTCAGACAACGATATGCCAGACAACAAGCCAGATCCATGAATTGTTGTCATTTCTTCCCAAAATCATTGTTATGGGTGCAAAAAATTCGTGATTATGGTCATTTCTATTGCTACTTATTCCTGGTGAAATGTATAGATACTTCTATTATTAATAGTTATAAGATTTAATATAATAAAATCAATAAGCAGCTACATTGGATAGGGTGGAGAGCTGCAGGTTGCGCCATGCGCTCGTCTTCCGTGCAAAATCGTTCTGTATTTTTGGTCAGCTTAGTGAATTCTCTGATTCCTAGTGAACGCAAAAGGGTAAAGTGATCGGCGTTAGTCAGTGGGTTTGGAATGCGCCATGCGCCCGACTTTTCTTCAGAATCATAAGGGCGACCTACAAAACGGCTCAAATCTGTGGGCAACCGGTGTAGAAGCTAGGAAAGTCTGACACCAATTGCCTTGAGGACCCCTAAGTATTGAGCTCTTGCTTGTCCTGTTCCGTAAATAGGTCACCCGACCCAGTGGTCGTTGGCGGCGTCTCCTACAGCTTCTACAAGACCCAGGGATAATTACATCGTATTACAGCTTCTACAGTATCAGACACCGTGGGGCCAGACACGTTTGTATATCATGGTGACGCTGGCGTGGTGAACTCGTACAAACGTGTCTGGCCCCACGGTGTCTGATACTGAATGGACGAGTTACGCTGGGGGGGGGGGTGAGCGAACGTATAACAAGGGCCTTCATCGACCTGCAGGCCGCCAAATGAACTAATGCATAGTAGGAAACATATATAAAACATTTATAATAACAAATAAAACGAAGGACAAAAAGCGTGCAGCAAAAGACGGCGAGGTACTGTTGAAATACGTCACTGGGAGTACGGTAGCGGGCAATCGCGGCGGGACCCCAGCGTTGACAAACAGACATCGTGGTTTCGCTTATTTATTAGCAAGATATCAGAAGAAGGAATACCAAGGTCACACTTTCCGGAGTTTCTATGTGAATTTCGGCGATCTTAAATTAGGGGACGAGCGTGGTGCAGTGGTAAAATGCGCTACTGACACCGGCACGGTCGAGCGATCGATCCTCGCTCGGGCTAGCCAAGCCTCCCATCCCTTCGGGGTCCGGTAAATTAGACTTGGTAGAGCGGCTGACCCCTCAAGTCATTGTATAGGCCAAGTACGCTTTCACTATGATTCTACGATTCTGAATGGAACACAAATGCGTGGCGCGTCCTTAGGAGTCTGATCAAAGCCGGCACATCTACTTTTACCCTTATTATGAAAATAACCCTCCAGCCAGAGTCCGAGCGGTGGCTGTCCACCCCGAGTGCCGTCCACCATCACGGCGCACTTATCGTCCTCGAGATTTTTTACGTGAAAGTGGAATTTTCTTTGTGTGCAGCATGCAGCAAGGTCATCGCTCTTTCACGGTGGTTTTTCTGTCGATGGCCACGTGAAAAACTCGTCTCCCCCGAACGCGCTCGGCCACCAACGGACGAACGCCGGCCGGACAGCGCCGCCCTTGACTTTGAAATGAGCCCTACCTGTTGACAAAGATTGGCACCGATTTGTGAAAGTGAGACTCGCTCAGTTCGTCTGAGAGTTACACAAGACCTAATACACCGACAGGTAAGGAATTTTGAATCCAGAGCCCACATTCATCATTGGTAAACCCTCGATAAACCCCGAGATATACCCCGAACGGCGTACAAACCGAGATTCGTGAACGCGCGCCTCGACTAAATCGGGGTTTATCGCGGGTTTATCGCACCTCGCGATGAGGCAAGGTTTGGGAGACCTCGACGATATCGAGGAGGTTTATCGCCGAAGGGGTTTCGGAGACCGGTCATCTGTTCATGAATCTGGGCCCAGGTAGTTGTAAAGGTGAAGCGGTCAACTTTGAGTTGTGAGCAACTCAACAGATCGACGACGAACCTCGCCAAATTCGATTTACCCACGGATAGAATTTGAGGCAGAAAAAGGGCAAATACGATGTCAATCCCGAATGATATCAAACAAGGCATCACGCTGAAATTTCCCGAAAAAAATCTGAGCTACAAATTTTGCCAACCCATTCAGCCGTAAGGGACCGTGGCCTGAATAAAATCAGCTCAACGACCGAGAGAAAAAATAGAAGCACTAATGCTACTAAAACAGCACCAGCTCATAGAGCGAACAGATTTTCATCAGCACAAAGAAAAAGTTCCCCAGGTCAATTTTGTAACATCGACGCGGGCGCGCGCCGCCTCCGCGTCGCGTCACGTGGAGGGCACCGGCAGGGGCTCCCCCACTCGTCGCGGGGAGAGACGAGCATACGGCCCCTGCATGCGGCTAATGCGGCGTTGCGCACAGAGTCAACTGTTGCTTACGCGGCTTTCTTGCCCTCTACAAAGGGAAGTGGTCCGTTAGTCGTAGTAATTGAAATCTAATGAGATCTCGAAAACCACGCAGAATCTTGTAGGGAGCCCAGTGGTGGACGAGTTTCCTCAAGGAAGCTGTGTAAGGTGAAGGTTCACAGAGCAGAGTTGAATCGTTGTGATTGTACTGTGTGAACGTGACTTTCTTGAAATGGGGTAAAAAGGCAAAGGTAAGGGTACCGGCGTTGATCAGTCCCCTAAGGGCGCGCCATGCACTCGTATTGCATCCAGAATCGTAGAAGCATGGTGAATGCGTATTTGGTCTGTAAAATGACTTGCGGGGCCAGCCGCTATGCCTAGACATTGTCTCTAACTCCCCAGGCAAGTCTTGCACCGACCGCAGAGGAATACGAGAAAATGACGCCGAACTAACCATGCCTTCCCAGAGGAATGGGAACCCATGGTTAGCTGGGCGAGGATCGATCGCTCGACCGTGCGGATGTCAGCAGCGCCTCTTACCAGTACTTCACGCGTGTACAAAGTTTGGATAACCTGATTTCTATGCAATACCTATGCTGGGTAGTTGTGACATATCTAACGCAACAATCACAGCATTGAGACTCTAAACTACGAATTTTGGAAGAGGGGAACCCACCCGTGGACGAGTTCACGGTGAGCGCGCCAACTTTGCGTCAATACGTGGCATCCGGCGTCGAAGCGGTGTCGGTGTTCCAGCGGAACTTGGCGCAAATCCAGAATTAAACTCATAAAACTCAAAGATTGCCATTCTAGGAGAAGGGATAATTTTCTTTTAAATTGCACTCTTATTCAGTCATTAGACTCCGATAACTTCTGGGCATTACCTGCTCACCTTTAAAGACGAAAAAGGCGACTGTGTCTGATAAAAATAGTATATATTTTATCACAAAAACGAAAACGACATAGTAAAGCTGATAATCCAAAGAGAAGCGCATAAAATAAAAATGATTGCACACATGTACACTACGTCTGGCAGTGAAACTTGAACATGAACACCACATTACCTGGATGTGAACTAACTAGGGAGATACGAGCGGTGTTCCAGTTTTCTGGCGAGGTTTTCGGACGTTGCCTGGGGGCATTTGTGGAGAATTTCCCCCAGAGTAACACCCTGGGAAGTAGAAGTCGCCTACTGAGGGCCCTTTGACCCCTTTCCAAGCCTCCAGTGGGTTTGGGTTAAAGATCACCCGGAACTTGTCCCACTTGGGTAAAAGGGAGCGCCAAAAAGTAGAACACCACCCGAGAACGAACTTGGACGACTCAAACGACGGAGGTATCAGAGCCAAACACACACACGGCATTGCATCGATGTACTGTGACTGGAGAATGATCGGAGGACGAGGAGGAAGAGGAGGAAGAGGAAGACCAAGAGGAGGACCAAGAGGACGAAAGCGAGGAGCAGGTGCACAAGAAGAACCAGGGTAAGGGTAAGGGTTACGAGGCAGTAGGCAAGGTTAAGTGAAAGCTAGCACTGATGATGATGGTGGTGATGATAATGATGATAACGGAGAAGGAGAACAACATAACGATCACGACCGTTCTAGCGACCTACTCATTTGAGTTTACTTTCAATAATAAGGAACCACATCTAGACAGAGATGATAGGGTAAAGTGAGACGAATCAGCGTGGGAAACTCTTTCAAACGAAGAAAAAACGACGAGGAAATGGCGACTGTTATTGGGTATCCATAATGTTTTGGGCGGTTAGCAGCGATTTGAACTGGTCCACTTCTCGTTTCAGCTTGGCGATCTCCTCCTTTAGGTGGTCGTTCTCGTTTTCGAGCAGCTGCAATGGAGAAGTGCTTTTTCTCAGAACAGAATTTTCCATTTAGACGATGCCAGAATCGTTGCAAAAATCTCGACTCAGACTGGACTCGAACCTGCCTCCAATTGGGTCTGTCCAATCATTGTAGCCACAACGTCAAGTCGTTTAATTTGACTTCTCCAGTACTCTCCGTCACCAAATTCACGCCAATCACCCACGACTGACGCATAACAAACAGCACAACCAAGCAGCGGACATGTCTTTTGATCACTTCCCGGAAAAGCCGCTTAGGAGCGTTCCAAAGCGGCTTTTTTTAAATAACTCCCTCAAATGTCGATTATTCGAAAAAGGAGACACATTGTGTAGTGCAGCTGCCCGAGCTCTATCGTTTGGTATATAAATTATCCACACCTAAATTTTTTGTTGAAATATTATCCCCTCAAATCTCGCCTGGTCGGGTACCAATTTACCCGACCCCGTATTGATGGAAGGCATAAGGTTTCTTATGGATTTATGATTGGACCGATCATTGAATACCAGTCGATAGAGCTCGAGCAGCTGAGCTCAAATATATGTATTTTTTTTACAAATAATTGAGTTTCAACAAAATCATTGAAAAAAGACGCTTTGGAACGCTCTAAAGCGTCTTTTTCGAGAAGTGATCAAAAGACATGTCCGGTGCTGTAAGGGCTCGTTTAGACGCCGCGCGGCGAAAATACAAAATTGAAGCGCAATCAATAATTAACGTCCTTGATCGAATTTGCTCCTTTGCATTAGTGGCGCAGTCCGGTGGCGCCTCATATAGGCAAACTTACTTACTGGTCGTTCGTGCTTTTCCTTATTGAAGGACTGCTATTCCTCCATTATTAAGCGAAACCACGACATTTTGACGTACACCAAGAATTCACTTTTTTCGTTTAATTTCTTCCCTATGTGATTATATGCCTAATTTTTTTGCTTAGACGCGGCGCCACCGGACTGCGCCACTAACGCAAATGAGCAAATTCGAGCAATGGCGTTAATTATTGATCGATTTTGCATTTTTGCCGGGCGGCGTCTAAACGAGCCCTAAAAGGTGAACGACTCAAAGCTACCTGAACACGACGACTTCTATACTCGAACACAGCGCGTCTATTGGCTCGACATCGTTTCGCCGCCTCGTTGTTCCGTCGTCGACGATCCATGTACTGTTCCTAGGATGGCAATTAAGCGATGCACATGAGATCCGGGGAAAGCTAGCTAGCCGCGAATATGTCAACCTTCTTCTCGTCCGAACTGTTGCCGTCCAAGGCTCGTCGGATGGCCGACGTCTCTGGATGGTCCTCACTGGATTGTGACGGTGAGAACGACGCCGACGATGAGATCGACTCGCAGTCCGACTTCGACGGCGACAACTGAATTTACCCAGATTGGAGAAAGAATATTGACTTCTTGAATTTTCCGAGGGCCCAGATTGGAGAAAAAATGTTGACTTCTTCAATTTCCTGAGGGCCCAGATTGGAGAAAAATGTTTTCTCGAATTTTCTGAGGGCACTGGCGACAACGGCAAAGAAGCCGCTCGTCTTGCCGACGCCGCCGTTGCCGCCTACTGTGACACGGGCTCAAGCGATGCCTTTCCTTTTATCATTTTCGGATCAATACTTTAAAAATAATTGTTTTAGGAATTTTCATTATTTTGCTAATTATTTCGTGTCCTTTAGACGAGTTTCCACAACACACATGACAACGTTCTATGCTCCAACTGAGCGTAAAGATGCATTCATACTAGGCTGCAAAGCGGCGACTACTGCAGGGCAGAGACGCAGAGTACGCAGCAGACTGCCTAAGTAACTTCCCTAGGGCACGTTTTTGAATTCGATCAAATGGTACTGCTTTTAATAATCGCTCAAATTACAAAAATTAAAATTTGAGGTTTAAAATGTCCAATAACTTTCTTATATGTCCAATAGCTTTCTTATCTTGACCGCTATATTGTCCATATTTGTGATTGGATTTAAACTAAATAAAATAAAATTAATAAATCCATAAAGACTGTGCAAAATATCAGAAAAAAGTCGTAAACGTTCACGTACTCTTGGCGGACTGCCGAGACGGCTGTGATGCTCGGTTCGGCTCTGCGGAACGGCCGGCGACGTTCTTCTCGTGGCCAGAAGCGCTCCCAGGAGAGACGGAGCTCGTTCCGGCTGCTGCAGTTGCTGAGGGGATGGAACTGCAAAAATGAACCAAAAATTCACCACCAGAAACGAAGAGGGTCGAATAGTTGGGTGAAAAAATTAATAAATAAAAATTTACAACAAAGTCGCTTGTCAATCGTTTACCGACTTTCCCCTCTCTTATGCCCTTTATTGCCTACGATGCCCTACAATGAACATAGGAGTAAATAAATCACTGTCTTAATTTTAATGTAATTTAATTGTAATATAATTTGTAATTTAATTTTTGTAATTTTACAAACATGTCTGTTGTATAAGCCGAGCGCACATGCTTTTTACCTCAGGGGAATCGCTCGGTTTGATAGCAAAGCAATCTCTTTTCTGATGGTATTTTGTGTATAGCTTTACTTGTTTTAGTGCTGTATCACGTTTATTTCGAGGTTTCGTTCGTTTCTGATGTTCCGTTTGTTTCCCTTTTTTCAGCGCGTCTTCTGACGTATTAGATAAATAAATAAGTAAATAAATAAATGTCTAATGCAATAAATAGGAAAATAAACGAAATAAAACATCCTCACCTCGTTGAATGACGCGTTCCACACGATCGCTGCTCGAATCAGGACTGATTCGCTCGGCTTTCATGATCACCGACTCCTTGTGCGCGTGAAACGGCTGGAACGCCGAACCGACGGAGAACACCGACGCCGACGGTGCGGTGCGATACTGAAATATTTGTAAATTTATATTTTAAATCATCTGAAAAAAGAAAAGGTCAGAATAGTTTTAGGCTAAAGGTCAGCGAGGGTCGTACTTCAGTAATGTCATGCTAAGCATGCCGTTGAGAACGACCATTGCAAGATCTTCCATTTTGTCTTCCGTTAAGTTTCCAAAAACTAGCTAGAAAACCGATGGGATTCGAGGGGTTTTCGACTACGACTGGGTAGGACCGGAGACAAATTGGGTGTCTAAATCCGGCAGAATTCCGAGGTATAGGGTCACCAATTCTAATGGAGGGCACTATTCAACTTAACGGACTCCAATCCTCGTTTTTTTCACCCGTCGA
The DNA here is from genome assembly GCA_030553155.1 of Nippostrongylus brasiliensis. Classification (NCBI taxonomy): domain Eukaryota; kingdom Metazoa; phylum Nematoda; class Chromadorea; order Rhabditida; family Heligmosomidae; genus Nippostrongylus; species Nippostrongylus brasiliensis. The sequence continues at coordinate 5,298,277 of CP130733.1, forward strand.
AATTCGCTGAAACTTCGCCTATGGGGGTTATTTGGCATCTTATCGGACCTTATCTGGTGAGACTCAATTATGAACACGATGGTGAAGTCCGTTTTTCACCTGGTCGTCTCGGACCACCCATATCGACTACTTGGGTGGTCCAGTCAGGATCACCGATTTCGCTGAAACTTTGCCTATGAGGGTTCTCTGGCATCTTGAACACGATGGTGAAGTCCGTTTTCGAAATGGCGGCCGAATGAGGTAGTTATAGTGGGTACCTACGGACCTTATCTGGTGAGACTCAATTATAACTACCGTATTCGGCCGTCATTTGGAAAACGGACTTCACCATCGTGTTCAAGACGCCAGAGAACCCCCATAGGCAAAGTTTCAGCGAAATCGGTGATGCTGACTGGACCACCCAAGTAGTCGGTATGGGTGGTCCGAGACGACCAGGTGAAAAACGGACTTCACCGTCTTGTTCAGGACCCCAAATAACCCCCATAGGCGAAGTTTCAGCGAATTTCGACGGGTGAAAAAATCAAGGACTGGAGTCCGTTAAGTTGAATAGTGCCTAATGGAGTAAGTAGGGATTGAGCTATCGAACAAATGCCACCGGAAGGTTTGGGAAGGCACGACGCCGGTTGAAAATTCCAACGAATGGCGGGCCAGCAGTCGTCTCAGTGAAATGCGTGAAATCGTGAAGCAGGGAGGCTTTCGAGGGGGCGAATTTATGCAGCGCGAATGACCTCAATTTCGCCATCCATGGACGAACAGATAGCCAGCTGCTGCTGCTGGCTAGCTGGCTAGCTGCCGAGATGGCCTTGCTGTCTAACCGGCCGTCCACCGATGGCTTCTCATCACCGGGGGTGGTGAGAGGCCATCGGTGGACGGCCGAAGGTAATAAGGTAAAGGTAAAGGTAAAGGTGCCGGCGTTGATCAGTCCCCTGAGGACGCGCCGTCGCATTCGTGTTCCATTCAATCGTAGAGGCATGGTGAATGCGTATTTGGCCTGTACAATGACCTGCGGGGGCCAGCCGCTATACCAGGTCAGTGTCTTTAGCTTCCCAGACAAGTCTGGTACCAATTTACCCAACCCCGGAGGCATGGAAAGCTTGGTTAGCCCGGCCCGGGATCGATCGCTCGACCGTACGGGTGGCAGCAGTGCCTCTTACCACTGTACCACGCGGGCCTCCGACGGTAATATAAATCCAGAAATCGACTGACCTGCTGCTGAATGGCTGCTTGAAGTTGGCAGAGCTGCACGATGGGCAGCTGGGAGGTGGAGGAGAGCAGCGGCACGTGGTGAGGCAGTGAGAGGTTCGAGTGGTGCTGCAACGACGGCAACGGTGGCACCGCCAACGATGGCAGACCGACCGATGAAGCCGGCAGTTGATGAGTGAACAACGGCTTAAATCAGATTAACTTTTATTAAAGATCATTATCCCACTAATAAATAAGCGCGAAACCACGATGTCTGTTTGTCAACTCTAGGGTCCCGCCGCGATTGTCCGTTACTGTACTCCCAGTGATGTATTTCATCAGTTTCCCGCCGTTTTTTGCTGCATGCTTTTTGTTCTTCGGTTTATTTGTTATTACAAATGTTTTATATATGTTTCCTACAATTCATTAGTTCATTCGGCGGCCTCATTGTGGGATACAGGATCTTGCTCGGATTAGTTGGTCTCAGATGTGCTGACTTTTTCACTTTTCCTAGTTCCATTACGCGTAGTTGGTGGCAGAAACTTAGTTTTAAATACCCTAGAAATTGTATAGGGCGCGGTTCTTTTACTTACAGAGCGGGGATGGAATTTCTTAGATTGAGCAAATCAGTCCAAATGCCTAAATTCAAGTTTTGGCAAATTCAGGTCTACTTGGCAAATTCAAGTCTACTGTTAAGAGATACATTGCTGGTTAGTTATCACTAATTTTCTGCTTCTTTCTTTCTCGGCTTCCTTTTCCCTTTCCTTTCTCGGTTTCTTCCTCATATTTCTTTCTTTCTTATTTCTCTCTTTCTTTATTCACATATCTTTACTTTTATACATCTCTTGCCTCTCCTTTTACTGTAACTACAACTTAACTTTCTTTTTTATCAATGACATCAGTGTTTTATCTATTTTTATTATCTATCACTTGTACCATATTTTAGCACTAACAGCGTTGGTTCTGCACTATTGTGTTTTTATGCTCCACATGCCTTGTGTGTGTAACAAATATGTAATTTACAATGTATTTTTGCAGGCTATAATTGACTCTTCGATACCGAGGAGAGGACAAATGTGTGGCCCATCCTTATGGAACTGATCGGGAATCGATCACTCGACCGTGAAGGTGAAAGTGGCGCCTTTTACCACTACACAAAGTACACAAAGAGATCATACTGCATAAAATAGAACTTTCTGGTGAGGATACAGGGTTAGTCACAATACCGCGAACTAGACCAGACTTGAACCTCCTATTTTTTGTCCTATTTTTACAATGCTCTAGAATACGGTACAAATATCATAGAGGCTTTGCGATTGCAAATTTTTAGCCGGAAGTGAATAAATAAATAATAAAAAAATAGTAGATCAAGGCATACCGTGTTGCTCTGCGGCGGCAGAGAGGCAAAGTCGGGCCGAGCCGTCTGAAGTAGGCTCTCGGCGGCCGTTCGTGACTCCAAGCGAGACTTGAGCAGGTGATTCTCCTGTGAAAGTGCGAGAATACGTTGCTCCATCGCCTTAAATAAATTAAAAATTAAAATAAATAATTTTAATAAATTATTGAAATATTAAGATTGGATGGAGCAAATGGATACCAACTCTCGGACTACCAACATGGACCATTGAAAACGGAACAGAAAACATGTCTTGGTTGGAAGGTCTCTTAAGAGAGAATCGGGGGGAGCCAAAGACCAGAAGCTGAACTACCCATCTGAATTTTGTTATAATTCTGACTTGAAAATGAGTTTTCCATTGAAATTTTCAAGGGTGAGATGAAATGAGGAAAGAGCTTAGCAAGTCCTCACCATGTCCCCGATCCTTCTTTTTTCACGAGAACGTTTCGAGGCGTCGTTGTTTTTCCGCCGTCGCTCCCAGTACTGCTCGTCCTTCACCACACTTTCGTTCACGGAATTTCTGGAACCGATCATTTTCAGGGAGATGAATATACCAAAACCCCCGAGACTATACCCAACGAACCTTCGTGAATTGGGAGAATGCTCGGAAGAGTTGGAGCTGTACTCGGCAGACGCTGAACAGACCACCGACAGCCGTTCCGATGGCGATGACGACGACGAATCGACGTCCATCTGAAGGACTATTTTATTATTGTAGGAAAACTTGAGAGGAACAGCACTGAATACGAAAAATTTTCGGGAAAAAAGAGCACGACAGCAAATTTAAAAGTGGAATAATTTAAATAGAAAACAGACTAAAGAAAACGGTACCAGACAATGTGACGGAAGAGAACAGAATGAATTATGGAATGAAAAAACTGAAAAAAAAACAGCTAGCTGAACAAACTCCTTCCCGTTCCTGGACGTCTTGTGAGGATATGAAGCCTCCTTTTTTCTTTTTTCCCAATTTTTAACACTTTTGAAAAACATTGCCAACCCATATACGCCTTTAACAGGAAAGACTTCGTTTACCCTACTGAACTAATATAGTGAAAAGGAGCAGTAAAGGAATAGTAATGAGGAGAGTTTGCAGTGACCAATATTAAAAATTAGTGGGTCAACTATGAAAATACCAATATTATGATAAATGTAACATGAAGTCTGAGTTATTTATGCCCCTCTACCTGAAAACATTTCCCATTCAAACCCATTCCAGGCTACTCTGAAAACTAGAATATTCAAAATTACCAAAAATTATTATTAATTATATTTAAAATTACCAAAAAATTGAAAATTTACGCTGTTTTTCACTCACCAAAAGGAGTATTTCAAAAGATAGATCAATGAAGCAAAATAAGAAAATTGATTCCAAAGAAACCAGCACGAAATAGGACGCAAATTAAGAAAAGAAAAGAAAAGAAAAAGGAAAAATCGTTGGAAAAAGTGGAAAAAACACCAAATATATCGAATATATATTAAAAATAGTATTATTGAACAAATTCATCACACCAATGCCGAGGTTTAAAGGTTTAGTTCAAGAGAACTTGTAAATTGTCAAAAATAAAAGGGGCGCCCTCAACGGCAGCCCACTTTATTGGATTAATGGCTACTTTCGCTTAACGCCACGGCACACTTCTAAATTAATTTATTAATTCATCATTACACCCTCAAACACGGATGTACTCCTGAATAAGGAAAATATCTATTTATTTATTTATTTACCATTACATCCTCAAACCTAGATATACCCCTGAATGAGGAAAATATGTTAGTCAAACCACAACAAATACCAAAGAAAACAAATCATTGAAAATATATCTTAGTAATAATACAAACGTGAGGAGCGCTCTCCCTGATAATACCCTGTCTAAAGGGTATATTCTATACTATGAATTTCGAGGAAGCCACAATAGATGACGGAGGAACAAAGAGGAACAGGACATTGTTTTGCCAGCTTTGACTTTAGTTGATTGATAACTGATACCAGAACGGAACCAGGGAAAATCGTAAAATTTCAGAGGTCCGGGGACCATTCAAAAAGCAGCCAAAAACGGGGCGAGTCGAGACGGAACATGTGCGCGTGTCGGTTGAGAAGCCAAGACGTCGAACGAACGAATAGGAGCGCCGGTAGAGTGCAGAGGCGTAGGCAATTACCGTCAGCACCCGGATGCGTGGCGCGCTCTCCCCTCGGGGTCGACCTACATGCCCGAAACCGGCTCGCCTCGCAGCCAGGGCCCAGCGAACTGACCACCACCACCCGTAGCCACCACCACCACAGCAGCAGGCCCGTCCGATTTCCATTTCGATTACGAAACCAGTTCGGAGCCGGGCTGGGGACGGCGGCGGGTGAGAGCGATCCGGATCGTGGCGCCCCGGGACAGACAGAGCGATTCGAGGAGGTCGCTCCGCGTACGGACGACGATGACGACGACGTTCCGTTGCGAGTTTCAGACGTCAGGTCGCGCCACTCTCGCCCCCCCCCCGATCCCTCCCCCCGAGCCATGTCCTTGTTCGAGTGTGTCCGGTCGACGGATTTGAAAGCGTCCACACAAAAGTCAACCCCCCCCCCCAATGACAGCACCCACGGGGGACGTAGTGAGCAGATGGGACCACGAAATCGTCTGGAAGACCTCTGGAGGCGCCCACCTGCTCCGCTGGACACAAGTGCCAAATGGAATTAGTTCGGATGGACACGGTGCTTTAAATCAACAGCTGCCGCTTACCCTAGGGTAGCTACTTACTGAAGGTTGAGGCGAGAGAGAACGTATTGTTGATATTTATATTGATATATAAGCTTATCCCGCCTAACATACTTGCGAGGTTACAGATTACCAAACTCTTACCGATTTCCATACCTTGGCGCTATGTTCACAATGCAGAAGTATTCCGGTCAACCTTGGTCATGTTGTTGTTTCTTTTACTTTTAGAGCACAGGTGCGTCATATTGACGTATGTATAAATAAATAAATATTCGAAAAACCTACTCTCATAATCACTATAAAGTTTCTACCCGAAGTGGTTGAGTAAATAATAAATAAACACGCTTTACATGATTTTTTATGTGGTATAAGCAAAAATTTTCCACGTACGGCCCCCGTCTACGACTAGAACAGATAAATTAGCAGCGGGACGACAACACGAGAGGAAGTAGATGAATATGGAACAATTTAGAAAAAAGTTATAATTTCCTTATCTTAGTAAAATCTTATTTTGGTAGAATTTTAAAAACTTTCAAAATAAATAGAAAATTAAATTGAATATCTCTAGAAAGTAGGAAATCAATACTTCGAAAAACATAGGAGTTTCGAAGTCCGATTGTATTATGTATTATTGAAAGAGAAATTCGATAGCAAGTGGCGACACTGAGAAATAAAAGGAATTAAGGAAATTAGAGAAAAAACAAAGAAAAATTAATTTAACTGCTTCTAATTCATAGTAGGATGGATGCAACAAAAAAAGGATCGGAAGGAGTGGAGCTCAATTCCAAGTAATCAAATTCAATCGAATTGTCCGTTCTTCAAAACGTTTCCTTTGAATTTACTTTTGAAATTTAAAAAAAAATGGAAAATAAAATAGAAGTTCCGAGCGGGTAAACTCAAACGATAAGCTGCTAACGATTGGCGACGACACTGTCGGCACTGGTGACTAGGGTAAACTGTCGCCGTTTTACCCGCCGTACAGCCATCGACCTACCCAGGGTAAACGCCGCTGATAAACACTAACGTCGGTGTTTTGTGTGTGTGTTTGTGGTGAACACTGGCTGAGTCGATCGAGCTGCTGCTGCAACACTGACGAACACTGCGTAAAGCGCATTATAACGTTGAGTTGACCTAGATTGCGAGACCCGAATAGGCAGCGATGCTGGGGAACCGGGTGGTGGGCATGCCGTCCAACGCTGAACAACGCACGCAAGGACCAACAATTTTCGCGAATGGGGGCTTGGAAAATGAATAAGGATGAGGTTAGCATCCAATTGAAAAAAATTAGGCGAAACCACTAGTTGGAGGCAGTCGTCCTCAGGAACTCTGCCCGACAAACAAAAATGCTTAAAAAACCATCTAGGAAATAAGAAATTGGAAACGACAAAGAATATCCAAGGTATGGAAAACAGAGGAGCAGAGAACAGAGCTTGTTGAAGTATGTAGTTGAGATAATTGAAATATTAAGACTGAAAAAGTCTTGTACAAAAAGGGTTATAAGAAGAGAGAAATCAAGAATATCAGGTGATAAACAAGATAATGACGTGAAATCCTCTGAATTTAATTGAAAATGTTATGCGTTACCTAACTATTTAAGAGGCCTGCATAGTCTTTCTGGATTGTTTCTTGTGTTTGAGTTCGAGTTTTTCATTTGTTCTCTTTCTTTTTTACCCTCTGCTATTTTTGTTTTAGGCGTGTCGTTGGACGTATTAAATGAATAATACCTTACAAAGGCACCTAATTTTTCAGCTTCATTTTTTTTTCAATTTTTTCAGATCTTCAATCTATTGGCATCCACAATGGCACAGATGGACGACCCTGAACTATTTTTTAGGAATATCCTAGCCCATCTATTACACCCTCGATCGGTCGTCCTTGGACGGCTAACAAACCTAATTACGAATTGTTACCATGAAGTCCCTTTCATCGCGGCTCGTATTTCAGCCGAGCGAAGAGGTTACGGTAGAAATGGTTTCAAATTTCTTTGAATAGCTGATTAAAGGTGTCTTCATTTCTTGTATCCCGAACGAAATTGGAAAGAAATGTGGTGCCTTCGTGAGGAATTATCTTATTTATCATTTGATATTCCTGATTTGTCTTTTATCATATCATATCATATCATATTTATTACATGAGTGTTGGGACAGTCATGTAAGAGTGAGCCATTAGCTCATGGATCATAAAATCAAAAACAAGCACCTGAACATCGGAGCATTACGAATTCCCTCACAAAAAAAGTATCCGAAGAAAAAATCACACAGGCTCTCATCAACCTCGTAAACCACGGATCGAAGAAACGCTAAATATTGATGAAAAAAGTGATTCTAAAAATCCTCGAGGACTCCGCTACAGAGATGAAAATTCCGTACAGTCCTAGGAAAGGTCTCAGTCCACTGCCCGCAACCGAATGGTCAAGTAGATTGAATGTGATAATCTCGAGCTCTGTCCCCCCCCCCTTCCCCCAAAAAATCGTAGGGCCCAGAGGCAGCCACAAGGGGGCAAGAGGAGCTGAATCAGTTCGTGTAGGCGATGGACAAAAGTGCTCGAGGTGAAGAGAGGTGAACTGAGCCGACCGACGACCGCGGGGGTATTGTTCGCCGCCGATCAGGTCTCAAACAGCTGAAAAGAGGGCTGGTGACGGCTATTTTTGTCCGGCTGGACACACATGAGGCTAGAGGGCGAGCGGGCGCGTTTACAGAGGCCGCAAATCGCACTGAGCTTGAGGTGCTGATGGTCCGAAACGGGGGCTTTCGACCGATAAAAATAGACCGACCGATCGAGAACGTCGCCGAGGAATTCGAGCGGCTACGCGAGTTCAAGGGAGGTGCGGGACAACCCGAATACCTTGGTGGAAAGGGTAAAAGGTGAAGGTATTTTACGACAAATTTTGCCGTAAAAAATTTCGTAAAAAAATTACGACAAGAATTTCACGCCCACCCCTGCTAAGGACGTGCGGCCGCATTTGTGTTCTATTCAGAATCGCAGAGGCATTCGTCCAATACAATGACTTCCGGGCTCAGCCGCTATACCGAGCCAGTGTCTTTACCTTCCCAGGCAAGTCCGGCACCAATTTACCTGACCCCAGAGTGATGGAAGGCTTGGTTACCCCATCCGGGAATCGATCGCTCAATCGCGCGAGTGTCAGCAGCGCCTCTTATCAGCGGACTACGCGGGCAGCGGGAAAAATGATAAGTAAACAAGTAAATAGTAAGAGAGCAGTTTCAAAAAGGCTGTTCAACAATGGAACGAGAGAAGAAATAGAAAATGTTAATAAAAGTGGAATTTTTTAAAACCTCCCTATCATTTCAGAATTTTCAAGACAGTTCGAGGGTAAAAATTGACATGGCTAGTTCATCCCTCAACTTAAAGAAGACAGAAGGAAAATACGAAAATACAAAACAACTACGTGACACTTTTTCAACAATTTTTATTTTTGACGTTTATATTATAATTATTATCATGTCCAGTTGTCCCATATTATACAAATTTTTTGCTATTCTGTTGGAATAACCAATTAATTAATATAGCATTGTTTCCTATATACTTGATTGGATAATCTTGAACAACATTAGCAGCGAGTCCATGGGGTCCTGTTAATTGTATAATTTTGAACAAACTAATTTTAGATAAATAACCAATTAATTAATATAGAATTTTTGGTACTGGGACACTTCGTGTCCACCGCGCCCGCCCCCCTCCCCGTCCCTACCCCCCATCGATAGTCCTATTACCTATTACCTAATAAATTTTAGATGAACAACCAATAAATTAATTTAGAATTTTTTGGTTTCATTGTTTCTGCCTATATACTTGTTGTTCTGATTGTGTCGAACGTGTGTCTTAAACCCACGTGATAAATATTAACAATAATAAATAAAAAATGAAAGGCAACATTATCAGCGAGTCCATGGGGTCCTGTTAATTGTATAATTTTGAACAAATTAATTTTAGATAAATAACCAATAAATTAATTTAGAATTGTTTGGTTTCACTGTTTCTGCCTATATACTTGTCGTTCTGATTGTATCAAATCAAACGTGTGTCTTAAACCCACGTAATAAATAGTAATAATAAATAAAAAATAAAAGGCAACATTATCAGCGAGTCCATGGGTAAGGTAAGATCCGGATGACGACATTCGCCTCGACCGCTAACGATAGCATTCCTAAGATGTGCTGGCGGTCCGAAAATGGTCGCGCGCGCTCGACGAGAGCGAAAGCGCCGAGTGAGAGTGGGTAAAGGGGCCTGATGGAAAAAGACGAACACGCTGAGAGGGACAACGAAGACCGGCCGACGGCGGCGGCGGAAAATTAGCGGCGACCGCCGGACAATGAACGGCGGAAAGCGGCGGCCGCGTGCGGCGGGTCGCGACGGGGACGGGTATGGGTGCGACTCGCCCCATCTCTCACAGAGTGCGTGTGCCGCTATCGAGTTCACCGAGACGACCGAGTGACCCAAACGACGGGACCGGCAAGTTGGGAATCCGGACATGCGGACGGCCGCCGAACTGCCTTCAGGGCATTAGCTCGTAGAGCGCTGATTACCGACGGGAAGGCGGGAAAACGCTTATCAAAGACGTCTGGACACCATGTAATCCGCCGCAGAAGGAGAACTTATTCTGGGATTGGTTAACCGTCCGACAACAACCAGATTCATCATTGGTAAACCCCCGATAAACCACGAGATATAGCCCGAACAGCGCCCACCTTTATCTACTTACCCTTAAGTTCCTATGTTAGACGCGATCTCTCATCGACTCTGCCGTTTGGGCCCAGATTCATAAACGAACGAGCGGTCTCCGAAACCGCGGCGCCGCCGGAACCACAAGGCAGAGTCGATGAGAGATTGCGTTTAGCATAGGAAGTTTAGGATAAGTAGACAAAGGTGGGTGCCGTTCGGGCTATATCTCGGGGTTTATCGGGGGTTTACCAATGATGAATCTGGGCTCCGGTTCTGGCTGCGCCGCGGTTTCGGAGACCACTCGTCCGTTCATGAATCTGGGCCCTGACTTTTTCAGATAGGCTTCATTCCAGCCCCTTCTCCCTTTTCAGAGCTTCCTTAAAATCTACTACTGCAGAGTGGAGAGGAAGGGGTAGCAGGACAAGGTTTAGATTACCTAAGAGAGGTCGAATAGGTTCAAGTCCCAAGAGAACGTCCTAATTATTTTCCATTTTTCTAATCACTCATAGCACCCTACCCCGGAACCCTGACGAAAGGGATTTGTCAGCGAGGTGATGGCCAAATGTGTGTGCAGATATGCAAATGGAACAGATAAGGTATTTGAATACTTTGTACCAGTAACACTATTTTTAGCAGGATTTCAGAGACGAAAAAAGGAAAATGCTCCCACCGTAATTGCATTGATTGCTGGAGAAAAATTGTAAAAATCAGTTTCGAGAAAATAGCGTTTTAGCTGGGTAATATGAATGTATCTTTCTATACACATCACATCCTTACCCGAACTTATACCCTTCGACCTGGACATTTAAACCCGCCAAGCAACTTCGGTCCAAATAGATCAGTTGGGGTAAGCACAGCTTCCCCTTTTGACATTAGGTAGCCAAATGGCCAAAAATCATGGTGAGAAGGATAAAGATAATCGGCACTATTCAACTTAACGGGCACCAGTACTCGATTTTTTTCAGTCGTCGAAATCCGCTGAAACTTCGCCTATGGGGGTTATTTGGGCTCCAGGACACCAATCTGATGTCCGTTTTTCACGTGAGTGGTCTCGGACCATCCAAATCGCCACTTGGGTGGTCCAGTCAGGGTCCCCGATTTCGCTGAAACATTGTCTATAGGGGTTCTTTGGTGTCCTGAACACGATGGTGAAGTCCGTTCTCCAAGTGGCGGCCGAATACGGTAGTTATAGGTGAGTCTCACCAAGTAAGGTCGGTAGGTACCCAACTACAACTACCGTATCCGGCCGCCATTCGGAAAACGGACTTCACCATCGTATTCAGGCCACCAGAGAACCCTCATAGACAAAGTTTCAGCGAAATCGGTGATCCTGATTGGACCATCCAAGTAGCGATTTGGGTGGTCCGAGACCCCCGTGAAAAACGGACAGCAGATTCATGATCAGTGCCCTCAATTATCCCCCTGGGCAAAGTTTCAGCGAATTTAGACGACTGAAAAAAATCGAGTACTGGTGTCCGTTGAGTTGAAAGTGTCGGATAATCCTCAGGGCTTACCAGGAAGGCTGATAAGCCCCCACCTTCTAATCACTAAGACCCTCAGCTATGGAACAGTGGAACGACGACGACAATCAGATCCATGAGGGGAAATTCGTCCGGGTGGCGAGACGAGCCGATAAGCGTGACGAGATCGTGCTAAACGACTGCTGCTGCTGCTATGTCATCGTGTGTCTATGAAGAGACTGTGACCTGTCCTTGAACTGTATCCTGTACAGAGTCGAGCAGATGCGACGATGAGGACAAGGAGGACGAGACGAGACGATGATGACAAAGAAGTAGCCCGACACTTCACCCGTTCGGCGACCTGCGCACCCGCCACCACCCCGTAGACGACGTCAAGAGTGAACACAATTAGCCCGCCAAACTGGTCTCGGATTGTTTCGCGCGGCTGCTTTGTTGTCAGCGCTGAACGCAACAGCTCCCGGAACACCCCGGACTCTGGAGACGGTCTGAGGCCGAAAATGGCAATCGGAATTCACTGGGGTTAATCGAAAACCCACTGGAGTTTACAGGAACCCACTGGGATTAATAGGGACCCACTGTAGTCCGCTGGAATGGAGAATTCGCGGTCTCCATCTGAAGGCATCACAAGTCTAGTTGAGATCGTTCCTATTATGCAAGCAGAAACAGAGAAAAAGAATGCGACACGAGACGTTACCGGCAACGGTAGGCAAGGCCGCTGAGATTGCGCCATGCATTCGACCTCATCTCGAAATCGTCGGAACTTTTGGGGCCCCTGCAAGGCCACTTTACTACCAGCGACAAATCGAATAGAAACCGATCAAGAGAGAACCGAGTAAGAGTTTTTCACCCAAACGTCTGATTCAGGATTTCAAACCTAGTAGATGAAGTCAAAATCATATCCAGAGGAAAGAAAAAAAATTGAACAAGCGAGACTTACTACAGTAGCTCTTCTTTTTTTAACCGAATTAGGTTCCTAAGGAGGATGGTTTCAATAAAAGCTGTGAGATCCTGGCATAAAGATGAGGACGCCACTACGCGGACCCGTTTACTCCACTCCAGAGGACTGAATGAGATCGAACCTTGATCGTACGTGCCTAGTTGCTGAAGAATGGTGATGGAAATAAAAAATGTAGTAAAATTTAGTGAATTTCGAAGTCGAGGGCCGGTTGTCAAAGAGCTACAGAACATAAAGCATACCTATTCTTCAGGCTCGATCAGGTTTTTAAGAGGACGATTCTTCGATAATTCCAAATGAGGGAATGGAAGTAGAGTCAATGGAATCAAAAGACAAAAAGCCATCAAAAAAGAATTTTCCCGAAAAATAGAACCGTCGCCGAGTGGACGAAGTTTACCCATAGGAAGCTGCATTTCTAAAAGGGTTGACATATGGTATAGTTGAAAAGCACAGAGCTACAGGACATGTCTTTTGATCACTTCCCGAAAAAGCCGCTTAGGAGCGTTCCAAAGCGGCTTTTTTCAATAAGCTTGTTGAAACTCAGTTATTTGTAAAACAGTACATATATTTGAACTCAGCAACTCGAGCTCTACCGACTGGTATTCAATGATCGGTACAAATGTAAAATATGGCCCCTTTTGCCGACCCTTCAAATCTCGCCTGGTCGCTCCCTCGGGGGCCGTTTGCAAATGGGGCCATATTTTGAATTTGGACCGATCTTTGAATACCAGTCGATAGAGCTCGAGGTGCTGAGCTCAAATGTATGAATATTTTTACAAATTATTGAGTTTCAACAAGGTTATTGAAAAAAGCCGCTTTGGAACGCTCCTGAGTGGCTTTTCCGGGAAGTGGTCGAAAGACACGTCCGGTACTGTATTTCAAAACGAGATAGCGTTTCCTGCCATTCGGTGAGGGGCTATGAAGCACCAGACAGGAAAATGACAAAAAAGAACAGAGTAAAGAGTGAATTTCTCTAATCCCAACTAAATTTTGCTCTTTTTTATAGGGATGCCTCCTGCGGCAATACTGACAAATAAATGAAGACGTAATAGAAGAACAGCAGATGCACATCAGTTTGGCGCATTGCCGAACAGCAACAGCACCGAACCACGGCAAAGGACACGATGATACGGGCGGTGGAGATGGCGAGAGTGAGAGCGGCTGGAAGTGACGAGTTGACCTGAGCAGCCGTAAACATCGTGAGCAAACATGGCCCCACAGTGACAGACGGCAGCACACCTGCCATCCGCCAAAACAAGGTGCTTGCCCGTGCCCCCCGCCCCGTGTTCAGATGGTCCCTCCGAGAGTGGAGCGGAGAACGACTCCGCCAGAGTGCGAACCATCCACTTGACGACGGGTCGCGGCAGCACATTGGGCGAGATGACCGGAGGAAAATTACCTATATTGGTAAGGTAAAGGTAAAGGTGCCGGCGTTGATAGGTCCTCTAAAGGCGCGCCATGTGTTCGTCTTCCATTTAGCATCGTAGAGGTTTGGCGAATGGCCTATACAATGACCTGCGGGGGCTAGCCGCTATACCAGGTCAGTGTCTTCACCCTCGCAAACAATCTGGTACCAATTTACCCGACCTCGGAGGGATGGAAGGCTTGGTTAGCACCGGCGGGGATCGATCCTTCGACCGTACGGGTGTCAGTAGCGCCTCAAACCGCTGTGGCACGTTGTTGTGCAATAAATAAATAAATAAATAAATCGCAACAAGAAGTTACAGACATGTCCAAGCGACAAGAAGGAACTATATACCCCAAATAGTTGAAGAACGTTATCAAGAACAACACCAATCTGCTATTCAGCCAGAGGGAGGGTTTAAGAATGTTGTTTTGAATTTGTTTAAACAACGATCCAAATTTTAATTTTTTAAAGTTATTTTATAGTTCCTATTATCCTATTTTGTAACCCTCAGATGGGCGGGTTATGGGCGTGTTGAACTAACGTATAAATATTGTAAATTAAGGAGCTAGGACCAATGCCTAAAGGCGCTCCCTATAGAAACAAATGGCAGGGAGATGAACATGAAGAAGAGTGAAAGGAAAAAAAGAAAAAGGACTTCCAAAATCTTAATTTGATAACATATTTTTCTTAAATCTTATCTGTGCTGCACTCTCTTTTAGTTTTCTGAGCTGTTTTGTGTTGGAGTTTTTTTTTTAGTTTTTTTTCGATGTTTCTGTTTGTTTTGGTGCGCCCTTGGACGTAGTTAAATCCCACACCCTATATTCTATAATATTCGATAGAATAATAGGGACAAGCTGAGAGCCACTAGACAGATTCTAATGGTCCCGAAGGAAGCAAAAAGGAAGATAATTCGAAAAGAATCAAAATTCGAGTTTCCCTAATTTCCGGTTAAAAAATGAAATCAAAATTTGCAGGTAAACTATAAGCTACTCAGAAACTTCAAAGAAATTTAGTCAATAGAGCTCATAATCGCAGCCGATGACTATTATCGCCTTCGAGAAACTCGCACACCTGTCCCGCCCCCGTCCAAAAGGAGGTAACGAGGTGTTTTCACCTACACGACCTCAGGTGACCCCGAACAACGACCGGGGCAAGTGGGCAGGCAGGTGTGTGAGCTGTCGGCGAACCTGTTGACGGAACTACACCACCGGTCTCATCAGACAACGAGCGAAAGCGATCGTTTTGGGGTTATCGAGTCGCTCTAATGTTTCTCTGTGGAAAACCACGGAAAGACAGGGTCCGGCTGGTCGACTCGTAGACAATTTTGCTGTTACAGATGAGTTTATTCCAAAAACATAACGAAATTGTCCCTTGAATTCAACTTCCCTAAATTCCCTCTCCTGTTACGAACCTCTAACTTCCGCGATCAAAGAATTTGCCTTTTTGAACTGACTGCTACAGTACCGGGCATATCTTTCGATCACTACTCGAAGAAGGCCCTCTGGAGCATTCTGTGCGGTTTTTTTTTCAATAACTTTGTTGAAACTCAATTATTTGTAAAAAAAAATTTACATATATTTGAACTCAGCAGCTCAAGCTCTATCGACTGGTATTCAAAGATCGGTACAACCGTGAATACATAAGAAACCATAAACCTTCCACCAATCCGAGGTCGGGTAAATTGGTACCCGACCATGCGAGATTTCAGGGGATGGTATTTCAAAAAAAAATCAGGTGTGGGTAATTTATATACCAAACGATAGAGCTCGAGCAGCTGCACTTCACAATGTGTCTCTTTTCATGAACAGTTCATATTTGAGGGAATTATTCAAAAAGCCGCTTTGGAACGCTCCTAACCAGCTTTTCCGGGAAGGGAGCAAAATACATGTCCGGTACTGTACTTCTCAAAGCAATTTCGATCACAACGAGATGAGTGATCGCCACTGAAGTGGGTCACGGAGGGGACAAAAGTGGGCGGGAGTAAAAGCAGAGTAGCAGAGTAAGAAGAAGAAGAACAGAGGCAAACCTTCACCCAAAAACCTTGTCCTTAGTTGAACACTCTCACAGGTTTGGGTGTACACACAGATTCTTTTATGTCTCTTTCCTTTTTTCTTTCATTCAAAAAGTGAAATGAGGATGTGAAATTCGACAAATAGGGAAAATATAGGCGTATGACGACGATGAGATAATAGGACGCAGTGACGCAATCGAGGGCGGGGGTACCTTCGTCGAGAAAGTGAAATTGACCCGCACCCGTGGCGACCGTGAGTTTTCCAGGTAGACGGGCGGTACAGATCGACTGACGTTTACCCGGAACCAGCGAAAACTTTGGGTAACGTTAATTAAATTTGGAAGGAACTCATCGTTTCACAGATGAATGCTGAAGATGAGAACCCGTAGAAGAGAAGGAAAGTGGGAAATTCGCTGAAGAAGGCAGAAAAATAAGAGATTATTGGGCCATTCTGGTGATTGTGGAAATCCTTCAGAATTGAAGTAGAATTTCCTCGCCTTTTTCTAGATTAAACCCGGCGACTAAAGAATATTTGAAGAAGGAGGATAACTAGGGCAACATAATAGAAAGACCGACAAGACAAGAAAGCGTATCACAGAGAAATAAAGACAGGAGTATCAGCTTATGTTTATACTTATTCCTCCAGTCACTGAATAGGCAATTACTAACCGAAAGTGTTCGGATTAACAAACACTAACACCAACAGCAGTACAGTACCGGACATGTCTTTTGATCACTTCCCGGAAAAGCCGCTTAGGAGCGTTTCAAAGCGACTTTTTTCAATAACTTTGTTGACACTCAATTATTTGTAAAAATATTCATATATTTGAGCTCAGCAGTTCGAGCTTTATCGTCTGTTTTCAAAGATTGGTACAAATGCGACACCGACCAGGCGAGATTTGAGGGGTCAGCAAAAGAGGCCATATTTTGCATTTGTACCGATCTTTGAATACCAATCAATAGAGCTCTAACTGCTGAGATCAAATATATGCATATTTTTAATAGTAATTGAGCTTTCACAGAGCTATTGAAAAAAAAACCGTTTTGGAACGCTCCTAAGCGGATTTTCCGGAAACTGATCAAAAGACATATACGATACTGTACTGTTGTTGGTGTTGGTGTTTGTTAATCCGAACACTTTCGGTTAGCAGTTGTCTCTTCAGTGACTGGAGGAATAAGTATAAACATGAACCTATACTCCCGACACTACCTCTCTTACTAGGATCACTAGGCTAATCCTTAGCGGACGTGTTTGATCATTTGAAGATGAAAGATAGGTTCAAGCCGAAACACTGGAAAAAGGTTCAAGCCGAAACACTGGAAAAAATTTGTCGGCCAAACTTCCCCCTCGAGATTGAATATCAGTAAGAGTAAGGAAGTTTTGCCTCTTCCTATGTGGTTTAAAAACCTTAGAGCAGCCCATAAACGAGCGGGAGCCAATCTGAACTAGACCAAAAGAGAAGTTGGAAGGCACGACACTTACCCCTGACGGCTAGGTGGATTAGTCACTTACCTTACCCACGAGATAGGAGACTGAACAAGTTGGGACAGCAGTCAGTAACGACCTGATAGCCAGAACCAGTGAAGATGATCGGGTTGACTCAATGACATGTGCGTGGTGCGTATGTGGAATCACCCAGAAAAGGATCAAGATCGCCCCGATATCCACAACGGGGCCAGCGATCCCATGCACGAGAACGGCACACCGACGCTCTCCGCGGGTGCGAATTGACCTTTAAACCTAAATCGCTCCGATGCAGAGAAATTCTCATCGACGCGCTGCTGTTTCCAACTATTGTCCAACACTTTTCAGATTCGTAGGAACCATAGAAAAGAAACTGGAAGGAGTTGAGAAAGAGACCGAATTTTAACTCTTACAAAATTTTCAATGCACTAAGGATGTCAGTTATGTGCACAGAAAAAAAGAAAAAAATTGAAGAAGAAAAAAGAGGTTGCAGACGGAAAGAATGAGATATGCTCTCAATTCAGGCGGATAGACAGGCTGGCTGAAATCCGCAACTGGTTCTCGCGGTCCGATCCCCTTAAGCGGTCCTTCAAAGACGACCCGACACCCTCAGGCGTCAAAGAGGATCATTCTCTAAACAAATCCAAGGCTTTGTTCTGGCGATTCTAGGGAAGGTAAGGTTGGCACCTCATGGTCAATACATACTCGCCAGCGGGACAGCCCGGCCACAGATAAGGCAGAGACGCAGAGGACGGAGATCGCTAGTAAACGGCGCAGCGAAAAGCCGGTATGCAAGCAAATTTCTGTGACTCAATAGGCTCTGTCGGAGGCATAAATTAAGCCGGAGGGCAGCAATGAGGGCTACCGTCCGTTCGACACCCCAGCGACTTCTAGCAAAGTTCTGCTTCCAAGTATGAACGATTTTAAGGTGCAGATCTACCGAGGGAGTATTGGAGGTACTTCTACCACCCAAAAGTAAGGTAAAGGTGTCAGAGTTAGTCAGTCCCCTATGGAGAGGCAACGTGAGTGCGTATCCGGCCTCTACAACGACTTGCGGGAACCTGCCGCTATACCAAATCCGTGTTTTTACCATCCCAGCCGGGTCTGGTACCAAATTTGCCCGACCCCGGAGGGATGGAAGATCTCCTATTAGGTTGGTGCAAAAGTCCTCGGACATTTGCGACTTCTTGAATTTGAAAAGGATTTTCCCTCCATTTTCGGCTAGAGTCAAAAAATGTTATAGAGAAGAGAAGAGGATTGATATTAACGAGGCCTACTGCAAATGACCCCTTGATAATGTTCAGATACTATAAAATAAACTGTTTTGTATGCCAAATGTCCGAGAACTTTTGCACCAACCTAATACCACTGCACCACGAGAGCCCTCTACCCATATAATCCACAAAATATCCTATCCTATCCTACTAAAAAATAAGCGAAACCACGTCTGATTGTCAACTCTAGGTCCCGCCGCGATTGCCCGTTACCGTACTCTTAGTGACGTATTTCATCAGTTCCTTGCCGTCTTTTGCTGTATGCTTTTTGTTCTTCGTTTTATTTGTTATTATGAATGTGTTATATATGTTTCCTACTATTCATTAGTTCATTTGGCGGCCCGCAGGACCCTGAATGGCTGGTAATCCTAATACAGCGCTCGCGGTCCAGTCGTTGAAAGCGCTATCTCCAACCATTCCATCCTTCCGGAGTCAGCTCAGTTGATACTGGACTTGTCAGGCGAGGTGAAGGCGCTGAGTGGACATGACTTTACAATTCTGATTGAAGACGAATACATGGCTTATCCCTAGAAGACCGCCCAGCACTTCTCATTTACCTTTACGATAGAATTCCAAGGGCACCCTCTGTTTTGGTACCGTCATAAAGTGGACGAGTTCTTAAAGCTACAATATGGCGTCGCGCGGTCCATTTGAACAGCGTCCGTCATTGAGGCGCTACTAAAGTGAAAGTTCGGCGCTGAGAGATGACGATCGACCCGGACCTCGCGCAACCCAGGTGGACATGTGGATAAAGGACACCGAGCGAGATTATTTCAGCGAAAGTCGTTCGGTGAAAGGCGAGAGCCGCGATGATCGCCGACGGCCACGTAATCCAGTCGCGCACTTTCGCCCTCGTCGAACACCACGACAAAGACGGACGGACGGACGGACGGAAAAATCCGCATATTTGAATGTGAAACAGCGACGGTGAAACGCTCCCCCGGATAGACGGAGCGATTGCAAATGGAATGAAAGGGAGAGCCGAGGAGGGAATGACCGGGGCCAAGATTCATGAACGGACGAGCGGTCTCCGAAACCGTGGCACAGCCAGAACCAGACGGCAGAGTCGATGAGGGAATGCGTTTAACGTAGGAAGTTTAGAATAAGTTGACAAAGGTGCGCGCCGTTCGGGGTATATCTCGGGGTGGGTTTATCGGGGGGGGGGTTACCAATGATGAATCTGGGCCCGGCAAGCTAAACTAGGTAACACCGTTCGCCTGAGTAAGCAACGCTTGAATGGGGCAGAAGAGGATAAATCACAGCAAATCATTTTGTCGTCAATATGAACTGACGAGGTAAAAAGTAAAGGTATTGTTCATATAAATAGGAGGTAAAAGGTAGAGGTAAATTCATTTTCTGTTTTTTCGCATCGCCGCAGTTATGTTTCAAATCGTAGCTGCATGATGAATGCGTATTTAACCTATGAAATGACTTTTGGGAGCCAACCGCCATACCTACGTAGTCAAGGTCTTTACCTTCCCAGACAAGTCTGCTCCCAATTTACCCGATGCCTTAGAGGTGGTAGACTCGGTTAACCCGGGCCGGGATCGATCGCCCCACCGTGCGGGTGTCAGTAGCGCCTCTTACCACTGTAACACGCCAAGAAACCTACATAGCACTGAAACCCGATGCTTGGCAGCATTGCCCAGAAATAAGGAATAGTGACTAACACTCTGGAGGAACTTTCTTAAAAACCTCAGAAGGAAAATGCAGAAGGATAAAATTGATAAGCGAAAAAGAGTTTTATAAAATTTTTAAAAACAAACAAGTCGGCTAAACAACAAGGGAATCTTCAACGAAAGGATGGAGTCCAGTAGAGTCCGGCGCCCTTCAGCCAAATAGCAAGGTCCAGTTACATGACCGAGGCCAAGCGGGCCGGAATAAGCCTTGGGCTGGTGGTGCTGATGGTGCTTATGGCATGATGGGTGGCCGGTGGTGATATCCTGAGGCCGCCGGCGGGCTGTGGGTGCCAGTCGTCAACAGCCAGCCAGCCGGCCACCGTGACCTTGTAAACAGCTCGCTCGAGCCGTAAACAATCGTGAGCCTCATTTGCATAGGGTAGAAGCCGCCCGCCTCAGTGGGTTGCAGTCTGAACCTCTTGGCGCCAGGGACACCCACAATGTGGATCCAAGAGGTTCGGAGCAGATTGTAGGAAATGTGGATATCACACCTGCCCGACAGAAGTGAAGGCTATATTTTAGATTTTTTCCTTCTTACTATTGTTCCCTTACTACCTTACTTTCTTATAATTTACTACTTACTTATTACTTACTTACTTACTTACTTACTAGCAACTCTATAGTATTACTATTAATCTTTTAATATAATTTTCTTTTATTCTCTATATTAATTAACATTCTTATATTGTTTATCATTCATTCTTCAAAATTTATTTATTCACTTCAATATTTCTTATTTCTCTCACAATTTAATTTTTTAACATTAGTTATTATAACCTTTGTTGTTTTGTTGATTAGATACACAACAGGTGACACGGAAGACAGATGTAAAAGGTTAGGTTTTTCTTGCTGATTTGGTCTTCTCTACAACCAATTCTACTCTGCTCGTTGGTCTGGGTATCTCTGAGAGTATTATCCTGATTATATGGCTGTTTTTCAGTGTTTTTTTGAGCTTGGGAGAAGAGACAAATTGTGATGCTTCCAGTTGTATTAACATGTCATTGTGCCTGCTACTTTTGTGTTTCTTTTGTTACTGATGTAATCGCTAATTTGCTAGTTTTTTTACGTATTGCCTATTGTGAATCGTTTCTTTTTATCCCCATTTAGTTATTGGCTAAATAAATTTAAATCTAAAAAAGGATTCGTAAACTAACGACGAAACTGCTCAAACAGTTAGAAAACCAAGGGTTAAATGGTGGAACCGAACTGATAAGCAATCTATAACCACAGAATCCGTAAAAAAGTGCACTGGTTGATGTCTGAAGGGCAGCTCCTTCAAATGTATCCTCTAGCGTCCTCTTTTTTTAACAGCTGTTAAATTCGACATATAAAAATGTATACGCTAAGGCTACAATATCTAAAATAAGAACAGCTACTGTCCTGATTATGGTCTATAGATGTGACCACGAAATAAAAAAAACAAATACAAGCACGATATAAAGACGACCCATTGACGTCTCTCAATTGACACCAAGTTGAGAGCCCCTTACCCAGCTGCTCCTTCTTTTACCAATAAAAACGAGAACTCTAAAGCACATGTAAGGCATATAATACTCAGGAAGCGCACAGAATACCCAATGGAGAAAAAAGAGAGCGAAAAGAAAAAGCAAAGAAGCCAAAAAAGAAGAGAAGGAGAAAAGAAGGCGAACTTGGAGTGATGACAATGACATTGCCAACGGCAAATTCGGACATTGCCAAAAGCAAATGTTCCCGCGCAATTCAACCCGAGCGTGTCTCACTGCCAGATTGAGGAAGAGTCCTTTGACAACATAATCATTCAAGTCAATTGATTCGATTACCTCCGTTGATTCTTTGGCTTTGTACTTTGGCCTGTTGTCCTTTTTTTACAGTGAAATAGCTGTTGATTAAACTTCTTGATTTGAATTTGATTTTATTCAATTATTCCCACTCGAGTCCGTTCCCGTATCTTTAATAAATGAATTGATAAGTGAAAAATTAATAATTAATCAAATTAATAAATAAAAGCTCTCCAGATGCCTCACTTTCAACTTTAAAAACACCTACTTCTAAAATCGCCAATCAAACATGAAACCGAGTGGAGAAATCAGCAGAATATACAGCTTGTGTTCTTCAACATATTTTACTCACTTCTCATGCCTGACTAAAGATTTTTTCTACACGGTAATAGGAAATCATTTGACTAACCGTGAGCAGATCATTTCCACGATTTAGTATGGATCAATCGGCCTGGGTATCTTCCAACTGGGTAGCTGATCTCGATCAGCTGAAAAAGTCATTTGAAGAAATTATAATACCTAAATTATTAATTAAATATCAAATTATCAACAATTATAAATTATAAAACCGCTCTCAACCTATTTCGTTACGATCATGACGACAACATCCTACTCTAGAAAATTTCTGTTGAAAACCCTTGGATTAAAGAAGTTGAAAAATTAGAAGTTTAGAAAAAGTTCCAAGAAACGTTAATTATTTCCCAAGTTCTTACTTCTTTTGTACACAAACACTTACAAAATACATAAGTGCGACTAGAAACACTGAAGAGGTGATTGTTCAAGAAAAACTTTCAGGCTCAATTACTGTCCAGTTGGGTACTTCTGAGTTCATGCCCATTGATTTTAGCGGGACCCATATTTCTTATAAAATTGTGCAATTTTTGTCATCAAACAATTACCAGATCAACGACAACAAATCCAATCTTTGTTGGCTGTTTCTCGGCAACAAGTGTTCGACGGACCTACAATTATCAGCCAGAGAGCGGCTAATCTGGCATCCTCACGACATCCAGATGGTTGGCACGCCCCAGTACCCCACGAGAATTCACCCATTCTCAACATGCACTACACCCGAGGTCCGATTTCATGAATTTTTAACCATTTTTCGAAAAAAAAAGAAATCAACTAATGAAGGGTACTACATATGTGGGCCGGGGTGCAGCCAGTAGAAGTAGTGTAGCTGTTGTGGTTCCTGGAATTCTCGAAAAGGACCAACTGCTTTCAAATACCCATCTTTCGTTTACCGGAATAGGAATATAAAACTCCAGAGCATGGAATTCCAAAGAAATTTGATCTGTTGATGCTACATAAAATTTTGCATGGTAAATGTAGTCTCACTTTACCTCAATTTGTAGCCGAGAGGAGCTCTATTACCAGAGGAAGTTGTCGCAAAATTCTGTTACCGAGAGCCAAAACTCGGTTCCGGCAGCATTTCTTTTCTGTTCGTGCTGGTTCTGAAATGGTTAAGCTATGTAAAAAACCAGCACCCCAGCGGCCTCGAATGAAAGGGAAATTCTGGAAATTTTGGTTGAAAACGAATGAAGAATTTAATCAGATCCCCTGTCGCTGTGGGTGCTTTTGGAGTACGGTAACAGACTATCGCGGCGGGACCCATTGAGCCACCCATTACAAATATCGCGGCTTCGCTTATTATAGTAGGATACGTTTATCCATATCAAGTGATTTAAAACGGTACTCTAAACTGTTAGACTGTCATCTGAACACACCTCAATCCACTAATCTTGTTCACTGAGAACTTGTGTTCCAAATTATGGAAATGGAATTAATGTTGATGTTGACTGCATGTCGTTTTGTTTAACATATCACCGTTGCACATGGCTTGTTCAAGTAAAATAAATAAATACCTATTGTCGAACTATCCATACTCGTTCACCAATTTGGGCGATTTTTCGTGAAACAAATTGGGCTCCGGGTAATTTCTCCTTGCTTGCACCACAACCCACATAGCACTATTCAGATGTTACTGATGAGGTTTCTATGGCTATGTAGTGAATGAATAAAATACGACTGTCAGATAAAATAAAATCTAATCAATCAATAAAATCAATATCAATATGTCTGATCAATAAAATGTGGCGTACCAGTGAGGGACCGCTCGCCAGAAGGTTCGTTCTCAACATTCCTTTACACGCGTTGCGCAGCCTTAATGAAAATTGTGAAAAAAATGTGAATCCTACTTGAAAAGGGAAAACTTCAGAGATACAACAGAAAGACGAAAAAGAAGAACGGACAAAAAAAGGTGAAAGCAAAACAACGGTGTTTAAGCGTTTTTGGCAATGAGGGTTATGTAATGCGAATATGGATCTGAAATGGGGGATATTCGATATAAAATAAAAACACCTCCAGTGATGGAATTCCCGAAGGAGAGAAGACTTCGGAACAGCCCGAAATTGTATTTGGTGCCTGATTCCAAAGACGGGATAAACAAAAAATCCTGATTTTTCGCGATTTCCGCGCCGCCGACAGTAATCCGACGCAGTATTGCACTACACAGTTAACTCTACGCCTCTTCGAGCCCGAGGGGTACTGTAGCAGCACTGATGACGTCTGTCTGGGCATTTTAGCCGTGCTAATTGTTATGTATTATAGGTTCTGAATCGTCTAGCGGTGAATAGTGTTTATAAAAGTGCCAAGACTAGTGTAAAAGTTCGAAATTTCAAAAAATGAGGTGGGAATTTTTCAAGTCTCGCCTATTTATGAGAAAATGATGTTGGTCTATGTGGTGGTGAGATATTTTCTTCAAATGTCTTGTGTTGTTAATATTTTCATACTATGAGTTTGTTGTCTAGGATCGCTGTTTCCTTTAACTAATGCGTATGTTTTTGGAGCACGTCTATGATCGACGTAAATAAACAAATAAATAAAAAGCGTGTAATTTTTGGTAATGTTTTTATGTACAACACATTTGTCTTCTATTGGTGTGCAAGACACGGCATTGATGCACATTTGAAGGGTTGGAAAGCAAAACTCGCATGCCGAACGGTATCCTACGTAGGATTGCGCTGTCTGTGATGGAGGCATCGGTTTACGCGCTCCATTGAGACTTTGTCTCGCGCGTGCGGCTGCGCCGCGACACGGTCTCATTTATCGTCTCACGGGGATGCTGCAGTGGTTTGTTGGAAGTTCTGGCTCCTCACGTACCTTTTCGGTTCCGACGGATTCCTAGATTTGGAATTTTTTGCCATTCTTGTCTAGATGAGCTCTGGAAGGGTTTGTCTGCTGTGCTGGATACGAATTCGATAGTTGTTTTCGGAAATTTGGCCAATGTCGGCGAGATGGGTAGCAATCGACCCTTATCATAGCTCAGCTTGGATCGATATCCTTAAAAACTATAGATTCGTGACCGATACCTCGCAGATTCCCTATATGTGGTGTTCGGACGGTACCGAGCCAAAATTCTTGATCAGAGTTGTGCTCGTCCCCAAGCGCCTTGTTACCTCTTCATTTTCCTCAACCCGATCACTTTTCTGCTAACCTTCGTGTTTTTGTAGTTTTTTTCGGTACTTTTCCTCTTAATGCCCAATTATCATATCACACCCAAGCGTATCATATCGTGCTCATAGGTTAATGCACATCCTTGAAGCGGTCTTATCATATCATGCTCGAGCCATAATCAATTTATTATTAAGCCCTTGTTATACGTTCGCTCACCCCCCACCGTAACTCGTCCATTCAGTATCAGACATCGTGGGGCCAGACACGTTTGTACGAGTTATCATGGTGACGCTGGCGTGGTGAACTCGTACAAACGTGTCTGGCCCCACGGTGTCTGATACTGAATGGACGAGTTACGCTGGGGGGGGGAGCGAACGTATAACAAGGGCCTTAAGCAAAATCAACGACTTATCTAAGCTAGAAAACAACTTCATACGATTACCTCTGAAACATCTCTCTTTTGGAAAAACTCATTCTTGCGGGAAAAGAACGGCTTTTTCTTCCATATCAGGCATATCAAACAAGCTGCACACGACCATAGGTGGATGCGAAATGGTATGATATCGAATAGCTCGATATGATAAGACCGCTCCAAGGGTGTACATTAGGATACGAGCATGATATGATACGGTTGGGCATGAGATGATAATTGGGCATTAAGAGGAAAAGTACCTTTTTTCAGTTTTATAACTTTTTAGCCACTTTTTCAAGCAATCGCGGCTGCTTCCGCTGCGTTTCTCTAACATACACGGCAGTTTTGCTGCTTTTAACCGATACACTTGGGAGCGGTTCGTTTTGAGGTGAGCGATCATGATAACAAATTTGCGTGACAAATTTGCTTTTTCATCTATCTGCGAGTCTTATGATGCGTCTTAACAGAGCGTTTCCTTGGTGATTCACTTAGTACTCTTTCGTAATAATAACTCCCTACATCGTTAGGGCTCGTTTAGATGCACCGCGGCGAAAATGCGAAATTGAAGCGCAATCAATAATTAGCGTCCTTGATCGAATTTTGCTCCTTTGCATTAGTGTCGCAGTCCGGTGGCGCCTCATATTGGCAAACTTACTGGTCGTTCGGGTTGTTTAGAAGGCTGCTATTCCTTATTAAATGACATTTTGACGAAATTCACTTTTTTCGTTTAATTTCCCCCCTATGTGATCATATGCCTACTTTTTTTTTTCTTAGACGCGGCGCCATCGGACTGCGCCATTAACGCAAAGGAGCAAATTCGATCAATGGCGTTTATTATAGATTGCGCTTCAATTTTGCATTTTCGCCGCGCGGCGTCTAAACGGGCCCATAGACTGTGTTTCGCAGCAAGTGAGGAACTTTTTCCCATGGGATAATGATGCCGTTTTGTTCCCAATACAATACTTTTTAGTGATTTCCACGGCGAAATACCCTAGAAATTTCGGTTGGGATGTCTTTGTGTGGCAAAAAATTTCAGAACTTTTTCACCTTAGAGATTAATCATCGCAATTAGATCAAGAGAAAAGGGAAAAATCAAAGAATAAACCCAAAGCTCGCGAACCAATTGGGTATCCTCTGAAGGGGCTTTCATCCCCGAAATTGCTGGAATCATTCAGCGCGCCCGCATGTTCGTCAGTAAGCAAATATTGGGTGTGAAAGCCGTAACAGAAGAGGAAGAATAAACAATAGACGCCTCATTCTCGTGTTTGTTCGATAGAGTGGTTCAGGGCAGTTCCTGGTACTATGAAGGTAAGCTGCTTTCTACCAGTCTTCAAGTATGACTCTCATAAACCTTATTAAAAAGGTAAAGGTAAAGGTGACGGCGTTGATCAGTCCCCAGAGGACGCGCCGCCGCATTCGTGTTCCATTCAAGTCGTAGAGACATAGTGAATGCGTATTTGGCCTGTACAATGACCTGCGGGGCCAGCCGTTATACCAGGTCAGTGTCTTTACCTTCCCAGGCAAATCTGGTACCAGTTTACCCGACCCCGTAGAGATGGAATGCTCGGTAAGCCTTGGCTGGGATTGATCGCTCGACCGTGCGGGTGACAGGAGCGCCTCTTACCACTGTACCACGCGGCCCATAAACCTTGTTATGGTATAATTATTTCTTCTTCTGTACTACTTTGCGGCACAAGGTATTTTGGATTATTTGCTGTATCAATTTCATGACATAATTTTAATGACAAAAATAGTGCTAATGCTCATTTCAGAATGCAGTATATTTGAGGGAAACTGCTTGGACGCCCGCTTATCTCACATTATCCCATATAATTTTGTACGAAGGACAAAACTTAGGGGACGTTTTCGCTAAATTAGTATAAATTGTGCTCTGCAGCCATTTCCTTCCTACTTCCCTACCCTCTTATTCTACTAACTTGATCTGCTAGCAAAAGTCAAAGTTGGGACTTGTTCGCGCCCTTTCGCTACGCTGATTTGCCGAAACCGACGTGTTTGATCTGGTGTATCATGTGCTATGGAACCACTGCATTAGTGGGAAACTGAGTCATCGATCGATTGCACTAGCCGGATTCATAAGATATTGTACTGGCGCCAACTATACCCCCGTAGAATTATTGCTGGTATTACAGGGTGCGGCAAAAATATTGACCGCCTTAAACGGCTTTACAAAAG
Source organism: Nippostrongylus brasiliensis (assembly GCA_030553155.1). NCBI lineage: Eukaryota > Metazoa > Nematoda > Chromadorea > Rhabditida > Heligmosomidae > Nippostrongylus > Nippostrongylus brasiliensis. The sequence goes on from CP130733.1 coordinate 5,326,322, forward strand.
CTTGTAGAGTTGTTTAGAACTTCAGTATTTATTATGAACACATGGAAACGAACATGACGAACAAATTACAACTAAATCTGCTCAACTCTATCTCCTCCGTTGACGATGCACTGATGAAGACGTTGAGGGAACGCGTCAATTGTGCGCCGCAGGTAGTCCTCGTCGATTTCATCCCATGCCTTGATCAAGGATTCCTTCAGGCAGTCCAAACTGCGGTGAGGTGTAGCACATGCCTTTGCTTCCAAAACGCTCCAAATGGAATAGTCCATTGGGTTGAGGTCAGGGCTGTACGGAGGCCACTCTTCAGCGCTGACGAAGTCGTGAAGATTGTCCTTGCACCACTTCTGCACCGACTTTGCCTTATGAGCTGGTGCAGAATCTTGTTGAAAGACGTACGGCCTGTCACCAAAGTGAGATTGGATCCAGGGCACAAGATGCTTCTTCAATACATCGTCGAGGTAATTATGTTGATTAATTTTCACGCCAGAGTCCACAAAAATGAGCGGAGATTTGCCGTCGCTGGTCACAAACGCAGAAACCATGACGCTTGCAGAATGAGCCTTCTTCGGAACAAGTCTTCCACTGTTGTTGGCTTCTCGAATATTTGGTGAAATGATCCGGTCATTTTGGCGATTGTAGACAGCCTCAATTGTGAAGAGTTTTTCATCGGAAAAGATGAACGATCGGTGTCTACCTTGAGCGGCGCGCTCCAACAGCTTACGGCATCTTATGACCCTTGTTTTCTTGTTTTCTTCCGAGAGAGCATGACAACTCTGGAGACGATAGCTTCGTAGTCCAAGATTCTCTGATACAATTCTCCTCACAGACCTCTCGCTAATTTGCAAATCTTTTGCCATTTTCCTCATGGACCGCTTTGGATTTCGTTGCACCCTTTTCTTGACGATTTCCACATTCCTCTTGGTGACAGCTGAACGAGGCCGGCCACTTCTATGTCTATCCGAGAGTCCTCCGATACCTTCAAACCGTTTCACAGCTCTTCTGACAGTTCTCGGTTGAACGGAAAGAATTTTCGATATTTCTTTCGTAGCGTATCCGGCGCGATGTAGGTCGATGATGCTAGAACGTTTCGGATGGGATGCTACCATTTTGGAGAAACCGCCACTTTTTGAGCAGGAAGTGATCAGATATGGATATAAGGACGTCACGAAACCAATCAATACAAAAGTCAAGAAAATCGGGTTCCCGCACGGAAATATTGAGCACTGTACAAAGCGGTCCATATTTTTGCCGCACCCTGTATTGCTTTAATATTATTCATCTATATTTCAGTAAATGTCCGCCGTTATCAATTCGCGTCCCACATCGGCTGGGAACGCGAACAGCATTGGCGAGGATGCTAGACCTAGTAAGTCAATAATTTTCTTATCTTTTTTTTGAATTTTTGTCTTTGAACTCCTGCATTTTTGTTGACATTTTGGCACATTGGAAACTTGAAGCGAGATTATTAGTGCTTGTTTAGCTTTGCTGCACAAGATTGAAGGACATGTTGCTCGAATAAACGATGTGGTCCTTTTGTCGAAAGAGGAAGGCGTGTGGACGGCTAGCGATGACCGATCCGTTCGTTTATATTTGAAAAGAGATAACGGACAATTCTGGCCGTCAATCCATAAGATAATGCCAGTTGCTCCCACGTGCCTTCACTATAGCGAAGAAACGTCTCGGTGAGAATTTTTCACTAAATCCACTCTTTATTAACAGTTATATATTTACTATTTGTTATTATTTATTTACTATTATTTATTATTTATTTTTCAAGAAAGATGCTAGGAGATTCCAACGTACATCGGTAGTATAGTGGTTAGCGCAGTCTGCCGGAAACAGAAAGATGCGGGTTCAATTCCCATCCGATGTCAGTGTTTTGCGAATAACCTAGCATCTCCAAATATATAAGTCATTCAACTAGTTCTCGTCTATAAACCGCTAAAGAAAAAGCGGCAATAAAACAGACTAATTAACAATTATTTTAATTACCATCCTTTGGGCATAAAAAATGTATAAAAAAGTAATTTCTTAGACTACTTATTGGACTTTTGAATGGTCACGTTTATGAATATTATGTTGCCGATGATTACAATTCGATGAGCGATCCCGAAGTGCGCAGGTGGGTTTTTTTGGGAGACTTATTAGTTTCGCTTGTTCTGTAAATCAATTGTTTCAAGAGAAATTGTAAAATTTGCCAAACTATGCCTTATTTTATACAATGGGAATTATTTTTGTTGGTGATATTGAATCGACTAACTTCTTCTTTTTCTGCCTATGGGAAACAGAATTGAATTGATCGATTTCGGAGGTGTCAATTCGGAAGCAGCTGTTGTCAGCTCGTTTTTTGAACCACGCCTTTCAGCAGCTGGGCCTCGATTTGCTGTGATTAATTATTAGTGCAATTATACCAACGATTTTTCTAAAATTACCACCAACTACATAACTTTGTTTAATTTAGCCTTTCATATTTATCTTCCCCTTTCTCAGTGGTCTGTAAAGTTGTTAAATTGATTCTTCTGCAGTATAAACAATGATGAATTTGAACCCAAAGTGCTACTACTGATATAGCTTAACGATTTATCATCAGTTTAGGTGGACAATTCATGCCGGACCCATTTCCGGCCTAGGGCTCGCCCTGAGCGCAGAACTTGTGTTCAGCTGCTCGAAAGATAAGTCAGTTGTATGGCATTGCTCGGAAACGGGAATCAAGCGAGGTATTTGAATATATTGAATGTTTATCCACCTTTTCTTCGTTTACGTCACTAGTTGCTATAATTCTTCAAGGTGCTTTTCATTGTGATAGCAGTTGTACAGCTATGGCTATCGATCTTCCTTTTGTATTTGTCGGAGACCACGGTGGAAATGTTATTGTGCTGAGGCTGAGCGGAGATACAGCTCAGATGATTAGCAAATTAAGTGCACACACAGGTATTTTCTTTATTTTCTTCTTGCCATACCCCATTAACTGATGTTAACCTCGCTGGAACCATAAATTTTTCAGGCCCTATTTCATCTCTAGCTTGGAATAGAGTGAAGGAAATTCTATACTCGGGCAGTCATGACAGTCTTGTAATAATGTGGGACATCGGTGGAAAACGTGGCGAGGCCTATGAGCTGAAGTGAGTTGCATTTTTTCATTCAATTACCTATTTATCACACAATTTTACAAATCTAGCGGCCATTCGTCTAAAATTACTAGTTTGGCCGTCGCTCCAGGCGCTGCACGGCTGTTTTCAGCGGATGATGCTGGGCGACTTGTGTGCTGGGACATGTCCGCTAATAGGTAATCGATATTTTATTGTGGAAAACCTGTAAATAATTCCGACCTTGAGTTGAATAGTGCGTTCTTATAGACTGGAGACTCCGGGATGGAAAAACTCCGACAATTGTGAAGTTTGTGACAGTCCATTCTTCTGGAACATTTCCGCTATGTGGCAGCGAAAGGTGAATTTTGTTTTCATTTTGCTTCGAAGAAATTGCTCAAAGTTCTGGTTACACAGGTGGTCGGACAAAGACAGCATCATTGTCGAACGTGTGGCAAAGCAGTTTGTGGAGCTTGCTGTTCAAATTGGACCGTATTTCCGCGAATGGGCTACGAGTTACCAGTTCGTATATGTAATGAGTGTCACAGGAAGATGGAGGATAACCCGCAACAGTTCGAGTGAGTGATCGACCATACTCGCTTTTATTTTTTAATTCATAGAAATTCTTTCACTTTTTCATATTTTTTCATATTTCCTCCATGTCCATGTGCTATTTCTTGATTCCGTTATTGTAGGGACGGGCGTTCAAAAAGCCTTTGTGTTGAAATCCTTTTGTTTATAAATCGAATGGTGAACTTTTGATATAGTTACCTACTATTATCCTTAGGTTAAAAAATGGGTAAAGAGAAATTAGTGACGTTATTGTTTTCGATCCCTCTGGGGCCAGAACTATCGATTTTCCTTCAACTTCGATTGAGAGGCTTCCTACCGTGTAGGTGGCAGGTGCCACATTTATTTCTAGAGTTTAGATCGGGTAAGGTAGATATGGTAGGTAAGGGTACCGCTTAGATATCATAATGTACTGCTGGAATAAAAAAGGTGCTAAGCACATAACCCGAAGTTCGGACGACAATATGGACATTGATCTTAGCAGTCCACACCAGTGCAGAAAAGCCGAGTAGTCGGGTAAAGGTAAGGTGAAGGTAAAGGTGTCGGCGTTGATCAGTCCCCGAAGGACGCGCCGCCGCATTCGTGTTCCATTCAAGTCGTAGAGGCTTGGTGAATGCGTATTTGGCCTGTACAATGACCTGCGGTGGCCAGCCGCTATAGCAGGTCAGTGTCTTTACCTTTCCATACAAGTCTGGTACCAATTTACCCGACCCCGGAGGGATGGAAGGCTTGGTTAGCCCGGGCCGGGATCTTACCACTGTACCACGCGGGCCCTGAGTAATCGGGTAAGAAATTAAAATATTGTTTTATAGGCCCCAAGTTCTAGGCATTCCAATTGATTCCCGATTTTTCACTTGGAAGAAATACCAGCATCACTACCGTCGTAAAAGTTGGGTAACGGGGAAATGTTTAAATTATCAAATTGGGATTTAATATAAACCCGGTATTCTTATTAATTTTCCGCTTTTCTTACCCTTTAGTTACCATACCCACCAGAAACAGCTAACCTGTTTAGTCTGACGCCGCTGTCCGTCTCGCACGACCTTCGAAGCGGTGTGACGGCGATGTTCCTGCAGGAAACGCTCGGCAAACTGGTGACGGCCACACAGAACAGAGTGGTGATGATCTGGGATATACGATCAATGTCGTGAGCATTCGATCGATATTATTGATCGATTTGCATTGAAGACCCAAGACTCCCCAATTGTACAGCTCAGCACATCGGTCAGCGATGTGGTGCACCTTTCATTTCCACGAGTCTGTGACAGCAAGATTACGGTGAATAGATTTCTTCGTAGAATTTTCTACATTTCATTATTAACATGCATGAGATACTTTTTTCACTTTGTATTGAAGCTAATTTTCGCAATAAACCGATTTTATGCGTTTCAGCAACAGCAACAGATCTTTATTTCGCGTTGATAAAGCAGATATTTTCTATTGACGTGACGCCTCAGAGAGGGAAGAGCAAGGAAAGCGCACGAATCCTACGAGTACCCGCCATCAGCAGCAAGCATATTTTGGTAACAACATGGACAGAAGTGTTGGGTAACAAACCCTTTGGTAACAAAATGTATAACTTTACAGACAATTTTTGGTAACGAAGCGACAGACAGAATGCACGAACGATCGATCACCGGGTTAATCACATTGGTTCTGACCTAGATTTGAAAGATGTGACTACAATTACAGTACGAAATCGACTATGTTAACTAGAATATTTTCTATTGATCCTTCAAACAGTACAGTGTGTCGTAAGGAATGCAAAAATCAACTTTACATTCCTTTTGACCGGAGATGGAAATCTAGAGCTTTCATAATACGTGGTTACAACTACACAGATAAAAAATACAAATTTTCAATTTCAATTAAAAATATCTAGTCCAACTAGGAAAAGCTAAAGGCTTTTTGTCACCCTGCCTGTTGATTGAGTGATCAAACTTTCAAAGCAAGTGGCGGGTATAAATGAAGCGCTTCTTCGAATACTTGTTAACGGTAACATTCACAAAGTTGTTTTTATTTTGAATTTCTATATTATGCTACTAGCGATTGACCTATAGAGCTATGGACACAGGCGTAAGCCTTATTCAACTTGAGAACAACATTTCGAGCCAGGAGACGGACGGAATAGCGAGCCTCGAGATCAAACATACAGCTAGGAGAGAACCTCACCGATATTTCTATTTTTCTCCTTCGAAAAAACTCCTGATCAGCATGAGCACGATGAGTGGTCCCTTTGCGACAAGTCTCTTTCAGAAAGGCATATCGATTGACTCCTCATCAGTCCACCTTTCACACCTTCCCAGCCTTCGGTTGGTCGGAGATATCCTTCTTCCACCCGTTTGTACACCTAGATATAATGATAACAGATAATTTCAAAGTAAATAATACCCATTTCTACACTTGTAGCGCACGACAATGAGCAGTAAAGGTATAGGTGGAGGTAAAGTGGTGGTATTGATAAACCCCCTGAGGGTGCGCCATGCTTTGGTCTTTCAATCGGGATCGTATAAAGAAGTACAAGGACACGAGAGAGCCTACAAAAGTCGATATCTTCACCTTTCCAGACAAATCTGAGCTCAGATTCATGATCGAACCAGCGGTCTCCGATACCCCGTCGGCGATAAACCCGGGCACAGATTCATCATTAGTAAACCTCCGATAAACCCCGAGACATAGCCCGAACGACGCCCACCTTTGTCTGCTTATCCTAAACTTCGTATGTTGAACGCTATCTCTCATCGACTCTGCCGTCTGGGTCTGGCTGCGCCGCGGTTTCGCAAACCACTCGTCCGTTCATGAATCTGGGCCCCGCTCGACACATCGAGGTCTCGTAAACCGTGCCTCGTCGCGAGGTATGATAGACACGCGATAAACCCCGGCGCGCGTTCGGGAATCTCGGTTTGTGCGTCGTTCAGGGTATATCTCGGGGTTTATCGAGGGTTTACCAATGATGAATCTCGGCCCTGGAATCTCCCAGAGATATGTAGGGCATGCTTTGCCAGGGAGAGGATCGATCACTGAGCCGCGTGGGTGGAGGTGGCGCTCCTTACCACTGCACCACACGGTTCACAGTGAATAGTGCTAATAATAAACTTTAAAAAACATGAAAATGTAGCACCTCCTGGGCCATCATGAGGAAAGCGTCGAATATATTCTTCCCAGTGATTGCTGATGTCTCGATAAACTTCATTTTGTGGTATTTTGCAAAATATTCTCCTTCTTCATAGTCTACCTGCAAAATGCGGGATATGAGAGGGAACTAACTGGTAGAATATTACCTAAAACGTACCCGTCGTTCACATTGATTATCGGATTTGTGCCCGATCAGCTGAAACACGCATTTGCCCGGGTTCGGACCGCCCATGTTCACTTCGGCCTCGTGCAACCAGCCGGCGATATTCTCAAAGCTGGCTCGGTTCGATATATCGTAGACCAGCATTACACCGACCGAGTTGCGATAATATGACTTTGTTATGGACCTGAAAGCCTTGGAAAACTTGGAGAAAAAAGGTAAGAAAGAATGATCGAAAACAAAAATTGGCGTTTGAGATGTTGCTGCTGTTTGCAGCTTTGCTCAAGATTGATGGGATGGAGAGGCAAAATTGATTAAACGAGATTTCATCAGAGCATCAGTTTTTTTAGGCGCCAATTCTTGATTGCGATTGTCGAAATGCTTGAAACTGAATCAATAACTCGCTATTGAAACAAGAATAAAGAAGAACCGTAGAGCTGCGATATTCTCTAACTCGGTCTCAACCATGGGAATCGTAGAAATCCTTACAATTTTCGTCTGCTTGTCGTTCCTCCCGTTTATTTCCGTAAAAAGTGTATTAAAAAACGTGAGTGGTGCAGTAGTGAGGTGCAAACCTACTTCACTTTACATGCAAATAAGCAGAAATCTCTTAGAACAACAAGAATGACTCACCGAAACTTCTCCTGCCCGGCAGTATCCCATAGCTGCAGTTTCACTCGAAAGTTCGGCCTCAATTCAATCATACGAGCGTAAAAATCTACGCCAACCGTCGGATCGCTGATTTCTGCGATTTTTCCCTCGGTGAAATATTTCAGAAGACTAGACTTGCCGACAGTCGAATCACCGATTAAGATTATTCTGAACTGATAATGGAATAAAGGGCCGTAGTCGTCGCCGATAAAGTTGAACTCCATAACTAAAAAAACAGTTGAACTGAATTGAAAATCATTCACTAAATGGAACCCGAATAGGTGAAAAATTACGAATTCGAAGACAACAGCACAGAGGAGCGTTCAACGATGTGGAGGAAAAACGACTGGAAGACTGCCAGCTGTCAGTTGTTGGAGGAGGAGGTATCTGACACAATTAATCAGTCAAATACATCAACAATACAGTAATAACAAGCCCGAGCATGCACTATCCCCTCCAAAACTCCTCACCCGTACCTGCACGTAACGCTCGAAATTCTGGTGAGCGGATACCAGATTCGTGATCAGAGCTCCAAATAAAACCCGTTTGGGATGAGGTTTGGGTAAAATTTTCACCGACTACTTGGCACTGTTCAACTTAACGGACACCAGTACTCGATTTTTTTTCAGTCGTCGGAATTCGCTGAAATTTTGTACAGGGGGATAATTGAGGGCGCTGATCACGAATCTGCTGTCCGTTTTTCACGTGGGTGGTCTCGGATCACCCAAATTGCCACTTAGATGGCCCAGTCAGGATCAACGACTGCGCTGAGACTTTGTCTATGGGGTTCTCTGGTGTCCTGTACTCGATGGTGAAGTCCGTTTTCCGAAAGGCGGTCGAATACGATAGCTATAGGTGAGTGTCACCAGGTGAGTCGGTAGGTACTCACCCATAACTACCGTATTCGGCCGCCTTTTGGAGAACAGACTTCATCATCGTGTTCAGGACACCAGAGAGCCTCCATAGACAAAGCTTCAGCGAAATCGGTGATCCTGATTGGACCATCCAAATAGCGATTTGGGTTATCCGAGACGACCAGGTGAAAAACGGACCATAGATTCGTGTTCTGGACCCCAAATAACCCCCATAGGCGAAGTTCCAGTGAATCTCGACGACTGAAAAGAATCGAGGGTACTATTGTACTTTTGAGGCCTACTTTTTTCATTTAAAATATGCCTCGGCCGCACAATGAATCAGACAGATAGAACAGTAACCCTAACCAGGGGAAAAACCTGAAGATAAGCAGCTCGTTCAGCTAGGTTGATAGAGAATGCCACCTTCGAAAAAATGATAGAAACTGAGCAAGCCGCGACATGGACAGATGGAATGGTCACATTTCCTTGCAGAAAGTGTGACTGAAAAACGCCCTCCCTGCATATCAGAGCAACAAATGGAAGAAAAGTGCAAGAAAGATAAGAAATCGCGCAGTCGATAGTGCAAAGTACGACAAACTATCAATTTGTCACTAGTGGCTGAAAACTCGCCCCACCCCCCCCCCCCCCTGAACCCCATCGAGAGTCGTTATTGCCACGCCCTCGGCATGCGTCTATGGACCGCCCCCCGACGCTATTGGCCGGTCGGCACGGCATGAGCGCTCCACTGACAATACGCGCTCCAAAATTGTTCAGCCACTAGTGACCTATCGATGCGTTCACGACAAACTCGTGAAAGAAGTGACCGCGACGCGACACGCGACACGTCCAAGCAAATCAGCCGTGGAGCGCCAAATCCGCCCGGGAAGACTTCTACACTGCTTTTTAAAACACATTTCACTTGGTTTTCCTTCAGTTAGATATAGGGTGGTCTGACTCCCGTGAGGATGAGCATTGCTGCGTTTTTGACCGGGTTGGTTAATAGGTATACTTCATTCTGGTTAACACGGAGAATTCAAGGGTTAAGCCGACATTTTGTAAGATGCTACTAAGTTGACGAGTCAGAAAGCCCGCTGTCACCCTTAACCCAACTAGAAATAGGGTAAACACCCGTTGTGAAACAACGTGTTTGCCATTTTTATCGATAATCAGTCCTTTTTATCATGTTTTCCTGATTCTTTTTATCAATGACTTGGCATCAAGCTTTAGAGTTTTAAATTTACGTAGGTAATTTTCCATTTTCATGTGACCTGATCACGCCTTGAATAAATCAATGAATATTTTATAGGAGTTCTTTCACGACTTTTTAAACTCATCTTGATTATTCCCGACTTGTACGAAAGAGTTAGTTAAGGGTGTTCAACCATCTCTACCAACCAGCCCGAGCGTTTCAGATCATGTATAAATTTTAAGCCTGTGAGCGTTTCGGTGAGTGAAAAAGTTCTTGTGTCAAGTTCGCTGACAGTAGTAAGAGGCGCCGCTGACACCCGCACGGTCAAGCGATCGATCCCTGCTCGGGTTAACCAAGCCTTGCATCCCTTCGGTGTCGGGTAAATTGGTACCAGACTTGACTGGCAAGGTAAAGACACCAGACTTGGTATAGCTTGTGTCCTCCGCAAGTCATTGTATAGGCCAAATGAGTATTCATCATGCCTCTACAATTTGAATGTAAGACGAGTGCGTGGCGCATACTTAAGGGAATGATTAACGCCGATACCTCTACATTAACCTTAACGTGTGTTTCTCGTTGGAAGAAAGCTCGTCGTCGTGTTTTTTGATACCGTGTCCTTATAATTAAGGGATTAGTGGACTGCTGATCCATGTCAATAAGCATGAAATATCGCTTGGGTAATAGATACCAGCAGCTGCTTAGCGCCGAGCAGTTAATTGAGGGTCATGCGAGGTCATCCAGGCTAGCTCCGAAAGCCACCGCCACAGCTGCCTGTTGCCGTTGAGTGATTGATCGCCCCTGTCGATACGGTCAAGGAATTCTCGGGTAGTTTGGCTCATAAATGGGGATCTCCAGGGTATCGGTTATCGTGAGGCGAACTTACCACAGTTTCTGATTCAAAAAGATCGCGGCGAGGCAGGAAATAAACAATATGAACGTGAGATTGAGATTTTTTTGAAGGTAAAGCATGAAGATTATCCTTCAGAGAACTGTAGTCCCGCACATATAGGCAAAAAGTCAGGGTAAATTGGTCGGCATTGGTCAGTCTCCTAAGGATGCGCCATGCACTCGTCTTGTATTAAGAATCGTAGAGGCATGGTGAATGCGTATTTGGCCTATACAATGGCTAGCGAGGCTAGCCGTTGTACCAAGTCAGTGTCTTTACCTTCTTTCTTTCTTTACCAGACGAGACTGGTACCAATTCACCCAACCGAGGAGTGACTGATGGTCTGGTGAGCACGGGCGGATATTGATCGCGGGATCGTTCGGGTGTCAGTGGCGCCTCTTACCACTGTACCACGCGGGCCCTTTGGGCGGATAATTTCCAAAATTTTCAAAGAGTTTCATTAACCGCTGTACCAAGTCAGTGTCCTTACCTTTCCAGGCAAGGATGCCACCAATTAACCCAACCAAGGAGGGATTGATGGTTTGGTGAGCCCCGGCGGGGATTGATCGCGCGATCCTGCTGGTGTCAGCGGCGCCCGTTACCACTGCACTATAGGCGACATAGCTTGAGTAGAAGTAGTAAATGAATAAATAAATAAATAAATACGTCAAAAATTAGCCGACTTTTTCTGGACATGGCGGATTGTCAGAGTTGAGGAGAATCCAAATTCGACGTCTGTATATGACTGGTGTCTTCAAATTGATATCTCTAATCACTGATTGTAACATTGGAATTTTCACTAAAACAATCTAAACATCACAAATAATGTCTTTATTACAACTTTAAATGTCAAACACACGTTCATTGAGCAACAACGGCAATGGACCCTAGTACTATATTATTATTATTCGTGGTTTCTTATATAAATTCTAAAAAAAGTAAAAGAGATCGAGAGAGATGCGTCACCTTAAAAGCAGATCCATAGGGTTGGAATGAGGTGTTTTTATTGCAATATGGCATCGTGCGCGACGCCCTGAAGTGAAAAAGAGCCTCATAATTGTAAGGAGATTCCGAGTTGGCAGACTGGCGCGGTGGAGACGACCGATGGGTAAACTATACTCAGGGAAGGTAGGAGAGTCGCCTGAGGGCTCACGTCCCAGAGTCGGGTTCCTAGTCGAATAAGGAGATCTCCAGAGTGATCGATCGGGCAGGAGACAAAGATTCTGAGGAATGATATTAGGCCCGACGGCTCGAATCTGAAGATGCCCTCGGGGCATTCAGAGCCGATTGGTGGTGCCGTTCCGCATAGGGGTCTTCGAGAACGTCCGAAACATCATCACGCTCCGCTTTTGTTGTGCCGACGCGTTCATCATCATTCCGCCACCGAAACCGGCGCGGAATCGATCACTGTTCTTCCGCACCGCCGCCACCGAAGATCGTTGTTTCTGAAATAGAAAAATGAAAAATTAAATTCAAAAAAAATTGTGGAAAACAGGAGTTCTTATGATGTTGGATGATTATCATAATCGAAAATGCCCGAAAATTAACTACCAACACCGTCTTTCGATTTGTATTCTCAATTCTTCAGTCTTTCGGTAAATATTACGGTAGTATCCTATACCCAGAGCCTTCCATTTTTTCAAAGGTTCCGTAAATTGGTACCAGGCCTGTCTGGAGTCAATGTATAGAACGAACACACATTTACCATATCATACGATTCTGAAGGGAAGACGAAGGCATGGCGCGAACTTACAAATCGACGTATCAGGGAGGACCTCGAATTATTTCTGAATTTGTGGTGGTCCGGACCCATAGGTCGTCCTAGATTGCCGTCCTATTATTTCCGGCGCAGTGTCTTCACCTTCCTAAAAACCCCGATTTAAATTTCCCGCCGCCGTCCAAGCGAGACGGCGGCGGGAAATTTGAATCGGGGTTTTTAGGAAGGTGACGACACTGATTTGTACTAACCGCTGCAAGTCACTGTGCAGGACGGACGCGCAATCACCATGTTTCTATGATTCTGCATGGAAGACGAATATATGGCGCGACCTTAGGAGAAGAGCAGGAATGATCCCTTTGCCACTATTCTATTTATCCTATGCCCAGTCGACAATAACATTGACGTTTGAAGTACAGAAAGATGACGACAAAATTCACCAGATCGATCCTTCTAGAAGAATGTCCCTATAACGTCCTTACAGGGCTCCTTTTCACGGCCATTAAAAGCCTTTTTGTTAGCGATGGATTTCCAGAGTGGAAAGAAACGTGATCTCACGTGCCCTTTTCAGTGTCAAAACGCCAAGCGATTGCTGAAAAAAGCGGTCCATTAAGGCCGGAAAGGCCCTGAGGCGGTGGTCGTCCTGCTAAGTCTCCTTTCGGGTTTGTTGGAGATACGGTGGAGCAATCGATCTCTGCGGTATCGGGTGGCCTCACTACCAAAGTGTAAGACGAATGCGTGGCGCAATCTTGGGACTCTGCGATGCTTTGATTTTAAATTTTATTCCAGTACAGAAAGAACATACCTGAGGATGTCTACCCAAACGATTTGTGATGCAGTTGGCAGTGTAGACGGAGAGAATCACCACCGCCACCATGCCACAAGCCAGACCCATCGCCCAATGCGGGATTGAGGTATTCATCTAAAAATACCTTCGAATATTACAATAATTCTGCTGCAAACACCTTAAAAAGCCGAAAAGTGTCGTGATTGATTTCTATTATATACGGTGATTTTATTAATAATTTTATTTTTATTTTTTATTAATTTGCTGGAGCTCCCTGCTGTGGTGCTTCGTACTTGATATACCAGCCACTCAGCGGCCTGCCGGCAGACAAACGGCTGATAAATACATAATAAATAAAAACAAAAACTAACCACTGATAGACTGAAATAAACATTTGAAATAAAAGAAAAAGGTTTATAATAAAACGATGAACAAATAGCAAAAGACGGTGAGCTGAACTGATGAAACACGTCCCTGGTAGTACGGTAACGGGCAATCGCGGCGGGACCCATATGAGTCACCCATTACAAACATCGCGATCTCGCTTATTATACGGTAGGATTATCAGTGGATTCGATTCATCCATAAGTTCTATATGATATGATATCGTTTCCGAAATAAAATCTATTAAACCATTATTTCTCATCTGCGATAGGCTGTGCAATAATTGTAATCGATTTGTAAACTTTATCAACAGAAGTTTAACAGTGCCCTAGCTATTGGCCAAATAGTGATATCATAAGCAGTGCGTTTCTTGTATTATTTTGCTTATTCGCGTTTTCGTATTGTACGGCGCACATTAAATGCATAGTAAATAAATAAATAAATAAATAAATGAATAAAAAATCGACTCACATCCGTCCATTCAGCATCGATAAGTCGATGAGCATGCTGGATAGCTCCTTGGAGCGCCACGAGCACCGGTTCCCTGGACGAGACGGACGTCGGATGGCTGTATCGTTGAAGTCGTTCGAGCGCATTTCTGGAAACGAGAAAAGAGGTCCCTTGTGGAGGATTTCCGTCCGCAAAAGCCTCCGAGCAGTCGTTAGGCTGTGATCCGCGCCGTTTTCTCCAGCAATTTTGCCGTTGTTTTCGTCGCGGTTTCGTGGGCTTATGCACATGTTTGCTAGAAAGTCCACGCCAAGCTCAGCATAAACAAGCGGCGGCGTCGAAAGGCATCCCGGCGGAGGAAAACAGATGCTGTCACATCACCCTTTTCAGAATTTTTTTTCCTGGGTAATATTTAACCCGGCTAATCAACGGACTGCGAACAAATGAGTGTCTGTGAATTATTTGTGATGAATTTTATTGTTTTTTGGATCTGTGACTTTAAGGGAACGTTGGTGAAGTTGCTTGAGGCGGCAAAAAAGATGTCGATGGTTGAATGACTTATTTATTTGGAGATGCTAGGTTATTCGCAAAACACTGACATCGGACCGGAATTGAACCGGTCTTAAGAAAGATGCTAGGAGATTCTCAATGTACATCGGTAGCACAGTGGTTAGTGCAGTCTGCCGGAAACAGAAAGACGCGGGTTCAATTCCCGTCCGATGTCAGTGTTTGGCGAATAACCTAGCATCTCCAAATATATAAGTCGTTCAACTAGTTCTCGTCTATAAACCGCTAAACAAAATGATGTCGATGGCAAAAATTGAAAGTGCCAGTTTACTCGGTGAAGTTTATAAATTTAAAAAAATCCACCCAAGTTCATAAATTTATTCAAAATTTCAACGAAAAGTTTGACAGCATGTGTTTAATGAATTATGCAGCTTTGAGTGTGAAGCACCGCCCAAAAAATGAGTAAGGACAGGTGAGCATCGTAAAAAATTGACAAAAAAAAACTTGAGGTATTCCCAAGAGCATTTCAAAAACACTCTCAATCGCTGCGTAGGCTAATCTCAACAAACAAAACATAAGTAAAAAATAAAAAATTTAAACTAAATAAATAATTTTGACAAATAGCAAACTCACGAGTAAACGGGCACGATGAACGGCTTGCGAATGTGGTCGGGATTCCACGAACGGATGTAGACGATCATCAGGTCGGCTGTACAATGACTAGCCCAATGTCGACTGAGCAACTGTGCGAACAGGTAGGCGGCGGCCGGAAGCGACGTCGGTGGTGCGAAGTCGAGCGACGAATCGCACGCCACAATGCTGAAAACAGCGGTTTTTCGACTAGAACTGTCGCGTCGCTGACCGCGCGGCATCGCGTTCGTCGCACGTGTCTGGGTGATGAGACGCGTCGCGCGACGCATCGCGTGACACCAGCACCACGCAAACACCCTATTCATTGGAGACGCTAATTTTTTACCGATCCTATTTACTGTTGAACGACTTAGATCTCTCCAACCGCATTCTACCCGCTGTCTACTCTAAAAATGTCCAGGACAAGCCTTATGTCCCCTTTGGCGAGAACCCTGGCGTTTTTGGCGAAATTTTGAATCGGGTACAGCTATTTGGCTGCTGAAGTATCACCGACAGCTGTTCGGGTGGAAAATAAGCTGTGAGCAGAAATAAACAATAAGAGGAAAAATAAAGAGAGACAAAATGTTCTACGGTCACTTGCGACAACAACCACATACACAAGGAATATTAGAACAGCATTTGCGACGTTTTTTTTCAAGGGAAGTAATGACTCATCTGGTCAAAGAAATCTGATTTTGAAAATACTCGAAATGATCTGGACAATTTTCCTAAAACTTTCCTGAGCTCTTTCTTACTTATCTTCGAAATGCATATAAACAAAAACATGACATGACATATCCGAAAAACCGAAAAAAATTTTTATAAGAACGTTAAATATTCCCATGTGGTCCTAAAATTATGAAAGGCTGTATCCCATCAAGCCAAGTTTCAACTGCCAAAACAGGGGTTGATATGGAACTCTGAATAAGTAAAAAATTTAAAAACTTTTCTAGAGTAAACCTCCCCGCATATCTTCAAGGTGTCAAGTATACAAATAAATGAATAAGTAAACTTCTATTTCAAGAAAAAGTAGGGTACTCCCACTCAAGGCCGACACCGCTCTGATAATTCATATCGTTATTCTAAAGAGAATAATTAGATGCTATTACGAATATTACTGTATTTAACTAAACATTTTGTCCGTTTGATATTGTTATCATCTCGTTGTAATTGTTATCGTTTGTTATGATATGAATTATCAGAGCGGTGACGCCCTTGAGTGGGGATACCCTACTTTTTCTTGAAATAGAAGTTTACTTATTTATTCATTTGTATACTTGACACCTTGAAGATATGCGGCGAGGTTTACTCTAGAAAATTTTTAAATTATACACACTTTTTAAATTAAATTTCAAATTATACGTATATTTATTTATACAGTGCGTTTCGTAATTCTACGTAATAAGCGGACCTGTTGATGCTGGCCGACGGGACGATGACGATGCCGAGCTTCTTCCGACCTTGTCGGCAGGTCGAAGAGCAGAAGCACGACGTCATGTTTAGTCGGTGGACGGTGTGGTCGAGCATCTCGACCTCGGTCCGTGACAGAACGCCCGCCGGGTCGCAGATGTATGTCGTCTGGAACGATAAGATTGGATCAGGAAAACCATAAGAAGTCAAGTTAAGGTAAAAGGCGAAAAGGTGACGGTGACGGCGTTAATCAGACCCCTAAGGGCTCGTTTAGACGCCGCGCGGCGAAAATGCAAAATCGAAGCGCAATCAATAATTAACGTCATTGATCGAATTTGCCCCTTTGCGTTAGTGGCGCCGTCCGGTGGCGCCGCGTCTAAGCAAAAAAAATAGGCATATAGTCACATAGGAAAGAAATTAAAGGAAGAAACTGATTTCCGTCAAAGTGTCCTTAAATAAGGAATAGCAGCCTTCTAAAAAACCCGAACGACCAATAAGTTTTACCAATAAGGCGCCACCGGACTGCGCCCCTAATGCAAAGGGGCAAATTCTATCAATGATGTTAATTATTGATTGCGCTTCAATTTGAATTTTCGCCGCGCGGCGTCTAAACGAGCCCTAAGAGGTCAAAATAAGGTAAAAGGTAAAAAGGTGACGGCGACAGCTTCAATCAGACCCCTAAGGATGCGCCATGCACTTGTCTTCCACTAAGAATCGTAGAGACATGGTGAATGCGTATTTGGCCCATACAATGGTCTTCGGGGCCAGCCGCTATAAAACTGTGTTTCTACTTCCCCAAACAAATTTGGTAGCAATTTACTTGACTCCGGAGGAATGTAAGGTTTGGTTAGGCCGGGCGGGGATCGATCGCTTGACCGTGCGGGTGTCTACAGCTCCCTTACCAGTGCACTATGTGCGCTGCAGAGGTCAGAATAACCACTAGCATATAAGCCGGTAAAATGTGAGAAAAATGTGGACGGAATCGACGAGTAGCCTACACAATGAATTGCAGAGGTATCTGGTACCCAAGCTTCGAGGTAACCGGCAAATTTATTGGCTGGTGAATCTGAACCCAGCCGAACGGGCTTTTCAGATTCCCCTTCCCCTCCGCCGCGACCACATCAACCCACCACCCACTCGGTCACTTTCATTTATATGCAGAAATATTTTGCAAGCCTGAATGCTTGCAAAATAAACGGCTTGTCCCGTCGGGAAAGTGCACGAGACGAGGACGGGCCGAGTTGGGCTCTTTGCTTTGCTGTGTGCGCGCTGCGTTTCTCAGCACCACATTTTCCTCATTTAGGCTTCCCAAGAGGACGTCGAATAAAGTAAAACAACGCGACAGCAACCATGCGGCACAAATGAAAACAAAGCATCGCCCGGTGGCGGCAAATGAAAAACGAACGCCTTCCACTTTTCTACGCGAAGAAGAGGATTTCACTGTTTACTAGTACAGTACCGGACATATCTTTTGATCACTTCTCGAAAAAGACGCATTCGAGCGTCCCAAAGCGTCTTTTTTCAATAACTTAGTTGAAACTCAATTATTTATAAAACTATACGTATATTTGAGCTCAGCAACTCGAGCTCCATTGACTGGTATTCAAGGATCGGTACAACCGTAAATCCATAAGAAACCTTAGGCCCTTGTTATACGTTCGCTCACCCCCCAGCGTAACTCGTCCATTCAGTATCAGACACCGTGGGGCCAGACACGTTTGTACGAGTTATCATGGTGACGCTGGCGTGGTGAACTCGTGCAAACGTGTCTGGCCCCACGGTGTCTGATACTGAATGGACGAGTTACGCTGGGGGGTGAGCGAACGTATAACAAGGGCCTTAAACCTTCCATCAATCCAGCGTCAGATAAATTGGAACCCGACCAGGCGAGATTTGAGGGGATAATATTTCAAAAAAAATTCCAGATGTGGACAAGTTATATACCAAACGATAGAGCTGTAGCAGCTGCACTTCGCAATGTGTCTCCTTTCACAAATAGTTGACATTCGAGGGAGTTATTCAAAAAAGCCGCTTTGGAACGCTCCTAAGCGGCTTTTCCGGGAAGTGATCAAAAGGCATGTCCGGTACAGTAGAACATCTCCGTAATTTTCTAAGCTTAACGATAAATCATTCATTAATGCAGCACGCAACCATCAAGCTCAAAATTCTTTCACTTCCTCCTTTAGAACAAAATAGTACACTTAGAACCAGGGCGCGCGTAGTACAGTGGTAAGAGAAGCTACTGACACTCATACGGTCGAGCGATCGATCCTCGTACGGGCTAACCAGTGTTCCATCCCTCCGGGGTTGGGTAGATTGGTACCGGATTTGTCTGGAGGGTAGAAACAATGACTTGGTATAGCGGGTGGCCATCACAAGTCACTGTGTAGGAGAAAAACGCACTCCCCATGTCTCTACGATTCACTGGGACACGGATCCGGCGGCGACAAGTTTCTCCTTTCTAGAGCTAGAGATTTCTTAGGTGTATTCGGGTTTTCGTTGGGTTAAAATCAGCCACGACTATCTGCCGCAAGCAGTTGACACGTTTCGCAAAAGCTTTCAGTGTCCTCTGCGAGGAAAACCTGTCAAATTGCCGAAAGATTTTGAGTAGTTAAGGTAAACCACGATGGTAAGTGGCTGGGTAAGACGAGTTTCCCTCTGACCTCTCACAGTTGATTGCGGTTTCCTTTAGGGTGAACGAGTGGGCGATTTCCTGGCGATTCAGATTAGCCGCGAGCGGATTCGGCAATAAGGCCTGTTCCGGTCAAAGCCGCCGACTCTTCACCTTGTTCCCTCAGCGGTTTTGACGAGAATCTTCAACGGACCGTTGGAACCGGAAACTCAACTGTCCCTAGGTGACGATCAACACCGAAACCTTTGCCTTTACCTTTTGCCCTTACTAGCCGTCATGGGTATAATCATATTCGAGGGAAACTTAGACTTGCTCCTTATTGAACAAAAATAAATGATATTAAAATGAAATTGAAGAAATTCAACTGTCAGAGTCCTACCTTGTGGTAGTCGAGCTGGCAGAAGATGTCGAACTCCTTGGTGTAGGGCAGAGGAAACGTACACGGTCCTCCGGACGCGGTGTTCGGATGGTAGAACGAGTCGCGTCGCACCTGTACCGGTGTGAGATGGCGATAGCGTGCCGACAAACTGAACATCTATTTTTTTATTCAAAAGTATTATATAGTTCACATCCAATTATTTAGTTTTTTAGATTAACACAAATAAAAGGTCATCTATAAAGTTACAACGAATAAATAAACGGTTCACCTGAGCACTTTGTTCAGAACTGCCATCCATAGCAGTACATTCAGCATGCCGTTCTCAATCCATCTAGAATAATAAAGCATTGAAAAACGACAATTCAACATTAAAATAAAAGGCATCTAGGAGACGAATACGGCGTATTTCTCACGAAAAAAAAGGGAAACGGGGTAGAAAATTCCGCAGAAGAACGAGAAGAGAAAGGGAAAATAGCACAACTCTTAATGATAGGACACAACTTTTGATCAACAAACACTGAAAGTTATAATAACTAATGTTTAAAATCTTTCTGAAATGTGAGAGAAATACAAAAATATTGAAGAATGAATGCCGAATGACGTAAGAATGTCAACTAATGAAGAGAATCAAAGAAAATTATACTAAAAGATTACTAGTAATACTTCGAAGTGAGTAGTAATTAATTAATTAAGTAGTAAAGTTATAAGTAATGCAAGATAGTAAGCGAACATATTGTAAGAAGGAATATCATCAAAAATACTAGATGAAAAATATAAAATAGTATTACTAATGAATAAATATTTTTTTCATATTTTTTTCCTCAGCTGCTATAAGTGTTGGTCATACTGAGGAAATTCGAAGAAGTTTGAAAGTCAACTGGAACTAGTAGAATTTCATTTTTTTGAAAAAAATTAAGAGATAAGAAGGCAAAGGCGTCAATAAGTCCCGTGAGGACGCGCCATGCACTAGTCATCCATTCGGAATCGTAGAGTCATAGTGCATGTGTGTTTGGCCTACACAAATACTTGCGGGACTGCTATACCAAGTCAGTGTCTTCACCTTCCGAGACAAGTCTGGGCCCATTTTACCGATCCCGGAGGGATGGGTTGGTTCGCCCGGGCAGGGATCGATCGCAGCAGCGCCTCTTACCACTACACCACTGATAGAAAGCCAGCGTCCAGCAGAAAGATGAGATTTTGCATGGAAATAAAGGCGGCCTGAGCAGCCCTACAGTATTCATGAAAACTAACCTATTGGTCCCAACTATTCAAGGATGAGTGACGACTGAGACAAATGCCAGACAAACTACGTTCTCGTCAGAAATGACGCCATTGTGGATGTACTAAGACACGCGAATGGCCGGAAGCCATATCGGAAGCCTATAAGGGTAAGGGAATGGGATTCCGATTCGTGCAATGGCTTCCCTCCATGGTCATTTGACAGCCGTGTTTTGCAAAGGGCAGAGGTGGGTTCCTGTTCCGGCAGCGATAATTACGTTGTGGGTTTTGGTTTCCTTCGCTCCCGTGCAGACATTCGCAGCCGCCCACGCAAATAAACAAAATGAGAAGGTAGACAAATTTGGGAAAAAATTGGAAAAAAAACTTGATAAAAAGAAGGCTTGATTTTTGACGCAAAGCTGATCTACCGCTGATACTTCTCACTCTCGTAGAGCTTTTCCAAACAAAATATTCCAATAAAACCAACCAATAAATGAAAAGTATAAAACAAGTATGAATGGGCGGCACAGTGATAAAAGGGGCTACTGACATCGCATGGTCGAGCAATTGATCCCCGCCCAGGCCAACCAAGCTTTTCATTCCTCCGGGGTCGGGTAAATTGGTACCAGACTTGTCTGGGAGGGTAAAGACACTGACTTGGTGTAGCGGAATCAACCGCAAGTCATTGTGTAGGCAAAGTAAGCATTCATCAAACCTCTACGATTTTGAATTGAACTCGAATGCGGCGGCGCGCCCTTAGGGGACTGATCAACGCCGATACCTTTACCTTTACCTTTGCCCACTTTACGTCCTGTTTTGCTTATCATTTTAGTCACTATCTTCATTGCATCTACATCACGGCAATTCGGTTAGAAATTCCTGTGATTGTTTGTGGCTAGAAAAGGCAACGTATAACCAAATTTGTTCCGCTTAAGCGGCGATTTTGAAATAACCTAGCATCACCGATACTGATATTTTAACATTTTTCATTCTCTATTGTTCCCTCGTTTGCGAAATATTATTTTTCCAATAACTACACTCTGCTTCCTAGGCATTATCATGTTTTCCGTTTGAGTGTTTTGTTGACGACGTTCGCCGTGTCTGTAAACTCGACGAAACGCGATAGTTATGAGAGTTCTGGTGCGATGCGCCCGGTTTTGAACCACAAAGCTATTCACCTTCCCCTTCATTTCATTATTATTTCTGCAAATATTTTTCGTTGTGTTTTTGCAGTGATGTGTTAGAATCAATCGAGTTGTTTGATTCATCTGATTAGGCAAATGAGGAACTCGATGGTGGGGGAGAGAGATGAGTAGATAGCGCCACCATTTCTCCGAATAGCCTTAAGAGCGGGTTCAGTTCCCTCCAAAGAGCGATTTTCGTAGAGGAGAAGCATCGCTTCGGAGATGAAGCTTTTCTATCTTTTCTGTAGTTCATTGTTATCCCAGGAAAGGTAAAAAGATAGGGTGATAGGCGCTGATCAGTCCCGTAGGTTCGCGCCATGCCTTCGTCTCCCATTCAAAATCTCGACAGTGTGATGATCTACAATGAAGAGCGAGTGAGGAGTGTTCCGTTGAGTAAAGCCGAAGTTAGAACGAAAAAAAAAGAGGAAAACGCAGAGAATGACGGAGGATGACTGCTGGCTGGAAGGGGCGCGTAAAGAGTCCACGTTGTCTCAACACTTCGGCGTTGGTGATGGCATCGGCTGACGTTCCGACCACACCAACGAGCAAACACCTTCGAGGCAGATTAGCGGCAGGATTTGCGGATGTTCGTCGCGACAGCGCGGTGTTTGAAAACAGGAAAAGAAAATAAGACGGCTCACTTGGACGCCACCAAAAAGCATCAAAACACCAAACAGAGTCCACTATGAGCTGAGTAATCCGATTCGGCTCCCCTGCCGCCTTCTACGATGATGATGGTGGTCGCCTAGAGACGATTGAGAATCACAGCTCAACCGAAAGCTCACGAAAATCCGCTCAGAGTCCTATCGGAAAAGAGGTCACCTAGGCCAGGATTTTGGCGGCGGAAATATGTGAAATATGCTCGAAAAATTGTATTACTGTCTGTAATCCAGATCAGCGTCTTTCTGTACTCCCTCGTTCTATATTACCAGCACTCCAGCGGCCTATCGGCAGACTCGAATGAAATGGAAGTTCTGGAAATTTTGGTTGAAAAGAAATGAAGAAATTCTTCAGCTCCCCTACCGATGTGGGTGCTCATGGTGTACGGTAACAGACTATCGCGGCGGGACCCATATGACCCACCTATTACAAACATCGCGGTTTCGCTTATTATATAGTAGGATTGGCTAAGGACCGCATTCTCAATATGTCTTTAAATCAATTTAAATCTTATCTTGCTCGGAGGCATTCGTCTTGATCTTTGTAACGCTAAATTTCAATGTTTTACTGTTTGTTTACATTAGGCGTTCCTGTTTCAGTGGTTTGTGTCTGTTTTTGATTGTGTTGTTTTATACTGCGTGGTGGAATTTCCGTCATGTCCTGAATTAACAAATAAATAAATAAAGTACTTGTGAGAAGGCCCGCGTGGTACAGCGGTAAGAGGCGCCGCTGACACCCGCACGGTCGAGCGATCGATCCCGGCCCAGGCTAACCAAGCCTTCCATCCCTCCGGGATCGGGTAAATTGGTACCAGATTTGTCTGGGAAAGTAAAGACACTGACCTGGTATAGCGGCTGGCCCCCGCAGGTCATTGTATAGGCCAAATACGCATTCACCAAGCCTCTACGATTCTGAATGGAACACGAATGCGGCGGCGCGTCCTCAGGGGACTGATCAACGCCGACACCTTTACCTTTACCTTTTACCTTACTTGTGAGAAGCAGAAAAATCTATACTCGAATCCATGCCGCACTGCATCGAAGCAAAATGGACCCACCAATCTACATTTTGGCCTTGACGAAACTCTTTGAAGATTTTTGAAAATAATCGCTCAAAGAAAAACCCCCATCCGAATTTCGGGCTTGAACGGCCAGACGAGATCTCCGGCGTGGATATCCGTCGTCGTAAGCCATCGGCTAATGAACCGTTGTGGCCGCTCCAGTCGTCAAGAGATATTTACCACAACGCGGCTCCATCCATGCAAATAAAGGATTCGGTGCGGCAAGGTATTGCACCTCATATGACCCACCATTTACCCCAAACTTGTTCAATACCAAACTATCTTAAGACATGAAATTCCAGTTTTATTACCGCTTTTCTGCGGGTAACTATTATATATACTATGATAGGATGTTGCAATGATGGTGCTAGGTTTATCGCAAAAATCGCATCTCAGGCGGGATTTGAACCCGCGTCTCAACCTATCCGGGGCTGTGCACTAACCACTATGCTACTGAGACGACCATTTGCAAATCCCTAGCACCTTCCTTGAGCCCGGAGGCCTTTTTCTTCCACCAACCCCGGTAATAACGGGTTGAGCCGGTTACCCGCATTCGGCATTGCACCAGTTAAGCTGAAAGCATTTACAATTAATGTGAAATTCCCCGTTGGTTTGCTTAGTGCACAGCCCCGGATAGTTTGAAACGCGGGTTCGAATCCCGCCTGAGATACGATTTTTGCGATAAACCTAGCACCATCATTGCAATATCTTAAGACGCGTTAGCTTTTAAGACGTGGCTTGTTATTTCAATGGCGGCGGTTCAATCCTGTCTCAGGTAGAAATCCTTCTTATTTGCCTAAAACCTCATGATCAAATCACGGATTTAAAAGCCAGAAAGTAATGACCAACGGGCCACCCTCTCGGAAGGGAGTACGGCCTCAACAATCGGTTTCTTTCGGGGTTTGTCGTCGGACAAACCCCGACGGAAACCGACTGTTGGAGTCGTACGCCCTTCTGAATCGCCTTGATGATCGCACGACATCATTAGCTCCGACGCCACCGAATGCCAAGTACAACGATACACTACCCAACTCAGAGTTCAACTCAACAAGCCTGGCGTCTCACTCCGACCCGATTTTCGGCCTCTTCCGCTTCCTCTACTCTTTATGGCCTCGTCCTTTACTAGCGGAGACAATCACCACCGCATTCATGTGTTGTTTGCGAGGTGGAGCTAAAGGACTTCTTGGAACTTAATTGACCAACCGCTGGGAGCTTTTTAGCGAGGTAGTTATCGTTCGTCGAGCCAGTCAGAAAGGTAAAAACAAAGGCGAAGTGTTCGGCGTTTACCGGTTCCCTAAGGGTGTGCCATGCAATTGCATTCCAGCCAGAATCGTGGAAGAATGGTGATTGCGTATTAGTCCTATGCAATGAATTGTGGGGGCCAGCCGCAGTACCAAGTCAGTGTCTTTACCTTCTCAGACAGGTCTGGTATCAGTTTACCCGAAGATTTTTCGAATTTACCCGAGGAAAAGCGGCACGATTGGTCGATGCAAGAATCATTCGCTTTTACTACTTTAACATGCACGCCCTTTAACCAGTTAAAATAATTACTACTCATATGACGGATGCACTATTCAAATTCAATTTGGTGGTAAGGGCGCAAGTGTCAGAGCGGTAAGAAGAGCTACGTCTACCATATTCAAGCGATCGACCCTCGCTCAGTCCAACGAGGCCATCCAACACCCAGGGGTCGGGTAAATTGTTACCAGACTTGTCTGTGAAGGCAAAGACGCTGACTTGGTATAGCGGCTAGCCCCTGCAAGTCACTGTATAGGCCGAATACGCATGTACCATGTCTACGATTCGGAATGGGAGAAGAGAGCATGGCGCGAATCTATGGAACTGATTAACACCTATCACCCTATCTTTTTCACCTTTCCTGAGATAACAATGAATTACAGAAACGACAGAAAAGCTTCACCTCCGAGGGGATACTCCTCCCTCACGAAAATCGCTCTTTGGAGGGAACTGAACCCCGCTTTTAAGGCTATCCGAAGAACTGGTGGCGCTATCTACTCCTTCCTCTCCCCCACCATCGAGTTCCTCATTTGCCTAATCAGATGAATCAAACAACTCGATTGATTCTAACACATCGCCCCAAAAACACAACGAAAAATATTTGCAAGGATGCTGATGAGATGAAGAGAAAGGTGAATGGCCGTTTGTGACTCAAAACCGGGCGCATCGCACCAGAACTCTCATAACTATCGCGTTTCGTCGAGTTTACAGACACGGCGAACGTCGTCAACAAAACACTCAAACGGAAAACACGATAATGCCTAGGAAGCAGAGTGTAGTTATTGGAAAAATATTATTTCGCAAACGAGGGAACAACAGAGAATGGAAAATGATAAAATATCAGTATCGGTGATGCTAGGTTATTTCAAGATCGCCGCTCAAACGGAACAAATTTAGTTATACGGCTGCCTTTTCTAGCCACAAACAGCAATTTCAATTACCGTGCAGTAGATGCAATGAAAATAATGACTAAAAATGATAAACAAAACACGACGTAAAATGTGTAAAGGTAAAGGTGAAGGTATCGGCGTTGATCAATTCCCTAATGACGGATGCACTCGAGTTCAATTCAGAGGTTTGGTGAATGCGTATTTCGCCTATACAATGTCTTGCGGGAATATCGCTATACCGAATCGGTTTCTTTATCCTCCCAGACAAATCTGGTACCAATTTACCCTACCCCGGAGGGATGGAACGCTTGGCTAGCTCGTACCGGGATCGATCGCACGACCCTGCGGGTGTCAGTAGCGCATCTTACCACTGCACCACGCGGGTCCTAGAACGTAAAATATATTGCTTACTTATTATCTAACTAACCCACTGTTGCTAACCCACCACGAAAAGGGAGCAACTGAGCGGCTTCATGGTCAGATGTATTCAAACATCTTTACTAAATCTTGAACGGCCCTGTGGAATAAAACATTGAGTAAATAGGGTATAAATGACCTAACATACGTGCGGGTCTCCAGCCTACCGCGTCCTCTGCGTCTCTGCATCCATGATGGAAAAATAAATAAATAAAAGGGGAAACTGAGAGCACAACAAATGCCACCTTTATGTTCCGACTATTCGCTGAGCCCACGTTCGTTTCCTATTAGCTCGTCTTCGTTCCTCCTCTTCCTCACGTCATTTTTCTCCGCGTTTTTATGAGCATACCCCCGTCGTATAGTTCCGCAGCTCTGTTGAATTACTCTCCGAAGTGTCATCGAACTAAATCATCGTCTTTTTCGGCTCTCGCCGCTCCCATAACTGTCGGTTTCGGAGATTTTAATTACTTCGGCAAAATGACATCATCTTAGCAGTGGATTCATTAGAAACGCAAGAATGCAATCGATTTATGACGCATAAAACACAGCACATATTTCTCATAACGCTTCATATTGCATATGAACGAACGTTATCCTCGTGAGAAATTAACGCAAATCTGCTCGACACAAAAGAGAGCGCATAGCGAAGGAAACACTCAGATGAAGCAATTCACCATCCTTTCAAACAAAAATTGGAAACCACCAGAAAAACCCAACAAGTTGTGTAACTAAAAAACAGTACAAATTGAACCTAGATATATCAAGAGGATTCGATAAACTTCGAAAGTCGAAAATGAAGGTACGTGTAAAGGGCTCGCAGCTGAACAGTCCCGTAAAGACGCGCCACGCATTTGTTTTCAATTCAGAATCGTAGAGGCATAGAAAGTGTGCATTTGTCACATACAACGGCTTGAGCAGCCTAGTCTAGTCAGCATCTCCAGCTTCTCAGGCAAGTCTGGAGCCAATTTACACGACCTCGGAGCGAGGGAGGGCATAGTTAGCCCAGTCCAAGATCGATCGATCGGCCATGCGGGTGTCAGTAGCGCTTCCTACCACTGCACCACGCACGCCCAAAAATATGAACGAGTGGCAAATGGAGCGCAATATTAGACTGTAGCGAGACTTAGGTTACAATCCTCGTCTAGAACTTACGAAAAAATGTCATGCTTTAATAACGCTCAATCACGCATTTAACGTCAGTCCCCGCATGCTGGAGCAACGTGGGTGCAACTGCGAATAACTCGTACAAGGCTTATTGTTAGTCCGCTCACGTTTTGAGTCTAAACGTCAACATCACCAGGATTTCATAGCAATCCAACAGCTTCTTATGAAGCCAAACGGGTTCATTCCCATACGAGGGCGACAACTAACAATAAAAACTAAAAATTTTAGACCCTAGCATGGACGAGTTAGCAACAGATACATGTCTGCGTCAATGAACGGTGATTGACATGAAACGAGTGACCAAGGGAGAATGCTGAATTAGGCCCAAGGTGAAGACTTCATATATAGTTACCAGCTGAGTTAAGAACTTCGAGAATGCCAATGACGGGACCCAGTTGGCTAGCGGCCAGACAATGGGGATGTCTTCGACGGTCTCATCATTGGCATTCTCAAAGCCCTTAACTTAGCTGGTAACCATCTATATATGAAGTCTTCACCTTGGACCCAATTCAGCATTCTTCCTTGATCACTCGTTTCATGTCAATCACGGTTCATTGACGCAGACGTGTATCTGTTTCTAACTCGTCCATGCTAAGGTCCCAAGTTCATAGCGTTGTTAATCTTCAGTGGTGGTGCTGGTCAACGACGTTCGTTAGCGATGTTTGTGACGGAAGCACTTCAGAAAAACAACAAATGGCATAGTATTCCAATGTTAGTTCGTGCAACAATTCCCAGGATCGCTCTTCTTTCCGAAAAGACCTCAGAAAAGAAGAGAGAACCTGAGAAACGGCATAGTGCTCCCAGTTCTGTGGTGTAGAATTCCTCCTCGGTTCAGCGTGTGAATGTGAACAGAGATGGCCGAAAAATTGAAAGTCGACTCCGTGACTCCATCCACACAGCGGTAAACAGTTACGTATGCAGCGCATATGAAATTCTAAACCGGTCGTCGATCATTGGAAAAGACAAGAATGGCGAAGCAACAACAGAGACGTGTCCGCGCGGTCCAGCAGCTTCATTAAAGCCTTTGAATGGGTTTGTTTATATTAGGTTGACTAGATTAGATTATTAGATCTATAAATATTACCAGCACATAAAACATCACTGATCTCGTGGAACAAAAGCAGATTTTCCGCCAGTGGTGTTAGCAGCAAGTTTTTCGTAAAAATCGGTAGATATATGTAGAAAATAAGCCGATCTGTGGAAGAGCGATCAATACTACTCACCACAAAATAAGGTTTCTAATTATTTCCAATCGCACCAATAACATTCTTATACAACCTGTATGGCGCTCGCGGTGTTCCGTGGTAAGAGGCGCAACTGACACCCGCACGATCGAGCGATCGATCCCTGCCCGAGTTAACCAAACGTTCCATCCCTCCGGAGTCGGGTAAATTGGTACCGGACTTGTCTGGGAAGGTAAAGACCCTGATTTGGTCTAGCGGCTGGCTCCACAAGCCTTTGCATAGCGCAAATACCCATTTACCATGCCTATACGATTCTGAATGGAACACAAATGCGTGGCGCGTCTTTAGGCGAATGATCAACGCCGACATCCTTACCCTTTTGCGTTTATACACCCTGTACCAGTGAGCATTTTGATTTTCAAATTTTATCTTTCAGTACAAGCTGTGAAGAGGCGCCAATGTCGCACGCATGGTCGCGCGATCAATCGCCAAGACTAGCCAGGTCCTTATATCCTTCCTGGGTTGGGTAACTTGGAATAAAACTTGTGTGGGTAAGTGAAGACTTTGACATGGACAGTGGCTAGTCCCCACAAGTCGTTGTATTGGCTAAATCACCATGCTTTTACGGTACTGAATAAAAGATAAGTGCGTGGAGCGTCCTTAAGGGGCTCATCAACGACGACTACTTAACGTTTACTTTATGTGTAATATGTAGCGGTTTCGTGCGTTTGCGGAACTTCGTAGGTTTACTGGCACGCCTCCTAGCTGTGCAGAGACAATTAAAACAAAAGGTAACAAAGTAAAGAAAATAATGGTGTCGGCGCTGATCAGTGCCTTGAAAACGCGCCATGCATTCATGTTCCATTCAGAAACGAAGAGGCATGATGAATACGCATTTGACCTATACAATGACTTGCGGAGACCAACCTCTATACCAAATCTGTGTCTTTGTCTTCCCAGAGAAATCTGGTGTCGATTTTCCCGAACCCGTAGGGATGGAAGGCTTGGTTAGGCCCAGCGCGGTCGATCGCTCATCCGTGCGGGTGTCAGTAGGGTCTCTTACCACTCTGCTCTGCACTACGCGGCAAAATAACCAACTAAATTCATAAATCTAAGAAAAGGAGGACAGCAAATCTTACCACAAATGATGTACGAAGCCAGTGCTTTAAAGGAACGTCGTCGCTGGGCTCCACCTCTGCATCGCAATGGTTTTTGAGCCCCCACGACGACATTGCTTTGGCGGCGACTGGTCACCGAATTGAAATTCAATTTGAGATGCCGGCTCAAAGAATCCGCTACGGAGTGGAATACCTCTCCATCACCTCCGTTCAATCAGATCTGAGGTGTTATTTTTAGCGAATTCTATGCAGCGGCAACAACAAACGAAATTATGGGAAATAGAGTGAAATCGGGCTGAGAAAGCCTTCACAGAAACTGGAGATCGCAATTGAAAACTCATAAATAAATGAATGAAGATATGAAGAGGAAGAGGATGAGAGCAAATTTCACCACAAATGCAAGAAGCTTCGCCAGGTAATCAAGGCTCAGCAGCTGGCTTACTTCTCCGTGTTATTCAGACAGGATGCTTAGCTTAGGATATCCTAAAGGTGAATACGGCTTCATGAGAGGTATATTATTTGCAAAACTCGACGCTTCTTAAAACCCAAATAGCAAAATCACTCGTAAGTTTGAGAATATACTCGCTCTTCTCAAAAAAAAAAACTTTCTGGCATCGATGGATACGGCTTCATGAGATATATTGTTTGCAAAACTCGACGCTTCCTAAAACCCAAATAGCAAAATTACTCGAGTTTTTGAGAATTTTCTCGCTCTTCTCAAAAAAAAAACTTTCGAAAGGTAGCATTTTTCGAGCTCGTGAAAAGGGAATAGTGGAAAGGCAGTAAATCAACTGAACAAATGGAAAGGCAACGGCTCGTTTGAAAACGGCATAGGTAAATGGCCGACAATGACGGGGTATAATGCAGTAATGACTCAAGCCACCGAGAAAGCCAGCGTCCAGCCCCCACTCGTCAAGCCTCCCGGCGGCGAAAAGATTGGGACCGAAAACTGGCGCCACACAAACAAACCAATAAAAATTTACGGCAGCACAACAAGAAATAAGAATATAGCTAAGCGTCACTTTTGCTCGGAACGCTAAACCGTACAGTAGTCAAATAATTAGAAGAAGAGCGACAATTAAGAGGAATAATTCGTAAACGCAGTGGTTCCACCGCCTCTTTTCTACGATGAACACTGGAAGTTTTGTATTTTTCATCTATTTTCATACTTTATGCAGCATAAGAAAGCCTAGACGGAAAATGGTGATCGCAATTGAAAACTTATATGCGATCTTTTTATTTTACTTCCTTTGGATACACGACTGTCTTATTTTTATATTAATGGAATATTTTGGGAGGACATATCCAATTCAGGTCGGTTTATCATTTTGTTTTTGTTATTGATTCTGGTTTGTGATGTTGTCTTTTTTTACTTACTATCTTTCTTTTTATTTTTCCTTTTCTTTATGAGTCCCCCTTACTTACTGATGAGTCCCGGCGGACTCTTATATCCTTTTACTTTGCTCGTCCAAGGTTTAGGGGAGAAATAAATAAATGAAGGCATGAAGAGGATGAGGAGAGTAAATTTCACCACAAATGCAAGAGGAAGATAGATCAAACATCCTATCATTTTTCCTTTTACATTTTCATATTTGCCCGGTTAATTTTTTATTCTTAATTTAGCAAGATAAGTTTCTTGCCCTTTAATAGTATATCTCTGAATGCCTTCGCAGTTTGAGCTCAGACCTATTGTTTATATTACTCAGACGATGGCAGTTCTCCCCGGTAATGCTTGACAGACAACGAGCAGGACTTGCTCATCTTGGACATTTTTGATGTTATTGTTTGTTTATTTGTTGTTTCTGGTGCGCGTCTTGCGACGTATTCAAACAAATAAATAAATAAACAAATAAATAAATAAAGCACATGTAGGATGAGAAAGATAATCGGCTACAGCGAACAATCAATTTAACAGCCGAACATCTCCGAATCAGAGAATTATGATAATCAAAGTCTGTGAAATATAAAAACAAATAAACAGAACTATCCTCTAGTTATCCCAATGATGATCTATCTATTCAGTTTTTGCGGTTACACTTCAACCTGACGATAGAGTATCTGGATTGGTGGAAGACGCAACGCGACCGCTCACGTGGACACGATGATCAGCAGTTCAACGTTCTGATCTCTTCCCCTTCTCAACGTTCATGTTCCGTTTTAATTATGCATTATTTATGGATATGACGCGACCATGTCTGAGTACTTGGTTCACGTCGTGCTCAGTGGAAACCAATTACGCTCGAACTTTACTCGACTTTACGTACATGAATAATTTCGTAGCACGTAATTTCGTGTTCCTTCAGCGCTATGGAGACGAAAGGAAGTGATGTCGGCGGTGATGAAAAATTCATCGGCCAGCAAAAAGCGTCTCGTCTCACGCCGGACGTAATTTTCAACGAAAAAGAGGCTTTTGCAGAACGTTGGATGCTGTTGGGAATAGAGAATACATATTAAAGATGAGAAAATATAAATGTTCTTATCAATTCCTCCTACAAATGTGCAAATGCATTCTGTATATTGTACATTATTCGTTTCCCTCTCGAAAGAACCAAGAACCTTTGGTTCCTTTCAGAGAGAAACGAATCTTGGACAATATTAATGTTATTATGTTTTCGTTAGCCTGTTTGATGTTTCTCTTCTTGTTCTTAGATTTGTGCGCACTTCGATGCACTTCAAATAAATAAATAAACAAATAAAATATGCAGAATGGGAATCTAGAAAAAATCCAGTTCGAAACACTTCTCACCGTATCCATAGTCCTTTTGATTTGCCAGTTTTGACCATTTTTTGCTTTTCCAAACAAAAATGAAGACATCGTTTAGGAAGCTTACATAGGAAAAACGTCTCAATCACGATTTATGAAGAGTGCTCACTATTCTGCTGGTAGAAGAACTCAATTTTATCCATTCAAAGTTCTGGTCCCAAAGTGCCCCGAACGACGCCCGTAAATCAACCGATAGATCAGGGACAGCAAAATTAAACTGTAGAGCATCCAAAGTTGAAAATGACTAAAAATAATATCCGATCGGATAAGAAAGACTTCAGAGGGAAATGGAATAAAGGACTAATTTTTACTACCTGGAATAACGATATAATTCATATAGGTATCTGTCAGGTCAGGTGGAAAGAGAGAGAAAAAGGAAAGAGAGAAAGAGAAAGAGAAAGAGAGAGAAAGAGAGAAGAGAGGAAGTTCGATTATGTTTCTGTTTAGCACCGCCTCCGAGAAACCACTAAACTAATCAATACCGCAAGCGGTAATTACCAAGGGATAAGATTCTAGTTTCCACTGACTAGATGCTATTCCTGGAGTGAGTCGGAGGCGTAGCGCATCACCGAATGCCGCTCAATCTGTGTTTCTTGATTTAGATGTTGTCGTCAGGTACGATTGGCTCGTGAACGGAGAATATTTATCGCTTTATGTGTGACATCGGGGCGTTGAAATATCGCCTTCCAATGCAACAACGCCAGCTCCTTTCCTCGAAATGATAGAAATCTGGTTGTCGAAAAACCGAACACCTGGCGATACGAATAAACACGGAAAAATTTCCAGAGCAGAGAGGAACAAAAACAAAAAGGCTCAACTGAAACGCAGCAAAATCGACGCGAAATCTCTCTCTAATGCTGAAATGCCCGTGAATGAGTTAAAACCCACTGAACTGGAAGGGCGGTAGAAAAACTAACAATCAAGGAAAGTTCCGGCGAATCAGGAGGAAATTGTAGAAGGAAAGTCTGCCATCCGTTGGTCTACGACGGACTTGTTCCAGCAAAAACCTCATAATACCAAGAAGAAAGAAAAACGATGAGCTTTGTTTTGAATATTAAGAATGACTCTTCCTCTCTACTTGAGTTACTAATCCGCTGAGCTTTGTTTTTGTTTTGATTTAATTTCATTTTTCCTTTCGATTGAGTTTACCTGCCCTTTGTACCACTAACCATTTTTAGCACGTATTTGCAAAGGCGCAAGATAAACAAAGTAAATAAAATAACCGCAAAAATTTGGCCGTGACCCGGATCGAACCCGGATCTCACGTCTAATATCACCATCAATTTATCGTATTTTCTTCAAAAAATGGGTAAATGGGCAAAAAGAAACTTGTTATAAATAAAATAGGAAGAGCACGATACTTTGCCATACGTTAGGGAGACTAGATGTACAAGTAAAATGACATCCGATTGAATTAAAAGAGGAGAGTAATGAGGCGTCTGCTGACGCTAGGGTGCTTCAAAACCCCTGAGGTGTGTTCTTCGAATGGGCTAGGGTCAAGGTACAATAGTCAACATCGATCAGCCTCTTAAGAGCGCGCCACGCATTCGTCTTCCATTCAGAATCGAATCGAAATCTATGGTAAATGCCTACGAAGCCTACACAGTGGCTCACGGAGATAGCCGCTACACCAAGTGTCTTTACCTTCTCAGATGAGCCTAGTACCAAATTACCCGAACCCGGAGTGATGGAGGGCTTGGTTAGCCTGCGCGAGGATCGATCTCTTGACCGTGGATTTAGAAGCAGCTCGTCTTACCATTGCGCTATGCACGTCTTAGTTTCAATAGGTAAAACGAATAAATAAAATGCGTGGCATGTTAGCCGAGAAAAAGAGGTCATGAGACGTCGGATTGCCAGGTATTGCAAGAATCCATTGACTCTGTCAAATCACCGATCATCTTAACACATAAATCTTTTATATCCAATATAAGAGCTATACGGGCGCACGTGGTGCAGTGATAAGAGGCGCTGCTCACACCCGCACGGTAGATCAATCCTCGCCCGGGCCAACCGAGCCTTCCTTCCCTCCGGGGTAAATTGGTACCAGACTTTTCTGGAATGGTAAAAACACTGATTTGGTACAGCGGCTGGCCCCCGCAAGTCATTGTATAGGCCAAATACGCATTCACCAAGCCTCTACGATTTTGAATTGAATACGAATGCAGTGGCGCAGCCCTCGGGGACTGATCAACGCCGGCACCTTTACCTTTACCTTTTACCTTTATATAAGAGCTATAAATCTAAATGTCAAGACTACATATGACACTGTGCC
Source organism: Nippostrongylus brasiliensis (assembly GCA_030553155.1). Taxonomy (NCBI): domain Eukaryota; kingdom Metazoa; phylum Nematoda; class Chromadorea; order Rhabditida; family Heligmosomidae; genus Nippostrongylus; species Nippostrongylus brasiliensis. Next base: position 5,361,195 of record CP130733.1, read on the forward strand.
TGATTCTTCGAGGCGGGTGATTCTTTGTAAATTTCCTTTAATGGAAGAGGCTGATCTAAATATCTTCGCCTGAGAAAACGAAGAGATTAGAAATGCTGCAGGGTGAACGAGAGGGAGGTTAGGGAGCCGTGCTCTCTCCCTTTCGCTCTCTGTGGGAATGTGGCTGAAGTATTTGAGAAATCCCGAGCGTACAAGAAAAATGCATGGGATGATTCGATTCCGCCAGCGCGTTTCGCTTGTCTCGTGTGCCAATTCGATTTCCGAACACGAAAACGGCATGTGTGCTGGTAGACGACGCTGCCCCCGACGAGCATCAGAATCGGCCGTCGATGGAATCCCGGGAAACGCTGAAGAGAAGCTGGGATGCCGAGCGAGAGAGCACGATGCCGAACTCGTCATCGTCGTCCAACGACGGCTCTGGACGACGAGAGGTCTCCGAGGAGATGAAGCGCACTTCTCCACAGCTGCATCGTTTTTCTCCGCCGCCGAAAATATTCCCACCCAGGGCGGGTGGAGTGATTAGCAGCCGGTAGGTCTCTGACGCAGGGCGATAGTGTCCCGAAGCACCTCTGAAACTATCGTTAAGTGGCGTCGTTAGATCCTGCACGGAACGTCCTCATCAGCCGGCACCGTAATTGGCCTCGTTGCCCTATGTTCGTGTTCTTCTCGCTCGTTCGCCAGGGCAGCTCTTTTTTGGATTATTCTATCGTCACAAAGGTAGCACCCACTTCTCGATTGCCGGGTTTCCAATCTCATAGCTCAGACCCTTCCGAATCGGGTTAGTCTACGATTTGGACTTTTGCAGTATTTGAGTAGTCTCAAGGTTCAGGCCATAATTCACCGAAGATGGCGAACTTCCAGGTATTGACCTCGTTCAGCGAGTCAAAAGATAGGTGTTGATGCGTCAGAGCATTTATCAACCCGAAACAATAATTAATAGACTCGAGAGCATCGAGCATGCCCCGCCGACGCAATTTTTACATTTCAGTGCTTCATGAATTATACATAAGGAGTCAAAAACCGCCAGAGGAGAAGAGCAACTCTGCACGACTCAAGCGTTGTGGTCGTCTGGATGGCTGATTTCCGTTCAGAATCATTGATTCGCAAGATAAATGAAGATGCTCGAAAAAATGCAATGGACACTTGGACAGGAGAAACAACTCCCCAGGAAGAATCAGGGTCCAGATTCATGAACGGATGAGTGGTCTCCGAAACCGCGGCGCAGCAAGAACCAGACGGCAGAGTCGATGTGAGACTGCGTTTAATATAGGAAGTATAGGATACGTAGACAAAGGTGGGCGCCGTTCGGGCTATAACTCAGGGTTTATCGGAGGTTTACCAATGATGAATTTGGGCCCAGGAAATATCACTTTATGAAAAACTCCAGGTGCGATGAAGACACATCGAACCCGACCAATCTCTCGTCGCAGAAACGAATTCCTATGCTAACCTCCTAGGACACGGCATCAACATTGACAACGACATGATGGGAGAACTAATCAGAAGGAGAGCTGCGTGGTTGGCCTACGGATCTCTCAATGAGGCCAGCGATCAACACCTGGGCCCAAATTTATCACTGGTAAACCCCCGATAAACCCCGAGATGTAGCCTGAACGGTGTCCACCTTTGTCTGCGTATCCTAAGCTTCCTATGTTAAACGCAATCTCTTGTCGACTCTGCCGTCTGGTTCTGGCTGCGCCGCGGTTTCGGAGACCGATCGTCGGTTCATGAATCTGAATCCTGGATGATGACCTCCGCGCTTTTTCGTTCGATTCAATGGTTCTTCCCGCTCTGTGTTACGGGGCTCAGACGCGACCTGATACCTCAGCCTCTGAGGTATCCCGGCAACACCGAGCTGTTCTGAACCTGATCATTATCGATTCAACGCTCCTACAGAGCCTATTGATTTCCAATCAGCAGAAATCTGTGTTCTGTTCCCACTCGTTCTTCTCGACAACGTTCTCGCCGCACCTTCAGCTCGATACACGTCATGCTCCGTCGATAACAAATCACTCGGTCCCCGGAGAGACGGGCTCAGCACCCGCCGAACGTTCTCAATCTCTCCTAGACATCGCTCAGACCTTGGTCTCACTAGCTCGATAGGAGGTCATGCTGGCTTCGTGTGGGTAGCCGGGGCACTGGAAGGCGAGACTGAGGCCGTGATCGCGTCGCCGAGCGATATTGAGACAATCATCCAGCCGGGAAAAAGTACAACAGTTATAGGTGTGAATGATGATTACATCGATCGATGGGTGGACACGATGGGAACACCTGTCGACGTGCTGTCGCGTCGCGGCGCGACCCCGATATGAACGAAACCGAGGAGAAAAGACTTCGCGTCCCAACGGGGTTGCGTAGATCGTCACACGGAATCCAGAGAAGAGGAGGCAGAAGCGACAGTAGAGCACGAAGTCTATTAAAGTGCAGCAAATTGCTGGAAATTGTGTCGGTGTTCTGCGCGCTCACTGAATCAATCAAGCGCGTCATTTCTGATCTGAGGCGAGTGCATGACGCGATGTCGCATCAGGCGTTTGTTGTCCGACTTTACCTAATTTATGCTCGTCTTTTCAGCCATTGAAGACTCTATTACGCTCGGGAGCAGCTGAATGGCAACAAGTAGATCCCTGCTCCCCTGTTTTGTGGGAATTCAAACTATGACAGTATAATTTGGCTCTAAAACTGTAGTGAATACCATCATAAAAAGCAGCAGAAAGGAGCGAAATAAAATCTGAAAACTAGTTCAAATCAAATAGTTCGAAGAACACTCGCAGTGGCAATGCATATTCTGCAAAGAAAAATGAAAAACGGGTGTTTTTAAAATCCTTACCAGGACATCTGTTCTAGCATCCCGTTCTTATTTCTTTAAAAAATGTCTGAAAACGGAAAGGCTCTGGAGCGATTTCATGAATTTTCTCCTAAAATGTTCCTCCTGAATTCTTCACCTAAAGATGACAAGGTCCCTTCGAAGTTGAGAAGATCAGTATTAAACGGCGTTACGTGAAGAAGCTAGGTTGCGTAGATCAGGAAATTTTGATGAAAAATCGAGGATTTAATGATATTCGGACATGGACAATGGATGAATCTTTCGAGTCATGTTAGACATAGAAATTCATTGAAAGCACTAGGGTAAAGCAGTAACCTAGGTGGATTTGAATGGAATCAGCCACTCGTAGATCAATGTGACAGATCGATATTTGCGCTATTGTTCAAATTTTACCACCAGAAATATTAGGGTGACCCAAAAGCTCGTGTACACTTCAGACTCTGAATCCTTTTATTCACAACTCAAGAAAAATAAACAAATGACCAATAAGGTTATCATGGTTACGCTGAATTTTCAGCCCGCGATTCGCTGAAGAATTGTGCTTAACCATAACAAACCTATTGATCATTTACTTGTTTTTCGAGTTATGAATAAATGATGTCAGAATCTGAAATGTGCACGAACTTTTGGGTCACCCTGATACCATCAGAATACAAAAGTTCTTGAATATCTAACAAAAGGAACCACGAAAAAGGTCCTGTAGACGACACTGAAGAGAAAACCCGGTAAATGACATGCGGTTTGAGTGGCAGTCGACGCATTCTCGACCGATCCTATAGAAGTTCGGAGGGTGTGCGAAAGATATGGTGATGAAGGGCGAGTGAGAGGAGGAGAGACGAAGCCCTCGGGAGGAAGCCGACCGACCACCGAGCCGCCACAGCACAGCAGCAATGTGGCGGCAGTTCGTGGTAGCCGACACGATGAATGGAAAAATTTGACATCGAAGCCACCGCCGAGCAGCAGCAGAGCAGCTCGCCAGTCGAACCACCCCACCACCGCCGACGGCCCCTCGTAATTCATCACCAACCAGTCATCAACGCCAAAGCACCACCTCCATCAGCCGGTGGAGGGTGTTTCTCCCTGAGGATCCACCTCTTTCAGGGTGGCGTGAATGAATGGAGGTGGAAAATCGGTGATTTGGTCCGGAATATCAGTTCGACAGCACATCGAAGTATTCCAAGCTTCTGGGGTTAGATTCGGAACGGAAGGCGAAATCTCACATCCTCTACAGATAACGAACTGTTCTTCTACTTTGCCGTGTTTTGTGCTTGTTACTAATAAACCCAACTACTACTATGCGGTATCCGACACCACAGTGGATGTCTCTTTTTCTAGAATAATCCCCAAATATACCTCGCTGCGCGTCGATCAAACGCGCATATCTTTACAATGTTAGATTATCCTAATCATGAAAGGAAAAAATAGAGTGGCCGATGCTGATCAGAACTCCGACGTTGCGCCACGCCTTCGTCTTCCATTGTGAATCGTAAAGACTTAATGAATGCGTACTTGACCTTTACAATGAGTTGCAGGGCAAGCCACAGTGATAGTCAGTGTCTTCACTTCCTCTGGAAAGTTTCGTACCAATTTACCAGTCCGCACTTGGCTTAATGAATGCGTACTTGGGGTATATTAGAGGTTTTATAGCTGGTTTGTCCGTTACGTCTATGTTCTGATCTCACCCACGCTAGAAGCCACGAGTCATAGTCGGAAGTATTCCTATGAACCGTTTCAATAGGATATATTAGGTTGTTAACTAAATATTTGCCGTTTTTTTCAAGCGTCTGTTGTGCGCCTAGTAGATAAGCTTCCGAAACCATCCAGATAGCATTCGATAGAAAATTGTTTGCTCTTTCACGACATGTATATGCTATTTAAGAAACCTTGAAATTTTGATAACTTTTTGACCATTGAAGTTGAACTCAAAAATGAGAAAAATTGACCCCACCGACAGTGAATTTTCCCTGCTTCGTTTCGCGTCTTCCTGTAAAATCGTATATACCCTCTGGAAGTAGACGAATTTCTCTATAAAGTGGTATACAGTTTGTTTTGGTTTTCCTTCGTTTTTGTTTACTTACAGAGCGTCAAAGTGGGGTATTTTGAAGGAGACAATAATTTTTGGATGCTTGTGCTGCCTTTCTGCCGAACGTTTTCGATCAGCTCTAAACACCTCACAAGAGAGCATTTGTTGCTCTATCAGCTGGTATGTTTATTTTTCCATGCTAGCCGTTTTTCAGAACTTTTATCATGAAAGTGCTTTCAAAATTCCTCAACGTGTAAAACTTTTCGTTGAGAACCTTTTGCAGAATTTCAGGTACCATCCAAAAGAGTAGGATGTGGGCTATAAAAAGATGCATCACAGTTTTTCAACCACACTAGGTTTTGTTAATTTTTAGGTCGACAAAGTGGAGGTTCGACGGCTCGCGTGGCCGCGCTGTGCGGCCAACACGACTGCCGCACTGCCGCGCAATTACTGAGGGGTTGCGCGTGCGGCAGTCGTGTTGGCCGCACAGCGCGGCCACGCGAGCCGTCGAACCTCCACTTTGTCGACCTAAAAATTAACAAAACCTAGTGTGGTTGAAAAACTGTGATGCATCTTCTTATAGCCCACATCCTACTCTTTTGGATGGTACCTGAAATTCTGCAAAAGGTTCTCAACGAAAAGTTTTACACGTTGAGGAATTTTGAAAGCACTTTCATGATAAAAGTTCTGAAAAACGGCTAGCATGGAAAAATAAACATACCAGCTGATAGAGCAACAAATGCTCTCTTGTGTGGTGTTTAGAGCTGATCGAAAACGTTCGGCAGAAAGGCAGCACAAGCATCCAAAAATTATTGTCTCCTTCAAAATACCCCACTTTGACGCTCTGTAAGTAAACAAAAACGAAGGAAAACCAAAACAAACTGTATACCACTTTATAGAGAAATTCGTCTACTTCCAGAGGGTATATACGATTTTACAGGAAGACGCGAAACGAAGCAGGGAAAATTCACTGTCGGTGGGGTCAATTTTTCTCATTTTTGAGTTCAACTTCAATGGTCAAAAAGTTATCAAAATTTCAAGGTTTCTTAAATAGCATATACATGTCGTGAAAGAGCAAACAATTTTCTATCGAATGCTATCTGGATGGTTTCGGAAGCTTATCTACTAGGCGCACAACAGACGCTTGAAAAAAACGGCAAATATTTAGTTAACAACCAAATAAATGGGATGCAGTGGTAAAAAGCTAAGCTAACGAAGCGCTACCCCTACAGCCTTCACGGGACTGGTAAATTGGTACCAAACTTTCCAGAGGAATTGAAGACACTGACCAACACTGTGACCTGCCCTGTAAGTCATTGTAAAGGCCAAGCACGCATTCACTGAGCCTTTACGATTCTGGAAGGAAGACGAAGGCGTGACGCAACCTCGGAGTTCTGGTCAGCATCGACCACTCTATTTTTACCTTCAATAACTAGGATAATCTATCATTGCAAAGAATTGTATTAATATTTACATCGAAGCATCGTCATTGACGAAGACATATCGACAGCAATATGAGCCTAAACTGGACGCATAGCCTCATCAATTCCCTTTCCGAGTTATTAGCCCGAACCGACAGCGAACAGCAAAAAAAGACCGGAGCCGGAGAAATCGGGGAGGTGCTCTGTAGCGCGGCGGCGACGTGCCGTAGGGGGAGAATCAGCCTCGTTCAGCAGCTCCACAGCTTGTTTTTGTCTCCGCATCACACGCCGGTTCGTCGGCAATTGTGAGGATATCGCGAAAAAATCGCCCAAGCGTGACGAAGTCGTTCAGCTTCGGCAGCGGCGGTTTATTGCTTGGGAAGCGCTGCTTTAGAAAAACTCCAACGGATTTTAAGCGCTCATGAAGAGCAAAGAAATAGGGCAATTTCCGAACAGTTATGGATGACGAAGACACGATGAAAAAAAGAGATCGAAACCATTTCACAAGACGTTCTTGACCACAGTTGAGCCCAGTCTTGGACGAGTTACCGAGAGCTGCACGAACTTTGCGCCAATATACCAGCGCCCAGCGAGTAAACCCGGAGGGACAATACTTTTATTAGAACGAATCTCTCGCCATCGAAACATCGTATAAACTTGCTCGAGCCGACAGGCTCTAGGAAGATGACTATAAGGGGCGCATAGTGCAATGGTTAGAGACGCTACTTGCACCCGCATAGTTGAGCGATCGATCTCCGCTCAGGTCGGCCGAGCCCTTCGTTCCTCCGGCGTTGGGTAAGCTGGTATCAGACCAACCACAGAAGGTGAAGGTGACTTGCACAGCAGTCAAGCCCCGATAAGGCACCGTCGACCTTGCATTGAAGATGAGTGCATGGCGCATTCTTAAGAAGCTGGTCAACGCTGACCACTTAACTTTCACTCTTACCACGATACAAAGTTAGAATCGGCAAAAACAGATTGGGATTAGAAGTAGAATGAATATACCATTTTCAGTTTGATTTTGACGTTTTTCAAACCACGTCGGACGTTTTTCAAACCAAAGTGGCTTGAAAAGTGTCCAATTTGCTTTGAAAAACGTCCGACGTGGTTTGAAAAACGTCCGACGTGATTTGAAAAACGTCCAAATCAAAGTGAAAATGGTATAGAGTGCTGCCCGTCGAACTCCCCTAAAAGTCGTTATCGCAGAGGCGGACGACGGCGCTTGGTGCTTTGGTAGGGCTTCCGGCATTAAGTGCTCTTCTTTGGTGGGTGGAAGGACAAGCCGTTTCTCCGGCTCTTGGTTCCGCACATGCTGTGGCGACAAAAACACTCTTGAGAAGACGCTCGACTAGATGGCCGACGAGATAGAGCCGAGAGCCGCCGCCACCGACCGCCGCAGCATGAGCATAATGTCATGCTCTCAAGTATCGCGCCGTTTCAACAAAGCACAAATTGACGTCGAGATAGAATACAGAGCCGGTTCGCCCAGCATCACTGCCGAAGAGGTGAACCACTACAAGCTCAACGTCTTCTTACCCTGACAGTGAGGGTAAAGGTAAATGTAAAGATGCCCGCGTTGACCATTCCCCTTAGGGCTCGTTTAGACGCCGCACGGGGGAAAAGCAAAATCGAAGCGCAATCAATAATTAACGCCGTTGATCAAATTTGCTTCTTTGCATTAGTGGCGCAGTCCGGTGGCGCCTCATATAAGCAAACTTACTGGTCATTCGAGTTTTTTAGAAGGCCGCTATTCCTTATTAAATGACATTTTGACGAAATTCACCTTTTCGTTTAATTTCTTCCCTATGTGATTATTTGCCTAATTTTCTTGCTTCGACACGGCGGTACCGGACTGCCCCACTAACGCAAAGGAGCGAATCCGATCAATGACGTTAATTATTGATTGCGCTTCGATTTTGCATTTTCGCTGCGCGGCGACTAAACGAACCCCTGAGGGCGCGCCATGCATTCGCCGTCCATTCAGAATCGTAGAGGCAGGTGAATGAGTATTTGACCTATACAATGACTTGCAGAGGCTAGCCGCTATACCAAGTCAGTGTTTTCACCTTCCCAGAGAAGTCTGGTACCCATTTACCCGACCCTGGAAGGATAGATGGCTTGGTGAGCCCGGGCGGGGATCGATCGCTCGACCGTGCGGGTTTCAGCAGCGCCTCTTACCAGGGCTGGCTCATAATATCAATTGAAAAGCAAAAGAAAAAACAGGAAAGTCAAACTTAGACCAGCGCGTGCGGTCGCGTCTCGCCGACAAGGCGCGAAAGACGATCGCGACTCCGCCTCTAACGAGTAGACAAATCCCTCAGAAGTCCCGCCGAGCTTCGTCAACTTTGATGTCATCTATATGGTCCCTAGTAGATGCCCCAGAAGGGACAAAAGCACAAATATATTACAAATTGATTTACTTGTGGCGAGCCAAGTACGCTGCTTCTTACCACTTGAAATCTCAGAAACTCCCAAAATATTTCGATTCCAAAGTGGAACTATGTGTCCCTAGACGGATAAAAGTGTGTCAATATCTACCAAAATACCGTCCTTTAAGCTGTCCGCTGTCACCGCTGACAACGTCAAACCCAAGGAGGAGAATATAACAGTTCGTTACCGCCCTGCAGATTGTCTTTAGGTAAGCATTCTTCATTTTTGAGAAAAATCGAAAATCAATCAATAAAAATCAAAAACGATTCAATGACGTTCCAGCTCGCTGTCCGTCTGCGTTCTTTGCCTCACTCTTCCCTTGATGTACAACAATGTACAAACCACAATCGAATACGCTGAGCATGAAATGGCTTTCTGCAAGGTGCGTTTGGTTACTAGGGTATAAAGGTCGTTCACCTGTCGGTTACCTTAACCCAAAGCTTCATTTTCAGTTTCTCCTTCCTAGTTGATTTCCTTTTATGCAAAACTTGTTGATTTAGCTTCATTCGTTTGTCGTATTGGTGCTTATTTTTCTCATGGTGTTTGTTTGTTTTATTTTTGTTCGATGGCGCGTCATATTGACGTACAAAAAATAATAAAAAAAGAATAATTCAAATAAATAAATCTCGCCAGAGAGGTGATTTGAAGTGCTGGGCCCTAATTTGACATTTATTTTCAAAAATTGACCGGTCACGGTACTTGAGCTGGATTTGGAGAAACTCAACGCCGCAATGCTGACAACCAGAAGCGATCCGGGGACCGGGGCCGTTGATGGGTAAAGTGGCAGAAAATGGACGAGGCGGCGGTCTCACGTTCGATCTTGGAAACGTCGGACTAACCTTTGCACTTCACATCATTAACCTTCAGCTCAGCAACGAGGATGCGCTATGAATATGCATGCTAACTAGGGCCAAAGGCGTCATAGTCAGTAGATCAGTAAAGTATACCCAAGGGGATTCTCGCTCGGAAAGGACTCATCGTCTCCGAGAGTTTTCGATGAAAATCAGGAATTTCTTCGTGACGGATTGAGTAGAAAGTACAAGCTTGCCTATTTTCATGTTGTTGGTGGACAGTTTCAGAATTTCAGCACGTCCACGGGTCGTAAATAAACAAATAAAAAACTATGAGGACTACAAGGAGCAGACAGAACACTTCTTTTTGAAAAATGCATGAATAGTCAACAAGAGAATAGATTCCAATGGAATCAACGGTCCCTAAACCTAATCTCATCTTGATAAAATCTACACTAGGAATTGAATTCATTTCAGAAGACCCTTCCAGTAAGGTTTGGGAGAACTTTCACCAAAATTTGCAATAGAGCCCAATCGTGGGCGAGCTAGCGTTGATAGCACAACTTTTGCGTCAGTGGTTAGTGATTGACGCGAAATGAGTGCCATAGATAAAAAAGGCTGCGCCAGCATGTAACAGGTACAAATGCTTGGTTTCATAGAAACATTGCGCGGTTCCGACAAGACAAAAGCTGGCAGGCACATAAACTATGGCAGTTCTGAAGATTTATGTGAATTTCGGAAAAAAAAGATCAGCACTATTCAACTTAACGGACATCAGTACTCGATTTTTTTCAGTCGCCGAAATTCGCGGAAACTTTGAACAGAGGGGTGATTGAGGGCGCTGATCACGAATCTGCTGTCCGCTTTTCACGAGGGTGGTCTCGGACCACCCAAATCGCTACTTGGGTGGTCCAGTCAGGAACACCTATTCCGCTGAAACTTTGTCTATGGGAATTCTCTGATGCCCAAAACATGATGGTGAAGTCCGTTTTCCAAATGGCGGCCGAATACGGTAGCTATAGGTGAGTACCTACCGACCTTACCTGGTGAGACTCACCTATAACCACCGCATTCGGCCGCCATTTGGAAAACAGACTTCACGATCGCGTTCAGGACACCAGAGAACCTCCACAGACAAAGTTTCAGAGAAATCGGTGATCCTGAGTGGACCACCGAAGTTGTCGATATGGGTGGACCGAGACCACCGATGTGAAAAAAGGACAGCAGATTCGTGATCAGCGCCCTCAATTACACCTCTCTGCAAAGTTTCAGCGAATTTCGACGAGTAAAAAAACTCGAGTACTGGTGTTCGTTAAGTTGAATAGTGCCAAAGGATCTAGTGTATGGTGAAGATGGGGTCATAACCTGATAGCAACTCAAACTGCTAATCTGTACGGCACAAAGCACGGCATGCAGCACCAGGAAGGGCGGCGCCGCTGGTGCTCGGCGGAGGCCGACATCAATTTCTTCGAAACCACTTTACTGATGCCAATAAACGGTAAAAGGAATAATTTCGGGTCGCCTAGACAGCCACGGGTTGAGAACCGAAAAATACGGAAAAGGGTGAATAATGCCCAGAAAAAGCGCACTACTGAGCGCGGAAACGGTCGGCACTCACAGGTTGGCCCGATTAGATTTATGGCCGAACGACGGCCGGCCAGCCCAACGCCGCCGGCAGTCACTCGACCGAAAAGCATTCGTCGAGGTAACTGAGAAAAAAAACGTTATATAAATTCTGAACGTTTTGTTCTTAAGGTTGTTGAGGCAGGATTCTCATCCTGCCCATTCGATAACAATCTAAAGGTAAAGTAGTCGGTGTCGATTAGCCCTTAAGGACGCGCCACGCACTCGTTTTCCATTCAGAATCGTAGAGGCATGGTAGATGTGTATTTGGCCTACATAATGATCGGCGAGCGCCAGCCACTGTCCCTGTCCGTTTCTTCACCTTCCCAGAGAAGTCTGGTACCAATTTACCCAACCCTAGAGGGGTGGAAGGCTTGGTCAGCCGGGGCGAGGGTTGATCACTCGACAGTGGGAGTGAAAGTAGGGCCTCCTACCACTGCACCACGCGCACCGTTAGCTCAGAGCTCGAGATTATTTTTCTAGAATGTGCTGTGGTTGGCACCAAATCGAGCCATCCGATCCGAAAATCGATTTTTTCCTGATCGATCACCGGTCACGACGGAACATACCGACCCACCAACAACGTCGAAAAACGAAAGGAAGAAAATCCTCGAAAGTGCATCGCATTCATTTGGACCACTTGAGGCCGCACCGCATCACGCAATTGTCGTCCACTCGTTACCATTTTTGTCTGGACTTCTGAGTGCCAATATTTCAAGCTTTCCAGGATCCTGTTGAGTTTGAGAAAGCTAGGGAAATTCAGGGAAGAACTCAAATCCGAGTGGGGAACGACTGAAACCTTCCCACCCACAAAAGTATAATGTCCAATCCAAAATATCTCACTGAAGAAGCTGTTGGTGACAGCTATGTGTCGATGAATGGAAAAGATTTGAAAAAAACGAAAAAAAATCAGAAAAGAGATTACAAATAGCATGGTGTCTCGGCCGGCAACAGTGGAAAGACCTTATAGGACGGTTTCTGAAGGCGCGTAGGGCCTAATAGTGACTGTTCGATTCAAATACTACCACGGCTTATATGGCTAAATAGATAAAAGGTAAAGGTAAAACAGTCGACGTTGACCAGTCCTCTAAGAACGCGCCATGCTCACGTCTTTCATTCAGAATCGCAGAGGCATGGTGGATGCGAATTTGGCCTATAGAATGACTTCCGGGAACCAGCCGTTGTATAAAACAGTGCCTTCACCTTCCTAAACAGGCCTAAGACCAGCTTACCCTACCCTGAAGGGATGGAGGGCTTAGTAAGCTCCGGAGATGATCGACCAACCGATCGTGCGCGTGGAAATGGCGCCTCCTCCCATGCGTGCCCTGTTGAATATTTATTCAGGAATAAGCGAACGCTGTTCAGAATCATATGGAGAGGCTGATGATGAGGAACGGACCCACGACGAGCTGGCGGGCCCTCTAATAGACCGGAGGCGATTCGGGCGCTGGCCGGAATTCGGGCGGATCATGCCGCGCTTGAATGCACTTGTTGTGTTTGACCACTCAGCACTTCCAATAAGTAAATGCTCACGAGAACAGCTGAACGACTAGAATACTCTGATGTCCTAATCATGCTTGCTTTCCGCAAAAATCGCGACTCACACCGGATTCGAACCCGCGGCTCTCCGGTCTAACCGGGACCGCCGGTTCTCCTTCCCAGCTGGGCCGGGGTGATCCCGGTTGTACTGGCAGCTTTCCTAAGCCAAACGGGTTTTGCCTCCGACCACTTATCCACCCCAACGGTATGAGCTTTTAATGCGAACTAGGCGTTGTCCTTGTTAAGTTGATAGGCATCTACAGTATTAACGTGAAATACTTAACAAGCTAAATGAGACACGTGGTTCAGAGGTAAGAGGCGATACTGAGACCCGCGAGGTCGAACGATCGATCCTCGCCAGAGCCAACTAAGCGTTACATCCCTCCGGGGGCCGGTAAATTGGTTCCAGACTTGTCAGGGAAAGTAAAAACACTGACCTGGGAATGCGGCCGTTGGAGACTGATCGAGGCCGGTACATTCACCTTTTACCTTTATTTAACAGATTAAAACTAAGCAGAAGAACACTCCTACACGTAGCAGATTTCCCCTACCAATGGAATTTATCACGAGTTGTAATAGAATGCCACAGGATATCCGGTGAAAAGTTGAACCGCTAGAGATGAGGCGGATCGATACGGCTCTTTTCACTATCAATTGATACACTTGATGCACTGTTGGACCACGTGTCGACCAGCCCAGGAATGGTAACGGTCCGTCACTGTGACGTCACTTAATCTACTATGCTAGCGATAATGAACAAAGCACAATTCATGGTCGACTTATCAACTCAACTCATGATTGATTCTGGCTGTCAGGAGTCTGACAATCAGCTTCCCCTTTTTCAACGCAGCCGGTTGACGCTACCAACACTAACGCAATAGCAATAATTGAAAGGGTAAATGTAGGCAAACTTTTCTTGTCACTAAGTGTACTGAAAACATAGAAATCTGATTAAGGAAAACATTTTGTCACTTTCTTCGAGTTCGTTCAGATCTCTCTCGAATAAGCAACGATGTCTCCTTAAAAATTGGGCTCTCGCTGTTTATTTGTACCACTTACGTTTACTGTACCATTTACGCTATGCCAATTATATGAGGTTTCATTTGCCTGTCGTTGTCGTTACTGTTTTCCTCTTAACATTCATTATCACTTCTGTTCGATCGGCTAATTTTTGTGTTGCACTCACGTGTTCTTTGGTTATGGTTTAAAACTTCAGTGACGTACGCCCACGTCGAATAAATAATAAGATGGTGAAATATACTTCGTGCAGTCTTATCAGATTTACTATTACCCTCTTATCAAGCCGGTAGCCGGTTTAGCGCTCTAGATCTGTTACGCTGAAGATATTTTTAGTAGTACTACATGAACTATTTTTCTTAGCGCGTTTTTAGGGTTACTGATAGATACAGTACTCTGATACTTGGGCGTTAACTGCTGACAGAAACTGAAGTCCAAGGAAAAGATGTCAGGATGACGGTGGAGAGTAGGTTGTGCGTGAAGACGCGGATGAGGATTGGAGACGAGACACTCTGATGCATTGGAATAGACCGAAGAAATAGGAAGGATAATTAGAATTCATTATTCAAATAATCTCCAAAAGCTGTAGAGAATCCAATGGATACAGAAAACTGAAAGAATGCAGTGAAACAATAACAAAGCTGATCGTTAATGCGACAACCAACGTAACGCCGACAGCAATCACCACTTGGTGGTTAAAACAAGGGGGCAGAATGGCAGCATGGGAAACGAAATACGGTAGTGGAAAAGTACGGTGATAAAAAACAGAAAAGAACACCAACCAATAACAACTACACAAAACAGGAACGTCAAAAAAACTGCAGACAATTTTCAAACGGTAGTTGCCTGGCGCCAAAAGGCGAGTAGAGCAAATGTGGCCGTGGAGCACGTTTTCCGTCGTCAGTAAAGCCAAGAGAGGTGATCCTCTCCCTCGTCCAAACCTTGATTGTTACCTATACTTCTATCTGGGTATACGATGCGCGGACACTTGCAATCTGGTCTGGTGAGTTTCGTCTGTAATTTCAATTTTTGTTGTTTACCGTTTGTTACCTTTAGAATGGCTTAGCCTTCTATCAAGGAAGTTCGATTACCTATAAATGTCTACTTATTCAAAGATATTCATGTTTTTCTTATTACATTGCACATCTACATATGTGAAGATGTTAATAAACGCAATGATAAGCAGATAGATGATTAATAGATGCTTCATGGGAGCTGCAGAAAAGGATAAATGGGTTGGTAATCAAAAAAATTGGGGGAAATTGCTCAAAAAAAAATTAGTGACGTGTAGTGAACTCCGGTGTAGTGGTTTTATGATGGCTCGGTTGAACAGATCTGTTTCAAGGCGAATTAGCGTTAAGCTTAGGAAGCAAACTATTTCATCCATAATGAGTAAAAACGAAAATTTTAATTAGTATCTTTCATTATGGACGAGTTGCGACAGCTGCATAGACATTTAGATTCATAGTTATTTAGCCAATAATTAAATGGGGATAAAAAGAAACGATTCACAATAGGCGATATGTAAAAAAAACTAGCAAATTTGCGATCACATCAATAACAAAAGAAACAAACAAAAATAGTAGGACAGCTTGTCTCTTCATCCAACCTCTAAAAAACTGAAAAAATAGCTATATAATCAGGACAAAATTCTCAGCGATACCCAGACCAACGTGCAGAGAAGAATTGATTGACGATAGAGAAGACCAAATCAGCAACAAAAACCTCCGTTCAGAATTTGTTCAGAATTCAAAAGGGTGACTTTTGTTTTGGTGATCAAGGCCGAGAAAATGTGACAAAATCGCCTCAGGCAAGTTTCCGCAGACCACTAGAGAGGCTAGAGGGAGAGAGAAAAGCTGATGCCGATGATGAGGCGTAGAGAAGTGGGATTTGATTTGAAAATCAGAAAATAAAAACAGCAGCGAAGCGCGGCAGAATTCACTCAGGCGAGTGCAAGCTGAATAGCGATGACGAGGACGTCGAGCAGGCAAAACCATTTCCCTCCCAGTATGCGCCGTGCACTCAACTTTTGTTCAGGATCGTTGAGGGATTGAGCACTTCTCGCAAGGCAGTAACTCACTATGATCTGAATACGACTTCTCGTCCCAAGCTTGCACTATGCCACCTGGTACAATAGCTGATGGAATGGTAGCATAAGTGGACCTCAGATGAGGATCGAACCCTGGCCGGACGGCGCCCAAGGAGGTGTTTCAGGAGCCCGATAGTCTGTCACTGAGAAAAAAGTATTTAATGACAGTTTTTTTTCTAGCATAATTGTATGGGTTTGAATCAAAAGAGAAACATCACAGATGAGCTAGACCGGTAAAGTCATTGATAAAAAAAATTCCGGTGCTAGGGCAAGGTGCTTATCTTTTGATATTTCTTTTCTTACTAATGTTTTAAATGTTCTGCCTCTTATAATACTTTCTACCTAGTTTGAAATGTGAAATTTGTAAAGTTTCGTTGCTTTGTTAATGTTTGCGATGGTGTCTATGCTCACATTATTAGCTTTGCATGTGCCTGATCACGTGTCTGAAATAAATAAAAATAAATAAAATATGTAAATAAGTAAATCCGATTGGATTCAGTTCCGAGTTTACCATGGTTCAACAACTAGATCGCTAAATATCTTCAGCATTAAAATTTGTAGATGGGTTCGAAAAAGCAGCGTAGATTCGTAGAAATACCTGGTATTATTTGTTTATTTTTTTATTTATTTATTAAAGAATACACAACGAGTGCGCACCACTATTCTGATGAATGTGATTATGATGATTATAAAATTTATTTTATAATTTTAAACTATATGACAAAAAATAGTTGGAACGATTGAGACAGACATTTAGCTTCGATAGAGGGGTGTTTTTGGAAGCTGTTTACCGAGAATGATAGCCAGCAGGTGATTTATTTCAATCCAGTTTTTGCTCGCGAACTGCCACCTGAATCTAGCCGGTGAGAATTGGAAGCCGATGAAAACGCCTGATATGGCCTTGATGTTTGTCGAAAAAAATAGAGATGTTAAATTCTCCTTTGATTTAAATATGTCTTCATAAAAAAATGGGTTCGGATAGAGTCCAAAAAAAGGTTTTTCATAAAATGGGCTCGGATATAATCCAATCAACGAAAAAGGATATTTCTGCTACTTCTGCCCCTGTAGGACTTGAAATATGTTTTCATATTCGTAGGGGGATTTCCAGTTCTACAGGGGCAGAAGTAGCAAAAATATCCTTTTTTGTTGATGTTGTCTTATATCGGAATCTATTTCATGAAAAAATTCACTTCAAAATGATTGAAAGCTGGCAGAGTAGAGAATAAAGGAGAAGGAAAGAGGGAAGAAAGAGTTGTAAGAGATAAGTAATCAAGAGAACTTCGGAGAATTTCAGAAACCTATTCGAGCAGAATGTTGGTTTTCTCCTTCGGAAATTGCGACTTTCTCCGCTTTCTAACTACTTCCTGTGAGACTTTATTTGCAAAAAACAAACTTTATAGAAATGGAATGAGCCCAAAGTGTCCTTCATTCCCCATTCCTAGCCCTTGAGAGTCCCGGATATCATGTGAAACTAATTGTGTCCAGGTCCACCGAGATTGATCTCTCGTCGACAACCGCCGGAAAGCTGCTGAGATCACTTTCTCTCTCCCATATCCGACGAGAGACTATCGCCGCCTCGGCTTTTGTTTCTAATATTCTCTCAAATTGGGCCAAACCCTCTCTTTGTTTCATTTCATCCCGCCGGGCAGATCGAACACCGCCCCGCCGCCGGACCTTTCACTCTCATCACGACTATCATACAGGATATTCGCACTTTTCGATATCTAATCCGCATAGTTTGAACTCTTCATTGCTTCTCCTTAAGTTTGCTCAAGCTTCTAGAAATTATTCTCTTACAGGAATGTTCCTTCTCCTTTTGGCGTTAACCTTGCTACCAGACGTTAGAGCGGCCAGCTGTGGCGGTTCAGCTATACCCTTTCGGTTTGAGGTTTGTTTGAGGATTCTTTGAGCTTCTGATAACATTTTTTAATTTTTATTTTTTTCAGGTGCTACCATCCGGTACTCCGGTGCTCGGATGTGCCTCCCCGTCGTGCTTCGGCGGCGGTGTTGGTGGATCGGCAGCTCTTCATGACTCAGTTTTTCAGGTAACCAGGGGTTTTCGCTCAATCACTATAGAAAATTTTTGCAAAAGAATCGATTTTTGAAGGCGAATGAGGACGGAGAGGATGGATTCATTCGAGAAGGCGATCTTCAGCGTAGTCGAACCCGAATCGGCTCGGCTCCAGCTCAACAAGCTGATTGTCCGTCAGGCTTCGACTCGAGCTCTTGCCCCAACGACCGGTCGTGGGTGGGCGGTTTTCTGGCCAGTCCTGACGGCAGGTGAGCAAATCTAATAATTTCGGCAATTTCCGCTTTTTAATTGAACGCGCGTGATGCAGTGGTAAGAGGCGCTGCTGACGCCCGCACGGTCGAGCGATCGATCCTCGCCATGGCTAACCGAGCCTTCCATCCCTCTGGGGTCGTTTGAATTGGTACTAGGGGGAAGCTGGGAAGCTGAGGGCGCTCACCAGAACAGCGGCTGCCGCATAAGTTTCTTGTATAGGCCAACTATACGTTTGCCCTGCTACTACGATTCTGAACTGGAGACGGATTCGTGGCGCATTCTTAGAAGATTGACCATAGCCATCCATTTTACTTTTCCTTTACTGTATAAATTCATAAAACAGCTGAAATTTTCGTTGAGAAACGATGAACTCTAACCTGAAGATACGCCATGCACTCTTCCTTCATCTAGAATCTCAGAGTTACACTGACCTGTAGGTCCGGCCTAATGTACTATACTGTACTTTATTGTATAAGCTAAATACACATTCAATAAGATTTTGCTATTCTGGGAGAAGACTGAATGCGTGGCGCGTCCTCAGAGAGCTGATTAATCATCTGTGCCCAGATTCATCATTGGCAAACCCCCGATAAACCGCGAGATACAACCCGAACGGCGCCCACCTTTGTCTACTTATCCTAAACTTCCTATGTTAAACGCAATCTCTCATCGACTCTGCCGTCTGGTTCTGGCTGCGCCGCGGTTTCGGAGACCGCTCGTCCGTTCATGAATCTGGCCCCTGGCCGCTTTGTCTATACCCTTACCTTTACCCAGTATTTCAGCCTCCGTCTGCAGTGCTGCACCTACGACGGCTTACGATTCTCCGAGGAGGTAGGACGACCGGTAGTTCACAGTGGCGAGGTGTACAGTGGAGGTAATCAATTTCTTCTAGAAATATACCTTTTGAATTCTTAGCAGGGTAAACCGGTTGGTGACAGCTGAACCTATTCAAACTTGCTCCACTGATAACTGCACCTGTCCAGGGTCTAAATTCATGAACGAAAACTTGGGGTATATAACACTCCGGGCGAGATAAACCCAATATTTGCATTCATGACAATCGAGTTTGCGATACTCGACGTGAAGCAATGCAACGGCCGCGATACCCCCAAATAGACCCCGCGGCGCGTTCATGAATGCGAATACTCGCGCCGACCGGGGTTTATTCTCGGGTATGTTGTGCCGATACCCGTCATGAATTCAGGCCCAGGTGTCCAGAAACAGAAATCAATTGAATTTAACTCTTGAAAAAATATCACTTGAATTCAGGTGTTTAATTATTAAATAAGGCCATAAACATGCAATTTCTTCTCACCTTTTTCAGGTGAGGTACTACGCGATGGTCGACAAACCGGATTCGATCTGATCTCAAACGTAAGGAAAATCGAAGGAGGAGATGGCTCGTGAGTTGCTGTTTTTAGCTCTACATTGATTTTCAGGGAATTCTTATTCATTGAGATGAAAAATCATAAAGGACCGATTTCTCGTAGGAAACTGGGAAGTTTACCTATGAAAATATCTATGAAGCCATTAGAGTTTGTTTATTCCAGAAGTGCTTACGAGCTCACTGTGGTTCGAATGAACTGTATACCCGACCCGGTCGAAGCAACCAATGAGGGTAAGTGTTTGGAATTTAATTTGTGGAATTAGTCAACCTATATTCGCTCTTTTTCAACCTTTTTCTGCTGTCAAAAGAGGTGAGAGATCTGGAAGTGGCGCTAATTACCTAGCCGATTTGCCAATGGTAAAGTAGGGCAACAGGGTAAGGGCTCGTTTAGACGCCGCGCGGCGAAAATGCAAAATTTAAGCGCGATCAATAATTAACGTCATTAATCGAATTTGCTCCTTTGCATTAGTGGCGCAGTCCGATGGCGCCTCATATGGGCAAACTTACTGGTCCTTCGTTTTTTAGAAGGCTGCTATTCCTTATTAAAGGAGATTTTGACGAAATTTACTTTTTTCGTTTAATTTCTTCCTTATGTGATTATATGCCTATTTTTTTTTGCTTAGACGCGGCGCCACCGGACTGTGCCACCAATGCAAAGGAGGAAATTCGAAACAATTCAGTGACATTGATTATTGATTGCGCTTCGATTTTGATTTTTCAACGCGCGGCGTCTAAACGAGCCCTAAGGACCCTTGCAGACCCGACGGCAAGAAATTGAGCGACGAATTCGCGCGGCGGTGACCGCGCGAATGCCAACAGCTATCGATCAGAACGATGCGGCCGCCGCAAACGTCGCGTTGGACGAGAATGCTCTTCGTCGTGTGTTTCGCACAATTGCACTTATAACGGCTAATTCGTCGCTCAAATTGCACGTCGTCGGATCTGTAAGGGCCCTAGGAGGTTGCCACTGGCGATTATCCAATTCTAAGTCGAATCCCATTACAGTAGACATGAACCCCAGCGACATTTCACGAATTCTCGACAAAGTCGGTGACGTCAGAGCTCAGGAGCCAGCCGGCACTGCATCTGATGTTGCTGCACGACCAGCTGACGCCTACGAGGTGCCGGTCAGCGACCAAGCAGGCGAAGAAGTCGTTCAGGTAAGGTGCCTAGGGTCAGGGTAGTCGGTAATTTCCTGATCAGCTAATAGTTTCTTTCATTTTAATTTATTTTATTCTATTTGGACTGTAAGGTGCGCCAAATGAAACAGACATGAATTAGACTAAACACTAATACTGTGCTCAATTTCAACTAAATAACTAAAACAAAGTAAAATGTTGGTAACTTATGCGACGTCCCAGTCTTCAAGAGGAGAGACCAACGCTATAATGTGCAAATAGATGCGAGGAAAGCCTTCCTGGTCCCGTTTGAAAATAGTCGTATGTTATCAGGCTATATATCAAATCAATTCATCCATCAGCTGGAAGTCTTAAGGTTTTCTTACTTCGCTATCTTGTGCATTTTTCACATCCAAAAAAGTGCTTTCCGACACTTGCCCTATTCGTTGCAATTTGTTGTTGGATTTCCAGTTAAGTAAATAAATAAATTTAAAAATCGTCGTTGAGTTCAGTGCTGCCAGGAGCTACTAGGACAACTTTGGTCCGACAGGCACTAAGGCCTAGCCAGCTTAGTGCAACAAAAAGGTTGGAAGACACCAGAACGTCCGGGCTACAACCGTACGAATTCGGGCGAAATTTGTCTCTTTAAGTTTCCACTGTATGCACACCAGTAATTCAGCGGCTTGCCCGCCGACAAACGGCTGCGAAATACACTCTAAAGACAAAAATACGTGAACTGAAATAAAGATTTGAAATAAAACAAAAAAGATTTAAAATAAAATGAAGAACAAATAGCATGTAGCAAAAGACGGCGAGCAGAACCGATGGAATGCATTCCTGGGAGTACAGTAACGGGCAATCGCGGCAGGACCCATATGAGCCACCCATGACAAACATCGCTTGGGTTTCGCTTATCATGGGCCATATGCTCGTCTCACCCGAAATTGCTGGGGGATGGGGGATGGGGAGGAGCCAGCCAGTGAGAGCACACGAAACACGGGCCGAATCCAATCGTACTAGCTGGCTCCTCCCCTTGCCCCATCCCCCAGCAACCTCGGGTGAGACGAGCATACGGCCCCATGTAGTGGGCTAGTTGCAGCCCAAAGTGTGCAGTAGCGAATTGGTAGAAATAAATAACTCAACCACCAGCGAATATAGTTTCGAGATAGGAGGCCTCCCTGGAAGATAAAGAAAATAGGTGGGCAAGCACTATTCAAGTCCGGGATGCTGCAAAATCACCCACACATTCAGGACAACTTTCGAACGAAGACGGGAAATTCACATACTCGTAATCTCCTAAAATAAATGACAAAACAAAACACAACGGCAACCAATTTATGGAAGACAGATCTAGTTCTTGTTACAGGTCGGAGAGCAAGTGGTTCCGGTCACCTCCGCCGGTTACTATTACCCAGTCGCATCCGGTGTTCCGGCCTGTTTCACCGGTGATACCATGGTTGAGACACCGTCCGGTGTGAAGCGCATGGACGAGCTTCAGATCGGTGACCTGGTGCTCACAGCTGAAGGAAATTCGGTAGGTTATCAGAATTCCTTCCAAATTTGTCTATAACTCGTAAGACTCGTCCGCTCCTGGGCCCGGATTCATGAACGCAACGAGCGGTCTCCAATACCTCGTCGGCGCTATACCCACTCGATACCGCGAATCTGCGGCCATTTCTCATTCGTGAAGAATGGGGTATCGGAGACCTTGACGACTTATGGCGCAACCTTGACGGCTTATGGCGCCGCAATCGCATTCACTGCGGGCGTCTCATCGACTCCGCCGTCTGGCTCTAGCATAGAACCGCGGCGCAGCTAGAAGAAATGCTCCTGCGTTGCGGTTCAGCTAGAACCAGACGGCAGAGTCGATGAGAGATTGCGTTTAACATGGGAAGTTCGGGATAAGTAGACAAAGGTTCGCGAGGTGTCGGAGACCCCTCCTAAACCTCGTCTAAACCGCGGCGCCCGTTCACGAATATCGGTTTGCGCGCCGTTCGGGGTATATAGCGCTGTTGCCCGTCGCGAATCCGGGCCCTGGTCTACGGCGTCAGCCGTCGAGCACTGGCGCAATCCTGGTGCACCAAAAAGGCAGATTTTATCGTTTCAGACCGTTTTCACTCCAGTCAACGCGTTCCTCCATCGCCTTCCCGAAACCGTGGCTTCCTTCATCCGCTT
The DNA here is from genome assembly GCA_030553155.1 of Nippostrongylus brasiliensis. Lineage (NCBI taxonomy): Eukaryota > Metazoa > Nematoda > Chromadorea > Rhabditida > Heligmosomidae > Nippostrongylus > Nippostrongylus brasiliensis. Next base: position 5,383,916 of record CP130733.1, read on the forward strand.
ACAAACCGACGATGGAGAGTTGAAGCTCACCCCGCAACATTTCATCTACAAGGTATGGTATCTGGTGACCTTTGTTTGTCAGTAATGGGGTAACCCTTTCACTAGTTTTGACCGTCTAGAGAATATTTTATACCATATTTTTGTGGTTTCACCTAGCCTTCCGTCAATGATTCAGAATGGTCCATTAAACAGTCCCTTCCCTAGACAAAGTTCGAGCTGGGCTACCACCACTAGTAGCCCATACCTACCGTAACCTATCAGTAGGGACCAAAGGTGGCGTAGGCGGCTTTAGAGGAGAAGATTGAGCCATGCATCCGTATTCTGCTCAGAATCGCCTAATCAATTGCCTGATTCAGGTGGACTGCGACAATATCGACTACAACGTGGAGATGAAATACGCGGAAGACTTGAAGGCCGGAGACTGCCTGTACAGAACGAGGAGTGACGGTAAGTCGAACCAACCCTTAGTAGGGGCTTATTTGAAGTCCGAAATCGATTTTCGTAGTGGACACTTATTGATCGGCTCTGAACCAATCGATACCAGTTAATCGATGGATTCTTTCAACCGTTTTTCGTTTCATCAAAGCTGGGCCCAAATTCATGAACGAATGGGCGGTCTCCGAAACCGCGGCGCAGCCAGTGCCAGACGGCAGAGTCGATGAGAGATTGTGTTTAACATAAGAAGTTTAGGATAATTAGAGAAAAGTGCGTGCCGCCCACAGGTTATGACTCGGGGTTTATCGGGGTTTACCAATGATGAATGTGGGCCCTGGTTATTCCGTTTCAATACTTCTTTACCCGATCACAGCTGCATCTAAAACGGCTCTCGTTCATTTTCCTACCGATCTCATCATTTTTAACACCATTTTCATATGTTACACCCAGAACTTTGCATTTCTCCAGATGACCGGTGAATGGTAAAAATGTTTCTGGGTGTAATTGTATAGGACAAATACGCGTTCACCATGCATGTACCATTCCGAATGAGAGAGGAACGCACGGCGCATCCTTGAGTGACGGCACGACCTGAGGAGTCGTCGCCTCTGTGGATCGTTTTGAGATTAAAAACTTTTTTTCGTTTCTGAACAGCATTTCTGTTCAACTAGCACATTGTTCTTATTTAGTAGCACATCCGTGTTTAAGGATGTAACAATTAATAAATAAATAAAAATGCTAATTTTGCCTAACTGAGGTGATATCAGGTCGCACTTCCTAGAAACCCCGATTCAAAATTCCCGCCGTCGTCTCGGAGGTAGGCGGGAATTTTGAATCGCAGTTTCTACGAGGGTTAAGATTGTGATTTGCTCTAAGCCAGCCCATAGGGAATATACACGTTCACAATGTCTCTAGGATTCTGATTGGAAGATGAATTCATGGCGCTCTCCCGAGAAGATTCATCGACACCAACCTTTCTTCCTTTTACTATTACTCGACTTTTCAGTGAATTTCGACGCGAATTTCTATATTTATTTATTTATTTGCTTGTTTAATTCGCTCTAAGGCGTATCACACCGAAAAGGGAAAACAAAACTCAGCCTAAGAACGGAGAAGAACCGCAAAATTCCACAAGATGCCATAAAAATATAAACTAAAACTTCAATTTTGGAAGCATGAAAATCTAGTGCAAAGAGTTGTTCCAGCTCTTCATAAAGTTGTAATCCGTGCGGTGTCGGTAGTACGCGAACGAGGAGTGTACGCGCCGATGACGAGTTCCGGAGATCTTCTGGCCAACGACATCTACGTCTCCTGTCACAACGTCGTCAAGACCAGTACCCTCTCACAGACGTTCCTCGACTTTGCCACTAACGTCCAAAGAAAGGTAGAAGCTGAAGGGATCTGTGGATTCATTAATAAAAAATATTTCACCTCTGTTTCAGATGAGGTCATTCTTCGGTGGTGCTGACGACGGCCACCTGCCAACCACCGCCGAGTTCTTCCTCAACATCATCGATCATATCATCCCTACAGACACCAAGGTTGAGCTCTGATCAGCGCTGAGAATCTCGTCTTCACACTTATCTATAGTGTTAATAATAATTCTCCAATGTATTTTATCGATTCGTGCCGATTAGTAATAAACTATTATATTTCACCATTTACTAATTCAATAAGTCGTGTCTATCGTTCTATTGTCCCAGCTAAATCCGATAGATCTGCAGAAGCCTCCGTTACAGACAGGGGAAAGCAGACATCCAGCTATCTTAGCCACCTAATCGATAATTGATTGGTCAACCAACGATTGGCAGAATATCAGAAGTCGTTCTCGCAGGAATGCATTTAGCGACGTTTTTAGTTCGGGTTTTCTTTGTCTTAATGTGAGGGTGCGATTCTGAGTTCTGAAGTAATTAAATTTCGTAGATTTGGCAAGATTTGACATGGGTTGAACAATTGTGGAATAGAACGCCCCGAATTCATCAACACACGGCAGGTGTATTCGGGGTATACCGGATTTATTTAGGGGTATTATAACTCCATTCAGGTCTGGTCGGTCCATTGTCACTACATACCTCATCCCCCAACCCAGTGGCAACCTGGGCCCAGATTCATCATTGGTAAACTTCCGATAAACCCCGAGCGAAACCGAGATTCGTGAGCACGTATGGGGTTTAATCGGGGTTTATCGCGACTCTATCACACCCGACGGGATACGGAGACGGCTCGTCCATGCATGAATCCGGGCCCTGTTACCCTTGTTAACCCTCATTTTGACTAGCGAGACTCTTAGGACTAGTCTATTACCCTGGAGGTAGAAGGCTATTCAGATAGAAACTATGAAGAATAGTCATATCTCTAGTTTACTTCAGGAAATGTACTATGAGAAAAGGAGAACAACAGGAGGTTTACTATCACTGGCCTGTTATTCCTGACAAGGATAGAGAAGGAGAATGTACTTAATCTTATGGATCCTATGGATCTGAAGCATGATCAGATCTGGGCCCAGATTCATCGTTGGTAAACCCCGATAAACCCCGAGATATAGCCTGTGAACGGCGAGCACCTTTCTCTACTTGTCCTGAACTTCCTATGTTAAACGCAATCTCTCGTCGACTCTGCCGTCTGCCTCTGGCTGCGCCGCGGTTTCGGAGACCGCTCGTCCGTTCATGAATTGGGGGCTTGCTTTTATCAGAGACTCGCCTACCGCAGAATTCCTGAGATAACTTGCAAATTGTGTTTTTTTTACTTTTTCACATTCGGAGTTGTTCGGAGTATCGGCTATACCTTGGATCTTGTCAGAGAGATCTACGAATCTATTGGTGCTAGCTGAGCCAGAAAGGCACAAAGGAAAATCACATCAGGTCTTAATAAGATCTCCTGGACCCATATTTTTCCGAGTTCTCCCGTAAGAGTACCGTAATAAGGATGAGGATACTGTAAATATGCGCAAGTAGGTGCCACTAGAGGAACTCATGTAGCTTTTGCTTGTGGGATCGTTCCCATGGCAATGGGTTAATGATCCGTGGTGATGAGAATCCACCCAAGAAAGAGTGTTGAGCAACCGTCAGCACACAAATGTGTAAATTTGTCACTTGGGTCCAATCATGAGAGATTAAAGGTTAATTTGTTGGCGTTAATCAGTCCCCTAGGGATACACCGTGCATTTGTATTCCATTCAGAATCGTAGCGGTATAATGAATGCGTATTTGGCCTAGACAACGACTTGCAGGAGCAAAGTGCAATTCACAGACCAAATATAGCCAAATAAATTACAGTTGTCGTTAAAGGTAAAGATAAAGGTGTTGGCGTTGATCAGTTCCCCTAGGGATGTGCCGTGCATTTGTGTTCCATTCAGAATCGTAGCGGCCTGCAGGGGTCAGCCGCTATACCAAATCGGTATCTTTACCTTCCCACATAGGTCTGCTACCAATTTAACCCACCCCGCCGGGACGGAGAGCTTGGTTAGTCCAATCGATGTGAGGGTCAGCACAGAATGTGCTAAGAAATCGCTTCCCGTCAAGGGGAACGCAAAGTAGGGCACTTTTTATAGCCTGAGGGTCTTTCAAGCTCCTCCTTTCACTTGAGATCGAAGGAATTTCCACGAATTTCCACGAGTTTTAACTTCCTGCGCGTATCCATGCCTGTCCGTGCGTTTCAGTTGCGAACCGGTTCCGTGTCCTTTTGCAGCTTCTAGTCTAGTGGAAAAACCTGGGTATGCCATCAACCCCTGGGTAAAAACCCGGGTTGACCAGTGTGTGGCGACCGAATTTCGTCGAGGTGAAAACGCCGACATCCACCACCATGGAGCGAATTGCGCAACGCGACCACGACGACGATGTGGCCCAGATTCCTGGCCTTCTTTCGGTGGCGATACTGGGTCGAGCTCAAGGCCGTGTGGCGCTCGGATGATTCGATCCCATCGCTGTCTCTCTCTCCCACAATTCACAATCCTCCAACCAATTGTCATGCCTGTTTAACCCACACCGTGTTACAATTTGCAACATTTATACCCTTGTCTCTGAATTTTTCAACCAATTTCTTCCATTTACCCTGTTGTTGCAGATGATTCGGTTAGTCGCCGCCGCTCTCTGCTGCCTGACAATCGTTGCAGCTCGGAGGCCAATCAATGGAACTCAGTGCTTAAAAAATCAGGTTATTTATTTATTTATGGCTTTTCACAGACGTGCTAGAAATAGTTAGTGGTCAAAGAGTAGGTAGAACTCAATCGAAAGAGAAAATGAAGCTAAATTAGAACAAAAACAAAGCCCTGTGGGTTAGTAACTCTAAGTTGTAATGTTTTTTATATTGTAGTAGTCGAAAATAGAGTAAAATAGCTCAAAAATGTTTTCGTTGCTGATCTCGGCCTATTCACGGGAAGTTCGGCCACAAAAGATGTGAGCAGAAATTCTGTGAGGTTTCTAGGGTTTCTACCCTACCACATGGGCTGTATACCTTCATTTAACCCAGACCCCAGTTCCACATCCTACCCTCTTTACCCAATGCAAGAGAGCTTAAGGATTTAGTGGGATCCTCTGAATCTGCTAAATTCCGGACAAAAAAAGAGGAAAAGAAAAAAGAAGACTCAGCCTCTCAGTAGAGCCCAAGCTCTACAAAAACTTCTTATTTTTTTCTCAAGGAGCCGCTTCCGTTTTCTCTACTCCTAATCAGTAGTAGTTAGTTACTTTCACGCTGACAGGTGAACGATTTGATAATTTAAGCTCAATTAGTTAACCTACTCGGTTTAATTCCCCAAGTTTGAGGTACTTTCAAGAAGGCAAGCGTGGTGAATCTGTAAAAGGCGCTACTGACAAGAGTCAATCAAGCGATCGAGCCTTAGGCCATTGTTATACCGACGCTCACCCCCCCCCCCAGCGGCGGTGTAACAATGGCCTTACTCGGGTTAGCCGAGCATTCCATCCCCTGAGGGTCATTAAGGTTGGTAACAGACTTGTCTGGGAAGGTGAAGGCACTCACCAGAACAGCGGCGGCCCCAGGTTTTTTATGTGGGTCAATTATACGTTTACCCTGCCACTACGATTCTGAATTGAAGACGGATTCGTGGCGCATCCTTAGATGATTGACCAAATCCATCCATTTTACTTTTCCTTTGCAATGGCTGGACTTTGCATGTCACTGTGCCAAAAATGCATTCACCATGCCTCCACGATTCCAAATGGGGTTCGAGGGCACGGCGTATTCTTAAGAGACTGATCGATCTGATCACTTTATCCTTATCATTGTTCATGTTTCAGGTGATCACCCGCCTTACCGTGTTCGAGGACGGGACGTTGGAAGCTGAATGCGGGCCGATTCCTTGCGGAGAGGTGGGACGACGATGCATCGAAGATCAAGCCAACTGTCGAGCTGATACCGATGTGTTCTCAGGCATGCGATGGGCACCGAATGGACAGAGGTACGGTATGACTACATTACCGTAGTCAAAGGACCCTTACAGACCCGACGACGTGCAATTTGAGCGACTAATTAGCTGTTGAGCATGAAATTGAGCGAAACGCACGACGACGAGCATTCTCGTCCAACGCGACGTTTGCGGCGGCCGCATTGCTCTAATCGATACCGCGTTGCAATGTGCGGTCGGCCGCGTTGGACGAGAATGCTCGTCGTCGTGTCGTCGGGTCTGTAAGGCCCTTGTTATACCTTCGCTCACCCCCCAGCGTTACTCGTCCATTCAGTATCAGACACCGTGGGGCCAGACACGTTTGTACGAGTTATCACGGTGACGCTGGCGTGGTGACGCTCACGGGCTGTTATGCACACGCTCGCGTACCTTCCACGCTCTAGTCGCTGCGCATTGCACTGCGATTGACCCTTTCGCTGGGGGTGGGTCGATCACCTCGCGCATTGCTCTGTATGCTTCGGGCGCGTGCGTGCGTGCGTCGCGTGCTCAGCGTCTGAGGTTAGCGGCGCACGCGATCACCGCTCGCAAGCCGCTGACGCTCACCGCGAGCGAATGTATAACAAGGGCCTAAGGGCGAAAAATGAGGATTTTCCAAGGGTAAACGGTATATTTCAGTGTGCTGATGCGATGCTGCACGATCAAAGTGCCGAATAAGATCTACGTCGGAACGGATCTCGTCACTGCTGGCTCCTATTATGAGGGTGGAGTGATTGCCAAGAAGGACATGTACTTTCCCAAAGGCAGAGAGTACGACTTCATCGGGAACATTCGCACTGAACAGTAAGTTTTCTGGAAAATTATCTAATTATTAAAGCCTTTTTGGGAGACCGTTTTCAACGTGGTACTTTGAAAAATTCGAGAAAAAAATGTGCACTGCTCTGTGGGGACCCAGTGTGGTACGATTGTGGGCGTGGCCTATCGATCAAGGCCAATAATCCACGGTACAACCCGCGAATGTACCTCTGTATGTAAGAGAAGAGCTAGCAGCGCCCTCTCAAAGCCATTGTGTAGACCAAATTCCTACGATTCTCAACGAAAGTCGAATGCGTGGCGCATTCTCGGGGAAGTGATCGACGCCGACATTTTTAACAGCACCTTTACCTTTATCGTGAGTGAGAAGTTCATACAAGGACAGTTCTGTGATAGGCTAAAACCCTTAACCTAAAAAGGTAAAGGTGTCGGCGTTGATCCTTCCCTTACAATTAGGGACGCGCCACGCATTCGATGTTCTATTCAGAATCGTCGAGGCATGGCGAATGCGTATTTGGCCTATACAATGACTTGCGGGGCCAGCCGCTATTCCAACTTAGTGTTTTACCTACCCAGAAACCTTACCTTTCTGGTACCAATTTACCGACCCCGGAGGGATCGATTGGTTGGCTCGGGCGAGGATCGATCGACGTGCGGGTGTCAGTGGCGCCTCTTACCACTGCACCATGTGCGCCTTGCCACAACCCTTAACCTAACAACAGGAAAATCAGTTCCTCAGGGTTTCTGTATCTATCTGCTAGCTTGAGTTGGGCCACTTACCCTATACCCCCTGTGACGTCTCCGCTGGGGGTATAAACCGTCTGCTGACCGTCAGTAGCCCTCGGGCTCGTTTAGACGCCGCGCGGCGAAAATGCAAAATCGAAGCGCAATCAATAATTGACGTCATTGATCGAATTTGCTCCTTTGCGTTAGTGACGACGTGGTGCCGCGTCTAAGCAAAAAAAGTTAGGTATATAATCACATAGGGAAGAAATTATACGAAAAAAGTGAATTTCGTCAAAATGTCCTTTAATAAGGAACAGCAGCCTTCTAAAAAACCCGAACGACCAGTAAGCTTGCGGATATGAGGCGCCTCCGGACTGCGCCACTAATGCAAAGGAGCCAATTCGATCAAGGACGTTGATTATTGATTGCGCTTCAATTTTGCATTTTCGCCGCGCGGCGTCTGAACGGGCCCTTATAGGTGACGAATCGACTAACCAAAGGAGCCAACGGATTGACGAGAACTGGCATTTCCCGGCTTTGTGAAGAAGGATTTTTAGTTTTAAAAATTGCATTCCGGAATTTGCTCTTCATACTTGAGTTCAGCTGAATCTGCTTAGCGATAGTTTTGTAGATTTTCCACTTCCTGAAAGTTGGTCCAAGGTTCTCCATACCGATGGTATCTTTTCAGAGGAGGCGTTCGCGTGTGGGTATACAGAATCGCCTGCGGGGAAAATGACCAACGAGTGGAGTTCGAACCACTGACCGTACCTCAGGTTCCACAAGCTATGCAGCCACAGCAGTCCCCAAGGTCAGTTCTGGATCATTCCAGTCAAAATGGTCCCTTGATAAAAGTTCTTATTTCAGTGTTCATCGAGAATCTCTGCCGAAACAAGAGAATGACGCACAAGAGACTAACGCCGACGGCGAAGAGGAAGAGGAAGAGGAGGAAGAAGAGGGCGAGGAGGAGGTTAGTATGTCAGATTTACCTCTAGCGTTTCACTTTGCCCAAATGTTACTTTCAGGAGGTCACCCAACCACCACAAACGTTCAATCCTCTCCGCTACCGTCCTCCCAACCCTCAGCGATCGTCCCCCGGTAACCGACAGGCCTAGACGTCCGTCCATCTCTGGAACAGTGCCAAAGCTTTTAAAAATGTTTCATATTGATAATAATAATAATAATAATGATAATGTGATAATGAATTAAACAGTTATGACGCTGTTCAACAGTGTTAACATGTAAGTATGACCTCCTCAATGCATTCCAAAATGACGTGTTTTTATTATGTCGATGAATATTTCAATAGTTGTTTATCTGTGCCATTCTCAAAGGAGTAATAGGAGTAGTGATAACGATAAAGGATAAAGGTAAGGTGATCAGCGTTGATTAGCGCCCTAAGGTCGCGCCACGCACTTGTCTTCCATTCAGAATCGTAGAGGCATGGTGATCGGGAATTTGAGCCATACAATGACTTGCTGTACAAGTCGGTGCTTTCAACTTCCCTAACAAGTCCGCTACCAATTTACCCGAGCCCTGAGAGTTGAGGGCTTGATTAGCCCGAGCGAGGATCGATCGCTCGACCGTACGGATGTCGGCAGCGCCTCTTTCCACTGCACCAGCAACAACAATAGTGACAAGTCTTGACCTACCCTCAAAAATCCTAAACAGAAGGCTGAAAATAATCGAGCGAACTCCTGGCCCCAGATTCATCATTGGCAAACCCCTGGTAAACCCCGCGATATAGCCCGAACGGCGCCCACGTTTGTCTACTTATACTGAATTTCTTATGTTAAATGCAATCTATCGTCGACTCTGCCGTCTGGTTCTGGCTGCGCTGTGGTTTCGGAGACCGCTCGTCCGTTCATGAATCTGGGCCCTGGATTTGTAAGGTGTGAAAGTTCCAATACATCGATTCAACAAGAAATAAACCTAAATTTCCAATTCTTTTTTCAGACCGCCCTAAATTCTCACTATAATCCCCAACGGATAGATGGAGTAGTTATTGATAAATGACGACAAGATAAACGATTTTCTGGGGACTTTGAAAATTCAAACAACATGTTCGCCGCACGCGACATCGCGCGCGTCGACCTGAGGAATTACTGCGAACGTCAGCGCGCCTATACCGCTTTACCCAGCCTTTTTACTCTTTCGATGTGGGTATGATCGTCTCGAATTTCACCGTTCTCGAAATCTTCGAGTCCGGAGGTGAGCAGACCTTCCAATCACATGAACTCCGCCGGAAAATCGCCTCCTTCGAGGCACGGCTCAATCCGGTGACGTGTGGATTGGTTGGAGTGTGCATGGAGCGCTCGACCGACCTAATCTGCGTGGTGGTGGTGTGGGTTTTTTACTCTTTTATTTATTTATTTATTTATTTATTTATTTATTTATTTATTTATTTATTTATTTATTTATTTATTTATTTATTTATTTATTTATCTATCTATTTATCTATCTATTTTGTTAATTAATAATTTCAAAAAGCTTGTAAAACTGATCAAATCCCAAGAGAAGACCAATCTTTTCCAATAGACTGTAAGTAGTAGCATGGGGATGTTTTAAGTCTGTTTATTTATTTATTTATTTATTTATTTATTTATTTATTTATTTATTTATTTATTTATTTATTTATGCATTCATTCATTTTATTTATTCAAGACGTCGGTAGAAGCCAGCGCGTGCCGCAACATACGCGTTGCTCGAAGCAGTCATCAAAAGAAAATTAAATTACGTAAAATAAAAATTACGTAAAATTAAAATTATACAAATTAAAAATAAAAAATAAAAGTAAAATTAAATTAAAATTACGTAAAATTTACACACGAGCTAGTAGGTCAAAAGAACTACGCAGGGAAAGACCGAGGACATTCTGATTTAATTCCAAAATACGGTTGAATTCTTCGAAGCACCTGTATGTGAAGAAGCTGTTTCTTTCCTGTGATTTCGCCACAGATTTCACTTATTACTTTTACTTTACTTTACTTATTTTACTTTTACTTTTATTTTACTTTTTTCCGTGTGAAATTACATTCAATTCATCTTCTGTCGAGTTTCAGACTTCTGGAGAAGCGTGTTCCGTTCATTTTCCTCAAGGACCGAGCAGAAGCCGCATTGGTATCAGCTCGATGGGTTTTCGACGGAAGTCAGGTGGGTTGGTCTTTGTTTCCAGAATTCTTGAGCATTCTCTTTTTCAGCTCTTTGCTCTCTGTTACTGGAGTATCCTAAATAGCTTTTAGAAAAAGTTTCTAAATTATGCGTTACAAAATAGAATTCATATGTATTTGTTCATGAGTTCCTTACTTCTCTAAATTGTGCGTTACAAAATAGAAGACTATATCTATTTATTCGTGACTTCCTTACTAGACTAGTGCTGAACTGAGTTCTTTGCGGCTACATTAGATATTCTTGATGATAAATAGAGATATTGATAGGAAGGGATTGTTATAGGCTTTTGAAGTAGAAGCTTCTTATCAATCCATTATACATAATAGATTCTGTTCTAACTGTTCTATTCGGTGATGGACCTACTTTGTGTGCTACTGATATTTTTAGTGAATTACTCTGAGGATTGATGATAGGCTAACAGTGGTGTCCGTGTTATTATAGTTCTGCTTGCTTACATCTTGTTTGGAGCTGACAATGATTAGCATAGTTTCGTGACATTTTTTTTTTACTTTATCGAGATTTTCTCTGGCGCACGAATAGTGCATTTGAATAAAGAAATAAATGAATAAATAAGTAAATAAATAAATTAATTATATTCATCTCTCTATCGTTTTGCACAGTCACTTGATTTCAGCTAATCGAGCTTCCCTGCGCTGGCACAAATCCTGTCCATGAAGACAGTGAATTGTGCTATTTTATCAGGACATCAGGAACTACTGGAGATGCCAAGTTGATAGGCGTACCTTATTCTTGTATTGAACCGAACATTGATGACTTCAGGTAATTATTCGATCGATTGAACAGGAAAATTGATGGGGTTACGGTAGTACTCATCGATCTGATTTTATCCGTTGATTTTTATTCCTGTTGACTTATGAGACGTTCAAAGGTCGTGGAATTTTGCTCTAGGCTAAATACTAACTTGTTTCGCCCTGGGCACGTAGTTTGGTGGTATTTCTTTTTTTTATCTAATAAAACACTAGTGAATGTTTGGAATTGAGCGACTATCCTGCGATTACCGTGAAGTTCTAGTTTTATTACTGCTTTTCGCCGGTTACTAATACTATATTTTGTGATTGTTGAAGTTTAATCTGATTCTTCTAGAGACAGATTCGCCATCACATCCAATGACACTATCCTGTTCTCCACGTCGTTGTCTTTTGATCCCTCCATAGTTGAGATGTTCCTGGCCTTCACTTGGTAAATATTATCGAATATTCTTGCGTTCTATCTATTAATATACTTTGTAAAAGTCCACACTCTTAATGATTTCAGTGGAGCTCGCCTGCTTCTCGTACCGGACAGTGCTCGTTCGCAGCCATACATTTTGGCACGTATTATAAAAGAGCACACCCCTACTTTTGTGCAGGTTTGTGTTTTTTTTTTGGTTTTTCATTCGGCTATGGCTATAACTTGGGCGGGAGTGGTGCAATGGTAAGAGGCGCTACTGACACGCGCGCGGTCAGGTGATGGATCCCCGACCGGGCTACCTCTGCCTTCCTTCTCTCCGGGACTGGGTAAATAGGTACCAGACTCGTCTGGGAAGGTAAAAACACTGTCTTGGTATAGCGGCTGACCACGCAAGTCATTTTTGGAGCTGAACATGAAAACGGCGGCGCGTCCTTTGGGGACTGATCAACGCCAACACCGTTACTTTTACCTTTAACTATAATTTATTTGGCTATATTTGGTTTATGAATTGCACTTTGCAGTTCACTCCTTCCGTCCTATCCCTGATTGACGAGGGCACGCTTTCGTGGATGTTAGGTGATTTTTCACCGGTTAGATGCCTTCTTTTGGGTGAGTCCTTTCTTTGTTCACATTGTCATTTAAATTTTTTCTGCGCTTTTTTCCAATCCAAGAAATATTGGAATTCTTTGGGAATATTTCGTACCTACCAGTCATTTCTTAAAATTGCTGTGTAATGACTGAAACAAATTTTTCGATCTTTGATTCGACTGAAGCAACTGAGAGATTAGCCCTCACCGTGCGTGAATATAGTGCAAAGGTGCATTGTTCGCCAGCGGAGAGCTCGTCTTGATTTCTCAACATTATAAACTCTAATCGTCACTTCTACAATTTTGGTTTGGTTGCTGAGCTCGTTTCCTTAGACTTGTTATTATGATTATTTATTTTTTAGGTGGTGAAACATTTCCGCTTAGCCTAGTAAGGCGCTATCGAACTAAATTAAATCCAACCAGAGTTTTCAACGTCTACGGTGTAACGGAAGTATCATGCTGGGCCAGCGTGGCCGAAGTCACACCCAGGTGCGGGAATTTTTTTGTTTTTATCTTGCTTCTTAATCGATTGCTCGAAAAAAGTGGAACGGACAGGTGTTTTTCACATCCGACAGTCAATTCCCTAATTGCAGTTGCACTGAAGTTGGTATCGGGTCACCTCTGAAATACACCACATTTGCGGTAAATGACGAGATGGAACTGCTCATAGGTAAGTGACAGTTTGAACTTTAATATCTTGTTGTAGTATGGTGAAATTGCTGGAAATTTTGTTAACAGGTGGTTCAAGGCGATGTCTTATCAACGACGTACCAAGTGGGGAATTCACGTCAACCGGGGACGTTGTGGAGCGCAAAGGCGATCAGTACTTTTTCGTGGGGAGAACAGATGATCAGGTGAGCGATAGAGTATTTTTATCTTTTATCAACCCTATAATTTATTTATTTATTCATCAATATATAAACAAGGCAGTTACAAGTCGATAAGTTTTGTGATGTGAGAAGCAGAAAAACCATAAAATGGCGAATTGACAACTGAGACCATGAACTTAACTTCAATTGTAATAAGTTCAAACTTTAAAATATTTCCGTTTAGTGAGTCAATATGAATTCGGATAGTCCTGCAGCTTTGAAGAACGCTGTTAGAATTCTGTGATAGAAGAATGAATCATCATCCTGAATATTCTTACGTTTTTTCTTATGCTATCTATAAGGTCCTTATCTTCAGGTGAAAGTTAATGGCATCCGCTGCAGTCTTTCGTCAATGTCTGAGAAGGTCTCTGCCTTGGAAGGAGTTTCTTTTTCGCATTTCTTGCTATACAAACAGAAGTTCTTGGTGCTGTTTGTACTCTCAAGCTCCAGTGTGAAAGAACTTCTTCGGATGGTTTTACCCTCCAATTTACTACCGTCAAAGGTGATATACCTCGAAACAGTACCGGTAAATTCAAGCGGTCAGTTTTCCTTCCTGCGTTTTTTTTTCATAATTTCTTTACTTATGTGGTGTTCAGGAAAGGTTGACAAATCTCGCTTGATTGAATTGCTGGAGAATGAGTGTTCTACACAGAGAAAGTCGTACGGTGCTTTTCTGGCCTATCTGAGGAAATTCAGCATTCATTCGACTACCGATATTCACTTTCATTCCTTCGTTGATTACGGTAATAGTTACTGTAGGTGTATTCAAGAAGTAATACATCATGTTTTCACTTTTTGGGATACGATCCGCCGAAGCAGCTGAGATAGCGCTCATGTTCGGTGATGTAGAAGCTCTTCATGACATACTATCGCCTGACATTCCGATAGTTGATGTTCTACAGAAGTACGTTCCATCGAAGCTATCACAAGGTAAGCCTATTCAGGGGTTAGGGTTTTTGGTCTATTTTGTTGTTTTTCACTGTCGACTTGTTAATTTGATTTCACAAATAAAATTTATTTTCACTGCTTGACTATTTTAATTTATTTTAGCTATTTTAACTGTGTTATTTTAAAAAATTTAAAAAGCTACTCAAAGTGTTAATTCCATGATAACTTGCGACAACAAAACCGTTCGTTACCACTTTAGTATCTGCATATCTCGTAGAAAACTTGAAACTTGCTCAATTTGCGACTGCTGTCTAAAATAAACTGCAGCTCTCTTATTCTGCCGCTTGAACCTGTTTTTTTTATTCCATAACGTTTTTATCCCGATCAGTTACGAGGTACGTCTCTCATGATAGTCGCTCCGTCTTCTTTCTCCTTGGTGCTGCTCCCGCTTCTGTTGAGGTGCCACACTGCCACCTTGTCTCTGGCTTGAGCTCCTTGTGGGGTGGCCATATCGTCCTCGATCGCGGGTTCTTGAGCGCCACTTCCTTGCATGCGACCATCGATCCGTCTTGTGATCGTAACAGTTCTCTTCCATCAGCCCACCTGTCACAAGGGCACCTGCCTGACGCTGGTACCGACACCCTTTTCAGCTATTTCCAAGCTAGGCAAGGGTTTCTGCCTGGGACGGGATTGAACCCTGATCATCGAGATTTTGACCCTAAGCTCTTAACCTCTCGGCCATCCCGCCCCAGAACAGATTGCTTGAACCTGTTTGAATGTTTTCAATTCATTCTCATCAGTCCGAGTTTCCAACGGGTATTCCTGCACGTTCCGTAAACCCTGTGCCGGCTTGGAATCTAGTAGTTATGTTAATTTTTTTATAATCTTGAAGGTGATTCCCAATACCGGCATTACGAGCTATCATTCTAAAAGAACTTTCATTGTGTGTAAAATTTCTACCTCCCTGGGCTCCAAAATTTGTCGGTATTCCCATTTTTTGCTTTCCTATGAGTCCTAATTTTTCATATTATTTCACGCTATCAAATTTCTTGTACTTTCATCTTAAAAACGTCGTTTTGCACTTCAACCTCCGTGTGTCATCCTGTTACTCATTTTACTAGCCTCGTACTCGTGCGGACAGCAAACCCTGACTTAAGAACATGTCAAACTTTGAGTTTTCTTTTTTTTAGAGAACTTTATGAATTCTCCTGCGTTCTTCCTGCTACAATAAATAGCACCTGTTTAGAGTCCAGCGATGGTGTTCCGATGTGCGCTTTCAAAGAAGTGCAAGTAACTACTCGAAATCAACCGATCATAAAGTGGGCGTGTGACACTGGAAAGTGCATCGATGGCACGCCACTATTTCTGACGTGAGGTTCATTTTAAAAATATATTTGTATTAAATTAACTACAACTCTTTCTCTAAAGGTCTTCGGAAGGCGACATCGTAGTTGTCGCATCTCATTCGGGTTTCGTAGCATGTATTCGTGTTCACGATGGAACCGCTGTTTGGCAGGTCGTATCTATTCTACTTTATTTTGATCAATCATAATTTCTGAATTTCAACTTTAGACGCGCCTCCCTTGCCGTTTCGAAGCATCGCCGGAGTGTTGTGGGGAACTGATCGCCATAGGTACGTTATCTCTCTGCTTGTCTTATCAGTGACGTGGATTTTTTCGTTTGTTACACGAAAGACTTACAAGGGAGGTTGCTCTGCGTGCTCCGAAGATTCACAACGAGACCCATATTGTTTTGTAGAGCATCGAATGACGATTACAACGGTATGGTTTGCTTTTGCTAAATGCAAATGGATGGCCCAAAAAAGGCAAAAAACCTTGAAAACTAACCAGTGGCAGATGGGATTCTAGATCGCAACCACCAGAGATACCACCAGAATCGACCCAAATTCAACAACAAATGTCAGATTCGTGATCAGCGCCCCAAATAACCCCTGTAGACAAAGTTTGGGCTAAATCGGTGATTTTGACCTAATCAGCCCTACGACTGTTGAGTAGTTGTACGAAGGTCCGCTTATCGAGAATATCTTAATTCCGAATGTTCCACTTTTTGGACTCTAACCAACACAGAGACTCCAATTTGTATGAGTTTCTTTGATTTTTTATCAAGATAGATCACTTGTGCTGTTGACAAATCCGCAATTCACAAATCTAACATCGACTTTTCCCATTGCGTCTAGCGTGAGCTTGCTAGGGTCCGTGGTAACAAAGTTGGGTAGTTGGGTCTAAATCACTGATTTAGCCCAAACTTTGTCTACGGGTGTTATTCGGGGCGCTGATCACGAATCTGACATTTGTTTCTGCATTTGGGGTCGATTTGGGTTGGTTCCGGTAGATATGGGTCACATACATATGTACTAGAAGATATTGTCGTTTGTGCATACTTTGTTGGCCATACTCCTCCTAAACGCGATTCTATCGTGCAACTGCGACAAAATTCCAAAAGAAGCGTATTTTGGTATCTAGCGTAGAAGGGCAAAAGAAAAGGATAGCAAGGGGATCGACCCACCGACCATGAGATTGAGAGTCCTGCATGCTATCCACTGAGCCACCATGAAGCAATCTCTGTCAGTTAACACCTAGGAGTGCTCTCGCCACTTTTTTCTCGCCACGGGTTAGTGGTAAAGATTTCTTGCTTTTTTTTCGGGCCATCCATTTGCATTTAGCAAAAACAAACTATACCGTTGTAATCGTCACTCGATGCTCTACAAAACAGTGTGGGTCTCGTTGTGGATCTTCGGAGCACGCTGAGCAACCTCCCTCGTTAGGTGGGATGGATAGATAGCGTTAAAATAACCGTTCATTTTTGGTATTGTTTGCGGTTATTGTGTGATTTAAGGTGGATACAATGGATGTGTATATTTCCTATCGATTAATACGGGCACTTTCGAGTGGTCTTTCACCACTGATGATGTAGTGAAAGCCGCATGTGCTGGTGACGAATTCGGCTTCTGCTATGTGCCGTCGTATGATGGTAACCTCTACAAGCTCAATCCAAAGGTGGACACTTTCATAGTAATTTTTACTACTACTTGACCCTTATTTTATTGTTTATTGAAACAGTTTGGTTTGAACACCCCAGCACAGTGTGTTATCGATGTCTTTCCAGCTAAAGACTTGTTGCTGGTCCACCCCAATTGGCAGTGGGTCGCCTGCCAGAGTAACTCTATGGAACAAGATTGTGCTTGTCACGACGATTCGTGGAAATGTTGAGGCGATTGGAATGGTTAGTTGATTTATTTGTTTCAATGATTTGCTTCGTCAGAGGGTTTTCGTATCTTAATCAAGCTGCACTGTTGTTTTTGATTTGTCGCTGCCCCTACGATTGTAGTAGTAATTGTTGAGGATTTTGGAAGAGAGATGTGGTGCAAGACATTTCTCTTCTCGACAAATAGGTAACTTAATTAGCATCTTAGAGAACTTTTTTATTTGGACCAACACCATATAAAATTACCATAAAACATTACGGTACAAAAGCATCACAGTACACATCAACCAGAGCACTCTAATGGCATTTTTAAGCTGACGACTCGAGTAAGGGCTTTTTGACCAACCTTTTGAAGGAAAGTGGTTTTGCAGGAATTGAGTTTGCCTTGAAAAATGTGTTAAATTGAACTGCTGATCTATAAACATGATCTAATCAGCCTGTAATGTAATTTATGACATTATTAGTTATTTGTCTATCTATTCTCTTACTAGTTTTACATTATTAGTTATTTGTCTATCTATTAAGCCGAGTAAAGCCGCGAGGTGTAGAATCAATGATTATTATACAAAAAGACCATTCCATATTTTGATTCTTTGGATTACTAATTCAATTAAGCAAGCAGCTAAAACAGTTTGAAAAGTACGGTAAGTGTTAGAAGCAAACTAAGCCCACACTAGGCAAAACAAACTAAGCCCTAAGCAATCTTCAAGAGCTTTAATTTGTGGAACGATACTTCGATTAGTACCTGGGCGCAGTGTTTGCCTACAAAAAAGTTCAATCGCAATCCAAGTTATCCAACTTCTGTTTTGCAATGTTTCATAACATATCTTACTGAACATTAGATTTTCACTCCATAGCTTTCGCATATCTTTTCTATATTATTCCACTAATTTTACTGAATATATTTTGACAATTATTAAGATACTTCGAGCTACATTGGGTTGCATTTATTTATTTATTTATTTTATTTATAAGGTACACATGCGTGTTTAAATTATAGAACAATTGAAACTAAAACATAACATGAACCAAACAAAAATCGAAAAGGAAAGAACATGAACCAACCAGAACCAAACATAATTGAACCAAAAAAAAACAGAGCAGGACCAGAGAGAAGTAAAGTAATTTCTAGAATGCTAAGAGGGAAGAACCAACAAACATGGCAATAAAAAAATTGGATTCCGTGAGTACAATGGGAGCGATAATGCAGCCAAAGGAATAAGGAAGGCATAATGAGGATACCAGAAAGCTTACTGAGGAGTAATCATCGTTGATTACATCGCTGATTTCTATAACAAAATAAATTCAGAGATTGAACTCCTGTTCAGGAAGACGGCGTGATGCAGTGGATCTGTTCGGGGAATGTGCCGATCTTCTCCTCAATGACTATACACAGTGGTATGGGCTATGTTTCCTCCGTCGATGGTACAGTCACAAAAATACGACTGAAAGATGGCAAAAAGGTTTGTTTTCAATGCGATTTGAACATATTTCGTTGGAATTTGTTCTGTGAGGTGTTCTCTTTCAGAAAGGAACAGTCCTTTTGAAAGAAGTGATTTTCGCCTCGGTCTTAATACGTGATGATCAAGTATACGCAGTCTCGGAACATGGATCGTTATTTGTGATGGATCATAATCTGTCAGTTCTAAGTTGCTATCGATTTACTTCGTGCTCTTTTGTAGTCTCTCCACTTTGTATGTCTCCGCAGAACTTGGTTCTGGTATCGACATCCGGTGTTCTTATTGTTTTCTCAGAGCAGCACCAAAAAGCCTCTGGTTTCCGCCTAGGTAGTGGTCAAGTGTACTCACGGGTAGTCATTCTGCCTCAGTGTGGATTTATTTTGGCTGGTTGCCGAGATGACTGGCTGCGTTGTTTTAAAATTTCCGAAACATTCTTCTCCTTGATTTCGAACACTACACAGACTTTGGACTGCGAGATAGAGTGATCTAAAAGGCTACGAGTCTTTCTTTACACGGGTAGTTTTCACGCTCAACTGACGAATTGGTTGTCCGAATGACCTCATGTTTCATTGAATCTTTATATGTTGTATTGCACGTTGCCGTTAGAAGTTTTTAGGTAGAAAAGGGTAATGTACCTATCAATATTCGTAAGGACAGTAAAATTGTAAATCTTCAAATAGTGTTCGATTGTAATCGTCCTAATGTTAGTTTTCGTCCTCTATTGCAATAAATTATTTCCCATTTGTCTCTCTTTGAGAATTCCTTTACTAGTCGTCACTCTATCGATATACCTTGTGGTTCTGTTCGGTGATGTTGAAATGCTGAAGTATTTTGGAAGGAAAACTCAAAGTACCTGGTGAAAGTAACTTCCGGAAGTCATGTCCCAGAAAATTTTTTTCGGTCTTCCAAGGTTTTCCTCTTTTTTAAGAGTATTGGGCTTGTATATTATTGCAGTAACATTCAAGAAGTTATTATTCTGAAGGGTTTCCGTAATGTTGGCACTTTTTTTTCAGAGAATGGGAGCATTCGACAAGACCCAGTTTGACACCGAGACTTCACAAAATTTTGATGCTACCGAGATCGCCTCTAAAACTTCACGTTACGAAAAGGAAGCTGCTGAGCTAGTCAAGGATGTAGGTCGTTTACCTGTTTCACATGATTTTTTTTCGATTTTCAACCAAATTAGAACATTCCGTCTTCTAGTTGTGCTACTAACAAAGCCTATTCTGGTTGGTCTCATGAGGCTTTGTTTTTTGTATGCTTTAGTATATTTTATTCGCTGTGTTCCTTTCTCGTTTCTCTTACTCTCTTGTTTACTTATTTATTTATTTATTTATCATTTTACGTCACGTCCAACAGAAATACACGCGCAGAAAGTAGCCGGCACCACAACAAAAACAAAAAGGTCGGACTTATGGGAGCATGTCCAAAGAAGAAAAGAAAAAACAAAAAGAAACTTTTCCACAAAGTTCGATTCTGTTATTCCGATTATAAAGAAAATTCATTAAATTATAAGTAATTATTTAATTATGGTACTTTCCTGTTTTGCTTACAGAAGGCCCAAGTGAAAAAGGTGATTGGCTACATTGACTTGACCACGTTGGCAGGAGATGACACCAAGGCAAGAGTGGTAGCCCTGACTGATAGGGCGCTGGCGCCGGTCCCTGGAGTAAGTCGTTCTTCACAATTTTTGTCTACATCTGGCTACCGATTTATTTATTTATTTGTTTATTTATTGACGCCTCTCATAGACGTGTTTTAAAAAACAAATACATTAGCTAAAAGAAACAGAGCGGTCTTAAACAAGAACCTCGTAGTATAAAAATAACGACACAGGTTATTTGGGAAAAATTAGTAACTGATTATCATTGATTTATGATTATCAACAACACTTTCTCAGTCGTAGGTGAGACTTGGGAAAAAACTTCCTTTATTTATTCATTTATACTTTTCTTGTATTTTAGTTAGTTTAGTGTAGCTTTATTAACGAGTTCAAGTTAAAGGAGCCCTCATTATCGACTATTAAGGATTCCTCAATAACTTGTGCTGCTGTATGCGTCTACCCGCAACGTGTTCACGATGTTTCACAGCATTTGAATGAAATAAAAAAGAAGCTCAATATCGCTGCAGGTACTATTTTTCACAAATCGTTGTCTATTAAGATTACCCAAATGGCATGTATTTTTAGTGGCTGCCGGATTCCCGTCAGGACAGTATCACTTGAAGTCGAAACTGTTGGAAGTTGAATTGACGGTGGCTGATGGTGCAACCGAAATTGATATTGTTATCAGTCGCGCAGCAGCTCTTGAAGGGGACTGGAAGAGTTAGTGATTCATTTGTTATTTGAACTTTTCTTTTTAAACTTTTCTAATGAGCCTAAATGCTTGGATCTTCTCTGAAGACCAGCCACTCTTTCGATGCTTCCAGCTGTCCATGATGAAGTAGCGGCCCTGAAATCTGCCTGTGGAAAAGCCCATATGAAGACTATTCTTGCCACTGGAGAGCTGAAAACCTTATCGAATGTATACAAAGCGAGCTGGGCTAGTATGCTAGCAGGTCAGCACTTTAATCTTCATTTCGGTAGTTTGTTCACCCACAGGAATTAAGTACTAGGAAAATACCAATCTTCAAGATTATTTTATTAGGTTCCAATTTTATCAAAACCTCAACCGGAAAGGAAACTGTCAACGCGACTCTTGAAGTCGCGTTCGTCATGTGTTCGGCGATCAAGAAGTTCCATGAGAAAACAGGCAAAAAGGTGATTAAACCTCACTAGTTTATCTTAACCCTTAGCTAATAACAATGTTTCAGATCGGATTCAAACCCGCCGGTGGAATTAAAACACCACAGGAGGCTCTCGCGTTCATTGCTCTCATCAAGGACGTATGTTTTCTATGATTTCGATAAATTTTTATATTGGACCATTTCGCTTAATATTTATACCCTAGTATTTTTCTTCTTTCTTAAGGGCCCGCGTGGTGCAGTGGTAAGAGGCGCTGCTGACACCCGCACGGTCGAGCGATCGATCCCGGCCCGGGCTAACCAAGCCTTCCATCCCTCCGGGGTCGGGTAAATTGGTACCAGACTTGTCTGGGAAGGTAAAGACACTGACCTGGTATAGCGGCTGGCCCCCGCAGGTCATTGTACACCCCGGTGCAAAATTATAGGTTCACCCCGCGATTCGTCTATAAGTGATCAAAAAACCTGTTGCAGAGATCTAGCAACATTACTGTCATCTTCCTCACCATCGAAAACCTAGATATAAAAATTCTGGGCGGGATGTCTTGTCATTGTAAGATACTACAAACTTTTATTGAAAAATCAGTGATAATGACCGGTGCAAAATTATAGGTTCACTTCATTAAAAAACTGTCTGTTTTCAAAAATATGAACATCTAAGTTAAGTTTAGCTTTGTTACATTACATTTGTTATGAACCACGTCAAGCATTCTATGTGGCATACTTCGAGTAAGATTATCAAGAACAGTTTGCTCTACATGAGCCCAAGCATCAACAATGGCGTTCTTCAGATCAGAAACTGAGGTGCAAGTGGTGCCGTTCTTGCAAACATTGTAAACAAGAATGCCCCACCAATTTTCCAACTGGTTCAGATCTGGAGAACAACTTGGCCACGCTAAAAGTTGGATTCTGATGGAATCGAACCAAGTCGTAGTTGACCTCGACCCGTGTATGGGAGCATTGTCTTGCTGGAAGATAGGATTGCGCCTACGAACTCTTCTCTGATAAGAGGGAAGGTGTTCTTTTAGCACATACTGATAATCTTCGCTGCCCATATTACATGAGTTAAGCTCCAAAGCTACAAGTCCATATCCGGAAAATGCAGCCCAGACCACAACACTTCCTTCGCCAAAGTTGCATCTAGAGAAAACTTCTTTCTCCTTTCTTAGATCTCTCCAGTAGTGCTTGTAGCCGTCGAGCCCATCGAGGTTCCACTTTTCCTCATCGGAAAATATCACCTGAAAACTAGAGATGCTTTTCTACGCCCACGAAAAATTCAACTGCATTCTAGTCCCACCATCGTCCAATTTGTGCTCATGTGTTCTCGGGCGAATTTCCATCTGGCAGCCTTGTGGATGTTCGTGAGATAGGGACCACGTTTCATTACTTGATGGACGATATGTGGGCTGCGATTCAGGCATCTCAGTACCGTCCACTTCAACACCGGGAGGTCCAGCTGACGTCGCAGGTCGATCGCGGGCATGGTGCTGTTAGAAGCATTCCGGATCAGAAGGCTCTCATTTCTTCTAGACAGCTTTCCTTTACGGCCAGCTTCTTTCTTTCTCTTGTAGGTGTCTGGGTTCTTCAGATAATGATTGATGCCGATCAATGACATTGCAAGTTGAGCTGCTATCTTCCTGTTTGAAAGGCCTGCCGCGTGGAGAGCATCAACATTCACTTGCTTGTGTGAAGAAAGCTTTGTGCCTCTTCCCATTACGATTTTATGCAACTTATGCTTGCATTTACATTTTGACCTATTTATGTTAAGATTTGGGCGGGGAAACCCCCACGTAAAACGAAAATTTTTCAAGTGAACCTATAATTTTGCACCGGTCATTATCTCTGATTTTTCAATAAAAAATTGTAGTATCTTACTGTGACAAGGCATCCCGCCCAGAATCTGTAAATCTGGGTTTTCGGTGGTAAGGAATATGACAGTAATGTTACTAGATCCCCACAACAGGTTCTTTGATCACTTATGGACAAATCGCGGGGTGAACCTATAATTTTGCACCGGGGTGTATAGGCCAAATACGCATTCACTATGCCTCTGCGACTTGAATGGAACACGAATGCGGCGGCGCGTCCTCAGGGGACTGATCAACGCCGGCACCTTTACCTTTACCTTTACCTAGTATTTTTCTTAAATTAATTAAGGATTATACTCTAGTATACCAGAGTCCCCGCAGTGCTAAGCGCTACTAGGGCGTATGGTTTTGCTCTCCAATTGGATTTTTTTTAGAAAAATTTTATAATTTGTAGAGAAGATAGTAAAACGGGAGAAAATTTCACTTTTTCCGAACTTTCGATTCGCCATCTTTTCCGCCTTTCTCTATCAGCCCCTCCTTTGATCTATAACTTCAACATCAATCCTGTAGCTAATTTTAAACCCTTACATTTTAGTTTTTTTCACCAAGAAAAACTCCTCGGATTCCGTTTATTGCCCCACCACGCTACTTTTTGTGAAACGTTGATAATTAGCTACTTGCAGGTCCTGGGAGAAGAATGGCTCAACCCGAATCTGTTCCGAATTGGTGCGAGCAGTCTTCTTGACAACTGCTTGAAGGCTCTCTAAACGAGTCGCCGATGATAGATTGAAAATTGTCGGTTCTCGTGATGTTCATCCGGTGATTGATTGCCTTTAGCCGTAGAAAGTAGTATTAATAGTTTGGTTAAAATTGTTCGTGTGCCTTATTACCTACTCAAGGGTTGAACTTTTGGTATGTTTTCACTTTTGCTCAACAACTACTTGCATTCCGTATGGGCGATGAGGTTGTGAAAGCTAAGCCAAGATGCTTTTGTTATAGATGCTGATAAAAGATTTCTATGTATTTCTATCTTGCTGTAGCCA
Organism: Nippostrongylus brasiliensis; assembly: GCA_030553155.1. Classification (NCBI taxonomy): domain Eukaryota; kingdom Metazoa; phylum Nematoda; class Chromadorea; order Rhabditida; family Heligmosomidae; genus Nippostrongylus; species Nippostrongylus brasiliensis. Next base: position 5,408,224 of record CP130733.1, read on the forward strand.
TTGTTTGGAAACGTCAAACCCACAAGGTTTTTTATCGATGTTCTCATAAAATTATTAGGTATTTTGAATCACTGTTCGGGCGCAGAAAATAAATGCGGGTCACATTTCTTCACCCCGATCTGGGTATCGGAGGTGCCGAGAGGCTTGTGGTGGACGCAGCGGTGGCACTTCAAAAGAAAGGCCACACGGTGAGAGTGATCACAAACCAATACGATCCTAGCCATGCTTTCAAAGAAACGCAGGACCTAGGTGAGCTCTCATGCCTCATTTCTGTTCGTATTTTTCACTATTCTACTAACCGTCTGAGTTTTTTTCTGTTTTGGTTAAGTTTCTTCTTCAGAAAATCCATGACTGTTCGATTAACCACTTTACTTGTATTTTTAACGCGCAAATGTGCCTAGTTAAATAAATAAATAAATTGTCGCAGTTTGCCTAATTGATGATATTCAGAGGTCACCGTGATCCAATGGTTTCCTCGGCTGATCTTCGGTTATATGTGGGCGCTGTGTGCCTATGTAAGGATGTGTCTTGCAGCTATTTACGTTGCTTTCTGTGTGGAAAGTGATGTTATCATATGTGATCAGGTAATTTGTAAGTCATGTATCATTATTGGTAACTCATTTGTTGGCACTACTCAACGAACACCAGCACTCGGTTTTTTTTCACTTAGAAATTTTTCTTCAGAAATTCGCTGAAACTTCGCATGTGGGGGTAATTGGGGGCGCTGATCATGAATCTGCTGTCCGTCTTTCACGTGGGGGTCTCAGGCCACCCAAATCATTACTTGGGTGGTCCAGCCAGTATCACCGATTTCGCTGATACTTTGTCTATGGGGATTCTCTGGTGTCCTGAACACGATGGTGCAGTCCGTTTTTCAAATGGCGGCCGAATACGGTAGTTACAGGTGAGTCTCACCAGGTAAGATCGGTAGGTACTTACCTATAACTGCCGTGTTCGGCCGCCATTTGAAAAACGGACTTCACCATCGTGTTCAGGACACCAGAGAATCCCCATAGGCAAAGATCAGCGGTATCGGTGATCCTGTCTGGACCACCCAAGTAGCGATTTGGGTGGTCCGAGATCACCCGCATGGAAAACGGACAGCAGATTCGTGATCAGCGCCCTCAATTACCCCCCTGTGCAAAGTTTCAGCGAATTTCGACGACTGAAGAAAAATCGAGTACTGGTGTCCGTTAAGTTGAATAGTGCCCATTTGTTTTCACAGTTCGGTATTACTTGTAATGTATCATCATCTCATCTGTCATCTTTCCTTTTTGCGCTCTGGTAAGTATTGGGTTAGGAATGGAGGCTTTCGAGTCGTCCATCTCTCCGAGCACTCATTTTAGTGGTTCTCTATTTTATTTTCTTTCTATAGGTTTCCGTACTTTTACAACAATTTTCGCTGTTTAACAGAACAATGGTCAAAAACATTTTTTGCTTTTTTAAAGATTTTTGATTTCAAGGTCTCAGCAGCTCTGCTCGTTCTGAAGTTGTTCTCCAAATCTCGACTGGTGTTCTATTGTCATTTTCCGGATATGCTTCTCACGACGAGAAAGTCGTTAATAAAAAGCATATATCGGTATGAGGTGGTCCTTTTCATCCGTAGACAAGTAGTCACTCATGATCAAAAATAAACCAAATTTTCCATATTTAGGTACTTTCTGGACTCGATCGAAGAGTTTTCCACTGGCCAGGCCGATGTGATCTGTGTGAACAGTTTGTTCACCGCCTCGGTGGTGAAGGAGACGTTCAAAAGCTTACAACATCGAGAACTCAAAGGTAGTTAATACCATATGCACAATAGGTATATTGTTACCCAAGTCTTTCTTTAGTGCTTTACCCAACTCTCAATACGCAGTTTTTCGACGACTCCGAAGACTGCGCTATTGAGGAAATTCCATTGTCGGTTGAGCACGTCTTCACCTCTCTTAATCGATTCGAAGTGAAAAAGAACGTGAAGCTGGCTATTGAGGCCTTCGGTAACCGTTCTTGTATTTTCCAGGGTAATTTCACCTCTAATTCCCCAATTATTCAGCGGCACTTCGCTCTATGCTGTCTGCTCATGAGTTCTCGTCCTGTCACCTCGTCGTGGCCGGAGGCTACGATCGATTGAATAGCGAAAATATAACTCACTTCAAGGAGCTAGTTCAGAGCGTAGAGGATCTGGGGTTGGATAGTAGCCAAGTGACCTTCCTGCGGTCTCCGTGTGAGTTGAGCTTCCTATTAAATTTTCTTGGATGGCATCTACTTCAAAGGTAAAAGGTAAAGGTAAAGGTGCCGGCGCTAATCTGTCCCCTTAGGACGCGCCGCCGCATTCGTGTTCCATTCAAGTCATAGAGGCATAGTGAGTGCGTATTTGGCCTATACAATGACCTGCGGGGCCAGCCGCTATATCAGGTCAGCGTCTTTACCTTCCCAGACAAGTTTGGTACCAATTTACCCGACCCCGGAGAGATGGAAGGCTTGGTCAGCCCGGGCCGAGATCGATCGCTCGACAATGGGGGTGTCAGCAGCGCCTCTTACCACTGTACCACGCGCCATCTACTTTATTGTATGGAAACTGAGATGCACTTCAGTGCTTTTCCAATTCCTTTTCTTCAGCTTCACAAAGTTCTTAATTGGAACTGATGGTTTTATTTAAATAATTCACGTTTTGTCTTACCGTCGTTTTCAGAGGCCCTTACCTTGTACTTTTCCCTTACTTTTTACGCTCAGTGTGGATAACAATTAGTAAGCAATGATAACGTTAGGCTGTTAAATAGAACTTGCTCAAAAATGAAAACAGAAAGGAAATCTGTTCCCGTAGTTAACTGAAAAATAGGGAAAGTTGAAAATTTTAAGTATAATAGCTTTGAAGTCAATTTTGGCTTTCAGCCGATCAGGAGAAGATTTCGCTACTCCGACGAAGTCGTGCGATTCTCTACACACCTCATAATGAGCATTTTGGCATTGTGCCCATTGAGGCGATGTATTGTGGAACGCCGGTGATAGCCGTGAACTCAGGAGGTGCGTTTGTTGCTCCACATGGTTGTCAGTGGTAGTTTTTTGTTCCGAAACGCGTTGTGATCGATTATTGATGTGTGATGTATTCGCAACAATGCCTTTGCGCTGACTTCCTATTTCGAAATTCTGCACATAGTTTTGGTTTGTTGATGAATTCCGCAAGGCTTCGTCCGCCGTCGGAATTATCATCACTTTCTCCCTTTCGCACTTAGTCACCATTTTATCACCTTGTCGACGATGGTGGTATCATTGTGCGACGGACTTGGAGAGGAGAGCAATTGGCAATTTTAGGCCCCACCGAATCGATCGTGCACAAGGAAACTGGTTTCCTGTCTGAGCAAATACCTGAGGAGTTCGCAAAATATATGCTGGCTCTCGTTCGAGATGAAGAACTGAGAAAAACGATGGCTGACAAAGTGAGAACCTTTGCTTTGTGAACACTTTTCTCATGTTTGGAAAACGTATTCTTCTGTTTAACTGAGCGCTTGTTCATATTCCCAGCCTCCATAGATGCTCAGAGTTCTTTTTAAAGACAACATTATATATCAGCTTATATTTCATGTAGCTCTTGGAAAAATCCACATATGAAACGAAACATTTGGAATACATATTTCTTGGAAATCGATGCCTGTAGATACTAGATTAATGCATTATCAATTCACTAGCGTCTGGGGTAGACCAACTAGGTTGGTCTCAGCCGGATATCATAACCTGTGACCAATTTAACTTTAATGACAGTGTGAATGGATATATGGGACTAATCACAGTAATAGCACTAAAATGTGGTGACTAAGAATACATTGGATGTGGGGAACACTTTCCTCTGGTCTATGAAATATGCAAAATTACTCCTAAATTACTCCTATCGATTCTTTCTACTCGGATAGAATGAGAATCTAAGCATGAATTCCCAAAAAGATGCCTTATGGAAAGTGGAAAGTGGTTAACGAAATGCAAAATGGCCATTTTTACGGCTTTACGTTGTAAAACAAAGATTAATCCATTATTATACTCTATCAAACTGTTGTAGTGCAACTTTTGATTCCTTATCTAATACAGTAATCGGTAACAGGTGGGTATGTGTGTTTGTTCAAGTCACAACAACGTTAGAGGAAATTAACTCCAAGTATTCAAAGTGCAAGAGAAGGAAAGGTGATAAGGAATCAGAAGATAAGAGAAATACGCATTGTATCACGGGCTGTACATATTTCCAGGTATCTAGGTACTGAGCCCAATAAAGGTAAAGGTAAAGGGGAAGGTGCCCTGAGGACGCGCCGCCGCATTCGTGTGCCATTCAAGTCGTAGAGGCTTGGTGAGTGCGTATTTGGCCTATACAATGACCTGCGGGGCCAGCCGCTATATCAGGTCAGTGTCTTTACCTTCCCAGACAAGTCTGGTACCAATTTACCCGACCCTTGAGGTATGGAAGCCCGGGCCGGGATCGATCGATCGACCGTGCGGGTGTCAGGAGCGCCTCTTACCACTGTACCACGCGGGGCTTACTGAGCCCAATATATCGATTAATCAACCTATTGACCATCCCAGCCTTACTGATAGATATGATAGATATATGATAGATATTCGATAGTTTCATTGTTGTGCTCCTGTGTCTGTTTCTTTAAACTGGTGCACTATTAATTAGATATACCATTTTCACTTTGGATTGGACACTTTTCAAACCAAACTGGACGTTTTTCAAACCACGTCGGACGTTTTTCAAACCAAATTGGACACCTCCCAAGCCATTTTGGCTTGAAAAGCGTCCGACGTGGTTTGAAAAACGTCCAAATTATAATTGTGGTCGCCCTGATCCACACCTATCCGTTCAAAGTTTTGCTTCTTTGCTTCTCATATGCATCATTGCACTAGCTGCACGCATGTTACAATACTGACAGCAAAAAAGTGATGTATACCCTCAGGTCAATCGTCAGAGTGTAATAGTTGCAGGGCCGTCGACGAGTTCAAGACTTGTTCGCGTTCGATGCTTTTGCCACTCGTCTCGATCTCATCGTTAAAGGCGAATTGGAGTGATATTTGTATTTGTATTCTCTTTGTTGTACTGTGATACACTAGTCGAATTTTGAGGGTTATTTATTTATAAACCGTTGTTTTTGCCTTGTAGTCGATACGGTACGATGGCTACGGCGTTCAAGTTCGAATACTTTGATTTTGAATGGTGTTTTTTGTGTGTCATTGAAGAGCGGTGGCCTGCTCAAGGTCAAGGATTCATCGCGGAGGGCGGGAGAACGGCCGAATCGGCTCGACCATCCCCACCTCCACACCAACCGACAGACAACCCTCTGCACCCGTTCGGGACGGCGGCTCCTCTCAAAATTCTCTGGTTATTTCATAGTTTGTTGAGAGGCCGGCAGTCCTACTCTTTCTTCTTCTGTTCCTGCAGCTATTGTGAAATTTGTTTGCACTTTTGCGTATGGAGAGCAGAGGAAACTCCGATTAGGACGGGAGGGCTATCGATCGCCGTCCATTCACTTGCAACTGTGTCGTTTGCGTGTGTTACGGCCTCCTCTGCTTTACGTTTCGTTGGAATAATGATATCTAATTCGCGTGAGCATATGGAAATTCCGTGAAAAGCCATGGTAACGGCCTTCAGTCCGACTTACCGCTTGAGCACACCCGTATCAGCCGACTAGCCCTTCTTTTATGTACCGCGCCAACATGCTCCCAGTAAGTCGCTTATATTTTTACTTTTTGTATTTTCGAAATCGGTTCTATGTAAATTGGGGTGCAGCAGGAGGTGCATAGAAACTTTTCTAGATAGGTGGTGATTTTGAAAGTGCACATCTGACATTGGGTTGGTGCAAAAGTTGTCGGACATTTGGGTTACAAAACAGTTCATTTTATAATATCTGAACAATAGCAAGGAGTCATTTGAAGTAGACACCGTTAATATCAATGGTCTCCTCTTCTCTATAACATTTTTTGACTGGAGCCGAATATACTGGGGAAATCCTTTTCAAATCCAAGAAGTCGCAAATGTCCGAGAACTTTTGCACCAACCTAATAGCAGTTGACTTTTTTCGAGGGGTTCTACTACAAACAGGGCACTAGTGTAAATTTTATACCTCTCAGCGCACTTAGCATATCGAAAAAATTCAGGTTGGAGTTGTGATGGAGATGCTTAAGCTCTCAATTGTTGTGGTCCCTTGAATTGTCAGGTGAGACATGCCCGAAAAGGGCTGACTCTCACATTCGTTACTAAAGTAGGTACTTCTAGATCCATTCTTCTGTTCAGCTGGGAGAGTATGAGAGTTTCATGGTAATACTTATTTTATTTATTTATTTTGCGCCCTTTCACATACGGGCTAAAAATGGTTAGTGGTACAATGAACAGGAAAAAGTTTAGCGAAAAAAATGAAATGAAATTAATAACAAAACAAAGCTCAGCGAACTCAAGCAGAGGGGAACTCAATGTGAGCTAATATGAGCTGATAAAGTCAGCTGGGGTAAATTAAAACCTCATTTGGTATCCAAGATTATTGTAAACAGCTTGGAATTTCGTGATATTCATCTTTGTTGTATGAACAGCAGTCAGTATAAAGGTTATCACCTGTGGGTTATCACTCACTTCGTCCTTTCTGGAGAGCATTTTCTCAGGGATGGGGAGGTGCCTCCTTATTTCTATTTTCTCGGTTCCAAAAAGGTATAGGCCGAAGTGAATAGTTTGCTGATTGCAAACTGGTATAGCGAATTGAAGAGGCTGACCGTTTTGTTGATGCCTCTTCATAATTCTGTTAGTACCGCGGGAAGTTACTCTGTTCTTGTTTTGGATAGACTTGTTTGATTACATTCTAAGGTGATTGCAGGTGATAATAGAAATATGCCAGCTTGCTTCCACGAAACCACTAGAGTGATATTTTTGTTATCACTGGAGTGGGGAAGTTTCTTGAACTTGATGGGACGGAGATAAGCCTGGTCATCGGAGGTGACGTGTAGCCTAGAAGGTTCTCGATCACCATTCTGCCGTCGTCTTTCCTTTTTTTATTCTTGGAAATCACAAAAAAAACTATCAGCGCGGTCATGCATTTAATCACGATGCGGCGTAGCAGCGAGCGCGCTCGTTCAAGGACGATTCCGCTGACAAAAACAGTTTCTTTTTGTTTCAAGGTTACCTCGCAGCGATGAGCAAATTGCTGAGCGGCAGCCTTCTCGAGTGCAAGTATTTCGACATTTTTTCTTTTTATTCAAGGAAACCATGTAGACTAATTGCTTCGAAGAACTAGAGCGCTGATGGCTTATATTAGGTGGCATTTCAAATAGTGGCTGAATTATCAGGCAACAATGGCTCTAAAGTAATTTTTCGGACGGTAAGCAATGAAATGGAAGAGATAACGCAGCTGGAATTAAATCCCTGTAGGTTATTGATATTCTGCTCCAATGCAGTCGTTAATTGCTCAAATGTGTCCGTAAATATTCGTCCTTTTTGAAAAGTTGGATTCGTCTATCTTTCCAATGGGGAGAATCGACTTCGCCGAAATCAGAGCGAGGAAGGTGATTCGTAATTATTCTATTTTCATTACCGCGTTTCGCGGGTTACTACTAGAAGTGGATGATTCGAATTTGCCCCGTTTCTTTCTCAAATTCGTATGATCTTCCTAGGGCGGGTCATACTGATCATTTCTTTAACGAGGTGTGCGAAGGGAGGTAAATCGATGTTCCATAATTTTCCGCTCCTTATTTGGTGTTTATTTATTTATTTATTTATTTGTTCGATCCGACATCAAAACCGAGAGGAAGGAGTAGAATCCTTGACGTATGGTCGGAGTTAGGGGGTTTATACCATTCGAGATTGTGGGGGGGGGGGGTAGAATTGATAGAGGAGAAAGGTCGTTAGTTGTTGCAAAAGTCATCTTCACATAGTTGGCGCACTTTTAAATTCATCACCGACGGAACGACAGGAAATTAATTACGAATGCCAGAGGAGGTGTACAGCAGGTCACTGTTTTTTGAACTCATTTTGTTCCCCATGAGAAAAGTGGTCACCGTTGGCTCCGACTACGATTCGCTTATCTCTCCACGAGTGGTTATCAGTTTAAGAGTCAGCAGTCGATTACTTTGGACTTGCACTGCACCGCATTTTACTGACTTCCTTCTTGCATTCGATCATTTTCTAGTTTGTTGCTTGTGGTTTTTCTTTTCTTCTTTTCTTTTTCCCTTTATTGGAAGCATTGCAGATGTCGAAGGCGTTCATCGGAAAACCCGCTCCAGAATTCGTCACGAAGGCCGTCTATGATGGTGATTTCAAGGACGTGAAGCTGTCCGACTACAAAGGCAAATACGTTGTGCTCTTCTTCTACCCTCTTGATTTGTGAGTCACACTTCTTACTCACTTTTGTTCTCCTGTGGATATTTAGGAGAAAATTCCTTTCACATATCGAATCTCATCAAAAAATCGATATTCATCAGGCCACTTTCAGCACTTTCGTCTGCCCAACCGAGATCATCGCATTCTCGGACCGATTTGAAGAGTTCAAGAAGATCGATGTGGCTGTTCTTGCCTGCTCGACGGATTCCGTCTTCTCGCATCTCGCTTGGATCAACACTGTGAGCTGATTTCACAACCGTTTTTTAATTGATTAAAAATTGTGCTGTTCCAGCCACGAAAGCACGGTGGCCTCGGTGACATGAAAATCCCCGTTCTTGCTGACACCAACCACCAAATTGCCAAGGATTATGGAGTGCTGAAGGAGGATGAGGGAATCGCTTACAGAGGTGATTTTGCATTTTGTGAGGTTTATTTTTTCATTTTGTTAAAGGTGGATCTCCTCACTGATAGCCATCTTTTCTTACAAAAATGCCTTTGTTAGCATCACCTGCCTTTCAGTGACGAAATCGGCATGAACTACAACCTTTTTTGTACTACATACTTATTATGATACAGTATACAGTACCACTGTTCATTTAACCATTTGATTGTCTAGATTTTTTTGCATTCTGCTTCATTAGAGTGCATTTTTTGGTAATTGGGTATTCTTTGCGAATCTATTCGGTGATACTCGTGTCTTTGAATCTTGTTTATATTTCAGACTCCCAGAAACTTAGCGATTAACTTCTTCATATTGCCCTAAGGGCCTATTTGTCAAATGTGCCCTTCCCGTTCTTCTGGGCCTAAATTCATGACGGGTATCGGCACAATATACCCGAGAATAAACCCAGGTCGACGCGATTATTCGCATTCATGAACGCGCCGCGGAGTGGAATAGACCCGCGATATCCCCCAAATAAACTCCGCGGCGCGTTCATGAATGCGAATAATCGCGCCGACCGGGTTTATTCTCAGGTATGTTGTGCCGATATCCGACATGTATTTAGGCCCTGGTGTCTATAAACAGCTGCTATTAGAAGTTTCAAGTTGAAACATATTTGTGTTGACATTCACGTTTTTTAATGTCGTACTAAGTTAGCCTCAATTTCTTCAGAGCAAATTTCCTTTCAGGATTGTTCATCATTGACCCCAAGGGAATCCTGAGACAGATTACTGTCAACGACCTACCGGTCGGTCGCTCTGTGGACGAGACTCTTCGCCTTGTTCAGGCCTTCCAGTTCGTTGACAAGGTACATTTTAGCTTATGACTTCTTTTGATCTGTGTTAGGTTTACCTTTCACCCTTCATTGTAGCACGGAGAGGTGTGCCCTGCCGGTTGGACTCCTGGCAAGGACACCATCAAGCCAGGTGTGAAGGACAGCAAGGAGTACTTCAGCAAGGCCAACAAGTAAAGCGCTTCTTTTTGAGATGTGCAACAACATTTTTACAATACTGTTACAATGCATGTTACTTTTTCCGGTGTCGTTATGTAGCTTCAATAAAGATCGAAGATATCGTGCAACTAATGGACATCGTTTTTACCATTTTAGGTTGCCGTTTTTTTTGTTATGTTAGGTATTTCGTTTCTCCAGTCGGCGCTGGTTTCGTCCGATCGATTTTTGCTGTTTATCGTCGTCGCTGCACGGAGGTAGCACGATTGCAAGGTGTTCTATGGTCGCTCTTTGACGTCCGTCATTACGAGGGCAAAGGCGGAATGAATAACATCTTCGGGGAGCAGTGGGCTGCATAAACAAATGAGAATAAGGATAAGAATAGTAGTACGTGATAGTATTGAATGTATTGAAGCCGAATACTGAAGATGTTACAAGTTCATTACGGCTGACGTTTCGGCGAGTCCACCTTCTTCAGAGACTGGAAGGGAAAAGAGGAGTTTAAAAAATCATTCGTTCAGGGCAAATTCCAAGTTTCAGCAGCGTACCAGGAGGAATTAGGAGAGAAAAACTAATCGTCGATAGGGCAAACATAACCAGATCTGGGTAATTAAAACACCAATGCAAACCACAAGCTACGGGCGATACACAAGGTAATGTGGCCACCGACAAGAGGCTCGTTAGAGTGGCCACATCACCCTATTTATCGCCCGTAGCTTGTGGTTTGCATTGGTGTTTTATTTGCCCAGATCTGGTTATGTTTGCCCTATCCGCGATTCATTTTTCTCTCGTAGTGCCTTCTGATTCGCTGCCGAAACTTGAAATTGTTCTTGAACGAGTGATTTCTCAAATTTCTCTTTTCTGTTCCAGGCTCTGATGAAGGCGGACTCGCCGAAACGTCACCCTGAATAAACTTGTAACATCGTGGCTATTTGGCTTCAGTCAGACTACCACGTACTACTATATTCGACATGCCAAGATTTAACGACAGACGATCATGGAAGGGTAAGAATAGTTTTCGTGTCGTGGTTTTCGTCCTCGTCGACCATCTTTGCACCGGATATCATGTCCAGCAGAAGCAGGAAGGAAACACTTATGGTTAGCATAAGCATCTCCGAGTCATCCCCAGAAGGAAGAGCGATCTCAGCTTCCTATAGCGTCGCTGTTTCTTCCAAAGAGGATGGAGCTGCAGCTGTACAAGTGCCTTCTTTTATTTAGGTACCCACAGAGGGACTATGATCCGCCGCGCGCGGCGTCGCGTTTCTCGCGTGCGGCAGCCCTTCCACTGCTTAGTTAAGATCGGGGGTGTGCGTTTAGCGGTTAACGGTTTCACGGATTTGACGGATTTACCGGCATTTTCCGTTGAAAATTGTTTAACGGATTTAACGGCAGATTTTCAAAATTTAACGGGCCCTTAAATGCACACTCCTGCGCGCAACGGAATATCCTGTTGCAGCTCACGCCATTCTGGGCAAATTGAAGATGGAATACGAGCAAGTCGAATATTTGAATATTGCTACAACTTTGGATCCGCGCTTCAAAGAGCGTTCACCTTTTTACCCAGTAATCCAGAGTTCTAATACTAATAATACCGTTCTAGGCTCCAAAATGGAGACTAGCGTTTGAGTGAAATTCTCCTTAACACGTTCGCCACGTTCCAGGCAGTCTGTCCCATAAATCACTTTAGAATTAATTGTATTCAATAAAAAATACATGACCGGCATTAGAAAAGCGTGATCTATCCAAAGGTGAAGAAAGTGTAGTGAAATTCCCCAACCAATCTCACTTGAGAAAACTAAAGTTTTCCATCTAGGCTCCAACAACACGAAGGCTGATTATACGATAGGAAACCACATTTTGGCAAAATCAACGGAAGTAAAGGACCTAGGGTTTCTAATGAATGACAAACTTTCGTTTGATGCTCACTGCCACAATATCGTATCTAAAGCTGAGCAGAGAGTCTTTTTGCTCTTCAAAGCACTTCGTAGTAAGGATCCTCGCGTCTTATTGAATGCCTACAAAATGTATATAAGGCCTGTCGTGGAATATGGTACATGCATATTCTACCCACACAAGAAGAAGTTAATACAACAACTAGAAAGAGTCCAAAATAGTTTCACTAGAAAATTGTTCATCAGGGCCCTCGGATACACCTACAGAAGCATTCCACGTGGTGTTATCAGAAATAAAATTCTAAGCATAGACTCTTTGCTTACCAGGAGAGTGAAAAATGATTGCATAATGGCCCACAAGATCTTGCATGGGTACATAGGTCTCAAGTGCCCCGACTTCTTCAGTCTGGTACCATCTAGTACTAGGGGTGGATCGAGCAAGCTTCACATTAAGGCTCCCAAAACTTCTCAAAGACGCAACTTCTTCACAGTTCGTGCAGGTTGTCAGTATGCCAAACTCAATACAAAAAATTCCTTTCCAATCAACCTAAAGAGCTTTAAAAGAGTTCTAGACAAGCACCTCAAGGGTCGCCTCAGTTGTTCCTGAGCCAATGTTCTCGTATTATGAGACATTAGAGTTTTATCTTAATAGTCCGTTTTCGTCTTTTATCTAAATATTCATTCTGCTTCTCATTGCCTTTATTCCTTATTCAGTGTTGTGTTGTTATTGGGTTTAGTCTCGTATGATTTGAGTACTATACATGTTCTATTAACATGTAATAAATGTTTAAATTCTAAAAAATTTTGATTTCCATGCGCGTGTTCCTTGACCTCATCAAGGCGACGGCCACACAAGGCCAACCTCATTAGGCCGACCTCGTTAATTAGGCCGTGTGGCTACACCTATCTAAATTTTAGAAAAACCAAAACAACCAGGAATTTCAACTTTTTTAGCAACATTTTGAATATTTTACGAATTTAACGGTTTTAACGACAAATTTTGCCGTTTAACAACTTTTTGACGGCAAATTTTGCCGTTAAAAACGTCGTTAAAAAATTTAACGACCACAATTTGACGCACAGCCCTGGTTGAGATCAAAATGTGGTCGCTGACTACCATTTCGTTTTATGAGAAAACGGGATCGTCTTATTTAACCGTGCTTAAACTGGGACAAAATCGATATGCAGAGCTTAATATCGACCTTGGAGGCGAGAACCTCTACCGGATTAGGTAGTTTCTTCGTCGTTCTTAGGTTGGTAAAGGGTATGGTGGGTTAGATTTGTAGAAAGTGAAATACAGATACTTCTGACAGCAGCTACTGGCTCGAGTGCTTGCCTAGGTCCTGAGGGAACTGTATTCTAGGAGAGGAGAGAAGACGCCAAATGGAATTCAAAGGCATGGCTTATTCAGCTTCAATTGCAAGAGAGAGGACATTATTAACATAGAAAATATTATAAAATATAGTACAAGTTGACCACGCCCAGGCGCGATCGCGCCGCGTCGCGATCCGCACGCTGGTGCACGCAAATTGCAATTGCGCGCCAATGTTTTCATTCTTCTTTTATTCTTTTCATTCCTATTCTAATCTTCACTCTCTTTTGTTTATGTTTCCCTGTACTCCCCGAAGATGTTATACCTTCCGTTTTTACCCTTGTAGTACGGACCTTATAGATGGTACTGTTCCATTTCCCATTGTCAATGGAAGTAGGAAACCAATTTTGCCTTGAATTTCTTCATAATAAGACTAGAGGTTACCAGAATCTTTATTAAAGTTTCGCTCAAAAACGACTTGCTTGGGTGAGTGTGCAAGGATGCGTGGTGACCTTTCCTCCATCACCGGTAGGAATTTATTTATTTATTTATTGTGGGTGCGACAGCGCACATAAAAGGAAATGAACGCATCAGTAGATTATTGTAGTCTTCGAAGAAGTAAGAATAACAGTTCAACTGTCAGTAAAATACTACAATAAGCAGCTGGGTTTAAACAAGGAACATTGCCATATGCCTTTTAAAAGTTGGATACGGCAGGGTCCAACTGGACGAGCGGAGAACTCGATTCAAAGAAGATCGAATTTTGTAACTAAAAAAATCTGCCCTGACAGTAGTTTTTGGCAGAGCGTAGTTATTTTGAAAGTAATGTTGACTGTGCTTAGTGAAACCAAGGGTAATTTCCGATCCGAACGATTGTGAAGTGAGTGCGGTTCTTCTGAAGGTGCCATCCCTTATCAGAGAAGTATTCATGCGTCGGACGTCTGAATAATATATAACAATTCTTATTATCACCTCTACCTGTGAGTGCTTCATTGAGAGTGTTTTCTTCGAGCTTCTGGATTTTTCTTTGAGTCATCTCTAAGTCATAAAGAGATTCTGATAAGCCCCTCCTGATTTCAGAAACAATCGAACGGCACAAGAAGGAAGAGAAAAGTCGAACAAGACGAGTAGACTCAGAGGTTCTCGCCACTCCTTTCCATGGGCGGGCAGGCGAAGGAGGTTTGTAGTGGCTTGGTTGTTACTTGCTGATAATCTCTAATATGATGATCTAATGATAAATCTGATAATCTTGCTCTTTTCCAATCCAGTTTTTGAAGAATAATGATCATGTGCAATGTCCGAACTTTACCATTGGTCGTGCCGTGGTGACGCCAGATTACCGTGCCGATTGGATGTGTGAGCTGGCTATGGAAAACTCAGGTGTGCAGCATGGTTATTTTTTTGGTAAAAGGTAAAAAGTTGAAAGTGTCAGCGTTGATCAGTCCACTGCAGACGCGTCATGCATTCGTGTTTCATTCAGAATCGTAGAGGCATGGTGAATGCGTACTTGACCTATACAATGAGTTGCGGAGGCCTGCCACTAAATCAGCTCACTGCCTTTACCTTCCCAGACAAGTGCGGTACCAGTTTACTCGACCCAGAGGTTTACCCGGACACCAACCGTTCGGGTGTCAGTACCTTTTTTGATACTCTTCGAATTTCTGTAGGATCAATAGCGCGGATTTCTTTTACCTCCTTCATTAATTAAATATTTAGTCGAATTGCCGTTTGTATTATACGGTTTGGCCCAAGCTCTGTCTCCACCCCAGACTCCCGACCCGCCAAGAGCGAGCCCGAGTGATTTAGCGAGGGAGTAAAGTTTGGAGCGAAGAAGAAGAAGGTGTTAGCTGAAGACCATAACTTAGCTTATTTTCCTATTGAACCATAAATATACTACACCGTGGATGGGCGTGAAGCTCATCTTCCATTCATTTACGGTTAGTTATATTCGATCAACCAGCCGCTAATGACCTATACATTTGTTAAGCTAGGTTGCCAGAGTACGCCGGCCTCGAGAAAGTTTTACCATTGATGTCTTATTTGAGAAAATGTAGGCAGTTTGCAATTGAGTTTTTGCAGTCATTGATGCTGCTTAATTTTTCCTTTCTTATTCCTTCAACTTTCCTTTTGTGTTTGGATGTCTCCCTCGTTTCCTTCGCTTTTTTGATGTTCAAAAGGTGTCTTTTCCTTTGTTTCCAGAACGTATCACATCCGCTTCCGAATTAGAAAGTGACTACCTCACTCTTGAGAGTGTACAGTATATTTTTACCGTTTGCGTGCGTCTTCGACTTCCTCATGATATTCGGTACCTTGCTGTGTTGATATTTGCCAAGTAAGTATTCCACTTTTTTATCACTTCATTGTGGGAATTTGGTGCCTTATGTTTCTTTATGTTTCCTTATGGAGCAAGTCTTGAAGTTTACTTTGCTGTCCTTTTCATGCAAAAAATGCAGAGTAAGTGTCCCACTTTTTTATCATTTAATCCTGGGATTTGGTGTTTTTCCGTTCTTGTTGTTACCTTATGGAGCAAGTCTTGAAGTTTACTTTGCTGTCCGTTTCATGCTAAGTAACCAATTTCTTAGGGTTGAAAACCGTGTGGTGTAGTTCATTTCTCTGTAACATCGGTACTGTCGTATTGAACCTGTCGATGTTGCTTCAGGTTTATGCGCATTCACACTGCGCAAGTATTCGACTTTCTGAATGGCGTGCAGATGTCTGAAAACCGTCGATTACGAGAGTGGGAAAAGGTGGAAGCAAATTTGTCGAGGTGTGCTAATACCTCAGTAGCGGTGCTTATACTACCTTTTGTCAAATTTTTCTACTAAATTAAGGCAAACAACGCTCAGGATGCTGTCATCGATACAGATTGCCTCGAAGGCCCTCAGTTATCACGATGTGAGAGCAGCTCTGAATCTTGAATATCTATTTTTAACAGATTTTAAAAGCTCTAGAAATGGTTGTTCAGAGTCTGTCATCGAAGCAAGTGTGTTCGTGTTTGCGGTCGTTGGGTATGGCCTATACCCAGCGAGCGGCTCTCAAGTCGGAACTACGCATTCTCAAAACGCTCGACTTCTCACTTCCTCACTCCCCTCTAGTGTATTCAGAGGCTCTTCTAAGATCCGCTGGTTGGTTCCAATATTTTTAATGACAACATTAATATTTTCAATATTATTTGTTCTTGAGCATTTTTACCTCCATTCGGTTTATTTTAGTTGCCTCTTGGCCACAGGTGGATATTCATAGCATTTGGGAGCATACATTGCTGTTTATGGACATTGTCTTTCTGCATCACGAACAGGTATATTTGAACGATATTATGAATCGCTTTGTTTCATTCTTCTGATTCCATTATTTTAATGCAAAATTTGTAATTTGTTTTTATTATATACAGTGATTTTGTAAACTTTTAAGTGTTTTGCTGGAGATCCCTGCTGTGGTACTACATACTTGATGTATTGTCGATGGATTTCGATTCATTCATAAGTTCTATATAATATGATATCGTTTCCGAAATAGTATTTATTAAATCATTATTTCTCATCTGCGATGGGCTGGGCAATAACCGTAATTGATTTATAAGCTTTATCAACAAAAGTTTAACAGTGATGACGTCCTAGCTATTGGCCAAATAGTGGTATCACAAGTATTGTGTTTTTGTATTGTATTGTTTGTTTGCGTTTTCGTATTGTACGGTGCACGTTAAGTGCATGGTAAATAAATAAATAAATAAATTCTACACATCTTACTTTACACCTACGAGCACTTCTCATATCAATCACACGGGTTAGATGAGCATGGTTTATCCAAGAACAGACGTAGAAATCCATCCGGATCGATATTTTCAATCACACCAAGAAGGTTGGCCGACCATTCAGTTCTTAGCGATTTCCATTTATGCAGTGTTTTCTTGCATCAAACATCTCAATCATCTTTTGTAGATGCCAAAAATATTACTACAATGAAGAGAGTATCATTATTTGTTGATTTTTGTGGTCGTTTTCATTACTGTCATCTTAAAAGGAACGTATGTTCGTTGACAAAACTTTTCTTGTTTAGGTGTACCACGTGGTGCTGCAAAACGCTCTTAAGGACCCCAGGCTGCTCGCGACAATTCCAAGGTTTTTATATTTATTTTTATTCATATTTATGTACTTTACAATTCTGTTTCATTTTGGTTTTCTTCGGTTATCGAGGCATTAGTCATTCTAGAATTGACGTGGAACGTGTGAAGGCGGACTGGATGCTACTAGGAGCAGCTACGGTATCAGCTGCAGTGATATGCACTTTGTCAGCTGAACTCTCGGAACAGGTGCTCTATATTTCTAGTTTGAACGTTGAATATCCCTTTTAGTCACATAGTTCACATAGCTTTTATATGTTAGGGTGAAATTTATCTCCAGAATTCTTTAGAGCCCTCACAACATTTATTTATTTATTTATTCATTCATTTATTTACATGTCATGCTTGACATATGTTGGTGTGATATGTGTTGAACAAAACGAATCATACAAATGACGAACTGCTAACTAAGAACATTGATGTAATCAGAAATGATAATAAATAATATGTCAGAATAATAAATAATTAATAATAATGTATCAGAAATAATAATATATGTAATATAATAATAAAATAATAATATGCAATAAAAGTCGGATAAGCACATTTCAGGTTTTTTTTTTGCAGATGACTCCAGAGCTCGCCAAGCTATCTGGTACTCCACGAGACGACATTTCTCAGATGGCTGCTGCAATCATACAGTGTACAGTGACTCTTCAGAAATCGCTACCGAGAACTGTAGAGCGCGAGAAAATATGAGCTTTTTTGACGGCTGTTTATATTATATTTGTATAGGAAGCATATTTTTGTGGCTGATTTTCGCTCCTAGCTTATTATGTTCATTTTGCGGCGTGGTCGTAACTATTTCCTTACAGTGCTTTTCGAAAAAGCACGGATTCTTGTAACATTTTTGATGATGCTGTTAGATGGTCTGTAAAATTTCTGTGTTTACGATGTTATTCTCATGAATATTCTGTGATTTCTGCGCTACTCGATATCGAGATGTTTCGAGACTGGTATAATTACCACTGTTAAATTATCATTTTATCAATTTCAGATAAGAGAAAGTGAGAACGGAACACGACAAAATATGAACATTACGAACTGATTGCTCCACAATCCGTGCTAACACCTCCACTCTGGAAACAGTTGGTCTTTTTGGTGAGCAAAACTGCGTTCTGGAGAAGATCACCAGTGCTCATCACCGCTTGCGTGAATGTGTTGGCCTGGTCTTTCACTTCCTTGATCACCGGTTCCACAATTCCCATTGTTTCGTCGTAAGCGGCGTCGAACGCCTGGAGGAACGATTTTTTAGTGATGTTATAATCTATTAGGGTGACCCAAAAGTTCGTGTGCATTTCAGATTCTGACTCCCTTTATTTATAACTCAAGAAAACAAATAAATCAACAATAAGGTTATCATGGGTGAGCCCAGCTTTTTCCCGGATCTCCGGCAATGTATAGTGCTTAACCATGTTAATCTTACTGTTTATTTATTTGTTTTTCTAGAATTATGAATAAAGGAAGTCAGAATCTGGAATGAACATGAAGTTTTCGGGTCACCCTAATAGTTCCTTATTTTGAACCGCATCCTGATCATGCTCCTTTCATGATTTATGAATAATCTTATTCCAACGAATCATCGGTTATTTAAACACGCTTACCGTATCAAAGTCGCTTGTGTCATTGTAAAGGCCCATTGTTCCCTCTAGACTCTCTAGCACACCTATACTATAGTTGAGTCTCGCCACCTGTTCCACCAACACTGCTGGATCAACGAAACGTGCGACCTTCTGAAATGGACCTTATCAAGAATAACAGGTACGTTTAATTTCTTGGCTCTTTTCTTTTCGTTTTTTTTTAACTTCAACCCTGGTTAATGTTACAAAAAGGGGAGATTCACCTGGAATCGCTCATAGCAATAGTTATGGGGGATTTTTAATTTCTTAAATACGTCAACTCACTTCGGGTATCACGAATTTGAATGTACACGATGACGATCCACATCCGTGGAAGAATGTCGCGTCGAAGGCGATTATCATGGGAACCATAAGCAAAATAACTGCACTTTTCATTGCCGCCTGAAATTTTACGAGAAAGAGTGATTAAAGGGTTAAATCGAACTTAAATCGTTTGCAGTAGAGAACAGATCGAAAGACGGGTCTAATATGAATATTTAGTCAATTTCCATTACTTTTACTACAAAATGAATACGCAACTAGTTGAATAAATGACATTCTAACTTTATTACCGCCTTTTACTGGTTACTGTTAACTATGCATATTAGGAGTAGATGTGATAGAACCACCATTAAAACATTGAATAAACAGTTACGTTTCAGATGAAAGTTGTGAAAAGAGAATACGGTCTGCAGTCGCAAATTCGTAGGTTAAAGAGGAATTTGCCGGAAGCGATTGAAATACGCTAATCGATTAATTCAAGTGATGCTATGAAGTTGGTGCTGATAACGCTCTATCTCCGTGAACGAAAGGCAAGTTGGAATGAATGGCTGGGCGGGAGGTCCTTAATTATTTCTGTACAAAAATGTGAAAGCGAACTTATTTCGATTTTAGTTTGTGAAATTTGTAACGGTACATTTTGACCTTAAAAAATTCAAAATGCTAAACTCAATATCACATCGCTATCTAATAAGGACGGTTCAACTCACCTAGCTGTCCGGTTGGCAAGATTGACCTCGGCTGGTAACCCGGTCAACGGTGAGGAGCTTGAATCCATTGCTTGGCGGGTTCTACTGACATAACAAAGGTAATTCTGTCGCAATTGCATTGTTTTTTCTTTTTTTTTACTTTTTTTGCTTTTTTGTTTTTCTTTGTAATCTGTAGCTAGCTATGCTACATTGTTTGCAAATTCCTGGATAACTCAACTACTTGAAAATAAGTAAGAAATGGAGATTCTTGTAACAGTGCTCAATTACTTGAAAGATTCTGAATCGTTAAGCAACACACCATACTACCTTCTTTATAGAAAGTGAAATAAAGGAGAATCTGGGCACACCTTGTCGTTGGTGAAATAAGGGATTTTTTGGGGCATTTTGCTTTGCATCATCTGATTCTCATTATCTGCTCTTAGACAAACTGCTCAACGAATTAATCCGATGTTATCAGTGTTTGTCGAGCTCATTCGCTTGTCAAAGTTGCTGAGTTGATGGCTATGGTGACCACCTTCATCGCTTGGGTTCGTTACATTTTAGAATATTTTGGCACGTTTCTGGAGAGCTATCTGTTTCAAATTCATCAGCTGTTCGGAATCTCAAGTATTTCATCTCATAGTCCTTTCCCTTTCCTAACAGTTTTTGAGTTTTTTTAATGGAATGTAAGACCTAAGATCTGGTGGAGTGCGTAGGTTAGATGGGAGGACCAATTCAACAGCAGAAAAAAATAAGAAACCGTGAAACATCTGCCATTAAGAACAACTTCTGAAGGAGAAATGGCTAGAACTGAACGTGCTAGAACTCGAATGAAAAAAGCGAGCACTTTACCTATACCTTATTTCTCTGTCTTCCACCGTTTTAAGGGTTTCCCTTTATTATACTTACATTTTGAAATGCAATGAATTTACTCATAAGCGCACTTTGATACCTCACATATTTCCTCTTTTCACTTTTTTCCTCACTACTATTGATGTCTTTATTTTAGATGCATTTTAATTTTGATTTTATGTTCTCTACATTAGTCGGATTGTTTGATTACCTAATTGAATTTTGATGTCATGTATTTGACATTTTATTTTTTCACATAGGTGGTTTACCATCTGTGTAATAAATATACAACACAAAAGCGGTGGTGGCTGTCTGTAGACATCTGTACCAGTGGCTTGTAACAATTATATATGAATATATCCTCCCCTAGTTGCAATCATATAGATTTGTGTGATTCTGGTGACCGGCCGGATCGTTGATGCCGCTCCTTCAGCAGACCTCGTCGTCAATTTGCCGTCTCTGAACTTCTCGCCAAACTTCTCCAGCTATTCTGGCTACCTGTCGGCCTCAGCTACTGACAAATTCCACTACTGGTGAGTTGTTTTCCCGTCTACCGTGAAGAAAATTATAAAAGGATTCCTTTCTAGGTTGACCGAGTCGCAAAGAGATCCGTCTAAGGATCCGTTGATTCTCTGGCTTAATGGTGGACCTGGTTGTTCTTCAATCGGAGGTAAGCGTGACCAATACTAGTGAGAATATTACACTTATCTGAATTGCCTAGAAAGCAAGATGTAGACTTTAATGATGTCCAACCTTAACTGTGAGGAGTTTTCCACACTCAATGGTTTCGTTTGTTGTGATGTGAGAGTGAAGTAACAGTTACGAAAGTTCGTGATGTTTTTCCTAACTACTTTTCAGCGTGTACTGGGCGTTGAAAAAGCACGAAATGCAAAAGATCTGTCACACAGAATGCACGCGGGCGGGTGCGTCGCGAGTGCGCGGCTCTTCGCCCAAAGTCGGCTCCTTGCCTTGGAATTTTTTCAGTTCCTACCGTCTCCTAACTGGCTACTAAAAGCACCATTGTAATTGACTTTGATCTAAATGTATTGTTCACAAATTTAAGCGCAATTTAGGTCTGATAGAAGAACTCGGTCCGTTCAAAGTCAAGGACTATGGCTCAACTGTCTACGCGAATGAGTATTCGTGGAATCTGGTGAGGAGTTTAGGATCGCTTGAGAATTAGGAGAAAACAATACTTTGACTGGCCTTATCTGCTTTGGTGATTGTATCAAGATAAAAAAAATCGTAAGATTTGTTTCCCTATGGTATTCTATGGGTTGTTGTTTCCGCATGTATTGGTCCTGTGCTATGCAGTTCTATTTATTCATTTTTAGCATTAATATATTACAATGAAATGAAATTGTGTATTATTTATACCAAATTGAATTTCTCTTCAGTTCGCCAATGTCCTCTTTTTGGAGTCGCCGTCCGGCGTGGGCTACTCGTTCAACACCAACGGAAACGTCAGCACGAACGACGATGACACGGCAGAACATAATTATCAAGCTCTTGTGAGTACCTCAATCCTTATAAACCTCCTCCTCTATCAAACCCTCTTTATTATTATAGTTTTTTGTTGTTCAGGTGGATTTTCTACGTAAATTCCCTGAGTATCTCGGCCGAGACACTTATATCACTGGAGAGTCGTATGGTGGTGTTTATTTGCCAACGCTTGCCGTGAAAATGCTCCAGGATAAGACTAATTTTCCTGGTTTTAAGGTACAGTTTACAACATTTCTTTTCGAAACTATAGAGGCTCATAAGGTTAGCACACAACTACATTTTGGGGCTGTACCCATATGGGTGCCACAATAATCAACATTTTATTTTATTTTTATTATTTATTTATTAAGTTTATTTATAGTTTATAGTTTATAATAGTCATAACATTTATTTATGTTTTCCTTTAACATTGTGTTGACATGTATAAAATATTTCATTTTTGAAATGTGGTTCAGTAATTATATATTATATTCGTTCAATGTTTTAAGGGCATGGCAATAGGCAATGGTGCGTTGAACTTCCCCCACAACTACGACACCATGATTCCGCTCTACTATTATCATGGACTTGTCAGGGATGAGTACGTTTCCTGAGGCTTTTCCTTTTTTCTTAATAAAATATTTGTTCCCATTTGCCTATCAACAAATTTTGTTCAACTGTGCGAATGCCAACAAGATTGCCGGAGCAATTCGCTCCGAGTTTGCTCAAACTTCGTTTACTTAAATTACTAAGAGTGTTTATTTTCTGGTTTGACCTCCGTTTTGGAATTTTCATTGGTTTTCATCCACTTCATTATGTAATGAAGGCGACGTCTGCGCACTTATGCCTCCCATATTTACCGATATTCCAGATTCCGTTGACAGATTCCTAATCGAGATACCAGATTACGTCAAGTTTGGGTGAAGTCGGGTGTACCACTCGCTCCATTTCTTAATGTCCGAGAAATTGCTTGATAGCTCGGCTTCACTTCTATTTATGTGGACCCCTCCCTAATAATCGATTTGTCTTTCTTTCATCTTTCTATATCCTGTCTTTATAGGCTCTACTTCAATTTCTCAAAAACCTGTTGTGGAAGTAACATAGAGAGCTGCAATCTGATGTGGGCCTTCAACGATCCGGTTTGTTCTCCCATGGCTCTAGAGGTTGGTGATCGTTCAACATTATACACATTAAGTGCAACAGTTCCCAACAATTCTTCATCCCTTGCTATTTATTTATAAATATTATATACGGAACGGATTTGTGCATATTATTATGCATATCGAGCTTGTTAGGTGGAAATTTATCCGATGGCATGACGTTTTACCGTCTCCGCAGTCTTAAGAAGTCTTTTTCACTGCTAGAGCTTTTTCTCGTTGTTCCTGGGTTAGTGACGATTGGGCAGTCAAATTCTTCCACCCAACAACTTTGAAGGTCTAACTTAATGACTAACATTATTAATTAAAGAAGCATCTTTTAGATATTCAACGCCACAAACGACCTCGATCCCTACAATATCTATAGCACTTGCTATTCGACCGTTTCTGGCAATAAGAGAGACCACATTGAACGGTTCATAAGAAAAGCCTCTAGAGTTCCTGCTAGAACCACCACTCGTCAGTTGTCGGTTAGACCTTATTCCTTATTATTTTCTCATGCCTTTATTATTCGTTGTTGTATATAGCGCATTTATTTTGTTATTCCTTATTAGTGGATTTATTGTACAACTAACCCAGCTCTTTTTATGCTTCTGCGATCAATTTTAGAGCGTTCCACTCTGTGATCAAATCGGAAACACTGAGGACTACATGAATCGAGCCGATGTTAGGAAAGCGCTGCATATACCATCGTCACTCCCGAGATGGATTGATTGCAGGTAACTGGTTCGGTTAGGGGTAATTTTTACTCGGAATTGTAAATACTAATAATGCTCCAGTTGTTCTGTAGACTAAGCATGAAGCTTTCATTCTAGCAAGAGTTAGCTGCGGCTCAGTTCCGACTTCTTGCTGCTGAGTATAAACAACCTCCTAGGCAAATGCCGGCAGTTGTTTCCACCGAAATTGTTCTTGAAAATTGCATTGTGTGTCAATTACAAATTACCCATTTCTATATTCATGTTTATACAGTTTTGTTAACCATTTTCAGTTCCGCTGTGGAGAATTCCTATACCATAACCCACTATGAAATGAGCAACGAGATTGAACAAATTGCCAGCGCTGGAGTGAGGGTGAGCCTCCTACAGCGTTGTTTATAATTTCAAGTCGAGCTCTTGGTGGAATTGCGAGAGTTTAGATTCTCATTTATAACGGTGATGTGGATACGGTGTGCAGTCACGTTATGAATCGGCAGTTTCTTAGCAATCTCAACAGAACCATAATAGTAGGTGCAGCACCCAGCTTATTCAAACATTTGCATTTATTTCTATTATTGTAATTTTCACTTTTTCAATGGCTCGCTTTCAGGGCAAAGAGCGAGTGAACGAACCATGGCATTACTTGGGCGAGAATCCAACAGTGGCTGGTTTCCAGTTGAGATATGAAGGAGGTACGTGCATCGAGGAAACTCCAGTGATAGGGTGCAGAAGTGGGAATATCAGATGAATACCATTTTTCGAGGTTTACAACAGTTTACCTTAACCTGCTGCTGACAATCGCACGGTCGAGCGATCGATCCACACCCGGGCTAACCAGGCCTTCCATCCTTACGAGATCTGGTAAATTGGTACCGGACTTGTCTGGGAAGGTAAAGGTTGATATAGTGAGCGGCCTTCGCACGTCATTGTATAGGCCAAATATTTATTTATTTATGCCTCTCATAGACGTGCTTTGAAAAACAAATACATTGGCTGAAAGAAACAGCGATCCTAGGCAAGAACCTCGTAGTATAAAAATAATAACAACAGAAATTTGGGAAACAATATTTTACCGATATTAAAGATTAAGACTACTATATGCTTAGTATCTGATCATCATTTATGATTATCATCAACACTTTCTCATACGTAGGAGAGACTTAGGAGAAAAAAAACTTCTGAGATTTTCTCAATCTGATTTTGTCGAAATAACGTTCCTAAAAGTGATTATTAAGTTGGATCCAACCTATGCAAGATTTATTTGTGCACTACCATGTCACTGAACTGCATCAAATACGCATTGATCAGACCTCTACGATTCTGAATGGAAGACGAATGCGCGGCGCGTCTTCAAGGACTGATCAACGCTGGCACCTTTACTTTTACCTTTACCCTAACCTGCCGGATGGGATACTCATCCGAAGAAGAACAGCCTCTTTGGATTATATCGTGCTAACACACCTCTAATTTAGTGCCCAGTCCTCCGTGTCTTCACAATTACTTCTTTTTCTCTTCGTCATTTTCCTTTTCTAGTTTACAAGCTGAATGTGTCTTTTATTTGCTTTTCCTTTCATTGAAGTTCTATAAATTTCTCTAGCTCTCACATATAACTATATATTAAGGCATCGACTTACTTACTGTCCGTGGTAGCGGTCATTTTGTCCCGGAAGACAAACCAAGAGAAGCTCTACAGATGATCTACAATTTTGTCAGCAACCGCGATTATTCACTACCAACACCTTTCTGAACTTGTTTGTAATAAACTCGAAAGTATATTGGTGCGTTGGTTTAGCGGCTTCTGTCTCACGAGGGAGGTTGCTCAGCGTGCTCCGAAGATTCACAACGAGACCCATACTGTTTTGTAGAGCATCGAATGACGATTACAACGGTATGGTTTGTTTTTGCTACCTGCAAATGAGTGGCCCGAAAAAAAAGCAAGAAATCTTGACCACTAACTAGTGGCGAGAAACTAGTGGCGAGAGCACTTCTAGGTGATAACTAACAGAGGTAGCATCGTGGTGACTCAGTGGGTAGCATGCAGGACTCTCAATCCGATGGTCGGTGGATCGATCCCTTCGCTGTCCTTTTCTTTTGCCTTCCTACGCTAGATACCAAAACACGCTCCTTTTTGAATTTTGCCGCAGTTGCACGATAGAATCGCGTTTGGAAGGAGTATGGCCAACAAAGTACGCACAGACGACAATGTCTTCTAGTACGTATGTATGTGACCCATATCTACCGTAACCAACCCAAATCGACCCCAAATTCGGAAACAAATGTCAGATTGACGATCAGCGTCGCGAATAACCCCCGTAGACAAAGTTGGGGCTAAATCGGTGATTTCGACCCATCTACTCAATTTTGTTACCACGGACCCTAGCAAGCTCACGCCAGACACAATGGGAAAAGTCGATGTTAGATTTGTGAATTGCGGATTTGTCAACAGCGCAAGTGATCTATCTTGATAAAAAATCAAAGAAACTCATTCAAATTGGAGTCTCTGTGTTGATTAGAGTCCGAAAAGTGGAACAATAGGAATAAAGATATTCTCGGTAAGTGGACCTTCGTACAACTACTCAACACTAGTAAGGCTGATTAGGTCAAAATCACCGATTTAGCTCAAACTTTGCCTACGGGGGTTATTCGGGGTGCTGATCACGAATCTAACATTTGTTTTTGAACTTGGGTCGATTCTGGTGGTATCTCTGGTGGTTGCGATCTAGAATCCCATTTGCCACTGGTTAGTTTTCAAGGTTTTTTGCCTTTTTTGGGCCACCCATTTGCAGGTAGCAAAAACAAACCATACCGTTGTAATCGTCATTCGATGCTCTACAAAACAATATGGGTCTCGTTGCGAATCTTCGGAGCACGCTGAGCAACCTCCCTTGTCAGTAGAGATCAGATTTGATATCGTCGTTGATCGATTGAATCAGTTAATGTATTCGTGAATTCAGTCATGTTGAACTTGGCGGCTTACATCTCACTTGTCAATGTACTTTCGAAAAAAATCATAAAAAGTGCCTATGTGCATATCGCTGCTGTTATTATCAGTTTTTTTTCAAAAGTTATAAGTAAGTTTCACTATTTGTACTGTCGATTGCTTGTTAGCTTTTCAAAAGAGTGGCGCTAGGTTATTAGTCGACGTTTTCTGGTATTCCCGAGGTCAATTCTAATTAGTCGTACTCCTCAACACCTGAATTTATATTTTTGTGTCGTCGATATTGATTGGCTTCCACGCGAGGAGATATTTTTGGCTTTTCTTGTATCCCAGTTGATTACAAGCCGCAAATTGCTGTCAGAACATGAGAAATGGATCAAGCTACAGGTCAGTTTTCTCATTTATTACTAAATTATCTCTAGTATTTCTCCTGCCTGTTGCGCTCTTTACTTTTTAAATTTCAAGAGGTTTAGGCAGAATATTCACATCAATCTTCTGGAGTTGCTCCTAAGTTTAAAACTCACGCGTTTTACACTTTTCCACTTCTTTACTATCGAGTATTTTCTTTATTGTTCCACTGCTGTCGTTATATTTTCAGTAAGAAGTAAGCTTCTATTCGAATATTGCTGCACCTCTCCTTGGTAATATGATGCATGTTGGGATGACAAAATGTTTGTCCATTTTTTTTTTGTTACCTCATCAGGGGAACGGTTATGTCTGAAGGCAATTTTCTAGTTATTGACTTTTTGTTTTTGCTCTCCCAAACATGATATGATGGATTGAGGTTCTAGGTTAATCACTGAATTACCACGTTATTACTCTACAGTCAGTAACATGGTAATTTAACTCTACAAGCAAAATATTATATTATACTATGATATTATATTATATATTATATTTTATTATGATAACCGTGACCGTCTGCAACCTGAGCATCCAAGAATCTTTCCAATTGCAAACGAACTGGGCAATAGCAAACCGACTGGTACATAGTTGTTACACAGCTAGACAACATTGTTAAGCGGCCGAAAAGAAATGCAATTGCAGGGAAACCGACACTAACAGGATATTTGAGATCTTTGAAAACTTCACCGACAAATGGCACAGCTGTCACCTCGACTGTCATCGTTCGACATCTGCAGTGAGTTTTTTCTTTTATTGTTTATTATGTGTGCACTACAAAGTCATGTTCACTGGCAAGACAACCCAGTGAATTTGACTTGGCCCTTTAGCCTCTTTTCGAGCTCGTGTTGATTTTTTGAAATTAATGTATCCAGCAAGCTTTTTAAAAGGTGGCGTATTCTATAAAAAGTTTGTTCTATCTAAGTGTCATAGAATAATATTCCTATCATATTCTTATAATAATATTGAACATCAGAATTTTTGTGTTTCTTTGCTCTCAGATCCACTTGTGATGCATAAAATTGTGGGAGAGAAGCTTCAAAAGCAACCTTTTTCTCAAGAAATATGTCTCGATGAAGCATTTTTGTCCAGCCATTCGTTTCAGCGATGAGAAAAAAGTGCAGTGACTCTCCAGAAAACCAATATATCTCATTGTCAGTGACAACTGCTCAAATATAGAGAGGGATAGGAAGTAGATATCTCATTCGGCAATCCTTTCCGAGTCTGGCTAAGTTGGCCTAATAATATTTGGTTTTGTAATAAGTTTTATGAATAGATGTGCTTGAATTCCTTTTTTTCACTTCGAATATCTATTAAATTCAATTGTGTTCAAGACAAGGCCTAACATTTATATAAAAACCTAAGTCGGTGATGAGACAGTGTTCTTCGACTTTCGCCTTGGAAATGTAGAAGTATAAGTATGATAGAGAGAAGATAAGGTGGGAAAAGACTATAAAGTAGTGTCCCACCAGTACAGCTGGGTCTCATAAAGGTTCTGGGTCTTGTACATGTTCGGTACAATCCACATTTTGACACAGAATTGGAATTCAAGCAGATTATTGCTTTCAGTGCCTCCGAATTTCTCGATAGAGCTAAATGAAGCGCTTCATTTGCGATGTTTTCTACGAATTCTGAGCAGTTTTTGAAATCTATCACGATTTTTCTTAGACAAAGTCTTCTATATAGCGTGTGGCTCTCCGAGGAAAAAATCAGCCGACTTGGTAATGGAATTCGTTGAGGAAATCCGCCTTGGAATGAGCCTGCAAAATCGATAGCGCCCCTTAGGCGACGGCGCGAACTCACTCAAACGAGCCGCCAGCGCAAAAAGCCATTTGTCTGTTATGAATTTGTCCTGGCTACACTCTTCGCATTTCATTTTCATTTTTATCGAGAAAACATAGAGCACTACCGGACCAGTTAGGTTTATTTTCAGTCTTGAAATGCCACCGTCTTCGAAGAAAACATGATGGGCCCGGAGGGCAAGTCGTCGCCACGTGAACATTACACAGCAATGGACAAGAATCGAATGAGGAAGGAGTTCTTCGAGCAGGTGAGTTTCCAGTGGATTCATGTTCTCTTTTTTTCGAAAAAGTCTCCAGAACTCCTTTGTTTGTTTTTTTATTTTTACTGGAAATTGTGTTAATTACAATCTCCAAGAGTCTCATCAAGTCATATCCGACTTGGTCCTTGAGGAGGTGTTTTTTTCTGTAGTTTTTGGCTTGTATCATTAAGAAAGTCCTTCCTTCTTCTTCATCTTTTTCATCCAGCCGAAGCCACAACCTTCTGGCGAACAGCTCTGGTCGAGGCTCATCCAGCAGAAAATCCCCGAAAACCAGAAATTCGCCTTCCAGCAGTTGATTCGAGAGATTCTAGAGCAGCGCAAAGCTGTCCATAGTAAGTCAGCTTTTCTTCTCATCCAATCAGCATGTCTATTTTTGGATTTAATAGCTTAATTCACCACGATCGACTTCTCACGAGACCAGAAGGCCACGCCCTTCATATTTTCCATATCATTTTATCTTTATTCTATGGCTTCTGGATATATTCGACCAGGTGAAAACCCGCCGTCGGAACTGATATCACCACGTTTTCTAGAGTTGTGGAAGTATGTGTTTCTGTTCCTGGCGATCGGTATTGCGGCCGTCTTTGCCACCTATTTCCTCACCTGTTGGGCTGAATACCTGGAGGTTGTCGAGACTAAATACGTCATCCGCGAGGAGATCTTCGCCTCAGGTGAGTCACCCGGTTGCCGCTGAGCTCCGACGGCCCCAACGGCAAAATTCATCGCCTCGTTTACGCGGTGAGAACAGCTGACTGCATAACTCATGAGAAACGGCCGCCGTTTTTCGATCATAACATGTAACTGGATTGATGCAGTTGTTGGGACAGAATAAAAATTGAAAAGAAGCCGGGATAGAATTTATTTGGGAGCATTTGAGCTGCACAGATTACTCCATCTTTCACATTTTAAACAATTTACCGTAGAAAACGTGTTTTTATCAAATAATTCTTATTAATGAACAATTAGTACTAATCCAGCCTGTTAACACGTTGACGACAGCACTTTTTTCGCGTGTGTGACACGTGGGACCAACCGATTTTCTAGCGCGCCGAGGCTGTGGCACGATGCCGGCATACGGCGAATTTTTTTTCGAAATGGAAGTGAATAGTAAATCT
Organism: Nippostrongylus brasiliensis; assembly: GCA_030553155.1. NCBI lineage: Eukaryota > Metazoa > Nematoda > Chromadorea > Rhabditida > Heligmosomidae > Nippostrongylus > Nippostrongylus brasiliensis. Next base: position 5,438,555 of record CP130733.1, read on the forward strand.
CGAAGACTACATATACAGTTCTGTAATATCGGGGATTGTGACTATTTCTTTTTTTGCAATGAAAATAGAAAAATGACAGCTGGAAGCTTTCAGAATGTCCTTTTTCCCTATCCAGGTTAAAAGGAAATTGCTATTTGTTTATTGTTCATTATTTGTTTATTCTAATAATCAATATTTGTTTGTATTTATGTATTTGTTTCAGTAACCACTATTTGTTTGCATTTATTTATTTCTTGCAGTAACCATTATTTGTTTTTACTTGTAAAGAAAACTAGTGCACAATCAAAAATTCCAGTAAATCAGAAGCTAAGAATCATTTTCATGGACCACGGTTCCTATAACAATGTGCAAAGGTCTACTAAAAAGTGGCACAAAAGCATCCTTCGAAATTCTTAAATGTATCGAGAAAAATGCAATACAAGACTGTGACGCGGCATTGCGCCACACGGTCCCAAGCGACCGCTTGAGCGTGGCGCAGCATTGCGCCACACTGTCGTCAACGTGTTAACGCACAATGTTCAGCAAGCCAAAGTAGACTTGCAAAAATTCACAAAATTCCATAGGGCTGGGAAATGAGAGAGTTGTGCTTGTTTTAAAGGCACCACTCATCGATTGATTATTATTATTATTATTACTCCGCTGTTTTCTTACCAAGAAATTTATAGAGTAACTTTGAGAGTCCATGAAACTAGTTTCCAACCTCGTGGCTTTGATAGTAATGCTGAATAATTTACTATTTAGAAAAAAGTCGATTTCAGTGCAGCATCACTCGCTAATTCCATGGAACCTCACCAACTCCATATGTGAGTTTTTGTGAATTTAAAATTTTTTAACATGTTCTTAGGTGATTCTGTATTCGTGAATGGCCATCTCTAGGACTTTCGAAGAACGGTCCCAAATGCCCTTATTGTTTTTAATACAAGATTTTTTTGCACTGCTTTTTAAATTCTCAGCGTTTTTCGCTGTTCAAAAGTACCGGGTTGTGCCGATTATCAAAGTAATAAGTGGTTTACTTCATTGATCGATGAGCTAATTGATAACCGTGTAATTGATAATTGATCAGTGACTTTTTGTTTGATTTTCAGACGCACCAGTTTGTTTGGGAGTGTCGGTGAAGCGTTTCGGTGAACCTCCATCGAGACTGATCGAAACGACAGCTCGGCTTGTCACTATCGTCGCACTGGTGATGATTGCTAAGGTTAGATTTCACTATTCCATTTACAAATGTGAACTGAAGAACACTTGCGATATTTTTACCTACAATGACGCTAGGACACGCGTGGTGCAGTGGTAAGGTTCGCTACCGACACCCGCACGGTAAGGTTCGCTACCGACACCCGCAGCGATCGATCCCTGACCAGGCTTACCTGGCCTTCCATCCCTCCCGGGTCGAGTAAATTGTTACCAGACTTGTCTGGGAAGGTAAAGACACTGACTTGGTATAGCGGTTGGCCCCCGCAAGTCATTATAAAGGCCAAAAATGCATCCACCATGCCTCTACGATTCTGAATGGGACACGAGTGCACGGCGCGTCCTAAGGGGACTGATCAGCACCGACGCCTTTACCCTTTTATCTCTATTTAGAAATGTAAAGTGAAGAACCCTTGCAATATTTCTACCAACAATGACGCCATTGTCATTGATTTTGTCACTATTAGAGTTTCACTTATTTCTGTTTTTTTTTTATCCTAACGTTTTCATTTTTCCTTTTTCATGTCGTTTTTTTTCTTATAAATTTTGAACTACTATTGCAACTTGAAGTTACCAGTGTTAACGCTCCCTTATCACTCTGGGTGTTCGAATGAATAGATCAATCAACAAACATCTCAGGTAAAGTCGACTCTATAAAACTGCACATGGAACAATGCGTTCCGTTTTGCTAAGAACAACTGAAAAATAATGTTTAAATCCTTTCTAGCAATTAAAATCATTGTGCCTCTTACGGCAGGAAGATATTTTTATGTAGAGGTTGCAGGGTATAGAACTCGTGAATTCGCTACTTTCTTTCGTTTCATTTAGTGCTTTCCTTAACTTCAACTTACCAGGTTCATTTTTATTTCTTCTGATTCTCATGAAGGTTCATATAATTTCTTCGGAGCTTGCCTGCTAGTCATTGAGGGTTTATCATAAATTTCACTAAAGATGCATTTCAGGGAATTCGATTGGCCTGGAAGATCTGGCACGTCTGGCGGACGAAAGTCGACACCCAAGAGCTAGAGAACGATCCGATCAAGGTGCTGTCAGAAACGCTCCAGCGGGACTTCCTCAGTCATATTGCCGATTCCGGGCTGGCATTCTAGGTGATATCTCCATGGTGGAGGAGTCTTGTGGGTATGTTTTGTGCTCCGTCTCTCGTACGTCATCCTAATAGCTATACAATCCCTTTAATCTCGGCTTTATCTTACCAAATTAAAAATAGCGATAGGAGCGCTGCGAAATTATGCAGATGTAGTGTGTCGGCATTTAGCGCCCAGACCTACAGGGGCTATATTAGTGGTTTGTGAATACGCTATATACATATTTGGAATGTTCTGGAAGTTTCTACTCTTAATCTTTTAAAATAGCTTGAAGCAGACCCATCGTGCTGTCTTTCATAGTTACCCAGGGCCGCCAATCATCTACCCAAGTGTTTATCCTTCCTAATGGGTTTATATCTGGGCCCAGTTTCATGAACGGACGAACGGTCTCCGAAACCGCTGCGCAGCCAGACCCAGTCGGCAGAGTCGATGAGAAATTGCGTTTATTATAGGAAGTTTAGGATAAGTAGAAAAAGGTGGGCGCCGTTCGGACTATACAGGGTGTCCCAAAATAACGTGGTTGAAGATTTTTTATTGTAACTAACGAACAACTAATAGTTCAAGAAACCAAAAAGCATAAAATAACAGCCTAAACACTAGGTAACATTATACTCTGACAGTTCCGAAGTGGCCCCCTTTAGAACGGATTCAGAGGTTCAAACGCTTGATGAAATTTTCGTTGATGGGCCGCAAGTCTTCGGGAGACAATTGGTCCCACCCTCGACGCAGCGATTGCTTCAAGGAATCAAGACTGCAATGACGTTTCACTTTGACCCTTGCCTCCAAGATAGACCACACGCTGTAGTCCATCGGATTAAATCCGGAGAAAACGACGGTCATTCTGAAGACGTGATGAAGTCGGAGAAATTAGTCCTACACCATTCATGTGTTGTCATCGCAGTATGAGCAGGAGCAAGTCCTGCTGGAAAGTCCCGGGTGCGTTGCCGAAGTGCCGCTGGACCCAGGGTAGTACCACGATTTCAAGAATATCCCGTCGATATACATCTTGCTTGATTTTCACCCCTTGATCCACGAAGACAAGGGGAGTTTTGCTGCTGGCGCAGACTCTGCCCCAAACCATGACGGATTGACGATTTTGACGACGGCTGATAGTGGCAAAAGGACCTGGAGCTTGTGTAGACCAGAATCTGTCATTTTGGTTATTGTATGCCTGCTTCACGACGAACAGCTTCTCATCAAAGAACAGGATCCGTTCCCATCCGTGACCGGCGGCCCGCACCCGAAGTTGCTAGCATCGTTCGAGTCGTACCTGCTTGTTTTTGTCCATCAGGAGCTGTGCTTTCTGACTCGTGTAGGGGTTGAGTCCGAGTTCCTTTCTGGCTATACGATGCGCAAAAGTGGAGCTGATGGCGATGTCACGGGCGATTTTCCTCATGGAGACCTCTGAATTTCGTGTCACCCGTTTCTGATGATTTGGCGGACCCTGGACGTATTGGGGCTGCACTTCCTTCCTCGTCCTGTACGGTCACCTTCATGACCAAGCTCTACGAACCGGAGAATCGCTTTGGGAACAGTCGACTGTGCGACACCGAGCAAGCGAACAATGTCGCATTGGCACTTTCCCGCGCATTGAAGCTCCAAAATTGCAGCTCTTTGATGTGATGTTTTCGAAAAATCTTCGTGCTCGTCCAGTCAAGCTCAAAACTCACCCCCCGAACCGGGGAGATGTGCGGAGAAAAATGGCGCTGTCACAGTCGTATTTTCTATCCACGTATTCACACAGAAAAACATTAAAGTTTCACCACGTTATTTTGGGACACGCGGTACATATTTCGGGGTTTATCGGGGTTTACCGATGATGAATCTGGGCCCTGGAGGACCACGCTTTTCAATTTCTACACTGTAATATTCATTTACCAGAATCCCCAAACATCTACTTGGCTTCTCGTCTGGTCAAAATCTCGGTCTCCCTTGTGACTTTGCCTGATCCGGTGACAGTTGTCCATTGTGGTAGTTGTCCGCGTTTATGTTTCAGTGCCGGCGTGGTATGTTCGATTCGATTGTATAATATTTCATACGAGGTAATACAAAGACTAATAAAACAGATCCAGCGTATATATTTGTTGAATAAAACAAAGGGATTGAAATAAAACATAGAAAATAAAACTTCTTTTCAGTGTGATACGCCTTAGAGCGTATTAACTAAAAAATGAATGAATAAATAAGGGACCTTTTCCAAATATCGCCGTCGGCTTACGTCGGGTCTGCTGCGGAACTTCTCCTTGTTTCTTTCACTTTTCTTTCCGTTTTTCTGTCTTTCCTCTTTCTTTCCCGCTTTTTGACTTTATCTACAAGTAAATCAACCCCCCTCTCCAAGAAAATTATGAAATAAATTGAAAAACACCGATCCCTTTCGTGGGTTTCAGCGCGCCGTCGGTGTCGCCCGGATGTCTCTCTACGATAATATGTTAGTCTTGTTCGGAACAGTTGTCGTTTGTCGCCGTTCAAGGCGATTTTCGTCTTGTAATCACATCATCATCGGCTGTAAAAACTCGATGATTTACCGCCTGCAAAGCGATTTTCCCATGCCCCAAAAAATCGGCGGCGCTGTATTGACAGGAAGAAGTACAGATTACTCGGCAAAAAACCTACTGCTGTTGTAAATTCATTGCCATTGACGAGCCCATTATCGTCGTGTACGTTCACCTCCTTTATTTTACGTTATTTTACTTCTTTATACATTTAAACTAATTGCTGGTAATTTGGACTGGAATTTGAGCTGAGTACATTCGAGTCTGTGCATGTTGCAGCTGTAAGAGTCGCTAATTCTACGCCCACGGTCAAGCGATCGAGTCTCGCCCATGCTCACCAAGCCATCCATCCCTCCGCGGTCAGGGTAAATTGGTACCACACTTGTCTGGTAGGTTAATGACCCCCGACCGATATAGTCGATGAATGGCCATTCACCATTCACCCTGCCTAAACGATTCTGAATCGAAGACGAGTGCATGGCGTATCCTTATGGAATTGGCGAACACTTGGCCACTTTACCGTTTACTCTTTCTGTTTTTGTGTAAATTTATTCGAACCTATAGATCCGACAGGGTAAAAAAGGGCAGCTGGACAATATGGAGGGGTTAGGTTAAAACTGCTGGGTATAATTTTTCAATGGTACGCCCGTGCTTACCAAGCCACCCATCCCTCCGGGGTCAGGTAAATTGATACCAGACTTGTCTGGGAAGGTAATGACCCCCGACCGATATAGCGGGAAGTCGTTGGATGGCCAAATATGCATTCACCTTGCCAAAACGATTCTGAACCGACGACGAGTGCATGGCGTATCCTTATGGAATTGGCGAACATTTGACAGCTTTACCGTTTACTCTTTCTGTTTTTGGGATGAATGCATTCGAACCTATAGATCCGACAGGGTGGAAAAGGGCAGCTGGACAAGATGGAGGGGTTAGGTTACAGCTGCTGGGTATAATTTTTCAATGTGGTGCATTTCTCGTTTTCTCTGGTTTAGCTCCTTGGATCTCTACAAAGAGGCACGAATGCCAATACAGAACTGTGGAATATGTATGTAAAGCTCTAGATAGACCACGTCATTGGTAGAATCAGCAAACCTTCTGGAAATTCTTTTTTTTTCGAATTTTTTCAAAAAAGGAAGAGCGATGTGAAAAATTTGGATACTTTCATCGAGCATTTTCAAAAAAAAAGGACCAATTAATTTCCATCCGTTCGTTCACCCTATCTGTAATTTAATCCCCGACACCTAATCAGTTGATGCCTTAGTGATAATCAGTCTTATTGACTCCCTGGTTGTCTCCCTATTCGAATAACGTTTTGACAGTAACCCCTGTCACCTTCGTGTCATTGAAGGTCTGCTCGGCTCTAGAAGATTTGCCGCGGTGCCAACGGCACTGTCGGCGGCCGTTATCTGGCCGGCTGGTCTGGCCGGAGGTAACTCGGCGATGAGGTGTGATCTTGCGGTGGATACGATCTCGTTGACCGCTCCGATAACCAATGTTGTCAGCGGCTCAGCCCTTTTAACCAGATCGCTCGCTCCAACCGCATCTCTATAATTATCGTGTCATCTATCATGTCCTAATCAGATGCGCTGCGCGCGCGCCACATCATCGTCGTTCAGCCTCAGCGGCATTTTGGACGTGGATTCCTGAAGTTACCCACATCCTTAGGACCTGTGGGTTAAGCACTACTTGGGTCAACATTTGTAGCACCCAGTATTCATTTATGTATTTCAGACACGTGATCAAGAAAGAATGTTAGCATAGTCGCCATCGCAAACATTAACAAAAGTGACGAGGCTATAGAAATTTCACATCACAAAAACTAGGTAGAAAGTATTATAAGAGAAAGACAATTTGGAACATTTGAATAAAAGATACACCCCGGTGCAAAATTATAGGTTCACCCCGCGATTTGTCCATAAGTGATCAAAGAACCGATTGAGGGGATCTAGTAACATTACTGTCATATTCCTCACCATCGAAAACCTAGACGTGAAAATTCTGGGCGGAATGTCTTGTCACTGTAAGATACTACAATTTTTTATTGAAAAATCAGATATAATGATCGGTGCAAAATTATAGGTTTACTTCCTTGAGAAACTGTCTCTTTTTAAAAAATATGAACATTCAAGTTAAGTTTAGTGCTTTGTTACATTACCTTTGTTATAAACCACATCAAACATTCTATGTGGCATACTTCGAATAAGATTATTAAGAACAGTTTGTTCCACATGAGCCCAAGCATTAAGAATGACGTTCTTCAGATCAGAAACCGAGGTGTAAGTGGTGTCGTTCCTGTGAACATTGTGAACAAGAATGCCCCACAAATTTTCCATCGGGTTCAGATCTGGAGAACAACTGGGCCACGCCAAAAGTTGGATTCTGTTGGAATCGAACCAACTCGTAGTTGACCTCGACACGTGTATGGGAGAATATATAGTCTTGCTGGAAGATAAGATTGTGCCTACGAAATCTTCTCAAATAAGGGAGAAGGTGTTCTTTTAGCACATCCTGATAATCTTCGCTGTCCATATTACATGAGACAAACTCCAAAGCAACAAGTCCATGTCCGGAAATTGCAGCCGAGACCCTAACACATCCACCGCCAAAGTTGCGCCTAAAGAATACTCGTTTCTCCTTTCTTAGATCTCTTCCGTAGTGCTTGTAGCCGTCGGGCCCATCGAGGTTCCACTTTTTTCATCGGAAAATATCACCTAAAAACTAGAGATGCTTTTCTACGCTCACGACTTATGGGCAAATCGTGGGTGAACCTATGATTTTGCACCGGGGTCTATCAGAAGATGGGCACTTGGCCCAAGCACCAGAAATTTTTTAATCAATGACGTGCTATTATTGCTCGGATTCTAGAAATTTTGCTACCATCCTCCTCAAGCTTGGTATGCTTGTGGGGATAAGTGGACACTTTGATTGCCATAGTTGACATTGGGTTGCTGGAGTTATACGGTAACCAACACTAGAAAATAACAAAAGTTCTAACAAGGTTCACCTAACGCTTAGGACTAGGACTAACTACTCAGTATACCAACTCATTTACCGCTGGGTACCTAGGGTAACAATCTACCCCTATCTTCCTGAATAAGTAGAAGGTAAAGAGCCAAGAAAGGGAAATAAATACTTACATCGCAACCGGAGGATCCACCGATATCTCCTGAAAAGCTCTTGTAGAAAAGGCCGCAGGATTACGGTAGATATAGCTGCAAAGGGATGAATTGTGGTAGGAGACCGCTCCAACTTCGATAAACAAAATAGATAAAATGGTCGGTATTTATCATTTGCTTTAGGACGCGCCATGCACTCGTCTTCGATTCAGAATCGTAGAGGCGTGGATAATGCGTATTTGGTCTGCACATTGACTTACGGTGGACCGTTGCAGTACGTGTCCTTCACAGGCAAGACTGTTACTAGTTTACCTACCCCCTGAGGTGGGGGGGGGGGGTAGGAAGCCTTGGCTAGCTCGTGCGAGGATCGATCTCTTGATCGTTCGGATGTTAGCAGCACATCGTACTACTGCGCCACATTGGTGTAAGTTAACAAATTAACAAAATAATGGAAGTAGATGAGTTTGATATCGGTTCAGTTCCCTCTTATAAGATGTATAAATAGGTATTTTTATTGTAGTGGAACAACGCTCCCCTAGGCTCATCTCTTGTGCTGAAGCCCATTGCAAAGCAGCAGGCGTTTGTTGATCGTTGGGGTACGGTGAAACTCGTCCGGGAGTGGGCTCCAGTTCGCTAGTTCTCTTCTTGGTTCTTCCCATTGTGAGTGAACTGTTCACGCTAATAGGGACACGAGTAATTTTTAAAATTTTCTTTTCAATTAATTTATAATTCCTTTACTATTATTGTTCTTTTCTTTTTATTACGTCGAACAGCAATTCATAGCTGATGTCCGATTCCTTTGCTTGACGTAGCTGTGTCTATCTGGCTATTTGCGCACGCGGACGGACGTGGCGTAGCTGCGCATTTTCTCGTCTAATTGATAGCTGTGAAAAGGTGCGAAATCGGGGCCAGCATGAGCGTAAAAACGACCATAAACGTTTCGAAATCGTCGATTATTTATGAGGGCATCAGCAGCGGTCAGGGTGGCCGCCGGGGTTCACTACATATCTTGTCGAACTGACAGATACCTGAAGATCAGTGGTACTTGGCCGTCGAACAGGTACAGGTTGGGATTCGGAAACCCACTCACGGACGAGTTACACACTGAGGGGTACAACTCGTCCATAAGTGGGTCCTGCGAGGTCTCATCTCCCAGCCCATACTTGTTTGATTCCTCCTGTACTAGCTTTCTTGAACAGAGGAACGCGTTTAAAGAAGTGGAAATAAATTAAATAGCAATTATATTATTTGAACTCTGGATGTGAATTTTTAGCTTTAACTAATCCCAGTTTTGTTTCCGGTTTAGAACAACCAGCCATTCAGCGGCCTGCAGGCCGCCAAATAAACTAATGAATAGTAGGAAACATATACAAAACATAATAACAAATAAAACGAAGAACAAAAAACATGCAGCAAAAGACGGCGAGGAGCTGACGAAGTACGTCACTGGGGGTACGGTAGCGTACAATCGCGGCGGGACCCCAGGGTTGACAAACATACATCGTGGTTTCGCTTATTTATTTGTGGGATACTGGTTTTTCTTCGAAATCTTCCACCAGTCTCTTCTGTTACCTGATTCTCTTCTGAGGGGAAAGCATCATCTCCCGCATCGGCTCTAATGTTCCCTTTCAGTTCCTTACTCAAGCTTCAGCCAGCTTCAACTATGTAGTAAGAGGCACTACTACCATTCCCCCGGTTGAACGGTCAATCCTCACCAAGGTTAAATAGGCACTACCCTCCCCCACCATGGGTTGGTTTAATTGGTACCTGGCTTGTCTGGAAAGGTGAAGACGCTGACCTACAGCTTATAGCGGCTGTCTAACGCAAGTCATTTAGACCAACCCATTCCCGTGGTCTGATCGACATCGAATGGAGGACAAGTGCATAGCGCTTCCCCAGGGCTTTTTCACACTCTACTGCGGCAGTAAATCAATATAGAGCAGTTGAAAGGGGAGTACGGGTACTTCCGCAATAGCTGCGCGCTTTTTCGGCGCCCCACTAGACTGTCGTTGGTAAAAAAACTATCCTACTAATAAATAAGGGAAACCACGACGTCTGTTTGTCAACTCTAGGGTCCCGCCACGATTGCCTGTTACTGTGCACCTAGTGACGCATTTCATCAGTTCCTCGCCGCGTCTTTTGCTGCATGCCTTTTGTTCTTCGTTTTATTTGTTATTATAAATGTTTTATATATGTTTCCTACCATTCATTAAATCACTTGGGGGCCTACAGGCCGCTGAATAGCTGCCGGTCCCTATGTTTCATCGTTACTGCGGTCCGTTCGACACCGATCACTTCCGTTTAACTTTCCAAAAGTCGAGACTTCTCAATACGGCCTCGACAAACAGACAGTATACGGGTGACGGCCTCCCTATTCACACCATCACCGCCACCACATCACCGGTGCGCGCCAGTCAGCGAGGCGTTTCATGCGCTACCGTACTTTTACGATTCCGCTAAAATGTGGTGACGTTGCTTTTTACGAGCCATCGAATGATGCCTTGATTTGCACTATGTATTCGCGTCCAATGGGTCGTAAGTTAGCAGCGCCGCGCAGCAACAGAACGACGACGATCGCTGGCTGGGGCGTATGCTGGTGGTGGTGGAGTGGAGACGCAGAACGACGACGACAATGAGCTGAGGCGATGGAGTGATGATGGCGTACCACATCAAGTCGGTAGAGGGTTGAGTATGGTGTGACCACAACGGGACGATGCCCGTCTGCTGCCACCACCCCAAATCAAACTCACTCGAATTTTCCGCTAAAAAGGGCCTAGGACCCCATCAGGCCCTTGTTATAGGTTCGCTCACCCCCCAGCGTAACTCGTCCATTCAGTATCAGACACCGTGGGGCCAGACACGTTTGTACGAGTTCACCACGCCAGCGTCACAATGATAACTCGTACAGACGTGTCTGGCCCCACGGTGTCTGATACTGAATGGACGAGCTACGCTGGGGGGTGAGCGAACCTATAACAAGGGCCTCAGAGTCTACTGCGGCAGTAAACCAATGTAGAGCAATAAAAAGGGGTGCGCGTATTTCCGCAATAGCTGCGCGCTTTTGTGGCCGTCCACTGGATCGTCGTTGGTCAAAAAACAATTGCTGCAGCAGCAGCGCGGTAAAGTGTGAAGTGGCCTTTTTTTTAACGCCGGATGAAGCCAGTCGTGTCAGGCTAGGCTTCTGGATTTCTTTTTCTTTTCTTTTTTCTTTTCTTTTTCTTCCTTTCCCAAGTTTACCTAGAGGTCTACTTGCCGTCGGTTTGTTGGAGGCTGGAGCGTCTCGGTCCTGGCGTGGAATCAGAATGCAACAGTAGTCGAAGCTAAACCATCAATTTTTCAACTTCAATACCCTGTTGACTCTCTGAAGACTCCTAGCAATGGGAGAATTTTGAATCAGCCGAAAAGCAGGGGTCCAGATTCAGATTCTATTACGGCTAGCTAGTCCGAAGTAGCCCCTTGGGTACCTGGTTTGGGTAGAAACCGTATATCATCTTCCGACTCATTCCTATCAGGGGTAACCTGGGCCAGATTCCACCCATACGGAGAGAATGTGATCAAAAACCATCGCTAAACCAATTCGGCCATGGACAGCTCTGAATTTCGAGGTCTTTGAGCTTTTGAAGTTGTTTACTTATTTATTAACCCACAGGCAGTCCTATCTTTCCGTTGCACTTCCTGGCTTTAAGCTCTGCTAAGATACAATAACATGGAAAATTAATCCATAAAATATTAATACTAAATTAAGGTTGATTAAATTAATTACGATCACTAGCTGACCTCCACCTTCTGGCCCGTTCCCCTTTTTTCACCTTTCACTATGTGTCATACTCCTAGCTTTACTGAACTCCAAGTTAGTATTAGGGCCCCTTCAGACTTTACCGCGTTGCTGCCGCAGTAATTAAATGGTTTTTGACCAACGACAGTCCAAGGGACGGTCGGAAAAGCGCGCAGCTATTGCGGAAATACGCGCACTCCCCTTTTTATTGCTCTAATTCGGTTTACTGCCGCAGTAGAGTCTGAAGGGGGCTTTACCCATCGGGAGGGTAATTCTTGCTGATCTTTTCCGGTATAGGACGAAAAGCTGAAACCGGATAATAATGACTGTTATCATCCTGTACGCTGAGTATAAGGGCGCGCATGGTGCAGTGGCAAGAGGCGCTGCTGTCACCCTCACAGTCGATCGATCCTCGCCCGGGCCAACCAAGCCTTCCATTCACCAGGGGTCGGCGAATCGGTACCAGATTTTTCTGGGAAGGTAAAAACATTGACTTGGTATATCGTCTGGCCCCCGCGAGTCATTGTATAGGCGAAAGACACATTCACCAAGCTTCTACGATTCTGAATGGAGCACGAATGCGCGGCGCGTCCTTCGGGGCTGAGCAACACCTTTACCTTTACCTTTACCTTTTTACGTCGGTTTGCTGCCGCAGTAGAGTCTGAAGGGGCCCTTACCCATCGGAAGGTGTAACGTAATAGTGACCCTTATCATCCTGTGCAATGGGTATACTTTACCCTTTTAGGTATTTTTGTGGGCTAGAGCTGATAGACTTTCCATCATCCCTGATCCCGCAGCGCAGTGGAACCGGTCGAGCAGCAGCCGCCGCCACTCCCGCACGTGCGACTCGGGTCGTAAATTTGTCAGGTAATGATGAGGTAATAAAGATGTGGTGGGGGTGGTGGCTGCTCAGTTGGTATGGGGGACTCAGGTGGTGCGAGAATGGGCGATGGGCCGACGATAAGCGCCAAGGACATTTGCACCATTTGTCACAGAATTCGCCGTGTGCGGTTATGCGGGTGGTGGTGGTGGCGGCGGCCCGAAGAAGAGCCGATCGGACCCCCCTCGGCGATCTGAAGGCTGAAAGCGCATCGACGAGGCGATCGTCCACTGTACGAACACAAAAGACTTTGTCATATCCGCTCAGAGAGGGCTTACCCAGAGGAAACCCCGACTTTACCCTACTCCGATGGCTGACGAAACTTGACTTTTCAAATTAACCCAGGGAGAGTTCTCAGTTCTCAGTCCTTGCCTGTCCAGCGTTTTGTTCAGCCCCCTTAGGGCTCGTTTAGACGCCGAACGGAAATGCAAACTCGAAGCGCAATCAATAATTAACGTTATTGATCGAACTTGCTCCTTTGCGTTAGTGGCGCAGTCCGGCGGCGCCGCCTCTAAGCAAAAAAAATCAGGCATATAATCACATAGGGAAGAAATTAAACGAAAAAGTGAATTTTGCCAAAATGTCGTCTAATAGGGAATAGCAACCTTCTAAAAAACCCGAACGACCAGAAAGTTTGCCTATATGAGGCGCCACCGGACTGCGCCACTAACGCAAAGAAGCAAATTCGATCAAGGACGTTAATTATTGATTGTGCTTCAATTTTGCATTTTTTGCCGCACGGCGTCTAAACGAGCCTTTACTCATTACCCTTGGGTAAAAGAACTTTTCGTATGAAGGGCCCGCTGCTGAACAGTGAATGACTGAACTTTATCGTCGTCCCATTTCTTCGTGAAAAGTATAGATGGAGAAATCGGCGACGACCAATTCGCTCAGGTTGCGCCATGCATTCGTTTTCCGTTCAGATTCTTAGCGGAACGGTGGCCTATACAATGGCTTGCGAAGCCAACCACTAGCGAGTCATGGTCTTCATCCTCTGATTAAGTTTCGAGGTTAGAGTAGTTCAGACACCTTTTAGGGTTAGAAAATCTTGAGCTGGTGATTTCAAATTCGGTTTTCGACATTTTTGCCTGATTCATCAACTGGTCCTTAGATTTCTTAATCACTGCATTTATTTATCTATTTATTTTGTACGTCCGAAGACGCGCTAAAAACACAATCCTACTATATAATAAGCGAGACCGCGATGTTTGTAATGGGTGGCTCATATGGGTCCCGCAGCGATTGCCCGTTACCGTACTCCCATGGACGTATTTCATCAGTCCAGCTCACCGTCTTTTAGTATTCGTTCATAGTTTTATTTTTAAACTTTTTTTCTTTTATTTCAAATCTTTATTTCAGTCTATTAGTGGTTAGTTTTTGTTTTTATTTATTATGTATTTAGCAGCCGTTTGTCGGCCGGCAGGCCGCTGAGTGGCTGGTCAGCACAATAACGCCAGACTAACTGCAAAAAAATTCAAATTCAAAACCGAAGTTAGAACCTTAGCAAAGACTAATCTGGCACAAATATATTACAAATCACTATCATTAACTTAGGACTTATCCAATGGACAAAAGTAAGCGTCCGTGGCTTTTTTAACGAAATGCAGCTAATTAACCCGCTAATTAATTTCAGCTAATTAAATAATTTCATATACTATATGTTCGACCCTCCAAATTATTCTTGAAGCAACGATAATTTGAAGCTTTGTGAATTATTCTGTGGAATTTTCTGGAACGTAGGACCTTCCACAGTAGAAATAGCAAATTTATTAGGTATAAATACACGGACACCTGTGATAAGGGATACACGAAAGCGAGCAACTGATAAAATGATAAATTGAATAGGGGAAAGAAGCATCGAAAGGCACAACAGACGCAGTTTACTTCGGTGATACCAGTATATCTGAGAGGCAAGAGACAAACGAACACAAACACAAAGGAATCGAAAGGAATCGATCAATAACAGGAAATAGGTCTTATTGTAAAATAGCAAATATCAATATATTTTCGAAAAATATGTACATCGATTTGGTGGTCCCTACGAGGATAAATCACCCGATGGGAAGTGGGGAAAGAGCAGCGGTGTGGGCGACATGAACAACGGCAACGACGGTGTCATCGGGAAAAGATGTGGTTGCTAAAAAATATAAGATAAAGTTTGAATTTGAGAATACAAAATTAAAATTCTGGACTTACCGTATTCTGTGAGGTTGGAATCACCGCCGGAAACATGCTCGGATACATCGGCAGGTGTTTACGGCAACGGGCTCGTCGATTCGAGAACCAGGTCTGGAATCGATAGTTTAATTTTTTCCAATTCTCCATTGGTTCTCTGATCCCCTGAAAGGCCCAGATTCTACTCGGTTTACTTCTTACCCAGCCGAAAACTCATGGGTATGCGATCGTTCAGGACCTCCAAGAGTGAGCCTTCGATCTGCTCGACGATTATCAGCCAGCGTGCCAGAGGTTGGAACCAATCTGACTGTGGGTATCTTTTACCCTTTTCTTAGCCTTTTTGGGTAAAAATCGTATTCTAGCCACAATCTTCTCGGATACACCTGTCTGTGTTAAGTCGATAGGTCAATTTTTGGGTAAACGTTTGGTGTCCTTGCTTCTGTGCTCTCTCCTTGGAACCTCGGCATTAATGTGTAGATGTCTCTCAAGGTTTTCTGATCCACTGGAGGACCACGCCTGTCCCGGGTTACTTCTTACCCAACGGAAAACCCGTGCGGGTTTACGATCGCCTACGACCCTCGAGGAGTTAGCCTTTGATCTGCTCGATCAAAGTTATTCAATCGACACCTGCCCCGCCATGGGTGGCAGCCAGCGTCAGGTCTTGCGCCAAATCCAATAGTGGGTATCCTTTACCCCTTTCTTACCCTGTTTGGGGTAAAAATCTTAATACTAACCATGATTTTCTCTTCGGATAGGCCTGTCTGTCTGGCGATCGCCTCTCTTTCGGCCGCGTCCGGATACGTGTTCGACTTGAACGCGTTCTCCAACGTCTCCAATTGTTCAGCGGAAAATGAGGTTCGATTGCGCCGTGACTCCGACGGTGACAGCGAATCGTCGTCGGACGAGGAACATTTGCTGTCCGAATCTGAAATTGGACCAGTTAGCGGTCAGTACAAGTTCTTATACTTGTCTTTTCTGTGACTCTTCGCCGATTTCCAATTTCCAGTCGTACCTGAGTAGAAAGGCGGTGAAAAAAGTAAAAGTAAAAAATTCATGAAATAAGATGAAAATTTGAAGTTTTCAAAGGGTTTCTCGGGTATACCCAACTTCAGCACCCCTCTCAGCCTGCCTAAATGTTCGAGTGACTCCATACAAATACCATTTATTTATGCATTTATTTGCTTATTTACTTATTTATTATATTATTTATTATTAATATTTGCTTATTTATTTATTTATTTATTTATTCATACGTCAATATGACGCACCTGTGCAATAAAAGTAAAAGAAGCAACAACAAAATCAAAGTTAACCGTGATAAATCTGCATTGTGAACATAGCATCAAGGTATGGAAATCGGTAAGAGTTGTAATCAGTAACCTCGCAAGTATGTAATATTTTTTATTATTTGTTCTTATTTATTGTTTATTTAATTATATTTATATTTTTTATATTTTTTTGTTCATTTATATATATTTGTTTATATTATTATTATTTGTTATTTGCATTATTTTTTATTTATTTGTTCATTGACGCGTAAATCCTACCTAACCTTTCTGTCTTTGAAGCAAACTTTCTGATCTGGCGTTACAAACAAAGTAAAAAACAATTTCCTATGGAAGCTGGGTAAACTCAAGGCTCATTTTTTGACGAATCCACCTTAACCTTCCCAGGTCTGTGCTGTTTGTTCATTCTGTTAACCCCTGGGTAAGCGAATCCGGGTAAGATGGAAAAGCGACAAGTAAAGTAGCGTGATGTAAAATTTTCAGGGTAACTTGAATTTTTCTGCACAAAATGGCTTCACAGGCGACCCCAGCTCCTTTACCCCCGAGGTAAATGGATCATGAGCCGGGATTCATGAACGGTTCACTGACCGGTCACAGTGATATTCACCTCGGTTACCCGCCGAAACGTGATTCATCAACGCGCAGTGGGTCACTTTGGCGCTGAGTTGACCGGTGAAATTTAACCGCCGGTGAAATTCACCGGCGGTTTCGTTCATGAATCCCGGCCATGGTGTGATGAAACACCCATAGGTAAGGTTGCAGTGACGTAGAGGGGAGCCATAGATACCCTAAAGTGACTGTCCCATCCGCTTTTCTTGCTTTGATTTATCCTTTAAGAAAACCTCTTAACCTAGAGACGCTATTTTGGACATTAGCATTATTATATTAATTTCGATCTATTTGAGCTTATCCTTTCTGCTTTCACCTATTACCCGGGCATCTTAGGGGTAACGAGCTGAAGTGGCTGCAGCTACCTAACCCCTTGGGTAAGCGGATCCAAACACGATGGAACTGCCATAGGTGAGGTGTCGGTGAAGTTATATGGTAAGCCATAGAGAGACGGATTAGCGCGGCAGCGGTATGGATGAAAGACTGAGGATTTACCTTTCGCTATCAGTTGACGATGCTGTCCATCCAGCGGCTCTCTCATTACCTAATCACGCGCGAAGGTGAGAAAAAACCCCGTCCGATCTGTCCGGCTTGATAGTGATCTGATCGCGAAGGGCACCGATCGGGCAACCATCGAACCACTGCCCGATACAACTCAATTAACCCGTTCCTCAATGGGCAACGTAAAGGTAAAGGTTAAGGTAAAGTGACCGGTTCGAATCGGTCCCGTGAGAATACGCCATGCTTTGGTTTTCTATTCAAAGTTGTTAAGACACAGTGAATGCTTATTTATAGAATCTAACCTGTGCACGGGGCCAGTCCCAAGTCTGGTACGAATTTGCCCAATAACAGAGAGATTTGAGATTCGTTAACCTGGGCCCCGATTCATGAACGGACGAGTGGTCTCCGAAACCCCGTCGGCGATAAACCCTCTCGATACCGTCGAGGTCTCCCTAACCCTGCCTCATCGCTAGGTGTGCTAGACCCGCGATAAACCCCAAGTAAACCCCGGCGCGCGTTCACGAATCTCGGCTTGCGTGCCGTTCGGGGTATATTTCGAGGTTTATCGGGGTTTACCAATGATGAATCTGGGCCCTGGACGAGAATCGATCGCTCGACTGTGTGGATGAGAGTGGTGCCTCTTACCCATATCATTCAGGATAAAGTTTGTATGAAGAAGAAGAAGTTCGATCAAAGATTAGGGTATTAGGAAATCTGGGCCTAAATTCATGACGGGTATCTTCACAATATACCCGAGAATAAACCCCGGTCGGCGCGATTATTCGCATTCATGAACGCGCCGCGGAGATTATTTGGGGGATATCGCGGGTCTATTCCACTCCGCGTTCATGAATGCGAATAATCGCGCCGACCGGGATTTATTCTCAGGTATATTGTGCCGATACCCGTCATGAATTTAGGTCCTGAAGGTGTGAAATATCAAAATCTTGGCGCGACAATTGTCGATTTTTACGAAAAGCCAGCGTATTCCTAACAGAAGTAGGTAAGAAAATAAAAGTGAAAGTAAGTCCGTTCTCATTGGATCCGGGCCTTCAACTTTCGCTTTTTCTCTTTTACAAAGATAAAGGAAGATTTTGCAAGTGGATTACGGTATCCAGTCGATCAGGGTATACGGTAGGGCCTCTGGTTTGTAGTGTTCCCAAACCTAGCATTTTTGTAGGTTTTTTGAATGGAATGGAATCAGTTCAAAACCCTTCCGTTGCCCTACTCCGTCCATTAAGGATTTCTAGAGGACCGGAACCGCTTGTCTTAAAAGGGGCGATATAAACGAAGTGCCACTAATCACCTCAAACATCCGGCTACCGTAACACGCACTTGAAGTGGAGCGCTTATAATAGGATTACAACGAATGTTCTCCTCATGAAGACACACGTCGGAAATCGCTTTCGGCAGGGATTAAGCGCTCCGGAGGAGGGTTTGTCGGTCGGACACAGATTGAGGTACTCAGCATGTCGCCAAGAAGTTTTCTGCTAAATACCTGCTAGAAGATGTTCTGAGGTCAGACCGATGAATGACGGAAGCAGCAGTAAATCAGAAAGGCGATCGAAAGAATCGATCGATAGAGATCGAGACGGTGGGGACGGTAAATGATTCTATCAGGGTATGGTCTATAAACCTTACCAGCCGGTCAGCGTCCTATCGGCCGCCGAAAGTCTGTTCAGAAGGGTTCGTTTCCTTCTTTATGAGAATCGGTTTCTAATTGGCATTACACCCTAAGAAACAAAAATTTTCGCTTGAGTTGATGGTCAATGCAGACGGCGGCAACGGTATGGGTTCACTGGGAGTACGGTAACGGGCAATCGCGGCAGGACCCTAGAGTTGACAAACAGACATCGCGGTTTCGCCTATTTAAGATTAGGTTTGGTTTAGATTATCCAGGGGAGTGATGTGCTTGCTGTTTTAGTTGATGGCTTAGAAATAGCACTAAAATACAGGAAAAATTCAATAACTAAGGCGGGAAGTCCTAGAAAAGTCGTATTTTGAATGGAGTTGCATAGGAAGCACGTAAGGGTAAGAGACGCTACTTCCGCTCAGAAGGTCGAGCGATCGGTTCTCACCAAGGCTTGCTGAGCCCTCCATTGCTCCAGGGTTGGGTGAATTGATAGAAAATTTGGAAGGTGAAGACCCTGTCTGATACATTGAACCGCTAATCATTATATAAGCCAAGCATGCATTCAACATGCCTATTCAATTCCGAATGGATAACAAGTGCGTGGCGCATCCTCAACGGAAGGTATTCCCGTTGCTAGGCCTGTTGTTGTAGCTTGTAAGAAGCAGGTAAAATCAGAAAAAAATGGAGTTTGCGATGAAATCTTAAAAGGCGAGTTGTGGCAAGAGGCGCTACTCACATCCTGACGGTCGAGGGATCTATCCTAGCTCGGAGCCAACTAAGCCTTCCATTCCTCCGGAGTTGGATGAATTGGTGGTCTGGGAAGCACGCATTCACCATGCCTCTATGATTCTGAACGGAAAGCGAGAGCGTGGCGCGACCTCGAGGTCATTTCCTGGTTTGCAGCAAAGTGCAAACGGGGATTTTGCGGCGAGAAAAACTCTCGTCGAGCGGTCGCGGGTAAGATCGCTATCAGACTGGGTGAATTTATAGCGGTCGAGTCAATTAGTGGCGATTGGGGCGACTATCTGGCCCCGGATTTAATGAGCTCGTTCCCCTCGACCATCAACTTCGTCCGGTGTTTATTCGCGCCCGGACGCTCGTAAAGGTGTCAACCAGGTCTCGTTTACCCACCTCTACCCTATCGTATCGAGTTCGACTCGACCCGGCACTTAGCTGGTAGTAAACGCGCTCTAAACACGCGCCATTTCAACGAACTCTTCCGTGAGTACGCAATTACGGACCTAATTGGCAACTTGTGCGTGGTGTCTTGAAACACGATACGATTAGTGCTTCCTAGGTGACTTTGTCTAGCTACTGTATGTTTAACATAAACTAGATTTTCAAACTATAGGAATTTATTTGTAATTCTTAATTGGACATGATCCTTATCAGTGATAGGGAACGAGTATCAATAATGCCAGTGTACTAGGTCCATTTTTTGTTTAATTTTTTGTTCTAATTTGCTTTCTCGCTTGTTCATTCCTCATCGTTCTTGTTATCTAAGGCGAACGTCAAGTGCACGATAAATAAATAAATAAATAAATAAATAAATAAACATGCTGACTAATGGGAGTTTTGAAGGAACATGGGAAGGATCGGAAAAGAAGTTGAGCGCACACTTCTCGCCGTTAGTTTTTGTTAACCATTTCCTTCCCTACAGTAACCCCTACCGTACCCCTCCATGGTGATCATCTTCTGAACAAACTGAAGTGGAGGGAACGCTTCTGCAAAGGGCGGCATTAAGTCACAAAACCGGTCCGTCTACCATGAAATGGCAGCCTGAACAACCAGAGAATGATGGACGTGAATCAGAAAATCGATCAATGCAATATTGATTCGATCGATTCCTTATTGTCCTCATTATTCTGGATACTACGTTAGAATGAGGTCTGGAAACCTTAGGTTAGGAAGAGCGAGGTTTAGTTGAATAACAGTCAGAATTTTCAAACAAATGAGGGCAATTGATAAATTTCCAGGAAATTTTACCCAGATTTTGTCCCTCACGGGTAAAAAATTAAAACGATGGTTACCCTCACCCTACCCGGTAATCGACGGATCTAATTAGGCTCGTTTTTGCGCAACGATCACGTCGTCAAACAGCTTTGCATAATCGGACTCGATAAAATTTATTGGATCTAAGTCAGCTGATGCCATAGCAGCGTGCATAGGTGAGCCACGCCCACTTTGTGTTCTAAAGTGGCCCATCACATGAGGTTGGTAGGTATGAGACCTATGTTTTAGCGATAACGGAAAGATAAGGGAGGGAGGAAAATAAAAATAAGGAGGTGCAATTTTGGATGAATACACACATAATTACATAGTGTAGTGTTTGCATTGAATTTCAAGAGAAGAAATGAAAAGGTGAATCGATTTGGCTTTGATTTTCTGAAGTTTAGAAGATTATAGTTAGCGAAATATCACTAGCAATTGATGAACAGACCCATCGGAGAAGGGCTAGGGCGGTTTTGTCGGGTAATAAATTTCCTAAGGCCCAGAAAGGGACCGGGGGCCGGTAAGGGGCCGATCTCACCCGGTCCTTGTATTCTTTGTGCTAATTAAACATCGTAAAAGTGGACTTAATGGGCTTTGAAAGCGGCTACAGTACTTATGTGACAGAAATATGTGGCCATTACGCCGGATTCAGGAAGGAATAGATGGGTATGGTCCTCAGAAATTTATTTATTTATTTATTTACTTATTTGTTTATATATTTAACTACGCACGTTGGCGCGCTAAAAATTCAAGTCAAAGTGGTTAGTAGGACAGTTACGGATTTGCTAAGGAAGAAACTTAACCAAAACAAAAAAATTCAGATAGCTCTGATATAGGAGTTTACCAAGTAGCTCTGATACAGGGGTTTACGATTCATTCTTTTAAAAATTTGAGCCAAAGCAGTATTTTGAAAATTCAATATTTCCTTCTGAAAATAATTTTACAGGAAAATCAGAAGTGGGTAAAACAGCGGAAAGGGCATGAGCGGCTTAGGCCATGGGTAAAGGTGAAGATAAAGGTGTCGGTGTTCATCACCCCCCCCCTTGGAGGAGCCATGCACATGTGTTCCGTTCAGAATCGCAGAGGCATGGTGAATGTGTATTCGGATAACACAAGGACTTGCGGGGCCAGCCACTTTACCAAGTCAGTGTCTTCACCTTCCTAGGTGAGTCTGATACCAATTTACCCGGGCCAGGAGGGATGGAAGGCTATTTTTGCCGGAGGGGGGGGGGTCGATAGCTCAACCGTCTGGTATCAGTAGCGCTTCCTACAACTGTTACCCATGGGTAATCTATTGGAAACCACGACCAATAATCTATTGGAAACCACGCCCGCCAATTCCATGTCCTCTTCTTCCAAGGCTGAGAGGCTGAGCGCGACATGGTCGTGCTCACGGTTCAATCAACACTCTGTGAGGCTGACCTCAGCAGCTGGCGGTTACCGTACACCAGAGGAAACGGGCGGCTGGTTAAGGCGGTGGGTAAGCAAAAAACGAGGCCGAGCGATCGCGTGAAATTGGACGACGACGTCGAGGCGACGAAAAAACACGAACAGTTGAAATGAAACACGTGTGAAAGACAAACACCAGCCGCATATTGCATCCGGGTATCGCTTACCCATCGAAATGCCGAGGATACTGTCAATACTGTGACTGAGACGTTTCTTCTCGGGTTTCTTCTCACGATGCCATCCTTTACCGCGAATGAATCGGTTTATCGAGGCCACGGTCGGAGCTGTGGCTCTCGAGCACACTTCTGAAATTGTCCACGATTATGTAACGACGTCAAGGTGACTGCTGTCGTAACGACCGTAACTCGGGTAACCGCATCACCCAATTCCCCGGGGTTACCACACTAAAGATCTCTATCTTGGGTCTGACACGGTTCTTAGAGGGGAGAAATGGTCTACTCGCATGGAAATAGTTGAGGAAAAGCTGTGAAAAGTGAGAAAATATGGGTTTCTGAAGGCTTGCCAAGGATCCCAAGAAACCCCTCGGTAACGAGATTCAAAAGTACCGGTTAACCAAAAATGGTATGAAGTAGTCTATGGTGACGTGAGGGTATCCTGATCTTGGAAGATCTTGACCGGACTGTTGTCTTAAAGAGGATCCTACTACAGTACCGCTCACGGCTTTTGATCAAAAGACGGAAAACCGAAAATTTTCGTTTTTTCGGCTTTTTTAAATAACTTTCTTAAAAATCAGTTTTTCAAAATGTATTGAACACTGCCGTGTTCAGCAGCTTGAGCTCTATCGAATGGTTAACCTTGTTTATAGGAAAACTTTTCAGTAAACGCAAAAATTGGAAAAAATGAAATTCTGTAAAAGTGAGCTTTTTTTTCAAGTGGACGAGTTGTCTCCTTGGATGCATTCACCACAATCGCCAGCAATTGCCCTTAATGGAGATCGAACTGTGAGTAGCTGGTTAGAAAGACCGTGTATTAAGCGAAACCACGTTGTTTGCTTGTCAACTTTAGGGTCCCGCCGCGATTATCCGTTACCGTACTCCCCGGCCGTATGTCATCAGTCCTGGCCGTGTTTTTTGTTTTCAATGTTTTTTGTGTTATTGTTTTTAATGTTATTGCTTTTCGTTTGTAGCGTCAGCGAAGCCCCCCTCCTTTGAAGCCGTTTGGTGGCCGGCAGGCCGCTGAATGGCTGGTTGATGGGTAAAAGCGACCCCAAACAACTCCAAAAACTACAAGGGATCAAATTAGGGGTAATTTTTGGGTTCTCTAGGCCCTGGGTTCTATGAATTCAATGAAATGTAGAAAAAATTGATGAAATTCACCTTGCTCAATGAGCAGCTGGCGCAGCTCGGCAGCGCAAAGGTTCGGATTTTCCTCGTAGGTGAGCATCAGCTGTTTCTCAATCGACTGTAACGAGATCTTCGTACGCGGATTGCCACCGATCTGAATTCGATCAGCTGATTAGGCAGCTGCACAGCTTGTCACGTCCTCAACACTACCGTATCACTACCGTAACCCGCTGCTGATGCCAGACAGCTGCCGCCGCCCCCATAAGCACTGTGGCGGCACTACACTCACACAGCGGGCGGCTCTTTGTCTCAGACCGGCCGCCACCGCCTGGCTTTAAATTCAAATTTCCTCCCTCTACTCCTAACTCCTAGGTGGAACTGGACAGTAACGGTGACTGGCAGGAGCAGTAGGTCGTCAACACCCCCCCCCCCACCTGATCACGATCACTTACCTGTCCAGGTGAAATCGATCCTGTTTCCGCGTATCGATTCAGAATCTTCGACACGGCACCGTGAGAGACACGAAGCTGACGGCTGATGTGACACGGTCTGAACACGGTGATTGGTCGATTGGTGGAATCAATCGATAATTTAAAATATATGATCTGTTTCCGATTTCTGCAGCAAACCAGGATTAAAACGATAACTTTGTTTCGGCAATAGTTTTGCCCGGAGGGCTTGTGGGTCATCTGGCAAGGAAAAGCTCATGGCTACCAAATTTGAGTCCTCTTTCCGCCACTTCCCACCCCTTGAATCAGGCAAAACACCTTCGTCGACCTTTTTTGGGAATTATCAGCTAATAATTGCCTCTAAAAGCTCTAAAACCGACTGGTTGATGACTAACGGTAGCTGAAACGGTTACACTCAGAAAACTGATTTTAAGTGCTATTAAAGTCCGCTGAATGTCTCCATTTCGTATGTGACGTTGACGGGTAGAATATGGTACCACAGAAAGAGTGAAAATTTGTTTTTTTTAACTGAAAATGGTAGTACTTTTCTCCGAATGACATTGGGACCAAACTGACACCGATAAATACACGAAAATCGTTGATTGAAGAGAAAACATCTATCAAAACCGCTATCAAACCATTATCACCTGTTACTTTCTTTTGCTCCCCTTCTCTTCTGAATGTATCTGATTTATATATCATTTGAAGATCAAAGAAATGTGTTCAAAATCAGGAAAATGATGCATGATTTTGAAGAAAACCGTTAAAAATCATCAGGCAAACCAAAAATGAACTGAGAACTTGATGAGAAGACGATTGAGAGGGAATAGAATTAGATGAGACTCCCCGACACCTCGAAGAAGCGAATATGAACGGCGACTAGACAGTCTACATATTAGGAAGGAAAAGATTCTGTTTTCATGTGAAAAATCAGATGTTTTTTCTTTGTTTTAGGAATTTCCTGGATAGATTCTGTGAAAAAGTTGAGGAGCTCTGAATAAAAGAAAATATATGAAAAATAATTCCACATGGCTTACTTTACTCCTTTTGAAGCCATCTCGATAATCTGAACGCGAACGGCTTGCGGTAGCGGTCGACCGTTAATGAACACCCCTCCAAGTTGGTTGACACGACCCTGAATCGTCAGAAGTATAAATATAATGTTTATTGAGTATTTATGCATTTTTCCTTTACTCAGCATTTGGAAAAATGGCTGAAGTTCCCTTCGGCATCACTCAGATTACGGTACTTTGGACGAGTTCCCTCTGTCAGCCGATTTCAAGCTTCTACAGAGGACAATGTTTACCTGCTTCTAGCCATGACGCGACGAGTCAGAACTGGGGAAGGATTTCAGCGGCTAACTCGTCCGGGTACCCGCCAAGATAGCAGGTGTGGTTTGGGTTTAGTTCAACGTGAGGAAAAGAAGAAAGTTACTCGTATAAATTCCGGAACGGACGCTGATTCCTAGAGGAATTTCAGATGAAAAGTGGGTAGAGTTACCGCACTGATACCTTTAGGTATCTGGCAAATTTGTTATTCTTTAGGACCTTCTTTGACCTTCTTTAGGGCCTTAAGGGTAACCCAGGCATTGAGTCAGTTCCAAACGCTTAAAGCTGATCTGTCAAAGTCTTGGGTAAGTTGAGAGTTAGGGTCACTTTAGACGGGTAACCATGGAAAATGATGGTTTCTGCGGTTAAACACTTCTACCTAGAGAAACATATAGACGTTTTGTAGCGGGGTTATCCAAACGATTTCTCGTTGGGTCAGGTTACCCAGCATTTCCACAGCGCGCTCTTGACAAGGTGTCAGTGGTTTTTGGGTAGAATAGACCCAGAAATGATCGCAGAACTCTCGAAAATGAGACAAAATAAAATAAGACAAAATTTCGGAAAGGACGCCGATTCCTAGAGATGATTCAGATGAAAATTGGGTAGAGTTACCGCACTGATACCTTTAGGTATCTGGCAAATTTGTTATTTTTCAGGACCTCAAGGGTAATCGAGGCGTTGGATCAGTTCCAAGCGCCCAAAGCTGATCTGTCAAAGTCGACCTGTCGGGTAAGTCAAGAGTTAGGGTCACTTTAGAGACGGGTAACCATGGAAAATGATGGTTTTTGAGATTAAACCTTTCTATGGGAGTATGTAGACCTTTTGGGTTATCCAAACGATTGCTGGTTAGGTCAGATTACCCAACATTTCTACAGCGCACTCCTAGCAAGATGTCGATCGTTTTTGGGTAAAATAGACCCAGAAATGATCAGAAAACTCTCGAAAATGAGACAGAATAAAATAAGACAAAATTCCGGAATTGACGCCGATTCCTAGAGGTGATTCAGATGAAAAGCGGGTAGAGTTACCGCACTGATACCTTTAGGTATCTGGCAAATTTGTTATTCTACAAGACTTTGAGGGTAACCGAGGCGTAGAGTCAGTTCCAAGCGCTCAAAGCTGATCTATCAAAGTCACTCTCGGGTAACTCAAGAGTTAGGGTCACTTTAGAGACTTTGGAGAATAGAGACGGGTAACCATGGAAAATGATGATTTTTGTGGTTTAAAACTTCTACCTAGAGGAATATGTACACCATTAATATGTAGACCCCCTTCGGGTTATCCAAACGATTGCTGGTTGGGTCAGGTTACCCAGCATTTCTACCACTGCTCTTAGCAAAGTGTCGATGGTTTTTGGGTAAAATAGACCCAGAAATGATCGCAAAACTCTCGAAATGAGACGGAAATGGCAGAAAAATAGATGAAATCGAAAATTTACAGCAGAAATACCTGGCCGAGAATATGATTGAAGGTGATCGCCTCCGTTGTCATGGTGGTGAGCTGAGCTGTGACGACTACAACGGCTATGAGTACCGCGCCACACCGACGGTTGTGTTCCGCTCGGTCCCGCCCTCCCCCCGTGCCGCGGCCAGGGTACGGTAGTCTCATCGTCCCACCAATTACCACGACTGATGAAAGGAAAGCCGAGAAATGATCCATCCGCCACGTTTCGAACATGCGTGCAGAGCTGCACACCATCAAACTCGGTCATTTTTACCCCTGGGTTAGGAAACCGCCATCAGCTTTTACCCTTCTCAACTCGGCTTGTGGAGGCGCGCACCAGCCGATTTCCACCTCCACAAGTCTACACTAACGGTAAAGGTAAAGCCAAAGTGCTTCAGTTGGTACGCGCCATGTACTCGTTTACTATTCAGAATCGTAGAGGCGTGATAAACCATGCCCCAAACACAGAGTTTCGAAGCCTTAAAATCGATATGTTCACCTTCCCGGACAGTTATCCAATTCCGGAGGGTGTAAAATTTGGTTGGTCACTGTGAGGATCGATCACTCAATCATGCGAGTGGAAGGAGATCCGCTTACCACTGCACCACTTGCTTCCTATTCGTTTTTGTAGGATGGCAGGTTAATTGAGCCCATCACCACCAAATGATGGTCTTGTCTTACCGATGCCCCTGTTGCTCCGAAATTTTTAGGAGTGGGACCACCGTCCGTTCTATGAAAATCTCAATCTTCCGGAATTAGTCTTCATTGGCACACGTTAGGTACCAATGGAGGGATCGCTAGCGTCTATTCGGGCAAATCGATAGTTGTCGGAGCAATGAGTGCTAAGGGTTAACGAACACCAGAGCCAGCGAAGCTAGAAGTGGCTCACTGTCTTCAGTGTTCGTCACACACTTACAATTAGTTACATAGCGCATATCCTACTAATAAATAAGCGAAACCACGTCTGTTTGTCAACTTTGAGGTCCCGCCACGATTGCCCTTTACCGTACTCCCAGTGACGTATTGCATCAGTTCCTCGCCGTCTTTTGCTGCATGCTTTTTGTTCTTCGTTTTATTTGTAATTATAAATGGTTTATATATGTTTCCCACTATTCATCAGTTCATTTGGCGGCCTGCAGGTCGCTGAATGGCTGGTATTGCATATGGCCCGCAGTCTGAAGGTGTTGCCCAAGGCTATGTTCATAGTCTGCTGCGGGAGCCCAGCAACAATAGCCAAGAGTAGCACGACTTCCAAAACTGCGGAGGCGAGATCGCCGAAACGTTAGCCTAACAAAGCAAAGTAAGAATAAAGCAGTTAGCGTTGACCGGTCTCCTAAAGATGCGCCATGCATTCGTCTTCTATTCGGAATTGTAGATGACATCACAACCTTGCCTTAGAAAAGGCTTCTAGTAATGTTGGGACTCACTTAAGAAATCTGAACTCTGAACAGCTCCATGTCGCCATGTAGTGACAAAGAACTTAATCATTCATCGAACAATGGCAATCATAACTGACTTGCCGAGATGTTTTTCGAAGGTATTGGGTAAGAAACCGCTGTCGTTCCAGCACCAAACACCGTCGCTGCAAGCCTTCTATACCCACACACCCCGCCGACACTTACCCAAATTGCGTTCCCGACACCGGCAGCGCGTCGGCGGCAAAAAAACGCGTCGCGGCAGCGATGTCGAACTCGACGGCCATTCATCGTACGGAAAACCATTTACCAATACCGACGTCGTCGGTGTTTAATTGCGTTGAAATCGTTGCCCATTTACGCGCCCTCAAATGATATCAGTTCTTATCAAACACATCACACCGCACCGCGCGATTCGTTTATTGGGTCTTCTACATACATATTCCGGTCGCCAGTTTATAGTCGCCACTATTGCAGCGAAAACGTTCGTCGTTTAACTACCAACTGCTACAGTTCCAGCGGTTGACGGTAGCATTATGTGCGGTCTGCTGCGTCTTGTCGCTGCAGAGTATGAACGGAGCCTTGAACAGTGTGCTCAGAATCCGAGCCTATATAACAAAGGACTTCTATGAACTGTAAGATTGGATGAGTTTTGTAGTTGTTTGATTTAGTTAGATAAAATCCTTGCCTACTATATGATAAGCGAAGCCCAAGCGATGTTTGTCATGGGTGGCTCATGTGGGTCCCGCCGCGATAGTCTGCTACCATATACCAAATGCACCCACAGCTAAACTAAACTTTGATCTTAGCCAAAAGGCCGAGAAGCGAAATGCACCCACAGCGACAAGGGAACCGATGAAATTGCTTCAATCCTTTACGTTTCCTTTCGTTTTCATTCTCTGTCCTTCGTTTTCATCCTTTTAATTTTTTCATCGTGTTTTTATCCTTACGGCTTACACTTTTCAAAACGTTTCCTCCGTTTCAAAACGTTCCTAACGAAGTTGGCGAACAGACGTTTGGCGGCCGATAGGCCGACGTAAAGCTGGTGAATAAATAAATAAATTTAGTTGAGTTAGGTTTTTTTGACTTCAGTTCATCAATCCTAAATGCACATCATGTCCAATATCCGTTTTTTGCTCCGCTGCACCTACATGTTATCAATTGCCATTGGATTTTTGAATAAATGAATAAATAAATAAGTAAATAAATAAATAAATGGGTGTCAGCTATGGTCATCCTAATCACCTTTGACACCCTTAGGCCTATTGATTATCGATTTGCCCGAAAAGACGCCAGCTCCCCTCCATTGGCCCCCACCGTGTGTCATTGCAGACTAGATCTGGAAGACTGAGATTGTCACAGAACGGACAGTGGTCCCATTTTGAAACAACAGCGAACACTGATAGGAAGATATTGGTGCAGTGGTAAGAGGCGCCACTTCAATGTGTACAGTCAAGCGATCGATCTCCGCTCGCGATCTTTCCATCCCTCAGAAGTAGTAAATTCGTAGCAGAATTGTTTGGAAAAGTAAACATATGGACCTTGTATAAGGTGGGACTACGAAAGCCATTGTACAGGCCAAAAATGCAGTTACCATGCTTGTATGGTTCAAAATGGAAGACGAGTGCACGGCGCACTACCAGCGTACTCATCTGTGCTGACCACTATACCTTTTACTAGAACTAGTATAACCCAAAGATTCGCTTACCTCGAAACGTCCTGTTGATGGTATTTCATACCATTGAGGTTCCTAATGAACTCCTCATTTCTCGGCTAGAGAAATAAACAACAAAACCAGCAACATACAGTAATCTTTCTTCGGCAACTGTAGCATATGAAATACATTATCGAGAAACCGCTTTTCCGTCCCTCTTAGCACACAAATCAACATTCGTCGAGCACCTTGAACAGCGCCCTACGACAGCATGCTAAAATTATGGAAGTGGAACAAAAAATGCATTTTCTCCGGAAGCAATAATACCTTCTATTGATGAGTTGGTCAATAAATGATGTAGCTTATTTCAACTATGATACACTTCGTCACTCAGACCGCTCCTAACTCTTCCAATAAATCGACGAAAACAAAACGAAAACACAACGAACAGAAAAAAAAGAGAACAAACTCACACAGGTCACATAATATGGAAAAATGATTTTTGGAGAGCAATTGAGCAAAATCGAAATGGTCCTCCGGCAGCAAAATCACTTAACCAGAACACGTAGGAATCTCATTCAGGACGCAGCTTCGAGTTCGATCAATCAATGGGGGTTTGAATAACATCGATACATAAAACTGCAACTGTGACAGACAATTAACAGAATTTCCAGCGATTTCCACATTCCAGACAGAATACGAATGTGGTCATCGGCTCATCGGATGATCGGGTTTGTAGTTGAGTGTAGGTGCAGTTCTTCTTTAGACATTTTCCGCATTTGAACATATCCGATGGGGTTCCTGGGTGTTTGCAAAGTAAGTAAAAAGGAAATAATGAAATAATCAGTAAAAACGGTTCACTTTTTGGCGCCTAAAAATTAAAAAACGATAAGCCTGACAACAAGAAACTATACTAGTTAACCCATGAAGCAAAGATAAAACGGACAGCATTGAACTGCAAAGTAAACAACAGCTCATCACCACTCGTGTCAAAGAACGGTACTTTTCCTCTAAATGCCCAATTATCATATCACACTCGAGCATATCATATCATGCTCATATCTTGATGCACATTCTTGAAGCGGTCTTATCATATCATGCTTGAGCCATAATCAATTTATTAGGAAGCTGTCAAACAAAATAAACGACTTATCTAAGCTAGAAAACAGCTTCATACGATAACCTCCGAAACATATCTCTTTTGGAAAAACTCATTCTTGCGAGAAAAGAACGGCTTTTCTTCCATACCAGGCAGATTAAACAGGCTGCACACGACCATAGGTGGATGCGAAATGGTATGATATCGAACAGCACGATATGATAAGACCGCTCCAAGGGTGTACGTTAAGATACGAGCATGATACGGTTGGGCGTGATATGATAATTGGGCATTATAAGGAAAAGTACCGAAAGAACAAAAAAGAGAGGAATTAAAGGAACTGAAGGAAATCACCCTCACCTTGTTGCACACTCATCTGATGCTCCAAAATCGCCGCTTTGTTGAATTTGTCACGCATCTCACGCACTTCATCCGAAGCCATCTCCTCACTGGTCATGATGGCAAACTTTTCAGGTTTCACTACGCCAGTGAGGACGTTCTCCCTAAATTTCAAAGTATTTTTAGGACTGATTCATTGCCTGAAAGGCTACTCCAAATAATAAAATCAAAGCAATGAGAACAGTTATGGAGACAGACCTAAGCGCCGGATTTTTCTTGTCTCTCAAATTGAACACACGACTGCGAAGGGCTGCTTTGTATTTGTCTCCGGTGCCTTTGTGTACCTGAAAGAAAAACTGAATTGATCACCAAATCAGACGTCGGGAAATTTTCCATTTTCAGTTGTTTTCGTGTAAACAATCAAAAATCCATCACATCAAACTGCACGGCGTTCACGAACAATAGCTAGTCATTGTTTGCTGTGTGTTTTTATACCCGCTTTTACCCTGTGGTACAAATCCCCAGAGGGATTCAGAAAGCTAAATCACTAGAAGCCCACACTGACGATTCAAAAACGGTCCAGGTTAAAAAAAAACTATCCAATGGGTTCAGTGATATGGTTAGATCAACAACTGAGGAAATCGAGGCTTGATATTAGCGTGGTCAAGAAGAACAAAAAAATGAAAAACGAGATGAAATAAAAAAGTATGAGTAAAAATTCAGGACACACCGTGTATAGCTTCTCCTCCACCTTCACGGCGATGTCCTCAGGATCGAGCGTACCGACTGGAAGCTCGGCGTACCGCAATGCGTTTAGGATCAATTGCGCCGATTTCATCCTCACCTGAAGATGGAAAAATTTAAACTAAACTCTGAAGGTTCACAAATGTTTTATACCTAGAGGGGTACTAAATATCGCAGAAGAACATTTACAAGGTGAGCTAGAAATGCAAGATTCCTGATTTTTCAAGCATTGTATCGCTGTGCTTCCAACTGATTGACTTTTACCAATCCGTCACTCAAATATCGAAATTTTCCAGGAATTACATTATGATTTCCTTAATTCACGATCATCGTGAATACAGTTCATTCCCCTATACATTGCAACGTAATTTGAATGATAACAAATGATAACGTCCTCTCAGAACTACTTAAAATAATGCACTTAAACATCTAACAAAATAATATACCTCATCGTTCTCCAAGTGTTTAGGTGGGAAGTTGGAGGAATAATGCTGGCTGGGAGCCGGAGTTGGAGCAGGAGTCGATGGCGCTTTGGTCGCTTGATTTGAACCGTTGCTTTTGGACGAATTCGATGATGACGGTTCACTTTTTGGTGCCTAAAAATTAAAAAATTAACTACTTTGTTTACCAGAGCAATATTTGCCTGTGGTTCAAAAGTTTAATTTAGCAAAAGATTATTAGTTTAGGATAAAAAGTGTGGGACATGCGAATGAATAGATCAAAAAATAAAATTAGAAACGATATTCGAACACTAACCTTCTCCTTTTTATCCTCTCTCTTATCGACCAAGTTTTTCCACTCCTTGATAAGGTTTTTCGCTTTCTTCGCCAACTTCTCGTCGGATGTCTTCTTCCGCAAATCATTGATAGTCATTCCAATGCGGGTTTTCTACGCATAGAAAGACATTCAAAATAGAAAGAATTGAAAAGGATGATGAAGTTTTCTACAGAGCTTAAACCCACTGTTAAAACATCGATGGTTATCGGAAGCTTAGCCAGCGCTTCGAGGAGGTCGCCAGCATTGTCGGCCTGAAATAGGAGATATAGCAGAAATAAGAAAGAAGGCATTTAAAGACAAGAAAACACAATATTAACGTCTGAAGAGAACGAAGGATGATAACAACTATTGCCACCAGCTCCCTCCAAAAACTGAGTATTTTCCGACACTTGTTTTTCAAAGATTATATGTCAATAACTCTGTGGGCATACTAGAATATGATATTGTAATTCAGGCAACTGTATGGCATGAAGGATAAGGATGCTGAGAAGGACCTGAGGGTTAATAAGCAATAATCTCTTCCGGGTTAAACATTTAATTAAGTGGAATCACCCCCTTAGAAAGAATTATGCTCAGTGAAGGAGGTAACTGTTATGTATACTAGAATATGATGTTGTAACGGTGGTGCTGGGTTCATCGCAAAAATCGCATCTCAGACGGGATTCTAACCCGACTTCGGTTCTATTTATTAGTTCAGGAACTGGGTTCGAATCCCGCCTGAATGCGATTTTTGCGATGAACGCAGCACCTCCATAACAACATCATATTCTAGTATACATAATAGTGACCCGCAAAAAAGCGGTAATAAAACTAGAATTTCTCTGAGCATAATTCTTTCTAAGGGGGTGATTCCACTTAATTAAATGTTTAACCCAGAAGATATTATTGCTTATTAATCCTGAAGGTCCTTCTCAGTGTCCTTATTCTTCATGTCATACAGTTGCCTGAATGTCAATGTTACATCAAATTCAGCTCATTAACCTTCAGCTGACGTTGACTATCTGAAACTGGTCCGCGAGGAATTCCAACGCGGCCGAACGGAGAGAATCAGACGACCAGAAAGAAAAAGGAGATTGTGAAGCGCAATCTGAACGTCGAGAGAGAACGGACGTTCCGACGAAAGACCGCGTGCCGACTTGGCAGCCAGCCAGAACGACCAGTTCTCCGGCCAGACTTAGCCCTCAGAGGTTATTCGTCACGAAAAATGGGAACGTAGCTGTTTTCGGCAGAAACATTAAGATCCCAAAGGTTATGTTTAAAAGAAATAATAACAAAACGCAATAATAGCTGCTTTAAAACAGTAAAAAGAAGCTGCGGGACCGCAGTTACAGGACGACAATTTCAGGTGAACTTCAGCGTGTTAGTCGTCTAACAAATCAATTGAGTGAAAAGTAAAACTATAAAACAATTAAAAACAATGAAGAACTCACCGGTTTCGTGCCTTCGATGATCTTGTCCAGCTTTCTTCCAATCGCTATAACGTCATCTTCACAGCTGGGCATATTGGCGAACTGCGGCTAGAGGTCTACTCTACGCAAACAACACACTAAACTATAAATTTCGATTTAAAAATAAAAAAAGATAAATATTAGGAGGTAAAACGATGTAAAAATTTGGAAAGCGTGCTCTGAAAATTCCGCAGAAGCGTCCGAACGAGCCCGGCCCGGGAAACTCGTCCGAAGCCACGCCCACCGCCCGCCCCTTTTTCGGTGGGAGATGAGGGCTCGGCTGGCCATTTTAAGAGCTTTCCCAGCAGTCGACTCAATTAATGGATAAGTGGTACTTGTTAAAGCTACTTAGAGTAACTAATAGTGATAAATAGGTGGTGTATTTTGAAATCTCCTGAATTTCAGCGATTTCAAGAAAAAACTTCCATATAAAGATTCACTTAAATTACTAACGAAACGGATGCTGGACTTCACTTGTTGCGACGTTTTAGGTCTCCCTGAATAGTGTTCTTTGATAAGTTAAATTTTGGTCCTATGGCTCCCCGTAGGTCGCGCTCCACTGCCAATCGGCGCGCTCCAACGACAACGCACCTCGTTCTCACGCTTCATGCGACTGTTGCACAACTCCGTGCTTAGTTCTCATCACAATTATTTTTCCTCCAAATATCTAACCGTCCTAATAAACTATTTGTGGAATTGGTAGCTCTATTGTCAGATCTTCAATTTGACAGCTTATACCTTGTCAGTCACGGTCGTTGTCAATGAATTTTTATGTTCTGTAAAGATGGAACGATCCCACAAAAAAATTTTTGTGGAATCGTTCCATCTTTACAGAACATTTATTCTGTCAGAACTGCGTGCTTCCTTATTATTAATTTGTTTTGATTATTCTGGAACTGGCAGTCTGGGTACCATTCACTGTTGTCACTTTAGTGGTTAGAGAAAACTTTCTTTTCAACCCGGCTCAAACTTCGCCAACGAGGGGTTTATGAGGTGCCGACCGTGAATCCGGCATCCTTTCTTCAGAATTTTGACGGAAGACCACTCATATCGCCTGCAGGGCCAGCAGGGTGTCCCAGCTACGATCACCGATTTGGCTGAAACTTCGTCTAGGACGGTTATTTCGCATGCTGGTGACGATTTTGACGTTCGTTTTTCGAATTCCGGCTGAGGACTACCCATCTCGTTGGATTGGGTGGCCACTTCAAAATCACCTATTTGATAAGAACTTCGCCTATTCAGTTTATTTGGGACGACTTAGAATGACACATCTCGAAAACGAAATTTGAGCCAAATGTGAGATTTTCACCCGACAACCTTAATGAATGATATTTATTTATTTAGAAATGCACTAAAGTGTGTACAACTCAGAAAACACAAGTAGAATTACTGACAGTGGTGCTTATACTACGACAGCAACATTAGCTAAATGAATAGGAAAACAAAACAGAATCTTATGTGAAACTGTTATTATCCAGAGCAAGAAAATTTTTCAAAAAAACTAGAACTGGGTGGTCTCCTGTCGAAATTCAGGAAACAGATTCCTGATACGTAATCAATAGCTGAGTAGATCGATGCCGTGCTCATTGCTCACTGGTGGATGATCGCTATTGTAAAGCCTCGAAAACCTCACTCAGCTCAAGTGAAATGTTATGCCATGACGGGCCAAAAGTAATGAGTAATTTCAATTCTTTCCCATATAACTCTCTGTATGCTCGTCGTATTTATGTGTCTGTATGCTACATACTTAAGACCGCCTGAGAATTCATCACTTCCGCGCTTTTCAGAAACATTTGAAGTTATTGAGAAATGAAGTTTGCGCATTTCTCCTTATTCTTTTGCCTCCTCCTAATGGGACTAAACGAATGATACTTCCTTTCTCAGAAAATTTCTGGAACTCTGGTTACCTGCTGTCTTTTTATCTTCGTCGTTTCTTGGGTGGAGCCACTTCCTGGACATATTTGTTGTCCAGGTTGCAACTTCGCAACTATTGACCTACGCGTTCGACGTTCCGTACGTTTTCAATTACGAACCGAGCGTTTGATGACGGTAAACAAACAATTTTTCTTCCGTTTCCGGTGATTTAGCCAGTAAAGGGACCCGGTTGACATCTACTGGTTTTTAAGTAGAAACGGTACTACTCAACATGTATTTTTCCACTAATTGATGTAAATTTTGTCCAGTTCCGCGCAAGCTTCAACTAAGGGTATGAACCACGAATTTGATGTCTTTTTTGTTCAAATTTCGGTCAACGACCAACAGTATCGTTAACGAAGATGGTCCGGCATGAATCACTTTATGTTTCGTTACCCGTTAACGGTGTAAATTTATCAAAAAGCCCACCTGTGGCTCTTGCTGTTACCCCGCGTCCTCTGCGTCTCTGCCGCTGGAGTTGGTCTTTGAGGCGCTGCTTCGCCGTCGAGTATGAGGTAGGCCTTACAGGGACAAGATTTGAGTAGTTGTTCGCTCAACCATATTTTGTGAGAGAGCGGACTATTCCACTTCCGTTTTTAATTGGACACTATTCAACATAACGGGCACCAGTACTCGATTTTTTCAGTCGTTGAAATTCGGTGATATTTTGCACACGGGGTAACTGAGGGCGCTGATCACGGATCTGCTGTCCGTTTTTTCACGTGGGTGGTCCCGGACCACCCAAATCGCTACTTGCGTGGTCCAGTCAGGATCACAGATTTCGCTGAAACTTTGTCTATGGAGGTTCTATGGTGTCCTGAACACGATGGTGAAGTCCGTTTTCCAAATGACGGCCGAATACGGTAGTTATAGGTGAGTACCTACCGACCTTGCCTGGTGAGACTCACCTATAGCTACCGAATTCGGTCGCCATTTGGAAAACGGACTTCACCATCGAGTACAGGACACCAGAGAACCCCATAGACAAAGTTCCACCGGAATCCTTGATCCTGACTGGACCACTTAAGTAGTCGATATGAGTGGTCCGAGACCACCCACGTGAAAAACGGAGAACAGGTTCGTGTTCTGGATCTCAAATAATCTCATAGGCGAAGTTTCAGCGAATTTCGTCGACTGAAAAAAAAATCGACTATTGGTGTCCGTTAAGTTGAATAGTGCCTTTGATTGTTTTCAGAGCGTTCACCTTGACTTACATTTAATTCTCTCTGATGGTCAGAGGAGATT
Organism: Nippostrongylus brasiliensis; assembly: GCA_030553155.1. Taxonomy (NCBI): domain Eukaryota; kingdom Metazoa; phylum Nematoda; class Chromadorea; order Rhabditida; family Heligmosomidae; genus Nippostrongylus; species Nippostrongylus brasiliensis. The sequence continues at coordinate 5,475,922 of CP130733.1, forward strand.
TTGTTACTCAACTTTACCCAAAGGTGGCGAGTAGTCTTCTACGCTGTCAAAATCACCTGTCGCGTATTGCACAATATTACGCTCCTTGTTTTGCCGGTTTGTTCAGTATTTTCAGCGCATTTCGCACCAATTTGCTCATTCATCGCTTCCATCCTCAGTTCCTCTCTTCGATGTTTCTCATTGGGGGCGCTTTGAATTTCCGACCCCCTCGAGCTGTAATGGCCCGTTGAGGAGCTGTCATTTTTGCTTCTCCTCCGCGCAGCGCCGATTTAGAGTGGCTCCAACGAAATGACGACGAGAGACGTCGGACGGCTTCTCGATGACGACGATTGTCACAAACGACGCCGGAGGGCCAACGTCACAAACAGTGATGGGTGGAGCGGGGTGGAGTCCGGGGGCCTAGCCCCGATGTCCTAGAGCCAGTTTTGAGCCGCTACTAATCGCCGGTCATTCATCATCCTATCATTCTCTGCGCCCGACTTGCCACCTTCGACATTCCTTCCGTCGTAGTCGTCCGCCGACGGACGGACTCTACCTTCGTCGTCGTCGAGGCGTTCGATTCCCCGTCCCCCCTCGGCCCCCTTCCTGAGCCCCAGGCTAGAGATTCTCACACAATGAGTAATCACACCTTGCACGATAAGAGGAGCAGCCGAGAGAGGCGCCGGCGGGCGGCTGGGCGACGATTATTATTAGTTGCGCGCCGAATCCTCTCCTAATCTCCGAAATGTCTCTTGAGCTCCACCAACGGCTTCGGCTCCCCTCCGATCCATTGTTCATCAAATGTGCCACTCGGCCGAGCCGACCCGACTTCACCGTCTCTTCATTGAGGTTTCTACGGAGAGCGGTCAATGCCCTCAGGCGTTTCTTGTAGTTTCCTACTGAGCACTTATTGGTATCTGTCTCCAACCGGACCTACTTTCATGTCGCTTTCAGCCGAAGTTTTTCTTTTCGAACTTTCTTTTCTTTTTTCTTCTTTCTTTTTTTTTGCGTCGTGTTAAAAATGAATCAGAAGATGCAAGGAAACTGAAAAGTTGAAAATGATCTATTCTCATGACTGACCAACTCCTAGTCAAACCTTCGGTCCTAGTTTTGATTCCTGTAAGATTTTCAGGAAGTCGGAAATTTTTCAACTTTTGAGGAGCTGTCTTATTGTGCCATAGATTTCATTGATTGATTGCTCGATCGATCGTGTCAGAAAATCTGAATATTATCGTTGACTGGATCTGTATTTCTAATCTTTTTTCTTTTTTTTTACTTCTAAAGCTTATCGTTTTCCTGTTTATGCGCTAACAGCTGTTTATTTGCTCTAAATAAATTTACTAAATAAAAACTTACTAAAAATTGCTAGTATCAAGATGAAGAACGCGCCAATGAATGTCAGAAAAATGAAAGTCGTAATTGTTTTCAATTCTACTAGTGAATCCGGACAAAACAGTTCTACCGTCGACGACCTCCTAAATGATGACCCTTTGTGGATTCATTTACCCTTTCTGACTTTACCTACCCTTTTTCTCCACAGTCTAAAAACTGAAAGAATTTCGATTCGAGGGGGCTGATGAAGCCTATTCCAGAGGGTTTGTCAATGTCAACGTCCCATCATTACCTGTCCCTGGCTCTATGGTAACGGTGCTGGGAATGGAATCCAATTCGTGTCCGGTGGATGTTGAAGAGATGGTGTTGATGTGGTGGAAATGCTCTTCATCCTGCCCATCACAAGAGAGGATTCGTCGCTTTGCATGTCACCACTTACTTCAACAATCCTACGAGTTTTTCGGCGGATCCAATTTTCAGCTCGGAAAGATTCCTCGAAAATGCAAGAGCAAAAATTTAGGATTTTGGTCAATGTGGGCGAGTGCGTTTGTTGCCGAAAAATGTGACGTTTTAGCAAGTGTTGAAATATGTTGTATTTCAATCTCTGAAAAGGTTAGGTTTTCTGATTGTGAGACTTGTTCATCTTTTCACAATTTTCTCTTGCTTTTTCCGAGGAATTTGAAGTGATTGAGAGAAGGTCGCTCTTCAGATTGGACCTTCAAAGAAGGCGAGAGTGCCTGAAATGTGGACCCGAAAAATAGTACGAAGAATATATTTTTTCTTCTCGTGCTCTTTTGACTGCAGAAGCTCCTTTATGTTAAGTTCGTTACTAGTCTCGGTTGTAGTGTGCATCGATGTGGGTTTTAATTCGAGTTGTGAAGCTGGTCAAGATGGTACACGTTTTATTCGGCTGACGTTTCGGCCTACCCTACTCGCCTTCGTCGGAGCCTGGAAAGCCAGGAACGTGTGAGATTATTCCACCAAAGACTATTTCACACTACAAGTTAACTTCAATGCATCGTTGTAATCAGAACGGAAGAAACCATTCTACTGAGGTAAGTAGGCTCACCTATAAGACAGGAGAACAGCTCACGGAAGTCGCCCTCAGACCTTCTAAGGACCATCTGAAGCGACTCCCGCGAGCTGTCCTCCTGTCTTATAGGTGTGCCTACTTACTTGGTAGAATTGTTTCTTCCTTTCTGATTACAAGGATGCATTGAAGTTGACTTGTGTTTTGAAATAGTCTTTGGTGGGATAATCTCACACGTTTCTGGCTTTCTAGTCTCCGACGAAGCCCGGTAGGCCGAAACATCGGCCGAACGAAACGGTTATCATCTTGGCCAGCTTCACAACTCGAATTGAAACAGTATCGTCACAATGCCAAGATCAATAGAGAGTCAGATGTGGAAGACGTGGATTTTATGAAGACATAAGGTTGAGGTAGAAAGCAAGGTTATCGGTGTTGATCAGTCCCCTAACGACGCGCCGCCGCATTTGGTTACCATTCAAATCATGGTGCGTATTTGGCCTATACTATGATTTTCACGGGCCAGCCGCTATACCAAGCCAGTGTTTTTACCTTCCCGGATAAGTCTGGTAAATTATTTGTTGAGGAGGATCCAGAAAAATGTCAGGGACCTCTGACGTTATTCTGATGAATGGCCTCACGTCATCTTTCCGTCGGACAAAGCTACCTAAGTCGTTGCATCGGCGGGGCCGACGGCATTTAACGGGCACGTGGCGTTCGCCGTCGCTTCGTTCTCTTCCCGGAAGGGCCTATCCGGCTGATTATTGCCTGCCGTAGAAGCTCGTCCTTCGTTCTGCTGTTCCCCTGTCGTGTTTGCTTTCCACAAAGTCATCCATTTGGCCGTATTTTGAGTCCTATTCTGGCTGTGAAGGCGATGGCAGCGGATTCGATTTTTGCATTTTCTTTTTGTCTAAATTTCCGGGAAATCGAGGCTTCGCTTAGGTTATTCGACCTCTCGTCGAGAGGTGGGTTGGGCTCTTCGAATTGTTTCAACTTCTTTCAAAACAGTCGTGACCGTCGAGATGGCTTATTCTGATGTAATTGAGACGTTGAGATATTTTTTGCTTTATTTGTTTACTGATTTGATTACCAAGCTTTTATTCATGCCAGCAGAAAATCTGTTAGGGGTAGAAACAAAACCATGAAGAGGCTGAAGACATGAAATTTAAAAAAATCAAATTGTTGGCAGTACTATTTAAAAGGTAACAAAAATGAAGCGTAGTGAGTGTGAGCTTTTGCTTTAGAATGTGATGATAACTTTGCCCTTGCTTTGTATTTTACATGTTTCTAACTAATAAACAAATAAATGCAAAGAGCCACCCTTGATGAGGATTTAAAGTTTCTTTTTAGTCCTGACTGCCAGCTTGTAACAATTGTCACCTTCTAAGAAATGAATTTTTAATCGCCTCAAAATTGTGTTGTCGTCGCGTTCGCTCGAAATTGAAATTTATACTTTTTTATATAAATAAATAATTTTGCAGGCATCTCACCCATGGTCGTAGTACCAGGTGATCCGCAGCCATCTTCAAGTTCAAGTTGTGATACAGGTGCGTGCGTTTGCATTTGTCCATATTACAACGCGTATGGCGTTGTTTTTATTCAGTTCATACCTCCGACTTTGTGACGTCATGTGTTTATTAGACCGGGTTCGATTATTTATAAAGGTACAAAGAACGTTTTAATGAATTGGTAAGTGGAGAAGGAGCTAGAGGTGAATGATGAACTGGTGAGGGGAATCAGTGATTGAGAGGGAGAGAATTGAGAGCGAGATTGATTTCTCTGCAGCAGTATATCTCGTTTTATAATAGAACACTTTAAACCCTCATTTCGCCGCTTTTTACTTTATTGGAAGGGTTAGTGTTCTCTTCGAACATTGATTTCATTATCCTCTTTAGTACAACATAATAGTCGCTAAAGGTAACAGGTGGAGGTATCGGCGTTGATAAGGGCCCGCGTGGTGCAGCGGTAAGAGGCGCTGCTGTCACCCGAACGGTCGAGCGATCGATCGTGGCCCGGGCTAACCAAGCCTTCCATCCCTCCAGGGTCGCGTAAATTGGTACCAGACTTGTCTGGGAAGGTAAAGACACTGACCTGGTATACCGGCTGGCCCCCGCAGGTCATTGTATAGCCCAAACACGCATTCACCATGCCTCTACGATTCTGAGTGGAACACGAGTGCGGCGGCGCGTCCTCAAGGGATTGATCAACGCCGGCACCTTCACCTTTACCTTTTATCTCTCGGCGTTGATCAGTCCTCTAAAGACGTGCCGTCATATTCGGGTTCAGAATCGTAGAGGTTTGGCGAATGCGTGTTTGGCCTATACAACGACTTGTAATGGCCAGCCGCTATACCAAGTCAGTCTCTTTACCTTCCCAGACAAGTTTGGTACCGATTTTCCTGACCCTTGGAAGGCTTGGTTAGCCCGGGCGTGGATCGATCGCTTGAGCGTGCAGGTGTCAGTACCGCCTCTTACCACTGCATCACGCGCGCCCTTATAATGCTTCGACCAGCACGATAATCTATACTTGACTAACTCCTTATTTATTTAAAATGCACCAAAGTGCGCACAACACAAAAAACAGATGGGAAACACATGTAGAATTACTGACATTAGTGCTTATACAACGACAACACCTCAACTAAATAATTAGGAAAACAAAACAGAATCTGATGCAAATGGTTATTGTTCAGAGCGGGGAAATTTAAGAAAAAAAGGATTTTTCCATCATTTTGAGCTATTTATCCCGTGTCCGTTCAGAAGCGTCCCCATCATCGCCAGGTGTCCAGTTTAAGCCGTTGCGTGGTGGTCTTCCTGGTGGCGACATGCAGCTCGGCCGAGCTTCCAACACTCTCGATTCAGATCGCGGAGGATTTGAAGCGGCGGAAGCGTCGTCCAGTGAAGGTAGCTCTTGCATTTTTTAACCTGCCTTGACGGTTTTTCATTCTATTTTACTCATATTTTACTTTACATCCACGTGGATGTGTATTGCAATCAAAATTTTTTATTTTATTATTTCTCGCTATTCTTATGGCTTGAATGATTTTTCAAGCTGAAGAATTCCTGGGTGAAAACTACTAGGTTGTTCCAAAAGTTCGTGCCGTTTTTTTTTTCAAGCGACTGTTGCCACTTTTCATTTTATAGGCAAAAAAATAAAAAATTTTGAAATTCGACAAACAGCTCGAGCACTGTCTGAACGTACAAGTGATTCTCTTTCGAGTGCTGCATCGATCTCTTCAGAAGCTTCTATAGCAAGCTTACAACGGCCGCTTAAAAAGGAACGGCACGAACTTTCAAATTAACCTACTATTTCTGTATTATCATTAATCCTACTATATAACTTACTTATCATTACTAGCATTTGGAGAATTAAACCCTCTACTGTTTTTTGGAGAATTAAACCCTCTACTATTTGTGTTGTCAGAGCCGTCAAACGCCCCAATCACTCAACCAGCCGCGATCACCTATCCGACCGACGATGTGTCCCATCAAATACCGTTGGACGAGAATGGTCACAAATACGTGGGGCTCATTAATCAAGTTAGTTTTCACTTGTTAACGTTTATTATTCATTTTATGTTTCGAAAAAAAATCATGGAAATCATACAATACAAGTTATTTTCCGGAATATTGCCCTATCCCGTGAGCTATATATGAGATGATAGGTGATATTCTGATAGGTTCGAAATGATCGCTCAAAGTTTTACACCTTTACTATTAGTAGTAGTTAGGATGTTCTATTGATCAAAATTGATTATTTTGCCCATTATTGTTCATGGACAATAATCGATCACGCAACAATTTAAACTCCGCTTTTATGCAAACAGTTGTATTTTTGTACTCCTCATATCTTTCGAGGTTATTGGGTGAAAACTTTTTATACGACCTTATGTTACATGAACTTGAATACCTCATTACGGTAAGAAAATAATCAGTCCTGTTAAGGCCATGACATGCTACCTGAACAGTTTAGTTCAATCGTTATACATGACGCCAGAGTTCCGGAATGCCATATACAAGTAGGTTTAACTCATCCATTCTGAACTTTTTTGTTTTTTTTTTGTGCTTATCAATTTTCCATTCAGATGGGAGTATCGCAGTAATGGAAAATCGAGTGGCGTTGGCGAACGGGAAGCGAGGAGTATTCCATATCAGATTCAGAAGCTGTTCTTACTGCTGCAAACGAGCGATGCCGGATCGTTGGAGACAAAAGATCTTACTGCTAGTTTTGGGTGGTCTAGTAACGAAGGTAAGGCTACTTTTTAGGAATCAGTATCTTTTTGTGGGTTCAGAAATTAGGTTTTTCACTGATTTTTTTAGCCTACGACCAGCATGATGTGCAGGAGCTCTGCCGACTCATGTTTGATGCCTTGGAGCTGAAATGGAAGGGAACTCAAAACGAGAAATTGATCCAGAATCTGTACAGGTTTGTATTAACGAAATTTTATTCATATCGTTTGAATATTTCAAGATTTTAAAAATTATTTTTCAGGAATTGATAAGATTTAATTTTTAGCGATTGATTGGTGGAGAGGAATTCGTAGTTTTCATTTTGCAGAGGCAAAATGCAGGATTTCGTCAGATGTTTGAAATGTGGCAAAGAGAGCCTTCGCTCGGATGTTTTCCTTGATCTGCCGCTTGCCGTCAAACCTTTTGGTGCTGTCGAGGCTTTTCGAAGTGTTGTGAGTTAAAATTAGTTTAATTAATTAGTTAATTATTTTATGAGTTCACAAAACGTGTGTTACCATAAACGTTGAATTATATCCACACTCTTTGAGGAATTTGTTTGCGGTCCAATATTTGCTAAAGCGGAAATTGGATAATGGAAATTGGAAATAATTGGAAATTATTCTGCATTTTTGCCTTTTTTGTTTGTTTCATTTCATTTTTATCTCGTTTTGAAGCCGCAACACAGTCAATCTCCTTCAGGAGGAGGCACTGCAAGCTTTTGTCACTCCGGAGTTGCTCGATGGCAGTAATCAATATTTCTGTGAACGATGTAATTCGAAGCAGGATGCTCATAAGGTTCATTTTGCCGTTTTCATCTGTACTTCTGCTAATTTTACCAATTTTCAAGAGTTTCTTCTCAGGGTCTCCGTGTAACAGAGTTCCCGTACTTGCTCACCATTCAGCTCAAACGTTTCGATTTTGATTATAATACTATGCACAGGATTAAGTTGAACGACAGGTAACTTCAGTCATTCACATTTATCTTCTGATTTTCAACTGTTTCGTTAAAGGAAATCTTAGAAGTATCTTTTGGTTCTAGGATGACCTTCCCCGATGTCTTGGATCTGAATCCCTTTGTCTATAACCCGGAGACGAGCGAAACAGGTGGATTTTCCGATGATGGTGCTGCCTCGATGGATCCAGATATCGGTTCGTTTCCTTTTCCAGCTTTTTTGTTTATTATCTGTTCATTTAACTTTCATCTCTTTGTTTGTTTTACTATTTTCTGTTATTTTTACCGGAAATTTTTTGTTTAGGCAATGCGAAGACCTTCGCTGGACATCAGCTTGATCGAGCCTATGTGAATAAGTTGTTGAGGAGAGGAGAATACGTCTATGAGTTGTTTTCGGTGATGGTTCATCAAGGAAGTGCCGCTGGAGGGCATTATTTTGCTCATATCAAGTACGGTTGTTTCTCTTCTGGGCCTAAATTCATGACGGGTATCGGTATAATGTACCGGAGAATAAACCTCGGTCGAAGCGATTATTCGCATTCATGAACGCGCCGCGGAGTGGAATAGACCCTCGATATCCCCCAAATAAACTCCGCGGCGCGTTCATGAATGCGAATAATCGCGCCGGCCGGGGTTTATTTTCGGGTATATTGTGCCGACACCCGTCATGAATTTAGGCCCTGGAAATGAGCTTATTTAATTAATTTCTTTTCTGTCTGTCACTGATTGCCAAGTTGTTTTTTTTACCCATGAAAATTATGTATCCATTTGTCACGCGTAGTGCAGTAGTTTTATTTATTTATTTATTTATTTGACGTGGGCGTCGAATAAATAAATAAATAAATACCCCACGGAAGTATTAAGCTATAACCAAAAAACACGTGAAGATAACACGAAAATTAGCCGATCGAACACAAGTGGTAATGAATGTATGAGAAAAACAGAAACGACAACGAGAGGCGAGTAAAAACTAATATAATTAGCATAGTTTGTGGTACAAATAAACAGCGGGAACTCAGTTTTCAAGAAGACATCGTTGCTTATTCAAGAGTGATTATTATTCAAATGGGCCATGTCTTGATTCTATGTAAAGAATTAGCAACAGGAGCGCTTAGACGGCTGAAACGTTCAAAAAGAGACCTTAGAAAGGGAAGATTGGGCGAACTGGCAGACTGGACAGAGTACGTGGAAACATACCCTAATAATAGTCTTGTCAGTTGGTGCCAGACAAGTCTTGTACCATTTTATCCGACCCCGGAGGGATGGAAGGCGTGGTTTACCCGGGAGGGAATCGATCATTCTACAGCGCTGGGATCAGTAGAGCTATTATCCACTGTACAACGCTCACTCAACATTTGTTATTATAGCGAAAAATCTCCATGTTTTCAGAAACTTGGATCAGGGACGATGGTACTGTTTCAACGATACTCGAGTCGAACCCGTAGGCCCTGAGGAAATCGCCAAAAGCTATGGAGGCTCGTATGGCGGCTGGTCCACTAGTAATACCAACGCGTATATGCTCATGTATCGCAAGGTGATTTTTGACCTCAGTGGGCTTTTCCTCTTTTTTGTAGTTTTTATCGATTTCCACTTCATTCAGATCAATAAAATCAATTCGCATTTTATACGAACCGCCGACTTGCCACAGCATATTAGTCAGCTGAAAAGTCAGTGGAAAGAGCAGGAAGCGGAACGAGAGCGACAGCGAATATATCAGTTGAATCTCGTCAACGTGAGTGTCTGTTGGTGTTCTGCTTGACTTGTCGAATATGAAAAATAATTATTTAAAAAAGTAAATGCGATGTAAAATATATTCTATTCAGGTAAAAGTTCACCTTAACATGGCGTGCGACAATGAAGCGCTCCTCGACGAACCGTTTACTGTGGAAATGCCTCGTTCGCAGGTTTTGTCAGAGGTGTATGCTCAGGTAAGTCGCCCTTAACTCGATTAAGCGTTATTTATTCTATATGTATTACCAGCCATTCAGTGGTCTGCAGGCCACCGAAGGAACCAATGATTAGTAGGAAACATATATAAAACATTTATAATAACAAATAAAACGAAGAATAAAAAGCATGCAGCAAAAAACGGCTCGCAACTGATGAAATACGTCACTGGGAGTACGGTAACTGACAATCACGGCGGGACCTCAGAGCTGACAAACAGACATCGTGGCAAGACATCCAGAAACAACGATGGTATGGTAGAACTCGCTCGAAAAACTCTAGAAAATAAGTGTAGAAATAGGGAGATCGGTACTTCTACCGTTCAACTGCGGGGCGTGGCCGGGGGCGGAGCAGTCCCACCTCCCAGTACGTTGCATTGGTCAACTTGGCCAACGATTTGTTTGACCTATTGATTTTCACCGTTCTCACCTAGTGACGTGACGTGCTGGGAGGTGGGACGGCTTCGCCCCCGCCACGCCCCGCAGTTGAACGGTAGAAGTACCGGGAGATCTAGTGGTTATGTTTGTGTGGGTAGACTTTTGTTTCTAGCTTTAATAAATCTGATTTTCGTTGGTGGACCCGTGTGTTGCAGTGGTAAGTGGCGCTACTGACCCCCGCACGGTCGAGCGATCAATCTCGGCCTGAGCTAACCAAGTCTTTCATCCGGGCGTAGATTTACGCCAGACCTGTGCCATGCCTCTACAATTCTGAATGGAACACGAAGGCGTGGTGCGTTCTTAGGGCTCGTTTAAACGCCGCCCCGGCGAAAACGTAAAATTGAAGCTCAATCAATAATTAATGTCATTGATCGAATTTTCTCAATTGCGTTAGTGGCGCAGTCCGGTGGCGCCACGTCTAAGGAAAAAAAATTGGGCATATAATCACATAGGAAAGAAATTACACGAAAAAAAAATGAATTTTCTCAAAATGTCCTCTAATAAGGAATGGCAGTCTTCTAAAAAACCCGAACGACCAGTAAGTTCCCTTATATGAGGCGTCACCGGACTGCGCCACTAATGCAAAGGAGCAAATTCGATCAAGGACGTTAATTATTGATTCCGGTTCAATTTTATATTTTCGCCGCGCGGCGTTTGAAAGAGCCCTTAGGGCACAGATCAACGCCGACTCCTTTACCTTCTTTACCTTCGAATAAATGGTGTGTTTTGTTTTAGGCCATGAAATTCTTCGAGGAGAAATCACGAGAAGTCACCAACCCGAACGACAATCCACTCATCCTCCGTCATCATAGCCGTCTCATTCGTGCAACGACCGAACGTGGCCTGACCATTTACGAGGCTTACGTGTCCAAGGCGGATCTGGCAAAGGTGCGGCAATCCTTTTCTATTTATTTTTATTTATTTTTTTGCTTTCTTTACAATTTTCCCTCAACCCGTACTAAGCGTTGGTAATCGTTTTTATTTTCAGAAAATCGAAGCTTGTCTTCCGCCGGGCCGCTCGAACATCATGTTCCTGCTCGATGTTTGGAGGCCTAGAGGTTCGTGTTTATGACGTTTCTGTACCGATAAATTCCTCCATTCTCAGTCGTGTTCTATAGGACTTGACGTTATCGGTGATTAGATATCGATTTTTTGGGTCTAGCTTTATTGAGGGGAAAAGACTGTTTACCTTTGGGGCTGTTAATTGTTGCTCGCATTTTCTTGCCGATTTTCGACCATTCGGTGGCCAACCTTCTTTTTAAGGATGAGTAATTTCACAGTTGATTGTTTGATATAAGGTAAAAGGTAAAGGTAAAGGTTTCGGCGTTGATCAGTCCCCGAAGGACGCGCCGCCGCATTCGTAGAGGCTTGGTGAATGCGTATTTGGCCTATACAATGACTTGCGGCTGCCAGCCGCTATACCAAGTCAGTGTCTTCACCTTCCCAGACAAGTCTGGAACCAATTTATCCGACCCCGGAGGGATGGAAGGCTCGGTGAGCTCGGGCCGGGATCGATCGCTCGACCGTGCGGGTGTCAGTCGCGCCTCTTACCACTGCACCACGCGGGTCCGTTGATATAAGGTAGCCGAAAGAAATAGAAGAAGCGGGTCAATTTTTCATTTTTTCGCTTTACATTTGTCCGGGTTCGATCGTTACATCGATCTCGTCAATTGTTTGAAAGCTTTTCTGTAACATGTAACAGAGTCTGCCGCTTGAATCGCTTCCATGCTTGTAGTTTTGCCGGACCTTTTGCCGACCTTTCTGCTAAGATTTGCCGGAATTAAGTAATCGATGGGTAGAGGTTGGGTATATGGTTAGGATAGTTGGTGTAATTGAGGTTTGAAAACATCATTTCAATGGATTTTGCCTTATTTTCTCAGCGATGCTCCAGCAAGTTTAATTATTTTTTGTGTAGCAGTGACTCTCTACAAAACAATTTTTGAAAAAACAAAATTTTTGATAGTATTTACTTAGAATTTACTGCTTAGAATCGTTTATCTTTTCCAGGAATCCCATACCCTGTGTTTCCTCCGAATGGCCGCACGATTCGTGTCGCACGTGTTGATATTCCTGCTCGTCGGATATGCCCGATTTTCCACGTCTATGTGAATCCCGAATTGGCGTCGGTGGGTTTAAACGGCGGCTTATTTCCTTTGTTTGTTGATTTATTGATCTATTGATCTAGTTATCTTTTCAGGTGATTCAAGTGAAGCAGCTCATCGGCTCGCTGTTTGGTGACGGTCAACGGGCTGCTGTTGCTTCTCGATTAGTTTTGGAACGGGATGGTCAGCCGAATGGTTTGGTGCTGCTGGACGCTCCGGCGAAGAACTTCTCTGAGCTGCTTCAGCAGTGTTTTTCCGGTGTTCCACTGGTTAGTTTTCTATTCTAATCCATTCTGTTATTTATTCAATCGTTCATAAAGAATCAAATCGTTTCATTTTTAGGTATACTGTGACAGCGGTGCAAAAAATGACAGCATAGCCGAAGTTGAAGAGGATCGACGAAAAGCGCTTCAAGAAAGTACAATGTTCGCGGTTTTGGATCGGAAAAAGTTCGCTCAAGTTCTTCTGCTAGAGTTGCCTCCACAAGGTTGGTTGGATTTCCAAAAATCCCAAAAGTTGGATTTTTCGTTCAAAAAGCTGAGTCTGAGGTGTTTTTCCTAGGCTTTTTTTGCATTTTCTTTCATTTTTAGCGTACTTCATTTTCAGATTTTTGTTAGGATTTTATTAGTATTTATTTAAAATTATATTGAAAAATTATGTCTTACATCCAGAGTGAATGTGTGGCTTTTTCTAGAAGAAGTTGTTCGTGCTCAAGCGGCTAGCAATGCATATACCGGCCCTGCATGGACCGATACGATGTCTGTCAGTCACCGAGCGGTGTGTTTTTTTAATATTATTTGTTTATTTATCGTGGACGTGGATAGGGTGCTTACGTCTGATACCCGGTACTGCGTAGATCGTAAAAGAAAAATTATTTGAATTTAATCTATTGAAATGTGGTAGTAGGGCGAGGTAATCAGTTAATTTTATTTATCCACCTTACAAGGTGTACTCACATTCAAACAATGTTATTGAACGATTTGAATCACGACGTAGGTGTAATTTAATCGTTAACTAACAATTTTTAAAGAGGACGTAAATTACATTTTTTTTGACTCAGATTCAAAATTTGTTCGAGTTCACCAACGCCTCTGCACCTCAAAAAAGTGTTTTAGGTCGGAATTTCACCATTCAAACATTAAGTCTTTCTGCAGCTTACTATTGTTTTTTCCTTTCATTGTATTTTTTGCGGGTTTTTTAGCAGAAGAGCCCTTCCACCTCAACGGTACCGTCGGCTCCGGCTACTCCGATGAGCGGAGTGAGTCGGTCATCATCGTGTGGTAGTAACATGGCCGGCAGTGGCAGTCTTGCTGATATCGACGAGGGCTGTTGTCAGAATACACCACAGGTAAGGTTTTTTTTTAAAATTTGAATTTTTTTTTGGTTTTCCAGTGCTAGCTTTTATGCACTGTCAAAAGTGAGTGGAGGGATATGCCCTATGCTCTGTTCACTTTCTGCTCTTGAATGATTTTCAATAGTTTTTTCAGCGGTTCTCCTCTCTTGCCAAAGCTTATTCTTCTTTATTTTGCTGTCCTTGTGGTTTAGAATTTTATCCTGGTTGCTTTGGTGGAGTTGAAGAGCTAACAGCGGTAAACTTTTACTCATCATGGGTGCAAAGACGCGCTGGACCCTTTTGAATATTCAAAAAAGGCGTTGAAACTTTTCAATATCATCTTATAGACTGTCTCTCTCATTTTTCTTTCTTTTTCTTTTTCTTTCTGTCTTATATTATCTATCTTGATATTTCCAGATGTCACCCAACGTTTCGGATGTCGACGAGGGTATCGACGACTCGTACTCGTCGGTTTGTTGCTTTTATTTATCTTATGATTTTTGTTTTTGCATTTTAATGGAGTTAAAGATTGTTTTCCTTCACTTTGCTCGTTCTTTACCGGTTAAAGTATACTGCGCGAACCCTGATTCACCAAGGCGCAGTGGGGTTTATTCAAGCTTTATGCAAGGCCTCACTGGTGTGTCGATGGTTGCGAGACTCCGTAGTCATGACGTTTAACCTTAAACATGCCCTGATCAGGCCCTTAACGAACCCTGTTGCGCTTTAATGAATCGCGGTTGGCGCGACATTTAGAGTACATTTAGAGGTTACTGCGGGTATAACGTCCATGAATTCGGGCCCAGAACTTCATCACTGCGGTCTTTCAACGATTTAGCTGCTTTGGCGTCAACTTGTTTTTGATTCTCTTTTAGAATTTCGGTTTAGCGCTTTCTTGTCCTACAAAAGACGTTCTACTCTTGCTAACCTGCCGAAATTTGACCGAGATCTTAATGTCAAACTTAAGGTAAAGGGAATTCTAGGCCCAAAGAAAGTGTAGAAAGAGAATTCCTAACATCACTGAATAAAAAAACTAAACTAATAAAATAAAAAATAAAAAAAGAACTAAAATTATCGTCACAATTTCATAAACCATCTATTTATAACTATTTGTAACTATTTATATATTCATTTGCTGTCTTCTAAAGTCACTCAATTACAGACCTATTCTTCCGGCAAATACAACGTTGCTGAGCAGGAGATGGAATGTCACTCAGCCACGCATTCCGTAACGGGAGCATCTGACGTGACACCCGTTCCTCAAACTATCCCGACCAATTCTGATATGAGCCAAAGTATCATAGAGCTCCCTACTTCTTCAGGAAATCGTAAGTTCTTTCTGTGACGCTCTAGAATGTTTTTTATTATTTCATCTTTAGTTTTGTACCTTGATGTGGACTCGAGGTTGCCATTCGGGCGATTCAAGAGTTGGCTGGGTGACAAACTCTCAATGGACCCGGCTCAGTTCGTAGTCATAAAGCATTATAGGGTGAGTGGAAGTGGTTTGTTAGTCAGCAGAGTTAGGGGTTGATTTAATCTTTCAGGTGGACGACAAGGGTTACGAATGCAACAACAAGGACGATGAGAACGTGCGTGGTGCCCTGGAAAATGTCGCCAAAGTGAGTTTTGAATTTATGTGAGATTCCAGCTTTATTACCGCGTTTTTGTTGGTTTCTGTCGCAAAAATTGCGGCTCAGCGGGATCCGAACCCGCGTCTCGGGACTATCCAGGGCCCAGATTCATCATTGGTAAACCCCTGATAAACCCCGAGATATAGCCCGAAAGGCGCCAGCCTTTGACTACTAATCCTAAACTTCCTACGCTAAACGCAATCTCTCATCAACTCTACCGTCTGTTTCTGGCTGCGCCGCGGTTTCGGAGACCGCTCGTCCGTTCATGAATCTGGGTCCAGGGCACAGTGATGCTGAACTCGGTTCGAATCCTATCCAAGTGATTTGTTTTCTGAATGACATTAAATAGTCTTGAACTATTCCGTGGATTTCGAGAGGTATCCTTGCCCTTCTTAAGGTTGTTGGTTCTCCAACTTTGAAGGAAGGGACAAGTTTTCATCAGTGATTTCCTATTTTTCGAACGTTCCTTACATGATCCATACAAACCGAGCAGTTTTAGATTTATCAAGATTATATTTTATGTTATTTCGCTTTTATTTATTTATATTAATTTTCTGTGAAGATTTTCTATGAGGACGTGCTAACAGTCGAAAAATAGTGGGTAGTCTGATAAATAGCTCCAAAAAGATTTGACTTTATAGGTTAGTAATGCATTGATCTAGAACTAAATTTTACTAATTTTAATTTTTTTTTTGTCTAATCAGCTTTTCATTCCGTGTTGTTTCTACATGTTTGAATATTATAGCTCGGCATTAAATTGAGACCACCGTTGAAAGATGACGAGAAGCTTATTCGTGTGGTTCAGTTCGACTTGGAAGAGCCTAATGTTGGTTTCTTTTTCAATTTTTGTTATTTTCTCTTTATTTTTAGGTCTTGATGATGTCCCAATTTTTAGCGCGAAAACTGGAAGGCGCTGTTCGAATGTCCGGCATCGAAGCAGACATCGGTCGGAGATCTTACCCTTCAATGTATCCATCTCTATGCGGAAATATACGGGCAACGATTGACGCTCAATCAGTACGATCCCACTTTAAATTTTAGCTTTTATTTTATTTTTGTTCGTTTTATTTTCATATGTTCGAGATGATTTTACCTCTTTAAGGGTCCGACTACGTGAGATGCCGTCGTTCAGCCGGCCAATGAAAGCTGTTCTCAATCCGTCGGACACCCTCGATTGCCGCGGGGCTCAGTGGTCGAACAATATTTATTTCCAGATTATCTCAGGTAAGCATTATTCTTCTATAGCCACTTTTTCCTCGTGTGCGGTAATCCTGTTTTTTCAATTCTTTTATCGATTTTTGTTTTGTATACTTTTGTAAACAGAACTGATTGGAGATGAGTCTTGTGGACCTCCTCCAGTCCGCATTTTTCATTTCCTATTATTTACCCACTAAAAAGAGGCCTCAGAGGGTGTAAATGGTATTTCTTTCCAACCGTGATACCCTGAGATTTGTTGTGTGGTCGATCCCTGGGTATATGAGTGGTATACCCGCCATAAAACTCAATTTCAATTTCTTTTAATGATCAATGTCTGGAGTTATTTCGGAGTTTATTCGACCTCAAGGCGAAACCCCTACAATTGCTATACAAACCTCATCTCGCGTTGATTACCCAAGGTCTGTACGGCCATCGGGTGTATTTCACGGTTTCGCAGCAGGGTCCAGATTCATCATTGGTGAACTCCCGATAAACCCCGAGATATATCCCGAACGACGCGCAAACCGAGATTCGTGAACGCGCGCCGGGGTTTAATCGGGGTTTATCGCGAGTCTATCACACCTTGCAATGAGGCAGGGTTTGGGAGACCTCGACAGTATCCTGGGTTTATCGCCGACGGGGTTTCGGAGACCACTCGTCCGTTCATGAATCTGGGCCCTGAAGTGTCAATCATGAATCGGGGGCAGGGACTTGGAACCCTTACCGACCCGCTTACTGGAATATGAATTACCAAATCCACATTTCGTCAGTTTATAGGTCTACTATCTTGTTCACTGTTTACCACTGTCCTTTTGATGATATTTAGGAGCTGAAGTGATTCTTCTCTTTATTTCTATCGGTTTCCCTTATCATCTATGTGATATGTAATCAATTTTTGTTACCGATAAGTGAAAAGTATAGTATTAAAAAAGTGTTTCCGTTGTGTGTTCAGATGAGCGCCTCATCGGTCAGCCGGGCGTACCATTGTTGGTAAGACGGTTCCGGCCATCCACCGTCGAAGTGTCGAACATCCACGAGGTCCTCGTCGACCCCCATGCAACCAATCAAATGGATTCCTTCGCTCATGCTGTTTCCGCGGTTTCCGGCATACCCGTTGAGAGAATCGCGTTCACTGAGGTTTGTTTACGTGTTTACCATGTTGTTGTTTACCATTTTGCCAACTCCCGTTAATTGGGTTAATTGAAGGTGGGCAGCTCATGGGAGAAATGGCCGTTTTCGCTGAGTCGACTGGCGATGTTGGACGGAACGGTGAAGTTCTCCACACAGCCGTCCTATGCGCCAAATGACGTCATAGATCGCATTGGTGGCCGGGTGATTTATTATAGGTGCGTTGAATTATTTATAAATTACATAAGTTGTTTTTATTTTCGTCTGGTTACTTTTGGGTATCGTGAAGGTGAAATTTCTCCTCCTCCTTGAGAAGTGCTTGAATTGAGACTCAAGGATATCGAGATGTTCAAAAGTTTATTTTATAGTGCATCAATGTTTTCAACAATACAGTTACGCATCTTAAGACTTAGAACTTCTTATATTTTATTTATTTTGAATGGCGACTAATTCCCCCGGTGGCATTTTTTTTTTCATTTGTGGAACGAGTGTTCTTGTCCAGTTAGTAGATGGGAGTGTTAATCATTGGTATGGAGTTCATCTACTCCAGCTCTTTGTTACGGTAGTTCACGAAGGCTATGGGTTGGGTATGCTAGTGATTATCGATTGCGCGTCCTACCTTCGTCGGGTTCTATCCAAGGGCTCGTTTAGACGAGCCGCGGCGAGAATTCAAAGTCGAAGCGCAATCAATAATTAACGTCACTGATTGAATTTGCTCCTTTGCGTTAGTGGCGCAGTCCGGTGGCGCCGCGTCTAAGCAAAAAAAAATTGGGCATATAATCACATAGAGAAGAAATTAAACGAAAAATTCTAGCTACCCTGTGATTCTAGCTATCCTGCTTGTCCTCTACGTGATCTTTCTTCCTTTACATTCCCTTCCCTATGTGCCTTATTCGCTTGGCTAGCTCATTGAGTTCCTTCTTTTTCAATTTGGGTCACTCATTGTCTATGTTAAAGTTTATTTTTTTGTTTTCATTGCGCCTCATACCCGCTGAAAGGTTCATCACAATCATTTTCTTCACATTTCTTTCGTTAAATGTATTCCATTCACGTTTGTGACTTTCCGTCTTGGTTGGTGCGCGTCCTATGATGCAATTAAATAAATAAATAAATAAGTGAATTTCGTCAAAATGTCTTTTAATAAGGAATAGCAGCCTCCTGAAAAACTCGAACGACCAGTAAGTTTGTCTGTATGAGGCGCCACCGGACTACGCCACTAATGCAAAGGAGCAAATTCGATCACGGACGTTAATTATTGATTGCGCTTCAATTTTGCATTTTCGCCGCGCGGCGTCTAAACGAGCCCTAATCTATCAAAGGTAGGAGGCAAATATGTGCACCTGCTGCTTTTTTATCGTCCTACATACGTTTAAGACGACCATTTTTTTATTCGAAGTGCTTAATAAGATTTATGCTTGTTAAATAGACGTATTGGTTGCAGAGACACGGCCGAGCCATCCAAGGAGCTATCGATCGAGGATCGAAAACAGATTCAAATCAAGGAGAACGGGCAGAGTATGACCGCTGTGGCTCGTCGGAAAGAGCGACCGTTGCGCATACAGATGAGCAGCATTAGTGAGCCGTGAAGCGTCTTTTCTGTTTCATAAAATTCATATAAATTTGGGTACGAAATTGTTATCAATCAATACTGATCGAGTTTGCCTTGCTGTGACCGGTTGTCGGTGTTCTTGTGTTAGTTATGTGTGATGTGGTGTAGGTCGACGGCTTTTACCTCAATTGGAAGAGCATCAGAGTCGGCGGCGACTACTAGCCAGATTGTTTTTTCAAATTTTCTCTTAAATAAAATTAGCTCGCAATAAAATGTATCGATTTTTCTTTCTGATTCCTCGCTTGCTACCAGTGATTTCCAGTGGCTATCAGTCTACATCAGTTTCCCCATGAACGAATCGATTAGTTTAATAACATTTCGCTACCGTATCCTGTCTACCGTATACTGTCTGTTATCTTTTTGTAGTTTCTCGATAGTTTACTAAAGACCTATGTGAAGGCGCATTTTCTCGTAGAAACTGTTGACTTGTCGATTATCGATTGGTTTTCCTGCCAATCGATCGCAGTTGTTTTGTCCGCTTTGCACGAGAATTAGAAGAAATCAGTACTTCTGAAGCGTAGATTTATCAGCTAGTGTTTTCCTTTTTTTCACTACAAAGAAGGTATTTGTCAGAAGATCAGTGTTATTATCGATTAAAAGTGGTGTTATAGAAATTCTTTCTCGCGTCGTCTATGATTATGATTAATTTTGTGTGTTCTCTGATGATTTTTGTGTACATGATAAAGATTTTATTGCTGAAAGACCCTCTTATATTTACGATGTTTCCTCCTCAGATACCTGGTAAGATAGAATTGATTGGATCGTTCTGTCACTGTGGATGGGCAATGGCAAGTAATGGGGTAATTGTTGTTGCATGAACTTTTTTTTAAAGTTTTTTGTTGATTTTTCCGAAATTTCATTTCGCTCCGTACATTTTCTTGAATGCACTTGTAGAAGGAGACGCTCTCTTTTCCGTTTTTTGCTGCTCAACTCGCCGTTCCCTAAATTCTGTAAGGCAACGTAACAGTTTTGTTTGAGATTTATCAAAAAATATGGTGACTACTTCTGAAATCCATGGACGGGTAGTCTAATCGATGTTTGGAGAACAGAAACTGCTGCAGATTTTAAGCAGTTTATCTTGAAAACAATTTAATTCAAAAAGAGGGTTGTCGGTTTTCTGCGGACCTCCTGTAGTTGGCTTCGCTTCGTTCGGGTTTTCTATGGTCCGATAAAGATGGAAATACCTGCCAAACAAGTCGTTGCCATTTTGCACCTCTAATAAGTTTAGAACCGAAAGAATTTTCAACAAATGTTAGTTAAATGGGCACTATCAACTTAACGGACACCACTATTGGATTTTTTTTTCAGTTTTCGAAATTCGTTGAAACTTCGCACAGGGGGGTAGTTGAGGGCGCTGATCACAAATCTGCTGTCCGTTCTCACGTGGGTGGTCTCGGACAACGAAAATCGCTACTTGGGTGGTCCAGTCAGGGTCACCGATTCCGCTGAAACATTGTCTATGGTGGTTCTCTGGTATCTTGAACACGATGGTGAAGTCTGTTTTGCAAATGGCGGCCGAATGCCGTAGTTATAGGTGAGTCTCACCAGGTAATGTCGGTGGGTACCACCTATAACTACCGCATTCGGTCGCCATATGGAAAACGGACTTCGTCATCATGTTCAGGGCACCAGAGAACCCCCATAGACAAAGTTTCAGCGGAATCGGTGATCCTGACTGGACAACACAAGTAGTCGATATGGGTGGTCCGAGACCGCCCTTGTGAAAAAATGGACAGCAGATTCGTGTTCTGGAGCCCGAACAACCCCCATAGGCGAAGTTTCGGCGAACTTCGACGACTGAAAAAATGGAGTCCTGGTGTTCGTTAAGTTGAATAGCGCCAATATTTCCGCAGTTTTCGAGTAGAATGTTTGCGACAAATATTGGCGGTTTGAATTTTTTTTCAGACGATGAAGAGGAAAGGATCAACGAGTAAGTCCATAAAACAAGAAGTGGAAGATCATAAGTCGTCTGAAACAGGTAGGGTTTACTTTACTTTTTTTTTTTTTTTTATTTGTCCTTTGAAAAAGGTCGGAGTCGACGAAAAACAACTACAAAGATGTCGAAGTTCCGAGGTGATTTGACATTGGCCTTCGTTTAATGGTGCTTTCCTAGTGTCCGACCAAGAACTATTTGTTATTATAGGCTCATTTGTTATTGGGTATTCTTTTGAAAAGTGGTTTTTCAGCAGACAAGAGCAGAGTGAAGGAGCTCAAGGAAAAAGCAGCACCTAGCCGTGGAAGAGCGCGATGTAGCAATTTTTAATTTATTTTTCTTTTTTAGTTTCGTATTCTGTCATAATCTTCTATGTAATCTTTTTGAGATTTTTTATTGCTTATTAGTATATTTGAGACATTAAGGCTCTACGAATAAGGACAAACGCAAGGCGGATGTGGCCGTACTGCGCGAAGTGAAAAACGAGCCCGCGGAAGAGACTGCACCCGGTTGGTTTTTTTAATGATTCTAGATAGTATCATGAGCCCTCCGCCCCTTCCTGAAGGACGGTGTTCTGCAGATGTCCATTAAGAGCTTCAGCAAGTATCTCGACCATCGACTATAACCTCAATTACCTCTGGTAACCTTCCTCACCTCCATGTTTTAGCCTGTCTTCACCTCATGCCGTTGCAGGGTCTTTCAGTTTCCTTTTTCCTTTTCTCATATTGTGTCTTTTGTTTTAAATCCTTGATATATCTATCGTTCATATACATTTTATACCACCCAAAAAAGGTCACTAGTTGTGTTTCTGTTCAGTTCAAGATTTACTGCTTTGTTATATTTCTTACGTGAATGTAAGCGTTTCACGTCCTAATAAAGTAGGTAAGTAAATGAGGATATCTGTTACATTGTCTGGAGGTGGGCAGTGGTCATCCTATAATTCCTAAAATAAAATAAATTTTTTAAAAAAATGTGTTATCCTCCTGATTTTGATTATTGTATGTTTATGGTATATTTTAAACCCATTTTGCTGTCACACTAGGGTCTCTTTGACTATTAAGAAAGATTCACATTTGTCCTCGTAAGAAATTGAATACAACAAGTTGTCTGTGCTATCTTACAACTTTTAGCTTGGTGTAATTACCTACTGAATGATAAATGAGTTTTTGTTATTCTTACGGTAATTTCTAGATATAGAGGTATAGCAGTTTGAGGGGCATATTTGCCCTGAAAGTTTTATGACCGAGCGTTTTAGTTGCAACAATGATTCGAGGACTTAATTCTGGAATGACCCCGCGTGAATCCCAGGCCCTGATTGGTTTCCTCTAGAAAATCCTTCATAAAGTGCTGGATCTGAATAGTGGTGCACACTCGTTGTGTAT
This sequence comes from Nippostrongylus brasiliensis, assembly GCA_030553155.1. Classification (NCBI taxonomy): domain Eukaryota; kingdom Metazoa; phylum Nematoda; class Chromadorea; order Rhabditida; family Heligmosomidae; genus Nippostrongylus; species Nippostrongylus brasiliensis. The sequence continues at coordinate 5,498,137 of CP130733.1, forward strand.
TCTTAAATAAAATAAAACAAAATAAAATAAAAACGCTTACAATATTCCTTTTCAGATCCCGAAAGCCAATCAACCACGGATGCTGTTCCTGAGAAGAAACGAAGAATTGTGAAAAGTTGGTATTAGGGTCACCACGTTTGAATGTTTATTTTTCATCCATATTTTTCATTTTTCATATTTTCTCATTTTTCTGTTTGCCTATTAAACGTGCTCCAGAGAAGGCGATAAAGACAGATGGTGACAGCGCTGTAGCTGTAAAGGGAGAACTCGACCGAGGAGATATCCCGGAAGTGAAGATTGCCAAAGATAACCCGGAAGTGAAGCCCGAAGTCAAAGGTTCCTCAAATTCTGCCGTATTCTTCATTTCTCAAATTCTACCGTATTCCTCAATCTTGAGATTTTCAACCCTCGGACAGGTGTTCCATTGTGCAGCTTATGGAGTCCTTTCAAAATTTCTGGGTAGGATTCTACCATTTAGAACAGTAAGGTGATGAGCTAGTGTCATTTTTGCTTCGGGAAGGCCTATGGCGTAGGTTCGAATTCCGTCTGAGCCTCAATTTTTCTTTTTTTTCTTTTTTTCTCTATTTTTGCGAGTGTTATTTCCTCCGTTGTCCGCTAGCTTTCAGTCGTTTCAGCTCGCAAAAGAGTGATCGCCACCGGGGAAAGTGAGGTTCAGCGCCAGTCGCGTCTTACGATAGGAGCTAAGGTTAGTTGCAGCATGCTTCGGTCAGTTACGTAACAACTATTTTTATTTTTATTTTATTTTTTATATTTTCACATCCTTCAATTCGCGTATTTCTCAAGTCTTTGAAATCTCTAGGTTCTCGCCGCCGCTGCGAGCAGCAAGAAGTGCCTCGGATCACATGTCAGTGCCGCCGGTGAGTTTCCTTTCATTCTTTTCCTTCTTCTTCTTCTTTTCTGTTTTTTTCATTTCTTCTTCTTCGTAGGCCAGTTGATGGATGATGTCGATAGTGCAGCTCGGCAAAATGATGTACAAATTTTCAATTTCTCGAATTTCCTGTTAATTCCAAGGATTACAGCGAGGGGTCAATATTAAGGCTTTTACCAAACCTCCACAGATTCCCGGACAACTGTCATTGTTTAAGAAAGTGACCGGGTAGAAGTGATAGTTGTCTCGCGGCAGATGAGATTTTTGAACTATTTTTATTATTAAGTTTAATTCAGGAAGCGTGGAACAGGCGATCTACAACGCTGGTGCCGAAGGTAATCGCTGCATGGCGTTGTTTGTTCGCAACCAGCGCCAGTGGAACGCCAAACCGATGGATGAGGACACGGTTGATCGCTGGAATCGTGCTATCAAGGTAAAAATATATCCGTGAATTCGTGTTCGTAGGTTTATTGTATTTATTCACTTCAATTTCCAACTTTTATTAGTAATTTGCGGTGTCTTTTGCTCGCTGGGTAACTTTTACTCGGCTATAGGCTATCATTCATTGTTGAAACGTTACCGAAGAACCGAGGTGGGGTTCAACCTAACGTAACCCGGAACATGATTGCTGTGGATGACGGTTAAATAAACTTGTAGGTAAACGAGACCAAGGGTGGGTAAGTTGATGCCGAATGGAAGTCAAGAAGAGGGAAAGACGCTTAAACCTGGACTCAGATTCATGAACGGACGAGCGGTATCCGAAATCGCTGCGCAGCCAGAACCAGGGCCCAGATTCATCACTGGCAAACCCCCGATCCCGATAAACCTCGAGATGTAGCCCGAACGGCGCCCACCTTTGTCTACGTATCCTAAACTTCCCATGTTAAACGCAATCTCTCATCGACTCCGCCGTCTGGTTCTGGCTTCGCCGCGGCTTCGGAGACCGCTTGTCCGTTCATGAATCTGGGCCCAGATGGCAGAGTCGATGAGAGATTGCGTTTAACATAGGAAGTTTAGGATAAGTAGACAAAGGTGGGCACCGTTCGAGTTATATCTCGAGGTTTATCGGGGGTTTACCAATGATGAATCTGGGCCCTGGTCAAAGTGTTCTGGATTAGTTTGAAAAATGCTGGTCTAACACCCCATTAGGTTTTTTCACATTTCGTTTCCTGTTGTTTTTTTTTCGGATTTAGCCAAATTTATGAAGTTTCTGTTCACTAGGAAACCGGCTTTCCACTGTCTCAAATTCTACCTCACGGATCATACTTGATGAATCCCGGTTCTCCCGATCCAGAAAAACTGGAGAAAAGCCGCACAGCAATGTTGGACGAGTGCAAGCGTTGCGAGCGACTGGGCATTCAGCTCTATAATTTCCACCCAGGTACAATGTGCTTCAGTACCCAGTCGATCGATTATCGATTTTATTTAAGGATCGACCACTGGCGACTGTACAGTGGAGGAATGTCTAAAGACAGTCGCGGCGACCATAGATTATATCGTCGACAACACTGACTTTATAGTGATGGGTATGTTTTACTTACAATTTATGTTTTTTTCGACAATTTTCCTTGATCTTATTCATGACCAATCAGTAAAATGAGATGATATCATAGTCAATATAGTGGCTCGAACCCCTTCCACCCCAGTCGATCAATTTTTCAGCAGTGTCGTCTGGAAAGTAAAAACTTTAGTGTTAGTTTGGCTGACTCTGATTCATTGAATTGGCCAGACGCCTATTGCAGAAAGCCCCTACAATGCAGGGTGGAAGTCGAGTGCATGGCGCATCCTAGCTAGGATATTTGATATTTATTAATCTCCCTACCCTGTGTTTAGTTGTCGAAACGATGGCCGGTCAGGGGAACACCGTTGGGTCGACGTTTGAGCAGATCCGCGACATTATTTCAATGGTGGGTGCTGTTTAGTCGTCCTTTTACCTTTTTTCCTTGTTTTTGCAATAAAATAAAAACAAAAGTAATTAGAGTAGTTCCTTAGATAATAATCAAGGTGAAAATTGAAATACTGTATCCTCACGCGGTTTTCTACTAGTTAGAAATTTGAGCGCTCCTCCCCAGTTGTCTCAAAATTTTCAATTTTCAGATTTTTCTTCGAAATTCAAATTTTTTTCGTATTTCTCTTATTTTTCGAATTTTTATGAATTGATTTATTATTCAAGTTTCCATTAGTTGACGTAGTGTGTCTCTCTTGCTACAGTTATAATTTACCCTACTCGATCCGGTCAATGTGATACCTATCGGCAGACACGTTGGAAGGCTTCGGTTATCTGTCTCTCGCTTATTTATTTATTTATTTATTTATTTATTTATTTATTCATCTATTTTTTTATTTATCTATTTATTTACTTGTTCATTTATTTATTTGTTTATTTGTTTATCTACTTATTCATTAATTTATTTATTTATTTACTTATTTATTTACCTATTTATTTATTTGTTTACCTGTTTACTAATTTATTAATTTATTTTTATTTATTTGTTTACTTATTTATTTATTTATTTACTTCTTTATTTATTTATTTATTTACTTACTTCTTTATTTGCTTATTTATTTACCTATTTCTTTTTATTTATTTATTTATTTACTTACTTACTTACTTTCTTTCTTCTAAATAGATATTGAATATCTTCCGTGTTTCCAGGTGAAGAACAAGGATCGCGTGGGCGTGTGCATCGACACATGCCACATTTTCGCGGCAGGTATTCTTCGCCTCAAACTCCTTTTTTACTATTGATTGTATTGATTGATGGATGGTTAGTTATATATTTTTGTAGCAGTAACTCAACTTGACATACGCAGGTTATGATATAAGAACGCAAGCCGCGTACGATAAAACAATGCAAGAATTCGACGACGTCGTCGGGCTGAAGTACCTAAAGGCGTTCCATCTGAACGATTCAAAAGGTTGGTCATCGATCATTATCTTCACTTTTTCGGCTTTTTTCTTTCGGATTATTTTGTCATTGGTTTTTCGGTCACGGTCCCGTCGTTCTCCCCTTTGTCTTTTGGAGACCTTAACTCCTACCAAGGCTTCCCTACTCCATCTCCGCCCACTTTTGTGCTTGTTTTCCCCATCTGTAGAGTCTAAGTTCCGCTCAGCAGGAAATTCTCTAAGAAAATCTTCCTTAGTTCATATTTTCAAGGATTTTTTTCAATTATAGGCGGATTGGGATGCCGAGCCGACCGCCACGAGAACATCGGACGTGGACGAATTGGTAAGGCCGGTTTCAAGTGCATCATGGACGACAAGCGATTGGATGGTATACCGTTGGTACTTGAAACTCCCGAAGGAGACTACCCGAGGGAGATGATTACTCTTTACTCGCTTTAATTGTTTAACTACGAAATTTCGTACAATTATGGATGACTCCCGACGATTTCTGTTATTTTTGCTATAATTCATTACTCTCTATTCAGTTTGATCGGTTAATTACAAACTTGCCGACGAATACTGACGATTTTTGTTAATTTGACTAATTTTGATTAGATCTGCGGAAGTTCTCACTTTTCGATGCATAATATCATTTTTCCCCACCATTTTCACTCATTTATGTATGTACATTTTCCATGTTATTGATTTTTTAAACGTAGAAATTCGAAAAGAACATTGTATTTTACCTCATAATATCGTTTTGCTAATCGATTTCTTGTATTTTACCTCATAATATCGTTTTGCTAATCGATTTCTTGGAATATTCAGGGACGCTGTTGATATATTTGATGACTGGATGATTCTAGGAGGTTTTCAGAAATCGTTGAAAATATAATCAAGTCGTCAAATGTTTCAACAACATCCTTGCATATTTTAAGAAAACGCTCAGTAAAGCGATATTTTAAGGTGAAATACAATCCTGTGATATCCATTTTATGTCCTGTTGATATCCATTTTAGACCCCCTCCTCACCGGCCTCACCTATGTAGCCCTCCCATTTAACGAGGTCTAGGGATATTTTTTACCGGTTTTTACCTCGGTAGCGATTCCTTCGAATATCCTGGGAACATCAGTTTATCCATCAAAATACCTCATTATTGATTTTCTACTAATCATGATATGATAAGCTGTATGTTGTGGTGAGCTTGTACACCGCCCCATTTCTTTTTTTTTTGCCCAAGTTCAGCATGACAGCTTGTTGTTTTTGCTAATTTTCACCCGATTTTCTCACGTTGACATCTCATTTATCCTTGATAAAGCCCGTATAACAACTGTTAATGGCGGTGTTAATGTCGAGATAGATCGTCATCCGGTGCGTCGTCACTCCATTTCCTGATGGCTAGCGGTCAGAGGGTTTCGATTTTAAAGTATTTCTGGATCGTTGGGACTCTGGAACATGCCAGTCTGCTGTGCTCTTGTCGGAATTGAAGATGTAGGTGAGTCAAGTTTTTTGAATTTTATTTTTATTTTTCTAGTTTGTTCTTGATGAAAAAGTCTTTAGGTTAGTTTATTATCTTCGAGATTAAATCTCCGTGTTGTCCCTCTAAAACTCTTCCAGGCGAAAATCGTGACCACTCTTTTTGAGAAAAGTTCCTCAAAAATTGATCAATATTTTAATTTCGAATGAAAATACGGCGCTCTTTTTGTAGTTCTAAGTTGTTTTTATTTAGTATTGAAATGTTGGCTAAATGAATGCAAGTTCTAATGAGGACTTTACGGTGTTTGAATAAGTATGATGAAGAGTTCACATCCTGTTTTTCCTTTTGAATAGGTTCCTCATAGGCTGATCGTTTTGAAGAGGAACTGGACTTTAGAATTCTCACCATTTTCGAAGGGTTTTCATCCTTCTCAGTCGGTATTTAATTGAGTTTTCATGATTTGTGATTCGTTTCCCTATAGATTTCAGTTTTTATCGGTCGCTCTAGTTTTTGCAAATGGCTTGATAGCTCAATTACTCGGAAGCATTTTTATCCGTTCTCTGAATTCTTTGATCGAATAAACGAAGATTTTCCAGTAAAGAGTTCTGGGTAAAGTCATCCTAATTGTTGACTCTCAGTAGCGCTTAATAATGCCATTTTGTGTTCACGTTTTTGTTGCGATTGCACTTGATTGCATTTAAATGGATTCTCATTGTATCCAGTTAATCGCTTGCCTCCATTGTTAGGGTTATGTTAGGGTTATGGGTAATCAGCGTGGTGAGGGATTTCGTGGGTAATTGCTAGAGTTAAGGTTCTACTTTGTTTTACCCATCAATATACCTCTCGATTTTTACATATTCAAAGGAAAAATTGACTTTTTATTCAGGAGGTTCTTGAAATATCAACTAACAGAACTGACTTTGGGGTAAGCAGAGGTTACGTTAGGCAACTTCTACTCCTCTGATTGAATTCAAATCGATTGAAATGCTTTGTCTGCAAAATTTCCCGAATCAAGCCAAAGTTCATCTAATTTCTCGTTGGCGCCTTTTATTACAATTTATGGCTTGATCCGGGAAATTTTGCACACAAAGCATTTCAATCGGATTAAATTCAATCAGAGAAGGAGAAGTTGCTCAGGTTAGCCTTTGCTAGCCTCGAAGTCAGCACTGTAAGTTGGTATTTCACGAATGTTTTGAATAGAAAGTCCATTTTTTCCTTGAATATGTAAAAATCGAGAAGTATATTGACGGGTAAAACAAATTAAAACCCTAACTCTAGCAATAACCCAAACGATCCGTCACCACGCTGATTACCTTGTAGAGGTTACCCACTGGGTAAATTACTATCGTTCTCATGCTGAAGGCTTGGTCAGCTTGGACGAAATCACCGTGATAAACTTAGAATGCCAATTAACTGACCAACTGACTTCCGCACAGGTCGTATACGTGGAACTTCGGCCCCATGTAATTAAACGGACGGCTGTCCCATTTGGTTTGTAGCAGATCTTCGAAATAAGTGAGTGCTAAGTGCTGATAATACGTAGTGTCTGAAATGAGCGGTGAAATGAGACACAGGTGATTTGCCCCGCGGAAATTCTGCAGAGTAACGATGTCGGCCTGTGCAATCGATCCCTTTGTAGAGCACCAAGATCTCCGCCGTCGTCAGGTGTCTGAACGGTGGTGAATTTTAGCGGAAATTGCTCAATTTCAACTGAATAGACGTGAAAGGGCCAAAATGGAAGGATACATATCGGAGGCACTCGAGCTAGAACGGCTCGTTTAGACGTCGCGCGGCGAAAATGCAAAAATTGAAGCGCAATCAATAATTAACGTCCTTGATCGAATTTGCTTCTTTGCATTAGTGGCGCAGTCCGGTGGCGCCTCATATAGGGGAACTGACTGGTCGTTCGGGTTTTTTAGAAGGCTGCTATTCCTAATTAAAGGACATTTCGACTAAATTCCCTTTTTTTGTTTAATTTCTTCCCTATGTGATTATATGCCTAATTTTTTTGCTTAGACGCGGCGCCACCGGACTGCGCCACTAACGCAAAGGAGGAAATTCGATCAATGACGTGAATTATTGATTGCCCTTCGATTTTGCATTTTCGCCGCGCGGCGTCTAAACGAGCCCTATGGGATCATTTAGAGCACTCCACGCGCGACGCGACCGCATGGAAAAGATGCAAATCGACAGTCCGCCGTGAATTATCGACTTGCATCTTTTCCATGTGGTCGCGTCGCGCGCCGCGCGCATGCTAAAAGATCCCTAAAGGCCTGTTTACAGTCTTGCTGCCGGCAGCAGCAGCAGAAGTGGAGGATAGGGGGTTTAACGCAGTTGCAGCGTCCGGCAGCAGACCGACAGCAGGGGGGTGTTTCAAGTATCGACAGCAGCAGCAGGGGTCCCATCGCGAATAATACCGTACGATTGGCGCGCCATTTTGAGTGGGGCGCAGGCAGCCATATTCATTCGCCGGCAGCCATATTCATTCGGTCCCACCACGACAACTTCCTCAGCAGCATTTTGGGCCCACGCCCCGCCCCCATTTTGCTGCTGCTGCTGGCAGCACGACTGTAAACAAGCCTTAATGGTTAGAGGCGCTTCTTATTCTGCGCGGTCGACTGATCGATTTCCACCGGGGCTAACCGAGCCCTCTACTAGCTCAGGAATCGGGTCATTAGTTACCAGAGGTACTCTACGATTCTGAATAGAAAACGAATGCATGGCGTGTTCTTGGCGGACTGATTAACCCTGTTCACTTCAACCTTCGCTCACACTGTCCTCACTGCGCTCGTTTGCAGTGCTACTCTCGACTACGAAATGTGACCGGAAATTTTTGGTTTGGGTTACGGTGTGGGTAGGGTATACACTGATGATCGATTGCTGGCCCACAATTCGTCATGCTGTCTGAGTTATTGGTCAGGCTTTTGTCGTCTGTTTTTGTTTGAAAACTAGGCAGTGGGAATTCCCTAACTTGCCATACCTATCGTAACATTCTGGTAAATATGGTGGGCGAAGTTGGAGTGAGATGGTTAACACAACATAACATAACATAGCATTTATTATTCGCCTTAGGCATGTAAAAAGGTAATAGAATCTAATAGAATCTAAAACAAATTACAAAAACACAAAAGTTGGTTCGTATTTTCACATATATTTTTAAGTGAATAAGACTTTGAACTTTTTTCTAATAGTACACTTCATTATTTTGACTTTTTGTGCACTTTTCTTTCCCATGTAGGTACTTTCGCAGCGTAGTAATCGGACAAATATTATTTTCGGTGTCCTGGAAGGCATGGGAAATCTCTTTCTTCCTCTCTCCCTCTATTTTCTCTCTTTTCTCTCCTTCTCTCAGACTCTCTGAATCTCTCCCTCTACATTCAGGTGAGTTTTTTCACATTTCAGAGTGAACGCCGATTCTCATCAAGCTCGAGATATCGTTCCGTCGATGGAGGCGGGACGCCTGATTGCCTAGGGCGCAAAGGGCTTCCGGTTTGTGTCTGATTTCTCACGTCTTGTGAATCTATAAGAAGGTAAGATTTTACCCTACCTTGTACCTCTTCTTTTACCCGGTATATGCATGCATTTATTTATTGTATGTTGAAGTTCTTGAAAAATATCGAAGAAGAACCTCTATAACTTGAAATTTTTCTTGGGTTGGTGTTTAGCCCTTTTCTTTTTCCGTGTTATACCTAACCTATGTATGGTAGAATTTTTCCCATTCCGAGGAAATTTTGTGGAAGCAGTTCCGGTGGGGATAGAACCTTGCCCTAGCATCTAAATACTCTACATCAAGCAACCTTGGCTATGGTTGTTTTTCTATCCTTCAAAAAAGTTCAAGAAAGATTTGTAATCCGGGAAGGGCAGTTCGAGCCCCGCCTGGGTCGCGATTTTTGCGATGGGTCTTTTAGATCACCAAATTTATATAGTGTTTAGTGGAATTTGACTAATTTTGTTACATTCATGATGAGCATCTGGTTTTTTAGGGGATTACTTACTTACTTACTCACTTAGTACCTACTTACTTAGGTTTTCAGGGAATTTAATTAAATTAAATTTTCAATGCGAGATATCTGTGGGGTATGAACGATTTAAAATCAAATTTTCACGCTCAAAAACTAGTTGTAATCTCCTGTTCAGTTCAACGTTTAACACTGTGCATCGTTCATTACATCACAACGTTCCTAAGAAGAAGGTATTTGATTACAGATCCTTCCTGAATACCCTGAAGGGTAGAAAAACAACCCCAGCCAAGGTTAATCGAATGAGCTCGATAGATTACAATTTCCGCTGCGAACGAACTTGCTGTAAATGGGTCCCGTGTCGAGCAGGCGGAAATGTGGACGGGTCATAAGGAACCTGGGTTCATTCTTACAGATTCGTTGCAAAATCTCACCAGAGACGCGTGACCATGCGTATAATTAGCATCGAGAATGTGCCTGATTTGCAGAAAACATTCCGATCTGATTGAGCCCATGATTAAAACCGAATACCCCTTAAGGCAGGGAAAATCCCTCCAATTCCGTTTTCGCGCTGGTTTTCCCCGTTCCGTGTCCAACAACCAGAAAAGAGAAAGAGGCATTCGCGCCCCATCTGTCACACGAGCCGCGCTCGTGTGACAGTCGCACGCGGCGCTTCGCGTGACAGGCGCCCTTATTCACCCTTTCGAAAGAGTACTGTAATTGCAATTTCCACCTCCATCATGTCTGTTCCAGAAATTATTATGGACAAAAAGAGGAGTGAACTTCGGAGGAATATGCCAAGTGCAAATTGATTATCACTTTATACCATGGATAAACTAATTTGCGAGTATGGCTTACGACAGTCGGAAATAGAATTGTGAATATCGCCAAAAACCCGAAACGATGTTGAATTGCCGTTATTTTTCTTATTAAAAAGTTTGCGCTGGGTTTCCCGGTACTCGCAGACATGTTTTTCCGTCTAGTCAATTTCCTCTCATAGAACTGGCTTTTTAGCTTTTCTTTGTACAGTTTTCTGTTCAAAAGATTGAGAACCATATATTAGGTGTCAAGAAATAAATTGCGTTTTTTCGTACCTCAAATTCCAACTTGATTTTTTTGTATAACCTTCCTTCAGTATTCAAAATGTTGTATATTGTTTAGAAGTATATGTAACGGTCTTTCGATGTGTATTTTTTATTTGTTTAGAATTTCACGTTTCGGGAATTTCTAAACGATTTTTCAAGAAGGTCTCCGAGGAGCCGATTCGTGCCTTTTTGCTTCATGATTTCCAACTTGAGCGGAAAGCTGTAACGGCTCCTAAAATATTTTCCAAACGTAGGGCCCCATTGTCTCTTCAGAGTGCACTGCTTGGCTCTGGATTTAAAAATTCCGACACGGAGGAACAAATCTCTAAAGTAAGCCTGGTCGACGTCGGATCTCTGAACATGGGGACGATTGCCTGAAGTCAGTAATGAACTCTGAGCAACGTAAAACTATTCGATAGGTAGCGGAAGGAACTCAGGTGTCATTTCCTACCATCACTCAGTATGTTGAGAAACACGGAATGGTGAAAATGACAGATTATTGGACGCCCCATGAATTTAGCGCACATCAAATGTCAGAGCGCTGTCGGACCTCTTCGGCGCTGCTGGTGCTCAGTCAGAACGGGCCTTTTCTTGATCGAATTGCTACCTGCGATGCAAAACGAACCTGTTTAATAACTTCTCATGCAGAACACAGTGACTGAGCAAAGATGAGCGCTTAAAAAATATTCCAAAGCCGAAATTGCATGAAAAGGTGTCTACAGTCGACGTTCAATCGAATTCTGCAAGAGTTTCACATAGTGAGTTCATGAAACCGGGTGAATATATTAGGTTGAGTCAGAAGTAATCGGACATTTGGAAGCGTCCGAATTCAAGACCGAATTTCCAGACAAAGAGAGCACCGGTCAAAAAGTGTAAGGTATCGATCGATAGAGGGAGAACAGCCCTACAATATAGTTTGCCGCATTCCCTTTGCTCCAATTGCTAACTGCTACAATGGCTCCGGAATTCATCCCGTCAGAATCGCAAATTCCGAACGTCATGCTTTTCCTCCTCCAATCTAGCCAAAATGCTAACCAATCCTTTGAAAGCTTGAAGGGCGTTTACAAAAAGGAAGCTCCTGTTTAAAACACCGTCTACACTTGGTTCTCGAAATTCCTGAGCGGCGACTACAACATCGAGAACAAGGACAAGTCAGGACGCCCGATGGAGTTGGATCTGGACGTGCTGAGGGACGAGGTGGAGGCAGATCCATACCAAACCACCGGTGAATTGTCAGCCACCCTTGGCGTTCCTCAAACATCTGTGGCTCAAGGATTGAAGTCGATCGGCAAGGTCAGAAAACTTGCTCGATGGATACCTCATGCGCTGACCCACCGTGACATGGATCGCAGGGTAGACGCTGCAGTGTCTCTTCTCACTCTCAAGCGCACAAATGAGTGGCTGAACAATCTAGTCTATGGCGATGAGAAGTGGGTACTCTACTCTAACCTCTGCCGCCATGGCCAGTGGGTCAACGAAGATGCAAAGGCAGAAGACGTTCTAAGACCTGACAAACACGGCACAATGGTGATGCTATGCATTTGATGGAGCGTTCGTGGCGTAGAGTATTGGGAGCTGCTGGATAAGAAGACGATGGTGACGGCAGAGGTCTATACTCAACAACTGAGAAAATTGAAATCACATATCGATCTCACACGGGGAGAGGGATCCAAAATTTATTTTCAGGACGACAACGCTAGACCACCCTCCGCAAGAATGACGAAGGCTGAGTTGGCAACGTATGGCTGGACCATACTTCCTCATCCTCCGTATTCCCCAGACCTCGCTCCCTCCGATCACCACCTTTTCTCCCATCTCCAAGGATATTTGGAACGTCAAAATTTCAGCAAATTCGACGACGTCAAAAGTGCACTTGAGATGTTCTTCAGCAGCTAGTCAGCCACGTTCTGGAGCAAACGCATATATGATCTACCGTCTCGTTGGCAAAGGACCATTGATTCTAATGGCACATATTTCGATTGATTCCATTTTCTTGTTTAGGAGTTGTGGAATAAACTATTTTGTGCTCCAAATGTCCGATTACTTATGACTCAACCTAATAGCAACGCTGATCCCCGTTGTGGCCAAATCAGTAAAATCTGTGTGAAGCTGGCGCGTGCGAATCCAACAGTGCTCGAAAGAAATTGCCTAGTCGGTTTTCGCGGTGACGCCAAACCTCGTGTCTCACGAAAACCGAACTAGAAGTTGAACGACTACAGCTATGAAACAATGGTTCATCCAGCGAATTCTTCAGACCTCTCGTATGAATGTTTGAAATTCGGCAGATAGTTAGTCCGAGGTCTGGCAATTTCGACGGACGAAGATGAGTTTCGATGTGTCGTTGGTTTGAATTCTGGAGATGATATTTTAAAACACGTGGATTTGCGTTGCTGTAAAATGTCAAATGGACTCTATAGTTCCTAGCTCCGGTTGAATCGTTTTGAATGTTAAATATATTCACGATGTGCACTTCCTTCTTTATCGTTTGGTGAAGAGTAAGGAACAAAAGGCACACTAGTACTGCTGCAGTTCATCATAGCGTCACCATTGTCTTCGTGTAGTGACACTCTGGTTTCTTAACCGTCTCAGAAGGTTCGTCGTTGTGTAAGAAACGGGAAAATCTCTTCTTATCATAGTATAATATCCGTTCTTCGTCGTAGGTTAGAAATCCTTATGAAAGTGGCTCCGCAAAATCCATTTCAATTGATGAACCCGCAACACTCATTCGCACTAGGAGCAGAGGGTCCGAATGCCGAATATTTTAATTAATCCAGATCTTGAGACATTCGCGATAGCGTCACACTTTATACTGCCTTCCCTAGAGAAAGATGTGCTCTTTCGAATGGGGCTTGAATTAAGGAAAACGGCTGGACATGAGTAGAGTTATGGCGCTTTAAATATAATGACAGAACTTTCTTTAAAACCTAATATACTTTATCTTATATGTTGTTGGAGAAAATACGGCGATTCTAACATTGCTTACTTTGTTCGAAAACGTTTTGTTTGTGTGGAGTTATGGAGATTTGAAGTTACGCGTCAAAAAACGCAATTTATTTCTTGACAACCAATAGAAACTTTGTGCTAAATTCTTGTTCAGATCACTATTGTGTTTTCATTCTCCTTATATACGAATAGTTCGAAAGGTTGTGCCGTAAATAAAGTTGTTCACCTAGCAACCTCATAAGGCAGAAGAAAAGCAGATTGAATTTATTACCATATGAACGTGCGTGGTTCAGAGGTAAGATGCGCTGCTGACTAGTACATTTGAACGATCGATCCCCGTCCGGGCTAGCGAAGCCCTCCACACCTCCGGAGTCGGGTAAATTGGTACCAGACTTGTCTGGGAAGGTTAAGACACTGATTTGGTATGGCGATTAGCCCCGATAAGTCATTGTATAGGCCAAATACGTATTCACCATGCCTCTACGATTCTGAATGGAACATGAATGCATGGCGCGTTTTTAGGGGACTGATCAGCGCCGACACTTTCATCCTTACCTTTACTTTTGACGAGCGTGTTTGGTGTCGAAACTCGAATTTTTTAAAAATTCTTTTCTAGGCGTCTATGAACTGGACCGACCGAGAACCGGTGACCAAGGCGTTCATCGTCGGCATGTCTGACACTGTCCAATACCACCTGGTGAACACAATTCTTGGCGCCGTGTGTACGGTGGTGAATGTGTTCCTGCTGTTCATCTTCCTCGTCTCGCCAAGTCTTCGAAGAAAATGCGAGGTGAGTAAGTGAGTGTTTATGGGGGCTGTAATGGCCTGAGGGTAATTACATATTGCATAGTTAATTTCACGTTATCACGGCTGCGTGGCTGCAATTCGCTTCCGAGTTCAAGCTGAGCAAAAGCTCACTTGAACAGTTGAACTGTTTAAGGCGGAAGTGAAGAAAGTGGCTTTTTTCCTTGTGAAATGTTACTGAAACGGAAGGGGTATGATAGGGTCAGGGTTTGATTAACTCGATTCAGTAACCTGGGCCCAGATTCATGAACGGACGAGCGGTCTCCGAAACCGCGGTGCAGCCGGAACCAGACGGCAGAGTCGATGAGAGATCGCGCTTACCATAGAAAGTTTGAAATAGGTGGATAAAGGTGCGCGCCGTCTGCGGTATATCTCGGGGTTTATCACGGGGTTACCAATGATGAATCTGGGTCCTGGGGCAACCGGGAACCACCACCGTGGCATTTTCTAACCTTGTTACAGATCCGTTGACTAGCAATTCTGCAATTCTATTAAATGTAATTGCAATTATTGTTTCCTTACATACACGCTCACTATACCCTTACCTATACCATACCCTTACCCCCTCGATTCTGGATGAAAAAGGGTAAACCATTTTACTCTTACTTTTAATTATTTACTTGGTATAGGTGTGCACATAAGGTTTGAGATCAGCCTTCAAAAGGTTCAGCTGAAGCCTTAGTCTTGAATTGCCATTTTAAATTTTATAAGTAGGTGAGATCTTACCCTACCTTATACCCCTTCTTTCACCCGGTATATGCATGTATTCATTTATTGCATGTTGAAATTTTTGGCATTTTGGCATTGGCATTGTAAATTTAATTTAATTCGTTTTGGCAGTGGCATTTTTGAATTTCAATAACTTTCGGTGGGTTACGGTAGTTAAGTGGGATGTTCCTGTTCTATAGTAATCCTAATACAGTTGCGTCCGAGCAGTAAACTTTTGCAGCCAATCCCGTCTTGAAATGGTAGAAGCTAATTGGACTTGACTGCAATATAAATTTTTCTCGCAATTTTTTATGAGGGTAACCAAAAACGACTTTTTCGTTTCCTCTTGGCTATTATGCCTGTTATACAGGGCCCGCCTCGGTTTGGTATTGCCAGTGGTGCGCCTGCAAGTAGTAGCCAACCTCCCAACTTCCTTCCCGCTGCCTAACACGCAGTTTCTGTGATATTTATGAAAGCACTTCTTTTCTCTCATTTGGTTAATTTTTCTTTTGTTTCTGGATTTGCGGAAAAAATATATTCGTTTTCAAAAATATCTTATTTAATAGGGGTTTTTTGGAAATTATTCTTCGAACTGGTGGGTACAAGGCGCAACAGTTTTTGTACGGTCACTATCTCGTACGCTTTTGTCTTGTGTGTGTGTGCTTATTTTTTTTTGGAAAGGCCAATTGATTGTTCTGTTTCCGGTCTCCTTTCTTATGCCTAATTAAATTATTGGCTGGAATAAATAAATAAATAAATTATAAGAATTATTTCTGTAGCTTCTCTCTTTGATTTGACTTTCGCTTTAATTTCAACTTCGGAGTTCATTTTCAATTAGACCCGGTTTAGGTGTTGATCGTCCTGTGTGTGGCTGATGGTTTCAATTGCTTCTCCATCATGCTGATGGGACTGAATCGGGTCCTCCTCTACACAGAGGTATGGGATTTTGTTTATTTGTTCATTTTTTATTTACTTATTCAGTCTAGGGTAACAGAACCACCATTCAGACATTCCTAAAAACAAAGGCCCACAGTAGAAATATATCAGACAGCCCGTTTTTGAAATCTGCTAGTAAAGGTAAAGGTGCCGGCGTTGATCAGTCCCCTGAGGACGCGCCGCCGCATTCGTGTTCCATTCAAGTCGTAGAGGCTTGATGAATGGGTATTTGGTCTACACAATGACCTGCGGGGGTCAGACGCTATACCAGGTCAGTGCCTTTACCTTCCCAGACAAGTCTGGTGCCAATTTACCCGACCCCGGAGGGATGGAAGGATTGATTAGCCCGGGCCCGGATCGATCGCTCGAACGTGCGGGTGACAGCAGCGCCTCTTACCACTGTACCACGCGGGCCCAAATCTGCTAGTAAATTTCTGAAACTCCGCCTTAGTAGCTTCAATTTAGTGCAGTATTTTCCATGATACCTGTTTTATCTTGATTTTATCCCATCTCTATTTTCTTTACCGTTTTCGTGCAGTGATATGTTATGCACGAGGATTCGCGAATAAATAAATAAACTACGCAGGGAATATGTATATCAGTCAGCAATATAGCTTGTGCTATAAAGCACTAGAAAGAAAATTAAGATTATTGGAATGCGAATTATTCCTGAAAACGGATTAGATAACTGCCATGGTAACTGTCTATGCTTTTTGCGTTGAAATTTTTCAAAAATTCGGTTTTCATTCGAAGGATTAGCTTGGCAATTTGGCACTGAAAGGTCTGCATTTCAGCATTTCTAAGTACGCCATTTTGCTAGAAATCTCTAGGCGCCCTGCATCGTCAGAGACCTTTACTAAAATGTGGGATCGGCTTTTGTACAAGGAATTTCTGCTCTATTTAAATACTTAGAATATTGAGAAACCCCGCTTCTTTGCTTAGAAGCAAGAGAATGAAAAACCTATGTCACGGTAGGGTAAGGTAATCCTCTTCCAAAAGAGCATACCTTGTGGCAGGTAACTTTCTGCGAGAAATTATTAGAATTTATGTGATATTATGCTTGAGTAATGCGAACAAGTAAATGGTTAAGTAAAAAAGAAAAAACGTTAAAGTAGAGTAAACGATCTAGTAACTGCACTGCTGTAACTGCGTTCGAATCCCGTCTGAGCCGCAGTTTTTGCGATGGGTTTAGCATCACCAGCACAGCATGCACCTCCATGGACTTGTTTTATTTTCGTTATTTCTTTGATATTTCTCACTATTTTTATTTTCATCATTTTTTGAAAGTGCATTCGTCAGTTTCTAGGTTATCGAAACGCTGTCCATTCCAATACGCACGCAATGGGAGTGTGCTGTCGAGCCGTGGATCATTTTCCGAGGATACGGTACGTATATTAATCTATTTAATTAGTTCAATATGTAAGATCCGCACTCGTTGTTTTATCTTTACAAGAAGCTTGAGTGGATTCGGAAATTCCCTCGAGCAATTTGAATTTCGGAGTTTACTGAGTTTACTTCCTTTTTACTGTGAAGGATGGTTTTCTAAAATAAGGATTGGTTCCGAAGGGACAGCCAGTAGACAGCTGGGTAAGGTGAGAGTGGTAGAATTTGACCACAAGATATCTCATCTGAAATCATTAAAGAACAAAAATAAACCCCTATACCCACCCTAAGGTAAATAAAGGGATCAATTTTCAAACCAAAAAAGAAGTAAAATTCTTTTGGAATTTAGGTGACGAACGATGTTCAGCTAGCTGACAACATTACCGACCTTCTTCGACAAAATCGAGGGATTAAAAGAAATTGATGGCTTGGTATTTTCCTGGAACAAACGATGTCAAAAACCATTCGAAATTGAGTCGAACATGGCTTCGATCAGTAAAATCGATTGATCAGTATCGATTGAAAATCGATTCAGGGGATCTCTGGCCACCGACGGTGCAGTCGTTGATGGGTGTCGAGCGATGTGTGGCAGTGTTCGATCCGATTCGCTACAACAGACGATCGTCACGAAGGTATTCATTATAATAATATTTAATTTCATTGAGTTCAATTTGATATGTGTCATATATGACAACGTTAGATGAGAGCAGATAGAAGTAGAATTTCTAAAACAAAATGATATCTACATAGAAGATGCAAGCTTTGCAAGTCGTTCGTAGGGTATTCCTCTGTGGTAGCGGAATCATTCTTTTTTTCTCTGTTCTTTTTTCTCTCTTTTTATTACCTCAAAAGAAAAGACGAAATGAGTCATTTTATCAGTTCATCCTTCCAAAGTTGTCAATCAATGCTTGATTTGCATCTATGTTGGTAACCATTCTCGTACTTCTACCTTGTTTTTAGAAGCGTGTCGTGTTTTTTGTTCGATTATTTCGTTTGATTGTGTAGAAATCAAATGGGTTGTATGACTTATATATTTGTAAAGGTATTTATTCAATGTATTTATAAATGGGTTGTGTTTGTTTCATCCTAGTTTCAGTTGTTTCTGATTTATTCGATCGATACGATGTTTTTATTCATAATGTTTCGGCTTACCTATGCAACTCTCCTTTTAACAAATCACTGACAAGAATCTGTAAGAAGGTGTCACAATAATCGATGGAAATTAATGCCGAACTGCTAATTTCAAAATAGTTGGGGGTTAATAAGTTTAATAATCGCTAATAGTTCTACGTTTTCAGGTGTACGGGTTGGTTCCTCTTTGGAACTCTTGTCCTTGTCACGCTAGCCCTAGCTGTTGGGTTCGTTTGCGCATGGCTGTCCAGAGACCAAAAGGTTAGTTCTTCGAGAATCTTATTTTTGGTGTTTTTTCAATCGAATTTGTAATTTTTAGGTGAAATACTGGTGCGGTAGAAAGGCAGCGTTCGGCAACACATATGCGTCGTTCATCTATGCGGCAAACATTTTCGGCTATGTGATTGGATTCTTACTTACTGTCATTTCCTATTTCAAAACGAAACTTTGGCTGAGTTCATCGTGAGCTTTCTTAAGATTCTACTTCATTTTCTGATTTTAGTTAGAAGTGCATTTGGCACTATTCCAAATTTTGGACTCCAGAGGTCGATTTTTTCCGCTAAAACTTCGCATACGGTTTTTTTTCGGAGTCCTGAACACGATGGTGCAATCCGTTTTTCGATTGGCCGCCGGATACTGAAGTTACAGGTAGGTCCTGACAGGTGTTTTGACCCACTGTCTTCACATGTCAGGACCTACCTGTAACTACAGTATCCGGCGGCTGATCGAAAAACGGATCGCACCATCGTGTTCAGGACTCCAAAAACCCCTACGCAAAGTTTCAGTGAAATCGGTGGTTCTCACTCCGCCCACTTTACCTGTCAGGACCTACCTGTAACTACAGTATCCGACGGCCAATCGAAAAACGGATTGCACCATCGTGTTCAGGACCCCAAAATTCCCCCTGGTATGCGAAGTTTTAGCGAAAAAATTTTTCGACCTCTGGAGTCCAAAATTTGGAATTTGCATTTAAATGCTTATGTTACGAGTCCCTTGGTCACTTTCTTCATTCGTTATCGATTTATCCGATTGCGCGTCAGTCACCTTTCCACTGACCCCAGTAGTGTGCACTGCTGCACCTATTACGTTTAGCTTTTTCGAGACACTAGAGACGTCTTGAAATGTGTGCATATTTCTATATTTTCTCATAGTGTTTTCGATTTTTTTCGCAAAACTCAGTTTAAGAAAAAATTCACAAAAAAACAGGACAGTAGAAAGCAGTCAGTTTTTATTTATGGAAAGGTATTCAATTTTTATACGCCGATGGTTATCGCTAAGCTCTAGAGGAAGACGGTCATTTAGAGGAATCATTTTCTATTTGAAAGTTCTGTTGCAGTTACGCCAAAGAGCAGTTGGCGAGAATCAAGTTTCACATGCTGATATCTGTGTTATCTATCGTGCTGATCTCAATTCCTAATGGGCTTTCCTTATTTGCACAGTACATAGCAAGTGTAAGCGAGTACTTTTGTTATTTTTTTCCTAGAAAGAACCCTCTATTTATGGATCCTCTTTAGAAGATGTGTTAATTCTAAAAACGTGCGTTTCGTTCAGGTGGCTGACGCCATCGCTAAACCGTCCACCTATCTCACTTGTGTCAACTCGGCGATCGATATTTTTGTGTATTTGCTGCTAAATCAGGAATTTCGATCGGAATTCCGTCGAATTATTCTACGACAGAAATCACCGGTGATTTCCGGGCCACCGATGACTGTTACGATGGTTCGAACACAGGCACCACGACGATCTCACATATCTCACATCTCAACGGTCGGATTGATATGAGCCTTCTCTGTTTGATGTTTGATAATAAAAAATTTCATATTTACTTACATTTCCTTTTGTAAAGCGGAGCTGATAGTAACGGCGGTAAAGTATTTGTCTCGATTTTTCCTATTGTAGTGCTTTTTCGGGGCCTCGAAAGGAGGAAAATAAGGATTCTCACGATTTGAAGGGTTCGAGGTAAGATCGACGAGAAGGTCCCGCATCGAATACCGTGTCCGACCGTGCCGCGTCAGCATGCCCGGCGCAAGCGTCGGTCGTTCCGCCGTCAGTTCCATCATCTGCACGCGTCATGTCAGCACGTCGAGTTCCTCTCCTACCGACAGTCAACGTCATGACTAACCGCATTCAAGGATCGAAGAATTGTACCGAGCGAGCAATGAAGAAGACACAACCAATACGACGAACCGCATGGAAGCGATGGCAGGCAACATTGAGGACCTGCGAGCGGAGGTTCACCCGACATATTCCTTCGGGCGAGTGTGCCGCGAGCGGAACCCGGTGTCCTCTTCAAGAGGCCGTCTCTGTGCGTAGTGCCGGTTGGTCCGCATAGGCCGCAGTTATTGTATTGTGTTTATGTTTTATTTAGCTGGTTAGTAAATGGCGGAGGTATGGTGTTGGTTCTGTTGTGTTTTACGAATAGCGCGTGAATTGTGCAAGTACTTTATTGTTGCTGATCACATTAATATGGTAGTGTTTCGATGACGACCTCAGCCCTCATGGTGATGGACAGTTGTGGTCATCTACAATCGAGCCGTGGTATTTGTGCAGGGCCTCCCGCACTTGACGCTTACTGTAGACGTCAGGTCACCTCAGGTAGTGATTACCACGGCACTCAATAGGGACCAGTGGATGCGTTATTGGCACCGGCCAGGCAAATACAGGGTATCCCAAAATGACGTGGTTAAAGTTTTTTTTATTGTAACGAACGAACAACTAATAATTCAAGAAAACAAAAAGTATACAACAACAGCATAAACGCTAGGTAACACACGATGTAGCCCGGAGAAAACGGCGTCCATTCTGAAGACGTGATGAAGTCGGGGAAATTGGCCCTACACCATTCCTGTGTTGTCTTCGCAGTATGAGCAGGAGCAGAGTCCTGCTGGAAAGTCCACGGTGCGTTGCAGAACTGCTGCTGTGCCAGGGGAGTACCACCGCTTCGAAAATATCCTGTAGGTCTACATCTTGATCGATTTTCACCCCCTGATCCACGGAGACAAGGGCAGTTTTGCCGCTGGCGCAGACTCCGCCCCTAACCGTGACGGACTGCGGATTTTGACGACGGCTGAGAGTGGCAAAAGTACCTGGAGCACGAGTAGACCAGCATCCGTCATTCTGGTGATTGTATGCCTGCTCCACGACGAACAGCTTCTCATCAAAGAATATGATCCGTTCCCATACGTGACCGGCGGCCCACACCCGAAGTTGCTGGCATCGTTCGAGACGTACACACTTGTTTTTGTTCGTCAGAAGCTGTGGTTTCTGAATCTTGAAGGATTTGAGTCCGAGTTACTTTTTGGCTATTCGATGCGCAAAAGTGGAGATGCCGATGTCACGGGCGATTTTCCTCATGAAGATCTTCGAATTTCGTGTCACCCGTTTTCCGATGATTTTGCGGATCCTGGACGTGTTGGAGCTGCACTTCCTTTCTTGTCGTATACGGTCACCTTCATGACCAAGCTCTACGAATTGGAAACGGTCGACTGTGCGACACCGAGCAAACGAACAATGTCGCATTGTCGCACTCCCTGGCGGTAAAGCTCCAAAATCGCAGCTCTTCGATTTGAAATTTTTGGAAAAACTTCGTGCTCATCCAGTCGAACTCAAACCTCACTCATAGAACCGGGGAGAAGTGCGGAGAAAAATGGCGCTGTTACCCGTCCTATTTCCTATCCACATTTTCACACAGAACAACGTTAAATTTTCACCACGTTATATTGGGACACCCGGTAGATGATCAACAAGGGCACAGGTGACGCTTTGTTTTCATCCTAGAAGGTTTCTGATCCTCTTGATATTTTCTAATCGCTCATGCTTTGACACTTACCTGGTATTTTCCTTCGTTCTTTTTGTTTTTCATCTCTCTGTCTCATATGATATGATGTGATTTTTCTATTTTACCCGAGGTGTTGCCATGCTTCGGGTTTATTTCTCCAAAGGAACAATACAGTTGTTGCTGTTTGTCTTTTCCGACTCCTTTCCGAGAATTTCAAGAGATTTTTCTTCAAATCTTATCCAGTTCTCCTAAGGAGTGTGCCCACTTTCAATTTCACAGCAGCCTTACAAAGCCGTATTAACTATTTATTATATGATTTATTTTTATTGTTTTATGAAATTATTTTTTATTCCCGAACTTCAGCTTTAGCACCGGGAGTGATGCTGTTCAATCTGAGTCCACCGACGACGAGCATGCCGGGGACAACTTTGTCACTTGAATCGACGGATGTGGAGGTGGTGTAGATGTCTCTGAAATCGATTCCGTCCGTTATCACTCATTAATCTTATATCAAAAAATCAATAATATACCTGTTGGAAAGCACTCCACAGGTGTATTCGGATTGGGCGAACTGCTTCACCGAGGGCTTCGACCAACCTCCGAACGAGCGGAAGTCGTTGTAGTTGGCTGGTGTTTCACCCGAGGTGCCGGCTCCATTCACCTTCCAATACCTGGAATAGGTATGCGAAGGTGGTGGCAGATCCACAGGGGGTGAAGTTTCGATTTATAAGCTTTTTTCTGAATTTCGATTTGAATTTTCTCACCAGAGCATCACATTGTAGACGGTTGCTCCGCCGGCAATTTGATCCCAATCATAGCTGTTGGTGTAGATGCCGACAGTTAGGCCGTATTGCTAAATTAGCCCAAATTAGGCGAAAAAATTATTTTGTTTTCTCAAAATTAGAAATGTAAAAATAAAAAAAACTCACTATAGCTCTCGAGAGGACACTGTTCATGAAGGCCACGTTATTCGAGGTGTTCGTTGGCCAGTTTATTGGTGAAGTCACCTGCAGAGGAAGATCTTTGGGTAAAGGTAAAGATATAGGTGAAGTGTTTGTGGTTGATCAGTTCCCTCAGAACACGCCATGTACTCGTCTTCCATTCAGAATTGATGAGGCACGGTGAACGCTTTTTTCGCCTATTCAAATACTTGCGGGCACCACTCGCTATACCAGGTCAATGTCTTCACTTTACCAGATAAGTTTGGTACCAATTTACCCGACCCAGGAGGCATAGAGAGCGTGGTTTGCGCGGGTGAGGAATCCCTTTACCGCTTTTGTGGTGTCATGATGCCGTGACCGCTCCGCCGACGCGCCATGGCCCGCCAATATCGATTTGATCTATTGCATGCCAAAGGGCTCCACCAATGAATGTTGTATGTTCTGTTCTATTGTTGTTCTCTGTTCATTGTCTTGCGGTCACCTTAAGTGTCGTAATAGACACAACATAACATAACCGAGCGCATAAATACCGTCGGCGCGGTGCAGCGCCATTCGTCGTTTTCAGTGTTCTCTTTGGGCCGTTATAATAAACGGTTCGTTTACGCTGTTCTCACAGTCTGGGAAGCTTCCAACCATTGTGTTGGGATCCTACATTGGGGCCAAGCCGGTGATATTTCATTCGACCCGGAAGACTGGTTGAGCCTCACATACAGGCTGACGTTTTTGTAAGGAAAGGAACGAAGCTCATCTTATTCAGCGGCCCACATGGAGATCGGGCATGGGGATAAACAGGCAAAACACCATTTATATGGGCAATGTAATAAAAGAAGCCTGCTCCATCATGAAAACAAACGTCGCTGTCATGTTAAGCATTGTGCCGCAATCAACTGAACCTTTTTCAACCCTGGGTGATCACTGTAGGCCGAGTTACCCACCATCATACCCGGTGACCGCTTCGAGGCCATTTTTGGAGAGCATCAACGACGTGTGGTAGTCACACCTTGGACAAAGTTTATGGATGATCTGGGAGCGACCATGTGGGCGCAGTACGGTCTACAAGTGCAAGAAGTTTCGAGGAAATCACAATGGAGGAGCACAGGAACGAAAAAATTGGACGGCAACGTTCAAAGAATATCAGAGCCAGGGAAAAGTAAGAAGAGGCTGGAAAAGCCGACGCGGCAGATACGCAGCTCGTCCCCACTAGAGTCCCCTTTTGTGAGGCATCTTCTGAGTATATAATTGGTAAGATGAATTTCAACACAATTTCTTTGATGTTTGAAAGTTCTGGGTGATATTTTACTGTAAGGTTCTCAAACTTATTTGGTTTCAAAGTTTTTAAAGGGTTTTTTCAACTGTCGAGGATGCCAGTACGATAAGGGGGAGTGTCACGATGCCGCGACCCCTTCGCCGACGCGCCATGGCCCGCCAATATCGATTTGATCTATTGGATGCCTGCCAGAGCGCACCAACTGAGCGCATAAATACCGTCAGCGCGGTGCAGCGTCATTTGTCGTTTTATTATTTTTGCTGTTCTCTTTGGGCCGTTATCGTAAGCGGTTTTTTACGCTGTTCTCACAGTCTAGGGAGCTCCCAACCATTGTGTTGGGATTCTGCAGTGGAAATAGCGCCTCCTACCGTTACAATAATACGGTAGCTCTATCCATTAGGTTAATAAAGGGGAAAGGAAGTTCAACCCGTTTCTTAATTGAGATATTTTCAGAAGTTATTCTGAAAATATGGAAATTTCTCGATGAGTAGAGGTAAGCATCAACGGAGTACAGGAATGCGTTAATAGACAAATTAATTAATAATTAAATAAACAATAAATAATCACCTGAAGCCAAATTGACCGAACGTTGATGTTGGCGCTTATCAAAGCGTTGTACAATTCGTCAAATTGGGTGGCGCCAGTCTTCGAGGAGGTCGGACTAGGAGTCATGTACACTTCGGTTCCGAGACCGGCTGGAAAAAAATGTTTTTTTTTGTTCGAAAGAAAAATCTTTGAAATATTCTCGTTTTTCTAGAAGATTTAGCAAATCTATTTTTTTATTTGTAAGACTTGCCGGCATTCGCGTTCCGAACGTTCGAGACGACAGATTGATCGACTTGTCCGCTGCCAGTGGGCGCATACCCGCTGCAATATGTGGAATGAAACGGAATGGACAAAGTCGGAAAATCGATAAAGTCAAAATCAATCGATAAATCGACGTACCGAATAAACACGACATTGTACGAGGACTTTTGAATGCATTGGAAACCGGTGAGAAGGACGGGTATGTCGAGATCGAGAGCGTACGCAGTTTTGGCACCCAGCTGGAACAATTTAATTTTTTATTGATTTTTCCTCTACTCCCTTTGAATTTGTTCCTAAGAAAAGTACTATTTTTAGAGAAGTGTTATCTTACCAACTCAACGGAACCTGGCTGTTCCTGAAGTCCTGCTGGTCCAATTGGACCAGCCAAACAGAGTGGAGAAAGAGCCATCAGCAATGCAAGGGATCGCATGCTAAAGTATGTAAAGTTATTTTCAAAGGATTTTGAAGTCGTTTGTTCTCTTTTGAGTATTATTTATGAGAGAGTTTCTAGATACTGATGGAAAATTGATGAAAAACGAACCAATGGGTACGGTAAGTTGTCACTAATTCCTAAATAAACAACTAATAAAGTATTGAGAAAGACTTCAGTGGGGAACGAACGAATTGTTCTCACAGAGCGGAAATGTCCGTAAAAAAACCTAAAAAAGCCTTTGGCTCGCTCAAGAACTCGTAGAAATCACGCTTATAAAGTCAACTGATAGTGGTTTTTTCGCCGATGAAAAGAGGTGACGTGAACTCATATCACCGTTTAGTCACTGATAAGCCACTGTCCGTAGGGGAATGTACAAAGATCATGGGTTTCTTGGGGGTAAGGCAGTTTGAATGAGAGACTACCTACCCGTCAGTCTTCACCTTGCTGTCAGTAGTCACTCTGTAATGAAAAAAAAGACGGGTAACCCCTGATCTAAGCGTTTCTGTAGTCGTAGGGCGCATACTATAAGATTGTAACTTCTTCCTCCATGAAATGCATGCCCAGATGGTTAGGTTACGTTTATGACAACAATTTTTCACTCACCTGACCAGTTATCCTCCATTTTTTTCGAAATTGCTTCACCAGATTTTTTGGAAATTATATGTATGTATGTATGTATTTTCTGTTCACTGTATTGTCTTATTTTTCAGATCGAACTTCAAACAGACCAGCGCGGCATCAAGAAAAAACTCACTATCTTTAGCAGAACTTCTGTGCCATCCACTATAACTATATCATCTACCGTTTGTACATATTTATCAGGACAATAATAAGAATTCTCTTTACATATTCATCGTGCAACAGATTCATTATTTGACTATTACTCCTGGGAAAAAGGACAAGAAAAGCGCATTGATTTACTTTTGCCGAGCTATTTTGAATAAAACTATGCCTTCTACTGTTTAGTCGGTGGTACAGCAAAACGTGGGGATTTTCAGCGTTATCTATTGGTTAAAGGTTTTGTAGTAATTGACAATGATTAAATGCCTAACAGCGAGGGATTCCTTTCTCATGGAACCATTGGAAAAACTTTGAATTTATGATATCATTGACGCATCTTCATTATTGATGCTGCCTATGAGTCCCACTGGGCTTCTTCAATTTCTTCATTGTCGGTACAGATATGTCTGAAATGGCGGGCTATAGAGGAAATATTTCCCAAAACCACACCGCACCCCGTCACCACGTATTTTTGAGCAAAACTTTTCGCTCAAATTGGAATTTTCACGGATTTGTCCCGAATTGGAAAATTCTATGTCAAATTTTCGAGCCGAAAGGCTTGTTGATAAGGAAAATGACTTCATTTTTGTAGTTTCCGTTCGATCGGTTTTTTATCAAGCCCATAGCACATCCTTTTGATGAAAAGCAAGCAATAATAGCGACTAAATATAAGATAAACATGCAGCGCCAGCATGAATGGACTTAAGAAACTCCTCTGTCATGCAAGGTTGCTCCTCAGAATAGGTAACCTTTTTGGGTTCCCAGTGATCGATTTAAGTTTTCTCAGACTGGTCTGATTCAAAAGAAAATTAGCATAGTGGTCAGTAGGAGCACGAATGTAATTCTAGATGCCTGAATATTCACAAAACTCGCGACCCAGCTGAGCTTCAGACTCGCGTCCCACGCGTTTTCAGTGATGAAACTTAGGGCTCGGAAAACCTGGAACGCGGGTTTGAATCCTGTCTGAATCACGATTTTTGCGATGGGGTCAGCATCATCAGAACATCAAACTCTTCTTCTAACACCTTGTTGTCCGTTGATCATCGATTTCCTCGAGCAGGCGCCAGTAACGTCTCCATTCGTCCCTGTCGCGCGTCATGGTATACCAGTGGGTCCTGCTCGCTCGAGGAACACGAAGAGCATCGAATCGATCGTTCAGGGATTTGACGAAGAAGTCCGACCAGCGCAAAGGTGGGCGACCTGGTGTTCTTCTCACGTCCCGTATAATCCAGTCAGTAACGGCTCTCGTCCAGCGGTCGACTCTTCTTCTATACTGAGGTAAAATCCGCAAGAATCGGTATTAAAAAATAGAACATCTTAGAGGTAATTAACATTTTGCAAGCCTGAGACATATGTGTGCGGGGCCCATCATTCTTACGTCCACCCATTTCCACCATCGGTCACATTAATCGCAACTGATTAGTTGGAAAACAAATGATAAAGTTTAAATTTAAAAACCAGGTGCTTACCGGACACATTTCCCTTGCTATCTTCTTCTTTGCTGTTGAACTGAGTACATTGATCAGCCAAGCCTCGAATGTTACTTGGTTCAGCTTCTGACTGGCCTGAAATATCCTGCTAATAAATGAGCGAAACCACGATGTCTGTTTGTCAACTCTAGGGTCCCGCCGCGATTGCCCGTTATCGTACTCGCAGTGACGTATTTCACCAGTTCCTCGCTGTCGTCAGCTGCATGCTTTTTATTCTTCGTTTCATTCGTTATTATGAATGCTTTATATATGTTTCCTACTATTCACCAGGTTTCCGTTTGGCCGCCGGCGGGCCGCTGAATGGCTGGTGTCTCTATAAAATTCTTCACCGCGACAATTGTAAGTTTTTCGGATACCGTAACCGTCCATGCGATCTGGCTATGGCAGGTTACCATTCAGGGTGTCGCTCAAAGACATTGACATCGTGGCTTCTACAGACATTCTAGGTAAAGATTCCGCTTCTAACCTCCTAGATACTTGCTCCGGGTTAAGCCCAAAAGATTTGGGTCAACTTACCAGTCTGCGCTGTGCCTGCGTCTTCTGGACTGAGGAGTTGGGTGCGTTGTTCGGTGAGCTTCCCAAATCTTCTCGTTGCCCTACAGCGATCCTCATAGGTATTTGACGCTGTAGCTTCCGGGTCGCCGGCCTTCTTCCACTTCCTCACAAAGAGTATAGGCACGGCCACTTGCTGAATACATTTAGAACATAAAAGGGGAAAATGTTGATCGATCCCCTGAGGCGCCATGCATTAGTCATCCCATCAGAAACACCGATGCAAAATGGTGAATGTATATAATGGTTTTTTTCTCTCAAAACCGTTTTAGGCCGTACTAGATTGTATCTGATACCAGTTTACAGCCTGAAGTTCCCTAATCCTTCGTTATTGGTTAACCGCTCTCCAACTGCCCATTTGATTGAATTACTTTTTGTGTTATGGCATGGTATTTTTGTTTTGTTAATGTTTGCATTTATGATTGGCGCGTCATTATGTGGCGTAACACAAATAAATATGCTATACCAAGTCAGTGTCTTTACCTTCCCAGACAAATCTGATGCCAAATTACCTGACCCAAAAGGGATGAAGTGTGCGGTTAGGTAAGTTTCTCACCATTGATGTTGTATCCTGTAAATGCTTCAAGCTCGACATTTCTTCGTCCACTTTTTCAGCAAGAACATCGTAGGCGAGCTTTGCTTTGATCAGTTTGACTATGTAGTAGATCAGAATGATGACGTCAATCGCTGAAATGTAAATTTTGAGAGGTCTTTTTTCATGAATTTTTTATGATAAAGAAGCAAAGAACTGGACAATTTTCCAAGGCATTAATTTTTTTTTTACAAAATCCTACTCCAGCTCGATAGTCAGTGATTCGGAAATGGATATTTTTAAACAATAACACCTTTCCTGAAGAATCTAGTAAGTATAACAACAATTACAAAACGACATCTACTGGCACAACCCACACAACACCTAACTTTCTAGCCCTTACACTTAGCTTCTCTAAAGAAATTCACTATGAAATTCAAAAAAACTGCCTGGAGTTGCCGCAGAAGCCACCCGAAGTAAAATAAGAAAAACAAGAACAACATAAACTCTAAAATGCGAATGAGGCAGCAGGCATGCAAGCCCCGGACACGCTGCTCGACCGCTCGCGTGGCTCTAGCAGCACCACCTCATTATGAATTTCAAGACAACATCCTACTATGGCTAGAATATACCACCCGAGGCAAAATAAGATTTTGTAGTGACAAACCTATCAAAAAGCACAGCAAATACTCGAAAATAGTGACGTGATGGTCGGTTTCCAACAATCCGTGGCGACATGCCGGCCGATTCAACGACTGCTTCATAGCAAACTAAAGCTGCCTCCATTCGACAGATCCTGATAAAGAGATAAACGATTGCCTTGAATAATCACTAGCCATTCATCGGCGAGTCTGGTAAATAGATAATCTGATAAGTAAATAAATACGTAAACCTGGTGGCAGTCGGCGACGAGAACCACAACTGGCCCAAACTTTGCCGGCTCACCCCGGGTACTGTCGGAAAACGACAACTGTTCCTCGAATATGGGGATATGGCACGATCTGTGCCAGTTGTCGTCGCTGATCATCGTCAACCGATCATAACAATAGTCCGACCTTTTTAAACGTCTAAGCTCGTCTAAACTTAAGGGACGAAACGAGCTACCCCTTTTACATGTATTTTATTTTGTTTATAGTTATTGATGCATTTTTCATCTTATTATTGATTGATTGGACACATCAAGTAAGACACGTAAAACGTGCAAGACAATATAATAGGTTGGTGCAAAAGTCTTGCAACACTTTTCAAAATAACAGCAATTTATTCAAACAAAATCTCAGTCAACGATATAATCACCATTCAGATATATGACTCTTCCTCAGCTTTCGGGCAACTTCTCAATTCCTCCCCGCCAGAACTCCGGCAGCTGTGACGAAAAAAAATTGGCCGACCTCTATTTCCAGTTCATCTCGGTGGTCGAATTCCATATCTCGAAGGTGTTGCTCTAAGGACCTGAATAAGTGATAATCTAAATCAGCAAGGTGAGGAGAGTACCGTAGGTGCGGTAGAATTTCCCGTCATGCGATAAAAACGCCCTGAAAGGGAAATGTCTACCTTTTGAATGACAACGCTCGTCCTCATGTCGCAAGAGCAACTCGTGAGAAAATTCAGGATTTAGGCTGGGAAGTTCTATCGCACCCACCTTATTCTCCAGACCTTGCTCTTTCAGATTATCACTTATTCAGGTCCTTAGAGCAACACCTTCGAGATATAGAATTCGACAACCGAGACCAACTGGCAATAGAGGTCGGCCAATTTTTTTCGTCACAGCTCTCAGAGTTCTGGCGGAGAGGAATTGAGAGGTTGCCCAAAAGATGGGGAAGAGTCATATATATGAATGGTGATTATATCGTTGACTGAGATTTTGTTTCAGTAAATTGCTGTTATTTTGAAGAATGTTGCAAAAGTGTTGCAAGACTTTTGCACCAACCTAATATTGTAGAATCACACAATGACAAAAACGTAGGGCTGATTCATTGTCATCGATCAAATCAATCGAGCAAGCGATAGAAGACACCTTGGGCATGGTAAGCTGGTCCTAGGGCAAGGCGGCAGGAAGAGACCTACGGCAGCTTTTCCGGCTTTATACTTTCTTTATTCTTTCATTTTTGAAAATACATGGATTCTCAGAAAAGAATCATGAGAGCGATACATTTTTTTCAGTGTCCGTATTTTTCAGGGTACCCATATTTGGGCGCGCGTGGTGCAGTGGTAAGAAGCGCTACTGATACTCTCATGGTCGATCGATCCTCGCCTGGGCCAACCAAGCCTTCTATCCCTCCGGGTCGGTAAATTGGTACCAGACTTGTCTAGGAAGGTAAAAGCACTAACTTCGTAAAGCGGCTGGTCCCCGCAAGTCATTGTATAGACCAAATACGCATTCACCATGTCTCGACGATTCTGAATGGGAGACGAATGCGGGGCGCGTTCTCAGGCGATTGGTCAACGCGTACACCTTTACCTTTACCCATATTTTATCTTTGTCTTACAACAGCAACGTAATTGCAGACGACATAAAAAGGCTGGATAAACCTCTCCGGGATTCTCTAATAACCCCGAAGGGTTAAATACTACTTATTTATTGAATTAACTCCTTTGTTTCAGCTGTTGCTCATTGAGGTGATGATAACCTTATTGTAGTTTTCACGCGTTTCGCTTATGTAACCAATCAGTCAATCAATCAGACACAAACAAATCAATAAATCGAGTCAGACCGGACAGATCTATCTGATTCAAGAAGCACTCATTGTCAGGTCAACAAACAGCAAGTTGTTAGTCCGGTAAGCTGTCGCTTAGAGATCAATCTATCCGAAACACAAAGAAACTAAGCACAAATAAGGGACCATTTATTAGGGGACCCTTAAATCACAACTCAGTTCCGGATTTGCGATCGATTAAAGGACAATAATCGAACGAGTAATCAGTGTAAGCTAGCTGGTGCTCCTGAGGCAAATTCCAGCAGAATAGACACACACACAGAAGATCACTATTGTCTTCTTCAGATGAAACTATAAAACTTCTCAACACAACAAATCCTCTACGAAAGAATAAAGAATTGTTGTTGCAAGTCAACGACGCGGCTTATACAATATTACATATATTATAAGTTATACGAGAGAAAACATCGGGGAAAGATCTCACTCCATGCAGAAACAGACAGACACGAAGAAGAGAAGAGAAACGAGAGTTATGCGATCAATCAATAGAAAACAAACAATTCCAATCAGAAAGAAGTCTCTAGAAACGTGAAAACATATCAGATACGTATCAGAACTGATATAACGTCCATGCAACTAATATTGCAATACTATTTACTCCACATACTTTGATAAGAGGATAGCACGAAAAGAGTGGGAACTACAAATCTGGACTGACTACTGAATCGGTTCGTTTACAAAATCATTGCTCTCCGGAACGGGGATCATAACTTCACCTAAAAAGGGAATATTTACCTATTTAATAATGTTATTTCTAGTAAAAAGTCACCAAAACCATAAAACGTTGAAAATAAAAATACAAAAACACTTACAGCTGCCTTCAGCGCTTGATCCAAATCGGCGATGAGGTCGTCGAGATCCTCAACTCCGACCGATAATCGAATTAGGTTGTCTGTGATGCGAAGTTTCTTTCGCTCCTTGAATCAATCAATCAATCAATCAATCAATCAATTTATGAGAAAATCAATCAATTAACAAAAAGTAGCGCTGCATAGATGGATACTTATAAAAATATAACCAACCTCTGGAGGAACTGACGCATGGGTCATGATTGAAGGCAATTCGGCTAGTGATTCATAACCACCAAGTGATTCGGCTAACGTGAAGATCTGAAAGAAAATAAAAATATTTTACAACAAAATTAAGTGTATTTTCGAATGAAATAGATGGAACAAGCATTTTGCGGTGGAGATAAAGGTCCAAGGCCTTTGTCCAGAGCCCAGATTCATGAATGGACGGACGGTCTCCGAAACCGCGGCGCAGCCAGAACCAGACGGCATAGTCGGTGAGAGATTGCGTTTAACATAGGAAGTTCAGGATAAGTAGAGAAAGGTGGGTGCGGTTCGGGCTATATCTCGGGGTTTATCGGGGGTTTACCAATGATGAATCTGGGCCCAGAAATTTACAATCACCTTTAAGTGAGTGTCTCCTATGCTGTTTCAACTTGAACATACAATTTAATTGTTTGTGGCTGTGTTTGATATGAATTGAACTTAATTCCTTCACCACGAAATCAATAGATGAATGAATTGTATTTTTCACAAAGGATATTTTTGACATTGACAATGGATTCCTGTCAATTCTTTATGCGTCACTTTTGTGGTTGCTGTGTTTATCATATCACCATCACATGCATCACTAGTTCATGTTACAAATAGACAAATAAATGAATAAAATACCTTCAAACTGCTGAGAAACGCTCGACTCTCCTCCAATCCTCCTTTCAGGTAGAACGACATCATACCCGACATGCCTTTTGTCTGGCTGAGATGAACTTTGTGCTGTGGATGAGACGGCAACGCTGGATACAGTACCTGGACGGAATACGGTATAATTTTTTAACAAATTTTTCGGAAAGAAACAAAAAACTCACTTGCTCCACTCGCTCGTTGCTCTCGAGATATTTAGCAATCGCCAGCGCATTGTCGTAATGTGCCTTCATTCGAAGATGCAGCGTTTTTATGCCACGA
This sequence comes from Nippostrongylus brasiliensis, assembly GCA_030553155.1. Lineage (NCBI taxonomy): Eukaryota > Metazoa > Nematoda > Chromadorea > Rhabditida > Heligmosomidae > Nippostrongylus > Nippostrongylus brasiliensis. The sequence continues at coordinate 5,531,607 of CP130733.1, forward strand.
TTCACCAAGAAGCAATCGAACGGCGAAGGAACGGCACCAACCGCTGAAAGTCCAACATTGAAATTGCCTTATTTATTAATTTATCTATTTATCACTATAATATAAATGGATGTCCAATTGAACACCAAAAGTGTGTTAGTTAAACAAAATTCAGCCTCCTTTAAGACTTGACATCGATGTAAACAGTGGTTTTTCTCCTAATTGTGATGACTTTCGAGGGTGTTCGGTGATAGTATCCTACGCGACCTTCAACTTTGGTCGGATTTATGAACCATATACCGGAAATATACCACGAAACACGGCGCGCAAACTGTGATTCGTCAACACTGGGTTTACTAAGGGTATCGCACACCCCTGAGTTTGAAGACCTCGAAATGGTAACGACGCATAAACTGCAAATATACCCCGTTGCGCGTTGGTAAATCAAAGTTTGCGCGCTGTTTATGGTATATTCCGGGCCGAGTATCGGGTATGCCGTTGGTGATCCCGGGACCCTGTTCTCGCCTACAGTGCCCTGGATACAGTTCGTGGTTAACGACCAAATAGTTTACCCTGTGGGAAGATCCATTTACCCTAGCATTTTACCCTAGGTAAGTTGTAACGAGCATCGAAAAGAAACTGCACTCGAGAGTTGACCTATCCGAAATTGCTGTACTGAACAGAGGTTTGGTGAGCTTTCTGGACTTTCTTCCAGCTTTATCGGTTTCCTTTGATGCTCGTTAGAACTCAGGCGTAAATCCTACGGTATATGGTCTTTACGAAGGGTAATCTAACGGGTAACTAACCAAAGTTTCCTACCAACAACCTCGAAGGGCGCAAGAACTGAAACAAGAACAACTGCTCACATCTACACTTAGGTTAGTAAGATAGAGAGAAGTTAACAATTTCTTTAAATTTTATTTAGACCCTGAAAATAAGAAATTTCAAAAAATCCATACCAAGTTGTTGGAAGAACAGATGCTGTTGAATTTCATCACTATCAGTGCATGCAGCACCCATAACGACATCCGAATGACCGTTAATATACTTAGTAATCGAGTGAACAACAATATCGGCTCCCAAGGACAGCGGTCTCTGGAATTTGTAAGTTAAATTTTCAAAAACCAAACAAATATTTGTAAGAGAGCGGAAAAAAGTTTCTCACGCCCCAGCTATACCTTTCATAAACTCAAAAATACGATACAAATCAAAAATACTATACCTAAACAGACAAACCTGGAAGAACGGACTCATGAAAGTGTTGTCGACCACCACCAAAATGTTCGGGTTAACTTTCTTGGTGACATGGACGATCGCTGAGATATCCAACACCTTCAGCAGTGGATTGGATGGCGTTTCAAGCCAAATCATCTGAAAACAGAAAAAGTACCAGGAAGTTCTTCAAAATAGAAAAGAATAAGTTCAAAATAGCCGGCCGTGCTCACTAACCTTAGTATTTGGCTTGAAAGTCTTCTCCAAGAGTTCGAGGTCAGTTAGGTCAATAAAGTCCGCTTCCAGTCCATGTTGAGGGACAGAAACTCGACGAAGGAAACGCTGCGTTCCTAGACAAACAGTAAATAGATGAAAAATAATTAGATAAAAAATTAACAAATAAATAAATGCTGCGCGTCCTGCAGTCTGCTAGTCGCCCCTACCTTTTAACCACATACCAAAGAACCCAGAAGCCACGAGAAGTGTTGAACCCACTTTCCTCTTCTTTTGTTAATTTTTTAAATAAAACTAGGTTCAAAAATCTAAATGTCGCCTTGTAGAAAAAAAAGATAAATAAAAACGAAAAACTCAGCCCAAATGCGCCATGAAAACGAGGGTATGAGATTGGTATAAGATAAGGTTCTAAGGGTATCGAATAACGTTTACCCTACACATTTTGTACGAAAATGAAACAACTTTCTAAAATGAATTACTTAAAATTCCACTTCAAAAATTCCACCTTCTAAAAATCTCGCGCTTCGCCTGACAAGTTCGGATTTTGAAGAAACATTTGAAGTATTCCACTAACCAAGCAGGAAGATCGTATTAATCTCCCCAATACCTACCTCAACCCAGTGGGTATAGCTCTTTACCCAGTATATCTCTTTACCCAGAACTAACTAGACTCACCTCCATACACATCATCAGAGCAAATCATGTGATCGCCAGTTTTCAACACATTCACCACGGCCGCTGCGGCAGCTAGCCCGGACGCAAAGACACTGCCTTAATAGCGCTGGGTTTAGGGCAGTGGGAAATCGTTCAAAGTAGGATTTAAATATACCCAAGCGAAAAAAATATACAACTTACAATGCTTTGCATCTTCCAGAGAGGCGAGGCACTTCTGGAGTACATCTCTGGACGGGTTGCCAGCTCTGGAGTAGTCATGTCCTTTCGGTTCACCCGGGCGATCCTGTTTGTAGGTGGTGGATAGCGAAATGGGCGCCACAACCTGAACACTTATGGGTTAAAGTTGAATCATACCCAGACTTCTGGTTAACATAATTAATACATATGTAAATATATAGTAGCATACACGGGTCCCCTAGTGCAGTCCTAACCCAACTGGGGCCAGATTCATCATTGGTAAACCCCCGATAAACCCCGAGATATAGTCCGAACGGCGCCCACCTTTGTCTACTTATCCTAAACTTCCTATGTTAAACGCAATCTATCATCGACTCTGCGTTGAATCTAGGCCCTGGCGAGCCTAGCGGAGGTTACCCAGTCATAGGTTTACTCTTTCTCTACGCAACTCAGCCGGTATGTAGCGAAAATGACAAAAAAGATGCAATTCTCGTTCCTTTACGGACCCAAGACACGTGCTTCAAATGGATACGGTAATTTTACGCCTGCCCCATCGGTGGTGTGACTTTTTATTAACTATTTCGGCAGCGTGACAAGGAATCACGTGGGATGTCGACGAAATATACCCAAGGACGGAAGCAGAACAAAGGAAGCATGACCCATGCGAGCGCCTGATAACATCACTGAGGTGATAGGTTGACAAGGAAATGCGACTTGACAGATAACAGAGTACATAGGAGACTGAAAGTCAACAGGTAGAGAATTACACCGAAGAACCAAAATATCACTGTTACTAAATTTCAAAATGATTCGTCATAGTATAGTTAGCAGCAAAACTCCCAACTGAACCCTGAGGGTGCGAATGGAACTGTTGAGTTCGGGTATGTGCCCGGGTAAAACATACCTGGTTCATGTCCCATTGCTCTGGCTCTTGACCGACATGCAGCGCTGATGTACCGAAGTGGGGAAAGCCTTCAGTCGACATTTCTTTAGCTCTACCCTGGAATCAATATCATATACATATATATTTGTACCTAAATTAAAAGGAAACGTAGACGAAAATAGCTTTGGACTTGGCAACACTAATCGATGAAAAATGCACAGCACAAGCAGGACTACCAACTGATTCACCAATGTCGAAACCCATGGGTAACAGAATAGGTAAGCACTACGCCAACTGGAAGCCAGTGGATCACAAATCAAATATGAAGGAACATGTTTATGATAAGGAAGAAACGATTTCAGGAAGAAGAATTTTAAGTAGATTCTGGTCTGGATGATTTGACCATGAAACTCTTGGGTTAGAGATTAGGTAGACACCGGGTAAATGCTAATAAACCCAACAAGAAACCCAACGGATTAAAAAATGATATGGAGAGGAACTTTCAGAGCAAATTAAATAAGCAATAAAAAACGGAAAAACATCGTTGATATGGTATCGAAGAGGTATTTTACTATTACTATTTTACTACATACTTTTATTACTTTTAGATTGTCGTCTAGATTACCTAAATTATATACCTAAAAACACCTACAACTTTCAAAGTTCACTTAAGTACGAGCTGTTAATATACCGACACCAGACCTGATTAATCCAACACAGGAAAATTCACCTTTACCTTCTCGAATCCACGACTTGGGTATGCTGCGTGGGTATACTTTCTGGGAATCGACTCTTTATGTATTTATATTTACATAATTTACACCGTATAGTGCAGCACGGTCTATTCGACAAACAAACAAAAGAACCGAAAACAATAGAACACGACATAGTCTGCCGGACTATGGAAAAGCTCTTTAGACTTTAGAAAGATCTCTTCAAAAAGAGTCTCTTCGGTGTCTTCATCTTTATAAAAACAATTTGTATTTACAATCCACTAATCTTGTTCACTGAAAACTTATGTTAAACTTATGTTCCAAATTGTGAAATGGAATTAGCGTTGACGTTGACTGCCTGTCGTTTTGTTTAACATATCACCGTTGCACATGGCTCGTTCATGTAAATAAATAAATAAATAAATAAATAAATAAATAAATAAATAAATAAATAAATAAATAAGGAAAATCATTAGCGTGAGTTCTAATAATTTCATTCATATCTATACGACAGGGTCAAATTTAAAGTTTGGCGAGTATTTCCATCCCTACAATACCACGTCTTCTGAACAGATTCAGCAATGACGCAGGTCGATCTTGCCGAGAAAAACTGCGATTTCTCACATGTTTTATGTATCCCCCAGGTTATAAAGCAGAGCGACGGCTTTTCTATTACTTCGTCACCGTTCGGCCGGCATCTCGTTGTGTAACACTCTTACAACGGAAACCGCCGATCGGGGTGTTCGAGCGCAGGAAAAGAAATCGACTACTAAACAATGAACGACGAGGAACACACCAATAAAGTACCGTTTCATTGTCTGAACATACAGTTCAAATCATCGCTAAATGAACTGAAAAAGAGTAGTAAAGGAAAAGGAGGAGACCCACCAAAGACCGAATCAGAGAACGATTGGCGATAAGTAGCCGAGTGGGCAGAAATCGCGAATAGCCGATTAGCATCGCCACCGACCACGTTACCTGGCTTAATTAAGCACAAGATGAAGGTTGTTCAGGTGGCCGCTAGTATTTACATACTTTTACAAATACGACTAAGGCAAGAACTAAAAATATAAGCGCTTTAATTTACAATAAATTCGCTTACTAGGGTAAGAGATAAATCTAAGGCCGTACTACTCAAAACATACGGAGCCCAAATGAACGCTTCCTTTTTCAAATCTATCCGAGTGATAAGTGGCCCTCGAGCAGACCACGCCCCTGAATCATGACCTTACCATGTACGGTGAGGTCATGGGTAAAGGGGACGACAAAGGACTTTCCCAAGGAAAACCTAAGCGAATCAGACGATTTTCCGGCCACAAGCTGGGACCAACCTGACGATTCCTTCCTTATGAAGCGCTTTATCAAGTAATAAAAGTCGTATGGGCTTTCTGGACAACTTGCAGTCAGATGCCCCAAGTCTGTCGAAGGAAGAAGGACACAGGCACTTTCTCATGTCCCAAGGAGGAGGGAACCAGGAACGGAATGAATAAATCAATCTCCAGCAGGAGAATCCAAAATAAACAAGACGATGAGCTTAGGCTCGATCATTGGCCCACCGTGAGCTTGACCGCATAAAGAGTGAATAGGTAATTGCTAATCGTCAAGCCTCTCTAAAGAGTGTTGAATTTATTTTGAAAATTGCTGAATTTGATCTGAAAAGTGGTGAGTTTGGTTGAAAACGGTTAAATTTGATATGAAAAGTGTTAAATTCGATTTGAAAACTGTTGAAATTGATCTGAAAAGGGTTGAATTTGGCTTGAAAAGTGAACAGTTTGGTTTGAAAAATGTTACTTTTCACCTGAAAACGGTATAAAATATCTAGAACATCTACAAGACGAGACGTCCCATATTTATTGAATCTACTTCACCCCAAAAATGTCGAAAAACTACACCCAACTGGGTCGGCTAGTTCCCGGCACTTAAGGAATGAATCCTTAACAACTATACCAGAAGCAGGTTGTTGGAAAAAATTGGAAAAACCGCTTAGGAAAGTCTTCTAGTTCCTCCTAGAAGAGGGTTTACTGAAGGACCTCCTAATTCTCGAAGGGAGATAAGGAAGGAATAACCCGTCGCAAACCTGGGCCCAGATTCATGGACGGACGAGCGGTCTCCGAAACCGCGGCGCAGCCAGAACCAGAAGGCAGAGTCGATGAGAGATAGCGCTTAACATCGGAAGTTAAGGATAAGTAGACAAAGGTGGGCGCCGTTCGGACTATAACTCGGGGTTTATCGAGGGTTTACCAATGATGAATCTGGGCCCTGGAAAGATTGTTTGGTAGCTCCTCAAGCAGCGTTAACGAAGAGAAAATTGGGAAAATCATGCCCTCTGAGTTTGTGAGCAGAAAAGCAAACGAAAGGGAAAGATAGCGATGGCTTCTCGGGGACGGCTGGCGATCACATGTGCGAGAATGACGACATCGTCGGCGATTTCTCTCCATACGAGAAGGATGTTAGCAACGATAATATCGATTGATTGCATGGAATCGCTAACCGAAACATCCGAATCATTCGAAAGACATCATCTGAGAAAACCCGAGACGAAGAGTTTTCCAAGAGCAGCCCACCCATGAGCAGTATCAGCTTAACAATTCAGAGTTCCGCTTCAGCATCACTAAAACTGATAAGCTGGGTCGTTAAATGAACTTCGCGAAAGAATCACAGGTACACCTAACATCCAAATGAAGCTGATAATTCAGCTTATTACAGCCGATATCAGAGAAGAACGGAGAAGAACCTTTCCGTCTCTGAACCTCATCCCTCTAGGGTAACATTGAATGCAAGAAAAATCGTTTTCTGCGTATCCTAGCAACCAATCTCAACCTGCCCGTATCTTGACTAATCACTGATAATCAGTTTCAACTAAACAACCAAAGAGCAAGGAATCATCGTTCATGCGAACCAACCTCAACGACCATGAGCTGTCGACTGAATTAAACGGCAAAATGCTTACATGAACTCCGGAGCTCACCGCTCCCTGAGGGTATAGCTCCCAGCGGGTAAAATTTTTGCCGATCAGGGCAAATTTATTTCGAAAATCTACAATAAGGCCTATATTATTTACTTCAGCTTTGTACAAGGAATTTGGTCGAGCCGTGGTGGTCAAATAAAAAGATTTCTTAACATATTCAACACTTCTTTTCTCATTCCTTAACATTTTATTTTTTTATGAAAAAAAAACGAAAGAGAGACTACTCTTTTCGCATCAGATCAGTGACAGGACATTTTCCCACCTTCACGTTACCCAGGTTAATAAACAGGTGGGTAAGGTATTGATGGAAAGTAACCGGGAAAGATGCCAAGGTACGCAACTACGTACTGCAATGAAAGCTGGAATGAACAAACAGCAAATAGCCAGAGTACACTCGACAACAAGTCTCGGCCCAGCATACCTAAAAACACCTGCGTTACCCACACCCACTCGTTCAGGTCCCCTTGGCTCAGGTGTAAAACGGAGCTGCTGGGTATAACAGAGGAGACAGATGAGGTGCAGAAAATTCTCACATGAAAACACTAAGGCCCTTGTTATACGTTCGCTCACCCCCCCCCCAGCGTAACTCGTCCATTTAGTATCAGACACCGTGGGGCCAGACACGTTTGTACGAGTTCACCACGCCAGCGTCACCATGATAACTCGCACAAACGTGTCTGGCCCCACGGTGTCTGACACTGAATGGACGAGTTACGCTGGGGGGTGAGCGAACGTATAACAAGGGCCTAAGAGCGGAAGACGCGGTAGGTCAACTACTTACCTTAACCATACCTAGACAGCCTGAAGAAAATTTTGAGGAACAAGTTCTCAGTGGCCTTTTTGATTCCTTTTTGCATTTTATCCTCGTTTACAATTAGCGATGTTTGTGAAGGGGAGCTTCCCCAAGCCCGATAGAAGGTCCTTTGTGCCCTTTCTCAATCGATATCCTCATGGAACCCTCATCGATGTGCTTCCTAGATTTGGGGTCAATTAAACAAGAAAATGAAAAAAGTCGGGGCTTTTTTATTCTATTTTTTATTATTCATAATAAAAATATTTTCATGTTTAATAGACCCCAAATCTAGGAAGCACTTCGGTGGGTTCCATGAGAATATCGATTCAGAAAGGGCACAAAGGACCATCGATCGGACTGGGGGGAAGCTTCCCAGACACAAACACCGCTAATTGTAAACAAGGAAAAAAATGTCCTTTTCAAAAAAGAATCAACCAATTCGACCGAACAGGTGGGACAGGTGGGTGGCTATGAATTAAGAGGGCAGCCATTTCGACAGCGTGTATGAGAGAGAGAGATGTTGAATAGACGGGGGGGGGGGGGGAGCCAGTCGGTCGGTCGGCGGTCGAAGGGCGAATATCTCGTCGACACACCACATTACAGCTTTTCAATGGGTGTCGTTGAAATCGACCTATCGAAGCCCGACGAGAGATAGCAATGAATTCGAATCGCTCCAAATTAAAGTTCATAGATCAGCAATTCTCAAAGCAATTCAGGTATCGAACCTGTGAGAGTTGAAGGAGCGGACCTACCCATACTGAATTCAATTAATTCAATTTATTTCCAAACCATACAAGGTGATTAAGCATGAGCAGGAGCTTCCTATGAGCCCGATCGATGGTCCTCTGTGCCCTTTCGGTACATTGAGTTTATCGGAAGGGCACAAAGGACCATCGATCGGGCTCAGACGAAGCTCCTGCTCACCTTGTACGGTGTGGAAGTAAATCAAATTAATTGAAAGTGATTAGATATGATTAAAAAGGTGATTAGACATGGTTAAAAACTACAGCATTACAAAAATGCCTTCAAATATTTTTCCTCTGCTGCATCCTCCAACCCACACAGCACTGAAAGGTGTTGTCTTTGCTTTTCGAGTGTGGAGACTTCGAAAATACATATTTTGCAACAATTTTACCACTCTTTTGGGGAACTATCTCTAATTGTCATTCCTAATCTATTTAGATTCTGTCTAGATTAGGAATAAAAATTGGAGATGATTTCTCAAGAGAGTGGTAAAATTGTTGCAAAATGTGTATTTTCGAAGTCTTCACACTCGAAAAGCAACAACAACACCTTTCAGTGCTATCTAGGTTGAAGGATGTAGCAGAGGAAAAATATTTTGAAGGTATTTTTGTAATGCTTACCCAATTTATCAAAAAACTAAAACTGTTTCAAAATTTGTATCTTCGGATTTTGCACATCGAACATCAAATCGAGCAGTCGGTTTCTGTGAGAAAATAAGGCTTCCGAAAGAACTTTTTCTGTGCTGCACCCACCGACTCTAATCACAAGCACCTTTCTTTGAAAATGAAGGTACTTGGAGTCCAGAATTACTTTTACTTCAGTAACTGAAATTTTAATACTGGTTGAAGTTGATTGAATTTCAGAATGATTGTTCCAATAATGAGAGCGTTGCCAGTACAAATTCCTATCAAATAAATAAGTTTGTAGTAGACTAAGAAGCGTTCTTCTTCCAAAGATTCACCAAAATTCTAGTTTTATTGCTGTTTTTTTTTGCGGGTTACTAGATTATATATACTAGAATATGATGTTGTAATGGTAGTGCTAGATTCGTCGCAAAAAACGCATCTCAGGCGCATCTTTTACGACGAACCTAGCACTACTATTACAATATCATATTCTGGTTTACCAAAAGTTAAAAGTTCAACACCAGATAAGGGGTTGGAAATAGAACAAACTTGAAAAGTCCGTAAAAACAATTAAAAATAGTTCGAGTTCAATCCTGGGTGCATTGGCGAGAGAGAAAAGACTCTTAGAACTTGCCAAAAGCCAAGAAGCACGAGTGTTCCAGCTGATCCATTATCTTTCCGATCGAGGAGATTTCGGAGAAGGAAGGGATGGGAGAGAAACCCGTCCCGTGACCATCTCGGGGACGGGGGATGGGGACGGGGCGAAGTCGGGGGATTGAAGAGGTTCTCTGACCGACCGAACAGCTTCAACCAGCCAGCACTCACCGAGTCACGTTGAGAGCATAGTCGGAAATGGGCTGAACCGCGCTCTCGTCGAGCTTAAATAGACGGCGAGTGGGCTGATTCAATCGTTCGGACGGATTGCATCAGCCGTCGTCGTTCACGGCGCGGCGACTCGTCCTCCTCCGTGCGTCCGGCCGTCAACTGTTTGCTAATGTGATCATCAGTGGGCTTCGTCGAACATCGAAATGTCAGGACAACGAGCTTCTCCGATCCCACCTGACAGGTGCACGCGCCGCCGATAATGGAACGAGACCTTATCAATGCGTTTAATTGGCTCGTAACTATGTTATCCGGAGAACTCCACCTGATAATGGAGTTCTTCCATGAAACACGCTAACACAAAGGACACCGGCTGACTTGAAGCAATTTGATGTTAAGCTGATATGCCACGATGACGTCGGTCTTATGGTGTGCTCCGTATTCACGGACCTGGCACGGCGCTATGGGGGTTGGGGGTGCAGGGTGGTGGTCCGCAACTTTACGTCGACTTTAACGTGTTATCATTGTTATATCTGCCATTGTTTACGATTAACTCCGCCGGTTTTGACATGTTTAACATGTAAACTCTTCAGAATTGTTCACACCTTAACATGTTAAACAGCATAGAGTCGACGCAATATTACAGACCAGCTCGCTGCACCCCTCAACCCATATAGGATCGCGGCTATCCAGCGCTGTGGCTGCAGTCGATTAGAGCGTGTATTTTCACTGGAGCGCACACTCCGCATCTCCTAGGATGTCCGACTCTACAATAGATGCACGTACAGTTACCATTGTTGGAGGCATCGTGTTCTTAATATTTGCGCTCTCAGCGCTATTTATTGACGATAATGAGAGCTCGCCCATACGGGTTGAATAATCGATTATATCGAAAGTAGATAATTGACATAAGTACGGCGTTTACAATTTGTAGTAGAATAACTATAAAGTTGCTTCTAGGCTCATCTCAATGTACTAAATCTCATTGTATGTTGTTATGAGGGTGCAATAATATCGTGGGCATATTCAGATTCTTATTTTCATATTGTTCATTTGAAACTAGAGGAACCATTTCATACTTACGTTCGATTGAAATCGATCAACTATCCGAAAAGACGAGCGGTGAATCGCTGTGAACTAGAAAAATCAATAACCATTGCATAGTGCGCCACTTTATCATCTCCCTTCCATTATTGTAGGTGCTTCTTCAACGTCGAAGAAGACCTTAAGAAAGGACGCCGACGGTGTCCCATCATGGAAACTGATTCGTGCATACTGAAACTCTGATTTTCTATTGCAAAGGCGTAATACGATGAAATAAAGAAGTTGTGTACGACGAGCTTGTAGATTCGTAGTTAGAGGAATATTAATAGAAATTATCAGAATTTTTATTAGAACTAAGATTCAATTCAGTATTCTGCTCAAAAACCTTTAGTAAAGCTTCCAAATTCTGACAAATTCGAATTGCCGCAGTTAAAAACTATAACTAATCGTCTCCGGAATCTCCCAATTCACAAAAATAACTCAGGTCACGAGAAAAGAGGGCAATATTGCACTGATCGCCTTCCAAAGATGCATCGTAGAAACAATAAACAAGTCTATAGGATGGCTTACCCAACAATGCCTTAATACTCCGCGAAAAGTAAACAATGAGTATAGTCCACACCTGACCAAAGTAGCATCTCTCACCTTTTGAAAGAACTATGATTTACAAACTGCGCTCCCTTTCAGAATCATTTATGTTAGGAAATTGTTTTCGTTTTCTGCATTTTCTTGTCTGAGAAACCCGCTGAGAAAACCTAAATTTTGTACCCCGCCGTCAAGTAGTCGGTTTTAAAATGTTGTTGTGCTTTTGTATAAAGCGTTGTTTTGTGTCCACACACACAATCCCCAGGTGAGCACGGAAGTTGCTCGCCACTATACTCTTTGGGCCATGGTGACAATGGAGAGTCGGACATCCTAGGAGCGAGGCACGGAGTGTGCGCTCCAGTGAAAATACGCGCTCCAATCGACTGCAGCCACAGCGCTGGATAGCCGCGATCCCCATATAGCACCCCTGGCACAAAGTTGCGGCAACTTCTAAGGGTGACCTAATACCACCGGATTTTAATGTCATTTAAATTCATTTTATTATTTGTAACGGTCGCTTAAGGCAAATGAAAGATATAGATAGGCAATTTATTGAGATTATTGACAAATTAGGAGGAATTTTGTCGAAAATCATAGAACTGACGATTATAAGTCACGACCTGGTCTTGCTTGATAATTCTAGAAAATAAGTTTTTTTTCGTCCAACGGTTAAACTAATTTACTAACCAAGATGTAACCAAGCGAAATGCTCTGAGAAACATCAAAGGTAACCTAGGTCTTCATGGTAACCAAGAAAGGGTAAGTTTGTCACTTTGAAATCTGATCAAGGAAAATACGAACTTTAATTCAGAGGTAAGACTTTTTAAAGTTTTCCAAAAGAAAAGTCAATGCTTATAAGGCTTTGATGCATTTGTAGCTAGATAAACCCACATTTACTAAAAAGCCTGAGTTTCTATTTCTTAGAAGAAGTCAAAGTTTCAGTTTAAAAGGTTCCTAAGAACAATTCGAATTCTGGATTTTAGCGTACACATTGGGGCTTCAAGTACTAAATACTAGAGTACTAATGCTAAATTGAAATACTATTAATTTGTACCATCTCGGCTAGCTCGAACAGGTCGCACTAAAATAAGAAGAACAATTTGAACTTCTCGGTTTTCCTTTCAAATTGGAGTCACTTTGAACAGCTAAAGGTGCGTTGAAAGAGATTTGATGCTCGAGGTACAAGAAATATAAGGAAAAATAAATAAGTAAATGTAGAATATCACAAATTCAGGACAGTAAGCATAGAATATAGAATAAGTAGAGAATCAGACAGAATCATACGAGGCATGCCGCCTCTCATTCGACCAGTTATACGATAACTAAGAATGTTTATTTCACATTTTCTCATAAAAAGAAGAACAAATCTGAGCGGAGAAAAGATTTATGGGAAAAATAATGAGTGATAGACATGGAACTCAGCTGTTCGATGGAGTCGACTGTTTATATAAGTCGGGAAGAGCGATGATGACAATTTAACCAATTTGATGACAAATGACAGCGGCGCGTTAACCGACGAATTAACCCAGACCCGCCCCCTCTGGCGACGGGTGCAAATATCACGTTCTCTGCTCGAGTACACGATGACAAAAGTGACGTGACGCTCAGAAACACGAGACAATCATTCTGAATCAGCTGTTTGAGTGGATCAGTGACATTGCGAAATGTCACCCGTTCATACCTCTCTCAATTTATGACCGATTTTCCGGAGAAATACGCTAAAATTTTACACCAGTTGGAAATTCAAGGTCTTATTGGCCGAAATCGGCAAACGACATTCTGCTTTACATTGTAGAGTCCAATCAAACGTAATGGTTTGTGTCGAACGGCTGTTCAAACATAGTCGATAGCTATTGTATGGTAAATCGTAAATCTATTTGCATTTCTTTGCCAGGAAAATCGGAGATGCAGAATTCAGTGCATTATTTTCTACGATGCCGCTTATACTTCATTTGTTGTCTTTTCACCCTATTCTATTTTTGTTTTATGCGCGTCTTTGGACGCATTAAATAAATAAGTACCTAAATAAATATTTTTATCCCATTTCCATGACCGTTCGTGTAGTGGTGTGATGTGCTGCGCGAGAATTCGAGCTTTAAAATCAATCAGTTAATCAATCAATAATCACTAGCTGCTAGAAACCATGACACAAAAAACGTTTCCTACTAAAAACGACCAAGGACATGTGGTCAAAGACAGGGTATGATATAGCAGAGGATCAAGGAAAATAGCAAAGGAAGCAGCAAGAACAGAGTTAAGAGAGGAGAGAAAGAAGAAAAAAGAAAAGGAAAAATCAGGATAAGGAACCAGAAAACGAGGAAAGAAATGGATTTAAATGTAACGTGTAGGTGCCATCACCGTCATTCCCATTTTCGAAGGTCAGCCATGTTCTAATTGTAAGGGGCTGCTGTTCAAATTCTGTGGCCTATTTAGGTTCTGAGATTCGAATTATGGTTAGGTATTGTCATTCTGAACGGTTCCACAGGTTCTAGGGCGTAAAAGTATAAATTACGGTTGACTACATACAAAAGAGCCACCAGGAGGAGTAAATAGGCACTAAAATAACCACACTATAGCTCTTCGAAATACTCCGAAAATTTCAGAAAAAAATCCTCCTAAAAGTACAGTGAGTATGGGTCAGTAGCATAAATAGAGCTTAATATAGACGGAGTTAGACGAAAAAATGTTGAAAATAGGGGTAAAAACCACCAAAACCCAAGAAAGGGAGCCTCTATTTGATTAACGAATTACGACGAAAAAATATAATGTTAACTTGATAATGACACTGAATGCAAACCAATCGAAGGGAAAGAAAACGATTCATGAATAACAAACGATGGAACAACAACGAAAACCTTTGATGGATAAATAAGCAACTTTTATATTATTCAAACTTCAATCGAATAGAATCACGGTGCAACTCACCTCGTTGAATGAAAGAAGACGGCAGGTGTCGAGAAGTAACAGATACATGAAGCTGCGATGCATATTTCGATGGAAAATATGCGCCGATGGACAGATGGACAGGTGAGGCGCCAATCACTCTCAAACACCTGTGCGCTATTCACAAACGCCAACACTAAGAAACATAAAAAACAACAGCAAAAAACAACAATGACATTTTTCAGCTTTTCTCAACGTCTAACAACTGACAGACAACAATAAAATTCAAATCAAATAACGAAATTGTCCAACTCTACAGATAATACAACCAACTATGCAACATATGTAATTCAGTCAAAAATCATTGCCGATAACACGCTCGAAAAAAGCGTTCAATCTGAAAATGAGCAGGTAGTGAGGGAATTTAGCGGAAATTTAGTTAATTTACAAACCTCTTGCTGTCCATAATTACAACTCGACGATATGGTTTGTATGATTTTCCGTCTTTCACAAGAATATGAAACTTGCTCGAGCTGTCCACTTCGCTATGAACCGGATAATCGAAAAACTGTGCTTCCCCTTCGCTTAGCTGCAAAAAGCTATCTATCATCATTCGAAGTGAATTTGAAACACAATGGATCTGTTTGACGAAGAAAGAGGATTGGTCTGGTGCAGTTCAAAGGGCTCGTTTAGACGCCGCGCGGCGAAAATGCAAAATCGAAGCGCAATCAATAATTGATCGAGTTTGCTCCTTTGCGTCAGTGGCGCAGTCCGGTGGCGCCGCGTCTAAGCAAAAAAAAATTAGGCACATGATCACATAGGGAAGAAATTAAACCCTATGTGATTATATGCCTATTTTTTTGCTTAGACGCGGCGCGACCGCACTGCGCCACTCAAAGGAGGAAATTCGATCAAGGACGTTAATTACTGATTGCGCTTCAATTTTGCATTTTCGCCGCGCGGCGTCTAAACGAGCCCTAAAGGCGCTACTTCTACCCACATGATCGAGCGATCGATCCTAATCAATTCTTGCTAATCAAGTCTTAGATCCCTCCGTCGGGTGAATTCATATCTGGAAACTTATCTGGAAGGGTGAAAACACTGATCTGAACATCAGCCTCTTCAATTCTGTATGGAATACGAGAGCGTGGCGCATCCTTGTTGGACTAATGAACGCCGGCCACCTTACTGTCTCTTTCTCAGCAATTTCGAGTTGGCAAGATTCGGGGTGGGACGCGACAATGAAATACACGTTTTTTCGACTTTTTGTAATCTTCTTCTGTAAACTCAAATAAAGTGGTCGGCGCCTACAGATCCTCTAGAACGCGCCGTGCACTAGGCTTCCATTTAGAATCGTAGCAGGATGGTAAATGCATATTTCCCTATACAAAGACTTGCAGGAGTTAGCCTTTATATTTACCCGACCCCAGAAAGGATGAAGCGCTCGGGAGAGGATCGATCAGTTGACCATGTGAAGGTGAGTGCCGCCTCTAACTACTGCACAACGCTCATCACCATACATATATTTCAACTGCAATCTTATCAAGGGCCAACTGGCAGATATACAGGATATCGTCAATCTTAAAATAACGGTAATTATTCCCGTACGGCTTTAAAAAATAAAAGTGGAAGATGAAAATCAAAGTAGAACCACAGTAACCACCCACTTGTAACAAAACTTCGTCTTCTGCGTTGTCGTAAATGATGTCAGCCATCGATCGGGCCTGCACGGCTAATTTTTTCTGGAAAAGGCGTTCAATTTATCACCGAACAACGGGGAAACTGTGCGGCGGTTGGTGAACTGATTGATCGACCAACTTTCTGAGCTTTGCTCATCTTCTTCTTCTTTTCCGATTTCTCCTGATCTGTTTGGAGTGACGAGACTGCCGCTGCTGGTTCCGCGTCCGCTATGCGAACTTTGTGAATGTAGACTAATTTCTGGTATGGGTTTTTTAGATTTTTCAAATCGGACCTGAAAACGTCAAGGAAATCGCTCGTGAAATAAATGTTCTAAAATCATGCGGTACAGGTTTGAACCACATGGTGCAGTGGTAAGCGGCGCAAACGACACCCCACATGGTCGAGCGATCAATCCCGACCCGGGCTAAGCAAGCCTTCCATCCATCCGGGGTCGGGTAAATTGGTACCAGACTCATCTGGGAAGGTAAAGACACTGACTCGGATAGCGGCTGGCCCTCGGAAGTCATTGTATGACCCAAAAACGCATTCACCAAGTCTCTACAAATCGAATGGAACACGAATGCGTGGCGCGTCCTCAGGGTTCAACGTCGAGCCTTTACCTTTACCTTTACGATACTTGCTAACAGCGTCGTAAACACTGTAAAAAGGTACAACAGAAAGTAGTCGGCGTCGCTCAACTTCTACGGATGCGCCGTGCACTCGACTTCTTTCGAAATTGCACGAGCATGGTGGATGCGTATCCGGCCTGTACAATGACACGCGAGGGACCAACCACTGTACTAAGTCAGCGTCTTTACCTTCCCAGGTAGTCCAAAACCAATTTACCCGAGCTCCGGAAGGATGGGCGGCTTGGTTATCTGGGTGGGTTCGATCTATCGACCATGTGGATGACAGTAGAACCTCTTACCACTTTACCATGCACGCCCAGAAAGGAAAAAAGTACAACAAATTGTAAGAACTCACATGACACTCTTGAACGACGGCGAAACAATCTGAGTCGGAAAATTCAACATCCGCTCATTAATGAACAGACCACACTGGGAAGCAGTGAGCGATTCGACCGCGCTACGAAACTCTTTCAGCGCGAACTTTCGCGACTTATCCTCGATAAAGTTGATAATTTGCTTCCCGAAATCCGTCGGACCACCCTTAAAATATCCGCTAAATGGAATTTCATAAAACAAGTTTACAATGAACTAACCTTCATAGAATTCAACCTAGCCACAGAGACCACTCCATACACAACGTTCTCATCGTCTTCGTCACTTTGGTCATCAGCCGGCTGAAAATGTCACTCTCACTGATTGATTTATTGATTTTGCAGCCGACCGGGCCAACACAAAGAGGAACAAAACCCAAAAAATGCCACAATAAACACCATAGAGCAACATTAACGACAACAAATTCCCATGCAGATGGCAACCCCACGGTGAAACCCGTGATGCAAAAATCACAATTTAGACATTTTAAGATCAAATAAAAGAGTTCAAAACACTTACTCCAATGACCAAACCAAACGGTTTCTGCTTGATGAGCGCATCCGCAATAGCAACCAGGTCAATATCGGCTTTCAGGAAAATCTGTTAGAAACACGATTTGGTCGAAATTTTTTGAAAACTTGTATAAAAAATGTCACACCTGTGTGAGCATGTTGACAATGCCGTCCCTATCGGCGTCTTCCATTGGGAAAGCCTCAATGTCGAAATCGAGACATTGATCGTTCCCGTCTTTGATGAGATCTCCAGAAGAAGCATCATCGTCATCATCATCAGATACTGAACATACAACGGTGAGTTCGTCTGATATTTATTTTTATTTACATACTTTACCGCGTGGTGCAGTGGTAAGAGGCGCTGCTGTCACCGCACGATCGAGCGATCGATCTCCGCCCGGATTAACCAAGCCTTCCATCCCTCCGGGGTCGGGTAAATTGGTACCAGACTAGTCTGGGAAGGTAAAGATACTGACTTGGTGAAGTGGCAGGCCCCCGCAAGCCATTGTATAGGCCAAATACGCATTCACCAAGCCTCTACGATTCTGAATGGAAGGCGAATGCGTGGCGCGCCCTCAGGGGCTAATCGACGCCAATACCTTTACCTTTTTACCCTTACATACTTAACGTCGTAAAATGAAACATAGTCTATTTGACAAACGAAACAAAAGGATCAAAAGAAAACAGCGACATAGCCCTCCATACTATAGAAGAACTTCTAGTAATTTCTTTAGTGAAAAAAGGAAATGGGGGAATAGTCACACGGGATTGTAGCGAGCCAGTGAAAGAAGACAAAAATGAAAAATTGACAGAAATCCAGTAAAACTACGAACCTTCTTCAGACAAACCTTCCTCATTTTGTTCCATGACGACTTCGGCAGGCTCCGCAACACGCTTCTTCTTCATTTTCTTGGTCTGAAATAGAAGGAGAAAAGGCTACAAATACCTGCCAAATTGAAATCCAAATCAACGTTTATACCTTTTTCTTGCCTGGAACTAATTTTCTCTTCACTGGTTTACCGGTCGATATGGAGTCGGTCATTCTGTAATGTTTGGGCCATTAAAATCGAGATTATGAAAGCCAAATCATGCCCAAAGAAACTGTCATCAATAGAGATCATTCCGATGAACAAGAGAAAAGGTAAAAGGAGGAGGTTCCTATAATAATGTTCATCTTCTCTTTCACATTGCTCAGAAGCAATAAAACAAATACAATAAACAGAAACAAGCATCAGGACCGGTAGGAAAGAAACACACAGAGTGCAAAAGTTTAATTTAATAGGATCCCATGAATTATTGAGGTAGATAAAAAGGAAATCACGCTAGAAAGAGATAAAAACGCTAGCGAAAAGAGGATGCATATCGTGGCCCAATACAAATAACTGCCCCATCGACAATTGTCCACGGAGCGCGTTAACCGTCGAGGCCGGTTTCGGCGCGATTTACGTTCTTCAAAAAAAAAAAGATTAGGGCAATTCGATGAATTACAGTGCGAAGGTAAAGTGATCGACGTTAGTCAGTCTCCTTAGGATGCGTGATCCCATAAAAGTGGCGCTTCTTATCGCTCCCAACCATAAATAACCATTAGTAAATTATTCTTAACATGGAATGTTTCAGACTGAGGACAAATAATTTCTCCATAAAAACAAGTAACCAAGACGTTCACCATGACCATCACCTAACCCGAACACAGTTCCTAATGGACGATCTGTATCCTTGGCAAACCAGTTTTGAGACTGGTTTATGCCTGCATCATTATAGCTCTAATAAAGGTAGACAAACCGTGACTTCCACGGTATATCATGCGGAACCGGTCTCTGTAGAACCCACGATTCTGGAGGGAATACAAGTGCGTGGCGCGTCAGAATTAGGACAGCGAAAATAAAAAGGCTGGCGCTGACGGGTCCCCTTAGGACGCGCCATGCACTAGGCTTGCAGTCAGAATAAGGTCAGGTCTCCTTGCTGATGAGACCCGGACCTGACCTTAAATATTTTTTATTTTTTTATGTCCGTTCTGGCGCGGACTTGACTAGTATTTGTTTACTTTTACTAATACTATTTATTTATTAGAAATACTATTTCATGTTTTTCATTTAGTGTCATTAATTATATTCCTTCTCACAATTTTTCTCTTACTACCTTTCATTATTATAATTTACTGTGTTACTACTAACCTTTTAGTATAATTTTCTTTTATTCTCTCTATTAATTGACATTATTACATCATTTGTCACTCATTCTTTAATATTTTCTTATTTCTCTAAAATTTCAAGATTTTTTAACATTAGTTATTATAACCTTTAGTGTTTTGTTGATCGTAGTGGGGGGGGAGGGCGGAGGGGTGGAGTAAATGAGCTCTAAGAGCCGAGTCTGCAATTACGTATCTCGTCAGGTTGGCAGTTAACGAAAACAAAAACACAAAATTTTCGAAGAAGAAACCACCATGTAGAACACTCCGACCGATACCAGAATTAGACGTTCAGGTAGCGGATGAGTCACCAAAGACGTCAATCGCCGCACATTGACACAGAGTCGGTGTCCACGCGGCTAACTCGTCCGCGGCCGAGCTCATTCGCTGGCGAACTATGTAATGGAACGCCTAGCCAATTAGACAAGATAGGAATTCTTAAAGTTGGTATTGATAATTGTTCAAATTCCGAAGGAGATGAAATCATGCAATCATCTTATTTATTTTTTTTTTGTTACGATGTTCAAGACAATCGTGAGAAAGAAGAATGAGTATCAAATAGAACACAGAAAAGTACAAAAAAGAGTACAATACGTCAGATACATTAAGTCAACAGTAACGTAAATGGAGTCAATACAAAGGGTAAAAATGTTAACACACGATGATTTTCTAAGAAATACACCTGCGATGATGCCTAAAGTAACTATATTCACATCAAACATAGAGAAACATCAAACATCGACATAAAAACAGAAACCGGTCGAGTAAAAAAGCCCGCGCGGGAGTGGCAGCAGGTCCAAATTGCACGCAATCGTGTCAGGACCACCCAGCTTCTCTCTTCCACAACATTAGAAGCAATCTGGGCATTGTAATAGGAGTTCGCCTACTGAAATTTCTGTAATTTGAGCGTGCTGTTTGGCTGTTTTAGACCTTATATTCGCAAAAAACGTACGGCAAACCCGCTCACTATCTGGAGTGCTCCACTAACACGATCTCTTTTTCCTCACATAACTTCTTTAATTCCGAAATACTTTTGCGCTCCTCCGGGAACAGTTCAAATTGAAAGGGTTTTCTCATCTGCGGGTCAAGTTTTGACCGACTTTCGTAAGTCGCTAACACCTGCAAATTTTGCAGCTCTTCTGTTTCTCAAACTTAATATTCCGCAGATTGGCTTCGACCGTTGATCATTCCTGACTTTGAATATGCTTTCTTTGTAAGAGACTTAGCTCTTTCGTTAGCTGTTGTTAATAATATGCGCTCTAGTGTACTAACCGATGAATTGATCGTTTCGGCACAACAGTAAAATAAACGCTTATATATTAGTGTCGTTTATTTTCGCGATATTACGGTGAAAAAACCATTATTTTTAAGAATTTCAACTTTTTTTGCAAAATTTCAAAAATTTAACGGATTTAACGAATTTAACGGTTTTTAACGGCAAATTTAGCCGTTAAAAAAAGTCGTTAAAAAATTTAACGACCTGAATTTGACGCACAGCCCTGGTCTGAACAACAGGTACCGCTGCGCTACCGAAGCACCCTTGCGTGAAACTCTCACCTCAGGGGCTATTCAGCGCCCCTCAGCGGTGTTGCCAGAGCAGTGCTCACTTTTCTTGCAATTTTCGGACCACCCACTGCCATTCAGCAAAAATAAATTACATATCTGTGATCTACGCTTCAAGCTCTATAAGACCATATAGGTCTTGTTAAGAATCGTCGGGGAAAGTTCACTGACCTCCCTTGATAGAGCCGAGTTTGTAATTACGTACCTCGTCAGGTTAGCAGTTAACGAAAACAATAACAAAAAATTTTCGAAGAAGAAACCACCATGTAGAACACTCCGACCGATACCAGAACTAGACGTTCAGGTAGCGGATGAGTCACCAAAGACGTCAATCGCCGCACACTGACACGGAGCCGGTGTCCACGCGGCTAACTCGTCCGCGGCCGGGCTCATTCGCTGGCGAACTATGTAATGGGACGCCTAGCCAGCTAGACAAGATAGGAATTCGCAAAGTTGGTATTGATAATTATTTAAATTCTGAAGGAGGAAGGAGGAGATGAAATCATGCAATCATCTTATTTTTTTTGTTACGATGTTTAAGACAATCGTGGGAAAGAAGAATGAGTATCAAATAGAGCAACGAAAAGTACAAAAAAGAGTACAATACGTCAGATACATTAAGTCAACAGTAACGTAAATAGAGGCAATACAAAGAGTAAAAATGTTAACACTTACTTACTTAGATACTTAGATGGCCCGGCTTCACTGGACGTGCGGGCCCCAACACGAGTTCCATTCGCGTCGTCGTCATCCAGCTTGTTGGTCGGAGGCGACTGTGACGACAGCGAGAATCAGCCGTTCTGGAACACAGCATAGTCTTAATACGTTCGACGAACACATCAGACCATCTGGCAGGTGGTCTTCCACGAGGCCGCGTGCAATCGCGCGGCAGCCATTCCACCGTTCTTCTTATCCAACGGTCGTCGTCTCTTCTCATTATGTGACCGGCCCATCGATGCTTGGCTTTCGATGTGTAGTCCGCAGGGTCTCGCAGACGGGACATCTGCCTTAGATCGGAGCTGCGAAGTCCGGCTCGGTGTTGGGATAGCCGGGTGAACTTCAGAAGACACCTTTCTAACGCTCTGTGTGTGACTTGCAGGGACTTCGCCGTGGCTGACGTATCAGGCCACGTCTCAGCCGCGTAGCACAGAGCAGGAAGAACTGTCGAGTCGAACAAATGAGCACGGAGGTCAGCATCCTGGAGTTGGAAGACGGAAGGACACGGTACGGTTTCGGTGAAACGACGAACACCGCTGATTTCACCGTGTCATCGCCACCGCGACTGATCTGATACCGGGGCTAACTGACCCACTCTTGATTTCCACCTAATCATTCGGCGTATCGACGACGTAATTCGATCCTGATCCCGAGCGACGAATCACTTCTTCACACCGTTTTTCTGCCTTTTTGTCGCTTTCGATTGCTTCTGAACTCTCTAGAACTCTGCGAGAGTAATTGCTTTCTGAAGATCTAGAAAATTACATTTCTATTCAAGAAGAAACCGTCATGTAGAACACCCCCGACTGATACCAGAAGTAGACGTTCAGATAGCGGATGAGTCACCAAAGACGCCAATCGCCGCACACTGACACGAAGCCGGTGTCCACGCGGCTAACTCGTCCGCCGCCGGGCTCATTCGGGGGCGAACTACAGAGTGTCCAAAAAATGTACCCACTGTTTGAAATTCTGTCACTTCGACGAAAAATAACCAATTGTAACGAATCATAGCTTGTGTGGAAGCCAAGAAGAAAGAAAATTTTCTGGTATGTGTTCGTTGAGGATTGCGCCATGTACTCGACCGAGGCCCCGGATTTTTGGACCTGATTGATAGTTCATGGGTTATATGCTTGCTCTATTTTGGTCGAAAACAGGTGATATCGCTGCTGTGAGTTAGTTCTGAGGCAGTGAACATGTCGACTTGCTGCAGCATTTGGTTAAGCATGGAACAACAGCGTAGTGCAGTGGCAAGAGGGGCCACTGACGCCCGTCCAGTCCTGCGATCGATCCTCGTCCAAGCTAAACAGGCCCCTCATCCCTCCAGAGTCGGGTAGATTGGTACCAGACTTGCCTGGGAAGGTGAAGACGCTGACTTGAGACACAGACTGTCTGCGCAAGTCATTGTATAGGCCAAGTACGAGTTCACCACGGCCTCCACGATTATGAATGGAAGACGAGTGCGTGGCGCATCCAGAGGTAACCGGTTAGAGCTGACCATTTTGCCTCTGCGTTTTACGTGAATGAACTCGATCGGAAGTGCGATCTGCGCTCCCGGATCAGCACTTGTTTCCTCGATGGAGGTGGTGTGGTTGAGGTGGAGCGCGGCGGTTTCGATGACCTTCAGCCGGTTAGTTCTCACCCGACGAGCAGCCAGTTTTACATATTCAGTTCCAACTACCACTAGTAGTCATCGTGTAGAAACTACCTGACGACAGGTGACGGCTGCCAACCGCCAGACCGTCCCTCACTCCCCCTACCCCCTCCCGCCGCCTTCCAACTCCTCCTAGCTGGTTCCTTACCGGTTCTGCTGTGAGACGTCTGTTCCATCTGTATCTGTTGGCTGTTTTGTTCTGATCGCAGATTTGTTGTTGATCGCGGCAATCAATCAATTATCGAACTCGAAAATAAAAGACTATGGCAAGGCGGTGGGCTTTAACCAGTCTTCTGAGGACGCGCCACGCATTCGCCTTCCATTTGGAATCGTAGAGGCATGGTCAATGCGTATTTCGGTCATACAATATCATGGGAAATCCATTGTCGAAGTCTGTGTCTTCACAGTATCACCAAGCCCACATTCATCATTGGTAAACCCCCGATAAACCCCGAGATATACCCCGCACGGCGTACAAACCGAGATTCGTGAGCGCGCGCCACGGTTAAATCGGGGTTTATCGCGAGTCTATCGCACCACGAGCTAGGGTTTGGGAGATCTCGACGGTATCGAGCGGGTCTATCGCCGAACGTGTTTCGGAGACCGCTCGTCCATTCATGAATCTGGACCCAAATCTGGTATCAATTTACCCTACTCCAGAGGGATGGAAGGTTCGGTTAACTCGGGCGAGATCCAATCGGTGTCCATTTTACCGTCACTTTTGCCTTTACTTTTCTGTTGCAGTGACACTATAATGGCGTCTGGCAGTCGCACAGTGAACAAACAAAAATTCCTCCTTGTTGTCAAACAAGCAAAAAAAGGAAAACAAAGATAGGGCTGCCTCAGGCAACGCCAGCGGCTGCCAAGGACAACAACCTGATAAGCACCAGTAGCACTTGTTTGTTGGGTTTAATACGAACGAACAGCCGAAAATGCTTGCCACTAAAACTCCCATGGTACCTAGCAGGGTAGAGTGGGGTAGTTTTTCAGTCGAAATTTCGGCAAAATCGCCGAGGCCGATGAGTTTCTTCGTCCGGACGGCGTCTAATTAGTCGCGCATGCTGGAACCGCCACAATGGAACGGCCACTTGCGCGACATATTCACGTCCGGACGGCGCTGTTTCCTCAGTTCAGTGAGTTTCAGCCGCCCAGAACATGTCTCATTCTCTTTTCCACCGTGAAACAAGATTTTTGTCCACTTTTCGTGGTCCATAAGCGAGCAGGAACCCCGGAATCCGGTCGGGTCAGACGAGGTGCGGCGACGGGCGGGATCAGCCGCGCGCGACGCCACGCAGCGGTAGGCAAGGTGTCGTCGAAATGGCTCGTTTCGCGTTTTTTCAAATCAGCGGCCTACAGGCCGCCAAATGAACTGATGAATAGTAGGAAACACATGGAAACATTTATAATAACAAATAAAACGAAGAACAAAAAGCGTGCAGCAAAAGATGGCGAGGAACTGAAGAAATGCGTCCCTAGGAGTACCATAACGGGCAATCGCGGCGGGACCCTAAAGTTGACAGACAGATATCTTGGTTTCGCTTATTAGTAGGATTTTCCCAGAGAACCCCATCTAGATGGCGCGAGCGGCCTGATTCATCGAAACACATCGAAGAATACAGTGCCATTGATGTCCATCAAATGAAATTTTTGAGCAAATAGTTCCTCCAAAACTTTCCCTTGGAGCAGTTGTTGATGCAGTTTGACCACAACGGCCACCCTCCCACTCTTCTGGCCAGCCCTCTACCGACTAGTTATATCCGTTCCTCATCGTTTCGCTTGCGTTGTTGTTTGATTTCTGCTGGAAAAAGGGTCAATTGTTCATCCAAGGCCGTGCGCGATTTGTTGTTTTTGGGTTCGCCGAATTCAACATCATCGACTATGCGACGACATCGAATCCCCCGTAAAACTTTGTTCAAAATCTACTCTACCACGACGGTGGGCGGGTTGAAAAACGGCTCTTCTTCTCATCCTTTTCGAGATGGCGAACGATTTTTGGAGCTCTCTTTTCAATTAACTTGTTTATTCATTTACTACGCCAGAAACTTACTTACTTTACTTTGATACTTTGATGGTCCTTTCTTCAGCTGGAGATCTTCTCAGCGGGACCACAATTCTTCCAGACCGCTCGATCTCTGGCAACTTGTACCAGTGAGAGAGACTCCGTTTTCTGAAAGACTTTGCGAATGAGTCTGCCCATCTTGTTGGCGGTCGTACCAGTGGTCTCCTATGGTCTCTTGGGCTCCATCTATCGTCCTTCCGTCGAAGCAGGTGTCCAGCCCAACGATATTTTGACTTCTTCATGTACTGCAGTGAATATGCTAGCTGCGATTTCTCCCTTAGCTCTGAGCTTCGTATGCCTTCTTGCCATTGTTGGCGAAGTCTTGTCTTCAGAAAGCATCTCTCCAGAGCACGATGCGTGGTTTGCATGGCTTTGGCGACGGCTTTGTTATCAGGCCAGGTTTCGGTCGCGTAACACATCGCTGGCAGTACAGAGGCGTTGAATATCGAGACCCTAAGGCCGGCATCTTTGACTTGATCGGTGACTTCGCGGATCGAACTGAAAGCTGCCCATGCTGCGCGTCTCTTACGGGCAATTTCAGGAGCCAGGTCGTTCTCCATGTTCAGCTCTCGTCCCAGATAGACGTAGGAGTCGACTCGTTGCAAGGCGACTCCGTTTAACTTCACGAGTCCCGTGTCACACCACTGGTTAACCATAAATTGCGTTTTGGACATATTCATGTCCAATCCAATCGTCCTACCTGTCATATTGAGCTCGCTTAGCATTTCTTTGGCTTCTGCTGTGATGTTAGAGAAAAGTGAAAGAAAAAAGTGTGCAATGCCCAGAAAAGCAAATTTGAAAGGACCACACTATTCAGAACAGTCCGTACAATTTTTGGACCAACAAATACATCTTTCTTTTCTTTATATTTTTTCCCTCAAAATTTCTCATCATCTATCAATAAGCGACCTCATCTCGCCATCATCTTCCAAATGGCTATCCAACACCTCTCTGGATAAAGGTAAAGGTATAGAAGTCGACATTGATCAATACCCTATGGACGCGCCACGCATTCGTTTTCCATTCAGAATCGTAGAGGCTTAATAAATGCTTGTTCGGCCTATACAATGACTTGCGGGGACCAGCCTTTATACGAAGTCAGTGTCTTTACCCTCCCAGACAAGTCTGGTACCCGCTTACCCGACATTGGAAGGATGACGGGGTTGGATAGTCCGCGCGGAGATCGATCGCTCAACCATGATGGTGTCAGTAGCGCCTCTTACCACTGCACCACGCAGGTTGTAGGACTTTCAGATTCATTGCTTACTTCATTGAACTGACTATTTCTTCTATTTTCTTTTATTTGTTTGAATTTCCTCAACTTCTCTAGAGGCCTGTGACTCAAGCACTTTCCGAAAGAATTCATAACAATTAATAAATAATTTTAAAAAAAGATTAAAATAGAAATCTCAAAAATATAGTAAAAACGTATGAACAGTCCAAAGTCTGATCAGTCAATAAGAGTAAGCGGAAAGCCGAAACTAAGTAATTGGGTTGATATCAGTGTTCCACTTCGTCGGCTCAACTAGCCAATGTTTACCGTTTCTAGAAGTACGAAAAAACCTCCCCTATCAGTTTCTATGGCTATTTTTTACTACATTTTCTGATATTTTTAGGATTGTCGACTGAAAGCCAGCAGCCCAAGTCCACAGTTGGGTCGTTAACCTCGTTTTTCGAGCGCTACGCTGTAATTGGTGGTGATTAGTGTTGTCCTTGAGAAAGTAAAGAACTACGTCGTTAGCCTCTACCATCCTGAAGTGAACTTCGTTTTATGATCAACTAAGCGAAGATCATCCGATCGATCGGTGATCTTGTCTACTAGTTCTTTTAATTGCTATACTTTTGTACTTTTGTTTTAGTATTTTTTAATGTCTGCATTTATAATTGGCGCGCCATTGTGTGGCGTAACAAATAAATAAATAAAGAAATAAATTGATCAATTAATAATAAATAAATAAATAAATAAATTAATTAATTAATTAATACTTTCATATTTATTTATTCATTTATTTGTTACGTCGCCAATTGGGCCAATCGTATAATAAAAACAGAGATTTATCCTCAACCTGATCATGTCAAAATTCGAGAGTAATTCAAACCATCATGCAGCTCAAACCTAACATAAACCATATTATTTTTAAAATACAATAAAAATATAATAAAAAATTAAATGAATATAAAATAAAAATAATATTTCAAATTAAAATTTGAAATTAAATTCAAAATAAACTTTGAAATAAAATAAAAAATGCGCCTATTCATTCCATGAGATCTATTCTATATTCTTATGGTAAGATCCGTGGCTTTGCCTACCTCTAAATTAAAGTTTTTATTTGTTTTAGTTAATTGGCTGAGCTCGTTTCATTAAAAAAAATCTAAAAAATCTAAAAAAATCTAGATTTTTTCCTGGTTTTTTAAAAGCGTGGTTTATTTGCCAACTAACCATTGTTTCACTACTGGCACACGGTTATGCGGAGTATAAAATAGATAAATAATTAATAAATATATATTCCACGTAAATAATAAATATGTATATGGTTTTTTGCTACTTCTTCAACTGAAGCAAAGGTAACACTAGTCTGCCAGACTGCAGACGACTCTGCGGAAAAGTGGAGGGTCTTCGAATATTTTTTCAAATATTTTTTCTAAATTCCTTGTGTTGTTAGTATTTTTATACTATGAGTTTGTTGTTTAGGATCGTTCTGTTTCTTTTAACCAATGCATTTATTTTTTGAGCACGTCCATGATAGGCGTAAATAAATGTATAAATAATTGATTATTTCGTCAATTATCGCAGTTAACGCTTTAAAAAAATGAAAAAAATACAAAATACAAGTAAATAAAAGAATGCAAAAATCGAATTTAGAAAGAGTGAACTCACTTTTCCGGCTAAATCGTCTGACCAATCGACGAGAAGGGATTGCAGGCGGTCCATTACATGGATCGTTGTAGATCGCCTAGAGGAATCAACCCCGTGACCCACCTAGGGGGTGGTCCCGCTCAAACGGGCCCCAAACGGGGACGGGGGCCATTCTGGCGCCTTTTTTCGAACCCTGCTCTCTACCCCATCATCTCCTTGCCCCAATCCCACTCCTAATTCTTCTTTTTCCTTTTTTTCACAGTCGCTAGCTAGACGATCCGGATTTATCCAACTTGGCCGTTTTCCTATACATATTCAATGAGATCTTCTGCTACTTTTTATTTATTTATTTATTTAATACGTCCGAGGACGCGCGTAAAACAGAAATAGGAGAGGAGAGGGTAAAAAGAAAGACAACAGATGAAAAAACTATTTCTATTACTATTTCTTTTCGGACCTTTTTTCTTTTAATAATCGAACAGGATAAGTCATCATTGATTATTGATTGGGTAAATATTATTCCAATCATTTGGGGATAGATATTTTTCCTAATGCCTAATGTGACCTTATGACCAGTTTCCTCGAGCTTTTCCTGTTCAAGCATTCTAATTTCTCTGTGGGTGTCTAGTCCCACGTGGATAACTAGCTCTGAACTCCCAGCAGTTTCCTAAAATTTGAATCCGAAATTTAAAAAAAACCGAAGATTAGTGGAAAATTGATCAGAATTCCTTCCGAAAAAACGGTTTTTAGGAGAGCTCTAGGGGTCATTTTTGCAAGAGTGCCGTCAATTCAGTCGACAATTTAAAAAAGCGTCGATTTTCTTTTATTTCCCGATAAATCTCTCATTTCTACCCTTCAAAGGAGCGGGGAGAGAGTACGTAAGCACAGTTAAACCCATCCATTCCCGGTAGAAATTACATGATGAATGTCTGTGTCCTTAAAGTGCACAATGCCACAATATATTGCATTCAATAAAACTCGTTTTTATCGTATTTTCCAAGGACTAATCGATTCGGACGTGTTGACAGGAGCGCAGAGCCCAGGTTTTGGGACATTTTTGGGAATTTTGAATAGTTTTCAGATTGAAAGACCTTTATTGACTGACTGATGTGCAGCTGACCTGATCAATGGACCCTTAAAGTGCTCAATTTGACTATGAACTCTTAAATATGATGTGATAAATAAGTTATAAATACAGATAAAAGACGACGAAGTGCATTCTTGCTGAATTATTTTCTTAAAAATTTGTTTTTTTTTCGTAAGGACTCCGAACACCATGGTGCTTCTGAGGGATAGTGTATTCCTCTTAAGCCGTTCTCTACCACGCCTTCACGATTCTGAACGGAAGACGAGTGCACGGCGCGACTGTGGAGGACTTATTAACACCGACCACCTTACAGTTACCCCTTTTTTAGCAATTCCGCTAAATATTGAGAGCGCAGTACCAGCAAAAGATACCCTTAGAAAATTACTGGGTCCTGATTCATGAACGGACGAGCGGTCTCCGAAACCGCGGCGCAGCCAGAACCAGACGACGTAGTAGGTGAGAGATTGCGTTTAACATAGGAAGTTTAGGATAAGAAGACAAAGGCGGACGCCGTTCGGGCTATATCTCGGGGTTTATCGGGGGTTTACCAATGATGAATCTGAGCCCTGGACTTTTCTTGACATGGTGGTGGTGTTGATCTCCAGAAAAACACATAAGCTGTGAAAAAGGTAAAATAGCAGCGAAGATTTTTTTATAATAAAAAAAAATCGAAAGAAATAAGGAAACAAGGGTGGCTCCCGTCCCGGGCCGCCACGCGGCGCGTCGCGCAGCGCGACGGCGTGCACGCGACGAGCGCGACGTCGCGTGCGACACCTGTGAGCACGGGTCTTCGCACCGTATGGCCATTATAATGCTGCTATGAGCTCATAAATCGATCTTCCAAGAATTTTCTCGCGCATTTAGGTCGATTTACGAGCTTCAGGGAACGTTCTCGAATTCAGCGGTTTTTTTTCGTTCGCGAATTATGCCGTCGATATATAACACCGACATATGAGTGATCGGCTTACGCCGCCCGCGTCGCGTCCACGGCGGACCGGTTTTGCCCCGTCGTTCTCGCCGACTAAATGATGTAAACCCCGTTCAAAACCTTTGTCAGTCGGGGCGGCTCGGCTTGGCACCCCATCCCCCCCCCCCCCGGTTGGTGTCGAATTCATCGTGTCCACCTGAGCGCTGTTTACTCACCTGTTCTTTGCGCTGAGCAGCACTTTCGGCTCGGCGATCCGTTTTCATTCGATTTCGATCATGTTCGCATCGATTTCGCCCGCTTTCTATTCATCAGTTCTTCTCAATTTTCCTAAAAAATGTGATGGATCAATTTTCCTGATATCTACGATTCTATGGATCAATTTTCTAATGTATATGTTTCTGGTGATAAATCAATTTTTCTGATGTCCATGTTTCTATGGATCATTTTTTCTGATGTCTATGTTTCTGATGGATCAATTTTGATAATGTCTATGTTTCTGGTGATGGATCAGTTTTCTTTTTGAATCATTTTTTCTATGTTTCCATCCTTCCAGCTCCAGAACCGCGCTATTTTGATGATCTGTTTAGCTTGATAGCTTTTTGTTTGATGAACGTAACAATCAAGTAAAATGGTCAACACTAATCCGTCCCTAAGGATGCGCCGTGCACTCGTTTACCATTCAGAATCGTTTAGGCACGGTCAAACTAACACAGTCCTAGATCCACGCCATTTTTCTAGCCTACTTAACT
Source organism: Nippostrongylus brasiliensis (assembly GCA_030553155.1). Taxonomy (NCBI): domain Eukaryota; kingdom Metazoa; phylum Nematoda; class Chromadorea; order Rhabditida; family Heligmosomidae; genus Nippostrongylus; species Nippostrongylus brasiliensis. The sequence continues at coordinate 5,562,940 of CP130733.1, forward strand.
TGGTACTTTTTGTTTGAGAAATATAAAAGTGGGGCTAAGTGGCCGACATTAGCCCGCCCCAAGGAGTGCGCCGTGCACTCGTTTACTATGTATTCAGATCATAGAAGCATGGTGAAAACTTACACATACGCGCTATTTTGATGATCTATTTAGCTTGAAAGCTTTTTGTTTGATGAATGTAACAACCAAGTAAAATGGTCGACACTAGTCAGCTCCTAAGGATGCGCCGTGCACTCGTTTACCGTTCAGAATCGTAGAGACATGGTGAAAACTAACACACCTAGTCCTAGATCCACGCTACTTTGCTAGTCTACTTAATTTGATACTTTTTGTTTGAGAAATAAGAGTGTGGCCAAGGGCCGTCATCAGTCCGCACCTAGGAGTGCGCCGTGCACTCGTTTACCATTCAGAATCATAGATGTATGGTTAAAACTAACACTTCCATTCCCAGATCCATGCTACTTTGCTAGTCTAGTCAATTTGGTACTTTTTGCTTGAGAAAAATATAAAAGTGGGGCCAAGTGGCCGACATTAGTCAGCCCCTAAGAATGCGCCGTGCACCCGTTTACCATTCAAAATCGTAGAAGCATGGTGAAAACTCACACATCTAGTCTTAGATCCACGCTTCTTTGCTAGTCTACTTATTTTGGTAGTTTTTGTTCGGTGAATATAAAAGCTAAGTAAAATGGCCGGCATTGATCAGTCCCCTAGAATGCGCCGTGCTCTCGTCTTCCATTCGGAATCGTAGAGGCAGAGTCAACACACGATGTCGGGTGCTATTTTGAGGAGGTCGTCTTCGCGGACATGATGATGAACGACGTCAAGAAAGCGCGGCGGTCTCAGCCATTTTTGCCAAACGCCGTTCATCTTAAAGCCATTTGTTTTTCACTTGCCGTCCATTTATAAAACTTTGATTTTTAATAGAACAAGAGTCTCCCAAAAAACACACACACAAATTTCGTTAAATCTTTGAAAATTTACTGAAATATAACGGGTCTTTCTAGTCAGTAGTCTTCAAAAAATCAGCACAATGGGACGATTTATAGATCAATTCAAGGGGCAATGGTAGTGCCCAACCTGTCCAGCGATGCGGTCGCGTTGCGGATGTCACTTTATCGCACTTTATAGGAAATTCAAAATTCCAGTGGTAAGAGCGCTTGCCCATTTTGGCTGCTTTTCTAACATGAAAAGAAGCGGGTGGATGGGTTAATCAGTGGTATATCCTGATCTACCTACCATTAACTAACCTTAGCTCTGAAAATAACCCAACCAAAAGGGGAAGAAGGGGTGTGAAAATGGGTAAATGGGCATTCTCAGAAACACCACCGCGTTTCCGTGAAATAACAGGTTCTTCGGTGTGAAGATGTGGAACACACACCCCTCTCACATCCACATTATTTTCTGTGACCGTTCTGGTGGTGGTGGCTGCTGTTTAGGGTCCGTTCACTCCCAATCGATTGATTCATCGATCGTACGCGCGCGGGTGGAGACGCTCGCGCGCGACATCTTGTCGCACAGTCTAAACTCATTGCTATCTTCCTTGTCGTTCTGATCGTTTTATGTTTTGCTTTATATATTTTGTTTTATATTTTATTATTTTTATATTTGAGTGATGAATTAGATGTTTTAACGCTATTCCACTTATTGTAATTCAGTGCTGAGATGACTTTTTGCACAGAATTTTGTCCGATCTTCATTTATAGCGGTGCATTGAAGTGTTATTTTCATTTTACTCTACCTTGCCGTAGCTAGTAATTTCATCATTTGTTTCAGTGGTTTTGCCGGTAGGTCGGAAAAAATCCTCGGTTGTAAACGCCTATATACCTCTAGATCTTTTTTAGTAAAAATACCAGCCATTCAGCGGCCTGCAGGACGCCAAATGAACTAATGAATAGTAGGAAACATATATAAAACATTTATAATAACAAATAAAACGAAGAACAAAAAGCATGCGGCAAAAGATGGCGAGGAACTAGTGACTGGGACTGGGAGCACGGTAACGGACAATCGCGGCGGGACCCTAGAGTTGACAAATGGACTTAATTAGTAAGATTGAAGGGCTTTTGTTCTAGAGTCGTCCTATTTTGAAGAGTTTTTCATTTAGTTTATAAAAAAACCTTAGCTACTCTATCCTTCGATCGCTAGTCAACGGTTATTAATCGTCAACGAAGGGGGCCACCGTTCCCGTTTTCACCTAGATACGATGTAGGGATCACTTATCACTCTCGCGCTCTATAAAGACGCCCGAAAAACAAGAAAATGGGTTACGGTATAGTTCATTTGCCTTCTATCTTCGTTAGCTTTTGCCAAATGAAATGACTTTATGATACTTAACACGTAGGAAAGATTGAGTAAACGACCAAAATGTCTGTGTAGAGCTTCTTCGAATTTTATTTCTTTGCTATTTTTCATGCGGATTTTTTATTCCCGTTGACTGGGATCGGAAGGATAGAGTAGCTAGGGTTTTTCTTAGAAACTAAATGGAAAACTCTTCAAAGTAAGACAATTCTAAAACAAAAAATCCTTTAATCCTACTAATAAAGTCTGTTTGTCAACTCTATGGTCCCGCCGCGATTGCCCGTTACCGTACTCCCAGTGACGTATTTCATCAGATCCTCGCCGTCTTTTGCTGCATGCTTTTTGCTCTTCGTTTTATTTGCTATTATAAATGTTTTATATAATCGGGATCAGTTGGAATGTCATGTACCTATTTTTTAAACCAGCTGTTTGTTTTTAATATTATTGCTTAATTTTTCACTTCGCTGAAAATATGTTGCTTTCTCGTGACCCATTCTTTAGCGGATATGAAGCGATGCAATTTAACTGACTGGAAGAAGAACATTAAATAGAAAAAACAAAGAGCATCATGAAAGAGTGCCTATTTTCGACTACCGTACCTCAGATTGTCTTTGAAGTTGTCCATTTACTCGGCGAACTCGAGGTGTTTACGATTTTCCGATCATTTGATCAAATGATTTGCGAAAGATGTCCGAATATTTCCGATTTTTCGTCGAGATAGCCGAATCACGTCCTTGAGACACGGTAACCATCGTGACAAACACTTTCTGAAAAGCCACCCCATCAACGCTTGTTTTCCGTCATCAAACTGCACTGCCCATCCTTTGCTGTGACGGTTGGCAGGAGCATTTTCGATAAAATTACCATTTTTGTAAAAAAAATTGTTTTAATTCTGTTTAATTTAATTAATTCAATTTATAATTTAATTTTGTTTTATTTGTTAGTTTTCCTTCATTTTACTCACTTTGATAGATTCTTTACTTGATGGAGTTATGATTGAATCCTTTTTGTTACATGAGCCCTCATGTAACAAAAAATATCCTGTTAATAAATAAGCGATATCACGATGTCTGTTTGTCAACTCTAGGGTCCCGCCGCGATTGCCCGATACCGTACTCCCGGCGTATTTCATCAGTTCCTCGCCGTCTTTTGCTGCATGCCTCTTGTTCTTCGTTTTATTTGTTGTTATAAATGTTTTATATATGTTTCCTACTATTAATTAGTTCATTTGGCGGACTGCAGGCGGCTGAATGGCTGGTATATGTACATATAAAAGTGGAGGTAGAGTGATCAGCGTTGTCCATCCGTCTAAGGAAGCGCCGTGCACTCGTCTTTCATTCGTCATCGTAGAGGCATAGTTAATGGGTATTTGGCCTATAGTGAGCCCGCTGCTATACCAAATCCGTGCCTTTACGTTCCTAGACGGGTTTGGTACCAATTTGCCCCACCCCGGAGGGATGGAAGACTTGATCGACCTGAGCGGGGACCGATCGCTCGACCGTGCGGGTGACAGTGGCCTCTATTACCACTGCACTATGCACACTGCGAATCGTATCGGAATTTGCATAATTTTCAATACCAAATTTAAGACTTCCTATCTCATCTTGGTAGGAAGTCTTAAAGTACTTGGTAAGAAGATTTGGTCGACCTGTGTGGGGATCGATCGCTCGACCGTACGGATAATAGTGGCACCTCTTGGCGGTGTGCCACTACCATTGATTTTCTCCAAACTTTTGAAACTCGATAAAGTCTATGGTGGTGGTTCCGTTGACGACGACCTCGTAAAGAAAGTACAACGCGGCGGGTCGCCAGGGCGAATCCAGTTTGCCATCTACGACAGCCATCTCTGCTGCTGAACAGCTGTGTCCTCCTTGAGGACGTCGGCCGCGTTGTAACAAAACGCGAGGAAAATTAGTGCCATCGCCCGAGGGCAAAACACAGCCAGCGCTCCAGGTGTTCCTCATTAGCCCTCCTCACTCCCTAACTCCAACGGTTTCTAGTGATAATTTAAAATCACTAGATTATGATAACGAAATCCTTCAAAGAGCTATCTCTTCTCGTGCTATTTCTTCTAGTCTTACGAAGAATTAATACATTACTTTATTTTATTTTTATTTCATTTGCACTTTTAGGTGCGCCAAATGAAACACATGAATAATACTAAACAATAATACTGTGCTCAATTTCAATTAAAAAACTAAAATAAAGTAAAATGTTGGTAACATACGCGTAACTTATATATAAACCAGCCATTCAGTGGCCTGCCGGCCGACAAACGACTGCTAAATACGTACTAAAAGCAAAGATACATGAACTGAAATAAAGATTTGAAATAAAACAAAAAAGATTTAAAATAAAATGATGAACAAATAGCATGTAGCAAAAGACGGCGAGTTGAACCGATGAAATGCGTCCCTGGGAGTACGGTAACGGCAATCGCGGCGGGACCCATATGAGCCATGACCAACATGACCCTAAAGTCTCGCATCGCTTGCAGGCGAGGAATTATCGCTAAACAGTATTATAACGATCAATCCATTTGCGATCACCTATCTTAGATGAGGATTAATTGTTAAAATTTGATGCTCTAAGTGTTGTTGACGATGAATTCGAAGTTGAATAAAAATCCTCCCTTACCGAAACCATTTTGAAGATGATACCTGAGCAGTTCTCTAGTATAATTAGAAATAACTAAAACTACAGTGTCATGGAAAAATACAAACTTTAAAAAAGAACAATACATCAGATAAAGAACAGCACATCGATAGTCTACCACCGATCAATACGCCGCGCCGCGGCGCCCGCGAGGCGGACTTATCTGCGAGACTTTAGGGTAGTAGGATAGGATGGGATATTATGAATTTTTACATAACAAAAACATAAAAAAGTTTTGTTAGTGAACTGCCTAAGAGAATAAGTTCATAGCCTTGTCTTCTTCTTCTCTTCCTTCCTTTTTTTTCTCTGAAATCTTTTTTCTACCTACCTTTTTTCCACCTTTGATCCATCTTTAACCCATTCTTTGATACCTTATCGGTATATTAACCCCCTGTACACCGCTATACCGCACACTTGTCTCCCTACTGATAAACCTCAAGAAGTGTTCTTGTTCTTTTTGCCTGTATAGGAAATCAGAGGAAAAACGGAAAGGAAGGGACGAACTAACAAAACTTTTTATGTTTTTGTTGTGTAAAAATTCATAATATTTATATATATAATTTTGGGTATAATTTTGTTTTATTTTTTTTATCTTATTTTTTGTATTTTACTATTTAATTATTTGTATTTTTTGTATGTATTAATTTTTATAAGACTAGAAGACTTTCCAATTTCTAGTGAAAATATCAAGCCACTTTCCTCTTACCTTTGCATTTTTATTCATTTACGATTAAAGTTCCAATCTACGGAACTCAAAAAATAGCAAAAAAAGCTTTTATAACATGTGTCTATTGGGTAAGAAAATATTATTATCACTGTAACTATCAAAATATCACCAAAAATGAGAATAATCCTCTATTTTCACTGCTAATGTGTTTTTCTTCCAACTTTGCTTGCTTTACTTTCTTCCTGTTTAAGGACATGTAATAAGATCATAGATCTCAAAAACCGTAAAACATAATCGAAACGGATCTTTAAACGTTTTGACTATTTTTAACATTTTTTATATTTTGAACTTTTCCTTTTATTTTTTTACATTTTTTTCTTGACATTTTCAAGTTAACAATTTTCAGATAAGTTTCAATCACTTATCATTTTCATTTTGCCTCAGGTAGGCTGTCTGGTCGAGTTCTAGAAAGCGTTGATGAGCTTCCCCTTCCGATACCCTCAGGGTGATGTGATCCTTTTTTGACTATCATAGTTGAATTCTTTGCATAAGCATTTATTCAATTCCACCGGTGTAGGAGGCGCTATTGACAAGCTCACGGTCAAGCGATCGATCCCCTCACGGGCTAACAGGTCATCTGTGTTGGGTATATTGGTATCAGACCCATCTGGGAATGTGAAGACACCACATGGTATAGCGACTGGCACCGCAAGTCATTGTATGGGCCAAATTCTGCGATTCTGAATGGAAGAGGAGTGCATGGCGCATCCTTGGAAAGCGGATCAACGCTGACCACTTTGCCTTGAATAATTTTATCTTTTTTTCGCATAAAAAAATGCCCGATCGCTCGTAGGACAATAGCCGAGGCACATTTTGGCCAAGCATATTAATGCTCTTTGATATTCATGACATATAAATTATAAATTAACTTATAAATTGCCACCCAGGCGACATTTTTTGCCCTTTTTGTCCATTTATACAATTTTTATTTACAACTTTTCAATCGCTTTCAGCATTAATGGATTTTGTAAGCCCTGAGTTATGCGTTACCCGTCGAATCGCTCATTTTTAATGAATTTCAATTCTATTTTTTAAAATTCAGACAGGACGGTCCCGTCACGATGCCTTACCAAGCCGGTCTTTTCGAGTCGCTTTATCGGTATGCGATGGTGAGTACGCTTAGGAACCCCAAATTTTTTATATTTTATATTTATTTTTTATTTTATTTTTATTTTTATTTTACTTATTTTTATCGATTCAAACGATCCGTTTTAGCTGGTGGGTATCATCTCTTGCCTACAGCACTTCGTTGTCGACGGATTCATGTCGATGCCGTTCCTGACCGCTATTTGCTACCTCCTCTGCGCCCATTACCGTTGTTCCCCGCAGGACCGCTTTGCAAGATTTCAGGCGCGAAAGGCTTGGCGTAGCGCTTACACAGAGGTGGGTAGTTTAGTTTGATTTTTTCTCGAAATTTAAAAATTTAATTTTTTTTTTTCAGAATTTGCTACGAAACTTCTCGCTAACTATCCTGTCGATGTTGCGGGTGATTTTTCTATCATTGCACGAGTCAGAGGTGGACGACACTGTGGCTGTGGTAAGTGGTTGCAAATCATATCGCTGGGATGCGCCGTGCATTCGTATTCCATTCGAAATCGTACGGATATACAGTGAGGCATATTTGGCTTATACGATGACTTACCACTGGCTGTTGGCTGTTTGTGCAAGTCAGTGCTTTTTACCTGCTGAGAGAAGTCACGCGGACGATCTTCTCTGGGTTTACTTTAACCGGTACCCACTAAGAGATACCCTGGGCTAGATCCCAAGTTGAGATCCGTACCTTTGAACATGTTTCGCTGTGCTGATTACGAATCTGGTTTCCGCGAACTTCCGTGAGCCAATTAGTATAGGTTTTGGGTCGCTGAATGCGGTGATTAGCCGTTTACCCAGTACTCGGCAGATGTGAAGGGTACAAATTAACCCTGTCTAGTCGAATTTTTTAAATTTGAAAAGAAAAATGTCAAAAAGTGAAGAGTTTGCTAGACGAGACTTTCCACGAATCTATGAATAACAAACTGAAAAGGTATAAAGGTTTAAGTTAATCCAACCCTGCCACTGTCATTTGTTTTAATTAAAAGGTTGTATAAAAGTTTAAGTTAACCCAACCCTGTCACTGTTATTTTTTCGGGTTCTTTTGGTTCTTCATGAATCCGCACCATTTATATATCCACTATATGGCAGTGTTATACCCAGACCCTGGCAACATATAGTGCGGTTTATTCCAGGTTTCTTAGAGGTATACTCTTGGTATAACTAAATCTCACCAAAAAGAAAAAAATCAAAAAAGTGAAGTACGTTCAGAAGCTGAAGTTCCGTTGCTAGACGAGACTTTCCGCGAATCTATGGGTAACAAATTAAAGGGTTGTGTAAAGGTTTAAGTTAACCCAACCCTACTTTCCGCGAATCTATGAATAACAAACTGAAAAGATATAAAGGTTTCATTTAACCCAGCCCTGCCGCTGCTACTTTCTCGGCCTCTTTTGGTTCTTCATGAATCAGCACCATTTATATATCCGCTATATATCAGTGGTATACCCAAACTAGCGCGAAAACCCTGACAACATGTGGTGAGGTTTACTCCGAATTTCTTAGGGATATACTATTGGTTTAATCAAACCTCACGGTGCGGCAAAACGTGGAAGCAGTAATTCAGCAAAGCGGTGACCCAGGTTTATTAACCTAGAGGTTTAGAAGGAAAGCTTTGTTCATGAATCTGACCCGATACGTTAACTCTGGTCATGTTTACCCTTGGGATTAGCTCATGAATTTTCCCTGGGGTTTTTTTCATTCAGAGTTTGAGCTTTGTGGTGAATTCTTTCTGGTTTCTAGGTTTCTTTCCCGAGGAAGCATTTATTCGGCCACTTTTACCCGAAAACAAGACAATTATCTCAGCTAGAAGATATTTCGAATATAGATTGACTACTCATAGTTTACTGACCCAAATTCTACCCCGAGTTTCCCTAGAGGACCATGAAATCTGCCATTTTTGAATTCTCCGGATCGTAGAGTGGTAGAGCGACCTTCAGGGTTGGGTAAATTTGTACCAGACTTATCCGGGAAGGCAAAGACACTGACATAGTACAGCGGCTGCCCCGCGCAAGTCATTTTATAGATCAAATGTGCATTCATTGTGCCTGTACGAATTCTGAATGGAAGGCGAGTGCATGGCGTATACCCAGAGAACGTTACCTTTACCTTTTCAGTTCTTGGCCTACATTCAACTACTCATCGCGTTCACCGATAACCTCACGTTTTGCTGTGAGATCGAAGATGCTCAACTGTCCAGACATGTGCACGATTTCCGACTTAACCGACGTCCAATGGCTGCCGCAGCCGCCTAAACCCAACCGCGGTCTAATTTAACCCATCGTCTTGCCATATTTACCTCACGCGGTTCGCATCGTTTAACCCACTCAGGACGTCACATTCCGATTTCTTTAACCCAACCCCAATCGCCATTCGAATTTAGTTGCCTGCTTTCGTCTATTTTTCCGTACAGGACCCATCGGGTTTCGCTTGCCGGTGCTTGTAGATATCATTGAGATTCGTGTAAATAGAATGATTATTTTATTGCCTTCGATTAGGCCGATTTTCCTTGTGATATAATAAACCTGTGATTTTCATGGAATTCATGAAAAAATGATGAATCAGACTATTACACGAAGTAGGTTAGCGAGAGGGCGTAATAATTTTTTAAAGTTTGGTGGCGAGGTAGTAAGAAGCGCCACTTCTATGAGAAGGGTCAAGCGATCGATCCTAGCCGAGATTATCCAAGCCCTTTAGGGTCGGGTAAATTGGTACCAAACTTATCTGAGAAGGTGAAAACACTGATTTGGACCGCGACTGGTCCTGCTGTCTTTGTATAGTTCAACACCTTCACAATGCCTCTACGATTCCGAGTGGAAGTTGAGGGCATGGCGCAGCCTCAGCGGATGACTCTGATCACCTCTGTAATTAGTTCAGATCAACGTGTGGTCACGTGAAAAGATTTATTGATTCACAAGGACTGATACATAACTGATAATCACCCGCCGGGGGAGGTGCAATGCGCGAAGCATTTCTGATGCTGACTGATTGATTTTTTTGCGTGTCCGTGATTTTATCGATTGATTGCGGCTTGCTTTGGGGCAACAACTACCCAAGTCTCCAACGTGCACAGTAGAAGAAGACAATAATTGCTGAACTAGGAACACACGCACGATAGGGACGATTGGAAACAACGATTGATGCGTGGTCGACGCGTCACGAGATGATCATCTATTGATCGGTATTGATCGATCGATCAGAAGAACGACTCGGAGAGTCGATGGAGGGCGTCGTCGTGCAGCTTCTTCCGCTTTTGCTCCGTGAACGACGTGTGATAGATGCGATTCAGCTGTTCAGAGTCCGGATTCTGCATGAATGGTACGCGTATGACCATACGACGCTTCTCCATCGGCCTGATCACATCCGCAATGCTCCTGAAAAATAAAGATTCAAATTAAATAAATAATAAAACCTCATAATATTCTGATATTATCAGGGTCGGGGTCGCTGAGGGTTCAGGATAAGCTACGACTACCGGAGACTTAGGTCGCGTTTATACTTAGTAGCAAGGCAGCGCAGCAGGCAGAAGGCAGAGACGCAGAGGACGCGAGATCGATGTTGCCGCGCAAGGAAGCCGTGGTTTCAGGGCTATGTATGCTAGGCAACGGGACGGTGCAGCGATATTGGAGCGTAGGACAGAGACGCAGAGGACGCGACATCGATGTTGGCGCACAAGGGAAGCGTGGTTTCAGGGCTATATATACTAGGCAACGGAGCTGTGCAGCGATATTTGATCGTAGGGCAGAGACGCAGAGGACGCGGCATCGATGTTGGCGCACAAGGAGACCGTGGTTTCACGGCTATCTATTCTATACTAGGCAGCAGAGCGTCGCAGCGATATTTGAGCGTAGGATAGAGACGCAGAGGACGCGGTGTGAGCGCGAACATCACAGGTAACATTTTTGATCGTTTTATAACGTTAAGACAATATCAGCCAGCGCTTCGGGACAAAATGTCTCCTATCACAATCTTGAAAGCCTTACTGCAGACAAAGCCTAAAGATCAGCTGTGGGTAAATAGTAGAAGTTGCGGCGCTGCTTTGCTGCTGGGTATAAAAGCACCTTATACCTTACGGGACGCCACCATAGCCGATGTGCAAACTGCCACAAATCGCGCTAGATCGCTGTAGTGATTGGGCGCTGCAGTCAGAAATCGTTTCTCATTGCACCGGCTGAAACTGGTCCTGACACGAATTGTGGCAGTTGACGCGCACCATTGTCGCGCGCAGGTATCAACGCGCCTTCAGACGTTCCGTGTGAGAAAAATTCACAACATTTACACGATAAAATGAATGACAACAGGGTACGGAGAGGATGGGATTCGCTGTCGTATCATTCTTAGTTGCCTGTTTTCTGATTTTTTTTTCAAATTTTCCCATGGAGCTGGGATAGTTCTACGTTTATACTTCTATATGGACTATTTCCGTAGAGATCATGCCGTGGAAAACATGCTTTGTTCTGACCTAATAGCATCAACATCACCGCGCTCAGCCCTCGTCATCCTACGTAAAGCGAATCGTAGCGGTGGCCACTCCATGATTGTCGCTGGTCGACAGAAATGATGCACACTTAATCGATTTATTGATTTTTTCGCAAGATGATCGGCTTCAAATCAATCGATCAAAACTCGACTTAAAACAGATTTTGCACCATTGCAGTTGCCAGGCCAAAAATTAAGCTCAAAATTTTGCTAATTGTCAAGGGTTAGGACAGAATCCCATATTGCAAAGTTTCAGTATGCTAGACAAGGTACTACTTCGACACCGCCCACGAATTCCCTGTTTTAAATTTCCTATCGATTACCGTGAGAAAAAAAAACTTAAACAAGTCGTCGATTACGAGTATCCGCAAAGGGATGCAATTCTGAACAAACGACTACTTATAAAAAATACGCTACTTCGGTTATCACCCAGGGCCGGGATTCAAGAACGGTTCACCGGCCGGTTACACGGCCGACTGGTGATATCCACCTCGGTTACCCGCCACAACGTGATTCACCAACACGCGGTGAGTCACTTTGGCGGTGAATTTGCAGGTGAAATCTGAACGCCGGTGAAATTCACCCACGGTTTCGTTCATGAATCCCGGCCCAGAACACGCCACGCACTCAACTCATGTTTAGCATTGTGCAGACGCGGAGTGCTTCTGTGAGTATTTTTAACTAATTCTAAGGTTCCACTTTTACATTACAACCCAGCTAACTTCCATCTCAGGGGTCATGATTCTCTCCAAAATGCAGTCAGCTTAACTGGTGCAATGTTGAATCCGGCTCGCCGGCTCAAGCCGTAATTACGGATGGGCCCTGAACGTAAAGACCTTCGGGCTTAGGGAAGGTGCTAAGGGAACGCAAATGACCGTCGCAGATAGGGAGGAGGGCTGTCGTCTCAGTAGCGTTTCGGTTACCGCACGGCCCCGGTCAGACGCAAGACCCGAGATCGAATCCCGCCTGAGATGCGATTTTTGGGATGAACCTAGCACCATCATTACAACATCATATTCTAGTATGAATCTCTCCGTACCCTATCTCATGATCATGAAAGGGTGAAGGGAATAGATCAAGTGAATCCTGACATACCTGGCATTCGAGAGGCGAGTGATCATCAGCAGGCAGACGAGAAGCAACCCAAGGCATGCACCCCGGCGCATTTTCCTGAAATGTTCTCCGTCGCGTCGCGGAGATTTGGACTCACATCAACGGCGCAAAACGGAACCGACAGTAGACATTACTGAGATAACTTAAATCAGGAGGTCAGGGATCATTCTGACTACTTGTTGGAATAGGTGAGGTTTGGCAGAAGAAACATGAGAAGACTCCAAGAGGGAAGGGAAAGAGGAAGAGGAAAATGTGGAGGGATGGGACCAATAACGTCCTCAATGGGTCAAAAAAAAACAGGGTGCTATGGATTGAAGGTAATTTCAATGAAAGCGAGGGATTAAATGCAAAGGAGAAAGTGGTGAAAATCAGAATGACCACAGAGGATTTTACATAAAAAAGAGAGACAGCCAGAGATGAATAAGGACTTCTCCATCAACGAGGAAAGCAATAGACGGTCTTCTTCGAGCCTCTGGGACAAGCTAGGCTCATTCGCCGGCTAACAAATTATAGATTTCTATTCGTTCGAGCCTTTATAGATTTTGGCATTACGACCAGTAGATGGAAATTTTCAAACGGGATAATATGGAACATGAAAATCGTGCCTATTGGCCTTCGTTGGAGCTCAGACATCAGAAGGACGCTGGAGCAGGTTCCAGAGTCGGGCTGAGGTGAGCGCTAGCCCTTCGAGTTATTCTCCAGAAATGGAATGTAGCGAGCGATCTACCAAGATTTTTAAGGCTTTATTCTTCGGCTTACATTTCGGCGATGCCGCCTCCGTCGGTGCCTGGAAGGTCGAAGTTATACTTGAGAAACTACTCGCCCAAACACTATTTCATCTTACAACAGACAATTCTAAAGCCTAAAAGAACGGGTTGACAATGTGCAGAGAAGCTCTAGAGGCGTACCTTAATAATGGTGGTTGCCGAAACGGACCACCAGTCACCCTTTGCCGTGGAAATACGCGGATGAATGAACCGAACCCTAGGGACCATCCGCCTTGGTGGGCTCAGTGGCCACGATCGGACAGGTCAAGCCCGCACAGGCCCGCAAAGGGAGCCAACTATTGAGTGACCGCTACGCACTCCTCCTTGCGGTTAATCTCAGGAACCCTGGCCACAATCCAAGCAGCGGTGGTCTATCTATGTGTGTTTGACTTGGTTGATGGCGGCCACTGAGCCCACCAAGGCGGGTGGTCCCTAGGGTTCGGTTCATTCACACGCGTACTACCACGGCATAGGGTGACTGGTGGTCCTTCCCGGCAACCACCATTAAGGTACGTCTCTAGGGTCTTCTCTGCGCATTGTCTTCCCGTTCTTCTCGGCTTTGAAACTGTCTGTTGTAAAATGAGATAGTGTTTGAGCGAGTAGTTTCTCAGCTATAACTTCGACCTTCCAGGCTCTGACGAGGGCGACATCGCCGAAACGTGAGCCGAAGAATAAAAAGTTTAACAATCTCGGTCGATCGCTAACATCATTCCGTTTCTGGAGAATAACTCGAAGAGCTGGCCCTCACCTCAGACCGACTCAGGAACCTGTTCCAGTGTCCTTCTGACGTCTGAGCTCCAACGAAGGCGAATAGGCACCATTTTCATGTTCTATATTATCCCGTTTGAAAATTCTCATCTACTAGTCGTGATGCCAAAATCTGTAGAAGCTCTAAGGAATGGAATATAAATCTATCATCTTTTAGTCGGCAAATGAGTCTAGCTTGTCCCAAATGCTCGAAGAATGCCGTCTCTTCTGTACCCCTGCCGAGATTCATTGAAAGTCGGACGTGAAATTATTCTCCAAAATTCTAGGTCCCAGCGAAAGTCAACGTAGGCCAAAACTACAGCAGAGAAGAGGAATACTTCCATCTACAAAGATCCTGTGACAACTCGAAGCAGATGAAGAGCTGAAGAGCGAGGAAGTCTAGAGAAGGCTTGCAGATGAGCAGAAAGGATGCTTGACTGGTTCAGAAGTTTGGGGTGGAGCACCTCCGCTAGTGGTCGTGTAAGAGCAAAATATGAGGTGCATTGTGTTGTTTACATGTCGTCGACGGCTGGCGGCGTGAACGAAAGTGATTTTGCTTCAATCTCAGGCCAATCTTTCAATTTGCCGCCTGAAGCGCTAATCAGCAACGATGTATAGCGTCGTTGTCGACAGCCTAACTGGCATTGTACTCGGCCGATTTTTTACTTTTTTTCGGTCCAGTGAAACTCATCTCATTAACATTTATGTCAGAAATGTTATTTCGGATGTTATATGTTGTGAATATAATGTTATATGTCGAAAAAATCAGAAAAACTGCTCATTAGTGGCCTCATTTTCAAGGTTTAATCACACTCATTACCGAATGTTATACAATTGAACAAGACAGTATCACGTAAGAAGAAAGAGAAGAAAGAAGAAATGATGTAAGAAGAAAATTACCAACAAGTCCTAAAATCAGTTCGTGACTCATACAAGTGGAACAGCTGCAACACTGCAATTACATGAAAGCGGGACCCGACAGTGGACGAGATCACGCGCGGCGCCGACCAAAATCGCGTCAGTCGGCGATGGTTGGCGTCTTTTCAGCACACACGCGAAACAGCGCGAGGACAAAGCAAATTGCTGGTTTTCCAGATCAATTATATGGGACATCTGTATAAGATTTGCAATAGGCACTCGTGCCTAAGGCCAGGAATAACGTCGAAAAAGCCTTCAGGGCTGTTTCTCCTCGAGAAAACGGGAAATTCAGGAGAACTCGAACAGATTTTAACATTTAGTTAGAAATTTTCGAGTTTTTGTGAACTTTCCGTCATAGTCGTATGAAAAATTGATTCACTCGGATCAGTGTACGATGATAAACACCTGGCTTCTCGAAAACGAAAATTATCGGGATGGAATGAGCACCACGCCCCCTCGGGAAAAGCAATTTCTAATGGCTTACCCCTCAATTTTAAGAATTTTCCAGAATCCCTCCCAAGAAAAAACAGGGGCAAGTGAAGCTCTGGAGTTCTTTCTAAGCGAGAAATCACTACATTACAAATGTTTTGTCAATCTTCCCCTTTCATTTTTTCAATTGCAATTTGAAATTTCAATCTGAACCATCGCGAAGGAAAGAGTGACTGATATGGTATCAGAGACGGTGATCAAAAGCAAAGGTAAAGGGCACAAATAAAATTTGACGGAAAGAAATTAGTGAAAATTTAAACATAAAAGAAGCGACAAATTAAAGGTATTTTTTGTGATCTGTCCTCAAAGGATGCGCCATGCACTCGGATAGCATTCAGAATCGTAGATGTGTGATGAATACATGTCTGGCCAGTACAATATATCGCCTATTTATATACTCAAGAGATGTAAGAATTCGATGCTTCTCTGAAATAGTTCATTTGACCTAAATGACGCTCCCCCCTCTCGAGCTAAAACTGTAAAAAATTAAGTAAAGATAAAGGTAAGGTGTGTCCGGTGTTGAGAAGTCCTCGAAGGATGCGCCATGCATTTGTCATTCGTTCAGAATCGGATCTTGAAGCTATTCACCCGACCACGAAGGAATGGATGGCTTGGTTAGCCCGGACGAAGATCGATCACTCGACCGTGCGAGTGGAAGAAGCGCCTCGTTACCTCGTGCCAGAATGGCCCAGCTGAACAGCGAAAATCATACCTAGAAAGAGCAGAAGGGAGAAGCCCGTTAAGAAGGCCGACATAAGGGGCGTGGCACTGGTATTTCAATGGAATTTTCAATGGGACCTTTTCAGTCGAGCGATTCGCGTCACATTGATCGTCAGAGGTCTAAAACGTTAAAAGCAAAAACCTGAATATTGAAGATTTTAAAGAGGACAATATGGCACAATGATGGCGTTCACTGCTATTTATACACCAAGAAACCTCAGACCAATAGCTCGTTAGCGATCTGGCTTTTTTTTTCTTACGACTACGTAAAAGGACATGATATATGGATGATTCGGATACGGTATCAAAAACTCGAGCTGGTTCTTTAAATTCTTTTTTTTACAAGGGAGGTATATTGAAAAATTAAAAATTTTCTGATAACTACAGTAGTTCGCGAAAAGATGAGTCACCTTGCATTTTTGGGTGCAGGAATCAAAAGGAATTTCATTCCAGTTGACAGTTTCAATAACTCTTATTGAAAATACACTAATATGTGCCCTTGTTGGAAAATCCAAATTTAGAAAAAAATTCAAACTCATTTTCATATGCATTTTTAAACAAATGTATCTTAGGAACCACTAAACTTCTGCTTTTCTAGTGGTGATATTTTGATAGAGCATGATTAGCTTGTTCTTATAGGGTATGAATTTTAGTTTCTAGTCATTAGTAAACGACAGACTTTTGCGCGAATTTTTTATGGTTAAAAAAAAATGGTGAAATCTTAAGACAATCGTTCATATAAAATCCCATATATTAGTAACTAGTGAATGAAATTGCGTCAAATTCGGATATATGATAGCGTAAAATTATCTTTTTTTAAAGCATGTTTAATTTTTAAAATAGCCATCCAATTACAGAGAAAATAGCTTTTGAAATTGCAAATTGTATATTCTATTCTGATTTAGCGACAGGGATCTAAAAGACTCTGTTAACATAATATCTTATTATGCGTAGTACAATGAAAGGGCAACGACTCTAGGTGGATGAATATAAAGGTAACGCGATCAATCGAGTCCACCGAGATCGCGCCGTGCACTCCTGGCATTCGGAATTGTTAGGGCGTGGTGAAAGCCTACTTGGCCTATACCTCCTAGGAGCTGGGAAAATTCCAGAAGCAGCAGCACAACCAAAAAACGGCCGGAAACGAGATGCTAAGCTATCAAAATAAGGAGACACTCCAAGACACGCCATGAACTCATCTTCCATTCAGAATGTCAGTGGTGATTGAATGGGCATTTGTCCTTTACAATGGCTTGATGAGATCAGTCTGTCTGATTCAGTAGGCTTACGTGCTCAGACGCGTCCACTACCAATTTACCCGACCCCGGAAAGATGAGATTCTGGGCCCAGATTCATGAACGGTCGAGCGGTCTCCGAAACCGCGGCGCAGCCAGAACCAGACGGCAGAGTCGATGAGAGATTGCGTTTAACATAGGAAGTTTAGGATAAGCAGAGAAAGGTGCGCGTCGTCCACAGGCTATATCTCGGGGTTTATCGGGGTTTACCAATGATGAATGTGGGCTCTGGATTGGCCTCAGGTGGGAATCGATCGCTTGACCGCGCTAGTGGAAGGACTGCTTCCTATCACTTTGTCCCGACTGATATATAGTGGTAAGCAGCTTCCAAATCGATCAAGGAAATTATCGAAAAAAGTTTTTTTTTTTCAAAACTTCAATAAATCTCGAGCACGAAAATAAAAGAAATGTGGAAATATGACGTGAAATATGGCCTTTTGCATGCATTATGGAAGGTAAAATTTCAAAGTTTTAAGAAACTAGAATGATAAAGGATGAAGAATTCCCTTTTGTAGCGAACACGACACCGCACGCGACGCTCCGCCCACTTCTGACCCCAGGTGGTCCCACCACACTAGGGTGCACAGTAGTGAAGCTAGTGAAAAGCTGAGGGGTGGAGACACAGAACGACCACATTTAAACGCTGATATAAGGTATGACGTTGGCATAAGGGTAATTTAATGATGTGCTGGCTAATGGACGAAGAGATTTATAGGTTACGGTAATGATAAGGAAAACAGCAGAAAAACTGCTATGATAAGAGCACTACTAATGATAAGAGAACGTCTCTAGTTTCCGTTTTATCAAACGATGACGTCCACATGACGCCCTGAGGCAAGAGAACATAGAACATCCAGAAGCCTTGTAGAAGGGAAATGCACTAATAGACTCTGATTCATGAAAAATTCCATTACCAACAGGATTATGTACATGTCTACGTGAGTGCATCAGAAATCATTCATTAGAACTAGCATATATGAATGAAGCCTGTCCTAAGAAAGGTAATTTCTTTTAGTCGATGCCGATCAATAAGTCCGCTCTCGACCTCTTTTGAAAAGAATCTAGGCAAGATTTTTTGACCTTTCCATATTTCCTGGTTTAGTTATAATTTTGGGTTTTAGGGCACAAGTTGAAAAAAAGTTTGGCTCAGATTATTATTTATTATTTTATGCTAGTATTTGTTCTTTTCCTTATTTATTTATTTATTACAAAAGAAATTTCACGTTTAGTTTTAATTATTGTGACTTTTTGTTATCGTGAGGAATATTTTTCAATTTGTCTTTAAGATTTATAATAAAATTTCCAGTTTATTTTTTACATTTATGATTGCCTATCTTTTCTTTTGCTCTTGAAACAAATGCACTTCTTAGGCTACATTAACGAAAAAATAAGAAGTGTAAAATTGAAAATTAAAAATCAAATCAAAAATTTGACACTTTAAGTTAACATATTTAAAATTTCATAACATTGCTCATCTAAACACAAAAAATTAGAAGAAATATAACTTCGAATAAAAAACAAAACACCATTTTTTTCTGTTTAAAATATCCTAAAAATGAAAACAGTTAAAAGAATGGTTGCTGGAACTCGGGAAAATTCAACGATAAATATGGTCCCTTGAAATGATTAAAATTCACTGAATATTTGCAGAAGAAATATCAGCGGCAGGAATGATCTCAAGGAGTTAAAGAAAGTGATATGAGGGTAGATGGAATTCATGGAAACGTCCTGCGTAAAAAGGGTCACAATACGCCAAAAAGATGAATTTTATGGTTCCGTGGTAGAAGTGAAGAAATAGTTGGATGGATCGTGGAGTTTAGGGAAACTAGGAAAGATCCTAAGGAATGAAAAATAACCGGATGGTTGGAGGAGTTCATGGGATAATTCAAGGATATGAAGGATAGTAAGATAATACGAGGGTAAATTGTACGCTCCCTTGGTCGAAGTGGAGGATGGTTGCCGGAATCAACAGAAAATCCAAGGGCAAAGACGATCTCTATATGAAGAGACGGGCCTTGGGTAAACTTTAACCCAAAGTACAATTCAAAAAAGACCAGAGGCTTTTCATTTAGTAGAACCAGAGAAGCCGCCGATCATCACAGCTCCCTCGGATGTGTGACGGACAGCCGGAGGCGTGGCCAGTGTGGGCATAATTCAATCATCCGGACGAGTTGCCTGCAGCTGAGATATGACAGCTGTCTACAAGGGATTTATTTATTTATTTATTTATTTATTTATTTATTTATTTATTATATGCGTACAAGGACGCGCCATGAACTTGAAACGAACACAACATTGAACGTGAGTCAGTGCTGCATAAAAAAAAGGTGATAAGCCAGAGAACAGGAGCTAAAACTTAATGAAGAAGAAGGAAACAAGAAAAAAAAAAGAAAAAAGGCGAAGTGGGCCATCCTGGAAACTCACCAGGCATACTTCTGGAAAGCTCTGGCGGGCAATTTAGTAGCAAAAAACTAGAAAAGAAACTAGAAAGTATACAATAATGGAATGAGACAGATGTTTTCTTCAGTAACTGAAATCTCAGTGCAAGCAACAAAAGTACAAGGTAAGCAGAAACGGGATAAAATTGGTGCGTTCCCGTTGAAGTTTGTGTGTTTTCTCGTAATTTGTGGAACTTTCAGTCCACTCGACAGAATTTCAGCTGGAGAATACTTGAAAATCCGCTGAAACTTCGTGAGGAACCCTATTTCGGACGAGTTAGCTCGCATGGTGCACCAAGTTGGTGCCAATGCGCGGCGGCTGGCGATAATCCGGTGTCCACAGCGGGTTTATGTTTCGTGAACTATTTTTCAGCTGCAACCTTGTCAAGCACTTGGCATCAGAGAAACGGCCCGCGGACTTTATTTCTCATTCATTGCTGTTCCCAGAGTACAAAGTGTGTCCATGCAAACGTAATGAGGGAAACACAAGGAAACTCGTCGGTAACATCCTCAAGTTGTCAGGGGAATTCTCGAAAGGAGCCGAGACAGAGATTGTCCGCTGGTACAGGATTTGAGGACGTATGAGTCAGAGAAGTGTTAGGTTGTAAACCTTCCCATTGAATATTTGACACGTTCTGAATTTGTTACATTTATTTCTTCAACACAAAACAAAACTAAGATGTATATATGATCGATTATTATCTAGTATGTGTTGCCATCTTGCTGGTAAAGATCTTATCCCATGGGCGTAGAATTCTGGAGATTTACTTTGAAAAAAGACCTCCACTTCCATTTTGAGGTCCTCGTAATTGTTGAAGTTTTTTCTTCCATGTGATTTTGAAGCGAACGAAACAAATGGTAGTCTGTTGGAACCATGTCCGGAGAATAGGCTGGATGGGGAATCAAAGTCCAAGAAAGCTCCAAATTGTTTTATTTGTAATTTTTGCAACGTGTGGTTTGGCGTTGTCGTGTAGGTAGTGCACTTTGTCTTGTTTTTCTCTTAGTTTTCTCGCCGTCCGATCCAACTGCTCACTGTAGAGTTCGGCAGTAACTGTAGTACATCCTGGTAGAAGTTCCCAATGGATCACTCCAGAACATCCTCACCACACACAGAGCATCACCTCCAAGCAATTCAGGCTTCGGCGTTGGTTTCCCTTCTTCTCCAGGAGCGAGCCACTGCCGTCTCCGTGTATGGTTATATACATTACCCACTTCTCATCCGCGGTTCCAAGATTTGTCAACCAGTTGAAGTTCTGTTTATAACTCAACAAATTTGCACAGATGTTGACCCTCGCTCCCAGCTGACAAGGTGACAATTGGTGGGGTATCCATCGACCAAACTTTTGTGCCTTCCCTAACCCGTGAAGATGATTGGCAATGGTGGTGTGTGAACGCTGGAACTCCACTGCAAGATTCCGAGTGGTGCGAGTAGGATCGGCTTCAATGGCACATTTTAATTCATCCAAATCGATCGCAGGTGCCCGTGGTGGGTGAGGTTCATCGTCGAGTTCCCAACTGCGTTCTTTGAACTTGTTGAACCAAAGTGTCATAATGGTATAGCATATCACATCCTCGCACATTGCTGAGCAAATATTCCGATGAGCCTAGCGGGACGTCCAAAATAGAATTCGTAAAGTCCAAGTAGCTAGAGCTCACGTAGTTTCAAACTCATAATTAGTAGCAATGGCAATGTAATCGAATGACCAATATGGGGTTCAAAAATGCTTCAGCTACCCTGTATATAAGTGTCCAGAAAGAAAGTCAATAAACTTCTGGAAACTCTCAGGAGACCCATGAAAAAAATTCAATCGGAAGGTTTACAACCTAATAGAATCAGAGTGGGGCTCTCACGCGGACGAGTTTTCGATGTGTTACGGCTAGATCAAAACGAAAGCAAGAAACGGTGGAGCACCGCCTAGAGAAGCTTCCGTATACTTGTAGTATTTCCATTTCAGCGGCTTCTAGGCATATTTTACGAACCGCGCAAGGCGAAAAACAAGGGGCGTCGCGAAAAACCCCCTCCTCGCACAAAGCACCAGGTGGACAAAGAACCTGGACTGGCAAAAAAGTGATGGCAACGGCACAACTCCCACACAGCCGTCTTAAACGAACAAGCAGTTTCTGGCTCGCTGTCATTAGCTAAATTAGAAAACACCCGGGCCATCCAGAGCAGTAGAGCTTGTTGATCAGAGCACGAAGAAATGGAAAAACTGCATCAACAACCGGATGGCCACTTTCTAACGTTTAACGACCAACAGCGAACAGCTCATCATCGTTATGCGTTGACAGGACTGGACCTTATTTGGCGCCAAGCATCGCAGACTGACGCAGATCACGTGCGATGCCCATGTTGACTTGTCTGCGGACGGACCCTTTACAAATTCTCATCCTATCCTACAAATAAATCCTACCAATAAATAAGCGAAACCACGATGTCTGTTTGTCAATTCTAGGGTCCCGCCGCGATTGCCCGTTGCCGTACTCTCAGCGACGTATTTCATCAGTTCTTCGCCGCCTTTCTGCAAAACTGCATCAACAACCGGATGGCCACTTTCTAACGTTTTACGACCAACAGCGAATAGCTCATCATCGTTATGCGTTTGACAGGACTGAACCTCATTTGGCGCCAAACATGGCAGGCTGACGCGGATCACGTGCAATGTCCATGCTGACTTGTCTGCGGACGGGCCCTTTACAAATTCTCATCCTATCCTACTAATAAAAAAGCGAAACCATGATGTCTGTCTGTCAACTCTAGGGTCCCACCGCGATTGCCCGTTACCGTACTCTCAGTGAGTCTCGCCGTCTTTTGCTGCATGCTTTTTGTTCTTCGTTTTATTTGTTATTATAAATGCTTTATGTGTGTTTCCTACCATTTATTAATAGATTTGGCCTGCGGCCGATGAGTGGCTGGTAGTGAAATACTTTTTAGCCCTTAACGATCATGAGCGAAAATTAGCCCCCAAAGGACAGTGCCTCAATCGGTGTCAAGCAACGCAGACTGACACAGATCACGTGACAGCTGCGACAACTGTTCTCAGGATGGGGTCCTTGCAAATTTTCACCGAAAAACAAATGGAAAAGTTGTGGTTTAGGATCAGACATTGCTGCATTGAAATATTAAAGCAAACTGATGCTAAACCTACTGCAATTCTTCTCAGGAAACAAAAACATTGGAGTGAAGGCAAGTAAGTAGGGACCCGGTTACCGTAAAGTACTCCAGGTTCCCATTAAAAGTTCAAGAATGAGATTAGAAATCCAGGAAATCTTGACATTCTCACCAAAACGATTATTTTAGTAGAAACCAAAATTTCCCCTAATTCAGGATCCCTCCAACTCTCGACAATGGGTAAAACCAATAGTTCAGGATTCTTCAAACCCTTCAAGTTAATTTCCAATCAGTTTTCGAGTTTCGGATCCGACTGAAGATGAAATAAGAAGGACAAGGAGCACAGGTACGCAGCTGGACGGCTTCATATCCTACTAATAGATGAGCGAAACCACGATGTCTGTTTGTCAACTCCGGGGTCCCGCCGCGATTGCCCGTTATGGTACTCCTAGAGACGCATTTCATTAGTTGCTCGCCGTCTTCTGCTGCATGCTTTTTGTTCTTCGTTTTATTTGTTATTATAAATGTTTATATATGTTTCCTACTATTCATTAGTTCATTTGTAGGCCTGTACGCCGCTGAATGGCTGGTTATATAAAACGTTAAACATGCAAAACTGACACTGACACTGAAACATGCATTAAACACGGACTAGCGACTGTTTAAAATCGAAAAAATGCGAAAAAAATGCTGATTTGGCGATATAGGACTCTGTCAGATAAGTAGAACAACATGAGAACAAAATTGCACACACATGGAAAGCGCTTCAGACGAAAATATCACGTGGAACGTACTCGTGAACGGAATGAAATAATTCGAATAAAAATAATCCTAAATGAACAGAAAAAAGGCCAGCGGTGGGTGACGACGTCCTCCGAGACACCTGGCTAGTCCCACTTGGTGGTGAGCGCCCTTCGAAGCCTCGTCAGTCGCTTCATTGCCGACGTTTTCGGCGGTCGGAAGGGGGCCGGCAGAAGACCGTCGGCCATCTCCATCAGCGCCGATTCGGCCGACTCCGATGGACCACGAGCACCGCCGTTTGAGTGTTGATACGCCTCAAACAACCCCGTTGAATTTTGGGAATTCGACGGTAAGCGATAAAGTGGTAGGCGTTGATTTCCCAAGTTCCCATGAACTCGCATTCCATTCAGAATCGTATAGGCATAGTGAGCTGTTCAAGTCAGTGTCTTCACCCCTCCAGACACGTTTGGTACTAATCTACCCAACCCTGAGGGGAATGAAAGGCATGGTTAGCCCAGGCGAAGATCGATCGCTCGACCGCACAGATGAAAGTAGCGTTTGATATCAAAGGCATCCTATCCTACTATCCTACTATATAATAAGCGAAACCCAAGCGATGTTTGTCATGGGTGGCTCATATGAGTCCCGCCGCGATTGCCCGTTACCGTACTCCTAGAGACGCATTTCATCAATTGAGCTCGCCGTTTTTTGCTTCTGCTTTGTTCATCGTTTTATTTTAGATGATTTTTGTTTTATTTCAAATCGTTATTTCAGTTCATGTATTTTTGTTTTTAGTGTGTATTTAGCAGCCGTTTGTCAGCCGCTGAATGGCTGACATACAAATAAGATAAACCACGATCTCTGTTTGTCAACTCCAGGGTCCCGCAGCGATTGCCCGTTACCGTACTCCCGGCGTATTTCATCAGTTTCTCGCTGTCTGTTGCTGCATGCTTTTTGTTCGTTTTATTTGTTATTATAAATGTTTTATATATGGTTCCTACTATTTATTAATTCATTTGGCGGCCGCTGAACGGCTGGTCAACTTATATGAGAAGCCTTCAGGGGTTCATATTAATTTACTTCGCGAAAATAGTATTTCCATTAAGGTACATCAACCCTAAAGTGGTCAGCGTTAAGCAGCCCCACGTTCGCGCCATGCACTTGTCCTCCACTTAAGATCATAAAATTGCGGTGAATTGCGCTGGACGCCGTGCTTCAAGTCAGGGCCTTCGGCTTAATAGACAGGTCTGGTACCAAGTTACCTCGCCCAGAGGGATGGAACGCTTGGGCGACGATCGATCGCTCGACCGTACCGGGAGGGCAGCGCCTCTTACCGTTTCGTCACGCGTCTCTGTGACTGTTGCACCGTTGGAAATAAATTTTTCTCGAATGAAAATCTTCTCATCGAAAGTGCACATTCAAATGGCACCTACGTCTGCACCAGACATCGCCCGAGGCGGCAAAATTGCATTTCTTCTGTATATTTTGAAATTTTCATTAAGGTCCGTCTGTAAGTGCACTTCGCTAACGAAATTCACTTTTATATCCTCAAAAGAAAGCTTGATAACTTTTGTTTTGACGAACGACAGGACGGCTGCTGCTCTAATTGAAGAATTTACTGTAAATATTCCTGTATCTTACTGTAATATTATAATCGTCCCACTATTGTCCATTTACCTGTGGAATTAAGCGGAAAGAGCCTCATTATATACATATTAAAAAGTGATAAAAGGTCAAGTGGTGAGAGCAGATCAGTTCCCTGAGGATGCGCCACGCATTCGTCTTCCGCTCAGAATGGTAGAAGCACAACGGATGCGAATTTGGCCTATACAGTGATTTGCGAGGGCCAACCGCTGTACCTAGTCAGTGTCTTTACCCTCCCAGACAAGACGGGTTTCAATTTACCCGACAGCGGAGGCATGGAGGGCTTGGTTAGCCCGGGCGGGGATCGATCAGTGATTTACCATGCTAGACAGGTCTGGTACCAATTTACTCGACCCTGGAGGGCTTGGTTAGACGGCAATTTGTCTAAGAAACGAAAATTCGTTTTATAATTTCATTTAAAATTTCAACATTGGGAAAATCTTGCATGCCATCTAAATACTCACCTGGTAGGTGGGTGATCCAAGTGCTCGCACGACACCGACCATGTGCTCACAGGCTTGTTGTGCCTTTTCGGCCGATTCAAAATTCATCATTACCATTTTCCATTTGCGATTCTCGTAGAGCTGAATCAAGATGCACCTGTTCAGTTACTATTAGGTCATTTTATAAGTTTGCCTTTTTCAAACGTCCTTCTGTAAGTTTAATAGGAAAGCTCTGACAAAGAGCTGTTTACTGTTCGATATAGAAGTGTTTGTAGTTTTAGAGTATGTATTTCGTTTTAATGGGTACTTGAAATGTTGCTAATTTTTTACCAGTGAAATGGAAAATGAAAGTTCGCAAAAATAGCCCTTTGCTGCATGGAATTTTCTCCAGAAAAGTGAAACTTTTTGTAATTTTTTGCACACCATTTTGAAGAGAAAAGCTTCCTCTACAGAGCATTGTATTGCGTTTTTTGCTGCGTTTGGGTTTTGTTAACTTTAAGGTCCTCAAGTCGAGAGTGAAAAGTGAGTGAGTGAAACTGAAAGTGAAACTTTTTGTAACTCGACTTGAGGACCTTAAAGTTAACAAAAGCCAACGCTGCAAAAAAACGCAATGCAATGTTTTGTAGAGGAAGCTTTCTCTTTCAAATGGTGTGCAAAGAGTTCCAAAAAGGCTCACATTTTCTGGAGAAAATTCCGCGTCGCAAAACGCTATTTTTGTAAAATTTCATCGTTCTTTCTGGTAAAAAAAAATAGCAACATTTCAGGTATCCATCAAAACGAAATACATATTCTAAAACTACAAACAATTCTATATCGAACAGTATACAGTTATTTGCCGGAGCTTTCCTATTAAACTTACAGAAGGACGTTGAAAAAAAACGGCAGGGACTCTTGAAATGACCTAATAAACAGGTAAATACTAGAATGAATGTCAAAAAGGGGAAATACCTGAGCAATATGCCGCAGGGTGATCTCATCAGCCGTCGGGACCGATTCCTTGTCGGGCAGAGGCAACCAGGTGAACACCAGAATCGACGACTGTTCAGCTGAAGCGCGGTGGTCATCATCGACAGATGGCCTCCTTGCCCAACAGAGGAAACAATTCGAGAACTTTCTACCGTCTTCTCCTGCTCCCAGCTGCCTCACATCGCATAGAATCGTCCACGGAATCGCCAACGGCTTCTGATAGGTGCTCGGTAGGAAGGACT
The DNA here is from genome assembly GCA_030553155.1 of Nippostrongylus brasiliensis. NCBI lineage: Eukaryota > Metazoa > Nematoda > Chromadorea > Rhabditida > Heligmosomidae > Nippostrongylus > Nippostrongylus brasiliensis. The sequence goes on from CP130733.1 coordinate 5,589,817, forward strand.
TGCGCTGGCTTGACACCGGCACCACATCGAACAGATTCCAACGGATTGCTGGAATTATGAACATTCAAATCAATAATGGTACAGTGGAAAGAGGCGCTACCAACACCCGCACGGTCGAGAGATCGATCTTCGCCCGAGTTAACCAATCCTCCCACCCACTCAGGACTCAATTTTGCGGTCCCCGTGCTTCTCCTTCTACTTTGCTTTCTTCTGGCGGTATCCCCTAAACTGTCTAACTCCTGTGATCTTTTTACAACTACATTCACACCTAGGGTGTGCGTGGTTCAGTGGAAAGAGGCGCTACTGACACCCGCACGGTCGAGCGATCGATCTCGGCCCGGGTCAACCAAGCCTTCCACCCACCCAAGACTGAATTTTGCGGTCACAGTGCTTCTCCTTCTATTTTGGTTTCTTTTGGTGGTATCCCCTAAACTGTCTAACTCTTGTGATCTTTCTACAACTACAACACACCTAGGTGGCCCGTGGTACAGTGGAAAGAGGGGCAACCGACACCCGCACGGTCGAGCGATCGGTCTTCGCCAGGTTTAACCAAGCCCTCCATCCCTCTGGTGTCGGTAAATTGGTACCAGGTCTTGTGAAGGTAAACACACGGACTTGGTGCAGCGTCTTCCCCCGCAAGTCATTCTACAGGCCAAATAAGTGTTCAACATGTCTCTACGATTTTAAGCGGATGGCTTATGCATGGCGCGTCCTTCGGGGACTGGTCAACGCCGGCAGCTTCACCATTTTCACTTCAATATCCAACTCTTTTATTAATTTTATTTATGCGTCTCATGGCGTGCCAGAATAAACCAGGCCGAAATACGAATTTGAAATGGTTGACGGGAAAACCTCGCCTTCAAAATTCATTTTATCCAGGGAAGATCTACCGCTAAACAGAAGCTATGGAACCCCTCTAGAAAATTTTTTACTTAATTCTTAAAAATAAATGCAATAAACTTACACATGATTCCTTGCCAGTTCTTCTTCACTCGATGAAGTCTAGTCACTCGGAATGAGAGAAGCACCTCCTCATCCTCACAGAACACGAACGGAGAAACGGCTTCCGTCGATGCGGACGGAGTTTCTGCCGGACTTAGGCGCTGGTTGGGAAATTCTGAATATAAATGAGAAGTGAAATTTCAAAATATTTATTTTAGTTATTTACATCCTTACATCCTTAAACATGGATGTGCTACCGAATAAGAAAAATGTGTTAGCTGAACAGAAGTGTTGTTCAGATGCGAAAAAAAAACAAATTTTCAGAGAAAGTTGTATTAGTAGCAATTTAAAAAAACAGGAGCTCCGTCACTGATAATACCCTCTCTGTATGGTTACTAATATCCTTTTCTAACCTTTGTCATTGACGTAAACGGTCAATCCTAAATGTCTTTCAAGTGTCGAAGATGTTCTAGTTCTTTCTCCTTCAAGGTCCCGACCTTGACCAAGAACTTCAAGAAACGGAGTGGTTCTTTCAAGGATTAGATTCCATAATTTCAGACAATTTTCAGCTCATGAGCAGTATCCTAGCCTTTGGAGAAGAGGGATAGATCGACAATCGAAAATGGAGTGTTTTACCAGTTTAATTTTCTTGGTGAGCGCGCTCGGTGCAGTGGTAGGAGGTGCTACTGACAGCCGCAGGGTCGAGCGATCGATCCCGGCACGGGCTAACCAAGCCTTCCATCCTTCCGGAGTCGGGTAAATTGGTACCAGACTTGCTTGGGAAGGTACAAACACTACTTTGGTAAAACGGCTGGCCCTGGCAAGTCATTGTATAACGCAAATACGCGTCCACCATGCCTCTACGATTCTGAATAGAACACGAACGCGCGGCGCGTACTTAGGGTACTGATTAAGACGGACACCTTTACCTTCTACCTCAACATTTCTTAATTAGCGAAACTTCAAAACTCAAGTCGTTTCAGGGAGACTTACACCAACTGTACGTAGAATAACAAAAAACATATAATTACCTCTTACACCTAATAACCTGAATTTTAATAAATAGACTAATTTTAACAACCCTCACCTTCCATTCAACAGCACATCCATGTTTAAGGAATTAACGATAAATAAACAATAAATTATAAATATTTGATAAATTGTACATATCTTATAAATTGTACATATCTTATGGGCCCGCGTGGTGCAATGGTAAGAGGCGCTGCTGTCACCCGCACGGTCGAGCGATCGATCCCGGCCCGGGCTAACCAAGCCTTCCATCCCTCCGGGGTCGGGTAAATTGGTACCAGACTAGTCTGGGAGGGTAAAGACACTGACCTGGCATAGCGGCTGGCCCCCGCAGGTCATTGTATAGGCCAAATACGCATTCACCATGCCTCTACGATTCTGAATTGAATACGAATGCGGCGGCGCGTCCTTCGGGGACTGATCAACGCCGACACCTTTACCTTTACCTTTACCTTTACATATCTTATATTAAATAATTAACAATAAATTATAAATATCCTACTATATAATAAGCGAGACCGCGATGTTTGTTATGGGTGGCCCATATGGGTCCCGCCGCGATTGCCCGTTACCGTACCCCCAGGGACGCATTTCATCAGTTCAGCTCGCCGTCTTTTGCTATTTGTTTAGCGTTTTATTTTAAACTTTTTTCTTTTATTTCAAATCTTTATTTCAGTCTATTAGTGGTTAGTTTTTGTTTTTATTTATTATGTATTTATCAGCCGTTTGTCGGCCGGCAGGCCGCTGAATGGCTAGTTATATACATATTTGGCCCTCACCAAACGGACTGTTCGACGATCGAGACACCGGTGTAAGCAGTGCGGTGCTCTTCTGGCGATACATCGCTCCACGTGGATGAAATTCGCCGCGGGAACCTAAAAATCATACGTAAAAGTGGTTAATTTTACCCGCCAAAATAAACCCATTGAAACGCACTGAATTTCCTGACTAATATGAACTCGTAGCATCCGCTATTACTGATCGATTGCTGTAGGTTGAGCGGCTTTCCGAAAATGTTCACGTCTTCCAGCTCGTATTCCATATCTGAATGGATGATTTTATTTTTAATTTTAGTTTTGATTTTAATAGTTTGGGTATCAAATGAGGAGATGAGTTCAACTAGATGAGGGAACTTCACATCATCTACACCAAGAACAGAACCACAGAAACATCAGTAACCTAGGGACGAGGTAATCAGTCAAAATCGGGTTTTTGTGTCAGGAATTCAACGTACGAGAAACATTTATTTATTTATCTTTATTAATTTATTTATTTATTTATTTATTTTACGCCTTTTCACAGACGTGCAAAAATGGTTAGTGGTACGATGAACAGGGAAAACTCGATCGAAAAAAAAAGAAATTAAATTAAAACAAAACAAAGCTCAGCGAGATAGTAACTCAAGCAGCAGTGAAAGAGACATTCCTAATATATCCCTAATATTCAAAACGAAATACATCGTAATTCTTTCTCTATGTAAATATTTTCGAAAAAAAAATGATAAATTATGGCGTAGTTAAAAAACTAACGAAAAAAAAGAGGTTAGGGTCCTCTGAAATGAGTATCCCCCACCTTGCAAAAATTTTGACTTTCGATGTTGCGGCTCCTCCTCTCGCTTCCTTCTCAGGGTTTCGTCTCGTAGCCATTCGAGGGTATGATCGAGATGTTCGAACTCGAACACGAATCGAGCGCCACTCGGCAGGTACCTGAACAGGTACGCTTCGTCCGTAAATATGAAATATTGCATCTGAATTTAATGATGAAACAAATTTATAAGCAAAATCAGCCGCTAGATGATAATTTAGAGACAAAATGTTTGTTATCGATAAGGTATCCAATATCTAAAAATATCAATTATAGAGCAAAATAATAAAAATATAACAATAACAAAAATTATAGAACAATATAGAGCAAATATACAGCATATCAATTATGAAACCCCGAAACTGAATGATGACCAACACCGTCAAACAGAGTTCATGAGCTTCAAAAAATGGACAATAGGTGATTTGCTAATTTACTTTAGAACCCCGATATTTATCAGATGCTATCAATTTTTCACCTGAGAAAGTGAGTGTTCTATAGGTAAGGTAAAGGTATCGACGTTGATCAGTCCCGTAAGGACGCGCCATGCATTTGTGTTCCATTCAGAATCGTAGAGTCATGGTATACGCGTATTTGGTATACACAATGACTTGCGGGGACAGCCGCTATACCAAGTTGGTGTCTTTACCTTCCCAGACAAGTCTGGTACCATTTTGCCCTACTCCAGAGATGGGGAAGGCTTGGTTAGCCCGGGCGGGGATCGATCGCTTGATCGTGCGGAGGCCAGTAGCGCCGATTACCACTGCACCGGGCGCGCCCTGCGAGTGTTTTAGTTGTGAAAAAATCACTGGGGTTAGACAGTTCAGGGGATACCGCCAAAAGAAACCAAAATAGAAGGAGAAGCACGGGAACCGCAAAATCGAGTCCTATCGATCCTCTAAGGCCCTTGTTATACGTTCGCTCACCCCCCCCCCAGCGTAACTCGTCCATTCAGTATGAGACACCGTGGGGCCAGACACGTTTGTACGAGTTATCATGATGAGGCTGGCGTGGTGAACTCGTACAAACGTGTCTGGCCCCACGGTGTCTGATACTGAATGGACGAGTTACGCTGGGGGTGAGCGAACGTATAACAAGGGCCTAATACAATAGTAGAAGAACATGGCGAAGTCACAAGAAGATAAACATTGAGAAATTCTAAGAAAAGCTTGCAAAAACAACAAAAAGAAAAACATAAAAATAAATTCAAATCGAAACTCACACCACAATTCGATACGACGTGTTCTCATCACCGTTGTTGGTCTTGCGTCTGGGCACCAGTGCGAGCACCGTGAAACCAAGATCACCAATCGATCGCGCCCGATCGAGTGGCGGTAGGTCGGACTCGATCTCTCCACTATCATCAGCCATTAGCAATTGATAGTCGTTCACACTACCACTGAAACGGTACAAAACTATTGGGTTGTCGGGAAAGTTCTGTCATCAATCGGACACTTTTTTAAAAATTTTATCTCTATTTGAGCGCATCGCAACTTTAATCTACGAAATAATCACTATTTAAAAACCATCTCCCATTTTTTGGGCAGATCACTAATCTCCTTCTTCTAGAACAAAGGTTACTGTGATTCGGAAATCTGGTTCACCTCGGGTACCACCTCCAATAATAATATGGTGTTGGGAGGAACTTGCATCCTGATGGTTTAATTAACCGCAAAATTACCGGGACCAGATTCCTTGCCGAAAAGTTACAGAAAGGTTTCTACGTATTGGAGATCCAACCTAGCAACGAGGTGTCCCATTACTTGGCTGATCAGTGCCGCGGAATTCCCATCGATTTCTTCCAACAATGAAATCTGGGCCCAGATTCATAAACGGACGAGTGGTCTCCGAAACCGCGGCGCAGCCAGAACCAGACGGCAGAATCGATAAACAACAGTAACATAGGAGTAATTGGACAAAGGTGCGCGCCGTTCAGGGTGTATCTCGGGGTTTATCGGGGGGTTACCAATGATGAATCTGGGCCCTGGAAGGGGTAGCGTCCTAACCGCGCGAATCTTGAAGGTTGGAGTCGGACTTTTCAATGATGAATCAGGGTTTGGGCGAGGTAGTGAGATGTAGGTAAAAAATTATACCTTTCCGAAGCTTTTACCCGATTTTTTCATCTTGGACTGTTTGATGATGCTAAATTTAAACGACTCAAGCCAGACGATCAATATTAACATGGTTAGCTCGATGGTGTAAAGGTCTTATTTCACAGAGCCCCAGAAAGGCCAGAGACGCGGGTTCGAATCCCGCCTGAGCCGCGATTTTTGCGATAATCATAACACCATCATTTCAACCCGCGACAGCGTGGTGATAAACTTACAATTTCAAGGTTAACACAATCAGTGACTTTATTTATTTTATTTCATTTATTTTATTACTAACCAGGGAATGCCGTCAACCTGGTAAGAAGGCACCTCACCCCAAAGGATAAAGGCCCAGGCTCAATCCCCGCCTGAGCCTAGGTTTTTGCAATCAACTTAGCAACATCAAAATACCAAACATTTTCCCGACACATATCAAAGGCTTTTGAAATTAGAAGAAAATAATGAAATAAGCTTCACTTTACCTCGCTGTTAGGCCAAAATCCGTGTACGCCCTATAGAGGCAATAACCAATCACCTCGTCTACTTTAGCCGTTGGATGCACTGAAATCTGCAAAGGAATTTCTAATTCATCTGATTTTTATACCCAATCATTTTTAATAAATTTACCCACTTTTAGGCGAGGTATATCGTCGTCGCTTTGGTCGTCAATTGCCAGAAGCACGAGAATCGTCTTCGAGGATCTCTGGTCAATAGCCTCGAATTTGGCATAGCTCAGCAGCGGATTGTTCGCTGATGAGCCGTTCTCGGCGATGAATCTCAAAACAATAAAAAATTAGAAAAAAAAATCGAAAAATAAAAAATATTCGATGCTTACCGTGAAATAGCCGAGCGATGATCGGGCAACATTGCGTTCTCAGCGACTTCTTGAGAGACAAACAATTCCTCACTGGTCTTTTGGTTATTGGAAACTGCAAGGGGCATTATATTTTTATTTTTTTATTTTTCTCTCATATAAAATCTCATAAATTTTAGAGATCGTACCTGTCCGCGATCCTTCCACATCACAACTGTCTCCAATACGCGAACTCAGACGTTCTTCGATGATCTGTTTCGTGTGGCTGTCGTCGCCGGACATTGGGATCTGATGAAAAAATGACAGAATGATCCTCTCATTCGGTTTTTTCTTTCATGGTCCCAGTTTAAGGTCTTTGTGGTCCTTCTCGGGAATCACTCTTTAAGCAAAGGAGAACAAACGACCATTATGACAGTTTATGTCGATTGTGTCACTGCATCAATAGAGGCAGCAGAAGAACAATCAGACTGACGTGCTTTTCAGGAATTCTTTGCTAGCTAAACCATATTCTCATCTTTCAACAATATAACTTTCCTTTTCGAACTTTCCTTCCATCAGTCTTTTTTCTCTTCTTTATGCCTTCAACCATTGCAGTCTGAATGATCCTACAGCAATTCATTAAATTAATGCTAATTTCCAGCACGTTCAAAAAGCGAAAGGATCATCAAAGGTAAAGGTAAAGGTGTCGGCTTTGATCAGTCCCCTGAGGACGCGCCGCCGCATTCGTGTTCCATTCAATCGTAGAGGCATAGTGAATGCGTATTTGGCCTATACAATGACTTGACAGCCGCTATACCAAGTCAGTGTCTTTACCTTCCCAGACAAGTCTGGTACCAATTTACCCGACCCCGGAGCAGGGGTGTGCGGAACTTCCGTTTCCGTGTTCCGAATTCCGGTTTCCGGCCGTTTTTGGCCCTTCCGTTCCGTTTCGTGTTCCGCTTTGTTTTTGAGCGGAACACGGAAACGGAAGAAGAAAACGAAGAGCTCCACTATGCAAGCTAACAAAAGGGAGGATGAAAGCTTGTGCTGACCTCGATATGATCCATTCGAATTCTGGAAGAATGAAACCGATGGAGCGAAGTATATTCTCTTAAGAAAACTTGCAATGAAGTGTTTGTCGGCACCTACTACCTCGTCACAGCGCGAGAGATTGTTTTCTTCTGCTGGTTTCATTGTAAACGATCTGAGAGAAAGCCTCTCTCCCCAGAATCATGAAAAATCTGCTGTTTCTCCACCACAACATGCTTTATACGATTTTAATTCTTTTTTGAAAGCATTCTCGTCTATCACGTCAAAAAAGTCTGTCTTTGATTACGTAGCTCTATTCGGTTTATAATGAAGTTTATAAATATGAATTTCCACGGTTTTCTTTGAGGCTATCATCAAACGTTGAACACCTTCACCAAAATAATACGCACTATCCAGTGGAAGCAAAACCAGCATTCTGTGGGTACCTTTAGAAACAGAAATGAAAACTTCTGTGGACCAGTTTTGACTAAATTCTAATAATTTTGTAATTTTTGCACTATTTCCGTGTTCCGTGTTCCGTATTACGGTTTCCGGCCATTTTTGGCCACTTCCGTTCCGTCTTCCGCCTTCCGCTTTTTTGAAAAAAGTTTCCGCACACCCCTGCCCCGGAGGGATGGAAGGCTTGGTTAGCCCGCCGGGATCGATCGCTCGACCGTGCGGATGTCAGTAGCGCCCCTTACCACTGCACCACGCGGGCACCAAAAAGCCCCAAATAGATCGCGAAAAGGATCATTACCTAGGAAATTGTTGTGTTAAACAAAATTCTTGTCTTTTTAGTTGATTGTATTTGACTTGTGCTCTTTGGATATTACCATTGCACACTTGTTTGTCCTTTCATCCTACTCACTTGATTGTAAGTCTATCTTTAGGGGTGGTGGGATAAATAACTAAAGACAACTATTTTGAAGTCACTTATCGATGACCTCTTCTGGTGCCGAAAGTGTGAACATTAGTAAACACAGCAGGTATTCGTGCAATTATTGATTAGTTCAAGATGCTTCCTCTCAGCGACGTTACCGCTCCCACTTTTGAAGTATTCAACGTTTGGACCAGAGAGAGGACTTTGACGACTCATAGGAAATCTCCCCGACTATTACAAAACTGTTATAACGAAAGTGACAAAGTAGAGATGAAAAGGCGAAAAGTGAGATGTGGGAAGAAGTGGTAAGAAACTCCGAGGGAAAGGAGTATGAGAACATTGAAATGAATGGTGAATGGAACCTTAAATTCGACGATGACGCTTTTTCATTTCACCGTTTTCACTTTTACTACACTTTTGTAATGTATAAGTAGGAATGCATGAATTTAAACACTTGTGTGTATGAAAATGAATATAAAAACATCAAGGAATAGTAAATCGAACCTCATATTCGTCAAAATCGCCTCGATCGCCGTCGTCGTCATCGGAGCTGGTCGCCACTCGAAAATTCAACGGAAGACCACCATGCTTGGCGCGTCTGGATGAGAAATTATTTTTTAGAAGCGTCATTATGAACGAGAGAATACTTCTTACTTAGTAAAACTTATTTACTATGTACTTCTGCCATTTATCACTCGAAGTTATACAGTTCTGTTTTGTCAGGTTAACCGTAGTATACCTACTACCTAACCTACCCGAGAAACAGGTATCGGAAAGAGGAAATTCAAATTCATCAATTCTTACATGGTTAACAAATGATTTTCAATACACTAATGTATTTATCCTCGACAAGTATGCATACCTATCTCGTCAGAATGGCTTATAATATCGACTGCTTAACCTACCCGACGAGCATGTTTAGATGTTAAAAGGTGCAAAAAAACGCTCCACATGGGTAAAGCCAAGAACTCGCTGGAGAATTCAAGCAGCCCTAGTTGAAATTGAGCAAAAAAAGGAACAGAAAGTCTCAATTTTTCGATGGGTAAGAAAAGTGTGGAACCCTAATATGTTGTTGTAGCACTTATCCAACGACCACCCTATCTATTGTTGATCAATTAATCGATTATCGAATTAGTCAATGAGCAAATAGATACATAAGTTACATAAACTCCTGAAAACGTACCGTCTCTCTGGTGCCACAACCCTTGAACACGTACCCGAGTCGTCTTCCATTCGCAGCTCATGCCTGATCTGATCAATCAATTCCTGCTCATCGGAGAACGCCATCTGCTGGCAAATAACTAACTAGAACGATCGTTAATCAATAATAAATTGACAAATAAAACGAGCCAAGCAGCTTCGGTACAGCACCTGTTAGTAGTTGGACGAAAATAGTTGCACCAGGAATCTTTACTCAACACGAGCCGACGAAATGCACTAGTTAAGTAAGCGTAAACAATAATACAAGAAACATTAAAACTACCGTATGATGTATTTACGATTCGAGCAAAATCTCTCTACTACAGTGGTTGACCTTTTCCTTCGGAACAAAAACAATACATTTGAAAATATTTCTAGATTAGCCCGCTTCCACACTTCTCAGAAATTCTTGCAATTTCACAAGCCAGTGGCTGATGTCTGAGGAATGTTGCTTAAAAATTGTGCTGAAAAAACGATGGTGGACTCTCGAGTACAAAGAAGAAGATGACAAATGAGAATCTTATTCAAAAAAAAATAGTAAAAAGAGGTAGTTTATGAAGATGAATATCGATCGATACATGTTCATCGTTTCACAACGCTTACTGTGCTCTTCATCTTGTATTTCAAGGAGCTATGCGAGTCAGTGTCATCATCAGAGCTTCTATCAGAGGAATCTGGTGACTTCGGGCTATCCGGAGCATCTGAATCGCGACGTCGCTCTTCCTTCTCGTCTTTTCTCTTCCTCTTCTCTTCATCCTTCTCATCACCGCTTGATGGCGGTTCCTCCTTGACTTGACGACGTGGAGATCGTTCTCGGCTGAAATTATCATCATGGTTAGACCGCATTCTCTACGACCTCCAACATCAAAGGTGGTCAACTTCGAAGAGGCTCTAATGTTTCCTTATTTGCTCGTCTAACAAGGGAGGTCAGTGGACTTCCCCCAAAGATTCCAATCGAGACCTATACGGTTTTGTAGAGCATCGAATGGAGATTACAACGGTGTAGTTTGTTTTTGCTGGCAGTGGGCGGTCCAAAAAAGGCGAAAAAGGTGGCTCAATCGGTAGCATGTAGGACTTGCAATCTGACGGTCGAGGGATCGTTCCATTTGCTAGGCTTTTCTTTTGCCCTCATGCGCTACATACCAAATTACGTTCCTTTTGCAATTTTGTCGCAGTTAAGGGATAGAATCGCATTTGGGACAAGTATGGCCAATAGAGTACGCACGAGGGACTATATCTACTAGCACTTATTTACGTGACCCATTCTTACCGTAACCAACCCAAATCGATCCAAAATTCAAAAACAAATGTCAGATTTGTGATCAGCGCCCCGATTGACCCCCGTAGACAAAGTTTGGGCTAAATCGGCGATTTCGACCCAACCAGCCTTACTAGTGTCGGGTGAGTAGTTGTATGAACGTCCAGTTGCTGAGAATATCATTAATCTATTGTTCCACTTTTTAAACTCTAAAGGATACAGAGACTCCATTTTTGAATGTATTTCTTTCCTTATTCATACAAAAGGCTTCTTGGCTGCTGATAAATCCACAATTCACAAATCTATCATCAGCTTTTCCTATTGTTTCTGACGTGCGCTTGCTAGGCCCGTAATCACAAAGTAGGGTGGTTGGGTCGAAATTGCCGATTCAGCACAATCTTCGTGTACGGAGGTTATTCGTGGTGCTGATCACGAATCTGACATTTGTTTTTTAATTTTGTATCGATTTGGGTTGGTTACGGTAAGTATGGGTCACGTAAATAAGTGCTAGTAGATATAGTCCCTTGTGCGTACTCTGTTGGCCATACTCGTCCCAAATGCGATTCTATCCGCAACTGCGACAAAATTGCAAAAGGAACGTAATTTGGTATGTAGCGCATGAGGGCAAAAGAAAAGCTTAGCAAAGGGGCTGATCCCTCGACCGTCAAATTGCAGATCCTACATGTTAACCACTGAGCCACGGCAGTACTATCTCCGAAGATTAACACCTAGAACCGCTCTCGCCACTAGTTTCTCGCCACTAGTTAATGGTCAAGATTTTTCGCCTTTTTTGGACCGCCCATTGCCATTTAGCAAAAACGAACCATACCGTTGTACTCGCCATTCGAAGCTCTACAAAACCATACAGGTCTCGATTGGAATCTTTGGGGGAAGTTCACTGACCTTCCTCGTAAGTTAAAGGACGAAACGAGCAGTCCTTGACTTGCTTTTTTATTTAATCTTTTATTATTGGTTATTTGCTTTTTTATTTTCTGTTTAATCTTTTCTTATTTGTTATGTATTCTTATGTTTATTTTCTCTTGTACCTGAGTCGACTGTCAGAGCTCAAATCTAGCCGTTGAGCGGGACTTGTTTACCTTCACCCCATAAAACCTCCCTAGGTAGCCCGTTGGCCTCCACAAAAGCATCACAACAAGAACTATTTTATTTGCCAAAACGTTTCCTGTTCCACAAGCAAGAGTACACTACGTTTTGCAACCGCTCACAGGGATATTTTGTGCTCCTATCCGCTGGACTACGGGTCCGGGTGTTACAGTGGTAAGAGGCGCTGCTGACACCCGCACGGTCGAGCGATCGATTCTGGCCCGAGCTATCCAAGCCTTCCATCCCTCCGGGATTGGGTAAATTGGTACCAGACTTGTCTGGGAAAGTAAAGACACTGGTATAGCGACTGGCCCTCACGATCAGGTCATTGTATAGGCCAAATGCGCATTCACCATACCTCTACGATTCTGGTCCCAGATTCATGAAGCGGCCTCCGAAACCGCGGCGCAGCCAGAATCAGACGGCAGAGTCGATGAGAGATTGCGTTTGGCATAGGAAGTTCAGAATAAGTAGACAAAGGTGGGCGCCGATTGGGCTATATCTCGGGGTTTATCGAGGGTTTACCAGTGATGAATCTGGGCCCTGAATAGAATAAGAATACGGTGGGACGTCCTTACTTTGAGTGATCAAAGCCTACACCTTTGCCTTTACCTTTATACGCTGATTTATCATCTCATAAAGTCTTCTTGGCTACTGGTTTTGTTAAACACTGCCCTACACAAGGTGAATTTAAAAAAATAAAAATACCTTGAATTTCGATCACCGCCACGCTTGTCCCGACGATGGGAGCTGCGACTGCGTGATCGCCGCCTTCTTTCTGCATCGCGGTCGCTAGGGGCTTTTCGCTTCTTTGAATCCGGGCTTGGAGAACGGCGGCTTGGGGAACGGCGTTTACTAGTCGAGGAATTGTTGTGCCCGTCATCTCTCCTGAAGAAAAAATCCTCAGAATTGCGGAGCTAAAACGTGGTTTGAAGGTTTGAGTTGCTATTTTCTACATCCTCAAAAAAGAACCCCATTGAGGATATACAGGGTGCGTTAAAAGTCTTTGGACTCATCGTCAGATAATTGGTCGTCTTATTTTGGAGCAAATGAAATGAAATTTATAGTGTTTATTACTTCAGACATTGTACACGTAAAAACATAGTTAGGTTTCGAAACGGCCTCATTTAGCACGAACACAGGCCCTAAGTCTCGTAGGGAATCCATCTAAAGCGGCACGCAAGACTTTTTCATCAATTTCTTTCCAGGCTTTCTTCAAAGCTCGTTCGAGCGACTCAATGTCTCTGTGTGATGTTGCGCAGGCCTTGCTCTTTAATATAGACCAAGTTGTCGTACACCGTGAACTCTGGGATACGTAGAGTTTTGGCAATGTCCGCGCCTGACACTCCCTCCTTGTGCGTTTTCGCCATAGCAGTGCCCAAACCTTTTACTCCAGGCATTTCAAACAGGCCAACGATCAGCAAGGAAAATTTACTATAGTGTAGGGCAAGATTAGTGTAATAGTTACGCATAAAAGTTTGGATGGCTGCAGGGCGCTCTCCATATATAATGATCTTCAAACAGCGAGTCCAAAGACTTTTGATGCACCCTGTAAAATACAGCTTCTTAATGTTACTGCCAGAATATCTAACTAACAAATGCAAAGTGGAAACAGGTTCCACCCCTAAAACCCAGAGAAAGACCTAAAATGTCGTCTCAAAAATATACTCAGCTACAGACCCACTTTCATGAATTTCTGAAAACTTATCAGATCAAAAACCTACCTATGTCGGTCACTGTGCTCATTTCTGTCTCTGCGATCCTTGCTGCGAATTCGATCATCTTCTTTTCGACTTCCGCTCTTACTGTCATCCTTTCTGGATGCATCTCTGTCTTTTTCTCTTCTATTATCGCGGTCATCAGTGTTTTTGCGCCCATCTGACTTCTTCTTGTTCTTCACATCCTCTAGTCGAGCTCTAGAACGAGACGATATAATAGAAAAATTACAAAACAGTCCCAATAAATCGCCTCAGGGATCTTTGAACCAACCTTTTGCGTTTTGTGCTTTCGTCACTACTCGATCCATCACTGTCCTCAGAAGACGAGTCATCTGATGAATCTTCGGAGGAGTCTTAAAAGTAGAAAATGTTGACTTATGACGCCATTGAAGAGAAAAAGGAACTGTAGAACCAACAGTAAAACCGTAACCCTTGAAGACAAATCTAAAGGTTGCTGTCAAAATAGTTAAATATAAAGTATGGCACAAGAAAGCAAGGTCAAAAATAAAAACAAGTGAAAAAATAGAGCAAAAACTGGTCAACTTATTCGATTTCAATGCTGTGATTGACCACGGTATTGCTGGTCTAAATATACTCCATCAGTTTCTTTTAGACAATAACAGCACACCATAAACAAATAGATGAAGAAAATAGATAAATAAATAAGTTCATAAATAAAAAAGAACAATAAATCATAGACCTTTATTACATGCAACCCCACACTATTAAAAGAAAAAATTCACATACCTGATGAACCGCTACTGTCCGAGCTTGACGACGAACTACTTGAACTGCTTTCCTTTCTCTTTCTCTTTTTCTAAATCAAACACTTCCAAATGAATATAGCAAAGAGTACAAACAGGAACTGAATGAAAACGTTCGCGATGAACCCTTAAAAACACCTAACCTTTCCTTTGTCTGTCTTCTCCTTCATCTCCTTCTTTAACGAACTGAGCAACGAATCGCCAGCAGTCACGGCTGGATCTGCTAGAGCGGCTCCGACCACGTCGGATTTTTTCATGCTAAACAACCAACCTCAGGGTTACAGAAAGGAGTTTATTTAGAAAATATGATTAAACATGCGAATCAATAAGTTGTAATGTCACATTGATCAGCTTACTTTTTCATCGACGCTCCTGGCACAAAATCGTCTCCAAGTCCGAGAGCGCTTCTCATTCTGTCGCGGTTCTAAAGTGATTTAGATACAATTTAAAAGGGAATTAATGAAAAGAGAAGAAAAGTAGAATAAAAGTACCTTGACTGCTGCTTTCGCTCTAGCATGAGAGTCCCTGGTCCCAAGTTCAGCGTCCAGGTTGAGTTCGCCTGATTCAAGTTGGCCAAGCAAGAGGTTGCGGTAGTCTGACACCTTCTTTTGAATTTCGTCGTCGTCAAATCCCTAAACCACACGTTATAATATTAATAATATAACAATATAGTATATAATAATATAATATATTAATAGTATAACAATATACGGCAAGTAAAATCAAACTGTAAAACAATAAAAAAAACAAAATACAAAATATGGGCGACATGCCTTCTCTTCCATGAGCATTTCGAACTCGGCGCATTTCATTTCAATCACTCGCTTCCTTTGGTGCTGAAGAATGTCCTCATTTGGGGCCCTGTTAATCTCGGCCTCAGCCCGCTTCAAATCAGCTTCACTGTTGTATTCAACACGTTTCTGAATACAGATATGGCAAATTGTAAGATGAGTAGTCAAAAAATGGAACATCAATAAATAAATAAAATCAAAGATAAATACTTCGGTCACTTACTCTCGTCAGTAACAAATTTGACAGATTCGCTTGGACATAGCCATTTGTGCCGGTACCGCGAGCGGTTTGAAGACCTATGCCGTTGTACATGGTTTAAAAGTCCTGAAAAGGCCTGAAGTGATTTTAAAAACTATTTATCATAGGTGGCGATGGACGGAGCGACAACGGACACAATTCGACATCGTCATTATACTCATTTACATCTTCAGTATACTAAAGTAATGGGTATGAGAACGGTAAATCCTAGAAAGATCGGGTAGTCTTACCCAGGTTCGAAACCTTCCCGATGTTATCAGTGAAAGGTGTTACGGAGAAAATAGATGCTTTGAATCAAGGAAGAGCTTTGAGATGACTTCATTTCTGAGGTGCTGCAGAAAGAAGAAAAATCAATGAGTAATTCTCGAAAATTTCTGTATGGGCACTGATAAGTCATACGAAGTTCAAGGCTTGAATTGTTCTGTTTTTTTTGGAAATGCGTTGAAGGTGGTGTTGCAGATCATTATGCAACCCCTGAAGTCCTTGTCGAAGTTAATTTTTAAGCTAGAATTTCGCTAATTGAAAACTTTTCAGTTGTAATGGCTGAAACGCGACTTTCTTACGGATATTGGAGTATTTTTACTAACAAATATTCCGTTATATCGAAAATACACAGTGTTCGACTTACTGATGATGTTTTGTTATCGTTACTGCACTTATCGGAATCCTAGGAAAAGGTCAAGTTGTTTACAAACACGTATTTTTGAATTCTTCGTACTCAAATACCAATTGAACGAGTTTTAGTGGAAATTTCTCAGTATCAAGTACTCAACCTTTTCGAAAGCTGTTTTTTCTTGCAAAACCCATGAGCTATAAAGAATATTAAAATATTGTCGAAATGAATATTTCATTAACAGCACAGAAACGTAGAGGTTAACAAAATGCACAGCAGTAGGGAAAGTTTAATAAAAAAAGTCGCGTTTCAGGCATTACAACTGAATATGTTTTCAATGAGCAAAATTCTATATATTTCAAAAATTAACTTCGACAAGGAATTCGGATAATGATCTACAACACCACCTTCAACACATTTCCCAAAAAAAAACCATTAAAGGCTCGAATTTCGTGTCACTTATCAGTGCCCATACAGAAATTTTCGAAAATTACTTATCGATATCGTGACGCTTTAAGTGGAAGTATTTGATGAATTCATCGAGTACTTGCTACAATATATACAAGAAAATTAACAAATAAATGAAGAGAAAATGAAGAAATAGTTTCTGAGCATAGAAAGATAACAGCCGTCACACCTTGCCACCTTGATAAGGCGGAAAGCTTGTGACGCTTGGCAAGAGGTCGGGCGCGCTCGCGACAACTGTTCTTCTTGCGACGTCGCGCGCGGCCAAATTACGCCGCATCCCATTCTATCTACGGCACTCCTGTGCTTCAAAATGATTTCCGACCCTGATTTTGCACTTATCTCGTCCACGAGAGTTATTTGGTGTGCTGATCATGATTCTGACACCTTTTATCGATTTTCTACTGGTTCCCACTGATATTTTATCAGCGTGGCTGGGCTTACCACACTTCAAAGTGTAGGAAAAATCAGGTTTCAGAATTATGGTCTACTAAAGAAACCTCCGAGGTTTCCTAGAGAGCGGTACTTCTTATTGGACTACCCCAGGTAAGGGTAAGATGGATAACCTACCCCAAGTAGATAGATCCCCATGTAACCTCCATATAGTAACAATTAGGTTTAGGTAAAATTGGGTGAAAAGTTACCATTTTTCACTACAAGAATGCGATAGTTGGAAGCGCGCTCCATAAAATTCAGTCGAACACTAACAAATGACGGAAGGACCTAAAGAAAGGCCCGACATAATAAAATGGATTTCTTAATATTTATCAATTTATCCATTTTTAGACTGGTTTTCTTGAAATCTCGGCGCTATTTCCACTTTTCTTAGTTCGTTTCAGAGATTGACAGCTTTCAGACAATGTATGATAACCTTCAATTGAAATTTTCCTAACAAAAATGGTACCGATAAACTTTTATGCGAAAAATACTATACATGAATATCACGCCGTCAAGTCCGCCTTCGACCCAACGTCGCTCGTTGGCGATTTCAGTGGCAGTTGTCGTGTTCTCGCTCTCAGCAACCTGGATGCAAAGAAATGTCAACAAGAAGCCTAGAAAGTACTTGAAAATTAACCTAAGAAGTAATAATTATCTTTCAAAAATTAAAATAAAAAAATTAATCGAGTAAAGGCTCACCACCATATTCCAGCCGACACCGCCGTGGAGATGAGAGCCGCAGAGGCGTTCAGGTAAAGGTAAGCGGTCGGAGTGGGATCGTTGGTGAACAGGTAGTAGACGAGAGCGTTTGCGGTGGAAAGTGACAGATTGCCGGCTTGACCGATCAGTGAGATCGAGAAGAACGATGTTATACCCTGGAGGAGAAGGCACTGATAAACTGATTATAACGATAAATATTTTTCTTATCGTTATTTTTGCAAAAACCTAACGACCCAGTTTGATTATGAATTAATTCAGGATCTCAGGGAATCAAACATTTCACTTTGAATGTCCACTATCTTATAAATTGATAAATATTAATAAATAAATATCAAGAAATCTATTGGGCCAACGGCCCATTTGTGGGCGTGGCTTGTAGAAGTGATACCGTAATTGGGTGAAAAGTTACCATTTTTCAATGGGCCGGATAAATTGATAAATATCAAGTAACCTATTTTATTATGTCGGGCCTTTCTTTAGGTCCCTCCATCATTTGTTAGTGTTCGACTGAATTTTATGGAGCGCGATTCCAACTATCGCATTCTTGTAGTGAAAAATGGTAACTTTTCACCCAAGTACGGTACCACTACTACAAGCCACGCCCACAACTGGGCCTATAGAGGTCCAGAACTCCCTATTGCATGCTTTACATCGGACATACATAAATATAAAGATGTCGGCGTTGATCAGTTCCAAAGGACGCGCCACGCACTCGTTCTCCATCCAGAATCATAGAAACATGGTGAATGCGTATATCCTCTACAATGAATTGTGAGGGCTATTTGATCAACCCAGTCACCGCATTTACCTTCTTAGGCAAGTCCGGTACTAATTTACCCGACCCCGGAGGGATGAAAAACTCGGTTAGCACGGTCGTGAACCGATCGCTCGATCGTACGTGTGTCAGCAGCGCCTCTTACCACTGTGCCACGCGCACCCACTAATAATAACATTATCGACTAATTAAAAGAGTGTTCGAGTGAGTACATATCAACACATACCCAACAAGATGAGATGCGCAGGTTATCGTCATCTCCATCTGCATAGAAATAGGCCAGACAGATCACAGAACTCAGGATGATCTCAAGGAAAAATCCCTGAAAAGAGAATATTCTGTGTTTGAGTACCCACTAATAATAACATTATCGACTAATTAAAAGAGTGTTCGAGTATTATGAATAGCATAGAAATAGGCCAGAAACATATGATCTCAAAAAATCCCTGAAAAGAGAATTTATAATAACAAATAAAACGAAGAACAAAAAGCACGCTGCAAAAGACGACGGGGAACTGATGAAATACGTCACCGTGAGTACGGTAACGGGCAATCGCGGCGGGACCCTAGCGTTGACAAACAGACATCGTGGGTTTGCTTATTTATTAGTACGATAATCAGTTCGGTGCTGACAAAAATAAGTAAATAGATAAATAAATAATAAGTCACCTGCGATCGAGTAATAGTGTTCGGCTCGTCGAGGACGATAACAGTTCCGTAGGAGTAGTCCAGAAACAACACATCCGTCATCTAAACATTCAAAAAAGAAGGTCATATATAGTCGAAGCGAAGAATTATGTCGAAAAAGCAATGATCGCATAGCCGACGGCAAAGCAACGCGGCATGAAGCAAGAATAGGGCAGAGACGCAGAGGACGCAGCGCAGCGACAGGGGAGCGCCCCTATCCGTTGAATCTTGGGCTTTAGGGTGGTTCTCCTGACTTGACCAATTGTTAAATTTTCAGAGAAACCGAATGGAGTAATTGAACATGATAATGGAGAAGAACTAAGTAAAATTTAAAAAAAGAAAAATGCAACAGAGCTTCATTGCTACAAAACACTGTCCGTATCTAGTTGGTGGACTCCACAATCACCAAGGTGGTGGAGTTTCTTCGGATTTGGAGGGCTTCCAGTCTTGAATTCGTTTTTTCAAAGGTGAAAATGCGAAAAAGACTAACCAAGGCTCGAAAAACAGCGGCTCCTAGGAAGGCACCGAAAAACTGCACAGCCACGAACGCCACCGCACTGGCCGCATCCAGACGTCTGATCAGTAGTTGAGAGATTGAAACCGCTGGAGAGAGAAGTTCAGGATGACACAAAATTCATTGTTTTACTCATTTATTTTCAGTGATATTTCTTCAGATAAAATGGAACGATCTACACCTGTAGAAGCTCACCTGGATTGAAATAACCGCGATGGATGTTACGGAAGAATCCGCGGATCACATAGAGCGACAGCGCAGAGATCAGAGCGTAAGAAGTGGCTCGAACTGCTGATGGAGCACTGGCCAGATTCACTAAATTGAGGCTAAATGTGGACCGATATCGGGCTCTGCGCTTGGCTTTATTATTCTGTTCAGTGATTGATTAATTTGATATATCAGCAAAATATAATAATTAATAATAAAAATAACCAACAATATAATAAAGAATAAATCCGTTCCGTATATAATAATCGAGTAAGCCCTTGCGGGCACTCCTCCCGATCTGATTGTTCATTGTTCAATGATTGTTCAGTGATTAATGATTATGATTAATGATTATACCAATAACATGTATGTTCATTGTTCAATGATTGTTCAGTGATTAATGATTATGATTAATGATTATACCAATAACATGTAAAAAAATAATAGCAAATGACAAATAATATCCTACTATATAATAAGCGGAACCCAAGCAATGTTTGTTATGGGTGGCTCATACGGGTCTCGCCGCGATTGCCCGTTACCGCACTCCCAGGGACGCATTTCATCAGTTCAGTTCGCCGTATTTTGCTATTTGTTCACCGTTTTATTTTAAAACTTTTCCTTTTATTTCAAATCTTTATTTCAGTCTATTAGTGGTTAGTTTTTGTTTTTATTTATTATGTATTTAGCAGCCGTTTGTCGGCCGGCAAGCCGCTGAATGGCTGGTAAAATATAATAAATAATAAAAAATAACAAATAATACAATAAAAAAAAACATAAATAAATATATATATATATATATATGATAAAAATCATAGTAAATAATATATTAAAAACCAATAAAAATCGGAAACTGTCACTTACCGAATAGAACGAATAACGCCGTCCCAATCATCTCGCCCAAAGCCGGTTGAACGTAGAGCTCGTAGAGACTGTCGCCACTGGTGTCCGAGGCGGTCATCGAAAGGTCAACTCTTCAGCGGTCACTCTGCGATACTCTAAATCCAGTGGCACAAAATGATAAATGATAAAAATGATAAAAATGATAAAAAAATAATCGGGATAATAATTGAGCTTCTACTTGATTTGAATGAGGTGGTCAGATTTCCTTAGAAGTCAGGTCTACATAGATTAAATCGCACACGAAGTTTTGCGAACGACACCACTCGCGGTCAGTTTATAGTTGGCTGCAAAACAGTGCAACAATAACCAAGCGTAGGGTAGAGAAGCAGAGAACGCAGCGTCGCGGATAACGCTGCTGTTGAAAACATTGGCCATTTTACTGCATAGACGTCCATGCACATTGTTAGGGTGATGAGAGCCCAGGTACGGCGAATTGGGATGAATAGGAATCTTGAAGCTTCTAATCCTTTATTTTTGCCTTTTACCCTGAATTTTCAGCATCTATGAAGAATAAACCCCGTGGATATAGGAGAACCAGAGCTATTCGGAGATTTCGTGACGTAACAGTGTTGACAGCTTTAGTTTATTTTTAATCAGTAAGACCCATTAGCAATATATTTGGCCAAAAACGGAAATGTGACAGGAAATAGGAACAACACGCCCCTAAACATTGCTTCAAAGCATAAATACCATGAGAGTGAATACTTTGGGATACGCCACGCACTGAACTTCCGAAGAAGATCGGGAGGCTTGTTTGTCCCCAGGCGGGATTCGATCGCTTAGCCGTGCATGTTTTAGTGGCGTTTTCTACCGCATCATCGCGATCGTACAGATAGCACTTTTGATAAAAGAAATGTGAGGGAAGTCGAAAAAGAATTGACATTTGGGTTAATGAATAACAAAAGCGCCCGCTAACAAGCGCATTTCCTGGCACACTCTCGTTGCCAGGACGACGAATCGTCATTAATCTCCTTGCCGACCCGGGATGGCTGCACCGACCGGACCTTTCAAAGCCCTCAGAAGACACTTACCTGATTCACTTGTCGTTCCACTGATCATCGATTTGCCCGAGGGAGCGTCACGAATGTCTCCATTCGTCTCTGCCGCGTGGTCAGGTAGACCAGTAGGTCCTGCTCGCCCGAGGAACACGAAGAGCATCGAATCGGTCGTTCAGAGATTTGACGAAGAAGTTCAACCAGGACAAAGGTGGGCGACCTGGTGTTCTTCTGACGTCCCGTGGAATCCAGTCACTAACGGCTCTCGTCCAACGGTCGTCACGAAATTGGCCGTCTCTGATCTTCGACGATCGACGTAGCTCGGAGCTCCGCATGCCGTCTCTCCCCTGGCTGAAGCGAGTCACTACAAGCATCGCTATCTCTACACTTCGTTGCGCGACGCAAATCGCACGTTCGTCCTGCTTGCGTCCTACCTATAAGTTGACCAATCGATAAGACTATCGATAATTTGGCCAATGCGACAGCGCGTTCGATTCTCAACTGTTCTGGTAGATCGAAGTTTTCGACACCTTCTCTGGATGAAGGGAGTCACTCCGAGCACCTTTATCTCTATACTTCGTTGCGCGACGCACACTGTATGTTCATCCTGCTTGCGTCCTACCTATAAGTTGACCAATCGATGAGACTATCGATAATTTGGCCAATGCGACAACGCATTTGATTCTCAACTGTTCTGGTAGCTCGAAATTTCAGATACGTTCTCCGGGCGAAGCGAGTCACACCGAACATCCCTCAACCATCATTAAGTGCAAACATTTTATGCTTTAAACAGAATTATATTACAACGTTCAGTAGCGATAAGCTGTTAGTTGCACAGCAACTAGTACATATGGGAGTTCAGAGAGTGAATGAATGAATAATCAACGAATGTGTGCATATGCATTCAACATATCTTCCACGCTCTCACTACACATTTGATGACGACGGATGTACGACTGACTGATCATACCGGGGTCTAGAGAAAAACAACACGGAAATTCTTCAATGATAGAGAGTAAGTTATATGAGGCAAGGAAAATCGGAAAGCGCGATGTACGTTCATTTAACGCCACACTGGTATTCCCTTGAGGAACACGTCACAAATCCGAGCCGAGAAAAATAGGATGAAAACTACGTAGAGCAAGTCAAACACGCCTAGTTTATACTTCGACGACACCACCGTATCAATCGATTGACGCGGATGACGCGCGTGCGCGTTGTGGTATTACCACGTGGTGTGAATTGGATCTCACCTAAGACAATGATACGGCATCACACTGCTGCCGCATACCCATATTGCCAGACCCACGCAACGATAGCATAAACGCAGGAAAACGATAGGTATGTGTGTAGAAATTCGACGGAAAATGAACGAATGCGTGATGAAAGAGGAGTTAGATGGGGGTTGAGAAGACAAGTAAACAATTAGGAAAGAAATTGAAAAAAGTAAAGTTTGCAGCAGATATGACGATTGGATCAGCGTTCCTCAACAAAGATCTGTTCTCGCCTCGGCCATTTCAGCTCTGCAAACGTCTTCGACTCATCCAACGTGGTGACCTGCAGAAATGAGGGGAATCATTAACACAAACGACAAATAAAATAAATTTTCCAACAAAAAAAAACAGTAAAAGCATGTAAACATACATCCTTCTTTGGGAAATCCGAATTGAAGAAACGATAATCGTTCGACGAATAGCCTTTAGCAGCAAGGAATTGTGTCAGCACAATCAACCTCTCCGATAAGCGGAAACGACGCACAACCTGAGTATCGGTAAGTAGAAAATTACTGAAAGCAAAAAGTGATTACACGGAACTCTTCGTTTGAAAAAAGGGAAAAGGTCGTTGATCGCACCTCTGAGGATGCGCCACGCACTCGTCTTCGATTGAGAATAGAGGCATTTGTTTCCAAAAATCGCGATCACCAACTAGTATAGAGTTCGCCCCCCCCCCCCACTTGTATAGGCCAAAGACGCACTCACCATGCCTCCACGACTCTGAATGGGAGGTGAATACATGGCGCGCCCTAAGGACCCTTACAGACCAGACGACAAAAAAATTGAGCGACGAATTTGCAGTCTTCACCGCGGGGGTGACCGCGCGTTGCTACGTAGCTATCGATTAGAGCAATGCGGCCGCCGCAAACGTCGCGTTGGACGAGAATGCTCGTCGTCGTGTGCTTCGCTCAATTTCATTTATAACGGCTAATTCGTCGCTCAAATTGCACGTTGTCGGGTCTGTAAGGGCCCTAAAGGGACTTACTAACGCTTTTCTCTTCAACTTTTCTACATAAGTGAATAAAACTCGAGCTTTCCTTTGAATTTAAAAGCTCTGAGCACACCAGAAACAGCAACTAAAAGTCACCTGTTCACTGTCCGGCAGCCGGAACTTCACCACTATCGCCTGTGGATCACCTTCAGCTGGCTCCTCTGGCAGTTGACTGGCCAACAATTGACGCCTGCAAAAAAGGAACTCAACTTCAATGACGTACAAAGCCAGTGACGTCTAATAACACTTGCCTAATTTCCGTTTCTTCCGCTTCTCTCATTTTCTTCTCTTCCTCTTCTCGTTGCTCCCTCAACTCACGTTCCTTAGCTTGCAAACGGGCTTTATCTGCTGCCAGTGACATTTCATATCTAGAATTGAATATATAAGAATAAACGAAGGTGTGGTACAGTCGCATAGGGCCCTTCACACTCTACTGCGGCAGTAAATCAATGTAGAGCAATTAAAAGCGGAGTACGGGTACTTCCGCGATAGCTGCGCGCTTTTCCGGCCGTATACTGGACTGTCGTTCGTCAAAAACTATCCTATCCTACTATATAATAAGCGGAACCAAAGCGGTGTTTGTTATGGCTGGTTCATATGGGTCCCGCTGCGATTGCCCGTCACCGTACTCCCAGGGACGCATTTCATCAGTTCAGCTCGCCGTCTTCTGCTACACGCTATTTGTTCATCGTTTTATTTCAAATCTTTTTTGTTTTATTTCAAATCTTTATTTCAGTTGATGTACTTTTATTTTAGTGTGTATTTACCAGACGTTTGTCGGACGGCAGGCCGCTGAATGGCTGATTTGATGAATAGTTGGCGATAAGGGCGGTTTCCTCGAAGAAATTAGAAAATAGATACTGCGCTATTGCACAGCTGCCGCGCGCGGCCGCTTACTGTGTTTCATCATTACTGCAGCAGCAACGCAGTGGAGTCTGAAGGAGCCTTAAAAGGATAATATGGAGAACTAGAACCCACTCGAGCGCTTGTTCCTGTCGTATCCGCTCCCTCTCCAATCGTGCCGCTTCTTCCACTTTTTCCGTATTTCGAATACTTGAGTATGTGTCAATGCCAGTCATTAGTTTTTCCATGACAACATCACTGCCGTCCATGCCTTTAATACAACTTCAATACGAAAAAAACTGAAAACGAGGATGGAAGACTTAACTCAAACAAGCCAATTTGCTATCAAGAGAATCATGATCGAACAGATGCGTTCACAAAGCGAAGCATTCCTCCTTTTTACTACCTCGCATTTCCAAAAAAAAAAACAAAGACACCGACAGAAACCAATTCAATCGATCAATGCACGGTTATCATTATCCTTCACCTTGAAAAAACTCGAAGAAATGCGAAAAAACTGACCTGTACAAATGTCGCTGACGTTGTACGATCCACGATCTCTGATAACAATCACAAGAAGTGGAAACTTCTCCTTGTCATGAATTACCGACTCTAGCATACGACGAACATCCGGCATACCGACCATTTCAAGCCATTCACGCAGTTTCACTTTGTTTTCTCTGAAAGGATCGAAAAATGAAAATGAAGAAAACAACCAAAAGTTTTGACTTCCTTCGATCATCATAAAACTCACTTGTGAGTGATGTCCCACGGCCATAGAATATACTGACATCTCAACAGATTCGATATCGCGTCACTACAGAGCACCTTCAAAAAGTAGAGATGGCCTGGGAAAAAGAAAAGATAAGCATTTATCGATAACAATACTCACTTTGGAAGGAAAGATGTTAGCTGCAATGCTTCCATCATGATGAATGTACAATGCAAGCGGACGGCGTTCCGAAATTCCTCTGAAAAAAGAAATGATAGTAACAGGAACAGGCACAAAGTATACCGATCAGCACCGACAGATTCAAGTTCTAGCCCTTTACCCTACCTAATGTGCAGTTCGCTTGATGAATAATGATACCCGCAGGGTAAACACCACGGCAATAACCTCCAGCTCAGACAGAACGCAATTCTAGTTGACTAAACACGAAAAGAGAAGGTAGCCGACCTTTTAATGTACCTCTAAAACCCGGATTCATGAACAGTAGTCACGAAATAAACCGCAAATGGCGCTCAAAAGCTGATTCAGCAACGTGCTATACGGTATATTTCAAGTTTATTCGAGGTTTATACTCCGTTACTAGTTCGAGGCACCTCTCTACGGCAGCGAAATGCGTTATCCCCCGAATAAACCGGAATAAACTCAACCGGCTCCACACTTTGCCATTTGGGGTATGAAGTTACCCCAAGTTAGGTAGTTAGTCAGTAGGGGTTCTGGTATACCAGGGCCTAGATTCATGAACGGACGAGCGGTCTCCGAAACCGCGGCGCAGTCAAACCTAGACGGCAGAGTCGGTGAGAGATTGCGTTAAACATAGGAAGTTTAGGATAAGTACACAAAGTTGGGCGCCATTCAGGCTATATCTCAGGATTTATCTGGGGTTTACCAATGATGAATCTGGGCCCAAGTCATGTTTACCAGAAAAAAAAGTGCGATGCGACATACCCAGGCGATTCGAAAGCCTCCTTGATAGCTTCGGGTAACGATCCAGTAAAAAACGACGGAATGTGACATCCAATACCGGAAAACCTGAAAGAAAACGTGGGTAACGTGGAACGGATTCGCCACTTCCGCCTGTGCTCAGCAGGGTAAACAGCTCAACGCGTGAGCACACACCAACACACAAGAGACACCGAATAACACCTGACCGACCTCGATTCAAAAACCACCACAAAATTGTGCAGCGCTTCCGTGACACTACCACATTCTGTCGGGATTAACGGTAAGTTGTTACGAGTAGTCTGAAATTAAATGTAAAACCCTTGAAAGTAGGAAAATTGCAAAAGTTTCAAGGTTTACGAGCTTACAGAGTTCTGTTCGGTACACTCGAGATCGTCGGAATCGTGAATAGGATACGGCTCGTCATCATCGGAGAGGGCATAGCTCTCTTGTACCTGATATCCATTACGAGGGCGACTCGAAGTCACAATAGATGATGACGGCCGCGATAAATCCATGTCAACAACGTTCATGTCGTCTGAAATCAGGAAACAGAATTGACAAGTGATCGATCATTCAAGCAATCAATGATCAATATTCAACAAAAGGAAATGCAAAACGTCGCTGTTTTGCTTGGGGTCACTCTGAGAATGGAAAACTAACTGTACTTGACTGTAAAGGTAAAGGTGTTAGGGATAATTAGCCCCTTGTGGACGCGCCATGAACTCGTCTTAAAGTCAGAATCGCAGGTGATTGCAATTTTAGCCTAAACAATGGCTTACGGGGACCAGTCGCTATATCAAGTTAGTGTCTTTACCTTCCCAGACAAGTCTGGTACCAATTTACCCGACCTCGGAGGGTTGGAAGGCTTGGTTAGCCCGCGCTGGGATAGATCGCTCGACCGTGCGGGTGTCAGTAGCGCCTCTTACCACTGCACCACGAGGGCCCTACTTGACTGTACTTGATAAGAAGAGGCTGAATTACACGCTACTACCTCGAAAAAAAGAATTTGTAACATCGATTACGCTCTAAAAACTATTCTAATGATGCAATACAAACCTCCATCCACTTCTTGCACCGATGGTCGCCTGTTCTGCCGGGCTTTACTATTTCCCAGCATTTCGAACATTTCACCTGATTCCACGTCTTCCCTAGCATCGTCGAAATCTCTGAAAATAATACAATAGTATCGCCATCAACCAACAAATTCCACTTAATTGGAAGAAAACACTTTGATAACAGTAATCGATGGACTTTTATATAAGAGCAATGCCCTAAGGACCAAAACAAAGCATGAATGCAACAAAAGTGTGAGAGCCGATTAGAAAACATATATAGAAACGAAAACAAACAGACCGTTTTAGAGACCGCTGAATGACCAAACGCTATTGCAAAACTGTGATATACCCCTTGATATCACATGACTGATAATTTTGAATTCTTCACCCAAGTCGTCATAAGTGGAACGTTTTTTCAGCACACGGGACGGATTTGCACCCACCCCGGAGCTCCTCCCCTAGCCTGACCGCGTGGCGAAGCCGCGCGGTGACTACTCACATGCACACTATTTCGTCGCCAAATGGGCAGGGAGGCAGAGAGAAGCGAAATAGCCTGCGTCTTGAGTAGAGTGCGCGGCGGCCAGAGAGTCAGAATCGCAGAGTCAGAATCTGCGTCTTTGCCCGCGGCGCACTATTTCGCAATGAAAATCCGTCCCGTGTGCTGGATTTTCGCGCTAGTGTCGTCATACAGGTCACCAATTGCAAAGCAACTCACTTCACCCCCTTTTTCGCCGTTGAGAGAGACTTCTTATTTTGACTACATTTAGATCCAAGTTTAGCCCTAAATTACAGCTCATCTAAAAGTTATAGAGTATTCTGACACAGAAATGCTTCGATTTTGAGCCCATAATTATAGTAAAATCGATTTGATTTGACTGACAAGATCCTGGGAGGGAACAAAATCTCCCAAAATTCTCGGCTATAGATCTCACTGAGATGGCATGTGGGTTTGAAGAGATGGCATGTGGGTTCAAAAGATGCAAATCGATCATAGCGTGGGAATTCCCACGCTAAGATCGATTTGCATCTTTTGCGTGCCGTCACGTCGCGCGTCGCGCACAAACTAAACAGGCCCTAAGCCATATTTGTGAAGAGAATCCCACGGTGAAGTTCGAGAGGGGAAAAACTTGGAAATATTCATTTTAAAAACTTAACCTTCTTGTGCAATTTTGGCAAGAGAAACTGGAACAACACTTCAACTATTTGCACCACCTAACTTACATATCAGTCTCATTGATGTGAGAATACATGAAATACGTAGGACAGCTCGCAAATGATTCAATGGGCGATAAATGATAATTAATATGATATTTATTATATAAAAACGGCACTATTCAACTTAACGGACACTAGTACTCGATTTTTTCAGTCGTCGAAATTCGCTGAAACGTTGCACAGGGGGTAATTGAGGGCGTTGATCACGAATCTGCTGTTTTTCTCGGACCACCCAAATCGCTACTTGGGTGGTCCAGTCAGGATCACCGCTTCCGCTGAAACTTTGTCTACAGGGGTTCTCTGGTGTCCTGAACACGATGGTGAAGTCCGTTTTCCAAATGGCGGCCGAATACGGTAGTTATAGGTGAGTCCTACCGACCTTACCTGGTGAAACTCACCCATAACTACCGTATTCGGCCGCAATTTGGAAAACAGACTTCACCATTGTGTTCAGGACACCAGAGAACCCCCGCAGACAAAGTTTCAGGGGAATAGGTGATCTAGACTGGACCACCCAAGAAGTCGATATAGGTTGTCCGAGACCACTCACGTGAAAAACGGGCAGCAGACTCGTGTTCTGGATCCCCAAATAACCCCCATAAGCGATATTTCAGCGAATTTCGACGACTGAAAAAAAACTTAAGTGCTGGTGTCCCTTAAGTTGAATGGTGCCAAAAAACTAACATCGATAAACGTGCGATCCCTAAAAAATAAAAATAGTAAAGAAAATGTTGGAAAAAACTCACGGCAACTCTCGGCGATGGTTTTTCGCCGGCGGTGGCAGCACTTCAATATCATCGCCGATGATTCCGTCACCGCACAGATACGATTCGATAGCCTGCTCTAGATTCCATCCGACTGACTCGAGACGAGCCGCTGCTAAATCCCGTTCCGGTACGTTTGTCACTTCCTAAACATTGCTAGATCTTGCTAGAACCAACTCGCGAAAGGGCACTATTCCACTTCACGGACTCCAGTCCCTATAGTTTTTCAGACATCGAATTTCGCTGAAACTCTGCGCATGGGGGTAACCGGAAGCGCTGATCACGAATCTGCGGTCCGTTTTCCATGGGGTGGTCACGGACCACTCACATTACTACTTGGGTGGTCCAGTTGGGGTCACGGATTTCGCTCAATTTTTGCATAGGGGGTAATTGGCGACGTGTCCAGGACCCCGAATAACCTCCGTAGACGAAGTTTGAGCGAAATCGGTGACATTGACTGTACCACCCACTGAGCGATTTTTGGCAATATGGGTGGTCTCGGACCACCATGTGGGATATCACCATCGTGTTTACGACCCCAAATAACCCCCGTACGCAAATCTTGAGTGAAATCGGTGGCCCTGACTGGACCACCCTGATTTCCTGTGAGGGTGGTCTCGGACCACCAAGTGAAATACGGATATCAATGTCGTGTTCAGGACCCCGAATAACCTCCCTAGACGAAGTTTGAGCGAAATCGGTAATCCTAAACTAGACCGTCCAAGTAGCAATGTGGGTGGTCCGAGGTCACTCCGTGAAAAACGGACCGCAGATTCGTGATCAAGGCCCTCAATCACCCCCCTGAACAAAGTTTGGCACTATTCCACCTGTTGGACACCAGTCATAGAAATTTTTTCCTTCGTCAGATTTCGCCCAAATTTGGTACCGGAGGTAATCTGGTGCGCTGATCACGAATCTGAATTCCATTTTTCACCACGGTGGTCGGGTACCACCCACGACGCTACTTGGGTGGTCCAGTTAAGATCACCGATTTCGCTGAAACATTGTATAGGGGGTCACTTGGGGTCCTGAACGCGATGGTGCAGTCTGTTTTTCTCCTGGTCGTTTCGGACCACCAATATCGACTACTTGGGTGGTCCAGTCAGAATCACCGATTTCGCTGAAACTTTGTCTAGAGGGGTTCTCAGGTGTCCTGAACACGATAGTGAAGTCCGTTTCCGGAATGGTGGCCGAATACGGTAGTTATAGGTAAGTACCTGCTGACCTTACCCGGTGAGACTCACCTATAACTGCCGTATTCGGCCAGCATTTGAAAAACGGACTTCACCATCGTGTTCAGGACACCAGAGAACCCCCCACCCTATGCAAAGTTTCAGCGAAATCGGTGATCCTGACTGGACCACCGAAGTTTTCGATATGGGTGGTCTCCGACCACCATGGTGAAAAATGGACACCAGATTCGTGATCAGGGCCCCAGATTAACCCCCGGTACCATATTTGGGAGAAATCTGACGAAGGAAAAAATTTGGCACTATTCCACATGTTGGACACCAGCACTCGATCTTTTTTCAGCCAGAAATTTTTTCTCCAGAAATTCGCTGAAACTTCGCCTATGGGGGTAATTAGGGGCGCTGATCACGAATCTTCTGTCCGTTTTTCACGTCGCTACTTGGGTGGTCCAGTCACGATCACCGATTTCGCTGAAACTTCGTCCATGGGGGTTCTCTGGTGTCCTGAACACGATGGTGAAGTCCGTTTGTCAAATGGCGGCCGAATACGGCAGTTATAGGTGAGTCTCACCGGGTAAGGTCAGAAGGTACTTACCTATAACTGCAGTATTCAGCCGCCATTTGAAAAACGGACATCACCATCGTGTCCAGGACACCAGAAAACCTCCATAGACAAAGTATCAGCAAAATCGGTGATCCTGACTTTACCACCCAGGTAGCGATTTGGGTGGTCCGAGACCACCCACGTGAAAAAAGGATAGCAGATTCGTGTTCTGGACCCCAAATAACGCCCATAGGCAAAGATCAGCGGAATTGGTAATCCTGACTGGACCACCCAAGTAGCGATTTGGGTGGTCCTAGACCACCCGCACAGAAAACGGACAGCAGATTCGTGATCAGCGCCCTTAGTTACCCCCCTGTGCAACGTTTCAGCGAATTTCGACGACTGAAAACAAATCGAGTGCTGGTGTCCAACAAGTGGAATAGTGCCCAAAGGGCACAAAGTTTCAGCAGATTTGAGTGACTAAAAAATTAGAGAACTGTAGCCCGTGAAGTGGAATAGTGCCCGCGGAAGAACTCTCTAGAACTTGCCTGAAACTGTCGAAGCTTCTCAGCCTGATCTGCTGATAATTCCATCGCCGCTGAGAGAGGAGATCCCACCAGAGAGCACAGCTGCCGAGTTCAGATGAAGATCGATCTGTGAATGGGTATGGGTGTGCGGTTAGTAGAATGACGATCGTTTCAAAATGAGACCGCTTAAATACTGAAGAGTTGAGGAGATAAGAGAGGATGGTGAAATCAGCAGAGAGAAGAATCTGGAAGGTTTCGGGAGGAGGACGGGACTCACGATGAGGAGACCTTTGTCATCACTTGACCGCCGGCGAATTCGTGACGTTGGTACGCATTGCGGACCACACGCACACACACCCGCCCCGATCGATCATCACCACACTCAGCTGATTTCTCCAGCTGAAGGGCAAAGGGTTAAGTTTAGTGGAATTCGTCACAACGCTCGTGGGTATCCGACTACGGGCGGGTCCCAGCGCAGAGATCTCCGAAGGCTTCGGAGCCAGTTGACGGAGCTGAACAGGTCGCAGGGCTTATCACTCTCTTATCTAATCGTCCTCAAGATGTTGTTCATCAGCGTGCTGTCTTAAGGCCTCCGCAGAGTGTTGCTGCTGACAGCAGCAGCAAAAAGGGGGCGGAGCGCCTTTCCACCCAGGACCACCGCTCTGCTGGCGGTTTGCTGCTGAAATCGACAGCAACGCCACAGCAGCAAAATGACGTGTGCTGACGTCATTTTCTGGTGATTCGTGCTAGGACCTCTAGCACGAATGACGTCCCGTCTGGCGTGGCGTAACGATCGATTTGCTGCGGCAGCAAAAAATGATCGAAACCATTCCGTGCTGCTGCTGCTGGCTGCTGCTGGCTGCCAGCTGCAGCAGCAGCACTCTGAATAGCCCCCCTGCTGTGGGTTTGCTGCGCAGCGCTGCCGCGTTGCTGCTGGGCTATCCTTCAGCATTGCTGCTGCTGCCAGCAGCAACACTCTGCAGAGGCCTTTAAGGCCCATTCAGAGGCTGCGGCATTGCGACGCGTCAATGCTTAAGGATAGGGCAGAGACGCAGACTCTGCCACTCTGGCGTCATTTTCCGCGGCGTCAACGGCGTGAACGGCGGCACCGTAAACTGAGTTGTGCGCGGTGCATCTGGGTGTGTGAACCTTCCGAATTCCGGTTATCGGCCGCTTTTGGCCCTCCCGTGAGAAGGGTCCTTGCGCGAATGCGTCAAGCGCGTCAAATGACGCAGAAATTTGCGTCAAAATGACGCAAATTTTTGCGTCATTTGACGCAGCCTCTGAATGGGCCTTTAGAATTTTTTGGAAAGAAGGGAGGTTCACAGCTCAGAAAACGTTCCAATTTTTACAGAGGGGATGGGCAAATTCCTTGATTTTGATTTTGTATTATAAATTTCAGCGTTGAATACTTGTTAACGGTTCAGTTTAGAAGTGTAGGCTGGAATGAAGTCTCGAATTATGCGGCAAAATACGAGAAAATTCCAATTTCGTCTCCAATCGAAGTTTAGCCTTTTTTGGGGCACTATCCGACTTAACGGACAACAGCACTCGATTTTTTTCAGTCATCGAAATTCGCTGAAACTTCGCCTATGGGGGTTATTTGGGGTTCATAACACGAAACTGCTGTCCGTTTTTCACTTGGCTCGTCTCGGACCACCCAAATCGCTACTTGGGTGGTCCGGTTAAGATGACCGATTCCGCTGAAACTTTGCCTATGGGGGTTCTCTGGTGTCGTGACCACGATGATGAAGTCCGTTTTCCAAGTGGCGGTCGAATACGGTATTATAGGTGAGTCTCACCAGGTAAGGTCGGTAGGTACTCACCTATAACTACCGTATTCGGCCGTCATCTGGAAACACGACTTCACCATCATGTTCAGGACACCAGAAAACCCCCACAGACAAAACTTCAGCGGAATCGGTGATCCTAACAGGACCACCCAAGCAGCGATTTGGGTGGTCCGAGACCCCAAATAACCCCCATGGGCGAAGTTTCAGCGAATTTGGACGACTGAAAAAGGATCGAGTACTAGTGTCCGTTAAGTTGAATAGTGCCGTTTTTGGCCTCGGGATCTGAAAAAAGTGCCCTGGGTCCCAGATCATGTTTTTGGAAAATACGAAAACCCTCGAAATGGATTGAAATTAAAATCTGTCGTTCTGAAGAAAACAGTGACATGATTAGAACATTCCTCTGAAAGTTCACCTTTGGAAAGTGATTATAACCGTTGTGATGACAAAAAAATATCCAGGTAGCAATGGACAGGAATGAAATGTTCGTTACCGCCGGGCGTGATGTACGTAATTACGGAGCGGTACGACGACTGCACGCTGAAGCTTACTATAAACAAGGCTGCAGTCGCCCTATTTCGGGAATCGTCCGCTGGTGACTCAATAGCTGTTCGGCTGATAAAATTCATTGCTGGAATTTACCTTTTGGAATACCTTGGGTATACTCAGCCCCAATCAACCACCTGATTTATAGTTCGGAAATAAAATTCTAGTGGAATACCGTGTTAAAGGAGACGGTCCCCCTGAGGGGGTGTAAGTGGCAACATAGTAGTTTTCAAAGACATGAGGACGATCAAGCCGAAGTCTAGCTACTGACATGGCCGCGGTTAGGTAAGGCAGTCTACAATGCTTAACTCAGCCTCTCAAAGGCCATTCTTAGCCGGTGGCTTCCCCGTGGGACCCAACACCCTGCTGCAATGTGGCAGGAATTTCAAATTTTGAATTAGGTGACTAATCTCAGGAAGCCGGTTTCTGAGCTGTTTCGGAAGTACTCGGAAGGAGAGGGGAACTGCTTTGCGCAGCGACTACTGAACTAACAATTGGTGTTCCATTATGGCGCTCCGCTGACCGTTGCCGGTCATCTCGTACACGAGGCAGCGAGCCAAGGCGGCGCGCGATTTTTTGCACGCCGTCTGACACCCTCTTACGCTGCAACGTACCCTCCACTGGCACCATCGCCGTCTGCCGCACTCCGCAGCAGGGACGCTCTGCATACCCACGGTTAGACACGTTGTGAGACCGTGCGTTTGACTGAGAAACACACAAACTCACAGACAGGCAAAATATTAGGTTGTAAACCTTCCGATTGAATGTTTGCCACATCTTAATTTTTCAAATATATTTCGTTGAAAAGCAACCCAGTTGAAATATATAAGGAACAATGTTGGACTACTATGTGCCGCCTTACTGCTGGTAATCATTTTACCACATACGCGTGGAAGCCAGTCGGTTTATTCACGAAAAACGTTTACACTCCCGTTTTGAGATAGCCTACTTGTTGAGATATTTTTCTCCCGTGAGATTCGTCAGCAACGCAACCGACTGGAATTGTGTAGGGTACTCTCTGGAGATTACGTTGAATGGGGTACTTATTTCCAATAATCCTTCGGAAAATTTTCCATGTGACTTTTTTGAAGGCGTCTTCGGCGGTGTTGGGTGGGTAGCGTTCTCAGCCCTGCTTACCCTTTGGTCTGCAAGCCATGCAAAACATTTGCTCAATAGTTTGATAGTCACTAGTACATCTTTGGATAGAAGCTCTTATTCGATAAATTCAGAAGAACTCCACAATACATGTATAATAGAATCTCCTCCTTCAGGTACAACTAGTGTTATTGTAGATTTTCTTGGTTTATCAGGACCAAGCCGTTGGGGTCTACGGCAATGAGAAGCGTACTTCATTCACTTCTGATCTACTATAGCCAAGGTACTTTACCAGTTGAAGTTCCTTTCGAAACTTAGAAATTTCATACGCGAAGTAACCCCAGCGTTGAGCTGTATAGGTAAAATGGTCATTCGTCGCTCTCTCAGCAGCTGATGGCATGAGTCATCCGGCTGCAGAACCAGCAAGTGGGCGGCGCTGCGCAAACCAGAGATGCAGAAGAGACCCCGCCCTCACTCTTCCCATCTGGCTCTGGCCGCTCGCGCGTGTTGGAATATCCCGTGTACGAGATGACATGTAATCTCCGCTGACTGGCCACACCTAAGGACTTTAACCCAGGCCTTAGTTAACCCATGGTTAACCCATGGTACGGGATAACCGCGTCTACGGATTTGCATAATAACCTATGACGATATCACTATCAGTACCACACAATCCCCTCGCTCATCGTTCACGTCGACAACGCGACGCGACCGCGCGCGACCGTCGTCGGCTATATAAGCGGGGTGACCGGCGCCGGGGTCGATTCCGTTTGACACCGGGGCGACGGGTTTTACAAATTTTCATTCTATTCTTTCTCCACAAACGCCCTTCTGGGCTTTTATTTTTCTCTCATTACCTCCTCAAGTAAATTTCTTCTTGGTAGGGCTTATCAAGAAAGAGTGAGACGTCATTCTCCCTTCAGCTTTCTAGTGTTGAAAGTGATTTTTACATTCAGTCCTAAGCAATTTTTGTTTTTAGAGGGCATTGAAAAGCAGTACAGAGTAAATTCGTCCTGGCTAAAGTTCAACAGTGAGACTATTTTCCTGTACTAAGACATTTTTGATGGTGGGGAGAGCGGGAATATAGATGTAGCGAAGGGAAAAAAATCATGGTCAAACACAATTCGTTGTCAGCGATCAGGTAAAGAGTTGTGCTTAACTATGGTAACCTTATTGGTCGTTCATTTGTTTTTATTGAGTTATGAATAAAGAATGTCAGAATATGAAATGGACACGAACTTTTGGGACACTTGAAAATTATACAATCTTGATAAACGAAAAAATTATACGTTCATGTGGCGAAAGAAATAAATGAACATATTTTCAGGAAAATCACTGAACGTCCACGGTCTCGACGAGGTGCTTTGAATGGCACACAAGCCG
This sequence comes from Nippostrongylus brasiliensis, assembly GCA_030553155.1. NCBI lineage: Eukaryota > Metazoa > Nematoda > Chromadorea > Rhabditida > Heligmosomidae > Nippostrongylus > Nippostrongylus brasiliensis. The sequence goes on from CP130733.1 coordinate 5,626,464, forward strand.
AACTTTGTGAGTTTCTTTAATTTTTTTTATTTGTTTACTTATTTATTTTACACTGTTACGTGCGCCAAGTGAATCAGACATGAGTAATAGTAAACAGTGATACTGTGCTAAACTTCACCTAAATGCTAAAATAAAGTAAAATGTTAGGAACTTATGCTGCATCCAATTTTATTTATTTACATGAACTAGTCATGCATAGCAGTTATCGCAGCGATGTTTATCGAGAAGACATTCTCGAGGTAATACGCTCTCGGCCGTTTCTAATAACTTCCCCTCTTCTTTTACTATCTTAGCTGGAGGGACTATTTTCGATGCTGAACTAATACGGTTCCGGTTTATATTCGTTGTTTCTCGAGATTGTTAAATGAAAGCTTTTGTTCGATCGATTTGACCCTTCAGTCTTAGTAAGAGTTTGATGTTTGCTAAAATGGTTGTTTATTTTTGCCAACGATTATGTTAATTTCGATAAATTCCACGGAAAATTCCACAGTTCGAAGCTCTAGGGTTTCAGTCAATATCTGCTGCAGTCTTCGAACGGAAATTGTTAGAAACCTGTTTTGCATCGTTGTTCCACGGTTCCAGTTCTAAGTCAAAAGTATGCGGAACCGTTTTCCTCAGTTTTTTTGTCCAGACCTTTTTTTTGTTTTTTGTCCGTTACCTCATTCTATCGGACAGTGGGTATGATTTATGTACTGGATGAACGTTAGAGCAGTTCTTTACTAGACCGAATGTGTTCGTTTGATTGAGGAAGAAGAAATTCAGGTTTTGTTAGAGAAAATAACTTCTATAAATTTATTTTCTGGAAGAAACCTGTATTTTTGGTTTTGTATATTTCCAAATTGAAGGCATGAAGCAGCAGTTTTGAAGATATTTGAATATATATTAAAGGAATGTCAGAGGATGTAGAGTAATCACCGTGTAAAGTGGGACTAGTTCTTCAAAAGCACCTTTACCTTTACAAGTTTTAAAATTACTTTTAATTTCACTCTACCGTATGCCGATTTGCCAGCTTGTCTCGTGCCCCTTTATTCATCTATCTCTTGCGCCTTTTAGAAACGAAAACTGATATACTTCGAGAATAAGGTTAAAAAAGTATGGAAAGAGCTAGTAACAGTATACATGGTGATTACCTCTTAGCTGAGTTATGTTTCTCGTTCCAGTCGAGCATTGCGCGCTCTCTGCTGCTACAGAAATCCGAGCAGGATGATGTCAAGCCGATGAAAGCCAAGGTGATCATCATTTTATCATTTCTATCACGGTATTTTCCTATTTTCCATCAAATTGGGTTCCCTGTTATCCTGACCAACCCCTTCACTTCAGGTTGACGGTTGTCCTCTTCAACCATCCACCTCAACCGCTCGTTTCAATCGCAATAAACTCTGTACCAATGTGAGACGGATTACCGCGGAATTACTTTCGCACCCGCCGGAAATCAGCGATGACGAGCGGTCGAAGTATGGACCGAAAGCTAAAGCAGTAATTCTGCGAGTCCGACAGTTTTTCGAGGAGCTCAAGACCTCACTGGGTCCCAACTGTGCCGGCACGATGTTTGACGATCCCGACTTTCTCACAGCAGCCGCATGCGGTGTCTCGCAGAGCATCGTGGCTCTGGCCGTCAGTGAGAAGGACGAGTTGACGGCCACCAATTTTCCCACTGAACGACATCCCACTGTACGAACTGGAGCCATGGAGAGTATGGCAGCGGTCAAGAAACACGGCCCAAAATGGGGCGATCGTGTTCGTCAGTGCATTCGAAGCCGAATAGCTGCCGATGTACCGGTGACTATAAGCTGCATACGTGATGATATGATGGCAGCCTATCCGGATTTTCCGTTGAGAGGGAGTACACTGCATCGATTTATTAGAGGACTCGGATTTGACTACAAAGTCCAGCAAGGAAAGAAATTTATCTTCGAGCGAAAGCCCGTACGTGGTCAGAGCAAATTCCATCAGGCTAAGCTGCTGGCCAATGCCATAGCCGAGGGTGAATGTTTTGAGCGGCAGGAGGATTCGTGGGCGGTGGAAGGCACCGTAAAGAAACGAGGATGGTGTGAAACACGGCCTCCGTTGGTCAGCGACTCGAAGGATGCTATTCTGTTCGACGAGCCGGACGTGAAGCAGGAGAATATGAACGATTTTGACATCGAAGTCATTGAAGAGGTTGATTTATCCGATAGTGATGGTCCCGACGGCTGTCAGCAAACGGATGAAGACGAGGTCTATTCGGAGGATGCGTTGATGGCGGAGAGTTTGTTATTTCCAAAGCAGGAGTAGATGAGCTGCATCTTCCTCAAGGTAACAGCGGAGTACTCGTTACCTAGAGTGTTACCTATGGATTTGAGTAACTTGTTCAGGTCCCACTCTATGAAGATGGTAGCCATTGAATATTATTAGGAAAAGGAAATAGACCTCTGGTGAGTTATATACCTTGTCGAGACTGATTTGAATCTAGAATTTAGCAAATCGGACCATCACTTTAGGCCAGCTTTATAAAACTCGACATCGTCAGGCTCGACCGTCATCTCCACTCCGGGTCTATGCGATCAAGTGTATTTCCCGTCGTAACTGAAGATAGGCTCAACAATCACTTTTTAAACATTTTGATTCCCTTACCATTACCGAGGTGTGGGGGTAGAATCGTTTAGCTTTTTGTACTCTTTTCACTCATCTCACTACGAAGTTCGAGTTCTTAATTCATGGCCAATTTCGCTTAGCCCCACGGGCATCAGATGTTTTCTAGAGTGACTTATATTTCCGAAGTTGATTGATATTTTATATTTTACAATAGCACCATGAAGTATTTGTTAATTTGGATTGTTGCGTGATTTCTGCTTTCGGTATAGCTTTGGGTCTAACATCCCCGAGTCGCAGACAGAGGGAAGGTGTGGGTAACGGGCAGCGACCTATTTTCATAGATTTTTGTCGATGGACTCATTATATTTTCCAAAAAAATATGCAAGTACCGAGATGGAAGTGAGTAGGATGGGCGACTCGATGCCCCAAGGCTTCACATTTTAGGTGTTCCCAATGGGCCCAATAGGGTTGATCGAGTCCCCTAAGTCCTACGACTTTTACGAGCAACCCAGCATCGTCAAACATTTTTGTACTTGGTCGACCTATAATAACTGTTAAAGCAGGTCGCAATAATAGGCAGCGGATATTTTAAAAAAATGAAAAAAAACAGAATAATTCCACCTAACAACTCGAAAATTACAAAATTCAAAGCAAGCCTCATTAAAACGATAATGAAGCCCCAAGTTTGAGGTTTATTTTTATTATTGTGACTTAAAAACCCAAAGTAAGAAAAATTGATAACAATGAAAAGAAAACGGTCAACATAATTTTCGGCGTTTAATAAGGAGAGGGAGTTAAGCACGTGAACCTGGATCACCTTAAGACCGAAATATCAACACAGCATCAGAAAAGAAGAATCTTCATTGAAAACATTTCCCCTCCCTTCACAACAATCTGTTTGAGTAAAATTCACACCTAATTCGCGATAGAACAACTAACGTGCACAGGAAACACAAAACACACTTCACTCGAGACTGAGCCACACATCGTCGACAAACACCACTTTTTATCACGGAAAGATCAGAGAAGAGACAAGAGAGACCAACAGAGATCGTTCTTCAAGAAGAAACAAGAAACGAACGTCAAAAACTGGTCTAAAAACGTAGAATAATAATGATAATAAGATAACACTGCTGACCCAATTCGTACTAACCCGCTGAACCATAGCTGAGCTGAACAAAACTAGAGTGAGCACATAAGTGGAGGGCGCATGAAGAACGCAAAAAGAATTCAGAAATTAAGGCACTTTCTCACTCGAGAAAAAAAATAATTTCGAAAACAAAGCAATATTGGCCTAGAACACTGGTACGAGAGCTAACGACACGCTAATAGGTCGATCTTCTGTCGAGAAGAGAAACAAAGTGAAATAGAGAATCAGTGAAAGAAGAACAATAAATTCGAAAACAATATACCCTACAGTTGTTGCTGGCGTAGCACTCCATATATCTAGATAATGAACGATAACAACTAAATACAATTCCTACTCGATGAATAGGGAAAAAGCAAACCTTCAATGAGCTTTTGCTGAGCACTCTGAACAAAACCATTGGCCCTTTGGTTCAACAACAAGGCCGACACATTCAAAGTGGAACCATTGATATTTACACTAAAAATTTAAATGATCATATTCATGTGATTATTTTTATACTTTCTTCTAAAAATAATCAATACTTCTTGACATACACAACGCTTACCTCGGGATCATCACAACAAATCATATTTCCGCTGGACACCTGAAAACAAAAAATTCCAACATAAAAACATGTACAGAAGCTATTGACAACACTGGAACTTGAATGGTTACCTTTACATGATATTCAACCTCTATAAACTCTGCAGGCCCTCCCACATATACCTTGTTAAACGCTTCAAGGACTTAGGTGCAGGTGGTGCAGTGGCAAGAGGCGCTACTGCCATATGCAGGGTCGAGCGATCGATCCCGGTCCCGACATACCAAGCCTGCTTTCTCTCCGGGGTCGGGTAAATTGGTACCAGACTTGTCTGGGAAGGTGAAGACCCTGACTTGGTATAGCGGCTGGCTCCCGCAAGTCATTGTATAGGCCAAAGTCTCATTCACCATGCCTCAACGATTCTGGATGGAATACGAGGACATGGCGCACCCTTACTGGACTGATCAATGCCGACAACTTAGCATTTAACCTTTTAACCACCCTTTCAAAGCCTCCAATTCCATCGCTCTAATTTAAGTTAATAAATGGATACCAAAAACTTTTTAACGACGGAATTGAATTAAAATCGCTCACCTCTCTGCAGAAGCACCACCGTTCATTTCCTTCGCCATCGACGGACTCTGCTTTCGTGCCGCCGCTTCGCTTGAGCTTTTCACGATCTTTATGATTTTGCAGAAGTTCTACCGCTCGTTCTGTCATCCTACAAATTCTAACATAGATCGCTAAGACTTCCCTGAAGGCTACGGCGAAGCAGACAATAAAGCGAAAGAGATGTTTTGAGGCCATGAATTGAAATCAAAATGATACTGATGATATATTCACTACTAAACGCGCACTTAGCTACTTCAACGTACACTGGTTAATCAGCTTTACTCACTTTCTCGGTCGTCCATGTAAACTAGTGGTCTCGTTCACATTTCCAAACGAAATGCCCGATTTCTTCTTACGATCCCACGACGATGTGCTGGTTGACGGTGACGGCGAGGAAGTGACCGAGTCCAAAACTATTCCTTGCATGGCCGGAGAGTGTGGAAAACCCTGAACTGGTACTATGAGAAAGGACAATGATCACAGAAAACAGTAGGGCCTCATCCAGACGTTGAAGTTACAGCATAATTGTAAAGACATAAACATATACAATTGAAGAGAGTTGGTAGTAGCTACAAAGGGATCAAAAGGACCACGAACTACAATCTAATATGGGTTGATAGAATCCCACTACCTGAACATATTTACACCAATACCATCAAAGAAATTGCAGGAGCTCGTCATTTGATCAATCTTTCGGAAAGAGGCAGAGCTTTTCTTTCGAAAATGACCGAAAAATGTGTGCGACTTCATTAAGTTGTGGTCTAGCGTATGAAGCTGAATACATTAACACTTTAAAGATCGTTCCTATGGGGTTCAAGATAATTTCATTTACAAGGAAACGCTTAGCAAGGCGCAAAGCACTCTGAGAACAGCAAGGACGACATCGAAACATGGACAAAAACAGCAAATTAGGCTCGGTAAAAATAGGAATTTATAAGGGGTTCGTCAGGAAATTAGGAATAAGCTAGGAAGTCATCGAAACGAAGAGCTAGTAGAAGCCTATTGTTAACGGTGTTAACGAAAAATCACTATATTCTGAATACACAAACATAAATATATCACACTGACGACAATAGGGAAAAGTGGGTCGAATAAAGAGAGCTCATACGATGCACTGGAGAAAAACATCAAATTAAAGAGCTGGCTCACCGTTGGATGAGTTTCATACCCCATAAAGTCGTCGTCTGGGAACAACGAATCCTCCTTAATTGGGAATAAATTCAACACTTACTTCAATGTGCACAGTGCGACATCATTTCACTTCTAACGCTACCTTAAGCGACTCCATGATCTCTCGTGGAGGAGAAGGCAATGATGGAAATAGACCCATAACATCACTAGCGTCGAAATCGTCCTCCGATCCGAGTGGATCTTCAAACAACCAATAAATCACGTTGAAACTAACAACATTCGAAATTCGCCTACCTGGTGATCCCCACTTCCCATCGTTGGACATATCGACACCTTCAGTACCTCCACTGACAGGTTTTAGTGCTTGCTCGTACGAAGGGTCTGAAATATTAAGGCAAAAATCACACAAAAGAAATATATAACCGAGAAAATTAATGTCAGGTAGGTGAATTTGCTTATAAAATTCTGTTGGCACGCACCTGGTTCCTCTATTTTAATGAGCTTGCGACGAGATTCATCGTTACGAGCTGCGTTCACTCGAGATAGCCTCGATCGTTCCCTTTCCTTTTCTTGCTTTCTACGAGCGAAATTCGGAATTGGTGGAGAAGGAGTGTCTGCGTTGTACTTCCTTTTCTAAACAGCAAAAAAAAAAAAGAAATTACAATCCACTCCTAAAATATGATGGAATGATGTTGATGCTGAAAGAGATGAACTTAATAAAAAGAATCGCTTGGAATAATCTCAAGAGAAAATATTCACATTTAAGGCAATGTGAAGGATCCTTTCGACTCATAAGAAACTAAGAGTGTGCAAAATAAATCACCTTGGGCTTAGGACCAGAACAAGATGGCTGAGGGCTGTCACACGTGAAGGACCGAGGGGAACAGCTCTCCCTTTCTCGACTACCTGAAGACGAAGGTTTGAAAAATAAAACAAATGTTTAAAATCCAGCAATTGAAAGAGTTCGAATTCAGCTCATAGTGGAATAAACAAGAAAAAGGTTAACGACGTTTGTGAAAAGTAGGGTTGCAAAACCCAAACACTTGCAGTATTGGAAGTGTTTCTTCATGAAACCTCTCTACCGCAGCGAATCAATTCCATTTCTACGTGGTAGGGAATGTTTCTGCCCGAATTTTGTTATTAGATTCAAGAAATAGAGAATGATAGACAAACCATTGGCAATATTCGAAACGCCGAGCTCCCTGCCATCGGATATGGAAGGTTTTCCGTTGACCGTCTGGTCTTGATCTTGACCGCTTGATCTGGCCTCATCCATTGGTTCGAATTCCATGTTACACGAAGTCAGATGTGACGAGGTCGGTCTCAAACCAAGAAGGCGACAGAAGTCTGAATAAATGTAACTTTTGGAAATTGTAAAAGTATAGCCAGATTTTACGCAGAAATTGAATAAAAAGCCTCTGCTTTGAGCACAGTCCACTTCAGCAAGGAAACAATCACAAGGAACACCTAGTCTAGTCTTTATAACATGTAATGCAAGATTGTTGGAACTTGAACGTGGTGAATACCTACACACATCCTTAAAATTTGGACTATGTAGAGTCCTTTAGAGAATGAGCGGATAAATGACCGCTATGGAAACAAAAAATCAAAAAACCCACTTCTCTCTATCGCCTCTGTGCATCCTGGATTGTCAACCTCTAGTTCAATTTTGCACAAATATGAAGAATCAGCAACCTGGACAGTAAAAATGCCTTAGGTTCTTCTACTACAAAATTTGATGAGAAGCAAAAAATACATAACTTTGTTGAGGTGAATGATAACCTGCCTTCTCAAGTACAGCTGTCATCAAACGTTCGCTTCTAATCGCAAGATCCAACTTCTTCTCACTCAGGCGATGAATCAAACGGTATTTCTGAAATGCGTTAAGGAATAAAATCTTAAATAATACTAAAATGTCACCAAATAAGACCTGGACATACATCAGCGAGTTCATTCAATATCTTGTCTCTCATGGGACTCGAAGAATTCTGCACCTCCATTATCCTCTTGGCAGCATACTTGCACTCTAGTCGAAGTCCTACGGAAAAACTCATGATTACAAGAGAGAACCAAAGCACTAAAGTTGTATTTCCCCAACCGGTAGCCCTTTTAGATTTAATACAATTGTATATCCTCACTTTCGACGTCGGTATCCCATTTCCTTATTTGGTCGAACCGTTTACCAATCTCTTCTGGCAGATCTTCAACCACTAAAAGCATGATTCTTTCATATGAGAAAGTTCTCTTGAAATGATCATGTAAGCACAATGATAGCATCAACTTCTGCGTAATTTACGGCGCTGTTTGGCATTTATGGCGGTGTTGTACAATGGAGATAACGAATTAGAGTCCACTGACATCACAGAAACCGAATGTGTTTGATCAGAAATCGCGCGTACGTTCCGCTATCAGCATTCTGTGGAGAGAATTTCTCAGACCGCATTAACATCTCTATACAAACAGCAAAAAATATACTTGACTATGTGCACATTACGTAAAAATAGCGACGAATTCTGTGACTGAGAAGACTTTGCGGGAAACAGCTGAAACGGTTTTTGCCATCGAGTGGCAGAATTTACTTTCTCCAAAAAACTGGGAGGCCCTAATCGCCAATTAAAGAATTTTCTTCGAAACGACATCATTCTCTCATCGTACTATGAATTTGAAACATCAGAACAATGTTATTAAATTTTATAGGTAGAATTCCAGACAAAACAAGGAAACGGAAGAGTTCTAGAACAAGCTGAAACATGTAAGTACCATGATTATAATTTACAATCATGGTACTTACAAAATATAATATAATATATTATAAATACTACATAAATAAACATAATATATAATAATTGCAACCGTTGAACATGTGGTAAAACCTGCACGTTTAGTATCATTCCGACAACTGTCAGAGATGCCATTTTAAACTTTTCCAAAAAATTCGGCTGATGTTCATCATAGTTTGGATAGTTTTCGCTAAGCCTGTTTAGTGTTGTTCTTTGTCAAAACGTCCCTATGATATGATATGATATGATGATAAATAAATAAGGATTTCAAAACGTCACGGATAGAATGAAGCGGAGCCCCTTTATAAGGATATCGGACTCAGTGATAGTGAAATCGAAGTAGAAGAAGAAATAAATGAAGGCCATTTTGAGAAAGATGACTACTGATACACTTCTAGGCGTTGGCTAATGTAAATAACACGAACCAGTGCAGCGAATGATTGAAAATTAGGAACAGAAAACTGATTTGCCCGTCTCGCCCGCACATTTTTCTAAAAATATCTGGGAAAATATTATCAATGAACTCACACTCGATAATATCCTCAAGATACTGCATAGTGGACACTCAAATAATCTGGAAAAATATGATGACAAGCACAAAACAAGACCACCTAACGTGAAACAGTCACCTGTATAAGTATCCCTTAAAAGAGCACTTCCTTCGCGGTGTCGAGCGTTACATGCTCCAAAGCTTAACGTGAATATTAACTAGTTAATTATGAGAAATAAATTTGATCAAAACAAAATGATCAGAACACACGTATATAACCTCCGGTACATGATGAATACAATAATAAACAAAAAAATCAATAAAAGCAACACATAAACAAGGTAGACGCGATCGGCCCTGACAACAAAAGCTAAAAACCACCGGCTACGACCACGATCAGCGGGCAAAGGTGATTTAATGAACTTTCGGTCGTCATTTGAAGCACAACGTGTGAGCTCGCACCGCCACGCTGCTACCGTATTCCAAAATGTCAATATCTTGAAAATTTATCTATTTATCCCTTTAGTAGTCGTGCACTTGACGTGCGCCTTCAAATAACAAGAACGATGAGCAGCGAACAACCGAAAAACTAAAAACTAAGAAGGATATGATTCCGGTACACTAGTATTAGCAAATGTGATGTTATTGGAAGAATGACATTTTTCAGTGGAAGAAATTACTTTATCGAGTAGTTTGACAGAAAAGGACTCGACAAGTTATCGCCTGGGTCGACGCACGTGATGCTGTGGTAAAAAGTGCCACTTCCACCCTCACGGTTCCGTGATCTTCGCCCGAACTAGGTGAACCCTCTATCTCCTCGGGAACGGGTAAATTGGTACCAGATCTACCTGGGAAGGTGAAAACACCAACTTGTATAGCGGCTAACCTGTGGAGCATTGTATTGGTTGAACACGGGTTCATCATACCTGTACAATTCCGAGGGTAAGACGAATGCACGGCGCATCACTAGAAGACTAATCAACCCCGACAACTTTATCTTTTACCTTTTTCTTTTACAGATTTTTTTTTGCTTATTCGAGGTTTTTTTATGAGCTATTGTTCTGAGTTTAGTGATCTTGATGCCTTGTTGCTTCTTTCAATTGGCGCGCAGTATGGCGCATAAATAAATAAATAAATAAATAAATAAAGGTCTGACTGGGCGAGACTCCTTCGTGATTCAAACTGATCGGAGGTCAATTTGTCGATCATGTATTTAATCTATTGTTTACTTATTTATTTTTCGTATTTAACTGTTTGAGCCCGCGTGGTACAGCGGTAAGAGGCGCTGCTGACACCCGCACATTCGAACGATCGATCCCGGCCCCTGCTAACCAAGCCTTCCATTCCTCCGGGGTTGGGTAAATTGGTACCAGACTTGGGAGCGTAAAGACACTGACCTGGTATAGCGGCTGGCTCTAGGTCATTGTATAGAACAAATACGTGTCCAACAAGTCTCTACGATTCTGAATGGAAAACGAGTGCGTGGCGTGTCCTTCGGGGAATTATCGACGCCGGAACCCTTAATTTTTTAACTTCACCTATTTAGCTGTTTATTTAAATATATGGTCATATTTTATAATAAAAGTTGACCTCCACTGGCGGGAGCACTTCACAAACACTGGTTTCATCGCTGTGTTATTTCATGTTGTGGATCTCTTGACTGCACCAATGCTTGGATTTTTCAAATCTTTTAAATAATCGTAATATCGTCCATCAACTGCAATTAGAATCCATGAATGCACGAGCTAGCTATTCACGCCAACGAATGGCGCCAGCCAACGCACATTGGCGCGAAACTTGTGCCTCGCCGCAAATTTTGTGAATGCTCGTTTCAAGGGATACTTCGTATGTTCGAGGTTTCGAATTCATTTTAAAGCCATATTGTTCATTATAGAGCTAATTTTTTTTCTGATTTTTTGATAATGTTCACTTCACATTCACTACCAGTTCTTTTTATTGTCAATGGAGCTACATACAGAGCGAGTACAAGCGAGTTGATGAGATCACGTTTCAACAGTCGTCCGGTGATTCTGGCAACGTTAACGACAATGTGCCGATCAGGTCGTGTAGGTTCTGGGCTGGTCCGATGAAACGCTTCGTTCGAGTCTGCTGCCACTCTGAAAAAAAAAAGACTTTTAAAATTGAACCCTGAAAGAGATTATTATTATCATTTATATCATGAGCATGTGTAGTGATAAGAGCCACTAGTGACACTCGTAGGTCATTGTTATACCAACGCTCGTGGTGAGCGTCAGCTGCTTGCGAGCGGTGAGCGCCCAGTCGCTAACCTCAGACGCTGGGCACGCGACGCACGCATGCACGCGCCCGAAGCATACAGAGCAATGCGCGAGGTGATCGACCGACCCCCAACGAAAGGGTCAATCGCAGTGCAATGCACAGCGGTTAGAGCGTGGAAGGTACGCGAGCGTCTGCATAACAGCCCGTGAGCGTCACCACGCCAGCGTCTGACGTGATAACTCGCACAAACGTGTCTGGCCCCACGGTGTCTGATACAGAATGGGACGAGTTGCGCTGGCAGACGCTGGGGGGTGAGCATCGGTATAACAAAGACCGTACGGTCGAACGATCGATCTTCGCCCGGGCTAACCAAGTGCTCCATCCTTCCGTCCTCTAAGAACGCGCCGCGCACTCGAATAGAATCATATTTTTATGTAAATTCAAAATATTCCTACCCTTCATTCTGCATCGAACGACTCCATTCAAGTACTGCAGCTTCTCTATACTGTCACGAAGCCTATTGATACGATCAAGTGCCAGTGATGGGGCGATTCCTTGTTGTCGAAGCACAAACGACCAGGATCCGACCATTAAACCCAATATGATCATCGACGGGAACCAGGCCATTTGAAGCGGATTGCTGTAAAGTTGTAAGGTTACGGTAACGAGTCTCGGGTAGAACGGACGTGGCAAAAGCGGCACCATTCAACGCGTTTATGACTGGAAAGAAGGGGTCGTAGCAAATTTTTTGAGAAAATGTCGTCGATAAATGAAAATCGTGAATTTAACATTCATTGTCAAAATAGTTGCTGATTTCGGTGAGTCCTTCCTGCCCGAATTACCTGGGCCCAGATTCATGAACGGACGAGTGGTATTCGAAACCGCGGCGCAGCCAGATCCACACGGCATGAGAAATTGCGTTTAACATAGGAAGTTCAGGTTAAGTAGACAAAAGTGCGAGCCGTTCGAGCTATATCTCGGGGTTTATCGGGGGTTTGCCAATGATGAATCTGGGCCCTGGTCGGACAGCCGTTTGCCTCCAATTACCTTATTCACCTAATCGTCTTTATACCGGACTAAACTAAAACTAAACTTTGATCTTACCCAAAAGGCTTTTCTTTTCTAATCCCTTCCACAGAGCAACAATAAACAGTGGAGGTCAGATGGGGCTACGAGCGGGACAATGGTGGGCGTGGCTTCGATGCGACCGCCACCCCAACTGTTCTCTCGGTAGAGTGCAATAGAAAGTCGAGTGAGTTCCAAAGTGAAAACATGCCGGCGATGTTATGAATTAAGGTAAGTCTTACTCTCTCTTTTACGCAATATCAACCAGAAAACTAGCGTTTTCTTGATGGTATTGGGTATATGGAAATATTATAGTTATAAGTTAAACAAGTATTATAGTTATAAGTAAAAAAGTAAAAAAGGTATTAGGTTGTTTCATAAGTTCGTGCCGTTTTTTTCAAGCGGCGCCTGTAAGCTTGTTATAGAAGCTTATGAAGAGCACGACATAGCATTCGAAAGAGAATTATTTGCTCTTTCAGAAAGTGCCTTGGCTGTTTGTCGAATTTTAAAATTTTATAATTTTTTTGATCTATAAAGTGAAAAATAAAAACGTGTAAAATTGACCTCACCGACAGCGGATTTTTTCTGCTCTGCTGTAGAGCGGTGTCCTAAACCTAAGACATTTCTAGAAAGAAGAGGAAATTCTCTATAAGATGGTGTACTCATTGTATTTTTTGCTCCACATTTTGTAAACTCTAAGGCCACTAAAGTGGGACCTTCAAAAAACAGCAATATTCATTTCGAAGCTGCTCTTGCTCTCATTGTGAACGGTGAAGATGCCTTTCAAAGATCATTCTAAAGAGAATTCTTAGCTCTATCTGAACATATGTACAATTTTACAGAATACTCAATTTTGAAACATTTTTGAAGGAAAAACGTCTTCGTTTTTTTCAGGGAGGGAAATCTCCAGTTTCAATCGTTTTGCTGAATCTCACACAGCTTCTGGAAGAAGACGATACGCTCTACAAGATGATCTACAAATCGCTCTTGAAAGTCTTGCTCATCACTGATGACATACGCGCGGCGCGGCGTGGACTGTGCCAGTAAGCCCACTTTGATGGCCTGAAAATCAGTGATGAGCAGGACTTTCAAGAGCGTTTTGTAGATCATCTTGTAGAGCGCATCGTCTTCTTTCAGAAGCTGTGTGAGATTCAGCAAAACGATTGAAACTGGAGATTTCCCTCCCTGAAAAAAACGAAGACGTTTTTCCTTCAAAAATGTTTCAAAATTGAGTATTCTGTAAAACTGTACATATGCTCAGATAGAGCTGAGAATTCCCTTTAGAATGATCTTTGAAAGGCATCTTCACCGTTCACAATGAGAGCAAGAGCAGCATCGAAATGAATATTGCTGTTTTTTGAAGGTCCCACTTTAGTGGCCTTAAAGTTCACAAAATGTGGAGCAAAAAATACAATGAGTACACCATCTTATAGAGAATTTCCTCTTCTTTCTAGAAATGTCTTAGGTTTTGGATACCGTTCTACAGCAGAGCAGAAAAATCCGCTGTCGGTGAGGTCAATTTTACACGTTTTTATTTTTCACTTTCTAGACCAAAAAATTATATAATTTTAAAATTCGACAAACAGCTAAAGCACTTTCTGAAAGAACAAATAATTCTCTTTCGAATGCTATGTCGTGCTCTTCATAAGCTTCTATAACAAGCTTACAGGCGCCGCTTGAAAAAAACGGCACGAACTTATGAAACAACCTAATATTATAGTTTTATTGTTAGTAATTTCTGAATATTTTCCAAAAATTTAAAAAATGCACTCGAAATTACAAGCTCGACTCTTTTTTGGTTATCCAAGTGAAACCTATCAATCCCAAATAATTCCTGTCATTATAATGGCAACATTCAAATCTTTGCCTCGTTTCTTACACTTATAACTATCATACTATAACAAAAAATTATAGTTATAACACTTCCTCATAGAAGAGACTAGCGGTTTCTGTCCATTGGAATAAACAACAGAGCGAATTCCTTAATAACGAGTTAATGAGTTATTTCGTTTAATACCATCAAAACACCAATTATAATGCAGCAAGCAGAAAAACTATAGCAAATGTGTGGATCTTGGGAGATTTCTCTGAAACCTACAGATAGATAAGGTTTACTAGAAGTGAAGAAAAGTTCAACCTAATAACGCTAAGAGAGATTACTCTAATACGTACATCTCAACTATTTTCCAAGTCTATTAAACCATCAAAACGCAGTCAGTAGGTTTCAACGCAGCGAGACTCCGCCCACTTGTAGGTCCGCAATGGCCCAACGAATGGCTATACGATTTGGGACGTATAAATGCCCGAAAAGCCACAGCTCACAGTAGGAATAAATCTTGAATGTTTTTAGCGGAATATACCAATGTAGGAAAAGTAGCACATGAAACAAATATGTAGAAGAAAATCCGGCCAAAATAAGGGTAGGCTCAGAATTTCCCAGGGTTTCTCTTCTTGAAACCTCAGCATGATGTTAAACTTCTTGAATGCTGCTGTGCAGAACGAGGTTAGCCTGGTGGATCAAATTTTATTATGGCCTAAATAATTTTATTTTTTATCTAATTTAATTTCAATTCTAATTTTAATTTCATTAGGCCATAATACATTTTTAATAATAATAATTTTAATAATAAAATATTGATAGAATAATTTTAATTTTTATCTACCTAATTTAATTATAATTTTAATTTTCTTAGGCCATAATAAACTCGTTCGACACAGCAGCACTCAAGAGAAAGAGAAAATTAAAATTAAAATTAAATTGGATAAAAATTAAAATTATTAAGGGCATGATAAAATTTGATCCGCCTTACTAATCTCGTTCGGCACAGCAGCATTCAAGAAGGTAGGTTCAAAAAAAAATAAAAATTGTCGTGTAAACACATGGGCCTACAAGGATGGGAGGAGAAGATTCCCATAAAGTTCCATTCTTGGCGACTTTAGACAATGAAAACCACTAATGGACTATTCCTAGTAAAGGGTAACTATTTACAAGTTGGTCTGTTAAAGAGTACGACTGTCCTCGAACCTCGTCTTGACGTTTAATATGAGGTAGTGATATAGTACATGATACTTTAGCTGGTAACCAAGGTTATACAGCTTTATTATACTCCGGATTTACCCTCAGACTTAGGGAATCAAACCCTTGTTAGATGTTGGAATACCAAATAATGCTCTATAAGCTAGTTCTACTAGCTCATATTAAGTAAATTTATTGATTGCTGTGGTTCCCCGCTATGCTACCCGATTTCGAGAACATTTTATTTATTTATTTATTTGCTTACTTTGATACTTTGATGCTTTGATGGTCCTTTCTTCAGCTGGAGATCTTCTCAGCGGGGACCACAACTCTTCTGGACCGCTCGATCTCTGGCAACTTGCATCCAGTTTTATTCTTTTTCTTTTTCTTCTTTTTTATTTATTTATTTATTCTTATTTTCTATTTGATTATTTAATTGATTAATCAATTATTTTTAATACGTCAGAAGACGCGCTAGACAAAAAAGGGAAAACAAACAATCCACCACGAACGAAAAAACCTTCAAATAAACATGACATGTCATTAAAACAAGTAAAGCTAAACACAAAATACCATTTAAGGGCAACTATACCGGAAACCCGATTATAAATAGAGCGCTTGTGGGTGGGCGCCGAGTCAGACTGAGTTCGAGTTCAGGTCAGACGTCATCGCCGGAGAGTGCCGGAGGGACGACGGAGCTGGTCGGCTGCTCTGAGCTGGCTGAGCAGCTCGCCCGAATGCCAAGCACACAGCTCTGCATTAATTAGTGCTCTCTCAGTGTTGTTACTTCAGTCCACTCAGACGATTCATATCGCAAATAGCCTGAGGGCAAATGTAAATATTAACATTTCAACTTTAATCGAACCCATCCAGTTGCCATAGGAGGGAAGCGAGCGCTCGACGCCACTGTTGGAAGCACCGTCTCTTACCGCCTCGCCGCACGCGCCTTTCCAGTGTTTTTTCAATAATTTTATAATTTTGATGGTTTATTCTACTTAGGTGGGATCTCTCCCATTATTCCATCTTTTAACATTTTATCCGGTACGTCCACCTTCATTCTGTAAAAGGTATGAAACAAGTGGCCCCCTCAGGATGCGCCACGGACTCGTCTTCCATTCAAAAATGTGGAGGCGTGGTGAAAACTTTTCTGCTCCATACAATGACCTATGTGCACCTGATAAGCATCTCCATCTTCCCACACAAGTATGACACTCTGATAGTCTGATAGGATGTCAGTGGTGCCTCCTATCACTGCACACCACTGCACATATTTATTTATTAATTCATACGTCAATATGACGCATTATTTATTTATTTATTTATTTATTTATTTATTTATTTATTTATTCAATCGTCAATATGAATATATTGCAACAATAAAAATAAAAGTTTCAAGTGTACGGCTTAGAAGGTTCAAGACCCGTTTACACTCGGAAGCACAACACCGCGGTATCTCTCAGGTACAGGGCAGGGACGCAGAGAACGCGGCGTAGCAGCGAGCGCCACGGGCAAAATTCCTCACCAAGAAAATGAAATTTGCTATCTTTCTAGCAGAACTTTTTAGGAGCTTCTCGCCCCATAGAAGAAAAGAGAAATGAGAAGATGGAGAAAGAGAGAAATGAAGATAAACGGATGACCAGGGCCCAGATTCATGAACGGACGAGCGGTCTCCGAAACCGCGGCGCAGCCAGAACCAGTCGGCAGAGTCGATGAGGGATTGCGTTTAACAAAGGAAGTTTAGGATAAGTAGACAAAGGTGGGTTTGGGCTATATCTCGGGGTTTATCAGGAGATTACCAATGATGAATCTGGCCCAGGTAACCGTGATTTGCTTGAGAAATAAGCGCATTGACGCTGTGAGAGGAGAAAATCAAGGGAATCA
This sequence comes from Nippostrongylus brasiliensis, assembly GCA_030553155.1. NCBI lineage: Eukaryota > Metazoa > Nematoda > Chromadorea > Rhabditida > Heligmosomidae > Nippostrongylus > Nippostrongylus brasiliensis. Next base: position 5,643,921 of record CP130733.1, read on the forward strand.
ATCCTTTTCTCAACGAGACTGGCTAAGGAGGATTATGAAGAGATTGTCTGACGACTAATTCCTTCCAGGCTCTGCAGATGATAGAAGCGTCGAGCTTCGAAGTCCTATGTCACAAACAGACGTCTCGATTCTATATTAAGATTTTGTCGAGTGGAAAATTCAAGAGAGCGGAATGACGCAAATTCTTCAGACATCCGCCGGATCCACTTAGGCAAATCTGCGAGCATTCGAAGGATTAGGAAACACCTCAACTATGGGGTGTTAAAGAAGTCCTGAGCGGCTTCCGTTGAAATTTCTAGAACTTTCTCTACCACCGAAGTTGGCCATCCACAATGTCGGATTGGATTCTCAGGTCACAATCAAAGATCGACTGAAACCTCGCTTAGGTAGGTTATTTTGAGGCCGAAAGAACGAAAGAAATGAAAACGAAAGGAAGCGTAAAAGATTGAAACTACTTCATCAGCTCCCTTATCGCTGTGGGTGCATGTGGTGTACGGTAACGGACTATCGCGGCGGGACCTACATGAGCCACCCATGACAACATCGCTTGGGTTTCGCTTACTATATAGTAGTATTACAATGTCAATCACAGGCGCGCATGGTATAGTAGGGAAAGGGACTACTGACACCCGCACGGTCGGGCGATCGATCCCAGCCCGGGCTAGCTCAGCCTTTCATCCCAACAGGGTGAGGTAAATTGGTACCAGAATACCAGACTTGTCTGGGAGGGCAAACACCCTGACTTGGCATAGCGCCTGGCCCTCACTAGTCAGCCACAAAGTCGCGTCCTCAGGGGAGTGATCAACGCTGGCACCCTTTCCCTTACCTTTGAGGCCTTCTTGGCTAGGTGAAAATTAACCCAAGAAGGGGGCTTTATAGGGGCTGCTAGGAATTCCTTTGAATCCCAGGCTCAGCTCTGGGGGAAATTACCTCTGATCCATTAACTGGAGTCATGGGGCCAGATTCATGAACGGACGAGCGGTCTCCGAAACCGCGGTGCAGCCAGAACCAGGGCCAAGATTCAGGAACGGACGAGCGGTTTCCGAAACCCCGTCGGCGATAAACCCGCTCGATACCGCGAGGTCTCCCAAACCTTGCCTCATCGCGAGGTGTGATGGACCCGCGACAAACTCCGATTAAACTCCGACGCGCGTTCACGAATCTCGGTTTGCGCGCCGTTCGGGGTATATCTCGGGGTTTGTCGGGGGTTAACCAATGATGAATATGGGCCCAGATGGCAGAGTCGATGAGAGAGTGCGCCTGACATAGGAAGTGTAGTGTAGGTAGACCAACGTGGGCGCCGTTCGGGCTATATCTCGGGGTTTATCGGGGGTTTGTTGATGAATCTGGGCCATGAATAACAATGGTAACTATATTATTATAAATAACATAGGAGAAAAAAGTGAAGACATTCTATCACGCTATATGTATATACCAGCACGATTTGGCAAAAACTGACTTCCCAACGGGCTATCAACAACCGCGTCATCTACTGAATTATGCCCGGGGCGTAGCGCGATGTGTGTGCGACTGGGCTCAAGTTCAAATGTGGCTTCTCGCCCACCTGAAATGGATAACCCGGTGGATTGGAATCGACTAGAATAAGCCTGGTGTGGTGGGTGGGTGGGCGGCTGGGGCTTAAATAGGGACAAAAGCGAACAAAAGTACTTTTGAAGGACTATTTAATCCACTTTTCCCAACGACGACGAACAAAGCAAAACGAGCACGAAGAACTAGCCGGGACGCTAATAGCTTCACATTGCCTGAGGCTAGTCATACATATAATTGCATCAGGCGGAAATGAAATGAATCAAAAAGAATTACGATAATCACCACAGAATGATAACGGTTAAGAAAAACAACGGAGATTACAGCTTTCAAGTACGTGGGTAGACTTTCATGGGGAAAAAAGACAATTGGTCAGACCGGAATTAGATTAATGTTTTACTTGTGAATATCATATTCAACATCTAATTTTCAAGTTTGTTTTTCACCGGAAATGCTCCATTGAACCGATGATATATCGCCCTATATCCCACGTCACGTCACAAAGAGAAGAGACCCGCGTGGTGCAATGGTAAGAGGCGCAACTGACACCCGCACGGTCTAGCGATCGATCCTCGCCCGGGTTGACCACTCCTATTATCCTATCCTACCATATCCTACCGTATAATAAGCGAAACCCAAGCGATGTTTGTCATGGGTGGCTCATATGGGTCCCGCCGCGATTGCCCGTTACCGTACTGCCAGGGACGCATTCCATCAGTTCAGCTCGCCGTCTTTTGCTACATGCTACTTGTTCATCGTTTTATTTTGAAACTTTTTTCTTTTACTTCAAATCTTTATTTCAGTCTATTAGTGGTTAGTTTTTGTTTTTATTTATTATGTGCTTAGCAGCCGTTTGTCGGCCGGCAAGCCTCTGAATGGCTGGTTCCTCCATGGCTGGGTTAGTTGATACCAGACTCTGGAAGGTCTGGAAGGTACACTGCCTTACAAGGACTAGACGAACAAACTTTATCTTTACGTCTCTATGGCGGAAAGCAGAGAGACAAGGAGGAAACAGAGGAAAGGAGGACATTACTCTGTAGAAGGAAAAAATGAAAAATGACCAGGAGGGAGTGGATGTCTCTCTCCGGGGTATTAGGCCCGTTAGAAATTGAGTGATGCCTGGGTCTTGTTTGTATTTGCCATATTCCTCCAGTGCTCAACTGCTCATAATCTTCCCCACAAGGGTAGGGTTGTTTACGGCCCCGACCATTCATCTCTTCTTACAACTAACCAGCTCCTCGTCTCCAATATAGCAGTTATGAATGGTCATCCGATCTCAAACATCAGATTTTTGTCGGTGGTCGATGATAAACAGCTCGCTGGAGTACGCCATGCATTCATTTCCCCGGATTCACGACGGGTGTCGGCCCTGCATACCCCGAAATTTACCCCGAACGGCGCGCAAACCGATATTCGTCAACACGCGCCGCGGTTTAGACGGGGTTTAGGAGGGGCCTCCGATACCTTGCGATGACGCGCTGGGTTTCGAAGACCTCGACCGGAGACCTGCTAGAGCCAGACGGCAGAGTCGATGAGAGATTGCGAAAATTGTGGGGAATTTGAGAGGAGCAGACAAAACTCTGCTACACTGCTCTGGCAATTTGCCAAATAATGGGTGATTATTTGTTCTGGACCCAGATTCATGAACGGACGAGCGGTCTCCGAACCCCCGTCGGCGATAAACCGCGCGTTACCGCGAGGTCTCCCAAACCCTGCCTCATCGAAAGGTGTGATAGACCTGCGATAAACCCCGATTAAACCTCAACGCGCGTTCACGAATCTCGATTTGCGCGCTGTTCGTGGTATATTTCAAGGTTCATCGAAGGTTTATCAATGATGAATCTGGGCCCTGTTGCGCAGTTTGCGTCTTAAAAGCAGTGAAATTTATGAAATTTATCTTTTCTGTAATGGAGAGTAGTGTAGTCAATTTTGACGCACAGTGACTTCATTAATGAATCTCAACGGTCTTCTTTAAAGAGGATTTGTAGAGAAAGCAGAACCTTATCGAATAATTGCGTTATTGGAGTTCATTAATGTCGAAAGAAAAATAACACTTAGTACTAGCTATCATGCTTACCTTTTCTTCAAAATTGATCAAGGCTGATAATGAAGTGATAGTGATATTTATCTCCGTCGTGTATCCGAAACCCCGATCTTCGCGAATCATAAGTGACCGCAAACCCGCGGTATTTAGCGGGTTTATTGCCGACGGGGTTTCGGAGACCGCAGACGGCAGCCGTAGGATACACAGAGATGGGAGTAGCAAACCTTTTTTCAGCTCAGTTTATTTGCTTTGTTTGATGCCTCGGGCGATTTTCACTTCTTCAGACAGTGGACGAGTAATCAGGATGCGAGTCGAAGAACTGGCTAAGCGAAGGTGTGCCAATCAACAACATCAACAACAAATTCGTGACGAAAGCCCTTCAAGGAAGCTACTTCCTAAATGCCAATAGCTAAAACTAGACGTAAACATTCTATTCACGGTGGAAAATGATCGGAAAGACTAGCTAAGCCTGTCGAGTCCATAATATGGTCTAATACGAACCTGTGGGTCTCGTTTCGTTGGTAACCAGTAGTGAAAATTAAGATAAGTCCACTGAGGACGCGCCACGCAGTCGTCTTCCATTCAGAATCGTAGAGGTATTTGGCCTATACAATGACTTGCTGGGGCCAGCCGCTATACCACGTCAGTATCTCTACCTTCCCAGACAAGTCTGGTATCAATTTACCCGACCGCAAAGGAGTCTTACCTGACAAAGGAAGGAAGGCCTGGTTAGCAAGGATGAAGATCTATCGCTCGACTGCGCGTATGTCAGTAGCGCCTCTCACCACTGCACCACGGGCACTGTAAATAGTTTATAGTAAAAAGGTAAGGTAAAGGTAGAGGTTCCGGCGTTGATCAGTCCCCTAAGGACGCGCCACGCACTCGTCTTCCATTCAGAATCGTAGAGGCATGGCGACGCGTATGTGGCTTATACAATGAGTTGCAGTGGCCAGCCGCTATACCAAGTCAGTGTCTTTACCTTCCCAGACAAGTCTGGTAATAATCAACCCGACCCCGAAGAAATGGAAGGCTTGGTTAGCCCGTGCCGGGATCGATCGCTCGACAGTGCGGGTGTCAGTAGCGCCTCTCACCACTGCACCACGCGCACTATAAATAGTAAATAATAGATTCCACCTACCTCTAGTAGCACTTGAATTCAAAAACTGTAACCCGCTGAATAGGTTTATGATTTTACGATTGTTATTTATTCGACTCGCGGTAGTTCTTGAACGAGCCGCAAACGAGATAGTGATCATGTTCGAGTGGTTGTCGTTCCACCTTTGTCAGGTAAGTCGCCGCCACATAAGTGCTATTAGGATGTCGGAAAGCACGACTTTGAGGTCGAGAAACACTCGTTATCCTGAGATTAGCTCAGTTACCTAGGTATAGCTCCCTAACCATCACGTCAAAGTGGCAAGGGTAACAAAAATCTACCACTTTCCATAATAAGTTATTGTTGGCCGTCACCTGAGTCTTTGACCATTAAGAGTGCCCAAATTTTAGGTGGAGATGGTAATTGACCGTTTGAGTTCGGTTGGATTGGAAGCATGGAGATGTAGCTGCCTAAAATTGAAAAAAAAACCAAATTCGCCTTCACCTGGTTTCTACGATTCTGGATGGAAAACGAATGCATGGCGCGTCTCCGGAGAATTAATCAAAGCTACCCAATATAGCGATTCTTCAATTCACCTCACTACCTACAATTCATCAATTTACCTACTTAACCTAACTTTCTTGATTACACTATCTCCAATCAAAATAATCATATCATTACGTATTTATATAATAGAACAAATTTATATTATAGAACTAGATAATTTCAACTTTAAAATTATTAAATACTCACATTATAGAAGCAATGTTAGCAGTTCTGTTAAAAAAAGCTAATATTTATAATGAGATCTTGAGAATCGCAAAGAAACGCAAAAAAAAACTTGGATTTTATTAAACATAGAGAAGCACTCTATAATAGCTTGAAACTTTTAGATTATGATTACAATATTCTTTACCAAGCTCCAGCTTCTTGCTTACTCAATAATGAGTTCATTATTTACTAATTTTATGAGCATTTACAAAATAAAAACATTAAAGTCTTATAGTTAGTACGCGATGTTCTCCTACCTACTTATGACTAATTTTCTTGATCTCCTCTTTGATCATCGTCTACGTATTTGATCGCTCCTATTTCCCCTTCCTTTGATTTTTAGCGTGTATAAATACCGCTGACTGCATCGCTTTCTAACATTCTCCTCACCCTACTGATGAGCCTCGAGGAGTGCATCTTCTATCGCCTTTTCTTGCCTGTACAGGGTTCAGAGGCGAAACAGGCGTCCTTTTCTTCCCAATTTCCTACAATATATACATTTCCTGTTTCCAGACATCTCTTTTTTATTAACCTATTAAATCGGATCTGCAGAGTCAGAACTTCTAATCAGGGCTAATTCTGCAATAAGCGAAGCACTTTACTCCTCAAAGAGGGCACATAGAACCTGATCGACTTCGACAATTGTTTCTACAACTCTGGATGGAAAACGAATGCATGGCGCGCCTCTGAAGAACTATTCAAAGCTGCCCAATATAGCAACTCATCAATTTACCTTGGGCGTTCGTGGTGCAGTGGTAAGAGGCGCTACTGATACCCGCACGGTCGTTCGATCCTCGCCCAGGCCAACCAAGCCTTCCATCACTCCGGGGTCGGGAAATTGGTACCAGACTTGTCTGGGAACGTGAAGACACTGACTTGGTATAACGGCTGGCCCCCACAAGTCATTGTATAGGCCAAACACGCAATCACCCAGCCTCTACGATTCTCAATGGATCACGAGTGCGTGGCGCGTCCTCCGGGGACTGAGCAACGCTGACACCTTTACCTTTACCTTATCAAATCGAATCTGCGGAGTCAAATTTTTTTTTATCGGGGCCCATTCTGCAATTATGGGGGCACTTTACTCCTCAAAGAGGGCACACACAGACCCTGATCGACCTCGACACAGGGGACCCGCTTGTTCGAGCTGTGGTGACGAGTTGCCCGCGGGCCCCGACTGTCTGCCGTCATGACGCGCGGCATCCTTTGAAGTGCGCGGCGGCGCGAAATTCAAACGCGGCGCGACGCCGGCGGTCAGTTCAAAGCCACTCGATCGCCGCCGCCATTGCCGTCCGGTTCGGTATCGCCGCCGGTCGCTCCTCTTCGAATTCTCACCATTCCGCTTTGAATTCGGGCTCTTATATAGCCTCTATGGGCCGATTCAATGGCCATTAGTTGCCTTATTCTTGTCCGAGTTCATCTGTCTATTCTTAGATGAAAGGATGCGCCGTGTCGTTGGATCAGATTCCTTTTTTCTTCCTGCTGCTTTGATCAGTTGAGGCTGTGCAGTTTCAGTCCCAAGACGCATAGGCTCCCTCATCCAGCTTCATACTAACACTGACTTTGAGCTTTTTACATTGTTGATCGTGAAATATTAGGGTGACCCAAAAATTCGTGTGCATTTCAGGTTCTTACTTCTTTTATTCACAATTCAAGAAAAACAAATGAATGACCGATAATGTTATCATTATTAGGCACAATTCTTTGTCGTGGACCCTGTTCAGAATTGTGATTAATTATGATAACCTTATTGGTCGTTTGGGGGTTTGCGTTGAATTATTAATAAAGAAAGTCAGAAACTGAAATGCACACGAACTTTTGGGCCATCCTAATAGTTAGACCGATGTAGTTTCTTTTCGGAATTTTGGTCGATTAGAGTTTATACGGTATAATTAAATAGGAAACAAGTTGCTTTGTATTCTATAAGAAAAATAGACCTGTTTCTACTATTAGTGATCAACGCTCCAATAACCCTGCTTCTTTGCCGAACAAGATTAGTATAGTGGATCGAATTCATGATAAATAAAGGCAATAATAAATTTGATTCACCATACTAACCTTGTTCGGCAAAGCAGCATACGGATTTCTATAACATCATGCACAGGTTTCAAGAAGTGAGAACATGGGACCACATTCATCATTGGTAAACCCCAATAAACTCCAAGGGGTATAGCCTGTGAAAGACATGCACCTTTCTCTGCTTATCCTAAACTTCCCATGTTTAACGCAATCTCTAATAGGCTCTGCCGTCTGGTTCTGGCTGCGCCGCGGTTTCGGAGACTGCTCGTCCGTTGATGAATCTGGGCCATGGAGGGCTCCAACGACCCTCCTTTTGGTCATCCTGACCCCGGTGTCCCCACTTACCGATATCCAATGTATCGGTAAGTCAGGTGCACCCTATCTTGATTGGACGAGACTTTTATAGCCAGTGATAAATCTCTGTTGACCATATGAAAAGAAAAACCGCCTCAGACGATGTTTTGGTTGAGAGAAATGGCGACATTAAAGCTCACCTTGGAACCGGCAAGGTAAGAATCACTAATTCCAATACCCAAGGGTAAGGTTTACTTTGGCCTCTACTGCCAGAGAATTGGAGTCGTGTCGTTTACCTGAATTACTAAAACATACGAATACAGTGTTCTTTGTGGAATATAGTTGTTTAGAGTGTGGAAAATTAACCGGCAGGGTATAGGATACAGTCCGTTCAGTAACCACATACATTTTCTGGCCCTACAAGTGTTCTTTTTTCTAATACCTGGGTGAATTTCAAGGGCTGGATAGGTTAGGTCCTGGTCATCCAGGGCTCGTTCAGTTATTCCTGATGTATCGAACAAAAATCTTTAGATCGGCAGCATTTTCCATTTCTTCGGGTTATCTTTCAGAATGTAATCTGAAGGTGCTACATGGTATTTAAACTATATCTTCCTTTCTTTTCTGTTTCACAAACGATTTTTTGTCAGGGTAAAAAGTACAAAAAATTCATCATACATTAATGTTAACTCACATACTGAATTAGGTTTTCATCCAGAAGAATTGAGTGATATTTACGTGTAATTAAGCGTTATTCTAAAAGTTTTGTGAATCATAACCTCAAGTGTATCGGCAGCAGTGATATACGAAGCAAAAATCTTTAAATCAGCAACATTTTCCATTTCTTTGGGTTATCTTACAGAATAGAATCTGAAGGTGCGGCAAGGTATTTAACCATATCTTCCTTTCTTTTCTTTTTTACAATTGTTTTCGGAAGAATTGAATGATATTCACGTGTAATTAGGTGCTATTCTAAAAGTTCTGTGAATCATAACCTCAAGTGTATCTGGTCATATTTTCACAGTCACGTCGGCGAGACATCACAGCACCACCAGGCCCTAAATCACACATTGTCCGGTCGCCATCGGCAGCAGTGGCGGTTGGCCTTGTACGGTGCCATTGGCAACCGTCGATCAATCATCCAGCTCAATCAATCACTCAATTAGGTGCTCAGATGCTCAAGCCGTTCGCTAGGGCACTAATTCGCTGTACAAGTACGTCCCAGCTACTTGTCCGCGTTGTCCACAACCCGTTGCAGCTCGAATTACACCAGAAAACCGAAGAAGTATTGCGGTCGTGTCCAGCTGCGCGGTCGCGTTGCGCAACGGCTTCTGGAGCGCATTTACCGACGTGATCGGGTCGGGCAGATGTGAGGCTCTGTTGTCGTTGCGGCTTTGAGTTCGATTTCGGTTTTGTTTTAGTGTTATAGTTTCAACTGCTGAGAATTGCATTCCTCCGATTTTTCACCATTCACCCGGCGGTGGCGGCGTCGTTTTCGGTCGTTTTCGATCGTTCTTGATCATAAAGGCGTGGTCGTTTCATCTCTCCGAGTCTCTTCAGTATCTATTAGAACGGCGTCCATCCACCCACAGCGCAAATTTATCGCATCGTCGAACATCAACCGCAGTTTCTTTGCGAAAGGAGAAGAGAGAGTTGTGGTTTGTGGGCGAGCCGATTCTTCTGTTCCACTATTTGCCGGCTGTTCTTTGATAAAAATCGCTTCGGCTTTGTTTCTTTCCCTTTTTTCATTGTCGTACGCTTATAATCTCTCTGTGAAGAAAGTCGAAATTGTTTCATTATGTTGTCGAAACCGTTTGAACTGCATACTTTCCACAGGACTGGGCTCATAGCAAAAGTAAGCACCTCGGTGGAGTTTGATCTCGCGCATCGGGTCCATCGATCGGCTAGAAATTGAAAGTGACCTCACCCCTTGTTGTGAAATTTCTTCTCTTTGTTTTTCGATGAGACGACCAATGTTCTAGCTGAGTTTCGTTGAAAAACACGGGACGGATTGGGCCAGAAAAGGTATGTGGTTGCTGAACGGATTGTATGATATACCCTATCGGTTAATTTTCCACACTCTAAACAACTATATTCCATTAAGAACACACTGTATTCATAAGTTTTAGTAAATCAGGTAAACGACACGAACCCAATTCTCTGGAACTGGAGGCCCAAGTAAACCTTTTCCGTGGGGATTGGAATTGGTGATTCTTACCTTGCTTTCATCAGCTGCTTGTTCCAAGATGAGCTTTAATTTCGCCTATTCTCTCAATAAAAACGTCGTCTAAGGTGGTTTTTCTTTCCATATGGTCACCGAAGAGGGTAACTCAGGGTAACTCTGGGGAGGGTAACCCTGTATCAGTAGGCTAGCTCCATCTTTTAGAGCTCATTGTGGCTTCTAATAGGCCTAACTTAGTCCGAGGTACATCCTTGGTCAAGAGAAACCCTTGGTAAGTTCAGTGTGAAGGTGGGCCAGCATCTGTTGAGCTGTGTCAGTTGGTCGTCCTCCAGCGCCCGCATTCATCATTGGCAAACCCACGACAAACCCGAGATATACCCCGAACGGCGCGCAAACCGAGATTTGTGAACGTGCGCCTGAGTTCAATCTGAGTTTAATCGGGCTTTATCGCGGGTCTATTACAGCTCGCGATGAGCCAGGGTTTGGGAGACCTCGAAGGTATCGAGCAGGTTTATCACCGACGGGTTTCGGATACCGCTCGTCCGTTCATGAATCTGGGCCCAGTTCGCTTTCGGAGCTGACTTTGCCTTCTTGTGGGCAGAACTTCGGAGTCCGAGTGACGAGCCCTTTTCCGCCTTAGGGCCCGCGTAGATCAAATCCGATTCAAGAGGCGGTCGCGACCGCGACGACCGCTTGAACGGACAGACGCCGCGGCAGCGGTGTCGGCGAAGGTTTTTGTTCGCAGTTAATTCCACGTGAGTGAATGGCCCCGTCGGGTCGGTATCGCTTTGAAGTGCTGACCCTCCCGCGCCGATCGCCGACCGATCACTCGGCCGCGCTGCTTCGCCATCACCCTATTCAAACACACTCGATCGATTCGCATCCTTTGTACACACATCGTCTTCGGCCGGCCAGAACCCGATGATGCTCGTCTACTACCGGGTCGCCACTGCCGACTCCGCAGTGGCGTCCTCGTCGAGAGCCACCGATTGCCCCCAATTTACGCTCCTCAGGAACCGACCCTACAAATCTACAAGTTTTGAAAAAATCTCAATTTGGACCGTTTCGTTTTTTCATTCTATTTTTTGTACTTGAAATGCCGTGGGAGGAGTTTGATTCTGCATCGGGATTGAATTGATTTTAGTGTAGATCGATCTGACCTTAAGTCAGTTCGACAAAGTATGGTAAGTTGTTATTTGAATTCAAACTCTGTCGAATTTAGTCTTATTCGGTCCGTAGTACTTCACTCTTTTATTACTTTACTGAGCAAAAAAATGCAAGGTTCTCATAATTTGAAAACATTTTCAAAACTCTTGTCCACGTATTCAAAAAAGTGACACGCAGGTTCCCATCTTTTTGAAGCCAAATCGGATATATAAGAGGTTTAACGTAATGTTTTGTTTCTCTAACAAATCTCGAAACCTTGTTCAAATTGTTCCCGTTACCATTTTGAGTTTTGTGTTATTGATTATTGTACTTTTTAGCGCCACATGTGGGATTACTGCATGTAATAAATTTATCCCTTTTATGCTGTCAAATGACTTGAAGTCAAGTTTTATCCACTTCTTGGGAGACCGACTGCTCACCTGTGCATTTGAAATTATCTGTAGCAGTTTTCACACCTATCTTTCCCTAAAACTCGTTTGGAGTCGTTCGAAGTATAATACGTCCCAAAGTAGGCTTTCCTTTTCTTTTCTTTTTTTTTTTTCGAGAATCTAGTTCTTGAAATTACTATTTCTAACAATCTGTTTCTTTATGAGAGATAAGTGAGTTGTAAATTCCACCCTATAGGGTTGTTTTACCTTACACTAATTGCAAGGTGTGGAGCAAGTGGATCAGATAAGGAATGACCTCAGCAGGTAGTCATTTGTCGCTTCGTTATTGCAGCGTAATTTGCCCTGCCATTGGCCGCTATAATAATTCTTTTTCATTTGTTCTGTTTATTTTCCATCTTTTTGAACTCTGATTCACATATCTACCGAAAACGTTTTGTTTATTCTGTTTATAAGCCGTTCTGATTGTGCTTTGTTGCGTTTTCTTATCGGAGCGCATGAAGAGTAATAGGCTTTGGATTCGGAAGAAGCGAAGTGGAAATGACGCTATTGCACGAAGAGGGTAAAATTCAACAATTTTTCCTGTAATGTGCTTATCGTATTGAAATCCTATTTTTGAGGACGATTTCGAAAGATCTTTTGGCCTACTCTTTTTAGTTTTTGCTTAGTCAGCTTTTCTAATTCTTCCATGTTTCAGAAGGTGGAGCTCACATTCGCATTTTGAACTTTTTTCGTTCATTTGAACATTTGATCAGGCCGTATTTTTGCACCATAGGACATTTTCTCTAAGCACGAGTATCAGCCGACATCTAACCATTCTACCCGTGTCTTGGAGTGCTAGATTGTTTACAGCTCTTTCTACTTTTTATGTGTAGAATTTTCCTCGCTACGATCTTCGATTATTTGCGTATAACGAAGCTTTCTCTGATAACAACTATTAAATGGCCACATTTCAGATTATAGATGTCGCTATTCAATCGGTTATTCAGAGGTAAAAAGTCGGTCAATAAGGAGAATGAGCAGCCGACAGATTTGGTCAGTTCATACCCCAGGGTATCGCCTTGTTTGAACATTCTTTATTCAAAATATCGGTAACGTAGATAGCACCAGTAGAACAAAAATGAAAAAACACTACCGATAAAAACCTGTAAAAAACCGGTCTGTGAAAAACTGTAAAACTGGTCTAGAGTTTTTATTTTCTTTCTTTCTGTCTTTTAATTTTCATCAAAGGTTTCGAATTTAGGAGCGAGAAACGGCCTATCGTCGATCGCTTCGAATAACGTCCAATCGAAGCTCGAAGGGAGAACGAGCGCGGTTCCACGAAGACATCCCAGCCACGGCCCCATATCACACGGTGACGGCTCCACGAGCCTATAAGGGCCCAATGAGTTGCCCTGGCGGGTGAGTAGCAGTAGCTAGTCATGGTCCCTTTATTCTATTTTATGACCTTACAATTTTATGAGTTATTCTTATAGATATAAGGATAGCTATCGTAGTGAAGCCATGGATCGGTCATTTGACACAGAAGTTCGGTCCACTCGAGGCGAACGACGGGATCGTGGGGATAGGAGTGACATGCAAGAGCGGCGATATAGAAAGCCGAGGTATCTAGCGTTCACAAATTTCAGTTTAACCTTTGTTACGTTATTTTAATTGCTATTTTTGAATATACGTGAACTTTCTTAACTTCCTAAGACAGCCTTTCGAACCTATTTCGATTTTCGAGAGGTTTTTAAAGCGTAGTTGATCTCCGTTTCAAGTGAGAAATGATTTTTTCAGCAGCGAAATCGATAAAATCTAATATTCTGATACGACATTGTTAGTTACAGGACGAATTGGGACACTTCTGAGTACGGCAGCGGTGATCCCTCACCCCTAGGCAACTATCCAAAAGCTGCGCTCTACAACGAAGAATTAGACGAGTCAGATGACCAGGAGTGGAACATGCACGATAAGTTGATGGTAAGTTTTCCGCATTCTGGGTTACTCTTTTCTATCATTTACCCTCCTGTCAATTTCTCATTTTAAAGGGTTCGTGCTACCAAAAGCTTAAAGAGAATTATATCGATATAGCGTTATAGCGTACTTGAATTGAGTAATTTCGGTATTTGGTGATGACTTAAAAGTAAATTAAGCTATTTTTTGTTCCAGCAACTCGACAATAACTGCCGACGATTCATGCGTAAGTACAAACACGCCGAAGAACGGCATATGTACTACAAGGCGGAGTGGAGGAAGATTTACAAGGCTAAGGAAGAGTCTGAAAACGTAAGATCTTGCACATTATCCTGTCAATTTTCTTTATATTCCATTAAAGAATGTAACTTATATTGAATTATGATGTTCCGCGCAGCACTACATTAGTGTTCCTTCAGGTTTTCCTGCGGCAAATTGAGCAGCTTACGAAACAACATGACAAAGACTTGGAGAAGATACGTAAATTGGAAACGGTGAGTGGTTGTAAGAGTAATTTAGATTTTTTTGCCGAAATGCCTGGTGCCAAGACTTCTATATTACCTCTATTTCTTTAGGAACTAGCGCAGTACAGATACGCTCACATGGGAGCGCCTAACTATCATTTCCCGATGCCTCTATCGTCACATGTTCAAAATCGAAGCTCTTTGATGCCTACGCTTCCGCCCTTGCCAAGTAGCACTGCTACGCCTTCTACCAGTGCTGTAGAGTCGATAACTGGAGCCGGTAAGTCATTCCTTCAATCTGCATTTTTCTTTGCAATTTTGTAGCGGTCACGGGCCCAGATTCATGAACGGACAAGCGGTTTCCGAAACCCCGTCGGCGATAAAACTGTTCGATACCGTCGAGGTTTCCCAAACCGTGCCTCATCGCGACGTGCGATAGACCCGCGAGAAACGCCGATTAAACCCCGGCACACGTTTACGGATCTCGGTTTGCGCACCGTTCAGGGTGTATCTTGGGGTTTATCGGGGGTTTACCAATGATAAATCTGGGCCAAGGCGTTGTCAACACTGTATCCCTTACCTTAACCTTTTATCAAAGTTAGGAAGGGATTAATACCTGGCAGTGTCCGACTGGGCTATTATACGCTTACGGTAAATGTCATATTGATGCTACGGGGCCCAGATTCATGAACGGACGAGCGGTCTCCGAAACCGGACCCAGCCAGGTCCAGATGGCAGAGTCGATGAGAGATCGCGTTCAAAATAGGAAGTTTAAGATAAGTAGACAAAGGTGGGCACCGCTCGGGCTATATTTCGGGGTTTGTCGGGGGTATGATGAATCTGGGCCGCGAACGGCGCGCAAATCGAGATTCTTGAACGCCTGTCGGGGTTTCTCACGGGTCTATCGCACCTCGCGATGAGGCAGGATTTGGGAGACCTCGACGGTATCGAGCGGTTTTATCGCCGAAGGGGTTTCGGAAACCGCTTGTCCGTTCATGAATCTGGGCCCAGGGTATATATCGGGGTTTATCGGGGGTTTACCAATGGTGAATCCGGGCCAAGGCGTTGTCAACGCTGTACCCTTTACCTTAACCTTTTATCAAAGTTAGAAAGGGATTAATATCTATCAGTGTCTAACTGGGTTATTATACATTTATGCTAAATGTCATATTGATGCTACTGAAATGTCATTTCACTAAGCTGCTAAGTTCTTACTGGACCCGTTGCAGCTTCCAACTTATTTTTCGTTCTTATTTTTCCAATTTTTCGTTGATTTTTGAGTCATTTTAGGTGAAGCCCTCACGGAGCAGTCCGACCTATCAATGCTACGACCGTTGCGCTTCGACTCGTCGTTCACAACTCGTCCAGTAATGGACGAGATGGACGAGACGAAGAACTTCCGAGCGTTGGCCGTCGACGACAGCGAGAGTTTCCTGTCCGGTGTCGAAGCACCTCGCGATCATCAACACGAAACCGCCGCCAACACCAGCGTCAATCCCACCACAGAAGAGGTCCGCCATTTCAATACATTGTGATAATTTGACCACCTACCGTATGATACTCATTCCTCGTCAGCTGTGTTCATCGTCCTTCTGTGAATAATTCGTGCTGAAATAAACGTTTTCAAAAACATATTTCATAGTATTTCGATAATTTTAGGATGTGATACTAGATGATGGCTACGGCACAACATCAGACAATACCACTGCAACGAAGAGCGTAGCTGAGCGTAGCTCTGCCGATTGTCACACCGAAACGCGTAACCAGACGTGACGGGTCCATATTACACCAGTAAAGTTTTCCATCAATTTATCGGTTCTCATTAAGTATTAATAATGATGATATCACTTATCAATGATACAACTCCGTCTTCATACGATTGGTAACGTTCACATATCGACGTATGAACACGGATGATTCTAATCGATCCTCTTAATAGTTTTGTATATTCACAAGTATATCACTTAATGTGCTCATCTGTCTGCTTTTCTAACTCGATTATGTGTGTGTCTGTCATTTTGTCTTAGAAATCTATTGTTGTGATATTTGTTGACTAATATTGTAAACAATGTAGGTAATAAATCGCCTGATCTGAAGTAGAAAAGTACCAATGGGTCAGTAGCGACCACTTTTCCCGCCTCTACCGACCAAATTAACAGTTTATGAGAAAGAAAACACATTGATCTCTTGAGAAACTAAGAAAAAGTGGGGTAAAAGCGCATCAAGTGATTAGGTGATTAACTTCTTAACAACCTAATAAGCAGATCATATATTACGGCATTAAAACATTAACCGTTCGAGGTATTGATATTGAGAACAAAAGGCGAATTTATTTATCCATTTATTTATCAGCTGCACAAAACAAGGCACGAGGAACATAACATGGACGATAATCCTAAGGTGACACGTAAAATGAGGTAGTGTGAAAATGAAGATAAAACATAAAAAGAAAATATGACTGGTGAGCTATTTTGAATTTACACAAGGGTTCAATCAGATAAAAAGAAAGCTTAATAGCTTGCCAATAATAGAAATAAAATAGAATGTTAAAAATGAAAACTTACATATTCGGCGACAAGATAACTTGGTTGCTGGACAAAATACCCATTTATTCCATAATTCATTACAGGTTTCGTCTTAAGGAGCGAATTTGGTTGTTTAGCACTATTCAACCTAACGGACACCAGCACTCGACTTTTTTTCAGTCACTATTTTTTTCAGAAATTTGCTGAAACATCGCCTATTTATTTATTTATTTGTTGATTTATTTACGGGGTCCCAGAAGAGAAATCTGCTGTCCACACACAATTTTCACGTGGGTGGTCTTCTCCACCAAACGTTTAAACCCATCAAATGAACGACAGAAGGAGGGGTCCACACTTGATCACCGATTTCGCTGAAACTTTGTCTATGGGGGTTCTCTGGTGTCCTGAACACAATGGTGAAGTCCGTTTACCAAAAAGCAGCCGAATACGGTAGTTATGAGCGAGTCTCACCAGGTAAGGTCGGTAGGTACTTACCTATAACTATCGTATTCGGCCGCCATTTGGGAAACGGACTTCACCATCGTTTTCAGGACACCAGAGGCCCCTCCCCATCCCCAGCTATCTCGGGTGAGACGAGCATACGGCACCAGAGAACCCCCATAGACAAAGTTTCAGCGAAATCGGTGATCCTGACTGGACCATCCAAGAAGCGATTTGGGTGGTCCGAGAGCACCCCCGTAAAAACCGACAACAAATTCGTGATCAACGTCCTCAGTTACAACCCTGTGCAAAGTTCCAGCGAATTTCGACGACTGAAAAAAATCGAGTACTGGAATCCGTTAAGTTGAATAGTGCCAGTTGTTTGCTGTTGCATTTCCATCACCAGAAAAGAGGTACGGATAACACCCATATCAAAAGGCTCTGATTACAGTTGCAACCATAAACATGCCGACATAAGTACGCCTGCCAGACGACTAATCGCTATAATCAATAATCAATAATATCAAGTAGAAAATATACGGGTAGTGCAAATTCATTTCACTTCCATGCTTCAACGAAAAATGACAAAATACAACATTAAAACGAATACTGAAACAGAGGTATTTATTTCTACAGATCTTCATATCATTCACAACGTAAGCAAGCATGCAAAATGTATACCAATAACTAACAATGTAACAAAAATACGACACGAAAATACTTGAGCAAATAATAACCAAATAGCACCACAGCCACTGGCGAGTATCTTTTCGGAGATATCGGATGCAATTTTCGAGTCATAATACGATCCATGCAAAGAAATCCATCACATGCAGTTAGGATTTGGTTAGCAAAAACAGACCCAAGTAGAACAACAATGCGAAGCAATTCGTTGTGAGATATTTTGAGGAATGAAAAAAAAACCATTAGGTTGACTTGGCTAGTTTTCTGTTCAAATGGTAGCTGTCGAGACTGCTAAGACGTTTCCGACCGTTGCGATCGATCGTAGGGGCGAAATGTTGATAGACAGGAAAATGATTCGGGATATTCTCAACGTTCGGACTGAGAGGGTTGGCAAACTTCAACTCAATCGAAGACGATGATGTGTTGTGGATGTTGTCGTTAGTCGAGTTGCTTTCTTGACTCACGATGCCTGTAGTTTTTAGAAGAATATGTCATGCAGAGCCAATCATGAGCGGAAGGGCATACTGCCTTTTAATAAAAACAACAAAAAAGGCACTATTCAACTTAACAGACACCAGTACTCGACTTTTTTCAGTCAGAATTTTTTTAGAAATTCGCTGAAACTTTGCACAGGGGGTAATTGAGGGCCCTGATCACGAATCTGATGTCCGTTCTTCATGTGGGTAGCCTCGAACCACCCAAATCGCTACTTGGGTGGTCCAGTCAGGATCACGGATTTCGCTGAAACTTTGCCTAGGGGGGTTATCTGGTGTCCTGAACACGATGGTGAAGCCTGTTTTCCAAATGGCTGCCGAATAAGGTAGTTATAGGTAAGTACCTTCCGACCCTACCTGATGAGGCTCACCTATAACTACCGTAGTCGGCCCCCATTTGGAAAACGGACTTCACCATCGTATTTAGGACACCAGAGAACCCCATAGACAAAGTTTCAGCGAAACCGTGATCCTAACTGGACCACTCAAGAAGTCGCTTTGGACGGTCCGGGACCCCCACGTAAAAAAACCGGACGGCAGGTGCGTGATCAGCGCACTCAATTACTCTCCTGTGCAAAGTTTCAGCGACTTTCGACGACTGAAAAAAAACGAGTACTGGGGTCCATTAAGTTGAATAGTGCCAAAAACAGACAAGCAGAGTTTGGTAAGAAAGGGGACAAGAAACTTCACGATAGCACCCAAGGCTGGAGATGATCACGAAGGCACGAAAACGTTCACTTACCTGTAGAAACTGATGAAGGCACGGCTCTGCCAATCGGCCCAAACTGGCCTTCCAGGGGCTCTCCATGAAAAGAGGTGTCAACCACGCAAGACTGATCCAAAGACCGGAGGCTGTTCGTCGCAGGAGGTTCTCTCAAGAGACTTGTCGGCTAGATGAGATTTCATTCCGGAGATGTTTATACCAGGAGAAAATTGTGCGCTTGTAAAATATCTTACTGGTGGGATGGACGGATTTATTCCGGTTCCCAGGCCAAGTGAACCAAGCACATCAAAACCGATCGGGGGTAGCAGTAGAGGCTCAGTCTTTTGCGGATTCTGGTCATTTGCAACTGTAAGGAAAGAGAAAAAGGTAATTTTCCTCTTAATGCCCAATTATCATATCACACCCAGCGTATCATATCATGCTCATATCTTAATGCACATTCTTGAAGTGATCTTATCATATCATGCTCGAGCCATAATCAATTTATAATCAAGCTGTTGAACTAAATCAACGACTCACCTAAGCTAGAAAACAGCTTCACACGATAACCTCTGAAACAGCTCTCTTTTGGAAGAACTCCTCATTCTTGCGAGAAAAGAGCGGCTTTTTCTTCCATATCAGGCAGATCAAACAGGCTGCACACGACCATAGGTGGATGCGAAATGGTATGATATCGAATAGCTCGATATGATAAGACCAGAGGTGTACATTAAGATACGAGCATGATATGATACGGTTGGGCATAATATGATAATTGGGCATTAAGAGGAAAAGTACCGAGGAAATCATTATATTTCCTGTGAGGATGACTAATTGGAAAACTGACCTGGCACATCCTTCGAAAAATGACAGTGCACCGGAGGCGATATCAGGAATTGGCCAGGAGCAGGAGGTGGCACACCGGTGAAGGAGAGGCCAGCCGAGGATGCCGGAATCATGGCAGGGAGTGGATTGGTCCCCGGTAACGGCTCGATGGTTGACGAGGGAGGAGCGTACAGTAGTGGAACAGGGATCGGGGCTACTGCGATCGGGGACAGCTGCACTCCTCCAGCCATAACACCAACATTTTGTGGTCCGTGCAGCTGTCTGGGAATTAACAGTGCGGGAAGCTGCTGTCCGGGTCCGATTGGATTGACCAAATCTGCAAAGCAAGGGCTAAACGGAGAACAAAGATGTTTCAATCACAGTGCAAGGATAACCGCCAAAATGTGGCCATAAAAGTAGAATTTTACGCAAAACGAAGAACCGAGAAAGTAGAGAGAACATACTTGGTAACCTTGACTGATTTTGCAAAAGGACTACAGCTGCGAGAGGATCGGCATGGTTCTGAGCAGAATACGGTAGAATATTGTGAAAAACAGGCCCAGGAGGAGGCAGAAGCAAATTTGACGAGAGGAACGGCGGTGACGGAAACAGAGCAGGCGGAGGAGCAGAGTTCCGTCGGAGGTACGGCATAGCAGTGGCTTTTTTCACCTACGGATTAATTTCAAGGAATTGCAAAATTCAACAAAAATCTTCAGACTAGTTCTTCATACCTCAATCACTCGTCCCTGAACAACACTTCCATTGAGGGCGGTACGAGCTGCTTCACTGCTCTCTTTACTGTCGAGTGTTACAAAACCAAATCCTTTAGATCCGCGCTCATTCATGACAATTTCTGCGTCTGATACCTTACCAAACCTAAAGGGTTGCAGCATTTTTGCTTCACAGGCGAAAAAAAAATATTGTAGAAACTCACGGAGAGAAAAGCTTTATGAGATCTGCACTTCGAAAACTGAATGGTATGTTGCTGACGTAAATCCTGCAAATAGTTAAACCTTGGGTCAAACTATAAAAGCTGTCAAAACCCTAGAACACTTGCATTCATTTTGGTTGCCTTCCTCACCTCACTAACACAAAACCATTCCCATAGTCCATGGAGTATCTATATATTACAAGAAGAACAAGTTTCAAAAACAACCATAATCGCACCTGCAGTCATTAAATCGATAATCCCTGGGGCCTGAGGAGTTGGGTTTAGGCACTGAGGATACCGGTGCTTTCATCTCTGGTTTACTTAAGCATGTAGCAGTTTCAGCTTCCTCTATGTCACTTTTCGGAGTCGGACCGATTGTAGCCACTTTTACGCAGCCAGCGGTAGATGGAGTCATATCGGCTAACTGTCGCTCATCCATCAAACGCTCTGAAAACAGTACTTAATGAAAAAAGAAATTTCTAAATATTAAAATGCTGCCAATAGCTCAGCTAGCTAAGATAAGGGACGGTGACACGGATGAAAAACGAACATTGTAGGTGTTTAGAGAATATTCCTGCTCAACTGACCACGATTATGACGTTCCGAACAAAGAACACATTGAAGACACCGACCAGTGAAATTTGAGGTTCCTTTGAATTTTTTCAACAATGTCTGGGAGACGATGAGCGGAACCGCCCTTTGAGAAAAGAAAGAAGAATAAGAAAGAACTTCTAAAAAGCTTCTAAGCAGATACCTTTTTTTATAAGAAAAAGATACTTCAATTAGGTGCACTTTCCCGGTACAGGCTCCCTTCTGCTCTACCAATAAAGGGGGAGGGGGGGGGGCGGCAAAAGTTATTAGGAAAACGCAACAAGCTTCTTTATTTTCCAATAACTTCAAATGTTTCTGAAAAGCGCGGAAGTGACGAATCTTAAGTAAGTAGCATACAGGCATTTAAATACGACGAGCATACAGTAACACCCCAGTCGGGAGTTATATGGGAAAGAAGAGGAAACACATATTACTTTTGCCCTCTCCCCCTAATAGAGCAAGGTTACCCAGCAATTCAGCTTTCTCTGAGGGAAGGTAAAAAGAGCAGAAAGCTCTGTAGCCCTGGTCACGTTATTAAAACCAAGCAGAAATCGATGGAATAGCATAGTTTCGCAAATGCCAAAACGGAGCAACCAAAAGAATGTTATACTCTGGGGGCTCAAAGGACGAGGTCGCAGCCACGAAGAGTGAAGCTTTTCGGTCTTTTCTGACGAAAATACGCAGTTCTGTACTTGCAAAAGCCAATCCAAAGAGCAAACTATAGAGAAAACGTCTGCTCACTGCTACAATTGGCTCAACTACTTAGTTATTTAGTTTCGCAATTCCCTCGAGAATCCTTCCCTCCGACTCCCACGAAGGAAAAAATGGTCGGCAAGCGGCAGCGCCGATTATCTTGATGTTTTGACTTGCCGTCAGACATCCCGGTGATAGATGTCAGACCCTAGCCGCCCTCTCCCTCATCCTACAAAAATGGATGACACTGGTTCTCTCGAATCAATAGGATAGGACAATGGTTTATTTATTTATTCATTTAACTACGTCCAAGGAAGCCCTAAAACAAACAGAAACATCACTATAAAAAACAGCCACGAAATTCTCAGGGATGCAAGGTAGAATGTGGACACGGGAAGAGAGGAACTAGCCACTGATAACACAAAGATAAGTGAAGACTAAGAATTGAAATATCTGCATAAATATATGAATAAATTTGTAGATTAATATGTGAACATCATTATGATTATGAACCCTAGCCTTAGTTCACTAAGTATGGAAACGTGCCCAAGAAAATGGAAAAACCGTGAGGAAATGTTGAACGGTTCGTGGAGGCCGAGAGGGGGACCTAGAAGTTTTAAAGATTTCACGACAAAAACCAAAAATCTCACAAGCGGAAGTCAAAGAGGATTGAACTCGATGCTATGGATCGATTAATTGATGGATCGATTGGTACCCCTAATGAACCCCCACTGCATACCCACGAGTTTGACCCCAGATTCTAGAGAAATATACAGAACCCCTTCCCAGCAGAGAAATGCCCCTTTTCGGAAGCCATTTTGGTTTTTGAAGTTTTTTACCGAGGATCCAAACCATGCGAGTATTTGATTATTTATGCGTTCATAAAAAAATGGAAGAAGCGGTGATCAAGAACATGTAACGGACGGAAAAGAACAGGATAAGATCCACAGCTCCAAGAAACCCCTGAGGAAGCCAGAAACGGAGGGTTTATTCTGACTTGCCCTATATAGTGCCGTTGTTGAACGTGTTATAGTATTTTGATAACTCCCGTGAGGGTTCTCTGGAAAGTCTTTACCATATAAAATACCCTCCAGGTTAGATCAATCGAGCGGAAAATACCCAAACACCCAACATTCAAGCAAAAGGCATATGGCGACGTCTCTATCTCGGGAACGACCGCACGAATGATCGCTCTGGGTTAAATGCCGATAGCTAAGTCTTCAGACGTAGAATATGCTGTGGGCGATGTAGGTCAAGAATCTAGGGGCATACCGTACCCTGACGGAGCGATTGGGATCAGACTTTCGCGCCTTTAGTTTAAAAAATCGTGCCTTTGATGTGCCTCCTTTTCATAACTTTATTTTTCTTTCATCTTGAGACTCCTTGACCTTGGAATGTGGAGAGGAAAAAGCTGACGTTTCTCCATTGATTGGTCCCCCATGAGAGGTGAGGTTTTCTTACACATTTTTCAATTTTTATCCCTTAGTTCGTCTGAAATTTGGCGCCACTCAATTAAGCGGGTGGTGATAATTCATTTTGTATTTTTTCTCACGTTTTACGGATATTTCAGACTCACTAGTGTTCTTGGAGCTTTCTCCATTTTTTCAGATTGGCAGAAGTGGAAATATGGATCTTTTCTCTGCTTTGCAGAGCAACAGCAACTATGTCACGTTACTCTACCGGTAAGTCAGGATAGAAATAACTCCGTTTTTCTTGTTACTCAATTGTTGCCTTTCATTGATGTCAATTTTCCCGATTGTTTTTGGGTTCGGTAGACGACACAGGAGCAGTTTGATCTCACAAATGGGATATCAGGGTCCGTCGCATTATTAATTTATATTTATTATCTGTAAAAACCACATGCGGGATATTGTAGTTTAAACGCTTCTGCTCCCTTTCAAAGGTGCTCGATAACTAGGCCAGCTTTTGAGAATAGGCTAGTCTTTGCCAAAGGTCCTTGAATAGATGGTAGATGATAGTAAAGAGTAAACCGAACTTTTAATACATATATTTCACGAATGGACCTAAAGATTGAGCTGAGTCCCATGATGTTTGGTGCCAGGTGTTGTCAAGAGATGATAAATAGTACGGAGTTCATATCGATATAATTCTCTGTAGGTACCGACTTATTTGTTTATTTATTTTTATTTATTTATTTGGGTGACCAAAAAGTTCGTGTGCATTTCAGATTCTTAGTTCCTTTATTCACGACTCTATAAAAACAAATGAATGAGCAATAAGGATAGCATGGTTAAGCACGATTTTCTAACGGATCACTGGCATTGAATTCTGCGTAGTCGTAATACCTTAAGTGATAATTCGACTGTTTCTCTTGACTATGAATAAAACAACTAAGAATCTGAAATGCACACGAACTTTTGGGTCACCCTAGTATTTAGGACGTGATCAGTTCACGTGAAAATGAAAAACAACCTGAGTAAACTTGAAATGTGATGCCAAGACAGCAGGAATATCCAAGACAACAAAATTACATTTCCAATATTCTGATATTATTATCGATTTAATATTGACATAAATTTTTACTGAAATTATTGAACCGCACGGTTCAGCTTGATACTCGAATAGTTGCGCACTCGACGGTCCGCTCGTGCTCTCGGCGCTGATGAGCCGCTTATCTTCCGAGGGTGCTGCTCGGCCGTTTGTTGGTTCGTGGCTCGGGCCTCAAGCACACGCCAGCTTCCAACCGTCATGTCGAACTGTCCCTGGTCATTTTATCGTTATTTATTTTCTATTTAGTTTTACATTTACTTGGGTATTCACGGTTCACTATAGGACGCACAAACCGTATTCAAATCTGTAACATCAAAACTAACCCAAACTAAAGGACACTTTGCTGCAGCAGTGTCGCAGCAACTATAGAGGGGCCACTGCGCGGTGCATGACGGTCGCTTCATCACTACTGCAATGCTGCTGCAGCAGAGTATGAATAGGGCCTAAGGTCTGAAGCCAAGGTAGGGTTCGCCTCCGCCAATGTATATATTTCCATTAATTAAGTTAAAAATTAAATTTAATTAAAACAAATCAAAACAGTTTACAATAGTGACGTAATCAATGAAAAGGGTCGAGTTATCGTCACAAGGAGATAGAGAGTAGTAGTACAGGGTGCGTCAAAAGTCTTTGGACTCACTGTTTGAAGATCATTATTTATGAAGAGCGCCCTGCAGCCATCCAAACTTTTATGCGTAACTATTATACTAATCTTGCCCTCCGGTATAGTAAATTTTCCTTGCTGATCGTTGGCCTGTTTGAAATGTTTGGAGTAAAATGTTTGCGGACTGCTATGGCGAAAATGCACAAGGAGGGAGTGGCAGGCGCGGACATTGCCAGAATTCTACGTATCCCAAAGTTCACGGTGTACGACAACTTGGTCTATATCAAGAGCAAGGCCGGCTCAACACCACACAGGGACATTGTGTCGCTCAAATTAGCTTTGAAGAAAGCCTGGAAAGAAATTGATGAAGAAGTCCTGCGCGCCGCTGTAGATGGGTTCCCTAAGAGAATTAAGGCCTGTGTTCGTGCTAAATGAGACCGTTTCGAAGCCTAACTATGTTTTTATGTGTATAATGTCTAAAGTAATAAACGCTATAAATTTCATTTCATTTGCTTCAAAATAGCCGATAAAGCGACCAATTATCTGACGATGAGTCCAAAGACTTTTGACGCACCCTGTAGAAGTAAAGGAAGGTGAACGTAATGCATAGATGGGAAGTTGAGGACTTCAGGCTAAGCTTTATTGTTCTGCATTTGTTTTTCGATCAGTCAACTTTTCAATGGGTATAGGAGTAGGGTGTGGCGCATTTTTCTGTAGTACTAGACAAGTTTACGTTGATTATTCGTTTACCTTTCGTCGATGACGGATCCCGACCGGTCCGGCATTCACACCTCGGCTTTATCGTTGGATTTGTGAGACATATCACCCTTTTGTGAACTTTTTTCAACAATAATCCAAGATTCCGCTTCTTTGATGTTTCTTGAACAAACGAATCGCTGTACTCCCAGCGCTCGGCCACACCTTCAACAGCCACCCAGCGTCAAGTACTGGCCAGAGTGGTCAAACTGGTGCTAACGAGCACCGCCTAGCATGTTCAGCTTGTGTCCACATACTTGAGCTGGTCTGCGAACAGCACCTTTGATAAAAATCTTGTCCACATCTTTAGCCTTTTCCATTCGTATACTTGCCTTTTTGTCCTCTTTTCACCGATTTTCGCGCATCATGTTCATTTCATTTCATTTCATTTATTTCCAGTCCATAGTGGGCTTAACGTTGACATCCAGTTTGTTACAGCCGACTAGGATATAATGTTAGTAACATAGGAAGAAAAAAAATTAAAAGAAGAAACAAAAATGACACGGTTAGTAACAAATCAATGAAATCATTGAGATAAACCTTGATGGAAGCCCTTGGTGATAATGATAAAAGTTGACTAGTTATTGTTCCTTGGGCTGCTGCCCCTTCTGTATTGGGATATATATCAGTTCAATTTCATTTTTTCAATTGCTATATTTTTCTTTCAGGAAATGAATTGATGGGTTTGAGCGATGTCGTCCACTGACCTTAGCCAATGGCATCAGCGCACAGCGAGCACCATCAGAAGGCGCTCGCCGGTCAGCAAGAAGTTCGGAGGTGAGTCCTCGAGAATTGTGGGAAATCATTTCAGCGTAGTAACCCAAGATGATCATAAGCTTAATCGATTGATTTGCTTTATTAACACATAACGCACCGCGTGCGCCACATGATGGCGCACGATCTTATAACCAATTTTTTGTATAATGTTTATTGTTTTCAGCTATGAGTAATGACACACTTTTTTATATAAACTCTATGTACACAGAGAATATCTTGGTTCGTCGAAATCTGGGTCTAATTCTGAACTGTGGGAAGAAAATATGATTTTTCCATCAAAAACCTCATCTAGTACCTTATATAAAACAACTTAAGAGGCTTTTGTTTCTGAATGAACAAATGAACAATCGAAATTGATGAATTGTATAAATACTAAACAATCGAAATTCTTCAACTTCGTGGCAATTGAACGATACATTTTTACCATATCATAACAACAGTAAAACCAACCTTTTTTTTTTACAAGCACCCGGGCTGCGAGGTTTATTCCAACGATTCCCTGACATTCTTCTGTTATCTTCTTTCTAACGTCAGCTGCGCTTCAGCCAAGGAGGCCCAAAAAATCCGCGTTAGAAGGATATTCCCCATTGGTACGTTCACACAGGCGGCTCAGTTACTTGTGTGCTAGTAACCCAAATAGGCACTCTGGGCTGCACCGAGTAGTGGAAGCTGAAAGGGATTCACTCCGCCAGGATACGCATGGAGATATGTCCAAACTTCCTGGTGTCTTCCACTCAGCATGTTGTAATAATGTGACGCTGCCGAGTCTCGTCATGCCAGAGTTATCCGTCAGTGGGCGTTGGACACATAAGTAACTAGGTTGAGTTTGGGTGTATAATGATTCAATATACATTCGCATTTGCATATATAAACTTGCCGATATGTTGCCGTCCAGTCAATTTTTTGTGCTGAAACAACATGTTTTGATGTAGAAATATTGAATTCCACCTCTAGTGTCAATCACACTAGTGGCCCGGGTCATCTTTTCACTTGTTCCTCATGGTTGTTAAATCGGCAAGCTTGTGCAGGCAATTCGTAGGTCTGGATGTGTTACGTGTTGTCTTACCTTGGTCCACTCATTACTGGTTGATTAGTTCTTTTTTTTCTTCGGTTACTCTCTATTCACGTTGGTCTATTAGTTTTGATAATTGTTACTAATCAGTTCTATGTTACTTCTCTTCTAGTTGTTGTTCGTTGGTTACTAATGTATTAGCGCGCCATCGTGAATACAAATAAATAAATAAATAAATAAATTGAGCAGTCCGACGGCGAACAGCGCTCCCTTCACTACTTGCTTGAACCTGCTCATAACGATCTAGGCTCGTAAAACCAACATCATATTTGTGATCGGTGTGCGAAATAACCTTTCTAGACGAAGTTGGAGCCAAATATGAACGGTATGGCGCATGAAAAAGATCACGAAAAAACGCGCGCGATCCCACATGCCAGCCACCGGCAAAAGGGCTTGGTGCGTTATGTGTTAATAGTTTTCAGCTACGCTCTTAATGTGAATTGAAAGTGCTGCTAATTGACCGTACGTTGATGACTGTTAATTTGATAAAATTGGCACAACGACTGTTCTAGAAGTCGTTTGTTTCAGAATCGCCAGTACAGACCAAAAACAACGATAACATCCGCAACACCGCCCCTCACGTCATCAGGATCCTTCTCAGGTTCGTGACACTTATGTGTAGCTGAAACTCTTTTTGAATGAGCGCGTTTCAGTCCCGAAACGGAAGCACCTCGAGTGACTCCTTCCAGTCAACTTGAATCGAATAATCCCACAAAGGTAAGGTGTGAATTCTTGAATGAGATTCTTCGTAGGACGAAAATCTTTGTCAATCAGAGAGCAGTGTCACCGGCGAGTTGGCAGCGGAATGCGGACGAAGTGAGACAGGCGAGCAGAGTGCCGAGCGGAGCCCATTCAGGTAAATAAGATTGTTATGTTTTTTTTAGTGACGTGATTCTTCTATTTTTGTGTCTTTTGAGGTTGCTAGATGGAACTTTGATTACCTATCATTTCCGTCTACCCTTTATCTTTTCTTTTTTTGCAGTTTTTCTGAATCATTAGATCTGATTGCAGCTCCTTTAAATCCTTCATGCAAAAATTACATGAAATTTCAGTTTTGTTACCGCTTTTCTGCGGGTTACTATTATAAACACTAGAAGAGGATGTTGCAATGATGGTGCTAGTCTCATTGCAAAAATCGCATCTCAGGCGTGATTCGAACCCCCGTCTCAACATATCCGGAGCTGTGCACTAACCACTATGCTTAAGGAAGGTGCTAGGGATTTGCAAATGGTCGTCTCAGTAGCATACTGGTTAGTGCACAGCCCCGGATAGGTTGAGACGCGGGTTCGAATCCCGCCTGAAATGCGATTTTCGCGATAAACCTGGCACCATCGTTGCAAAAATTACCGTTCTTCATAATGTTGGGAGCCTTATGAGGTATAAGATCTCTGCAAGATCCCTTTTGAGCCATTTCTCCTTTTGCTGTTCTTAGAGTACGGTACCAGAACCGATGCATAAGTTAGAGCAGATCTTTACCACAGCTACTTTGCCCTCAAAATCATGATTACAGCGAAATCTCCGAAGCATTTATCATTTTGAAATGTTTTCTATAGCTGGAACAACTCCTCAAGCTTTTCGAATCGGATAAATTGACTTCAGCGTTGATTTTCGCACTAGCCGTCGTCGAGTGCTGGCGACTGTTTGCCGTCGATTGCTTGACATCCTCCTCTGTTTATCGATCGAACCGCTAGAAAATCTTTTCTCCTGAG
Organism: Nippostrongylus brasiliensis; assembly: GCA_030553155.1. NCBI lineage: Eukaryota > Metazoa > Nematoda > Chromadorea > Rhabditida > Heligmosomidae > Nippostrongylus > Nippostrongylus brasiliensis. Next base: position 5,673,155 of record CP130733.1, read on the forward strand.
AAAAAGCCACTCGTTGAATTGTTCCAAACTTGAGTTTCTGAATAGTTATCACTTTTAAGTTTATATATAAAGCTCGGTTAGTGTTCAGCTGGTGAGGCGATTTGGTCGGATATTCTCCTATTTGGTTTTCTTAGGTTTCCCATTCCTGTGGTTCCTTCTCGGTAACGATTCTACAGGGGTTTCTTGGCTCCTTATGTTCTTGTCGGTGTCTATATTTGGTGATTGCGATCCGATTGACGGTCGGCGCTTGTCACCTGTCTGCACCACTTGCGTCCGGCCTCAGTGCAAATCTCTTCGTCCACTTTTAGTCCTTCCGCGAGCAGTTCTCGCTGCGCAACTCTCTGTGCTTGCCGGCGGTTTGTTTTCGCAGCTCTCAAGGAAGATATCTGGCTATTCTCAACCGCCGGCTGATCTCTATTGGGCTGCGGTTTCCCCTTATATTGGCGTCGTTCTCATTGTACCGTATTTCCCGTTTATTTCATTTCATTTCATTCCATTTGTTGACGCGAGCTTTTGCCCACGTAGTTAAAACACCATAAGAAATAACAACGACATTTTCCAGGCAACTTGGTTTTACAACAACAAAATATAATTTAGACATGTAAACAGAAAGAAACCGAGAACAGTAAACAAACAAAACATAATGAGAAATATAGAAAAGCAGCGTCCCCTAAACCCAAGAGAAAGACGAAGAATAGCGAGGAAATACTAGTCAGCCTTCGGGCAAGTAACCTTAACGCACCAAGGTTTATTGACTATCTAGGCAGACAAAAGTTAAAATTGTTTGTGACTCGTTCCTTTGTTTCTGGATTTGAAGCTAAATAGAGCATTCATTGAAGCCGCTCTACTCCCGCCATAGATTTAACGATTCTTCAAGCTAAGCCACAAAAATGGATCTTATTTTTAGTAGGTGTCCCTATCTAGACAATGATGAAGGTGGGGAAGGTTATAGTGGAACGATGCATTAACAACCATGCCGATATTTTTAGCCTTAATTTGGAGAAAGTACTGAAATTGGTTGAGACTTATACATGTTTGTTGTATTTATTACACGAGAAAACGCCGTGTGTATAAATCAAGAAACATCGAACAATAAGCAATCAGAACATGAGTAACATTGAACCAATTGGTAACACAGCTGGTAACATTATCGATATTTAACAACTGATAATAATCAAATCAACTAAACAGCGTAAAAATTGTCGAATTTTGCAAGTTTGTAACACTTAATCAGTGCTAATTCTTTCAGGATCTGATCCTTATGCCAGACGTGCGTTCACGCCTCAACCGCAGGAGATGAAGTCAAACATCAGACGATTCTGGCAGGCGAGCGTAGCTGAAGAGGAGAGAATCAAGGTGCGTAGGTTGAATTCTAGTTTCATAAAATGATACAATGAAAAATTATCGATTTTAAGAGAGAAGAAGCTCGCTCGTCGAAGCCGAAGCCGTACAGCTTCCCCAGATGGCGATCGACGGACGCTCTGTCAGCGTCGTTGGTCGCTTCGAACAGCGTCGAACTACCCAAAGACAGCAAGATTCCGGAGCAGCGTCTTCAGAAAATGTGGGAGACTGAGCGACTGGCCGAAATTCACAGGGTGACTACACTTCTTTTGTTTTGCTTTTCTATTTGTACATTTGTCTCAAAGAAATGTAGTGTTCACCATCTAAAGATTACATCTTTGAACCTTTTTACTCTCTTCATTATTTGTATGACAAGCGGGCGCTAAAGCGTTGTAAAATACAGCTGTTTTTTCTGTATCTGTGACCCTACCCTACTTTTTCACATTTCATTATTTTTTATTTATTTATTTATTTATTTTTTATACACTCTAAGGCGTATCAAAGTCCTACTAATGTCATCAGTCATGATTGGGGTTATAGTTACATTTATCATAGTGTGTAAGGTTGATATTATAGTTTTATAACTATTTAATGGTGTTTAATGTGCTCCATTTGTACTTGACTACGGCTGGCTCCGTTAAGGCCCAAATCCACGAGGAAGTGGAGCGACCACGATCTCTTCGCAAAGGGAAGAGCCTCGATTCGCTCATCGTTCAACTTGACCATCAGCCATGGTATGTTTTATCTTTGTTACTTATGGATAAACAAAGGTGCCAGCGTTGATCAGTCCCCTGAGGACGCGCCGCTGCATTCGTGTTCCATTCAAATCGTAGAGGCATAGTGAATGCGTATTTGGTCTATACAATGACCTGGGGGGCCAGCCGCTTTACCAGGTCAGTGTCTTTACCTTCCCAGACAAGTCCGGTACCAATTTACCCGACCCCGGAGAGATTGAAGGCTTGGTTAGCCCGGGCCGGGATCGATCGCTCGACCGTGCGGGTGTCAGCAGCGCCTCTCACCACTGTACCAGGCGGTCCATATCTTTGTTACTTATGTATAAACAACTATATGTTCACGAAACTATTACTAATAGTTTCGTGTAATATCAGAAATGCTATCAGCTTAACTGATAACTGCCGATATCGGCTTACTGGCTCATTCCCGTGATTGCGGGTGAGTGCTGATAGCTACAGCCCGACCGGGCTTAAGAAAGATGCTAGGAGATTTGCAACGTAGTACATCGGTAGCACAGTGGTTAGTGCAGTCTGCCGGAAACAGAAAGACGCGGGTTCAATTCCCGTCCGATGTCAGTGTTTTGCGAATAACCTAGCATCTCAATATATAAGTCGTTCATAAGTCTATCAAAACAAAAGGCATGACTAGTTTCGATTGAAGATAAGATACCGTAGTCTTCGTCTCGCGACCTTCATAGTGAATAATGACCGTAATTCAAGGTACGATCGTGATAAGATCAGAAGTTCAGTCTATAAAGAGTCGATAGGGAATGTCGCCGAGGCGAGGGAGCGCTTCGAGTCTCAGACTGACCTAACGCAGTCTAGAAAAGGTGGGAAAGCTGTTTTCCTTGCTTAGAAATCTTGAATAAATTGATTTTTCTTTCATTTTTAGCACATCGCTATCAGCACCGCGATCCAGCTCGTCCTAGTGTGCCCGAGGTGGAGCATGTGGGTCGGGTGACACCTAGCCAGATCACAGTTTACCCTGGTTGTTCGCAGGTAGAGTCACCAAGTCTTTCTTATTCTTTCTGTGACTTTCAGTAATAATTTCAATTCTTCCTTATTTGTTGGTTGTTGATCGATTTAATGCTTGAATCCATTGTAAGCTGCTCTTTTATTTTCTGTCTATAGCTTCAGGCAGTCTGCTTTTATAAACCTTGAACATTAGGTTCCACTTTAGGGTTCATCTCAGCCGTACTACGGTGCTGAGAATGGGAATCACGATCATCACATTTATTCTAATGGTGAGTTTTCGAATTTTTATTTTTGGTTAGCCAGCATCGAAAAAACCCCCGATATGTCTTCAAGGTCATACCCATTCCAAAAGGTCGCCAGGAGTCCTCGATCACTTTTCCGCCGAGGAACAGCTGTTCATGCTTTTCATGAAGCAGAATCCAGAGATGTTGTTGAGTAAGTTGTTCCATTTTTTCGTTTTTCACCTTTACACTAACCATTTCTCACCCTCTTCCTCTCTCTCTCTCTCTCTCTCTCTCTCTCTCTCTCTCTCTCTCTCTCTCTCTCTTTGAAGGTGTTAATACTTTTTCTCTTAAATAATAGTTTATGGTGAATTTACCAGAGAATTTACAGAGTTGGGCGTCTCCTGCAACACCTCAACTCTAGAAGCCATGGAAGTTCTGCCGTGGAGAGCAGTCGAATTGCGATTCAGTGATGAAGATTCTACGGTAAGCCTCAAGGGCTCGTTAGACGCCGCGCGGCGAAAATGCAAAATTGAAGCGCAATCAATAATTAACGTCATTGATCGAATTTGCTCCTTTGCATTAGTGGCGCAGTCCGATGGCGCCCCATATAGGCAAACTTACTGGTCGTTCGGGTTTTTTAGAAGGCTGCTATTCCTTATTAAAGGACATTTTGACGAAATTCGCTTTTTTCGTTTAATTTCTTCCCTATGTGATTACATGCCTAATTTTTCTGCTTAGACGGGGCGCCACCGGACTGTCCCACTAACGCAAATGAGCAAATTCGATCAATGACGTTAATTATTGGCTGCGCTTTGATTTTACATTTTCGTCGCGCGGCGTCTAAACGAGCCCTAAAGGATTACTTCGTTCTAATATTCTATAGAACTTGAAAATACCCAGAGATTTCCAGTCGTTTTCCACCTCACCTCGCCAAGGACGATATCTAAAGAAAGGCCAATCGGCATCATCAAGTCCCATCTATTCGAAGGTGCGGAAACATGAGCCACGAGATGGTCATGGGGATGACCATATGCAGGTTTGTTGTGGGAATTTTGATGTTCTATAATTTTCACTTGATTCATGACTTATTAAGCCTCTCATCGAGAGGCGAGTCAGCTCCCTCATCGAGTCGGAGATCAAGCAGTTGAGAAGACGCGAGGACGAGTTGCATGAATCCCGCCGAGAACTCGGCCTACCGTCGTTGGAGGTAAGACGCTAGTGGAACACTGCCTCCAGATGACGGAAATTTTGCCTGATTTTCAGGAATTGATGGAAAGCTGGAAACAAGGACCTCGTAGCTACCGTAGTGATAGTAATGTGAGTGGAATTTCCTAGGCTGTGCTGTTATTGTTTGATTAAATTACTTGAATTATTTCAGCAAAGGTCGACCCCGGTGCAGAGGCCGTCGCAGTTGAGTTCGCCGAACGGATCGTGGAACCATTAACTGGTGGACTCCGTTTTTGTCAAGTTCAGAATGGATATTCTACTTTCGAAAGCTGTATTTTTATTAAATAAATAAATATATAAAGGCACTTGTACTTGTCACAAAGCTCCGCATGCACGATCTCTTAAAAAAGGGTCCACAATTGCTGCTGGGACCACTTTTACTAACAAAGCATCATAAGTGCATCAGAAAATGTTATTAAAATATGTTGATCAAAAGTTCAAAAAACAGCCTCACGGAATTCGCGAGATGTATTATAGTTCAAGATTATTGATCGATCTAACGAGCTCTTCATCCTCTGTATGTATTATATTGAACTATGTGGAACTTTCTATCATATCTCACGGATTTTTGGGAAGTGCTGCCAGCTGACGATAAACGACATCGCCACTGGCAATGTTAGAGGGACAGAACGATCTGCTGACAGTTTTTATGGTCCGTCGGCTTCCTCGACCCAATCGGCAACCACCCCCTCCACGAGCTGAGTATGACGATCAGCAGACAATTTGATTGGTTTCACCGATTTCCATCGATTTTCATGTTAGGGAGAAAGGAAGCATGTGTAGCATTATGAGTACGACTACCGTGTTCAAGAGTAATGAGGTGATCCGGAGGATATTACACTCTCCGTACAGTGAAATAGTTTTCTGATACATTAAAATTGGTGGAAATTGTCAGCCCCACAGAATAGAAGGCTGAAGACCAGTTGGATTGTCTAAAAATATGCATAATAGTTTCTCCATCGCCTCCGGCAGGAATGTTAGATTTTCATTTTCCGGGGAATTCGTCTTGTTTCTCCAAGACTGTTCAGCCTAGTAAGGAAGATAAAGGAGCTAAGGGCTCCAAGCTACTGCCAGGATCGTCGATGAGGAAGTGATCGGGTCGCAGTGCCACTGGGAATGAACGTCTATATCCGCCGCCTATAGGCGAATAGTCTAGACGGCACCATCGCCAGCGGTAGCGCCGAAGGGAGAACCGTCCCCCAGCCGTCTTTCACAGTTCGCCTGCCTTGTTTGGCCGTCAGTGGAGAAGGTACAATCTAAAGTTATTAGTTTAGACGAGCTTTCAGTACCGAAAAGGAAGTTAAGCTGCAACTTATTTATTCCACGTTATAATTTTTAATTTGATAAAGGTTTACATTCATTACCGAATTTTTGAGAGTTACCACTATGCCTGATAGCATTAGAGGTTGTACTCATGAAGCTAGAATTATGGCAAAAGTCGTCGCTCAGTCGGGAGTCGAACCCGCGTCTCGGAGCTCCGTGACGTCAATTTTTGAATGTTTAACGAGAGAATCTTTAGATTTGCTATAGAGCACTCCAAAAGCGACTCCATACTGGCTTTCAATGTCTTGGACGGGGTGGACCACACAATCGTCAAATTCACCACATTCTGCTAGAATGGACCGTCTGGTGTAGGGTTTCAACCAACTGGTGGAGTTGAAGGGGTTAGACTGGTAGGTGGTGATAGCGGATCACTCAAAGCTGATATTGATCGATTCCTTGTAAGCTCCGTGGGATTACTGAAGACGACCAGCAGACAGAGAGGCCCTACGGCTGTTCAATGGCGACATCAGAAAAAATGGCGCAACCGGTATCAGTGAAGACATTGAGAGGTGGCGTGCGCCCGCCTCCACTGACAAAAATCAAATATTTTTTTTTATTCCACAACGTTTTTGCCTCGACCAGTTACGGGGTACATCTTTCTTGATAGTCACATCGTCCTCTTTCACTTGGTGCTGCTCCCGCTTTTGTTGAAGTGTCACACTGCCATCTTGTCTCGGTCTAGAGCTCCATGTGAAGAGGCTATATCGTCCTCGATCGCAGGTTCTCTAGGGCCACCTTCTTGCATGCGACCATCGATCCGTCTTGTGATTGTGACAGTTTTCCTCCATCAGCCGACCTGTCACCCGAGCCTGACGCTGGTACCGACATCCTTTTCAGCTATTTTTGAGCTAGGCAAGGGTTTCCGCCTGGGACGGGATTGAACCAAGATCATCGAGATCATGAGCCTAGGCTCTCAACCTCTCGGCCTATAAAAACAGGCCCAATAAAGCTCGAATACTTTATTAGCCACAACAGTCAGCTAACAGTAACATCTCTTAGACACACGAACCGGTACTAAACATAATAATGTAGGCAGTAGATAATCGCTGCAAATTTTCACACGAGATATGCAATGGAATTATTTTCTCTTGTACACTATTAACGGTTGTTTTCTCGGCGGTGATTCGATGGTTATGAGACTTTGTAGGTGAACACGATGCCTTCGTCCTGACGCAACTCGATGCTCTTCGAGCTTAAGTCGATCGTTTGTCGTGGATAGTAGACCTGGACGTTCGATGTTGTGGTGACAATCTGGAAAATCGAGCACTTTTCGGAAACAAAAGCTTCACACATTTATTGGAGCCAATCCGACACCAATTCCTTAGTCAACACTTCGAGAGGCCGCTCTTACACTTCTGGTGATCCTAAACGTCTGAGAAAGTTTCAACTGTGAATCACCGAAGAAAAATGGGAGAAAAATTCAAAAAAAAAGCACAACCTCTCGAAATATGAAACTCATCTCTCACCTGGCACTTTTTCAGTTTCTCACCGACCGGTGCATCTGTCAGAGGCAATTTCACGTTGTGCTTTTTGAAGTTGATAGCTGTGACATAAACCTGCAAGCGAGTAGAACCTACAAGATGTGGTGGATTATCGTGCTACACGTCAAAATAAAAAAAAATACACAAGCATAAAAAATACACCAGTTTTCAGTTTAATTCAGACCGCTTTAAGTCAAACTGAACGTTTTTTCAAAGGAATTCAGTCATATTATTATATAATACTAACTGCACCGAAATATGTAAAGTTCGATTTGGAAGCGGTCCATTTTGAACTGGTCTGTAGTTTAAGTTATAACTGAGGAAAAAGAAAACTACATAATTTCAAAAAAAAAACTAAAACAATGAGCAATTCGAGGTTCTAAATCAGGCAGAAGGCACAACAAAGGTAAGAGTAAGAAGAGAGGAACAGAAACACCTTGTTGTATGCTGCTGTGCCGGAGGTTAGTAGGGTGGATCACATTTATTGGGGTGAGGGACGTTTCGCACGAAACCCTAATTGCCAACTCATGGCGCGCCCAAGGTGACAGTACCTGCGGACCATTGGCGAGATCACCCAGTGCACCTGCACCCTGGCCCTCGGCCCACGCGATCTTGGCCACGGCCGAGCTGCTCGTTAAGGCGATGGTGACCCGATGGACGAGAGGAGCCACCAGATCGACCAGATCGGGAGCGAGTGCTATGGCCGATGCAGAGGACGTGTAAGACAGTGTAAGGAGTCGAACATGCACATCACCTACACATGTCTAGATCAGAATTTTGAGCTCTATTCAATGAGCTCAATCGCATTTGGGGAAGACTGTCGACAGCACAATTCTGTGCTAAAATTGCATTGAAAACACCGACAGAAATCTACTTTGTGGGTACCGACGGCGATACAACACTGAAGTGAAACTTTATACAGATATATGATGTTCACGATGTCAAATAATGGCAAATAGTCAACAGGTATTGTATAAATTACAGACTGTACAGTTTTTCGATTAATATTGCTTCATACATTTGCTAGTACTATGGAAGAGGTGGAAGAGGGGCTAGCACGAGCGAAATAACAAAATTTCGTGTTAAGATGTCTAGGCAATGAACTGGATTTCACCATTATTTCTCCATTCGATTTCAACTACTTGATAAAAAAAATAAAAAATATTCTAACTGAACTCCATGTGGAATTTTGGCAAAAAGTTGTGTTCTCGGCAATTCTCACCAAATGCGATTGAGCCCATTGAGTAGAGCTCAAAATTCTGATATTGGCATGTGTAGGTGTTGTGCATGTTCGACTCCTTACACTGCCTTACGGGCCCCCAGCATCGGCGAGTCGTAGCTCCCGCTCCCGATCTGGCCGATCTGGTGGTTTCTCCCGTCCGTCGGGTCACCATCGCCTTAACGAGGAACTCGTACGCGGCCAAGATCGCGTAGGCCGAGGACCAGAGAGCCGGTGCGTGCGGTGAACTCGCCAATGGTCCGCAGGTACTGTCACCTTGCACGCGCCATGAGTTGGCAATTAGGGTTTCGTGCGAAACGTCCCCCTCCCCATTTATTGGCTTAACGTTTCGACTTGAACGTCGTCTTCAGAGGCCTAAAAAGTGGTCCGAAACTTACTGACCCTTGATCTACAACGGCCAAGCGCCGCATAGTTCCTAGCGCTCTGACGGTGGATCACGGGGTAAGTCATCAATTTTCTCTTAACTTCTTAATTTCGTGGGAGATCGCATAAATTAGTCAGAAATGCTAGGAACGATGCGGCGCTTGGCCGTTTTAGATCAAGGGTCAGTAAGTTTCGGACCACTTTTTAGGGCTCTGAAGACAACGTTCAAGTCGAAACGTTAAGCCAATAAATCTGATCTACCCTACTAACCTCGTCCGCCACAGCAGCATACAACAATTATAACATCATGCCGAGGTTTCAAGAAGAGATAACTTGAAGAAACACCTTGATCATGACATACTAAGAAACGCAATGCAAAAAAAGGATATACTATCTATGGATAGAAAATAGAATTTTTATCTGTTTAAAATATGAAGAATTGCTCACGTTGCCTTCGGTGACGTTCTCGCGTTGATGGAAGCGGATGATGGTGAACGCTCCGCCTTCGACAAGCTTGCTGATCAACGTCTTACCGACGCCCAAGGCCTCGACCCTCGTCCGTAGTTTACTCAACTTGGAGAACATTTTCAACATCGACTGATCCTCGCCGTATTGCTTCTGAAATGGGGTTGGGTAAGGGCTTAGGCAACCCGAAGACCAAACAGAAACTACCCTGAGTCGTCAACAAACCTTCCAATTGATATTAGTGTAGTCGGGGTTCACTGGCACTTTGGAGTTGGTTGAGAAGCCGGCCGACACCGTGTCATCCCATTGCATAGCTCCTCGCTGGGGTGGGACCTAGGTAGAAGCGATCGATTATTGATCAGTTTCATCGATTTGTTCATACTCGATCTTATCCCATGTCAAACATTAGGATAAAGTGGTCGGTGTTGATCAGTTCCTCAAAACGCTTAGCCTGGATGAGGATCGATCGCCGACCGTGCGGACGAAAGTATCGCCTTTTACCACTGCACCACGACCCCAATATAAAAGTAAAAAGCTTAATTCTCTAGAACTTACCACAGAATCGTTCGGCAGATTCATCATACCCAACTCGTCACCATAGTAAAAACTGTTGGTGCCTGGTAGCATGAGCTGTATCATGATGAGCAACTGGCTGTGAGCCCGACTGTGAACCCGACTGGCTAGGCGGTTTAGCCATGGATTGCCGAACTGGAACCAGATCAATTATACCTCAAGGTATATTTGAACCCTGAAGAGCAGCTGCGAAACATCAGCCGACCTCCCACTGAGGCCAGACATCTTCGTTGTTTACGTGGAAGAGGATGACATCGGACAAGATCTCGTGCACACAGAGTGCCACCGACTCTTCGTTTCTGTGGCAAATATCTGCAAGAAAAAACATTTTCAAACCAAATTCAACAAATATTGATCAAGAGCCTATCGATTGGGCCATCGAACTGACCGGAATTCTTCTGCACTCGGCCAAGTTCGTAGTTGATCACCGAGTCCAATCCACTTGTCACTAGCTGCTTCTTGTCCTTCTCCTTGGCTTCTTCTCGTGACGCGAAGAGTGCTCTGGAATTGACGCGATCTTCGAGGGATTATATAATGAATCTCAGACTTAAAACTTAACACGTTCACGACAGTGTGGCGCAATGCTGCGCCACGCTCAAGCGGCCGCGTGGGACCGTATGGCGCAATGCCGCGCCACAGTCTTGTATCGTACTTTTCTCGACACATTTCAAAATTTCGAAGAATGTTTTTGTGCCACTTTTTAGTAGACCTTTGCACATTGTTATAGGAAGCATGGTCCATGAAAATGATTCTTAGCTTCTGATTTACTGGAATTTTTGATTGTGCACTAGTTTTCTTTACAAGTAAAAACAAATAATGGTTACTGCAAGAAGCAAAAAATGCAAACAAATGCTGGTTACTGAAACAAAAAAATAAATACAAACAAATGTTGATTATTAGAATAAACAAATAATGAACAATAAACAAATAACAATTTCCTTTTAACCTGGATAGGGAAAAAGGACATTCTAAAAGCTTCCAGCTGTTATTTTTCTATTTTCATTGCAAAAAAGGAATAGTCACAATCCTCGATATCACAGGACTGTATATGTAGTCTTCGAGATTTACTATTCACTTCCATATTGAAAAAAATTCGCCGTATGCCGGCATCATGCCACAGCCTCGGCGCGGTAGAAAATCGGTTGGTCCCACGCGCTGGACACGCGAAAAAGGCGCTGTCGCCAACGTGTTAATGTGAAAATGGCGTCGCCCAGAAATACAAGATAGAAAAAAAGATGAAGGAAGGAGTGAACAAACGAAGGAAGAAAGCTAGGCGGACGACCGACAATCTAGCAGTGTAGCTGACTGATAATGATGGAAAAGAAGAAGTACGAGGAACGTAGAAGAAAAGAGAAAAGTAGAGTAAATAGAAAGGACTGGTTAAAAAAAAACCGATAAAGTCACTCACATTTTTTTGCCGGAAGCTTTGGTGCTCTCGTTGCTGAACGTGTCGACGTGGTTTCTGATATCGCTGATAATGTCCGCAATGGCGGACCAATTCTATAATAAAAACCATTCAAATACTTAGCTATTTACCTAGAGAGTTGCGTGGTGCAGTGGTAAGAGGCGCTACGGACACCCGTACGGTCGACTTATCGATCCCCGCACGAACAAACCCAGTCTTCAATTACTCTGGTGTCGGGTAAAATGGTACCAAACTTGCCTGGGAGGGTAGAGACACTGACTTGGTATAGTGGTCGATCTAGCGAGCCATTGTATAAACCAAATACGTAATCACTGTGCCTCTACGATTCTGAATTAATCACGAGTGCAGCGGCGTGTCCTTAGGGGACTGATTGACGCGGTCCCTTCACCCTTACCTTTCACCTTAACCAGATGGTAGTTCTGTGCTATTATATTGGGTACAACAACCTCCTAGAAAATTTCTAGTGTTTTTCTCCGTTCTAATATATTCACGCCGACACCTTTACCTTTACTTCTTTACTATCTATTGACCTATTAATGTGTCGTGGGGAGTTTCGGTACTTCCACTAAAGGGCGACACCGCTCTGATAATTCATATCATAACGTGTCTAATGGAAATGATACTTATCACCTGGTGCTTCAATACTACAGTTGGTGTTTTCTGCAAGTATGAGCGATGAGAATCGCGTAGCAGCTTGTTGGGGGTGCGAATGAATGATTCTCTTTAGAATAATGATATGAATTATCAGAGCGGTGTCGGCCTTGAGTGGGAGTACCGGAGTTTCTACCATGGCACTAAAATTAGGGTAGTAACTCGTACCGGTTCTGCGCCATCTCCACTTCGAGCGAGATATTCGAGGCCGACTAGATGGAATCCGTCCACTCCGCGTTCGATCCAGGACGATAGCACTCTCTGAAAATGATTAAAGCATCAAATGTTTCGAATTCGGTACAGAAATAGATTTCCTTTATCGTATTTTTTTTCTAAAATTATCTGGAGAGGGAATGGATGAAAAGAGAGAGGAACGACCACGCAGGCGGGCTCGACATCAGAGAGAAATTCATCATTGGGAAATTCCCTATAAACCCCTAGATATACCTCGAATGGCGTGCAAACCGAGATTCGTGAACGCGCGCCGAGGTTTATCACGGGTCTATCGCTCCTCACGATGAAGCAGGGTTTGGGAGACCTCGCCGGCATTGAGCGGGTTTATCGCCGATGCGGTTTCGGAAACCGCTCGTCCGTTCATGAATCTGGGCACAGCACTGCTGTCACGTGCGCGCGGTCACGTTGCGTGTTCTATTGGTCAGATGAAGTTCTTCATGAACACCATAATGGAAATTGAGATATACAAACGAAAAATTTGACAAAATAAAGTGAAAGAGCAGAAAGGAAAACTCACAAACATATGGCTGCGCACGTCCGAATTCTGCCAATTCAACACCGCCGCTTGGCTGTTGTTCTTCTCGTGCATATAGGACAATCCTCTGAGACTGGTGAAGTACTCCGGATCACCGCTGCTCTTCCAGTGATAGAACTAAAAACCGATATCATAGCTTAGAATTGATAATTATTGCGACACGTGTACAAAAACGACGCACGTCGGAGCTGTTATTATCCGTTTCATTCAGATACTGTAAGTGATTACGGTAGCTGTGGATATTGTAGTTTGAAAGATGAGTAGTTTACCTCGGAAAAATTGCCATTTTCCGGCTCACTAGCGGACGCAGACTTCAGGAACCATTCGTGTTCGATGGAGGTCAGAGCGATCGGCAGGCTGATCACGAACTTCATTCCTGAGAGATTACGATAGTTTTTTCTTAGTTTAAAAAATGGTTATTTACAAAATTAAAAGAGTGGGACCCGTTCGGAAGATCCGCTCCTTGCTCACCTTTCTCATGGACCATCTCGATCGCCTCGTCGGCCAACTGATTCACACCGAGCACCGGATCCATCTGATCGAAACTTCGAACCGCATTCGAGAAATTGTCCGTGATGAGGAACGGATTTGGCCAAACTGTCTGAAAACGATCAAATCGATCAATAAAATCACTATTCAAAGCGAAAAGTCCGGAGGGAGACGGACCTGAACACCGCTCTTGCGAAGGTTTTCCAGCCTGTCCATCAGACCCTTCATGTCACCGTAGCCGTCGCCGTCTGAATCCTGGAACGACGGTACCCAGACCTGGAAAGAGGGTGATTCACGAAAATTTAAACTTTTAGGGAAGTTAAAATTCAAATTCGAGAAACATAGAAGCCATTCAATCTCAAGATTTACAGCACTGCTGATAACTTGAGGGAATCACTTGATCTTCAAGCAGCGATTAATGAGGTTCATCTCTGGTCCTGTACGTGAGGTCTACCGTTATCCAAGGAAAAATGTTGTTTGCTTCAATTAGGGAAGAAGAACATCAAATTTCCTTATTCTGTGGATGGAGCAGACATTAAGGTAGTGCACACGGTATCAGATCTGGGCTTCCTGGTTACGGCAGATCTTAGATTTGATAAACACTGCTCTGTAATAGCAAATAAAGCTTCTGGTGCAATGTACACCTTGTTTCGAGCGCTCTCAACGAACAATCCGACTGTGTTTCTTCAAGCGTATAAAATATACAGGGTGTCCCAAAAAGATGTATACACTGTTTGAAATACCATAACTTTGGCGAAAGTGAACCAATCGAAACGATTCATAGCTTGTGTGGAAGCTAAGGAAAAAGAAAATTTTCTGGTATGTGATTGGTGATGATTGCGCCATGTACTCGACCGTGGACTCGGATTTTGTACCTGATTGATAGTGCATGTGTTATTAGCTGGCTCTATTTTGCTCGTAAACAGGTGATATCGCTACTATGAGTTACTTCTGAGGCAGTAAACATATCGACTTGCCGCAGTTTTTGGGTAAGCGTGGAATAACATCAATATCGATCAATAATTGTAGCCACTGTTTGAGAAGCTAAAACTCTTGCAATCGTGATGCAATCATAAGAAAAAATTCAGAGGGATGTAAAATGTATGAACCATAAAGATTGCGCCATGCACGTGTCTGAGTCTCGGATTCTAGACCTGATTGAAAGCTCACGGATATCATGCTTGTTCTACTTTGGTCGCCAACAGGTGATATCGCTGTTAGGCGTTTCTCTAGATGTAGTAAACATAAAAACATAAAAACGTAGCAAGTTTAACAACATAACAGTTGCTATTAAATGCTCATTACAAAAGTCCCAGGCTTTTGAACAGAGCAAGCAGTATTGTGCAAAAGCATCTTAAAGCGCATGTTAAACTTGTTACGGTTTGATGCCTTTATGTTTACTGCATCAAGAGAAAGGTGTGTCAGCGATGCACCTGTTGGCGACCGAAGTAGAACAAGCATGTTATCCGTGAATTTTCAATCAGGTCTAGAATCCGACGATTCGGAGAGATGCATGGCGCGATCTTTATGGTTCATACATTTTACATTCCTCTTAATTCGCTTCATATGATTGTATCGCTGTTGGAAGAGTTTTAGCTTCTCAAACAGTGGTTACAATTATTAATCGATATTGACGTTATTCCACGCTTAACCAAAGGCTGCGGCAACTCGATATGTTTACTGCCTCAGAAGTAACTCATAGTAGCGATATCACCTGTTTACGACCAAATTAGAGCAAGCATATAACCCATGCACTTTCAATGAGGTACGAAATCTGAGTTCACGGTCGTGTACATGGCGCAATCCTCACGAAACATATACCAGAAAATTTTCTCTTTCCTAAGCTTTCATCCAAGCTATAATTCGTTCCGATTG
This sequence comes from Nippostrongylus brasiliensis, assembly GCA_030553155.1. Taxonomy (NCBI): domain Eukaryota; kingdom Metazoa; phylum Nematoda; class Chromadorea; order Rhabditida; family Heligmosomidae; genus Nippostrongylus; species Nippostrongylus brasiliensis. The sequence goes on from CP130733.1 coordinate 5,688,311, forward strand.
GTTCACTTTCGCAAAAGTTATGACATTTCAAACAGTGTATACATCTTTTTGGGACACCCTGTACATCAGGTTCATTTTGGAGTACGGAACACCCATGTTCAATCCCTACCTCAAAGAGAGCAGTGAAGTGCTTGAGCGAGTCCAAAAGAACTTTACAAGAAGGCTTATGGTTAAACAAATGGGTTTTTCTAATGACCAGATACCTAGTAGTATGTAGAGAAATATCAATTTTGGTTTGGAAAAATTGGAACATAGGAGGAAGCGAAATGATGCCATTCTTTACCATAAAATTATTCATCACATGAGCGGTATTAAGCCTTCAGAGAATATGGCTGTAAGGTTAAACTCTACCAGAGCCTGTTGTGTTAAATATGATCTTGGTAAAGCCAAGCTCAACTGTAGACGGTACTTCTCATGTAGATCAGCACCTTTATATCAAAAGCTTAGGACCAAAGAGAAAATTCCTGTTCGCCTGCCAGCATTCAAAAAGTTTCTGCAGCGTCACTTAAGCCCATAGTTTCCCGATCTCTTAACTACTTCCGCCTTGGAGCTGTATTTGATCGTCTCTATGTACTTTTTTCCTCCCGTACTTTTTCTTTGTTCCAGGTCTCGTTCTGGTTATTAGTGCCTCCTGTTATGATGTTATGTCTCTTCGGAGCGTCGTTTTATACTTTTTTCTACGCACAACTGGGCTCGTGTAATAAATCAATCAATCAATGAATCAACTTACGTTGTACGCCATAGCGGTCTGCCACCAGTTGGGTTTCACCTGTGCTGGACAACCGGGGCTCATCACCACCAGAAGGATGGCGCCGATGAACAACGCCAACCACAACACCCAGAATATGATGAACAACACCCATCTGAAATCAGAGTTATCGATTGATCGCCTCAGGCAAAATAGCTTTATCGATTTCTGAAGAGAAGTAAGAAACTGCATGTAGGCCAGCGCATAAACCCTCTGTATTTAGAAGAATGTTACACCCCAACCCCTAGATGACACCGCTAGGGTATAGCGATTCCGGTAAGGGTTACCAGGTTGGGGTGAAGGAAACTGACAGGAATAGACTGGGGTTAGCCCAAACTTCGCTTCCGACGCTCTACCACTCCTGGACTCACATTCATCATTGGTAAACCCCCGATAAACCCCAGATATATCCCGAAGGGCGCGCAAACCGAGATTCGTGAACGCGCGCTAGGGTTTAATCGGGGTTTATCACGTGTCTATCACACCTCGCGATGAGGCGGGGTTTGGGAGACTTCGACGGTATCGCGCGGGTTCATCGCCAACAGGGTTTCGGAGACCGCTCGTCCGTTCATGAATCTGGGCCCTGGACCACTACCCTTAGACGTTTGCGGAAACAAAGCACACCTTACCTTACCGTCCTTCTTATACCTTATACGATACCCTATAAGGTTACCGAGGTATTGGTTAAGCCTTCACGGGAAGAACTGCCACTTTTCGAAACAAGTGGAAACGAATCAACAACAGTCCCCCGCAGAATCAATAAGAGCTCTTATAACTTAAAAAAATTGAAAGCCAATGGTTCCCGCGACGTGTAGTTACGGCGGCCGCGTTGCGTTTTTCGCATCTGGGCATGTCAGCCAACAAGCGGACTGGCGATTCTTTCAAAGGAACAGAACTTTCGTAGCATTCCTGCCTTTTTGGGCGCACATGGAGCAATGGCAATTTGCGGTACTACCACTTTCATAGTGGAGCGATCGATCCCCACTAACCAAGGATTCTATTCCTTAAGAGTCGCTAAATTGGTACCAGATAAATACGCGAAGGTGAAAACACTATCTCAAGGTAGCCCTATGCACTTTCTGCGTTTCAACGACATCCAAAAAACCTCACAAGGATGTTTTATCTTATCGCTATCACTTTTATAAGCTAGTGGTGATCGATAGCCGATAGAGTGTTCTCGTCGAAGTTGCCGGTGATGAAAAAAAGCATGGAGGGTGGTGTGTTCACGTCGGCAAAGTGCAACACCGCCGACTCCATCGGGCAGGACGATCGATCGAATACTGGACGATCAGGGAATGGTAATTCTACGAAAACGTCAATCAGATAGGTAGACGATACTGACAGGAGTTAGCACCATACCTAACCCCTAGGAGAGAGAGGAGTAGGTGTTGCACAGGAATCATATTGGTTGGACGGGGGGTAGAAGGTTAAACTAAGGGCCCTTACAGACCCGACGACGTGCAATTTGAGCGACGAATTAGCCGTTATAAGTGCATTTGAGCGAAATACACGACGACGAGCATTCTCGTCCAAAGCGACGTTTGCGGCGGCCGCATTGCTCTAATCGATAACTGTTGGTGACGCGTGGTCACCGCCGCGCGAATTCGTCGCTCAATTTTTTGTCGTCAAGTCTGCAAGGGCTCTAAAGTGGCCGAATAAAATGAGGTCACTTTCACTAGGATTTTTCGTCAGGGCCCAGAATCATTAACGGACGAGCGGTCTCCGGAACCACGGCGCAGCCAGAACCAAACGGCAGAGTCGATGAGAGACTGCGTTTAATATAGGAAGTTTAGGATAACTAGACAAAGGTGTGCACCGTTCGGGCTATATCTCGAGGTTTATCGGGGTCTACCAATGATGAATCTGGGCCCAAGTCGAGGATCGATCCGTCGATCATGCCTATGTCAATAGCTCATGCTGCCTGACAATAATTCTAGGCTTGCCTTTCCTCACACCTTTTCGTCGTCTCAAGATGTAACCCGATGTATAGGTGAGGGCATTTTACGACCACCGGCGGAGCCTCGGCCGGCCGTCGGACAACGATCTCGAACATCTGTTTACGCTGGCGATTACATCTATAAACCGCTCGGCCATTGAGGGAGGTCTGCCGGACCCGCGAACCGCCGACACCATTATTGACGAGGTGCACGACACCGCCCCGATGGTCAGCTCACGCGGAACTAATCAACGAATAATTGCCGTCTCGTCACGGCAAGTATCTTCGAAACCAGGCATTCAGCGGTCTGCAGGCCAAATGAACTAATGAATAGTAGGAAACATATATAAAACATTTACAGTAACAAATAAAACGAAGAACAAAAAGCATGCAGCAAAAGACGGCGAGGAACTGACGAAACACGTCACTGGGTACGGTACAGCAATCGCAGCAGGACCCTAGAGTTGACAAACACACATCATGGCTTCGCGTATTTATTAGTAGGATCATTACACTTGCTGCTAATTCGGTGGGAATTCCAGTATAGAGGTAAAGGTAATGGTGTCGGTGTTATTCAGCTTTCTAAGAACGCGCCACGCACTCGTCATGCAATCGGAATTGCAGAGGTGAACGCGTACCATGCCTATACAATGACTTGCTGAGCTGACCGCTGAACCATGTCAATGTATCCACCTTCCAAGACGAGTCTGGTACCAGTTTATCTCACCCTGGAGGCCTCTTATCGTTAATGCCCAATTATCATATCACACCCAAGCGTATCATATCATGCTAATATCTTAATGCACATCCTTGAAGCGGTCCTATCATATCATGCTCGAGCCATAATCAATTTATCATCTGGATGTTAAACAAAATCAACGACTTATCTAACAATAAGTTAGAAAACAGCTTCATACGATAACCTCTGAAGCATCTCTCTTTTGGAGAAACTCCTCATTCTTGCGAGAAAAGAACGGCTTTTTCTTCCATATCAGGCATATCAAATAGGCTGCACACGACCATAGGTGGATGCGAAATGGTATGATATTGAATAGCACGATATGATAAGACCGTTCCAGGGGTGTACATTAAGACACGAGCTTGATATGATACAGTCGGGCATGATATGATAATTGGGCCTTTAGAGGAAAAGTACCAGCTTGGTTAGCAATGGCGAGGATCTTGTGACTACACAATTCTGGACGTAAGTCGGAAGCACGGCGCATCCTCAACGTCAACCCTTTTCAACATCTTTCTTAATACAAACCTGAGTGTTTTCCAGAATGGATCGTCTCGATACGGTTCCAGCTCCTCTTCAGTGAGTCCGGCTGCCTCCTCGTCGGGCTTCTTCTTCTCCGGCTTCTCGCCGCTCGGCTCCAGCTTCACATCGTCATTTACCTTAAATAAAACTCTCAATCACTTGCACATATCATGAAAAGTATGTGGAACGTAGTGAATTTGAAAGAGCCTAATTCGATTGCCCTGAGGGTATGTACAGGGACAAGCTGCCCAACCTCCTCTCCACTTTTGCTTTTCTTTTTAGGTTCCTCCGAGCCACCGGCCTCCTTCGCTCCGCTGGCATCGCCACTAGGCTCTTGTGCTTCTCCCTTCTCGCCACTTGCAGCTCCCTTTTTCTCGTCTTCCTCGTCCTCTTTTCCAGCCAATAGACGAGAATACTCATCGTCGTCGTCGTCGCCTTTGCCCTCCTCCGAGGTTCTATCCTTCTCCGTGGCTCGGTTGCTTTCTTCCACACATTTCCATGGGAGAGATGTGGAACAGAACCGCCTATGCATTGACACTGGTAGTAAAATGTTACCTACCGATGTTTATTTTGGATCGAACAACCATTCTTTCTGCTATCATTGGTGTTGGGAATGATAGGTGAGATTTTCAAAGTATACTCGGAAATGCGGTCGGCCTAACAGTTTTTTTTTTAAATTTTTTTTTACAATTTTACTCCACTAAAAACCGACAGAAGAGGCAAGGAGTCCAGGGCCCAGATTCATCATTGGTAAACCCCCGATAAAACCCGAGATATACCCCGAACGGCGTGCAAACCGAAATTCGTGAGCGCGCGCTGGGGTTTAATACGGGTTTATCACGGGTCTATCACACCTCGCGATGAAGCAGGGTTTGAGAGACATTGATGGTATCGAGCGGGTTTATCGCCAACGGGGTTTCGGAGACCGCTCGTGCGTTCATGAATCTGACCCCAGGAGTACATGGTGGACCGACAATGGCCACCGTTTCCACTCTAGAAATAGAGGTTCGACCCCCACTTGGTGTCAATGATACCTTTGGATCCGCTAGGTAGGTGTAAACGATGATGAAGAGGCAAACTTTGGCAAGAAATGACATCCACAAGTCCCGAACACCGGTACGAACTTTTCCACATGATTTTGAATTGGATTCGAATGCATGGCGTGACTCCGCGCAACCGATCATCCGCCCGATTCCATTACTTTCATTTTTTAGAGATGACAGTAAATCTATCCGAACAGTCATGAGAATTGCTTGGGGTCAAATGACAGTCTACTTTTCTTTTAACACTACATAGATTCTCTTTGCATATCCATTCGTTCAATCCTCCCCTCACTTTCTCGACTTTTCTACACTTTTCCATCGATTTTGTGTAAAGCCCCTGGCAGGAGAACGTCGAAGGATCACCGCTGGCATCAGCTGACTTAAAAAAATAACAAAGACGGAGCGAAAAATAGAGATTATCATGCCACCTCCGTCTTCCGCATGCATATCTTCTACTGGCACTGTCAGGTACAACGCGACTTTTCTAGTGGAATTAGAAACACGGAATTTACCCCGAATTCACCCAGAAAGGGCGCGCGTAGTGCAGTGGTAAGAGACGCAACCGACACCCGCACGGTCGATCAATCCTCGCCCTGGCCAACCAAGCGTTCCATCCCCCGGGGTCGGTAAATTGGTACCAGGCCTTTCTGGGAAGGTAGAGACACTGACTTGGTATAGTGGCTAGCCCCCGCAAGTCATTGTATAGGTCCTCGAAGGTCTCATCAACGCGGACCCTTCACCCTTACCTTTTGCCTTACCCAGTTGGTAGTTCTGAGCTATTTTTTGGGTAAAGCAACTATTGGTTACCTCCTAGAGAGATTCGAGTGTTTTCTCGGTTTTAAATGGATGATAATCGTTCCTATACGATTCTGAATTGAACACGAATGCGAGGCGCGCTCTTCGAGGACTGATCAACGCTGACACCTTTACCTTTACCTAGGACGCTTCGATAAATCGTGGCTAGCGGGCCGTTACAAAGGTTAATGACCGATATGACCTTAAGAAGCTGGTCGAAGCTACGCTGGGTTGCTCTCACCCATCAGGTCGTGAACGCCAGGGATTATTCCCTGGAGTGGTGAGAACGTCCCGAAAATGGCACGTTCACGGGTCACGCGAGCATCTGCTGCCGACGGCCGCCGTCAGCCACTTGTTTATCTATTCAAAGCTCCGGGATGTCTACTGGCCTTAATCCACGGCCAGTTGAGGACCATAGGAACGTACATAAACAAATAGAAAATCGAAAATTACAAAAAAAATGACAGAATGAAGTGAAAAGTCCAAAAACGTAGGAACAATCAATCAAAACGACCACAGTTTCCAGCGAGTCGAGTGAGAAGTGAACAATGGTCGAAGGGAAAGCGGGCAAAAGATCGCTGCCGCCTAGTTCTAAGAATGAGCATATGACATGAGCTGGGAATTTTCCAAGTCTCGCCTACTTATCAGAAAATGTTGTTGAAAATATACCTTATACCGACTACCTTACCAGCCAATATTTTACTTTATTCTAGTGTTTAGATGAAATTAAGCACAGTATTATTGTCTAGTACTATTCATGTCTGTTTCAGTTAGTTCACGTAACAGTGCCAATAAATCAAACAAAATAAAATCAGAAATTAATGATGATCAGTTACTAAGCATAGAGTAGGCTTACAATTAGTCCATGTGGTGGTAAAATATATTTCCCCAAATTTCTTGTGCTGTAAGTACTTTTATACTATGAGTTTGTTGTCTTAGATCCCTTCTTTCAAGTAATGCATTTTTAGAGCACGTTTATGAAAGGCGTAAATAAATAAAAAAATAAATAACAAAACGATTCGGCAGTTGCACTGCTGTCCACTACATATTTATGTGCGTTTTATTTCAGATGCGTTGCTCGGCATAAAAATGGAGCCCGGTCGACAAAGATTGATCGGGTTGTCATTTTCAAAGGTGAAAAAGATCGTCAGCCCGCAGCGCCGGTGTCTGCGTGACAGCTGCTCAATCGGGGGGAAATAATCGCACACACACAAACACAGAGAAATGCCGACGGACCGGCGATGGCTAAAAACAACACCGCGCACTGGAACTCCAGAAACCGGGTAATAAAAGTGAAATTTAACAATTGAGTAGAATAAAAAAAAATCCTTCAAATGAACCGACTAATACCGCTACTACAAAAAGGGGCTACAGGCAAACAACCGGCTGGCTCCAGAAATTTGCCAGGGGGAATTCGGTTGACCAGCCTAGTGGGGACGAGAGCTGGAGGATCAGTGAGATAGTGAGCTGTAGCGCCCAGATTCATCATTGGTAACCCCCCGATAAACCCCGAGATATAGCCCAAACGACGCCCACTTTTGTCTACTTATCTTGAACTTTCCATGTTAAACGCAATCTCTCATCGACTCTACCGTCTGGTTGTGGCTGCGCCGCGGTTTCGGTGACCGCTCGTCCGTTCATGAATCTGGGCCCAGATGTGATCCGACAATGAGAAACGCGGGTTCGATCCTCGTTTAAGTCGCGATTTTGCGATAAAACATCACCAAGGCAACAACGACTACAGCTCCATATAAGAAGAACCAGCACGAACAAGGAACTAAAGGTAGATTTTTGCGATACCATCGGAAATACGTTCAGTTGGATAAAAAAGTTTGGCTTGGAAAAGATGCTAGGGAGTCGATCCGCGTCGTGCCGTACTTTAGTGGGCCCGATACCCGAGTTCGAATCCTAGCTCGGCCGAGATTTTTGCGAGGAACATAACACCATCAGGGTCGAGCACACTGGTTTTGCGTAGGTATTACCCGCAAAACGAGAGAATAAGAGTAGAAACCTCCAAAAGCCACCTCTTACCTTACTGTACGAGGCTGCCGGTTTCTGCGACGACGGCTGAATCGGTGGCACCGGGTTCCGTGAGACGGCCGTGATATAGCTCTCGGTCTTCACTCCACGATCCACATCGTAGAAATGAGGCGTACGACCCTGAGGGCCGGGCATCAGATTCTGCTCGGCGTCGCTCATCGTGGACTAGTGGTGGTCCTGCTCTGAGGAACGAACCAACAAGTGATAGGGTACTGCCAGCCGGTTGGCGGCGCTTGGTTGACGACGACTACGTCGGTCGGCGGGGTGTCAGACGGCTGGGGGTGGTCTGATGTGTTCGTCAAGGACGCAGAGCGCCTGCCACCCAGCCGTCCCGCCTCTCCCTCCCCATTCCCCCCACATCGATGCATCGTGGTGGTTATTTTTCGGCTCGATCGACCAGTAAGGACCCCTTCGGGCTCGATCGACCAGTAAGGACCCCTTCGGGCTCTACTGCGGCAGTGAACCAAAGTATCACCTGTATCACCTGTCGTCCCGTTGATCATCGATTTGCTCGAGCGGGCGCCAGTAACGTCTCCATTCGTCCCTGTCGCGTGCCATGGTAGACCAGTGGGTCCTGCTCGCTCGAGGAACACGAAGAGCATCGACTCGATCGTTCAGGGATTTGACAAAGAAGTCCGACCAGCGCAAAGGTGGGCCACCTGGTGTTCTTCTGACGTCCCGTGGAATCCAGTCAGTAACGGCTCTCGTCCAGCGGTCGTTACGGAATCGCATTTCGTGTCCGGCCCACCTGATCTTTGACAACTTGGCACTGTCGTTGGTCAAAAAACTATTTAGTGCATAGCTGGCGATATGAGTGGCTTCAGCAAAAAAAATAGAAACCGTCTACCGCACTACTTGGCAGCTGCCGCGTGCCCCCCGTCCCTACATATGTTTCATCATTACAGCGGCAGCAACGCGGTGAAGTGTGAAGGGGCCTTAACTCCCGCCGGACCGGCCCTTCCGAGCCGTTGAACACCGACCTCTCCAAAGCGATGGAGCGGACGCTGCTGACCAGCCTCTTAAAGATGCGCCATGCACTCGCCTTCTATTCGAATCGTTACGGCATGATGAACGGCTATTTGGCCTATGCAGAGACCTACGTAAGCCAGATGCTTTTCAGGTCACCTTTACCTTGCCAAACAAGTTCGGTACCAGTAAACTTGACCACGGAGAGATGAAGGGGTTTACCTATCTAGCCACTATTATAGAAGGGTTTTATTTTCTTACTTTACCTTTATATACATTTTAATCGCTACAAAGATGAATTCCAACTGACTTATTCTCAGATTATTGATGTAAAAGTGAGGGCCCAATAAGGGGTGGTAAATGATCATACTAACAGAGACGTGTAGTTTCAGCGACTGAAGACTGGAGGCTACCGTCAGACTCGTTGACCTAATCGATGGGTGCAGTAAACCATGATGAGGGAAACCCCGGTTCAAAATTTGCGCTGCAATCTGAGCTGGCGGGAAGTTCAAATTGGGGTTTACGCGGCCTCAGGTGCCTCTGTAGCCAACATACCATTAGTAAACGGGCAATCTAAAAAGATCTATGGCTCGAATTCCCATAAAATTCAACTGAAGTGACGTTTTGTGTTTCTTAACAATGTGGGACCTCACAGGCGACGACCGCCAAGGTCGCGCCATGCACTCGTTCTCCATTGAGAGGATAGAAGTATGTAAGGACTATTCTGCTATTTGCCGCTTTTTGTTTAGCGGTTTATAGACGAGAATGAGTTGACTGACTTAGATATTTGGAGATGCTAGGTTATTCGCAAAACACTGACATCGGACGGAAATTGAACCCGCGTCTTTCTGTTTCCGGCAGACTGCACTAACCACTGTGCTACCGATGTACTACGTTGCGAATCTCCTAGCATCTCTTTCTTAAGCCCGGTCGGGCTGTTGCTATCAGCACTCACCCGCGATCACGGGAATGAGCGGCAAATAGCAGAATAGTTTCGTAATATACCAAAAATGCTATCAGCTTAACTGGTAACTGCCGATATCGGCTTACCGGCTCATTCCCGTGATTGCGGGTGAGTGCTGATAGCTACAGCCCGACCGGGCCTAAGAAAGAGATGCTAGGAGATTCGCAACGTAGTACATCGGTAGCACAGTGGTTAGTGCAGTCTGCCGGAAACAGAAAGACGCGGGTTCAATTTCCGTCCGATGTCAGTGTTTTGCGAATAACCTAGCATCTCCAAATATCTATATAAGGACTCTTTTCACTCGTATTACATTTCCAAGCCTCTCCTTGTGGCTGAACAGCATTTCGCCTATCAATAAATTTACCGCTGATGGGCAGACGTGGCCGGCAGCATGTCGACAGAATCGTGTAAATCGGCCTAATTGCCGTAGGGGAAGAGCGGCGCCGCATAGGAATTAGCGCTTGATGAAATTACGACACCCCTGACGTCCTCTATTCGGCTGCACAATAGGAATGACTATGGAATCCTAGGCATCCGAATTGCCGATAAAATTAAGGAGGAGGGTAATCGATAATAAAAAAATGGATACTATCATGATCGTGGAAATGTATAGGTATCGGCGTTGATCAGTCCCTTAAGGACGCTTCTCCAGGTAATAATCGCTGGCGTTCACGAACTTTATTTTTTATCTTTATGCCAGTATTGAACAAAAGAAGACACCAAAACGAACTTAGTAATCAGAAACGAAACTGACTCAAAAAATTAGTCAAAAATTAATTAATGCGGTGAAGAAATTTTTGAAACAAGACCAAGACCTGATGGGTGAGAGTGACGGAGTGACCCAGCGTAGCTTCAACCAGCTTTCTAAGGTCAAATCGGCCATTAACTTTTGTAACTGGCACGCTAACCACGATTAATCGAAGCGCCCTGGGTAAAGGTTAAAGGTAAAGGTATCCACGTTGGTCGGTCCCCTAAGGACGCGCCATGCATTCGTGATCCATTCAGAATCGTAGAGGCTTGGTGAGTACGTATTTGCCTATACAATGACTTGCGGGGCCAGCCGCTAAACCTAGTCAGTATCCTAACCTTCCCAGACAAGTCTGGTACCAATTTACCCGACCCCGGAGGGATGGAAGGCTTGGTTACCACGGGCCGGGATCGATCGCTCGACCGTGCGGGTGACAGCAGCGCCTCTTACCACTGGGGCTTGCGCCTCCCTGGACCTACTTATACAACTCAAAGAAACCTTTCTCCTTGAACAATAAATAATAAATAATGAATAGATAATAAATAAATAAGCCATTGATTAAAAACTTCTCTCATTTGTGCTTTCGGCTGTTTGCTATCTTCCTGGTTTTTCATCTGTTTATTTCTGAATGTGTCAGTAACATAATAGCTAATTTTCTTCCATATCGTTTACAGTTTGATGTTCAGTTGGAGTATATTTTCCCACGCTCACCTATGTGGGCGTCTTATAATGAATAAATAAATAAATAAAAGCCGAAAACGCCTAAAAAGCGGTCCGGGTGATTGACCAGCAGATAATCCTGGCCCTTGAAGGGGATTAGAGCGACGCTATCAGATCGACTAGAACCCTATGAATACGCAACAACGCGAGCCAGCTGCGTCCCGAGAATTAATTAATTTTAGTGGAGCTGACGAGTGGGTGCGAAGAGTGTCATCCCATTGGGGATATACCCATCACCCGTGGTGATGGGCAACAGGGAGACGGGAGCTCCGCCCCCTTTTGGGTCCCCTTTGACCCGCTGCAAAGGCGACAGTTCCTCTTTATTTGACGCCAGTAACCCAAACCCAGCTGGGTATGGTGCGGATCGATGTTGAAACAAGAATACTTATAAGAAATATCACCAAGAACTCTGACAGTAAGTAGAAACTGCACAGCTACTTTACCTGAAGCTTCACAATTATGTACAGCCAGAGGAGTATTTACAGGTAGCAGGTTACCCGATTCAGCAACTTACTTACCGAAAGGAATTTTCCAAGCGGGCAACTAGTTGCTGGTCCGCCTCGGTGGTGGAAGCACTTGAAGAAGAAATTCAGTTTATCTCCATTACTCGACATCTAAAAAGTCGAATAATCCCATCGCAGCTTCCTAGTGAAACATTGAAGTTGAAATAAACTGTTCTGGGCCCAGATTCATGAACGGACGAGCGGTCTCCGAAACCGCCAGCCAGAACCAGTCGGCAAAGTCGATGAGAGATTGCGTTTAACACAGGAAGTTCAGGATAAGTAGACAAAGGTGGGCGCCGTTCGGGCTTTATCTCGGGGTTTATCGGAGGTATACCAATGATGAATCTGGGCCCTGGACGGTCACTTTGCGGGTATGAGACGTCAGGATTAACTGATTTCTAATCTCTTTCTCATTGATAAAACCCATGAAATAATGTTTAAAATGACGATACATCATGAAAATGCGATACAAAACACACAGCGATTCGTTTCTTAAAGCTTCTTTATCATGGAAATAACGAGTCCTAATCAAAATATAAATTGACAAGTCTAATCCCAAATATGAGAGAATGAAATCCGGCAAAGGACACAAACGCAACCGTATTTAAGAGACACGAGGTTCACTGTCCCAGTAGACTTTTCCACAGGAGCCACATAGGAAGAACACGTTCCCCGGCCGGGAGACAATCTGCTCGGGGACCTGAACGAATACGCTACAGAAACATTTTATTTAAATAAAAATGAGGAATTGATGGGCGGAAAAGGATAAAGAAAAAGAAATTTGGCAAGTGCTATAACAAACCTTTCGAACGATGACGTCCACTCCCTCTTCCAGATGGTCGTGCGTGACAATGTTCGATCTGAAAACAAAAGAAATGACTTTTCTCAATATTCTTGCTCACATTCTATAATTGATCAACTTGAGGGTTAAAATTGTCACCACTGCTCACCATAAAGCCGCAAAAATAGTTCGTTTCTACAACTTTGGTCCGTATGACCTTTAATAATTGATGACTTGTCATTATAAGATTTAATACGGGGATTATCATCCGTTTGAAACCGAGAAAAACACTCGTCTCGTCTAGGAGGAATACAAGAGCAGCTTTACCCAAAAATAACCCAGAACTACCATCTGGATAAGGTAAAAGATAAGGGTGAAGGGTCCGCGTTGATCAGTCCTCTAAGGACGCGCCGCCGCATTCGTGTTCCATTCAGAATCGGAAAGGAATAGTGGATCCGACCTATAAAAGGGCTTGCGAGGGCCAGCCGCTGCACCAAGACAGTATCTTTACCTTCCCAGACGGTCTGGTACCAATTTACCCAACGCCGTAGGGGTGGAAGGCTTGATTAGCCCGGGCGGGGATCGATCGTTCGAGTGCGGGTGTCAGTAGGGCCTCCTACCACTGCACTACGTGTCCTACCAAGAGGTACATATTACAGTGTAACAGTACACCCGGACAGCTGTGCCTCAGAAATTAATCTTATGGAATTACTGGCGATGTCCATATTAGGAAACACCAAGAATAAATATTAATAGATAATAATTAATAATTAATTAGATTAATAGATATATAATATAAATATTAACTAATTATACAAAATAAAAGGAAAAACCTACATTATATCCAGCGTCCCTCCGTGACACTCCACTACCAGATTCTCACTATTGCACAGCAGTAACCGACAACCGATGCCACCATACTGTCTTGGATCGACATTAGCGAGCCGTTCCGACCAGTCTATTAGCAGAAAAATCGATAAATAGATCAATACGATCAATACAGTAATACAAACAGGCAAAATCGATCGTAAGTAAAAAATGCAAAAAAGTAACTAAAAAAACAAGGAAACACGAAAATGGTACCACATTTTCCCCTCTAATAGTCCAACTGTCGAGAGCAACGAATCGAATTCTCAATTAAAGTTCAATCAATGAGCTCTACCAGAAATCGATCAATCAATACTTTGGCTTACCGGAAATATCGAACAGCTCATCATGGAATCCGCTCCGACAGATGACGACATTCTCAAAGAGCGCTTGGATGACTGGACCAGGTACTTTCACAAAGCAAACTCCATTACACTCCTGAAATCTTATAGTTACTGAAATTTTTGAAATTTCGAAAAAATTTAACCGTGTCGTATGATAAATGAACTTACCATACACCGAGAGTAGACATCTTGACCGGAGAACGACACCCTGTACTTGGAGAATATGAATTTTAGTTGCTCCACAGGGTTCAGTGAACAAACGTTCGGAATGCAGAGCACTCGAGAGGGGAATATTTGTTTCAGCTGAAGATAGTCTAATAGATTATCGATCTTCTAGCAAAAAAAAAGAGAAAATATTAACGAAAATGATCGCTATACAGCTGTGCGGAGGTGAAAAGTTGGTTTGTTAACAGAAACATGATCAAAACATCATCTATCCGGTAAGCAAGCCAACAACTTAACCTGACGCATAAATTATAATAAATGTAAAAATTGTATTATTTGACACAAAAATCGATAAACTGCCACACCTACCTCGTCAAACGCTTTACCGCTGGTGAGAATAATCCGATTGTTGCCCTGAGCTTTCAGCTTCAGCTCGATTCTATTTTCAGGGATCAACACGTTCACACCACACCGCCTGAGGAAAAGTTAGATAAGGCTAAGGCCCTTGTTATAGCTTCGCTCACCCCCCAGCGTAACTCGTCCATTCAGTATCAGACACCGTGGGGCCAGACACGTTTGTACGAGTTCACCACGCCAGCGTCACCATGATAACTCGTACAGACGTGTCTGGCCCCACGGTGTCTGATACTGAATGGACGAGTTACGCTGGGGGGTGAGCGAACTCATAACAAGGGCCTAAGGCTAGGGTAAAGGTAGAATCTACAAAGGTGATCACTTACCTCATGTGTTTGCCCAATCCGAAAAGCATAGAATCCACAATACACTGCAACTCGGTCGCCTGTTTCGTTCCCGTTAGGACATCTTCCAGCTTCTAGAAAAACCAGCTAGCGATACCCATTGAAAAGCTGACATCGACAAGAACAAACCTCACAAAGCTCTGCCCACGGCATATCTTCGATTTTCACCCGACCTTTTTTCGATTTGGTTTTCTCCTTCTTTTTCGCGGTCACCATCGATTTCAGAACTGCGGCTTGAAAGTCGATGCCACGGGCGCTGAACAACACGAATTTCGTAGACGCCTCCAACTGTACCCTTAGGGCTCGTTTAGACGGCAAAAATGCAGAATCGAAGCGCAATCAATAATTAACGTCATTGATCGAATTTGTTCCTTTGCGTTAATGGCGCAGACCGGTGGCGACGCCAAACAAAGAAATAAGCATATGATCACATAGGGAAGAAATCAAGCGAAAAAAGCGAATTTCGTCAAAATGTCCTTTAATAAGTAATGGCAGCCTTCTAAAAATCACGAACGACCAGTAAGTTTGCCAATTTGATGCGCCACCGTACTGCGCCACTAATGCAAAGGAGCAAACTCGATCAATGACGTTGATTATTGATTGGATTTCAATTTTGCATTTTCGCCGCGCGACATCTAAACGAGCCCTTACCGTATCAACGGTTCTTTTCTGAATGGAAGGATTTCTCGTAAGGAATCTTCTGGTACATTTTTTCGAAAATGTTCATGGAAATGTTCTAGTGAATAGCTAAGTATTCTTCGAATCAGTATGACCAATTGAAGGAAATGAACGAAATTGTCCAAAACCAGAAAAAGTAAAGAAAATAACATTAGAACATGGTTTGAAATCTAACAAATAGGCTTGAACATGGAGAGCAAATAGAAAGACACGTACTCAGCTGAAGCCTTCAGTTTCAAGAACAACTCCACTACTATGTAGGCGTCCATTGCTGCGTAGTTCTTCTGACTTGCCCGCAAAGGTCGTATGGCCCAATTGCTGCACTGAAAATTTTGAAATATGCTTCGTATCTTCAAGAAAAATTATCTTTAGCTCCAAAAACAATAGCCACTATGTTTTGCTAGGGTTCGGGGCAACTTCAGAGTTGGATTCAGAGGATGATACCAAGAGAACGGCCAAATGCATCCAGAACGAAAAAAGACCTCTCAAGAATAGTTTTCGACAGTAGTCAAGGTAATAATCCGATATCCTAAGGGATCGTCTAGACGCCGCGCGGCGAAAATGCAAAATCAAAGCGCAATCAATAATTGATCGTCATTGATCGAATTCGCTCCTTTGGATTAGTGGCGCACTCCGGTGGCGCCGCGTCTAAGCAAAAAAATAGGCATATTATCACAAAGGAAAGAAATTAAACGGAAAAAAGAGAATTTCGTCAAAATGTCCTTTAATAAGGATAGCATCCTTCTAAAAAACCAGAACGACCAGTACGTTTGCCTATGTGAGGCGCCACCGGACTGCGCCACTAATACAGAAGAGCAAATCCGATCAATAACGTTAATTATTAATTACACTTCAATTTTGAAGTTTCGCCGCGTGGCGTCTAAATGAGCCCTAACCCAGAACACTTTTGAATAATAGCAAGAAAGTTCTGAAACTATGCAGCAACCTGAGACCCACCTGCTCTGATTTGTCGAGTTTCACACCCAACAACTTCTCACTGAGGTCGCTAAGCTTGAAGTGCAGCAAAGAACCACCTTCCCCGTCCTCATCGAGAACGTCTTCACTACTGCTACTGGCCAAATCTAGATTATCATGAAATTCGAGATCTTCAAGATGAAATGTAAGTAACATCGCTCACTCTCACAGTCGAAGAATTGACGATCTTCTTCAAGAAGCTGAAAATAATGAGGATCAAGCCTATCTGAAATGAAAATATCGAGAGTAACATAGACTACATTTGAGGAGTGAAACCCACGTTTTCGACAAGCATTTTGATACAGACCACATTTTGTAACTCGTCCAGTATGGACCGCAAATTTGCCATGGACGGACCAGCGAATAGAGCTCTCAGATCGTTTGTGAGATCGAATCCTGTAAGATAGCACCACACAAATGGTCTAAGCCATATTATCTCTCATTTTTTATCTCAAGTAAGAAAAAGAGAATCTCGAGTACCCAAATATTGTGAATGAAACTTAATAATTACTAGTAATTAATGACCTTCTCGACTCCCGAGTATCGGGTTAATTAGGGTCAGTTGCAGTCGAGCCTAGGGCATTTACTTCTTTCCATCAGAAAGTCCATCTGATTTGATAACATATTTTTCTTAAATCTTATCTGCGTAGCGTTCTCTGTTAGGTTTCTGAGCTGTTTTGTGTTGGAGTTTGTTTTTTATAGTGATGTTTCTTTTTGTTTTTGGCGCGTCCTTGGACGTAGTTAAATAAACAAATTAATTAATTAATTAATTAATTAAATGAATAAGAATGAATTAGCTCAATATTTCAATGTTACAAAAGATATAACCGTTGTATCAATTACATTGTAATGGAATTGTAGCTTACAAACGTACCAATTTTCACTATCGGAGTGCAAAGCAGCGCTCGAAGAAAAAGGCTCCATTGTGATTCGTTCATATCGAACTCAAGAGCACAGAAATCCACTAGATAAACTGCATCTTTAGTGGCGACTTGTAGTAGAGCAATGCTAAAGAAGAATAAAACACAGTAAAAAGAAGATCAATATAAAACAAAAAGGAAAAGAAGAAAAAGAAGCGAAAGGAAACAGCAAAATCCTGAACCTCTCGCTTGGAGTTATATATTGAGGCTTCCATTCCGAATCGATGCCGATATGAGATTCTTCGTTGAGCTGATGCATCAGGGCACTTAATTGCTTCCAGGTTTTCACTATCACTATAGGATAACCTGGCATTAACTCTGTCTCAGTGTCTTCATCGTCAAACGCTTGATTTTCAAGCCTGGAAAAAGTTGACCTCGGTGAAAATTTCATAAGAAATATGTGCTCCTCAAAGCTATAGAAAGCTGACCTTCGTATTTTTAATTCGGCATCGTCCAAAACACCACGATTATTCATTATGTATTCGCATAGACGAGCCGGCCAACGATATTCCGGTATATTACAGTAAACCACCCATCGAACCGCATCCTCACTGCAAGCGGTTTGTAACATTTCATATGGAATCAGAAGAAAATGAAATTCAAAATATCAAAAAAATGAAAATCAAAAAATCAAAACAAAGTAAAAATCAAAATATCCTACGTACTAGTGATGATGACAGGTGAGGAAGTTGATAAAGTACGATTTCAGTCTATCGTCACCAAGCTTCAACGCTTCCTGAAGAGTATTCGACCATGGAATTTAACTATACTGCCAAATCCAATATAAATGATAAGACCAATGATAAGACCCACGCTGATATGGCCGAAATATGCGTCGTCGTTCAGATCCTGATTATAAAACCTTAACAATGAATAACTTCAACCTGCCTAAATTTTGCATAATTTAATATACCTCGATTGGACCTTGAAACGGAGTTCTCCTTCTTTGCGCGATCGGAACAGATTCGGGGCAACCGACTCCACCTGCAGACCCAGCTCGGTGGCCAGCTTGTAGATCATCTTCTCGATGGTTTTTCCTTCAAACACCACACTCACGCTATTTGATGGAATTTGGTAGTCGATCAGATGGTTTGGAATGAGCCATGCACTTCGACTTCCATTCAGAATCACACATGCGTTTGAATGAATGCATACCTGTGAATCGCTCATACTGCATCGTCATTATCTGACTGTCCTTGTATTCTTGCAGCCGATCGACGACTTGGCTCTCAGACATGCCCACAAAACTGTCCAAATACGCTATGAATTCCTTCTGAAACAATCAATCAATAATTGCAAATTCTTTTAAAATGAGGATGTATGCACATACTTGCGTCTGTACATTATGTTCAATGAATTTCACAACAGCACTGAGTTTGTCCTGTAGGAAGCAGGGAATTATGAAGGCATAGAGATCATAATCTTCACGAATGTTGAACTGTTCGACGACATCCATCGCTTCTTTGAACATGTGCCGTTCGATTAGAAGCTGAATAACGCAAAATATAGAAATAGCGCACATATTCTGTGATCTAAGTCATTTTTGAAACTATTCCATGAACACAATGTATTTTGTTAAGAATCTCTATAAAAATAGTAGGAATATGTTTTCTTCCATCAGTGATATTTGTTATTGGTTTTTACATTGTTAGCGGGTTGTTTCAATAAATGTTATTTCCTACAAAAAATATTCAAAAAATTATCTCAATGAACATTTGAAATAAGCAGAGAAATTAAGCATTATGCATTATCCCTTGAGATTAACGAATTCCTAAAAACTTAAAACAGCAAATATGCAGCGAATACAGCAAAATATATAGAGATATTTCTTTATTTATTCATTTACACTGTTAGGTGCGCCAAATGAAACACATGAATAATACAATAAAATAATACCGCGCTTGATCCCAACTGAAAAACTAAATAAAGTAAAATGTTGGTAACTTATCTCTTGTTGGCGAAAAAACACGGAAAATCAAGTAAAACCTGGGCCTTACAATTTGCCTGTGCCTTAGGGACTCTTCTGGGAAAAGAAACTAAATCGAGACAACTGAATATAGGTAGCTCAATTCGTTCCAATCAAATAACGTAAAGAAATTGAAAGATCGTCCTGACCTCTATTTCGTCCTTGATAAAATTCGACAATTCTGGCTTATCCAGCCAGAAGATCTCCTTGAACAGTTTCAAGTGGCCTGTGTGCTTTGCAGTTGCGACATGGAAGGCTTCTTTCTAGAAAATTATGGATTACAAACGAAAAAGAAAGCATATGTATCCGAAAATACTATTGAAATCAACCTGAAGTTCTACAGAAACGCATCGATCAAACAGCTCTATGTCATCGTCCCTCTTCAGCAGCCATTTGTGTAGCGATACAGCGGTGATTCCTGCGATAAAATAGACTATATAAAGGTCACAGATCACCTAAAGAACAATTTTCTAGGGCTCCCAAACCTGCTAATGACTTCGGTTTGTTCGACGTATAATCGGGGCAAATCCGATGCAGTTGAAGCATTGACTCGTATGGATTCTCGTCCATTTCGTAGATTGAAAATAGTATGGACATTAGCAGCTCCTCTTTTAGCACCTCGTCTTTTTCGTTGATGAACACATCCTAGAGATTGATCATTACTTAGGGCTCGTTTAGACGCCGCGCGCGAAAATGCAAAATCGAAGCGCAATCAATAATTAACGTCATTGATCGAATTTGCTCCTTTGCGTTAGTGGCGCAGTTCGGTGGCGCCGCGTGTAAGCAAAAAAATTGGGCATATAATCACATAGGGAAGAAATTAAACGAAAAAAGTGAATTTCGTCAAAATTTCCTTTAGTAAGGAATAGCAGCCTTCCTAAAAACCCGAACGACCACTAAGTTTGCCTATATGAGGCGCCACCGGACTGCGCCACTAACGCAAAGGGGCAAATTCGATCAATGACGCTAATTATTGATTGCGCTTCAATTTTTCATTTTCGCCGCGCGGCGTCTAAACGAGCCCTTTGACTCAGCTGTTTAGCGTAGGCGACTTCAGAAGAACATCAAGAACTCACTTTGAGCACTTTCCGTCTCGTCTCGATCGGTTCGGCGTGGGCCGGACGGTAGAGGGCCTTCTTCTCGGCTTTTGTCAATTTTCGTGGAATTTCACTGGCTGTTGAGGTTGACGAGTGAGTTTCCGACGTCGGCGATTCGTCCATCGCTCGGTTGTCATTCACTGGAGCAATGAAGGATTTGATGTTGAAAGAAATTCAACAAAACCATCGTATTCTGGCGTGTAAGGTAGAGTAAAGTCGTGTACTCTGAAGAATCGTAGACGTCTCGAAGGTTCACCTGTCGTGATACGAAAAGGAGCCGGGACTTCTGATAAGGACTCGATTAGACGCCGCGCGGTGAAAATGAAAAATTTAAGCGCAATCAATAATTAACGTCTTTGATCGAATTTGCTCCTTTGCATTAGTGGTGCAATCCGGTGGCGCCTCATACAGGCAGACTTATTGGTCGTTCGGGTTTTTTAGAAGGCTGCTATTCCTTATTAAAGGACATTGTGACGAAATTCACTTTTTTCGTTTAATTTCTTCCCTATGTGATTATATGCCTAATTTTTTGCTTAGACGCGGCGCCACCGAACTGCGACACTAACAAAAAGGAGCAAATTCGATCAATGACGTTAATTATTGATTGCGCTTCGATTTTGCATTTTCTCCGCGCGGCGTCTAAACGAGCCCTAGCAAAGATGATAACTTAACAGTAAATCCTCCACAGACAGACGTATCCACCAAGGTGTGGTAAAAGGTCAAAGTAAAGATAAAGTTATCAGCGCTGATCAATCCCCTTATGATGCGCCATGCATTTGACTTGCATTCAGAATCGCAGAGGCATGGTGAATGCATATTTGGCTTACACGATGACTTGAGGTGCCAGCCGTCACACCAAGTCTGTTTCTCCACCTTCTCAGACCCGTCTGGTACCTTTTTACCCGATCCCGGAGAAAGGAAGGCTTGTTTAACCTGGGCGAGGATCGATCATCAGATTGATCCAAAAGGCGTCAGCTTTGTCATGAACACCCCACCCCACGAGACGGTAAAGTTCAGATGAAGAGCGGTGAATCATTCAAAAATGAGGTGAACATACCAAGAACAGAGCAGAAGTTTACTCACAAGAATAAAGAGCAATATGCGCTGCTTTGAGGAAAACTTTAAGGTGAAGGAGCCATAAAATCACCCTCAATGATTAACTGAGTGCCCGGAAGCATAGAGATTCGAAACAGACCCTGAAATGAATCAACTAACGACCCGCCAACGATTTGAAGCTAGATCGGCAAACGTGCTCCACGGTGACCGCAGCGCAGCAGAACGCTTCGGAGCGAAGCTTTTCCCTCCTTGTTTCGCAGCTGTTGTTATTTATTCGCCACATTCTAGAGGCTGTTTTTGTTTTATTAGCATAGAGACTTTTATGTTTTCGTTGAAAGCTTTTCTCTTCGCGTATTAAAAAATCTGCCCCGCATGGATAACCTCAAGGGAAATCATCATTCAAATTAAACTCTTCACAGGACGGGATTTTATACAGAAATTGTCAAAAAGGACGTTCAGGGTTGAAAAGTGTCGACCACTCTGTCCATTCTTCCTTCGGAAGAAGTATTTCGAGTCATTCCAAGAGCGGTACTGAACTTACTGATATTATTGAACTTTGTATTTCTTTATTCGGCGGCATTGTACGAGTTTCGTAGCCTTAACAAGAAGTTCTAACGATGGACGTAACGACCTGTTTTGATGGGTCTCGCCGTATAATATCTACTCTCATCTCACGTTGAAATAGAGTCAATTTTTCAGCTGAGGAATTAACTCGAGAGGTGTTTCAGCCACCAGTTTCCATCCCAACAGAAGGGCTAAATGATAACATTTCAAAAGGGAAATGGCAATAAAAGCTATACCCAAGTATTCCAGGTCGTGGAAGGATGTGGTAGGACCCGAACCCTCTAGCAATATCCATTACGCTGCTTCATTTCCTAGGCTTAGGCTTCAACAATTCATTTCTTACTAGGGAGGTTACCGAGCGTGCCCCAAAGATTCCGAACGAGACCTGGATAGTTTTGTAGAGCATCGAGCGGGGATCACAGCAATATAGTTTATTTTTGCTGCGAGCCAATGGGTGGTCTAAAAATCGCAAAAAACCACCGCCTTTGGGACACATTGGAAGCCGCTTCTCAACCCCTAGTCTTCGTGGTGAGAGGCGGTCACCAATGTGCCTCCCTGGCTCAGTGGTACAGCAGCGGATTGCCGTTCAGAAGGTCGTGGGTTTGAATCCCGTTGGTGTGTTTTTGTTTTGCTTTAATCGCATTGATACCAAAACGTGCTCCGTTTGCGATTTTGCCATTGAGGTTGGAGAAAATCATGTTTGGAATAGCTTAAAACGCACAAATTTTAGTAACAATATTGTTTCAAGCAAGATTCATATGAGCAGCCAATATCTACTGAAACTTACCCTAAACGAACACAAATTCAGAAACCGATGTTAGATTCGTGATCAGAGCCCCAAATAACTCCCAAATACGCAATTTGGACGAAATCAGTGAATTTTACCCAGGCACCTCACTTACTCACCCTTACCATAGGAAGCGCTCACCAGCCCACCCACAACCAAACCCACCGTAAGATACCCTCCCAGTTGCAAATCACGAAACTAGTGTTAGTTCCGTGACCAGCGCCTCAAATAGCTTCACTAGCAAAGTTTTGACGTTTTGGCGAAATGGGTGACCGTGACATCTCGAGCCTCATGTCAGGTATCGGTACAATTGCCCAAGATTCGGTCTCTGATGAATTACTGGCAATACTATGCCACCATCCAGACTCTAGCTGCCGGAAAATCCTCAGCTTCCACTACCTTCAGAAATTGCCTGTGAGTCTCACCTGGACTGCTGATCACGAATTTTACAAAGTTAGATATTGGCCTAACGAAAGTTACAGTAGATATTGGCTGCTCATATGAATCTTGCCTGAAACAATATTGTTACTAAAATTTGTGCGTTTTAAGCTATTCCAAACATGATTTTCTCCAACGTCAATGGCAAAATCGCAAACGGAGCACGTTTCGGTATCAATGCGATTGAAGCAAAACAAAAACACACCAACGGGATTCAAACCCACGACCCTCTGAACCGCATTCCGCTACTGTACCACTGCGCCAGGGAAGCACGTTGGTGCCGGCCTCTCACTACGAAGACTAGGGGTTGAGAAGCGGCTTCCAATGTGTCCCAGAGGCGGTGGTTTTTTGCGATTTTTAGACCACCCATTGGCCCGCAGCAAAAATAAACTACATTGCTGTGATCCCCGCTAGATGCTCTATAAAACTATACAGGTCTCGTTCGGAATCTTTGGGGCACGCTCGGTGACCTCCCTAGTTAGGGCTCAGGCTTTAACAATACAAATGGATTGATGGCTGGGTTTCGGTTGGGAAAGCATAGTATGAAGTGTAGAGTTTTAAGGAAACAATAATGAGAGTAGTGAGTTGTAAAGCCTGATCCCTAAGAACTTAAGGAGTCTACGTATTAAAAAATAATTTTCATCCTGTTCACTTTCACCTTCTCAATCCTCTAGCTTGGAGAACTTGGAAATAAAGTCAGTGCGCCGTTTCGCTTGAGGATTCTAATCAGAACAAAGAGCAGTAAGGAAGCAACAATAGTAGTAGAGTTGAGAGTTTCCTCGTGCCCACTATAATAGCCCTCGGGTAATTAAACTAGACGGCGACCGTATGTTCGTCTTTGTGAGATGGGGAAGGAAATTAAAAGGAAAATATTAAAATATTATTTTTCATGCGAAGATCCTTGCTCGTCCGTTTCTTCGGAGCCGCGCCGGCTCGGGAGAGACGAGCACACGGCCTCAGATTTGTCTGAACGGTGAAAACACCGAATTCAACAGCGGCTGTCCTGCCGAACTAATTGTATAGGCCGAAGACGCATTCATCGCGCATCTTCGATTCGGCGCGAAAGACGAGTGCGTGGCGCGTTTTCAGGCAACTGATCAACGCTGACCGTTTCATCTTGACCTTTAACAGGTGATCGAGCTGCCGCTTCATGGATCGATGGCGCGCGGAGTCCGACTGCGTACCGCGCCGAGGGCGATCTCCGGACCGCGATAGGACCGTACATCATTTCGTGAACGATAGACTGTCTGGCGAATTTTTCCATAATCTGATGAGTCTCAGAAAGTGAGCTCCTTGTTATTTCAATTTAAATTTGATTTTTGACCGTCCAATTCGATGGTGTGCTTCAGATCCGACATGCTCTGTGACGTGGTGCTGGAGGCCAGCGGTCCTTCAGACGAGGCAGGTGCCGAGTCCGAACACGCCTCACCAACGGTCATCACCGCTCATAAAGTGGTCTTGGCGGCCGCTTGTCCTTACTTCAAGTGCGTTTCTCTAGTACTTTTTTATCTTTATATGTGGGGCCCGCGTGGTGCAGCGGTAAGAGGCGCTGCTGGCACCCGCACGTTCGAGCGATCAATCCCGGCCCGGGCTAATCAAGCCCTCCATCCCTCCGAGGTCGGGTAAATTAGTACCAGACTTGCCTGGGAAGGTAAAGACACTGACGTAGTGTAGCGGCTTGCTCCGCAGGTCACAGGTATAGGCCAAATACGCATTCACTATGCCTCTCCGATTCTGAACGGAACGCGAGTGCCCGGCGCATCCTCAGGGCTCGTTTAGACGCCGCGCGGCGAAAATGCAAAATTGAAGCGCAATCAATAGTTAACGTACCTTTACCTTTATCATTATATGTGTAAGGCTCGGAGTTATGTGGGTTGGAGGGGAGGGTGGGGGTGCAGTCAGTGGAACCAAACAAGTGCGGCCTTGTTTTTTTTTCTGTATTTACCGCATTTCTCTAAGGACGTCAAATGGATTTTGAATGAATATATCCAAATTATACACACTTGAACACCAGATTGAGCACGTTTTTGTGAAAAAATGCGGCTTCGAGAATTTTTTTTCCGGCTGCGACTCTTAACCCACATAGCACCGATCGTTAACCTTTGGGAGACAGAGGGCTAATGCAAATGAGGGTTTGTAAGAAAGGAAAACCAACAGTTCGAATTTTTCCCCACCAGGCCAGTATTAGACAAGTGCTCCCTTTTCTGTCTTTGTCTATTACCACCGTTTTATTCCACTTTTCCCTGCTGATCCTCTTCATGTTCTCCTTATACCTTTTGAGCAACTTTTGTTCTCTTGGGTTAGTTTAGTGTCAACAACAACATAGAATAGGGAAATATACAGCTTTCTACGTCTCTGTAAGACTGTTGACATGTTCGGTTAGAGAAAGTAGTAAGTTCAACTACTACTCCCATTATTAGGTTTCGCTGTTTTATCGATTTTGCACTTTTTTGATTTAAGGGCGATGTTTACGAGCAACATGGTGGAATCTAACAGGAGTCAAGTGGTGATCAAGGTGAGGAATCGACTGTTTGCAATTGGAGGATTTTCGTATTTTGAGCAATTTTCGTGGCTGCATCAACGTAACTCTATAATTGAACTATTCCTCGTCTTAGCTATTGATTTTTTGATGTGGTAGTGATATGGTTTCGCTCTGTATTTTTCAAGACGGGTTACTTGATTACGGCTGAAATAACTAAATAAATACGCTCGAGGTATGTTTAGGATATCGATGGTGCCACCCTGGCGTCGCTGGTGGAGTACATGTACAGCGGCCGTCTCGACATCGACGAGTCCAATGTTCAGGTGTTGTTGAGAACGGCCACGATACTGCAGTTGGCTTGTGTACGTGACGCGTGTTCAAGGTAAAGCTTAACCCAAACCCATTTCTCCCACTAGCTGTTTGCCTTAATATAAACACCGTTGTTCCATGAATTTTCGAGCTTCTCTCTATTCTTTTTTTCATTTCTCGTTTTTTTTCATCAAATCCAAGGCGAAACCTCATATGATTTATCATAATTTATAGGTTCCTCTTGGAGCAGCTAGATGCATCGAATTGCCTCGGCATTGCTTCCTTTGCGCAGACGCACAATTGTGCTCAACTGGCTCATGCCGCCCAGATGTATACCCATCAGCATTTCAGGTAAGGCAAGGCGAGGCTTCTTTTCAATTGTCATCCTCGGAAGAAACAGTTTTTTTACCATTTGTTCTAGTAGGATCGCAGTTTTAAAGGTCCTTCGAGGGTCCATCACAGTCAGGCCTCAAACTGTACGTTTGGTGCAGAAATTTTCGATGTTTCCTCTTTTCAGGCAGCTTATTGGAAGCGAAGAGTTATTATCAATGGACGAGAGCAGCTTTCTACAACTTATCTCTGATGATCGTCTAACGACAGAGGTATAGCTATAGTTTGAAATTTTTTACAGTTTGGAAACTTTAGTAGTTATCCACGAATCTTCATGTTTCTTAATTTTGATATTATCGTGTTTTCCTTTGAGTACTCAAGAAATTCAGTGAGTTTTCCACGATTTTGCAGTCTGCCCCTTCGGTGGCTCGTTATTTCTTGATGTATTCTAGGGCGAAGACGCGGTGTTCGAAGCGGTAATCAACTGGGTCAAGCACGAACCGTCCAGAAGGCCGTCACTCGCGAGGTCTGCTTGCTCGATGAACTTATTTTATTTGTGTATCATGATTACAGAACCTTAAGTATGATTTGATTCTTATTTTTTTAAAGTATGATTTTTATATGAAAAATGCTATCAGCTTAACTGCTAACTGCCGATATCGGCTTATCGGCTCATTCCCGTGATTATGGGTGAGTGCTGATAGCAACAGCCCGACCGGACTTAAGAAAGATGCTAGGAGATTCGCAACGTGCATCGGCAGCACAGTGGTTAGTGCAGTCTGCCGGAAACAGAAAAACGCGGGTTCAATTCCCGTCCGATGTCAGTGTTTTGCGAATAATCTAGCATCTCCAATTATATTAAGTTTGATTATAACTGATTTCAAATCACCATCGTAATGGCTGTGTAATTTAGAGTTCTCTCAGCAGTTCGCCTGCCGTTGATATCGCAGGAATTTCTGCTTGATCGTGCATATCAGGAGCCTCTGGTATGTGTGTCTTGAATGAAAGATTATTTATTTTTTAAAGTTTGAAATCAGGTATTCTTGTTCCAGATCCAAGAATCCCCGGAATGTATAGCGATGCTTTGCTCTGTCTACCATCACATGTTGAAAAAGGAAGTGACTCCACAAATTGCCGAGAGTTGGATTCGACCTCGTCAACCGGTACCCCTATCCCAGGTGAGCAAAACCTCTCCCATCCATTCAATCTTCACAATTTTTCAATATTTTCTGATATAAGTGGCCATGGGCCAAAAACTTTTATACCAGCTGATAATGCTTGTGGGTGGCCAATCGCCAAAGGCGGTCTCAAACGTGGACACTTTCGATCCCGATTCTCAGCGATGGAGTTCTCGTTGGTGTTTTTCTATTTGATTGTCTCCAAGTGTCAAAAATTTATATTTTTTTTTCGTGATTTATTATAGTTGCGTCGCTGCTACAGCGCCGATGTCGCTGTGGTGTGGCAATGGCCGGTGACTTGGTATATGCCATCGGTGGTTTTAACGGTTCGGCTCGTGTTCGATCGGTGGAGATTTATGATCCACGCAGGTATAGCCCCAGTATATTATAGCTTTTTTACATTATGTGTAACCAAAACAAGTACGGGCGCGCGTGGTACAGTGGTAAGAGGCGCTACTAGCACCCGCACTGTCGAGCGTTCGATCCGCGTCCGAGGTGACAAAGTCTTCCATCTCTCAGGGGTTGGGTAGATTGGTTTCAGACTCGTTCGGGAAGGTAAAGACACTGACTTGGTATAGCGGCGGTCCCTAGCAAGCCATTGTAAAGGCCAAATAAGCATTCACCATGACTCTACGATTCTGAATGGAACACGAATGCATGGCGCGTCCTTATTGGACTGATCAACGCTGATACCTTCAACTTTATCATTACTCAAAAAGGTAGTTTTTCAACTCGACTGTATAGGTAGAGGTAAAGGTAAAGGTGCCGGCGTTGATCCGTCCCCTGAGGACGCGCCGCCGTATTCGTGCTCCATTCCAGTCGTAGAGGCATAGTGAATGCGTATTTGGCCTATACAATGACCTGCGGGGGCCAGCCGCTATGCCAGGTCAGTATCTTTACCTTCCCAGACAAGTCCGGTACCAATTTACCCGACCCCGGAAAGGATGGAAGGCTTGGTTAGCCCGGGCCGGGATCGACCGGTCGACCATGCTTGTGTCAGCAGCGCCTCTTACCACTGTACCACGCGGGCCCAACTGTGGAGGTAGAATTGTCAAAATATTCTGATTTAGGGATCTGTGGTTGACCGGACCGCCGATGGAAAGCCGTCGTAGCACCGTCGGAGTAGCTGTCCTGGACGGATCGATATACGCTGTAGGTGGATTTGATGGCTCGTCTGGACTGTGCAGCGCCGAGATGCTCGATCCTAGGCAAGGTCGGGTTTTATGTTGATCCTTTTACCCAGCTTGGATTCACTTCAAATTGTCCACATTGCCGTTCTCGAGAAATGTTACCTTCCTGCTTAAATGAATGGAATGTCCACGTCTCAATAAAGTATAAAGTAAAGTAAATGTCTCTTCCTCAGGTCAGTGGATAGCCCTCCCATCGATGACTACCCGTCGTTCAAGTGTTGGACTGGCAGCTGTGAATGGACTTGTTTACGCCGTCGGCGGCTACGATGGCCTCTCCAGGCAATGCATGAACTCGGTAATCTTTGTTTTTTTGGTCGATTAAACGTACGCATGGTTCATTGGTAAGACGCGCTGCTGTCACTCGCGCGGTCGAGCCGGGCAAACCTGGACTTCAATCTCTCCGCGGTTGGGTAAATTGATACCAGTCTAGTTTTGAGAGGAGGACAGTGTATGTCAAGTACGCATTCACCATGCTTCTACGATTCTGAATGAAAGACGATTGCATGGCGCGACCCTAGGATTGTGATCAGGGCCTAAATTCATGACGGGTATCGGCAAAATATACTTGAGAGTAAACCCCGGTCGGCGCGATTATTCGCATTCATGAACGCGCCGCGGAGTTTATTTGGGGGATATCGCGGGTCTATTCCACTCCGCGGCGCGTTCAGGCTGAGAGAGCGAATAATCGAAGCCGCATTCACAATGCTTCTACGATTCTGAATGGAAGACGATTGCATGGCGCGACACTAGGGTTCTGATCATTCACCTCTTTAGCTATCCCTCTCCCTCGAGGAATTTCAGTGTATTGAATCAGATCAGTTATCGATTACTGATCAACGTTGACCATTTTTCCTCATCATTTATTTACTATATTTTCATTGCTCTTTAAAGAGAAACTCCCTTACTTCACATCTACCTCCGCTTGGTTTCTTATCAAATGTTACAGAAATGCCTTGCTGTCAGAGAAACCTCTGTTTTTCAGGTGGAGGTGTACGATTCCCGTGCAAATCGCTGGAGAACCACCGAACCTATGCTAGAAGTACGCTCAGGAGCCGGTGTTGCTATTTATCGCGATCGCGTCATTGCCGCAGGGGGTCATGATGGTCCAATAGTCCGTTCATCCGTCGAGGTTGATATTTTTGCTTTTCTTCTCATTTTACTGAAAGCTCGTATAATCCATATATTTTAACCCGAAACTACGTTATTATAATGGTCTACGTATTATCTTTAGATGTTGTGCGACGATGGGTGGACTTTTCTTCCGGAAATGTCTGTGTGTAGACGAAACGCCGGCATCGTTGTTGTTAACGGTGAGTGAGGAAAAGGTCGATAATCTAATGGCTTCGCTGTTCTCCGTGTTTTTTATTGAAATTAATTTTTCTATTTTCTGAAGAAGTTTCTCTGTTAAGATTTTTTGTTCGCTCTCGGAGGTGATGATGGAGCCTGCAATTTATCGTCCATGGAATATTTAGAAATTGATTCATTGGAGCAACGGTGGAACACCCTTCAGGTGATTTCTCTATTCCGTTAAATACTTCCATTTACAATCTATGCTACCTATGCGTTTTGATATTTGTGCTTATGTATGAGAACTCGATGTTTCAGGCCGAAATGCCCCAGGCAAGGTCCTACTGTGGGGTCACCCTTCTGCCGAAATCGTAACGTCTCGCATAATTTCATTGTTGTAATTGTTCGTTAAAAATGGCTTGCTTCCGGAGACCATAGCCTCATTGCATTTCCACCTTGGCAGTGTAGATTTCGCTTCATTTTGTATAATTTTCAAGCTATTCTGTAGCATATGTTTTTCTTCGTGATTTTTCTCAAAGAGCAGATTCTGGCGCCAAGTTTTCTTCTCGATTTTGCTTTCGGATGTTGAGGTTAGGTGTGGTTCGACGTTTTTATGCATCCCAATCTTGCCCCGAATTTATCGATGTTGGCCCTTTTACCCATTTTTTTCGATGTTTCGGTTGGCCAAGGTAAAGGAATTGCGCAATCGCTTCAGGCAGCTGCTTTGGACCTAACAAGTTCTGAATACTTCCCAGATTGGGTTTGATTGGGTCTTGGGTTTAATATCAAATTTCCTACTTTCGGTGAATTTTGACTTTTCATCGTTCCCCTAATTAGTACGTGTATCGCGTGGCACGTATTTGACTTGTCAGAGAATTTGCTAGAAGTCGTTGCTTCAATATCAGTCTTGTACATATTCTAGTTTCCTGTACTTTTGCCATTTTTTGCTTAAATTGTTAGTTGAATGTACAAAATGTAGCAATATTTTCATAGATAATAATTTGATCATCTGTCTCACACATGTTATTGCGGTAATTTTTTCGATTTATTTTTCTGCTGCTTCATTTGTTCCCATCGTCTTGTTTACCCTTGCACGCGGTAGTCTTTTTTTTGGCAATTTCGAATTCGTGATATCCCCGTTTAGTCAGCTATTCTGATAAAATCGTTAGCTCTTGCATTTGAAAGCTGTTGTATTAAAAAGTATTTTCCAGCTGAATACTTCAATGCGAAGTTTTTTTTCGCATGAAATCTGGATTGGTTCTCGTAGAAGTGCCATAGTTCTAGAAATAAAGCTGGCAGGTTTGCTGGACGTCTGACCCATGCACTGAATGGCGATGAACATCGAGATCAAGCAGGAAATCGTGTCGGACGACGACGACGATGCGGACGAGATCATCGAGGACGACCCCTGTCACGGCACCGTTGAGATTCTCGAATACGAACAGCGTGTCATGCTCGAGACCATGGACGAGGATGTGATTTTTATCCATGCGAGGTTAGCGCCCATCTGATCTCGCCCTGATTCAGGGAATTCCAATCAATTTTAGAGGATTGGGCCTGGAGCGGCTGTTTTTCAATCATCTGCTCATGTATTCCGATCAGAAGCTGCTCACCGTGGTGCTCAACACCAGTCCTCAGGATGAGGTTGGCGTTGACATTGATGCTTCATCATTTATTTATTTATTTATTTATTTATCTGCATTTTCTCTAAATAAGTTTGTTTTCGGCGTATTTCATTTCGCTTCTGAAAGCGGCCAACGCTACCTGTATGCCTAAGGTCATCAACGCTGATGTGTCTACGAAGGACAGGTGAGGAGCATTTTCTTACAGGTATTTTGGTAAAGAGGGTCCGCGTGGTACAGTGGTAAGAGGTGCTACTGATACCCGCACGGTCGAACGATCGATGCCGGCCCGGGTTCACCAAGCCTTCCATCCCTCCGGGGTGGGGTAAATTGGAGCCAGACTTGTCTGGGAAGGTAAAGACACCGACCAGGTAAATCGCCTGACCTCCGAAAGTCGTTGTGTAGACGGATTCACCAAGCCTCTACGATTCTGAATAGAACACGAATGCGTGGCGCGTTCTTATGGAACTGACCAACATTGACGCCTTTACCTTTTTACTTTGGGTTGACTAAAATTTAAACCCTTTTTTGTGGCAAGGAGAGCTTATTTTCGGAAATTTGGTCCAAGGTATGTTTAAACAGGGTTCAGTCGGTCTCTAATGATCAAAAACAATGGAACTTTTTTGAAAACTTAAGGCATAAAAGAGACTGCACTTCTTCGAACGTTTTTTATATTCCAGTTTCTGTGGTAGTCCACATTCTTTTCCTCTTTCGTTTCGCAGAGTTAGATTTTATGACTTTCGTCTTTCTTTTTTTTACCCACGATTTTTGGTTTCCCTTTGCATGTAGCTGTTTGTGCCGAGATTTTTCTCGAAATTTTTTTGGATGTACAATTTTCTTCTGCGTTGTACCTACCTTTTACATTCCACCCTGGATACAGAGGAATGTGAAAGGCTTAAAGGTTAGACTTTTAAACCTTTTTCTTACCCTGTTATCATACCGCAAGAAATAGATTCTTTGAATTGTTCTTGTGTACCGTCTTCATGGCAGAAAAATGAATAATGAGATTTTGATTCACCAATGAGCTGTGTAACAAACCTCATTCAGGGAAGCCGTATACCTAGAAGGGGGTGTGCAATTCATCACCTCCCGGATCCTCCTTGTTGATCTCCTCACTGAACGCGTTCCCGTCAAGAACATCGCCGTTGTTCTCGTCTATCGAGCTCATCAGTAGGTCCAAGCCTTAATCATCATTCGCTGGCCGCTTATTATTTTTCATTTTTATCTGTTCAGAATACTGTCATCATTTCAAGAGTCTTTCATTCTGCGTTTGTATCGCGAGCGGAAGCCGGGCGGGTTTGTTAAGGTAGGTCTTTTCAGAGACATCTATCAGATCTATCGAAAGAGCGTTATTCGTGATCTACTGACATACTCCTCGTGCCCCTATTTCTATACCGCTTTGTCTTTTCCTTTTCTGTTAATATTTATTTTTGGTAGCAATTATGTCCAATGTCGATGTGACTCGGTTGTGTTGCCTGCTATATTTGTAGCAGTGCTATACATAAATGGTTAGTAGGGCTACTGACACCAGCACGCTCGAGCGATCGATCTTTGCCCACAATAAGCAAGTCCTCCATCCCTCTGGCGTTTGGTAAGTTGATACCAGACTAGTCCGGGAAGGTGACGAGTTCAACTTAAACAGTAGCTAGCCCCCACACGTCTTTGCATAGAGCAACTACGCGTTCACCATGCCTCTACGATTCCGAGTGGAAGGCGAGTGCATGGCGCATCCTCAATGGAATGATCAACGCCGACCACTCTACTATTACTTTTTATTGTAATATGTTGCCAGATCCCTTTCCTCAACCCATCTTCAAAGGAATGTCCGTTATGGGCTGGAGATCCACAACTCATTTCTGTGTTTTCATCCTGTGAACTTTTATACCAACCCATTTCCGCAATACTTTAGGCTTTTACCGACTTTCCGACGTCTATCTCTGCTCTCGGGGAGCTTCAGAGGGTGATTGATCGCCTCTACATCAGAAGGGTTCGTCTACTGCCACGTTTTGACGCCGACGTGAAGCAGACGTTGGAACGAACGCCGGTGAGTTGCCCTTTCTGGTCTTATTTCTCTCCGACTTCCCAAAGATTCTAATTGAGACCTATATGGCTTCGTAGAGCATCGAATGGCGATTACAACGGTGTGGTTTGTTTTTGCTAAATGAAAAATGGGTGGCCCGAAAAAAGCGAGAAACTTTAACCTCTGGTCACTGGCCAAGGTTTTTTGCCTTTTTTGGGCCACCCATTTTCAATTAGCAAAAACAAACTACACCGTTGTAATAGCCACATCGTGCCCTTCAAAACCATATAGGTTGGAATCTTTTGGGGAAGCTCACTGACCTCCCTCGTAAGTCTTCGATATTGATCTCTGAACAGGACTTTTTGTCCGGTTTATCTATGCATCCTGATGTCTTTTTTTCTCTTCTCGTCGTTATTTTTATGATTGTCGAAGCTGTATTTCAGCCGACCCTCAGCGAACTTATCGTCGACCTGCCTCCAGTACTCAGAAGGGTTCACACAACATTTGTAGAGTTGTTGAAAGTATGCACTCGTGAGCTGAAGCAGTGTTCGTCGGCGGAAAAGCAGGTATTTCTACGGAATTCTTTTCAGTTTTTAGTTTCTTGTTTATTTTGCGAAGGATTTTCCGTGAGTTATCGTGTCTGTAAACATTTGTGCTAGTTCTGAGTTGCTGAATCTAGTTTGCCAGAAATGCATGGAGGAAGGTGGTGAATAGTTTTTTTTCTCTTCCTTTGCTGCTACTTATGGGATTTCTGTACTTCATTTTCGATCGAGAAAGCCTTTTCCGGTCGGTTTAGAAGATCCAGTTCGTATTCGTAGTGAAATATAACGAGATTCATGAGAAATCGTGAACTTCTGGATCGAACTTTCCACAGTTTTCGATTCATTTCATTTATTGACTCAAGCTTTTGCCCACGTAGTTTTAACACCATAAGGAATAAAAGCGACAGCAACGTATTCCAGACAACTTGGCTTTACAACAACAAAATATAACTAGGACAAGTAAACAGAAAGTAACTGAGAACAGTAAGCAAACAAAACATCATGAGAAATATTGAAAAGCAGCGTTATTTCACACATTATTTTGTATGCCTGAGTGTTTGAAAATATTCGTCTATCGGAATTGTCTAGGGGGTATGATATTCTTTTTTTTTTTCTCTTCAGTTGATCTAAAACTTCAGTCAATTCGAAAAAAAATGACAATTTGTCGAATTAAGGCGCTGCTCGAGGAAGACACAGTGCAGGTGTCGGTGTATCGGCCGACATTACTGGAGCGGCAGTTGAATCAGAGACGGTTAGTTTTCCTAGTCTTTATTTTTTCTTTTAATAGTACTTTAATGGTAAAAAGGGTGGAAGCATCAGAAGGTTTGGACATTTCAAAATTTAGGTAGTAATAACCATAAAAGGGCGCATTAGCCCATGGTGACGGAAACTCCGATTCAAAATTCCCTCCGTCATCTCAGCGCGCGGAGCTCGGAGGGCGGCGGGAATTTTGAATCGGGGTTTGCGCAGTGTCGCGCGCATGTACGTTCAACACACCACAAGGAACTGAGAAATCTAGGGTCCGTGAACTCGGGGCTGAGCAGAAATGGCGTTTTGGACTTCAGGCGACAACCCCCGAGGTCCTGCCATGCACTCATCTTCCATTCAGTCTCGTAGAGTCTTAGTGAACGCATATTTACCCAACAAAGGGACTTGTTGAAGTCACCCGCTCTCCAAGTCAGTGTCCCCACCTCTCCAAACAAGTGTGGTACAAATTTTCCCGATCCCGAAGGGACAGAAGGCTTGGTTAGCCCCGAATGGGGATCGATCGCTCGACTGTGCGGGTGTCAGTAGCCCTTCTAACTGCTACATCAAGCGGGCCCTATATGGACTTTTATGTGCAAAAATCGATAGGAAAATGACATAATCAAAAATAAGCGTTATTTTTTCCAGATCATTTCTCACTGACAAGCAGAGTCGCCTGATGTCAGATCTGAGCATGCTGCGCGAACTGCTCCAGTCGTCAGAAAATATGGATCCGGCCAGTGTACTCTTGCGGATCAACGCTATCAGGAATGACAAGGAGGTACGCCTGTTTTCTGAAATAATAATTAATATTGATATATTGATATAATAATTTCTTTTTGTTCCTATTTTTCTAGTTTCTATTTGCCCGATATGTTTCTCTAAGGCTTTTGAAAAAAGCGGCACTTGGATGATGTCCCGAGTGGCGGCGACCCTCATTGCTGACATCGAGTCGCTGTGCGGTTATGGAGCGTTCAAATCACGACCATTCGTCCGTTGGTATTAACGATTCTGTTCTTTGTTAACACGTTGACGACAGCGCCTTTTTCGCGTGTCTGGCGTGTAGCGCAATACTGCGCCACAGTCTTGTATCGTATTTTTCTCGATACATTTCAGAATTTCGAAGGATGTTTTTGTGCCACTTTTTAGTAGACCTTTGCACATTGTTATAGGAAGCATGGTCCATGAAAATGATTCTTAGCTTCTGATTTACTGAAATTTTTGATTGTGCACTGGTTATCTTTACAAGTAAAAACAAATAATGGTTATTGCAAGAAACAAATAAATGCAAACAAATACTGGTTACTGAAACAAACACATAAATACAAACAAATATTGATTATTAGAATAAACAAATAATGAACAATAAACAAATAACAATTTCCTTTTAACCTGGATAGGGAAAAAGAACATTCTAAAAGCTTCCAGCTGTTATTTTTCTATTTTCATTGCAAAAAAGGAATAGTCACAATCCCCGATATTACAGGACTGTATATGTAGTCTTCGAGATTTACTATTCACTTCCATTTTGAAAAAAAATTCGCCGTATGCCGGCATCATGCCACGGCCGGCCGGAATACGGGGAATTTTTTTTTCAAAATGGAAGTGAATAGTAAATCTCGAAGACTACATAAACAATTCTGTAATATCGGAGACTGTGACTATTCCTTTTTTTTGCAATGAAAATAGGAAAATAACAGCTAGAAGCTTTTGGGATGCCCTTTTCCCTATCCAGGTTAAAGAGAAATTGTTGTTTGTTTATTGTTTATTATCTGTTTATTCCAATACCCAATATGTGCCTGTATTTATTTGCTTGTTTCAGTAACCAGTATTTGTTTGCATTTATTTGTCTCTTGCAATAACCAATATTTGTTTTTACTTGTGAAGAAAACTAGTGCACAATCAAAAATTCCAGTAAATCAGAAGCTAAGAATCATTTTCATGGACCATGCTTCCTATAACAATGTGCAAAGGTCTGCTAAAAAGTGGCACAAAAACATCCTCCGAAATTCTGAAATGTACCGAGAAAAATACAATACAAGACTGTGGCGTGGCATAATGCCACATGGTCCCACGCGACCGCTTGAGCGTGGCGCGGCGTAACGCCACACTGTCGTCAACGTGTTAAACCTAACCCCGATCACGTTACCCTTACCTTATGCCATTCAGCACCACCTAAATGGCAAGTGCTTGCTTCGGTCCTTGAAGAGATCAAAAGCATACCAGTTCGCGCGGGCGAACTTGCTCCAGAAGGTGCGCTGGTTCTACTTTTTCGACTATTCAGCTCATTTGTGACTTTCCCAGGCCCTTCGGTGCTGTTGTTTGCCAACGATGATGCTGTCGTTCGACAACTGACCGATCTGGTGAGAAACGGCCCCGATTTCCTCGCTTGGCTCGTGAAACGATCTCTACCGGGCGGAGCTGGCCGGAAGGAACCGTCGAGAACTCCTCTATGGAATGAGGATGACATCGTTCCCTTCCAAAGGGGAAGTTTGGTAAGATTTTCTTTTCTAAAATTGTTTTTTTGTCTCTGAGGCTTTTCTTTATCTCAGGAGGGAGAGCCACGCAAGGAGATGATCTCCGATCTGCAGAAGAACACCATCGCGACGGCCAGGGCATCTCGACGACGTCGTAAGGTCGAATTGTCTC
This sequence comes from Nippostrongylus brasiliensis, assembly GCA_030553155.1. Classification (NCBI taxonomy): domain Eukaryota; kingdom Metazoa; phylum Nematoda; class Chromadorea; order Rhabditida; family Heligmosomidae; genus Nippostrongylus; species Nippostrongylus brasiliensis. The sequence goes on from CP130733.1 coordinate 5,725,784, forward strand.
ACTTTTCCCAATAAAGGTGGTGATTTAAAATGATTGATAGGATTCCAGGCTGCCGAAGATCTCGTTGGAACGTCCAGCGATGGCCACAAACAAACGAAAATTGAGCAGTTTGGAATTCTGCAGTACAAGAAGAGGCGGAGTACCAACGAGGTACCTTGCATTTTCATTTTTTCTTTAAATTCCTTTTCTGATTTTCTTTTTTTAATTGTTGAACAAGTTGTTTGTTTCTTGTTTTGTGTTCTTTTGTTCTCTGGAACCCATGTGTGCCGAGCACAGTCGAGTTGAGAGACTTGTGTACTCAAGAATGCGTGTTTTGTCTCCATTTGGGTCGACGGTTTGCTCACCTCAATCGTGTCAGTCAGCAAAAGACTGGCGCAAACCTTGTCCTCACCTCTGTAACTCGTCCGACATCGGGTTCTGTAGCCGGTGCGCTTTGTGGTCCACGTTTCTTATTTGATTGTGAAGCAGCCGACCTTCCCAACTCATTACTCATACCATATGCCCATTCATCATGCCTCCTGATTCCTGATAAAAGACGAATGCATGGCACGTCCTAAGGAGACCGTCTAATGCCGATATCAAAGCGAGTTCTCTTTTCAAATGAGAACAATTTTATGTGGATTCTATGTGGGTAGTTGGAGGGTATACAGGTGTTGGTGAATTTCTGAGAAATTTTATTGAATATTTATTATAACACTAGATATGCAATGAAGTCTACAATGTGCTAGGATAACGTAACTGTAACAGAAATAACGAGAATTGTCCAACACAAACAAAATGATTAAGGAATGTGTACGTGATGTGCTTGGAGCTTAGCATTTCATCGGTGAAATTTTATCAAAAAGGTTGTGAGATAGTGCATAGTAAATTAGAGTTTACCGTATCCTCACTTCAACCCCGCCACGTCCTCTGCGTCTCTGCCCTCCTCCAGTATCCCGAGACCGAAGTGTCTTGCAGCATTGGCTTGAAATAGAGGACACATGTTTATTTCTAGGCTTCTACGCCAGATCGATCTTTGGTCAGTCTGATCGATGATCGATCTGGTTGATCGCGCTGGGATATTTGATACCTTGTTTACGCAGAACAATGCCATAGTGCAGAAAAGGTTAAAAGTCATTCGATCAGAGACCAGCTCTGACTAGAATGTCTATTTTTGAAAAGCTCAGAAATGTTTCGAATGTAAAAGTTGTAGGAAAAATGAGAGAAGAGAGTGTAAGATGGCAAGTAAGCGTTCCTTCTGCGAAAAAAGTAGGGTACAGTTAGAAAACGACCGGCTTAGCGAGGTTTTCCTAGTTCAGGGGAGGCAACAGAATTTACTTGTTTTTTCATTGGGTATTTTTACTAGAAATATACTGTATTGAGAGTACCGCTAGCTTCTCACAAATATTCCCCATTGAGAGCATTTACACATGACGTGTTCGAACGACAAATAGTGAGAAAAGTTCAAAAATGTGTTGAAATAAGTTAAGAAAATTAGCAAACAAATTGAAAATAGTCATTACTAAAGGATTACCTCTCCCAGTTTACCATCCTCTAACGGATTCACAATAATAGCCAAAAACCTATAAACTTTTCTCTTGGGTATCTTGATACCAAAAAGGAGTTCGTCAGTGATCTGCTTCAAACAAGGCTTCAGATGATATCGATGCATAGATTTTACGGAAGAAAAACCAGCTTGAGAAAAGTGTATAGGTTTTTGGCTGTTATTGTGAATCCGGTAGAAGGTGATAAACTTGAGGAGGTAATCCTTAAGTAATGACCATTTTTCAACTTGTTTGCTAATTTTCTAAACTTATTTCAACACATTTTTGAATTTTTCTCACTATTTGTGGTTCGAACACGTCTGCGTTGTGTAACTGCTCTCAATGGGGAATATTTGTGAGAAGGTAGCGGTACTCTCAATACAGTATATTCAAGGTTACTGTAGGCTAGGCTTTAGAGAATTCAATAAGTGCCATTCGAAAAAGAACGCTTAGTTGCCGCCATTTTCGGAGGCTTTCAGCTCAGCTTTTACTCAACGTTTCTATTTTTGTTATTAGGTTGGTGCAAAAGTTCTCGGACAATTGTGACTTCTTGAATTTGAAAAGGATTTTCCCGCCATTTTCGGCTCAAGTCAAAAAATGTTATAGAGAAGACCATTGATACTAACGGTGCCTACTTCAAATGACTCCTTGCTATTGTTCAGGTATTATAAAATAAACTGTTTTGTATACCAAATGTCCGAGAACTTTTGCACCAACCTAATAATAAAAGTGTTGTGTAGAAGTAAGAAAATGGGGTGGTGCTCTATAGAGTGCATAAGAAAATTGTGGAAATTGAAGGATTTTTGAGGGCCAAAAGCGCTAGTCTCTGGCCGGCAGCGGTAACTGCGTGAAGAACTCGATCTGCATGTCGGCATCGCTGGCCACCCCGGCGATGGCGGTGATGAGCTTCGTCAATGAGGCGAACTGTCTCATGAACGCGTTACTGACCGGTGTCCCCGCGGGAACCACCGGAGCCTTGAGCAGCAGCGACAGGATCGATAGCACCTGAAAAATTGGAAGATTTTTGCTGAAAAACAGCGATGGAGGCGCAAAAAAGTCAGTTTCCTGAGCACAGATCGTTGCCTGAAGGCGCATTTATACTCGGCGCTAGAGTCACGCCGCAATCGTCTACTAATCGGTAGAGACGCAGATGACGCGGTGTGTGCGACCAGGGCCCGGATTTACGACGGGTATCGGCCCTGTATACCCCGAAATATACCCCGAACGGCGCGCAAATCGATATTCGTGAACGCGCGCCGCGGTTGAGACGGGGTTTGGGAGGGGTCTCCGACACCTTGCGATGAGGCAGGGTTTCGGATACCTCGACGGGAGACCTGCTAGAGCCAGACGGCAGAGTCGATGAGAGATTGCGGAAATTGTGCGGAATTTGAGAGGAGCAGACAAAACTCTGCTACACTGCTCTGGCAATTTGCCAAACAATGGGTGATGATTTCTTCTGTTATGCAGTTTGCGTATTGAAAATAGTGAAATTTACTATTTTTTTTTTCTAAATTTACTCGCGGTATCGAGCGGGTTTATCGCCGACGAGGGTTTCGGATACCGCTCGTCCGTTCATGAATCTGGGCCCAGGGCCTATGCGTCTCTAACCTGTACATAAAGATCGAGGTGAAGGTAAAGGTGTCGGCATTGATCAGTCTCTGGGGACGCGCCGTGCACTCGTATTCCAGTCAGAATCGCAGAGTGCATGTTTAGTCTACACTTGTGGGATCCATCCGCTGTACGAGTAAGGGTGTTCCCTTGTCAGACAAGTCTTGACGGTTGGAAGGCTTGCTTTGTCTGGGCGAGGATCGATCGCTTGACCGTACGGATGGGAGTAGCGCCTCTTACGACTACACCACGCGGGCTTTCAGAGTGGTAATTTTTCTCCTGATCTTACCTCGTGGAATGAACGGAATTCTTTCTTATCGGAGTCGGAGTACTGTATTCTGGTCGCCAACTCGGTCAGAATTGCCAAGTCGTAGATTAGAGGTGTGGCCAGCAGCGAGTCTTCGCATGTGTTGTGAATGACGAATGTCTGCAGTCCTCCCATGAAAATGCTATAAAAATATGATTATTGATTATTGATTTGATTGGAAGGAGAATGGATCAATGTTACGGACCTGCAAATGTACTCATCCATGGCTCGTTTCGAATCGCCGACAAACGGCACGTATTTGATGACGATACAATGATCGGGCTTCTCGCCGGTTGGATAGAGAATCTTGTTCGCTTCGACCATGTCGTCGACCACAGACGATTTGGAGATTTCCTGAAAAATTACGGTATTTTTCGAGGCACCCTTGATCTACGTAGAATCGAGGACACCAGGTGTCGGACCCACCTTCGATCTGAATTGTCGAGCTTCGCTCAAATTTTTGCCGTCGTTGTTTCCGAGGTGATTGTACGACACGATCGATTCTGGCTTCAATCCGCTGCTCACCATAAAGTCTACGAGAGCTGACTTGATCTTCGTCTGACCGGATTTGAAGTCATCGCCGCCGACGAAGACGTTATGCTTAAATTAGCGATTATTACCTCTATTACTGTAGTTGCACATTGAGATGGAGAGCGCAATACATTAAAATAGACGAGCTACCTATCCCCGCCAAAGCTAACTAAGCCTTTGATCCCGAAGGGGTCGGTAAAGTAGAACCAGACATTAAATAATACCAGCTATCAAAAAGTTGACATCCACGTCAGCCGCCGCACATTGACGCCAACTTGGCGCAACCGCCGGTATCTCGTCCGATTTATTACCTCGTAGCTAGTAAATTATATAGCTACTATATAATAGAAATAGCTATATAATTTACTAGTTACGAGCTAATGAATCGGACGAGATACCGGCGGCTGCACCAAGTTCGCGTCAATGTGCGGCGACTGACGCGGATGTCAACTTTTTGCTAAAAGGTATTATTTAATGTCTGGTTCTACTTTATTGACCCCGTTGGGATGAAAGGCTTAGTTAGCCGCAGCGGGGATCGATCGTCCGAACAGGCGGGCGCTACTAGCGCTTCTTGCCGCTGCACCTTGTGCAGCCCATCTTTTTCAAATTTGATAATACATAATGTAAGGAACTTCGCCGACCTTCCGAGCCAACTCGATAATGCCGGGCACGAGTGTGTTCTGTGGCGAACCATTGATGTAGTGTGCTCCTTCGAGTATGGAAGCGATCGCGAAGATGTTAGACGGTGATACCTGCGCAACAGTCGATTGGTAAACTCTTACCCATGCGGACTAACCCTTGAAAGGACTCGTTGTCCAGGTAGACCGTTGCTTACCTCGTCAGCGTTGGCATCAACGGACGTCAGGATCTGCTCTGCCGTCATGTTCAGCCCGTCCACAACATCCGTGTAACGTTCAGTGTTCGCCGTCCACAGCACGATCACACACTCTGAAAGTGGCCGGTGAACTTATACCTCAGGTCAAAGAAGTAGTCTAACCCATAACCATTTACCCAAGTCGTGTTTCTCCTTGAAATCCCGAATATCGCGACGGATGTGCTCCAGATGCTCCTTCTTATTGTGGCCCGGAATAGTGTTGTTTGCTCTATCGCCTTGATTAGCGGCAATAAAGTCCGGATAGTAGATGGACGGCATCGGTACGATCGGCTCCATGTATGGACGGAGCTTTTCCTGGAGTTCTGGTTCAAATACCTAAAAATTAGATTGAATCAATAAATTACTGAGCACTTATCGTTCCCATTAAGTGTATGATAACAGAGTTTTGACTTTCAAATCCTGTAAAGAACCCGGGCGTGGCCGAGTTCGCATCGGTGATGCACCAGATTTGCGTCAGTGTGCGGCTGTTGGCGCGTAATTAGTTCCTTGCTAGAGACGCTGCCGGCGGCAAACGACTTTTTCATGACGTTTTGAAACTTCGGGTATTTTTGTACTGCTAACGGTAATTTGATAACGATAGAGATAACGTTGGAGCAGTGGCATAGCTTTACCAACCTTCGCTCGAGCCATAGCCTGATAGAGATTCTGATTGTTGATGTCCCAGCCATCAATGATGAGATCGTTCGGTGAGAGAATCGGCAGAATTTCCTTGAACGGCACATGAATCTGCTGCTGTCCATCCCAGCCGAGGTGAACCGTTGCCGATTGGGTAACGGACCTGGAAACATTCAGTTACCAGAGCCCAGATTCATGAACGGACGAGTGGTCTCCGAAACCGCGGCGCAGCCAGAACCAGGCGGCAGAGTCGATGAGAGATTGCGTTTAACATAAGAAGATTAGGATAAGTAGACAAAGGTGGGCGCCGTTCGGGCTGTATCTCGGGGTTTATCGGGGGTTTACCAATGATGAATCTGGGCCGAGGGTGATGTAGGCTTTTGAGGAGGCAGAGCTGATCGAGGTTCCCTTCGGTGACTTCTACATGGGTAAATGTGATGCCCTCACCCAAAATAGTTGGCGGTTTGCAGTCCTTCCTTGGTGCGCCAGGTCATCTGCTTCTTGTTGGCGAATATGGCGCCGACAGAGGTGGAGCCATTGTTGCCTCCGATTCCGACCAGCAAGAGGCCTGAAAATTGTCTATTCGATTGAAAAAAGACTAGAAACGATAGTTTCTAGTTTCTCCCTTGAATAGTTTTTTTTTTGAGTTAAAAAAAAAACACCCGAACGTGGACGAGTTTGCATCGGTGATGCACTAGATTTGCGTCAGTGTGCTGCTGTTGGCGCATAATTAGTTCCTTGCTAGAGACGGTGCCGGCGACAAACGACTTTTTCATGACGTTTTTCAAGTCAAACTTCGGGTATTTTTGTAATGCTAGCAATAATATTGCTGAAACTATCTTACTATTTGAAGAATTTTAGAAATTTCATCCTTTTATCTTCCCTGGATATTTTTTGAGTAAAAAAAACATGTTTTTCAGTAGTAACTCTCTCTGTGCCAGTCGCCACTCTGCTGACGCAAAGTTGGTTTTTGAGAAGGACGGGTGTGAGGGCAGCAATATTGCTGAAACTATTTTACTACTTGAAGGATATATTTTTTCTTACTATTTTTTTTTGAAATTCTATCGAACTGACCTGTCTTCTTCGGCTTCAAATGCGTCTTGAAGACGTACTCGTGCTCCTTCGGTGTTACCTTCAAACCGGCAGTGGTGCGAGAAAAATGGTTTTTACGCAAGTGAAACCTGGTCTCGATTTCATTCTCATCACATCGAACGTATGGAGAGTCGACGATCAGCTGAAATTTATTATTCATAATTATAATTATACTGGTTTAGTTTTGACCTAGAAAGAGCTTATGGAGGAGCTTAGTGCTCATATGGATTAAGCAAATTCAAGTTGAATTTCAATGGGAAAATTAGAAATCCAAGAAATGGTTTCATCAACATGTTGTCATCTATCAATTTTATTCAATATATCAATTTTTGTACTTTACATTCAATCATTACATTTAAGATTGAAAATCAATAGATATTGGTCCAAGGGTCTTTATTTTCTAGTAGACGTGTGTTAGACCGTCTTTCAACTTAAAACTTTTTCAGTATTATAATTTTTTTTAAGCTATTATAATACTGTTAGGGCAAAAGTTTCCTCAATCATATCTTTACTACATATATTTTTGTATTTTATAGGCTATATTTATTTTCGTGAGAAAGCGTACCCTTTTCGATTTCTGCTGATTGGCAGCCAGTCCGTTGGTGAAGCCGTTCATAATGAGATCACCTGTAATGATTCATATTTACTTTCACCTGATGGCTTCTAATAGGTACGAACCAGCGATGAATAGGGGGAAGGATTTAAAAGGGCAGGAAGTGTTAAGAAGGATGAGCAATGAGTGAGAAAAGGAGAAAGAGAGCGATCTGATATGCCGTACGCACCCCACACATCTGGTGGAGTATGAATGACCGTCAGTTTTTGTGCGCTCGTTTATATTCGTGTCGGAAATTCGAGACGACAGTATTGTAAACAGAAGTGCAATCGTGGAGCAGACGGCCCCACTGAGACCAACTCGCAGATCACCCGACCCCGAAAAACTGTCGCCAGCCTTCTCTTGGCGAAGCTATTTGTCTTACAATGAAAAAAGTGAGATGTAAGCACCCATGCAGCGTTTGTGATACCCATTTGGGTCAGACGATAGGGTATGAGAACTCTGAGTAACATGATAGGGTATGAGAAGACTGGGTCAGGCAAGAGGGTATAAAAAGTCTTACTCTTTCAGTTGTAGGGACCATCACGAAGACGCGTTTAACACGTTGACGACCGTGTGACACAATGCTGCGTCACACGTATTAGGCCGCGTGGGACCGTGTGACGCAATGGTGCGTCACAGTTTTGAAATTTATTTTTCTGACTTATCCCAACTTTTGGGAAATATTTGTCTGGCGACTATATACCTCATGATTAGAAATCATTGTAAACCTCGTGGTCCGTAAAAACACTTCTTCTGATTTACTGGAATTTTTGATTGTGCACTAGTTTTCTTTACAAGTAAAAACAAATAATGGTTATTGCAAGGAACAAATAAATGCAAACAAATACTGTTTACTGAAACGAACACATAAGTACAAGTAAATATTGATTATTAGAATAAACAAATAATGAACAATAAACAAATAGCAATTTCCTTTTAACCTGGATAGAGAAAAAGGACATTCTAAGAGCTTCCAGCTGTTGTTTTTCTATTTTCATTGCAAAAAAAGGAATAGTCACAATCCCCGATAATACAGGACTGCATATGTTGTCTTCGAGATTTACTATTCACTTCCATTTTGAAAAAAATTCGCCGTATGCCGGCATCATGCCACAGCCTCAGCGCGCTAGAAAATCGGTTGGTCCCATGCGCCAGACACGCGAAAAAGGCGCTGTCGTCAACGTGTTAATACTCACAACAAAGGATATAGACAGGTAACATGTGAGACGGTCGATGCTGACCAGTGCCCAGATTCATAAACGGACGAGCGTCTCCGAAACCCCGTCGGCAATAAACCCGCTCGATACCGTCGAGCTCTCCCAAACCTTCATCGCGAGGTGTGATAGACCCGCGATAAACCCTGGCGTGCGTTCACGAATCTCGGTTTGCACGCCGTTTGGGGTATATCACGTATATCTCGGAGTTTATCGGGGGTTTGCCAATGATGAATGTGGGCCCAGGTCTATGAAATTACGCCATACATTTGTATTCTATTAAGAATCAGCCTGGTCAGCGTCTACCACTGTTCGAGGTGAAGATGTACATATTTTCCGAGGTGAAAACCAGCAATTAAGTACCTGATACCCATCAGGGGTAGGGGTAGAAGGATATGAGCGTTTTCTGAAATTTTGGCTTTGCAAGCTATGATAGGATTCGCTACAATTTATTCATAAAAGGTGAAAGGAGTGAAAGGTTATTAACACGTTGACGACAGCGCCTTTTTCGCGTGTCTGGCGCGTGGGACCAACCGATTTTCTACCGCGCCGAGGCTGTGGCATGATGCCCGCATACGGCGAATTTTTTTTCAAAATGGAAGTGAATAGTGAATCTCGAAGACCACATATACAGTCCTGTAATATCGGGGATTGTGACTATTCCTTTTTTGCAATGAAAATAGAAAAATAACAGCTGGAAGCTTCTAGAATGTCCTTTTTCCCTATCCAGGTTAAAAGGAAATTGTTATTTGTTCATTGTTCATTATTTGTTTGTTCTAATAATCAATATTTGTTTGTATTTATGTGTTTGTTTCAGTAAACAGTATTTGTTTGCATTTATTTGTTTCTTGCAATGACCATTATTTGTTTTTACTTGTAAAGAAAACTAGTGCACAATCAAAAATTCCAGTAAATCAGAAGCTAAGAATTGTTTTTGCGGACCACGAGGTTTACAATGATTTCTAACCATGAGGTATATAGTGGCCAAACGAATATTTCCCAAAAAATCGGGATAAGTCAGAAAAGTAAATTTCAAAACTGTGACGCAGCATTGCGTCACACGGTCCCACGCGGCCTAATACGTGTGACGCAGCATTGTGTCACACGGTCGTCAACGTGTTAATATAAAGTTCCACTCTGCTGTGAAAGAACAAGAAGAATTGAAGAGAATTTGATGTTGGAATGGTGTGTTAGGTTTATCGCAAAAACCGCATCTCGGGCGGGATTTGAACCACGTCTTAACCTATCCGGAGTTCTGCACTAATCACTATGCTACTGGGACGACCATTTGCGAAACCCTAGCACCTTCCTTAAACTCGAAGGCTCAAATCCGGCTCACCGGCTCAACCCGTTATTACGGGTGAGTGCTGGAAGCAAAAAGCCTTCGGGCTTGAGGAAGATGCTAGGGTTTCACAAGTGCTCGTTTCAGTAGCATAGTGGTTAGTGCACAGCCACGGATAGGTTGAGACGTAGTTCGAATCCCGCCTGAGATGCGATTTTTGCGATCAGCCTAGCACCATCATCACGTCCTATTGTAGTATGTATAATAATAACCCGCAGAAAAGCGGTAATAAAAATTGGAATTTGAAGAGAATTTGTCTCTTAAACATGGCGAAAATGTGCAGAGAAGGTTGGCCCTACTGATAGGATGTGGAGTGGTTGTTTTCGGAAGTGCAGCGATGCGAAGCGAATGGAAGGAAGCTGCTCAGACAGCAGCAACATCGTCAGGATGTCTGCTTCATTTAGTCGAACGACGACGACAACGACGATGAAAAGCTGAAAAGTGGCACAATTTTTGCCCCAGGGCAGTCCTCTCAGCCCCACAGCTCTTCTGTATTGATTTCTCGTCGGGCACTAAAAAGGAGCACATCAACACGGAAACCCCCACGGCTCAACTGGAATGAGTTTTTAATCGTCAGCGAATGGGATTTCACAAAGAAGGGGCTTATTTTCGATTAAAAAACAGAAAGTATGTTTTAAGACGCTGATAGTACCTAAGTGCCTGGTGTCCTGAGGAAATCCGTAGCCATTTTTCTTGAAAGTGAAATAAAAATGGAAATTTGAAGTTTCTCATTCTTTTAACGTCACATTTGAGTAGCAGAGTTCCAAATATGAGCTTAGAGACGAATAGGGATAGAAGTGGGCGTGTAGTCGCCGCACGCGACGTCGCGCTTCTCTCACAGCGGAGACATGCGCGAGAATTTCGTGCCCATCACCGCTTTTTTCGCACCGCTCTGAGAGAAGCGCGACGTAGCGTGCGGCGACTTAATTTTTATCTTTCGACTTTTTAGATTTCTATTTGGAATGTCGTTAATCACAAATGACTTAAGCGAAGTGTTTGAGGTTCTATTTCTAGTTCATTTTTTTTAAATATTTTCTTTTTTATTTTATAGCGAAGAGATCAAAAAAAGGAACAGGTCTTGTACAATAGAATAATGAACGGGTATCGTTTAACCAAACACTTCTACTATAGGAGATCCCTTTCAAATTTCGTGGTAACAAACAGAGCTTCCTTTCCCATCTGAAATAAGGGACCATCAAAATTTAAAAATGTCTTTGCAGAATCAGCCGGTCGTCAAAACTGAGCCGCCGGATGAGCCGTCAGCGCCGGAAGAAAGCGGCGATGCGAAGACTATTGGAGAATATGAGAAGGTGAGCCGGTCTGCGGAGTTTTGGGTCCGGATTCATGAACGGTATACTCGGGATATGCCCCAGATGGAGCCCAAACCCCGATTCATCAATGGGGTTTATTCTGGGTTTGCCACTATCGATACCTACCCAGTTCAGGTCCCGCTGGTGCTGATGGCGTACGGCGAGCGCTACTCGATCCTTCGTCAGCTGGAGCAGCAAAAGCCGACGGTGATCATTCTCTACAACACGGACATCGTCACCCTGAGGCATATAGAAGTGCTGAATTTTTTCCTTTCCTTCTTTTTTATATTTTTCTATTAATTTTTTTAAATTTTTTTTCTTACCCACCGATTTAAGCTGTACAAAGCCTGCCACTCGGAGCTGTTCCTTCAAGTGTTCACGCTCATGTACCGGGAATCGACTGAGGAGTCGCGCTATTTGATGGCGTTGAAAAACGAAACGGACGCTTTTGATTCACTTTTCAAGGAAAAAGCGGTAACTCAGTCACTCTAAGCATAGTTCTGATATGATTATTCCTATTTTTCGTTTTATTATTATTTTTTACGCCCACTTCTAGACCCTTTTGGTGCCACGACGCTACGAGACCGCTCGCGAAGAGGTACCCCGGCTTCAGCTGTCGACCCGTGACGGTGGAGGACAAATTGCCGAGCCTGAGGCGAATCCGAAGGTAGGCTTTGATATTTAAAAAAAGTAAAAATTAGCTTTGGAATTATTGAGGTTGGAATTGGGTCGATTTACCACGTTTTTGGCTGCGGAGGATTTTTCTTATTTTTTTTTCCGGCAGGTTTTCTCTCCTATATTCTCGCAAGGTCGTTTTTCTTCATCTTTTTATTCGGATCTTATTTTTACCATTTCCTTTTTTTATTTCTTCCGAGGGAGACAATTTTCATCTTTATTCTTTATTTATTTCTAGATTTCTCTTTGGGAGAGGAATTTTCTCAGTGTTCAATTCTAAATTGGCAATGTTTTTTAAACCAGCTACAGTACCGGACGCGCCGCAACGATAAAACGGCGGCAGCGGCGCCTCGGAGCGCCGAAACCCGCCGTTTCTGAATAACTTCTTTAAAATTGGTTTATTTGCAAAAATAAGTATATATTCGAGCTCAGCAGCTTGATCTCTATCTCTCCATATGCACTTTTCCCAAATTCGTAAAACTTGATTTTAGTCGATTTTTTTGACCCCTCGATTTTCGGATCCCGCTGCCGCTTCCGTCCCTCGCTTGGTGACTCACCACCGACTTGGCTCCGCCCCCTCCTCGCCGACTATATAAACGCGGCCCTCGTTGCACCGCCTAGGCGCCGCCTCCTCCTCTCCGCCTATAAATGTGCGGCGCGTCTTTCCGTGGCGTCCCAAGCTAATGGATGATGGAGGCCCCACGGGGTGGCTCGAAGGAGTTACCCCGCGGGGCCCCCCGTTGGACGTGGGATGCAAATGAACTGTGGTTGACTCCTCACGGGTCACCGCGGGTGGACACCGAAACGGCGCATTTCGGCGCTCCGGAGCGCCGCTACCGCCGCTTTATCGTTGCGGCGCGTCCGGTACTGTAGTTAACCCGGACTGTTCAAAAAGTCGAGTACCCGGGTTCAGATTAATGATTTTAGTTTTTTTGATGAAGAAATATATTTCGTAATTAGGGTGGGGGATTGTTTCAGGTAATTGTTGATATGCGCGAGTTCAACAGTGAACTACCGACGGTATTGTACAAGAAAGGATACGATGTGGTTGCCGTTACTTTGGAGGTAACTTCTTTTGCCATTTTTTTTGCTTATTCGCTCACTTTATTGTCAAAAATTAAGACTAAGGCGGCTGTTAAGCCACCGATTTCGCTCAGTGAAGGATTGCGCAACTGACACTACTCAGTATCAGACACCGTGGTAGCAGACGTGTCTGTGTCAGCTGTCCCGCCGCTTCGCTGAGCGAAATCGATAGCATAGCAACCGCCTAAGGAATTTAAGAAATCGTAAGAAAATCACCTCTTCTCTTGAAAAAGAAGGGAAATCTAGTAGCAACGGTACCGAAACCTCGTCACGGGCCTTACTTTCGAACTGGTGATCTTGAGAAGTGATTATCATTACCAGAAATGGAAAATAAACTTTTTTTTCAAAATTCCAACAACGCTCAGCTCGAAAATCGTACCGTCACAGGTAGGCGACTATGTACTATCACCGGAAATCGCCGTTGAACGAAAAGCTCTCGACGATCTCACACAGTCACTGCAGTCAGGCCGAGTCTTCAAGCAGTCTGAACAAGTGAGAGAAACTATTTTATTCACTATTTTTGTTGTCTTTTATGTTTAATTTAATTCTGATAGTCTGAGAAATTGTTTTCACCAGATGCTACGCCACTACAAACACTCGATTCTGTTGGTGGAATCGAATCGGAAATTCGAGTCGAAGATTGTCAATGGCGGTCCTTTCCAGGTAGGCGAAGAGACTTGGCATCCTAGAGGATTTCTTTTTTCTTTTTTTCTTTTTTGAAAAAAAAAACTTCTCTAGGGAGAGCTCACCCGTCACTGCCGAGAGATTCGAGCACTGCTCTGTTCCCTGCTCAGGGCGACTCCTCGTCTGAAGATCATTTGGTCGTTGTCGCCGGTGAACTCTGCTGAGTATTTTGCTGAGTTGAAGGTGAAGATTTTCTCTTATTTTTGAAATATCATAATAAAATGCAAAAATTGAATTTCAGCTGAATCGTCCGGAGCCGGATGCCGAGTTGGCCGTGTCGCTGAGAGGAGACGACATCACAAAGCCAATTGAGGGTGTGTAATTTCGCTTTTTATTTCTTAATTTTCGAAATCAAAAATTTTAAAGTTATCAAAGAACTTTTTGCAGTAGAAGGAACCGGCTCGCCGGACAAGCGTCGCAAGCCGAATGCGATTCTTCTCCGCCATATGGCTCAACACCTTCCCGGCATGGCTCGTGGAGATGTTCAGTCGATGATGCTCAGTCAAAAGGTTTCCCTTGGAATTTATTTTATTTTATTTTGTTTTTTATGTACGTGAATTTACGACCCACGTTAGAGGAAAAAAAACAACCAAGGAAAAACGATGACAGTAAACATCAGCAGAACAAATAAATTAATAAGTAAGCAATGCACGCTTACGTAAACCCTTAAACTTTTGATTAATAATACAGATGTACCTTTATTTATTTGTTTTTTTTTGTTCAAAAAATCATTGTCGAGGTGGATTTTGAACAGAACAACTGTTTTGCTGAGTTCTATCGTCGTTCACCGATTTTGCGCCAGTCACCGATCACTGATGCGTTTCCTGTGCAGTGTGGGCTATCTCGTCCACTGAGGGGCACCTCTAGAGCCTGATTTATTTTATATTTTTTGTAAAATGAAAAGTTTTCTGTTCAGGTGAAGAATCTTCGTGAGCTCTTCACGATGCCCATCGAGCAGCTCCATGCGGCTGTTGGATCGCAAGCGGACAAGCTTCATGTGTTTGCCACCTTTGACTTTAATGTTCCGGACCGATGAGGTTCTCCAGTGGAATTTCTTTCTATGATTTTTCTTCAATTTTACCGTCTATTCCTGCTGAAATTCGATGTCGCCGATTTTTGATCGCGTCGCGACGCGATTATACGTTATATATAAATTATGTGCCTGGGGCCATCGAGGCTGCTGTCATTCATGGTGAATGTAGGTGCGGTCCATCTCTAGAATATTGCAATTCGATGTGCTTTTTTATTGTAAAATGTCCCAAGATTCCACTAGCGTCCTCTGCGTCTCTGCCCTGATCGTGGCCACTACTGAGCTGCCTCGCTGTCGAGTATGAACGAACCTTCAATCAATACTCAAGGTTAGAAGGTTACCTTCGATCGACTGCTACCTGTTTACCGTTTACCTTTAAAATTAGGTTTCATCTCGTTAATTGTATACTCTGTGATCTCTCCGACTCCGAGTAAAAGATATAGTTATCTGCGGAACCTCATGTGACCACTTTCATTAAACGTCAGAAGTTTTTTTTTAAATTTCCTCTCTTTGTCATCTTTCATTTCTTCCTTACATTAGATCGATCACTTGGATCGATCTATCGATAGGGCTCGGTGATTTGAGCTGAATACACCATTGATTAATTTCTCATTCTCTCAATCGATCCTCACCTCTATTTTGTCACTTTTATTTTACTGTTCCAAAGTGTTCCTTGTAGTAATAAAATTTCGCCAAGTGTTTTGGATTTTGTTTGTTGATGGAACGGTCTCAAAAAAATCATTTTTGAATGTTTCAGTTTTGACATGTGTCTATGGAACTTATAAGTATAGATAGTGCGGAGTTTGTGGGCCATTGTAGGTTTTTAATTGTATTTTTTTTTTGGTATTTTTGGTGTTTTTAGAAAAAAAAACATTCCGAGGACAGCCGCGTGACTCACTGATTCTCTACTGGTCTCGATGACGTTGTCGAATATACCCCTAATCCAAACTACGGGGTTTATTTATGCAAACAGTTCACCGTCAGCATTTCCATAAAAATCAGTCCGTGGCGTCAACTCCCGGTTGACGATACCGACTCTTTACCGGTTACCTACTGTTACCCACCATTTTACGGTGCAGAGCAGCTACTGATAATCAGGTGAGTTCTATTCTAGAAGTTTCCATTGGTTACGGTAGTTTCCATGTGATGAACCGCTTTTTCATTTGAGTGATATTTTATTTTTCTTGCCCAACCTGCGGCTTAGCGCAATGGATGGTGGAAGTAAATTTGCTCTGGTGATATCTTTATTGGTCATTTTTATCAGATCGATTTGAAAAATAGAATTTTACAATCATTTCTTATCTTCAACGTCCCTATTTCAGCTAGAATGACCGTTCCTGATAGGGTGACGCAGCTGGAACGACCGAATTCTCTGCCGTTGCACGATCGTTTCAGACCTCTTCGGCGATCGGTGAGTAATTCCCCTATGGTTGCGCCATGCACTTGTCATTCATGTAGAATTGTAGACGCATAGTCTTGAAAAGCATAGTAAATGAACAAATAATGGTGAATGCGTATTTGACCTCTAAAATTATTTATTTATTTATTTTGGACGTCAATATGACGCGCCAATGAGGCAAACAAACACTGCTGCTCCAACAAGTTTTACAAAGTGTTCATCTTCTCGGTTTCACCTTACCAGTTAGGCCTGGTATCGATTTACCCTCAAAGAATGCAGGGCTTTGGGATAGGATCGATCGCTCGGCCGTGAGAGTTGAAGTTGCTCCGCTTGCCACTTCGCCGTGCGTGTCTATTTTTACAGTACTATTTTAATATATTTATTTATTCATAGTTTTCCAATCAACAGAATTCAAACAGAAGAAACACTCATATGACATATGACTGTTGGACTTGGGTAATGATAACAGTAGAATATTAAAATATATTAAATATCAATATTGATGTCTTTGGAACTGCTCACTCTGGACGTATTATTTGTTCTGTCTCGTCCCATTTCGTATGGGCGTCTTATGTAAAATAAAATAGTAATATTTTGTTTAGCACCGTAATATTTTTTTTTTATTTTTTTATTTTATGAAGGATTCTAGATAAGAACTACAGCGTATTAAAATCAGGCGACTATATTAACCAGTTCGGGGCCGGGACGGAGGTCGCTGATAACGACATGTCCTTACGCTCCCAGACACCGCCTCTGGTCGATTTCGTGACCTTTTCACCGATTCGTTCCACCTGTGGCGGGTTACCTATAGTCACGTGAATTTTCCATCGATTCTGACCCCCCTATGTCTCCCTGGTTTCACTGGGATAAATTTTACCCACCGAGTTCATGTGAAATTCAAATTTATGTCCATTATGCTGGAAGTTCTTCATTGGGAAAGCCTCGAACCCGGCAACTTCCCGCTTATTTGCTTTCGATTGCGATCTTACTATGGTTAATTTCACCCCTATACGTTTACCCGTGGATTTTCCATCGATTCTGGCTCCCCAATGTCTCCTTGATTTCACCGGGGTAAATTTTACCCACTGAGTTCATGTGAAATTCGAATTTATGTCCATTATGCTGGAAATTTTTTGATGATCGGTCAATATCTGATGGGATCGAATGCCTCGAACACGGCAACTTTCCGCCTATTTGCTTTCGATTCCGATTTTACTATGATTAATTTAACCCCTATACGTTTAGCCGCGGATTTCCCATCGATTCTGACTCCCCAGTGTCTCCTTGATTCCACCGGGGTAAATTATACCCACTGAGTTCATGCGAAATTCAAATTCATGTCCATTATGTTGGAAATTCTTTGGTGGACGGTTGATCGATCAATATCTCATCAGATCGAATGCATCGAACAAGGCAACTTTCCGCCTATTTGCTTTCGATTCCGATTTTGCTATGGTTAATTTCACCCCTATAGAAATTCTTTCTGAAAAGAAAGAAAACTAAGAGACATTCCAGCAGGATTTTTTTTCTTTTTTTCTTATCTACTCCTATTTTCCCATCTATCCTTTTCCGATCTATTCCTATCTATTTATCTTTTTTCGTGAAACTCCCACCGTTTTTTTTCGCTTTTTTACATATTTGTCAGACTGTCGTCGAAAATTTACCTTGGTATAATAATACCCATACCTTCTCAACATTACCCTTCAACTTTATTCAACCTGTCCGACACCGATGACAAAGTCAGCGTCTTCACCTTTTCAAACTAGTCTGATATAAATTCACCTCACCCTGGGGCATGAAAGGCTTGGTTAACCTGCGCGGAGATCGATCGCTCGGCCGTGCAAGTGT
Organism: Nippostrongylus brasiliensis; assembly: GCA_030553155.1. Taxonomy (NCBI): domain Eukaryota; kingdom Metazoa; phylum Nematoda; class Chromadorea; order Rhabditida; family Heligmosomidae; genus Nippostrongylus; species Nippostrongylus brasiliensis. The sequence goes on from CP130733.1 coordinate 5,743,535, forward strand.
CAGTAGCGCCTCTTACAATTAGACCACACCTTCGTTGCTTTTTTACTCACTTTTTTACGTAGCCAAAGTATTCAAGAAGTTTTCTTTAGCAAAACGGGCATCGTAGGCGCCGGAGTAGTAGCGTGGAACGTCAGATAATCACTTGGAGACTTCTCGATAGTAGCAGATAACGAACACGTAAAATTTTCTGGGACCGAAAAGAAGCTAAAAAAGCGGCGATAAGAACAGTTTCTGGGTTCGGCAGATAGCGCCGACGGTGTTCCGACCCTCACCTCACCTCTACTAGTAGTAGCAATTCGAAAGTGAACAAATTATCAAAAAAAAAAGAAGTGATATGGCTTAATCACAGCGTCTAAAAATCATACAATCGTGAGAGGTGTCACGCGGCGACTGCGACGTCGCGCGCGACAAATTTCACCAGTTGCCCTTGGCGACCGATGGAGATCTAGCGGCTCGATTTGGACATCTTCTCCCCAATTTTTCCAAATTTTTAAAGCTTTTAAAATTTTTTAAGAAAAATGAGTTGTTAGATAGCTTCCAAAAAGGCGATTTCACCCTCCGTAAAAACGATTGGTAGACTTACATCTCCATTAAGTTACTCTCAAAAGGGGGATAGAAGCACAATACGCTAAAAACTTCTTGAAAATCCTGTTTTAAGGCACCCTCAGCTGAGAGTCCGCAGAATTCCGTCCCTCTCATGTGCGGACGCGATTTTGCGGACTGCCGGCCGGTTCTCCCGGTTTCAGGTCGTGTTCCTCAATGTCCAATGATTCATCCGTTTCGTCGTCGCTGGTTCCATTCTCATCTATCGATTTATAAATTTTTCCGATTTTTTTATTCAATTTAGAATTTTTACAACTTCTCAACTAGCGGGTGCTTCTATCGATTTGTTCCCGCCAAATTCGATTAGAAATTATTTTATCGATAATTCATCTAAATTCCAGATGTCGCGGCGGAGCGGCGGCGGTCGAACCCCGTCGGGAAGCAGAAGCTCGCACGCCTCTGACCAAACGTGAGCTAATTTTTTTATTGAAACCGATTTATTATTGAAACTGATTTTCATTCAGTAATGCCCCTTCGGGTACTTTTAAGAATTTATTTCATTTTTTATTTATTCGAACAATTCAGGCCCGATGAGCCGGCGGTGAACTATCAAGAGATGCTGGACGAGATGAACGACGTGGACAGGGACACCGGTGAACGACTACGGCGACATCTCCAGTTCTTTTTCATGAATCCGCTTCAAAAGTGGAAGGTACGGTAATTTGAAGTTTATATGGTACTTTTCCTCTTAATGTCCAATTATCATATCATGCTCGTATCTTAATGTTCACCCTTGGAGCGGACTTATCATATCGTGCTATTCGATATCATACCATTTCGCATCCACCTATGGTGCAGCCTGTTTGATCTGCCTGATATGGAAGAAGAAGCCGTTATTTTCTCGCAAGAATGAGGAGTTTTTCTAAAAGAGAGATGTTTTAGAGGTTATCGCATGAAGCTGTTTTCTAGCTTAGGTAAGTCGTTGATTTTGTTTAGCAGCTTGATAATAAATTGATTATGGCTCTAGCATGATATGATACGCTTGGGTGTGATATGATAATTGGGCGTTAAGAGGAAAAGTACCGTTTATATTCCTTTTCTAAGCTTTCATTGGGCTCATGTGTTGTTCTCCCTTAAACTTCGACGTTTTTAGTTGAAAAATTCAAAAATTCATTGTGATTGTAACCATCGAACACTCACCCTCGAAATTTTTCCATGTATCTAATTTGTACCCTGAAATACAATAAGAAAAACAGTATGCTCAATCAGTCCAATAAAACAGGAAAGAAAACTCAAAACCAAACAAAATAGACAGGAAACTAAAAACTGGAAAGAAAACTAGAATAATAAGAGACTAAAGAAACCATAATAGCTCGTTTCGTCCCCACTGTGTACGAGATAATCCGTTCCGTATATATAGTAGTATAAAGCCATTCCCGGGACTCGTCAGCTTTGGAGGACTAGCATTATAAGTTGTAGGAAATGAAATTGTTTGTTTTCGAGAATGTTTTCAAGATGCTTCTTATCTGCTTTCTCCATGTTTTGATAACAAGTAATTACTCATTCCTCAAACAATCGCACAAAATGCTTATTTATTTATTTATTTACCACGCCCATTGGAAAACTAGCAAACTGCTAAAATATCGAGATAAAGTTACAATATTCCTTAAAAATTATCTATTTTTTCAAGGTCCGTCGACAATTCCCGTACAAGTTAGTCCTACAAGTGCTGAAAATCGTCTTCATCACTCTGCAGTTGATACTTTTTGCTGAAATGCGGATGTCTCATGTGGATTTCATGGAGGACACCACGGTGGTTATGCGGCATAAATTCTTGAAGGTTTGTTTTAGGCTTTTTATTCGACAATTCTTCATTGGTTTTACGAAAATTTTCGGAGGAAGGTTATGAATTTGTTATACTTCTCATTTTCCTTCTCCCACACGACTCTATCAGATGGAATGATTTCTGGAGACTTCAGGGAGGCCGAAGCTTCAGAATATTGGAACAAAAATTCTACCTAGTATCCTCGTGCGATTGAAAAAATGTTAAAAGAAAGTATGCCATTTATGGAACTCTGGACTCAGTTGACTTTTGAAATCAGGTTCTCTCCGTCGTGGAGTCGTTCAAAGGACTTTTTCAATGGAAAAAAAATTCTAATGTTTCCCGACCTTTTTTAATCATTATTGATTATTAGTTTCAAATCAAACAGTGATTCAATCAGTCTTGCTACGATTTCATTTCATTGACTGTCATGTTCATTTGAAACTTGAATTTCTGTCGCCTCATATTAATTGGTATTATATTTCATATTTTCTATTAATAGTATTTGCGTATTTGAGAAATTATTTCCATTTCTAGGAGTGGAATGATGATCGGGACGCCTTACAGTATCCTCCAGCAGAGGGACGGTATTCAGTGTACGATGGTAAAGGTATATTCGAGCACCTTCAGTTCATTATAGACGGGGTACGTTTTCTTGGTCAAATTAGTAATATTTGATTTTTACAAATAAATAAATAATAAGCAGCGGTCTCTCTCTTATGATTTTCTGCTATTGAGTTTGGTGTTTTTGAGTTTTTACTAGTGTGATTGTTCCACTTCTAACCATCATTTGTCTGGTGGGGCTACGATCGCAAGGAGTGATTAAATAAACCAATGTGGTTTTTTATTAATTTGAAAAATATTTTTTGGATTCATCTCGTTCTCATGCCATCGTTGTTCGACTTTTATCTCTTGTTGCAGTACTATTCACTTCAAAATGACTCGTTCGCCTCGTTCAGCTATGATGTACAGAGACCTCCGAAACCACCAAGTGGTTCACCTGTAAACACTTCACTTTCTATTGAAGTGGATTTTGATAATATTCCATATATAGAGGTGAGTAACTCATACCGGTGTCCTTTGAGTTTTTAAGTTATTTTTTTAGCAAAAAATTGTATTTTTAGGTATGCGTGGATCGAATCAACAGTGTCACCATCAACAACAATACCTATGAATTTGACATCACTGATGTGCTTGGTGAGTCAATGGTCCTATCTTGTCGTGTCTGTTGCTGTCCGTCATGGTATATTTATACCCTTTCCAGAATGCATGTATTTGAATTTGACGAATAGAGAAGTTGAAGAGATAAGAAGCGACGTGCACGCTGTGGCACGGGTTTTCGAGCGACGAGGTAAGATTTTTTTAGGCTTTGTAATTTTATTTTTGTAATTTTTTGTAATCTGTGTTTTATTCATGTATTTGTTTACTAATCGTTCCATATAATTCTTCGGTCTTCCGATGTTGTCAGGTGGAATTTCTCAACTCAACCTCAGGACGCCAATAAAAATTGCCATCTAACAAGCTCGGAACCATTCGTTTTATAAACATTTTTTTCTTAAGTAGCTGCCGTTGTTATCTCTGTCCAATTCCTTATTTTCAGGTGTTTCATTCAAATCGGAAGATGCTTTAATAATATCGAAAGCCACACTCAATTTCAAGCTGCGAACCATTCACTTCAGTCCGAAATCGGGCGATCAGAAACCGGAATGCTATAAAATATCCGTGAGTGCTTGTCAGCTGTTTTAATTTGCGAATGTCTCTTAATATCTGTTTTCGGTTTGTTTTTGCTCCGTTTTGTTTAATCTTTGTTTCTAATTTTGATTATTTTCATTTATTTGGTGTAACCTGGGCCGGGATTCATGAACGAAACCGCCGGTGAATTTCACCGGTGGTTAGATTTCACCGGCCAGTTCACCGCCAAAGTGACTCACCGCGCGTTGAGGAATCACGTTTTGGCGGGTAACCGAGGTGAATATCACTGTAACCGGCCGGTGAACCGTTCATGAATCCCGGCTCTGGAGAAATCGTTACTTAGTGGATTGAACGCCGTATGAAGGCGTGTAAGTAATCAAGTAAAAGCAGCCAAATCAACAGAGCCACACTGAGCTTTAAAAGAAGAATAAAAGATACTTTGAGGGATAGTGATACAGAACGCAAATAAATATAATTAAATAATAACTTGAAAGTAAAGATGAATAAAATTCAGGTATTCATTACCTTCGACAACTCTCGCCACACCGGACAAGTGCATGTTGGTCTCTCCACTGTGATCTCCTATGTGAATATATGCAACGGTCGGGTAATCAAAGGTAAAATTTCACCTTATTCGGTCCAAATTTCTATAAGTACCTGACTGTTTTGAAGGTGTCGGAATGGGTGTGGATACGCTCATCATGGCAATCACCGATATAATCGTCCTATTTTTATGTATATTCTCGCTTATTCTCTGCTTTAGAGCTCTGGTTAAAGCTCATCTTTTGAAGCATGTGAGTTTTTGTATTCAGTAACTTTAGAAACTTTTTATTTTAACCTTTAATTTTTATTTGTGTATCTTTTTAATTTTCAGAAAGCAATCGATTATTTCGAGAACATGTTCAAAGTGAAACTTACCGTGTCTGATCAACTCGATTTTCTCAATTTGTGGTATGATCTTCTCCCTGTTTACCTTTTCATTGATCATTATTGATCGTTCCTTTGTAGGTATGTGATGATCGTGATCAACGACATCCTTATTATAGTTGGCACTGTCAGCAAAATTTCTATAGAATTTCGAGTATGTTTATTGATTTTTTCTATCAAACGGAGATAGTTTTTGGTCTTGTAGTGGTTCTATATTATTTTTTAAATTTAGGATTTTGACAATTCTTTATTCACCCTAACTGGCATCCTGCTTGGTATGGGAGCCCTTCTTGTTTACGTCGGCGTGCTGCGCTACTTTGGCTTTTTCAACCAATATAACGTGAGTTTTCGCTGTTTTTCGTTTCATTTTTGTAGATTTTGAAAATTTCTCATTTTGAGGTAAAATAAGTTTTTGATTTTATCATTTCGATATTCTTTTGATAACGAACTAGCTGGGTAAACACCTTGTTGCAATGGCGATATGGATGTTTACCCGTGAATTATCTCGCCTAGGGTTGACGTAACAAAGGGGATTGGAATTGGGTTGTTGTTTACTATTTGAGAGCATGCTAAACTCCTATTTTTCATATTTGTTAATTTACTATTATTTTTTGTATTCAATTTTTTAAGATTCTAATTCTAACCATGAAAAAATCGATTCCGAACATGTTGCGATTCATGACCTGCGCTATCGTGCTCTACGTGGGTTTTCTGGTCGCTGGATGGGTCATCATTGGACCGTATAGCATGAAGGCAAGCGTTCTATGTGATTTTCTTCCATTCTCTTGTTTTTCTCTCCTTTTCTTCATTATCTGTTGGTATTTATAGTTCCGTACGTTGGGAGAGTCTTCGGAAGCCCTGTTTTCATTGATGAACGGTGATGATATGTTCGCCACGTTCTACACCATCAACGACTCCAACATGGTCATAAAGGTGTGTGTTTTATGGATGTCTGACTTTTATTTATTTATTTATTTACTTATTTACTTATTTGTTACAAAAAGACATGCTAATATAATAAGTGGCGAGAAGGACAAATAAAACCATGGAAACACTAAATTTTTAAAAAAATCAAATGGATAGCAGAGGTATCATAAAGGTATAAAATAATGGTATCATAAAGGTGTGTGTTTTATGGATGTCTGGCTTTTATTTATTTATTTATTTGTTATAAAAAACATGCTAATATAATAAGTGACGAGAAAGACAAATAAGACCATGGGAGCACCAAATTTGAAAAAAATTCAAACGGATAGTAAAACAAGCTCAATAATGTTTTTTAATAGAACGTCGCTAGGTCCACTCTTCAGGGGTAATTGCAAAAGCAGAAACTCTATTTTTGAAGCGTTTTTTTATTTTTAATGTCTTTCTTGAAACAAAATATGCCTGGTTCGCTTTATATTTCTTCGTAGTTCTTGAATAGTCACTGTTTACGCAATACCATTTTTTTATTCAAGTTATAGTGTTCCATAAAATAGAAATTTGCAGATATTTGGAACCATTTACATATACTGCTTCGTATCGTTGTTCATCTACGTCGTACTGTCGCTCTTCATTGCTATCATCATGGACGCATATGAAGTCGTGAAGGTAGATTTTGTCCTGAATTTTTCAATCATCTACGTAATATTTATTCATGTATTTTCACATCCAAACGTATATGCAACTTTGCTGATGGCTAACTTAGAACGTTAATTAGAAAGGACTCCGATTCATCAACGTCATAGCGGGTATATTCCGCAGATGACGCGCAAATCGTGATTCAGCAACGCTCACAGCAGTGTTCTGTTAGGATTCATTTGCGGTTTATACGTCGTCGCTAGATCTCCGAACCCTCCCCGAGTCAGTGAGGGGTATTAGATCCCGAATACTACTTTACTGATCCCCCAGAATGGATTATTGATGAATCAACGGCCCAGATTCACGAACGGACCAGAGTTGCTTTACCCAAAAATAGCGCGAAACTACCATCTGGGTAAAGCAAAAGGTAAGGGCGCAGCCAGAATCAGACGGTAGAGTTGATGAGAGACTGTGGTTAACATAGGAAGTTTAGGATAAGTGGAGAGGCTATATCTCGGGGTTTATCGGGGTTTACCAATGATGAATACGATGATGAATCAAGATTTGCCCGTCATTCGGGGTTTATCGCTGGTTCGATACAGCAACATATTTTTGGTGACTTTCAATTTCCAATGTGTATTATGCTTGAATATTTCTGACATTGGCGGGGCGTCTGTCAGCTGAGAACTCATTACCAATCCGGTGTTGGTGAAAAGGTAGAGAAATGCGAAATTTGTCATTTGTAATATTTTTTTTCCACAGGATCGCTACTCATACGGCCTCTCAGTGGAGCGATCACCGCTGAAGGACTTTGTGGCGACGGCACCTTCGCCCGGAACTCTGAGCTCACCGACCACGCAAGCACAATTCGCGCCAAACGCTCTTCTGAATCTCGGTCGGTAGGTTAAGATTACCTTGTCGGGCATGTTTGGTGCGCAGCAGCGTGATTCATCACTAACACTCGCAGCACTGTGTTCTCACTCACGTGTGTTCGTCGTCGTTTTCCGTTCTCACTGAGGTTACGGTAAGATTGCTGTTTCACTCACACCTGCATTATATTTTCCACATTAATAGTGTAATTAATTAGCTTCTAACTACCACCTGCAGCAGCACTGTTCAAATTGAAGCAAGGCTCGCTTTAAAGCTTTTCTTGCCTTTGCTTTAGTCTGAATTTTCAGAGTCAGGAATCCTCTACCATTCAGATTCTTTGCCCAGATTTGCACTATTTGCGTTTTCATCAAATTTGGTAGATTTTAGATGAAATAATTTGTAATACAATGTTGGCGACTAATCTGTCCTCATTTTCCCCTTCTCCTCTAGATTTAACCTTTCCTCTTCGCTCTATCTTACACGTTTCTGCGATTTTCACATACCCACACTCATCGTCGCGTTTTTTCCAACTTCTAACAGCACGTTTTCTAACAGATTTTCTGAGATTTTTAATGCTCAAAATATTTTTCAGTTGAGCGATTGAGTTTAAATGCATGCATTTGGTTTAGGGGCTGGCAACGACTCGAATAGCGTGCGAGCGCTTCGCTTCATCGATCGTATTCGCGATTGGGCATGTAATATGCGCAACGGTTCGAGGTCAGGGAATTGGTTGCTTTATTAATATTTTTTTTTACTAAAAAATTCGCTCGGTTTTCTATAAATGCGCCTGATTCTGTCGGATCGAGTTTTATAGATCGTAAGATTTAATTGATTATTGATATTGATTTCGATTCTACAGGGTGCGTCAAAAGCCTTTGGACTCAGATAATTGGCCGCCTTGACGGCTACTTTGAAGCAAATGAAATGAAATTCATAACGTTTATTATACATTGTACATTGTACACATAAAAACATAGTTAGGTTACGAAACGCCCTTCTTAGGCACGAACTCAGGCCTTAAGTCTCTTAGGGAACGCATCTACAGCGGCGCGCCACCGAAGGATCCTATTCACCGACGAGTCTGTTTTCACGATTGAACAATTTCTCGATTGATCCTGTCATTTTGGTGATTGAGAAATTTGTTCAGTCGTGAAAACAGACTCGTCGGTGAATAGGATCCTTCGGTGGCGCGCCGCTGTGGATGCGTTCCCTAAGAGACTTAAGGCTTGAGTTCGTGCCTAAGAAGGCCGTTTCGTAACCTAACTATGTTTTTATGTGTACAATGTACAATGTATAATAAGCGTTATGAATTTCATTTCATTTGCTTCAAAATAGCCGTTAAAAGGCAGCCAATTATCTGAGTCCAAAGACTTTTGACGCACAGTCCAGGTATAGGCCTCTACTACCGCCTTGTCAGAGGTGTTTGATTTCAAATTCTATTTTTATTACCGTGTTTTTGTGGATTGCTACGAAGTACGCATGAAGTTGATATTGCAATGGTAATGCTAGGATCGTCGCAAAAATCATGACTCAGCCATGATTCGAACCCGCGTCTCATACCAACCATGGGCGCCGTGATACAGACCACTACACCACTCGACAGTCGACTAAAATTTTCTTTTGTTAGAATTTGCTGTAATTGTGGTCCGAACTTGTAGAAGCACTTTCCCCATATCTGATACCTGTCAACAACTTCACTTTCGCCAGCTGTTTCATTTAACGGGCAGCAATTTTTTACCCAGAAGCTGTTGTTGTTGCCTCAGGCTATGTTGTTACATTGTCTGTTTACTATGTACAGCTGAACGTTCTTCCTTCAGAATACTACCAACGTTTGCCGTAATTCTCGCTGTTTTTGATATGCCACACTTTTCTAAATAGTTTTGCTCATTTATTTTTTAATTTTTGTTCATTTATTCCGTTATCTACATGAATAGCTATTATTTCAACTCTTTATTTCGTTTGTTGCAGGTTTGACTCATTTGCAAACCCACTCGATGACCAAGTAGACAGCGCACGAGACGGCGGTGTTGTTCTTTCCACTCAGAGAGTATAAAATTTCAGATTTTCCATTATTTTCATTGAATTATTACTATGTAGAATAGTTCTCTTGACAAGTTGCATGCATAATTTATATCGAATATGTTTATCCTTCGAGTCTTCCTTTATCGTTTTGCTATTGTTAACGATTATCATCTCTCGTCGCGCTGGTGCTGTTTGTGATCCAGGTGCCTCACCAATACTAACTAGTGGGCTGTGATTCAACTTACTCATTCTCATCTCATCGTGCTTAGAGCCAGTACTTGCAAGAGATTTTATTGAATTTGTCAAGATTTTGCTATCTTTTATCAGTGATATGTGATTGTACAGTGAGACATGTGCCACTCTAGGGCCGCATGCAAACGAACATAAACTCATCGATTGATCGATTTTTTGCATATTTTTGTTCAATCGTCATTGGGGAATGTTTTTGAGGATCATACGTCATTTTACGCACGATGTCTGCGAAAGTCTGCCGTGCGTTTATTTTGTGCCGCGAATTATTGATTCGGCACGCGTACGCGTCGCGTGTCGCGCACGGACAACTGGTACAGATCCGCGCACACCGTCGTGATGAAGTGACAGATGTCGCGGCCTGTTTCACTCACTGACACGATCTGTGCCAGTTGTCGACCTCTTCACTTTTGCTTGTAGACCGCTCTAGAGGTATAGAGTATAAAGTAGGATTTTCGGGATTAATGGAATGGATAAAGTGAACGGACGGGTTATCAGCATTACATTTGTTATCACTTCAACTTCAGGTTCATCACGGAAACCATTGGTTAGTCTTCAGTATTAGTTTAACCGCGCCATCTGACGGCTGGTCGTAGCCATCCTGGCAGGTATGTTTTGCTGATGTGAGTTTAGGTAGACGGCTTCGGTGGTGCTATTGTGGATCTTAGAAGCACCTGCTTCCTTTGCCGATGACCCGAATAGAGCACCTCTTACCGGGGTGCTAGTAAGGCCATCGATTCACTCCAGCGGGGCCAGTAACGTCTCCATTGGTCCCTATCTAGTGTCAAGTAGGGCAGGTGATTCTACTCGCTGAAGGTGAAAGGCAATTTTTGGTTCAGAGAGGCCCTGGGCCCAGATTCATGAACGGACGAGCGGTCTCCGAAACCCCTTCGGCTATAAACCCGCTCGATACCGTCGAGGTCTCCCAAACCCTGCCTCATCACAAGGTGCGATAGACCGGCGATAAACCCCTATTTAACCGTGGCGCGCGTTCACGAATCTCGGTTTGCACGCTGTTTATGGGTCTCAGGGTTTATCGGGGGTTTACCAATGATGAATGTGGGCCCTGAAAGGATACCCAGCGGTTTACGATTTTGACTGCAATGTGCCTTTCCTGAGGGATTTCGGTAGGTTGTAGGTATATGGTAAGTTGACAAACGCCTGGTTGTCGCCCCGTGGCCTTTTATGCCAGGCTTTGATAACGAAGGGGACCTGAGCTGAGCGTTGATATTTTGGATCTTGTTTCAGCACCAATACTCGATACTCGGACAACGACAATAACCACAAGCTAGACGGAATTTGATTCTATTCCACAAGTGATTATCATCTAATTCTATCCAAGTGAGTGGTTAATACAAAACGATCGCCGCCTCGCTGCCGAGTATAAACGCATCCTGTTTCTGGACAGAGTTCTCGTCGTTTTCCAATCAATTGAACTACAATTTCAGTTGATCTCTCAAATCTGCAATTTGCAAGATGCTCCGCAACATCCTGCGCGCTGGTCGTAGCACCTTTCAGCCGGCATTGAGGTGGATTTCAACTACAGCAGAACCTGGAGATTTAATTGTGCCGAAAAGCGAGGTAAGTTGTGAACTTCTTGCAATAGAAAAAATAAAATTTGAAAAGTGATTTGTAAGTTTTCCTACCAGTGTTTAGGTGATGCGGTATATGACAGAAGTGATGAAGAGCGTAAAGGTGAATCCATCACATTGTCAACAGTTGGCTGAAGTGCTGATGGAAGCCGACATACGTGGTCACTACAGTCATGGGCTTAATCGGCTTGGTAAGATACTTCTAAGACACTTAGTGGTTGAAATAACTATTTATTTTGTGCGGGTGTAATGGCCGAGAAGTTGAGAGCCTAGGCTCACGATGTCGATGATCAGGGTTCAATTCCGTCCCAGGCAGAAGCCTTTCCTTCCACGAAGACTCACCTGTCACCTGCCGTCCCGTTGATCATCGATTTGCTCGAGCGGGCGCCAGTAACGTCTCCATTGCCATGGTAGACCAGTGGGTCCTGTTCGCTCGAGGAACACGAAGAGCATCGAATCGATCGTTCAGGGATTTGACGAAGAAGTCCGACCAGCGCAAAGGTGGGCGACCTGGTGTTCTTCTGACGTCCCGTGGAATCCAGTCAGTAACGGCTCTCGTCCAACAGTCGTCACGGAATCGCATTACGTGTCCGCCGCACCTGATCTTCGACAACTTGGCCCATGCGACTGCGTCTCTGATCTTCGACTGTCGACGTAGCTCGGAGCTCCGTATGCCGTCTCTCGCCTGGATGAAGCGAGTCACTCCGAGCATCCTTCTCTCTATACTTCGTTGCGCGACGCAAATCGCATATTCATCCTGCTTGCGTAACGCCCAGGATTCTGAAGCGTACGTCAACGCAGGAAGAACCGTAGAGTCGAAGAGATGGGCGCGGAGTCGGGCGTTCTTCGTCTTCCTCACTACTTCTTCAACACTCTTGAATGCGCCCCGAGCCGCTCGTTTCCTCCTGTCCAGCTCTGGACCCAAGTCGTTGGCCATGTTCACGAAGACTCAGTGAAGTAAAATAGCGATCGCTCATTCTTCGTGATGACATGTGTTAACCTTCGTGTGAGGCTCTTGGGGCCGCATGCTCGTGTCTCCCCAACTCGGGAGTGGGCGGGTTAGGAAAGAAACGGGCGAGTAAGAGCACAGGCCATACGGGCTGATTCCAATCATACTCGCCCGTTGCTCCCATAATCCCGCCCACTCCCGAGTTGGGGAGACAAAGGCGTACGGGTCCTGCTGTTGTAGTCTTATGGTGGGTCACGACCTCCTCGGCATGGCTTGCTGAGGCACATGAGTGGTACATGTTTACCCAAGAGGTGGAATGCCCGATTGGCGTCGGACCCCCACCTGACAAAGTCCAGTCAAGTCTCGCGACATAATGGGAATTGTGCGAACGCCCATAGGAACCTGTAGAGGCAATTATGGAGAGGGGATTTTTTTCAGAAATGTACGCGAATGACATCAACAAAAAAGTCTGTCAGCCTGACGGGACGCCGAAGATTGAGAAGGTTTGTAGTTTTACAACGACCTTACCAATCGTTGTGTCTAGTAGAGGCATGTCTGTTCAGGAGAAGGGCGGCAGCGCTTTGGTTGACGGTCAGAACCTACTCGGGCCTGTGGTGGGCAATTTCTGTATGAACCTAGCAGTGAAAAAGGCTAAGGAGGCAGGCGTCGGCTGGGTGACGGCGAGAGGTTCAGCGTTTTCATTTAGAACAATATTTTTTTTCCAAAAATCGCCTTTGTGTTCAGCATCAAATCACTTCGGCATATGTGGATGGTACATATCTAGAGCAATGGAACACGGAGTCATGGTCAGTTTTTCTTATTCACCAAACACTGTGTACCAAGATGTGTTTGGCGATATTTACACCCTTGCTCCGTGAGCAGCGATCGTTATCACACCGTTCTACAACAATGTTCTCATCAACGTGAAGAGAGATGTGCGCCAAGGTGATACCATATCATGATCAGCAAGACGACAGGTGATGCAGGTATTTTGTGCGTCTGTGACGACACTTGTGCTTGCTTGAAAGCTTTTTTGAAGACAGCAAGTACCTGGGCATTCACCCAAACGTGCCCCATGATTTCGCCTCTGTTAGGGCAAAGAGCATCTTACTTTCGCTACGCAAATAAAAACTAAGCTCATTTCAGGCCATGGCGTTCACCAGCACCTCTCCACTGATGTTCCCGACAAGAGCCGCCAAAGCCGCCCTTGGTACTAATCCGCTGTCGCTGGGTGCGATGGGAACTGGAGGCGACTACTTCCTACTCGACATGGCCACAACCGCGGTTGCAATAGGCAAGGTGCGGAGACCTATTAAATATGTTGCATTTCCTTACGATATTCTACTTGGAGAGCGCGCGTGGTGCAGTGGTAAGAGGCGCTTCTGACACCCGCACGGTCGATCGATCCTCGCCCAGGTCAACCAAGCCTTCCATCCCTCCGGGGTCGATAAATTGGTACCAGACTCTTCTGGGAAGGTAAAAACACTGACTTAATGTAGCGGCTGGCTCCCACACGTGATTTTATAGGCCAAATATGCATTCACCATAGCTCTGCGATTCTGAATGGAATACGAGTGCACGGCGCGTCCACAGAGGCTGATCAACGTCGACACCTTTACCCTTACCTTTTGCTCAACTCTTCGGTTCTACTCCACACTTGTGCGAGACATTTAGACCATTATGAAGTTATCATTCTGCATTAGAGGCTTTTTGCTTATCACTAAGTGAATCTGGATCTCTGGCGGTATTACGGTATGGCGGGAAATTTGAATTGAAATTTGTCCGGATCTGCCGAACCTTGTAAATACGGGGTCTAGGTTTAATTTATTTATTTACCATGCACTTTCGGCTGGGCATGTCCTCCCGGTTGGAGATACGAATACAGCTTTTCAAGCAAATCGAACGACGGCGAGTCCATTCATACCCTTATGGGTCCAACAAGACTTGGAGGCGTTTCAGGGCACCGTTTTAGCTTTGGATCTTGGAAAGCAAACGGAAGGGCCCGCGTGGAACAGTGGTAAGAGGCGATGCTGTCACCCGCACGGTCGAGCGATCGATCCCGGCCCGGGCAAACCAAGCCTTCCATCCCTCCGAGGTCGGGTAAATTGGTACCAGACTTGTCTGGGAAGGTAAAGACACTGACCTGGTATAGCGGCTGGCCTCCGCAGGTCATTGTATAGGCCAAATACGCATTCACTATGCCTCTACGACTTGAATGGAACACGAATGCGGCGGCGCGTCCTCAGCGGACTGATCAACGCCGGCACCTTTACCTTTACCTTTACCTTACCATGCACCTTAGGAGCGCCGTACAATACGAAAACGCGAACAAACAATATAATACAAAGAACACACTAATTATGGCATCACTTTGTTTGTTTGTAATAAATGCTAAATAAGAACCCCTTAGATACACAATTTAAGGTGGAAATTTTCAAGCGGAAAGGACGCCAAATACCACCAGGGTGGGGAGTAGGGGGTGACGGAAAACCTTCAACTGATTGTGATGAAATACTGGCCAAAGGAGGACTATTTCCACTTGGCGGTCCCGAACTAAACAGTGAGTGATTCAGATTTGTAAGAACTTTATATGCTTTTTAAGAATGAATTTTCAGGTGGATATAAGGGCTACGGTTTGGGAGCGCTTGTAGAGATCTTCTGCGGAGTTCTTGGCGGAGCTCACTGGGGACCGCACATACGAAAATGGAAAAGCGGAACAACGCCAGCCGATTTGGTTGGTTTCTAGCCGGAATTCGAATTAAGCTTTTCTGTCGTGCAATAATTCCCATATATTTTTCTTTTATTTTGTATTTTTGTTGATTTCAAAAGAGCTTTTCAGGGCCAGTGCTTCATCTGCATTGACACTGAAGCCTTCGCTCCCGGATTCAACAAAAGAATGCAGGAATTCATAGACACGATGCGGAATCTACCCCCGGTGGGTTATTTTGCGCCTCGGTGCAAGCGCGACAATCGCGCTAGGACCCGCCTTAGGGCTCGTTTAGTGCGCACGCGACGCGCGACATGAACCCATGCAAAAGATGCAAAATCAATAATTCGCGCCGCGAATTCGCGTCGCACCCTGTCTAGTGTGCGTCACACGGACTTTATCGTAGACGTCAATCCAACTGCGTCATGTGTCATTGCACATAGTAGCTTAAGTAATGACTTATGGTCTCCTGAATAGATAGCTTCTGCGTTGCTTGATACATACGAAAATGATATCGTCTTAAGCTTATCTCCAAGAAATACTTCAGCTAATATTCAGCATTTCTGACGATATCAATCGAAAACAAATTAGTTGGAACAAGGTACTTTTCTGACACTTCGGTAATGAACCCTTTGAATCCAAACACAGACAGAAATAAAATTAAATGACGTCAATGCATTATAGTGTTCAATGAGTGATCCAAATGTCAGAAACGAGAAAAATCAATTATAAGATCGTCTTCTGCGTTTTAAATGTAGAACCTCTTGATTGGACCCTAGATAAACTTGTCAAAAAGGTTGAAGGCCAGGATCCGGGAACCTCATTTGGCTGTAAGGTACATATCATTTATCTTCTATGAAGGTGTAAGATTTGTAAGCCGCCAAATCTAGGGCAGAATTTGTTTTCATGTACCGAGGCTATATGATGGGTTCAAATTGCTCTTACCGTGAAATCCTTGCAGAGGGACTTCCATTGACAGGGTATGAGGTGGTAGAAGGGCATGGGACCACATTCCGGCTATTCGCAGCCGCACAGCAGCACCGCGCGTAAGCCGCGGTGTCTACGGCCCTTGTTATAGGTTCGCTCGCGATGAGCGTCTGCGACTTGCGAGCGGTGGTCGCGTGTGCCGCTAACCTCAGACGCTGAGCACGCGACGCACGCACGCACGCGCCCGAAGCATACAGAGCAATGCGCGAGGTGATCGACCCACCCCCAGCGAAAGGGTACATCACCAGTGGAATACGCAGCGACTAGAGCGCGGAAGGTTCGCGAGCGTCTGCATAAGAGCCCGTGCGCGTCACCACGCCAGCGTCATCATGATAGCTCGTACAAACGTGTCTGGCCCCACGCTGTCTGATGCTGAATGGACGAGTTACGCTGGGGTGCGAGCGAACCTTTAACAAGGGCCTACCGTGTGGCTGCGGCAGCGCCCGCAAAATGACGGAGGCGCGATAGGAGCGTCGCGTCGGCCAACTATCGCGCCGCGTGTCGCGTACACACTAAACGAGCCCCAACGAAACGAGTCAGCGTGCCATAGGTCCTAGGCTCCCTCAGTGCCATTTGGCTAGACTTATGTGGTGTTGTAAATAAATAAATAAATAAATAAACATCGAGTCCTACTTTCTCAGGCCGATGGCGAGAAGGTCCTGGTGCCCGGCGATCAGGAGAGAATGCACGCAAAGTCAGTGGAAGAATACGGAGGCATCCCTTATCATCCGAATCAGATCAAAAACGCCGTGAGTGTCCTTTATTTTTTTTATTTTTTGATCCCCATGAAGAACCGATGAGAAGGCTCGACTGGCTTGAGTTCTATTCACACATTCGCAAAAATTTAATATTTGGTAACCATGCCCACCTGACCTGGATGCTCCGCCCAAGTTTGGTCCGCGCGCTTCCCAGATGGCGATTAAATTGATAACAAAGTGATTGTGCTCTATTTTTGTCGAATAGCGAGAGTTCTAAAATGCACCAACCTTCAGTTTCAGCTTATAATCTTTAAACAATTTGTGCTATTTTTTCGACATTAAGGCGGAAGTTGCGAAAAAATTCAATGTGAAACCGATGGAAGTGCTGAAAGAGTTCAAATGAGCAGACCGGAATTACCCCATCAACTCTGTCCAAAACTTCGCTATTGAAACGAAAAATACATATTAATTAAAATTGTAAATAAGTATTTCTCGGTGATTTCGAGCGTTTTGTAAACTACCTCTAGATTTTATACATGATGGCGCGCCTATGCGTCTAATGTTGTGATTTGCTACTGATCTGGAAATTTTCTGTAATGTTTATAAACTTGTATATACCCGTCTAGTTTTAGAGGTAAGATATCGGCGTGATAATCTGCTCATTATGGTGCTGGTAATAAAGTTATTGATTGATTGATTTATCGATTACCTAGCAATAATAACATGCACGAAATGAAAGAAAAGGTGAGAAATTGTTGGAGAACTTCAGAAGCTTCCAAAAAGTCGTCGTTTGTTTTTAGCGCTGCCTGTCGCTTCGTCCACTTCATTTTCCGAGACGCTTTTAGGAAATTGCTTTTAGGAAAAGCCTTTAGGTTTTTATTCAATTTGGCTTCTCTTGAAGAAATTTCTAGAAGGCGGCCGGAGCTCGCCTAGGAGATCAAACGGCTTCGGGGCGGTTTATCGATATCATATCGATAAGTGGTCGGCGGGGAGGGGTACGGGGGTACACCGGCTCTGCACTTGTTCTGGGAAATCTCCCTTTCATTTTAATTTTTTTCTCCTTGTTTGCTTTAATTTTGGTGAATATTGAGGTTTTCATTACTGGTCTCCTGCTTAGTAAACTTCCGTACATGTTCTATATAAATTTGTAGACGTTTGTAAGAGGACAGTGAGATTTTCGTTTCATTCTCCTTTTTTTCGATTTCCCTCGCATGCTCGTCATCGATTTTGTTCCTTCAAAGTTATTCTTGTTCTCTCTCGTCGTGTCTACCTTTGAGATCATCCACATTCTCGGTCATTCTCCATTCTTAAATTCTCATGTCACTTTTGTATGATTGAAAAGATCGAAATTTAAAACCATATTATTGAGTCAGAGTCGAAGCTGACTTGACACTTGTGGGATTCTCGCGGGTATTTGGTAAGTTTTATCTTTTTCCTTCTTTATTTGAATCAGATTGCGCTCACTTCCAGAGGCTCGGTGGTGCTGCTGTCACGCGAGGCGGACGCGTTGCGTGGCGCCGCGGAAACGCTGCACGCATCGGTCGCGACGACGCTGTGATCGACTTTCAAGCGATTAAGCTCCATCCAAAGGTGAAAAATGTGATGATATTGCCGTTGCTCAGTCCTCTATAGATGCGCCGGGCATATGTGTTCCATTCAGAATCGTAAAGTCACGGTGATTGCGTATTTGGCCTATACAATCACTTGCGGGGCCAGCCGCTATACCAAATGAGTGTCTTTACCTTGCCAGACAAACCTGGTACCAGTTTACCCGACCCAGGAGGGATAGAAAGAGGGGTGTGCGGAACTTCGTTTCCGCTCTTTTTTTTGGGCGGAACACGGAAGCGGAAAAAAATCGAAGGGCTCCACTTTTGAAGTTATTGTGCTAGCCTCGATATTTTTACTTTACTTTACTTTATTGAGACGTGGACATTCCGTTCCAGGTAAAAACAAACACATTGGCCAATTGAAGAAGACAACTCAAAACACGATTCTCCTGAGCAAGAGAGGTAAGTACAACGAAATGGTTATAAAGAAAAAAGAACAACAAAAAACAATATACATTATATTACCCATTCGAATTCTGGAAGAATGAAACCAATGCAGCGAAGTACATTCTTCTAAGAAATCTTGTAATGAACTATTTGTCAGCACCTGCCACATCGACAGAGTGCGAGAGATTGTTTTCCACTGGTGGTTTCATTATAAACGATCTGAGAAAAAGCCTCTCTCCCGAGAATCCTGAAAATTGCTGTTTCTCTTTCGTAACACACTCGTTTCAAGCTTCTAATTCTATCTTGAAATCATTCTTGTCATTCAATAAAGTCTATTTTTCTGTACGAATCTGTGCCGGCTTTGGTTTATGATAAAGTTTATAAATATTCATGAAATTGATATGGTTTTTGCGCTGAATTTCCACCGTTTACGATGAGGCTATCACCAGACATTGAACGCTTCCACCAAAATAATAGACGCATTCTAGTGGAAACAAAACGAGCCTTCTATGGGGACCTTTTGAAACAGAAAAGAAAACGTTTCGTCTTCCGCTTTTGTCTAAATTCTAATAATTTAGTGATTTTTGCACTATTTTCTTTTCCGTGTACCGGTTTCTGGCCATTTTTGGCGATTTCCGTTCCGTCTTCCGCTTTAAAAAAATCCGCTCATCCCTGGATGGAAGGCTTGGATAGCCCGGGGCGGGGATCGATCGTTCCTCGACTGTGCGGGTGTCACTGGCGCCTCTTACCACTGTACCACGCGCGTCTTCAAGCCTCTTTTAGCAGCTTAACACGTTGACGACAGAGCCTGTTTCGCGTGGCCGAGGCTGTGGCATGATGCCGGCATTTTTTTTTAATTTTTTGAAAATGGAAGTGAATAGTAAATCTCGAAGACTACATATACAGTTTTATAATATCGGGGATTGTGACTATTCCTTTTTTGCAATGAAAATAGAAAAATAACAGCTGGAAGCTTTTAGAATTTCCTTTTTCCCTATCCAGGTTAAAAGGAAATTGTTATTTGTTTATTGTTCATTATTTGTTTATTCTAATAATCAATATTTGTTTGTATTTATGTGTTTGTTTCAGTAAACAGTATTTGTTTGCATTTATTTGTTTGTTTCAGTAACCATTATTTGTTTTTACTTGTAAAGAAAACTAGTGCACAATCAAAAATTCCAGTAAATCAGAAGCTAAGAATCATTTTCATGGGCCACGCTTCCTATAACAAAGGTCTGCTAAAATGTGGCACAAAAACATCCTTTGAAATTCTGAAATGTATCGAGAAAAATACGATACAAGACTGTGGCATGGCATTGTGCCACACGGTCCCACGCGGCTGCTTGAGCGTGGCGCAGCGTTGCGCCACACTGTCGTCCACGTGTTAAATTGTGATTTTCGCGGTTAACGGCGTGCATGAGAAGTGCAGCAGCGGCTCAGTCAGCCGGAGCTGACCATGGCGACCGCGTGCCAATCGAGCCAGCGACGGCGTCGTCGCCACCGGCACTCCGTTATCACTGGGACGGTGACCGGGCGCTGTTTTGGCGCCATTTGAGCCGTTTCAGGTTCGACGACAACGCCATGCCGCCGACCGCCTATCACCTGATAACAGCTATTAACAGTCTCCGTCGACTATTCAGTCCAACCTGTCGTTATATCAGAACGATGGCGTCTCCTGGTGATCTGATTGTCGAGCGCGAAGAGGTAAGCTTCTTGGTAGCCATTATTCCTATTTTGAGTTTTATTCAATCGAAGTAGACAGTGCATTCGCGATACCTAGCAAAAGATGTATACCATAACTTTCCTGGACCTGTGGGTGATTTTCCATGAATGAAATTCAGTCGAAGTAGTTGAGCTGGAAAGCCGAGGGCCGAGGGTTAAATTGTTAAAAACAGAGCAGTTTCCACCTATTAATTCTTCTGATATATCATTTTTGTTGGTCCCTGGTATTTCGTTTGTTGTAATGTACTTAGAATGATATGTATCACCTTATTTTCTAATTTCATAAGTTTTGAGTATAGTTTACCATATAGTATAGTTTTGTTCATAGTTTATCATATCACAATATATAGTTCATATCACAATCTAGTTAACCATATAGTACAGTGTGTAGTTTGAGTATACTTTTGAGTATAGTTTATTTATTTTTTGTTGTTTGTTTTTCCTAGGCCCCACTGTTTGAGTATAGTTTTGAGTATAGATTATTTATTTCTTGTTTTCCTTTTTTCTTATTTTTCTAGGTCCCACTCACACTTTTGCTGCTGCGGAAGAAACCAGGAATCATAAATTCGAGGAACCGTTCCTTTTCCTCCTTTTTTATTTGTTTTTCATTCCTTTCCAGTTTATTTTTCGTGGCTTATTTACTATCTAAGTTCTCCCTGAGTGGTGAAATAACCCTAGAATTTCTTGGGTGAATCGAGGGTAGCTCGCCCCGTTTCCAAGCGCCCCTACTGCTGATCGATGCCCTTTCCTGTCGACTAAGGGCTGATAAATGCGTCCCTCTACCAAAGATCGTTAGATACATTCTGCTACTGTTTGCAAAAGACGTTTCCTATTTTTCTGACCAAAATAAACCACAAAAGTAGCTTCAATTTGTGCAAAAATCGCGGCTCAGACGGGATTCGAACCATCAGTACAACGTCTACTACTATATCAAATGAACCCGCTCCCCGTCATTGTGGGGATCAGGGGTGGGCGTAAAATTTTTGTCGTGAAATTTTTTACGAATTTTTTTACGACAAAATTTGTCGTAAAATTCGTAAAATAATGCGAACAACTAGGGATAAGTAATATGTTTCCTAATAGAGAAAGCCATCGTCGATTAAACCGTATCTCACGTTTTACTTAAGCCTCTGGAACTGAGCAAAAAAATCGCCGTCGATGAGGTTATTTTTTCACTTTTTCGCTTTTCATTTTACTAGCCAAAAAACAATGACATTCAATCACAAATTACAACTATACTGCTCGGAAGAGCAGATAATTCTATTTCAAATGCTTTGTCACTTTCGAGCTTAACTTACAACAGTCGTTTGAAAAAACGGCACGAACTTTTTTACCAACCTAATATGTAGCTCATCTATTCACAGTGAACATCATTGAGAAAAAAATGGGAACAAATTTCATAGGAAACAACAATTACCGATCAAAACCAATCAAAAGTACATTAATCTTCAGAGATAAAAGTGCAGGCGTGAACGCCGTCCAATAGTCGCTCAAAACATGGCTGGCTGAAATGAAAGTCGTGAAAATTTCGTAAAATTCCCTGTTTTTTTTTGTCGTAAAATCGTACAACGATTTTTTTACGATTTTTCATGAGAATTGTCGTAAAAATCGTGAAATCGTAAATTGTAAAATGCACATACCTGGTGGGGATACATGTCATTGTATAGGACAAGACGCATTCACAGTGCCTCTACGATTCCGAATTGAGCACGAATGCGTGGCGCGATCTTAGGGGTCTGGTCGACGTCAATGACTTTGCTTTTTTTGCTGTAGTCCAGCTTATTTTTTGTGAAAATGACAAAAAATGAATCGTTCTATGGCTTGTGCCATTGATATTTTCTATCTTCATTCTCCTGTTTTCCCGTCATATCATCGACGCTAAAGGTTATTCTCGTGATTTGTTATTGTGCGATGGCTGTAACACCTGATCGGCGCTCCGACGACCTTCCTTTACCCACGTCGACCGTCCCACCCCCGTCGTTTACCCAGAGCGGGTTTATCTCGAACGGATGCCGCAGTGATATCAGCATTCATCGCACTGATGCACCTAAAGGTCAAATAAAGGACAGCTTAGCGATAGAAAGACGAAAAAGCAAGGATTTCCAGGATATTAGAGGTCTGGGGCTTCTATACAGTACCGTCGGTACTTTTTCGCCAAAACGCGATTTAAACCATCCCGATCGTTTTTACCGTTCACCCGCCATAAATCACTTTATAAGTGTTTGTATTAAATAAAAAACATATGGCCGTAATCAGAAGAGCGTGATCTATGCAACAGTCAAGAAAGTGTAGCGAAATTCTAAAATTTTCTAATTTTTATGTTTGTGTTTCTTGACCTCATCAACCGACGACCACACAAGGTCAACGTCGTTAGGCCGTCCTCGCTAATTACACCTGTGGATATTTCTAATTAAGTTACATTATTCGTCTCATTTTATTTCTAATTAAATTACATATAAGATTTATACTGCAACACTTATGTAACTATGTAACATCGAAAAAGAATACCATATCTGCAGAGAGAAAGCCGAGACGATCATTTCAATGTGCAACAAACCTGAGAAAAGTGTACGTTCAAAATTGGGTGGAAGCAAAGTTTATGCATTTAGAAATTTTGCATATATAGTCGACAAATTTCAAGAGTGATTTACACCCGAAGTAGACAATTCGTAACATTTCGGATTAGAAATCGTTTGATATCGGCACACTCATAACCGAAAAGAAGCTGGAAGCTGCTTTCAGTGGATTTTTGATTACGATAGTTGCGGTGGAGCCAGAGAGCTGAGAAAACTTTACTGCGTCCCCTGTGTCTCTACCCGCAGCCGCCCATTGCTGCGCGGATTTGCTGCCGAGTATGAATGTCGCCTTAGCTGATCATCTTCAGGTGCATCGATTCATGACGGATGTGATGAAGTCGCAGGGAGTGAATCCTTCGCATGCCGATCAACTGGCCGACGTGCTCGTTGAGGCAGACCTGCGTGGTCACTACAGTCATGGCTTGAATCGACTAGGTGAGATTCGATTTATTGATTTTTTTGATTTTATTGGTTTATTGATTTTTTTCACTGAAAACGTACCAGTTATTTTATTCATATTTCGGATAGTTTTAATTGGCATATTTCTTTTAGATATGTATTTAAAAGACATCCATTCGAACGTCTGTAAGGTGGATGGTACACCTACGATACTAAAGGTGAGTGAAACTGATTTTTCAAAGAATCATGTCTGTTGGGTAGAATTTAACCTCGTCAGGAACGTGCCGGTTCGGCCTGGGTGGACGGACACAGCCTTCTGGGGCCGGTTGTAGGAAACTTCTGCATGGATCTCGCTATCAAAAAGGCCAAGGACACTGGTGTTGGATGGGTGGTGGCAAAAGGTTGGTTTTATATATTTTATTAAAATTAAATTAAAAAGAATTAAATCAACCCGGGAAGATCTAGATATAGAAGTCCTACCAAATAATTTGGCGGTGAGGCTCCATAGTAAGTGTCGGAGTCCGGCTACGGACGAGTTGGTGGCGTCTGCACCAGATTTGCGCCCGTACGCGGCGACTGGCGCAAACGTGGAGTGTGGTCGCCAAGCAAGCCGACAGTAACTCGTCCACTGGAGGACCCCATTTGTAGTTAAATGTATTAAGAAATGGAATAATTCGGAATTGAGTCTGTTTTTTTCTAAAATGACTTATTCAGGTTCCAACCACTACGGTATCTGTGGATGGTACGTGCTGAAGGCGATGGAGCAAGGAATGATGGTGAATCACTAGCTATACTGGGAAAAGTATACCCAAATTTGGTATAATTTCTTCAGGCGATGTCATTCACCAACACCTCACCGGTGATGTACCCGACCCGATCGTCCGTGCCGGCACTGGGCACGAATCCGCTGAGTTTGGGAGCGAACGGCACCGGAGGCGATTCGTATGTGCTGGATATGGCGACGACTACGGTAGCCATTGGAAAGGTACAGGTTTATTCAAACCCTGGGTTTATTTCGGCTAGTGGTCCCGGTTCCCGGATTGTTGCCAGTTGTTCCAAGGTTGGAAATGCTGAAAATTCGAAAGAAGGTCTTGGTGAAGCTGCTCACAGTTTTGAATGGAAGACGAGTGCGTGGCGCGACCTTGAGGACTGAGCATGATGGATTTCTTTACTGTTACCTTTTCCCCTAAATCTCCCAGCATTTTCCGATCTAGCTGGACTCCGTCACTCACTATAGAGACCACTCCCTGCGTTTGCGCCAGCCGCCACGTACGGGCGCAAATCTGGTGCAGACGCCACCAACTCGTCCGTAGCTGGACTCCGTCGCTCACTGTGGAGCCTTACCGCGAAATTACTTCCTGGGATTTCTAAATCTAGATCTTCCCGGGGTTTATTTAATTAACAATAAGAAAATATAAACTAGCCTTGCAGATTTTTTAATGACCACTAGGTACCTTATGGCCCATATGACACTAAAAATCGGCTCAAAGCTCGGTCCCAAGTGGAAGATGAATGCACGGCCTATCCCAGGAGAACAAATCAATAACGATCGATTTATATTATCCTTTAAAATTAAGTTATAGGTAGAAATAAGTGAACGACGAGGTCATGAAGTCCCAGAAACGTGGGGAGTGATGAAGGATGGAACGACCAGCACCGATCCAAGTAAAATTCTCCACGGTGGTGGTCTTTACCCGTTGGGAGGAGATGAGATTTGCGGTGAGTCGACTTTTTTTGAATTTTAAACTTTTGAAATGTTTAAAATTTGTTTTTAAAATTAATAATATTTGAGGCGGATACAAAGGTTACGGTATGGGATCGCTGGTGGAGATTTTCTGTGGGATTCTCGCCGGAGCCCATTGGGGACCGAATATTCGTAAGTGGATGTCGGCCAAGGAGGACGCTGATCTTGTGGGTTATTGATTAATTAAATCAGGTTAGATGGATAGATTATTGATTTTTCAGGGCCAATGCTTCATAGCCGTCGACCCGGAGGCGTTTGCTCCAGGTTTCAGCGATCGGATGCAAGACTTCATGGATACGATGAGGAATCTGCCACCGGTGGGTTAACTTAACCCCGCTCTTCAGCCGTTTCTGGGTAAGGGTATACCGTTCACCGTTCTAGGTCGATCCCGAAAAGAAGGTATTGGTGCCGGGTGACAAGGAACGTGTCCATCAGAAAGTTGTCGAGAAGTGCGGCGGTATACCATACCATCCGAATCAGATCACAAATGCCGTGAGTTTACGGGGTTACTGTACGGTTACGGTAGATTTGCAGTCATTTTCCTTTCAGGAACTTCTCGCCAAGACCTACAACGTGGCACCGATGAAGGTGATCAAGGTTTACCAGTGAGTAAACCCAGGGTCAACACTCCAAAAGTGATCAAAGTCGTCTCAGCTTCGATTCGTCTTCTGAGCCCAGATTCTCACCTATATTAGGATGATTGTAGTGGACTAGCCTTCATTTTTTATGTCGAGATAACCCTTGGGTATACTTCTCAGTTAGGGTAAACTCACGGCAGAATATAATAAATAGGAATTCTTTTTTGTTTGTGATCTACGTTTGTACACACATTTTTGCGGTTATCGGTAGAATTTTTGCTTTTCTAAATAAAAATTTATAAATTGTCCTGTCTCAGCGGTCATGTGCCTCTTTGGTCACATCCGAACTCAAATGTTTCCTCATGGACACGCCCACTTTTTTCCCCGTTTTGACCCCATCTATCCTTGGAAGGAGGAAGCATCCCAAAACGATGATTTACGTGCAAATCCTTAATAAGGGATCGTACGAGTTCTGGGACCCCGGATTGGACGAGTTGTGCTGAGCCGGTCGTGGTGAAACTCGTTCAGCTTCGGGTCCTAGGTCAGGCAAGCATTGTTACCGGGAATTCCTATTCTTCCCCATATCCACACTCTTAGAGGTCCGATTAGCCTGACCGCTATACTCACTTGCCGCTCAAGCAGGATACTTCAGGAACTAGGACAACTCGTCCAGGGTTAGATTAACCTACCTACATAACTATTAACTTATGAACAAGCCCACTTTTTTCCCCGTTTTGACCCAACCTGTACTTGGAAGGAGGAAGCACTTCAAAACGATAACTTACGTGCGAATGCTTAATAAGGGATCTAGTTACGTACGAGATCTGGCACCCTGGATTGGACGAGTTGTGCGGAGCAAGGCGCGGCAAAACTCGTCCAGCTTCGAGTCCGAGGTCAAGCGAGCACGATTACCGAAAATTCTTACCCTTCCTCATAACCACAATCTTAAAGTGTCCTATTAGCCTGACCACTATAACTTCTTACCGTTGAAGCCAGATACTTCAGGAATGAGGACAACTCGTCCAGGGTTAGGTTAACCTACCTCCTTTACCGTAATTTCTTACAAATTCGGCTGACCTGACCCTCAAGATACTGATACCCTCCAGCCACTTTATCTTTACCTTTTCCGAATGAAGGCGAAAATCCCCTCCAGCGCCTCTTTAAATTTAAAAAAAAACTATTTTTGAAGCTATATCCGTGAGTTTCGTGAGCAGAAGACCTTCTCGAGAAAATCCAGATGTCCACAAAATTGCTTTGTAATCCTAAAAAAGACCCTGAATTATAGATAAAAAGAAGATAAAAGGTTATCGTAAAGTGTAACTCAACGGAGGGTATCTCAACTTTTCGGCGTTCTATTTGATACTCATTCTTTTATCTCACGCTTGTCTCAAACATCGTAACAAATGAAAAAAATGAAAAAATGAAAGAAAAATGAAAAAGGCACAATCGTAGAATTTTCCATACTTTATTCGTTTTACTTGTCTTCTGAGTTCGTTTTGGATGTTGACGGTCAGCTTGTGCGCTCTGTCGTTTACACTTAAATGCTGCCCCAACGGGCCACCTAGGACAAGCTGACAGTCAAACTCGCATCATAAAGCAATCATCACAGTTATTAGATAGCAAGAATTTGTTCAGCTCGTGGGATCGATCCTAGGACGCCTTGGTGAGGGTGAACTGGATGGTGTCGATGTGATCGTTGGCGAACAGAGCCGAACACAGGCAGAAGTAGTACTGCCATCGTCGATGGAAGCTTTCCGAATAGCCCAGGGCGAGAATTCTTTTCTCGTTTTTCATCCAGGCGCTGAAAAGACAATTGAAATTTCTATTCTCAACGGTAAAAGGTGAGGGTAAAGTGGCAGGCTTTGATCATTCTCCTGAGATCGCGCCACGCACTCGTCATCCATTCAGTATCGTTGAGGCATGGAGAATGACCTATACCATGACTTGCAGTGTCAGCCACTATAGCCGTCAATGTCTTCACCTACCCAGACTAGCCTAGTACCAATTTATGATATTCACGTGAGGGATGGGAAGGTTTGGTTAGCCCAGGCGAGGATCGATCCCGTGACTGCGTGGGTGGGATTAGCGCCTATTACCATGGCACTACGTTTGTTGACACCACGAAAACATCAATTTATCGGTTGACTGTATCTTGATAAGCTATGTCTTAATAAATTTGTATCAATTTTGGCTCGCTGTCCACAACACTACCACACATTCTGCGATACTTCTCGATCCTATGCTGTGTGACTGGTGAAATTGCCTAGGGTGAAATTATGCCTACTGATAACGGATGATATTAGGAACTACATGTAAAGGATTGGTAGGGTGTTACTGTATTCTAATGAACTTTTATTGGTTCTGGCTCCCCAGCTATGTAGAGCACTACAACATCATTGAAAATTCAGCGATATTTCTCGGCGTCATGCGGGAACTCGTCCAGCATCGGGTGCCTGAGAAATCTTCGTTGGACTCCACTCCCTTTTGGAGTGATTCTTATTAGATTATTCTTCAAGGTTACCTTCAATCCTTAGTTTGTCTTTTACCATTGGTTAAGGGGGTCTGTTGTGCAACGCTGCTGTGTGACTGCTAAAATTCCCTAGTGTGAAATTATACCTACTGATAATGGATGATATTAGGAACTCTTCGAACCGTCCGCTGACCACCTCCAACCGCCCTGTGGAGGTGACCTGGGGCCGATCAATGCCGGTTCTGGGCTCCTTGGGCCGGTCTGGGTCATTGATTGTCAGGGACTATTCGATTGTTAACCAGGCCATTGGCGGCTCCGTCAAGCCCCTGGTATTCCAATTTTCATCCATTATTGTTACATAATAGTGGTTGTATTTCAAATATTTTACGTATCAATTTGGAAAGTCTGGTACTTGTAGCCAAAAAACCAAGATTGATATTACAGTTTATTCGGTTTTTGGCTTCAAGTACCAGACTTTCCAAATTGACCACAATGTCAAGATTCATCAAGAGCCAGACGTGGAATTTTACGTTTCTTTTTTTTATCTACAACTCGGATTCCTTTATAGACGTCTCCGTGTGCGGTGAATCCGTCGGCTGTGATTCTGGGTTTTCCACTGAATGTCAATTTTATCGACCGCCGGTGTTTATAATTTTCGTCTTTTTCCGACTTTTTACAAATCGGTAGATTTGGAGTCATTTCTAATATCTTATTTCTTTTATTTATTTATTTTTCGTACATGAATTTAAGACCCACGTCAGAGAGAAAAAAAAACAAAGAAAGAAACTCTCTAGACTCTTTAATAACTTCTTTAATAAGAACCAAGCCGTGCTTAGCGGACCGATCAACTTAGAGTACTTTACTTTAACTTTTTATCTTAGAGGGATACTTACAGTACTGCACGTGCAGCAACGATAAGGAGACGGCAGCGGCGCTTTGTAGCGCCGAAACCGCCCTTTTTCTATATTCTCTTTCAAATTGTTTTATTCGCATGGATAAGTCTATATTTGAATTCAGCAGCTCGAGCCCTATCTTTTTATATACAAATTTTCATATTCGTAGAATTTGTGAACAAGCAATTTTTTGACCCCTTCCTCTACTCTCCATGGCGACTCATCGCTCAAATAGGCTTCACCTTTGACCAGGCTACTACGCGGGGACCCCCGTTGAGCATGCAGCGAGAACGAACCAAAGTTGTCTCCGCCCGGGTCACCACGCGTGGACCCCAAAAACGGCACATTTCGGCGCATAAAAGCGCCGCTACCGCCGTTTTATCGTTGTGGCACGTCCGGTACTGTAGGTACAGTAGCGGTCAAAAAGATATGTCACTTTTCATTTTCATTCAAAAATAGCTCAAATCGAAAAGAACCTAATACCAATTGATAGTTCTGAGTATTCTATTTAGAAATATGTTGAATCATACCGCTTTTACTAATTCTCTGTTTTTTTTTTAATATTTTTTAGTGATTTTCATATGCTATTTTGAACAAAAATATCTCAAAAACCGCTGGGTATAGGATCAATCTGAGATGATAATCTGATAGAGAATGATCTAGTTATTATAATGTGCTGCAAACATTTGATTCAAATCGGCTCTAAAATATAGATTTTTTTGAGCAAACTTTTTGGTGTTCAAAAACCGGTCAAATTTTAGGACCATGTTTTTAACAAAACTCTATATCTTCCCAACATTTCTAAAAATTTAGACCAAATTTGAAAGTATTGTAGAGGATGGTATTCTCTTTAGGGTAGTTGTTTTTATTTCGAAACTGGTTCTTCATTTTGGGAGAAAATTTCTTTTAAAGTTGAAATTGCGTAAATTGTTGTATCTAAAAAAGTTTAAGAGCAACCGACTCAATTTTTTCCAGGTTAATAGTAGATTTGTAGTTCTTTCAATATCGCACGTAAGCTAGAATAAATCAAAGTTTTAATAAAAATATACCGCTTTGACTAACACACGCTGAGGGCGTCGTCACTACCAGTACATTGTACAAGGGTGGGCAAAGGCGCGCACAGCGTGTGTTAGTCAAAGCGATATATTTTTATAAAGAACTTTGATTTATTTCAGCATACATACAGTATCGAGAGTACCGTAAATGTACTATCAAATGAGAAAAATTGAAGTCGATTTCTCTCGAACTTTTTTTTAATATAGCAGTTTACGCGGTTTCAACTTTTAAAGGAAATTTCTCACCAATCAAGAGAAGAGCTTGAAAACAAAAACGAGACCTTCAAAGAGAAAATAGTTTCCTATCACCTACTCAAATTTGGTGTAATTTCGTTTCGCAGTTACAAAGATATAGAATTTTGTTTGAAACATAGTCCTAAAATTTGACCAGTTTTTGACCACCAAAATGTTTGCTCAGAAAAATCTATAATTTAGCAGCGACCTGAACCAAATGTATGTATCACATTATATTAACTAGACTATGCTCTATCAAATTATCATAACAGATTGATCCTTCATTCAGCGATTTTTGAGATATTTTCGTTGGAAATAGCATATGAAAATCACTATAAAATATTTTTAAAAAATACAGAATTCGAAACAACTGTATATTTCGACATATCTTAAGAGAGAACCGTCAGAACTATCGAATGGTACCAGTTTCTTCTCGATTTGAGCTATTTCTGTATAAAAATGAAAAGTGACATATCTTTTTGACCGCTACTGTATATGACCAGACAGGACAGGGAAAGGACGAGGGAGTAGACCACAAGAAGACCTAGCTCTTTAATGGAATGGCAGAGGTGCTACTTCCACTATCACCGTCGAGTGATCGATCCTTGCCCAAGATGACCAACAAGCCTTCCATCCCTCAGGGTAAATTTGGGGGAAGAAACGTTTTTGAAGGGCTACAATGCTATCCAAGTAATTGAACACCCTAATGGTCGCTTGGGTTATGCTTACCTGTACCAATGGTCCAACGTAGCGGCGTAATGTCGTCCGATGTGCTTCATCTCGCCCAGCGTCAGATCTTTGGGCAGAGAGGCTTTGATGGCACCTGAATGAAGTGATAGGAATTTTCTAGAAATTTTGTTAGTTTTACAATAGAATCAATGATATTTACTACCTATAGAAGGCATATGCCCTCCGGGGAAGATGTACTTCTTGATGAAGTCTGACGATCGACAATATCGATCGTAGTAGGCATCCGGACAGATGATTCCCTGAAATCGCATCTTGCTTGATTATTTTAATTCATGTTTTTTTATTCATATATTTGTTTTTTTTTAAATTTTTTGTATTCTTCTTATTTATTTTCCACATTGAATTCTGTCCAAATTTGCTCATTTGTGGCCGCATTTACTACGTGGTCGCCTAATTTCGTTCACCTTGATCGCCGTACAAGTTCTTCGAACTTTAATTCGCTCTCTCTAAACCGCGGCCGCTAATCGAATTTGGGTGAAACATGTGGTTTTTGAATTTTACCCTTATCTATCGGGCTAATTGGATCAGGAGAATGACCGCACGAAAGAATTGCACAACGCAACGAAATGTTTCTACCTCAAGCGCCTTAATCTTCCTCCTGAACGAGTTTTTTTCTCGAAAAAATTCTAAAAATTACAGTCGTTTGGCTGATCTGTAAAGAGTTAGTATTTCATTCATTCATTTGTCTCAGCTTTGGGTAGTTCTGGTTTCTATTATTTCACGTTTACATTTTTTGTTACATTTTTATAGGATTTTTTTCACATCCTACTTTTCAGATATGAAGAATATTCTTCAAAATCTTTCCGGAGAGATTAGCTATACCCATAGAACTATTGTCAAACCTGTCGGTCCTGTATAGCCAGTGAAGTGGTTAAGCTGGAGTACCAATTAAGAGCTCGGGCTCGGCCGAGTTAGCCGCCGATGTACAAGACTCGCGTCAGTGTATGACGATTGGCGCAAAGTTGGTGAGCATGATCCTCTCGTTAGACACGCTATTTAGATCGTAGAAAAGTTTGTTATTTTAAAGGTGGAAGGTGGTTTGCAAAAAAAAGGGGCTCAGTAGAAATTCGGTCCCGCGTTCCACTCTAATCTGGGGCTCTTTGATGCTAGACCGGACCGTGAAGGTTCGGACCCTGTTTGACTTGCGATTTTTTATTTTTTTAAATTTTTTTTCGATTTTCGATCGTCATCAAGGCATTGTGTATATAACCGATCACATTTTGAAATTTGACTATTCTTCAGTATCGATTGAATATTGATTGATTGTCACCTGTAGCACAGCGATGCCTCCAGGCGCTAGGCGATCGGAGAGCACCTGGAAGTACTGCGGGAGAAACGCCTGACCCACAGCCTCGACCATTTCCACCGAAATCACCTTGTCGTATTGTCCGCTGGTTAACCTGGGTATAGCATGGGTTAACAGAGGTTAACTAGGAGATCATCCCGTCTAGCCACCCACCTGTAGTCCTGATACTTGAAGCAGATGTTCTCTTGCAGCTCAGCTTCTTCTACCTTTCGCCTCGCCCATTCCAGTTGTTCATGTGATATGGTGATGCCGGTCCAGTCACAGCGGGTATTCTAGAAATCTTGGGTTTCTTTTGCCCACACGACTCGTTCCATGGTAAGCGGTTTACCTGAACGGCTCGTATAGCACACGATCCCCATCCGCAGCCGATTTCCAGCACTCGATCGTTTTCCTTGAGGTCGAGCATACCGATCATACGATCCATTTTGCGGTTCTGTGCCTCTTCGAGGATTTTGAAGTCGACCTGATCGACGGGTTCGAGGGGTTCTGGAATTCGCACAACGTTACACCAGAGAACAATCGTCAACTCCCAGTATGTACTAGTTCTTCAACGGTTAGGAAGGAATATTGGGGCAGTATGGGGACGTTCCCCTTAATTTGAGGTAATAGTTTTCCAAAATTAGCTCGGTTTTGTCATTTAATGGGGCTCGTGGACCCTAGGTGAGAGCGAGAGATTGCTGGGATCGGAGCCCCGCCCAATTTTGTCCCCTTCGTGACCCATCTGTCCTGCTGGTTTAGTTATTTGAAAAGCTGACTTCCTGAGTGCAACCCTGGAAGGTGACTTTTCATGTGAAGCTCATATCAGCCCCATTATTGAAGATGGGAGAGCAGCTAGAAAATTAAAAATATTTTTTTCAGATTATTGATTCATTGGATTTTGTAAAAAATCATTTTTGGCTTACCTTCGAACAGGGCACAGGAGTAGGTCATTGACGGGTCGAGGAACATGCGAAACATGTCGTTGCCGAGGTCGTAGTGTTCTGAAACGGGTCCTTTTCAGGTGTATGATTTGCCTTATTAGCCCCAAAAATATATTTCATGAATTATTCATATGTTATATAACCATATTACATGTTATAATAAATATTCCAAAAATTAATGACGAATTAATTATGATCGGTGTGAAAAATTGTTGGGATCAGAACTCTCTCCAGGTTCAGGTAAGAGCCCAGCTTCGGACGAGTTGTCAGCAGTTGCGCAAATAGAGCGCCAGTGCACGGTGGCTGGCGCAAATCTGGTACCGATCAATCGGCGCTTAGCTGACCTCTTAATTACTTCAATTGAAGTAGAAACTTGTTAATCATAGCGAACTACGAGAGGTTCATACTTTGGTTAACTGGCCGTTACCTTCTATGAACATGTCGTTGCCGAGGTCGTAGTGTTCTGGAACGGGTCCTCTTGAGGTGTATGATTTGTCTTATTTGCCCGAAAGTATATATTTCATAAATTATTTATATGTTATATGACCATATTACACCTATTATAATTAATTAATATTCCAAAAGTTAATGAGGAATTATTTATGATCGGTGTGAAAAATTGTTGGGATCAGAACTTTCTCCAGGTTCAGCTAAGAGCCCAGCTTCGGACGAGTTGTCAGCCGTTGCGCAAATAGAGCGGCAGCGCGCGGCGGCTGGCGCAAATATGGTACCGACCAATTGGCGCTTAGCTGACCTCTCAATTACTACTAATTGAAGTAGAAACTTGTTAATCATAGCACGCTACAAGAGGTTCATGTGTACTTGGGTTAACTGGCCGTTACCTTCTATGTTCTTCGCGCTCTGGGTAAGCGTGTTGTCTCGGATTCGATGCTGGATGTAGCGGTAGGTGGCCACCGTCCGCCGCAGCAGATTTAGCAGATTTTCCGTCGTGAATTTGGTAAATTTACTGAATAGGGTAGCTGGCCGTCGTTGATTGGTTCGGCCTTGCTCTGAAAAATGTAACAAAATGAGCTTATTGGTAAGCTCAGTGGGTATAACTTACTCTTCGCTCTAATGAGCAGCTTAAGCAGCTCTGTGGGGTTCGGCTCAGCGGTCCAATCACCGGCCATGTACGTCTCACCGAGGCCCATTTTCTGATCGAGCAACATCAACCAACAGAAATGCACCGGGTTATGCATGAACATCGTCACCGTTTTAGTGCATCTGTGAAAAATCGATAAAAATAAAAGAAGGAAAACGAGGAAATGGGTAGCCCCAGGAGGTAAAGGTAACGCACTCGTTGTTGTTCTCCATCCCCCGACCGTCGAACTCGACATTGTCACCGGTGGACGTCACGCATAGCTTCAGTTTTTCCGAGGATTTGCCGACGATTGAGTCGAGAAATCTGAAGCCAGAAGAATACGGTAGTCATTAGCGTAGCGGTAGGAGGCGCCACTTGCACCCTTACGGCCCAGTGATCGATCCTCACCCGGGGTAATCAAGCCTTTCAGCCCTTCGGGGTCGGGTAGATTGGTGCCAGGCTTGTCTTGAAAGGTGAAGACACTGGATTCAAAAGCGACTGGCTCTCGCAACTCATTGGGCAAGCGAAAGACTCGTTCACTGTGGCTTTACGACTCTAGATGTAAGACGAGTGCGTGGCGCGTCCTTAGGAGAATCATCAATGCCGATCCCTTCACCTTATTTTATAATTCTATCCTACTATATAATAGGCAAAACCACGATGTCTGTTTGTCAACTCTACGGTCCCGCCGCGATTGCCCGTTACCGTACTCCCAGTGATATTTCATCAGTTCCTCGCTGTCTTTTGCTGCATGCTTTTTGCTCTTGGTTTTATTTGTTATTATAAATGTTTTCTATATATTTCCTATTATTCATCAGTTCATTTGCCGGCCTGCAGGCTGCTGAATGGCTGGTTTGTTCATAAATGCAAAATTAAGGTCCGATAAAGGTTCTTAAGAAGGATTAAGATTAAGAACAAAAACTCAAACTGTTATGATTACGATGAGAACTTAAGATTAAGAACCTTCATTCCCTTCTTTGGAAAAGGGATAAAGGTTCTTAATAATTGATCCCACAACAAAACCTAATGGTAAAGCAATAATAAGGTTGTCGACGTTAATCAGCCTCTAAAGACGCGCCACGCACTCGCATTCCATTCAAAATCGTGCTCCAAGCACATTTGGCCTATACATTGACCAACCGCCTACTGTAATAGGACGAGGTTGGTGCCAATTTTCCCAACCGCGGCGGGATGAAAACCTTGGTTAGCGCGGGCGAGGATCGATCGCTCGACGGTGAGAGCGGCATTAGCGCCTTCTACCACTGCACCATTATAAAGTAAAAGTAAAGGTGCTGGCGTTGATCAGTCTCCTGAGGACGCGCCGCCGCATTCGTGTTCCGTTCAAGTCGTAGAAGCATAGTGAATGCGTATTTGGCCCATACAATGACCTGCGGGGGCCAGCCGCTATACCAGGTCAGTGTCTTTACCTTCCCAGACAAGTTTGGTAGCAATTTACTCGTCCCCGGAGGGGGCGAGGATCGATCGCTCGACGGTGAGCGTGGAATTAGCGCCTTTTACCACTGCACCGTTACAAAGTGGTAACTGCAAAATAATAAAAGACGGTCTCACCTGGTAATAAAAGGTAGACATGCGTATCGAACGAGTAGCGAATAGCCAGCGGACGGCTGCCTATCGCCAGACATCGGTGTGATTTCGAATGAGAACGAAGGAGGAGACGACAAAGCGAGGCAACTGGCTGGCCACCGAGTGAACGTCCTCTCTTGGCCAGGCACGGGCACAACAGGATTTCCGCTGAAAAACTCGTATTTAGTAGTGAGGATTGTGTATCTAATGACCGATTAAGCGAAACGTCTAGTGACAGCACTTGGAAGGAGTGAAGGACAAAGATCTGCTTCAAAGAAAACTAGTCAGCCGAACAGGAGGTGGAAATCGGAGAAAGCTCGGCCCCTGCTCTTCTTAACAAAGATGGTAATAGAAGGAATGATTTGTCTGAAAAGTTTGTTATATGAAACAGCCTGCTATATAGCCCACTAGGTGTGGTTCATATAATATGGTACTAAAAAGATTTTTATTGTAAATTACTTTGAATACTCTACTAACAATCTGAGTTTTTGTTCCTTTGTTTCAGTCAAGTTTCTTCTTCAGCAAATCCTACTTCTATTGGGTTGAGAATATTTTCGACTATTGCTGCTACATTGACTACAATTTCCTTCGTTGTTTATATTTGTGTAGTGATATATCAAAAAAATGCAGGAAGAGGCGCTGCTTCCATGCAATCGGTCGAGTGATCGACCCTAGCTCAGAACAACCAAGATTTCCATCCCTCGAACGCTGGCTAGCGGCTGGCTCCCGCAACTCACAAGGGAAGCTTGTGAGCGATCGGTGATGATTCATTACGAAACCCATATGAGCGTGTAGGGCTTCGCACGAGGAATGCAACGGTGTGTTCACCAGGTGCCGTCGCCACCTGGTTGATCTGAAAATGGCCGGCAAAATTTTGCACTGCCACCACACGTAGGCTCCCCGCCAGCGGGAGTACCGGGCTGAGTACACCAGCCAGCGCGACGAGGTGGCCGAGTGGATAATGCTGTGGACTCAAAATCGGGCGAGCGTGGATCAGTCCGTGCTGCTGCGTTTTGCTTTGCCTTCATGCGCTAGATTCCAAATTACGCACCTTCTGCAATTTTGCCGCAGCTTCCAGACAAAATCGCGTTTGGGTCGAGTATGACTCACAAAGTACGCACGGAGGACAAAATCTACTATGTTCGTGGCCCTTACTTACCGTAACCAACCCAAGTCCATCTCAAATTCAGAAACTAATGTCAGATTCGTGATCAGCGTCCCGAATAACCCCCGTAGACAAAGTTTGGGCTAAATCAGTGATTCTGACCTAACCAGCCTTACTAGTGTCAAGCGAGTAGTTGTATGAAGGCCACTTGCCGAGAATATCCTTTGTTCTATTGTTCCACTTTTTCGACTCTAAAGAACAGAGACTCTATTTTGGATGAGTTTCTTTTCATGATCATTAAGGAAGATTACCTGGGCAACTGAAAAATCCACAATTCACAAATCTAACATCGGCTTTTCCCGTTGTGTCTGGCGTGCGTTTGCTAGGGTTCGTAGTCAAAGTAGAGTGATTGGGTCGAAATCACCGATTGAGCCCATACTTTGTCTACGGGGGTTATTCGGGACGATGATAACGAATCTGACATTAGTTTCTGAATTTGGGTTCGATTTGGGTTCGTTACGGTAAGTATGGGCCGTGAGCATTGCAGATTTTGTCCTCCGTGCATACTCTGTTGGTGATACTCGTCCCAAACGTGATTCTATCTCGAAACTGTGGCAAAATCGCAGAGGGAGCGTATTTTGGAATCTAGCGCATGAAGGCAAAACGAAGGGCATCAGGAGGAAATGATCCACGCTCATCAGATTTTGAGTCCACAACGTTATCCAGTCGGCCACCTCGTCTCAGCAGATGTGGAATTGGCCCCGCTACTCCCGCTGGCGGGGAGCCTACGTGTGAGGGCCGTGCAAAATTTCGCCGGCCATTTTCAGATCAACCAGGTGACGACGGCACCTGGTGAATAGATCGTTGCATTCCTCGTGCAAAGCCCTACACGTTCATATGGGTTTCGTTATGAATCGTCACCGATCGCTCACAAGCTTCCCTTGTCAGATGCGTATTCACCGTTTTACGATTCTGAATGGGGGACAAAATTTCACATTACAGTTCATCACATTATAGTACAGATTGCAGTGCAGTCCGCTTAGATCGCTAGTCTACTCTTTCGATGTTCAGCCCCGCTCAGGACCCTTCAGGACACGAAGCTTCGTTGTTCTCTACCGTGGTAGTTGCTATTGGGATAGGCTGTGTAACGTTCTATTTCCTCCAGTATTTTCTTATTCGCTTGTAGTTATACTTTTTTTCTCCTTTTGACTTCTAATTACCTGACTCTTATCTAGTGTTAATCTTCAAATTGAATATTCAAGCCCTACTCTGCTGGGATGGTATGCAACTGCAGTGTCCTCAGTGATTATGAGGACCTCTCGCCTTCCGCTCCTTTTAATTCCCTTTTAAACCTCATTTGTGATGGCACGCCTTGTGGCGTATTCAATAAGATAAAAGGTAAAGGTGCCGGCGTTGATCAGTCCCCGAAGGACGCGCCGTCGCATTCGTGTTCAATTCAGAATCGTAGAGGCATGGTGAGTGCGTATTTAGCCTATACAATGACCTGCGGGGGCCAGTCGCTATACCAGGTCAGTGTCTTTACCTTCCCAGACAAGTCTGGTACCAATTTACCCAATCCCGGAGGGATGGAAGGCTTGGTTAGCCCGGGCCGGGATCGATCGCTCGACCGTGCGGGTGTCAGCAGCGCCTCTTACCACTGTACCACGCGGGCCCGCGTATTCAATAAATAAATAAATAAACAAAAGATAAATAAATAAGCGAAAGCATGGCGCGTTTTTAAGGACTAATTAACGCTGATCACTTTACTTTCTCCTTTTTTGAGATGACGGTTCTAAGGTCTACATATGCTGGAATAAAATATGGGGAATGATTCATCGGCAGCTGAACATCGTCGATGAATCGAAACGTGCAGACGAGACGGTTAATCACCTGTGAAATCTTTTCCACTAAGCCCAACACCCCTCGACGATTGTCTGCTATTAAAAAACTCTCGATAGTGGCTGCAAGTCGCTCCACATCTCCTTGGCGATGATGATATTTCACCTGTTCATCGACGGCTTCCAAATAGATCCGAACCCCTGGGCATAGGTCTACCCGGACAATTACAATGACGGTCTGTGGTTTTTCAAGGAAGGATCTGACCATTCGCGAGTGAAAGTAGTCCAGCGAATTTTCTTCAAAAAGAAAAAGAACGAAGAAAGCGAAAAGAAAGGAAAATGTTCGGGCAAAGTGGGTCTAGACGTCCTATCGAGATGAACTCGTTCGTCGCGGAGACAAGGGATCTCGAGAGGGTTCAAAAGCTGACAGGAGCGACTCCAATGGTCCACAACCTTCAGGACGACGGTTTTAGACGTACCGAGGAAAAAGAGTGAATAAAAAAGAGGAAAGAGAGGTGAACAAGACCAAGAAAAGCATGAGCGAAGAGGAGACGCTGCTTTGATTACTTCGGTTGGAGATAGAAGAAGATGAAGAAAAGGATGAAAAGGAAGGAGGAAATATGAGCTCCTCTGCGTAAGTTGCTTGTGCTGTAGAATCTTCTGGAGCAGATCGAGGTCTGTCGATGAGGTGCTGGTGGATGACGCCTGAACAACATCGAATCGGCGATGGGTGAGTGGGGGGGGACGAGATCGGCTAGGATAGGAACATGCAGAGGCGACAACAAAGTGCGCAAGCGTACACCTGTCGGGACGGACGGACGGATCGACGGACACTCGCTTTCTTCGACGATCGACGATCCACCACGGGAACGATCGACGCCAAATTACGCAAGTACCGAACCCCAATTCCCGAAATTAGACTCTCGCGACCCCATTTCACCCCCCGATCAACTATACTCTAGTGTATCGCCATCGTCGAACACAGCTATTGATGGATGGAATGTGGAATCTTCTTCTTCTTCTTTGGCGTCTTTCCCGCTTCGAAGCAGGGTTCGCTCTGCAAATTTTCTGACGTCATAAGGATCTATCATATGCCTGGCCTGGATGAACTCCCACTGTCTTCAGATCGGCATGCATCATAACCAGTCAGCGTTGCTTCGGACGTCCCCTCGGTTTTGTTCCTGGTACGTCGAGAGCGAGTCTTAGGCCTTTGTTATACCAACACTCACCCCCACCCCAGCGTCTGCCAGCGCAACTCGTCCCATTCAGTATCAGACACCGTGGGGCCATACACGTTTGTACGAGTTATCACGTTGACGCTGGCGTGGTGACGCTCACGGGCTGTTATGCAGACGCTCACGCGCGTCGTCGCTAGTCGCTGCATTGCACTGCGATTGACGCTTTCGCTGGGGTCGGTCGAGGGCTGCTCTGTATGCTTCGGGCGCGTGCGTGCGTGTGTCGCGTGCTCAGCGGCTGGGCGCTCACCGCTCGCAAGCAGCTGATGCTCACCATGAGCGTCGGTATAACAAAGGCCTTATCTTAGGCCCTTGTTATACGTTCGCTCACCCCCCAGCGTAACTCGTCCATTCAGTATCAGACACCGTGGGGCCAGACACGTTTGTACGAGTTCACCACGCCAGCGTCACCATGATAACTCGTACAAACGTGTCTGGCCCCACGGTGTCTGATACTGGACGAGTTACGCTGGGGGGGGGGTGAGCGAACGTATAACAAGGGCCTTACACACGGTGTCATCGCTTGCCCGAAGACCGTGCCCGTACCATATCAAAGGGCCCTTGCAGATCCGACGACGTGCAAATTGAGCGACGAATTAGCCGCTATAAATGAAATTGAGCGAAAGACAAGACGACGAGCATTCTCGTCCAATGCGACATTTGCGGCGGCCGCATTGCTCTAATCGATAGCTGTTGGTGACGCGCGGTCACCGCCGCGCGAATTTGTCGCTCGATTTTTTTGTCGTCGGGTCTGTAAGGGCCCAAACGGGGCTCACGAAGCTTTTCGGCGATTGGGACCGCTCCAAATCGCTCCCTTATGTCAGCGTTCGTTATATGGTGTAGCCATGTAACGCCAGCCATCCAACGCAACATTTTCATCTCCATAACGCTAAGGCGGCGCTCAACTTCTTTCGTAGCAGGCCAACACTCGGCTCCATACAGAGCAACCGGTCTTACTACCGTACGGTAGATCTTCGATTTCAGTCGCTCCGGCATTTTCCGATCGCGGGGCACCCCTGTAGCCGCGCCACTTCGGCGAAGCGCTGCGGACTCGGTTGTTCACTTAACAGCAGAGACTACTATCACAAGCTATCGTCGAGCCTAAATATTTGAAGGCATTTGTCCTTGACAGCTCGGTACCATCAATTTCAACTGTTCCTGGATTATTCACTTGGGTGGTGAGGTACTCCGTCTTACTGACGCTGAGACGAAGAACAAACTGCGCCAGCCGATCACACCAGGACTGCACGAGGAGCTCAAGCTCTTCCCTGTCTTCAGACCCCAGCATTACATCATCTGCGTACAGCAGACTCATGGGACTGGACTCTGCAGATCACGCGTGACGGCGTCCATCACCGCAATGAAAAGAAGGGGAGAGAGCGGCGAACCTTGATGGACCCCAACCGAAGTTGGGAATTCCGAAGATGTTGAGAATTTGTGAATGGGGTGGTGAGGTCCGCTCCTCCACGTTGATGCCGCTGGGAACTCCTCAACTAGTTCGGGGTGAGCTGATCGCGGACCATCGAGTTCCGGCGACAGGCCTTGGTGACAGGCCGGCCGATTGAGACACCCGTCGCGTCATATGGTTAGATGTCGCAAAGAGTATTTGTGAATGAATGAAATGTGAGATCTACGAGAAAAAAGCTTCTTCAAACCAGTGACGTCTTTGTTACCGCACCATTCACCCTAAAAAGCGATGCAGGCCCTTCTACAGGGTGCGTCAAAAGTCTTTGGACTCATCGTCAGTTAATTGGTCGCCTTAACGGTTATTTTGAAGCAAATGAAATGAAATTTATAACGTTTATTACTTTAGACATTGTACACATAAAAATATAGTTAGGCTCCGAAACGGCCTCATTTAGCACGAACACAGGCCTTAAATCTCTTAGGGAACCCATCTACAGCGGCGCGCAGGACTTCTTCACCAATTTCTTTCCAGGCTTTCTTCAAAGCTCGTTCGGGCGACTCAGTGTCCCTGTGTGGTGTTGAGCAGGGCATGCTCTTTAATATAGACCAAGTTGTCGTACACCGTGAACTTTGGGATACGCAGAGTTCTGGCAATGTCCGCGCCTGACACTCCCTCCTTGTGCATTTTCGCCACGGCAGTGCGCAAACCTTTTACTCCAGACATTTCAAGCAGGCCAACGATCAGCAAGGAAAATTTACTGCACTGTAGGGCAAGATCTGTATAATAGTTACGCATAAATGTTTGGATGGCTGCAGAGCGTTCTCCATATATAATGATCCTCAAACAGCGAGTCAAAGACTTTTGACGCACCCTGTAGAGCTCGTGGTAGGGAAACTAGAGAGAAAACGATGCTTTTACCGCTCTCAGGGCTGTTATACTTCAAACTTGTTGATCGTGGGTATTTTCCCGACCCCCCTATTGGTTGAGCAAGTAAAAGGTAAAAGGTAAAGGTGTCGGCGTGGATTGGTCCCCTAACAATAAGAATGCACCACCGCTACGTCTCTCCTTTATTGCTGTCCGTTATTGTTGTTATATTTTTAATTTCTCTAAAAAAAGGTGAGAAAGGTTGAACATTTGTATTTTCGAATTTTCTGTGCTCCAACACTTACTGATGCAGACTTTTTAAAAAACATGTAAAGAGTTTCAGGCGAACAGCAAAAAATCAATAATGTGTTTGATTTTTTACCACACCTGTTCAATTTAGAATCGTAGTGGCATTGTGAACACGTGTTTGGCCTATAGAATGACTTGCGGGGCCAGCCACTATACCAGGCTAGTGTCTTTACCTTCCAGGCAAATCTGGTATCAATTTACCCGACCACGGAAGGAGAGAAAGCTTGGTTAGCCTGGGCGAGGATCGATCGCTCGAACGTTGGTCAGTAGCGCCTTCTATCACTGCGCCGTGTGTGCCTAATTTTTCAAGTTTCTGGAAAGCAGAAAATAGAGTGATTTTTGATAAAATGGTGAGAAAATTTCATATTCACTCACTAATATTATCGCCCGAAAGAAACAAAATTTGAAACCTCCACAAATTTAGGCCCTCGGGGTTCAGCTTACTCGACGGAACTCAAAAATCTGACCCAAAACATGTACGGGTTTGGTTTAGTAGGAGTCTTCTGATAGCTCACTTGAACCCCGCTCCTTCTCTCACCGGATGGTTCATTGATCGATAGCAGCCACACCCCTCGAAACTGGTCGGCAGCTGTGAACGTGCGTCTTTTCAATGGTGCCGTAGCATGCGCCAACAAGCCCGGTTAGCTCAGTCGGTAGAGCACCAGACTCTTAATCTGGCTGTCGCGGGTTCGAGCCCCGCATCGGGCTTCACGTTTTGCATCGGCTGCCTGGGTCGCTATCCATTCTCTTTTTCATGAGAACACCAGCGAATCGAGTATCGGCATCGCGCGCGCGACGAGAAACGGTCGCGTTTGCGGCGAATATGGCCCTAAGCGAGGTTTGAACTTGAGATCTACGAGCTTTCGAGACACTTTGATGCCAGACAACTGAATCGTTGGCGATTTGTTTAACGTATCTCTTAAAGATGAATCAAAGACCAGCGCATGGCGCGATCTCAGGGGCTAAATCCCCCACCGACTGCTTCAAGTACATACCTCTAACACAACAGTCTGAAAATCTATTGAAATAGCTTGTCGAGTGAGAGAATATCGATCGCTGGGTTATTGTAATGGATTGCACGCCGGATGGCTTTTAAAATTTACAATTTTCCGATGATTTTTATGATTTTTCACATTTGCCAGATGCACTGACTACCTTCTGGGTATAC
The DNA here is from genome assembly GCA_030553155.1 of Nippostrongylus brasiliensis. NCBI lineage: Eukaryota > Metazoa > Nematoda > Chromadorea > Rhabditida > Heligmosomidae > Nippostrongylus > Nippostrongylus brasiliensis. The sequence continues at coordinate 5,787,386 of CP130733.1, forward strand.
CCAAAGAGTCCGATACCCGAGGTAAATGTTGTACATTTTGGCATTCAAAGCCGTCGTGTTTTCTGAATCAGACCGAGCAAAGAGTGAGCTCCATTCCATACGTACCATTCTCTTCTCTATTTATTTTTTTTCGTAAATTTCAGCTTTTTCAATACTGATCGAGCAGCGGAGATATGATATCGCCGATCGTCATCGAACCGCCCGGTTTGTTCTCAGTAGATGCTCTTAGAGGAGAGCAGAGTGGTCGGACTGTCCGGCACTTTTCACTCACTTCCTTCTGGACTCAGATTCATCATCAATATACCCGCCGTATACCCGTGAATAGACCCAGATGGGGGCGCATATTCGCATTCATGAACCCTTGGCGGAGTAAGAGACCTTTGCAAAAAAAAGCCGACCTATCGATTTGACGGCATTTGCGATGTAACGACTGCGGTTACAGTCGTTGCACCGCACTTCACGTCAGGTATCCGAATCCGATCGTGATGAATCGCAATTCTTGGGCTATAATTCTGGTTCCTTTGGTATTATATAATTTGTAATACTAACTCATGTTCAATTGTTCCTCTCGTTTTCTAACCACATTTTATTGCTTTACTGCTGGCAAATTTAAATGGCGTAGAAATAAATAAATATTCCGGGTTTATTTCGCCCCAGAAGTGTGATACGCTCCGATTTCCGTTCATGAATCCGGTCTCGGTGTCTCTTCAACTGGATTTCAACCATTGAAAGAGTCAACAACGGTCCGTTTCAGAAAGTTTTGATTGATCGATTTCCATTCTCCACTTTTATGTGTGTTTACTATACACCTACACCTGCTCGACGTCGGTACACAAAACATTGCACGCCTACCCCTGCTGTTATGACACATTTCGCTTTGCTTTTTTACTCTCTTCGCCTCTTTTTTGTCCTGAGTTTTTCTTTCCTCTTCTTTTCTGTTCTTTGATACCTTCACCCCAATTTCCTTGAGATCATCTTCTGGTCGTTGATTACCAAGTCTTAGATGTTTTTGGTTGTCTATGGCCACTTGGATCGAGGACGCGCTAGAGGACGAGTTGCTGCGGTCCCCTTAGGACCCTCTGGGAAAGGGCCCACGGAGAACAGTGATTGATAAAGACTTTCAAGGGGCTTTGGGGAATATGGAGCTCTCCAATCACTTATTGAAGACTTGAGTAGCTCGACCCAAAACTTAGTGGATCCGTATTTTTTAGAGGATTTTGCTTCTGCCCAGTGAAAATTAAATGGCAGTCTTAGCGTGAGGACATTAAGGTAGCAAAATAATTTGTGCTTTTATTGAGTTCGACTTGAGTAGCTCGACGCAAAACTTAGTGGGTCCGTATTTTTTAGAGGATCCCCAGGATTTACAAAACTTAGCGGGTCCCGATTCTCGGAGGTTTCCCAAGATCTCAAGTTGCAAACAGAATATTATAGAACGCCCACGGTCCTCGTTCTGTGGCCTATTTCTGCTCTGCTGTCGCTAAGAAACATAGTTCACCAGCATGAAGCACAGGTCCTCGGTAGTATAGTGGTGAGTATCCGCGTCTGTCACATGCGAGACCCGGGTTCAATTCCCGGCCGGGGAGAATCTTTTGCTGTGCTGTGTCTGTGGTCGCTTCGATCGAGGACGCGCCAGAGGACGAGTTGCTGCGGTCCCCTTTAGGACCATCTGGGAAAGGGGCCACCGAAAAACAGTGATTGGTAAAGAATTTTCAGGGGCTTTGAGGAATGTGCAGTCACATATCGAAGATTTGAATAGCTCGACACAAAACTTAGTGGGTTCTTATTCTTTAGAAGATTACCGAGATTCACAAAACTTAGTGGATCCCCGATTTTCGGAAGTTTGCCAAGATTTTACGTTGTAAACAGAATATCATAGAACCCCCAAGGTTATCGTTCTGTGGCCTATTTCTGCTCTGCCGTCGCTAAGAAACATTGTTCTTGATTTATTCTATTTTCTGTTCTATTTTTCTTTTGATTTTTCTCCTTATTTTTTTCTCTTGATTTTTCTTATCTCTTCTTTTTTTGTTCTTTGACACCATCACCTCCAATTTCCATGATATCATCTTCTGGTCGTTGGTTATCAAGTCTTAGATATTTTCGGTAGTCTACGGCCACTTGGATCGAGGACGCGCTAGAGGACGAGTTACCGCGGTCTTCTTTAGGACCTTCTGGGAAAATGCCCACGGAAAACAGTGATTGGTAAAGAATTTTCAGAGGCTTTGGAGAACGTGCAGTCAGTTATCGAAGATTTGAATAGCACGACACAAAACTTAGTGGGTCCGTATTTTTTAGAGGATCCCCAGGATTCACAAAACTTAGCGGGTCCTGATTTTCGGAGGTTTCCCAAGAATCTACGTGACAAATGGGACACTATAGAACGCCCACGGTTTTCGCTGTGTGACCTATTTGTGTCAGTTCACTAGCTTGATGCACAGGTCCTCGGTAGTATAGTGGTGAGTATCCGCGTCTGTCACATGCGAGACCCGGGTTCAATTCCCGGCCGGGGAGAATGTTTTGCTGTACTCTCTCGGTGGCCGATGTGAAGGACTCGGTCACCTCCATTCGTGAGGGATACCGAATAGACTGGTTTTTAGAAGAATGTGGCCAAGAAAGTGACCCGGGTTCAATTCACGACCCGATGACCCTTGTGAACGATTGGACACCTGCAGCTGTTGTTTTACTATTTATTTTTTGTTTGTCGCCTGTGATTCTTGAAAGATACATACCCCATTGTCACGACATGTCGTGACACATGGGTAAATGCAATGAATAATTATAATATTTTCTTTCAAAATTCACTCGACCGTAAAATTCTAACAGCTCTGTCGTGACCCCCAATAAATGGGTTTTCCAGCTAAAAAAGTGAATGTAATTGTGAAATTGCGTGACTGCCAGGTAGTGAAATGCGGTGCTAAAATGTAATATCTTCACGGGGTTTTACTGGTTTCTACCGGAGAAGGGATTCCTGGCTCGTCCACTCTCCTTCCGGTCTCATTTTCTGCAAGATTTTGTCACTTTTTGAACTTAAAATAAGGTACTCTCTCCTTAGCTATGAAATCTCGGCTGCTCTCTCCGTACAGTCCCAATTTTTGACCATTTTAGTTGATTCGTTGAATTTGTGTGTAGGCTCAATATCTATTCCATTAGTGTCTACAATTCGGAATCGAAGTCGAGTGCATGGCGCACCCTCAGAGGGTCGTCCAACGGCGGCAACTTCACCTTTCTTACTAGTCATTCCTTTCGTTTCGCATTTTGAACTCTTTGAAGAATGTTGTGATTCGCTCTGTCGTCTTTGTTCATCTGCGATTGAGAGGAGAACTCGAGTGCGTGGCGCATCCTCATAGAGTTGATCTACGACAACCACTTCGCTATTTTTGCTCTTAGTCATTCTAATGTTAATTTTTTCGAAGCATCCTGGTTTCTTCGCCTACTAAACTTTCTAGCGAATTGCCAACATACCTCTATGCTGTATATAAATTAACATGTATTCTTATTCTTCAATTATTTATTTATTTATTTAGTATTTTATTTAAGACGCGGGCCTGGACCCACGTGCAAATGCATAAGAACAACAAATTCCAAGTCAAGCTCATGGCAGCTATATAATGCAGAAAACCATTTTGACAAAAACCAGCAATTAAAAAAACTTTAAAAAATGTCCTTGAACAATTAAAAAAATCAAAATCCCAGAGTATCGATTGCAATGCGTAGAGGTCACACTCTGTTTCACCGTACTGCACCGCATTTTTCATCCCTTTCAGTTTACTCTTCTTTTAATTTTCAGCGCCGGCCACTTTACGTTACTTTACTATTATTGAACAGCTCCAAGAGTAGTCAGAAGAATCCGTGAGTTCGTTACGGGAAGCCGTCTCTCAAATCCCCAGTTGTCATCACGGAGACGAGTGTTTGTGGTGAGAACACTGTGTTTTCGACGTCGGATCCCCTCGTTGGGTTAAAAACAACCCGACGCTCCCTCTCTCAGATCGAATTTCATGGTGACGAGATGTCGCTTGTAACGATACCAAATTGCTAAAATATTTCACAAACCTTAGCTCTTGAGCTGTTCTGTCGTCTTCCTGGATCTTTGAATATGACTAAAGAGCAAATCTGCGCCCAGATTCATGAACGTGCGAGTGGTCTCCGAAACCGCGGCGAAGGCAGAACCAGACGGAAGGGTCGATGAGAGATTGCGTTTAAAATAGAAAGTTTGGGATAAGCAGACAAACGTGGGCGCCGTTCAGGCTATATCTCGGGGTTTATCGGGGGTTTAACAATGATGAATCTGGGCCCTGGAGACACTTCCGTACTCTATGAATCACTCGGTCCTTTTGATAATTCCCGAGTTATTCGTAGGTTTTACTGTCCCTATTTAAGGTTATGGTATGAGGCGCTACTTAGCCCACCTGGGTTAACCAAACCTATCAACCCTCTAGGATCGGGTAAATTGGTACCAGCCTTGTCAAGGAAGGTAAAGATATAGGCTTGATATAGCGCCTGACCCCCGCAAGTCATTGTGTAGGTCTTTTACGCATTCATCATGCTTTTACGATTCTAAATTGAACAAGAGGGGCTAAAAATCAAACTCATTATTGATTTTTTGCTGTTCGCCTGGCATTCTTTACACATTTTCAAAAAGTCTACTCCAATAGGCGTTAGAGCTCACAGAATCCGAAAATACACATTTTAAAACATTCGCTTTTCTTTTTTTTAAGAATTTAAAAGTATAACAACAGTAAAAATAAATAAAAATTAATGGAAAAATTGAAAAATGGCCAGCGCAAAATACAACTTTCGCCGTCTTATCTTCACGCATAGAGCTATTTCTTCATTGGAGAAGTTTCGCAAAAAGGATGGTATATTTGTTGGCTACCACACATTCAAAAACAGTCTAGACAGATTTCTGAGCTCGTGATTCCTCGGCGGTTATGCAGCTGATCTTCCTTTGAATTTTGTCATTTTAACATTTTCTCCTATTTAATTCCTTATTTTATTAAGCCGACCTATGTTTCTTCCACCTTTTTGTATACTTTTTATCACCTATCTGATAACCTCGATCTGTGCTTTTTCTCTCTGCGGTCGCCTATATTATTGTGCACGAGGTACTAGTAGCTGGCGCAATAAACAAATAAATATTTATTTATTCATTTATTTATCTTTATGTCAGTACTTAACAGAAACGCAACAACAGAGTTAGTAATACCTAGCGAAACTGGCCACGAAAATGAAAAATAAAAATAAAAATAATAAAAAAATGAAAAAAAAATAAGAAAGCAATGATCAAGGAGGGGATGACTGCGGGTGCTCATAGGTAATTGCAGTTGAAAGGAGTTAGCTTGGCTATAGTGCTGGCTAAAAAAGTGTTGTAAAATAAATAAATAATTAGAAAACCGGGACCCCCGGTCCTTTCCCCGTCCCCTTCGTTGTTGAAGAATTGCAGCTGTGCACTTGCAGCCACCTCCCCCCCCGTTGCTGAAAGATCGTTGTCTCTCAGCAGCAGCAGAAGGGCACTCACACAAGGGGAATGAATTCGTTCGTCGTTCGCACAACAGAAAAGTGCACCAATTTCAGCCCCCCCCCCCCAACCCCCTACCCCCCCCCCCACCCCCCACCCCCCGACCACGTGGAAGTCTGCTGACAAATTTCACCCCCCGCGCGCACGCAAGTACAAGTGCACGTCCGCTCGGCGATCGACCCATCGGCCCCCTCCTGTTCGGCCAGTAGGAGCCAGATTCAGGAACTTAAACTGGGGTATGATACGTTCCGGTCGAAATATACCCGCTATATACCCGAAAAGTGCGATTCATCAAGGTCGAGTATACCTGTTAAACGGCCGTCAGTGCGCGAATCGATTTGTCGGATTTTTTTTTGAACTTTTTCCTTTACGTTATACTCGGCAGTCTGGGTTTATTCAAGGGTATACAGCGGGCATATCGATGATGAATCTGGTCCTGGTTTGTCTCCGTCGTGCTGCTGGTGCTGCACATTCTGAATGATGATCGTTCTTCGCGGAAAAAAGTCCTTTGATAAATGCTGACCGAGAGAGGGGGTTGGTTGAAATGTCTTTCCAGGGCCCAGATTCATCATTGGTAAACCCCCGATAAACCCCGAGATATAGCCCGAACGGCGCCCACTTTTGTCTATTTATCCTAACCTTCCCATGTTAAACGCAATCCCTCATCGACTCTGCCGTCTGGTTCTGACTGCGCCGCGGTTTCGGAGACCGCTCATTCGTTCATGAATCTGGGCTCAGGTGTTCCCTCTGAAATAATGCTTTTGTGGTGCCGATGAGCATGGTGCAGTGGTAATAGACGCTACTTCCACCCGCTCGGTCGTGCGATCGCTCCCCGCTGAAGACAAGCAAGCCTCGTCCTTCCCAGGTTGGGTAAAATGTTACCAGAGTTGCCTTGGAAGGTGAATTTCCCAAGTCTCGCCTACGTATGAGAAAGTGTTGTTGATAATCATAAATCAATGATGATCAGTTACAAAGCATATAGTAGTTTTAGTCTTTGTGGTGGTAAAATATTTTCCCAAATTTCTTGTGTTCTTATTATTTTTTTTACTACTACGATGTTCTTGTCTAGGATCGATCTGTTTCTTTCAGCTGATGTATTTGTTTTTAAAGCACGTCTATGAGAGGCGTAAATAAATAAATAAATAAATAAAAATGTACATGGATGAAGAACTCCCTTCCTCCTCCTGCTCCTTGTCCTCCTTTCCCCGTCCCCAGGTTCCAATCCGGGTGCCCTTCCCATCGATCACCACGAATACATTCAGGTGTTGTTTGCTCTCACTGACGACATGTAATCTACACCTCGCACGCGTGGTGTTCGTCGAAAATTTTCAGGAGAAGTTCAGCACTAGGACACTAGTTGTTGTCACGACAAACATTGAGAGCACGGTCGAGTGATCGATCCCCGCCCGGACCGACCAGATAATTTACCTTACCGGGAAGACATGGATGGTTTGGTTATCCGGTCGAGGATCGATCGCTCGATCGTGTGGATGGAGATAGCGGCCCTTACCGCCGCACCACTTCTTCATTTATCCGGTGAACGGTAAAAGTAGAATGTTTCGCCGTAGAATGTTCTCGTTTGTAGCGGATTTTTATTGTATTTTCTCCTTATCATTCTTAAATATGTTTACTAGATGGAGGGATTTGTTGTGACGATTCCTATGGCTAATCTTTTTCCGATCCACCCTCTGCTCCTACCCTCTGAATTACATCTGACAACATTCCACAGCCATTCAGCAAAGAAGCTAAATTTCTGAGATATAGGTTCGAAGCAGTGAGATAATGTGTGGTGCAGTAGTAAGAGGCGCCACGTCCACTCGCGCTGTCCAAGGATCGATCCCCGCCCGGGCCCGCCAAGACTTCCATCCTTCTGAGGTCGGGCAAATTGTTACCAGACTAGACTGGGCAGGTAAACACACTCCGCTAGTCATTGTGTAGGCGGAATACGCGTTCATCATGCCTCTACGATTCTGAATGGAACACGATCGCATGGCGCGCCCTTAGGGGACTGATCAATACCGATCACATTGGTCTGTAGTCTTTTCAAACATGAATTATCACAAGTTGGAGTTGAGCTTGTATCATCACCGAGTGTCTATGATCTTTGGTAAGTCAACCCTTCATCTTTCTTTCGAAATATAAAAAAATTTTGTTCCGTTTTATTTTATTTTATTTTGTATCTTCAGCGATTCCCTTACTTTTCTCAGTTTTCCTTATTCCCCGCGGTGTTTTTGTAGTAGTTTTCTTATATTTTTATAGTATATTCAGCAAGTTTAATAATCTCCTAGTTACTGTATTAACTTGATTGTACTCTTTGTACCGAAGATGGGTTGTGCGTGCCTTAGTGAATTCTTCAGTCGGATATCGCGCTCTGTGGATAATTCCTCGCCCCACCTCACAGCGTGATCTATTTCCGTTTGTCTTCAGCCTTTTCACTGGAATTTTTTGCAAGTTCACCTTATTATAAGAAAACTGACAGATTCATCCATCACACTCACTTCCGCCGTCTTTTCTTTCGTCGACCTTGCGTCACACTTGTTGCTTTTAATTCTCGCGGATGAGTGGAGAGGCGATTTTTCTCTCTGAACTCTCCTTACTCCGTTAACCCTTTCTTTTTCTTCCTTTTTTCTTTCCCATTTTTCTATCCTCATTCTGCTAACCTTCTCACTGGATCGATGCCGACCATTAGATTATCGATTTTCTGTTTTTTTTTGTATTTCTGATTTGTCCGTGGTGTTTTTGATATGTTGAGTAAATCGAGCTTTTTGTCAGTCTACCGGTACGTGTCGTATGTTAGGCTATCGTGTCGTTATACTAGTTTTCTGGTTTTTTACTTTTATGCTCTTTTTTAATATTCTTAGGCGTCTTTCAATACAGGTCCGGTAAATTTTAATCTGTTTGCAAATTTTGGGGCCGAAAAATCAAAGCAAGACTGTTATCTTGGGTTCGATGTGGCACAAAAGAAGTAAAAGGGTAATGAACTAGAATGCTCCACCAGAAATTAAAAAAAAACTAATTCCTAGCACTTGAATTGCAACGGATATCTGTTATTACATGCAGTGCGCGTGGAGTAAGGTCCGTGGCACCCATAGCAGCGCATTTTACGACAGGTCAGACGGCGGCGGGAATTTTGAATCGAGGTTTCCGCCACCATGATCTACTGCAGCCATCGATTGGGTTAACGAGTTTGGTGATGGCCTCTAGAGCCTTCAATCGTTAAAACTACAGATCGCTGTTGGCATGACCATTTACCGCCTAAATATTGGGCCGATCATTTTGATCATAAAAACTGAAAAAAAATGAAAAAAAGCTTATTGCTTCAAAGCCTTCGTCCCAGATGCTCTCATATTAGCCAGATCGATCGATAATCTTATCAGGCATCACTGCACTTTTCGATCGTACAAATATTGAACTTCGATATTATGTGAGCACTCCGATTTATATGGCCCATTTCGAAGAGTTGATGGGATTTGAATGACGGACTATCACATCAACATCGCGCCAGAACGACGTCAAAAGAGAAATATTATCAAAACGACACAGTAAAGGTAAGGGTAAAGTGGTCGGCGTTAACCATTCTTCGAAGGGTGCGCCATGCACTCATCTTCCATTCGGATTCGTAGATGCACCGTGAACGCGCATCTTCTCAGAGTCTCAAAATGGAACTCGGATGGTTTCGATGACACCGTTGACGATGGGCAGCGACAACTGTTCCTTGGCCAGGGTAAGAACAGCTCGTTCAATAACGGCCATTGTACCGAGCACTTTAAACTAGCGGCACAGTGACAGTTGTCGCCGTGAACCTTGTCTCAGCTCGGGTCTGTCTAGGTGCGGAACAAAGCCGCACCTGTTCTGGGGCCTAGGACCAGGACCTGGACGAGTTACCGATAGCCGTCGGAACTGCGCGTCAGTCACATGGCCACTGGCGCGGGGCGAGTGAGCGGTGACGTCATTTTCGATAGGAAGGTTTCAATGGGGTATAATTCCGGAAACTCAGAAACCCCAATAGTCAACATTAGTGCAGCTGCAGTTCGACAAAGTCACGAGTGAACTGCACCATCCCCTATCCCGGATTATTTTCAGAAAGAGAGCAGTTGGCTGGAAACTCTTAGACACTTTACTTCGAGAATAAAAACATAGATAAAAATATTACAAATAGAGCTTGGAAAAACGCAAACACATGTCAACTGACGCAACTACTTGTTCTACTGCTGTATGACTTGACCGAAGACCTTCTGGAGGCCTTAAGTTTTCATGATTCTAGTAAAAAGTAAATTGGTCGACGTTGGTTCCCTGAAGGCGCGCCACGCGTCAGCGATCGATCCTTGGATAGCCGCGACGAGGATCGATCGCTTGACCGTGCTGGTATCAGTGGCGCCTCTTGCCATTGCCCCACGCGAGGCATCATGATTGCAGTTAAGAACCTTAGAAAAAGGTAAACGCGTCTATCGTAACCGTCGGGGGCGCAGCGTCCGCCATTGCGTACCTGTCACAACGATGCCGACGCGGCGCGGTTTGATAAATTGCAGCAGGAGCAACTGTTAAACTACACAATTGCTGTAAAAATTCCTCAAAATAGATGCATTGCTTTAATATCAGTCAATTAAACGGTACAAATTGAAAGGCCTGGCTCCATGGATCTAACTTAGTTTGAAGAAAAAAGTTCTGAAGCTCTCCTTCTAGGGTTGTTTGTGGAGTTGATCACAAATATGACGTCTGTTTTCGAAATTTATCAAGACCGAACTTTGGACTTGTGCCAATAACACTAAGATCCAATAACACTAGATTTTTAACTAGGGAAACATCTACAAGAGGATCAGAAAGGAGATTGAAAAAAATCTCTCAGAAGTACAAAAGGCACTATTCAAGTTAACGGACACCAGTATTCGATTTTTTTCAATCGACGAAATCGGTGAAACTTCGTCTATGGGGGTTATTTGGGGTCCAGAACACGAATCTGCAGTCTGTTTTTCACGCGAGAGGTCCCGGACCACCCAAATCGCTACTTGAGTGGTCCAATCAGGATCATCGCCTCCGCTGAACTTTGTCTATGAGGGTCATTTGGGGTCCAAAACACGATGGTGAAGTCCATTTCCTGAATGGCGTCCGAATACGGTAGTTATATGTGAGTATTTACCGACCTTCCTGGTGAGACTAACCTATAACTACCGTATTCCGCCGCCATTTGGAAAATGGACGTCACCATCGTGTTCAGGACACCGGAGAACCCCATAGGCAAAGTTCCAGCGAAATCGGTGATCCTGACTGGACCACCCAGGTAGCGATTTGTGTGATCCGAGACCACCCGCGTGAGAAACGGACTTCAGATTCGTGTTCTAGACCCCAAATAACTCCCATAGGCGAATTTTCACGAATTTCGACTACTGCAAGAAAATCGAGTACTGGTGTCCGTTAAGTTGAAGTGCCGTACAAAAATGTAGAAAATCTACCGAAAAGATCTGGAGACGCACACCATGCCTGTGATGGCCTTCAAAATAGATATTTCTGGTTGGCTCTGGTGAATAGCCGCCTCGCCGGCCACCTGCCACCACGGGAATCCACCCGACAGCTGTGCGATTCGATTTTCGCCGGCCGCAGTATTTGCGTTCCAATAGTGCAGATGACGATGCCGATTTTATGGCATTCATCCGGTTCCCAATGGCCAGGCATGTGAGAAACGTGGCGTGGTTTCTTTTCACCTGAGTTTTGCCGGTTGGTTTTGAATGCATTTCCTGGGTAGAAGCACTAAATAAATGGTCCGACTTCCATGAAATAAAGGCAAAAGAGACCACGCCACGTTTCTCACATTTCTGGCCATTGGGAACCGGATGAATAACATAAAATCGGCATCATCTGGAATTTTGTTAAGGGACCATCCGGACTAGATCCTTTGAAAAATGTTAATTTTTGAAAACAAATTTCAAGTGTTTTCCGATGTGAAAATCAGAAATCACTTCATTTCCGGCGACAGGTGAATTTCTTATAAACTCTGACGGCATTTTTCATTGGATCGTTTTTTTCATTGGTCGGCAGAACAGACTTCTGTTTGCTCAGCCGGCTCGGCGACAGATAATTTGAAATCCAGGCTAAATGATGTTATATTTTCGGCTCTGCATTTCATATTTTATAGCACTATGATTCTAATTCTTATATTCTTATGTTTTTTTTATTTCTTACATTTTCAATTCTTATATTTTGATTCTCATATTGGAATGCACCACAGCTCACAGTCCTCCTCCAGAATCGACTGCAAATGCGACAAATCACCCCAATCGATCAATAATTGGTATAATTACCTGTTGACACGAGGGATGACACCTGTCGGGACGTGAGCAGGGAATGACAGTAGCAGACAATATTTGTCGGATTACTAAGATCTTAAGACCAGTAATCTCTAGCATAACTGGCACTTGGGTATGGTCCAATAATAGCCGTACGCAATCGATACTTCAACTCCACATTTTAAAAAAATGCAAGTCCGGCACATTCAGCTCATATCATTCAGCTGTTTTTCAAATAATTATTGATTCATTTGAGATTAATCATAATCGGCTCGGTTTCAATCACGAGTTTTATTGCATAGGACCAAAGAGCTAAAAGTTGTACAGGCCACATACACATTTATCAACACCTCTGCGATTTCGGGTGGAAGACGAGTTCATGGCGCATCCTGAGGAGACTGATCGACGACGGTCACTTCACTTTTTAACTTTATCGTTGGCTATATGTGATATATGCGTGAAATTGATGACTTTCACCATAGTTATCAAGTAACTTCCGCGTTTCCCAGCAATTTGATCGCCGAAGCGGAAAACTAGATGATTATCGATTTATTTCACTGTTTATCAGACAAAAACCGAAGCCCCGCTAGGAAAACCCAGGGTTTCAACCACGAGTTTCCTCGCATAGGACCAAGGAGCCAAAAGTTGTACAGGCCACGTGCACATTTATCAACGCCTTTGCGATTCCGTGTGGGAGACGAGTGCACGGCGTGTTCTGAGGGAACTGATCGGTAACGATGACTTCACTTTTTAGCTTTATTGTTGGCTGTATCTGATATTTGGGTGAAATTGATGATTTTCACCATGGTTATCGAGTAACTTCCGCATTTCTCAACAATTTGGTCTAAGAAGCGGAAAATTTGATAATTATCGATTTATTTCATTATTTATCAGAGAAAAACCGAAATTTCACTAGAAAACCCAGGTTTCAATCACGAGTTTTATTGCATAGGACCAAGGAGCCAAAAGTTCTACAGGCCACATGCACATTTATCAACGCCTCTGTGATTCCAGGTGGGAAACGAGTGCATGGCGCGTCCTGAGGGGACTGATCGATGACGATCACTTCACTTTTTACTTTATTGTGGGCTAAATGTGATATTTGGGTGGAATTGATGATTTTCACCATAGTTATCGAGTAACTTCCGCGTTTCTCAACAATTTGGTCGCTGAAGCGGAGAGCTTGATGATTATCGATTTATTTCACTATTTATCAGAGAAAAACCGGAACCCCACAAGAAAACCCAGGTTTCAATCCCGAGATTTCTTGCACAGGACCAAAGAGCTAAAAGTTGTAGAGGCCACGTACACATTTATCAACGCCTCTGCGATTTCTGGCGGGAGACGAGTGCATGGCGCGTCCTGAGGGGACTGATCGATAACGACCACTTTGCTTTTTAAGCTTATTGTTGGCTATATGTGATATTTGGGTGGAATTGATGATTTTCACCATGATTATCGAGTAACTTCCGCGTTTCTCAACAATTCGATCGCAGTAGCGGAAAACTTGATGATTATCGATTTATTTCACTATTTATTAATGAAAAACCGAAATTTCATTAGAAAACAGTGCTATACCCAGATGGGTATACGAAGTTCCCGACGGAAACCCCCCGTCGGAGCGGCGGCGCCGCCACCCCGAGCGCCCTCGACCCCGCCGCCGCCGCTCGCCCTTGACGGGACGCCGCGCGCCGCCGCACGCTGCGTCTGTGCCGCGTCCCGTGGCACGCTCGCACCCCTGCGTCTCCTCGCTGGCCACGCTGACTCGCCCGTGCCCGCGGTCGTCTGCGCACTACACGGACACGCTCGGCCACCCAGGAAGTATCGATCGGCTGCCCCCCCCCTTACCCCGCCCGGCCGGATGGTGACGGTCATCTGACGGATGCCGATACCCTATAGGGGTATGTCCTGGGTTTAAATAAACCCCTGGAAGGGTAGTGTGGTCCCTAGGACGACGTAGTGGGTATCTCGTAAACGCCCTGAAGCAATCATTCACTGGAAGATCTTCAAAGAATTGTATTGGTTCTTGGCCCGTCCCAGGTTCAAAGAAACCCTCAGGGGATTCCGGTGCTCTTTAGGAGTATGCAATCACCATTTCGGAGGAAATAAAAATCGTCGATCGATAGCCAATCGATTGGATAGGTCCATCACTATCTTCTGGGTAGCCCATACCGTTTGGAATTTTAATCTGAATTTTTTTCATCCACCAGATAGCAGACGAGTCATATGGGTGTGGTGTCTCAGCCTTATCGCCCGTCTGATACGAAATGTCATGAAAAAATTGAGCAAAACTATTTCATCCGGGACCACTCCAAGTTGGGCCAATCAATACGTTCAGAAATTGATCAAATGTGTGAGATTTTATTGAAAAAGGAATATTCTAGTTTTCGGATGTGATCCTCTTGAAGACATTTACCGATGAAGAATCCGAGGCTGTCTCTTCAGCTAAAAAACCTTGTAAATTATGTTTTTTAATCATTCAGCCTTTGTCATAGGCTATAGGCTGTCGAAGCACTTGGACCCGATGGATCAATAATCCAGCGATCGATTTTGAGGCGGGGAGTATAGGTTATAGGCTGTCGAAGCACTTGGACCCGATGGATCAATAATCCAGCGATCAAATTTGAGCCGGGGAGTTCGATTAAACACTGTTTAAAGTTGTTAAAAAACGTTTATTAGGCTAACTTTTAGGTCACAGCCTATCTGTGATTTATTGAAAGTTGAGCACGGACGGACGTTCAATGTGGTTCCAAAAAATCGGGCGCCATGTGAGTTGGGGGTGCAGGGTGGTGGTCCGCAACTTTACGTCGACTTTAACGTGTTATCATTGTTATATCTGACATTGTTTACCATCAACTCGGTCGGTTTTGACATGTTTGACATGTAAACTCTTCAGAATTGTTCACACCTTAACATGTTAACCAGCACAGAATCGACGCAATATTGCAGACCAGCACGCTGCACCCCCAATCGAACCAGAACGTAGATGCTACTATTCTGATTCCAATCATGTGTTTTATAGTTAAATTAGTCCGGCATGAAATGAGTTATGGCGAAGCGACAGTACAACGGCCCAATCCATCGTCGACAGCTTATGTACCCGTTGGGTTCAGCGTTACCCGAATTCACACGAACACTCCACACGAGAGACTCAGCGACTCTCGTGGTGCGCAGCTGAAAAGCTGCGTAATTTAAAGGTTCCGTCCGAAGCGCAACCGCCGGAATTAACATGGCAGTGCCGTGCGTCGCGACGTCGTCGGGGAAATAGACGGGGGTCGTCGCCGGCCGGGGGCCGTGCCGACGGGGTAACCGACGGGGTAAAAGTGCCGCTGCGCCCCTGCCCACCGCCGCGACGCGTCGACCACGCGGCGCGGTCGCCTCGACGCAAAAACGCGCTCCGTCGCGCCGCCGCCGCCCGTCGCGTCCGGCCGCGCGGCAGCGGCGCCCGTCCCGCCGGCCCCCCACCACTCGTCGACACACTGCACTGACCTACCCGGGGGATCGATCCCGTCCCGGCCCCTCACCCGGCCGATCGGTCGGTCACCATCGCCAGGTCGGTCGTGCTGCTGTGTTGTTGCGCTGCTGCTGTGGCGGCTGGGGGCTGTGTGTCTCACACCAGACCACCCACCATCATTCGCTGACCCCGTCCCCCAACCCAGCGCTCGGTCCCACGTTATCGATTTTACCAGCGCTGGATTACCATCGCTCTCGTTTTCACACTATTCGCTCGGATCACTTTGCTCTAGGTCCATCTGCTGTGACTATTCATTTCAAAGTCAATTTGGCCTAAAAAATCCTCTCCTGTGTATTACGTTCTTAAAGGAAATCTGTTTAAGTGTTTTAAAACGAGTTGCGAGAATTCAAAAATATACATTTTGAGCTGATTTCCGGACACCCAAGTCCGTCAGCCCATCTTTTTGTCCATTATTGAAACTGAATCTATCCTAAAGTTAATAATTCCATATTATCGTCGATGTTTCGGTCAAATTTCTATCTACAGATATTGAGACATTATAGTAAAGGATTTCTCCCCCTTCTTAAGTTGTTGGAGCAGATATATAGGCAATATCGTCTATTTAATTTAATTTATTTATTTATTTACCATGCACTTAACGTGTACAATACGAAAACGCGAACAAACAAAACAATACAAAAACATACTACTTATGATATCACTATTTGGCCAATAGCTAGGACGTCATCACTGTTAAACTTTTGTTGATAAAGCTTATAAATCAATTACAGTTACTGCCCAGCCCATCGCAGATGAGAAATAATGGTTTAATAAATATTATTTCGGAAACGATATCATATCATATAGAACTTATGAATGAATCGAAATTCACTGACAATACATCAAGTATGCAGTACCACAGTACCAATTTGTCATTTAAGCGACATTTTCGTAACAGACTGATTCTGATTTCTAGCATTAGTTTCCCTAGAAGCCTGTAAGCGAAAAAAGTCATCAAAGAATACCAACTCATCTATTTTCACGTCACATTTCCACTACAACAATATGTTTGGTTTTATGCCTTCATTCCCTGAAAGTGGAATTCCCAGAATACGGCGGGAAATCTTATTCAAAGAGGATTTCTTTGTCTTCGCGATGAACGTGCCCTTGTTTGGTGTATATCGTTCTAACTTCGATTGGAGACCACTTTTCGACTGTGGTGACTCTTATATAAACAGTAAGCTTTTTTTCATTAATTTTCAAGTACATTGTAGTTTGACCTCGTAAAAAACCGATCACAAAGGGTCTTGTTGTTGATGTTCAGACAGGGGGTCTATTCTTATTCCAAAAATGTGTCTACCAACCAGCAACAATACCGACAAAACACCGCCGCTGTGTCTGTTTTGTTTTTTCAAGTGTTTACCGCTCTTCCATACATAATAAATTCTGTGACTTCCGTGGACGTACGAAACGAAAAAAATGCCCATCTGTCTCACCTGAGCTATCCGTGAATTTGGTCTCACCTATCACACGAAACCAAAAAGATTTCGTTCACGTTTGCTGTAGTAGCCGTAGCAGTTGGGTTTTTCGGTTATACCTAGGCACAAGCGGAGGAGGGAAGGGAACTGGTGGATGGGCTAATCTTTTTAATTGTTTTCAATTTATTTTCGTATTTTTACTTATATTATGTACAGAAAAAACGTGCTGCTGACACCTGCATAGTCGAGCGATCGACCCCGGCCCAGGCTAACCAAACTTTCCATCCTTTCCGGGCTCGGGTAAGTTAGAACCGGACTTGTCTTGGCCCGAAATTCACGAACGTACCAGCGGTCTCCGAAACCGCGGTCGACGAGAAATTGTGTTTAACATAGGAAGATTAGGATACGTAGAGAAAGGTGCGCGCCGTTCACAGGTTATGTCTTGGGGTTTATCGGGGTTTACCAATGATGAATGTGGGGCTTGGGAAGGTAAAGACAGTGGCTGGGTATAGTGGCTGGCCCCCGCAAGTCAATCGTAGAGGTACGGTGAGTGCGTAATTGTAATCAGGAATACATTTTCAAGAAACAGTACTGGTGACAGGAAAATAAGTGAGAAATATCGTAATCCGAATCTGCACTCACCATACCTCTACTATTCTAAATTGAACAGGTGGGGTCAAAAATCGAACTCATGGTTGATTTTTTGCTGTTCGCTTGGCATTCTTTACATATTTTCAAAAAGTCTGCATCAATAAGTGTCAGAGCACAGATAGTTTAAAAATGCACATTTTAAAACATTCTCACCTTTTTAAAGAATTCAAAAGTATAACAACAATAACGGAGAGCTTCCTTCTACTGACCGCACCTTCAATCCATATAGCGTTGTTGTTTTCACTTTAATTTTTGCTGATTTTTAAATAGAAATAAAAAGAAAAGTGTCTTCAGTGGAGTCGCTGTGCCCCCCCCCCCCCCAAGTGATTCGTAGCAAACAATGGGCGGCCTTCGCAGCAGTCGTCGCAGTTTCATCGTCGTTTGCTGCTGGCCGCGTCCGCCATCAATCGATTGATCGTATGAGTCATATGTACACACGCAAGTGTGGCGTTGTCATCGATCATCGTTATAATTTCATTTTTTATCTTAAAAATCGTTCGTTCAGACAAAGCATAGACGACCTCCTCTGTATTGAAGGGCGATCGATTGCTCAAATTTTGAGCTTTTATCGATTTTTGTAGTGAAAGCTTAGGTGACCGCACCTGCAGGGTGGTAAGGTCTGGGGCCATTTTACCTTCGTTTCCTGTTATTTCTTTGAGCTGCCGTTGTTCTAAGGGGCTTTAGGAACAATGTCGCTCCCAGCGAAGAGCACTTAGCACGATTACCCGCAGGTGGTCCTTATGTTTAACTGCCCCCTGCCTCCCCTCCCGTCCGTTTTCGTAATTATCGGATCTCCTTGAAGCGACCCCACGCAGTGTGAACCTGACCTGCCTTTGCTGTAAACAGGTACGGTGCTCGGTCGGCTGCTATCGTCCGTACGTCCGTCCCAGATCATTGACAATAACTATTATTGATTGATTTCCAGCTATGTTACATATTCGCTGATTTTGGAGCTTTTCAGCTTTCTGTCAAAAATCAACTGATATCTTTTATCTGTTTTTTATCTTTTAAATACCTCGTTTCTTTCATTTCAATCGTTCCATTCGTCAAGTAGGCCTAGTAAAATATTGTCACTACAAAATAACCATTGAAAAAAAAGATGAAACACAGCATTCAATTACGTGATATTCAGGGACAATTTACAGTTCATAGTTGAGGCGGATTTAGGGAAAGAATAAAAAAGCACTTTCTAGAAGATCATGGTACACTTTTTATCACTTTTATTTTTATCACTTTTTATCTGCACTAATTATACTGTCAGTTCATAAAAGAATTGAAAAGCATTAATGAGTGACTTTGTTAATGCTTTTCAATTTGTTTCTATTAAAGACAATCAAAATAATGATCATTAACACCTATTTCGAGGTTGGATAATGTGAGAACTTTGAATTCACTTTCTTCATTATTGCTTATGTTCATTGCCATCTGTTAAGCCAACTTAAATAGGGAATTCAAAGGAAAATAACTCAATTCCCGTAGTCGGAAATACAAGTGTTTAAAAATTGGATTCATAAATGCTCGACCTCCTTTTCTGGGTTTTTTGTATTTCTAGAAACAAAAGAAAAGTCTTCTAGAAAGTGGTTTTTTATTTCTTCCCCAAATTCGCCTCAACTATGAAATGCAAAACGTTCCTGAATATCATGTAATTGCATACTGTATTTTGTTTTGTTCCTAGATTTTGTTTGGTATGATGCTTTTCTTTCCTCCTGTCGTCGGTCTTCCTTTTCTTTTAGTTTTTACGCGTTCTCACTGGCATTACTGTGCGTTTTTTTTATCGCGATTGATTCGTTACTTTATTTATTGTCGTTATTCGACGTCCACGATTCACCGGTATCCTTTTCTAGTGGTGCCTGCGCGCTCGTCAACTGAGGAACAGTTATCTAGCGGTATCTGCTATTCTTCAGACTAATGAATTTGGACAAATTCGCTGGCTAACAACAACCACACTACAAGGATTAATTATTCTGTGGTTGGAGAATGGTTGTCGTTATCGCATCGCCGACGCAGAATCCACCGTCGTCGGCTCGTGGTAGTGGCGGCGGCGGCACGACGTCGTCGACTCATCTGAGTCGTGACCTGACGGCATCAGGTCGTGAAAGTCGCCATGTGTACGTATCTGGTCTACCCGATTCGGTGTCGGACGAGCGCATTAATTCGTTCTTTTCAAGGTCAGTGTAATGTAGTGCCAAATGTCGTCGTTCTCTCGTCCCTATCATCATCATCGTCGTCATCATCATTACTCTCTCAGACTCGTACGATTTCTTTCTTTCAGCTACGGTCGTGTTCATCAAATCGAACGAACACAAGACGGTGTGGTGGTGAGCTTCATGGATGTGAGATCGGCACAAAAAGCTCACGCCGGTGATCATCGATTGGACTCGGCGATCCCGTTTCGGATCGCTTTTCATGAGCCCGGCGGCGTCAAGAAGTACTATCTATATTCCGATTTATTCGAGCGAGCTTTTTAGTCGCTACCTGCTGTGTCAACAACGACTCCCGGTTGTTTTCAATATTTTTTCGTCAAATTCATAGTCTATTGATTTTTCTTCACTTATTCAGATTTACTTTGATTATATTTCTAATTTCACTCGATGGAATCATTATTTTAATGGCCCAGGTTACAGTGCCGGTGTCCTATCAGGTGGTAGAAACCAACAATCCCTAGAATACGGTAATTTGTGTCCACTTCTGACCGCGCTATTTCGGCGCTGGAGCGGAAGAGCGCACTCACCCGAACGAACGATTTCCGTGTAAAGGAACGAAGCGAATAACCTAAATCTAACGAATTTCAAATGCTGGTCATCTGAAGGCCGTGCTCTGCGTCTTTTCTTTCGAATCGATATCGATGTCAACCATTCTCAAAGTGCCTGAGGGCACAGCTGTCACAACCACGGCTTGTCGTCAATTTTCCTGAGCGCATATTGATTGATTAGTTTTTGATTTTTTTTGTAGTGCACTGTTATGTGTGCTATAGGGAGATCTAATACATCCGTAACAATCGTGCTTTTCGAATCGATATCGATCTCAACAATTCTCAAAGTGGTTAAAGTAATATTACGCTGAAATAATATTTCAAAAGTAAGCAAGTTTGGAAAAATTCAAGAGTAAATAAATTCATACTCTATGTTCTGAAGGGCAATCTTGTGTAGTGTAACGGCTGTATGCTTTCTGCTTATCAGCGGAAATGTGCTTCACTGTAATTTCTAGAGAAACGGTGGAGCCTTAGAAACCTCATGATTCAAAGAAAAATCTTTTTTTCTACGCTTTCGTCTTTATCCATTACTTTTGAGAGGGTTACGGTCGTCAGAACGTACTTTGTTGTGCTTCAAATGGGTTGAAGTTTACCTTATTTACTTGGTTGAATCCGAGTTTATTAGAAGCGTTCGTGTTGATTGTCCAAAGTGGAGCGGTTAAAACAGTCGGTTATAGTGTCAATGTGTCCCAAAACTGGTTTGTTATTGCAGCCTTGATGGCGCGCAGTCGTTTGTAGAAGAGAATGAGACAATGATTCAGAGAGAAACACTGTTGGCCGCCAGAACTCGGCGGTGTTTGAAACCTTACGTAGTGTTCCTTCTGATCATATTTCTAGGCTTTTCATTGCTTTCGGTGGGTCTACGTAAATAGTACTAACTTGTCTCATACTTGTTTTGTTAGCTCATTTATTTTATTTTTATTCATCTAGTGTTTTATTTTTATTTTTCAAGCCAGCGTTCGCTACCAAACGACATTTCCACACCGCCAAACCAATTTTTTCTGTGTTCTAGTTCTATTCTGTTTCTTTCTATTTCATTTTGTTTTAATCCTAGGCCTGTTCCCTGATAGCCTATTAAGGCGATTATAACAAAAATTGAAGTGATTGTTCATAGATGGACCATAGACGACAGTCCGTCCAATCGGGGCGGAAACTATATGATAAAACTGTTTGCAGCATTCAAATTAAAGTTTCATAGTAGTGGTATTACTGTTACAGCAATATCCTCTATTATTTCGAATTAATATGTTTCTATTTTATTTATATCGTTTCAAATTTCGTAGTGAAAGATTGCGATATACAAGTTCTTTTCTAATTTAGTAGCGTCAGCAAACCGCCCTCTAAATGCGTTTTTTCAACGGTGGGATACACTACGCCTTTGATGTCTCTCAATTTGTTTATTTACGAGATATTTTATTTATTTATTTATTTAAGAAATCAGCTATTTAAAATACGTTAGTGGATGGTGTACATTTTCATTCTCTAATTTTTCGTTCCGCCGTTTCTTTTGAAGTTAACCTTCATTTATAATGAACGACGTGACTGCCAGAGCAAGGAAAAATGTTTCTGTTGTAATAGTGTAGTAAAAATCACAGTAATGTGCCAGCAAGTTGGAGATGGGATCTCGAATTGGAATGTAGGTATACTAATGTCAAAAAATGTGCGAGTATGGTGAACGATACCATATAACGCGTAATCGGATTAAAAAAAAGTGAAAATATTCCCGTCATGTTAGTAATGTTATTTGAATCAAACCTTTTCTTTTTCTGCATTTCCAAGGTTTCACAATGTTCTCACGCTTGACGTTTCCAATGTGAAAGTAGGGGAGAAAGTAGTTAGTTTTAGATATGATTAGAAGCATGATGGATTGCTGATAAGGATTAACTTGACGAAATACGAAGGTGATCAGATCTTGATTTTCTCTTGATCGCAAGAAACTTATACGTCTAGTTGTGGGTTGGCGGTATCATGTCTCTACTTATCGATCGTTTTCGAGCTTGATTTTTCACCTGGAGTGATATGCTATCGAAAATTACACTGACCAGTAATCGATAATCGATCTATTTGCATGGTATTGATTTTATGATTAATACAGCTTTTTCTAAAAAAGTCCTCTCTTTTTGATGTTGAACATTTGCTTCTCCAAATGTCGACCATCAATCGTGTTGTTTTATTGCGATCGTACCGACTCTGACCCGCGCCCTCAATCCTATTGAGTCGTCGCTTATCGACTGCTCCGTAAACGGTCCGATCTACGGCCTTTGTTTACGATTCTATCCTTAGAAACAATGCGATCCAATGTAGTCGTTTGTCTTCTGCAAGAAATACTTATATAATAGAAGTTTTCTTGATTTGGTACTTTCTTTTTTGGTTTCGATTTTCTGGATAAGTCTTTCTCCTATACAGCAACTTCAAGCAGTAAAACTAGTTTTATTTTTTGTAATACGAAAGAAAATTCAAGTGGATACTGGACAGTTTTATTACTTTGGTCTGTTTAGGAGAAAGACCGATTTGGACGAAGGTAAGTTCCCCGCCTTTGAGGCTGTCACCTTCTATGGGGTGGCAGGAAAATCCAAAACTGCTCAACGTCCTTTTCATCTCTTATTTTGTTTTTCAAATTTGTGATTTATTCGACTATATAATCACCACCAGCGATCCTTTTCTCCCAAAATTCCGGAGTCTGGGAGTCAGAAGAAACCCTCACCCTTCAAAAGTTTTCTTCTTGGGTATTTTTTTAGCTAAGAAGGCTCTAAGGGGTGGGGGACAGGGAATAGGGACTTGTCAAGGAGCTAAGTCTGGGAAATGGGCTGGATGCGGAACCGTCCTCTAGGTCAACTCTACCAATTTGCACTGGTCATTTTAGCAATATGGACCTCAGGGCTCGATGGTGGTGGTGTGGAATTGCCTTTTTAATTAAAGGTATCTAAGACTGTTTGACCTTTTAAACCGATCCCAACGAAGCACTGAGAACTAACAATTCCATATTTTACGTCGTGTCATTAAAGTTACAAAAAAATTTCAAAAGAAACAGTTCCATTTCAAGCTCAGGACTTCCCTACCACCCTAGATAAGAATAAAATGCATAGTTAAATGGATGATGTGTAAGAAAAACACAAAATTGAACGCGAAAACATATGCACTTTGTGTGAGAAGCACTTTTTGCCGTTTGTTGTCGCTCACATTCTTTTCTTCCATTTTTTGCATTTTTTTTTTACCGGTTGCACTTTTATGTGGGCACAGTAGATGTCATTTGGAGGCCGCCGATCATAAAACAGTCCCTAAAGGTAATGTAAAGGAGGCCGGGCGGCCGGCGGCTCACACGTAACAGCGTCGTGTCGTAATAACGACGACGACGACGACGACGACGACAGCTCCGTGGAGGTCCTTGCCACATTGCCGTTGGTCGATATGCGGTGGGGGCAGCGGACGGGCGCTGTCTGTCTCACGAGGCGGCCTTCTGCCAGTGAATGATGTCATCCCCATCCCGTCGACGTGAGGGGTTTTCTAGGGACGGGACGATGCACTTTTCGCGTAGAAATTGAGGCTTAGTGTTTCGTGGAACGGATCGGAGACGAGGGGAGAGACACGACTTGAGAAAAGCCAGCCTTTGGTTCAATATCCTCAAAGTTCTGTCGTTGTTAAGCCTCGGCATCGATGATAGCCTTTTCAGTACTAATTTCTTCTGCCTCACGAATTTGTTCGGTGAAAGTAAAGGTACGGGGTAAGGTGTCGGCGTTGACTATCCCCCTAGGGCTTGTTTAGTGTGCGCGCGACGCGCGATGCGATGACATGCAAAAGATGCAAATCGACCATAGCGTGGGAATTCTCTAAACTAAACAAGCCCTAAGGACGCGCCACGTACTCGTTTTCCATTCGGAGAGGCATGCTGAATGGTAGCGATATTGAATGGCCTAACGTTTCGACCCTACCGTCGTCTTCGAAGGCCTGAAGGAGCTAATGAATTATTACGATGTTATTGGCTTGCCACACTGTCTCAACAAAAGATCTTCGCTCTTCGCATTTCTGAGAAGATAATGAGGAAAAGAAGTCATAGAAATGTCAACTGGAAGAAATTCATTACCTCTGAGCTCAGCTTTTGGGATTTCAGACATCTTTTCTCTTTTTCTATGGACGTTAGATAGAGGCGGATGCTGATCCTGTACCATCGATTATTCCACGATCTTGTATGTTCTTGAGGGTTCTTGGATATAACAGGGTATTCTACAATTCTATTGGGCTCGACAATTATTACCGGAAGACGGGTGTCTGGTACGTCCTTAAGGCATCGACACTGACCAGTTTACCGTTGCCGCTACCTTTATTTATTTATTTATTTATTTATTTATTTATTTATTTATTTATTTATTACGCCATATAATGGCGCGCCAGTCATAGATGCAGACATCAACAAAACAAAAACATCGTCGCATAACACAAAAAGTAATTAAATTAAATGGACAGTTGGTTCTTTTACCTTTACCCTTGGTCATAGTCTTCTATATTCACACCCTTGTCAACCATTATTTCTGCCGCTCACGCAGACAAAGTTGCTTGATACTTATTTGGTCTGTTTTTTGTTAATTGTTAATTAATTTTCCACTTTTTTTGTGGTTTTTTGTTTTACTTTATACTGAGCGCATAACCGTATATTATATTGCTTTAGTTTTTCCACTACCGCTACTAATAATTTCTCTGATAAGTGTTTTTATTCAGCTCTTATCAGTTGCTATACATTTTTTTCTTTTTCGAGATAACGGTTGTCTCGGTACTCGAAAGTGGAGCGGAACGTGTGGAGTCATTTTAGGGGATATTTTATTAGTAGCCATTTTAGTGGAGCTTAAGCATATTTTTCCAACTGAACAATAATCAGAAATCTATAGGCAAAGTTTCTCATGTTTCCGGTGTATTTTTTCACACAAAGCTGATTATTCCTTACATTTTAAAATTTCATGACAATAGTCGTACTATAGTTATGCAGTTTATTTATTTATTTATTCATTTATTCATTTATTTACTTATTTATTTACTTATTTATGGATTGTTTATTTGTTTATTCGGCGTTTCTGTAGGATTGATTACCACGAACCACTCTACCTTTACACTTTACCTTCTTATTCACTTATCGATTTCAATATGTAATTACCGTCTAATATTTATTTCACTCCCACTCACGTTGTTGGCACAGCAGGCATCTCTTCCTTTTTTCGTTTTTTTTTACTCAAAATCCCAAATGGGTCGCTCTGTCGTGAGGAAACTATCGTGATGAATTTTCATGCTAAATTTTGTTCCATTCAGTGGCTTGATGACGACATCGTCGATATCCACCACGTCGAACGGTACAGCTTCACCAAAAGCATCATCTGAAGTGTCTCGTAGGCGTAGCCCATCCCCAAGAATCAAAGATATTGGAAGGTGAGTGTAAACCACGTGTAACTACGATACGTCGTTCCATGGTGTAGAAACAACTGGCCCCGGATTAACGGCTCTGGTAGCTATTGATCGACAACCAGCGCTGCGTTTTTCATCGTTTTGTTCATCAGTGTGTGTAAAACGAGTTTTGCTTTAGAACTAGTCAGCAACGAGTGAATACGAACGCAGGGAAGCGTTTAATACGATCTGAGGGCCATCGCAGAGACCAGGGGTAGGTCGTTTTTATAGTTTTATAGTTTCTTATTGTTCGTGGGCATCCTTTGAATGTTGTGAAGCTGTTCAGCATCTCTCTGACTTTCCTTTTCCCGACTTTCAATGGAGGAGTGCTGTTTTCGTTAATGTTCTGCTTTAATCGTGTAATTATATGTTTTGTACTGACGTTTCCTCTGAAAAGATACCGCTTTTAGCTGGGTAAGCTAGGCTGTTATCCCTGGGTAACTGTGCGATCGATAGTGCACTTCTCTTTGTTCTCAGATTTCTTTGAAAACGAAATTAAGAAGCTCAGATTAGTTTCGGTTTACAAGGAAAATGTGTCGAACTTTCCGTTGATTAGAAGTGGAATTAAGAAACTAAAGATTGTTGCAAAATAAGAATGTAGAAGCAGAGGAGCTGTGTAAAGGCTATCACAGTGCTCCCTGCGATGTGGGTTGCGTCAAGGTCTACTGATCGATCAATTGATCAATAAATATGAGTTCATGAGTTCTTTTACCACTGATACCGTAGTAAGACGGTGAAGTTTTAAACTGGACTCTCCTTAAGTAAACATTAAATTATAAAATAATATAAAACAAAACCGCAAAAATCTGTCATCCGTAGGTGGAGGTCCTTTTTTCGTTCATTTATTGAATTCCAACTTGTCCTTACTTTCACATGTTTTCCGCTTCTGTTAATTGTCGTCTCTAACTGCCTTATTCAACGCATTTCTTTAAATAATTTTGGAGAGAAAAATATTCCGTTCCGATGAGGTCCAGTTCAGTTATTCGTTTCGTCTTTTGAATTTTCCGCTGCTTGTGTTTTTCGTTTATTGATATTCTTTTTGATGTGTTTATTTTTGTATGTTCGTTCACGAACCGAGTCTCTCTCTCTCTGTTTGTGAACAGCGAAACAGCAGAATATTTTATGTAACTTCAGGCGATCACCGGATCCTGCAAACATCTGTGGGGCAACTTCTAGTTCTGTTAGCTCGAGCTCTCTTAGTACTGTGGCTCATTCATCCGGTGGATTACAGGTATAATTGAGCCCTGAGAATTTGTTGAATTAGAGTTGGAATATTAACATGTAGGGAGTCTATGTGGAACGACTTCCACCAAGAAGTGATGGCACTGTCAAAGAGGCCATTAGAGATGTACTAAAAAAGCATGGTAGAATTGTCGACATATCGATTGAGGGAGACGGAGACTCTCGAAAAGCGCTCGTCATTTTTCAGCGGTTTGTTTGCTTCATTTATGTTTTTGAAAATTAAATTTTTTATCGCTGCTTTTTTTTTCAGAGTCGTTGACATGGAGAAGTTGGTGAACGACTCTCATATATCGATTCTTTCGATGAGAGTTCGCATTCGAGCTGCGAACCATGTCGTGGTTCAGGTATTGCATTTGCTTTTTGCTTTGCTTTTATTGATATTGATTAACAGTAATATTAAAATCGATTTGTGGTGCTGGGACTTTGGCCTTCGGGTATTCGATATCTAACTTTGAATTAAATTGAACTTTGAATTCAATTGAATTAAAACGTAGAAAGATTTGAAGAAATTAGATGGTTCATTTTTTCATATAAGTCAAAACAGCTCTGAATGCTTATGATTTTCAATTTTATTGGTGGCGTGGGCACCCATAGGAAGGAATTTCTCAAATGTGATTCAGTCATACTTGGGAATTAATTACATACAACTTGTGTGTAATTACAAGAATGCAGAACGTTTAATCAATAAATATTATTTCGGTATTAAGATTTTTTTATTGTAGGAAGCTTACAACGACTACTTATCGCTGAACAGTCCCGCCGGTTGTGGAGCTACGGTTGGACAGGATTCGACGAATCTACCGGCCAAGTACGCTTCGCCGAATGGAAATCGAAACGAGGTCGACGCATTTCATCCGAAGGTATTTTCAAATATTTTTTATTTAGTTCCGATCGATAAATTCGGTGGTTAATGTTGTCTGGTCCTATCGACGTGCGATTAGCGTTGTTTACTCAGTAGTGACCCAGAGGTGACCTAGAACGAGTTTACCTCGCTGAAATCGGCTGAAAATTTTTATCACCGACGTGGGTTCGAATCCAACATGATGCGCAACTTTGTCATGATCTTAGCACCATTATGACTACATCTACTACTACTGTGCATAGCAGTAATCTGTAAAAGCGCGGTAGGAAAAGTAAAATTTCACCATCACTGAATTTTAGGCCTCAAGAACTTTGTACGTTGGTGGCCTGGAAACCCGAATATCAGACGAGACGCTACGTCGTCGATTCGCAAAATATGGCACCATACTAGAAGTCGATGTGAAGAATTACGAATCACCGTCACCTTTCGCGTTCATTCAATTCGCCGACATAGACTCGGCAGTACGCGCCATTAATACCCATTCGAATGCTGTCCAACCGGCAAACAAAAAGGCGAAGGTAAACTAAACGTGTTTGAAATGTCTACGATACTCCCTAAATTTGGATGTTTCCAGAAATTCCTGCCAAATTTCGGCCGATCCATGACCACCAACAAGCTCTGGATTGGATCGATTCCGCCTCAAATTGGCGAGGAATATGTGATACAAAAACTCCGATCATTGTCTGAAGGTTTGTTTGTTGTTTGATCGTCTTGTTGAAGCTCCAATTGGGTTTCGATATTTGTATTTTAGCGTATGATTGTGTATTGATTATTGATTAATGTTAAGGAGTGGTTGACGTTGTCGTTGATATGCGAGTTCGACAGGCTATAGTGGTGTTCTCGTCCACCGAGGGAGCCCAGACGGCTTTGAACCGTATCAAAGACGGGGTTCCCAAACAATTGTAAGTTGCAGAAGAATTGATTTTGTCATATTTCTGTCCTACTATTATTCCGACTATCTTCTCTATTTGTGTGCCCTCGTTTTAAGGGGAAATTTTCTTACAACGATCGATTATTGATTCGTTTGTGGTGGAGGTTTGTCAATCGAAATGTTATTTATATTGTGCTTTCGAAAGAGTTGGAGAAAGCTTATCTAGTTTTGTTTGTTACCCTATTAGCAATTAAAATGCGGAGTTTCGTTTTTCTTTTGTTGAACCTATGCTTACGATATTTTAGACAAATTGTTAATCATCCTAGCGGCTTCCCTTTGTGAAAACCTCCTGTTTTGATTTTGATCTAAAGTAACCAATTCCATAAGCGTTTTTATATTTTTTTTGTTATCGTGCGGCAATATCAGGATTCCAAAGATTGCCAAACCCCACCTTGATGCACAATCTACTGCTTATGGACTTTCCCGGTTTATTTATATATTAAAAAGTATATAAACGTACTTATTGTATCCAGACATACCGTTCGGATATAATAAGTGCGCCTCATCGCTTGAATGGTAGTTATTTTCCAGTATTTTGTGCCTGAGTTTGGCTGGATTCGTGGAATTCGTGAACGCAGTCGATCGATAGTGATGTAGCTATCGATCGACTGCGGCCAAGCGATGTATTATCGATTATCGGCTGTTATACGTTACCCTATATCTGTTACCTCTGTTACCCTTTTATCTGTTACCTCGCTACCCTATACCTCTACCTTGTCGAGGTCCATGTGAAGGTTCGGTATACCCTGCTGCGAATGTTGCAAAATGTAGTTGTCGTTATTGATTTTACCAATGACCATTTTTTGGCGACTCTAGAGGTAGCAAAGGGAATTCTCTATAGCTTGAAAAGATTTGTAATGTCATAAATTAAGTGCACGATGTTTCTGAGTAGAGGTCGGGTACAAATCTGGCTCGAGAGTAGCGAGAGAAATGTCGTTAGTAGAGCTGCTGGCAGTGCTAGGGAATGAGTGGCGTTGCCTGAGGCATCTAAAAGGCGGGTCGATATGTGGCGTGTGTGTGCGTGGCGCGTGCTAGCCGCTGCTGCTGCTGCGCTCGCTCCGGGCTCTTCTTGGCATCGGGCCAATCTGGGGCCGCCCCACGTACACACACACGCCCGTTCTGACTAATACAACATACATTTTACAAATGTGCTGAGAGCTGTCCCATTGTAGCTGTTTTAGTATTCCTTGTGCTCTTATAGTTGTCCTGGTTACCTTTACCCTAATCGTTACCCTTGCCGAGCACGTCCCTGATGAAATCGGCTTCTCCCTCGCCTATCCACCTTTTTTACCATTTGCACTGAGATTCGCGTGGGTTTTCCGTCGGTTCATTCATGTTTCAGCACTCCGGTTCATGCTGAAAAGTGCACTTACATAAAAAACTCGCTCGAGGAAGTTTTTTACCCAGCAATTACGATCTCAGAGTAGAATTAGACGTTTGGAGTCGAGAGGGTATAGAGTTGGTTTAGAGGGAATTGCAGTTTTCTAGTTGGGTTTTTCATTAAAGCCATATAGGTATTACATTGAACGACTGCGCTCTAGTTACTGGTTCCAAACAGGAAGAGTTTGCACAGTCTCATTCTGGGTTTAGCAGAATGCGGCATTCTGTAGCTTTTACCATGCAGCTCATTGTGTACCGTTACCATTCTGAATGAAACCCGAATGCATGGCGCATCCTCAGGGGACTGACCAACGCCTACCTTTTACGTTCACCTTTCTACTTCCCTTTGAAATTCTTCCATCTTCTTGTTGGTTCTCGATATCCATTAGGGGTGCTGAAATTTATTGATTGTTTTTGTCTCGTACGACGCTCTTCATTTCCTTTCACGCTTGTTACTATACCGACTGCTTTCAAAATTCCCTCCAAGTCCAAGTTTTTTATATTATTTCCATATTTTACACCATTGTCTTAAGCGGACCATTTTCAGTGTGTTTACCCAAGTTTTTTTAATTGTTTCCATATTTTATATCATTGTATTAAGCGGACCATTTTCAGCGTGTTCAAAGTAGAAAGTGGTGAGGCCCGAGTGCCAGCCGATTTCTGTTCGGATCGTCTGCACGATCACTTCATCGACCGGAAACACGGCGGCATTCCGGTGAAACCACCACCACCTCCAGCTGTATCCGTAGCGACCACCACCAACACCACCACCACCACCCCGTCGGCGGCGGTCATCACTGGGTGCATCCCGACGATTGGCGCTCCACCTTTAACGGTCGACGATTCGCTGACGGCTCTATTGGCGCCGCCACCCGATCCTCCGAGTGACATGCCAAGGTGAGCTTTATTCTTTCTTTTGTACGTTACAAGTGCTTAAGAGAATTTCACTGTGGCTGGAATTTGCGGCGGGACTTTTTGGGGCTTTCTGGACTATTTTCGGTGAATTATTGAAGCGTATTTGTTTTCTCTGTTAAAAAAGGCTCGTTTTGACTATGAATTGCTTGGTTGAATGGACTGGCTTTGAATAGTTACTTTAGCGTAGAACAACGACCAGGGCCCAGATTCATCATTGGTAAACCCGCGATAAACCCCGAGATATAGCTCGTACGGCACCAACCTTTGTCTATTTATTTATCCCTTTGTCTTTTTTCCTATGTTTAACGCAATCTCCCGTCGTCTCTTCCCGTTGTCTCTGCCGTCTGGCTCTGACTTCGCCGCGGTTTCGGAGACCGCTCGTCCGTTCATGAATCTGGGCCCAGGACCCGGTGGATCGATATGCTTTGACCCTGACTACGTCCCAGATCCGAAAAGAAAAGAAGAAAACCAACGTTTGCACACACTGCAACGTGAATGTTTTGGTTTAGAAGTCTATGTGTGGTTTGACCGAGTTCTGTTTGGCCCCTTTTTGTAATTTAACACCTTAGTAATTTGGTGATTTTGTGAAATTATCGTGTGTCTGGCAGAAATGTTCTCGTTCAGTGGAGTCCTTCAAATGTAGGGCAATCGATCAATCACTTTTTTCTTTTTTTCTCCTTTTTTTCTACTCTTGGAGAGGTGATGACGTGTCATACCCCATACCTGCTCACCCGAGAAAGCGAAATTTTATCTATGCATGATTTATGTTCAATTGAGATGTATCGATTTTTTCTGTTTGATAGTTCTATTCATTAATTTTTATTTGAATTACCTTACATTCCCGTATAGCAGCGACATACCTGTGGGCCGCCGGTGCCTTTTCCATCTGTGTAACCGAGGCGACCGGCCACGCGAGTGCACTGACGTGTGCGACTTTCGTCCTCCCTCCGACCGCGACGAAGTTAATGTATTCGCCGTAGTCGTGTTCACCCCGAGGGCACGCTATCATTCGTTTTTTCGCCTTCTGCAAAGGAAGCCATAAAGAACGAGAAGACCTGAGATATCGATTTCTTCGTCGGTGAATAGATGAAAGGCGAAAATGTTCCCCCACCAAGCTATTTAAATTGCGTATCGATCGTCCGGGTGGTTCGCCCATTTTGTAATTTCAATCGAGATCGGGCGAATGCACTGCTTGCGCTTTTCAATAATACGGCTTTTAAATTGGACCGTTCGGGCGACTGATCTGTGGGTTACTGAAAATCTGTCCGTCAAGTTTGATCCATATGCAATATGCACCTTGTTGATCAGGTTTCCCAGGAAGGCAATAGCTGTAGCTTGCGGTAAATTGTTCGAACGGCTGGGTTGAACTTTTGGGTTTTTAATTTTCAAAATTCAAATATATGGCTCAAGGCTGGTAGGGCCCCGGCGGGAGGACAGTTTATTGGGTGAACATCGGCTTTTATCATGGCTTTTATAAAATAGCCGTCGGCTGATAACTGTTGTTATTCTATCAGTAGTTCTATATACAACAAAAAGTGCAATCAATATTAGTAACAATGAATGGGATCAGTCCCAAATCATGGTGAATAGGTCGTCGTGTGGGACAGTGTTCTTGGAAATAGCCCTGAATCATTGATTTTTTTTTTACTTTTTGTTTCGTCTTGAACGGGATCAGTCCCAAATCATTTTATTTCATTTACTTCAGCCAATAACAAGTTAAGCATAAAGAGAAACGCAAATACCATAAGTGATAATACCAAATACCATAATCATAGTGAATAGGTTGTCGTGTGGGACGGTGTCCTTAAGAATAGCCTCGAATTATTGATTTTTTTAGTTTTTATTTCGTCTATGTTCCAATATTGTTGCGAGATCTAAGTCGAAACTTTTTCTTATTCGTTATGGCATTGAGTCGCTCTGATATTGATGTTACCGAGTTGATTGAAGTTGGTTTTTTGCAGCTATCGATATGATCATCATCGCGATCAGCGCCGTTCACCGGCACATTCGCGACGAAGGGAGAGGTCTCGAGAACGCTCGCAAGAAAGGTCAAGACACAGAAAACCATCGTCGAAATACGACCACGACAAGGGATCGTCTCGAAAGAGGGAGAGGAAGGAGCGGAAACAGAGGTTTTTCTTTTCGAATTTCTTCTCTTTTGGTTCTCTATTCTGTGTTCTCCCATTGTTTCTTTATTTTCCGCACCGTCTAAGATCTCGTTTCAGCGCTTCGTCCGATTCATCAATATCATCCAGCGAAGACTCATCACTGACACGACTACGGTCTGGGTCAAATGATAGTCGTGCGTCGAGTCCACTGTCCTACAGTCAACGAAACAAAGATCGGCGACGTGACGATCGGCGTGGAGAGAATCGTAGCGATCGAAATATTAATGGTAAGTTTGTTATATTTCATTGATTCTTTGCATTCTCTGTTGTCTTTGCCGCTAAGCAAGTCTGAG
The DNA here is from genome assembly GCA_030553155.1 of Nippostrongylus brasiliensis. Classification (NCBI taxonomy): domain Eukaryota; kingdom Metazoa; phylum Nematoda; class Chromadorea; order Rhabditida; family Heligmosomidae; genus Nippostrongylus; species Nippostrongylus brasiliensis. The sequence goes on from CP130733.1 coordinate 5,820,732, forward strand.
CCGACTTTTGTCAGGCCCTTTTGGGAGCATTTACCACTGTCTTTTCGTTACATAAAAGGAAGGATATAGATTTAATCGAATAATGCAGTTCTGTTGTAGTTCTATCATGTTAGTATCAGCTGATTTTCATTTTTCCCCGGCTGCCTTATACTGGCGAAATAAATAAATAAATACAAGCAGGAGATATTTATTTATTTGGGCTCCCGTGGGGCACCCACAAGGTTGAGAGATCGATCCCAACTTGGGTTAACCAAGCCTTTCATCCCCTCGGGATCGGGTAAATTAGAACCAGGGTCCACATTCATCATTGGCAAACCCCGATAAACCCCGAGATATAGCCTGTGAACGGCGAGCACCTTTCTCTACTTGACCTGAACTTCCTATGTTAAGCGCAATCTCACCGCTGGATCGTTCATAAATTTGGGCCCAGACCTGCCCGTGAAGGTAAAAACACGGATTTGGTGTAGCGGCTGACGCGCGCAAGTTTTTGTATAGTCCACATACGCATTCAAAATGCTTCTACGATTCTGAATGGAAGACGATTGCGTGGCGCGTCCTTAGGAGAACGATCAGCGTCGATACCTTCATCTTTGCCTTACCATTTCAAGGAGGAGTTTTTCCAGGGAAGCCGCGCAACACGTCCTCAACTCGCCGCAGTCCATTCGAAGCTTCAAAGTGGACTGGTGGTGATCGAAAGGCCACACGACATTCACCAGTGGCTGCCGAAGAACGAATCCCGCATTCGCTGCAATCGCCCGGCATCAGTGCCACCATCGGCACCGCCACACCGACACCAGAAGATCGCAAAAGTGGCGATAGCGGGTGAGTTCTATAAAATTTGTTTTTGTTGTTTTTGTGTATTTGAAAGGCATCGCTTTGGCCCTTTATTCATTGATTTTCCGACACAAAGTAGCATACGGTCTCATTGAATTTGTCTAATTTGTGTCGCAATATTTTCCTCTCTTACGTAGGGTGTGATTTTGTTAACGCTCGTTTGAAGATTGAGTTATCGCGAATGCGATTTGAGACGTTTATCGGGCTCGGCGAACGGATTTGCGGGGGATTTTTCTGATCTGCTATTTCGTCTTCAAAGACGATAAGAATGGCAGGGTTTATAAACAGATTTTTTTGCTACGATTTCTGTATCGTAAACATTGGGGTATCCGATGCCCTAGGGGCTTATGGGGTGACAGCTGGGTCACAGACTCGGTCAGGGACGAGCAGTGGAGCGCCACTACTTCGAGGTATCCGATGCTTGGGTATGTTTAGGGGTTAATGGCGGGTGTGTCATTCACATGAATCTGTGACCTGTGCCCACATTCATCATTGGTAAACCCCCGATAAGCCCCGAGATATAAACCGAACGCTGTCCTCTTTTGTCTACTTATCCTAAACTTCCTATGTTAGACGCAATCTCTCACCGACTCTGCCGTCTGATTCTGGCTGTGCCGCGGTTTCGGAGACCGCTCGTCCGTTCATGAATCTGGGCCCTGATGTACAAATAAACAAAAAATATTCGATGTAATTGGAAGTCTGGTTATATCGTAATAGCGTCTTCTATGACTGTCCGCTGACCAGTTGTCACTGTTTACAAAAACAAGGCAAAAAATAGCCATATTCATTTATATCTGCCTTTTTTGTTTATTGATATAGCTTTTCATGATACAGGTTATCCATATGATTGTCGATGTAGGATGTTATCTTGGGTTCTTTGGTGTGAAATAAACTTTGCACATAGTTAGATATTATACTTGAAGTTCCTTGGATTAAAGATCGTTGAAGAGATACAAGCGTATTGAGGCTATTTTGTATAATTAATGTATATTTTTTCAAAGTTTTTTTTTAAATTCCAAATTATTTTATCCTTTGTCATCTTTTCGCGCTGTAAAGGTTAGAAATAGTTGGTAAGTGCATCAAAGGCGGGGGAGGTTGCGTGTGCTGTTTACCTATCTTGGAGATGGAATGTTGATTTATTTATTGTTGGGGCGGGAAAGTGAGAAAGGTGACCGAATGACCTGTTAATTATTTAATTTTAGTAGTGTATTATAAGACTGCTGTTGTAATTGGAATTTATGAATTAGCTTCAGCACGCCCTAAACCCATCCTATTCAGGTTCTACGACGGTGTTTCACGTCCACCGTTGGATCCTCCTCCAGCACCACCATCAATGGAGACGCTTCCTCAGATGCCGTCACCTCCACCGGCTGATCCACCTGTGAGGCGAAAACTCTCACCGCAGCCGAATTCCCATGTTCACTGCACTCCGCACTTTGTCTCGCCACCGTCAACTTCTCGTCATGACTCGCATTCCAATCGACACCAACAGCCTCATCATTATGGGCACGATGCGCAGGTGTGCTTTTTTTCTCTTTTTTGATTTCGTTTTTGTTGTCTCTTTTTGTTCTATTACCTTATCGATTTCAGTCGATATCGGCTCAGCATCGACATCAGTCGTTGTCGTCTGGACCCGGTCCGTCATCAGGCTTGCCGTCGAACTACAGCAGCTCCAGTCATTCACAAAAACGCCACTCCGTCGATGGCCAATCGTCACATGGTCGACCACACTCGACATCACAGCCGTCGCATCGGAGCCGGACGGGAAAATGGCCCTGGAGCGAGCTGCTCCGAAATCCTTGTGTTTTCCCCGATTTTGTAAGTCCTTTTTTTCGTTTCTGGCTGAAAAAAATTGCCTAGACTTGCCTATTTCAGGCGAGCACATCACTCCATGATCCTCGACTTCCACGAAATGATGTCAAAGTGATCTCATCGCACCTTCCGCTTCCACCGTTCGCCAATTCGGAGCGGCATCCGCGTTCCGTCGCCGGAGAGTGGCGCAAGCGGTCGTCCGGAAGCACCGCAAGCGTGGACGGATCGCATTCCGTGTCCCAGCGACGAGCCAGTGCCGGTTCAGGTGTGGTGCCTGTTAGTCGACCTGTGGCTAGTTCGTTGTCTGAAGGTTAGTGAGTTTTTTTTGTTGAGGGAACTTTAGAACTACTTCATTGGCACTATTCCACTTCACGGACTCCAGCCCTTAATTATTTTAGTCATTCAAATCTGCTGAAACGTTGTATAGGTGTGGTAACTGAGGGCGCTGATCACGAATCTGCTGTCCGTTTTTCACTGGGTGACCTCGGACCACCCACATTGCTACTTTGGTGGTCCAGTCAGGATCACCGATTTCGCTGAAACTTTGTCTATGGGGGTTGTCTAGTGTCCTGAACACGATGGTGAAGTCCGTTTTCCAAATGGCGGCCGAATACGGTAGTTATAGGTAAGCACCTACCGACCTTACCTGGTGAAACTTACCTATAACTGTCGTATTCGGCCGCCGTTTGGAAAATGGAATTCGCCATCGTGTTCAGGACACCAGAGAACTCCTATAGTTTCAGCGAAATGGTGATCCTGACTGGACCACCCATGTAGCGAGTTGGGTGGTTCGTGAAAAACGTGAAAAACGGACAGCAGATTCGCGATCAGCGCCCTCAATTACCTCCATGTGCAAAGTGTCAGCGAAATTCGATGTCTGAAAAAAACATTTAGGGGCTGGAGTCCGTGAAGTGGAATAGTGCCCTTCATTTATTGTTCGCCAGTGAATAGACGATTTTTCAAACCTTTGTTAATCCAAACTTTGATTTGGTGGTTACTTGGGCTTCCGGTAGCGATTCTGGCATCTGTTTTTTTGAGTTTTGATCGTTTTCTCACAAATTCAGATGAGTACTCCGCACCTGGAGTTCAATAAGTGGAATATTTCTCTTGATTTTTTCGAAATATGTACCTTTTTGCATTGAAATTGGTTTGTGTTCTAGAACGTTCTTCTCACCTACACACCCATCTCACCACCCATATTCCACCGGTTCATGCAGCCTTGTCACGAAGTCCCAGCAGCAGCGGTGCCAGTGGTGGTCTGGATAGTGACGCACAGCTTTCACCAGATGCAGCGCCTCTTCCACCACCACCGCCTTCAGCTCTGGATCTTCTCTGTGAACCGGATGATGTGCCCATTTTAGCCGATGGATGGAGCGGGGTTCGTATTGAGTTCATATTCGTAATTTATTTTATTAAATAATTCAAAATGTTACTTTTAGCGCCTAGCCGAGATTGGCTCTCGTCTGACCGATGTGAACGCTTCCCTGGAAGAGGCTCATCGTGGTGTCGCTGAACTCGACGATCAGCATCACCGTGTTCCGTCGTCCTCCTTAGGAAACGACACGACCCCAACGTCATCTCGTCATAAATCGTCACTTCTCGGATCCACCCCTCGCACCGACTCGTTTGAGGAACGGCTGCGAAGTATAAACCAGAAGAAGAAATCGTCTTTCGATGATTTCACGCTGAACATCACCCAGGAGCGAATCTTGGCTGCAAAGGTAATTTTAACCGCTTTCCTCTTCCTGATGAAAATTAACCTTCGCATTTCCTTCCAGGCTTCCGCCCCAGATCCTCTGTGCGTATCGCCGTTTGCTGGCTTATCTTCCGGACCCGGTTTGTCCTCCAGTGGATTCAGCAAGAATTCGACAACAACTCGCCCAGCCCTTTCAATCACTATCCCACAACCGGGAAGTGCATCACAGAGCACGGCGACTACTCCAGCTTCGACGAGGATTGATTCGCCATTGGTTAGTGTTTTCCTTATCGATTTTTATAGCTTTTTTGAAAATATGCTTGTTAAATGAATGTTTTTGTTCAGTCATCACGGAAATTCGGAGCTCCGCCGCCTAGCGGTGCGGCTACATCGCGAGCTCCAACCTCTGCCCATACCACCTCCTCATCGACGCCGCCAGTTCGTCTAGCGGCCCCTCCAACTGCTCCGGTGATCGCTTACCCACCGAACTTCTCTGTACCCCCGCCGAATTTTCCCGCTACCCCGTCGTCTCACTATGCCCCTTCAACAACACCGGAATCGCAGACGTCTCCCATCCTTTCGGCGCCACCTCCACCTCCTCAGCTATTGCCGACTGCACAGGTACCACCTTTTTTCATTATTTTTCTCAATATTTTGTTTTTTTAATCGTTCCTGTGGGTTATTTCTGTATATAGTAGAGGTAGATGTTGTAATCGTGGTAGGATCACAGCAAAAGTTGCTGCTTTGACGGGCTTTGAACTCGCGACTCGGGCCTATCACGCCATCTTTGCCCGGTCATTTGCAGTTTTTTTTTTAGCTGGACAACTTTTGCTTTAAGTTTTCACGTATGATGAGCCGGTAAGCCGGACTCGGGACTGGTTAAGCTGAAAGCATGTTAATTGGAATTCTAATTTTGTTACCACATTTTTGAGGGTTATTGTTGTTTACAGTAGAGGTGGTTGTTGCATTAGTGGATTTTCTAAATACTTTTGTTTTCTAAATAATCGCTCATGTTCGATTGCCTGCCTTACAGGAAGACAAGGCGCCGAGCAAAGACTCGTCGTCGTTGAAAAGCCCGACAGTTGGTTGTGGCGGCTCCCAGTCCGGCAAGATCAGCTCTTCGAGCTCGGCCCAACGATCGTATGGAGCTTCTGCCCAGTCGAATTCTGCCTCTGGTGCTCATCATAGTAATGCGGCGGCCAGTTCTCATAGCGGATCCCACTCTTCCCAGGCGAATGTTAAGACGTCAGGGAACAAATCCGCTCAGAATACCCATCGAACAACGGAAAAGGTCAGGGTTTCTGCCGTTCATACTTATTTCTTTTACTTTTTGTAGTTTTTCTTTCTAAGGTTAATCCTTTATAGAATACACCACAACGTCATGATTCGATGTCTGCCTTGAAATCACCGATTGCTGGCTCCCTTTCGTCGCTGACAGGGAGGTCACTTTCGGTGTCAGATGCGCGAAAGTCAGGAACTTCGGCTGTCGCTCACAAGGTTCATTATTTTTTTTCTTCTTTTCCATATTTGTTTTCTTTTTTGGTTGATTTATAATGGTGAATGTTATAGGATCCATCCACTGAGCTACTTGCCGAGTTGTTCCATAATAAACCTCCAACGACGGACTTTCGAAAACTTCCCAAAATCGAGAAAAAACCGTCCGCTGCTTCGGCGCACTCTGAACGAGATCATCATGGTCATGAGCTGAACAAGAAGCACTCGTCGTCGTCAGATCATCATAAGAAGGAACATAAAATGGTTAGTTTAACTGATTAATCGATATTTGATCAAGTAATTGATTTTATTTTTACCTTTTTAGCGAAGAAAGGATGACGGATCGTTCGAGACAAAAGAGGAAAGGGCGAAGCGCAAGGAGACGGAGAGAATTAAGAGGGAGCGGGAGAAGATGAAAGATCAGAAGCGAGATAAAAAGGTCTGGTTTGAATAAAATTTGTCACATTATGTCAAGCTATTGAAAATTTGTTTTTTTTTCTATAATGTTTGCCTCTTTCTGAGCACATTTATTACTGTACCCCATATTCTTTTGTCGTGGCTGATTTGATGATGGGGACTCCTATTCATTTTTTTTAATCGAAGTATTTTAATTCCAGGCGAGGGAAGAGCGCAAGAGACAGAAAGAGGAAGAAAGGGAGAAGGAAAAGAAGAAATCGAAGAAGGCGGAAAAGGAGCGACAACGAGAGAGAAAGTCGAAGAAGCAAAAGAAGAAGAACAGGCAAAGCTCGTCGGATGATGGCAGTTCAAGCGATGACAGTGATTATCAGGTCAGTAGAGGACTAATTCTTTCATTTGATCGTTCAACCATTAATGATATAATTTATTCCGACTAAATTTTTTTGAAGACTGATTCAAAATCTTTCTTTTTAGAAGGCGTTCAGTAAGCAGTTGGCTCATCTTGTCGCCGAAGATAGCGGCTCTAGCTGTGCTGGAGCCAGCGGAGGTTTGTCCATGTACGACCGGGTAAAAAGGAGAAGCTCTGCGGCTAACAAGGATGATGGGACCAAGAAAACTGCAGCTTTGCAACGATTGAGGGATAAAAACAACGAAAGGAAGAACCAAAAGGTACGTTTTATCTTCAGGGTTTAATATTACCCATGTCAGGTAAAAGGTAGTTCTTTCCAGCGCCATCGTATCCAACTGGACTCATCCGACGAAGAGGACGAAAGTCCGAAACTGCCAAGAAAACCGGCCGATTCTGAGCCGGACGACTCGTCCGAAGAGGAGGAAGTAGCCCGGCCTGAGAAGATCGTTCATGGAGACAGCAGTGAGGAGGAGGTGCGTTTTCGGGTTAAAATTTACCAAGGTAAAGTTTTTTGAAGTGCCAAGTTTCTATTCCGTTTTAGGATACTAAAAAGAAGCATGATTGGACTACCGATGAGTCAGGCGAGTCGGACAGCGGCAATCAGAAGCGACACAGAAGACCGAAGAAGAAGACGTCGGAGAAACATAAACATGTAAGTGTATATGAAATACATTTTTCATCCTTCATTTTTTCATATTAGTTTCTGATTCAGAGCAAAAATGTCAACATGGAAGACGTGTTCGGAGCGGACAGTACGGACAATGAGAAATCACAGTATGTGGAGGACAAGGAGAAACGGCGAAAAAAGAGCCGAAAGGTGGGCGATGTGACCTTGTAACTAGTCGTCTTATTGTTTTTTTTCTGGTGTTTACATTTTAAGACCTTTTATCTTTTTTCCTTATCTGTAAAGGTGGAGGTACTGTCTTGTACAGCGATTAACTCCCTCGAGTCTTTGCATGGGCCAATCATCACTCATCTTCCTCCACGATTCTGCGTGAAGACGGGTGCATGGCGCATCCGTAGAAGTTTGAGAGACCTTTAAGTGACTTACCGACTCTGTGTGCCTCGCTCTTTGTTGTCAAATGTCTGCAACTGTTCGGCAAACATTGCTCGGCATTGTGTTTACATGTTTACGACAACCACACAAGTGCGCCTGTTTACCCAATGAAGTGCTTTTGACGGGAGTTACCCTGGCCTCTAAGGGTATCGACGGGGGACAGTGGGTATATTTGGGGATTTTATCGATTTTTCGAGAAGCTAGATGCTCTGTTTCATGTGCCGACGGTCGCTGGGTATAGATTTTCTGGCATGCCAGATAGTGTAGCTGACTTAAATTTTGGGATTTGTTCAGAACCTGTCTTTCTTTATTCATAAGAAATATATGAAGTTTTTTTCAAAGTTTCTGTAAAGGGCATCTTTCAGGACTCCTCCGATGAAAGCGAAGCTCCGAAGAAGAAGCACACAAAAAGCGATAAGCTCGACTTCGAGTCGATCTTTGGTCCGGACAAAGCGGAAAAGTCCCGAAAAGCAGCCGAAAGGGAAAAGAAGGAAAAACAACGTGCCGAATCGGAACCAAAAAGAAAAGAAAGGAAGGATTCCGCTGTACCGAAGCGCAAGGCTGATGATCTTGGTATGTCAGATTATAATAAGTTTCAAAAATGCCGTTCAAAATATGCATTTAAATTGGTGAGTTTTCAGAGCCTAAACCGGCAAAGAGAAGCAAGAAGAGTCAGAACTCGGACGAATCGAGCGCCTCGGAAATGGATTCACAGCAGACGGTTTCACATAAGGTCGAGGAGGACATTAATCAATGCCCCCAGGCGGTGGAGAAAGTTGAAGAAGCCGCTGTGAAAGAGGAAGCTCCTGAGGTTGTTGAAAGCACATCAGAACATGTAAAAGAAATGGAAGCCGACACTTCTGTCAGTCACGAGGTGAAGCAGGAGCTGGAGGAAGAGCCGGAAGTCAAGGTCAGTTCGATCAATAAATCGATAATTATTGATTTTGTTTTCACCGGTCACTAATAAAATTTGGGGTCAGATTCATGAACAGACGAGCGGTCTCCGAAACCGCGGCATAGTCAGAATCAGACGGCAGGGACGATGAGAGATTGCGTTTAACATAAGAAGTTTAACATAAGTAGACAGAGGAGGCCGCCGTTCGGGCTATATCTCGGGGTTTATCGGGAGTTTTCCAATGATGAATCTGGGCCCTGGTGAGCTACTATCGATTCTGATGTTGTTAGTAATTTTAAAGCATTACATTATTGCTGACAAAGTCAAAAAGGAAGGGTTAATAACATCGCAGTTAGCTTGGGCCAGATTCAGGGGTAATACGTGTATGCGCCCCAACCGGGTTTATTCGGGGGTATGTATCGGCTATATTGGTGATGAATCAGGGTCCTGGTCCCAGTGTAATCTTCTTCAGAGGCCCTTGATAAATGATGATAAAAAGTTTTGAAGCAGCTTAGGGGCTTTTAGCCAACAATTTAAAATTTTTCAACCTCAGGAATCACCATGTGAGCAACAGGAGGTTGTGGATATGGACACTGAGCCCTCGCTGATGGCCCCGAATCAGCCAACTTCACGAGCCGCCTTGGTTGAAGCTGAACAGACCCGACCGAAGCTGCTCACCAAAGCCGCGATGAAGATCTTCGTCCCAGCTCAGTCGTCGGCGCCGATTTCAACCGTTTCTGCTACACAGGTAATTCTAAATTAGCAAATCAAGGTAGAGATAAAAACTAGGTAGTTCTGTGAGTAATCATAGCGAACAGTGATAGGAAACGGGCGCCGCTTGCGAAACTGCTTTCCGACCACTGCTATCAGCACGGATTAAAAATAGTATTTTTTGCAAGTTCTATCCGCCGACTTCACGTGTAGTTCCGGCGAGTGACGATTAGCATAATTAGCTTTTTTGTTGAAATTTCTGAAAGCAGCTAGTCTGAGCCGAGTTTTTTTCTTCTGAGTTTGAGCGCGAAGCCTTCTGTTTGTGAGCATTGTTGTCGTTGGTGTTGTTGTCGTCATGTGCTGTGGTGTGCTTTAGCCTTCGACCGAAGCCGATTCGGACGACGAGTCGACCGACTACGACGATGTGTTCGCCAGTGCGCTGTCCGGTGTCTCGTCATCTGCCGTTCAACCAGAAGCTCCGACGACGAGCTGTTCAGCTGCACCGGTTCGCCGGGTGAGCACCTCCAGCTCGGCGGCCACCGAACCCGATGAGGCCAGCGATTCCGATTCGGACTCTCAACGCTCCAGACATCGAGCTGTCGAACTCGTCGACGCTGCCGCAGGCTATGCCAGCGTCTATGAACCACCAGCTGCAAGTGCTGACGATGCGACCACCTCGTCGGAAGAGTTAACCCTTACCAAAACCAGCTTACCCGACGAGTCCGTGTCGCAGCCGGAACCGCTCCAGAAATCCAACCTCGATAGTGGTGATAGTGACGTGATAGAGCATGATTCAAGCTGTGATGTACAACAACCCGTAGAACATACTGATGTGCTCACTATGGCCCCGCCCATGCCGGAAACTAGACCAGAACCCGAAAAGACGCCACCGATCGAGGACGAAGTGAAACAGCCAACAACTGCTCGTGGAATTTCTGACGTACAGGTGCGAACAGTCTGGTTTGCAGAATGTCTCTTGAGTCACTACTAGTGTGTGATTTGTGTGCGGTGTTGCTGCTTGCAAAAATCACACTTTCATTTTTAGCTTTTTTTTCTGCCCGTTTTTTTTCGACAATGAACACCTGTTCTTTTTTTAAATGGTTGTCTAAAATTGCAGGAGACTGAGGATGCGGTGAAATCGATCTTTGATGGAGATGACGAGGAGGAAGAGCCGCAATACCCAACGTTGGTATTCGTTCCGGGTAAAAATGGAGCCGTGGTGGCTTCGGCCTGTCTTACGACGGCCAGCGATGCTGTCCTGGCCTCTTCAACCAGTGCTGCGGCTACCAATGAGGAAACGAACCGAGCGACGAGCGCCATCGCTGAGGATGTGGAGGAGGAGAGCAACAGCGGAGCTCCAGGCGATGTGTCTGATGTGAGTGTTTTATTTATTTTTATTTTTATCATTTATTTTTCCGAAACTTCCTTTTTTGCGCGATCTTATTCGGTATTGAACTGTTTGCCTTCTACGGTTTGTCCTCCACCTTACTGGTAGTCAGATTCATCAATGTACAGTACCGGACGCGCCGCAACGATAGAACGGCGGTAGCGGCGCTCCGGAGCACCGAAATGCGCCGTTTCGGTGTCCACGCATGGTGATCCGGACAGAGCCATCCGGAGTTCATTTGCGCCTCATGCCACCGGGGGGCCACACGTGGTAGCTCCTTCGAGCCACCCCGTGGGGCCCCCTACTCTTAGCTTGGGATGCTTGGAAAGGACGCTCTGCATATTTATATTCAACGACGAGGGGGCGGAGCCTAGTCGGTGGTGAGTCACCAAGCGAGATACCGAAGCGGCAACGGGATCCGAAAATCGGGGGTCAAAAAAATCGACTGAAAACAAGTTCCATGAATTTGGGAAAAGTGTATATGGAGGGATAGAGCTCAAGCTGCTAGGATCGAATATATACTTATTTTTGCGAATAAACCAATTTTAAAGGAGTTATCTAAAAACGGCGGGTTTCGGCGCTCCGAGGCGCCGCTGCTGCCGTTTTATCGTTGCGGCGCGTCCGGTACTGTACCTGCTATAATCCGCTACAATGCTAATTTCGGCATACCGGCTTATGTCTGGCTGAATTTTCAGTTTCAGCTAACATTTTCTAGGGTACAACCGACAAAGTGGGCCTTTAAAGCGTCAGCTAAGAACTTAGTTATGCTCAACTTATTCTATGTGCAATTTTTGAGCTAAAGTTACCGCTTTACATCCCTCTAACCCCGAGCGGATGTAGCATTAAGGTTTTTTACTTATTTTTTTTATTTTTTTTCAAATTTTAAAGCTCATTTCATTCCAGGAGCAGCTTTTACGCGAGTCGTTCGTCGAGGAGCCGATTCTTGAAGAGAAACCAGCCGCCGAAAAAGTTGTTGAGACATCTGAAGTGCCAAAAGAAGTGCCATCTGAAGAGTCGACATCAAGTGTGGTAGTGATTGAAGATGACGACATCGTTGAAGTTCCGGCCACAAATCCCGTGCTGAAGGAACCGAAGGAACCCGAGCAACCCTGCCCCACCGCCGCCCCTCAGGCGGTGACGTGCAGTGTGGGTGCACCGATCAGTGTGACGATCCCCGATCGTAAGATCTCTACCCCTTATGCATCGCCGAGGGTGGTCACCAGCACTGAGCCAACACCGTTTGTTCAGCCACCGGTGGTGCAAACCCTGAAGGCGTCACCGGTACCCACCGCCAGCGGTGTACCGCTGCATTCGACCACGTCGCAGGTATCCGGAGGCCTTACCCAGGGTACCTCAGTGGTCTCACAGGCCGCCGGAGTGCATCCGCTCTACAACCGCTTCCAACAACCTTCTCTTACCCATGCCAGTGTGTTGCAGCAGCAACAGCAACAACTGTACCAACAAGCTCAGGTACAGGCACAACAACATCGTCCCCTGTCCCAACAGCAGCTCTTCCAGCAACAAATTGCCCAGCAGCAGTTGGTGCTCCAACAGCAACAACAGCAGCAACAGCAACTTCTTGCACAACAACAGCAGCAACAACAGCTGGAACTGCAACAACAACGCGAACGTGAACGGGAGGCTGCCCTGCAGAAGGAAAGAGAACTCCAACAGCAACGAGAAAGGGAGCTTCAACAACAACTTCAGCACCAGTTGCTGCAGCAGCAGCAGCGCCAACAACAAGAACAACAACAGCAACAGCAGCTACAACAACAAAGGCAACAACAAGAACAACAACAGCAGCAACAATCGAAGGATGTGATCACTGCATCTCGGGCGGTGAAACCACAAACCCCAGCGGCAACTCCGTCCCCAGCGCCTCAATCGGCCACTCCGGTCAGTCAACATCAGGCCGCTTTGGCTGCTCAGGCAACACTGCAGATGCAATTCCAACAAATGCAACTACTACAGATGGCGTCGAGAGATCCGGTGGCGTACTATCAGCAAAGTAAGTTGGAGATAATCACCTTGTCAGTCCAGTAGTTTTTTCTTGTTGGTTTAAGAAATAAATTCGTGTTTCAGTCTCCCAAACCCTTGGACAGCCCATGGCTACGGCTATTCTGGCTCAGCTACAGGCGATTCAACAACTGCCTACGTCACAAGCACAGCAGTATCTGTTGGAGTTGCAGAGGCAGCAGCAGCTTAAGGTGAGGTTTTATGTACCATTCATACTTGGCAGCAGCGCCGCAGCTGAGCGACTTGTTCATCTATATCGTTTTGATGAGACACTACTCTGAAAGGCTCCTAGATATTTTATGTCCTCTCTGCGATGTGTAAAAATTTCACATGGGTGCTCATCGCTATGCTGCGTCCTCTGAGTCTCTACCCCGCGTTTACCGCTAAATAATCGTGATGGGACCCATTTTACAGCGTAAAGGTTTTCATTGTTGCTCCCATAGACAAGATGTATGAAAGTCCCACATGTGAAGCCAGTGTTGTTCTGCGTCTCTAACCTATACTTACGCCAAAGCGCTATCTTGCTGCTAAGTATGAAGCGGTCTTCTTTGATGATGATTGTTTGACTAAATATATTTACTATTTTGTATTTTTATTACATTATTTCAGGCCCAACAGGAAGCTTCAACTACGGCCGCCTCTTCACCACAACCGACGCAGCAACACGAGCGTGAACGACTGTTGAAGGAGTCCCAACTGCGAGCGTTGCGTGAACGTGAAGCTCTGCAACAACAACAGGCTCATGTCTCGCAACAACAACAGCAAGCCGCAGCCATCTACGCCTACCGCCTTACCCAACAACAATTGTTGTCCCAACAACAGCAGCAACAACAACAACAACAACAACAGCAACAGGCAGCACAGGCTCAACAACAGCAACAGCAGCAAGCGGTACATGCTCAGCAGCAGCAACAACACCAGCAACAGCAGCAACACCAACAACAGCAACACCATCAGCAGCAGCAATTACATCAGCAGTATCCGAGTCAGCAGCCGCAGCAACAGCAGCAACAAGTACATCCTCAACAGAGCACGGTTCCGGTGAGCAGCGTTTGAGTTTGTTACCGTTCCCTTTACGGTACGATAGGATTGATTATAAATTAATTATAAATTAAAAAAATTTCCTTGCTCTCAACAATCATCATCTGCGTCAGATTCTATTTTGCTTTCCTAATTATTCAGTTGATGTTGTTGTCATTGCATAAGCACTAATGTCACTAATTCTACATGTTTCCCATTTGTTTTTTTGTGTGTTGTACGCACTTTGGTGCATTTTGAACAAACAAAATTTTCCTAGGTTAGTGACCTATGCTACCCATTTGCTTTTTCATTTTAAATTCGCCTGTTTCAGCCATCGGTCGCTGTTTCTCAACCGTCCCTGTCGTCGTTGTCTGTACAAGCACCGGGTTCGATCCAACAACAGGAGAGAAAGAGCGTCGCCGTTCCACCACAACCTCGAGCCATGGAAAGTGCAGTGGTGACACCGTTGGCAGCAGCTGCTGCACCATCACCATCAGGCGCTTCGTCACAACACTCGGCTGATGTTGCTAAAGTGAGTTTTTTTTAGATTCAAGGCGATATTCTATGAAATTACTGGAAGAGTTGAAAAAGAAGAGTGGGGTGAGCAGGAATACTCCCAAAACGTGCACAAAAGTGAAATTACTGCAATTAAGTGAAAAAATTGAAAATTCCTGCATTCAATAGTTGCAAATGCGCCCTATGCGCTTTATACTTCCGGTCTTTTAACCGGATGGAAAGGTTGGTTAGCCCAAGCGAGGATCGATCGCTCGACAGTGCTAGTGGCATTAGGCAGTACTGCTAGAAAGTTGTTCAGAAGTGAGATTTTAGATTAAGGTTCCTCGTAATCTGTTCTTTATGTTGCGCTCTTGCGAGGTTGGCTGTTCGCCTTCCGGTTATTTTTTATTATTATGTTTATTTTGAAGCGCAAATCCTCGCGAACAGAATAAATCGTTGAACGAAAACGCCAAAGAAAATAGAAATGGGATAAAATCAAATATCCTGATTTTATCCCATTTCTATTTTCTTTGGCGTTTTCGTACAACGATTTGGCGAACAGCCAACCTCGCAAGAGTACAACATAAAGAAGGGATTACGAGGAAACTCGAACTAAAATCTCACTTCGAATAACTTTCTAGCAGTACTACCTACTGCTACCAACACTGTCGAGCGATCGATCCTCGCTCGAGCTAACCAAGCTTTTCATCCAGTTAAAAGATCAGAAGTATAAAGTGCATAGGACATTATCATAGACAAGAATTTTTAATTTTTTGACATCATAGAGAATAGTGCACTAAATTTCGCTTCTAAGGCGCAGTGGAAAACGAATAAGAGTACATCATAGACACTAATAACGAATGAGGAATATTCGTTGGTTCGTCGCTTTTTGTTGATTGTTTAAGAGAATCAATTAGAATTGCCTGCTTGACAAGGGATTGTGGTGGATCCACACCTGTCCATTTTCCATGCCCTGTCGGTGTTTCGATGAAATCGAGCTCGGCCAGTGTCGTCGAACACTGTGGCATGCATTTTTCTCAGCGTCGTTGTTTGGATTGATGACGGTCGGTCGGGTGTGTTTACGGGTGAACTCGGATGCAACTTTCGTCCGCCCAGTCGGTGTTGCCTGGCACGAACAGCGTTCGTTCGTCGTTCGGCGTTTGGCGGCCGTCGGCTCGTCGTCTCGGCATCCGCGACGGAGCTGCTGTCTGCGTCGGCGGCAGCGCGGCGGTCCGACGCGACGTCGCACGCGCTTTCAGGGCATAGTAAGTGCCGCGCGGTGCGTGCGCCCGCCCCAGCTAGATCTAATTCGCGCCCGCTCGGGGCGCCTGCTGCGTCTGCGGTCTCCGTCGGCCCGAAAGAGTCTTCAGTTTCTCGCTCAGTCAGCACACTCCGACATTCCGCTCGCTGTCTGAGTGTGCGGTGCTTTTGGGGCGGCACAGGGACGCCGAGCGTCGTCGTCGTCGTCTCGCTCTCTCGCCATCTCCCTCTCGCACTATCGGTGAATTATTTGCCCGCTGGAAGGAACGCTGTGCTGTAGTGTGTAAGTGTGTGTGTGTGTGTGTGGTGGCTTTTTCCTCGACTTCAACTGCACCACCACAGCCACACACACTCTCTGTGAGTGCTTTTGGCCCGAATGAGCCGACCCAAGTGAACCTCATCCACCGGAAATCTACTACCTCCGATCTACCTCCATTTTACCCTACCTCACCCCGTCTACCTCATCCCCGGCTACTGATCTCTGCCACACGGGATCAGATACGGAACCGATTTACCGTCGTCGGATTACAAATAGGAGCTTATTTCCGCGCACCGACTCGACTATAGGACAAGTTGAACTTTGATATTACGTATTCACTATTTGTTGCCTACTGTTACACTTCGTCTGTGTCGCCGCTGTTATCGATCTCGTCGAATTTTCATCGATACCGTGAATATTATCCACGAGCTGGTCCTCAAACTACTATTTATTCGTCTTTTCTATTCTCCATCGTGGACATAGCGGATATTGAATGAGCTCTAACGGTTCGCCGCTTCGAGCGACAGAGTTTGGTGTAAAGCGAAGTCGAAAAGCCGCCGAACCGCAGCATCTTTCCGCCTTTTGTCTTTCATCTCCCGAAGAAGTCGCCATGAACCCCTCCACCAATGCTTTGGCTGGTGATTCTACTGGTGATCATACGCTGAATATTCTTAATCTGGCCGGTGCAATCGCTATGAACAGTCTGTTGGCGATTAATCAACAGGCGTCGTCCGGCGGATTTCCGTCGGCTTCTCAGCTGGCTGCACAGAATCCTCTCCTCGCCAATGCAGCCAAGATGATGCTAAGTATGAACCTGATGAATGCTGCAGCAGCGAGCAGCGATCGACCTTCTGCATCGAACCCGTCACCAGAGCTGCTGTCCCTTGTCACCTCCCAACCGGATGCCACCGCCTTATCAGTGGCCAATCTCCAACAGGCGATGTTCCTCCAACAGTACGCAGCACTTGCTCGAGGTCAAATGCCTCCTGTCAATCCGCAGCTGGCCGCTTTACAGATGACCTTGAAGCGGAACGCCGCTGAAAATGGTGGCGGTGGTAACCAACCGTCGTCGAACGACCGCAAACGGTCCTTTCCTCTGGGAGAAGTTCCTAATCAAGTTGACGAGTTACGAAAACGAGTTTATTCCGACACAAGTACGGTCAACGTTCAACGAAAGCAGGAACGTGTTGTAATTCCTCACGTGCCGGTCTCCAAAGATGATATGGAACGCTGCCTGAATCGGATTCTCAACGAGGAAATTTATAACATTTTCGAGGATGATGATGATTTAAAACCCGAACAACAAAAACGCGACTCGACCTCGTCCACTCCTGACAATGGCACCAAAGAAGCCGAATTCAGCAGCGGCAGCAGTGGCTCCTCATCTCCTCTGGAACGGAAATTGTCCATCGATGAAATTCTCGACATCATCGCTAATCGTCCGTCCGGTAAAGAAGCGGAAAGTGGAATTGCTTCCGTCGGCTCGGCGTTCCGTAAGGTGGCCAGCCGTCCACAAATCGCCGATTCTTGCCTTCGTGACGCGATGGCTGAGAGTCCGCTCACCTGGGCGACTTCTGTTTCACCGGCCGACAGCTCACCTCAATGTTCTGAGCCTGACATTGCTCCTCTCACCGAGGAGATTATCGTTCAACTGCGTGATTTGGCGATTTCTCATCGAGATTCGGACGCCAGCGATACGGACCCCTTATCCACTGAAGACCAACTAAAGGTGCTTAATATTTAATTTTAAATCCGCTAAAATTGTTGTTGCTGGTGTGCTTGTTTATATGAGACAAGCGTTTTGAGATTTCCTGCTCACCACATGTTTTTGCGGCGTTGTCGGTGGTGTTTTCACATCGACCCGGATTAGCAAAGTTCGCCAAAAGCGTCTGTGCGGCCGTTGTATGGTAGCATAGAATGGTAAAAAAAATGCCAGGTATTTGAAGTCTTCAAAAATAGGCATCTATCTGTGGCCCATTTTTCTTGTATTTTCATTTTTCAGCGTTTCCCTGTGGTCTGGCAGGGTACGTTAGCGATGAAACAGTCGGAGACGACCGTTCAGATGCACTTGGTGTACGGTTCGATGGAGATGCTTACCCGATGCCTTGGTGATGCGAATGCGGATGCGAAAAACGCCGTCCCAATCCGAATCAATCAACGAATGCGCCTCGAACATGCTCAGGTTCAAGGTTGGTTTATAGTGGTTGATTTTTCAAGTTCTATTTACTTTGATTATTTCTTATGAAATCTGAATGATATCTCTGATGATGGTGGATATATGTTGTTTATGTGTATGTGTGTGTGGTGTAGTGTGTATTTGTGAGGAAATTAAGTGCGCTGACGGCCTCTGTGACGGTTGACGAGTGGCCGGACGGCCAGCGTGATCGATGTCGCGGTTGCATGGCCGCCGCCTCTCTAGCCAGCCAGCCGGCCAGCCACGGCAAAACCGCACCTCCCCAACTCGATTGAGCGTTTTTTAAATGGGAAAAATTATTCTACGTCTGCAAAAAAGGCTGTACTATTGCGATTTGGGCGAAAATTCGATCATAATTGGAAATTTTTAAAGGTTAGTGGAACCATTATTGAAGGAACGATAGGTGATTTGCGTTTATCAGTCCTCTTGGTACGCGCCATGCATTTGTTTATCATTAGAAATTGTGGAGGCACGATGAATGACACCCGACCCCCGAAGGGATGAAGCCTCGGTTAGCTTGGGCGAGGATCCATCGCTCGACCGTCGAGTTGAAGTGGCGCCGCTTACCATTGTACCACGTTTGGTTTTTTGACTGCAGTTTCTTTGAAATCGTTTGAAATGCGGTAATATAGGCTAAGCATGAGTTTAGTTTGGTTTGGCAGCGATTTCAAGGTATATGTTCCCCAATATCCTTTTGTGAGCTTCACGTGTTTTTGGAATTTTAGTTTAGTGGTGTTGATATTTAGCTTATTGTGCGAGCCCCCCGGCTGTTGGTTTGCCGTAAACATCCTCTGTTCCCATCCCTCGAGCTTGGTGTCCTTTTTTTGTGAATTTCGAAACCAATGAAGGTTGGTAAGACTCCTTGGTTTACGTTCGCATACCCTTGGGTAGAGTTAGGTAAATTGCCCATTAGCTCAGGTAGCTATAAGTAGGTCACCCATATCTTCGTTCTGTACCAGGTAAGATAGTGATTCAAAAAAGTGCACCCAGAAGGGTAACTTTTGCCCAGTTTCCAGTATTTGCAGCAAGTTGCGGCATGCGATGCGTGTGAATGCGAGTGTTTCTGGTGTGTGCGTATTGTTTTGGTTGTAGAAGGGGTATGTTTTGATGCCCTTGACGTGCAGTCGCTCATCGATAAGTGCTGGTTTGCCCGACTGGGGCACAATCTGGGTAAATGGGGTTGCCCTGGTAGTATTATTGCTGGTATCATAGCGAGGGATACATGGCAGTGGTAAAAGGTGCCACTGACACATGCAAGGTCGAACGATCGGTCCCCGCTCGGGCTATCCGAGCCTTCTATCCCCGGAGTCGGATAAATTGGTACCGGACTTGTCTGGAAAGGTAAGGACGCTGACTTGGTACGGAGGCTTGTACCCGAAAGTCGCTGTATGGGTGAAATATGTGTTTAGCATGCTCCCACGATTTTGAAAGGGAGACGAGTGCATGGCGCGTCCTTAGGGATGTGAGCAGCCTACAGTAGTCGCCCTGTTTGTGTTGACGATATGTGGCTCTCGTGTAGCCCAGCTGTGTGCCTCGACGTTGTCATGGCAACGAGGTCGTAATTTTTTGTAGCGAACAACCCTAGTAACGGAGCCATGTTTTTGAGTGATGTTTTTTTTTCATGAATTAATATAATTTTTAGCTTTCAAGGGTGATGAGAAGGTTGTTGGAGGTCGCCAAAGAGTGCTTTTTCGCTTTTTTTGGCATTTTCAAAGGTTTCCCAGGGTTAATTCCTACCGTTCCAGGTATGGTAGCGAAGATGTCGGATGCGGGCCGATTTGCCTGTATGATCTGTCTACCGTGTGGATTGTCACGTGATGAGATCATCACCAATTCGGACATTTTCCGTACGGCTTTCATCGACTATTTCACCAGCAAACAGGCGGCTGGTATTGCTGTCATGCCACAGACGGTTAGTAATTTTTAATATTTTATGAAAAATATACAATTATATAGCGGAGATTGTTAGAGAGGATTCTCTAGATGTCCCTTGAGCTAATTTTATTGGTCCATAAAAAGACGAGTTTCGTTTATTCTGTAACAAAACATTGTTAATTATCAAATTTGAGGGAAGTCTTCGTGCCAAGAACTTCCAGAAGTGTTAAGCTTTTCGTCGAGCTCCCAAAATTTCGATATGAATCATTGATTTGTTGATTGGTCGATCGATTGATTGATTAATTCTGTGGTAACAAGTACGTGTAGCTGTCCTTTTTAGTCGTACCACGGTACCAATGAATTTGTCCAATTTTTTGCTTTCTGAGCATTTTTCTTGCAAAATTTTAGCACGTTTGGCAGTCATTGGTGGAGAAATCTTGAGACAGCGCCACGATTCATTTCCTGTCTTTGCGCGGGTGTTTCGATGGTTTCCTTTTTCGAGGCTCTCTGCTTTTGTAAGGGCCTATTATTGATCTTTCACAACTGCCTGAGGCTCTATATAACTCTATAACAGTTTCGCAATGTCTTTTGAATTAATTTTTTCGGAAGGAACTTTATTGATTGATCGGTTTTTTGAACATTTCCCTCATGAACGATCCACAGAATGAGCTGATTTATGGGCGACTGAGCTTGTAATCGATCATGTGGCCGAGTGTAAAAGTTATTTATATTATTTATAATTATGATAATTACGAGGAGTGGAGTGGCCGAGAGGTTGAGAGCCTAGGCCCAAGATCTCAATGGTCAGAGTTCAATCCCGTCCCAGGTAGAAACCCTTGCCTAGCTCAGAAATAGTTGAAAAGGGTGTCGTTACCAGCGTCAGGCCCGGGTGAGAGGTAAAAAAAACGCTGTGGAAAAAAATTATAATTAATCAATACGCCTCAATAATCTAAAGTGTATAGGACAGAATACAGAGCGGCTATTTATATTTATTTGTTTTTTATTTATTTATTTATTTATCTATTTATTTATTTTTTATTTACACCGCAAGGTGGCCCAATTTACAATTGAACAAACAATCAAATCAGCTCAGTTGATAAAATGGTCAAAGTGGAGGAAAACACAAAATTGAACACTGCAAAACTTGAAATAATCAGAATCTAAAACAAAATTGAAAAGAGAAAGGAAAGAAAAAAACCAACTTAATACGACGGAGTGCTACATGCAGAGCCGTCTTGAAAGCAAAGCTAAACTTCAAAAGTTAACAGCGGACGTTACTAAGGCTAGTAAAACACAATATCCATTTATTTATTTATTTATTTATTTATTTATTTATTTATTTATTTATTTATTTAATACGTCCAGTGACGCGCCTAAAACAAAAATAACAGCGGGTAAAAAGAAAGACAACAAATGGAAAACCTGAACTTAAAACACAAGAAACGATCCAGAAAGACTATGCAGGCCTCTTAAAGAGTTAGGTAACGTATAATAATATCCGGTACTATTGTACTTTTGGGGCCCCACTTTTTTCGTTTAAAATATGACTATGGGGGGTAATCGACCATGAGAAGAACGATTCTGATACTCGTTAGGTGCGGAAATGCCTTATAAGCCCGTTATCTTAGGTTTTAGAGGCGAGGAGACCTACGAGATAGCACGCGGCGGCGGGAGACGCAGACAATGCACTCTCTTCCCTTGCACATTTCGAAGTGGTTCCACTGCTGAGTCCGCGTTCAGCTCGCTCCGACTGGTCGGAGAGTTTCCAGTGGAGGCTCAGACAACACCACCAAGGGTTATCTCGGCGCGGTTACCGTAGAATTCGTCCCCGTCCCCCACGATTCCCAGACAGTACCATGGTAGTACTGTCTGGATGTTGGTCGAGCCTTGGTGATGTTGTCCGAGCCTCCAATGGAAACTCTCCGACCAGTGGGAGCGAGCTGAACGCAGACTCAGCATTGGAAGCACTTCGAAATGTGCGAGGGAAGAGAGTGCACTGTTTGCGTCTCCCGCCGCCGCGTGCTGTCTCGCTGGTTTTCTCGCCTCTAAAACCTAGGATAACGGTCTTATAAGGAATTTCCGCACTTAACGAGTATCAGATTCGTTCTTCTCATGGCTGATTACCCCCAATAGGCCTATTTCAAATGAAAAAAGTGAGGCCCCAAAAGTACAATAGTACCTAATATCCGTATAGCAATATAATATCAACTTTATCAATTATTTTTTTTTTCAGACGACGACAGCCGGATGTCTGGTGCACGTGTTTCCACCGGGCGAATTTCCATCCAGTTATCTACAGTACTATTCTCCTCAGCTTTACGAGTCGATCACAGCTCGTCAGGCGTCATTTTTGTTTGTCGTTCTAACACCCGATGAATCTTCCACAAGGCCACTTACCGCATAGGTTAATCTAAGTAAAACTACTTTGTAAGTGTATACAATGTTTAGTGTAGTAGACCGTATGAATGTTGTGATATGCTGTTAAATGGAGCATATATCCGTCGTCTGTAAGTATAATTTAGGAAGTAGTTTGCTAAACTTTTAAAATTTCCATTCAAAAGGTGATTTTTTGTCGTTTTTTGTCGATTTTAGCGTGTAGATTGAGCAGCTCCTCTCAGCTTAAGGTTTTTTCCATTAAGAAGGTGTAGCGGACCTTTTAATTGAGTGTTTTTTCCGTTTTTTTCTTAAATTTTGTGTGAGATGTAGATAGATGTTCTTATAGCCATTGCGCGCGCGTCTCTCTCTCGTTTTCGTGTACGGTTTTCTCCGGTTTGTAGCGTTCTCACGCCATTGTGTGTCTATCATTCATGTTGTTCATCCATTCATCCATTCATCATTCATTCATTTTTGTCCGAGCGTGATGATCATTCTTGTTTCCCTTTATTTGCACACAGGTATTTGCTATATTATTATGGATGTATGTCTGTTTATTTTGTTCATCATCATCGATTTTCTTCATCTTTTTTCCGATTTTTTCTGCGCGCGCATCACGATGACCTTGTACCTTGTAATATTCACTACTTTTCTCCCCGTCCGTCCCCGAAAATATCCGCTTTTTTCTAACGTCTGTATTTATTTATATAAGATTTTTTTCCGTATTTTTGCCCCCGACTTTTATCCTTCGACTGTCTCGTGTTCCAAGTGGTAAGCGCTTTTTTCTTCGTCTCGTACATCTTCATTCTACTTTTTTCGATGTTTTATAATCTATTCTCATAGGCCGCGACGCCTACATGCTCAGAGATATAAATTTATATGAATTATGTGTGGTGTTTCATTCTAGAGGAAAAGTTTAGAGCAATAATTATTTGGAGAGTTTTATTAGAATTCGTCGATTGCCTACACAGCGACTACTAATTGAAGTAGGGGGCTTGTTTTTCGGTCAACTGCACGTCCCCGCTCAGCCGCATAATAACCTATTAGACGAAGTGAAGTGGTTTTTTGTTATTCTTATTTCAATCCCCTTTTAGTTACCCGGCTTGGGTATCTACCTGAGTATCTATATACCCTGAGTCTACCATAAGTTGATTCTTACGTATTTTCTCATGTAGAAGCATAAAGGTGCGAAAACCATGTGCTTTTTACGTGGACCCATTTGGGCCACCGAGTGGGCGGTGCTACCTGGCCGTCGCCGCGTGCGACGTCGCGTTCGTCTGATGCGAGGTTCCATAGTACGCGTTGTTTTAGAGTTAACGTTAACTCCCTTTTTCTGTTGGAATGGGTAAAAATGCAGATGAACTCTGTGAGAGTGCGTTCGCCTGGACCCTCCGAGGCCACTTAATGGACATGGCCATTGTCGCGCGCGGCGTCGCGTTTGCGTTTTGTTTCAAAGTTTCTAAATATCGCGAAAAAATTTTTTATTGTGTCCTCGAGGGCTTCATTCGGGCTTTGTATTCACTTGATGGAAATCTAAGCTTGTGAGGGAGATAGGACTGGATATAAATCAATTAATTATTGTTTCATTTATTTATTTATTTACTTATTTATTTATTTACTTATTTATGCACGGAAATATGCTCAACTGAAAAGGCAGATGACGATATATAGTGGGTAACCTACAGCACTCAGAAGTAAGGTTAAGAACGTGGCTTTTTTTCCAAATCAAATCTTAATTTTGTTCGATTAGTTTTCTTAGGATTTGCTACATCTCAGATATCTCAGAAGTACTTTATGTCAAGTCCATTATTAAATAAATAAATAAATTAGGAAAGGACGTGTGAGTTTGAGCTCGAAATTTTTCAATTTTTCCAAGCCGCCGGTAGTTTTTTTTGAAATTTAGGAAAGGGCCGCAGGACTCCGGGGTATAGTCCTTTTTCAAGCGTCGATTGACCTCTTTAGAAGTTCGAAAGAGGGAGCTGTAAGCCTAGTTTTTTGTGAAATTTTCGATAACGACCACTGCCTTCGGGTAAGTAGGTACCTACTGGGTTACCTATGAGGTTAAGCTTTTTTCTTTCAATTTTTTTCCAATTTTTAAAAGCCGCCTGCAGTTTTTTTTCGATGAAAGGGAGCGTTTAATCGAGTCGACGATCCAAATTACTCATTTCACCGTTGACAACGGCGGCACACGATGAGCCGAGTCCAGTGGCTATCGATCCTCGCCGGCCGACGGCTGAGAGAGCTCCGGCTGCTGGGGAAGAAAAAGCTTGACGAACGGCCGTCCGACGGTTTTTTTTCTGTCGAAAGTGCGACGATCAACCCCGTCAATGCAGCGTAAAGCGGCACAACAGCGAAATTACCCTTTGTCGAGCCGATTAGTGCATCGTTGGCATTTGGTGGTGATAAGACCGGACGGTTCCCGATGTGTTCCCCTTTTGGCCGCCACTCAACCCCTCTAGGTCCTCCTGGGCTACTCAGGAGGTCCGACAGATCGCCCTGGAGCCTCCAGTGCCCAGGGGGCTCCTGAGTGGTCCCGAAGGCTGCACACTAGGGGAGAAGCGCGAGAGAGGAAGCTGGGCAGTCTGTCCAGCTTCGGTAGTCTCGCCGATCGATTCGAGCCCTGAGGGCGAAACGTTCGTCGTTCAGGCGGGCAGAGCTGTCGCCATGGACTCCCCGGGGGTGACTAGGCGTACTCGCCGAGAGCAACAGCCGATCCGCCATCGATACTTGTCGGGGGGGGGATTTTATGGAAGATAAAAATACTGAAAATAAATATAAAAGGCTACTGGCCTCCAGGAGGGTGGAATCTCCTTTGAATAACGCTGACAGCCTATAAGTTCTAAGAGAAAGAGACAAAAAAACGTCTTTCCATGGGATTTTTTTCTGCAGTTAACCTGGGCCCGGATTCATGAACGGACGAGCGGTCTCCGAAACCGCGGCGCAGCCAGAACCAGACGCCAGAGTCGATGAGAGATGGCGTTTAACATAGGAAGCTTAGGATAAGTAGACAAAGGTGGGCGCCGTTCGGGCTATATCTCGGGGTTTATCGGGGGTTCACCAATGATGAATCTGGGCCCTGGCTACTTTTGGGTATTTAGGCGCCTCCTAGGTTACCCAACCGGAAAAAAGTAGCTTAGTTCAACAATCCACGAAATGTGTTTTTTTACGTTTGGTTACTGATTTTTCTGTCTTTCACAATTATTGGATAGTGCAATTATTGTAACTGGGTGAAATTCCAGCTTCCTTTTTTTCTTCAGAGGACTTCTGGTTCCACCCCAGAGCTTAAGCTTCTATTCGGGGTTAATTAATAGGTGGGTAATCAATAAGAGCGCCAAATAACTAAATAAAAAATATCTAACAAAAAACTAAAAAAATATCTAAATGAGCAGAAGAAAAAACGAAAGAATGGTAATAGAGAATCCTCCCTAAGATATGACCCAACTGATGTCGATTTATAGCGTGAAAGCGAAAAAAGCACTCGTGGGGGCCATATAGGGTCCTAAAGTGGGCGGAGCTTCGTCTAGTTTGCATCTGGACAGCTAGTTGAATAATTACGTAGATTTTTTGATCGAGAACTCATGCATCTTTACCAGGAACTAATAAGAGTTTTCACTGGACAGATTTTTTGAATGGATGTTCATTGAGCTAAATTTATTTTTTAAAAGTTTTTTCGAGATAGACACCTCCCCAATTGTTTTCGTATCCCTGCTCACATGTAACAGTTGTTTTTTGAGTGTAGGTGTTGGAAGTTATCGTTAAAGCTCATCGATCTCTTAATTTATTTGTGATTTTTACACTTTTTGCCCTTTATATTGTTCTGCAGTGGATTAAATGAAGAGATAAATAAGTAAAAATTAAGAGAATAAATCAGAAACCTCTCTTAGGAGGGAACGGGCCTATCGCGGTTCCGTTTATCGAAGATTTCGATGTTTTTCTCTACATTCTGAACCTATTTGTTCTCCAAATTGACTCCAAATTGATCGATTGATCGATCGGTGTTGGCCTTTAGCCCGATGAAATTGTGTTCAAGGACTTCTGAATCGGTTGAAGTCGTAAAAAACCTCACCAACTGGTAACCTAGCGATATGTAGTTACTAGATGTAGGTTTTCTGGAGCTTCCACCTTCACCTTTATCGATCCGCCAATCAATCGATAACCAATTGGACTGGGATTTCGCCGCCACGTCAGAGTGCGCAGGCTGGTCGTGTTGTCGTCTCGGGCGCCGAGTGCACTTTGGACAAGGCGAGGTGGGGGGGGGGGGGGGCGACTCTAGTTTTTTTTCTAGTTTTCTAGATGGGTAGATGGGGTGATTTTCTGAACCGGAAAGACAAGGTCATTCCAACGGGGTAGGGGTCAGGGTGAAGACTGGCTCTCGATGATCCGACGCCCATCGTCGTCTTCGTCGATCGCTCTATTTATGGTCAATCTGTCGACGGTCGATCAGCCGAACACAGGGAGCAGCAGCCGGCGGAAGGCGCTGAACAAACAGACTTGAATTCGCCGGTGGATGAGATTTTTTTCGAGTGGAATAGGTGAATTTTGACCGATAGAAGCAGTTTTGGAAGTCTATTCGAGCAGAAGCAGCAGAAGATTTTTTTAAATTTTTAAAAATTTTTCAAGTGTAACCTCATAAAGTGATTAAATTATTGAGAGTGATTCTTTTAGTTTATTTGATATTTTATCCTTTCTATTGTTATCATTAGCTAAGTCGAATAGTCCTATGTTATATGAGTGTTTGAATTCTGTTGATTGGATAACTATGAATAAAGAATAAAGAAATGTGAAAAAAGGCTTTTATAAAAAAATCACATCAGAAAATAGTGACTTGGTTGTCTAAATTAAGGAGGTTCCTCCGAAATCCTGTGCAAGAAAGGAATTGGGATGGAAAAGAGGTGGCTTCTATCCTCAGTCTGGAGTGCGCCATGCACCCAAATTCCGTTCCGAATTGTAGAGGCGTGGTAACTGGAGCACGAATCCGTGACGAATCTTTACCTTTTACTTTGCACTTGACGATAAATAGTACTATGATAAATAGTATTATGAAGTAGAGTGGCTGGCATTGATTAGTCCATTCAGGATGAGCCATGTATTGAGAAACCCTCCAGAATTGTAGAGGCATGTTGAAAAGGTATTTGGTCTATTCAGTGGGACCAGCCCTGTTCAAATCAAGCCCTCACGAAGTTTGGTATCAATTTACCCGACCGATTGCCCTATTTATATGATAAATGAAATATTTTTCCCTTTTCACTGTCGGCATCATTGCCTTCCCAGACAAATCTGCTCCCAGTTCACCCAACCTTGGAGGGTGGCAGGGAGCATTGTGAGGATCGATCGGTCGGCCGTACAGGTGTCAGCAGCGCCTCCTACCACTGTGCCAGATACTTCTTAAGACGGACTTTAACTTTTCAAAACACAGTTCGGAATAAGCACTTTCTGAATGATGCGTCTATGAAATCTGTAAGACTTTCTACATTCTTAAATCGGCAACAGATGCGTGGCGCATTCGTTTCCGATTCTTACCAGTTGCCTGCATTCCCTTGCAGGTTAAAGATTTAAGTTATTTGGAACTTTTTTGTTGTGCTACTGGCGTCGGAATCGTCACCTTTGCCAGAGAGTGGCAGAATCGAAGAAACATTCGAAATTTACCTGTCCAAACCCCAGTTCCCCTAATTGTAAGGGCTCGTTTAGACGCCGCGCGGCGAAAATGCAAAACTGAAGCGCAATCAATAATTAACGTCCTTGATCGAATTTGCTCCTTTGCATTAGTGGCGCAGTCCGGTGGCGCCTCGTAAAGGCAAACTTACTGATCGTTCGGGTTTTTTAGAAGGCTGCTATTCCTTACTAAAGGACATTTTGACGAAATTCACTTTTTTCGTTCAATTTCTTCCCTATGTGATTATATGCCTAATTTTTTTTTTGCCTAGACGCGGCGCCACCGAACTGCGCCACTAACGCAAAGGAGCAAATTTGCTCAATGATGTTAATTATTGATTGCGCTTCGATTTTGCATTTTTGCCGCGCGGCGTCTAAACGAGCCCTTAGAGGTTCAGCTCTTAAGGATATAAATAGCAACTTTTCTCCGGTCTTAGGTAAAATATACCATCTGAAACTCGGACAAAATCGACTTCATTTCGCACGAAACGACGTCGGCAGGCGGCGTTTTTCATGTATTGACAAAGGGTACGCGGCGAACTCGTCCGGTTTTCGAAGTCGTTTGGATGGGGGAATGGGCCGTGATTCGGTGGCTTTGAAAGCGAGGGAGCCGACGGCTGTTGTTCCTCGTTGAAACCTTGACGTTGGCCATCGTGCGCTTGAAGGCCGTCGCCGCGGGAGTTCACGAGTCTTTGGTCGGTCGGTCGGCTCGCGGTGTTCGTCGCCAGCTGGCCGATCTCTGTCCCCGTTCGGATCGACTTTTTCGGGACGAAACGGGGTTAAACACGAGAAAAACACTCACCGATGCACCCAGACCTTCTTCGTTGAACGCTGGATCGGTATCGGAAAGGTGGGGGGCAAATTTTACCCATGAAACTTGCTATTTGTTCTCTTTGAACCCCTACATCCTTTAAGTGGAGCTAGCATTTGAATGAGTAGGTTTCAAATGCTTTTTCAATTTAGTTTAACAAACCTAAAGTTCGAGCTACAGTGGGACCCAGACAACTGGAAAGTGCACAGCTTTCGTGAGACTTCTTGAAAATGTGAACGTAAACAGATTGACTCAGAATGAGCCACGCATTTGTTTCTCGTTCAGTATTGTAGAGGCATGATGAATGCGTATTTAGCGTGTACAATGGCTTGCGGGGCTAGCCACTGTTCATGTTCGTGCCTTTAACTTCCCAGACGAGTACGGTACGAATTTACCCGACCTCAAAAAGAAGAAATTCTCGGTTATTTTCCTGGGCGAGGATCGATCGCTCGACCGTGATGGTGGGAGTAGCGACCCAAACCACTTGCTGACGGCGCTCTGACGTGACAGAAAAAGTATTCATAGTAAAGTATATATTTATATCTTATAGTAGTTTTATGATTTGCCGTTGGTGAACGATATTTCCATTCGTCAATGTGCAGGGTCATCAGAGATCTAGATTTGCGCAACATTTGCATTTATTTATTTATTTATTTATTTATTTATTACATGAACAAGCCATGTGCAACGGTGATATGATGTGCAACGGTGATAAATAAAATGACAGGCAAACATCGAAATTAATTCCATTTCATAATTTTGAACATAAGTTTTCAGTGAACAATATTAGTGAACAATTACTAGGTTGCTAAGAAAGTTTCCGCTGTGTTTTCAAACGCCTGTAGTATGTTGAGTTCGAAAGCTTCTGTTTGACGACCTCAAAAGCAATGAAAACCAAGGCGACTCAAAAAGTTTTGTATACCATCTTGTAGAGCGTATCGTTCTCTTTCGAATAGATGAGATTCGGTAGAAAAACTGAAACTGGAGATTCGCTCAGCAAAAAAGAAACTTCAAGACGCTTTTCCCACGAAAATCTCTGAAAATCAATCACTGTTCAAAAACATAGATATCCCGTATTACAGCAAGAAATTCTGCTCAGAAAACTGTACAGAAATCAAGTCTGACGTTTAAGAAAACCAGGAGCAGCATCGAAAAATTACTCTTGTCCTCTGAACGACAAACTTTGGGGGTTGGGAACATTGTAAATTTTAGAACAAATAGGAATAAGCTATGATATTTAAAGTTATCACAAATTCCAAATATACTTCGTGAAAGAGACTTTCGAACGCTGTGTCACACTCTTCAAAGCTTGCAAATTCAAGTTGCAACAGTCGTTCGAAGAAACAGCGAGAACTTTTTCACCAACCTCATACTTCCATAGTTTTCTTTAATTATAGTTATTACCTTCCCTGGGTTTTGTTCGTAGACCTGGGACGCGGATTTTCATCCGGGAATTTTTTTCAGTATTAATGTGGTCAGAATCCCGTCAGACAGTCTTAGACTTCATGGCTCTGAGCCACTTTTGCCGCGAAGTATGAACTAGGCTGAATAGTTCATTCATGGCCGACGCTACCGAGTATGAACGGGGCAGCAGCAAAATTGGTTTGCTCCCTCCAAATTCTCTCTCGTTGTTTACGAGACGAGAATGATCAATACATTGGATCAATATGGGAATGATATTGATCCAATTCATTGGTCATTCACTTTTTTCGAAGAGGTTCATTGTCCGTTGATCTGCCGTCCGAGTGGGTGTGTGGTCGTCGATGAACTACATTCGAAACATACTGACCACCAGCAATAATCTTCCTCAGTGCAGTATTCCTCATAGTAACCCGGTTGGTATATTTTACTCATTTTATATTCATATTACTCGTTACTCGTTTTATATTTATATTATATATTTTAAATTATTTGTTAAATTACTATATATTTATATCACTCATTACTCAATTTATATTTATGCTATATATTTTAAATGACACAAAAAATCTTCAAGACGTCAAAACCTCACCGTTTCAAACCATTGATGGAACAAGATGCGCTGCTTTGGAGAAACTTTCAGCAGAATTCCACTGTTTCTCACTTATTTAGACATTGAGGAGTGGTTAGAGTACATCTAACCTCTGGCCCACGCAAGTCATTGTGTAAGTCAAACAAGCATTCATCATGCCTCTACGATTCTGAATTGAATACGAATGCATGGCGCGTCCATAAGCATAGGAGCAACGCCGGCCATTGTAAATACCTTTACTTTTACCATTCTTCAACAACCCGTTGATTTTTGACCAAAATGTAAGTAAATAGTAAGTAAAGTAAAGTAAGTAAAATAAGCAATAGCAAATAAGTAAAGTAGTAAGTGGGTAAAGTAAGTAAGTAAGTAAGTAAGTAAAGGTACCAACATTTTACTTTATTTTTGTTTTTTAGTTAAAATTAAGCACAGTGTTATTGTTTAATATTATTCATGTGTTTCATTCGGCGCACCTAACAGTGTAAATAAAATAGAATAAAATAAAATATAGTAATTATGGGTATATTTCAGTCGAAGACATGCGTTTCGCTGCAAACCGGCATACCTGACACACCTGGACGTCGCCGGGTGTTCAGCACCGCCGACGGTCAGAATCTCTACGTGGCCGACAACGACTTTAACAATTTCTCGGCGATTCGGACGCTTTTCGAAGGTCAGCGAACGGATCGATTATTGATCGGGACAAGCTTGGATCCCTATTGACTGAAAAAGAACGAAAAGATGCCATTACAGCGTTGATTAATAGCAAAAATCGTGACTCAGATGGGATTCGTGCCCGCGTCTGTTAGGTCCTGGTACACCGCTCGCTCACTTACCCAATTGAGTAGGGTATATGTGCTCCCTCAGCAGTTTATCAAGTCATTTTACCCCTGCTATCATGCGCACGTGGTACAGTGGCAAGAGGCGCTTCTGAAACCCGCACCGACGAGCGATCGATCCCGGTCTGGACTAACTAAGCCTTCCATCTCTCCGAGATCGGGTAAATTGGTACCAGACTTGTCTGGGAAGGTAAAGACTTACTTGGTGTAGAGGCTGGCCCCCGCTGTTTAAACCAAATAGGCAAACATCATGCCTCTGTGATTTCGAACGTAGGATGAATGCGTGGCGCTACCTTTGGACTCTAATAAAGGCCGGCCTCTTTACCTTTATCTCCAGGGCCCAGATTCATGTACGGAAAAGCGGTCTCCGAAACCCCGTCGGCGATAAACCAGCTCGATACCATCGAGGTCTCCCAAGCCCTGCCTCATCGCGAGGTGCGATAGACCCGCGATAAACCCCGATTAAACCCCGACGCGCGATCACGAATCTCGGTTTCCACACCGGGGTATATCTCGGGGTTTATTGGGGGTTTACCAATGATGATTGCGGGACCAAGTGTCTCCTCAGCTGCAGGAACAAATGAATTAACAAAGAAAATTTAATTTTATTTGACAATTGTTGTCTTATAGATGCGGGTCCGTGTGTCGCCGGCAGTCCTCACTCGATTCTGACGCTCCCGGTGTTCATAACGAGTGACGTTCTGGACAAGGTTAGTTACCCAGAGAGAATTTTCCCAGGTGGAACTCCATAGGAATCGTTGTCCACATGTTTACCCCGGTAAAAATATGCTGACCCCTGTCCCATAACCCTTACCCATGTCCAAAAAAATGATCTCTAACCGAACAAACTGGACGGATCATCACTAGTGATGGAGGTTAAATTTCCACTTCTCAGGAAAAAATGTTGGAAGTCCGACTTGGCAAGTCCTCTGGGGGCGCGCCATGCCTTTATCTTTTATTCGGAATTGTAGGGGCATGGTGAATGCGTATTTGGCCTATACAAGAACTTGCAGGGGCCGGTCGCTATAGTGAGTCACTGTTTTACCTTCCCAGACTAGTCTGGTACCAATTTACCAGACCCCGTGGGGATGGGAGGTTTGATTAGCTTGGGCGAGGATCGATCGCTCGACCGTGTGGGTTGAAGTTGCACCCCCTACCGCTGTGCCATGTCCGATTTGAAAGTTATTTATTGTGTATTAGGAATGCTTTCAGTTGGTGCTACTGGCCAGGTGTCGGACACCGTCGGGAACTTTCAACAAGGACCAGGCAGACTCTCTGCTTGGCAGCGCTTCGGCTACGGATCTATTGAAAATGATAGAAGTGAGTTCGCTGGGATACGCCATGCTTTCGTCTTACGTTCACAATCGGGTAAGGACCTTAAATGCTCATCTGCACTGAATAGTGACTTGTGGGAATTATGTAACTAACTTACATGGCAGTGTCTTCATCTTAAGAGGCAACTTTGGTTCTAATTAACCACGGCCCAGATTCATCATTAGTAAACCTCCGATAAACCCCGAGATATAGCCCGAACGGCGCCCACCTTTGTCTACTTATTCCGAACTTCCTATGTTAAACGCAATCCCTCATCGACTCTGCCTTCTGGTTCTGGCTGCGCCGCGGTTTCCGATACCGCTCGTCTGTTCATGAATCTGGGCCCAGGTGAGATGAGTGAATGGGTATGTTCGACGGGATAGGTGGATGGGTATGTCTCGGTGCGGATCGATTTAGACCTCGTGGGTACGGGCTAACCATTCTAACCCATCAATTTAACCCCTCAATTCACCCGATCATAATTTCCCTTCCTCAGCACTTCTCAGTAGGATGAAAGATCTGATTGGCCTCGGTAGGGATCGAACCTTCATAGTGCAGCTTAAAGCAGTGGCGCCTCTTGCAGCTTGGCCAGGCATGTTACGAGATTAGCATTACTTCTAGAACGTTCATTCTTTCACGGTTTTCCTGAAAAAAAAATCATAATTCACTTGTAAAGTTTTAGAGGAATCGATTTATGAAAAAGGGGCCCCCGTGGTACAGCGGTAAGAGGCGCTGCTGTCATCCGCACGGTCGAGCGATCGATCCCGGCCCGGGCAAACCAAGCCTTCCATCCGTCCGGGGTCGGGTAAATTGGTACCAGACTTGTCTGGGAAGGTAAAGACACTGACCTGGTATAGTGGCTGGCCCCGCAGGCCATTGTATAGGCCAAATACGTATTCATCAAGCCTCTACGATTCTGAATTGAACACGAATGCGTCGGCGCGTCCTCAGGGGACTTACCATCGCCGGCACCTTTACCTTTACTCTTACCTTTAATTCATGAAAAGGGAATTCAGGCCTGTGTCTACCTGGACGCTCGCCACCTGGCCAGGGAATGCGCCCGACGTCTTGCTGGAATTCTCGACGGAAAATCGGTGAAGGAGATGCGTGTACTGCTTGAAAAGCCCGTCGAGGCGGAGATTCCCCAGGAAATGACCCAGGAGGTAGGAACTACCGTTCAAAATTATTTTTTATACGTGAAAAGCTCTTCGTTTTGAATTCAGGTGGACAGAATATCGAAATTTGTACTCTCGTGAAGAAGTGTGGTGGAAAGAAATTCAACGAAAATCACAAAAACCTCAATCTAAACATTGAAATAAAAACATAAAAAATGTCTTTTCTGGTAGGAGGTGAACTATGAACGGCTGCAACCGGATGCCGTTTGAGAGGACATTTGTTGACATTAGATGGAGCCATTAAAATGGGGGTCCGAGATGTTATACCGGAACAAGTTACCTCTATCAGTGATAAGGTCGAAAGCGGAGACGAAAAATCGTTAAAACCCCGGTGTCGTACGAAGTTCCGTCGTGTGACGTCGGTTATCAGGCGGAATTTGGCGGCCGGAAAATCAGCGGACCATCAGCCGAGCCGAACCACTACCGCCTCGGCAGCCCGTATAAAAGACCCCGCTCAGCCACTTGGCATCCGTCACTTTTCGGCCTGATTTTTTCGAAATTTTGAAAACTTTCATTTTGGCAACTTGTTTGCTTGGTTAACGGGTTAGTTAGAAGTTACCTGGACCTATATCTTCGGGTTTTTTAGCCTGGAAGTCCTCAGTCCGGACTTATATTTTCGGGATTTTCTAGTCCAGGAATTTTTCACCTGCTCTGCTTCTGAAATTGAATAAAAGCCAGCAAGATCTTTAGAGTTACCCTACTAGGAAACAGAATCAATGAGACACAGTGTCATGATCATCCAAATTCCCATCTCAATTTTGAATTTGATTTTCAATTTATTATGACCATAAAAGGTAGGAAGATAATAGAAGACCAGTAAAGGATGTAAAATGGAGCCGTTATCGACAAAGGTTGAGCTGGACAGAAGTGAGGGGTGGTATTAGCCCATTCGTTAATTATTCTTTTCCTTTTCAAACAAAATTTTCTTCTCTTTGACGGTCCTGGCGAAGAAAGACTGTTAGATTCATCCGCTCTTTTTCTTCTTTTGCTTTTAGGCACCAAAGTTTTGATTTTTCGAGTAAATTTCTGTCTGGTAACCATCTGGGCACCGTTTAAGTTTGGTCGGTCCTTACAACGCTTCAAATAGCTATAACTATAACAACTTTAATTTTGTGCTATTTTTGAATGATTAAAATGTGCTCGATCGCTTTTTGAACCCTTGAACCGTTGTCTGTCAGTGCGCCACTCCCTCTAATAGTCTGCGCAAGCAAACCAAATCCAATTATACGGCATTTGTTACACTACCACCTATTCTCCTACAGTTCTCTAGTTCTCTCTAACTCATACCGTAACTATATAACGGGTTTGCCCCACCCTTTACCTCTCTTCTCCAACGGTTCATTTTCTCAAATCGGCGTCTTCGATAACTTCTTACCTTTTTAAGTTAGCTCCTCTGCTCACCGATCAGGCCGTCCACACTACATTCACAGGCAATTAACCATATAACTAACCCTCCTAGGCCGGGATTCATGAACGAAACCGCCGGTGAATTTCACCGGCGGTTAACTTTCACCGGCCAATTCACCACCAAAGTGACTCACCGCGCGTTGATGAATCACGTTTTGTCGGATAACCGAGGCAAATATCACTGTAATCGGCCGATGAACCGTTCATGATTCCCGGTACTGTAGTTTTCATTTCTCTTAAACTCATCGCATTCAAAGTGCTTTCTCGGTTGAATTCACTCTGTTGGGTAACCCTCTGATTACGGGTTCCCGAAGTTACCACATATTCTATCTCACATCCCAAGGCCTCACGATTCGATTGAAATAAATCTAAAATAATTGAAGCCATCAAAACATTAACAAAAAGTAAAAATATGTGTACTTAGTATCTTCAGGGTTGTGTTTTTTATCAACCTATATAATAAGTTTATACAGCTTTTAAGATGTCCCAAACTAAACGGGTTAGGTATCTTTCCCCAACCAGGGCCCAGATTCATCATTGGTAAACCCCCGATAAACCCCGGGATGTAACCCGAAGGGCACGCACCTTTGTCTACTTATCCCAAACTTCCCATGCTAAACGCAACCTCGTGCTTTACCCCCCCCCCATCGTAAAACACTATTTTACCCACCCGTTGCCATAAGAACAGTAGCAGCGTTCGGTTATTTTTACCCGGGAACGGAAGGCTTAGAATGGGCTTAGGCGATACGTGAGCACATGAATTCACTTTTATGGGTGATAACAAATAATTGTGTGTGTGACTTCTGTCACGAGCGATCTCAAAGCGCGGGGACCATCTGAGCGTCGTGCCTGATAAGCCGCTATCATCGAGAAACTTATCAGAGATCGAGCTGGCGAGAACAATGGCCGTGAAGGCACGCAGCCCATGCAAAAAGGAGAACTTGTCCGATAGCAGAACAGAGCAACAAAAGCCTGTGTATTATCGGCGACCAGTCCGCGCCACAATCTGCTCACAGCTTCTGTCTTCTTTGGGCTGCTCTGGGTCCCTCTGGGTCCCTCCGAGTTTCTCTGGGTCCCTCTGGCCTTCTCTGAGCTCTCTAGAAGATTCTCTCATCTAGAAAGCTTAAAAACATCACTTGCAGGTACTACACCATGACTTCGGGTGCTGTGAAAAAGGCCGGATTTGCCTACAATCTGCTCATCACTCATGTCTTCTTGCCATTCATCAGCAGGTGGGCGATAAAGACGATTTTGTTTTTTTTTTAAATTCGAAAAAAATTAACTGAATTCCAGATTCCTCAAGAGCATCGTCGACAAATCCACGGAAGCCCTCCAACTACAGGTCACCTCTACCGGTCACACTATCAGCTATGGTAAAGGAGGAAAGAAGTAAGTGATAGCAAAAGTTTACATAATAAAAGAATAAATATGGTTTGTATGATCATTTCTCTGGGAATGGGCCGTGCACTCGTGTTTCATTCAGAACTTGGGTTCTAATGGAAGCTAGAACTTGAAATTGAGAAATCTGGGCCCAGATTCATGAACGGACGAGCGGTTTCCGATACCGCGGCGTAGCCAGAACCAGACGGCAGAGTAGATAAGAGATTGCCATTAACA
This sequence comes from Nippostrongylus brasiliensis, assembly GCA_030553155.1. Classification (NCBI taxonomy): domain Eukaryota; kingdom Metazoa; phylum Nematoda; class Chromadorea; order Rhabditida; family Heligmosomidae; genus Nippostrongylus; species Nippostrongylus brasiliensis. The sequence continues at coordinate 5,857,759 of CP130733.1, forward strand.
TAGGAAGTTTAGGATAGGTAGACACATGCAAGCGCCGTTCTCGAGGTTTATATGGGGTTTACCAGTGATGAATCTGAGTCCAGAAATCTTCTCATCGATCAAACCTCACTTACGCCGAGGGTCAGGTTCAACCGATGACTTTTACCTCTCTTAAGAATGGTCATAATAGTCCAATTATTATAATATTTATATGAGTCGCGTGGTACAATGGTAAAAGGCGCTGATGGCATCCGCATGGTCAACTGATCGATCCTCTTCCAAGCCAACCAAGGCCTCTATCCTGACGGGGTTAGGTAAGCTGGTGCCAGACTTGTCTGGGAAGGTAAAGACACTGACTTGGTATAGCGGCTGGCCCCCGCAGGTCATTGTATAGGCCAAAAACGCGTTCGCTATGCCTCTACAATTCCGAATGGAACACGAAAGCGTGGCGCATCCTTGAGGAACTGATTAACGTCGACCATTTACCCATTTTTAGTTATTTTAATTTAATTATTATTTGAGAATACATCTGAAACGTTGCAGAAACTCCGTGACGATGTTCGTCGACAATCCGATTCATTTCTGTTGGCTGATGGTTTTGGACCCGAAAATGGGACTCGGTGAGGCCTATATGGCCGGCGATTGGCGAGCAGATCCAAACCCAACCGAGTTTCTGAAACTCCTTATCAGAGCGAAAAGTACGGTACTCCACCTGGGTATGGCTTACCCTCCTTAATCCTAAAAGGTTAAATTTCAGAGGAAACCGCAGCTGCGAAGGGACCATCGCGGCCAAAATCAAACGGATTCGGTGCTGTTCTGGTCAACATTCTGTTGGAAATCGTACGAAAAACGGTGGCTGTGGTGAACTATGTCCAGCACAGAATCAAGGATAATACGATCAGTCAGAGCGCGAAGAATATCGAAGGTGAATAGGAAATCGAGGTATAAATATACCCATCAAACCAGGTTATTCTTTCAGAGCACTACGATCTTGGCAATGATATGTTCGAGCTGTTCTTGGACAAAACGATGACATATTCGTGTGGTCTTTTTGAAGGTGAGCAAAAACAACATTTTTTTTCTAGAGAAAAAAGTTACCTAGAGAACGTGCATGGGAGCAACAGATCAGCGCCCAGATTCATCATTGGTAAACCCCCGTTAAACCCCGAGATATAGCCCAAACGGCGCCCACCTTTATCTGCTTATCCCAAACTTCCCATATTAATCTCTCATCGACTCTGCCGTCTGGTTCTGGCTGCGGCTGCGGTTTCGGAGACCGCTCGTCCGTTCGTGAATCAGAGCCCAGGTTTTCTGACTATGTTCTCCGTTCCGAGCCTCTACGGTCGGGAAGATTTAGTTAGGAAACAAAAGGAAAGAAGAAAAATAAGATTATCGTTCATAGCCTTTTTCTTACGTTTTTCCCCTATAAGGCCACCTCTTGTTGGACTAAAAAAGATAGTTGAATAAAATTTAATAAATGAAGACGTATATTAACCAGTTTCTTTAGAAAATATTTTTGAAAAGGCTCAAATTTGTAAAAAAAGCAAGATTGGATCCGGGGTAGGGTACAGAGGGGGTTGTGGTTACCAATTGAATTTTTCGGGTGATTCTAAGGAAGAGGAACTCTTTAAATAAAAATAACAATGAAAAATGTCAGTAAAAATTGCAAAAGAGAATTTTAGGTGAGAAAATAGTCATCTAGAGAAGGGATAAGGCAGAAATAGTAGTGATACTCGAAGAAAGCTCTGTTAATGATACCACCAGAGAAAGTTGGAGATTTTGGAAAATTCAATGAAACGAAGAAATCAACTAGAAAAAAAGATGAGTGAAATCAAAAGAAAAAGAAAATGGGCGCCATAATCGGCGTCACCTTGTTGGAAATAATTGATTGGGTTGGGTAAGGGGGTGGGTAAGTGGCTGACCCAGGTCGGTGCGTCCTTCCGGCACTCCGTTCAGGTCTACTTTTTTCTGGTTGTTTCTTGTTTTCTCGTTATTTTTAGTGCTGCAAAATCACGACAGAAACCAATGCGTATACAGTAATCCTACAGTAACCCAACGGTACCGATAACGTTCTTGAGGACAGATACAGCTACACGTGAATGGGATTTGGGGCATTTTTGGAACATTTTCCGTCGGGACAACTGTCACAAATGTAATTTGAGATACAGACAGTACTTCGTTTCTTTACTTTTACCTTATTTTTGTCATCGATCAGAATCGACCCGTGACAGTTGTCCTATGCGGTCTTATTCGCTTCAAATGAGAAATAGGATGGGAATAATCAATAACTCGTAGTGTAATTAGTAAATAAATAGATCAATCAATAAGTCGATCAACAAATCAATAAATATAAGGTGAATTCCTTGCAGAACCCGGTCACCCAGTAGCCAAAGTCGATTTCGAGGAGCTGGAGGCGGCTCAACTAAAGAAAATCGATGCATTGATCGATATGCTCGAACTGAGCGAGAACGATCGAGTGCTGGAGATCGGCTGCGGTTGGGGAGCGTTCGCCATTCGAGCCGTGCAGGTAAGTCTCACCATCTGTTCACCTGATCAGTCTAATCGATACTAATCGATACCGTTCAGCGCTCCGGTTGTCGATGGACCGGACTGACAATTTCCCATGAACAGCTGGCTCTCGGTCAGGAACGAGTAAAGGCGGCTGGACTTGACGACAAGATCGAGCTGGTATTGCTCGACTACAGGTGGGTAAGCGGTTCATTTGGGTATCGAGGAGCTGGTGGGTTTGATCTCGTCGTTAGGTATAGCCTAGGTGTAAGTTACCGGCACCCATCTCATACCATTGCTGTGGGTTAATTTCTGAAGGAAGCGCCGACTGGGTTAACAAAAGTACCTGGGTAATGCAGATTCCCAATTCGGTTGGGTATGAGGTCCACAGTAGTATGTCGGCCCAGTATCTCGGCTTCCTGCCAACTCCTAAAACCCAGGGCCCAGATTCATGAACGGACGAACGGTCTCCGAAACCGCAGCCAGAACCAGACGGCAGAGTCGATGAGAGACTGACATGGAAAGTTTAGGATAAGCAGATAAAGGTGGGCGCCGTTCGGGCTATATCTTGGGGTTTATCGGGGGTTTAACAATGATGAATCTGAGCCCAGATTTCGGTTTTTTTTCCCTTTTCAGCCACTATTTCTGCGATGAACCCAGCGTTGTCAGAATGATATACACTTCTATTATACGTAGACATGTCTCTCAAAAATAGGTAAAAAATAGAATAAATAAAATACCGTTTAGAATGAGCGAAGGAAACTATACCCGTGTGGTATCGGTGGAAATGATCGAGGCTGTCGGTCATGCCTTCCTCCCGCAGTACTTCCAGACCATCTCCGATCGATTGGTACCAGGTGGAAAGGCTGTTATTCAGGTAAAAGCGCTTTTTGTTGTTGGTATTTCGCTAAAAATATAGAATAGACGGAAAGGACGAGTCCAACCATAACTTTGGACGAGTTTTTCGGCCCCTCATAGCGCTAGTGGACGAGTTTCCTGACAGCCAGTGGGGTGAGATCTCCGGAAGACCTCTGCAGAGAACTATGGAAAAGAGAGAATTATGAAAAATCGTGAAAAAATAGAAAAAGTCCGTGAAAATGCCTATTTTATTATCTTCCAGGCCATCACCTGTCCAGACGCGTACTACGAGAAGTACTCGAAATCATCCGATTTCATCAAGAAGTACATCTTCCCCGGTGGACACATGCCGTCATTGGGTAAGTTGGAGGTCTTTACCCAAATGGGTAACTTTTAACCTCATTAATTTCCAGGGGCAATCGATGCCGCACTGCCGAAGGACCTCCAATTCGGTCATAGACGGCACATCGGTCGTCACTACGCCACCACACTGGACCACTGGTTCAGGTGAGTTGTCTTCTCAGATAATGGATCAATAAATCGATAAATCAATAATTCTAGTGCGTGGATGGTGTGTGAGAAGGACATTCTGGCGCTCGGCTACTCAGAAAGTTTCCATCGACGATGGCAGTACTATTTCTGTTTGTGTTCGTCGCTTTTTGCCAACGATCACATCGATGCCGTCCAGTTCGTGTTGAACAAGTGCTAACCGCCTACGGCCTGCGTTCATGTACATATTATGCAAATGTATTTTATATTTTATCGTCTTTGTTGGTTTTGTGAAGTTGTAAATGTTCAGGACAACTGTTCCTCCTCTAAAAGGACCAAAAGGTCGGTGTTCTCCAGGGAAAATCCCAAAAAAGAGGCCGGAAAAAGGCTGACCACGTGTAAAGGAGGTAAGACGGATTGTAGAGTGATCAAAGTAACGATCCTACTATATAATAAGCGAAACGAAAGCGTGTTTGTCATGGGTGGCTCACATGGGTCCCGCCGCGATAGTCTGCTACCGTACACCAAATGCACCCAAGCGACAAGGGAGCTGATGAGATTGCTTCATTTCTTTTCAATCTGCCTTAAAGATTGCGACTGATTAAGTGGAATATTGCCGAAATTTCCAGAACTTCCATCTCATTTTAGTCGGCCGATAGGCCGCCTGAGTGCTGGTGCTATAATAACACCGGTACAATCCTCGCTTAGGTTCACTCGGTCTTTTATACCACTGAGGCTAGTTAAATTGGTATCTTTTCTATCAAGAAAACCGACATTGACGTTTCAAACGTTTATTGCTATATACACCACTGAGGATTTGTTTGAAAGAAAAATAATCGCTACAATAACCGGCATCAATATACACGCGTCTAACAGCAACATAACGAGGGTACGATAAAATTTGTTAGAAATCGAAAATCATTATGGTTGGGCTTCGAAAGATCGTAAAAACAAACTTATAGACACAGTTCTGTGAGGATCATATTCGTTGTGATATTTCCAGTTTCGGTAAGGTACGTCCAGATGGTGTAGTGATATGATGGGTATACATCGTCACTGCAATAAAAATTAAATATTAAAACAAAAAATGAAAAAAAACTTTGCTTCGCTCTGGGTTTGGTCACATCACAGTGCTCCCAGTTAGCTGCACCCCTTGTCCTCCCATTGATTATTGATTGCTTTCAGCTGATTCGGCCACCAATCGAACAATACATTCTGTTCGAACATTCATAATTATCAAATAGCCTGGTCATGGTAAGAGTTACCTTGGTTAGCTCGCGAACAGCGACCCCTGAAGTCGATGGATAAGTTCAAGATGAACCCCGTGGTAAGGTTTACCCCATTAGGTCCAGATTCATCATTGGTAAAACCCCGATAAACCCCGAGGTATAGCCCGAACGGCGCCCACTCTTGTCTACTTATCCTAAATTTCCTACTATTAAACGTAATCTCTCATCGACTCTGCCGTTCTGGCTGCACCGCGATTTCGGAGACCGTTCGTCCGTTCATGAATCTGGGCCCTGGAGAGCGGCTGGGTGTCAGATTGCGTGCAATGGTAACCACACACCGCAGTCAATTCCTTGGGTTATCACGTTAAGTAATAATTGTACTAAATTCACGGGAAGAAACCACTTAAGTAACCTGGGCCCAGATTCACGAACGGACGAACGGTCTCCGAAACCCTATCGCCGGTGAACCCGCTCGATACCGCGAGATTGCGGTCGTTTATGATTCGCGAAGATCGGGTTTTGGAGACCGCGACGGCTTGTTGCGCAAGTGCCACAATCTCGCGGTATCGAACGCGTTCATGATTCTCGGTTTGCGCGCCTTTCGGGGTATAACTCGGGATTTATCGGGGGTGAACCAATAATGAATCTGGGCCCTGGCGGTAGTCGGATACCGTTGGTTTCCATCGTGAATCTGGACCCAGGCAAAGAACTATAACACTACCTGTAACTTTTCGAGCCATCGGTAAAGAATAGAATAATTACAAAAAATAGAAAAGCTCACCTAGTTCTGGACGACGAACTGCCTTGGGTCAAACTGGTTTCTGAGAAACATTCGAGAATTTGGCATTGTTGACTGAAAACAACTCATTTATCATAGTAAAGCTAAAACAATCAATGTTCTTAGAGAAGACCGGTTTATCATAAGTTAGTTGACCTTGGTATCAATTTAACCAGCCCCAAAGGAGGTAAGTCTGACTGGCACCGGATGGGGATCGATCACTCGACTATACTGGTGCAAGCGGCGCTTTTTACGATGTCACTATGTATGCATATTATGAGTTTGGTTATGTTGAAACTACTACATGCACCAGTCCTATCCTACTAATAAATAAACGAAACCACGATGTCTGTTTGTCAAATCTAGGGTCCCGCCGCGATTGCCCGCTACAGTACTCCCAGTAACGTATTATATCAGTTCCTCGCCGTCTTTTGCTGTATGCTTTTTGTTCTTCGTTTTATTTGTTATTATAAATGTTTTATACATGTTTTCTACTATTCATTAGTTCATTTGGTGGCCTGCAGGCTGTCGAAGGGCTGGTTAGTTGATATTCAACTTACCTGTGAAAACGATGCTCGTGTATCCGTATAGAACCGTGGGTCTCGGTTAAACGCGCTCCAACGCGAATCCCCGCCCCAGCCGAACTCCCATTCGCGGGGACCGCTGAATTGGCGGACTCGTAGAGGTGTTGGGTTGGGTACCTGGAGTTGAAATGGGTAAGTAGTAGCTTGGGACACCAATATGAACGACAAAAGGAGGTTTCTTTTAGAAAATAAGTGAATTTAAATTTCAAAGATTAAACAAACCATTCCCCAGCGGAAACCACCCATAAGTGCCCGAGCTTGAGGAGCCCATTCAGGTCGATCCATGATCACCTGTCGTTGAGCTGGGCCGACGCTCACGACCCGTGCAAGAGGACGGAATGTTCTGGAAGGTTTAGTATCTTTATACCTCCTGGATGGTAAAAAACGAACTCACCGCTGGAAAACCACCGTCTGAGTGGGTGCCTGGTTCCAGACCGCCGGCCGGAATACTCCTATTAGATTGGGTATCGGGTTCCGTGCAGGGAATACCGCTTGAGATCTGGGTAGCTGGGAAAATACAGCTCCTTGGTTAAACCCTGCTGGAAACCGTACCACTTGGGTGGATGTTGCCCCTCCTGGCACAGATTGAAACACGCCGGGTCGGCCAGGGAACTGGCTCCTCCATTCAGGCCGAAGTGCGACCACCGCCGGTTGACTTGCGACGGTTGGCTGGTTGGGTATCGTGGGAAGTGGAACTGGTCTACTGGGTATAATTGGTTGTACGGGTGTGGTGCTTAGTACCTGGGATTGGAAGGGTACTGCAGTTTGGATGGCTATAGGATTCCTTGTCACAGAGGGAAATACTGTAGCTTGGCTGGGTATCGGATTATTGATAACCGGTGGAAGTGGAGGTGGTGATACTGGTCTGCTGGGTATAGAGTTCCTTGTTGGCGAGGGCATTGCTAGTGGTCCGTTTGGTATGAGGTTCTTTGGAAGTGCTGGTTGGCTGGGTAACCGATTACCGACCATTGACGTAGTTGGTGGTGGAGGGCTGGGTATCGGGTTACTGACTGCTGAGGGAGATGGCGGTGGTGGTGCTGGTTGACTGGGTAACGGACTCTTAACCACTGTTGGGATTTGGGGTAATGGGCTGGGTATCGAGCTAGTGATCATCGGTGGAGGTGGTGGTGGTCGACTGGGTAAAGGATTCTTAACCACTATAGGGACTTGGGGTAACGGGCTGGGTAACGGATTCCTCGCCACTGATAGAACTGGCGGTGGAGTGTTGTGTATCAGATTCTCCTTCCCTACGGGACCTGACATCGGTGTTCCACTGGGTATCAGAGTCGTCACTGGCGATGGAGATACGGTAGGTACAGCGGGTTGGTTGGGTATCTGGTTACCCATTACTGGTAGAGAATGTGCAGTTCCACTGGATATAGGATCTTTCATAGCCGTCCGATGTACTGTCGGCTGCTTGACCAACGTGTCCTTCTTCTCTTCTTGTTCCATCATCTTCAGATAGAGTACCGGATCAGGTGGGGCAGGTGGACCCACATGAAACACGAATTAAATTACTTAAAATAATAATAATCGAACAGAGTAATACTCAATCAGTAATCGATTTTCCATAGCTGCTCTGATAGCCGTACTCACCTGGTGCCCCTTCTTTAGGCCGATGGACTTGGTGAGATCCCGGGGTGGAACAGGCTCGATGGATCGGCGGCTGAATATTCAGATCTTTATTCTTATTTTATTTATTTATTTATTTATTTATTTATTTAATACGTTGGAGACGCGGTGAAAAAAGGAAAACAAACAGATCATCACAAACGAATAAAACCTTGAAATAAACATGACATAGCACTAAAACAAGTAAAGCTAGAGCTAGATCTTATCGACTTTTGGAAATTAACGTTTTTCTCACTTAATTTTCTTTTTCATCGATCTATCCGAAGATTTTTTATAGGACTGAACGGCGGCTCTAAGCCAGAAACTCACCTCCTTCCTCTGAAGACGGTAGCGATCGGTGGTGTAGCCATAGGCATGTCATCGGTGATTGGTTTTCCATCTGCCGAAGGGTCGACGGGAGCATCGTTGAGCCTGATTTTCAAGACATTCGAGTGATATTCTTCATTAATTAAAGGTAAAAGGTAAGGGCAAAGTGATCAGTGTCGATCAGTGCCCTAAGGATGGGCCACGCATTAGTGTTCCATTCAGTATCGCTAAGGCTTGGTTCGCCTTTTCACGGGGGTCAGCCACTATACAAGGTCAGTGTGTTTACCTTCCTAGACAAGTCTGGTATCAATTTACCCGAAAAAACATGGATCAGAATAATTTTCATCTTGTATGAATGAAAATTTTGAATTCAATTTGAACGTACCATTTTATTTGCTTTCGATATAAAGCTTACTCCTACTCTTACCCAGCGGTACCCATTACATAACAATTAAATATCAAACTATAAACGTCCCCTGAGGGGGGAGCTAACGAGGTCGACCCCATTATACCGTCCTCCTTAATTGCCTTAATTATCACCTGGAGCAACCGCTGTGTGAATTGCAATTAAAATGTTACAATCCCCATCCCTTCATTACTTCCGCCTTATTTTTGTCTTTTCTGTGCATGTCTACTCTTTTTTTCTTTCTACTTTTCTCTTCTAGTTGCTAGAGGTTTTCATTATGATGTCATAGGTTTTGGGACGCGAGGTTACCCTGGGAGAGGATCGATCGTTCGACCCTACGGGAGAAAATAGCTCCCCTTGACACTGCACCATGCAAGCCCTTGGGATGATACATGAATTTCTACAATTTCAGAGAAAGAGGAACACGAAAGGAGAATGGTTCCTACTCTAACGTGAAATTGTAGTTTTATTACCGCTTTTTGGCGAGTTACTGGTAGGTATAATAGCATATGATGTTGTAATGGTGGTGCTAGGTTCATCGCAAAAATCCCATCCCAGGCGGAATTCGATCTCGGGTCTTGCGTCTGACCGAGGCCGAGCGTTAACCACTACGCTACTGACAATGAGACGGCGGTTCTCGTACCCAACTGTGACGGTCATTTTCACTCCCTAGCACCTTTCTTAAGCCCGAAGACTTTCATTTCCCGCACTCATCCGTAATTCGAGCTTAAGAAAGGTGCTAAGGGAGCGAAAATACCCGTCGCAATTGGAGACGAGAGCCGTCGTCTCAGTAGCGTAGTGGTTAACGCACGGCCCCGGTTAGAAGCGAGACGCGGATTCGAATCCCGCCTGAGATGCGATTTTTGCGATGAACCTAGCACCACCATTGCAACATAATATTCTGATTCCTACTCTTTCTCCAGAAATGTGAACAGAGCCCTGTCGATGTACTCCGTATGAGCGTAGGCGATGACACCGATAAGAAGTGGTAAAATCCTACTCGTCCTCAGGGACCCCCTCATCGAGTCCGAGCCTGTAAATGAATGAAAAAGAAGCGATGAAAATCGCATAAGGACGAAAGCAGGACCACAACGTGCAGGAAAATCGATCGATCAATAAGTTCATGAGAGAAATGAAGGTTTTCTTCAGAAAGGTCAGTTTTTAAAGGTTTTCTTTTCTCTTAGAAACACTTCTCTGAGTACAGGAAGAACGGAGAAGGTAAAACGGGAAAATCGATACTTTTGGATACTAATTAGTTTCTTAAAGTGATAAAGTGATAAATAAGGTAGGTGAGACCCCTGGAGGTAACCGAGGAAAAAAACGGGGTGATGTGTCCACGGTTATTTGCTGGAAGGACAAGATTCTGCAGAACTTCGTTACCTCGGTAATGAAAGAGGGTTTACGGTATTTGAAATAAAACAAAAAAGATTTAAAATAAAACGATGAGCAAACAGCATGTAGCAGAAGACCTAGAGCTGAACTGATGAAATGCGTCCCTGGGAGTACGGTAACGAGCAATCGCGGCGGGACCCATATGAGCCACCCCATGACAAACATCGCTTGGGTTTCGCTTATTATTTAGTAGGATCTTGTGAATGTACCATAATAGGATGTTAAGAGATCCATTCGAGGTATCTGCAAGGGTACATCGGGCACCGCTTTCCAAAAACAAAGCCAAAGGAAACTCTAGGTATAGGGGAGGTAGAAGGCGCCGGTCTTACCCATACCATTGAGCTTTGTGCGAGGGGGTTAACGACGTCGATGCTAGAAAAAAAGGTTCGAAAGCCTCAGATGATGATTAGGTAACTGTTTACCCAGGCAGCCACCAAAACGACACAATAGGAATGAGTTTTCCTATCGAGAGAAAGGCTTGGAACGTAGTCGCGGTGAAATAACGACGATGATAGTAGCCGCTCGGGGCCTCTGTTCTAAGTTTCGGACCGTAAACACCTACTACCCAGCCGTCATCGGTCTCCTTTCAAGGGCGCCGCTCCTCGGTCGGAGAGAGAAAAAGCCGAATTAATGCGCATTTTTTTCTGCTGCACCTTACACCGACACGGCGCGTGACCTTCTTTTTGTCTTCGACCGAACGATCGCCTACCGGCGGCGGCGCACTTCCTTCAGGTGTCCTTCAAGTGTGCAGCTGACCATGATCAGGCACCACCACAATTTACCCGGCGCAGACTGATTGTTACCCAAAGCAGTTTGGTCAAACATCACGTCATCGCGAGTTACTTGACATTTTTGGTCGTTGGGCGAAAAAAACGCACTAGATCGTTTGCCACGGTTTTTTGCGCCGAAAAGCGTCGTTTTTAATAACTTTTCACGAATTCAGTTATTTAACATATTCGAGATCAGCAGCTCGAATTAGATGGCTTACGCAGCGGGTAAGTTTACCCGTGGGAAAAGCTTCTAGAAGAAAAGCGACCCAAAGCAGTTTGGTCAAACATCACGTCGTCCGAGTTACCTGACATTTTTGGTCGTTGGGCGAAAAAAAGAACGCATTAGATCGTTTGCCACGGTTTTTTGCACCGAAAAGCGTCGTTTTGATAAGTTTTCATGAATTCGGTTATTTAACACATAGTCAGCAGCTCGAACTAGATACCTTACGCAGCGATTCAGTTTACCCATGGGGAAGGATTCCTGAAGAAAATTGACTCTTCATATGATCAATTCTGGAATCCACATACAGTTCGTATCAAAGCTATAGGGCCATCTCAAAAACAGTAATTTTTTCTTTGTTAACGAACATTTATAGATTGAGATTACTCTCAACAAATTCTCCGTTGTCAAAAACCAAGCCCGAAAATGATTCAGAAAGATTTCTAAAATAGAAACTTTTAGGAAAAAAATGCAGATTTTCCACTGTATCAAAAGTATAGGGCCATTCACAATGTCCGTTTATTATCGACCGACCCCACTTTATTACAACAAACAGCCAACAATTACAAATTAATAATCATTCGCTATGCACTCAAGGATAAGTCCGCCTTAACACGACTGATCGATGACGTTGAGTTCGATAACGGTCGCTGAATGTGCCGAACATCCTGCCCGGAGAGTACCGATGTTCTTCCAGGCACTGCTCTCGTTCCATATTTAGCGGAGTCTTCAGATATGGTGATGCATTTCGCAAAAGTTTGCAAGCCGTTCTCCACTTTCGTTTCGACCTTCCACGCCATTGGCTCCGATGTAATGCTCACCAGGTTTCCGAGAACCAACACGCGCGTTGAAGTCTCCCATCACAATGAGATAGCTGCATTTCTGCGATCGAAATAGGTCTCCAAGTTCGTCGTAGGAGTCCTCATGCTCTTCTTCGCTTCGATCGGCTGTCGGTGCGTACACTTGAATGACTGAGACATCTAAACCTTTGGGGAGTTCTGCCGTAAGTACAGCAAGCCGGTGGCTGTAGAATGTAACGCCCGTCACGAACGGGGCAAATCCAGGCGCAACCACGAAACCGACCCTTCCAGAGGTCGAATCTGCCTTCCTCGCTCCAAGAAAAACAGCTGTTCCGTCACTTCATGTGCACGTTAAAGATTCCTTTCGCTTCCTTTCGCAGAGTCCGATAATGTCGTACGATATCCGTTGTAATTCATCAATGAGGGCCGAAAGCTGGGCAGCTGAGCTGACGCTGCGACAATTGTACGTGCAAGCGATCAGATGAGATGCTCGTGTTGGAGAAGAAGATGGGACCCGCGCAAGTCTAATCGGCGTGCTGAGGAACGGGTCGTCAGTTCTCAGTTCAATTCACTCTTCAGATATGGTATTATTTTTTGAAACTAAACAGTCACGTATATCATACAGCACAAATCCTAGATGTAACATAATTGCAAATATCTACAGGGTGTAATTAACGAGGATGGTCTAACGACGATGGTCGCCACCTTGATGAGGTCAAGGAACACACACGTGCTAATCAAAAATTTAAAATTTCGGCTATGGTTCCTTTACCATTGGGTAGATCACGCTCTTCTGATTACGGCAATGTGGTTTTTATTCAGAACAAATGATACTAAAATGATTTATGATGGGTGAACGGTAAAAACGATATCGTTTCAATCGCGTTTTGGCGGGAGAATTCGTTGGAAGGAATTTCATATCATAAATGTTCGTTAGGAAAGAAAAATAACTGTTTTCGGGGTGGCCCTATACTTTTGATAAGCACTTAGAAAGCTAGGTAGTCAAGAAATGCCTTAAGGAAGAGGAGGGATCTCTTAAGGAAGAGGAGGGATGTCACGCGTTCCTTCCTCTTCCCTAAGTACATTTCCCGACCATCGATCTTCCTATCTCGATTTCTTCGTGATGTTACTACCAATCAATCGATAATCGTTCAGAACTCATTCTCTTCCACCGTAAGTTGCTCAGCGTCGATGGGAGAGGGGTCCCTTACTACCAAACTATGGAGTGTTACATTTATAGTCGACTTTAGAAGAAAATTTTTTATATAGCATAGTACATTTGAATATGAACAACTTAAAGTACGGAGTTGCACGGTGAACAGAGCGGTGAAATCTACTCAAAACAAGAGCTACATATCCCTTTCAACAATGACGATAGAAAAGCTACCATAGAATAATAAATTAACTGCCAAAAATTGGAAAAGAAAACGTAAGACAATAGTTATGCCTTTATTACCGATTTATAATATTATAATAGCACAATAAAATTAGGTCGTCACCGTATATAAAATAAGCGACATGGCTTGTGTGTAGACGGAGACAGGGCCTACTCACCTTCAATACATAGAAAAAACGATAATTGAGATAATAAAAAGGCCGAGCTCGTTTGACATGCATGCACGGACTACACGACAGAATCAATCGCGAATGTATGGAATTAGAAGAATTTCCGATGCAGAATTTTCTTGCCTTCATCCTCATACTCTTTCTTGCTCACCCACAACTTTCGGAATGTGTCCAGACTGGCCAAGATCGATCCACCTATCCAGGTGGAGTAGAGACGTTCCTAAAAAATTTTCGCTTATTGACAAATTCTAAAAGCAAGGATCAAACCCAACCAAACAGCTCCCGGGTTACTAGGTAACTAGTGCCTCGAATCCGGAAAATAAATGTTAAGGTTTTACCCTGCTTTGGCACAAAAATCGAAAAGTCCAAGACAAAATTCGAATTGTTCTTACAATTATTATTAGGTAACTAGTGCCTCGAATCTATAAAATAGATGTTAAGGTTTTACTTTGCTTTGGCACAAAAAATCGGAAAATCCAAGACAAAATTCGAGAATTGTAGTGAACTACTCTACCCACAAAAACTAGCCGCAAAATATTTTTTGGGCGAAGACAAGCAAAGGGGAAGGTATTGGTACACCAAAAAAAAAAACAAAAAGTAAAACTGCTCGATAAAAACCAACCTGAGGTGCAGTAATCCTAACTTTGGTATCTTGGGGAGAGAGTCGCCTCATCTGCAAAAAATCGAATTTCACAAAAATGCAGGGTAACAAATATAGCAGCTCACCAATTCTCTCACAAAACAATTACGATAAAATACAAAGTTAAAAAATATATTTTAAGATTAAGAATCATACCACAACACAAAGAATACTTGTGAAAATGTAGCGAGCTCCAAGAAAGTGTAATTTACCCCTGTGATCTCAAAAAGGTAGTTCTTAGGAATTACTAGTTGATCAGTTGATTGAGTTAATATGATCACAAACCAAGTTTAGTTTAATTTCAACCGATAAAAATAATTTTTGATACTAAAAAGGGCCATACCTCAGAAAGCAGACGATCGCCGAATCCTTGAAACAACGTCGAACCACCACTTAGGATAATGCTACCATAAAGCGTCTTGCGAACGTCCATATCGCATTTCTGACAAATAAAGGTAAGTGTATCGAACCACACCAGATGCAACAAGGTAAAATTTACCCTTATAGAGTCGTTGACAAGCTGCGGAATACCAGGCCATTCCTCTCCGATGAGCTCAGGTCTGAATAGAACTTCCGGCGCTCGGAATCGACTTGCACCGATTTCCAGACGGGAGCCGTCCGGCAGAGGATACATCAACTGAATGGGTTTGTTTTCAGAAATACCAACAATATATAGACGTTTCATGGTTAGATTATACCTTGTCACCCTCATTGGCTTCTTCCTTAACGACATTTGTGGCCAAATAGCAGGCTTTTTCCTTGATTTCTCGAACGATCTCAAATTCGCTGGTCCTGTGCAGATCGGTGCCTTCTTTACGGAGCAGAAGTCGCAACCATCGGGTCACATCTCGACCGGCCACGTCCATACGGCCAATACTGACAAATTTATATAATTAACAAAATTAAATTTAATGAAAAACGTAGAAAAATAATGAGAGCGACCAGCCATCATTCCAGAACTAACAGTGGAACGTCGCAAAAAAATGGGAAGTGTGGGACGAAGGTTCAGTCCTCGCCTCAGCTTTTATTTTTGGATTTTACAATATTTTTTTTTCAGAAAAAAAAGGAACTCACGCGTGATCCACGGCAAAGCCCTCATATATCGGAACTACATGAGTAACACCATCACCAGAATCGAGCACCACTCCAGTGGTACGACCTGGAAACCAAAATTCAAAGGATAGGTAACGGGTAAGGTTAAGAGTTTGTGAGAGGTTAAAACTACCAACCCGATGAGTACAACGACAACACGGCCTGCATTTGGATGTGTAGCGCCGGCACGTTAAAGGACTCGAAGAAGATTTCGGCTGCCTACAAGGACATAGAAGAACATTCTTCTGAATATTTCTGTTTTTGTTGAAAAAGATTATTTATATTGCTGGTTGATAAATGAATAAATAAATATATGAACGAACAAATATAAATGAATACTGAGAGAATGTGCTTGTGTTGATGTCCAATTCCATGATTTGGAAATGTAAAATTTACCTTTTCTTTGTGCTTCATCGGATTCAACGGCGCCTCGGTGAGAAGTACGGGATGTTCTTCGGGAAAAATCTAAAACAAAAAAAGATTTCGATGACCGCCAGATCAAAAATCAAGCCCGTCTGCTCCTAGTTTAAGGCAGGTCCGATTTCACCGAGCCCCTCGGGCGTGATTTTTTCAGCGGAATTTTGAAATTCAGGGAGACTTTTAGCTTAAATGTACTACAAAAAAACGGAAAAGTGACGAAATTGTGATCTATTCACTCACATTCATCTGCTCCTGACTATAAATGTACTGCCAGACTTTTTCCATATCATTCCAATCGGTAACTATCCCATGTTCCATGGGATACTTGAGCGATAGCAGGCCACGGTACTCCTCAGCTTTTGGTCCTGAAGAGGTGAATTTTTAGGAAAATTTTCATCATTATTTATTATATACGTCCAAAGACCCGCACAAAAGCTGAAGAACAAAGGAAATAGAACTAAAGTTCAAACTCAACGCGAATACAAACAACAAGTGCAAATACAAAGTGATAAAAAATAAGACCGAAAAAGCTTACCTATGAAAAGATCGCCCTCCAGGGCACCGGCCATCACTCGGGTGTGCTTCGGTCGTCCGACAAAGTTGGCAAATCGAACTTTCGGCGATTGACCGCCGGCAAATCCGGCTTTTATAGAACCGGAGCCATTGTCGATGACCACGGGTTGGTTGGCGATGACATCATAGTCCATGGTGACCCGCACAATAAACCCAACTTTGGTTACCACTAAAATTCACCCATTAAAATGTTTCTAGACGGGTTTACACCCTAGTTTAGAGAAGCCACAAAAAAATCGCGCAATCTGCATATACACCAAATGATTTTAATGGAATAGTTTGCACTATTCAACGTAACGGACCCCAATACTCGATTTTTTTTCAGCCGTTGAAATTTGCCGAAACTTTGCATAGGGAGGTAACTGGGGCGCTGGTCGCGAATCTGCCGTCTGTTTTTCATGTGGGTGGCCTCGGATCACCCCAATCGCTACTTGGGTGGTCCAGTCGGGATCACCGATTTCGCTGAAACTTTGTTTATGAGGGTTCTCTGGCGTCCTGAACACGAGATGGTGAAGTCCGTTCTTCAAATGGCGGCCGAATGCGGTAGTTATAGGTGAGTACCTGCCGAACCTCCTTGGTGAGACTCACCTATAACTACCGTATTCAGCCGCCATTTGAAAAAACGGACTTCACCATCGTGTTCAGGACACCAGAAATCCCATACAGACAAAGTTTCAGCGGAATCGGTGATCCTAACTGGACCACCCAAGCAGTCGATTTGGGTGGTCCGAAACCATCCACGTGAAAAACGGACAGCAGATTCGTGTTCTGGACCCCACCCAAATAACCCCCCTAGGCGAAGTTCAGTGAATTTCGACGACTGAAAAAAGTCGAGTACTGGTGTCCGTGAGCTGAATAGTGCCGAATAATTTTGTTTAGGACGAAAAAAAAACTGTCCTAAATAGATCGCATCTGGTGAAAATATTAGGTTTCTGTTCTTCAGCGAAACCGAGAAAAAATAGACGAAAATATCTATCAATTCTATAGATTTAGCATCCATTCTAAAATATCTGTCCTTCAACGTGCACCGAATAATTAGTAATTTAATAATTTTGTTTGAAAAAAAATTCCCACAATGGACGCAATGAAATGTTCCGTTCTACTTCGACGCTGATTTTGAATCAATATCACGAATAAATAAATCAGTGAATAAATGATTGTATAAAACTAGGCGAGTATCGAAACACCACACGAAAATAGTTATAATTGTTGAGCAAATAATTTTGTTTGGAACAAAATAAAATATTCCACGCGAGCCACAATACTGCGGTGAGGTTCTGTGCTTTTGTGCTTTCAATTCTATTTCATTGCTGCGAATGAGTCATTGCTATGCGAATGAATGAATAAATGAATAAATGAAATAACGCTCTTAATGAAACACCACTGTCATACTAAAAATAAAAAACCATGAAAACTGCATTGGCACCAAGCCGATCTCCAGCCTTCCGAACTAACCGCTCGTTGAGATCACCAGAATGGAATTACATTTTCAACAACAAAACGAACAATATTTAATAATTAAGCTGTTGGGTGGTCAAAATCGCGCATTCCAAAAACGGAGATCAAATCCGAAACGAATTCAACACGCTACAGCGATGGAAAATCGCGCGCTTGCGAAAGCGCAGCGCTCGTGAGATCCGGTGTTTCGGTCGTGGTCTGCAAAACACACGCGAATCGACGGCGCCGAGCGTCGCCCCGCCGCGGCGGTCGGCATCCTCCGTGCTTTTTTGCATTATTCAGTCATGATGTGTGCGATCGTGGTCTCTCTATACATTATTGATCCTCTGGATGTGTTCTTTATCGATTTTTGTGGAGTTCGTCGTCGTCGTTGTCGTGGATTTTGTTTCAGTTTTTATTGTTCCAGATGAAACCCTCCAATGCTGCTCGGCAGGCCGACGACGACGAGTTCGTCGAGGCGGCGATGCTCTCCTTCCGGGAAATCCCCTCCGGCGATCATTCGCTGACCCCGCAAGAGTTGTGCTGCTTCGACGACATGGCCACCACGTTGGTTGTGGATTCGGTGCTGAATTTCCAGACGCACAAGATGCATCCGAGGTATTGTTGGAATTTTTTCTAATTGCTCCAAATTACTTGTTGTCAGGGCCTGAAACCTTTTAGGCATCTTTTTAGAGAAGCCCTGTGCGTTTTTCGTGTCTACTACATTCCATGGGAATTTCAAATAATGCGTCCATCCATTTCACATCGCCCACTACTGTCAATATTTTTCTCGCCCCGAAACTGTAACTAGTAAACATGCAAAGTGGACAGAATTGGGATTCGTTGTTATTCCCGTATTTTCCCCACCCGTCACTGTATTTTGATCGTGAGCACGATTTTCAAGTCGGGACCCAAATGTCGCTCGTCAAAGGACGAATGTGCGAGAGAGACGTTGGCTTAGAAATTATACTCAGAGCTTAAAATTTTACCCAACCGGTAATTGGACTATGTAATCTGAGCTGATATAATCCTCAGGGATTTATCGACGGTAAGAGCTTTACTATTTCACTTTTACAGGATTGTTGGGGGGTTGGAACACCACCAGGGCCCAGATTCATGAACGGACGAGCGGTATCCGAAACCGCGTCCCACCCAGAACCAGACGGCAGAGTCGATGAGAGATTGTGTTTAACATAGGAAGTCTAGGATAAGTAGAGAAAGGTGGGCGCCGTTCACGCTCTTTCTCGGGGTTTATCTGGGGTTTACCAGTGACGAATCTGGGCCGAGGTATTCAATTTTCCCAACATCTTGCTGGGAAATTGTACTAAGAATTTATTCGTTCGGGCTTTATTTTTTGAAGGCGGGCTAGAGCTTCCTCCCAAACTGATGTTGACATTCGCAGCAGCACAGATAAACCGGCAGACGGAAATATGTGAAGGATTTATGGTTATGAAGGGGATATGTACTTTCCTAAAATAATAGAATTGCAATTCATTTGAACAGATGGAGTCCTTTATGTAACCATCCGAATGCGAAATTTAGGCAAGTGGTCGCCGATGGTACAATATTGGAAATATTTTGAGGTTGTGTTCATTTGTTCATAAGAACCGTGACCAAGACCAAGGTGAAAAAACACAAAACTACCACATAAATCAGTGGAAACACTGGGTCGGTTGCAAAAGGTAAAGGTAAGGGTGCCGGCGTTGATCAGTCCCCTGAGGAGGCGCCGCTGCATTCGTGTTCCAATCAAGTCGTAGAGGCATAGTGAATGCGTATTTAGCCTATACAATAACTTGCGGGGCCAGCCGCTAACCCAAGTAAGAGTATTTACCTTCCCAGAGAAGTCTGATACCAATTTACCCGACTTCGTAGGGATGGAGGGCTTGGTTAGCCCGGGCCAGGATCGATCGCTCGACCGTGCGGGTGACAGCAGCGTCTCTTACCATTGTACCACGCGGGCCGCGGTCAGTTACAAAGTTACGTTAAAATAAGGCCTCCCTTCTATTGAAAAGTCTTTTAAAGATTTTATTACATAGAACCCCTGTAAGGGCCAGCGTAGTGTAGTATTAAGAGGTGCTACTGATACCCTCCCAATAGAACGATCGATCCTGGCCTGGGCTAAGCAGGCCCTCTATCCCACCGTGGTCGGGTAAATTGGTACCAGACTTGACTGGGATTTGGTATAGCAGCTGGACCCGCACTTTATTGTACAGGCCATATAATATGCCTCTAGCATATTGAATTGAACACGAGTGCTTCGGCGCGTTCCTGCTGGTTGATCGACGCCCCTACCTTTACCCTTACCTTTACTTTTACCTTTACCTTTACCCTTTGAATACATTTATAGAACGTTCTTCCCCTTTTTAAGCTCTCCATTTCTAAGCGAACAAGCAGTTTGGTTTTTTTTTCAGAAAGCGTTATATAAAGCAAGACGAGCGGCTGTTGACGGCGAACATCATGCGGCAGTTCCGTGAGTCGAACAACTTCACGCAGGCGTTGCTGCAGTTTTTCTCGTTGCGCTCGGTGAAGGAGTTCCTGTTCCGTCTCAGTCTGCAGAAGCAAATCGAGTTCAGAGACCACGTTAGTACTTTTTCTCTCTGACTCATATGTTCTAAATTCATGTGGGCGATCGTGGTGCAGAGGTAAGAGGCGCTACTCTTACCCGCGCTGTTGAGCGATTGATCCCCGCCCGGGCTAGTCAGGTCTTCCATCCTTCAGAGATCTGGTAATTTGGTGAACTGCACTTGTCGGGGAAGGTAAAAACACCGATTTGTCATAGCGGTTGCCCCCGCAAGTCGTTTTATGGAACGTAGTTTCACCATACTACGATTCTGAATGGAACACGTGTGCATGGCGTGCTCTTAGGATTTTTATCGCAGCGTTGTAGCTTTTTGACTGTATCGATAGAACCCTATCAAATCAATATCGAACTATCAGTTTTATGCGAATACGTCCACGTGAATTCGGTGAACGCACGAATGTCAATGAACCAAAACAGAGTCCGTGATGTTAATGTTCGAAAAAGGTAGTTTAAACCGATACGCAACAGATTGCTTCCGCATAGGTAATTTCCTTCATACTCTGGTTTTGTAATAGAATGCTTATTACCGCTGCACTAGCGACGAAATTCATGAGAGTTCACGTCATGAGAATTCCTCCTAGAAGTAATTAAGATTAAGATTCTATGATTTTATGACTAATTATGATTGAATTTTTGCCATAGTGGTGTATTTATTCATCGCCGCGGGGCTGATTATTTGTCTCGTATTGATTAGATCGTCCGCGATCTAATCAATATGTTGCACCGAAGTTGTCCTGATAAACTGAACAGTTCGTAGTATGAATTGCTCAGCCGGACAAGTTAGCAATGGATTTATCAGCTGATGTTTCGGCCTTTTGGCCAGACGCTGAAAACGGAAGCCGTCAAAAAATGTCCCATCAAAGTCCATTGCAAAACGCAAGCAGCAAAGAGGCCAACAGAAGGAGTGTGCGCCTGATGTAGCTAGATTTAAGGGCTTCTTCACACTCTACTGCGACAGTTAACCAATGTAGAGCGGTTAAAAGGTTAGTACGAGTAGTTCCGCAGTAGCTGCGTGCTTTTCCGGCCGTCCACTGACCTGTCGTTGGTCAAAAAACTATTTAGCGCATAGTTGGCGGTATTGGTAATTTTCGCAAAGAAATTAGAAACAGGATACCGCGCTATTGCGCAGCTGCCGCGCGCGCCGCCGGTCCCTATATTTCATCATTACTGCGGCAGCAGCGCAGTGAAATTTGAAGGAAACTTAAGACGCCTTCAGACTTTACCGCGTTGCTGCTGCAGTAATGCTGAAATATAGGGCAGGCGGCGCACGCGGCAGCTGCACAGTAGCGCAGTGTGCTGTTTCTAACTCTTTAGGGGCTTGCAGACTCGACGACGTGACGACGAGCATTCTCGTCCAACACGGTGCCGTCGTGCAATGCAGGGTGTTGACTGTAGAGTACACGGCACCGCTTGGACGAGAATGCTCGTCCGAGCGTATTTTGCTTAAGTGCACTTATAACGGGGAATTCGACTCGCAAACTGCTCGTCGTCGAGTCTGCAAGCCGCTTTTGCAAAAATCACCCATGTCGTCCACTATGCACTAAATAGTTTCTAGACCAACGACAGTCCAGCTGACGGCTGGGAAAGCGCGCAGCTGTTGCGGAAATACGCGCACTCCCTTTTTACTGCTATACTTTGGTTTACTGCCGCAGTAGAGTCTGAAGGGGCCCTTACATAAAAAATGTGACTACTTGGTGACTCTGCACCTGACATAAAATTCCTGAAGGTGAAAGTCTGCATGGAGAAGCTAGCGCGGCCGCAGTAGCCAGACGCTCATCCCTACTTTTTTTGAACTTATAGTGCTTAATCACAACGTGTTCTACGTCTTGCTTGTCGGGGTGATATCGTATCGTTTATCTAGATAAACCCGTAACTGTGATGTTGTGTAGGTTATGTGCATGTTAGGTTATGCTCAGATAGGTTCTCCTTTTTTAAGCCTCGAAAAGTGTTTGGTTAAAAGTTGAAAGTTAAAATCGATGCTGAAAGTGCAAAGGTAAAGGGCGAGGAAGTCGACGTTGATCAGTCCGCGAAGGGCGCGCCATGCATTCGAACTCCATTCAGAATCGTAGAAGCATGGTGAATGCGTATTTGGCCTATACAATGACTTGCGGGGGACAACCGCTATACCAAGTCAGTGTCTCTACCTTCCTGGACAAGTCTGGTACTTGTTTACCCGTCCAGAAGGGGTAAAAGGCTTGCTTAGCCGAGTTGAGGTGCAATCCCATGACTGTTAAAGTTAAGGTAGCGTTGATAGTATTCATTATTTCAGGTGGTCCGCTTTCTGAATGTCTTCTCGTCGAAAGCCGGCTTTACCATGGACACCTGTAGTCGATACGCGGCTGAGCAGAATATGGGCGCTAAACTTGTCGCCACTCGCTATTGGTACCTTTTCAGATTTTAGTTACCTGTTTTTTGAATATTCTTAATTTTTCCGGGGAAAAAATTAACATTTTCAGGCAACGAGGTGACAAAATCGAAAGACTTTGCGGTGTTATCAGCGAGTTGGACGATCAGGAAGAGGAGCAGATATTGCGGCCAGGCCTCAACGACTTCTCAGTCATGTATAGTATGAGGTAGGAGAAATGTCTCTTTCTATAAAATATTCATTTTTCTGTTTTTCAACCTTGTTATCAATGTTCTGATTCAGGAAGAAATGCGCTCAGTTGTGGCTCGGCCCCGGCGCATACATCAACCACGACTGTCGGCCGAGTTGTCGGTTCGTGCCCAACGGCCACACGGCTTATATACAGGTATCGATCGAATGACTTTCTATCGATTGATCGGTTCAGCTATCTCAGAATCGGTTTCTCTGTTTTCTAGGTGTCACGAGAGCTGAAACCCGGCGATGAGATCACGTGTTTCTATGGCGAGGACTTTTTCGGCGAGGGTAACGAGAAGTGCGAATGTGTGACTTGCGAACGGTAGGTTTACAACAACTTTAAGTTTGATAATTTACAAGGTGGTGTCCGGTGCATGGCGCATTCAGAGTATTGGAGTAAAAGTAAGTATTTGATGTTTTATCGATGGTGCAAAAATCGCGACTATGGTCGGATTCGAACTCGTGTTTCGAGCCTCTCCGGAGTACCGAGCAACTCGCTCGTTTGCACATGTGCCAGTCTGCCGCGTTCCCTTAGCAGCGTTCCCTGGTTTTGTGCTGGATTGTTTGCAAAAATCGTTACCGTAGTAGGATTCGAACCTCCGGCCTGACTTTGGAAGCGGGGTGAGCAGTTTTTGCGATGAAATGTGGTTTCGAATTCCGTCTATTTTTTGCAAATTTTCCGGCATCGTTAGAAATATAAAGTAGCTTTTTTAGCGTCTTTATCATTGATTGGAAAACGGCGGCAAAAAAAGGGTCGACTTACCCTTTATCTACTACATCCAAAGTGTAAAATTGCTCGGTGAAATTTTTTAAGTGGAGTTCATGTACTTCTCTGAAAAACTGAAACAGATCGTATACTGTGGAAGTTCTTCTTTACTTTTTGCTGTAAGATACTGTAGTTTCGCTTAGTTTAGAGGAATCCTACACTTATATATTGGCCTATTTTAATAATGATTAAAGATTCAATAAGAATACGGACAAAAACAGTTGTTGTTTGTTGTTCGTTTCTTTTTTGCGCATAGCCAATACCTTGTTATTGCTGAAGTAAATGAAATGAAAAAAAAATAAGGATGATCAACTACGTCGTGGCCAAGTTCAGATTAGTAGTAAGCCTTACGGATTTTTGCGCTGCCTTCGTAAATTCTGAGCTCATTACTAGTGACGTCTTTCAATAATCGCCAACTAAGCGCGGATCGTCGATGTAGGTGTCTAGAATGGTAGGAGTAAGTGTTGTTTTTCTAGGCCACTGCAAAAATCGGGACCCAGAGGAGGTTCGAACTCACGAGTCATGTTTATTCAGGGCGTGGGAGGGCGGGGGGTCGAGATTCCTACTTTCCATTGTTTAAAGATGTTTAGTTTGCTATGTTTAATCACTGGATTGGGACCGTGAGAAACCCTTGACCAGTTCGACTTTCACTTTTTCCATATATCCTTATTTAGCTTGAAATATGGTTTTCTTTACAATGTAACAACAATCATCAGTACCCGCTACAGTGCAGCTTAGAGGGATGGGATAGGATCAGTTCTTCGTACCAGTCTAGTGTTATAATATAATTTGAAACACGAGCCTAAAATGCATAATTTCATTTCTCTTGGGCCCAGATTCATGAACGGGCTAGCGGTCTCCGAAACCGCGGGTCAGCCAGAACTAGACGGCAGGGTCGATGAGAGATTGCGTTTAACATAGGAAGTTTAGGTCAAGTAGACAAAGGTGAACGCCGTTTAGGCTATATCTCGGGGTTTATCGGGGGTTTACCAACGATGAATCTTGGCCCTGTTTTACCTATTATACCAGGGCCTAAATTCATGACGGGTATCGGCAAAATATACCCGAGAATAAATCCCGGTCGGCGCGATTATTCGCATTCATGAACGCGCCGCGGAGTGGAATAGACCCGCGATATCCCCCAAATAATCTCCGGGGCGCGTTCATGAATGCGAATACTTGCGCCTACCGGTGTTTATTCTCAGGTATATTGTGCCGATACCCGTCATGAATTTAGGCCCAGGTAAAGCTAACGATCACTTTACCTTCACCTTCATCTATTTTAGTCGTGGAAAAGGTGTGTTCGCGAGTCGAGAAGAGAACAGCGACAACGCCTCAGGCAGTAGTGTGGATGTGGACGAAGTGACGTCATCGTCTCATCAGAAGTACGGTCTACGCGAGACCGATTCTCGTCTGTGTAGAACAAGTGTTACCAGATAGTCGGTGAGATCGAATCCCGGCTGAGCTCATATCTCCTCGTCTGCCCAACTGGTAACCGTCGCCCGTGAATTTTTCATTAATTCATACACATACATGTAGCCTTAACGTTGCTCTCGAAACCACTATTATCGATTATCGATCGAGTGAGTACTAGCGAAAACTAACGGAGATCGCAAGAACGCTTGTGATTATTGATTTATTGATTGATTGCCGTTCTTATGTGCAATATGATATGTAGGTCGTTGTCGTCGACCGCATTTCTGTACTACTGTGTATTACATTGAAATGGTAGACGCGACGACTGCTGCTTTTAAGCTTCATGTGGGAGTTTTTTTCTTTTTTTGTAGAATTTTTCCTTTCCGGTATTTTTGCGTACAAATCGATTTCTAGAGCACTAAGAAGTTAGTGTTTTTGTAGAGTTGGTTTTTTCTCAATTTCGAGAGCTTTTTGATAGTAATAGCTTCTGTCTCTACCGCTCTCATGATTCGTGAAACGACGCGTCGTTGAGGCGTAGGTTAGAGACGCAGAGGGTGCTCCGCCGCGCTGCTGCGCGTCTCGCCGCCAGCGGCGAAGTATGAACGAGTTGAACTCTTTATAATCTTTTTGCACTTTTTGTGTTGGTAGTTCATTTTAAAACGAGTCAGCGAGGGTTGTAGAGATGAGGACAGCTAGTTAGCTAGAACCTATGGTGCAAACTTACTGCGCAAGCTTTGTGATTGAATGCTTTTCACAGTGTGAATCCACAATGTCTTTGGTGTGTGAGTGTGATTAACTCGTCATTAATTATGGGAGTTTTAATGTATCCATATATTATATATGTCATATGTAATAGCAAGTGTTCAATGTTAGAAATCTAGCGGTGTTTATTTATTTTCCGACGATCTTTCTCGCCGCCGTACCTTGCTGGTGTGTCCCTGCGTTGTCCAGATAATTAATGATTTTTTAGAAATCGATAATGCTTTGAAAGGAGGATTTCGGCATGTTTTTTCGATTTTTTCTTTTTTTGTGATGTGTGTGTGTGATGATGATGAACCACTCGGCATCGCATAGTTTAGGCGCGTTGTTCATTCGTTTTTTTTTGTCATCCGAATTTTTTCACTGCTATGATCTCCTCCGCCGTTGTTTGCGCTGTCTCTAGGTGAACGCAATACCGTAACCCCCGCCGAACGTCTTCTGGATGGTATTCATCTTTCCCTCTATTTTGCTCATTAATAATAAACTGTTTGTGCACCGTTGTTGCCATCGCCGGAAGCCTGAGCTCGCTCACACCGCAGGTGAGAATTTCCATGTTTTCAGGGAATTATGCCATTAAGGATCAGAGTGCTGGCTTTTTTCTAGTGTAAAATTGCCATCTGAGTTAGTAGGGATCGCCTCGCAGCGCGCTTCACTGCCGGTGATGGATATGTTTTGCTGATGCTTCATGGTATGAAGAGTAGATCCGCACTTGCAGTGCCGGTCGAAAAGGTATTCGTTTTCATTCTTTTGGATGTAACTCCTTAGGGACTTGGGCTTTTGAGCTGATTTTTTCACAGTTAACGGAAAGTGACAAGGATGTACATATGCTAGTTTCGTTTCGATGAGTGCCTGAAATTTCGTGAATTTTTCCATCAGTAAAGTAAAATGCGCACTTTCAGAAAAGCGGCCTCATTGATTTGTTTTCGCAAGTTTATGTGCGGAAAAAATTTTTCCTACAAAATGATGAGGCGCTATCGGACATTGCCTTCATTCTCTCATCATTTTATAGGAAAAATCTTCTTCTTCGAACGGTACATAAGCGGTTGCAAGCACATTACTTGTTTTAGAGTAGGAGAAATTTGTTGTCAATGAGGCCGCTTTTCTAAAAGTGCGCATTTCACTTTACTGATGGAAAAATTCACGAAATTTTTTTTTATTTATTTATTTATTGTGAATTTTTCCATCAGTAACGGCATAAAAAAAAACAAACATTCAAACAAACAGAAACTCTACCACTAAGGGTCTAAAGACAAAAAAAACCAAACAAGGAAGAGCTAAAACGGATTACTAAAAACAAAAAGAAACGAAATAAACAAAACAATGATAGATGATCCAAAGAAAAGGCAAACAACAACAACAACAAACCGCTGCATCTCAGCTAAGGGAAGCGTCTGGCAACCACTTGTTAATCTCCCTTTTATATGCAGATAGTTTTAGACTTAGACAACCTTTGGCAACAATTTTGGCAAATGTGGGAGCCACCCTGCAGAAGAAGAATCTGGACCTGATGCTCGTCTTGGCAAATGTGCGCCTCAATTTGAATTTTCCACCTCTTGTGACCGAGGGGGAAACTTCAAAACCGCCTGTAGTGTTCAAACGAACGAAACCGTTGAAAACTTTGTAGGCCATAACTAAATCGTTTTTGACTCGTCTGCCTTCCAGACTAGGAAGGTTGAACAATTTTCGCCTCTCTGCGCGGCTTGGTAAAGATCGATAATCTGAACCAAGGCAACGCAGAGCCAGCTTTCTGGTAAAGCTATTTTGTACGCTCTCCAACAACAAAATCTCCTTCTTCAACAAGGAGTTGAAAACGGCTCTCATCGAAACGAAACTAGCACACGTACATCCTTGCCACTCTCCGTTAACTGTAAAAAAATCAGTTCAAAAGTTTCAGTGCCTAAGGAGTTACATCCAAAAAAGTGAAAACGAATACCTTTTTGACCGGCACTGAATTAGCTATCGATTTTTACAGCGATTGCGACCCGGCCGGGATTTGAACACTCGAAGATAGTCAAAACATCGACAATTTTCTCTAGATATAGTGGAAAGCTGAAAAATGCGATGGTAAAGGTTTGTCCCAGTTACCTGATGAGGTAAAAGTAAAGAAATGGTCTTGCGATCTCATTCAACGTAAATTAACTGACACCTGGGCCCGAATTCATCATGGGTAAATCCCCGATAAACCCCGAGATGTAGCCCGTGAACGTCACGCACCTTTCTCTGCTTATCCTAAACTTCCTATGTTAAACGCAACCACTCGTCTACTGCCGTCTGGTTCCTGCTGCACCGCGGTTTTGGGGACCGCTCGTCCGTTCATGAATCTGGGTCCTGGTGAAGGGTTTAGGGGCTTGCAGACTCGACGACGCGACGTCGAGCATTCTCGTCCAACGCGGTGCCGTCGTGCAATGCAGTGTGCTGAGTGTACTCTACACTCATCACACTGCATTGCACGACAGATCACCTTAACGAATGGTTCGAAAATGTATCTGTGTTTCTGAAGCGATGCAGAGAACAGTTGGCTTCTGAGATCGACTCTACAACATATAGATGGCTTTGTGAGTCACTAATATAATAATTTGCATTGTTGTGTGGAGAGGCGGAGAGGAGACCGCCCCAAAGGGCCCCCTAAAACGTAGGGCACTATAGGCAGAGAAGATGATCAGTATTGGCGCGAAGGCGCGCGAAAGGTAGGAGATATAAGGGGGTAGGAAGGAGCTAGTGAAGTCGTCGTGTAGTCGTCGTCAAGCCTTAGTAGCCGGCCCCTCTACGGTTTTTCTGCTCAGTGCCATCGGAGCTTCTTAGTGGAGCTCTGTGTCCACATCTATCGCCGACCCTCCTCAGTGGAAGACTCGGCGTCCTAGTTCCCCTTTTTCCGCGCCGGAAGGTCTCGTCTTCGCCGCCACACCGCTCGCCGTTTGGATCTACGTCAGTCAACTGTGTGTATTTTCGATACATCTTGCATTGCGTGTTTATTCGAGTTTGTAATAGATTTGGATTCTTTGTACCTGGGTGGTTCGAGCCAAACGGGTTTTCAACCCGCATACCTCTATACTATCATCTCGGCTTACAGCATCACTAACGCGGTGCAGTCGTGCAATGCAGTGAGTTGAGTGTACTCTACACTCAGCACACTGCATTGCACGACGGCACCGCCTTGGACGAAAATACTCGTCCAAGCGTGTTTCGCTCAAGTGCACTTATAAGGCCCTTGTATACATTCGCTCACCCCCCAGCGCAACTCGTCCATTCAGTATCAGTCACCGTGGGGCCAGACACGTTTGTACGAGTTCACCACGCCAGCGTCACCATGATAACTCGTACAAACGTGTCTGGCCCCACAGTGTCTGATACTGAATGGACGAGTTACGCTGGGGGGTGAGCGAACGTATAACAAGGGCCTAACGGGGAATTCGACGCGCAAACTGCTCGTCGTCGAGTCTGCAAGCCCCTTTTGGGTAAGAATAAGAAGCTTAAGGATACCTGGCAAAGGCAGGCGCAGTTAGGACGAGACAGTGCTGTCATAGGAGAGGATGTGCGCAACGAGACAGCGTCAACCTCAAAGGAGAGCGCCAGACGTCACAGAAGCCGAGGGAGATGGAGTGTGCCAGACGACGTGCCGAAAAAGTGCGCCGCACCCACATCGACGCCAAGTGGACGAGTTTTCCGCAGCGCTCCGAGCTGACGCGCGAATCATAGGAATTCGAATCAGCGCGAGTAACGTAGCTGGAGGTCCATTGTTCTTTATTGGGAGATTCTTTTTTAAAATTCATTGTTTTCCTGTAATTTTGGTCATCAGGTAGTTTTGTATCTATTTTACATTGTATCATTACCATAAGGCTATCTTTTCCGTCGATTTTGGGCATGGTCTTTTCACGGCAAGTTCTAGGGTCACAGGTTTCTATGTCACTATACTTATAGTCCAGTTAGATTTGTTTTCCTTGCATACTAGAGTTAGCCTCCATTTTGGACTTCTCCCCGGCATGGTACTTCGTTGACCCTTGCCGTGATCCTAGCTGTCCTGCTTGTTGTCTACGTGATCTTTCTTCTTTTATTTTCTCTTCCCTATGTGCCTTATTCGCTTGGCTAGCTAATTGATTTTTCTTCTTTTTCGATTTGGGTCACTTCATTATCTATTTAAAGTTTATTTTTTTGTCTTCATCGCGGCTCATACCCACTATGAGGTAAAATTCATTGTTCATTGTTTTCCTGTAATTTTGGTCATCAGGTAGTTTTGTATCTATTTTACATTGTATCATTGCCATAAGGCTATCTTTTCCGTCGATTTTGGGCATGGTCTTTTCACGGCAAGTTCTAGGGTCACAGGTTGCTATGTCACTATACTTATAGTCCAGTTAGATTTGTTTTCCTTGCATACTAGAGTTAGCCTCCATTTTGGACTTCTCCCCGGCATGGTACTTCGTTGACCCTTGCCGTGATCCTAGCTATCCTGCTTGTTGTCTACGTGATCTTTCTTCTTTTACTTTCTCTTCCCTATGTGCCTTATTCGCTTGGCTAGCTAATTGATTTTTCTTCTTTTTCGATTTGGGTCACTTCATTATCTATTTAAAGTTTATTTTTTTGTCTTCATCGCGGCTCATACCCACTGTGAGGTTCATCATAATCATTTTCTTTTTCTTCTGTTTCTTTCGCTAATGATATTCATTCACGTTTCTTACTTTCGTCTTGGTTGGTGCGCGTCCTATGATGCAATTAAATAAATAAATATTGAACGATTTCAAGTGCAATGAAAGCGAGAATAACTCCAAGGTGATGGCATGGTTACTATTAGGGGGGGGGGGGAATGTAATAAGTATTTCCACTTCTTTCCCATTTAACTCCCGACTGGGGTGCCACTGTATGCTCGTCGTTTTTATCAGTCTGTATGCTATTTATTTAAGACAACATGAGAATTCATCACGCCCGTGATTTTCAGAAACATTTGAAGTTATTGGTAAATAAACAAGTTTGTTGCATTTTCCTTATTGCTTTTACACCTCGCCTAATAGTTTTCCTGGCTGATGAGCGTCCATTGGAATAGTTTTCGATCTTGCGGTGCTTTTTTGCGTTCTATATATGTGATACTCTTTTTTATCTAGAGCAACCCTTGTTTCCTGCTTTTTAAATCTTACGTGCTACATTTTACGTTAAGTAATTAAACACCGACCGTTATTCATTCTTTTTTTATTGATGGAATAAACGTTACGGGTGAAAAGAGGAGTAAACATAGTTAGCTTTTATTTGCAGAATTCTGTTCAGTGGGTGTTTGTTGTTATTTTCACTTTATGGCTTTTTTTTTCAAAATGAGCTTTTGCCTCATTTCATTGTTTATTTGATAGTCGACCTTAATGCATATGTATCTTTGAGGCTCTAGTGAAGGTGCTCTATGCTTGCTCTGTGTTCTTTCTTTGCATTTTGTCTAACGTCTGCGAGATATCGATTTCACATTGAAAAACATGAAAATATGCATTGTAGATGGATCGTCCGCCACAGAAAGGTCGCCGAAATTCGGTGAGTGAATTAATGTCGTTCCCAGAGAAACTACATTTATATTTTATTATTATCTTGAGACCACAATTCTTTACAGAATATATTTCAATCAGTTTTCTCGTGTTTAAGATTTTTATCAGAAACTTATCTTTAGATCCTCAAAGTTCGACAGACAGAGGTGTACTCGGATCAAACAGTTGTAGAAGAAGACCACAAGCAGCAGGTGATGAAGCGTCGTGTGAGCTTCCACAATGTCAAGACCGTACAGTTCGTTTTTTCATATTTTTATTCATCTTAGACTTTCATCACAGTTTGTGATGTTAGTACTTTTGAAAGACTTTTAATAGTTTCCAATGTGATTAGGTTTTAAAAAATTTGCGATCTGCAATTAAAGTATCAACTTTGAGTCGAATGAAAATCGAAAAACTTCGTAGAATTTCTGGGAGGTATATATTTCCAATATGAATCCTATTCTTCAGCAATATCCTTTTCTCCTCTATTACAGGAATTACGAGAAGGGCGACCTGAACCTCTTGGACGGTTCCCCGTTTAGAGAGAAAATCCAAGAGACATTGAGCTCTGATGGAATATTGACGTGAGTTGTAGAAGAATATCACGAACTTCATGTTTTGATCATTTGGTGCTGATTTTGATTTTTCATTTTGTATTTTATTGTATTCTCAGCCCTGGAAAAGGCATCGCTACTCCGACGCCTCCCTCGACGGCAGTTGGTGCCAGCGACAGGTCGTCGTTTATGGGTAGTACGCTGTTGTGCTTCGACGGTCGGTTATTCCATTCAATGGAATTCAGAAATTCAATCTCATTTTACCTCTTTATAGATGTTGAAAAGCGTCTTGACTACGGTGAAGTGACGACCTATTCCTCGGCCGATATGTCAATCTGCGAAACGACGATGCAGCAGGGTAGTGTTGAGCTTCTGTATTTTATTTTATTTATTTATTCACTTGACATGGACCGACGCCATGTATAGCTGCGAAACAGCATAAAACATCACAGCGAAAAAAATCATGAAATACAACAACTATAGCTCTTCAATGACCTGTTTAAGCTGACGGCTCGAGCAAGAGCTTTGTATCCAACCTCTTGAAAGAAGGTAATTATGTAGGAACTGGGCTTGCTTTGAAGAATGTGTTAAATTGAATTGCTGATCTATAAGCAAACGCGTCTTTTCGCACATTTCATTTATGTGAATTATGAAATTGTTTTTCCTGTAACTCTTATTATTCTGTCTGCTGTCCAGTTTGACAAGTATTTCATTATTTTGATATATTTTATCTTCTCAAGTTTCTTTTTTCAGCTCCCGCTCAGCCATCAACAAGCGATCCAAACGTAACGCAGTACGGCAGTGTTGATATGTCTTTCAGCACATCTTCCAACATCTCTGCGAACATTTCTTCTCGTAAGTATATATCAACCTTATTGAACTCGATTTCCTCATTTATGTTCTTCGTTTTTATTTCTTTTGTCAGTATAGAGGTATTATTACTTTGAAAGTTGTTTTGTGAGGTGAAAAGTCCGTGATGATTGCGTCTTGTATTTCGGTTTTTGTTTTATATTTATTTATTTAAAATGCACCAAAGTGCGCCCAACTCAGAAAACATGTGGAAAACACATTTGGAATTACTGACGCTAGTGTTTATACAACGACAACAGCATTAACTAAATAATTAGGAAAACAGAGCAGAATCTTACGTAAAACGGTTATTATCCAGAGCAAGGAAATTTTGAAAAATCAAAAAAAAACTAGAATTTATGCTCTGATATCTTTCAAATTGTTTGCAAGGTAAATAAGGTATGCCCACAGGAAAGAGAGGGCAATAGTTTCCCTTGATTTCACTCACCAACCTAATCCGATGTTTTTGATTCGAACTTTGTGCAGCGATATGTGGGTTTCTCAGGTGATGACACAATGGCGATGTTTAATGTGGTGGAAGGCAACAAGGCGAATAAGGATGCCTCCAGAATGATGGGAGCAGGTAGCTACCTTTTTATCTAATGAATAGTATTTTTTTGTCAGTCATGGCTTTGTTTTCAGACGGTTGCGATTCCATGATGGATATAACAACAGGCGGTTTTTCTGACGATACCGTTAGTTTTACTTGTAATTATGATATATTTTTGGTATAACACTCAAGTGTAGCTCACTCTTAGTTAATATCAGCCGATTCTTCCAGATGAAATGCTTTGACGTAGGAATAAATAGGCAAAGAGTGCTTGGAGATTTGGATTACACCTCAGCTATCCCAGATAAGGTATGGTTTTGAACTACGCTCCGCTCTTAGAGGTGCACCACTGCTTGCGTTTGATCTTAACCTGTTTTTTTTTTTAATTTTAGTTTGATTTCAGACGTGCTCTTCACCGTTTCCCGATGATACTGCTTTTATTTTCAACGTTGGGAAAAAACAAACGAGGCGATCCACCAATCAGGTTGGTTAGAAGTGGCAAAGTAAAACGTGAAAAAGTAAAATAGTAAAATCAGGACCCAAAACGTAAGTTATTTGCTATGAATCTGTTGTAGACATTTTCTGCGACCCTTGGTGATGACACTGCTCTAATCTTTGATGTTGAAAAGTTGCGAGCCAAGGTCAGCGTTAATCAGGTACATAATTTTATTAAGTCGTTAGACAAAACGTTTTTCTCTTTTCTTTTTTCAATTCTATGCTGATCTTATATTTTTAATGTTGTAGACCACGGGCAATGAGCCGTCCTTTATGGATCAAAGCGGTTTCAACGATGATACTATGGCAATGTTCGGTGCACAGGTAGGGATTTCAGCATTTTCTGGTATAATTGATTGAAGATATAGCTATCACTTACATTTTTTCTTAGGCCCAAGCGGCGATGCGGGATAAGATAGCTGCTGCTGGTGGTGACGCCGTGGCTAATCGCTCAACACTTGTTAGTTCGGTCTTTTACGCTTATTTCTTCTTCGAATTTTCCATCGTATGATGTTTTGGATGGATTTTGATAGAATGAAATCGAGAAGCTTAATTCATCTCTGTAAATTATGGCTTGTAGTATGACTTTATGGAATCTTCGGCTATGGAAATTACTGGTGTCATGGATCAGCAAAAGCAAGATAGTGAGGTATGAATTCCTACTGGAATTAAATTCTTCCGATCGAAGATCTCATTGATTTAGTGTCTTTAAATCCAAGTTTGAACTTTTAGATGTTTGCAGCCGGTGACGCTGCTGGTAACAGTTCAGGGGATCGGACCATAGTTGACGTTGCGGTGGGTTTTTTATCGTTTTTTTTTTCAAAAGTCCCGTGTTCCAATATATTCCGACCCGCACAATTAATATCAATTTGTCCATAAGCTGTGTAAGTAACGTCAACCTGGGTGGTCCGGTTAGAATCACAGATTTCGCTTATCTAATCACTTGCCGCGGATTTGATGAGCAGTTTTTCTGAATAATCGAATGATCTTGCCGAATTTTTCAGTTAATACTACATTCTACGTATAGGTGGCTGAATTTTTGTAAATTTCAGGAAATGGATGTGGAATCCAACTCACAGAAGAGCTGCTCATCGGAAATGGGACCAAATTCAACGGTAGCGTCTTCTTCTCTTCTTGTTGTTGCTAAATACTCGTCTTTTTTTCTTTTTGTTTGGCATCAGTTTTTGCTTGCATACCAGTTAATTGCAGTTTGTTGTGGAGAGAGGTGCAGGTGATGCTCATGACCTGGATTATTCGCAACACGTGAAGGTCAGAAACTCGCAGTGTATCTTCATTAATCTTTATTGTTAAGCATTTTTATCAATCAATTAGAAGAGTCTGCACCCGTTCGGCATCCTGTGGTACCTATCTCGTTTAAAAATATCAAACAGGGTAGTGAGGAAAGCGTGTTAACTTTTACCTGAAATTGAGTAATATACAGTAGCGGTCAAAATGATATGTCACCTTTTCATTCTCATTCAAAAATAGCTCAAATCGAAAAGAACCTAATACCAATTGACAGTTCTAACAACTTTATTCAAAAATATGTCGAAACGTACCGCTTTTACGAATTCTCTGTTTTTTAAAAATGTTTTATAGTGATTTTCATATACTATTTTGAACAAGAATATCTCTAAAATCGCTGAGTGTAGGATCAATCTGAGACGATATTCTGATACAGCATGTTCTAGTTATTATAATGTGCTACAAAATTTTGATTCAAATTGCCTACAAAATGTAGATTTTTTGAGCAAATATTTTGGTGGTCAAAAACCGGTCAAATTTCAAGACCATGTTTTAAACAAAATTCTACATATTCCTAACTTTTCAAGAAAAATCAATCAAATTTAAGTATGTTGTGGAAGATGATTTTCTCTTTGAGATGAATGTTTTTGATTCGAGACTAGCTTCTTACTTTGGGAAAAAATTCCTTATAAATTTGAGATTGCGAAAACTGTTATATCCAAAAAAGTTCAGGAGGAACCGACTCCATTTTTTTGCAGGTTCATAGTACATTTGTGGTCCTTTTAACACCACACGTAAGCTAGAATAAATCAAAGTTTTTCATGAAAATATGCAACGGTTGTGTGCGCGCCTTTGCCCGCGCTGGGCGCTGTACTGGTAGTGACGGCGCCTACAGCGTATGTCAGTCAAAGTGGTATATTTTTATGAAGAACTTTGATTTATTCTAGCTTACGTGTGGTGTTGAAAGAACCACAAATGAACTATTAACCTGAAACAAATGGAGTCGGTTCCTTTTGAACTTTTTTGGATACGCAGTCTCAACTATAAAAGGAATTTTCTCCCAAAATAAGATACTAGTCTTGAAAGAAAAACATTAATCTCAAAGAGAAAATCATCTTCTACAACATGTCAAAATTTGGTAGAATTTTTTTTCAAGAAATTAGGAAGATATAAAATTTTCTTTGAAACATGGTCCTAAAATTTGACCGGTTTTTGACCACCAAAATGTTTGCTCAAAAAATCTATATTTTATAGGCGATTTAAGTCAAATGTTTGTAGCACATTATATTAACTAGAACATGCTCTATCAGAATATCGTCTCAGATTGATCCTGCACTCAGCGATTTCTGAGATATTTTTGTTCAAAATAGCATATGAAAATCACTATAAAATATTTTTAAAAAACAGAGAATTCGTAAAAGCGGTACGTTTCGACATATTTTTGAATAAAGTTGTTAGAACTGTCAATTGGTATTAGGTTCTTTTCGATTTGAGCTATTTTTGAATGAAAATGAAAAGGTGACATATCTTTTTGACCGCTACTGTATATGGTTTCACCCTTCCTCGAGTATTCCAGGTTGTTTCTAAGGGGTTTCTTTTTTCCATAAGTATCCTTCTATAGATTTACATTGTGGTTGAATATGAAAAAATCGGAGGTTAATGAGTCTACTCCATCCCGTCTATCGAATCGCTGACCATTCGTGAGAGATTATGGTTAAAAGGGAACGAGGATGTTGTTCATATTTTTCTCTTTCCCGATTTCTGACCACTGTTTGGTTCCAATGTTTACCACGTATATGCATTTTTGAAAAAAAGGGTAGGTATTTATTTGCGTTGATTTCCATTTCTTGTGTTTGTTTGGTTGGGGTTTAGTCTAGTATTAGTCAGTGTGTTCTAGACATGAAGGGTAAAATTCTAAAAGAATTTATGTATTTGTCAGAATCATATTTTCAGAATAGCAGCGGAATGGAAATTGGCGGCGAAACGATCATTCTCGGAACGTCGAACATGTCGATGAGCGTTGCCGAGCGTTCAGTCGACGGCACTAGACAGCCCACCTTAATAGAGAGCGATGGTACCCTGAAACTGGCTCCGATGTCCCAGGAGGACGCGGAACACTCGACAGAAATGTCCATCACTTCCGAAGCTGCGGAACGTGCACCCAGTGCCCAGGTATGCGGCTTTCATCGATAATTAGTGGGTTATTTGTCAAATCCGAAAGAAATCGTGGAAAAGTGAGATGGATTTTGATTTTTACGGAAATTTTGGCCTTTTTTCTTCAATCTTGTTACTTTGACAGTAAAACGTATACAGTGCTTCTTTAAATTTCCCGGAATAATGCTGTTATCCGGTATTATGTCTCAGCGAATTAGATTAATTGATGAATTGCAGTTTCAGGACTTTGACCGAACAATTAATCTTGTCACAACTCCAGATAGGACGCTACTGGCCGCAAAACCTGGGGTGAGATAGAATCATGTTATGATGAACAAGTTTCTGAACTTCGACTTATCTTTTAATTTTCAAAAAAGGCCTCAGAAAATAATTGTCGGATTAATGACAGCTGGCTAAAGCTGTTTTCGATCGTTTTAGGACTTGTCGCATACCATCAATCTGGTCACTACGTCCGACAACGCCACCACACCTGGAAGGATTGCAGAGGTAGGACTGACTAACAATTTGTGTTTTCAATTTGAAATTCTTTAGTGGATAGATAATACTAGAACGGTAGTACTGTTTTCGTTTGGTTACCGATTATCTGCTCCCCATACGTGGCAGGAACCCCAGCCGCGCGGTTTTTCGTAAGTTTTTATTCATATCACGATTTTTATATTCATATCTATACTCATTACACTCGCAGAGCATGTGTGATCTAATATCAAGTAAAAATAGTGGTGCAAAACAAACTTGGTCGTGATCATGTGCAATCATCCTACTATATAATAAGCGAAACCACGATGTCTGTTTGTCGACTCTAGGTTCCCGCCGCGATTGCCCGTTACCGTACTCCCAGTGACGTATTTCATCGATTCCTCACCGTCTTTTATTGCATGCTTTTTGCACTCTGTTTTATTTGTTATTATAAATGTTTTCTATATGTTTCCAATCCTACTATATAATAAGCGAAACCACGATGTCTGTTTGTCGACTCTAGGGTCCCGCCCCGATTGCCCGTTACCGTACTCTCAGTGACGTATTTCATTGATTCCTCACCGTCTTTTACTGCACGCTTTTTGCTCTCTGTTTTATTTGTTATTATGAATGTCTTCTATGTTTCCTATTATTCAATAGATCATTTCGCGGCCTGCAGGCCGCCGATTGGCTGGTAACAGAATAAAATAGTTGCATAATTGATAAAAAGAATATCATATTTAGGATGAAAGCCTGTCATCCATGGACCCAACGCAGGAGCGTTCTCAGTTACTGTCCTTCACAAGTGGATCGGAGGAGAAACAGACTGTGTTGGAAAAGGCCCACGACGTCTCGGAATACGAACCGACAGAGATTGACAGACGCGCCGATGTGACTCGAATTCCATTCGAAGATCACTTTAACAACGAGACGATGCTGCAGAGTAAGGTGAGTGCGGTTGAGTTTTCCGTAATTGTGTGTTAATGTGGTTCCGCAGTTTTCGAAAAGTGAATAGAAATGTGCTGCAAATGTTAATATGATATGTTACGGTAGCTCCAGCGGAATATCAATTTGAGGTGTACTCTTCCATGAGGTGGTTCTCCTCGTTATGCCCTCATCAATTAAGTTGCCATTCATCATTTGCAAACATCTTGAGATTCGTTTCTCTTGTATATTAGCAGAAAGTGCAGCAATTGCATGTTCTAAAGGTATTTTTCCTACTGTAGAACAAATTACTGTTCGTGTCGGGTCGTAATTTTGAAACTAGCTGAAAATTTTCAGTTTTCTTAGAAAAACCTGTGGTGAATAGCTGCGATAGCGTTGCGTATTTTTTCACCCTTTGTTTATTTCTATTTTTTTCATTTCTCGGGTTTTTAGAAGTTTTTATAGAAGGCTGATGATTAGACAGGTGATCAGCCTCCTCCCCACTCTTTATTAATCTGACTGCTAACGGTTTTTGAACTATTCTAACTACAGCGGGACTTGACAGTAACTCTGATGGATAATTTTAATTTATTTTTTTAAAATTTTTAATGTCTATTTTTTTGTAAAATTTATAATTTGACCTGTTTTGGTGTTTGCTTTGCTCTGAAACTATGTCGCCCATCGTTGGTTTTTTAACGATTTGGGGTCGGTTGTCCTGCAAGGCTGCTGCTGACTGTGGCCAGCTGTCCCGGGAAGGTGGAGGGCATATCTGTAATTATCTGTTTTATCATTTGTTTTTTAGATATTCTGCGAATATATTAAATGTTTCTTAAGGTCGGCGAAGACTTGATGAGAGGCACTGGCAGTAGTACAGCTGTTGAAGACGATTTGATGGACAACACGAATGCAACCTTCCTGGTTTGTTTGATGCAGAAAATTGAATTATCCATGCATTTTTTCGAAAAACAAGTTGGAACAAGAAGCTAGGTTTCAATATTTTAATGCTGTGACAAGAATTTAAAGCTGTGAAAAAATTTAATGCTGTTTAAAATGCATCAAATTTCTCTTCATTTGACGCTCTCTCGGCGTCATCGAGCTTTTTTAATCCCTTGTTCTGTTAGACTTGAGAGATCATTCTACTTGTTAGTGGAGAGTGATGTTTTGTTCATAAATTCTTTTTTGTATTTTAGTTTTTTAATTTTTTTCGTGAAATTACGATCGAATTTTCGTGCTACATTGAAGGCGTCTGAAGCCCACGGCGCCTCAGCCATGGAGGATGATTACAAGGACAAGAGTGGTGTCACGATGAACGACACAGCGCAAACACTTGCCGCTACGATCGCTAATATAACGGTGAGCAAAATTGTAAAATAATTATTTGTAAGAACACTACGGGTTCCACAATGACACCAAAATGAAGGCAAAGGGGCACTATTCAACTTAATGTACTCAAGTCCTCGATTTTTTTCGAAATCCGAAATTTGCTGAAACTTTGCCTACGGGGTTGTTTGGGGTCCAGAACACGAATTTGAGGTCCGTTTTTCACCTGTGGTCTCGGACCACCCAAATCGCTACTTGGGTGGTCCAGTCACGATCACCGATCTTGCTGAGACTTTGTCTAGGGGGTTCTCTGGTGTCCTTAACACGATGGTGAAGTCCGTTTTCGAAATGGCGGCCGAATTCGGTAGTTATAGGTGGGTACCTACCGACCTTAACTGGTGAGACTCACCTATAACTACCGTATTCGGTCGTCATTTGGAAAATGGACTCTACCATCGTGTTCAGGACGTCAGAGAACCCCCATAGGCAATGTTTCAGCGAAATCGGTGATGCTGACTGGACCACCCAAGTAGCGATTTGGGTGGTCCTACACCACCCACGTGAAAAGCGGTCAGCAGATTCGTGATCATCGTCCTCAATTACCCTTCTGTTCAAAGTTTTAGCGAGTTTCGACAACTGAAAAAAGTCGAGGACTGGAGTCCGTTAAGTTGATTAGTACCGGTAAGGGAACTATAAAAAGATCGAGTTGAACCGTTGTGCTCAAACAAATGGCCTATTTTAATAATACTTAAAAGTGCAGTGAAATAATGGTTTACTTTAAGATCAACACAGACAGGAGCAATCGCACCATTAACTCGTCCATCAACGATTCACTCAACGAGTCGAGTACGTCAAGGAGAGACATTTCCATATTGGTATGACTCATCTTTGGTCACTGCACTTGTGTTTTTGTTCCTTTTTTTCAAATGGAGCATTGTTCGAGAAAATCTGCCGATTCTGTCCATTTCAGCAGAGAGGCAGCCGATTTCGGCCATCTACCTCGTTGCATGAGGATTCCGCGGTTTCCTACTTATCGTTACATGATGAAACTGTATCGCTCACTAAGAGAATGATGTTTCATTCTCATTCGCTCCAGGTTGAGTTTTTTCATTATTTCTTGCCTTTAAATTATAATATTAGGTGTGTTAATACCATTTGTACATAGGTGAATTATGTTAACCCGGTAGAAGATCAACCACAAGGCAATCTAATTCGAAATGAAATCGTCTCCGAACTGAATAAGAAACTGGTCGAAATGAAAGAGCGGTAAGTGTTCTCATACGTGTTTACCCTGCGAAAATAGCTTTCTTGAATTTTTATTCATTTTTTTTTATTTAGTTCCGACGCCGATGTAGCGACGTTGTTCGAAAAATTACATGCCGTCGATCCCGTCAAAGCCAACGCTGTTAAGAACATGAACAGTAGAGCGGTGATTTTTATTGCAATTTTAGAAATTTTATTCTTATTCATTTATTTCCATTTCTCAGTGCTGCATTTTAGTTGAGCTTAGACGATGCCGATTTATTGTTGTGTGGACGTCTGAAAGCGGAAATTGAGTGGGCCAAAGTGAGGGCGGAGGTCGCTGCTGAGGCACGATCTGCAGTTGAGGTG
The DNA here is from genome assembly GCA_030553155.1 of Nippostrongylus brasiliensis. Lineage (NCBI taxonomy): Eukaryota > Metazoa > Nematoda > Chromadorea > Rhabditida > Heligmosomidae > Nippostrongylus > Nippostrongylus brasiliensis. The sequence goes on from CP130733.1 coordinate 5,899,236, forward strand.
TTTTTTTTTCATGATCTTGAAATGTTTTTGAAATAGAAATTTCGAGTGAAATGTCACTTGAAGATGTACCATTTTCATTTTAGAATGGACACTTTTCAAACCAAAATGGACGTTTGTCAAACAAAAATGGACGCTTTTGAAACCAAAATGAAATTTTTCAAATCAAAAAAGTTTTCAAATCAACGTTGGTGCAAGGATTTGGATTTGGAAAACGTCCATTTTGGTTTGAAAAGTGTCCAGTTTATAATGAAAATAGTATGTATTGGGTGGTTTTTCAATGCAAAAGTATACTGTAACGTTTTTTCATCATGTTTTATCGTTTCAGGCGCTGATTGCCAATGATGAGCCAAAGCTCAAAGCTCTCATGGAAGATGCTCAGCTCTGTTCATCTGTAGATGATCTAGCGAGAGGTATATTACCAGCTTTGCACCAAACGGCTGCGTGCATTATGAATGTGATCAGAATCGATTTTTGTTAACTATACATATTGGTAGTAAATTGCCATCGAGGTTCAGCTGTTTTTAGTCACTATTCAATGCCGTGTTCATTCGTTCAATTAGCAAACGAGATTGAAAGAAGATTCGAGAAAATGCTTCGAATTTTTCCAGAAGTCGAGGCTCTGGAAGCTGAACTCGAAGGTTTACCTTCGGCGGAGGAAGCTCTGAAAATTATCGAGGAATCTGAGAAAGCGGCCGAGGAAGAGCAGGAACTCGACGATAAAATACTGGACTTGGAGATCAAGGTACTATTTGTATTCTTTACAAATCATCTTTGTCATTATTTTAGTAGAAAGATTACCCAGCTCTCTCCTGGACAATAGTGACCGCGTTTGTGTAAATGAGGTAATGTAAGTTTCCACTTTATTGGTCACAAAAAATAGTCGTTGGGCGATTGGAACTTCGAGCGTTTTGTGAAGTCCATTAGGTCATTTTCTTTTTTCCAAAACTCCTTCCCAAAACTGTAAAAGGTAAAGGTAAAGGTGCCGGCGTTGATCAGTCCCCTGAGGACGCGCCGCCGCATTCGTGTTCCATTCAAGTCGTAGAGGCTTGGTGAATGCGTATTTGGCCTATATAATGACCTGCGGGGCCAGCCGCTATACCAGGTCAGTGTCTTTACCTTCCCAGACAAGTCTGGTACCAATTTACCCTACCCCTGAGGGATGGAAGGCTTGGTTTGCCCGGGCCGGGATCGATTGCTCGACCGTGCGGGTGACAGCAGCGCCTCTTACCACTGTACCACGCGGGCCCAAAACTGTACCTCTTGATAATTTCGATACATAGAGTTTCTTTTTAATCCAAAAATACTCCTAGAAATAAGATTCCAGATTTTTTGCACGACTTCACCGATGTTGTCTTAATGTAGTAGGCATTGAGTGTGAAATGTTTAGTAAATATTGCCCACACAGGATCTTCGCCTGAAACTCGAACTGGCTCGATTGAAAAACAAGGAATTGCGAGAGATGAACGCGCGGCTGGAGCAGGAGGCGGATACATTGGAGAGGAACGAGGCAAAAGTACAAGCCGTCGTCAGGCAGATCTTGAACTCGTAGGCGATCGTGACTGGTGAGCTCCTTGGACGTTGGGTTTCACTTTTTTCTGATGGGTTTCTTCTAAAAAATTGTTTTTCCTACCTCTTGTGGACAACTCTTACAATTAGGGAAGAGTTTGGAAGTAGATAGGGCAACTGACCTGAGACAGTCTAATGGCCAGCTTTTCATTTGAACCATCATTTTTAAAACTTTTTTAAAACATTTTCTATTGGTAGTAGAAGTTGTTTGGATTGGGGGATTGCTCAAGCCACTGACGATATGTATGTCGGCTTGTTACTTACGAAATCGTCGACTGACCTTGGATCGGCGTGTTTGATGAGTTTTCTGAGGTCGTGTTGTTTTTCGATGATCGGTGAGTGGGTTGGGGCAAAAAGATCGATGAATTTCAGTTTCGTTCCAACAGTTTTTACCCTGCCAAGATTTTCGATAACTTTATTTTTCAATCTGTTTTCGAAAATATTGAATCGTGTTCTTTTAGGTCCCGTCGGCTGCTGTTCACGAGTGGTTAAGTAGTTTTCGATTGAAACTGTTGTGTTGTATATTATGTTGTACTTACAAAAATTTATTCCCAAGGCTTGGAAAGTTTTTTTTTCGGGGAATTAAGTCACTTTTTAGAAGAAGTTATGTGCTTAGTACCCTCCAGTGCTCTAGAGTTTTAGCTGTGTAACATTTTATTAAGAAGTTCTTTATCGATCTAGGGGTTCCGCGTCCATTTGGCAGATTTTTTTGAAAATTTGCATGCCTTTCTGATTTAAAGTTCTTTTTTTGTCGTGTCTGTTCAAAGAAGGTCATTTCAAAACTTCATTTTATTAATTGTCGTCGCCTTCTCCTGAACTGCTGTGTTGAACCCTCTCGGTTTAAACCTAGTTTTACTCAGCCTTTCTTTTGTAATGCGGGACACCGGTTTATGAATGGTATTCCCGAAATTACCGCCAAATACAGCCTGCTTTCGGGGTATTTTCGATGGGGTTTATGGGCGGTATACCGTTCATGAATCTGGTCGCTGAAGAGAACCGCCAGTTTTTGTCGCCAATTTCGGATTTTTTGTCGATTTTTCTCCCTCGTTAGTCTCCCGAATGTCTGTGCGGTCCAGTTAGGCGTGAAAATATTCTGAAAGACGGCCGCGCCGTCCGAGGTCGAGCCTTCTATGTGTACAGTAGCTTTGGCGCCCTTTGCGCATCTGCCACTAATTGCTGCCAAGTGGGTGGAGGGCATTGTTCTCCACCACCAGCCACATGGCTACACCACCATCCCTGGATCTGGACTCCAATTGCTTATTTCAGCCGAATGTTTGCTTGTGAATCTCTTTCTCATTAGAATTCCATTTATTCAGTGATTCTTCGTGATCTAATTATCGATCGTTCGTGTTTATTTCTACTTACATCCTTATAGGAAATGAAGATGTTTCTCAGTGTTTTTATAGTGATTTGAACACAAGTTTTGACGACTTGAGCGTATTTGTTCGTTTTCGTTTGCTTGATTGATTGATTTGGCTGATTTTCTGATCTTCTTTCGTTATTTGATCCTCCAGAAATCTGGTTATCTATCAGCTTTTGTTCCTCCGGTCCTATCCTCTCCTATCTGAGGCCATATAATGGTGTCGGTGTCTGAGTGAGTAATTCATACGGTAATTGCTCGTCGCTCGAATTATAATCGGTTAATTTTATGCTATCGTAGCGCGAAAATGTGCCTTTGTGTGGTGGTGGCTAGCGGTGCTAGAATATTTCAGCGGAATCGCTCTGGACCATGGCCCAGTGACCTAGAGAGAAGCCATGATCCTCGAATCGCCCGATTTTTTTTTTGATTTTAAGTGTCTATTCTGCAAATTGGTTTTTGTTAGGTGAAGGTTTTTGATATTTTTTAGAATTTTGAAATATTCCTTAAAGATCGCATTTCAATTGGTGAGTTAGAAGATGATGTTCGAAGCTTGCATTTAGTTTAAATTTCTTCTGATATCATTAATTACTTTGATACTAAAGAATTTCGGTCCGGAAAAAATTGTTTAAATCGAATATAAATGCCGTGGATGTGCTGCGTCAGAAATTTGTTCATGAACCTCTCGATTTCATCAAAAATGTTGTAAAAAAAACTACAATTCCAAGTGTAGATACTAATTCAGTTCTAAATAATGAACAATTTTTCTTATTCATTGGAAGGAGACCTTTTGGCCATTTGGTTACTAGAATGGTATCAGACAAAATCGTATCAGAAAAAAAGTAAATCAAAATATCGTTGGGCCGGACCAGAGATCGAGCGGTCTGGAAGAGTTGTGGTCCCCATAGAGAAGATCTACAGCTGAAGAAAGGACCATCAAATGGAAAGGACCATCAAATCTACAGCTGAAGAAAGGACCATCAAATGGTCCTTTCTTCAGCTGTAGGTCTTCTCTGTGGGGACCACAACTCTTCCAGACCGCTCGTTCTCTGGTCCGGCCCAACGACATTTTGATTTATTTTTTGTCTGATACAATTTTTTATGATACCATTCTAGTAACCAAATGGCCGAAAGGTCTCCTTCCAATGAATAAGAAAAAATTGTTCATTGTTCAGAATTGAATTGGTAACTCCACTTGGAATTGTAGTTTTTTTACTACAGCAATTTTTTTGTTGAAATCGAGAGGTTTTATGGGAAATTCCTGACGCAGCACTTACATTCACAGCATTTATATTCGATTTAAACATATTTCGAACATCCAACTGAAATTCTTTACAAAAATTTCGAATTACCGCTTTTTAAATTCTTTCTAAGATTATTCAATGAGCCTTGAATAGCTTGAATGGTGGTATTCTTTAGTCGAGTGCTTCTTATTTCGCATTAGTGCATTACTTCCAAAATTCTTGTTTTCTTAGTTACCCCCTCGTACCACTATTGTTCCTCGGCTGTTGCTCGGAAAAAATCGCTCTTTTGTTCTCAGATTTTGCAAGAAATTCATTTTGTACCCAGCAGGATAGCCTTCTAGTGCCCAGAGGCAATTCTCGATCCAGTCAGCTGGAGGATGATGCGAAATGAGCGTCGTCAACAGCTCGACCGTAGCCTTCTGGTGTTGAGTCGCGAAATGGACGTCGACGATGTGCTGGTCTATCTGCAGGGTAAAGGTATATTCACCGACGCTGTGGTCGATAAGATTCTGGTGAGTCTTCTCTATTATTTCTTCTATTTTTTCTCTTGTTGAAAATTTTGACAACTTCCTATGTTTCCGCTTCCAGAGTGCAGGAGGGCTGGGGGCTCAGCGAACGGCGATCGTACGAGCGGTGAAATGTCGAGGCGACAGAGCGTACGATGCATTTTTCCGAGCGCTTCTTCACGCTCGACAACCTCATTTGGCCGATTTGTTACGACCGCTGGTTGATGAGGCGGTGCTGCAATCGCTGTGAGTTCTCGTAATCATGGTTATCATTAATATTGATAATTTAAAACATTTGCGTTATCTCCATCTTTGTTCTGTGGTTGCCTGCCGGCTCCATTATCATTTTTAGTCTTGCTTTCTCCTTATTTTTGTTTCGTGTTGTTCTACTTATTCTCCTTGTTTTCGCGGTTCTTCTTCTGTCCTTTAGGAGTATAATGGAGCTGACAGACATACAGACGGTTCTCTATCTGTCTCTTTATCTGTCCATCTGTCAGTCTCTCTGCAGGTATCTGTATGTCAGTCTGTCTGCAGGTCTATCGAACTATCTGCTCGTCTATCTCTCTATCCGTCTGTCTCTGTGTGTCAATTTGTCGCTCTATCTTTCTGTCTGTCTGTCTGTCTGTCTGTCTGTCTGTCTGTCTGTCTGTCTCTCCGTCTGTCTACCTCTCTCTTTGGCGGTCTAACGGTTGCTCTATCTGTCTGTCTAACTGTCCCTCTCTCGGACTGTTTGCAAGTCTGCTTCTGTATGTCTGCAGGGAACTACTCAATTGAACGGACACCAGTACTCGATTTTTTTTCAGTTGTCGAAATTCGCTGAAACTTCGCCCATGGGGTTACTTGGGGTCCAGAACGCGAATTTTCTGTCCGTTTTTCACGTGGGTGGTCTCGGACCACCCATATCGACTGCTTGGGTGGTCCAGTCAGGATTACCGATTTCGCTGAAACATCGCCTCTGGGGTTTCTCTGGTGTCCTGGTCACGGTGGTGAAGTCCGTTTTCCAAATGGCGGCCGAATACTGTAGTTGTAGGTGAGTACCTACCGACCTTACCTGGTGAGACTCACCTATAACTACCGTATTTGGCCGCCATTTGGGAAACGAACTTCACCATCGTGTTCAGGACACCAGAGAACCCCCATAGACAGTTTCAGCGAAATCGGTGATTTTGATTGGACCACCCGAGCAGTCGATATGGGTGGTCCGGGACCACACGCATGGGAAACGGACAGCAGATTCGTCTTTTGGACCCCAAATAACCCCCATAGGCGAATGTTCAAATCTTCTAAACTAAGGCTTTATGCTCATGAATATATCTTGAATGTTTCCTCTGCGCCATCCCTCTTTTTTTTTGACAAAAATTCTTGAAATTTACCTATATTAGGTCCTCGTGACCGCTACCCAGGCCTGCCGCGTATTCTGCGTCCCTGCCTCATAATGCATCGTTCATACGTCGCTTCGAGTATAAACGAATCTTGTATTTTCAGCGAAAATGAAAGCGAACTGCCAACTGTCAGCAGAATGTGCACTCGTTCTATATCGAAGATGGATACAACAGGTAAATCGATTACATCGATTGATTTCTTTGATTGAAATCGATTTCTTCTTGATTGTATTGGTTTTGATTTCAAGCACCGTTGCCGCCAATGCAGCTAGCCGGAGTGCTTGAAGATCTGCGAGTGGACATGATAGACGGTGATGGTACACCGGAAATGGAGATGTTTTTGAGGAATCGCGATTCGGTACGTCAGCTGGCTTTTCTTCTTTTTTGCCCTCTTTTTTTTATTCTATTTTGTGCTTTTTTTGTTCAGCCCTTGTGATATTGATCTGTTTTGTAGATCTACCCGAATTTTTGCAATCCGAAGGGTTTATGTTTGATCATCAACAACGAGAACTTCACGTCGATGCCTCGACGACATGGCACGGACATCGACCGTGCGAATCTCAAAAATCTCTTTCGTCAGTTAGGATACACTGTGATAGTCGAAAATGATCTCAATTGTAAGGTAAGTCATGGCGAAATAGAATTATTTTATTTATGTACGTGAATTTAAGACCCACGTTAGAGAAAAAAGAAGCAACCAAAGAAAAAAAGATGACATTAAACATCAGCAGAACAAACAAATTAATAAAAATGATAAATAAAATAATAAATAAAAATAATAATAAAAATTAATAGTTTTTTGTTGCTAATTTCGCTGAAAAATCGATATTCTGAAAGGATTGGGCTCATACCGAGACTGGCACTAACTGGCACTTGATTGGTAGCACACAAAGACGTTGAAATTCTAACTAGTTTGCTGATGAATTTTTTCCATTACTTGGGTAGATCCACACATTTTCTGGCACAGTTTTTTCTTATCTGCAGAATTTTCATGGATTCGAATTTTCAATCGTAGTTCGTTAAGGAGATGTTGGCGCGAGTCAGGAGTTTTGCCAACGATCCTGAGCACAAACACGCTTCGTCGGCCATCGTCGTTGTTCTCACACATGGAGAACGAGATCAGCTGCTAGGTGAGTGAATTGGGAGCGCAAATGTTCCATTTTCTGAATTTTATTTCGCATTTTTCTGAAGAAATTCAAGTTTTGGTATGTTCCGGGGGTTTCATGGCACTGAACGTGCCACCAACTCTTTCCATTTTACTTTCGTTCGACATTGAAGTCATTGACTTCGGATTTTTATTTTATTTTATTTTATTTCTATGATGCACACGCCAGTGCGCCTAGAAGTAACAACAAATCAACGACAACAAAACAAATCAGAAAAACACAAAAAAAACAAAACAATTCTTCTTTGAAATTTGATTTGAAGAATTTCTCGTAAAGTCATTGTGTTTAGAGGAATTTAACTGGAGTTTTTCTTTTGATTTAGAGGAACGGTAAAGACAGAGAGGTATATGGTGAACGTTGGTGAGATTTCAATTTTTTCTAATCATCTGTTTTCTCAACTTATCTTTGGTCTTACACTGTGGTCAATGTTATGCTGCTTAATTAACCGTTGTAGTTTAACACACCTTTGAAGGTAGTACGTAATTGGGTAATTTATTGATCAATTTAAGCCCTTAGCTAGCAGTAAAGCTAACCTTTGGACCAATTCTCTCTTGTTCGCTTTTCCAAAGCTTCGGTAACGACTGCAATGTGTTGTCAGTTATAGAAATTTCATGGGAATAATTCACTAGTTCACCTTCCACAATTCTAGTCAGCTAATTTACCGAAGAATGGAAACGTGTCGGTTTCCATTTTATAAAAGTAGAAGCTCCCCGCATGGAATCCCTGGCCGATAATGCTGTTTTCTTTGAAAATTTCGTTCAAAAAGTGGAAAACCAGTTTAAATTCCCTGAATTTTACCCCGTTATTAATGCTAGGCTTCTAGGTGTCGGCGGAGATGACGATATCCTGTCGGTGTATCCGTTCCTCGAAGCGCTGAACGCAAGAAATGCGCCGTTCCTCGCCGGAAAACCGAAGCTCATCTTCATTCAGGCGTGCAGAGGAGGTGAGACGGATTGAATACGTTTTTTGGTTGATTGCTTCTGTTAGTTGATTAATATTTCACGAGGAATTAGTCGGATTATGATTTAGATTGGTCAGTTATGGTTTCTATTACAAATACGTCAAGAACAGGCTTAGTTGACTGGTGGTTCAGGTGACAGTCCGTTGTCACCAGATATGATTCCATAGAGCTGTATTCTTTGCATTCAGGTCATTAAAAAAGTTATAAAATATTGAGGTTTATTTGAAAATTGAAAAAGAGTGGAATATTTCATGACCGATTGCCGTCTAATCTTGGCATATTGAGTACCAGCCATTCAGCGGCTTGCCGGTCGACAAACGGCTGCTAAATACATGATAAATAAAAACAAAAACTAACCACTAATAGACTGAAATAAAGAATTAAAATAAAAGAAAGAAGTTTCAAGATGAAACGATGAACAGATAGCAAAAGACGGCGAGCTGAACTGATGAAATGCGTCCCTGGGAGTACGGTAATGGGCAATCGTGGCGGGACCCGTATGAGCCACCCATTGCAAACATCGCGGTCTCGCTTATTATATAGTAGGATATTTATAATAACAAATAAAACGAACAAAAAGCATGCATTAAAAGACGGCGGGGAACTGATGAAATACGTCACTTGGAGTACGGTAACGGGCAATCGCGGCGGGACCCCAGAGTTGGCAAACATACGTCGTGGTTTCGCTTATTTATTAGTAGGATTATAATGTATGTGCCATGTAGAGTGAATCCAATAAGCAACAATTCTTGATGGAATCTGAACGCATGGCGCGTCCGTGAGGGCTTATGGACACTCACCGTTCTACCTTTACCTTCACGAATTTGTTTCCAGATCGCCGTGACACCGGAGTGTCCATAGTCGATCAAGTTGATAGCTTAAGACAGGAAAACGACGGCCTTCTTGGCTTGTTCAACTGTGTTCGGCCAGCTCCTATGAGAGAGGTATGCATACCGTAGTATCTGCGTTGTACTGTAAGAAGATTTTTTGTTTTTCGTTCTGTATTTTCAAAAAAAAAATGCTTTTGAAGACTTGCCCTGTACGGCCGAGAGAGTCGGACTTCCTGATCGCCTACGCAACACCACCGACTTATGTGTCATGGCGAAACAGTCTTCGTGGAAGCTGGTTTGTTCAGGCGATTTGTGAAGTGAGTTTTTTGTGAATATTTCTTTTAAAATGTTGAATACTAACTATTTTTGTTAAAGTTTTGCTATGTTAGCTGGTTTCCTGTTAATTTACCTATTAGAAATATGTCGATCTTGAAGGCAAGGGGAATATCTGGTTGAAAAAGCAAGGTTCGCTGTTGAATTGTTTTCTCAGAACGTGCCGTGCACTAGTTTTTATCTTGAGTTCCAGGAGTTCAGTTTTTCGATTTTTTATTCAACCCTCTGGGTGGTTTGAATTTCGTTCGAATCAATTTTTTCCAAGCTGTTCAAATCGATTTCTTTCGACTTTTCGATCCAATTTTTTATTCTACGCTCTGGGTGGGTTGAATTTCGGTCAGATCAATTCTTTTCAAATCGTTCGAATCGATTTTTTTTTCGATTTTTCGATTCAATTTTTTTATTCGACCCTGTGGGTAGGTTCAATTCCGATCAAATCGAAAAGCTTCTGAAAAAAGGAAATAAAAATGAGTGCAAATAGGGCTCGATTGCTTTCTTATCGATCGTCCTTAGCCGGTTGGCAGCGATCCAAGCGTCGCTGAAGGTCCCTGCACGAAAATTACCGTTCTCCAGTCGCACTGCCGCCAAGGGTGCAGATGTTGCGAAGTTACGCCCTTTGATTTTTTGATACAGTACAGTCCGAAGGGGGTTTAATGATTATTTTCACTCTCACGAATGTTCCTCATAGTTCTGAAACGAGGAAAATCCAGCCTGAGGTTTTTTTTGTTTTTTTTTTTTCGTTATTTATTCATACTTATCCAATCAACAGAATTCAAAGAGAAGAAACACTCATATAACATGGGACTATTGGACTTCGGTGATGATAGCAATAGAAAAGTTAAAGTATCAAATAAACTAAAAGGGTGGCTCATAATAATTTTACAGGTTACACTGAAAAGAAAAACCAAAAATAAGTTTTAAAAAAATTAAAAAAGAGCTCAAATAGAATAGAACTAGAATTTTTGGAGAAAATTCCAGTTTTCTTCTTACACATTTAACGAGGAAGTGTTGATCCCAGCGGGTACCCCTTTCATCCGTCCGCACGTGATATATACTGATTGCTCATGAAATCGTGCCATGATTATGATATCATGTGCATCTGGGAGTGTTTATCGCGATGACGAAAAAGGAAGGTAACAGCTGAAAATCCCCTCTGGGCATGGGCTTGGCTGCACACGAGATCGATCTCTGGAGAGAACCCGATAATATAGGACTAGATTAAGTTAGATGTGATTACATTTAGGTGTTCGCTAAGCACGCTCGAAACGCCGACATTCTGCAGTTGTTGACGAAAGTGAATCAACGAGTGGCGGACTGTTTTCAGACCAGCTGTTCGTCATCTTATAAACAGGCTAGTTTTTTATCCTTTTTTTCTGAAAAATCTTTAATTTTCATTTAAAATGATTGCTAAGATCGATGATCCAATGATGATAATGATAGTGATTGATTCCTTCACTGTTGTGACATAGTCTGATGTCATTCTTCTCAATTGAAATCCTGGGCCCATACTCATCATTGGTAAACCCCGATAAACCCTGAGATACACCCCGAACGCCGAGCAAATCGAAATTCGTGAACGCGCAGGGGTTTAATCGGGGTTTAACGCGGGTCTATCACATCTCGCAATGAGGCAGGGTTTGGGAGACCTCGACGGTATCGAGCGGGTTTATAGCCGACGGGGTTTCGGAGACCGCTCGTCCGTTCATGAATCTGGGCCCTGGAGGAATTGTGGTATAACTAGCGGGTGTCTGCGTTTCCTAATATAAAAGTTCTAACGATATACGTCTCCGCTGACGAAAACACCTTGAATCAGGGTAAGGCTAAAAGTAATTTGATTTCGTCACTACACTAAGTTCGCCCTTCACCCGTTTTTATCTTTAGCCTTTTATCAAATTGAGTTGTGAAAGGATGATTAAGACTAGAAAAAAAATTGAATGCAATATTCGTCAAAAATATTCGCACACGCTATTAAATTTGTAAGAATCCCCTAGGTTTTATATTGTGAACAGGAGCATAGAACCGTCAGTAAATCTGCACCCTTTCCCGTAGAAGCCCTGAAGCAATTATGGCAGTACCAGCGGGTCTTCTGCGTTTTTAACGCACAGAAGATCCATTGATAATGGCGTAGCGGTATGCATTCCCCGCATGGGAAAACCCTCGTTAATCGTCGAGTTTTTTAATTCCGGAAGCCATTAAATGCAACCACGTCATTTATCCGAAAAATTACATCAAATATATTTATTGCACGCGCAAGGCATGTGGTGTGTGATAAAACAAAGAAATGGTGCAAAGCAAACACTGTTAGTGTTAACAATAAAATGCAAGTGATACGATAGCGTAAAGCCATGTCGTGATTGATAAAGAAGTCAAGTTATAGTTATAGTAAAAAGAGAGGTAAGAGGTGTAGAAAAAGTAAAGATAAATGGATACCAAAAAAGAAGCATCAGGAAATATTCAATCGCTAGCCCAAAAGGTGCCGCTTAACAGTAGATTTGAATTTGTCAAGCGTATCAGAAATGTGAACTGTTTTGCACAATCTAAGCAATTCCATCAATGACTTGCGGGGGGCCGCTATACAAAGTCAGTGTGGTCTTTACCTTCCCAGACATGTCTAGTACCAATTTACCCGTCACCGAGGGGATGGAAGAATGGTTAGCGCGAGCGCGGTTCGATCGCTCTACCGTGCAGGTGTTAGTAGCGCCCCCTATCACTGCACCACTCGCGCCTTCGAGCGTTTTCGAGATTTCGTAGGATCCGCTGGAAAAGGAAATGGCATCTATGGGGGTTATTAATTAGGAAGTTATTACATTTTTTGTGCTTCTTGCAAGTTCCTTTTAACACATTGACGACAGCGTGGCGTTATGCTGCGCCACGCTCAAGCGGCCGCGTGGGACCGTGTGGCATTATGGCACGCCACAGTCTTGAATTGTATTTTTCTTGATACATTTCAGAATTTCGAAGGATGTTTTTGCGCCACTTTTTGGTAAACCTTTGTACATTGTTATAGGAAGCATGGTCCATGAAAATGATTCTTCGCTTCTGATTTACTGGAATTCTTGATTGTGCACTAGTTTTCTTTACAAGTAAAAACAAATAATGGTTATTGCAAGAAACAAATAAATGCAAACAAAGACTGGTTACTGAAACAAACACATAAATACAAACAACTATTGACTATTAGAATAAACAAATAATGAACAATAAACAAATAACAATTTCCTTTTAATCTCGATAGGGAAAAAGGACATTCTAAAAGCTTCCAGCTGTTATTTTTCCATTTTCATTGCAAAAAAAAGGAATAATCACAATCCCCGATATCACAGGACCGTACATGTAGTCTTCGAGATTTACTATTCACTTCCATTTTGAAAAAAATTCGCCGTAAGCCGGCATCATGCCACAGTCTCGGCACGGTAGAAAATCGTTTGGTCCCACGCGCCAGACACGTGAAACAGGCGCTGTCGTCACCGTGTTAAACTATGACGTGGTGCAATAACCAAGACCAAAAGGTACCAGCTTTTCCTGTTTTCTTTTGCGTCGAAAGGATTTTTGATGGGATAAAACCGATGGTGCTACTCCGGGTGGCATAAAGAATAATTTTCTGACACTTAATACTCGCTTTCTACGGCTCGCCCTTCGGCTTTTGATGTTCCCTTCACGTCATTCTAGAAGAGCACTAAAGAGGAAGCGGAAAAAAATATGACAATTTCCTGATTACTAGCGTAGGTAGATGGCTATTTCTGCTCTCGCAAATTCTATGAAATCACACGGTTCATGCGTATTCGGCTGCACAGTTCGACGACGATTGCCGTCGTCATCAAGATAATCGCCCAATTAACCGTTGTAAATGCATTTAGTAGCTTCCGATTCAAAAACTGCATGATTGAGAACCCTTTTTCCCAATAAACTTAATAGCACCTCTTTCACGAAGCTTCATAGTTAATTAACCAGTTGTTTCTTTTGTTTTATTTCCAGTCTATTTCCCAAGTGGGAACTCTTTTTCTGATCCACATCATAGAGTATACTATAAACAGCCATTCAGCGGCCTGCCGGCCGACAAAATCTGCGAAATACACACTAATGACAAAAATACATGAACTGAAATAAAGATTTGAAATAAAATAAAAAGAGTTGAAATAAAACTATGACCAAATAGCATGTAGCAAAAGACGGCGAGCTGAACTGATGAAATGCGTTCCTGGGAGTACGGTAATGGGCAATCGCGGCGGGACCCAATTGAGCCACCCATGACAAACATCGCTTGGGGTTCGCTTATTATATAGTAGGATTGACCCAAAAATTTGGTCCCTAAAGCTGAAGCTTTGCTCAGTTGCTCACCAGGAAGAGATAGAGGTGTGGAAAACTTCATGACTGCGCCATGCATTCGTATTCCATTCAGAATCGTAAATAGAGGCATGATAAACTTGAATTTCACCGTGAAGATGGAAACCTCGATTCAAATTTCCCGTATCGGCGAGCGACGGCGGGAATTTTGAATCGGTTTTTTTACAACCATAATGGCAAGGGACTACGTTTTTGGCCTTTACAGTGACTTGCTGGGGCTAGTCGCTGCTCAATTCAGTATCTTCACGTTCACAGACAATTCTGGTATAAAGATACCTGACCCTGGTGATGGAAAGCTAGGCTAGCGTGGGCGAGGATTAATCTCTCGACCGTTCGGGTCGAAGCAACGCCTTTAACCTCTGCACCACAAGCGCCTTGTTTCTAATTTTTGTTCAGATGCCGGAATTCCACTCACGTCTCGTCAAACAGTTCTATTTCTTCCCAGGAATCACCCGATCGTCATCGGTATGAGGTCTCTGATTATTGAAATTTGCTTTGATTTTGCTTTAGTTCTGCCGCCTCGCTAATTATGTTTACGTTTTTATTGTGATATCATTGCTGACATCGTTTAACATCTTTGGAGTCATCCTGGGCATCATGTTTGATCTTTTCTACCGTTTCCTACGCTCTAAATTTCAAGTATCCCAAGTGGATACCACTGCTAACTAGTTCATCTTCAAATTGAAGTTGCTTTGATGTTTGGTGGTGTCTGAAGTAGTTGTTTGGTCGGTGTCGTGATTTTCGAACCAAATACGATTTTTTGAATATTTTTTCGTGGTGACAGAAATTCTTCCATGAAAAATTTTCTACTTTTATGATATCAGTTTGTTTGCGACATCTATTGTATTGTACTCTCTCTGCAATCGCTTTCATTTTGTGCCAAGCTTGACGTATACCGACGTTTCCACTATTTATTGACGATTTATGTTTGTACATAACGATAAATCCATTCATTTTGGAATGTTCTTGAATTCCACTTTACATGACGTGTGTGTACGTCGCATGTCGTACCTTCTACACCAAAAAACCCGCTGCAGGGCGTGAATAAATCAAATTCAAATTTTATGGATTCTGCAGGATTGCCGTAGGTGAAAAATGGGAGAGTCTTGAGGTACGTCTGGTTTTTGCAATTTTTTGTTGCATCTTTGTTGTTTGTTGTTCGTTTGTGCTTGTGTTAGTCACCGCTGCGTACATTTAAGCAGATTTTTTTTGTTATTTTTTGTGTTTATTTTGTGTTTTTCATTGGTTGTTGTGGCTGTGGCAGTACCTAGGTCTGCGTTTCCCGCTGGTTTGGGGTTTTGGTGACAAATCACTTTTCCTTGTTAGGCGACGGCTACTTCGACCCTAACTATTCTAAAAGTGTAACTAATTAAAAAAGATGCTATGTGTGAAGGTGATTAGTAAATTAACGAAGTGGCCCCGAGGCGTCAGATCAAATCCCATATGAGCCTTTCATTCCCAAACAAGCCTCGGTGAGGGTAAAAAGGTAAAAAAAAACTTTCATAAATTTATGTATTTATTTATTTTACGACAGAATGAAATAGTGATATCTTCCATCTTGTTTATGTATTTATTTATTTTATGACGATAAAATAGTAACATAATTGATAAAAAAGTTAGGTTATCGTCAAAAGAGAAGGGAGGAAAGGTACTTTGAGCAGGTAAAGGTAGGTGGATGCTTGACCTACCCTTCTATCTTTTCAAATTGATACCAGACTTCTCTGGGAAAGTGAGGATAATGACTTGTGCAACTTTTGGTCACTCAAGGCACTGTGTGGAAAAGAAATAGAAAATTACATGAATTTGTTCCGAGGAACGTTTAAATCCTCTTGTCGCTGCAATTTCACTTTTTCATGGAAAATCATGACCGAGTGAGACAATGGGAACCTCCGGGCGACTAGAACAATTTCGAACAGTCGGTCAAATGTTCTGTGATTTGATTTTTTCCTTTCCGTCTGACTTGATGGGAAATGCGTAGTGCGAAGAAGCGGTTTCCACCCGCACGGTCAAGTGATCGATCCTCATCCAGGCTAAGTAAGCCTTCTAGCCCTCTGGTGTCGGCTAAGTCGTCACCAGTTGGAAAAACAAATACACAGGCAAGGTACAGCGCACCAGTAAGTCTTTGTATAGCACAAAAACACGTTTACCAGCTCTCATTGATTTGGAATAGGTTACGAGTGCGTGGCGTGTTCCTATGGAAGTTATTAATGCCGACCACCTTACCCTATCTTAGGGGGATCTGAAAACTAACTAGGCATACAATGCACAGTGATTTAATAGGCTGGTCCTATCGTGTCCCCGATGGGTCCAAGTGGTGGGTTCAGGAAAAATCGACATTACTGTCGGGATTCTGTCTATTTCTTGTTCTGTATTGTACATTTGTAACGCCTTCACCTTCCTTTGCTCCATTAAAGGTGTATTTGGAGTCCTTACCCGTCTTTGAGGTGGATATAAACCCATTTCGGCACTATTCAACTTAACGGACACCAGTACTCGATTTTTTTCAGTCGTCCAAATTAGCTGAAACTTTGCACAGGGGGTAATTGAGGGCGCTGATCGCGAATCTGCTGTCCGTTTTTCACATGGGTGGTCTCGGACCACTCGGATCGCTACTTGGGTGGTCCAGTTAGGATCACCGATTTCGCTGAAACTTTACACAGGGGGGTTATTTGGGGTCCTCAACACGATGGTGCAGTCCGTTTTCCAAATGGCGGCCGAATACAGTAGCTATAGGTGAGTACCTACCGACCTTACCGAGTGAGACTCACCTATAGCTACTGTATTCGGCCGTCATTTGAAAAACGGACTTCATTATCGTGTTCAGGATGCCAGAAGCCCCCCATAGTCAAAGGTTCAGCGAAATCGGTGATCCTGACTGGACCACCCAGGTGGTCGACATGGGTGGTCCGAGACCACCCACGTGAAAAACGGACGCCAGATTCGTGTTCCGGACCCCAAATTACCTCCATAGACGAAGTTTCAGCGAATTTCGACGACTGAAAAAAAAACCGAGCACCGGTGTCCGTTAAGTTGAATAGTGCCCCTATTTCTTCCACAGATGATATAAACCCACTCTACGGATCACTTGTCGATAGCAAACGTTGTGGGCTCACTTTTTCCACCTGGATAGGAGTGGACCATAAATCTGATGTACTAGTCACTACAGTTAAAGGTAATCATAACCTAATCTCAACTGCCCTTGTTATTTATAGATTTTTAGAGGAAAGCATTAATTCAGAAGTACTATATAGTGAGTGGGTTAGTGTAATTAGAGTGCAGTTTGGGATGAGTAGGTAAATTATTGACAGCATAATTAACGCCTGAATTCATAAGGTAGAATCTGTACTGAATGAGTTGATAAAGATGTTCGTTTTGGATCAGCGGAGCGCAAAAATTTCTATTTAGTCTGTTAAAAAGCGGTCATACGACGACAATAGGGTGTTTTTGTCAGGATTTCAGTAGAAAACTGGTGAGCAGAAAGTACGACGGACCTTTAATGACAACACCTAGACGTATTACTAGAATTTCCCCGAATACTGCTACTAAGGATGACATGCCTAATGAGATCCTCACAATTCACTTTTCAAAGAAATACAATTTCACTCTTCTGTGATTCCGAAGGCGTTGTGTATCTCATTAGTTTGTACAGCAGAAGAATTGACTGGAGTGACTCATTTTCACGAAAATTTTATTATTAGAAGTAAGATTGTACTACTGATGAGTGGGTAGTGAATCACAGATACCCAGCGGTTGAAGTTTAGACGTGTAGGCGTTGATCGGTCCCCTGAGTGCGCGCCATGCACTCGTCTCCCACTTGGAATCGCAGAGAAGTGAATGCGTGTTTGGCCTATACAATCTCTTGTAGACGACAGTCGCTGTACTAGTCAGTGTCTTCACCTTCCCAGGTAGGTCTAGTACCAATTTACTTGAACCTGGCCCCAGCTTCATGAACGGACGAGCGGTCTCCGATACCGCGGCGCAGCCAGAAGCAGACGGCAGAGACGACGAGAGATTGCCTTTAACATAGGAAGTTTAGGATAAGTAGACAAATGTGGGC
The DNA here is from genome assembly GCA_030553155.1 of Nippostrongylus brasiliensis. Classification (NCBI taxonomy): domain Eukaryota; kingdom Metazoa; phylum Nematoda; class Chromadorea; order Rhabditida; family Heligmosomidae; genus Nippostrongylus; species Nippostrongylus brasiliensis. The sequence goes on from CP130733.1 coordinate 5,916,982, forward strand.
GCCGTTCGGGCTATATCTCGGGGTTTAACGGGGGTTTACCAATGATGAATTCGGGCCCTGGAGGTATGGGAGGCTGGGTTAAACTGGGTCCACGAATTGGTGGTCTATTATAGTCTAATATTCCCTAGGGTGAGTATACTTCCTCGACCATTCCTGATTGGCATTCTTGGGATACGCCACGCATTCTACTTTCGGCTTGAAATCGTGCCAAGATAGCTTTGTCACGTTCTCCGTTCTCCTCACTGTTGTTTCGGTTAGTCAGACCAGCATTTTTGGGATACGCCATGCATCCGCCTTCCACCCAAATCTTATCTTTTGCTATCTTCCTGTTTTTTCATCTATTCATTTCTCAATTTGTCAGTTACATAATTTCTATTTTACTTCCACATTCTTTATAGTTGTTTATAGCTCACCTATGTGAGCGTCTTATAATAAATAAATTCCAACTACATATATAATAAGCGAAAGCTTCGTAGTTCCCTGCTGTCAAGCGGCCGCTATATTGTCTGCTGGCTATCTTCTGTCGATTTATCATCTCGTCAATAAATTAAAAGAAATTATTATTTTTATTTTTTCTTCTTTCCTTCTCTTTTAGTTTACCTCCTTTAATTTTCTCTTTCCGTATGTCGGTGGTTCTCTGGCGGGTCCTAAGTACCAAGGGAATCTGTTTTGCATAATATGTGTAAAAACTTTTTCATTGTACGTTAGTGTTCGTCCTTAGTTTTGTTTTCTAATGGTCCAACAGTGTTAACCATTGGTGATTAATTGTTCATTGTTCTGTGTTGGATTGAAATAAATGAAAAATGAAAATGAAACCCAAGCGATGTTTGTCATGGGTGGCTCATATGGGTCCTGCCGCGACTGTCCGTTACTGTACTCACTGGACGTTTTTCATTAGTACCTCGCCGTCTTTCACTTTTTGATCTTCGTTTTTTGTTTTTAATGTTACTGCTTTTCGTTTGTATTGCCAGCGAAGCCCCACCCCTTTTAAGGCCACTTGGCGGCCGGCAGGCCGCTGAATGGCTGGTAAATGGCCGGACTCTTTACTGTTGTCTTCTCTAGCCGGTGCAATTACAGTTTTGAGACGTCAACTAAGGCTTCGGTAAATGAGGACAGCGAAATGAAATTGGGCAGCGGGTGCTGCTACCGCTGCTGTTCCTGCTAGATGATATTCTCTCAGGGGGCTGTTTTCCATTGGTCATTTTTTACGCCAGGTCTTCATTTTTTTCTTCAGAAGGCGAGGGACTAATGAAATACGTCCAGGAAGTACGGTAACGGACGGTCGCGGCAGGACCCATATGAGTTTTCCATTGGTCATTTCTTGCGCAGGATCGTCTTTTAGAGGTCTCTGAACCAAACATTTTACCACCTGAGAAGCAATAATATTAAAAACTTAATTAATAATACTAAAAACATTAAAAACAAAAAATGAAGATCAAAAATCATGCAGTAAAAGACGGCGAGGGACTAAGGCCTTTGTTATACCGACGCTCATGGTGAGCGTCAGCTGCTTGCGATCGGTGAGCGCCCAGCCGCTGAGCACGCGACGCACGCACGCACGCGCCCGAAGCATACAGAGCAGCCCTCGACCGACCCCCAGCGAAAGCGTCAATCGCAGTGCAATGCGCAGCGGCTAGCGACGACGCGCGTGAGCGTCTGCATAACAGCCTGTGAGCGTCACGACGCCAGCGTCAACGTGATAACTCGTAGGCCCTTGTTATACATTCGCTCGCGGTGAGCGTCAGCGGCTTGCGAGCGGTGATCGCGTGCGCCGCTAACCTCAGACGCTGAGTACGCGACGCACGCACGCACGCGCCCGAAGCATACAGAGCAATGCGCGAGGTGATCGACCCACCCCCAGCGAAAGGGTCAGTCGCAGTGCAATGCGCAGCGACTAGAGCGTGGAAGGTACGCGACCGTGTGCATAACAGCCCGTGAGCGTCACCACGCCAGCGTCACCGTGATAACTCGTACAAACGTGTCTGGCCCCACGGTGTCTGATACTGAATGGACGAGTTACGCTGGGGGGTGAGCGAAGGTATAACAAGGGCCGTACAAACGTGTCTGGCCCCACGGTGTCTGATACTGAATGGGACGAGTTGCGCTGGCAGACGCTGGGGGGTGAGCATTGGTATAACAAAGGCCTAATGAAATACGTCCAGAGAGTACGGTAACGAACAGTCGCGGTAGGACCCATATGAGGCACCCATGACAAACATCGCTAGGGTTTCGCTTATTATATAGTTGGATTTTATTTATTATAAGACTGCTGTTCCTGCTAGATCTCCCTCGTCGAAGGGTAGAAAGGGGTGTGCTCATGGGCTCAATACGGTATCGTGTGTGTCTCCATCTCTATCTGGGAGGCTCCTCCCATCTGGTCCGTGTCTGTGCGCTTGAGCTCGTGTATGTGTGTGACGGCAGTTCATTTCGTTGCAAAAGGCGGAGCTGCTGTTGCTGCGGTCGAGCATTCATTCTCGATGAGGAGCGGATCTACGGCCATTAGTTCGATGTCGATCCGCCTACCGCTGTTCCTCACCTTGCTCTCCTTCTACACGACCGCTGCTCAACCCCGACTTTACTATGTGAGTATTCTGATCTCTACCTTCCCGTGTTGGTCACTTTTTTACGCCAGAATGTTCTGCTAGAGGTGTCTGAACCAAACATTTTACCCAGCTGACGACGGTAGATGTAAACCAGTCGGCACTGATCATTCCCCTTAGAGTGAGCCATGCAAAAAGGTGACACTTCCAAATCATCTTCGTCTAAAGTATGCCGGTTAGTATTCTGCGCCCAGATTCATGAACAGACGAGCGGTTTCCGAAACCCCGTCGGCGATATACTGTCGAGGTCTCCTAAACCCTGCCTCATCGCGAGATGTGATAGACCCGCGATAAACCCCGATTAAACTCCGGCGCGCGTTCACGAATTTCGGTTTGTGCGCCGTTCGCGGTATATCTTGGGGTTTATGGGGAGTTTACCAGCGATGAATTTGTGCCCTGGTTATTTTTACCCTGCGACGTTACCCAAATCCACGAATTTTCCCTGTAGTTAGGTCTTTTTCGCGGAGCTAGACAACACATACCCAGAGAGATGAATCACTTGTTAACCTGGCGGAGGACTGATCATTTGATCGTGTAACTGGAAGTATCGCCTCTTACCACCACACTTCGCTAGAATTTTTCTTATATATCATTTATACATGGGTATAACCCATCTGAAAGCGACGATTGAGGTAAAAAAAGATCACGAACCGGGTAACAGGATTTACCCTAGAGTTGCCCTTCTCGTCCTTTGGTATAACCCACCTGAAAGCGACGATTGAGGTAAAAAAAGATCACGAACCGGATAACAGGATTTACCCTAGAGTTGCCCTTCCCGTCCTTTTTTGAGATTCCTGTTCCTTCCCGTCGAACGTTAACGAGTAGCTCAGTTAGCCTTTAAAATAACCTAATGAAAGCCCACCAAGAGTTTCTGTTTACACGCCAGCAAAACACCAAGCAGAGAATTGCTTTTGACGTGATAAGCTCGAAAATGGAAACAGATTTGGGCGTAGGTGGAAATCTGACGAAAGAGTGCAAATTTCGCCCCCTGGGTAGAGGTAAAAACCTGCATTTTTTTTTTTCACGAAACTATTCTGCTTTTTGCCGCTTTTTGTTTAGCGGTTCATAGACGGTTTATTTTTTTTAGTTCAAGATTGATGTCGCTGTTGAGCTTTTGTGGGTGATCGAAATTTTCGTATCTATAGCTGTTCTTCCATTCACTTTATAGATAAAGCGAAAATATGTTATAGTAGAAATAATTTTTTGTATTATCCTTAGTCCATTGTAAATCTGAGGTTTGGTTAGGCATAAATCAGTCCTTTCATGTTTTCTAACGTTTTCTTCCTCTCGGTTTCTTTTTATCCTCTCGGGTCGCAAAGGGCTGTGTTAGGTTTTCTTTGAATTTATTTGGATCTCCCCTTTTTTAAGCAAATTTTTTAGGATCGGAAGAAACTGGCCGGAAAATCAATTGATAAATTTTCTGAATTGAATTGCAACGAAATGTCAGGAGAGGAGATTTTTCGCACTTTTTTTCGAAGAAGTATTTTGCGAGATAATGCTCTGTTCATTTCATGTTCACGGTTTGGATAAATGACACACTTCATCAAAAGATTTTGATGCTTGTGACTCTTTTCCGCTTTTCGAACAAAATCGTGTCTCTGCAAAGTTTGCAGCTATATAATCTCTATTTTCTTCAAGTACAGTAAATCATAAAAATATGTAGAGCGGGGGCAATCACAATCCAATCTACTGACGTCGTATGAGTGCAATGAATTACAGTAGCTATTTTCAATTTTCGCAAATGTTTCTGTGCTGAATGAGGTCAGTAAGGTGGATCAGTCTTTATTTGTCTTAACGTTTCGACCCTTGCGTCGTCAGAGACCTAAAAAGTAGCTCGAAATTCCTTGATCCTTGAACTACACGGCCAAGCGCCGCATCCTCCCTAGCATTTCTGACAAAATTGAAGAATCCCCAGGAAATTGAGAAGATTCATTTTAATGGGAAGTTTTTGAAACCAGTTTCAAATTTCAAGTAAGACTACAAATTTTCATTTTTTTTTCAGAATTTTCAATCTCATAGGGTTAGGTTGAGTGTAGTAACTTGAACGTTCTTCAGAGCTGCATAGCTTAGACAATTTTAATTTTTTCATTTCATAGTGCCTGGTGGCTTGGAAAGCGTAATCAACTGAAAATGGCTTTGTCCTAGATCTTTTGACTAGATGTTAGAACCTGACCTTTTCGAACTGCCACTGTTTCCGAGCTGACAGTTGTCTCATTCGCCCACTGTATTCGAGAAAAAGGCGAAATTGCTGAAAAAATTGAGATGATGGGAATTGAGCGTTCTTCAAAGCTACATAGTCAGATAATTTTCGATTTGTAGCCGATTCGTCGTATGGTAAATGGTGTCATTTTGGGTTCAGTCGGACGTCAGAAACATAAAACCTAAGGATTAGACTCGACGGATTCGTAGACGGCGGATGCGTTTTTCGAGCGACTAATGGAATCCGAGTATAAAAGTTATGTCGCATCGCTCGGAATTTCCAGAATCACTTAGGCTATGACATCGTTTGGTTGATAAATTTATCAGAAGTTATCAGCCCGACGTCATTTTCATTGGTCGAGCCGTGGAGGCAGATTAGGCTTAGGCATTCTAAATGCTTTCCTAGACAAAAGGAACAAAGGGAACGAAGAAAATATGTCAAAAACATCCTAACATTTTCCACTTCCTTGTACGGTCTTCCTTGTGAAGGTGCGCTTGACTTCCGTGACATGAAAGGCCATAAATATATTTGTTTCACAGGTGATATTATTCATATTGATGACGAGGGGCCGTGGGCAGCAGCAGCCATCGCCAGGGCCTAATGAAGCGCGACATTTTGTGTTTTTCGAAACGCTATTATTTTTTATAAATATCCGTATATTTTCGTGCACATGGGGCTTGAGTCATAGATTATTTATTACATGGTGACGCGAAATACTGTCCCTGACGTCACAGTGGCTTCCGGTCTAGCAGATTCAGAGCTTCTACTTGACCGAGGAGATAACATTGAAGTGGTCACCGTCACTTACTCCCTAAGGATGCGCCATGTAGTCATCTTTCATTCAGAATCGTAGAGGCATGGTGAATGCGAATTTGTCTAATACATTATCTTGCGGAGGCCAGCCGCTGCACCCAATCAATGTCTTCACCTTGCCGGGCAAGTCTGGTAACAATTTACCCAACCCCGGAGGGATGAAAGGCTTGCCTCAGGCGAGGATTGTTCCCTCGACAGTACGGGTGTCAGCAGCGCTTCCTACCACTGCACTAGGGCGCCGGAACTTGTACTACACGTCTACTAACCGCTGTTGTCTCTCTGGCCATATCGACGGCCCTAGTGAACTTTGCTCATTTAATAATTTCTATATCAGCGCTGATTCCAGCTGTTCTACAGCATTAGCTGTCGCTATGAAGCCAAACAAATTAGTTACGTATCATATTTTTGTAGAATTTCTCGCTTAATTTGGTGACGAGCACACCGACTGAGCGTCTGCGATGATTCGATTCAATGGGGATTCCTTTCGTCATGTTCAGTCAATCATAAAAAGCGCTGAAGAAAACATAAACATCGTAATTTGCGTTGTCGCCTGAGCAATGGGTGCGGAAAATGTAGTCGCGATGGGCTTGGTAACGAAAACACTGCATTCTTCTGTAAAGTTCTATAGATTTTTTCTGTAGGATTTTACTGCTGTAGGTCTGCAGGGTACATACGCAGTACAAAAAAACTAGTGAATAAAAATAATTTTGTAAAAATAAACTTGCCAAGTTTTATGCTGAAACACTATAAAAATAAAGACTGGTTAGCGGTCAACTAATGGGTGGAAATTCGCGTTTATTTACTCGTTTATTTATTTATTTGCTTATTATCCATCTATATATTCTTTTTCTATAACTTTTTACGAAGTTTAATGACAGAAGTGCTCGTAAGACGGTTCGATTTAGAGAAATTGAAGGGTTTGGTACTGATTTTTAATAAGAATTTTATTCAAATTAGGGTTACGTAGTAAAAGTAGAAGGATTCTGGAATTCGTCGATGGTGCGACCATTTATGATTCATGAAGATTAAGGTAAATCAGGGCCCAGATTCGTGAACGGACGAGAGGTCTCCGATGCCCTGTCGGCGATAAACCTGCTCTATACTGTCGAGGTTTCCCAAACCCTGCCTCATCGCGAGGTGTGACAGACTCGCGATAAACCCTGACTAAACCGCGGCGCGCGTTCACGAATTTCAGTTTGTTCGCCGTTCGGGGTATATTTTGGGTTTATCGGGGGATTACCAATGATGAATCTGGGTCCGGGAAATCAGGTGGTATCGAATACCCGTCAAGACCACCTGTAGAACAAAGGCTACTGCTGAACTCACCTCGAGTTTGTCCATAGCGCATTGATGAATCGCAGTTGGCGGGCTTTTTGGGGTGACAGGTTTCCAGGTTTCTCAAGGCAGGTCCAAAAGAAGGATATGGAAGACAGTAAATAAATGAAGAATAGAAAATAAATCATCCATAATGTTGATGCTAACGAGTTCCAGTTCTTTGGCGCTTACCCGACCAGTACGTCATGTGTGGATCCCATCAGTAGTCATCAAGAGCTATTCAACCACCATCGCCCTCCTACGGGTAACCATTTTGAGCTGAAGAATGGTCTTCCTTCCGGGATTCGGGACGATCTTTACCCCAAGAGGTATTTCCGTAACTTCCCATTGATAAAAAGAATTCATCAGAGATGGGAATGCGGAGCATCGTTGGAGCAGGAAGTCACCCGTCTCGAATAGAGTTGCGCCGGCAGGGTAGCGGGGAGGGTGGTGTCAAATTTCCCGACCATTTTTTTCTCATTAATAGCATAGATCCACTGAACCTGTCCCCATAAGTTTTATGATGTTTATTTGGTTTGATGTTGGTTTGATTACTATTAGTTGTTATAATCGATGGTGCCACTAGCAGTGTTTGAAATTGCTCAGTGTTACTTACATTTTGATTGTTGATTATAGGATGTTTCTTTTATTCATTCACACGGTGTTGACCCGTGTAATAAATGAAATGAAATGAAATGGTAAACCATAGTGGCTTCTAACCGAGACGGTTTGGCACACTGCCAATTTTTTACCCACTGCACCACGTTACGGTAACGGTACAGTGGGGTGAAAATTGGGCACCAGGGCACCATATTTATTTATTTTTTTACGCTTATGACGGACGTATTCAAAAGAACAATAGCATTAGTCAAAAGAAACAGAGCAATCCTAGACAACAAATTCAACGAAGTGTCCAACATGCTATAGTTCACTAAGGGTTTTCCCGGATTTTCCCTCCTTTGCTTGGAATGATCGTCATAAGAATGGGTAACTGGTAAGTGTGACATCCAGTAAACCCTCTTATTTCACCGAGTCAGGTACCCATTACGTTGGATCAGAAATTGGTAATCGTGCGACCATTTCTTCCCCGTTCTCTCTATGCCCTAACTTTGCTATTTTATCGTGAGGAAAACTTATTAAGCTCTAATTAATCGTCGTATTCGTTACTTTGCCGCTAAATTCATTGACAGTACATCATGACATCGAACTTTCGGCAGAGGTTGGGGAATTGTTTGCTTTACTTCACATTGTTCGTTGGCTGAAATAAAAAAATAGATAAATAAAAGTAAAAACGAAAAAATAAGATAAAAATAAATAGAAACAAAAGTAAGAAATGATTGATCTGTGGTTTACATTCGCTGACAACTCGGCAACTGTCCATTTAGAGGAGAATCTAAGGGCTTTCAGCATTTTTCCCAACTATGTATTGCCATGACTCAGCCGTCCAGCTGTTCTGCTGAAATTCGAAGTTTTTTCCTCCTAATATTATAGTTTTAAACGTCTAGTCTGTCGATTGGTGTAACTGGTGGGAGTGGTGAAAGACATTTTCCATGTTTAGATGATTTGAGGTAGTGAGTCCGGCTCCAAATACTGTACTGTAAACCCTTCCGGGGAACCTTATACCCAGCGGTGGAGGTGGTCAGCTGAAGCATGAGTAAGCTAACGAGTTGAGTAAACTCACGTGCCCAGCTAATCGTGTTCCTATCACCTCATTAGGTTTCACAGTGACTCATCGCCGACGGGGAAGTGTCCGCAGTCAGCTGGCAGATTTCGTGGTCCGACTAGAATTTTCTAAAGAAAAAGAAAAAAAGAGAAAATAATTTTCTAATAAAAAGCCTCTGTTGAGACAGTCTATTAGGAAGGTTTTCTCCAAAAAAGCTAAAGGATTTTGTCTGTTCTCATTGAAAAGGAAGAGAAGATCTTTCGCAGAAGAGATTTGCCCTCTGGCGACGAGAAAACTTTTTTGGCTTACGACGTAGGTATAGCTTCCCTAGCGGTGAATATTAGTCGTTTTGTTAGATTAAAAATGTTATATCGGTTTTAATTGGATTATTCTGATAAGCCGACGGCGATTCTAGTTTGGCACTGCTTGGTGGTGGCAACCTACCCAGGGGCGGAACTCCTCTACTCCAAAGTAAGACAATTAGCTTTTTCGACTCTGAAACTGATGTAGATCGGCGATTTATTCATGATTTCACCTCTGGAGGACATCGCTACCCTTTTACCAGGATTTGCGTTTAACCAAACCAACAACTAACCCAACCGGTTCATGGGTTAGGGCTCGTTTAGACGCCGCGCGGCGAGAATGCAAAATTTAAGCGCAATCAGTAATTAACGTCCTTGATCGAATTTGCTTCTTTGCTTTGGTGGCGCAGTTCGGTGGCGCCTTATATAGGCAAACTTACTGGCCGTTCGGGTTTTCTTTGGAAGGCTGCTATTCTTTGTTAAAGGACATTTTGACGAAATTCACTTTTTTCGCTTGATTTCATCCCTATGTGATTTTATGCTAATTTTTTGCTTAGGCGCGGTGCCACCGGACTGCGCCACTAATGCACAGGAGCAAATTTGATCAATGACGTTAATTATTGATTGCGCTTCGATTTTGCATTTTCGCCGCGCGGCGTCTAAACGAGCCCTTAGGCGATGTTGACTATTGGGCTGCTCTACCTCAGTGTAGTAACGAACGAACGGTGTTTTTCATGCGTTCAAATCGCCGTCAATTTCATGCGAACAATGCCAGCTGGCTCACCAAACCGTGCAAATGCCCCTAATTTGACTTCCCGGTACGAAATATGTTATTTATGAATAATTAAAGGAACGAAATGCGGCTGGTGCTGTTAGCGATTGTCGGAAATAGAATGACGTCAGAAATTGTCCAGAAAGCGGTAGGTAGAGTGGAATTATGGAGGACGGGAAGAAGTAGAAGTAACAAAAAAGTTTAGAAAGAGTAAAAAAAGTAATTTTTTTCCAGTAATTTTTCTGTATGTGGTCATCTTACTTCCTCTTCAGCAAACAATATCCGCCTTACCCTTAACCTTGACGCTAAGCCGATCAACTTTGCTGCTGGCGCTCCTGTGTTGTTGTAGGGTAAGTCGTTCGGTAAGACTCGGCATTTAGTTGGGTAATGCTATTAGCAGATCTGGGTAAATGCCGAATTCTGCTGATCGTCTTGCAAGGGACTCAATTAGACGACATATAGCTTTCTTCCTCATTATTCTTATTTCTTTTTTTATTATTTTGAAATCAACATAGTGAAGCGCTTTCACTCTATGTTGCACAAGTTAAGAAGTCAATACCAAGAGATATGTTTATTTATTTTTTTATTATACTTTGGCGTAAAGGTAAAGGTAAAGGTAAAGATGCCGGCGTTGATCAGTCCCCTAAGGACGCACCGCCGCATTCGTATTCAATTCAGAGTCGTAGAGGCTTGGTGAATGCGTGTTTGGCCTATACAATGACCTGCGGGGCCAGCCGCTATACCAGGTCAGTGTCTTTACCTTCCCAGACAAGTCTGGTACCAATTTACCCGACCCCGGAGGGATGGAAGGCTCGGTTGGCCCGGGCCGGGGTCGATCGCTCGACCGTGCGGGTGTCAGCAGCGCCTCTTACCACTGTACCACGCGGGCCCCATACTTTGGCGTACGCAACCAAAATGTGGACTTTGGAACATGTAGACAGAGAATGGAATTCTACCATACATATACTAAAAATTCTCTTTCTGGTCAAATTTCACCCTCTGAACTTTCGAATCCCAAAAAAAGTAAACGAAAATAAATTAGAAATTTAAATTATTATCTTAAAATATCATTATTTAAGATTAAAAAATAAATAAAATAAATATTAATTAAAACATTATCTAGAATATTATTTAGAATATTACAATATCACGAAAACGTATCAGCTTAACATTGTTTGGGAGGGATTTTGTCATGCAGTTGTAAAAATAGAATGAAAAGTAGTTGTTTTCGATGCAAAAATGTGCTCTTATGGGTTTTTTGGGATCGGTCAGTTCCGTAGGAAAATTAGACACAAATCGTGTAGCTAGGGCTGAAATTTTTGACTTAATTAACAAAAAACTTCCTTTAATTAACACGGGTAGGTCTGATTTTCATCTTTTAGTTGCTTATTTGAGCTTATTTAGTTTCTACAAGTCCCCTATTTCTTGAGTTAATACTGATATTAAATCATTCGTTTGTGGAATAATGGAGTTCTGAAAATAGCAGCTTGGTTTGCCCTTTAGACTTGATAAAAAGTTCAACGTGCGTACAGTTTTTTAGCTGCTACAAGTGAATTTTATTTTCTCGGAAAAGGCGTAGCGTTTAGTGCTTAATTATATGTGGGCCGAATCACTGCCTGATTTTATTAGAAACTGCTCAATAGACTTGATTGCATTGTTGCTTGCAAGAAATGTTGTCAATTTACCCAGGAAAAAGTCGTGTCCATTCTGGATCTCATGGAAGAAACTTCGGATGGGTAGTTTTTTGTTATTTCGAGCGGATTTTTCCTTTTTGACGGTGACATCACTTCAGTAGCCCAATTTCCAAGAAAGAAGAAGGGGGAATTTCCATGAAAAACTCTCAACAGCTGTTTAAATTGAGTGGGTTTTGATTGCTGCGGAAATGTGTTCGTTTGCTCACCCCTCCCCTTCAATGGCGCTTCGTTTTTCTCCTCAGAGGGCGGAAGTCGTGGAGACAAGCAATAGCGAAATGTCAGCTGTTGAAATTGAAAGAAAACAAAATTGACATTTCTGGGAAACGTCGTAAGACAAACTCGCCCTAGGTCCTTTTACAGTGTCACAGAATCTATCAATATCGAAGGTGTTTTTGAAATTTCGGCCCGCCGGTGTGGTACAGTGGTAAGTGGCGCTGCTGACACGTGCACGGTCGAGCGATCGATCCCGGCCCGGGCTAACCAAGCCTTCCATACCTCCGGAGTCGGGTAGATTGATACCAGACTTGTCTGGAAAGGTTGGTAGAGAAGCTGGCCCCCGCAAGTCATTGTATGAACCAGATACGCAGTCAGTATGCGTCCATAGTTCTGAATGGAACACAAATGCGGGGCGTGAACTTAGGGGACTATTCAACGTTGACACCTTTACCTTTACCTTTTACCTTTTATTCTTGAAAAATGGATTTGGATCTCCCTGGTTAGATATCATGTAGAGTTGTCGGGGTTGACAAGTTCCCTAGGGTGGGCCACGCATTCGTCTTCCATTTACAAGTGTAGGGGTCTATGCTAATAAGGGCTGCGCATGACCTGTGGGCCAGTCGCTGTATAAAACAGTGTCTTCACCTTTCCTGGTAGCAATTTACCCAACCGCCGAGTGATGAATTGCCTGGTCAGCTTGGGGCGAAGAACGATCCCTCGATCGTACAGATGGAAGTAGCGCTTTTTACCACTGCACTATGCACACCCCATGGCCGTATAGAATAAAGAGAAGTGGATTTGATGACTCGTTTGATGGCATTTTCCAAAATGAGGATCCTGAGTTACTGTAATTTTTTTGTGTTTTAGAAATAGTTGCTGGTGGCTGGAAGCTGATTTATTTTTGGCTAAGAAGAGATTTCTCCGCAGCATTGTAAATGCCACCGCTGTGAGAATCGACTAATGAGAAAAAAGTGCTTCAAATGTCACCGATTACGAAGAAACCTCAAAAAGGAAATGCTCTAATCATCGTCACTCAAATGACGAGATTTATTCTCCTCTTTCAAAAGGTTCTCTAAGGGGCGCTTGGTGTGGGCGGTAGTAGTAGGCGGTGCCGACACCTACATAGTTTTTATGATTCTGAACCAAGGAAGAGTGCGTGGCGCATACTTGGGTGACTGATCAACGCCGAGCATTTCATTTGTCCTTACCCCGAGATAAAAGAACCCCGACCCGACAACCTGCCACCCTGCTAGAGTATGTTTATCCTTGAATAAAGCCTGAATATTCCTCTTTACGTTGATGAATCACTAGTGGAGCCGTTTAATAAGGGTATGTCTCAGGGTTTATAGCGGTTTTTTTTCATCAGCGGATGCTTAGGAGCGTCAGTCTATTCTTAGGCATCGTAGGAACGCCGTGTTTACAGGTTGTTGTCGTTGATGTATAGCGCTTTTATGTGTGAATTCTCCGTAGTTAGTGAACAATAGATTCTAATTTTATCGCTTTACCCGTGTGATATTGAAATAGGTTAATGAGAATGCTAATCCTTCACATGCGCACACCCACTCGGCTAATCTTCGCCAGGATTTGACGAGAGGGGCGTCTATGAGAGTTTACTCTGAAATGACATCATGTCGGGATTTTTGTGCGCCAAACACAACCTGGTTACGTAACGGAATTACTTAGAATTATATATTTAGAGATGCTAAGTTATTCGCAAAACACTGACATCGGATGGGAATTGAACCCGCGTCTTTCTGTTTCCGGCAGACTGCACTAACCACTGTGCTACTGATGTACGTTGCGAATCTCCTAGCATCTTTCTTAAGCCCGGTCGGGCTGTTGCTACCAGCACTCACCCGTAATCACGGAAATGAGCCGGTAAGCCGATATCGACAGTTACTAGTTAAGCTGATAAGATTTTTGATATAACACGAAATTAGTCTGTTAATTGCCGCTTTTTGTTTAGCGGTTTATAGTCAGTGTTTTGCGAATAACCTAGCATCTCCAAATATATAAGTCATTCAACTAGTTCTCGTCTATAAACCGCTAAATAAAAAGCGGCAATTAACAGACCTAAAATTAGTTTTTATTTTGTGAATCAACTGAATAATATCGAGCGGTCAGCCACAATTCAGTTCGAACGAAATAAGGGAGGAGTTTCAGGTCGATGAAATAATAGGAGCAAAAGAGAGTGAATAAGAAAAGTGTGATCGGACGTTATCTAAATTACATATAACGCCTAAAGTTGCTATTGTAATGAAGTGCCCGTTGTGTAGTGGTAAGAGGTGCTTCCTCCTCCTGCACCGTTGAGTGATCGATCCTCACCCGGGCTAACCAAGCCTTGCATTCCTACGGGGTCGGGTAAACTGGTGCTATAGTTTGCTGAACTTTTTTTCCTGACAGTTTTTTGTTCTAAATTTCGAAAATATTCACTTTTTACGATGGGGGCAGAGCTGTCAGAAAGCAACACCACTGTTTCTCCCATCTAGGTTGTTTATGTAAGTGTATTTTAACATAAAATTTATTATTACATGTCAGTAGAACATGCATAATACTCAAATCATGCAAAATTAAAACCTATAACCACCCAACACTGTATAAAGTATAAAAGAACATGAGAAGCAGAATGTATAGCTAGATAAAAGTGGAGAACGTACTGTTACGATGACCCTTAAGGTACTTGTCTAGATTTTTTAAAGCTGATCGAACTTAATTAACACTTTAAAACTGAAAAGGTTCAATTTAATGCATTTTTACGTGAATTTATTAAACTTCACCTTCAAATAAACTAGTGGATGAATAAGCACCTACCCCTAACCTAAATGGATATCACAGGCACTTGTGTAAGTGGTACAGCAAGGTACGGTAGTAAAGGATGAGGCTAAAAGCTGAGCCTCTCTGTGATGTTGACGCGCTCCACGAGCTCTTCATCCTGAATGAATCATTTTCCTCTCCCGCTGGATCAACACCTTTCCATATGCATCGCTTTGCAGTCCTCTGTGGCCTTAAGCGCCCATAAATCTTTAATTTTTGAGTTTTTACGGATGAGATAGCCCTGCCATCGATAGAGAAATTTTTAGTGTTTTTGTGTTAGTTAATTTTTAATTTCGTCCTAGTACTTCCTCAATGTGTTTTAGGCGGAAGTTAAAATAAACCAATTAGCGACACATGTCCGCGATTGCGTGTTCACAGCTGCTTTTTGCTTGTTCTATTAGCTAACAGATCGGTTCCGACGAGTGGTCGCATGAGAGCGGAGATTTTTGATTCATATGCTGAACAGAGCAATTAGGGCAAAATTCGATTTCCACTGAGAAATGATGTTGACAGCGATTTGAGAGACTGGTTTCCATATCTATCTATTGCAACTGTCAATTAGATTGTGAAGAAAATATCTGGCGGAAATTGAAGGGCGTTTTTTTCTACTATTCGTGATATTTTTATAAAAATAAATAGATAAAAATGCTTTGTAGTGGGACAATAGTCACCCACTACTTCTCCAGCTTCCTCAGCCCATTGACCGAGAGTTTCGAATCCAGCCCGGTCCGCGATTTTTGTGATTAGCTGAGTATCATTTTGCTTTTCAAAAGATGGCTGTGAAATCCAAAACGCTTTTTTTACTGAACTTTTTGGTGGTTTCGGATTATATTAGGTCATTTCATGAGTCCTTGCCGTTTTTTTCAGTAAGTTCTGTAAGTTTAATGGGAAAGAGAATTCTAGAAAATTCTTTGTAGTTTTAGAATATGTGTTTCGTTTGATTGATGCTTGTTATGTGAAAGAGGCTTTTCGCTTTCGAATGGTACGCAAATAGTTACAAAAAGTTTCACTTTTTCTAGAGAAAATTCCATGCCACAGACGGCTATTTTTGCGAACTTTCATTTTCCATTTCACTGGTAAAAAATTAGCAACATTTCAAGTATCCATCAAAATGAAATACGTATTCTAAAACTACAAGCAATTCTCTATCGAACAGTATACAACTTTTGCCAGAGCTTTCCTATTAAACTTACAGAAGGACGTTGAAAAAACGGCAAGGGCTTATGAAATGACCTAATAGCTTCTATATTCTCACGTCCTAATGGTCCGCCGTTGATGTACTCCAGGTCAAGTAATCTCCGTGTGCAGCCCGCCAAATGAAGCAGACATGGGTAATGCTGAACTATCACACAGTGCTTGATTTAAACTAAAAACTAGAGTAAAATATTGGTAACCTATGCTGCATACCGGTCCTCAAGAGGAGAAAGACGAACGCCATAGTGTACGAATGAATGCAGAGAAAACCTTCCTGGTAATGTTAGAAGATAGTATGTCGAAATAGCGTTATTATTCATTTATTTAGAAGACTAGAAAAATTGGTACTATTGTACCATACTTTTGGGGCCCCACTTTTTTCGTTCAAAATAGGCCTATAGGAGGTAATCGACCATGAGAAGAACGATTATGATACTCCTTAACTGCGGAAATGCCGTAATAAGCCCGTTATCTTAGGTTTTAGTGTCGAGGAAACCTGCGAGATAGCACGCGGCGGCGGGAGACGCAGACAGTGCACTCTCCTCCCCTGGACATTTCCAAGTGCTTCCAATGCTAAGTCCGCGTTCAGCTCGCTCCGACTGGTCGGAGAGTTTCCATTGGAGGCTCGGAGAACACCACCAAGGCTCGGCAAACACCCAGACAGTACTACCATGGTACTGTCTGGGAATCGTGGGGGACGGGGACGAATTCTTCGGCAACCGCGCCGATATAACCCTTGGTGGTGTTGTCCGAGCCTCCACGTGGTGCCACTGGAAACTCGCCGACCAGTCGGAACGAGCTGAACGTGGACTTAGCAGTAGAAGCACTTTGAAATGTGCAGGGGAAGAGAGTGCACTGTCTGCGTCTCCCGCCGCCGCATGCTATCTCGTAGGTTTCCTCGCCTCTAAAACCTAATATAACGGTCTTATGAGGCATTTCCGCACTTAACGCGTATCAGAGTCGTTCTTCTCATGGGCGATTACCCCCAATAGGCCTATATTAAACGAAAAAAAGTGGGGCCCCAAAAGTACAATAGTACCGAAAAATTTGTGATGCTCATTGGACAAACTGCTTATTGAACTTGTCGATGATGATGTGGTAGACGATGTTCACGTATATGCTTGTGCGTTTCAGATGCTCAGTACGGCCGAGGAGGGCAGTCCGGCGGCAGGACTACGTGTGCCGCGTCAGGACGATCTGCAATCCATCGTCTCGTCGATGCTCACCAGGGTCAACGAGAACAACTCCGAAGCCAGACACGTTCGCAAGCAGATTTTTTCGCGAAAATTCTGGAAGAGATGATCAGCACGCGCATCCGTCGTCCATCCATCCACCTCCACCTCTGGACCGGCCCCCACCATCCATCCGAGTTCCTCCTGTCATCCTCAGCCGTCATCAGCCATCAGCAAGCAGCAAATCATCACGACCACTAGCTAGCTCCTCGTAGCTACCATGTACCGGTTCATTCACTTACGTGACCGTGTTCTCTCTCTGTCTTCATTCATCTCTCTCTCATCTCTCTCTCTCTCTTCATTCATCTCTCTCTCTCTGCTCGTCTCTCTACGTTTCTACGTCTCTCAATGTCTCGCTCGCGATCGTTCGTCATCATGTTCTCGTCGAGAATAAACGATGTGATTGTTGAATGTGCGAGTATTACGAAGTGGCTGAGATCCACGGCTAATCTTACCTATTCATCGGCCCCGTCTGTCTTTCCCTGAATGCCATCCGACATCACTTGCGAGGTATGTCATGACACCCCCTGAGGGTGCGATGAGTTTTTAATGTGCGTGGGAATTCGACTAAAAACGGGGCTCGGTAACTGATGTCATGGTAAACTTTAACCTAGCCTTTAGTTGACGTTTTTTCAAAGTCTTTACCTTTCAACTCCTTCGCTTACGGATAGCAAGGAGACTGCGATGCTTTCTGAAATTGTTTGAAAATTTTGAAAATCGCAGAGCACTGGGGCAGTTTTTGGTCGATGGTCGATCTCCACGGGAAGTTGGGAGTCGGTGATGGTGCTGCTGTCCGGAAGCAAATTTCAGTTTTCGATCTCTCACACCACTCATCAATAATTCAAATTCTCGACTTGTCGTCAAACATCGCTGTTCCAATGCGCCAGGTGAGATCGTTGAGGGGACGTTCCTTTTAGTTAACGTGTAGTTCTAGTTTTGTTATCGCTTTATCGGTTTACTATTATATGTATACACTAGAATATGATGTAGTAATGGTAGTGCTAGGTTGGTCGCAAAAATCGCATCTCAGGCGGGTTTCGAGCCCGCGCCTCACGCCTAATCGGGGCTTGTGCGCTAACCACTACGCCACTGGAACGACGGCTCCATTTCCCAACTGAGACGGTCATTTGCGCACCCCTAGCACGTGTGTCCTGCTGAAGTATAGGGTGGTAAGAACGTCTTGAGCCAGTTTGCTTGAAAGTTTCAGAACATCCCACTTCTGAATTTTATCTATAACCTAACATGTGGTAGTTGTTGATAATTCAGTTGTCAAGCAGTGTCACGATGAGTATAAGTACCCAAACCTATTCCTTCACTTCAGGTGTGATGTCATTTCCACAAGAGCATTTGAATTTGAGCCCTCATCTTTAGCGAACGGTGACAGAGCACTGGAGCGATGGAAACCATTCGCAACATCAGCGCTGTATTCGTAGAAGACGCCACAACCTCCAGCATCAGGTCTCTGGTTATCTCGATTTATAGCTCGAGACTCCGGCTTCGAAGACAAGCTCTGGTCGTGCCGGCCTCCTATGGTAGAAAATTCTGCCTTTGTCGAAGCAATCGCAGCGGATCCAGAAAAAGAACACTCGTATTCTTGCAAGGGACACACTCGTACTACATTTATCAGTTGGCTCCATTCCCTCGTTACAGAGAAACGCTGAGTGGACTGAGCTCGGACGTCCAGACCGACAGCACGTGACTTACCTGGGCATTCACTGGTTAGTCTCCCCCTCTCCCTCGAGAACGAGTTTGAAAAAGCATTGGCAGGTAATATGAGAGGCGGAAACCTTTTTCCTTTAGATCACGCAGCGTTGTCTTGCTGCTCTTAGCAGAAGCGCTTTTACGAAGGCGAAATCGACTTCTTTGGCTATCAGCCTGCTCAGTTCTGCAAGTAGAATATGGTTGGCCTGCTAATCAGGGACATCATGGTTCTGGCTAACAATGGTGATTAAACCGTGAAGTAAAATGCATTGTGCATTGAACAAGAAATTAAAGAAAAAGTGGGCGTCGAATGGCTCAAGGCTTTCTTACCACCCTACATATATAAATTATCGTTCTGCAAAGTGCTCTTAAGCCCATGGAATCAGATTTTCATTCAAAATGACATTCTGGTAAACAGCAGAGTTGATTTTAATGTTCTTATCGATAAAAACAAGCGGAGTGTTGCCCTCAGATGTTATGCCAGCCCAAACCATTACAGATCATGGGAACAAGATTCTTGAATGGACACGACAGATTCGAGACTTTTTCTGTCGGTGACAAGAGTTGGCGATGGTATTGACTGTCATTGAGCGACCTCTACTGGAAAAGTGTTTCATCTGTCCAAATGATGTCAGAAAGGCGGCCCGCGCGAATGAAGTCAAAAAGTTTCCGGCACTTCTCGAGCCTATCCCTGTTCGCAGATTCCGTGAGGTCTTGTCCGCGATGGATTCGACAACTACGAAGACCCAGTTCGTTTTTCACAGTGTTCTGAACACTCCATCGCAAGATATTCAAGTCGGAATAGAGAGGAATCTGCATATGGGTTTAATAATGACAGCCAATGGGCAGAATTGAATGTCCCTTGTTTTTTGTTCAAGCCCATTCCATCGTCAGTTCTTTAAAGATTGAATTTGACAAAGCGCAGGTTTCATAGTCAACTTGCAAATTTTCCTAGGTCCTTTATCGCTCATGTTAATGGTATGAATGTTCCGGTGAATGTCACCCATCCGTTCCGAGGACTCCTAAATGCTAAGCTTCACATATTTCCAGTCAGTCTAAGAAGTGCCCCTAAACACTGCACTTTATAGTCTTGAAATATCAATGTCATGGTTACGTCAGTGTCAATTCACCTTCGATAGAAATATAAGTCGTTTCGAACCAAAAAGCCGGACACACATGAATTTCACGATATTTGCTGCGAAATGGCAGCTATTCTTGCTATGTTCCAGTGTTGAGGCTACAGGATTCAAGACAACATCTCGTGAGGAAGCCGAGGGTAAAAATAATCGATTCATTATTACTGGGTATATGTATTTGTTTGAAACGCTAGACAGATTTCCAACGATGAACAATAAAATAAGTTAGTATTATTTAGTGTTTAGCAGACGACCGAGATTTATATAAGCTAGAGATATAAGTATAAGTTAGATGAGTAGCTATAAGTAAAAGTTAAATTGAAGAAAATTTGGAACGATGGTAGCCTTCCAAGATTGTGAGATGAAATATGGACGGTTTAGAACAGTATTCACAATAACAAAGTGAATTTGTTTCTAAAAAACGGAAGTCTTCAAACTCTTCATAAATTACTGGTCAAGGGAACTTCAGTCGTTGAGACATTACTGTTCTTGTACTTACGCGGCGATTTTGTCTTTTTTTTTGATATTTCTCTTTTACATAACACGTTCGTCGAGCGTAGATGAAAGTGTACCAATTGTCAGAGTTAATAACAAACCATCTAAATAGTCTTTTCAGTTATTATGTAGCGAGTGGGTCTAAAACCTTGTGTCTATGGGCATGATGCTGATGTTTAGATGAGGTTGTGGCTTGACGAGTTCAGAAGCCACAATGGCGGCAACGTTCCCATCATCATCGCCGACAATAAGAGCGAGAGCTCCGAACGACAGGTGAGGTCATTCGAAGAACTTTTTTGACTTTTGTAGAAGCCTACTAATAAACTGTTTGTCAACTTCAGGGTCCCGTCGCGATGACTCGTTACCGTACTCCCAGTGACGTATTTCATCAGTTACTCGCCGTCTTCTGCTGCATGCTTTTTGTTCTTCGTTTTATTTGTTATTATAATTGCTTCATATGTGTTTCCTCTATTCATTAGTTCATTTGGCGGACTGCAGGCCGGCGAATGGCCGGTTTGGAAAAATGGGAATAATACCGTAATAGACTCGAAAGAAGAGGATTACTGGCTAGAAGTATGTTGTTGGGGGTTTTTGATGGCGAACCGATTGAGCAAAGGTCTTTTTCAGGTGACATCGGTCGAAGCGGAACAGAGAAAAGGATGGCCTAACGTTGATCGAGGTATCAGCAAAACCGGCCATAACGTAAAATCGATGTTTCGGCGACAGGCTATTCGTGGAACTTTCTAGGTCCGTTTATATTTATATGTGTATTTATTTATATGTTCTCCGATCACTTCCGGTGGACATTTCCTATCAGAGAGAAAGCTGAATATTTTATGAAGCTTCAAGCTGAGGTCACATTCCCACTCTGATTATGTTGTTCCTCAAGAGTAATCTTTTCGTCTGGAAAAAATTACATCATCCACTAGGAGTAGCAAAATGTGGGTCCTGCCACGGCCAGAACTAGATGAAGTCACGCTTCATAGACCTTTTCCGTCGCCATGTTTTATTTGCAAAACGTCTAGAAATCCGACCTACTTTGTGTAGTGCTACGTCGCGTTCTCTGTGTCTCTGACCTGCACCTAGTTGTCGCATCGCGCCGCGATCCACGTCTAAGCGGCCCTGATGGCATGGTTGATCACTCAATTTCGTGTCTTTGGGTGCCATGCTCGATAACGATGCGGGAAGTCGTCCTGCCTACATGGAAAAGGAGAAGAAGAAGACCATTCGCCGCTTATCGATAAACGGCTTAGGACTAATCTGGTCGGAGACGCCGACTCCTCTGGAAGACTACCAGAACCAACTCTAATACATCAGACATGAGATCAAACACCGTTGAATAGTACGAATTTTGACGGTTATAAGTCGACAGCTGCTCATCGAACGAGTAGGATTCTGACTGGAGCAGAGCCCCTTCAAAGCTGAACGAATCGGGAGCTCTACACTGATGGGGCATGCAGGCGCAGGTCTGCCTTTGGAAAATTTCAACTGTGAAAGTTATCTGAAGTTTTGGCTCAAAAATGGAATTTATGAAGGCTTGGAACCAGAAGATTATGGGGTCTATGGCAAAAATTACCTTCAACCTGGGCCCAGATTCATGAACGGCCGAACGGTCTCCGAAACCGCGGCGCAGCCAGAACCAAACGGCAGAATCGATGAGAGATTGCGTTTAACATAGGAAGTTTAGGATAAGAAGACAAAGGTGGGCGCCGTTCGGGCTATAGCTCGGTTTATCGGAGGGAAGGTTTACCAATGATGGATCTGGGCCCTGGTGTGAATTTTAACCCAGGCTGTCGAGGTTCGACCTTTACTCGAGGTCGGCCAGGTGGCTCTGAGGAGTCAGATGAATCAGACTTCAGAGCTCCTGGTTCATTAGACTATCCAGGAAAGGAATATATAGGAGGGTAAGGAAGTCTCGGGGTACTTCTCATGGAATCAACAAACACTAAAAGTTATAATAACTAAAGTTTAAAAATTTTTGAAATGGGAGAGAAATAAGAAAATAGCGAAGAATGAACGACGGATAATGTAACAATGTCAATTAATAACGAAAACGAAAGAAAATTATACTAAAAGGTTACTAGTAATACTGTAAAGTAACTAGTAAGTAATTAAGTAAGTAGGTAGTAAAGTCATAGGTAATGCAAGGTAGTAAGCGAATATATTGTAAGAAAGAATGTTATTAACGCCACTTAATGAAAATATAAAATAGTATTACCAATAAATAAATAGTACTAATAAAAGTAAACATATTTTAGTAAAAGATATTAGTCCGTTTCGACCCTACCTTTAAACGGACATAAAAAATAAAAAAATATATATATAAGGTCAGGTCCGGGTCTCATCAGTAAGGAGACCTGACTTTATGATAAATAAAACAGAAACTAACTTCCGATGTAGAAGAATATAGCAAAAAACCACAAACCACGAAAATAATCAGTATCTCAAACTTGGGTAATTAAACCTAAGTTTCAGAATTTTTGATCAATATGCATGATCCAAAACGTTACATATGGTGCTTGCCAGTCGTTCTTGAAGCTTCGTTTTGACGGGTATAAATAGGTGAGCAGAATTCATTACCTTCAGTTACTACGTCAATTCCACAAGAGCGCTATCGGGCGCATGTTCAGAGCATATTTTCACTATATTTTCCCTCTTTGATCGGAAACCTCGCCAATAACCTTATCACTGCTACCGCTTAAGAGCTTAATTCCGGTGGCACACCATTGTCCTTAATTCCTTTCCAATTCGTCCCAGATCTCTTATCAATGTCGAATTAGAATTGCGAAAGAAGCTGCTTCTGGCAGACTATTGCGGATACTCCGGGTCTATGGTTTCAGTTTCAATTTATGTATTTGTTTATTTGTTTATCTATTTATTTATTTATTTTTCTATTTATTTATTATTTATTTATTTGTTATTTATTTATCTATTTATTTATTTTGTATGTCATTATGTCGCGAGAATGAACAGAAATAAAACAAACACACACCATGAGAAAAGTAAACACTAACACAGTAAACGAATGAAGCTAAACCAACAAGTTCTACATGAAAAAATCAAGAAATTTTTTTCGAAAAAAAATTAAAAAATTAAAAATCAGGAAGAAGAAACTGCTGTAAACTTGGAGTGTTCACGAGATTTCAAGTGATAAGAAGCAGCGTACTTGGCTCGCCACAATTAAATCAGTTGCACCATTAATGAAGGACGAAGAGGGTAGTGGGAGCCCTGCGGGAGTTCCTTGGATTCTAGACAATGGAAAAATTCCACACGTCGGATTTTTTTTGCTGATTGGACCGAGAGTCACGTTCTCTGCGTGTCTGACCTCTGCAGCGCGGGCGCCACTGTAGTATGAACGCACCTCTAAACCTACTGGAAAGTAAACCCGTTGCTGCTGGCTGGTAGCCAACTGCAGCAGCGGGTTTACTTACCCGCCAGGTGACTTCCGCTCTGACGTTGCCAGGACACTATCATAACGTTATTGTTTGCGCTATCACACTAATGCCCTTTGACGGTGATAACGGGCGGCTATCAGCTGCATCGATGCAAATACAAAACCGCCGGAGAAGGACCGTAACGCTCCTTCCCAGCACCAATCACCCGTTGGTCCGACGCAACCGACGCGCTTCCCCTTCCCCTGTGTCTTGTTGACGTCGGCACTTTTTCGCGGTTCTCTGATAAACACTTCTCTGATAAGCACTCATGTCCATTGGGAACTTTTCAAAGGTGTTTGGATATTCCCTCAGTTCCCTTCAACCCTTTAATCGTGTACATCACTTCGTTTACCCTGTCAGCGTACCTTCGGCCGGGTAGCGTCCACAGATTGAGTTCCAATCGCTGTAGTGATATTTTTCCATATTTTCGTGGTCCCTTAGGTAGGTTGCTGGTGGAGTTGCTCTGTTCGGGGAACTTCAAACTGTTTGAGATTGGACTTTGAATATTCCGTGTCACATGGTCGATTTATCTATTCGGCTGGCAACTAAGTTCGTGGACTCTCAAGGGCCTTCAACAAAAATGTTATTTACTGAACAACAAAAGAGCAACTTCCAACCAAGGTGTGGTCCTTTAGAGGGTCCATGTACTTCAGAATTCTGGGGTTGCTGCTCTATTCCACTTCTTTAAAATACTTGAGTTTTTGAAGCCAGAGGTTTGAGTAGGTGTATTTTGACCTACACTTTATTGATAAGCGGTCTATCGGCCAGGGAATGGTATAAGGACCGACGTGGGTGGCCATCACTAAGTGCGCAACATGTACTCTTAGGTGCATGAACATGTCGTTACCAACCCACGTTTTTCGTGTTTCAGAGCGTCCGAAAAATTTTCGACATCCATTCCAACCCTTTTTCGTGGCGGGGTCGTGTGGTCAGGCATCTTTTTATCGAGTTTTTCGCAGAACCCAAAACGATGCAGACCCTTACCAATTGCTCCATGTGAGCACCTGAAGTTGGGTTCCAACTTACCTTTTCGCCAGGATTTCCTTTGACAGCAGAACTACAGCTTTCATTATGTGCTCGCTGGTGCCTTTTTTCGATTCGATGCTGATTTTTCGAAATCTTTTGATATTTCTGAATACCATCAACTGATTGAGGACATCACCCCCAGGTGCACCACATTGCCTTTGCCGAGTTTCAAGAACCTAGTGGCCAAGCAGGTACTCACGAAGAAGGCCTTAATAAACGCAAGTTTCGTGGGCTTTCATTTCAAGTGGAAGAAAACATCCTAGAAAACAAGAGTAACAGGTTTCCCAAATGGTTTAGGGGCTTACGTGACACGCGCTATAAAACAGCAAAGAGAAAAGGAAAATTGGTGAACGTTCGAGCAAGTTATTTTTGCCAGAAGTAGTGGCTGCGAAACAGTCCACGAACTTGGTTGCCAACCTAATAGCAGTTGGTGTCCAAACTCGGCACTCAAATGACTCAAATTCTCGTCTAATTCGATCGAAAGAGCAAAGTTTTTGGCGTTAACCGCGCTTGTCCACATTCCCCTGTAACGTCGCCGGTCCTTATCAGCATTTTTGACATGCTGTACACATGGTCTGTTCTGACTGTGATCGACTGACCTCCGAAACACTTGATTCCTCTTTATGCTTTTATTTTTCTTTCCATTTTCTTTCCCTATTCTTTCAAGAGAATCTCCGAAATTTAGAAGCGACAATGTTTTTCTTTAAAAGGATCCTTGATTGTTAAATTGAATTGAACTAGAAATAAAATACTTCCAGATATGCAAACCCGAACATTTCTCGTCATTGCCGTCTGTGCGCTTCTGTTGGTGAACTCGTTCGAGTGCAAGAAGCAGAACAAAGAGTCAAAGAACAAGTGTGTTCTATAAATTTTACTCATCTCGTATTCCTAACTATTTCTTTTTCGTTTTCTAGTTTTTTTCGGCTAGGGATATGAAATTGATACATCGTTCTAATCCTTGGTTGTTCTCCTAGGAAGTCGAAAGGAGGCAAGGGTAGCAAGGAGCAGAACGTCGAGACCAAGTCGATGAAGAATAAGTCTCAGAAGGTAGGATTTGTTGAAATTTTTTGGTGAAATGACTTTGTAAAAAGATGTCAAAAATTTGATGACATTTATTTTAGGGACATTTTCAATGTTAAAAGATGTGATATTTCTTCGGTTTTCAAATTTCAGCCGGAAAAGGAAAAGGTCAAAGTCGAGAAGGCAGCGAAAGCGGAGAAACCGGCGAAACCTGTCATCGAAGTTGACGAGGTGATCATCGAAGCCCCCGAAGTGGAAACAGCAAAGGAAAATGAGGTGAGTGGCCTAGAAGCTCTGATTTTGAAGGTTATTTTCATGATCGAGACATGGTTTCCGCATGCTTGAGATTAGTAAATCCACTTCATCTCATGATCTTGTTCCGATTCCTGAAGATCGGGGTATCCGTTACCCGTTATTATACCCGCGGCCCAACCTGTCTTTCGTCTTTTCTGATTTTGACGGTTTTTCGTCACCGCCCAAAATCAGAAAAGTGAAACAATGTCAATGATCTTCCACAAGATCTTTGGATTTTTCAAAATTTTTAGCTCATTCCAGGTCGAGAACCACGTGCATGCCGCCGAATCAATTGTGGACACGATAAACCATCGTCAAGCGAAGCCTATCATCAGACCGAAATCCCTCAGGGTGAATTTTCCGGAATTTAGTTACTGAAGCCGAGTCGCGCCTGAAATCTGAAATCTACTCCAAAAAATCTAATCCATTGCATGTGAGAAGAGAGCTTCTAACGCGAAAACCACGAATTGAGTTGTTCTCGGCTAGTTTGCCAGGGGAATGTTGAAACGGCATTCAATGGGCCCTTACAAACCCGACGACGTGCAATTTGAGCGACGAATTAGCCGTTATAAATGAAATTGAGCGAAACACACGACGACGAGCATTCTCGTCCAACGCGACGTTTGCGGCGGCCGCATTGCTATAATCGATTGCCGCGTTGCAACGCGCGGTCACCGCCGCGGCGAAGACTGCGAATTCGTCGCTCAATTTTTTGTCGTCTGGTCTGTAAAGGCCTAATGATGGCCTGCCTCAACTATTTTCACGGATAGAAAAGTGTTTTGTGTGAATTTGTTTCCTGCTAAAATTGTCCCAATATTGTTGATGCTTATCGTGGTATTGATATTTTCCTAGGTATTAATGTATGCATAGTCAATGCCCTATAGGCTGTCATAGCCGCGACGCATCCGCGCGCGAGTGACACAGACACCGCGCGCTCCGCGTATAGCTCGTCGAAGCCCTTGCTCTCCGTCAAAATTGGGAATCGTTTGGAACTCTAGGAATGATTGTTTGTGGGGAGTGAAAGAAATGGTGTGAATACCATGTAATCTTGCTCTAACGAGAGAGGTTGCTCAGCGTGCTCCGACGATTCACAACGAGACCCATATTGTTTTGTAGAGCATCGAATGACGATTACAATGGTATGGTTTGTTTTTGCTATGGGCAAATGGATGGCCCGAAAAAAAAGGCAAGAAATCTTGACCACTAACTAGTGGCGAGAAACTAGTGGCGAGAGCACTTCTTGTTGTTAACTAGCAGGGATCGTATCGTGGTGGCTCAGTGGATACCATGCAGGACTCTCAATCTGGCGGTCGGTGGATCGATCCCCTTGCTGCCCTTTTCTTTTGCCTTCCTACGCTATATACCAAAATACGCTCCTTTTGGAATTTTGCCGCAGTTGTGAGATAGAATCGCGTTTAGGAGGAGTATGGCCAACAAAGTACGCACAAACGACGATGTCTTCTAGTACATATGTATGTGACCCATATCTACCGTAACCAACACAAATCGATCCCAAATCCGGAAACGAATGTCATATCCGCGATCAGCATCGCGAATAACCCCAGTAGACAAAGTTTGAGCTAAATCGGTGATTTACACCGAACTACCCAACTTTGTTACCGCGGATCCTAGCAAGCTCACGCCAGACACAATGGAAAAAGTCGATGTCAGATTTGTGAATTGTGGATTTGTCAACAGCCCAAATGATCTATCTTGATAAATAATCAAAGAAACTCATTCAAATTGGAGTCTCTGTGTTGATTAGAGTCCAAAAAGTGGAACAATCGGAATAAAGATATTGTCGGTTAGTGGACCTTCCTACAACTACTCAACACTCGTAAGACTGATTAGGTCAAAATCACCGATTTAGCTCAAACTTTGTCTACGGGGGTTATTCGGGGTGCTGATTACGAATCTGACACTTGTTTTTGAATTTGGGTCGATTCTGGTGGTATCTCTGGTGGTTGCGATCTAGAATCCCACTTGCTACTGGTTAATTTTCAAGGTTTTTTGCCTTTTTTGGGCCATCCATTTGCCCATAGCAAAAACAAACCATACCATTGTAATCGTCATTCGATGCTCTACAAAACAATATGGGTCTCGTTGTGAATCTTCGGAGCACGCTGAGCAACCTCCCTAGTAAGGGTCTCTCGGTCCATTTCTCAGAAAATAACAAAGCAGTTACGGAAACCCTTGGAGTGAGCCTTTGGTGTATCTTGAGAATGTATCTTTGCAAATTCTGTAGTTATAGGATAGTTTTAATGTATTTTCTTCTTTTTTTTGAGGGTGGGGGTATAGGGTAATTGTCTGAGGTAATCGCACTGCCTTCTAGGGACTATTGAAGCTGCAATTCTTTGAAAGCAGCCAAGAGGTCTCCATTAATGAAATCCAATTTTTGCACTTGTTCAAGGACAATTTTGTAGGCAAATATACGGCATAGGTCATCGAGCCTATATTTTAAGAAAGCTGTTACCTCACATACTTTTACTTTTCGGTCCTTTGAAATGGAGAAAGTTCCGATTGGGAAAAGCAGAAACCCTCTAAAGTACCCAATTGCTTCAAATCAATCCCGGTAAATTAAAACATTTACTCTCTTTAGGCGTTGAATGCCTACGAAAAGTGTAAATTGGAGTGCAGACGACAGCGTGACAGCGTTCAAGCACAGGAGGTGAGTCGTCCGCCGAGATTCCGTCGGCTCGGGCCCGACTTTTAACGAATTTCCTAAGCTTTGTGAATGTATTTTTGAAGATTTCTCTTCAATATTCGTCTAGTCGAGTCATTTGAGGCGAAGATCTCTGAAATTAGAAAAATCCTTCAAAAATTAACCAATCTGTGCGATCAATTGACTTCAGTACGTGGATCAGCTCCGAGCCGAACTTCAAGCCGCCGAAGAGGTGTTAGCGGCAGAAGCTGCCGCTGCCGCTGCCGCCACCGCGGCACCAGCGGCACAGGCGGTGCCCGTCGAAGATGTCGTCAATTAGGGTTTTTTCAGTATTTTTCGCTTGTTAAATGCTTCACCCATTGATTAGGCCTTTCGTTGTTTAAGCTCAGGCGTTATTGTACGTAGCCTTCTGAAGAAAACCTTTTTTTTCGTTATTTTTTGCTTTTTTCCTCGAGTATAACCCACTGTTATACTGTTTCTTCGACAATGGACATAGGTATTGTGCTTATTTTCCGGTCGAGATCAATTCCCCCCCTTTGCCACAATTTTTTCCAGTGCTCGATGTTTGTGAATATGATCGATAAATCGTTGCCTGATATGGAGCGTTTGGGTCATCAGTACGGCTTTCTAGAAAAATCAAGGTGATTCGCGGTCCGGAAATCAATAGTTGATAATCGATGTCAACGAGTTTGACCGGACACCAATATCGTCGATAATCCGCTATCACCGATAAGTCAGTATATCAACTAGTCGCTGTCGATGATTGGCAGAATCGACGATTAAAAAGAAAAAGAAAAATTCAGAAAAATAAGAATAAGCTTCTCAAACACCTCTCAAACAAACAAAAACAAATAACACATCAACAATAACGTTTCCATTTGCTTGATTGTGTGTGTGTTTTTAAAGGTCTCTCACGTGTGTCTTATACTCGCGTAAATAAATAAATAAATTAACGATAGATCATGACCTATCGGCTTTATCGACTCGCGGTATCGCATTCCTTTTCCGCGACGTCGCGCGACACCTCTGGCAGTGTCGCGCCGCATCCCGATTCGCGCGCGGCGCCGCGCGTCGCGCTGTGGTTTCGCTCAATACTGAAGAGTGACAGCGCGGGCGGCAGGCTTCCGCGCGCGACATCGCCGCCGCGCCGCAGTTCGCGAGCGGTGTCGCGTCGGACCGCTGGCGCGACTCCGATCCTTATCGATAGGTCATGAGCGATCACTGTTAATGATTAATGATTTGATCTACCGTCAATGTGTGAAGCCAAGAGATATCGACAAAGCTTTATTGAAGATGGTCGACAAATCGATGCAGAATTCGAACAAACTAGCATCGCTGATTGTCGACACCGATCAACATAGATCGATTTATCGACTAAGCTTCGGGCTTTTTCGTGTTTTTTGCCGTTGGAGAGGTTACCACATAATTCAGCTTGCAAGCTGGTTTCATTGCGTGGGTAAACCGGAAGAAATTGGGCATTTTTTGACAGAAATGTGATGTTTTTCGAACAGTCTTTTCAACGAAATCGCCTATTCTTCAATTGCACATTTTCCGACAAAGTTGAAAGAAAATGCGATGTCCTCCAAATCAAAAACCAATATTGGGCCATGTCCAAACGAAACATCGCGTTTTTCAGACGAAAAATTGGACACGCTTTAGCTTAAAATGGAATATTTTCTAAAAAAATTGTTTCTTCTCGGAGGAACTTGGACCGCTTTTGATTTGATCAGTACCCTATAAACTTCTTCGTTCATTCGAAATCGAACTGGGATTGTTACGATTCCTTCAAGTGTATATGTAGCATCCAAAAGAATCGGTCCAACGAAATTTGACGATTCTCAATCCACCTGTTCAGGCGAACCCTCAGACCCTTTGACTTTGAAGCTTCTATATTCGTTTCGAAAAACGCGCAAACAACGCTGAAAATGGCATATTAACTGATAACCAACTGGATCACCAAAAGAGGAAGCGGAACTCTTTGACGTCCATCCCTCATAGCTACCCTTTTTCGTTGGGCCACCACGGTTCTACCAACAGCAAATCTCAAAAACTGACTTGGGTTTATTTTTGGTGGGAATCGCCTACGAAATATTTGTCACAGAACATAATTTACACTACAAAGAAAAACGAAACAAAACAATCACTCGTACGCCATTCTTAACCAGACAACAATCGAAACGTAAAAGCAAAAAAGAGACCGCTAGATACTCTATGCACAACAACGTTTTGGTGAACATTTCAAGCCGAAATAAACATAATAGTATTAAATCTACACAGGAATTGGTATATTGGCAACAACCGTTTTCAATATATCCGCTGTCTGTTTCCGCCAATGTTTCGGATCCTTCGACACGGCCACCCACAGCTCACCGTGTCGCGGTTCCGCTTCTTCGCACTTCTTCAGCACTTTCTGCTGTTCTTCCTGAACGACAAATCAAATAATATTATAAATAAGAAAACCTTAAAAGAACTGAAGTCAGCAAAAAAATTGAAAATTTTGAAAAAAAAACAGAAAAATTCACGACCTCTGAGCCAAGCAGCAGCTCAAATTTGTAGCAGTGGGCGTAGGCATCGCCGTTGTCCGGATCCACGTTGATGGCTCGTTGGAACCATTCTCGCGCCTTTTTCACCTGAATAAAATTATTTAGTCTACCAAAATATGAAGAAAAGCAAAAATTTAATTAATGAATTAAATTGAATTAATTAATAAAAATTTAATTAAAATTTAAATTCAAAAAAATATTGCGAGAATATAAAAACT
This sequence comes from Nippostrongylus brasiliensis, assembly GCA_030553155.1. Taxonomy (NCBI): domain Eukaryota; kingdom Metazoa; phylum Nematoda; class Chromadorea; order Rhabditida; family Heligmosomidae; genus Nippostrongylus; species Nippostrongylus brasiliensis. Next base: position 5,948,325 of record CP130733.1, read on the forward strand.
TCTGTGCCAGCAGGACTCAATCCCTCAGGGCATTTTCAGGATCTTCATCTTGCCGAGCAAGTCTAGTATTCACCCGAGCCCGGAAGGGTAGAAGTTTCGATTAGCATCGGCGAGGATTGATCGATCGATCATGTGGGTAGAAGTGGCGTCGCCTACCACTGCACCACGCACGCCACATATTCAAAAAGTATACTACTATATAATAAGCGAAACCCAAGCGATGTTTGTCATGGGTTATTCATATGGGTCCCGCCACGATTGCCCGTTACCGTACTCCCGGGGACGCATTTCACCAGTTCAGCTCGCCGTCTTTTGCTACATTCTACTTATTCATCGTTTTATTTCAAATCTTTTCTGTTTTATTTCAAATCCTTATTTCAGTTCATGTATTTTTGTTTTTAGTGTGTATTTAGCAGTCGTTTGTCGGCCGGCAGGCCGCTGAATGGCTGGTACTTATCATGTGGTACTTCAATACTACAGTTGAGCACAGTTACAGTTTACTGTTTTTTGTTCCGTGTTGGATTTTGGAATAAATAAAAAAAAATTTAAAAAATAAAATAAAATATAATGAATATAAACATAAACCGACCTTCCTCTCCGCCCAGAACAATCGGGCAGCAGCAATCAATACATGTGGATTGTGCTCGCATCGTTTCAAAGCGTCGACGGACTTTGACCTGCGGCCATGTCGTTCCTCCATCCATATAGCTTCCGCCCATAGACGTCCTGTATTGATTGATAAAAACTTCAAACAGTTCTAGAAACTTTTATAAAATATACCTGAACTTTCGCACTCTTGCAGGGCTCGAGCCAACCTTTCAGAAGCCAGTTCTCGGAGGCCGGCTCGCATTTCCAGTCGGACCGATTCCAGCCATAAATCCTCGTTTCGGGGGTTTCGAATTCGAGCCTCAATAGAAACGGTAGTATCTACTAGAAGCATTCTAATAACTACAAATTTGTACTTTTTTGAATCTAAATGGATGCTCTTAAACTAAACTTTACCATTCCTACTATACAATAAGCGAAACCAAAGCGATGATTATCATGGATGGCTCATATGGGTCCCGCCGCGATTGCCCGTTACCGTACTCCCAGGGACGCATTTCATCAGTTGAGCTCGCCGTCTTTTGCTACATGCTATTTGTTTATCGTTTTATTTTAAATCTTTTTTGTTTTATTTCAAATCCTTGTTTCAGTTAATGTAATTTTTGTTTTAAGTGTGTATTTAGCAGCCGTTTGACGGCCGGCAGGTCGCTGAATCGCTGGTTTCACTTCATATCCAAGGCTTTCAAACGAAAATGATCGTCCCTTGAACCAAATTCGAAAAATTCAAAACAAAATTGTAGGTGTTTTTATTCAAAATGTTTCCAAACGAGATTTGACGATTATCATACCATTTCTAAAATTCAACAAACAAAACCGTACCTTTTTTTTGGAACCACAATTGGTGTTTTCAAACAAAATTTGACGACTTTCACACAAAATATTACGTTTTAGCACACGAAATTAAGCATTTTTTGAACCTCACCCCAATTACAAACTCCAACTTTCAATAAACAAAAACCTTAGAAAAATATCTAGAACAGCTCACCTTCTCCAGGTCCGACCTTGCCTTGATGACCTGCTTCTGTGACTCCTCGAGCCGACTCAGCAATATCCACAATGGAACAGCTCCAGGGCAGCGTTTAATCTGGGAAATGTAAGAATGGGAATGAAAAAAGAAGGTAAAAATTTGAATTATGAACGGAACATACTCCTTCGGTGAACACCCTCCTGGCCTCATCGTAATTGTTCTCTTGGAGAAGAATCTGGCCCAACATCATGTAGAACTTGGAGAAATCGACGTACCTACAGGACAATGATGGTTCACGAACTCACAAGGAGAGCCTTTCTGGATGTGCCAAGCTTTCGTGATGCAACTTTTACAGGATGTAGGGTCCATTGTAGGTACTCGAAAACCATACTTCATTTTTCCTCTAGGCACCTCTGTGATGGGGAAAACGGCTGTCAAAAAAATGGAAGGCGAGCACATCACACAGACCGCGAGAGGTCATTAGAGACCGCCGCACCCAGCAGAATGTGCTCACTTGGCGCAGCGGTAGCGATGCGGCCTCTTATGCGGAGCTTATGAGTTCGGCCGCGCATATGGCGACGACTTTTGCACTTATTCGACTGTCGTTATTATGTGGTTGCATAATCACTGGATGCAATTTCTACGGAGTTAATGCTTTTTGTAAGTAAACAGCACGTATTTCTGCGCTTGTATTAGTTACTTTCCTATGGATGGGACCTGCGCGTCATTAAATCACCGTAGATACCGCAAATGCACATGAATACTCCAAAACTAATGTCAGATTCGTGATCAGCGACCCAAATAACCCCCACATGCGAAGTTTGGGCGAAATGGATGACCATGATGTCTCGAGCCTCGTGTCAGGTGTCGGTAGAGTTGCCCAAGGTTCAGTCTCTAATGAACCACTGGTAATATTTTGTCACCATTCAGGCTCTAGTTGTCAGAAAATCTTCTGCATCCACTGCCTTCGTCCCAGGAACTGTCTGAAAGTCTCACCTAATTTGCTAATCATGGATTTTATTCTCGTTTCCTGAGCTCTGAGTGGTGAGCGCTAGCTATGGTAAGGGTGGGTGAGAGAGGTGCCTGGGTCAAAATAACCGATTTGGACCAAATATCGCATGTGGGGGTTATTTGGGTCGCTGATCACGAATATAACATTAGTTTTTGAATTTGCGTCCGTTTAAGGTAAGTTACGGTGGATACTGACTATGTGATATGCTCGCCTTCAATTTTTTCGGCAGCCGTTTTTCCATCACAGAGGTGCCTAGAGGAAAAATGAAGTATGGTTTTCGAGTACCTACAAAGGACCCTACATCCTGTAAAAGTTGCATCACGAAAGCTTGGCACATCCAGAAAGGCTCTCCTTGTCAGAGAAAAAAACCAATATGAAAACATACTTTTCGAGGCCTTCATTAATGAGTTCCTTGGCACGATCCAGGTCACCGAGACACCACTCCAATCGAGCGCTCTTCATCCAAATTCGAGCCGAAGGAGCGTTTCGTCGGGCTTTCTCGAGAAGACGACGAGCTCGGGCGAATTCGTTGTTCTCCGATTCGAGTTTCACGGCGGCCATCCAAATTCCTTCAGAGTTCGCATTGTGTTCGAATGCCTATAGGAAAACATGAAAAGCTTCAGAATAATTCCCAGAATCACGCATATCAACGTTTACCCTACGAGTGGGTAAAAATTTACTCCAAAAGTTACCCACCTTTGCAAGGATTTCTCGAGCTCCGGCAACATCTCCATGTAGCCATCTGGACTTGGCGTACATTAGCCACAACACCTCAACTTGCGGACAGGAAGCGGTCGCATCGGCCAGCAGAGTCTCATATTCCTCTCTGAAAGTGAATTCAAACTGAAATAAAAACAAATCAAGTGGAAAAAGCATGACTTGGGAGATGCAGAACAGAAGCGACAAATTGATGTGAAATGTTATTTTTTTTTATTCTCCACGTTCTCTCTTCTTGAAACCTCGACACGATGTTATAGAAATCCGTATGCCGAACAAGGTTAGTATGGTGGATTATATTTATTATGGCCTTTCTTTTTTCTTGCCATATGAATTTGACCCACCATACTAACCTTGTTCGGCCGCCGGAATTACTCCCAGAAAGATTCTTAGAATAAAAAGTGGATTTTAATTCAAAAACAGCAAAATACCGAAAATAACTAACGTCGTGCCGTGCGTCTTTTCGAAGTGTGCGGCAGCAAGCCATATTCCCTTACGCTTCTCGATATTCTTCAAAGCGTGCGCGTAAACAGCACGGGCGCAGGCCAGCGCTCCTAAAATGAATTAAATTTCAGGAAAAGGGTAAATTAAACCAACACTACATGGTATAAAGAAACCGGCAGATGAAGTAGAAGGGCGTAGCTGTATGTTCAAGAAATACCGTGTATTCAACCAACGAAGGGGAAAGATAGAATGAGAAAATGAAGGAAGGAAAAAGACGAGGGAAGAAAGGGTTACCCGAATAATCGAGAGATGAGGATGCAAGGAAAAATGGAACAAAGGCCGAACAAAACCAATAAAGAGACGCAGAAAGATTGAATGAGCAGACGCAAGAAAAAGAAGAATGAAATAGGAAACAGTGGGAGGAAGAAGAGAGATAAAGGAGTAAGCAAACGCATAAATGTAGAGGAAGAAGTAGTACAGATGTATACATCATAAAAATTCACCAAAAATTCTAACTTACCTTGCTTCGCGAAGGAATCGGCATCTTCGAGCCAAGTCGCCTTTTTGTCTTCATCTTCGACACCAGCACCAATGACATGACGGCTTAAACAGAAGTAAATACAACATGAAGATAAAAAAGTGAAAGGGGCATTTTTAGTAGTTTAGTTTTTATTATAATAACATTTGAGTAATTGTAATTGTTCAAGCCGTTCATTTCCCCTACTAGCCAACGCTGCTTGCTAAGGGCGTTTGATAGTTTCCAAAAAAATTTCAGTAAAGGACGGAATAAGCATAACATATATTGTTCTTCATTTTTTACGTATATTGTTGACTTATTTATTCAGCTTTCCTTACTATGATGCGAAATTGTGAGGTAAAAATGGCTGCGGTGAGAAAGAAAAGAAAAAAGAGAACAGATATGGGGACTCACATCACAGCCTGACAAGTAAGCGTACAACCGGCCCGTTCGGCATCAACCGCGTCTTTCATCCAGTGCTCTCTGTTCAGCTCCACCATATTGGCTGTCAGCGAGGTCAGAGCCTAAAATGACTTTAATTAGAAGTTTATTTCGCTTATCATTATTTATTTATTACACAAGTATGCTTGCGTGAGATATACAACACAAATTCGCTGAGGAAAAACATGATAACTAGGGCATAGCTGAAAGTTTTGTGGGTTAAAGCGCTGGAAAATGATGAGATATCGTTTAGTGATAAAAATGATAACTAATACAAGGACGAACTTTGGGTGTGAAGCCTTAAGCGGCACAAAACTGATGATGAAAAAGCGTGGCGCAATGCTGCGCCACACTTAAGCGGCCGCGTGGGACCGCGTGGCGCAATGCTGCGCCACAGTCTCGTATCGTATTTTTCTCGATACATTTCAGAATTTCGAAGGATGTTTTTGTGCCACTTTTTAGTAGACCTTTGCACATTGTTATAGGAAGTATGGTCCAGGAAAATGATTCTTAGTTTCTGATTTACTAGAATTTTTGATTATGCACTAGTTTTCCTTACAAGTAAAAACAAATAATGGTTATTGCAAGACACAAATAAATGCAAACAAATACTGGTTACTGAAACAAACACACAAATACAAACAAATATTGATTATTAGAATGAACAAATAATGAATAATAAACAAATCACAACTTCCTTTTAACCTGAATAGGGAAAAAAGAAATTCTAAAAGCTTCCAGGTGTTATTTTTCTATTTTCATTGCAAAAAAGGAATGATCACAATCCCCGATATTACAGGACTGTATATGTAGTCTTCGAGATTTACTATTCACTTCCATTTTTAAAAAAATTCGCCGTATGCCGGCATCATGCCACAGCCTCGGCGCGCTAGAAAATCGGTTGGTCCCACGCGCCAGACACGCGAAAAAGGCGCTGTCGTCAACGTGTTAAATAGAAAATCAATAACTAAATAAGAAACAGAATTGTCAGTTTGAGACACCATATGAGTGACTATATGATCCAGGATCTTCTAAAGAAATAAGTAATAATTCGAACAAATTAAACTACCTTCTGGACAATTCGATCGACCATTTCCTTCTGTCCACGGGTTTCCTCAAGACGAGCAGCACAAAGCCAAATCTGACGATCAGTCGGAATGTGCTCACGAGCTTTATTCAACACTTTTCGAGCATTTTCGTACGTCTCCAGGCGGGCCAGTGCCAGCCATAACTCGGTGCTTGAACTGTAGAAAGGTAAAACTTTCAGAAAACTACTCCGAAAATATGAAAAATTGTTAACAAAGAAATGTAAAAATTGTTAACAAAGAAATTTCCTCTTAATGCCCAAATATCATATCACACCCAAGCGTATCATATCATGCTCATAGCTTAATGCACATCCTTGAAGCGGTCTTATCACATCATGCTCGAACTATGATCAATTTATTATCAAGCTGTTAAACAAAATCAACGACTTATCTAAGCTAGAAAACAGCTTCATACGATAACCTCTGACACATTTCTATTTTGGGAAAACTCATCATTGCGAGAAAAGAACGGCTTTTTCTTCCACATCGGGCAGATTAAACAGGCTGCATGCGACCATAGGTGGATGCGAAATGGTATGATATCGAATAGCACGATATGATAAGACCGCTCCAAGAGGGTACATTGGGATACGAGCATGATATGACACGGTTGGCATGATATGATAATTGGGCATTAAGAGGAAAAGTACCAAAAGAAACTATGAATTCACCGATAAGAACAAGAATCTGCTAAAAAAGTAGAGGAGATAAAATCCAATAATACCCGCGAAACCCACCTGCAGCACTCTACGGCTCGAGTAAGCAAAACTCGGGCATCATCCGGCTCTTCCAATTCAATGGCCGCTTTCCAAAGACGAACCGAGGTGGGAATCTGCTCCAGAGCCTTACGGAACACCTGAAAACATACAACAATCCTAAGCATCCAAAAATTATTTTAAAAATGTCGTACCTTTCTCTTCGCCTTCAGGTCCTGTTCGATTTCAGCCGTCTTCATCCATAAGCGTACACTGTGCGGCATAGCACGAACAGCGTTCGCAACAATCGCCTTGGCTGTATCAGGAGGATGCAACCTAAAATTGCATAAAGATAAAATAAAGAAAATATTTAGAAAAAAAAGAACCACCACGAGAAAAAAAGAACTCACCGGACAGCTTCCAGCCACATGTCCTCGCTTTTCTTGTTCTTCTCACATCCCTCCATGATAAGATGTCGAGCAACCTATAGACGAAAAAAATCGATTTTTCCTAGCAAACACGTGACTCCAATTAAAAATGTCATAAAAAACGAAATCTGTGCTGAAATAGTTCACCTGAAGCTTTCCGACGACCTCTTCCAGGCGAGCGCTGGCAATCCAAGCCGGAGGATGTTTGGGATTCGTCTCTCGAACGGACTTCAACAACATCCTCGCCTAAAACTCAGCCGAGCTCAATAACCTGATCGATAATCGATTGATTGGAAAGAGTCTGACCTTCTTGACGTCATTAATATCACCACCATACTGAGGAATCATCGATTGTAGATCGGTGAGATAACCTTTCGGATCGACAACGGTTTGTCCCGTAACGGAATCGGATACCTAGATATATAATCGATAAGAGCGGGAAACAAATAAGACGACGAAGAAAAATAATGAAAAATTACCTGATTGAGCTTGATGTCCATGATTTTATTTCTCGCCTGACCGATTTTGATAAGATCCAGATCATGGCTGCTTGAGATACCGGAATTAATTCCAGTTTTCCAACCGCCTAAACCAGGAAAAAAACGGCTTACCCAGGAAACTCAAAACAAAATAGAGAATACGGGTGAGATGAGAGACCTACGCGAACATTTTAAAGACGTGAACTCACCTAGAGAAGACTGCATTCCACCGAAAGTGCTCTGAAAGCCGGAACCGAAGGGGGTGGTCATACCGGATTGGACGCGACTGTCCAGCGTTGATGTCGTCTCGCCGTAATTCATCGCACTTGCGATTAGAGAATCCGGCACTGGAGTGAATCTAAAATGAAGAATTTCTCAATTTTGTTGTGTTCCAGACCGATTTTCAATAAATCTCGACAAGACTGTTTGTCCTTAGCTCAAATTTGTTAAGGAATATGTTACATAAGCTAGTATTTGTGCCATCGATTTTCTCCGACGAGGGCGACACGCCTAAGGCCTTTGTTATACCGACGCTCGTGGTGAGCATCAGCTGCTTGCGAGCGGTGAGCGCCCAGCCGTTAACCTCAGACGCTGAGCACGCGACGCACGCACGCACGCGCCGCCCAAAGCATACAGAGCAATGCGCGAGGTGATCGACCGACCCCCAGCGAAAGGGTCAATCGAAGTGCAATGCGCAGCGACGAGAGCGTGGAAGGTTCGCGAGCGTCTGCATAACATCCCGTGAGCGTCACCACGCCAGCGTCTACGTGATAACTCGTACAAACGTGTCTAGCCCCACGGTGTCTGATACTGAATGGGACGAGTTGCGCTGGCAGACGCTGGGGGGTGAGCGTTGGTATAACAAAGGCCTAAGGGCTTGTTCAGACGACGCGCGTCGAAAATGCAAAATTGAAGCTCAATCAATAATTAACGTCATTGATCGAATTTGCTCCTTTGCGTTAGTGGCGCAGTCCGGTTGCGCCTCATATAGGCAAAAAAAATTAGGCATATAATCACATAGGAAAGAAATTGAACGAAAAAAGTGAATTTTGTCAAAATTTCCATTAATAAGGAATAGCAGCCTTCTAAAAAACCCGAGCGACCAGTAAGTTTGCCTAAATGAGGCGCAACCGGACTGCGCCACTAATGCAAAAGAGCAAATTCGATCAAGGACGTTAATTATCGATTGCGCTCCGATTTTGCATTTTCGCCGCGCGGCGTCCAAACGAGCCCTAAGAGTTGACCTACTAAAAGGTTCATGCGAGCCCTGGGTATCGGTAAGTCTTAAGTCAAAATTAAATCCAAAAAAAAAACAATAAAAATAATAAACGGCTCACTTTTCTGCCCTCGGATTTCGCTTCGTCTTGTTTCTCGAGTCACCGACTTCTGGTATGGCTACCCACTCGTCCTCCGTTACCTGGAGGTGTCCAAATAACAAAAATAAAAATTGACAATGTAGATACCAAAATTTAAACGAAAAAAAGAGAAATTGAAAGAGGTAAAAATGAACACACAATTTCGCATTGCATTTCAAAATTGTCGACCGATTTTTTTGCAGACACTGAACTTGGAGTACACAGAAACATTTGGAGAAATATATATGCCTTAACTTGGGGGAAAAGGAAGAAATTAAAACGATATCTGCCCAATATTACCCCATACCCACATGTATAACACAGTCTTTACCCTGGTAGAATCCAATGGTATTCTGGATTCAAATCAAGCGGTTAAGAGTATTCCCTGCGTGTTTTCGCAAACCACTATATACTTCAATAATTATATTGAAATATCACACTATTCACTTAACTTATTCAATATAACTACCATATTCCCTTTAATTATAGCGATTAATGCAAATTCAATGTTACATCTCACATGTGGCCTTAGCCCACTTCTTAACACGTTGACGACAGCGCCTTTTTCGCGTGTCTGGCGCGTGGGACCAACCGATTTTCTAGCGCGCCGAGGCTGTGGCATGATGAACAGTGTTTGTTTGCATTTATTTGTTTCTTGCAATAACCAATATTTGTTTTCACTTGTAAAGAAAACTAGTGCACAATCAAAAATTCCAGTAAATCAGAAGCTAAGAATTATTTTCATGGACCACGAGGTTTATAATGATTTCTAATCATGAGGTATATAGTGGCCAGACAAATATTTCCCAAAAAATTGGGATAAGTCAGAAAAGTAAATTTCGAAACTGTGACGCAGCATTGCGTCACACGGTTCCACGCGGCCTAATATATGTGTCACACGGTCGTCAAAGTGTTAAATGAAGAAATATCTTCAGCACTATTTGGAGCTAGTTGACAATTGCACGTAAAGAGATAATTATTATTCAAAACTGAAAGAACTGTCATAAGAGCGATAAATCTGAGACTGACCTCACTCAGCTGCCGCTTCAAATCGGAAAACTCCTGCTGGATCTTCGGCCTTTCCTTGCGATACTTTTCTATTGCCTCTTTATACTTCTTCTCTCTGAAACCACAAACCATTACCTTCATTACCACTACTGGGTAGAAAACTGTTTGAACCGCTCAACAGCCCACCTGTAGTCCTTCCTTCGCTCATCGATCCTCGTCTCAACGGCCAGATAGACTTCATCGGCCTCCTCGTCTTCTTTGTCGTACGGATCTTTGGCGAATAGACTTCCAGCGTAGCCTTCGAACTGGAATCCGAACCGTAAAATCAGTAACGGTGCTTTGGGTATGGTAACACAAACTATATACCAAACCCAGATATATACCCAGAATCGCACGCAAACCGTGATTCATCAACGCGGCTTATTAAGGATGGCTCGGGGTTCATGCGAGCTCTAGAACGAGTCACTAGCAGATACCCCGAATGGTGTGCGAATCCTGATTCATGAAGATGTTCCCTCATTTATTTGGGGTATATGCGCCGTTAACAGCTCGAAATCTTCAAGCCCTCACTAAGCCGACGAGGCGTGCCAGGCTCCGAACAGACTTCTGGATCGCATTAGTGAATCATGGTGTGTGCCGCACTGGGAGTTCATAGCAGGTATACAATCACGAATCCGAGCCCAGGGCCCAGATTCATCATTGGTAAACCCCCGATAAACCCCGAGATATACTCCGAACGGCGCGCAAATCGAGATTCGTGAACGTGCGACGGGGTTTAATGGGGGTTTATCACGGGTCTATCACACCTCGCGATGAGACAGGGCTTAGGAGACTTCGGCGGTATCGATCGGGCTTATCGTCGTCGGGGTTTCGGAGACCGCTCGTCTGTTCATGAATCTGGGCTAGGGTTTTCAAAAGTTTACCCACCGTTACTAGCTCGAGTATCCAGTGAGGTATATTACGCCACAAATAAGCCTCGAATAAACCCAAGGGCGCTATGACGGATCAAGGTTTGCGTGACATTTAAGGTACATTTTCGGGTTTATAGCCGGTATGACATTCATGAATCGGACACCGAATGCTACCATCCATACCTCATCGTAGTTGGTGTCGTTGAGACCTTCGTCCTCGTCCTTGACGTCCTCTTTGGGCTTCTTCGATGGCGGCCCAGTGCCGGTCTCCGGCACGTCGGTCGCTTCTCTGGCTGGACCGATATCGGATCGAGTTGTGAAACCGGTCGCACCTGGAAAAACCACAATTTTAGAAGAAGACCAAGTAGGTGGCGCACTCTCAGGGAACTGATCAGCCCCGAATACTTTATATTTACCTTTACACGCGCTTAATATTAAAATATAATCGATCCAAAATAGGAATTACCCACCTCTTCCCACTCCCGGGACATACCCAGCAGGCGCCGGCATTCCCATGAAGTGTTTTTTGGTTTTGTTAACCAATGAGCCGGGAATAGTTATCGACATCTTGCTAAATGAAAAGGTCAATAACTTCCTAACAACGTCGCCAACAAAATTTTTTGCAAATAAAACGGCTGGCTTCGTTAAAACGGACAAAATGACAATATTCAAAATGAAAAAAATGTTAAGAAATTTCAATAAAAGGCAACATAAGAAACACTAAAATGAAAAAAAATGTTAAGAAATTTCAAAAAAGGCAACATAAGAAACACTGAGCCAGCACCAAAAAGGCTAAAAGGTTAAAGCAATCGCAGCAAGGATCAGCAGGCTTTTCTCTAGGTTTTGAAGAGAATTCATTAGTGAGTTTTTGCTTTTGAGCCCCAAGGCCCCATACAGCTGAAGTGACGCATGGAAAACTGGACGAGTTGACCTGGGTCTAAATTCATGACGGGTATCGGCACAATATAGGCGAGAATAAACCCCGGTCGGCGCGATTATTCGCATTCATGTACGCGCGGCGGAGTGGAATAGACCCGCGATATCCCCCAAATAAACTCCGCGACGCGTTCATGAATACGAATAGTCGCGCCGACCGGGGCTTATTCTCGGGTATACTATGCCGATACCCGTCCTGAATTTGGGCCCAGAAGGACATTCTAGCCCATTCCCCATACCTAACCTCTGTGACAACTAGTTATTTCAGTATTTCACCCCTGGTGCCTTTTATAACGGCTTAATAGCTCGTCCGCCGTCTGAAACAGCACCAATAGTGGAATGTTGGTGGTTCCAAACATTATTTCGAAAACGTAAATAATGTATTTTTGGAAGGAAAATTTCGAAGTAGTATTTTGAAAAAAGTTGAGAGCTGCATTCGAAACCCACATAGCACCCTACTCACAAAACCTGATAACCATGATTTGCCTGCCGTGTGGGGTATATTTGGGGTCTTATTTGGGTCACACTATTAAAGAATCCGGGTCGACTATTTACTCAGGGTTCATTTGAGATCTATATACCTTAATTACCTCGGGTTTTAAAACAGAAAAAAGCTCACAGCGTGCGCTTTGATGAATCGCGATTTTCGCATCATTTGGTGTATATTTTGGGGTTGATGTCTGATATAACGATTGATGAATCTGGGCCGAGGGCTCGCCGAAACAAAAAGCCTCACTTTGATCAACATTTCACTTTGGTCTTTGGTTAACATTTCTTGTGTTGTTAGATTAGAATTTCTATACTATAAATTTGTTGTCTAGGATCGCTCTGTTTCTTTTAACTAATGCATTTGTTTTTAAGCTCGTCTATGACATGCGTTAATGAATAAATAAATAAAGCCTTTGACAATACTCACACTCCGCGTTCAGGTTTTATGAATCAGGTACTGGAATAATGCCAAATCTCTCTTACGCTTATTAAATAGATATAGAAGGTGAAAGAAAACTAAAAAGGTGAATAAGACCTGCAAACACTTTCAAGACTCAGAAACCTGAATTACGTAGCGTGTAGTTATTAGACAATATAAAAAAGCAGCAAATATTCAAACATTACAATCTCGATAGACATGCGAAATTAGAATCAATCGAATATTTACATCAATGGCGGAAAAGGATAAAAATTCACAAAACTCAAAAATTTACTCAAAAAGTGTCACAACTGAAAAGCAAAGATATTATAGAACCGTAAATAAAACAGAGCAAAGAGCACTAGCAGCAATACACAAGCAAATTCCGACAAATTTCGAATTTCTGCCGATTAATGGTGTACTGTAAGCTGAGCCGCTCTGCAGTGTGTGCAGTCACACGCTGCATAGCGTAATCGACGACGAAATCGCGATTCAATTTTCTCCCTCAAAATCCGAATTTAGTCACGGACAGATATTAATATCTCGTTGGTGATTTCGCCGTCGGCTGAATATTTAAATATTTATTAGTCATTTATTTATACAATTATTGATTTATGCGTTCTAGAATGGACATCGACAAGTTGAAATTCGCCGTCAGCTGTTCGAGTAACATGAACAGAAGTATGGAGGCGCACAGCTTTATGCAGTATGTTTTACAGTTTTTCATATTTATGTAAATATTTTTTATCTGGTATTCACAAGCGGAATTTTTTGGTAAAATCGTCGGTAGTATGGTTCCATTAAAGTTTTTCACTTGGGAACTAAACTGGGTAACCGATGAGGGTTTCACAGGTAGGGAAAGACTTATTATGTTAGGAGGTTAACCTTGATCTATTTATATTTCGGATCCGCTATATTTATTCAAGCATTTATCTCGTATAGCAAAGCTATATAGACGAGTGGATGAGTATTTCTTATGTACAATTTATTTCTTCTTTTTTTCTCCAACAAACAAAGCTATTATAATTTCAAATTCTATCAGGATATCAGCGATTCAACTTTTCCTCTTGACTAGTTCAAAATTAGCCCGAAGGGTATATTTTACGCTAATATTCGACAAATTTCAGGGGGTTTAGTCCACTCTAGATGAGGATTTTCTAGTAAGAGAGCGCCCGGGAAGTTTATCCCTATGATTGATGAACATGAATTCGTTCTCAAAAATGTACTATCTATTTCCTATTGATTTGTTTACTCATCAAAAATGTGTCATGCGATTTGGTAGAAAACGAAAACTCCAACTAGGGCAGGAACTACAGGACCCAGATTCATGAACGGACGAGCGGTCTCCGAAACCGCGGCGTGAGAGATTGCGTTTAACATAGGAAGATTAGGATAAATAGACAAGGGTGGGCGCCGTTCGGACTATATCTCAGTGTTCACCGGGGGTTTACCAATGATGAATCTGGGCCCAGGTTTCTAACCAGACCACGGGGGAAATCAGAAAACATACGAGCGAAAGCACATGATATTGTAGCTATTTAACTATCGTAGACCGAATTTGACTCTTACCTAGGTTTAAAGGTCAACTTTTTTCAGAAAGCGAGGTTTCAACATCGAATCGTATGGGTCGGGAAATCAGGTGAAGCTGCCCGGCACAGCGATCGATAAGCCGAATTGCTACGAATTCGGCAAGACCACTTACGAATTCATCTACAACGATCTTAAAACGAAGGATTCGGCCTAGTAAGTACCAATATTTCATTAGCATTGTTGTTTTTTTTACTTTTGAGCACACGTAGTGCAGTGGTAAGAGGCGCCATTGACACCCGAACGGTGGAGTGATCGGTCCTCGCTCGGGTGAAACCGGTCACTCCACCTATATTTTCTTGTTGTTTTTTTTGTGAAATATTCAGTTCAGTTACACACAGAACGGTCTGCTGAATATGCTGGATCGAAATCGTCGAATTAAACCTGCACCGCAGAAATTTCAACACGAAGATAAGGAATTCGATGTGATCATATGCCTGGAGGAACGAGTCTATGACCAGGTGGCCGTTTTCGACTCTTTGAAAAAACTCTTTAAAAATTTTCCTTGCATGAAGCTTTTTTCCTCACTATTTGTTTCTAGCCCCCTCCCCCACCCTTTGATGTAAAAAAAAATATGGGACTTCTTGTTGGTACCAATTTTGTGCAAAATTGTCTTTTGTAGAGTCCCGGGTCCGGATTCATCATTGGTAACCCCCCGATAAACCCCGAGGTGTACCCCGAACGACGCGCAAACCGAGCTTCGTAAACGCGCGCCAGGGTCCAGTCGGGGTTTATCGCGGGTTTTTCACACCTTGGACAAGGTAGGATTTCGGAGACCTCGACGGTATCGAGTGGGTTTGTCGCCGACGGGGTTTCGGAGGCCGCTCGTCCGTTCATGAATCTGGGCCCAGGAAAAGTTGTAGGACGAGTTCTCAGTAATCTATGATAGTGCACTTTTTGTCATGATTGTGGTTCCCAATCAAAAAAGCCACGATTTTGAACAAAAATTCGGGTCACAGCTAAATCGTGGCGCTGATTTAGGGAGCCGATCAACCTGGATCACTGTTACTGTATAGTACGGTAGTTATAAATGTATTGATTATCGATTAGGTAGTTGATCATCTGCATACCCGACCGACGACGAGCGGAAATCCGGCCCACGTGATCAATATCGACATTGAGGACAATCCAGAAGAGGCAACAATTGGAGCGTGGTTCGTCTGTGAGCTTTGCGGAAAGGTGGGTGTCGTGAAATTTTTATAAAAAATTACTTTTGTATAAATTTAGAAATCAAAACTATTGAAGAAAAACTGCTCGTATTTATAAATTCAGCTTGACGAGTGCGACGATCTGGACAACGAAATCGATGAGATACTGGCCGAGTTTGAAGCGAAAAATCAAAAACGGAATATACTGCATACAATTTGTTTTTATTGAAATTAATTGTTATAAAGCCTTTTCTGCATGGTTTTCTTTTTATTTTCTTCTTTGGCAGAGATAAAAAAATTCATTTTATAGAATATTGTAAAAATTGCACGGCTACAAGGCGCTATTTCGGTTGTGCCACGAATCTTCTTTGTGGTCCTTTATCGACAGCTCCGGGTGGTGGATCGCAAAGAGACCGGTCGTCCATGTATAGCTGAAAATAGTTGAAGATGACGTCATCTAGGCCTAGATTCACAAATCCTATACCCGGAATAAACTTCGGAATATACCCCAAGTAGCGCGCAAATCGTGATTCATCAACGAGCACCCTGCAGGGTTATTTGGGGTCCAACACAGCTCACTCGCACGGCAACAATTTCAAGACTTCAAGTGACAAGCGTACAGAGCACAAATAAACCCTGAGCTAACCGTCGACTCGGATTCATGAACGGTGTACCCGTAATTAACCCCAAATTACGGGCAAATCATGATGCACCAAAACCCGCGGCGGGATTTATCCAGAGTTTATTTGAGGCTTATATGACACAAACCACTGGAATGACGAGGGTTCGGATACCCCGATTTTTGCGTGTACCCGTATTCATCAACATGCGGCGGGGTATATACGCGGCAGCGGGTGTGCCCCGCCTTGGTGAATCGCAATATTCAGATTCTATAGCGGGTTCTTTTCGCCCGGGTTGGGTGAAATTTAAATTGAAAAAGACTCAATTCGACTTGATCAACAAAATATAACAAAAAAAACTTGACATGTAATGGTTCTAAATTTATAAACATTTAAAAAACTACAACTATGCGAATCCAGCCCACCTGCAACCTACGCCTCTCATGAGCTTTGGCTAGAAATTTCTCCTTGTAGCAATTGTTGCAGAAGTCCGTGCGCATTGCCCTGAAATAGTTTTTAAAAGTTTTTTTAACAGTTATATCAGAATGATTCACCGCATCTGTAATTTAAAATACCATGAATTGGACCTTCTGCTCTCAGAAAATATGAGTTGAAATATGACCATAGCGCGTCTTCATGGGGTATAATGAACAGATAAATAAAGAGCCCACTAATAAATAAGCGAAACCACGATATCTGTTTGTCAACTCTTGGGTCCCGCCGCGATTGCCTGTTACCGTACTCCCAGTGACGTATTTCATCAGTTCCTCGCCATCTTTTGCTGCATGCTTTTTGTTCTTCGTTTTATTTGTCATTATAAATGTTTCATATATGTTTCCTACTATTCATTGGTTCATTTGGCGGCCTGCAGGTCGATGAATGGCTGGTAAATAAATTTGTTCACTCACAAGCAGAAGAAGATACCTAGACCACACATCCACCACGCACCAATACAGCACAGAACGCCCAGCCGGTTGATTCGCTTTTCAACAGCCTGCAAATTTGCATGTCGTAGTTCAACTTGAGCCTGTTTTAGGTATCTGGGAAGTGAGGGTAAGAAGGTTAGGTTAAGAAGTTTACAAAAGGTTAACAATATCTAGACATGAGTCGACGGCCACGGAACGGATGTCAGCCTACTCACCAATTTCGCGCCAGCCACCGCGCACTGACGCGCTGTTAGGGATCGATGATGCTGGATCAACTTGGATTACGGGATTTGTGATAAAGTTCAGTGATACGTCACCAGTCCGGACACTCTAGATCACACGATCCACCAACGGGTATGCGCCCCGGGTATATCTTTCCCTACGACTGAACCCACCGGGTATATTTTGATACAGAAATTCCATAAAAGCAAAAGAGGACCCACCAACTGATGGCACTCGGCACAAAGGGAGAACTGCTTTCTCCTTGGGTCTTTTGGATCGACTTGGATGTTTTCGTTTAGATCCATGGCAAATCAACCGGAAAACGTACGTGAGCAATCAAAATGAGAATTGTGGGAATAACAAAGTGATTCACTATCACTCGGCTGTGAATCACCCCATTCCATATAAACGTGTCGGTGTATACGCCTCTAGCCCCCGAAGGTCATTGCATAGGCCAAATAGGCAATCATGCCTCTACAATTCCGACTAGAAGACGGATGCGTAGCGCATCCTGAGGGGACTGATCAGCGCCGACCCCTTACCGTTTTGAGAAGAGAATTTCAAATGGTCTTCATTGGTTCCTTGCACTAGGTTTGTCACGTACCAATTCTAGAAGATTGAGATTAGATCTGCTGTAATGATCCCTCTACATCCTGATCTTGATGGTAAGGGCAAAACTGAAGGTAAAGTTAAATGATCGGCGTTCCCCTAAGGACGAGGCGACTTATGGGATCTAGCCGCTCAGGTAGGTGCCTTCACCTTCCCAGACAAACGGGGTACCGATTTACCCAACTTCGCAAGGTGCAAGCTTGGTTAGCACAGGCGAGGATCGGTCGCTCGATCATGTGGGTGTCAGCTGCGCCTCCTACCACAGCACCACCCACCTCTGATTCCGTGATAAGCAAATAAATGAATATTTTCACACAATAAGGGATGAATTGCACGGAGATATGAGGGAGAATATGCACACGTAGCTCAATCGTCTCGTTCTCCACTGTTTTGGTTGTAGCGTATCGTTTCAGGACGATAAGATGCCAAATATGCCTATTCCTATTGGATTAGCGTATTGTGCCTAGTTACTCTTGTTGAGAATGGATGTCCGGTGCTATGTGGGTTGTGGGTGCATCGCAGGAAGAGCATTTTCTCAAGCATTTCCGTTGTTTTCTAAATTTATCAAAAGGATCAGATTGGTTTTTAGATTAAATCTTCGAATTTTCCATACTCGGTTCGATAAGGTTTCTGTGGAAAAATAAGACCTCTATGGTTGAACTACTCCCGCACAAGTCGCACAACACCAAAAATCGTGTACTGGAAACCCATCAAGTTTAACCTTTTTCGACGAAATTACCTTCTAAGAGAAGATGATGGTTATTGTTTGGCTTCCGTCCAGGTTGGTGCTTTTTTTGGATGCTTGTATTCCCACGCCGAAGTCTCTGAACAAGGAGTCTTCTATGGATGTAATTCCAAGGTCGTTTAGTTTCAAGCATTTTCTCCCCAACTCTTATTTGTTTCTTGATTAAATACTCGAAAATTTGGTGCATGTGTTGCTGCATTGGACGGCTCTGATATTGATAATGATATTAGCTGTTCTGTTCTGCTAATTATGGGAGAAAGGTGATTTTGATTTGCTGACATCGTTACGATTTCTGAATTTTCAACTTGTTCAAAGGAAGCAACCGGCTGCGTTGAAGTTGTCTATTGGCTGTTTGTACTTTTTTGTTACCTATACAGTACCTTGAACCTTTGAAACGAACACTTTACCGAAAAGCTGTCTCGTCTCATTAAGATGTTTTCGGATTTCTTGTGTTTGGTAAGTAGGTGTGAACCTGTTCCACATAATAGATGGCCCGATTCAGTTGGTGTGTCGGGTGAATAAGGTTTTGCCTTAACCCCAGCTGCCAACTCGCTCTGATTCGAGACTGCCACAGCACCAAAATTGAGTTTGTCAGTATACAGAATAAGGGTACAGGATAGTATTATTGGATAGGGTACCTGACGAATGAGTGAGCAGCTACGAAAAACCAGCTACCCCAAACTATAACCATTAAGTGCGCCGCTCCAAAGACACACTCGCGCACAAAGGTTGAGTGCACCAGGGAAAGCCAAAGTGGCTTGGAAAAATGGCGCCTGGTTCGTAACCTCCGGCCGCATAAAAAGGCACTGGCGAAACCAGCGCGCGCTGGGCCCCGGGCTGGAGGGCCGTCCTCCTTTTTTCCTCTTCCCTTCATTTTCATGTCGCAACTTCTGCACTTCTGCATTAGGTTCATCCTCATTTTCCTGGGGGGGGGACCCTTTTTGTATGCATGTTCCCATACAATCCTTTTCTCGTGGTTATGTTGTAAATATGATGGAATAATGAAGCGTTCATACTCAATTGTTCTACTCGACATAGAAACTTCGGGCTGACACGAAAACTGGTCCACCGCTACACTTTTGGGATTAAAATCATCGCCAAAGTTCTCACCATGCTCGGTCTTAGTTTTCGTCTATCATATCACGGACTCGGGCTCGACAGACGGAAGCTCACGGCCCGAATCGTCACCCGGCCGCATGCTCGGTCGAAACCAGCGCGCGCTTTCCTCAACTTCTGCACTTCTGCATTAGGTTCATCCTCATTTTCCTGGGGGGGGGGGTCATCATATACAATCCTTTTCGGTTATGTTGTAAATATGATGGAATAATGAAGCGTTCATACTCAATTGTTCTACTCGACATAGACAGAAAACGGAATTAAAATCATCGCCAAAGTTCTCACCATGCTCGGTCTTAGTTTTCGTCTATCATATCACGGACTCGGGCTCGACAGACGGAAGCTCACGGCCCGAATCGCTTCCACCGGAAGGTAGAAGTCGTCGAGCGGGAGCCAGCTACTTCCCGCACTCGGGACGCTGCCCAGATCCAGCCGCTCGTCCTCTGGCTCGAAGGAGAGCCCCGCGAGCGCTATGGCCTCGAGCCAACCCTCACCGGGGTGACATCGCTCGAAGTCGCCGTCGACCATACCTGGAATGAAAACATTAAATTAAAAATCAATATGTTTACAAATTAAAAAAACATTCACCGGGCTCGCGGGTTCTAACCCAGAACAAAGCCAGCGCAACGCACCCCATCAGGGTGCCAATCAACATCCAGGCTGAAAAATATACAATGATCACATTTCAAATAAGCGCAATCAAAAAATAACATTTATATACATCATGTTTTTCTCTCTCCTTTATTATTATAAAGATCACCAGCAAAAATCTGCCAAATCTCCACATGAACGTCGCTAAGGTCGACAGTAGCAAGGTAACTGAACATCGTTTTAGAAAATGTATTATTAGTATAAACGCACATCACAACGACGATATTAAGAACGCACGATAAATCAACAGCACAATAGGAATGCATATAATGTAATGAAATAGCTCGGCCTCGCTGGCCCAAGCTCACTCCGCCTCTGCCACCTAGGCACCTTAGGTCATGTGGGATATGGTAGCATGGTTCACCATGCCACATATGGCCACACGACGGACGATCGATTGATCTGCTGACTAACAACTTTCTCGCCACTTGGACCAATAGCATAGCGCCATCGCTCTCGCGCGCCAGGAAAGCGACGCGAGTTTGAATCTCGCTTTTGGGAAAACATTTGAAAACTTTGCAAGTAGGAAAATCATAAATTACGATTTCCTAGGACTTCCAAAACACATAGGAACTCCGCAATAACCCATCATAGGCTAAAAACTCAAATCTTCTCTCATAAACAACTAACCAAATCAACCCAATTTGGAGTTCTTCAGATAGTTTACTTGCCACTGCCTTTCCAACTAAAGAAATCTTCAAATCAACTCCAATATCTCTCTCTTCTCAAAAAACCATAGTTTCTCCGTTCAAAGAAAACACTTCGCCACTTTCTTTCTTTCCAAAACAACATGATACACCACAAATGATACTTTTATTTTTCTTAACGTAAATTGCATATACTGTACAGTTTGTACACATTATCAATATAAATGTCTACAACAACAATTAATGAAGCAAAACAACAACGAGAACAATGAAAAAAAAAGAACAAAACACAAATATAGATATCATTTACAGCAGGCCAATCCCGCTTTGGAGCATCTTCTCTATCGAACCTCCTATACATCGAACCGCCAATTGACAATATCTAGACACGGATCGGATGTCAGCCTACTCACCAAGTTGGCGCCAGCCACCGCGCACTGACGCGCAGTTGGGGATGCTGGATCAACTTGGAAGACGGTATTTATGATAAGTTTCAGTGATACGTCACCAATCGGGACACTATAGGTCACAAGATCCATGAACGGATATGAACCCAGGGGTGTATCTTTCCCTACCACTGAACTCACCAGAAATTCCATAAAAGCAGAAAAAGGACCCACCAACTGATGGCACTCGGCACAAAGGGTGGACTGCTTCCTTTTTGGGTCTTTTGAATCGACTTGGATGTTTTCGTTTAGATCCATGATAAATCAACCGGCAAACGTACGTAAGCGATCAAAATGAGAATTGTGGAAATAAGCGAGTGATTCACTATCAACCGGCTGTGAATCACCCCACTCCATAGAAACGTGTCAGCTTCGGTGTATAACGCCCCCAGCCCCCGAATGTCATTGCATGGGCCAAATACGCAGTTATCGTCCCTGTACGATTCCGAGTAGAAGACGAATGCGTGGCACATCCTGTGGGGACTGATCAGCGAAGACCCCTTACTGTTTTGGAAAGAGAATTTCGAATGGTCTGAATGGTTCCTTGCACTAGGTTTGTCACGTACCAATTCTATAAAATTGAAATTATATCAGCTGTAACGGTCCCTCTACATCCTGATCTGATGGTAAAGGCAAAGCTAAAGGTAAAGTTAAATGATCGGCGTTACCCTAAGGACGAGGCGACTTGTGGGATCTAGCCGCTCAGGTCACTGCCTTCGCCTTCCGAGACAAACGTGGTACCGATAAATCGAACTCTGCAAGGTTGGTTAGCACAGGCGAGGATCGATCATCCGCCTCTGATAGCGTGATAAGCAAATAAATGAATATTTCATACAATGAAGGATGAATTGCACAGAGAGATTAGGGAAAAGTTACGCACGTAGCTTACGATCACGATCTCGTTCTTCACTGTTTTGACTGGCGCTCATTTGCAACCGACAATTTTTCTGTAATATTTTTGAAACACTATTCATCGAGAGCTACTAAACATACACCGGGCAGAACCAGGCGAAACCACGTCTATAATCGAAAACAAGCGTTTACAACACTTCTTTATTGGAATCCAAGTATATGTAGCCAGAAGTCTATTAGATGGGTGAGAGGTGACAAGAGAATTCTAATTAATATAATCCTGATAAACAAAACCGGTAGATGATGCAGATATGGTGGACGAGACAGAAATTCTACTGAAAACGTTAAAAATGACTGGCAGGCTCGAACTGTTCATCTAATCCTAAGCCTACATCAGCCACAGTCTAGCGCTAAAAGCACAACAGGCGAAGGACGGGATTGTTAGCAACTCAACTTCTATTTGCAGCAGAGTATAGAAGAATTGCCTCGATACATAGTAAAATTAGCAGAATATAGAAAAAAAGAGGGTGCTAGCAGCGCGAAACTCGACTAGGAATAGTAGCAGTTACAGAGACTCGTACGTGGTTACTTCAGAATGAAAAGAAAGAACGGAAGGTTCAGGCCATTTTTGCAGACGAAACTGCTGGAATGGAAATTTTGTTTATTTATTTATTTATTAGAATACGTCAAAAAGACGTGCACCGAAAGATAACAACCACAGGACATGAAAAAAAATGTCCAAGGTGAGCAAGCCATACTAGTTGTAAAAACAAAGTGTAACGCGGAAAACAGCCATCGCCAAATAGGACTGAGCTTAAACTGCGACGGTAATCGGGGGTGCAAATGGAGGGCAAGGATTAAATTAATATATTAAATTATTTAGGACAAAAAAATTACAGGGCAAAAAAATTAAAGATTGTTAGGTCTGTCATGTATGCAGCTGCTCTACGGTAGGGGTAAACGAGGTTCCATGCCAGTTACTTAGCCCTATAAGAACGGCTTCTAGTTAGGACAAGACATTCCAAGCGGACTACCAGAATCGGGGACATGAACCTGTGACCCCTAAAAATGCCGTAGGCATGATAGCAGGCCCAAAAAATGTCTTGTAAGTGATAGCCATGGAAGTTCATCTTGGGCGCTATTAGCTACACTGATAGCAGATAGGAACATGAGAGAACCGACATATACTGAATAATAGCACAAATAACCAAGAAAAGTAAATGAAAAATATTTTTTTCCATGCTCTTGAGCACCAGCCAATACTGAGAAAACTTTTACAAAAAGAAAAGCAATCGAGAAGATTTCATGAAACATCAGCTAGAAAACATTTGCTCACATACTATTTGCTATTTACTTATTTATTGTTTCATCCTGAAACATGGATGTGCTACTGAATGAGAAAAATGTGTTAGTTAAAAAGAAATGCTAAATGACCCTCCTTCCCATTAATAATTGTAAGGTGAGCCCAGTGATCATGTGTGTACTTGTTCAGTTGCTCGAGAAGACATTTTATTTTTTTTTTAATATTTACGCCTTTTCACATACGTGCTGAAAATGGTTAGTGATACAAAGAGCAGGGAAAACTCGATTGAGAGAAAAAATTAAATCAAATTAAAACAAAACAAATCTCAGCGAGGTAGTAACTCAGGCAGAGGGAAAGAGACATTCCTAATATTCAAAACGACCCTTCACAACATCATACATTGATCCAAAATCAACAAAACTGTCTTTTTTACCTGTATGAGCTTGCTTCATACCTATTGTCCTTTCCTTTAACTATTTGAGAGCATCGTTATTACATTTTAATCACCAGAGTGAGTGACAAATACGAGCAACAAGTTCCAAACCATACCCAAACATAGGTCGAGTCCTATCGATTTTTTCAGGCAACCAAGAAGGGCGAGTCGATCACCATGGTGGTTGGCAATCATCTCAACAAATATTGGAAGAACTCCATAGGTCAAAGAAGCTCCAGTAGGACCACAAAATGGGCAGTCATAATTTCTCTCACAATAATAAGGTCCAGTTTCGAAATTATTGAATTTTTACGAAAATTTTCGAAAGAGTCCGAAATACTGAATGAAAATGAGAATTTCAGACATTTTTCAACGGTGTCACGGCCTAACGATAAGGTCTCGGTCACAGGCTGATTAGAGACGGCGCTGCCTTGCTGCCGAGTATGAACGGATCTTCAGTGATGCACCTGAAGCATGACACACCACCAAGTCCCTATCGTTTACTTTTGCATTCACCCAGAATAATAGCACAGGAAAATACCATTTTCACATAGAAATGCCGCAGAAATTCAGATTATTTTAAATAATGTTTTTATCCAGAACAAGAAACTGAAATAAGTGACGTGATACCAGAATGTGGATAACTTCTTAACCCGCATTTATATTCGCCTCGAACTCGTCTAAATAAGGCGATGACATTCGTCTTTGGTTCGATTCCATAGTTAGAAACGGAATCATCGAAGCAGAACTCGACAATAGCTCCATTTCACACAGATCAGCAGAACCATATACCATAGAAGTAAAGAAATATGAAGAAATATTCGAGTTATATATGAATAACGTCCTTCGGTAAGTTGTTGTTGCGAGTAATTGTCTGTCCATTACAATCATAATCCTGTAAACGTAGAAGCACTGCTAAGGTTACGGTAGATCCGAATTAGTGGTGGGCGACAACTGGCACAAATCGTGCCAAAATTCGCCGAAGGACCAAAAACTGTACTGTCACGAGGGTGTGTTTATAGTCACTACCACCGCAGGAACAGTTGTCGCGCAACACCTGGTTCTAGAAACTCGTCCGAGTCCTCAGAGAGAAATATTTCGAAAAATTTTTCTAAACATCTACATATTTTTTGAAATTGCTTACCTCAAGAGCCTGTAGAGCACCATTTTGGGAGCTTCCTTTCCCAGGTAACTCGTCCAGATCGTTCTTGCTGAGATGGTACACAAATCCACAGCCAAACGCGTCACCAATTACATTGACCGATGTCCTCAATCTGTCTCTAAATTGACAAAATTCACTGAAAAATATCCACCTACAGAATTTAAACCCAAAAAAGTCAATAGCGAAGCCCAATGGATACAACGGGAATAACCAACAACAAAAGTCAAGGTTTTGGAGTTCGTCATTTCTATTTTTGTTACCCACTGGGTGGAATAAAAACATCCTACTAATAAATAAGCGAAACCGCGATGTCCGTTTGTCAACCCTAGGGTCCCGCCGCGATTGCCCGTTACCGTACTCCCAGTGACGTATTTCATCAGTTCCTCGCCGTCTTTTGCTGCATGCTTTTTGTTCTTCGTTTTATTTGTTATTATAAATGTTTTATATATGTTTCCTTCTATTCATCAGTTCATCTGGTGTACTGCAGGCCGCTGGATGGCTGGTTTCGAAATAAAATAAAAGTAATAAGTAAAGATGGCTTACAGAAACCAATCGATTGCAATAATCAGAGAAATATCGTCCACAGGAAGACCGAGTGAGGTCAGCACGATCATCATGGTTACCAATCCGGCGCTGGGTATCGACGCGGCACCGATTGACGCCAGCGTGGCCGTAACACTGAAAAAGTGGGTAAGATATAAACCGATTGGGTTATTTCCCAGGTTAACGGTGGTTACCTGACTGTCAGCACCTTTCCGATGGTCAGCTCCATACCATTCATTTGGGCGATGAATATGGAGGCGGTGGCTTCGTAGAGGGCGGTACCGTCCTGCAGTCAACAAAACACTAAGGGTTATAATAACTAATGTTAAAAATTTGAAATGTGAGAGAAATAAGAAAATATTGGAGAATGAGTGACAAATGATATAATAATGTCAAAATAAAGGGACTAAAAGAAAATTATACTGAAAGGTTATTAGTAATACTATTAAGGTACTAGTAAGTAATACGTAAGTAGTAAATTATAAGAATGCAAGGTAATAAGAGAACAATTGTCAGAAGGAATATATTTAATGATACTAAATGCAAATATACGATAAATATAAAATAGTATTACTAATGAATAAATAGATCGGAGGTAAAAACAAGGAGAAGTACTGTGGCACATTTTACCCATGGAAGGGATCTAAATGATTGGAAAGGGAGCCAGAGGAGAGGAAAGCAAATGGTGCCGCGTTACCCAGCGGATTCTAGAAGATTGCAATGCCAATAATCACGGCACCGATCGGTCGGTAGGCCCACGGGTGCGATCAGCTCGCGAGGATGACTGGAACGAGGAATCCGCAGGAAAAAGCTGGGAAGAAGTACGAGAACCTGAGGCACTGTAGCAAGCCCCTACATGGGTAAGTTGATGGGTAAGACGGCTAAAGGAAAAAGAAAATGACAGATAACCCAGTAGTGGAATGAACCAATCAGCGGCCGGGGTCCCGGGTAAATCATCCGGAGGTGAAGAAGATTGGTAAAGTTCAAATCCTGTCGGGACTACTCTTATACCAGCCCACAAAAGTATGTTGAACTTCGGTAGTAATAAGGTGAATGGCGTTGATCAGCCCTCTAAGGACGCGCCACGCTCTCGTCTTCCATCCAAAGTCGTAGAGGCATCGTAAATGTGTATTTGCCCTATCCTACTATGTAATAAGCGAAACCGCGATGTTTGTCATGGGTGGCTCATATGGGACGCGATTGCCCGTTAGCATGCTCCCACGGACGCATTTCATCAGTTCAGCTCGCCGTCTTTTGCTACATTCTATTTGTTCATCGTTTTATTTTAAATCTTTTTTGTATTGTTTCAAATTTTTATTTCAGTTCATGTGTCTTTATTCTTAGTGTGTAATTTAATTTAATGTAATCTCATCTTTATCATACCTACCTGTGTACGTTACTGGAATGTGTGCGAATTTCACAATAAAAAACCAAAAATAAAAAAAAAACCAAAATCTATCTGAATATCTGAAATCCTTGTGCAAAATTAGTTCACGAGACCCACCATGTTAACCATCGCTCCAACGGGTAAGACGAATTTTGTGATTCTATCGTCGATACCGAGCTCTTTTAGACAGCGGAACGTCACCGGAAGCGAGGCGGCACTTGAAAAAAAAAGAGAATTGTAAATAAAGCTATTTTAAATCATTTAAAGTGCATCTCTACATATGCAGATATACAGAAATCACTAGAAATCGCTATAAAAAACCATTTACGAGGTAAAACTATACCTGGACGATGTTCCGAGAGCGGTGAGAACGGCTTGGCCAAGTCCTCGCAGAAATCGATACGGATTCTGTCGTGTTCCGATGAAATAGATCAGTGGAAGTGTGAGAAAACATTGGATAGAAAGCCCTTCAATAATTCTGAATTTTACAGTAATCCCTCTAGGATTAAGATTACAAGAGGGTAAACTTACCTATAATAACGGTCACAATAAACATTCCGAGCGTCTTGGCGGTGGTTATAAGATCGGACACTTCGAGCATCTTATGGGCGATTAATGACGGTATACCGATGGGACCGAACCTTAACCGGAAAATTGGGTTTATCTGAGGTGGTTACTGATAGTCGGCAACTCACCACATGATGAAAAATACCATTCTTGTAATAACGGCGTCCAGGGCCATGAAGAATTTGGCCAGTGGTCGGGCTGGTTTACCCACGCGTGAGATCACCAGCCCCATGACGATGCAGAAAATAATCAGACCTGAAAGGGTGGTCTCCTGGGTAAATAGGAAGGGAGATTGGACTGGTTATAAATAGGGAAAGACACAGTTCATAAAAAACAATCCCTGGTCCGGGATTCATGATCGAAACCGCCGGTTAAATTTCACCGGCGGTTACGTTTCACAGGCCTCGCGCCTGCCGGTTAAGTTTCACCGGCGGTTACGTTCATGCTGGGGCGAGGCGTGTGAACCGTAAGGTTAACTTCACCGGCTCCGGTACAGGATTTACCAGGGATTTCTGATTCATGAACGTAGCGGTAACCGGTGTGCGCGTTGGTTAGTTGCAATGGCCGTAACCGCGTCATATCTGCCTGGCAGGGCGCCAGAGTGATGTGAAAATTGGTTACGCTCTCCGGTAAAATGCTAACCTTGGCGGGTAACCTACGTGAATATCACTGTTACCGGCCGGTGAACCGTTCATGAATCCGGGCCCTGGTTCGAAGGGGACAAGCCGATCCCAATGGATGTTTCTTAGCTTAGCTTAGCTTTCGTACCATTTTTTTCTGTTTCAAAATGAAAAAAAAACTTAGAAAAAAAAGTGGGAAAAAGAGAAAGTCCAACCTAGTACATTCATGCCGTCGGAGTACTCGATACGAGTCTTCCACGTCTCCAACCCCTCGCTGGAGTTCAACGAAACGTAAACGGTCTGTTGTTGTTGAAACGTTGAACGCACGATGTTCTCCGGCATCATGTTCCTAAACGACTTTTTTTCTTGAATTTTTCGTTTATGCAGTGAAATTTTTTCACGAAATTCTTAGCCTTCTCCACAGCCGCTGGATTGTGCCTACCTCAGAAGATCGAGAAATTTATCAGAAACAGTCAACTTGTTGGCGATTTTCGTGTTCGACGTCTCTGTGACGGCTTTGATCGACGGGTCACCCGGGTGAATCAGCATTACGATCACAATTCCGAGCTGAAAATCAACGAGAGGTCGTCCCTTAGATTGTTGAAAGAGTGAAATTAGAGCACTAAAAATAAAAAATAAGAAATAAAAAATTGGGTACTTTTCCTCTTAATGCCCAATTATCATGTCATGCCCAACCGTATTCGATATCATACCATTTCGCATCCACCTATGGTCGTGAGCAGCCTGTTTAATCTGCCTGATGTGGAAGAAAAAGCCGTTCTTTTCTCGCAAGCATGACATGATAAGACCGCTTCAAGGATGTGCATTAAGATATGAGTATGATATGATACGCTTGGGTGATAATTGGGCATTAACAGGAAAAGTACCAAAGATTGTATGTAGTGTCAAATTCAAGATAAAGACAGACAGCCTCACCAAAACTGCATGTGCGGTGGTGAGCACATAGTAGAGAACGGCTCGCCGACCCAATTTCCCAGAAGTGCTGCTGTCTAGTTGTGAAAGGCCTGCAACATACAGTACAGTACCGGACGTGTCTGTTGATCAAAAGCCGAAAAAGCCGGCAAAAACCGCTCCAAAGCGACTTTTTCGAATAACTTTCTTATAATTCAACTATTTGTGAAATTAGGCTTAGATTTGAGCTCAGCAGCTCGAGCCCTATCGTTTGGTGTATAAATTACCCACACCTGAGAGTTTTTACAAAATATCGATTTTTTCGGGGGGTGGGGACCCCGACACGATGACAGTTCCAGTTGACAGCTTCAATAACTCTTATTGAAAATTCACCAATATGTGCCCTTGTTGGAAATTCTAGATTTTTTAAAAAATTAAACTCATTTTTATATGTATTTCTAAACGAATGTATCACGGGGGCTCCTGAGCTTCTGCTTGTCTAGTGGTGCTCTATCAGAACACCACCACTAGACAAGCAAGAGCTCAGTGGTTCTTACGATATATCTGTTTAAAAATGCATATAAAAATGAGTTTAAAATTTAAGAAAAAATCTGGAATTTCCAACAAGGGCACATATTAGTGTATTTTCAATAAGTGTTATTGAAACTGTCAATTGGAATAAAATTTCTTCTGGTTTCAGCGATCTGCACTCAAAAATGCAAAGTAACACATATTTTCGCGAACTACTGTATAATTTAATTTAATCTAATCGATGATTGTACAAGGTGTGCACACAATCAAACAAAGCTATTGAACCATCAGAATCTAAAAAAAATCAAACATTAATTAAGAATTGTTAAAGGACGACAATGGTCCAATATCAGGTCATATCGGACAGGATTTGTTTTTCGAAAATTTGGTTTTTCAAAATTCAAAATTACAATCTCCAACGAAGGTTATTTCAATTTTTTAAATTTTTTTTGTAATTGTAATTTTTTATTTTTTGAATTTTTTTGTAACCTTCAAGTAGCATAAGCTGATCATGAAGGGAGGCCTACTAAACAGCAGAATTTCCAACTGCAAAAAAATTTGAAATTGAAAAACCACCAGAAAAACCACTCAGATTCTAAATTTCCAAAGCAATTTACCTGAAATGAGACTGGCAACAATCAGCGGTAGAATCATCGCCTTCAGCATGTTCATGAACAGTTCGCCGGGAAATCCGATGAATTTTGTCGCTTCAGGTCCCAGGTGAAGAAATCTATTTCACTTTCAATTCAACTATTTAATTATTTAACTATTATTTAACAATTTAGCTTTCAATAGCCAGCTATCGAAGGGAATTAAGTTCGCAAAGCTAACCGCAGTAGCCCACCGCCGACGACACCAATCACCACACCGGCTATTGTGAGTATTAGGAGTAGATTCCGTCCGGCCCATGTTCCGATCTGTTTTGCGGTCATCTAATCTGAACGGTTTTCATAAATTGGATTGATTTTTCAAAAATTATTTCAACAATGTTTGACAGATAAGGGCTACTGGTGGACGAGGTCGGTTCCTGGGTATGTGACGAGGGTGAAAGCATAGGAAAATAAGCCGAAATTTGTACAAAGCTGGATATAGGTATATGAAATTTACCCAAACAACTAAACCTCTAACTCCCCTTATCATTTTTAAATTCTATTTAATTATTTTATTCTGTTAAATTCTATTTATTTATTTTATTCTAAACTTTTATGGAACGACCGCCTTACGACCATGTCATTCGAAAAAAAAAACACCAAAATTTCGCTACAAACCCACTCTGAAACTACACCCGATAACCACACCCTGGGCCAATCATTCTTTAATTTTTAATGAGAAAATGGAAAAAGCTAAAAGAGATGAAAAGAGATGAAAGGAGCGTATGAACAGGTGCCGAGAACGATCCATAACTGAGACAATAGTAGTCCCGGTCACACCCTTCAACTGTACGAATGGCTTTCGCGTCTTGGTTAACATTCCACAGGCTGGTCGATTCCTAAGGAAATAGGGAGTGTTAACCCAGAGTTGGTAAGGTATACCCCTTTTCGTGGCACAGTGGTAAGCGGTGCCACTACCACTCGAACTGTCGAGCAATCGTCTCGCCCAGGTCAACCAAGCCTTCCATCCCTGGGGGGTGGGTAAATTGGAACCAGAATTTTCTGGGAAGGTAAGAACACTGACTTGGTATAGCGGCTGGCCCCCGCAAGTGATAGTATAGGTCAAATACGCATTCACCAAGCCTCTACGATTCTGAATTGAACACGAATGCGTGGCGCAAGCTGAGAGGACTGATCAATGCCGGCACCTTTACAATGCCGCCGCAATTCTGAACGAAGGTCGAGTGCATGGCGTACACATTGGGACTGACCAACGCGGAGCCCTTTACTTTTTAATGAAAATCAATTTTGGCATCGCTAAAACCAGCTATACGAGAGGATCGCTCAGCCAATATTTTTCGAGGAATCAGAAGTTAAAGAAATAGTGGATGAGGAGGAAATATTTATTTTTTATTTATTTAATACGTCAGAAGATGCGCTGAAAAAAGGAAAGCAAACAGAACATCACAAACGAGTTAAACCTTGAAATAAACATGTCATTAAAACATAAAAACATTCCCCATTAAAACAAGTAAAGCTGAACACAAAATTCCATCAGAGAAAATATTGCTTTGTTATAACACCTAGCGATTCTCCTGAGGTAAAAAACACGCGCGCCCTCGGTTCGTCCAATAAATTGACCCTAACTAAAAAAATAGAACGCATTAGGGCACTTCAGAGGGTTGGAAAAAATAAATATTAGCTGATTAATTATAACCAAGAGATGATTAAGGCAGTAGAAAGGAATGTCCAAATACCTACTCGCCTGCCTCTACGATTCTGAATGAAAGACGAGGGCATGGCGCGTCCTTGAAGGCTGGGCAACGTTGAATACTTTACATTTTGCGTTTAATTATTACTATTATTGTCGTTATTCAAGTCTAACGGTCACACGTTATATAAATGTTTTTTACTATTCTTTTTTGTTCTACTGATTGCGTAATCATGAAAAAATAAATAAATAAATAATGAAGTAGGATTGGTGCTTTAAACTACGCAGATTAGAAATAGGATAACACTGCGACTTCCGAAAAATAGAATTTTTAGGAGATTTTTCGTTACTGTCAACGTACGCGGCAGCGAAAAACTAAAGTGTGGGGTGGGCCAGGCATGGTTTAATCCGTGTTGCCACCGCGTGGACGAGAAGGAGGCGGACTGGAACCGGACCGCCGTCGGCGATCATTTGCATGTGGAATTTTGACGAATTGTTTGGGTCCGATGATCACACTCACTGATATTTCAACGGGCGAGCCGAATCACACGTCACAGTGTCCACAATTCCACTCGGGATCCACCGATCAGGTTCCTATCAATCAAATAAACCTCGTCATGGGCTTCCGGTTGTTGCTGACTTCCCGATACCAGATATTTCTTGAGATTTTTTCTCTTTGAAACACTCTAATAGAAGTGGCACCGCTACTGATCCTACTATATAATAAGCGAGACCGCGATGTTTGTAATGGGTGGCTCATATGGGTCCCGTCGCGATTGCCCGTTACCGTACTCCCAGGACGCGTTTCAACTAGCGCGATAATGGAGCAGGAGGAACGGAGTTCCGCGATGATGTCGTCGCGAAATAGTGCGCCACGGGCAGACACGCAAATGACTCTGCGTCTCTAGCGCTGAGCACACTCTCCTCAAGACGCAGACTATTTCGCTTCTCTCTGCCTCTCTGCCCAGTTGCTGATTTGGCGACGAAATAGTGTGCATAATGAGGAGTGACCGCGTGGCTTGGCCAGGAGGAGGAGCTCCGGGGTGGGTGGAAATCCATTCCTCCTGCTCCAAAATCGTTCCACTCGCGTTTCATCAATTCAGCTCGCCGTCTTTTGCTATTAGTTCATCGTTTTATTTTAAAACTTTTTTCTTTTACTTCAAATCTTTATTTCCGTCTACTAGTGGTTAGATTTCTTTTTATTTATTATGTATTTAGCAGCCGTTTGTCGAACGGCAGGACGCTGAATGGTAAGTACATATGCTAGAACTAGAAGTTTTGAAAGAGCTTGATTTTAGGTCACTCTTTCCTATTCCGTCTATATTCATTATTTATTTATTTATTTATTTATTTATTTATGATTACGCAATCAGTAGAACAAAAAATAGTAAAAAAACATTTAGATAACATGCGACTGTTAAACTTGAAAAACAACAATAATAGTAATAATAAAACGTAAAATGTGAAGTATTCAACGCTGACCAGCCTTCAAGGACGCGCCATGCACTCGTTTTTCGTTCAGAATCGTAGAGGCAGGCGAGTGGGTATTTGGCATGTGCAATAACTTGCAGGGCGAGTTCGTTCAAAGCAGTGTATCCACACTCCCAGTCAGTTTGGGTAAATAGCGCCCCGGTGAAAGAATCATCTGGTGATAGGAGTTACCAAGAGTTTAAAAAGAGGTAAAAATTCTGGCAGCTGGGCCCAGATTCATGAACGGACGAGCGCTCTCAGAAACCCCATCGGCGATAAACCCGCTCGATACCGTCGAGGTCTTCCAAAACCTGCTTCATTGCGACGCGTGATAGATTCGCAATAAACCCCGATTAAACCCTGGCGTGCGTGTATGAATCTCGGTTTGCGCGCCGTTTGGAGTATATCTCGGGTTTTATCGGGGGCTTACCAATGATGAATTTGGGCCCTGATGTCTCTGAGCGATTCGATTAGAGGGTTTCCCTAGCCTTATCAGCAAGGCTCAAGTTTCAAAGTGACAAACCCTCCATTTACCCTCAAATAAACCCGAAATATACCCCTAGCTGCCATTCACAAGAGCATACACTAGTGATTGCTTTATAGGTGTAACATACCTCACCGACTATCACATACGGGTATCGGACACCTCTGATAGAATCCTGTACTCAGCCGTTGTGTCACAAACCATGGGCAATTTTCCTGGGGTATCGGATACCGCGATTTTCATGAATAACGGCGAACACGAACAGTTTGCGGTAAGGGACGGGTTAACCATCGGCGGGTTATCCAAAATCGTTGGTCTCATCTAAAAATATTTACCTGAAGAAAAATGTCGTGTAAATTCCAGACAAGCACCAACAAAGACCTACTCAAGGGGCTCACACAGAACCTTGTCAACGAGATCAATACAAAAAAACATCAAAAATGTTGAAAATTTTTATTAAATTTATTGATATGTGGATTTTCCCTCGACGATGTTTCGGGTCGGCCGTTGTACAGTGGAATTTCTCAGCGAGTTGTGCAACATGAAAGCGGCTTGTTTGCCCGTATCCGCGTAACCCATTGACGTCACAATTACCGGAATTTCACATTCGATACCTGAACAAAAAATCGATCGAAAAATTAAAAAATAATCTAAGAAAAATTCCACCCACCCGGTAAAGCGGTGAATTTCAGCACGTAGTGAATGGCGATGATGGCCGTATCGCCACCGTCTCTGTTATAGTTTTGGGTAGGCGGCGCATTTTCCGGCACTCGAACGCAACATTTGGCGAACACCTGATTCATTTTCATTTATAATGAAACCAGCCATTCAGCGGCCTGCCGGCCGACAAACGGCTGCTAAATACATAATAAATAAAAACAAAAACTAACCACTAATAGACTGAAATAAAGATTTGAAGTAAAAGAAAAAAGTTCTAAAATAAAACGATGAACAAATTGCAAAAGACGGCGAGCTGAACTGATGAAATGCGTCCGTGGCAGTACGGTAACGGACAATCGCGGCGGGACCCATGTGAGCCACCCATTACAAACATCGCGGTCTCGCTTATTATATAGTAGGATCATTTACAAAATACATTTGAAATTCCGAGAAAAATAAATAAAAAATGAGAACCTCCTTATGTCGAGCTCTGACTTTCCCCAGTGGAATCAGTTCGATCAGGTGTTCGTTCAGCTTTTTCTCATTGACATGTTCGTATCTAAATTTGATAGCACTTTGATAATACAGTTTGTTAACATTTGATCAGAATTTGAGTGATTTGAATTTGTCATAGGGAATTCGATTAGGATTATTCAGATAGAAAAATCTAGACATTAAAAGGGAAAAATCATGCCAGGTTTAAAATTTTTTCCATTGGAATTGATCCGATTTTCCGATTTTTTCAATTTCTTCCATTAGATTTTTCTAGATTTTTTTCATTTTTTCGAAGTATACAAACCTGCTCATCGCCTCGAACTGTGTCTTCATTGACAACTGAAAAGCGCACTCTTTGAGCACCTTACGCGTCCTATTATTGACTGTCACTTGGGCTTCGATATTCTGTAAATTAAAATTCATCTATTTATTATTATTTATTTATTTCTATGACGCACACACCGACAACAAAACAAATCAGAAAACAAAAAACGCAAAACAATTAATCTCTGTAAAGTTACTGAAACACTCCGAGAGAGCCTAACATTGAGCCAACGGAGGAGTATGCTTACTGCGCCAAAACCGATAGAGAAACAAGTTTTTTGAAAGACTTTAATGAAAGTCGTAACCAGCCTTTAGCAATAAATTTAGAAATAAACGGAATAACCCGGAGGCTGAAAATAGTCGACCTAATTTTTGTCCTCACACACGGCTTGCGAATTTTAAATAGACCCCCCTCTGGTGGAAGAGTTATAGGTGGCGAAGAAATTATTATAATTCAAATTTGTGTTACCAGTGAGAAAAACAAAAAACGATTCTCTGAGTAAATTCGAACCCTGAATCAACTAAAGGAAAACCTCTACCTCTCCTAACCGAAACGCCGATCGAGGAAGTGAAATCAGCAACGATACGCAACCGAATGGAAGTGAGCAGCAGGTGAAATCTATCTGAAAAACACCTGGAGATTTTCTGGAGGCTAACGTCGATAAATTAAAAAATAAATGAATAAATAAATGTAAATCAATTAAATTTTCTGGAAAAGTAGATCACAATGAGTTCGAAAACCCACTTCATCTCGGAAATCAATCGGCGACAATACATTCATAGGCACTTGATCAAACGACGACCGTGATAGAACCACAATCGGAAACACTTCCGATCGGGACGCCTGAAACCGCTCTCAGTTTAGCCAACACGTCACCAGGATGGGGTATTAAGGAATACAATTTCAAGAAACAGTATCGGTATTGTATGAAATTAGGGAGAAACATCGTGTTTCACCTCTAAGCCCTATACAGGATATATTAGAAGAAGAAGAGGATATGAGAAAGATGGTTTGAAGTTGAATATGTATACATACGCATGAAAACTTATACTCCCGGAGGATCGTCAGTAGGGCAGGGAGTACAAGTGTGAGCACTAAGTCCGGTGCCCCCTTTATATACCCAAAGAAGATCAAAAAGTGGATACCAAGAGATAGGTCAGTATCATGTAGTGGCCGGGAGAGTGGTCAAGGAAGGTGTGATTATATCGTACTTATTATGTCCTCGATTGTTTTACGGATATTTTTGTCGCAGAAAAAATCGTAATACGTATATTTATACCTGATCACTGTTGGCGGTAAGGACCACTTTGATATGATAGCGAATGGAGCCGAATTGGCTCTCATAGCTGCTGGGGGCGTTTTCGGGGATGGCAACCTGGAAACTGGAGGGATAAGGTAGAGGAAGATAAGCGAGAGGGAGAGAGAAAAAGAAATAGAAAGAAAAAGAGACCCACCTGAAGAGGAAACTGATGCTTCCCAGCGGTCAGCGGCATCCCTGGAGGACAAAGGGCCGTTTGGCTATGGAAGTATAACTGCAAGAGAAAGGAAGTAAAGCGGTAACCATAGGGAAAAGAGTGAAGGTAAATTGCCCAGCGTCTTCGAAGTCGTCTCACCGCCGAGTATAAAGTCAAATATATCCTCTCCTACTAATAAATAAGCAAAACCACGATGTCTGATTGTCAAATCTGGGGTCCCGCCGCGATTGTCCGTTACCGTACTCCCAGTGACGTGTTTCATCAGTTCGTCACCGTCTTTTGCTGCATACTTTTTGTTCTTCGTTTTATTTGTTATTACGAATGTTTTATATATGTTTCCTACTATTCATTGATTCATTTCGCGGCCTGCAGGCCGCTGAATGGCTGCTAGTCATTTAACCACGGTAAAGGATGCGGCAAAGGATAAATCAAAATAAGGAACAAGGCTGTGGGGTTGCAAACATTGCAGCTGAGATGGAAGCGTAATGACCTGGGCCCAGATTCATCATTGATAAACCCCGATTATCCCGAGATATAACCCGAACGGCGCTCACCTTTGTCTACTTATCCTAAACTTCCTATGTTAAACGCAATCTCTGATCGACTCTGCCGTCTGGTTCTGGCTGCGCCGCGGTTTCGGAGACCGCTCGTCCGTTCATGAATCTGGACCCTGGTGATGCTTTGCAAAATTATCGTAAATTTGAATGACGAAGACCGTAGGGTTCTATCCTGCTGGCGGAGGTGCATCAAAATTGGTTTTGCCAAAAATGCCATCGAAAATGCGAAAAGACGCGATTGCTTATCGATTAGCAATTCAATTTAACACATTTTTCAAAGCAAACCCAATTCCTGCAAAACCAGTTTCTTTCAAGAGGTTGGTTACAAAGCTCATACTCGAGCCGTCAGCTTGAACATACCATTAGAGTGCTCTGGTTGTTGTGTTTTATGATGTTTTTATACAGTAATATTTTACGCAGGTTGGTAATTTTACATGGTCTTGGTCCATGTCAAGCTAAAAAAAGCGCCCACCTTTTCCGTCTCGAAGATTTTATCCGTATG
Organism: Nippostrongylus brasiliensis; assembly: GCA_030553155.1. NCBI lineage: Eukaryota > Metazoa > Nematoda > Chromadorea > Rhabditida > Heligmosomidae > Nippostrongylus > Nippostrongylus brasiliensis. Next base: position 5,986,132 of record CP130733.1, read on the forward strand.
GATATTTACCCAACCGGTTCGACCGACTCCTTTGATTTCTGCCGTCAGACTCTGAATCACCGTGTCCGGATCAGCCGAGTCCAGGAGAATCTGAATTTCAATCAGGACTCTGGCCATGAAAAACTGAATAGAAATTGATCGGTTAGGTTATTCTGAACTTCACTGATGCCATGGGGTTTCTGGGTTAACTTAACGCATCGACAGCGCCATATATACTCTGCCCAACATAAGCCGTGACCTCACAAAGGAAAGCTGTTTAGCGGTCTATCGGTCGACCCGAATAAGGTGAAATCTCGCCGCTATTCCACTTATTGCACTTCAGGAAATGGAGGGGTACGACTCTCAAAAAAAGAAAAAGGTAGCAACGATGGTCCGCAATTCCTAGGAGGTATTTACCAAGGAATCCGTATTTAATTTGATTGCAACACACTTTGATACAAAGCCCACAGTTCAATGAAATAAAGAAGGGCAGGACAGAAACAAGTAAGCCTAGATAACAAAAATATAAAAGAAAAGAATGAAAGAATGGGGCACAATCGTAAGAACATGAAGGCTTACGGGGATAACGATAGTATAGATCTGAAAACTTCACCAACCAAGATCTCATCTACAGGCTCTTTTCTACCCAACAATGAAATCAAACAAGAAGAACATCGGGGCTAAATGGTACCCAGGGTAATCGTAAACCAAAAATGGCAAATGAGCCCATCGAACGTACCCGAACATTCAGAAGTTCTCCAGCCAGAACTCGAGGCTGCGAGACGACGATGTTGAGCTGGGTCGTCGGCATCTGAAATAGCCAAGCTAAGGGTATCAAGTGTCAAGAAGTGTAACTGCCGGGATTTTGCTGGTGCCCGGGGTGAAAACAACCTCCAGGTATCCTTTAGTTGGCCAGAGTGTGAGGATTGACCAACCTTGGAAGTCCTTTTTTCGAAAATTCATTTATATGATTTTTGTTAGTGAAAAGGGCGAGAGGCAGCGCGAACTATAACAATGTTATTTAAATAAATAAAATTCATGCTGGACCTGGGCGAATGGCCCGTCATTCACAGAACAACCTTTGCTTGACCACCTTTCTTAGCACAATTACATAGCGAGATGAAATTAGCAGTCGCTGAAAATAATATTGGGTTGTCGGGAAAGTTTTGTCATCAGTCGAAAACTTATTTTCAAAAATTTTCCAAATTTCTCAAAATTATCCACTGCTAGAAATAAAAAAATATGAAAAATATGAAATAAATATACAGTAGCGGCCAAAAATCAATGAACACGTGATGGAGCTGTGATTCTCCCTACACTTCGACGAGATCGCAATAATAGATAGGAAACTACGAGCGAAGCGGAACACATTGTTCGATAGAACGAATCTTTCCCTTTCGCGCAGTGTGTTAAATGTACCCAAGTATGCTGAACTGGAGGAAAAGGATGAAGTTCTAGGAGACATACATTTTTCGTCACCAAAAATTCACTTTGATGACGTGTAGCTTTTCAACTGGCGAACGCTCAGAAAAGCAGGACATGGCATTTAACAGAGAAAACAGTTTTCTTTAAAATGACGTATAAAGTTTTGCAAACATTCACTGCAGTAGAAATTTATCGTTTGATTTCTAATTTCTCTCACAGCGCACTAATAATCCATGGTTGGAGCTCTGCTAATACAGGAATAACAATTAAGCACCGATCGGACTGATCGCCAAACCTGATAGAAACGGTGATACCAACTAGCCCCAACCATGCATTATTACATAGTGTGCTATGAAAGAAATTAGAAATTAAACTACAATTTTTTACTGCAATGAATGTTTGCAAAACTTGATATGCCGTTTTGAAGTGAATTACGTTCTCTATTAAAGGCAATGTCCAGATTCTCTGAGCGATCGCCAGTGGAAAAGCTACACGTCATCAAAGTGAAATTTTTGATGACGAAAAATGTATGTCTCCTATAACTTCCTCTTTTTCCTCCAGTTCAGCATACTTGAGAAAGTTTAATACACTGCGTGAAAGAGAAATATTTGTTCTATGGAACAGTGCGTTTCGCTTTGCTCGAAGTTTCCTATTTATTGATTGCGAAGTCGAAGTGGGGGGAAAATCGCAGCTCGATCGCGTGTTGATTGATTTTTGGCCGCTACTGTATATGAAAAAATATAAAATAATATAAAATAAAAAGTGATATTATCGATCGCCAAGATAAAATAATATTATTCATCGCTGCGGATTTTAATTGTTTTCGTCCTCTCGTCTTATTACCGATCAGGATGAAAACCACAGGGATTGTTTTCTAGACCATCATAATCGCTCTGGTTTTCCACCCACAATCGTTGGAGTTCCCGGCAAATTTACGCAGCGATTCCGGGTCGATTAGGTTACCGAAGGCAAAAATAAACCTTCAACTAAGAAGAAAAATTGAGTTAAACGAGAAAAATTCGACGATAATAGGCGATCTCTATGGTTACCCTGAGGGTGTTAAGCCTAGTAGGAACACCAGTTCCTTTTCTTTCGGGGCTTCAGCGAATTAATAAGTGTACGAAGAAACTTCCGGGGAAAAAGTCCTTGATTTTCTTCTTTCCAAGAACAAACCGGGGATTTCGTGGCCAGAAGCGTGGACGATTCGGGGTTCGAACTCCCGATAATCCACCGGAAATCCTCTGTTTATCAGTTACGAGGGATTTTCGATCAGTATCGTGTCGGTGGATATAAACAGCTCATACTAATGCTAAACTAAAACCAACGTAGCTACGTGGAACTCATCCATCCGGACCCAACCAACCAGCCAACAACGTGGGCAGTAATCAGCCTAATCGACCACCCGGGTTGTGCCGCACCTTTTTGAATTCAGAATCGACGGCGGATTTGGACCGGAAATACTATTTTTTAAAAACTTTTTTTTGCAAAAAAGAAATAAGAAAGAGAAAAGAAATTTTGAAAACTTTATAAAGAAAGAAAGAAAGAGAAAAGAAATTTTAAAAACTTTATAAATTACTATAATTTTCTTTGTTCACTTGGTCTGACGTTTACAATCGGCGGTAAAAAGAAGATGAAAAAAGTGAAAGAAAAGCAAAAAAGCCCCTTAAAATATGTTCGTCAGAATTAACAACCACAACAAAAATCTATTTCACTTGACGTTTTAGTGAGCTTCAAATTTATCAAACTCTCTTAGAATTTTCCGAATTTACTTCTTGGAGGAAAGTGGTGGATGTTGTTTTGCGGCGCCCTGAGGCGATATCGAAGAAATTCTCAAGCGATTTCGCTTCATTTGCTCGCGAACGCCTTAATCAAGCATGAAAGAGCACAGCACAAACTACTATTAGTATTATTATTATTTGAATAGATGCAGCCAGGAGCAGCGGGGAAGTAAAGCGCCCAGACCGCCTCAGGCAACAACGGCCGCTCTGCCGAACACCTGGCTAATTTTATGATTGATCGGTGCTCGGCCAGGTATACACAATCTCTGATCTTCCCGGAAGGGTCTGGTACCACTTTACCCGAGGATTGGAAGGCTGGGTTATCCTGGGAGGGGATCGATCGCCTGACTGTGCGAGTGAGAGTAGCGCCATTTACAACATCACCAGGCATTCAGCGGCCTGCAGGCCGCCAGATGAACTAGTGAATAGTTGGAAACATATATAAAACATTTATAATAACAAATAAAACGAAGAACAAAAAGCATGTAGCAAAACACGGCGAGAGACTGATCAAATACGTCACTAGGAGTACGGTAACAGGCAATCGCGGCGGGACCCTAAAGCTGACAAGCATACATCGTGGTTTCGCTTATTTATTTATTTATTTATTTATCTTACGCCTTTTCACAGCAGATAAAACTCAATCGAAGGAAAAAATGAAATGAAATTAAAACAAAAACAAAGCTCAGCGGGTTAGTAAATTCAAGTAGAGAGAAAGAGACATTCCTAATATTCAAAACAACATTCATCGTTTTTCTATCTTCTTGGGAGTGAGTAGCAGCTGGGTATGACTGATATTTATTATGATTGTCCCAATGGAAACTTTGGAGAAATCGGCTAGGTCGTTGAAGTTTTGCAGCAATTTTCAGTGGGTAACAGGTAACGAAGAGTTTCAGAAAAATACCAATTTTAGCGGCGGCTGCTGGCCGACAGCGATCGGAATGATGTTGGCGGCGAATTGTCGCAGAAAATGACCCATCGACGGGCGACGTTGCACGAACGTGACCGTCTTCATCGGTTTCATCTCGACCAGGAAATTCTGACGAAAGGCAGCTCGCCTGACGGCCGAGCCGAGCTGAGCCAAGTCGACGGTGCGACCAGGTGGAACTCCGCCCTCTGGGGCTCTGAGGCTGACGACTTCAGCGAAAGCTGCAGCTCCCACTCACATACACATGCATACACACATACGGAAAGCATCGAGAAGTGGAGTCGAGCCGACAGACGACGTCACAACAATCTCCTCACCACCAAATGAATCAACAAATGGGCGACGACGACGACGACTCGCTACTCTTACTTTTTATCGGCTCGCCTCCTTCGCTTCGCCCGGCCTTCTGCCCCAGGAACTAGCACAGCAGCAGAACAATACCTCAAGGCCATTCATACTTGGCAGCAAAGCAGCGCACTAATGGTAAAGTGTAGGGCAGAGTTCCACCGCGAATGTGAACGGTTCCATAGAGATTCTAAGCAGCCCCCGAGCAGGACATGGTTTCAGCAGAAAATCCGCTTAGCTTCGGCGCTATTTCGCTGCCGAGTATGAATGTGCACTTACAGTACCGGACGCGCCGCGACGGCGGTAGCGGCGCCTCGGAGCGCCGAAACCCGCCGTTTCTGAATAACCTCTTTAAAATTGGTTTATTTGCAAAAATAAGTATATTTTCGGGATCAGCAGCTTGAGCTCTATCTCTCCGTATGCACTTTTCCCAAATTCGTGAAACTTGATTTTAGTCTATTTTTTGACCCCTCGATGTGCAGCGTGTCTTTCCCTGGCGTCCCTAGCTAAGAGTAGGGAGCCGCACGGGGTGGCTCGAAGGAGTTACCCCGCGGGGCCCCCCGTTGGGCATGGAATGCAAATACACTGTGGTTGACTCATCCCGGGTCACCACGGGTGGACACGGAAACGGCGCATTTCGGCGCTCCGGAGCGCCGTTACCGCCGCTTTATCGTTGCGGCGCGTCCGGTACTGTAGTCCAAATTTCACCCGACGTAAAGGTCCTTTCATACATTGTTGTCGCTGATGTAGAGCTTGTTAACGCGTTAAGAAGGAGTGAGTAGCAACAGAAAAAACCGCCCCTATCCTGCCGTTCAGCTGCCGCCGAGTATGAATGTACATTGAAACTCCCTATATGTTTCCTTCCCTTTTCCATCCCAAGAGTAGCTGAAGGACTTTCATCAAGGATTATCTCAATGATTTCTTTGAATTGTTACTAACCATGCCTTTTTGTGTTTTTTCTGTTGAATTTTTCTTTCTTTCTATGTTACTAACGTTATATCCCAGTCAACTGTAACTCACTGGATTTCAACGTTTAGCCCATTATGGACTGGAAATAAATAAATGAAATGAAATACAGTGGAAACAGTAACAGACCTCTGAATACTTTTGAGATCCAAAGCGCAGTCCTAAAGCGGGAGTTAGTAACTTATTTTTTATTTATTTTCAATTTATTCCTACTAATAAAATTATGTCGTTTAGAACGCATAATAAGGTCACGGATAGGCCCTCACAAAATAGACGGTGGAACAGTAACAAAGGAATACTGATGAAGAAGAAAGAAGAAAGAAGAAAGAAGAAAGAAGAAGAAGAAGAAGAAGAAGAAGGGAAGAGGAGAAGGAGCGAAAGGAAAACGAAGCGAGGCGAAGGAAATAACAGAATCTGATGAAAAAGAGCAACGAGGCGAAGAAAAGTAGGAGGAAAATCGACCTTATTATGTACATGTCAAAGTGGTTGGTCCCTTGGGATGGGCGATGCACTCAATTCAACGCTCAGAACTGCGGATGTTTTTCAGCATTTTTTTTTCAAATTTAATTGTTACGATGTTTAAGACAATCGTGAGATAAAAGGATGAGTATCAAATAGAACGCCGAAAAGTTGAGAGTACAATATGTCAGATGTATTAAGTCAACAGTAAGTTAAACAGAGTCAATACAAGGAGTGAAAATGTTAACACACATAAAAAAGTTAAGACCTAAGCAATTTCTTGTAAGCTATCCGTTTAAAAACTGAAAAGCCATGAGAAGTCAGTGTTTTCATCTCGAAAAGTGAGACACCTGCTCGAATTCAGCCTTTCCCTAGGCATTTTCCCAGAAAAGGGTCATAAAGCATTTTACGAAATATGTAGAATAGAAGAGCGAACGAGCTAACATGAACGTGCATGACTGAGGCGAATACACAAGTGTTCTCTTGAAAATGCCATAAGTTGCACAGCGCAGTAAGTTTTTCTACGAATTTATTTCTGGAAGTTGCACATCAGCTCGCGCTGCCGGGGAAATTTCATTATTTTCCAACAAATTCCCGCCTCTGTCCCTACCCAACAGCGGAAAAGATGCTTTTTGCTTCATTTTTCGCCTATTTTGCGAGTCGAACCTCGACTTCCGTCCCTTCAATTCGATTTCTGACGAATCTGACTCCCTTGTTGAATAACCTGATCCATGATCGCAAAGAATAGTTAACATAAAAAGTCAGCAGGGCCCTCTAGTACAGCCTGTAAAGGAAAAACTGCTTTGCGTCCTTCTAGGGATGAGCCATGCACTCGGCTTTCTGCTCAGAATGGTAGCTATTATCATACCAGCCATTCAGCGGCATGCAGGCCGCCAAATGAACTAATGAATAGTAGGAAACATAAATAAAACATTTATAATAACAAATAAAACGAAGAACAAAAAGTATGCAGCAAAAGACGGCGAGGAACTGATGAAATACGTCACTTGGAGTACGGTAACGGGCAATCGCGGCGGGACCCTAGAGTTGACAAACAGACATCGTGGTTTCGCTTATTTATTAGTAGGATACCTAAAAGACTTTCAAGTTGCAACAGTAGACCCTAATGCTTTACTGCGGATGCGCCATGCACTCGCCTACCCGAACAGAATGACAAAGGCATGGCAACAACTTGTGTTGCCAACTAATCACTAAAGGAACGCTACCCTCACAAGCTGGTTTCAGCCGGTTAGGAGTGACTTCAGTGAATTTTAATTGATTAAACCATTAGTCGATTAAACATTGATTGTTATACTTACATGGATGTGCATTACAACTAAGGTTGGTAACGAATTCATCATAAAAGGACTAAACTGTAAAGAAATCAGCTTTCTAATAAACAGAAAAAAAGGAAAGCAAAAATCTTTTCTGCAGTTTTGGGGTACATAAAATTGATGGATGGAGGAAAATCGAGTCGATTTGGAAACGAAACTCACTAGACAAAATGAAGGAACCTGCATGATGTGACGACGGACCGAACCGACGACGAGAAGGGGCCTACTGGCACATTGTCATCACCGTCGCCGTCGTGGTCGGCCAGTAAACAAGCGCGAGAAGTCTCTTTTCAGGAATTTCGTCTAGCCAGCCGGCTGTCAAAGACGTTTCTGTGTGGATTCGTTATTCTTGAGGTGAAGCAGCCCTCAGGGGAGGGGGCGGCTGGACGAGGGGAAGCGGTGGTGACAAGTGTTTTGCAACACCGCGGGCACTGGAGAACAGGCCAACTAAGTGAAACTGAACCGTTGGCGGGGAAGGACGGGTGACGTCGGGGCAGTTGGTGTTCTGTTACTTTTCTCACCTCAACACTGATCGATTTGGGAGATACAGTACCGGACATATCTTTTGATCACTTCTCGAAAAAGACGCATTGGGTTGTTCCAAGGCAGCATTTTTCAATGACTTTGTTGAAACTTAATTATTTGTAAAATTGTACATATATTTGAGCTCATCAGCTCGAGCTCAATCGACTGGTATTCAAAGGTCGGTAAAACCGTGAATCAATAAGAAACCTTTAACCTTCAATCAATCCGGGGTCGGGTAAATTGGTACCCGACCAGGCGAGATTTGAGAGGATAACATTTCAAAAAAAATCAGGCGTGGATAATTTATATACCAAACGATAGAGCTCGGGCAGCTGCACTTAACAACGTGCCTCCTTTCACGAATAGTTGATATTTGAGGGAGTTATTCAAAAAAGCCGCTTTGGAATGCCCTTAAACGGCCTTTCCGGGAAGTGACTAAAAGACATGTCCGGTACTGTGTTTTGAAAAAAAACATTTGAAGAAGAGTAAGGAGGTGATGATGATGAGCCGTCTGACCAAATACATACACACCAGCGTTCTGCAGAAAGATCCCCAGCTTCTCCCACAGTTGCGGCATTTGTTGACCTTTCTCGTTGTTCGAAATCTGGGCCCGAATTCATGAACGAAAACTTGGGGTATATAACACTCCGGGCGAAATAAACCCGATCTATCTCCCTAACATCCGTATTCATAACAGTCGGGTTTCCAATACCCGATGTGAAACAATGCAACGGCCGTGATCACGGCTGTTATGGGTAAGCGGCCGTCAGTTCACAAACCGACAGGTCCGATTTTTTACCAGAATTTTTTCTAGCATGTTTTCGGTTGCAATTCGCTTTGGTTTTTTGCGCTGTAGCTTTAACTGTGTTCTCTGTTTGCTAATAAGCAATATTATGTTTCCCTTAAACTTCAAAAAATGATAGTTTAAAATAAAAATTGAGCGGCACATCAGGGGCCGTATGCTCGTCTCACCTGAGATTGCTGGGGGATGGGGCAGGGGGTGGAGCCAGCTCGTATGATTGGAGCCGGCCCGTGTTTGATGTGCTCTTACTGGCTGGCCCCTCCCCTTCCCCCATCCCCCAGAAATATCGGGTGAGACGAGCATACGGCCCAGCTGACGTGCGGGGATTAGCACTGAAGCGCTCTTACTCTGCACCACAAAAAATTGTGGGGTTGCAGGGCTATGGCTTTTACCCTTACAGCAGTATAAAAAGCCTATCTTCGTTTTTCTCAACAAGGAAAAAGAGACGAAATTCGTTCCAAAATTGACATTTTTTCTCGAAATTTTGTAGATTCAAGAAAACCTCCTTCAAGCCTAAATGATTTTTATCAATAAAAAATTAACGAAAACCAGACGTCAAATGAGCTCCAGAGTGGCTTTCTCCTTGATATCGCGCGTCATATTTTTACCTACGATGTGAACATGGTCATCCTTTAGGACAAATTATTGTCGGGGTTCACTTGCATATTTTTGAGGATTTCACAGATTTAATATTACTTTTTTCTTTGGTCAAACTTAATGATTTATAGAAAAAACGGTACTTTTCCTCTTAATGCCCAATTATCATATCATGTCCAATCGTATCATATCATGCTCGTATCTTAATGTACACCCTTGGAGCGATCTTATCATATCGTGCTATTCGATATCATACCATTTCGCATCCACCTATGGTCGTGTGAGCCTGTTTAATCTGCCTGATGTGGAAGAAAAAGCCGTTCTTTTCTCGCAAACATGACATGATAAGACCGTTTCAAGAATGTGCATTAAGATATGAGCATGATATGATACGCTTGGGTGATAATTGGGCATTAAGAGGAAAAGTACCGAAAAAAACTTAATATGTAAGATGAAAACCAAGCTTCGGAAGGGTGCGTTGGAAAGCTAAGAGGCATCGTTCGTCAAGCAAATTCGCCGATCAGGTAACCCAACAGCTGACTTGTCCGGTAAAGTAAAAACGTGGACTTGTCGTGTGCCGAGTGTGAGCAGAGCATAGTCCATTAGCCTATTCAGAACACCGCAACAATCTCATCTCTTCAACAATTTGAATTTTAAAAATATGGTTGAAATCGGAATATTATGAACTATCTTCTGGTTTGCAAAACACTTTCGAGTCGAATGCTTTTATCTGACTAAGAACTCGTTTTCGTTACCATTTTTCAATAAACGTTCACAGCACCAAAACTACCAGCCAGACGCTAGTCAAAATAACGATTGGGGAGATATATGACAAGACGACAAAAAGGCACATTAAACTGTCGGCGGCAGATTAATCCGCTGTTTCTGCCGCCTTGCCATAACTCTCTGTAAATTCAACAATTTGAATTTTAAGAAATATGGTTGAAATCAGAATATCAGGAACTATCTTCTGTTTTGCAAAACACTTTCGAATCGAATGCTTTTACCTGACTAAGAACTCGTTTTCGTTACCATTTTCCAATAAACGTTGACCCACTAAAACTACCAGCCAAAACGCTAGTCAAAGTAACGATTGGAGAGGGATATGACAAGACGACAAAAAGGCACATTAAACTGCCGGCGGCAGATTAATCCGCCGATTCTGCCGCCTTGCCATAACTCTCTGTGAATTCAGCAATTTGAATTTTAAAAGATATGGTTGAAATCAGAATATCTGGAACTACTGGTTTGCTAAACATTTTTGAGTCGAATGCAAGTCGAATGCATGGCGCGTCGCCAGGATGAACAGGTGATTCTGTACCTTTTTTGAGGAATGTGGGAGGTGCTTACCTTCTGCTGAAGGGCGACAGGAAGGTGGAAAAAAGCTGGGTAAGTTGAAGTGTCTCGTTGGCGGCCGTCGACGAGCAAAGACACCGACGGCGCAATTGAGAGCGGCGCTGATTAAAGCATGCATAGTGGAGTAAGTGAAATTAGCTCGAGACTCGGCGTTGGAGCGGAACCCAACGAGCCGCTCGGACTTCTCAGCAAGTGCTTTTATATGGGTAAGATTTCGTTTTCGTTACCATTTGTCGACGAACATTTACCCACTAAAACTATCAGCCAAAACGCTAGTCAAAATAACGACAAAGATATGACAAGACGACAAAAAAGGCACATTAAACTGCCGGAGGCGGAATAATCCGCCGTTTCTGCCGCTTTGCCATAACACTCTGTAAATTCAATGATCTGAATTTAAAAAAAACATGTTTGAAATCAGAATATCATGATCTATCATCTAGTTTTGAGTTTGAACTGAATCATTTCAACTAAAAAGCTCCTGACCTATATGAATACAACGCGATCTACCCTCCACGCGGTTCAGTGATAAGAGGCGCCACTTCAACCCGCACAGTGAAGCGATCAATCCTCGCCCATGCTAACCAAGTCTCCCAACCTTCCTGAGTCGGGTAATTTGTTGCCAGGCTTGTCCGGCAAGGTAAAGCCGCCGGCTGGGTGAAGCGGCTGGCCACCGTAACTTATTACATGATCAAAATACACATTCATCATGCCTCTATGATTCTGAGTGGAAAGCGAGTGCATGGCGCATCCTAAACGGACTGATCACCGTTGAGCACTTTACTTTTTGCCGTCAAATTATCGTACGCCCACAAGAGGTAGTTATTTTTGTTGTTGACCTCCTGAGGGCGTTTGAAGCTAATTTTGCTAACTGCAACCGCAGCAGCAGCAGAGTTCTTTGAGCATTTCGATGCATTCTAGAGAGAGGATGCATCGGCGGCGAGCGTTTTCCCTCGAAAAAACTCGACGACATCGAATTTCACCGCGTTTTTGCCGTTCGAGTCCATTACACTTCAGTGGAAATGCCACCTAGAACGTCGTCCGGGAATGCTCGGATGGCCAACGAGCCGTGAGTACACGAAAAAACCTCTGACTGCTGAATCGACCAAGTCGAGGGACCTGCAGACCACGGTAAAGTTAAAGGTAAAGTAATCGGCATTGATCATTCAACAAAGGTCGCGCCACGCATTCGTTTTCCATACAGAATTTGAGCCCGCTGCTGGAACCACTCGTGCCGCTGATGTTGAGTTAATTAGCTACATTTAGTTAGAGCCGTGGACGCTTAGTTCTTTCCATTGGATAACTCCTAAGTTGGCAACAGTGGTTCCAATTTTTTGTGCCAGCTCAGCCTTTGCTATGGTTCCAGACTTGCTTTTGCTTATTTTTGAATTTGTTTCAGTTAGAGTATGACATTCTTGTGCTATTTCTATGCTCTTGGCGCGTCCTTGGACGTACATAATAAATAAATAAATAATAAGTAAATAAATAAATAAATAAATAATAAACAAGTAAATAAATAACTAAATAAATAAGTAAACAAGTAAGTAAATAAATAAACAAACAAGTAAACAAATAAATAATAAATAAGTAAGTAAATAAACAAGTAAATAAATAAATAATGAATAAATAGGTAAATAAACAAACAAGTAAATAAATAAATAAATAACCAAACAAGTAGATAAATGACTAAATAATAAGTAAGTAAATAAATAAACAAACAAGTAAACAAATAAATAATAAATAATTAGGTAAATAAACAAACCAGTAAATAGATCAATAATGAATAAATAGGTAAATAAACAAACAAGTAAATAAATAAATAAATAACCAAACAAGTAGATAAATGACTCAATAAATAAGTAAATAAATAAATAAATAAGCAAGTAAACAAATAAATAATAAATAAGTAAGTAAATAAATAAACAAGTAAATAAATAATGAATAAATAAGTAAATAAATAAACAAACAAGTAAATAAATAAATAAGTAAATAAATAAATAAGTAAACAAATAAAAAAATAAGAATCGCATGGTGACCTCGCTGAACAGATTCAAACCTTCCAGTCAACAAAGAGAAGCGGGTCAAAAATCGAGCGTAAACGGTTTTAGAGCCCATTTTAGAGCCATAGGTTTATAATTGAAAAATACAAGGCAAAAAAGTCAAATAATCCTAAAAAAGCACTAACATCATAAGTAGGGAAGCACTCATGAGCCAGATTCATCACGATTCGCTTTAGATCCACATGGTCAACATCGTCTTCCATACCCGTCCAACATCACATGCGGCGAGCCAACTTCTGAAAAATATGATAAAAAGTTAATTAGATAATTTTGGCGAAATTTCGGAAATTTATGCGACACGGGAGATTTGGCCAGCTGATTCTATGGTTTTTAATGTTCCCAATTGAAAATAGAATAAAAAAGTTAATATTTAGATTGAACAGAAATCTAGAGAATATCCTAGAGGAATCAGGCTACCGGGGAAGAGCTGAAGCGCTGAAATAAGCCGGATGGAAGCGAGTTAGAGCCGCCGGCTTCAGCGTAAAGTGCATCAGGCAAATTGGTATGTTCGCAGATGGATTATGTATATTTTATATAGACAACTGCTTTACTTATATCCGATGTCGTCAAAGCCCTCGTTGACGTCGAGCGACTGGGCAGAGCAGAAAAAAAGAAAGCTATTAACTATGAGCGCCCGTCATGAGAGGGTCGTTAACTACCTCCTGCAAGTTGCTCGTTGACCCGGAAAGGCAATACATAGTCGAGAGCCTTCACGATCAGTTCTTAGCACAGAAAGTTCTCGATTTCTATCTCTGACAAGGGAGATCAGTGAACTTCCCCCGACGATTCTTAACAAGACCTATATGGTCTTATAGAGCCCGAAGTATAGATCACAGATATGTAATTTATTTTTGTTGAACGGCAGTGGGTGGTCCAAAAATTGCAAGCAACCACCGCCTTTTCGAGCCGCTGAATAGTCCCCGAGATGAGAGGCGCGCTACAGTACCCACCATAAACTTTGCATTTATCATGAAGAGAACGAATTTCCGCGGCTTTTTCGTCTTTTTCGAATAACTTCCTTAGATTTCAACACTCAGCGAAACCGAAAAGATGTCTGAGCTCAGCAGCTTAAGCTCCATCGAACGGTATATAAATCGTACCCGAAATTATTTTAGACAACCGAATATCAGGTGGAGAACACCGTTGAATGGAAAACTCTTCCGCGGCAACGCAACTTCGCTTCGCGAAAATCGCCATATTCGGCTAACTAAAAGAATTTCAGGTACGATTTATATACCGTTCGATGGAGCTTGAGCTGCTGAGCTCAGCCATGTGCTTGGTTTCGCTGGATGTTGAATTCTAAGGAAGTTATTCGAAAAAGACGAAAAAGCCGCGGAAATTCGTTCTTTTCGTGATAAATGCAAAGCTTATGGACGGTTCTGTACATGGTGCATCGCTAGCTCAGTGGTACCACAGTGAGCTCTCGTACAGATGATCATGGGATGGACTCCTGTTGATGTGATTTTGTTTTACTTCAATTGCATTGATACCAAACATTTTGCAATTATGTCAAAGTCAGGAAGATCATGTTTGGACGAGCTTGACACGCACAAACTTTAGTTAATATTTTAGTAGCGATTTTCGGACCACCCACTGCCATTCAGCAAAAATAAAATACATATCAGCCATCTACACCTCAAGCTCTATAAGACCATATTCGTCTCGTTAAGAATCGTCGGGGAAAGTTCACAGAGCTCCCTTGTGAGATGAATCCAAAGAAAAAGAATAAAGTAGAACCTGATTGCTTCACGGATTAGTATACCAGAGAAGGACCAGAGGCATCAGGGAAAAAGTTGCGCAAAATGATCAATTCGCCGAAGTCAGACCCAAATTAATAGATTAGCACAATAATAGGAAGAAAGGAGACCTCTTTGAATATCCAAAAGTAACGAAGGAAGCAGATTGCTGAGGTTTTCAGCCGGTGGAACGAACATGCCGATGGAGAAGCTCAGTCGAGTTTTCTCCATGGAATTCAACTTCTGACAAGTTTCTTAGCCAAGAAGACAGAAGCTGTTCAGAGAACGAAAATCTTCACATCGCTGTGAATGACGAGGTGAACGCTGATGCTCGATCAATGATTGATAGCTGGTCAGCTTACATCTTGACAGGGGCGCGCTAGAAAAAAAAGTTGCATATTTTTATTGTTACAAATTGTATTCAGAAAAAACCCATGCAATCACAAATAACCGATGATAGTCAGGAAATCAATCAAAATGTTGCAATGATTACATCGTAGACCAGATAACATCCAAGCGAAATTATTTATTTATTTATTTATTTATGCAATACGCCCAATGACGTGTCTAAAACAAAAACAGCAGAAGGTAAAAAGAAAGACAACAAATGAAAAACCTGAACTCAAAACACAAGAAACGATCCAGAAAGACTATGCAGGCCTCTTGAATATTTAGGTAACGCATAACCTTTTCAATTAAATTCAGATAGATTTCACTTAGGATTATAGCAAACGAATTTATAGCAAACGATAAGATTTCCTTTCATCTGATTTTTCTGAAGTTTTCCGCTCATTTCTTCACCTTGTCAGTCATTGTCTTCAATACCTCACTGACTGAAACGACGTTAGAAAAAAATTAATGATTTTAGACGTCTAGCGGTGGAAGTGGAGCCAGGGAGACAGCCAAATGCTTGTGAGAGCCACTGAGCAGAATCCGTGGGAAATGATTGAGTAAGAAGCAGAAAAGTGTGAAAACAATAGTGAATCACGAGTCAAAGTCAAAGCAGCGGGGTGATTAGTGAGCTGAAAATATGAGCTGTTTTATAGTTAATGGTCGGCGTTGATTAGTCCCCTAAGGACGCGCCATGCATCCGTCTTCTATTCTCCATTGCGTGAATGCATATTTGGTCTAGTCAATGACTAACGAGGACCAGCCGATATAGGAGCCAGCTCTTTCGTCGACCCAGACAAGTCCTGGGCCCAGATTCATCATTGGTAACCCCTCGATAAACCCGAGATATACCCCGAACGGCGCGCACCTTTGTCTACTTATTCTAAACTTCCTTTGTTAAACGCAATCTCTCATCGACGGTTCCGTCTGGTTCTGGCTGCGCTGCGGTTTCGAAGACCGCTCGTCCGTTCATGAATCTGGGCCATGGTAACAGTTTACCTCGGTGAGGAATGGAAGACTTGGCAGACCTAGATTAGGTAACGATCGATCTAAGAACATGAAAGTACACTAAGGAGAAAAACACTTTAGCTCCTCTATCAAGACAAGTAGAGCTTGCGTGAGAGATAAGCTATTCAGAAACGCAACGAGAACTCAAAGCATAACAGAGAAGTTGGATTCTCCCTTCGAAGACGAAAATTTTATTTATTTATTTATTTATTTATTTATTCATTTATTTATTTATTTATTTCACGCCTTTTCACAGACGTGCTAAAGATGGTTAGTGGTACAATGAACAGGAAAAACTCGATCGAAAAAAAAATTAAATTAAAACAAAACAAAGCTCAGCGAGTTAGTAACTCAGAAAAGGCAGAAAATGTAAGCAAATTGCATTGCAAGGGAGGAAAACTCCGAGAAGGTGGTCAAAAAGTTGATACGTATGATGTAGGTATAAATAAACATGAAAAAGATAAATTTCACCCTCCGACCTTGTACAGCTCGTCAATATGAAGAAGAAAAATATTGAGAAATGAAGAGAACGACGATAACCTGAAGCATCAGAACAGTCGGAAAATCAACTCTAAATTTATTTATTTATTTATTTATTTATTTATTTATTTAACACGTCAAATGACGCGCCTTAAACAAAAATAGCAGAGGATAAAAAAGACAACACATGAAAAACCTGGGCCTAAATTCATGACGGGTATCGGCACAATATACCTGAGAATAAACCCCGGTCGGCGCGATTATTCGGATTCATGAACGCGCCGCGGAGTTTATTTGGGGGATATCGCGGGTCTACTCCACTCCGCGGCGCGTTCATGAATGCGAACAATCGCGCCAACCAGGGTTTATTCTCAGGTATATTGTGCCGATACCCGTCATGAATTTAGGTCCTGAACTCAGAACAAAAGAAACGATCCAGAAAGACTATGCAGGCCTCTTAAATAGTTAGGTAACGCATAACCTTTTCAATTAAGTTCAGAGGATTTTTAGATAGTCCTTGAACTCATTTTTCGGATTATCGCGGGGGATGGAGAAGGAATTCTGAAACGCGACGGGATTTCCTGAGATTTCCCAGCCAGACAATCACCTAGGTCAGTCGTGGGGACAGCCGCCGTTGTAACATTATGAGTGGCCATC
Source organism: Nippostrongylus brasiliensis (assembly GCA_030553155.1). NCBI lineage: Eukaryota > Metazoa > Nematoda > Chromadorea > Rhabditida > Heligmosomidae > Nippostrongylus > Nippostrongylus brasiliensis. The sequence continues at coordinate 6,002,957 of CP130733.1, forward strand.
GGGCTGGTTATGAAAAAGACGGCTGTTCGAGCTGGCCGAGCGAAATGTCTTTGGAGCTTTGAGGCGACGTATTCGACACTCCCAGAGGCGAATTTGGTAATACGATACGGGCGAAATGGGTGAGAATAGACGTCTGAATGAGTGCTGGAAGAGCGACGAGGCCGACCACCTCTACGAAGACAATTAAGTGAATTAGAGAGCTATGGGCAGAATCGATACGACATCCCAGAAAACAACCAGGCGTCGATGCCAAGCCAAATAAATCACTGCAAATTGGTACAGGTGTGGCTAGAAAAGGAAAGACAAAAAAGGTGACCCCAAAGATCCTAAGGCACACCAAAAAATGCAGCGGCGAAAAGAAAAAAGGAAAAGCCGCCAGATTAAAGAGGCACCTGAAAGACGGGTGCATGTCTAGCAAGAGTAGCAGTGTTCAAGAATAATTTGACATTTTGCGATTCTCGCTATTTATTTATTTATTTATTCATTTATTTATTTGTTGTAAGTGCCTCGCGGCACGAAGAAAGAAAACATGAACAAAACACTGTAAAACAAAAAGAACCATTCAGAGCTGAAAAAACCAGGGCTTGTAAGTTAATGAAAGCACAACTACATAGAATAGCAGTACTTTTTTATAATAATAATATGAATTACGCTATAATAAACTTCACTGCTCACAATGCTTAAAGAGTATCCTGGTTCCGTACCTAGGTCTAGGGTGTGGGGCATTACGGTCATCTTTTGGTTTGAGACACGGGTGATCCAAAATGTACACACAATGCATGATGAATCCTGCCATATAATAAGTGAAACCCAAGCGATATTTGTCATGGGTGGCTCACATGGGTCCTGCCGCGATTGTCGGTTACCGTACTACCAGAGACGCATTTCATCAGTTCAGCTCCCCGCCTTTTGCTACATGCTATTTATTCATCTTTTATTTTCAAGTCTTTTTTTGTGTTATTTCAAATCTTTATTTCAGTTCATGTATTTTTGTTTTAGGTGAGTATTATGCAGCCGTTTGTTGGCCAGTAGGCCGCTGAATGAATGGTATACATATAAAGGCCTTCTTACCTCTGGATGAAGATGGCCAGTCGACCGAATAAGCGAACCATGGAATCGGCAACATGTGGCGTTGACAGTTCGCCATGGCATAGTAAAGCGCGGGGGTCCATTTGTTCCCCATCTGATCGTCCCCTGAAATCCAATGGTTCAAATTTCGCATACAGGTAACCGCGCCACCTGTGAGTACTGTAGGACATTTCTATTCTAATAGATTATGAGTGTTTCCAAATCAAGTCGCGAAAATATCCTTAATTTAACACGAAACTATTCTCCTAATTACCGCTTTTTGTTTTGCGGGTTATAGACGAGAAATAGTTGAATGACTTATAGATTTGGAGATGCTAGGTTATTCGCAAAACACTGACATCGGACGGGATTTGAACCCGCGTTTTTCTGTTTCCGGCAGATTGCAGTGACCACTGTGCTACCGATGTACGTTGCGAAGCCCCCAGCATCGTCCTTTTCTTCAGCCCGGTCGGGCTGTTGCTATCAGCACTCACCCGTAAACACGGTAATGAGCTGGTAAGCCGCCATCGGCAGTTACCGGCGTCTTTCTGTTTCCGGCAGACTGTACTGACCACTGTGCTAGGGGATCGCAACGTACATCGGTAGCACAGTGGTCAGTGTAGTCTGCCGGAAACAGAAAGACGCGGGTTCAATTACCGTCCGATGTCAGTGTTTTGCGAATAACCTAGCATCTCCAAATCTATAAGTTCTCCTTAATTTATTTTATTTTTATTTTATTTTGTACGAAAAACAAAAAAACAATACAATTAGTACACTAACGCGTAATTTGCAAAACGAGATTGCGAAAACATAAAGCAGAACTAATCATCGCAAATTGGCACGGGCGATGTCCGTAAAAACCAAACAAAAAAGGTGACGGTGAAAAGACCTGAGATTTATGCACCCCTAGGTTTAGGCGATGAGTCGACCGCTAGCGGGTGGCATCGAACCGTCGAGAACTTAAATTAATCACAGAAAATGTAGACGCCACTTTATTAAAAGAGACTGTGGTCAGAAAATCCAACTGCAAGTTACAAGTGATACTCGGGGAAGATCGACTGAATGGGGCGCGCGAACGAAAGGAATTGTTTGGATGTTGATCATTTTTGTATCCCTCAAAGAAAAAAAGGTTTCGTTCGATCGTTTCGCCGCTCAATGTTTTTACACAGCCGACCACCCACTGTAAGTTGCAAGGTAGGAATTACTCGTAACAGCATGCAGAATAGAAGAAAAAGAAAAGCGAGCGAGATTGCAATCATGGAATCTCCTACTCGTAGTTCCCCTAAGCTAAGCGCGTTCGGGCAAGTTGTTCCTTAGGTCCCTTTTTAGAGCACGGAAGAGCGTCACTAATTGTGTCGTAGGTTTCTGTAGGTGAAACCCAATCTAAGAGCGCTCCCCCGTTCCCAACTGTGGGGCCCTTAGTTTGTATTTGACGCAACTGCAGTGTTATTTCACTCGTCGCTATTCAATGTTCGCGTGTCTTAAACCGACGGGTAAAATTAAATCGGTCGGCGTGTACGACAGGTTCAATTACCCAAGTTGAGGTATTCTGGGCCTAAATTCATGAATGAAAATTTGGAGTATATAACACTCCGGGCGAGATAAACCCGGTCCTTCCCCCCAATATTCGCATTCATGGCAATCGAGTTTGGGACTACGTGAAGCAATGCAATGGCCGTGATCACGGCTCTTATGGGTAAGCGGCCGTCAGTTTGTAAATCGATAGGTCCGATTTTTTATCAAAATTTTTTCTAGTGTGTATTCGGTCGAAATGCGCTCTGGTTTTTGCGCTGTAATTTTAAGTACGTTCTCTGTTTGCTCATTGACAGTATTATTTACTTTTAAACTTTGAAAAATTAAAGTTGAAAATGGAAACTGAGCGGCTTATCAGCTGATTTGCGGGTATTAACATTGGAGCGCTCTTACTACAGCAGGCCACTCGATACATTGCCGCGCCAGCGGAGTGGAATAGACCCGCGATATCACCCAAATAAACTACGCGGCGCGTTCATGAGTGCGAATACTCGCGCCGACTGGGGTTTATTCTCGGGTATATTGCGCCGATACCCGTCATGAATTTAGGCCCTGGTGTTATTTGTGGTGGAGTCTGGTCAAGAACCGAGCTTATCTTCGTACAAATCCTGTGCGGCAGCGCCATTGGTTGGTTGAACAGAAATAAGTAAGCTTTTCGCTAGTTTATAACTCTCTGATTTATTTCCAAATTGATCACTCGATGAAACTACTTCATTCGGTATACGATTCGAAACGACAGCAATATTCCATTCACGGCACTCCAGCGGCCGATCGTTTCACCTTTTTCATTTCATCTGAACCTTTGGTACCACTCCACTTACTGCACTCCAAAAAGTTTTCCTCTTCAATTTCACTCAAATTTCGCCCATGGGGAGGTTAACTTGGGTGCTTATTACGAGTATAGCATCCATTTTCCGGGTTTCGATCGAACACCACCCTTATCCAGCTAGGATCACCGATTTGGCTGAAACTTTGTGACCGAAGACATTCTCTATACCGGAGTGCAATAAGTGGATTAGTGCCAAAACAATAAAAACCTTAAATACAGATCAATATACAATCGAAAAGTCGAAGAACAACTATCTAAACCCGTATAAAACCTACTCAAACAATTTTACAACGAGTCACAGCGACGACGGCGACGGCTCAAACTCGTATTATCGATAAAGGAAAAACTGGCAAAAAGAAGAGAAGACGACGAAAAAGTGAGCTAAAATCAAACAATTAGGTAGCAATGTAAGCAGAGAAAACGAGGTCCGGAAAAAATCGTTGCAAAGGGGAATAAATAGCGCAGTACAGCAAACTTCTACAGGACCGAATGTGCCGCAACTGCAAAGAAGGAAAAAAGGACACAAAAGTTTGAAAACGAGGTGCACAATTAGAAAAGTCGCGCATGAAAAGATAAAACTATGGCTGCTGAGCTCGAATATATGCTTATTTTTTCGGATACATCAATTTTAAAGGAATTATTGAAAAACGGCAGAAACGGCGCAGAAAAGCGCCGCTTCTGCCGTTTTATGGCTGCCCCACGTCCGGCACTGTACTATGGGTTTGACAGCATTATAGTGAATTTCTAGTTCTGCTCCTCTTCGTCGGTATCACAAGCGTTGTAGTGTGAATAGGCGTAGCTGTACTTGCGATTCACACTTGGCGGCCTTGAGCAGAGACTGTTGTGGCTGACTGAATGTCGCCTGCACAACGGCTTCGGCAAATAGTCTTCTGACGTCACCGACACCGACGACGTGCCAGAGTACGAACGCTGACGTCGACCGCAGTCCATCGATTCTGAACAACAGAATAGAATCAGTATGAAAAGCCCACAATATATCACATCAATTTTATCAAACAACAGACGACCAGGCGATTTTCATGTGTGCGGTAGTTGAAACCTGTATCTGGGTGAAGGGATTCAATTTCTGGGAAAAATCACGATCTCCCCTTCTGGACCACATCCGTTACGACCCCCTTCCATTCATGCATAAAATAATTCTTAACATTACTTAACCTTGTCACGGGTTGTTGTGATGTCTGGAACCTAGGGACAAGCTGAGAAATTTCAAAATAGGACGGCAAGCACGTGAGACCAACAGTCGGCTTCATCTTCTCATCAGAAAGACTACTGCATAAGAAAATGAAGTCGAAACTACACTACCGGACACGCCTTTTGATCAGTTCCCCGAAAACCCACTCAGGAGCGTTCCACAGCGGCTTTTTTCAATAACCGTGTTGAAACTCAATTATTCGTAAAAATATACATATAATTGAGATCAGTAGTTCGAGTTCTTTCGTATGTTGTATAAATTATCCACACCAGAAAATTTTTTCAAAATGTCGATTTTTTACCGACCCCTCAAATCCCGCCTGGTCGGTCCCTCGTATCCATCGAATGCTTCGTCGTTGACAGGTGCCCCAACGGGGGGGGGGGGCGTCAACGAACATGCCCAACGGAGAGCTCCGCGTGGTAGCTTCTTTGAGCAACCCCGCGGGGACCCCTACTCCTATCTTGGGACGCTAGGAAAAAACGCGTCGCTTATTTATAGGCGGCAACGAGGGGGCGGATTTTAGTCGGTGGTGAGTCAACTGGCGAGGGACCGAAGCGGCAACGTGATCCGAAAATCGAGGGGTCAAAAAATCGACTGAAAACAAGTTTTACAAATTTCTGAAAAGTGTACATGGATGGATAGAGCTCAAGCTGCTGAGCTCAAATATATGAATATTTTTACAAATGATTGAGTTTCAACAAATTTATTCAAAAACCGCTTTGGAACGCTCTTAAGCGGCTTTTCCGGGAAATGATCAAAAGACATGTCCCGTGCTGTATATGTGAACGAGCAAAAAAATTATGGAACACTCACTTTTCAACAGATTTTGAATATTAAATATATATATATATATTATAATAACCCGAGTGACCCTCCTTTGCCATTGTGACATGGAGCAACCTTCTACTTCAGTGATGTGATATTCCCAATCTTGCCAAAACTGGTTATATAAATAGCGGTCTCATGAGGCAAAATATACGAATAAATAAATAAATACATTGATCTTACCTTGTCGATTCAGCATCTTCTCGCGCATATTCAAAAAATCCTTGTAGGCGATCGGAGTGCTGAACATTCGACCCAGGACGACGATCGTCGCCAGAAGACCGGAAATCACACAACACACGGTGAACACCGTCGGAACGACGAAGAACTAAATAAATTGATGTTAGAAATTCCATTTTATTCCCTTTCATTTCGTTATTTAAATGACGCTATTGATCGAGAAATGAACGATTTTTCAAAAAGGATGAGATTTTGGTGCCGTCACAATAAAAGTAGAATTGAATCAGTTTCTAGGCTTTCTCGCCGTCAAATAATCAGTATAGTTTTGAATTTTTCGTTTGGTAAAATTTAAAGGACTTACGATGCTCATGATGAATTTTTTTCTGTGCTGACGCCAGGCGTACGAGTAGAGAAGTGAGAAGACACACGTCCAAAGAGCCACCAACGCTTGAACGACATCGTAGAAGATCGACGTCGACAGCTCTTTTCCCGGATCGGACGACACCTGATGAAGAAGAATTCTCAGTGCAGAAAAAACCAAAATAGAAGAAATAGTTTAATAGTTTTAAAAATAGTCAGTAGAAAGTAATGTGGAAGTAAAATTATTAAAAAAAACTAGAAGTAAAAATTAGTAACAATAGTTTAAGTTCTCGTTATTATTTGATCTGAAAGGGATGGAGAATTATTCAATCGAGTGATTGGGTGGATCCAGAACTCCCGGACATTTATATCCTCGAAGTGGGGAACCAGAGGCGGACGAGTTAGCAGGTGTAACCGGAAACTTAAAGTGTTCGGGCCCTTACAGACCCGACGACGTGCAGTTTGAGCGACGAATTAGCCGTTGAGCATGAAATTGAGCGAAACGCACGATGACGAGCATTCTCGTCCAACGCGACGTTTGCGGCGGCCGCATTGCTCTAATCGATACCGCGTTGCAACGCGCGGTCGGCCGCGTTGGACGAGAATGCTCGTCGTCGTGTCGTCGGGTCTGTAAGGGCCCTTAGGTGCCTTCTGTTGCTTGACAACTTTGCACTACACAGCTGTAAAGTAGAATTTCAGTTCGATTTTTGAAGCGTGCTCTTTTAGCCACTCTTTGACGGCTATTATGTAACAACGAGACGTAAAATAAGAAAATAAATAAAAAATAAAGCTGACCCAATAGCTAAAAGCAGATAGAACAACCGAACAATATTGTAGCATAATTCATTACAGTGCACCCATTCCACCTTTACGATCGACTTAAATATTGGAGATTTGGAAATTAGTGCACCAAAAAACATAAATTCGGTTACTCAACAAAACGTTAGCCTGGGAAGGGATCGATCGCTCGACCGAGCGAGTGAGAATAACGCCTCTGAGATCCTACGCCATTTGTCACAGAGGACAGAAATAAAACGCCGCCCCGCCCATCAAATGTCCCCGCTTGGCCCTTCACACTGAGATTTGGGAACATCTGCCTGCCAGTCTAACAGAGTAAACAGCAAATAAAATTGAAAATGTCTAAAATAATGACAGAAGTAAATTGTTCTCTATAAAATACCGTCAAGAACTCGGCAACGGTTTCTGTGAAGTAGTTTGTTGAAAAATCGGAAAGCAACAGCAGCAAAGCTTCAGTATCAGGCGTAGCGACGTATTCCGTGGAGCTCATGGTGGACGATTCGTCGAGAAGTGAAAGAGGAGGAAGACGAAGAGAAGGCGGATGATATTTGTCAATCAGAAAAAGAAACCATGACAAACAAGAAATAGCAAGAGAATGGTCGGTATGTGTCGTTATTTTACCCTGCAAAAGCAGCAGCTGCTACGTGAAGCAGCTGCAGAACCAGGAAACTATGGGCCGCCTAGTAACATAGATCACTTTCTAGTGCGCTAAGTGTTTCAGGGGTCTGATTCACGAATGCAAAATCGGAGTATAATTGGCACCGGGCGAAATAAACGCAGGTTACATTCCAAAAAACCTACTATACACCCAGAAAAAAAAACTTAAAAACCGACATCGGTTTGAACTGAAGGCAAATAACAGTTCAGCCGCGGCCGTTCACACTCTTATCCTAGCCTACTATTAACACGTTGACGACCGCGCCATATTTGCGTGTCTGGCGCGTGGGACCGATCGATTTTTTGCCGCGCTCAGGGCGTGGTAAAACTAAAAAGAAAAAGAACAAAAAAAGAAATCGGGATCTTTAGTCTTAGCGATATCCTTATGTAATAACATCTTTTCGAAAGACAGAATTTTCTCGGAATTCTTCCATATTTTGCTAGAAGGTCACGTTTTTTGAATGGTTCCGATTGTTTTCTTTCTGAACACAGAAAATGTTTCCAGGGGTCCATATTTTGTAGTAGTATTGTTGATATCTGCGGTTTATTTGTGTTTAATGTCATCCTTGGAGACACCAATAAACGTTTCTAGCGGTCAATATTTGTTTAGACTGTCGGAGAAAACCTGTGCATATTTTGATCTACTTGATTACCTGTACATTTTGATGTGTAAATCAGCAACTGATAACTGTTTTCATGAACCACTCCTTCCAAAGCAATGTCTAAGGCCCTTGTTATATGTTCGCTCACCCCCCAGCGTAACTCGTCCATTCAGTATCAGACACCGTGGGGCAGACACGTTTGTACGAGTTCACCACGCCAGCGTCACCATGATGACTCGTACAAACGTGTCTGTCCCCACGGTGTCTGATACTGAATGGACGAGTTACGCTGGGGGTGAGCGAACGTATAACAAGGGCCTAAAGGTGAACAATATACCGCATAGGAAAGATTGCCCTAACTCTTCGACACCATTTAGAAAATAGAAATATTAAGCTGTGGCATGGCATAATGTCACACGGTCCCACGCGGCCGCTTGAGCGTGGCATGGCATCATGCCACACTGTCGTCAACGTTCTACTATATAATAAGCGAGGTACTTTTCCTCTTAATGCCCAGTTATCACCCAAGCGTATCATATCATGCTCATATCTTAAGACACATCCGTGAAGCTCATATGGGTGCCGCCGCGATAGCCTGTTACCGTACACCAAGAGCACCCACAGCGGCAGGGGAGCTGATGAAATTCTTCATTTCTTTTCAACCAAAATTTCCAGAATTTCCTTTTCATTCGTGTCGGCAGATAGGCCGCTGAAGTGCTGGTGTTAAATAAGCGAAACCCCGACGTCTGTTTGTCAACTCCAGGATCCCACAGCGATTGCCCATTACCGTACTCCCTGTGACGTATTTCATGAGTTCCTCGCCGCCTTTTGCTGCCTGCTTTGTTGTCCGTTTTATCTGTTATTATAAATGTTTTATACATGTTTCCTACTATTCATTAGTTCATTTGCCAGCCTGCAGGCCGCTGAATAGCTGGCACCCCAAATGTAAGGGTACGTGATCTTGGTAAATCACAATTTTTGGGTCAAGAAACAAGTTTATTCTTTCTTGGGTGTAATATACCCCGATTTCCGTTTATGGATTTGGCCCCCGCTTTAACCGGAAAGGTGTGGCATTCACGGGGGTGTCGCCGTTCCGCCATTTGGACGGGCCTAATCGTAGATCCCCGCCGCCAATCAGGTGGAACGAGGGGTTTCACGTGAATGTCGGCTGGGTAGCAGGTGGATGGGGCACAAAGGACGGTCAAAGTACACGGCGCAAACCGTCGTCGTCGCTAGATAATGAGAGGAGCTGCTCTACGACGAGACGACACCAATCGTCGTAGTAAAGGCCCGTCACTATCAATCACTATCGACCGAGTTGAGGTCCCGAGTGGAAAACCCCTAGAGTTTGTGCAGATTTCTTGGAGTTCACGCTCTGATTTCTACTGATCGGTTCCTTTAGTCCTGTCAAGCATGTGATGAGAAAAGATGATCGATTGAACATCGAATGAGACGGTAATCGAGGCAAGGAAAAAGGCTCTAGAATTGTTGGTGCCACAAGTTCCTAGCAGCATAGTCACCAAACGAAACAAAAGTAAACATTTTCTTCTTGCTTTCCAAATGAAATATAACGGAACTCTCTATGTGAACTTTTTTTGATCAAAGTTAAGACAGTTCAAAATAAGTTCATAATCCAATATCTCAAACCATAAGAAATAAGAGTCAGGTTACTATTACTATTACTATCACTACTACTATTTATATTTTCTATATTTTAGATTTGGTTAGTTCTCTGTGACGTTGGTTTTGAAATCACGATAAGCAATCAATAAGTAAATACATAGATAAGTTAAGGAGTGAACAATTAAATAGATAACATTCCATGTGCGACTTTCAATAAATCTCGGCATTGTAAGTCCGTTATCTCGTAAATAGATATAGAAATAAAGCGTAGAAAGAATATTATTTCCATAGTATCAGTTATAACATAAAATAAGGGTCAGGTTATAGAAAAACAAAAATTTAACATGTATTTTTGTTGTTTTTGCGGATCAAACATGAGCTGATCGGTTTAGAACTGCACTACCGAAACCAGACGCCTATTCAGGTCGAATTCTCCTAGAAAATAAGAACTCAAAAGGACCCTGAAGATGGTCTTTCCCCGAAAGATCCTTATAAAGATATAATGAGGAAACATCCTAAGAAAAACAACGAAATTTTTAAAAAAATATATAGTAAGTTTCATGAATCTAGCGGAGCGTGAGATTTCCCAGGTTGAATTGCATATCCATTTTCTAACTGAATAAAATAAAATAATTATTATATTTAAAATCATGATGAGTCATTGATCGCTCTGTGGGTGGACAACGATCGTGGATGCTGACATCAATCGTCAGCGCAGTTCGTCGAAATCTGACGCAATCTGCCGCAAGCTTAACAATTTGTTTATCTATTAGTTTTATTATTATTTTCAATAACAGAATTTCCACAATACAGAGCAGGTGCTCTTCATATAGGTCAGATCATTAATTAATATTTAATTCACAAATAAGAGAAAAATATCCTTTAAACAAGAAGAGGATAAATTCTTCTTTGGCTTTGATTCAATCCTCGACCCAGATTTACCCATAGGTTTACCACAGGGTTTCTACCTAAAACCAGTTTCTTTTCAGGCGCGAACTCTCCCTGGCTTTAGAATAGCGGGGGTGAGCTATATCGACAAAAAAGGCACTTTTTAATTTGTAAAGTTATCGACTAGAAACAATAGAGGGCCTAAACTCCAAAATTGCAAGTGCAGCAATCTTCGACCAAGGTACCACTCTTCTTTACCTCCTAAAACGGTTAGGTAAAGGGGAGGTAAAAACTAAAAACTAAATTAGGAAAAGTAAAGAGCAAAAGTTAAGTGAAAAAGTAAACCTTGGTTGTTAAGTGATAAGTGAAAAATAATCAAATAAAAAGAGATGACTGGGAAATGGTGAAAAGGATCTGTGTTTACTAAAGAGATTTGGTTTGCTCTCTTTAATGTTGGTCTTGAAATCACAATAACCAATCAATAAGTAAATACATAGATAAGTTAAATAGTAAACAAATAAATATATAATGGAAATGAACGGCTGATAAATTGGGGTGGATTGAAAACCGATCAATCAGAACACCCAAGGAGCGACCACCTACGTGCTGATGGTTACGTGAAGAATGGAAAAAGTGGGATCATTATGGGAAGGCAGAAGGTATCGATTGGAAAACGCAATCACCAAGGACAATCGGAGAAGGTTCAAATCAAATCAAAAGCGAGGAAAGCCACTAAAATACCTAACTAAGGAATACAAATGAAATACAGTTCAGTAAAACGTATGGACCCTCGAAAAAAACGGCGAAAATCGATCGATCGATGGATCTATCGACACTCGGCCCGATGGAAGAAGATCATGCCGTCGATGCCGGCATGAATCAATCGAGTGAACGGTGAACGGGGGATGGGGGATGGGCTCAAAAATGGCCTAAAAGGGCCCAAAAACTACCGGAGAAAAGCCGACTCACTTCCGGAGGACCGTTGCCGATGGTGACCTGACGAACGACGGTGCCGCCGAACGAGAAATATCGATGAGAGAGCACCATGCGGGGGGACCGAACGAGCGACCGACTGCGTGACGCGGACTTCGAGCGCCGCCGAATGACGATCGGCCGCCCGCCCTGGTGATTGTACTCTACGCGGGCACAGAACGATCACTTCGACGGTATTTTCCCGACTTTTTCATCACAAAAATAAAAACAAGCGAGCGTACGCGTCGCGTATTTCACGTACGAGACTTTGGTCGCTCTCTTCACTCTCTTCTTCAAAGCACCGAACAACCGCTTGGTGTCTGATTTCTAGGTCATCGCACAAAGTTCTCGGTTTTCGATGTTATAGCACAGAGGACCGAGGTTCGAATTCTGGCCGAGGTCGTCTTGACTTCGCGTGTCTACTACGGTATGTCCATACTGAGTAAATTACACTGAATCTCAGAATAATCGATAAAAATCAACTAAAAAGAAAGGCAGGATCATGATCATGGTAAAACTCCATCTAACGAGGGAGGTTGCTCAGCGTACCCCCAAAGATTCACAACGAGACCCACATTGTTTTGTAGAGCATCGAATGGTGATTACAACGTTGTAGTTCGTTGTTGCTGAATGCAAATGGATGACCCCAAAAAAGACAAAAAATCTTGACTACTTTGAATGACAAATGGGCTTCTATAACAGTGGATCGCAACCATCTGAGGCAGTACCATGGTGGCTCAGTGGGTAGCATGTAGGACTTCCAATCTGATTCTCGGTGGATCGGTACTTCTGCTGGGTTTCTTTTTTGCTTTCCTACGCTCCTTTGGGAATTTTGTCGCAGTTGCGGGATAGAATCGCGCTTGGGAGGAGTATGGCCAACAAAGTACGCACAAACGACGATGTCTTCTAGTACAGATGTATGTGGCCCATATCTACCGTAACCAACCCAAATCGACCCCAAATTCAGAAACAAATGTCAAATTCGAGATCAGCGTCGCGAATAACCCCCGTAGACGAAGTTTGGGCTAAATCGGCGATTTCGATCCAATCACCCTACTTTGTTATAACGGGCCCCGGCAAACGCAAGTCGCGCACAAAGGGAAAAGCCGATGTTAGATTTGTGAATTGCGGATTTGTCAACAGCTCAAGTGATCTATCTTGATAAAAATTAAAAGAAACTCATTCAAAATGAAGTCCCTGTTCTTTAGGGTCCACAAAGTGGAACAATAGGAATAAAGATATTCTCGGTAAGTGGACCTCCGTACAACTCACTCAACACTAGTAAGGTAAGGTCAAAATCATCGATTTAGCTCAAACCTTGTCTACGGGGGTTACTCAGGGCGCTGATTACGGATCTGACATTTGTTTTTGAATTTGGGTTGATTCTGGTGGTATCTCTGGTGTTTACCATCTAGAACCTCATTTGTCACTGGTTAGTGATCGAGATTTTTTGCCTTTTTTGACCCATCCATTTGCATTTAACAAAAACAAACTATACCGTTGTAATCGTCATTCCATGCTCTACAAAACAATGTGTGAACCTTTGTGGCACCCTGAGCAACCTCCCTTGTAAGTCGAATCGCCTATCCTGATTCTTGATTCCTCTATCCTTTACAAACCACACCTGGCAAAAAATCTCCCTAATCGGTCAAAATTCAAAATATGGCCGTCGGAGTTATGTAAATTCAAAAATTTAAATTCACGCTTTCGAGCGAAAATTCGCCAAAATAGAGGATGACGCCGGTTAACTATACGGATGAGAATTCGTACAATGATGCCGGGTATGCTCTTACCCAAAGTAGAAAGGGTAAAATAGCCAGAAGCGTAAACCTTTTCGGGTAAAAAGTGGAGCAGAGATTTTCCACAAGACAATGTTTGAATAATTTCAAAAAAAACATATAAATGGAGCTGAAGAAATCAAGGAGTGGATTAATCGATACTTTTGATTATTATAATTAATTGATTAATTTTAATCGATTTATTAATTGAAATTGAAAATTCGTTCTAATTAATATATTAATTGGCCGGTTTATTCTTGGTGTTTACCTATTTTTCTATTTTATATTGAATAAATTATTAAAAGTTAATGTTTATCATTCTATACTACCCACTACACTACTCACTAGGCAGACCTCGCTCAAACAGCTGCTCAGCTTGTCGAGTTCGTCCGACGAGAAGTAGTCGTTGAGAGGTGCGTCCTGAAAATAAACATTATTTATTTACTTATTTATTTATTCAATGACTTGTTGATTGATTTGATTACCTGGAATCTATACACGAGAAAATGAACAAATTACCATACAACCGTCAAATTTGGTTTAAAAAACTGATAAACTGTCGGAAAACTCATTAAAATCACGAAGATTGCACGAAAAAAAAAACGAAAAAAAAATACCAAACACAAAAGCAGTCAAAACTTATGGATCCTACAGACCCATCAGTAGCCTACATAGTATTCAGCTGGGTTTTTTCTTTTTTTTATTTTCAATTTTGTTTTAGATTCTGATAATTTCAGGTTTTATAGTGTTCAGTTTTGTGGTTTCCTTCCACTTTTACTATTTTATCAATTGAGCTGATTTGATTGCCTGTTTAACTGCAGTTTGGGCGCACCTTGTGGTGTACATGATGAATAAATAAATACAAAATAAATAAATGAGTAAACAAATAAACAAATAAATAAATAAGTAAACAAACAAATAAATAAATAAACAAATAAATGAATAAATAAATAGTCGAATGATACCCATACGTTTACTTGAGTGATCGAGTGGTGTACATAATAAATACATAATAATAAATAAATATAAATAAAATAACTAAATAATAAATAAATATAAGGTAAAGGTAAAGGTAAGGGCCCGCGTGGCACAGTGGTAAGAGGCACTGCTGACACCCGCACGGTCGAGCGATCGCTCCCGGCCCGGGCAAACCAAGCCTTCCATCCCTCCGGGGTCGGGTAAATTGGTACCAGACCTGTCTGGTACCAATTTGGTGACTTGTCTGGTAAAGACACTGACCTGGTATAGCGGCTGGCCCCCGCAGGTCATTGCATAGGCCAAATACGCATTCACCAAGCCTCTACGACTTGAATGGAACACGAATGCGGCGGCGCGTCCTCAGGGGACTGATCAACGCCGGCACCTTTACCTTTTACCTTTTAAAGGTAAAGGTGCCGGAGTTGATCAATCCCCTAAGGACGCGCCATGCATTCGTGTTCCATTCAAGTCGTAGAGGCATAGTGAATGCGTATTTGGCCTATACAATGACCTGCGGGGGCCAGCCGCTATACCAGGTCAGTGTCTTTACCTTCCCAGACAAGTCTGGTACCAATTTACCCGACCCCGGAGGGATAGAAGGCTTGGTTAGCCTGGGCCGGATCGATCGCTCGACCGTGCGGGTGTCAGCAGCGCCTCTTACCACTGTACCGCGCGGGCCGTCCAATAAATAAGTATATAATAAATATAATTAAATAAATAGTCAAATAATACCCATACGCTTACCTGAGTGATCGAGTCGAAGCTGGACGCTCGACTTATCGAGCCGGGCTTCGCACGAGCGCCCTCCTCGACGACGTCGTCCGAGAATTCCGTTTGGGGCGAACGTGTGAAGTCGTACGTCATCCCTGAAGTTTAAGATATTCTATCGATACTCTTATCAATATTCTCAAACATGAAGAACCCCGGCGCAAAGCGTAACAAAGTTGGGAACGAAAGGGCCTTGAAGTGGGCGGAGCCAGCGCTCGGCAACACCAGGCTGAGCTTGAACAACAGTGGAGAGGATTTTTTCACAGAAATTCCAAAATTTCAACACAAAAGCGACGGCATATATCGACCAACACCAAGAACCATGTGAATTAAGAGCCGTAACAATCGCAGATAAGAATTTAGCTGAATCAGGTACGCACGTGGGTAAGAGGAAGATAACGTTGAGATTGGTGAAGAAAAATCAAGAACGATCGGCATAGATATACCCAAGAAGATGGGGCAAGGTAAAAGGTAAATGCAAAGTGTTGCACGATAGGACCCTCTCAGACAAGTGTGGTATAAACTTACCCAACCGCGAAGGGATGGAATGCTTGCTTAGCCTCGGTGAGGATCGATCGCTCGACGATATGAATAGAAAACATTGAAACTGGCCCCTATTTTTTTTGGGGGGGGGGTGGGTGAATTTGTGGGGGAGAATCCCCCCTGACGATGACTTCTCAGCTTAGCACGTGTTTCAGAATGTTGATGGAGCTCACGTGGTGATTGGGTTAAGAAGAACACCATAAACATTGCCAATCTCTTGCAAAAATCACTCGCTCATGGATCAACTGATGGTGGACAACTGCCACTGTCCGAGAACGCCGAGCGAGACGGACTGAAGATCGAGCTAGGCGAGAAATTTTTTTGTCTCTATTTTTGAAAATTAGAGAAAAGCTCTGGGAATTGACTAGAATACGTTGATGCGGCCTGGAACAAAATCGGCGTTGTACCGGCGAGGTGAAAATAGCCAATAGGAATCAAACTACAGTAGAATAGAATGTATACCACTTTCATTTTAAAATGGTCACTTTTCAAACCAAAATGGACGTTTTCAAACCAAAACGGACGGTTTTCAAACCAAAATAGACGTTTTCGAACCAGGGCGTGCAGGGCAAACGTCCTTTTTGATTTGAAAAACGTCCATTTTGCTTTGAAAAAGGTACATTTTGGTTTGAAATACGCCCATTTTGGCTTGAAGAACGTACATTTTGATTTGAAAAACGTCCGTTTTGGTTTGAAAAACGTCCACTTTGGTTTGAAGAGTGTCCAGGGTAAAATGAAAATGGTATATAAAAGATAAGAACCCAGTCAGGAGTAACTACTGATATCCTTTTAACACTCGACCCCTTGAAAAAATCAATGGTTCGTTCAGAGTATCAGAGATTTATGGAGTTTCTTGAGTTCCAAGGGTTTCATTTCGGTAGGGTAACACCTCCTGAGGCCTGAATTGTAGAAAATGGTAGAAGAAAGCGGTTTTTTTTGCAAAAATTCGACAACTAAAAAAACCTTGTTATTGATCACCACTATCGCCGCAACCAATCGTCAGTGTCATAAGGAAAACAAAGAGAACCAGAAGTCAGCCAGAGTAACACGACTGCGCGTGTAGTGGTGGTGGGGATGGTCGGCCTATAGACAACAACCGATTTTCTGACGATGATAAAGGCATGGCGCAACCTAGGCAGACGACTGGACCAGAATAGAACGCTGACAACACGTGCAAAAGGAGGATCTCTGATAAGAATCGTTGCAACAGCAGCGTGTAGAAGTTTGAGAGTAAAGTTGACGGTGACTAGAGAGTTGTTAGGACGCGCCATGCATTCGTATTCTATTCAGAATCTTAGAGGCATTTTGAAGCTGAAGGACATCTGTTGTGATAAATATGGCCGGAAATTCGAGAACGCTCACAAAAGCACCTCATAGGGGTGTCCATAGAGGGAGGGAGAATATAAGGATACCTACGGAAATAGATTCTTCAGAGGTAAATTCGATTAATTAACATAAAAAATTATATTGATCCGCAGAAACATGGAGAGTATATTTATTTGATATAATAAAAATGATTCGATACAAAAAATTAGGAAAGAGCTAGATCAAGCTGGATTTAGGTCGGGTATCTTGTTGAATAGACCTCAAAATCTGCGATTTGAGGCTGACTTCGAATGTGATTTTCTAACCTAAAGTTTACCATATTATCATCATCCAAGGGCGCCGTAGTGTAGCGGCGAGAGGCGCTACTAACACCCGCACGGTCGAGCGATCATTCCTCGCTCAGGCTAAGCAAGCCCTCTATCCCATCGAGGTCGGATGAAGTGGTCCCAGACTGTCTGGGAAGGTAAAGGCACTGGTTTGGTATAGCGGCTGGCCAGCAAGTCATTGTATGGGCCAAATACGCATTTAGCATGTCTCTATGATTATGAATAGAGAGCGAATGCGTGGCGCGATCTCAGAGTACTGATCAATGCCGACTCCTTCACCTTACGCTTTTACTTTACCCAGTTGATAATCAAATGATATTCAACCAACGATCACTGGTAGAGGTAAGAAATAACTTCGGCCAGCGATCACGGCGTAACAAGTCGAGAGCGGATGTAGGAGGTGATCAATGAAAATGATAAATGGAGAGAGGCGGGTTAGCGACCCGAGATGTTGTTTACTTCTCACCAAATCACACAACAAACAATTTATGTTATCAGTGATCGTCGACAGATCACTCACTTTCATCATTTCCATCGAAATCGACTTGAAGATTTCGTCGTAAACGGCGGTGAGAGGAATCAAAACCTATTTACAAGTGATAGGCAATCACAAGAAAAGGTCCCAGACCGGGTTAAAATTCACCACCGGTCGATCCTCACCCGGGCTAACCAAGCCCTCCACCCCTCTAGGGTTGGATAAATTGGTTTAAAGAATTGTCTGAGGAGGTACAGTACCGGGCGTGTCTTTTGATCAAAAGCTGAAAAAGCCGCAAAAACCGCTCCAAAGCGGCTTTTTCCAAAAACTTTGTTGAAACTCAATTATTTGTAAAAATATACATATATTTGAGCTCAGCAGCACATGCTCTATCGTTTGATATATGAATAAAATCGATATTTTGAAAAAAATTCAGGTATGGATAATTCGTATATCAAACGATAGAACATAAGCTGCTGAGCTCAAACATATGTATATTTTCACAAGTAATTGAATTTCAACAAAGTTATTGAAAAAAACCACTTTGGAGCGGTTTTTGCCGACTTTTTCGGCTTTTGATCAAAAGACACGTCCAGTACTGTAAAGGCAATGTCTCGAACAGGTACTGGCCCCAAAAGTCCTTGTGTAGCCCAAAGGCACATTCACCATGCTCCTACGATACTGAATGAAATGCGAGTGCACGGCGCATCCATAGAGAACTGTTCAACGCTGTCCTTTCACCTCTTACGCAGTATAGGACCAGCAAGAGTACAGCAGGTGACTTTAATGAATCGAGAATGGATAGAAGTTCAACGAGCTTGAAAAAATGTACATCACCAGCTAGTCCCCAGGCAGCTGAGCACAAATATGTCCTTGTTTTGACAAATGAATAACTTCCAAAGAAGATGCCAGAAACCGGCGGTTCCCGGCGTATAAAAGCGCCGTTTCTGCCGTTCTATGAGGGCGGCGTGTCCGGAACCGAACCTCCATAGATCCCCTGCCTGAGATTTTTGTTCTATAATAGTACGTTGTCTGGGCGTAACATAGTTTCAGTTGGTTTTATCGATAAATGAGCAAAATCAGAGCAAATACGGCCATCAAGATAAGCCATATTTGTAGGCACTTCCATTCGTATTTCGTCGCCATTCGAGCAGCTCCACTCGTCAAGTGGTTCGAACAGGAACGTCAAAAACAGTAAAGCCAAAGGAATGAAGCAAATGAAAGGGGGGGTGAAAGGGTGTCCCTACCAAAAATTCACAAGGGTAGGTCAAAAAACGAAAAATCAAACAAAAATTCATAAACTTTGGCAAAGTAGTATAGGTGTGTCCTGTCTGATGATGATCGTTCCACTTGGAATGCGCCATGCACTCAGCTTCCGCTAGCATTTAGACACGAACCCAGCCAGAATAGAATCTCATGGAATGTGAAAGGTCCCTAGGTGGTGACCCCTGGACAGACTTCGCACCTATACCCAGGTGATAGGTTAACCAAGAGCTGGGTAGAAAATCGATGACTCTTGGCACCTCGTTTGGGTCTTCTTAATAATAGAAGAAAAATTTAGAAATAATGTGTATACTAGACTTTAACAAACTCTGGAAAAGGCTAACCTGGGTAAAAAATTGATCGCTCTTACCACCTCCTTCGGGTCTTCCTATTAATAAAATTCAGAAATAATCATACATTAGACTTTAACAAACTGAAAAGGTCAACTAAGAGCTGGATAAAAAATCGATGACTCTTGCCACTTTCTTTGAATCTTCCTAATAATAAAAGAAAAATTCAGAAATAACAGAAGTAATGTATACACTAGACTTTAACAAACTTCAAAAACAAATGAGAAACAAAATAAAGTTACACTACGATGCAATACGAAAACAAATTGACGAGAAGAGTACGAACCAGAAGGAATATACAGAATTGGTATTATTGTATTGCTTTGTTTTAATTTGATTTCATTTTTTTTTCTTTTTTTTCGATCAAGTTTTCCCAGTTCACTGTACCACTAACCATTTTTAGCACACCTGTAAAAACTTGTAAAATAAATAAAAATAAACTATAGGAGAAAAGATTTTCTTGGTGGTCACGTATGGTTTAGTTCTCCAAAGCTGAACATCAGTTCACGTTGAAAATCTCCAAAAGAGGTGAAAAAAGGCAATATGAAAAATGTGAAAAATAGTAAAAAAAATTCTAAAAAAGGTGGAGAATCAGAGTAACAGAACTGGCGACACAGAATTGGTTCTATTGTACATATTGCTTTGTTTTAATTTAATTTCAATTTTTCTTTTTTTCGGTCGAGTTTTCCCAGATCACTGTACCACTAACCTTTTTTAGCACACCTGTAAAAAGGGGTAAAATAAATAAAAATAAATGAATTAAAGGAGAAAGATTTTCTTGGTGGTCAAGTATGTATGGTCTAGTTCTCCTAACCTAAACCTCAGATCACCTTGAAAATCTCTGAAAGAGGCGAAAAAAGGCAATGTAAAAAATGCAAAAAAGCTATTTTCTAAAAAAAAGGTGAAGAATCTGAGTAACAGAACTGGGCGAAAACTGCAGATGCTTCACCGCACGAAACGTTCTTTCAACTGGAGTTTCGCCCTCTTACGAGGGGATTCTCGACCTTTGGTCAATTCCGAAAGTAAAAATAAGTAAATTATAGGAGAAAAGACTTTCTTGATGGTCAAATATGGCTTAGTTTTCTAACCTAAACCTTAGTTCACCTTGAAAATCTCCAAATGAAACGAAAAAAGGCAACATGAAAAATGCGAAAAATAGTAAATAGTAAAGAAAAATTCTAAAGAAAGTGGAGGATCTGAGCAACAAAACTGGACGACAACTGCAGATGCTTCACCTCTCGAAACGTTCTTTCAAGTAGATTTTCGCTCTCTTACGAGGAGATTGTTGACCTTTGGTCAATTCCGAAAGTGCAATCGGTCAAGTGGTGATAGTAGAAGAAGATTAGAAGGGAAAAAGAAAGAAAAAACATTTTGGAGAAGCCCGGAGACCAGTACGAGCTGCATTTGCTGCTGAGCGACGACGGCTGTGCAACAGCAGTCCGCACCCCGTCAAAGACGACGGGCGAAAAACAGTAAACAACTCGTTTTGCACCGAGACGACCGACTGACTGATAGTCGACATCGAGAACGCACCCGAATCGGACCCGTTACAAGATCAGTATAATAATATTTGGTACTTTTCCTCTTAATGCCCAATTATCACACCCAAGCGTATCATATCATGCTCATATCTTAATTCACATCCTCGAAGCGCTCTTATCATAACATGCTCGAGCCATAATCAATTCATTATCAAGCTGTAAAACAAAATTAACGACTTATCTAAGCTAGAAAACAGCTTCATACGATAACCTCTGAAGCATCACTCTTTTGGAGAAACTCCTCATTCTTGCGAGAAAAAAACGGCTTTTTCTTCCTCATCAGGCAGATCAAACAGGCTGCACACGACCATAGGTGGATGCGAAGTGGTATGATATCCTATAGCTCGATATGATAAGACCGTTCCAAGGATGTGCATTAAGATACGAGCATGATATGATACGATTGGGCATTAAGAGGAAAAGTACCTAATATTTTTCTTAAATCTTATCTGTTATCACTGAAAATAATCAAAATAGAACGACTGAGACTAAATGTTTCTGTGGCGAAATCACGGTTCAGAAATAGCTTCTTCACCTACAGGAGCTTGGTATGATTCAACCGTATTTTGGAATCAAATCAGAAGATCCTGGGTCTTTCCCTCCGCGGTATTCTAAACCTACTAGCTCGTATGTGAATTTTATGTAATTTTGTTAATGGAACTAAGGCATTTTCTTACTTTAAATGACTGTTTCGAATTATGTGTATGTTGCGGCACGCGTTGGCTTCTCACAACGTCTTGAATAAAAAAATTAATAAATAGACAAATAAATAAATAAATCTGTCAGTGTTCTCTGGTAGGTTTCTGAGCTGTTTTGTGTTGGAATTTTTTTTCACTTCTTTCTTTTTCATTTCGATTCTTTTTGTTTTTGGCTCGTCCTTGGACGTAGGTAAATAAATAAATAAATAATGTAAAAAATAAAAATTTTATCAATTCTCTTGCGAAAAAAAGAAGCATGACAGCAGAAGCAAGCGGGAAGAGGAAGAAAGGAAGTGGAAATGATAGGAAAAGAAAAAAGGAAAAAAGGGAGACAGAAGCTATAGGGGCTAAATGAGCCCAAGAACGTCGACAGGTAACACGGCGGGAACAGGTCGAGTCCATAATGGCGGCGCTCGATGACCCGATGGCCTGTCCGACCCCCGGTGGTATCGGGATACCCGACCGACCACCGCCATTGATTACGATGCTCGCGACCACCGATCAAAGTACGTGAGTTCCGCAAACGGCAACAGTTGGGCTGATTACCGTGGGTTTTCTAACCAGTTTTTTAAAATGAACTTAGAAATTTAAGTTTGATTTCAGAATGAAATGATGATTTCCGATTGAGCGGTCATGATTTCTTGGATTCATAAAGTTGAGCTTAATTTTGCGAAGAATAGCCGAACGACTTGGCTTTCTATTAGGTTTTCGTTCTTGAGCTAATGTAAAATATAGAATGATCGGCTTCGCCAACCCTCTTAGGACACGCCATGCACCCGTCTTCCAAATAGAATCGTAGAGACCTGGTGAACGCATATTTGGCCTACACAATGACTTACGGGGGCCAACCGCTATATCAACTCCTAGAACTTGTGCCCTTCATCTAGGCTCTCACAATCCTTAATTCAATTATCATATTGAAAGTTCAGTTATTGAGAATGTTGACAGGGTCCAGATTCATGATCGGACGAGCGGTATCCGAAACCGCGGCTCAGCCAGAACCAGACGGCAGAGTCGATGAGAGATTGCATTTAACATAGAAAATTTAGGATAAGTAGACATAGGTGGGCGCCGTTCGGGCTACATCTCGGGATTTATCGGAGGTTTACCAATGATGAATCTGGGCCCAGCATAAAGGCCTTGGGTTCCTAATCACAAAAAAAACTAGGTTTTGACTCTCATTGTTCTACGTTCTGTCCTCTTTTTCTCTCTATTTCCCAATCCAGATGACAGCAATTTAAAAGCCAAGCATACGAAGCATCTTGTCTCTAAAATAACTCAAGCAGACGTTTAGATTCCTCCAAAAATATGCTATCCAATCACGTCTCAATCTGACCCTTTCTTTTCATCTCTTCAATGAATTTCAAAAAAAAACTCACTTGAGCTCACGGTTTTGCTATCAATGTTTGGTTTTTACTGCAACTCTTGCACCGTCTGCTGCACGAATCCCAGTCCTGAAGTGCTAGTTTTTCCGCTGGTTGAGTTGCCCTTCAAGCTTTTCCTCTTACTTTGAACTTTTCTAGCAGAATTTCGGGCAGAAAACCGCCTTTTCTGTTTTCTTTTAGAGGTGCAGGCAGGGAAACCGTCCGGCGGTGTCATCGACAGGAAAAAATTCCGACTGCTGCTTGTACTTTGCCCAGTCGTTCGGGGGTGTCTCAGCTACAGCAGATAAACTGACGGTGTACACTGACGCAATACCGTCATTAAATCGTTGCAGCACAGAGTCATTTGTGAGAAACCGGTTATCGTCAGCAGCCAGCTAGGGAGGAAGTGCAGAAGCTGAGAAGTTCCGCTGTTTCAGGGTTTCCCTGCAACATCACCAGAAATATGGCGAGTACGTCCAAAATGATAAAAAATGACCGTAGGGGTTGTTCCAGAGGATGCTACTCACCTAGGGCCCTTACAGACCCGACGACGTGCAATTTGAGCGACGAATTAGACGTTGAGCATGAAATTGAGCGAAACACACGACGACGAGCATTCTCGTCCAACGCGGCGTTTGCGGCGGCCGCATTGCTCAAATCGATACCGCTTTGCAACGCGCGGTCGGTCGCGTTGCACGAGAATGGTGGTCGTCGTGTCGTCGGGTCTGTAAGGACCCTTAAGGGGCTTGCAGACTCGACGACGGGCAGTTTGCGCGTCGAATTCCCCGTTATAAGTGCACACGCTTGGACGAGTATTCTCGTCCAACGGAGTTCCGTCGTGCAATGCAGTGTGTTGAGGGTGGAGTACACTCAACTCACTGCATTGCACGTGATGGACGAGATTGCCCGACGTCGCGTCGTCAGGTCTGCAAGCCCCTTTAAGGTATTGTTAAAGTTCTCCTCCAAAACCAGCGCGAGAACTCGTCCATACAGCAACAGCTACAGCAAAACTCGTCCACTGGTGGGTACGACAGCCGCGAAGAAGCCTTGCAGAGGGAGACTTCACTGACGATAGCTTCCAAATATTTGCCGGCCTTATTCGAAATCGGGATACGTCTGAGCTTGGATCGAGTACAGTAAACTACTTTTACAAATCTTCTCCAAAACTTCAGAAGCGGAAACTCGTCCACCCGAAGCTGAAAACTCGTCCACTGCTGGGTGCGAAGAGCCTGCGCTGGTGGAAATGTTTCCTTTAGTAATATTACCGACCGTTACCGATCCCTGCCATAATTCTTGGTGCAATGAAGTGAGGAACGTTCACGTCTGAGTCGTGACAGTTTTACGACCGTTTATGATCGAACAGTAGTAGGAGCGGCGAGTTTTCGCTGACGATTGGCCGGGGCAATTACAGCGGAACGCTGACACCGCAACAATGACGGTCATATCGAAGGCGATCGGAAAACGATCGCTTGGGTTTGATCGATGATGGGTAAACTATTGCTCAAGGCTGGACAAAGGACCAGGTCTATCGGTGAGAAGAAAAACAATAGCCATAAGGTTCAGATTCTTCATTGATAAATCTTCAATTAGCCCAAAAATATATCCCAAAGTTTCCGATATCAATGCGAGCAGGGATATCAGATTCCTCCTAAGCATCCATTCAGCGGTCTGCAGGCCGCCAAATGAAATACTGAATAGTAGGAAACATGTATAAAACATTTATAATAACAAATAAAGCGAAGAACAAAAAGCATGCAGCAAAATGCGGCGAGTAACCAATGAAATACGTCACTGGGAGTACAGTAGTGGGCAATCGCGGCGGGACCCTAGGGTTGACAAACAGACATCGTGGTTTCGCTTATTTATTAGTAGGATAGGATGGTAACTGCTAACTTCTGTCGAAAACTTCTTCCATTTGCGAATTTATTCCGATTTTGAATTGGTTAATGAACTGATTTGAACTGATTCAATTTCTCAGACGTCAGACGGATGAAGTCGGTGGGTAAGGGATAGCATAACTGTCGCCGATAGGTTCCACTTTCAAATCTCAAATGAAAAATATCAAGAAAACCAGCTTCAGTTCATAATAAGGTAAGCATCGGACACCCGGTGAGGGTCATTTTCCTTCAACCATCACCGATGAATCACTGCGGTTACTGTGATCGAAAAATCGAAGACGAACCGGCGCTTTTCGCAAGAGGTCGGGTAAGTCTCGCCGGTCAGCATTCCCAACCAATCTGCACCTCCGGGAGGGGGTAAAGAGTATAACGTAGAAGCGAAAATGAATTTCATATAAAATTTGGTCAATATGATGCAAAAAATACTCACGCTGCTCAGCTTTGGCATCTGAACCATCTTCTATGTGACGAATGTGGTTGCCGAATTCAAGAAGAAGAGAAATTTGAGGAACGCGAAGGCATTATCGTCTGTCGGCATTGCTATATTAATAACAATAATATTAAATGTGCAGGTATGACGGATTTCAAGACTTTTGTAGCAGATAAAATTTCTATTCTTTTCTGGATTCAACAGTAATCGAAAAAATAGAGGAAAAATCGACCAGCTACCTGGGTTGGTGGAAGCTTGTCAGAACCGAACCGTTGCAGAATGAGAATTATGCCTTAGATAATGATTAGCGGTGATTGAATCTAGAAAAAAAAACTAATAGCAATTTGGAAGAAAACACCACGGAATGAGAAAATGGCACCAATGAAGAAAAAGAAAAGAAGGAAAAATAAAAGAAAAGAAAAAAGAGTAGACCGTCGCCAAACTAATAGGACTTTACCTGGAATCGTCGGAATCAGAGCAGGGCGCTAACATCGATTATCATCGATTGCGATCACCCTCATAGTAAGATCCATTTAATGACTCCACAAATGAACGGTATACCCGAAATCTCAACTTCAGGGGTTATCAGGAATTCATCTCAATCGATGCTGTTCGAGATCAACGAACCCAGCTATGTGTCAGACTCCGTATTCACCTTAAACAAACCCCGAATAAACCTCGGAACACGGTGATGAATCAGTATGCGCGCCGGTCAGGGAAACCAAACCCTAGCTGCTCGGTGATGTGTGTTAGACCCCTTGTAAACGAAGAACAACCTCGAATAAGCCATACTGTTTGCGTTGGGCTTGGGTACCACTCCGGGACCCAAATTCATGAACGGACGAGTGGTCTCCGAAACCGCGGCGTAGGCAGAACCAGACGGCAGAGTCGATGAGAGATTGCGTTTAGCATAGGAGGTTTAGGATAAGTAGACAAAGGTGGGCGCCGTGCGGGTTATATCTCGGGGTTTATCAGGGGTTTACCAATGATGAATATGGGCCCGGGTTATTCGCGGTTTACTTCGGGTATGCCACTCATGTATCTGGAGCCATATCGTAACTATGGCCGGTGTTGTGACAGTTTCGCGCACTACCAACTACAAACTTTTAAAATATTCGCCTGAGGCGCTTTCGGATCTTCACTGTCATAGGTTGCACTGACGGTATCGATGTGAAATACGTGGAAGCTGTGAATAAAAATTGGCATCGAACCTGTTTTCAGTGCAGCATGTAAGTAGACATATTATGTAATCGGCTCCTTGAATCAATTTCAGGTCTATAGGTTAATTTTTCAATTAAAATTACAGATGCCTACACCCGCTCCGACGAATATTTGTGGAAAACGACCGCGGTCTACCTATGCATCGCCAGTGTTATTGGAAAGAGCTACTCTACAAGGAGATTGTTATGTCGTTCAACACAAACAGATAAAATCAGCCAGTTAAATTTGAAAAACAGGATCATATCTATTGACATGCTCTTTTCTAGAAATACAAGATTGTTCGACTATTTAAGCTTAGTAAAAAGAATAGTAAGACTTCAGGGTTTACTGTCTAGAATGGAATCTCCGAAAGGAAGGCGAGCGCTGTTAGATTCCGCACCCTACTGCGCGGCGCGGTCGCGGCGCGTTTGCAGAGTTGGGATCTCGTCCCGACCTGCAGCTGATCAGATTGCGGAAAACTTCAACATTTGACGCTACTCTTGGAGAACACAGCTGGAAGGAGAGCTGTTTCTCCTTACCCTCGTCAAAAAACTAGTTAGCACAGGGATAAGAACAATGCCTACACCTTGTCACTAATCATTCTTCTGAAAGAATTTTTCGTGATCAAATAGAAAGCAATACACTAATAATATTAACACACTGACGACAATACGACCCATGGCTGGGTCGTACGCTGTCTGCCGTTGGGACAATTCGACCCAGGCAATCCATGGATACGAGGGAAACGAAAAAAATCGATATTTTGTAAAAACTCTCAGGTGTGGGTAATTTATACACCAAACGTTAGGGCTCGAGCTCAAATCTAGGCCTAATTTCACAAATAGTTGAATTATAAGAAAGTCATTCGAAAAAGCCGCTTTGGAGCGGTTTTGCCGGCTTTTCCGACTTTTGATCAAAAGGCACGTCCGGTACTGTAGGTCGTTTTTGCTGCAGGCGAAAGCGCGCGCCGGTCCCACACGCGCGAAAACGAGAAACAGGCGCGGTCGTCAATGTGTTAATATCACAATATCTCCAACCAATTGCTGACTTACATATCATATAAAATTCACACCTCCTTGAAATCCAT
Organism: Nippostrongylus brasiliensis; assembly: GCA_030553155.1. Lineage (NCBI taxonomy): Eukaryota > Metazoa > Nematoda > Chromadorea > Rhabditida > Heligmosomidae > Nippostrongylus > Nippostrongylus brasiliensis. The sequence goes on from CP130733.1 coordinate 6,030,530, forward strand.
TCCAATTGAACAAAAATTGAAGCGGTTATTTTCGGAAAGAAGGTCTTCCAGACCTACGAACAATACAAAATGTGGCATAACCCTTACTTTATCTAACCAGTAGATTCTTCACTGAGTAATAAGCGAAACCCAGTTGTTTATTTGGATGGATGGATGGATGTTTGGGTGGTTGGTATTGAAAACACATGGCCGTGTAAGTTTGAATACATCGCGTAACATGAAGCAGTTCCTTGTGTGCTCAGATGAAAATTGCCATGGGGAAGTACGTTTGATTGAAAGAGCCTCTAATTCCTAATGGCTGCATAATCTAAAGGTCGCGAGTTCGAGCCTCAGGTGGATCAAGCGCTGTACCGAAATCCTATAATCCTATAATCGTTCGGTTGACCATCATACACTCCACGTCGCACTTGTTCACGGTTCGACAAAACAGTGCGATCAGAAATTCTGGTTGTGTTTCCGTAGCACAATAGAACGGTAGCAGTATATTGATCTCATGGTCGTGGGTTCGATCTCCGCTTGGAAGAATAGTTTTGCCAACGTCCTACAAAGCGTTTCGCTCGCCACCATGTGCTCCCCATTGAATTTCATGTAGGGCTGAAGATGGTGTTGACATGAGCGTTCCATGGTGTTCCGAGGGTTTTTTCCTTTTTTCTTTTTTCATTTCCTTTTCCCTTTCTTTCTCTTTTTTATTTTTGTTTACTATTCTCTTTATTGTTTTTGATTCCTCTCCATTTTGACTATCCACCTTCTCTATTCTAGCTGAGCTGTTTTTTTATGTTCCTTTATGTTATTTTTTATTATATGTCTGTTCTTTTGTTACCAGATCGTTTTGTAGTGTCTTGTAGTGTATTGTATAACGTTACCTCACCCTGCCTCAATTCGAGTGGACAATGCGGTGAGAGCGAAGTTGGCGGACCTATATAGGTTATAGGTAACGAAGAGTGACAGGTGTATAACAAGAAAGGAATGTAATTTTTGGGTTTGGAACCCGATTTCACTCCAGAGAAAGCTTACACAAAACTACAAAGAATTTATTTGAACAAAAGGATACAAGACAATGACGTTGAAAACGATGCTCACTCGGAGCCAGATAACAATGAGAGAGTAAATGAAAGATCTGTTAACAGAGAGATCTGTAACTAATACTTCAATGCACTTTTATACTGGTAGAGCATGGGAACGGTAGGCGGAGCGTCTGGTGCTTCATGGTACAGATACATCTCGCGCGGCAAATCTGCCATCCTCCATGGGAAAGATGGGCGGAGCATCTGCTGGAGGGGATTTGAAATCGCGAGCACCCTTCTGCCCCTAATATTACCTAAAATAAAATAAAAGGACGGGGTCTTATGCTATTTTTCCTTACAAGTGTGTACATATGCTTGTTTCGTTTCGATGAGGGTCAGAAATTTCGTGAGTTTTTTCATCAGTAAAGTAAAATGCGCACTTTCAGAAAAGCGGCCTCATTGACAATAAATTTTTCCTACACTAAAACAGGTAATGTTTTTCCAACCGATTATGTGCCATCTGAAAGAAGACGAATTTTCCTACAAAACGATATATTGACGTTTTTTGTTACTCTTAGCTTTTATTATTTTTTAAGTGGCCCAATGGGGGCGTGTCCAAGAGTTGTGAACTACCTTTGGATGCAACTCGTGCTTTGCGTACAGAGTCTTTCACGGACTGTTATATGGCGTATGAAAGAGAATCAAAAGCGCTATCGGATACTGCCTTCATTCTTTCGTGGAGCTGAGTTTCTAGGAATTTTATTTAAGAAAAACTACAAATTAGAAGCGTCATCTACGATCCCTTACAATTTCTTCTACTTTGAAGATTTTTCAAAAGTCCAAATACCATTCGTAAAAAGAAACCTCGCTCTACGCGAAGGTATTTTTGAAAAATTTCCTCATATTGGTTTTTGTTCGTTTTCAAGCAGTCAAAATGAGTACATCCTTGATCACCGATCTCCGCGCGCGATGACTCCACGCTCCCCCAAACACCATATAAGACTCCGTGAAAGCCTCTGTATACAAAGCACGAGTTGCATCCAAAGGCAATTCACACCTTTTGAACACGCCCCCCATTGGACAACCTAAAAAATAATAAAAGCTGAGAGTAACAAAAAACGTACATACATCGTTTTGTAGAAAAATCTTCATCTTTCAAACGGCATATAGGCGGTTACAAAAACATTACTTGTTTTGGAGTACGAAAAATTAATTTTCAATGAGAACACTTTTCTGAAAGTGCGCACTTTACTTAACTGATGAAAAACTCACTAATTTCCAGCAAAAACAGCCACTAAGATTACCATAGCAAGAAATTAGAAACAAAATTACCCACTAGATTAAGATCGCGTTCAACTTACATTTCGATCTCCTAACCTTCTCACGCTTTTAAAGTCGTGCATGAATTGCCTTAGAGAAGTTTTTGCAAAATTCAAGGTGCTTCTCCATGATGGGTATTTCGTGCCCAGGTTTACCTAATTTTTTACAATTTGAAAATGAAAATCCGAAGATCTGGCGGCATGCTGCAAAACACTGACCTTCACTCGCCTCCGGTAATTATCCAGTGACGTCTACTGACTTAGGGCACTTACAGATGCACCCACTTATTAGTGAGCACGCGTGGTGTAGTGGTGAGAGGCGCTGTTGACAACCGTCTGGTCGATCGATCCTCGCCCGGGCCAACCAAGCCTTCCATCCCTCCAATGTTGGATAAATTGGTACCAGAATTGTCCGGGATGGCAAAGACACTGACTTGGTAGAGCGGCTGGCCCCTGTAAGTCATTGCATAGGCCAAATACGCATTCTTTAACTTTAACATTATTACGTGCGATAATCACATGTGGAAACGACGTTAAGACGATAAAAAACTGATTAACTTGAATGCAGATCTCTAGATGATATCTCTTACATAACGAAAGACCTGAACAAATATGAGAACACGAACAAACGTAACATAAAAGCGTAAAGAGAGCAATTAGAAGAAAAGATGGCTAGGAGAAAAATTCAACAACTGGTGTATGACGAGGAGACCTGTTCAGGAAACCAATTGTAGTGGATTTAGGTACTGAACTACAAGTTTTTTGAGTTTTGCTAAGGTATTAGGAAAGTGCAACTTTCTACTCAGTCTTGTGTACTCCATGCCTGCTCTGAATGTGAAAAAGTGTCTCCTAAGAGCTGTACGTGGTTGTACTAAAACCAACTATTGTTGGAGTCCTTGCGTGCGAGATGGCGAGAAGGAGAAAAATTTGTGACTAGAGCTTACAAGTGCCCTAATAATCTTATATACCATGATAATATCATGCCTTTTCCTTCTCTGCTGAAGACTTTCAAGGTTCAACATTGTGCATATGATGACTCCTCGAGGAATACTACTATACGTAAAATCGAGAGCACGAATGAGAAACTTTCTGGTGAAACTATGCTGAATCTTCTCTACTTTATCAATTACAGATTTTTCCCGAGGGTAAAAAACGCTTGTACCATATTCGAGCATTGGACGAACATAGGTCTTGTAGGCCTTAATAAGGAGCTGTGGATTATTGGTATTGAGCATTCATCAACCCTCTAGGATTCTGAATTGAACACGAATGTGGCGGCGCATTCTTCGGGGGCCGATCAACGCCGACACCTTTACCACGGGTGTGCGACTAATTAAGCTATTCTTCACTCCCCATCTATATGTAAGGCATCAGATCGCCCTCCCAAAGTGTCTGGTGGGTTTGATTGTAGGGATTCATAAGAGCATGTTGGGTAACCCTTCGTGTATATGGCGCAGACCCCGCTAACCATCAGGCCCTAGTTATACGTTCGCTCACCCCCCAGCGTAACTCGTCCATTCAGTATCAGACGCCGTGGGGCCAGACACGTTTGTACGAGTTATCATGGTGACGCTGGCGTGGTGAACTCGCACAAACGTGTCTGGCCCCACGGTGTCTGATACTGAATGGACGAGTTACGCTGGGGGTGAGCGAACGTATAACAAGGGCCTCAGGAAACACCCATCGAGCCACTGCTGTATGAACCATTCGAGCGCTATAGCCAATGCTGTGTTATCGAAATCTAGTGAAGTTGCGCCACGGCGTTGCTGGCCACTGCAGCCAACCGAAGTCTGAAACGTCCCAGTAAGAACATACCCAACGAACGGTTCGACTCCACAGGTACATATTATAATTCAGCCAACGACGACCGAAAGAGGTGAGAAGTTTATAACAATTAAAGCTCGACGTAATCGAAATGCTGCAGAATTTATTCTTTCTCAACCATTGTTTACATTCATCACACGGACAAGGCATGTGGTGCATAAAAATACAATGGTACACAAAAAACACACACAACGGGGTAGAACCAACGCTGGTAGTGCTAAAATGCAAGTGTTACGAACATTTAAGATATTCTGAAATTAGCGGGGAGGAAGTATTGTCCAAGTTGATGAGTGCGGCCGACCTCGCTTTTGAAGAAGAGTGCCATTTGATCCCATCTGCTGTGGGGCCAACCGGCCATTTGAGCGTTTCTGACCTGAAGCGCGGCTCTGCATCGTTAACTTTTACCGAAAGCCAAACATTAGGGGTTCAACATCGGGCAGCATTAAATATAATAAGACGCCGAACTCGCCTTGATCTTCCCTACGTATCTCGTGTAGTCCGATAGGTCCATACTTGGGGGGTTTGAATCTGTACAGCCCCTTTGATCTCTGCACACTGCTACCACAATTGATTGAACAATGTAGCATGTTCCATACGCTGCAATATATTGCAAGTTGGAGGTATACTTGTACTTCCGCTTATAGTGAAAATGATATATCTCAAAGTGATACGATACTAACGGGTTGTATAGTTAAACTTGGGCATAGCAGGTCGAACACCTGTGCAGTAAAGAGGATTGTACTCCGACGACCACAACTCAACCTGATCCAGCACTGCCATAGCCGCCGATCCGTAATTCCTCACTTGCTCGTAAATCACATTATTTACCTGAAAGTGCTGAAAGTTACCTAAATGTATATGTTAACTTACAAATTGTTGCTTAGTTGTGCATATCCCATCGTCGCAAGAATAATTAGATCAAAAGTATGATGGCTGACAGTCTATCAAAGTTTTAGTTTTTTTTTCTAAGATTATGTGTAAAAAATTGTTCTGGAACGTATCGACCTTGTGTCTGAGTTTCGTTGCCTGAATAAGAGTTTACAGTATACAGTTCTTTTGAGTGTCAGCTCGAGATGCTCCGAAACAGCGAACTTACAGCGAACTTCATGACGTCGTCGACATATTTCTTTGCTGCCCAGCTGCTTGAAGCTAAAAAGGCACCTCCTCTCGACGTCCCATAAGCCATTTGTGCCGGTAGGTGGAAACCAGTCACTTCCAGTCGCTTCTCTATATCTAAAACACTGCTTCTCTAAACGACGAAGAGTCGAAAAGCACTGGAGCCGCTGATTTAGCTGTCCAAAAGAACCTTATTTGTTCTCATCTCCGTGCAACAAAATTGCTGAGTGCTTTCTGTTGTCGAAGATTTTGATTTATTTCAGAAATGAAGTAAAACCACAAGAAAATGAGCATACATTGTCCCCCAGGCAAGGGCGTACATGGTAGAACCGGCGTCACAGAAATGTTCAGGATCAGAAGAGCGTATACCAAAACGCTCTTGGCCCGACGGTTCATTGGTGCCAATTCACTTCAGATGGTTTTCCTTAAATGAAATATATTCTCTTTAGCTTTGTAGATTCATACATTGGGAGGAGGATAGGCATTCTATATGTGTCAAACCAGTGGATTAACGCCGGCAAATTAACCCTGAAAGGGCGAATCTCCATAAAGTACAGTATCCCAAAATTCATAAAGTCAGCAAAGTGAGAAAGAAAAGTCAGCACTGGACAATTTTGCTCTCGTGCTCTTTTTATGCTGCAAGTGTGTCGTTCATGAATAAAAAGTCTGACGAAATATTGAAGACGAAATAGCAATATCGTATTCTAACCGGCTCGTTGGAGCAGACAGACACATTAAAAATTGCAACTGCAGGCGCAACACTGTATGAAGACTGAGCACCTTCGAAAGCATTTGCAGAAAAAATCAGCCGCTGAGGTTACCATAGCAAGGAATTAGAAACAAAATTATCCACTGGATTAAGACTGCGTTCAAAATACATTTCGTTTTTCTAATTTTCTCGCTCTTTTAATGTCATGCATGAAGCGCCTTACGGCAGTTTTTGGAAAATTCAAATAAACATGAACTAACATTATAACAGCAATAATAACAGAATTATTAAGACTATTTATAACGAAATCTCTAGTTTCCGTTTCGTTCCTCAACACTATACGGAAACTAGAAAAGAAAATATGGTTTTCCCTGGAACTCATCAGTAGTGAAGGGAAAACCATGTAAATTTCGTAAAAATTAAACAAAGAGGTTAACCTGTGCAGTTATATGTTGTTAAATTAGTACTAATTATAATGTTGTACCAAAAATAAATAAATGGTACTGTAGAGTATTCCTCAGATTGGAAGTCTAACTTGAATCACTTCCTTCCAAGGTGCTTCTCCATGATGTGCATTTCCTTCCCAGGTTTACCTATCTTTTATATAAAAATGAAAATCCGAAGATCTAGCGGCTTGCAGCAAAATATTGACCTTCACTCGCCTCCGGCATCGGCACGGTAATTATCCAGTGACGTCTATGACTTAGGGCGTTTACAGATGCACCCACTTATTAGTGAGCGCGCGTGGTGCATTGGTGAGAGGCGCTGATCAATCCCACCCCGGGCTAATCAAGCCTTCCATCCCTCCAGCGTTGGGTAAATTGGTACGAGAATTGCCTGGGATGCTAAAAACACTGACTTGGTATAGCGCCTGGCCCCCGTGGGTCATTGTATAGGCCAAATACACATTTATCAAGCCACTACGATTCTTAATTGAACACCAATGTGGCGACTTCGGGAACTGATAAACGCCGACACCTTTCCTTTTACCACGAGTGTGTGACTAATTAAGCTATTCTTCACCCTCATATATACGGAAGGCACCACATCGCTCTCCTAAACGTTCTAGTGGATTTGATTGGAGGGATTCTTAAGAGCATGTTGGGTAACCCTTCGTGTATATGGCGCAGATCATGCCAACCGTCAGGGAACACCCATCGAGCTCATGTTGTATGTGCTATTCGTACGCCATAAATGATGTTCTGCCATCGAAGTTTCGAAATCTGCTGAAGTGCCAATTCAGCTAATGACGACCTAAAGAGGTGAGAAGTTTGTACCAATTAGATCTCTGATGTAATCGAAATGCTGCAGAGTTTATTCCATCTCAAGCATCGTTTACATTTATAACACGCCACGCATTTGGTGCATTTTAGCATTAGCAGCGTTGGTTCTGCAACGGTGCAGAACCAACGCTGCTAATGGTAAAATGCACCAAACATGCTGTGATACGAACATGCTCTCAAGATATTTTGAAGGTGACGGAGACGAAGAATTTTCCTAGGAAACTGCGGCCGACCTCGTTTTTCAGGCTGAGTGCGATTTGATCCCATTTGTTGTCGGTCCAATCAGCAACGATTGCGATTCTGGTCTGAAACGCAGCTCTGCATCGTTAACTTTTACCAAAAGCCAAACATTGGAGGTTTAGTATCGGGCAGCATTAAAGATCCAATATGATAAATCACCTTTTCTTCTTAACATGTACTGTGCAGATCTTCCAGCTTTTCTTCAAAATACAAGAGTGGTGATTAAGCAGTATGCCGATGATTTACAAATTTACTGTGAGATTGTGTAAGATGACTAGCAGTGCCTTCAGGATGCGGTCAAGCGCGCCATAAAGTGGTCGAATATTTTGCAGCTTCCCTTATCTCCAGAAAAACTAAAGTGATGCAAATTGGGCTTTCAACTTCACTACCGAGATACATTTTGAGTGGTACTCCTATCACTACAGCAAGCAAAGTAAAAAATTTGGGTTCCCACTACAATAACTAACTTGACTTTTCAGACCACTATAGAGTAATAAGCAGACGCGTACAGCATAGGACCTACCAAATATTCGAAGGACTTTTCACCAAAAATAACACAGTTTTGATACGTACATATAAAACTTATATTAGAGCTGATAGGATTTTTGATACGTGCATACAAAACTTATATTAGAGCTGATAGGATGACTGTAGCCAAATAGCCAAGGTGGTACAGGTTTACTTCGGCTGACGTTTCGGCGAGTCCGCCTCCTTCAGATTCCTCTTTTCTCTTCCTGGAAGAGAAAAGAGGAAATCGAGAAATCACTCGTTCAAGAACAATTTCAAGTTCCAGCGGCGAATCAGAAGGGACTAGGAGAGAAAGACGAATCGCGAATAGGGCAACACAACCAGACCTGGGCAAGTAGAACACCAATGCAAACCACAAGCTACAGGCGATGCATAAGGTAATGTGGCCACCCTAACGAGTCTCTGGCCGACTGTCCTTCGGGTCAAGCCCGCACAGGTCAGCGAATGCTGCCAGCTCCTGTGGCCCCTCCACGCGTTCTTCCTTCCTATTGATCGTGGGATTTCTCACGGCAATCCACAGCGCTTCGAGGGTCTTCTGCGCCGAGATTTCGGATTCGCGTGGCAGTATCGCTACCGCCACCTCCACCATCGCGCCATCGTGACACCGCAACCGATGCTCACCCAGCGGCTCCGATATATCGCACCTACGCAGCGTGCCCAAATGCTCTTTAACGCGCTCTCCAAGGGGTCTACCCGTCTCACCAATATACTCCCCGTTGCAGACCGTGCGCTTTATTATAAGAGGTACACCACTCCCGAAAACATGCAATCTCCCCTCCTTTCCAACTGAGCAGACCATGCACTGGCGTGTTCTACAGACAGAGTCGTACAATCGATTCCTTACGAGCTGTGCTTTGAGATTGGAGGGTGGTACTTCGACTACACGGATCACGTTATCAAGGCCAGCCTTGCGAACGCAGTTTCGTATCTCAGTGCCGATTTCGTCTGCGACAAAAGGCACCTTGAAAACGCATCTGTGCAGTGAACACTTTCAAAATGGTGAACAAGGCAGCATATGCCTTATTAAGCATGAGTGAGATATGAGATTCAAAATCTAGCTTTCGATTGATATAGAAACCAAGATCGCGAACTTCCTCCACAGATTTAAGCACAGTACTTTCAAAAGAGTAATCCATGCTTCCAGTTTTTCCAAGATGGATTACGCTTGTTTTGTCCAAATTAATTGGTGTTTCTCATGTTTTGGACCAATTCATCATATTTTCTATACCCTCAGTCAGTGCATGATGAACAACTGCATGTGTATCTGTATTATACGTTCCATAGATTTTAATGTCATCTGCGAACATTTGAACACGAATTTGTGGGAATTTCAACAAGGCTGAGGGCAAATCAAGGGTATAAATAAGGAAGAGCAGAGGAGACAGTGCGTCTCCTTGGGGAACCCCATTGCTACCCATGTACTGATTTGAAAAAGAATCCCCTACTTTTACACAAAAGAATTTGTCTGCTAAGTAAGAGCATAACCATTTGAGCGGAACCATTTGAAGAGAAGCTGGAAGATCTAGTACATGTTAAGAAGAAAAGGTGATTTATCATGTTGGATCTTTAATGCTGCCCGATGCTGAACCTTCAATGTTTGGCATTTGGTAAAAGTTAACGATGCAGAGCCGCGCTTCAGGTCACAAACGCAATCGTAGCCGGTTGGACCGACAACAAATGGAATCAAATCGCACTCAGCTTGAAAACGAGGTCGACCGCAAATCCCCAAGAAAATTTCTTCGTTTTCGCCACCTTCAAAATATCTTGACAGTATGTTCGTATCACTTGCATTTTAGCATTAGCTGCGTTGGTTCTGCACCGTTGCAGAACCAACGCTGCTAATGCTAAAATGCACCAAATGCGTGGCGTGTTATAAATGGAAACGATGCTTGAGATAGAATAAACTCTGCAGCATTTCGATTACATCAGAGATTTAATTGGTATAAACTTCTCACCTCTTTAGGTCGTCGTTAGCTGAATTGGCACTTCAGCAGATTTCGAGACTTCGATGGCAGAACATTATTTATAGCGTTCGAATAGCACATACAACATGAGCTCGATGGGTGTTCCCTGACGGTTGGCGGGATCTGCGACGTATACACGAAGGGTTACGCAACATGCTCTTAAAAAATCCCTTCAATCAAGCCCACCAGACCCTTTGGGAGAGCAATGTGGTGCCTTGCGTATATATGGGGGTGAAGAATAGCTTAATTTGTCACACACCTGTGGTAAGGGTAAAGGTGACGGCGTTTGTCAGTCCCCGAAGTCGCCACATTCGTGTTCAATTAAGAATCGTAGTGGCTTGGTGAATGTGTATTTGGCCTATACAATGACTTACGGGGCCAGCCGCTACCATCCCAGACAATTCTGGTACCAATTTTCCCAACGCTGGAGGGATGGAAGGCTTGGTTAGCCCGGGGCGGGAGTGATCAGCGCCTCTCACCAATGCACCACGCTCGCTCACTAATAAGTGGGTGCATCTGTAAACGCCCTAAGTCATAGACGTCACTGGATAATTACCGGAGGCGAATGGAGGTCAGTGTTTTGCTGCTTGCCGCCAGATCTTCGGATTTTCATTTTTAAATAAAAAATAGGTAAACATGGGAAGGAAATGCACATCATGGAGAAGCACCTTGAATTTTGCAAAAACTGCCCTAAGGCGCTTCATGCATGACATTAAAAGAGCGAGAATATTATAAAAACGAAATGTATTTTGAACGCGATCTTAATCAAGTGGGTAATGTTGTTTCTAATTTCTTGCTATGGTAACCTCAGGGGCTAAATTTTTTTCTGCAAATGCTTTCAGACGTGCTCAGTCTTCATACAGTGTTGCGCCTGCAGTTGCAATTTTTAATGTGTCTGCTCCAACGAGCCGGTTAGAATACGATATTGCTATTTCGTCTTCAATATTTCGTCAGATTTTTTATTCATGAACGACACACTTGCAGCATCAAAGGAGCACGAGAGCAAAATTGTCGAATGCTGTCTTTTCTTTCTCACTTTGCTGATTTTATGAATTTTGGGATACTGTACTGTGTGGAAATTCGCCCTTTCAGAGTTAATTTGCCGGCGTTAATCCACTGGTTTGACACATATAGAATGCCTATCCTCCTCCCAATGTATGAATCTACAAAGCTGAAGAAAATATTTCACTTAAGGAAAACCATCTGAAGTGAATTGGCACCAATGAACCGTCGGGCCAAGAGCGTTTTGGCATACGCTCTTCTGATTCTGAACATTTCTGTGACGCCGGTTCTACCATGTGCAGCCTTACCTTCTGGCCAAGGTATCACCTGTCTCACCTGTCGTCCCGTTGATCATCGATTTGCTCGAGCGGGCGCCAGTAACGTCTCCATTCGTCCCTGTCGCGTGACCAGTGCGTCCTGCTCGCTCGATGAACACGAAGAGCATTGAATCGATGGTTCAGGGATTTGACGAAGAAGTCCGACCAGCGCAAAGGTGGGCGACCTGGAGTTCTTCTGACGTCCCGTTGAGTCCAGTCAGTAACGGCTCTCGTCCAACGGTCGTCACGAAATCGCATTACGTGTCCGGCCCACCTGATCTTAGTGAATTGGCACCAATGAACCGGGGCCAAGAGCGTTTTGGCATACGCTCTTCTGATTCTGAACATTTCTGTGACGCCGGTTCTACCATGTGCAGCCTTACCTTCTGGCCAAGGTATCACCTGTCTCACCTGTCGTCCCGTTGATCATCGATTTGCTCGAGCGGGCGCCAGTAACGTCTCCATTCGTCCCTGTCGCGTGACCAGTGCGTCCTGCTCGCTCGATGAACACGAAGAGCATTGAATCGGTCGTTCATTTGACGAAGAAGTCCGACCAGCGCAAAGGTGGGCGACCTGGAGTTCTTCTGACGTCCCGTCCAGTCAGTAACGGCTCTCGTCCAACGGTCGTCACGAAATCGCATTACGTGTCCGGCCCACCTGATCTTCGACAACTTGGCCCATGCGACTGCGTCTCTGATCTTCGACTGTCGACGTAGCTCGGAGCTCCGTATGCCGTATCTCGCCTGAATGAAGCGAGTCACTCCCAGCATCCTTCTCTCTATACTTCGTTGCGCGACGCAAATCGCATGTTCATCCTGCTTGCGTAACGCACAGGATTCTGAAGCGTACGTCAACGCAGGAAGGACCGTAGAGTCGAAGAGATGGGCGCGGAGTCGGGCGTTCTTCGTCTTCCTCACTACTTCTTCAACACTCTTGAATGCGTCCCAAGCCGCTCGCTTCCCCCTGCCCAGCTCTGGACTCAAGTCGTTGGTCATGTTGACTTTCCGACCCAAGTACACATAGCTGGAGCATTCAGAGATATTCGTTCCGTTGAGCGAAAATGGGGCATCAGAAACGTATCCATTCCTCATGAACATCGTCTTCGTCAAGTTCAGCTGCAAGCCGATCTTCCCACACGCATGATCGAAGTCGGCCAGCATGCGTTCTGCCTGGGTGATAGATGGTGTTACCACGGATCTCCTTCTTTGAAAATTCTCCTTCAAAAAGGATCCCCAGCCGGTTGGTGGCGAGGCTACGTGGCGCGACCCCAGGTGACGGATGGGGGATTAATCGCGGACCAAAAGCTACCTTATACTTGCCGTGAGACGCGGGCGGAATCAGTGTTGAGAAAGCTGATTCTACTGTGCCAGATGGTGACACCTCCTCACGGAGGCTAACTGTGTGGCCTAAAAACTCGCACTCGGTAGACACGGAAGTATAAGAGAGGCGGTTCAGGGTCGCCTCTAATAAATAAGCTCTTAGCTCCAGCGGGATAGCCCGGCTAGCTACCCGCCGTACCCAGCCCGTACGGCAGAGCCTAGCAAGCTGCCCGTATGCCCCTCCCCTCATATGCCAAAAACAGTAACAACAAAAAGCCTCATTGCCCTGACCCCGAAAGAGCCCCCAATACGGCAGCAATGGGAAGGACGAGTACGGAGAGGCTCGCCAAGGTACCCACCTCTTATTGCATTTCTAATTTCGGCTATTCCAAGACGAATTGGGACGTTTGGAACGGAGGAGATGCAGTGGTGCGCGCTCAGTAACATTGCTGCCACCATACGAATTCTTTCTGTTATTGTAAACAGCTGAACCTGTGCTATCCTTACTATATAATCAGCGAAACCCAGTTGATTATTAGGATGGATGGACGGACGGATGGACAACTTCATTTTCCAATTGAGAGCGGTCAAAGGCGGTTGTATGGAGGTTTACCAATAAAGTTATTTTGACTATTACATACTACATGAACACTCCACACTTCATTTACCAGCCGTTTAGCGGTCTAACGGTCGACCCAAATACAGAGAAAATTTCGCCGCTATTCCGCTTATTGCACTTCAGACGGAAATTTGTCGAACCGATCTCCCCGAAACTTCATATCAAGGGGTTATTTAGAGTGTTCATTTTGATTATAATTTTTACAAGAGGACAACCCAAGTCGTCCATAAGGGTGTTCAGGTCAAAACTTCAGATTTAACTCAATCTTAGGCCAGGTTATTTATTTCACGTGCTGATCACGATTCTAGATGCTATTTGGGTTGAGAGAAGAGAGCTAGCAACTAGACATCGGATTCGTAATCAGCATTCAAAATTACCTACATAAACGAAGTTTTAGTCAATCACTGATCACGATAATCTACATTGATGCTATTTGGATAGTTGATGAACGGCTAGTTACTTGAAATGAGAGAAAAAATGTAACAAACAAAGCGAACGACGTCGGCAGACAAAAAACGGTGGATTCGTAATATTGCGTCGACTCTATGCTGGTTAACATGTTAAGGTGTGAACAATTCTGAAGAGTTTACATGTCAAACATGTCAAAACGACCGAGTTGATCGTAAGCAATGGCGGATATAACACTGATAACATGTTAAAGTCGACGTAAAGTTGGGGACCACCACCCTGCACCCCCCCCCCAACCCACATAGCGCAGTGAAACATGGGAGTGAAATGAATTCGTCGGACAAGGAACGAATTCGCATTGCGCGTCAAAAATTGCGCCGTGTGTGTAACTGCACAGCGTTGCACGCATTTCACGCGCGGGGGAGTATCGTAAGAGAGCCAAGAATACTCAGCAATATGTCGGGATCGCCCAGTGGATAGCGAAGGTGACCGTTGTCTACGGATTGCAGATTCGAATTGTTCCCGCTGGATACGTTCTGCAAAGCTTAGTTTAAGCTTCAAGTGTCGCTCTGCTTTCTTTCGCTTACTTTTAGACCCTCCATTGACAGGGAGCCAGTTGTTCACCCACTCGGAGTTCCTTCCTTAGCTTGTGCTTAGGTGCTTTTTTTGGGAAAACTCGCTTGAACGACGTATAGGTGGCATTTTCAACATAGTCATGCACTATAAACTTGTTCCTATCTATGCTCGTTGCCATAAAGCTCCTCTCCTTAACTACTTTCTGATTTTTTGCAGACAACACTGTGCGCTTGCAGACCGCGCGCAATATTGACGCTGAATTCGCTCTTTATCCATTGAATTTACAGGAACTTGTACGACTCGCCGCTTAGCGAACGCCGCGCGCGGCAAAGGTGGCCTCCGTTATCCGGCGTTTTCGCGCTAGAGCGCGCTAAAGGTCCCTGCAGACTCGACGACGCGACGACGAGCATTCTCGTCCAACGCGGTGCCGTCGTGCAATACAGTGTGTTGAGTGTATTCAGCGAACAGCCGCGTTGGACGAGAATGCTCGCCGTCGCGTGTTTCGCTCAATTGCACTTATAACGGCTAATTCGTCGCGCAACCTGCTCGTCGTCGAGTATGTAGCGGCGCTAAGGCTGTATGCTCGGGTCTCGCCGAGTTGAGGTGATCGCCTTGATGGCATACTGGATTTTTTCGTGCAAAATATTGCGTTATTGAGCGAAGGAACGCTTAAAATCTGGCTTTATGATGTAGATGAATTCCTACAAACACTTTAAAGATTCCAAAACCACTAGAAACTCTCAAACCAAAGTGTACGTGTAGATTTATACGACAAAAAACCTGGACAATCCACATCAAATTGCATCAGAACTAGTGTTATGTGTTTGAGCCGCTTCGCTCGAAGGTTTCAGAATTCCCTATTGTCGGTGTCAACCACAGTACCGGACGCGCCGCAACGATAAAACGGTGGTAGCGACGCTTCGGAGCGCCGAAACCCGCCGTTTTCTAATAACTTCTTTAAAATTGATTTATTTGCAGAAATATGTATGTATTCTTGTTTAGCAGCTTGAGCTCAACCCCTCCATATACACCTCTCCCAAATTCGTAAAACTTGTTTTCAGTCGATTTTTTTGACCCCTCGATTTTCGGATTCCGTTGCCGCTTCGGTCCCTCGCTTGGTGACTCACCACCGACTAGGCTCCAGCCCCTCCTCGCCGCCTATAAATACGCGGTGCGTCTTTTCCTAGTGTCCCAAGCTAGCAATAGGAGTCCCCACCGGATGACTCGAAGAAGCTACCACGCGGGGCCCCCGTTGGGCATGCGGCGCAATTAAACCGCGGTTGACTCCACCCGGGTCACCACGCGTGGACACCGAAAGGGCGTCGAAGTATTCATCAAATTAAATAAACTTGAATCATCTTGGCTATTTGGCAGCTATTACTATATTCACCATGCCAAGATTCAACGACAGTCAATCATGGAATATTTTAAAAATAGGTAGAGTTATGACCGCATCTCCTCGTCCCACTTGCCATTGTGGTCCCCAGGCATCTTCGAGGCGATTTTCGGTGGATTTCCATTCCAACTCGCAGCCTTTCCTTTAATTCATGAGATCTAACAAGTGGACAATAAAATTTGAAAAAAAAAATAGATAACAACTCAAAAATAGAAAAAAACCAGCTGGGAAATTTGATAAATACTTCGACTTTGAGCATTTATTCAACAAGACGTTAGAAATGTGCATCAATTTACAAATCACCATAGGATTCAGATTCAGCACGTATCTCAACAGCCCGTGTATACCAACTATGATGCCGGTGGATGGACACGGGTTTCGGTTAATTTAAACTGAAATAAACCCAAGGATCAACTCATCGCCGTGCTTGTAGCGGTGGCGAAGAGAAACACGACGGCAGACGAACACTGAAGCTGATAAGGTGGGTCGACGCACCTTTCTCCTTGATGTACGTATCCGGCCGATTCCAGTGGCACCCTCTCATTGATCTGTGGTCTTTTCTGGTTGTTTTCGTTTCAAAAATTCCCCAACTTCTCTTATTTTTTAAACTTTTGAGATTAGCTGATAAGTTTTCTTTCCTCTTCAACAGTTGTTTGTATTTGCATTCTTGTTTGTATTTGTGTTGAGTCTGAATTTTAGGTCTTCTTTGTTCCTTAGCTTTTATGCGCTTCTTTGGACGTTTATAATGAATAAATAATAAATAAATTTCATCATATCTAAATAATCATGCAAAGGAATTGTTATCAGTGACGGAGCTCTTCTCGTTTCGGTTTTTTTTTGTATTACATATAACTAAAATACTACGTTGCATTGTTAGTCTGCTGTTTTTTTCGTTTCTTACTACCGTTGCTAATCAACTCAATGTAAAGGTGAGGTGTAAAGATGAAAAGGTTGGTGTTGATCAGTCCCCTGTGGAAGCGCCATGCACTCGTCTTCTTTTTAAAATTGCAGAGGCATGATGAATGCGTATTTGCTGGAGCCACGTACCAAGTCAATGTCTTTACCTTCCCAGTCAAGTTTGGTACTAATCTACCCAAAGTAGAAGGCGTGGAAGGTGTGCTTAGCCTGGGCGAGGATCGATCACTCGACCGTGCGGATGGCAGATGCGCCTTTTACCCCTAAAATTTGATTTAATACCTACTGATTAATTTCTCCTAAGTCATGGAAGGTCTGAATTTGTTTATGAGTTCTACTGAATCTCCCTAATCCGATCTATCAGTAATAGTTTCAATTTTTCATAATTTTTCTATATTTTGGTTATTTTTTTCCAGTCCTAGCCACCTCTTCACTCTTTCAAAGATAATTTGATATATATATGACCACGAATTTGATATCAAGAAATTTTTCTAGTGGAAGGAATGTTGTCAGGAGAATGTGTTGCAGTGACAGGCAGCCGTGCTCGGCAAATTTTACGACATCGGGTCAATCAGAAGCGTTCTTATCAGCACATGTCGTTAGTGCAACGAAAAGTCACAATCCAACAATGCATAGATTTTCAGAAGGTATTTCTTTCCTATGGAGCGCGTGATACAGTGGTAAGAGGCGGTGCTGACACCCGCGCGGTCGAGCGATCGATCCCGGCCCGGGTTAACCAACCCTTGCATCCCTCCATGGTCGGGTAAACTGGAACCAGACCTGGCTGAGGAAGTGGTGACACTGACTCGAGCAGCGGCTGGACGCGAAAGTCATTGTATAGGCCAAATACTCATTCACCACCCATTCTATCATTCTGAGTGGAAGACGAATGCATGGCGCAATCTTAGAGGACCAATCAACGGCTATCACTACACCTTTCTGACTTTACCTTCATTATTCCGTGGTGCTTATTTGAAGAAGCCTCTGAAATGCATTTTTTTCTCCTATCCTCCACCCTTTTCCCACAACAAGTAAATAAATAAATAAATAAATAAATAAGATTAAAATAGGTGACGGCAGATGCAGAAGCGCCAATGGATCTGCTCCGGGGTCAGCGCCGGCCTCTTTCTTGTCGGCGCTGCCCTGTTGATCGCTGGGATTGTGGTGATGGTGAACGTATTTCCCAACATCGTCAATAAAACCATCAAAACGGTGGGTATTCTTTACCTATAATTCGTACTAGAGTGGCAAGAGGCGCCAGTTTCAACCGTACAGCCGATCGATGGATCGGTTTCCGTACGAGGACGATGGTGAATGTGGCTCGAGGTCGTGGCGTATCCAGGAAAACCGCTTAGCAAGCTGCCTTATCAACTTTTTAATGTTTAAATATTTCGATTTTTTCAGAGCAAAGTTCTTGGGCTGAACGACGACGGTTCATTGAACGATTTCACTCGTACATGGGCAGTGCCCACCTATATTTCGACCATGCAGTACTGGGTTTTCGACTACAAAAACCCTATTGGTATACTCAATCGAGCACTTTACCCAGATGTGGACGAGAAAGGACCGTATGCGTATGAGTAAGCTGGCTCTTATTTTGTTTTTCGTTTTCTATGCGATGATTGGCCTGGTGCAGTCGTAAGAGGAACTACTGGTACATAAACGGTCGAGCGTTCTATTCACGTAGAGAATAGTTAGAAGATACAATAGGGAATAAAAATTAATTAAAACACAATAGTCAACTCAAAGATCTTTTATCCTGGGCCTAAATTCATGACGGGTATCGGCACAATATACCCGAGAATAAACCCTGGTCGGCGCGATTATTCGCATTCATGAACGTGGCGTGCAGTGGAATAGACCCGCGATATCCCCCAAATAATCTCCGCGGAGCATTCATGAATGCGAATAATCGCGCCGACCAGGGTTTATACTCGGGTATATTGTGCCGATACCCGTTATGAATTTAGGCCCTGGTATTAATATTAACGTGCGTGCCTTGCGGGCTATATGGATAAAGATACACTAGGAAATAGTTTTGTGCCAATACATACTTCGAATGTCACTCAAATCGCGTCAGCCGCCGCATGCTGGCACAGATCGCGTGCGACCGCCGCTAACTCGTCCGCTCCCGGGCTCGCCAGCAACGTTCCAATACTTAAGTTGGAATAGTTGCAATTTAATGGGTATTTTTGCTAATTAGTCTGCTTTTTTTTTTCAGCGAGACCATACTGAACACGAACATCAACTTCACGAACAACGGAGAAAATATGGAATTCGCTCAGGCGACTCGTTACGTGTACAACCCGTCGAAGTCGTGTCAAGGTTGCGATCCGAAGGTGGACACTGTCACCATTCCTGACATCAGCTTCTTCGTGAGTCTCACCAGCATTAAGAACGTGAAAGCCGACTTTTATTATGGCGTTTTTGGTGGTTACTGATAAATGATAAATGTTCATTTTTTATCTCTGTCAGAACTCTTAGGATGTTCTATTCGTTGGTGCGATGAGGATACTGTCACATTGATCGCCTTAAGGCCGTTTAGACGCCGCGTGGCAAAAATGCAAAATTGAAGCGCAATCAATAATTAACGTCCTTGATCGAATTTGCTCCTTTGCATTAGTGACGCAGTCCGGTGGCGCCTCATATAAACAAACTTAATGTGTGACGAGTTTGCGCGGGTCCGGTCGCTTCGCGCGTCAGCTGACTGATATTGACGCAAGTCGCGTGCGCTTCAACAGCTCATCGATTCGGAAGCTAGCCTCCACTCGTTGAAAATTAGAAAAAAGTTTTTTTTCGAAGATATCAATTTTTAGAGCGACAACGGTACCACCGACACGCTGTACACCACACAGACGGGAAAGACACTACTGGTCGTTCGGGTTTTTAGAAGGCTGCTATTCTTTATTAAACGACATTTTGAAGAAATCCACTTTTCGTTCAATTTCTTCCCTATGTGTTTATATGCCTTTTTTTGCTTAGACGCAGCGCCACCGGACTGCGCCACTAACGCAAAGGAGCAAATTCGATCAATGATGTTAATTACTGATTGCGCTTCGATTTTGCATTTTCGCCGCGCGGCGTCTAAACGAGCCCTAAAGGGATCAATGTTACAGTATCACCATCGCCTCAAAGAATAAACCTCCTAAGAGTTCAGACAGAGATTAAAAAATGAACATTTATCATTTATCAGTAACCACTAAAAGCGCGATAATAAATAATACATGATTGTACCGGATGTCTCAACAAATAAAAAAATAAATAAAAATCATACAGTGTCGCAACAATAAATAGGCGAAAGCGGCGTTTGCCTGCGCCGAAAAGCGCGGCTTTCGCCGTTTTTGGAGCCCAAGAGGTAAGAGCAGCGATTTTGAAGAAATTTCAGATAGGAATGACCCAAATAGATGCGTTGGTGGTGAAATTTCTCGGAAACCAAGAGCTGGTTGGTATCTGCCAGATGGTGCTCAAGGAGAAATGCGCCGAACTGGCCGCACTTCTCGAACGAGAAATCGGCACCTTCATGGATCTGTTCCGAGTGGGACCTTTCGTCACTGTTGTGAGTGCGCTAAAACTTCCTTTTAAATCTTAATTTGCAGCAGTTTTTCTTTAGAAAATTGACGATTTATTTAGACCATTGACCAGCTGATGTTCTCCGGTTATGTGTCTCCGCTGGTGACGAAATTAGCGGATCGGATCGTGCAGATATCCAATAAGCTTCTCGGTACCAAATTTGGACCCGTCGATCCGACTCCGTTCATTGTGACGCTTAATGTTCGGTTGTTTCCATTTTTCACCGTTTTTCCGTCTTATGCGTTTTTTTTTTGCAATATGGGCGAAAAATGCAAAAATAGAACGGGTTTGAACATTAAACACTGTAAGAACTCGATGAATCAAAGTAAAATTGCCACCAAGAAGGAGCCCGATCTCGGACGAGTTTGCACAGGTCCAGTCGCTTCGCGCGTCAGCTGTCAGTCACTGACGCAAATCGCGTGCGCTTCAACAGCTCATCGATTCGGGAGCCAGCCTGCGCTCAATGAAAATTAGAAAAAACTCCAATTTTTTCGAAAATATCAATTTTAGAGCGACAACGGTACCACCGACACGCTGTACACCACACAGACGGGAAAGACCGACTACTCCCGTTCCGGTTATGTCGTCTCGTTCACCAACATGAGCAATATGTCACTTCCGAGCAACGGCGACAAACTGCCAACGCAATGGTAACGACAGATCGCGTCGCGACGCGGTCGAGGTTTTCTCTCGTTGTTTTTTTGGCGGGACAACTATTTCCTCACGTTAAGGTGGCCTGGTGCCGAGACGACCACGTGCAACAGTGGATACGCGTTGATGCTGGAAGGAACTAGTGGGTTTGTTTTTCTCAAACTTATCGGGTTTATGGAAATTCGTTTCAGGTTAAGCTTCCATTTCCACCTACCGAGCTAAGCACATTTTCTTAATTTCAGGGTTTTTGAATCCCAGATTATACAGAAAGAATCGATTACCTTGAAAAAAAAGAGCTTGTGCCGGGCTTGTAGAGATTTAGCCAAGAGAAGTATAAGTGATGATATGAGTGATCTCGGAATCTCACGTTTCCGAAGATAGTTTTTCGAAGATTTAATTTAATTTTAATTTTTAGGATAATTTTCTATTTGTCATTTCAAAATACCTTTACGAAAAGAAAGAATCAAAACACGGTCGTTCAGATGGTGACTTCTTCAAGTCGTTCATCGACAAGACCGAAGAGCTGCCCATCTACATCAGTGACGTATGCAGGTATTCTGGCTAGGAATTGCCATTAATTTCTTTAAATTCACCTCGACTTTCTGAGGATAAGCTGAGTCAGTTACTGAGCCCTTTCTAGGTTGAGGTTTCCGAAGACGACCAGTCCATTTAACAATCTTGAAATGGTGAAGATATCGTAGAACTAGATAACGTAATCATGGTGTCAGAACTCTGACAAAAGTCGCGGCTCAGGCGGGATTCGAACCCGCGTATTGGGCATAACTCGAACCCGCGTATTGGGCGTAACCCATGCTCGTCCATGATAAATAGCAGCAACCCGCAAGAATGCGCTTATATTAAGTTGTGGATCCCTCCAATTGAACTTTTCCCACATTTTAACTTTTCAAATATATTTCTTTGAAAAGGTACCCTATTGAGATATACAGGGTGTCCCAAAAAAAATGTATCTCCTGTTTGAAATGCCATAACTTCGGCGAAAGTGAACCAATCGGAACAAATCATAGCTTGAATGAAAGCTAAGAAAAGAGAAAATTTTCTGGTATGTGTAGCGTGAGGATTGCGCCATGTACTTGACCGAGGCCTCAGATTTTGGACCTGATTGATAGTACATAGGTTATATGCTTGCTCTACTTTGGTCGTAAACAGGTGATATTGCTGTTATGAGTTACTTCTAAGGCAGTAAACATACTTGCCGCAGCTTTTGGTTAAGCATTTAACAACATCAATGTCGATCAATAATTGTAATCACTGTTTGAGAAGCTAAGACTCTTCCAACAGTGATGCAATCGTAAGAAAAGAATTACAAGGAATGTAAAATGTATGGATCATGTAGGTCCAAAATCTGAGGCCTCGGACGAGTACGTGGCGCAATCCTCACCGAACACATGCCAAAAAATTTTCTTTTTTCTTAGCTTTCATTCAAGCTATGATTTGTTCTGATTGGATGACTTTCGCCAAAGTTATGGCATTTCAAACAGGAGGTACATTTTTTTCTTGAAAAATGGTGTTCTGCAATAGCATTGCCCGAACATATCCCGCGTTGGATACTAAAGCAAGACGTCCTAGTCGAAGCTCACTGAACTGATGCAGTTGGGGCCCTATGGTTTAGCCTTCATAATTTAAAGGAATTCTAACGAAATCGAGTGGGCGGTAAATAGTTCAGAAGAATTTCAGCTACCCTGCTGAAATATTATCGAAAAATGAATGCAGAAGATTCAGCAGAGGTTTTGCTATGCGATGAAAAAATATTCAGTCAGAACCTAATAAAATTTGATTTTTTCCTGACTTACTTTCATTCAGAACGGCCAAATTGGTCTTTGAGAAGGAGGTGACTGTCAGCGGTATCACTGGGTATCGTTATTTGATGCCGTCCAGCGCGTTCGACTATTCGATTGAAGAGAATTGTGGATTTTGCAATCCGAACACACTCAGCCACTATGGTGCCTACGATAGACCGGTGAACACCAGCTGCCTGCCGTCCGGTCTGCTCGACATCAGCGGCTGCCAGGGCAGTGAGTATTTCTTTTTTTTATTATTATTTAATAATTAAAAGGTACATCCACGCATCTCCCAGGTCCTTAGGTCGGCAAAAAAAACGGTCCGCCCTTCACAACATTTTTTCGAAACGACTTTTAGTGTCGCCAGGGCCCAGATTCATCATTGGTAAACCCCCGATAAACCCCGAAATATGTACAGCCCGAATGGCGCCCACCTTTGTCTACTTATCCTGAATCCTATTCCTACGTTAAACGCAATCGCTCATCGACTCTGCCGTCTGGTTCTGGCTGCGCCGCGGTTTCGGACACCGCTCGTCCGTTCATGAATCTGGGCCCAGATTCCGCCTGTTCCGCCCACTTCCTTGCTGGAGCTGGATTCTGCATCAAATGTGCAATTGGGAGAACCCACATATTTTTCTTTTTTTGATGTTTTTGTTTCTTTTTAAGGTCCAATAATCATGTCGAAGCCTCACTTCTATCAAGCGTCCGACATCGTTCGATCGTTTGTGCCTCGGTTCAAAGCCACCTACGACAACGACGAAACGACGCTCGATATCGAACCGGTATATGAAGACTTTTTTTGTTTTGGAGCACCAAAATCGAATATTTGAAAATTCTCGAATAATTCAACTCAAGATTTTAAAACCGTTGTCACCGTAGTTCATTGTTTCAGCTGACCGGCACGGTTCTTTCGGCCAATAAACGACTTCAAATCAACATGCTTCTCAATCAGTTCTCAACGATAGGGTAAGTTCCCAAAGATGGCGCAAATGACTGATTATTAGGGAAAAACAGGAAGTGAAAAAAGGAAGAAAACGGTAAACTGACGATGAAGGCTGAACTTTACCGAGGTTTGCAGGACGATAATCGAACCTCCCGTTTGAGTTCATTTTTCATTATTTCGGGGTGATATGATATCTCCTAACCTGCTTCTTTCTTTCTTTCTTTATTATTTATATATTTATTTAATATTACATATAAATGGATGTGCAACCAGTATTAGCAACGAAACTGACGGAACAAAGAGAAGAAAAGAACTACACCACACAGGCAGGATACAGAAATCTCAGAACTAAGAACACACATTATAACAATCAAAGAAGCATTAGTTCATTTAAATTCGTAAGTCAATCAACCATCATAGATGGGTTACAACATATTTTGGACTGACAGGTATAAAGATAGGGCACCACGGCTGAGTAGACGACTATTGGCGAGCGTTTAAAGTAGCAAATCATTAAAAATAAAATAATGTATCGCAAATTTCAGGGCGTACAGTGTCTTACGACCGGGCGCCTATCCGATCGTCTGGTTGAACGAGTCATTTTTGATCGACGACGGAACGCGAAACGATCTGATGTCGTCACTTTTCACCCCAAAATACATTGTAGAAGTGATCTGTTGGTGTTCCATCGGCCTTGGAGGTATGAACATCACACAATTTGAAAGGTAACAATGTTATGGGAGGACCAGAGCTAATTTTTTCCATTCTAGGTTTCCTTATGATTCTCGCCGGCGTAATATTCATCGTCAATGTGATCTACCGTAATGGTAAAGAGGAAGATTTTAAAAGTCAATAGAAAGTGATATCGATATTAAAGCAATATATGGAAATAAATATTGAAAATTCAACACAATTTTTCGCCACGTTATTTTTTACAGGATGGCTGGCGGGTTTATTTCTCTCGGAGGCCATACCTATACCTCATCTCCGTTCACAAATCGGACCCAGACTCATCATTGGTAAACTCCCGACAAACCCCGAGATATACCCCGAATGGCGCGCAAACCGAGATTCATGAACGCGGGTCGGGGTTTAGTCGGGGTTTATCGCGGGTCTATCACCCCTCGCGATGAGGCAGGGTCTCGGAGACCATGACGGTATCGAGTGCGTTTATCTCCAATGGGGTTTCGGAGACCCCTCGCCCGTTCATGAATATAGGTCCGGTGAATCAGGTTTCACGCACGATTCGAGGTATCTTTCCGGGTTTATAGCGGGTATAGCACTAATAAGTCAACACTCGAACAGCTTCAGGAGAGGGTTAGTCACTATGGGTGTCCGCAATCATCTACGTTTTACACAACAGCAAATTAGTGAATGTTGACTGGGGGAAAAGACCGGATTTATTTCGAAAAGGTCATTTTAGGTGCGCGCGCGGTATTCGCTGGATTCAACAGTTTACGCCGTGCAGAAATTTCCCAGATGTAGTTCTTGACACGATGGAGAATTGCTCATTCTTAGATGACCTAGAACTTCTCATTGCACTCGCGCCTGAATGTATGTTTGGCGAATTATCCACCAAAGGGCAATATAAAAGGCTGTGTGATTCAGTAAAAGAACTCAAAAATGAGTTTCTCGCCTCTTGTCTGCGCTCTTTTCTTCTCGATGATTCTCCTCGCCCAGTCTGCGCCGACTTCTCAACCCGACGATCTCACCGGCAACGTTTCGTAAGTCATCTTATCTTAAGAGGCGCTACTGACACCCGTACATTCGAACGATCGCTCCTCGCCCGGGTTAACTAAACCCCCCATCCCTCCAGAGCCGGGTATTTTGGTACCAAACTTGTCTGGATGGTGAAGACACTGACTTGAAAAGCAGTAGACCACCGGAAATCACTATATGGGCTAAATACCTAAATACTCATCACGCCTCTGCCATTTCGAATGATAGTTGAGTGCATGGCGCATCCCCTGAGTGACCCACTCTTCAACACGTTGACGACAGTGTCTGGCGCGTGGGACCAAGCGATTTCCTACCGCCCTGAGGCTGTGGCATGATGCCGGCATTCCGACGATTTTTTTTCAAAATGGAAGTGAATAGTAAATCTCGAAGACTACATATACAGTCCTGTAATATCGGGGATTGTGGCTATTTCTTTTTTGCAATGAAAATAGAAAAATAACAGCTGGAAGCTTTTAGAATTTTCTTTTTCCCTATCCATGTTAAAAGGAAATTGTTACTTGTTTATTGTTTATTATTTGTTTATTCCAATAATCAATATTTGTTTGTATTTAGGTGTTTGTTTCAGTAACCACTATTTGTTTGCATTTATTTGTTTCTTGCAATAACCATTATTTGTTTTTACTTGTAAAGAAAACTAGTGCACAATTAAAAATTTCAGTGAATCAGAAGCTAAGAATCATTTTCATGGACCATGCTTCCTATAACAATGTGCAAAGGTCTACTAAAAAGTGGCACAAAAACATCCTTCGAAGTTCTGAAATGTATCGAGAAAAATACGATACAAGACTGTGGCGTGGCATTGCGCCGCACGCTCCCACGCGGCCGCTTGAGCGT
This sequence comes from Nippostrongylus brasiliensis, assembly GCA_030553155.1. NCBI lineage: Eukaryota > Metazoa > Nematoda > Chromadorea > Rhabditida > Heligmosomidae > Nippostrongylus > Nippostrongylus brasiliensis. The sequence goes on from CP130733.1 coordinate 6,056,606, forward strand.
GGCGCAGCATTGCGCCACACTGTCGTCAACGTGTTAAATTTACGTTGAACTTTTCACTGTTTCAGGCACCACCGAGTGAAGCGATACGGCTGGGGATACGGTGGATACGGCGGATACGGTGGATTTGGTGGATACGGTGGCTACGGTGGATACGGTGGATACGGTGGTTGGGGTCGGCCTTGGGGTCGTCCTTGGGGATATGGAGGCTACGGCTACGGTTGGCGACCAGGATTCTACGGTTACCCACGATTCGGAAACTCATGGGGTAACCGGATTACTATCAGCACCGGCGGTCATAGTTCGTCCTTTGGTAAATGATTGGCGATGAACAATTGTTCGAATAAATCGTATTATTTGTTTGTTTTTATTACTTTGAAATCGTATTATACAAACTATAAATTACAATAACTATAACTATTACAATATCAATAACTATTGTAATCCAATAACTTTGAAGAATTACTTAAGGCCCTTACAGACCCGACGACGTGCAATTTGCGCGACGAATTGGCCGTTATAAGTGAAATTGAGCGAAACACGCGACGACGACCATTCTCGTCCAACGCGACGTTTGCGGCGGCCGCATTGCTCTAATCGATAACTGTTGGTGACGCGCGGTAACCGCCGCGCGAATTCGTCGCTGTCGGCCAATTTTTTGTCGTCGGGTCTGCAAGGGCCCTTAATAAGATTAGTTTAGTGGAAAATTGGGTCAGATTTTGCCTAGCAAAGGTACGATTATTGAAGAAAAAAAACGAAAAAAAAAACAGCCTGCAAAATCGAGGAAAATTGATAAAAATTTTGTAAGAGCAGAAAAGTCTGGTTCGATCTCGTGTGGAGATGGACTCTACTGCCACAGCCAATAATCGAAAATTGGAAAGTACAATGCAGTAGGAAAAAACCGGATTTTTTCCGAAAAGTTCAATTTCTCTCTCGTGAAAATGCCGAGTGTAATGAGTGGTACCAGGTACCTGGAGCCGGGAGACCTTCATTTCACGGTGACCTAGACCTTTTCCAATTACTGTAATTTTTGATGAACGGGCCACCTGAGCACTATATAAAAGGTGATGAACGGGTGGAAACTTCGAGAATGACGTCGACGCTCGCTCTCGGTGTTTTCTGCTTGACGATTCTTGTCGTCCAGTCCACGCCGACGTTAAAAATCACCGATCTCATCAACGATGCTCCGTAAGTTAGCTAGTTTTCACCCAGAATATATACCCGCTATATACCCCAAATATACCACGGAGGGCTTTGATGAGTGGGAGTCAGTCGGAGTTTATTTGTGGGCTTTGATACCATTTTCACTTTGGATTGGACACTTTTCAAACCACGTCGGACGTCTTCTGTTCCCAAGTTGTGACGTTCACATCCTTCATTTCCGTTAATTATATCTTGTATATATGTATAACCAGCCATTCATCGGCCTGCCAGCCGGCAAATGCTGCTAAATACATAATAAATAAAAACAAAAACTAACCACTAATAGACTGAAATAAAGATTTGAAATAAAAAAGTTTCAAAATAAAACGAACAAATAGCAAAAGACGGCGAGCTGAACTGATGAAATGCGTTCCTGGGAGTACGGTATCGGGCAATCGCGGTGGGACCCATATGAGCCACCCACTACAAACATCGCAGTCTCGCTTATTATATAGTAGGATAAGCGGTATGTGTAACGTATGGTGATGAAAATAACAAAACATTTAAAAAAAATCGAAACACAAACGCAAACCATGCCTCCTGATATCTGTAGGCGCTGACAACACAAAGCGTTCTGGTTGATTTGAGAAACGTCCGACGTGGCCTGAAAAACGTCCAAATCAAAGTTAGAATGGTATATATCGATCATGGATCTGGATGCTGTTGCCGAAAAGTTTTTTTTTTGATTTACAAATAAAATTTTCCACTCTTTCAGGCGCCATCGAGTGAAACGGTACGAATGTTGCGGCGGAGGCTACGGAGGTTACGGAGGTTACGGATTACGGAGGTAACCGAGGCTACGGCGGGTATGGAGGCGGTGGATATGGAGCTGGCGGGTATGGTGGCAACTATGGCGGAGGCGGATATGCAAGAAGTTACGAGAGTTCTGGCAGCGGTTACGGTAACAGTTACGCAACCTACAACAGAGGCGGTTACGGTGGTTACGGCGGTTACGGTGGTCACAGCGGTTACGGTGGCAACATGTGCTGCTAAGTCGTGAAAATGCTCAAGTTTTAAAGACAACTGCCATTTCCTCTTATACATAGCGTCGTATACGATGTATTGCTGATGAGGATAGAAATAAATATTTAAAAAAAATCGCTTAGCATATTCATATATGTCACCAATTTCAAATACAAGAATAATAATGAAAACTGGAAATAACCTTGTTTCAATCAATACTTTCCAGAGATCCATCTGAACTGTATGGATTTATGACCTTGTAGTTAATATTGAATTTGAAAAATGGTAAAATGAACTTCAAAAATTTAAAAACGAGACGACGGCTAGCATACCAAACCAAAGCTACACAAAGTGGATGCAACATTAAAATTTGCAGGAAATCAAGCTCGGATTGTAAAAAGTATTCTAGAGTGAAAGTGGATTCGCTTATTCATATTAACTTATTTAAATTGCTTATACACAACCACACAAATGACTGAATTTTGAAAAAAGAGCAGGAACAACAATTGTGATTGGTAAATAATACGCACACAAAAAAGTTTTAAAATAGATGTCTATTAAAAACCCACCGCAAAATTCACTCCTGCTGTGTCTTCGTGAAGGGCGTTAAACACTCTGATGTGACGTTGTCACCATTTTATTTTTTTTATTTATTTTTATTATAAGACGCTCACGTAGGTGAGCGTGGGAAAAATAAACTTCAACTGAAACATCAAGGTGTAAACGATATGGAAAGAAAATAGCTACCATGTTACTAACACATAGAGAAATAAACAGATGAAAATTCCAGGACGATAGCAAACAGCCAAAAACACAAATGAGGGAAATAAAATAGAGTAGAACCAAACAAAATAAAAAAAAGAAACGGAACAAGAGATGGTAGGATACAATATGAAGGTAAAGAAAGACAAAGAGGTTCCTGCGAACTCGAAACTACGTTGTCAACTCCGAGAGGGAAACTAGCTTCTTGAACTATTTGAGAGAGAGACCCAACAAACCCTTAGCTATGTATTTTGAGATCAGCGGAATAACTCGTAGGCAAAAGAACGATGACCTAACTTTAGTTCGAACACGTGGGGTTCGAAGCTTGACGGAACCACCTCTAGTAGTAGAGTTGTAAAAAGAGAAAAACTTGTCAATGTCAAGAGGTGATTTGCCCCGAAGAATTTTGTATGCCATGACCACATCATTTCGAATTCTACGGCTTTGTAGGGAATGTAAGTTGAACATTTTGCGTCTAGTCTCACCGTTAGGTATGAACCGATAGTCAATACCACTACATCGCATTACTAACTTCCTGGTGAAATTATTTTGCACACTTTCGAACAAGTTTATGTCTTTTTTGAGGGAAGGACTGAAAACAGTTGTTCCGCTCTCGACCAGGGGACGAACGTAACTTTTATAAGCCCTAACTATAGTTGTCGCATCACGTGTTTTGAGAGCCTTGAATAAATTGTATGTACGGAAGAGCGCCCTATTGTGCAGCAGCCTAAAATGTTGAGAAAAACTTAGCTTATTAGTTATAATGAAACCTAAGTCACGCACTTCAGAAACACAGTCCAATTTGTGATCACCAATTTTGTACGACGGGGGAAATTTACTTGGGCCTAGACATAAAACTTTGGTCTTATGAGGGGCAAGTAGAAGGCCATGATTATCGGCCCATAGGGTAACAGAGTCCACTGCCGCTTGGACTGACGCAAGATCATTTTGACACTCAACAGTGCGATAAATTTTTATGTCGTCTGCATACATTTGGCATGAGACATTAGGCGGAATAAGACAGGGTAGGTCGAACGTGTATATAAGAAACAGAATTGGTGACAAAACGCCACCCTGAGGAACCCCAGAAGGCGACGAGTAAACTTTAGAGAAAGATTGACCAACACGAACTTGAAAAGTTCTGTCCATAATGAAATTTTTTATCCATCGAATAGTGTCGGAATCTAAGCCTACCATGTCCAGTTTCCTTAGCAAAATTTCATGGGGGACTTTATCAAACGCTTTTGCGAAATCAAAGTATATGATATGAACTTCTTTCTTAACGTCTAAAGACGCTGTCCAGTCATTTAAGGACGAAAGGAGGGCGGTTTCGGTAGACCTATTTTTGAGAAAACCGTGCTGACAATTCGGAATGACTCTATTCTCCTCCAGGTGAGCCAAAATACGCCATTTGAGCATTTTTTCAAATGTTCTGGCGAAAATTGACGTTATGCTGATAGGCCTGTAATTTTCACGGACATTTAAGGGATTCTTTTTAGGGATGGGTGTAACAAAAGAATGCTTCCACCTAGTAGGAACAGACCCCGTAGCAAAAGAAAGGTTAAAGATGTACTCCAGTGGCAGAAGAATGAGGTGAAGAATTTTCTTGAAAAAAGCAAAAGGAAACACATCTGGTGTAAAGGAGTATGACGACGGATGCTGTATCAAGTGTTTGTATATTTCGTCCTTAGAAAACCAAAATCCAGATTTCATTTTGGGGAAACGTATAGAAGAGGTTTCATTGAGATCGGACGAAAAAGGAGCGAACGTTGAGAAAGCTTTACAAAATTCAAGAGCCAAAAGCTCAGCTTTGTCTAAGTCATTGTGATTGTAAAGTCCATTTTCACCTAACAGAGAAGGAATATTTTGCCGCTCCTTCAGCCTGAAGCGGAGAAAGACGACGAAAGGAGAGATGAAGCTTTCTGACATCTCCGGATGCAACGACCTTACGTTCAGTGTAAGAAGAAAATTTAGCAATAGCCTTCTCTAAACTCTTCTTCTCCGCTTCATACGACCTCAATGCAGAGGAACTGTTTACTCTTAGAGCCGTGCGCCAGAGCCTATCCACCCTACGAGTCATTCTACGTAAATAGTCAGGACAGCTTAATTTTTTCTCGTGAGCACCGGACAATGGTACAAAGCAGGACACCACATGTTCTATAATACTAAGAAACATTTCATAAGCTGCGTCGGCGGTATCAACAAGGGCGAAAGAGCCGACCCAGTCGATCTGAATTAAATATTTCTCAATGTCAACAAAATTGGCGTGCTTGTAATCTCTAATAAGAACATGGTGGTCGTAAGCTTGTGGGAACTCGATGTTAAACAAGACGGTAGCATGGTCACTAGACCCGATTGGAGGAGACAGTTTAACGTTTTTTATGAGATTTTTTGGATCGCAAAACAAGAGGTCTAGAAAAGATTCTTTTCTTGTTGGCTCGAGAATAAATTGAGAAAATCGATGTGATTTGAAAAGTTCGAAAAAACTATTACTATTACTATTTGAGGAAGTTGAGGGGCTATCCAAGGACTCCATAGATGCCCAGGGTAAATCAGGCAGGTTGAAATCCCCAAGCACAATAGACGCATGGCATGACGCTGAAAAATCACTTATGGCCTTACAAAGCTGAAGGGACTGCGCAGCTGCACAATTGGGCGCCCTGTACACAAGAATGAGCCTAACGCTTTGCCAGAGGAAAAGGCGTCAGCAACAAGAACTTCATAGGAGTCTCTCACACTTTCAGAAAACAACTTATTCACCGTAATGGAAGACCTGTGAAAAATAATTACTCCACCTCCCTTTTTGAAAAGCCTGTCGCATCTGATAGCGGAGTAGTGCGAAGATATAGAGCCTAGCAAAGGAGCAAGGTCGTTTGTACTTTTTAACCAGGACTCTGTAATAAATGCTATATCAATTCTTTTGTTCAAGAAAGTAAAAGCTAGAGATTGGCCATTTTTGATCAAGGAACGGACATTCGAAAGGATGCAGTTAAAATGTAATCTTCTATTAGAACACCGAGGAAGGTCTATTAGTTTCCCTCATCAGAGTGGACGGTTTTTGAGGCAGAACGCCTCGCATTCACAGGAGCCTGGTACATTTCACGCCTACGGACTCTTTCTTCCTGAGACAAAGATTCTCTTACGAAAACCCCTCTCTCTGGGAAAGATCGTAAGCGAGCAGAAAACTTTACAGCAAATCTTTGAAAGTAAGCAGAAGGCAACACAACCTTAAGTAGCCTATCACGACCTGGGGCAGGGCGACCAAGTCTATACACAGACACAGGTATACATTGAACACCAATATGGGCTAATACATTCCTAACAACCAAAAGGTCGTACCAAGCTCGTTCTCCGGCATGAGACGACTTTAATTCTGGAACTCCGCTAATCACAATGGAACGCTTACGTTCAAGTTCTCGGAAGTCGTTGTCGTGGCGGACATCTTTGGACGTTGAGCGCGGGTCCATTGGCATCATCGATTCAGCTGGCTGATCACTGGCAGTGACGGAATCAATAGCAGAAATAGGCAGCTCAGACGGAATACCAAACTTTCTTCTCAAGGCCAGATTTTCCTTCAGAAGCTGGTCACGCTCCTTTCGAACAGAAATGAGTTCATCCACGAGAGCATTCAAGACGTCTTTGACACATGCGGGAACCTTCGTGGACTCATTTACGTGTTTTAGAGCACTGACCAGGCAGATGGGTTCGTTAGAAGGCGACGTAGGAGTACTGGCGTTGGATATAGACGAATTGTCCGGGCAAAATCTCTTCACTGAGCCACGAGGATGAGAAGGAGTAGACGTGGCCATTGTAAGCAGTCAGAAAAACCACTGAGCCGAAGGTAAAACAGAAAATTTCTGGCGATGAAATTGATTTGGGCCAGACCGACCGCTCACTAGCGGAGCAGGCGTCGAACGCCTTTTCATTCGGATCGAGTTCAACTAAAATCCACAAAATTAGGAATAAATCCAGAATACAAAACATCGAAAAAAGAATTTGAGTGCTTATCTACTCAAAAGCCTGTCATTTCTAGCTCGTTTTTATCCTTGGTGTGACCACTATCAAAAAGAAGGGTTTGAAAAACGATGCTACCTAGAAGTCCCATGCGGCTACGGCAATTTTATGGTGTACTGCGTGACTTTGGCTGGTATAGGTTACAGGTCCATAAAGTCTATACCTGCTAGTCTTATTTTAGTGATTTAGGCATCATCATTCATGTGAACTTTCATCGTGGCATACTTAACCACGGATCTTCTTCTTTGAAGGTTCTCCTTCAAGAAGGATCCCCAGCCGGTTGGTGGCGAGGCTACGTGGCGCTATCCCAGGTGGCGGATAGGGGATTAATCGCGGACCAAAAGCCACCTTATACTTGCCGTGAGACGCGGGTGGAATCAGTGTCGAGCAAACTGATTCTACTGTGCCATACGGTGACAGCTCCTTACGGAGGCTAACTGTGTGGCCTAAAAATTCGCATTCGGTAGACACGGAAGTATAAGAGAGGCGGTTCAGGGTCGCCTCTAATAAATAAGCCCTTAGCTCCAGCGGGATAGTCTGGCTAGGTACCCGCCGTATCCAGCCCGTACGGCAGAGCCTGGCAAGCTGCCCGTACGCCCCCCCCCCCTCATATGCCGAAGACAGTAACAACCAAGGGTGTGCGTTTTACGATTTACGATTTTACGATTTTTACGACATTTTTCGTAAAAAATCGTTTTACGATTTTACGACAAAAAATTGGGAATTTTACGAAATTTTTACGACTTTCATTTTGGCGCTCAGATTGTGCTAACAGGTCAAAGTTGCAAGTGCTCGTGCCAGGACCCTTTGCTTAGGGCACTACAAAGACACTTTCTCTGCCCTCATTTAGCTTCATTAGCTCCAAAGTATTTTTTAAAGATGGAGACGTTACTGGCGCCTCGAGCAAATCGATGATCCACGGGACAACAGGTGGTACAGGTGATACTTAACCGTACCATATTTTTGTTTTTATTTTATTTTATTACGCCATAAAAGGGCGCGCCAATTGAAGTGCAGCGGTTAGTAACTACCAGACCATGCCAATGAAATACTGCATCATGGTTCGATGAGAATGCCTAAGAAACAAATTGTCTCCGCCACACAAAAAAGCGTCAAAGTCAAGATAACATACAACATGGACTAGGAAAATTATGTAGAAAAGGGTAAAAAAGTGTCCATCGAAAACCTACCGGTAAATCCACTCTAGCCGCCACTCCGTGAAGGATGTTGACCGCCTTGGTTCAACGTACATATCTTTTCTTTTTGAAGTACCTTTCAATCATAATTCAAAATGTGGAATCAAAAAGATTGGAAAAGAATTGAATTTTGTTGCCTATAAAGCATAGTTCCGAAGTCTTTTTTAGTTCACTTTTTCCTTGATGACTGGCTGGCCCTTTTAGGGGGTAAATAGCGGGCACAACAACGAACAGAATGTCTAAGCAACAGATTGAACTTTTTGCCACCTATATCGGTAGAGCTTCGCCAGAAGTTAGGAGAGAACATCAATTATTCGAAAGGATGGGAAATCTACTCCCCTCATTGACGAGACCATGAAAAATTTCGGCAATGACAAAAATGCAAGCGCTGAAATGTGGAGCTAAACTGAGAACACCCCAATAATTATCAGAGAAGTTAGAACCAAATAATTATAACTATATTGAAAAAAAAAAGAGGTGCTGGATGGCAAAGAGATCGCCTAAAATTTGAACCGAGCCGGTGTCTGGCGATTGAGCGCCAAACGACGATTGATCAGGTCACTAGATCACCAGTTTTGACATCATCCAAGTCGGTACCCTTTACAGAAGCAAAATTTGCTGATTTTTCGGTCCAATTTTGTTCTAGTATGTATTACCTGTTGCGTAACTGCTGTTTACCTACCCTAGGCCGGGATTCATGAACGAAACCCCCGGTGACTTTCACCGGAGGTTACGTTTCACATGCCTCGTGCGAAACCGGCAGTTTCTGTGACTGATTTGGGTTTCCCGGGCAATTTCAGAGTAGATTATCATCATTTGTTTCAGACAAGCAGATTTACTGTATAATTTTTTATAACTATATTTTGATCTAGATTTTTGTTTAACCCCCGGCGAAATTCATCGGCGGTTTCGTTCATGAATCCCGGCCCTGAATCTGTCCTTACCCAGAGATCGACACCTGGGGTAAAATCATCGAAAATATGTCACCATGAAAACAAAGACAACGGGTACCTCTTAGCGTATCATTTTAAGCAGGAACCCTCCAATTATTGATTAGTTTTAACCTTAGAAACCAATGACAATAGTAAGCAAATAAATAAGGGCCCAGATTCATGAACGGACGAGCGGTCTCCGAAACCGCGGCGCAGCTAGAACCAGACGGCAAAGTCGATGAGAGATTGCGTTCAGCATAGGAAGTATAGGTTAAGTAGACAACGGTGGGCACCGTTCGAACTATATCTCGGGGTTTATCAGGTGGTTTACCAATGATGAATCTTGGCCAAGGTGGTAAGCAAGTAAATATCCTTCACGTTTTAAAGCGGGAAAGAATCTTGGTTAGTGATTGTATGGAAATCCACGAGAAACAATGGCAATCAGATTTGAGAAATATTTTATTTTATTTTTAAAAATACTATGTACATGACCGAAGCTGGGCAGCTGAAGTGGGCGATCAGGACACGTTCACCGGCAGTGTAACGGCGTAGACACTGCCCTGCTGGCCTTTGGCGGTGACGTTGTTGCTCTTCTTGGCTTTCTCGTCGGATCGCCGTTGAAGGTAAGTGTTTAGCCGCTCGACATAGGGCGTAGTGATGGCCAGTACGATCGGTAGGAGAACAAGTGCATGGAAAACACCTGAACAAAAGCCGACTGAAGCTGATCAGAAGCTCGAAAAACAGGCAGAATTTCCACGAAAGAAGCTCAACGAACCGATAACCAGCACCAGGAAGATGGTCTTAAAGAAGACCAGCACCATGTACGAATTGATGAATGCCAGCACCGTGACACCAAGTATAGTCGACATACTGCCGTGTACCACTGCAAAAAATATGAAATTTTTTTTAGGTAAAAATTGAGCCTTTCTCGATCGCGGCGCCACGCGAAGGCATGAGGCCGGATTCATGAATCGGATAAAAAAGGATAAAAAATATAGGATAAAAACTCACCCGGCCATGCCAGCTTCTCCATCGCATCGATACATCTCTCCTTTGGCGACAAATTACTCTCGCTGCTGACGAATCCATGTGTGACGTGGGCTGAAAGCAAAAATAAAGTTGGAGTGATTGATTTCATTAGGTAAGCTGTAATTTCCAGCATTTTTATCCGTTTTCTAAATTTATCACCTGAAAATTCGATGGAGAATCCTATGCTGAGAATGATAGTGATCATAAAGATCGGGTCCAGCTTCACACCCCACAACGACAACAATCCAATCACACCTGAAAAACCAAATTCACACTGAGACATTTTAAAATCGCATGTTTAACACTTTGACGACCGCGCTATTTTGGGGTGTTTGGCGCGTGGGATCAATCGATTTTTCGCCGCGCTCAAGGCGCGGTAAAACTAAAAAGAAAAAGCAAAAAAAGAAATCGGGATCTTTAATCTTAGCGATATTCTCATGTAATAACACTTTGTTCGAATGACAGAATTTCTCGGTAATCCTCCATAAGTTGCTAGAAGGTCACCTTTTTTGAATGCTTTCGGTTGTTTCCTTTCTTAACACAGAAAATGTTTCCAGTGACCCATATTTTGTAGTAGTGTTGTTGATATATGCGGTTTATTTGTGTTTAATGTCATCGTTGGAAACACCAAACGTTTCTAGCAATCAATATTCGTTTAGAGCATCGAAGAAGATCCGTGCATGTCTTGATGTACTTGATTACTTGCATATTTTGATGTATAAATCAGCAACTGATAACTGTTTTCATGGACCACTCCTTTCAAAGCAATGTCTAAAGGTGAACAATATATTGCATAGGAAAGATGGTCCGAACCCTTCGACACCATTCAGAAAATAGAAATATTAAGCTGTGGCATGACATCATGCCACACGGTCCCACGCGGCCGCTTGAGCTTGGCATGGCACTTGCTACACTGTCGTCAACGTATTAAATGATCCAATAGGAATGCTGGAAATACTAACTACCAAATACTAGCACGCCTGTGAAAAGAGATGAATAATTATCAACTAGAGGAATTGTACTTCTTACCGACATCGATGGTGATAATAGCGATGGTGATCCAGACGGCGCACAGAGGGTTGGGAATGAACAGCAAACTGATGATCACCATACAAACCACGGCCAACGAGTCGTTTTGGATGGTCGATTGGAGAATCACATTGAGCTGAAAGGAAACAAAAAGTGATCTCCTCAGTAGGATTATCTCGAACTATCCTACTAATAAACAAGCGAAACCACAATGTCTGTTTGTCAACTCTAGGGTCCCGCCGCGATTGCCTGTTACGGTACTTCCAGTGACGTATTTCACCAGTTCCTCGCCGTCTTTTCCTGCATGGTTTTTGAACTTCGTTTTATTTGTTATTATAAATGTTTTATATATGTTTCCTACTATTCATTAGTTAATTTGGCGGCCTTTTTCTGTGAAAAATGGCAAATTCGGATTCTACTCGTTGAGGCTTCGAACGTGGAGTGATAGGGCTGATTAAGAACGGTATTTGATAGGACAGATGCTGCTTGATCCGGCCTGATATTGCCGCTTTGGTGCACAAATGCTGCAAATTTTTAGAATCAACATTTTCATTTAAAAAATGGGAAATTCGGATCCTACTCGTTGAGGCATTAGTTAATTTGGCGGCCTGAAGGCCGCTGAATGGCTGGTTTTAGCTCGATATAAGAAAATCACCTGATCGGCAATGGCACGACTGTACTGGAAAGTGAAGATCTCGAGATCTGGATGCTGGGCGGCCAGTTCTCTCAGCTCCTCGGTGACCATGACGAGATCTGTCGGGGTGTTGATCGAATGAAGGCCGATTCGAAATCGAAACGACACCAACGTCAAATGATCGTAGTCGCTGGTGTTCGCCCAGACAAAGTCTTGAGACCTGAGGTGATTATAAATTTGAGAGGATGGCGAGCAATAAATTCAAAAAAGAAATAAAATTATAAAAATCATAAAATATCTTTACCAGAGTTTATAAAAGGCGAACAACTGCGACCACTCGTACACTCCGATCACCCACGACTCTCGATCGTCATTCAAGAAGGAGCCGGTTATATTCGCATACTTGACATATTCCCTTAGCCAGAGAGAGGTACTTTTCGGACCGTTACCTTAAAAAGGAAAGGCAGATCCATCCGTAGGTACGGTAGGTACTGTAGCGAACATACTGTAAGAGATCTGCTCGAATTTCTGCGCGATCTGCTCAATCCGCTCCCTGTTTGCGGGCACCGTCATATCAGGCGCTTTTCTGATAGCGATTTCGATCTGAGACGGGAGGATCACTGATAGAGATAGCTATTTTTCAAAAAAAGAGAAAAAGAAAACGGAAATCGCTCACCTGGTCACCGCTGGGGAAAAGCTCAATTTCCCTAGCGAACGCTTCCACTAGCGGATCGGTTTGCAGCAACAATTTGTCGTAATCCAAACCCTGCTCCATGACAGTAATTCCGTAAACTGAGACCTAAAAATGCATTTTTTAGATCAGTAAGTCGATTCTGACAACAAAAGGGGCGATAGTAGAACACTGAAAATGCTGAGTTTCGTAACAACGCCATTCGATAGGTCCTTCTAAGGCGTACTTGAACTGGTTCGATAATTAATAAGATAAATCCCACTAATAAATAAGCGAAACCACGATGTCTGTTTGTCAACTCTAGGGTCCCGCCGCGATTGCCCGTTACCGTACTCCCAGTGACGTATTTCGTCAGTTCCTCGCCGTCTTTTGCTGCATGCTTTTTGTTCTTCGTTTTATTTGTTATTATAAATGTTTTATATATGTTTCCTGCTTCTCATTAGTTCATTTCACGGCCTGCAGGCCGCTGAATGGTTGGTGAATAAATAAAACGTACCAAAAGATAAACAACGAATATGATGGCAACGGCGATTTTCGTTCTGAGATCAAGTAGAAAAGGCACGTAATAACGTCTGAAAGAATCAATTTCAAATTATTGATCAGCTTTCTCAATCACGTAGATAACCTGAAAAACTGTCCCATCCGGTCATGGTTCTTCTTCTCCAGCTCCTTTTCCAGCGGTTCGGACTGGAGTGAGATCTGGCGCGAGCTCTGGAAGAATAGCAGTCGAATACCGTCGTCAAAACGAATTTAGTAGAAAAAATAGCTGATGGAAAGAAAATGATGAATGGAAAACTGAAAAAAAAATTAAAAAAAGAAAAACAACGATGATTTACTAAGATACCTCAGTGGAAGTGCTCGTGTCCGTCATGCTACTTCTGTAACGTGGCGACATTCGGCTCGCAGAAATGCTGTTAAGTCCGTTTTTGGCTGAAAAAAAAAAACTAAAAACTAGAAAAAACTCAGAACAAATTATTTTCTCCTACAATATAAGCAGCTGTTACCTCTCTTAATTTCAACTGTACCGTCGATTTCCGCTGCTTTATCAGACGTCTCTTCGGCATAGATGTCCCTTGCCTGAAAATGGTAGAGGTAGCTTCTTGTCACAAAAAAACTGAGAAGGTAGGTTCAAAATGTATTTTTCAACCCTGAAGGGTACCTGTTCGACTTTCACAGATGGTTGCACACAGACGGTTAACTGTCAGTTTTGCTCGGGTATAAGCCAATAAGATACCGTAATCCGTCGTCAGCTCAGTGATTTTTTCATGAATAACAAATTTATACCCTTGACATTTTTTACCTTTTATATACGTTCTCCTCCTTGAACTATAAAATAGTCATGATATCGTGTCGATGTTAGCCCTTATACAAACCCGCAGACATCATTTGCTAGGCCCCCTGACCGAATTTGCACCGAGTTCGCGCCAAGGGCCGCGTTGACGCAAAGTCGGAGCGAGGCGCCTGTCGCGAACTCTGTAACGGCGGATTACGGTAGACAAATGGACGCTCTCCGATACTATCGTGCTTGTATGAACCAAGGGCGCACTTACTTTACCTTTACGGTTCTGAATGGGAAACGAGTGCATGGCGCGATTTCGGGGCTTTAGGGGTTGTCGCTTCAGGGAAACTCCGCATGGCAACGAAATCCAAAGCGTATTTTGCTGAACTTTCTGGTGGTCCCGAGTCGGAGGTCATAGATTGCGCACGTCCCAATGCTGTTATGGACGTAGGTACACCCACATCAGCGCATTTTACGACGAGCATAGAAATTTCGTCACTGTGGCGGCTATTTTTACTACTTCAACCTTTTTCTTTATTTTTATCACTATTTATTTAGTGTTTACCGTACTTCAGATCACCGGTGGCGAATAGAACACTCACCTTAAGACACGGAAGACACGAGTTTCTCCCTGCCAATTGCACTTTTGCAGAGATAACCATCAAGCCAGCGAAGAAAGTGATCTGAGAGGATGATTAGAACAGAGGACCATTAAAAAAGAGGGATAAAAATAGAAATATGAATACAATTATAAATATAAATAATCTCTCTTACCTGATATAGCCACGTGAAGAACATACAAGCCGAAGTCATTGCGCAAAAACCCTCCACCGCGATGATATCGGTGAAGGTGCCGACTCCGAAGGATAACACCTTAAGAATTATTAACAGAAATACAGTTTTATTACACAATATATGTTTCTTATAAGCAATAAAATAGACGTAGTCCCTAAAAGATAAAACAGGTTCTGATTAATACGCCGCATCCTCTGCGTCTATGCCCTGCTGCGATTTAGCCGCTGTTGACTATAAGGGCCCTTACAGACCCGACGACACGACGACGAGCATTCTCGTCCAACGCGGTATCGATTAGAGCAATGCGGCAGACCGCGCGTTGCAACGTGGTATCGATTAGAGCAATGCGGCCGCCGCAAACGTCGCGTTGGACGAGAATGCTCGTCGTCGTGTGTTTCGCTCAATTTCATGCTCAACGGCGAATTCGTCGCTCAAATTGCACGTCGTCGGGTCTGTAAGGGCCCTAAACGGGTCGTCAACTCACATCAGTAATGGAAGTGATGAAGATGGCAACGGAAGACTCGCTGATAGCATCGACCATACGCTTTTTCAGCACGGAATGGGAATTACCTGAACCATTATTATTTTTTTGGCGAGTCCTTGGACGAAGTTAAATGAATAATTAAATAAATAAATAAATAAATAAATAAAGGTTATTAGATTGAAGGCGAGTGCATGGCGCATACCCAGGGGACTTATCAGCGCTCTTTGAGCCTTCTGTATTTTTTTCTTAGGGGATCTAGTTTTCACCTTTACCAAGCGCTGGGCATACGAATTTTTCCTTTCGAATATATTTTTTTTTCAATTTTTGGAATTAGACTAACCAGGATATTTGAGTTCAGTGTTATGCCATGCAGCCACTGCGATAAACATGTCGTCGACCCCAATCGCTGAAATACAACCAATTAAAAATTTTTTTAAAAAATGCTCGATTACAATCTCTTACAAAGAACGAGGAACGGCGCGACGAGCGTGATTTCCGCGAAGAACATTCCACACCATAGCATCAGGCCGATGCCACTAAAGCAGACGACTCGATAACATAGGGTAAGTTAAGAGGGTATAAATTTACCAGAGAATTCGCCCACCTGAAAATTGCCAACCCAGACGACAGCACCCCTCCGAGGGCAAGTATCGGCTTCGATCGTAGCCAGTCAATGTCCACTGAAAATACCATCGCATAGTGGATAGGTTATTTGATTAAAATGCAGTATAAATGTCGGTTCATACTTGGCGGCGAAAGCCGGCGACATGGGCCGAGACGCAGAGGAAGTAGTCCTAACTAGGAAGGTCAGTGAGCGTGATCACGAATCTAACATTAGTTTCTGAATTTGTGTCCGTTTAAGGTAAGTAACGGTAGATATTGGGTACCCATACTAATGTTGCCGTTTATTTATTTATTTATTTATTTATTTATTTATTATATTGTGTACACTGTTTAAGACAGACGTAGGAAAGTGTAAAATAACAATATCAACAAATAAAAAAATATGCCTAGAACAACGAATTAGTGAGAAAAGAGTTTGCTGCAACGCGTCTGAAAGATTAACTAAAATTTGTGCTTTTAAGCTGCTCCAAACATGATTTTCTTCAACCTCCATGGCGAAATCGCAAAATGAGCACGATTTGGTATCAATGCGATTGAAGCAAAACAAAAACACACCAACAGGATCCGAACCCATGATCCTCTGAACGACAATCCACTGCGGTACCACTGAGCCATCGAGACACACTAGGACGAGCTTCTCCCCCAGAGACTACTCAGCTCCTCTCAAAGGCGGTGGTTTTTTTTGCGATTTTCGGACCAGCCTTCAGCGCTCAGCAAAAATAAACTACATCGTTGTGATCCACGTTCGATGCTCTACAAAACTATATACAGGGTGCGGCAAAAGTCCTTCAACACAGATACTTGACCGTGTAAACGGCAGATCTCAGGCTAATGAGATGAAATTTATAACATTTATTGCCTTTGACCACGCACATATAAAAAAGTATCTAAGTTTCAAAATGACCTCCTTTCGCACGAATACAGGCCCTAAGTCTCTTAAGGAACGCGTCTACGGCGGCACGCAGGTTCAACGACGCGTGCGGGAAAATCGACAGCCACAAGTCCTGGAAGGCGTTTTGAAGAAAAAAATGCTTTTATGGGCTTCTAAGCATTCCGAAAACACCACCTGGACCTATCAGCAGGACTCTGCACCTGCCCATAGTGCCGAAGTCGTACAGAAGTGGTGCGCCGACAATTTTTCTGATTTCATCTCAGCAAAAAAAGTGGCCAGGGAATAGCTCGGACCTTAATCCGATGGATTATTCAATCTGGTCCATATTGAAGAGCAAAGCCTGCGCAACATCCCACGCGAGCACTGATTCTCTTAAAGAAGACTTGAAGAAAGCCTGGGAGGAAATTGATGAAGATGTCTTGCGTGACGCCGTAGACGCGTTCCCCAAGAGACTTAGGGCCTGTATTTGTGCGAAAGGAGGTCATTTCGAAACTTATGGTTAGATGCTTTGTTATATGTGTGTGGTCATAGGCAACAAATTTTATAAATTTCATCTAATTTGCCTGAGATCTGCCGTTTACACGGTCAAGTATCTGTGTTGGAGGACTTTTGCCGCACCCTGTAGGTCTTGTTCGTAATCTTTGGGGTATGCTCACTACCTCCCTAGTAGGTCGCGTCGCCGCCTAGTATAAAAACACTCTAAGTCATACCGCTTATGCTGCCCTCGTTTGAGCTCACATTCCATTTCATTGAATACAGCGACGTGAAGGTGATCAGTACTATTACGGTGACTGCGAAGTACGGTTTGAGACGATTCGCGTTTCTCGTCAGGCCCTGATCGACGATTCGAGAATGCTTGATGTGACACTGAAAAGTGGACGAGTTTTCTGATGAAAATTTTCACCACGAAGGGCCCTTACAGACCCGACGACACGACGACGAGCATTCTCGTCCAACACGGTATCGATTAGAGCAATGCGGCCGCCGCAAACGTCGCGTTGGACGAGAATGCTCGTCGTCGTGTGTTTCGCTCAATTTCATTCTCAACTGCTAATTCGCCGCTCAAATTGCACGTCGTCGGGTCTGTAAGGGCCCGAACAAGTACAAGTACCTGGATCCACGGGTTATCGGTGCAGATCTCTCGCACGTGTTTCGCCGCCGCCTCTTCCCATTCCTTTGCCATCTCGTCCATCACTGGGGTGTCGAAACGCAGGAAAAACCATAAACGCATGGCGTGAGCGCTCTGGAATTATTGATTTATCGATTATCGGTGCGAATTTCCTCTTTCATTACTTCAGATGAAAAAAATTGGAAAAAAATTACGACTAGGCTGTACCTTGATAGTGTCATTAGGAAAAGTCTCAACACCACCGATGTTAAAAGCGAGGTAGATTGGCGTTCCACCCGTATTCGCCTGCGGATAACTGACGGCTATTCCTCTAAATTGTAGATTGTAAAACAAAGAATAATATATAAATAATAAATAAAAATAAGAAGTTGCTCAAGCATCGCAGGTAACTACAGCACAAAAAATGAATAACAGTTTCGCGGTAACTTTAACCTTTTTCTGGCATTTTTATTCGATTCGCTCTCACTACAGGGACCTGACCTTCAAGTACCGTGATATCCAATTTTGGTGCATCGCAATTTTCGGGTTATACACCGTGCTCGTTATGTGCTTAAGGCATCAGACCTCGATTTCTATTTATGAATCTGGCTCCTGAACAGATTCTAAGCGCGCCAGTAAAACCCAGCAGAAGGACAACAAAATCGAATTTTGACAGGTTACCCAGTGTCGTGGGTTTGGGTTAACCTTGAGCCTAATCCAACCAATCTATTCAAAGAGGACTGTTCTTGCTAGGCTCTAAAACACACCTCTGTTCCAATTCATGTCGCCGTTTGAGCAATGTGATGAGATTCGTGTGTCGATAGCACTCGCCATACCAGCTCATGCAAATGTCCTGCGTATTCAAACTATTTTAATGAAAATTAATTAAATCAACAAATCTCTCACCTGAAACGTTACGGTATCGTTAATAAATGAGGTGTCGTCGTTCCTCCACTCGTTTCGCATCGGGAACGAAATATTCGCCGCCACGTCGGCTTCTATTCGTTCTATTTCGTCCAAATATGACCCTTAAAAATTACAAATAGTTTTTTAAATTTAAATTTTTGGCACTACTCAACTTAACGGACACCAGTGCTCGATTTTTTTCAGTCGACGAATTCGCTGAAGCTCCGCCTATGGGGTTATCTGGGGTCCAGAACACAAATCTGTTGTCCATTTTTCACGTTGGTGGTCTCGTACCACCCATATCACTACTTGGGTGGTCCAGTCAGGATCACCGATTCCGCTGAAACTTTGTCTATGGAGGTTCTCTGGTGTCCTGAACACGATGGTGAAGTCCGTTTTCCAAATGGTGGCCGAATACGGTAGTTATAGGTGAGTACCTACCGACCTTACCTGGTGAGACTCACCTATAACTACCGTATTCGGCCGCCATTTGGAAAACGGACTTCACCATTGTGTTCAGGACACCAGAGAACCCCCATAGACAAAGTTTCGACGAAATCGGTGATCCTTACTGGACCACACAAGTAACGGTTTGGATGGTCCGAGACCACCCACGTGAAAAACGGACAGCAGATTCGTGTTCTGGACCCCAAATAACCCCCATAGACGAAGTTTCAGCGAACTTCGGCGACTGGAAAAAATCGAGTACTGGTGTGTGTTAAGTTGAATAGTGCCAATTTTTTTATTTTATTTTTTTAAATTTTTTCGAAATTTCAAATTCAAAAAGGTAAGTACGAAACACAGTACACTTTTCCTTGCTGACCCGAATTCTCACCTACCGTTTAGAATGTTCGGATAGGAGCCGTTCTCGTGAAGGCGACCGTGAACGACCAAATATAAATAGCGCCTCCATTCGAATGTGCGCTCAGGGAGGAATTCCTGATGTTTCACCGGCCACAACTGCAACGGATTACTGTAGAAGGTGACATTTTATCAACAAATGGTTTACTCATAGGTGAAACCTGCGCACATCGTTCATTATCCGCTCCTCCTCCCATGAGAGCGCGCTGACTGGTGTGTACAGTCTGGAACCAAGAATTCGTAGAAAAAGGAGGAAAATAGACAAAATTGGCCATAAAATAGAAAACTTGCTAAGATATGCATAGCGATAAACGTAACATCCTACTGTATAATACACGAAACTTCAATGCCTGTTTGTCAACTCGAGGGTCCCGCCGCGATTGCCCGTTACCGTACCCCCAGTGATGTAATTCATCAGTTCCTCGTCGTCTTTTGCTGCATGCTTTTTGTTCTTCGTTTTATTCGTTATTATAAATGTTTTATCTATGTTTCCTACTATTCATTAGTGCGGTCGGCAGGCAGCTGAATAGCTGGTGATAATAAATCGATGAGTAAGTTATAAAAAGAAGAACAAATTTGAAAAAAAACCCAAACGACCAATACACTCGGATCACCGCGTGCGGCGATGCCGCCCGCACTACGCCAACGGCCCGCCCACTTTTTGGACCACTAGTGCCCTCAGAGATCCCCTTAGAATTGCTCAGAAAACTATTGTAATATGTAGTTGCATTATGAACGCGAATCGGCACCCGTTTAAAGAAGATTTTTTCTTAAAAAAAAAAGAATGTCCCAAATAATACCTACCTTTTCGCGTCCAAGACCGTCAGCTCTTCGATCCACACGAAACCGTAGCCGAGGATTGCGGTCAGAATCACTGGTACGATGATGAATATCTAGAAATTATTCTTAAAAATTGGCATGCGGATCCTTCAAAAAAATGGAAAAAGTTGGCATAAATCCCGTTGTGAGACCAATTCTGACGACTTTTCTTTGAAGAATACAAGCTAGCTGACTAGCATCACTGAGCCTTCTCAAAAACGCCAGATAACGGTGATTTTGGGTTTTTTATTTTATATTTTTTATTCAAAATACCGGTAACGTAACTAGCACCAATAGAACAAAAACAGCACTGATAAAAGGAGACTTAGTGCAATAGTAAAGGCTCCTAATGAAGACAATAATACCCATATGATAAGAAAAGGATAAAGAAGATAATCGTAGAAAATAGCCGGTTAAATCGAACCCTTCCCATGCGGACGTTCAAATTCTCTCTGTAAGATGAAGTGAAAACGATATCTTTACACTGGACCTGCGCTCGAAATAAAACAGAGCGATGATTAATTGGAGTTGACGCTGATGATGTGATAGTAGTTTGAAGAAAATGGCACTAGAACTTTGCAAGAACTTTGCAGATTACGGTAGACACATCATCAATCTTCTACGACCAAAGAAAACAAACACAAAGTCCTCCAGAAAAGTACAAGTCCTCAACAAAGAATTACAACGATTGAAGGGAGGGTGAATTGTATGAAAAGGAACTGTATGAAAAAGAAGAGAAAAAGACAAGGGGTTGATATTGCTGCCTAAGTATGCTGCGAATAATTGTCTACTCTAGGGTCCCGCCGCGATTGTCCGTTACCGTACTCCCAGTGACGTATTTTATCAGTTCCTCGTCGTCTTTTGCTGCATGCTTTTCGTTCTTCGTTTTATTTGTTATTATAAATGTGTTATATATGTTTCCTACTATTCATTAGTTCATTTGGCGACCTGTAGGCCGCTGAATGGCTGGTAAGTGTATATCCAGCAGCAGAAAAAACAGAAAAAAGACCAATACAAATAAAAATTAGGTATATACTAGAGCGTGGACTGACCATGTAGTAGTCAACCAGCAGATTCTGTGTATACCATCGAAACGCTCTCTCCAGCGGTTTGTCGAGCGTCGGAAACACACATTTCATTCCTCGTTCGGCTCACTTCCGTGCTCCAACTGCAGTTCTTCCCGCTCCTTTGAAGAAAATCAATAATTATTTATAAAATAGAAAATGATAAAAGAAAACACGAAAAATTCGACGACTATCAGAGGGTATGCTAGTTACAACAAGCAGAGGTACCTTTGCAAATAGAAAAGGTGAAAGGGAACTTTTTTGAACAGTCATTGGAAAAGCTTGTTAATCAGGGCTCTTTAGAAAAGAAAAATTGATAATGGTAGGAAAAATACGACAGAGCTAATAGAAGAAAATAAAATAAATAAAAGTGTAATAAAAGAAAATATACAACTTCTTCGGCTAATTGGAGTACGGTTTGTCGAGCGTCTCGGTGAAGGTTACCGTGGTTTCGCTAGCGTTTTTCTTGTCAATTCTCTCCGATCAACCACTGGCATACCCACCCTTTGACATTCGAAGGAGTTTACCCAAGCTGCGAGCAAATACAGTGGAAAATATGTAGGTTAGTTTTTATCGCGAATATTGTTGTGTATTCTTCAAAATATCCTATCCTACTTTATAATAAGCGAAACCGCGATGTTTGTAATGGAT
Organism: Nippostrongylus brasiliensis; assembly: GCA_030553155.1. Classification (NCBI taxonomy): domain Eukaryota; kingdom Metazoa; phylum Nematoda; class Chromadorea; order Rhabditida; family Heligmosomidae; genus Nippostrongylus; species Nippostrongylus brasiliensis. The sequence continues at coordinate 6,078,539 of CP130733.1, forward strand.
GGCTCATATGGGTCCCGTCGCGATAGTCTGTTACCGTACACCAAATGCACCCAAGCGAGAAGGGCTGATGACATTGCTTCATTTCTTTTCAATCTCCCAATTCTTCGATTTCTATCTCCCAGATCTTCCAATTTCAATCAGATTTTGACTGATTAGGTGGAATGGTGCCGAAATTTCCTAAATTTCCATTTCATTTGAGTCGGCCGATAGGCTGCTGGAGTGCTGGTGTATTAATAAATCAGACAAAAGATCTATTAAATTCCTTTGTCTTTCACGTTTTCAGAATATTCATTATGCGACCGAGGAACTCGGAAATTAATCGAGAATTAGTGCTTGGCTCTGGAAGGAGGCTGAATTTCTTTGTTTTGCATCTGAAGTCCTAACGGGAATTTGAGCCTTACAATAGAAAAGAAGGATAGAAAAAAAGTAAAGGAAGAAAACTTAGGCCGATGAAAGCTGAGAGATGGAACAGTTCATGAGAAAATGACTCGGACCCGGTAATAAATAGAAGTAAAAAAGTAGTAGAAGAAAATCCTCAACAGGTAGGACGAATGGGCGATGAAACGAGGAAACGCTTGTTCCGAACGACCCCGTTCAGCGGTAATTAGCCGCTAATAGCCCGTCGAGCTTCAAATGAACGTAAAAGCGGCCATTTTAAGAGGAAAAAACGCCAGCCGGTTGACCTTGAGGTCGTTGAGGGAGAGGTGCTGAGGCGAAAGAGCCGAATGAGGGCCGAATGAATGAACGACGACGAGAAACTTAGCCGATTCACGCCGTTTATCCCTTTCCAAGGACTCGGCGACCGGCAATCAAGGCGTTAGCCAGTCGCGCCAGCCCCATCGGGGAAAGAACTCACTAGGGGCTGGGGAGGTTCTTTTAGGGAAAATGGAGAGGAGAAAGCCACCAGTGACAATCAGCTTTTTTGAAGAAAGGACATAAGCTGCAAATCAAATCAACTCTAGGTGCACCCAAGGCCTTTAAAAAGAAATTTCCCTTCTGGGCTCTTCTTTCTAAGGCAGTAGCGACGACACCTTGGGTAAAGGGTAAGCCGGAGACAAAGCAGATGAAGAACAGCTGAAACGTCGGGTTTCGATGATGACCGGATGGTGGACGGCCGGTCGACAGACGGCCGTTGACAGTGCGAGAGAGATGAAGATGGAGAAATGCAACGGGAACTGGTCAGGTGGCATTGATCGCTGGGTTTACCCAAGCGGCCGCCGGCCATCCAACTCCCTCCGACAAAGGAATCCAATTCAGCTCGACTAATCCCGCTCAACAGCTATCGATCATCGTCACTGATTTGTTGTGGGGATTCTTAAAAGAGGCGATTCATCAAGTGTAGGAGGTAAAAGTACAGTACCGGACGTGTCTTTTGATCAAAAGCCGAAAAAGCCGGCAAAAACCGCTCTAAAGCGACTTTTTCGAATAACTTTCTTATAGTTCAACTATTTGTGAAATTAGGACTGGATCTGAGGTCAGCAGCTCGAGCCCTATCGTTTGGTGTATAAATTACCCACACCTGAGAGTTTTTACAAAATATCGATTTTTTGCGTGTCCCTCGTATCCATCGATTGCCTCGTCGTTGACGGGCCCCAACAGGGGACCCCGTCAACGACGAGGGCAGCGGGAGGCCCCGCGTGGTAGCCTCTTCGAGCCACCCCGTGGGGACTCCCACTCCTGGCTCGGTCAACGAGCGCCGCATATTTATATGCTGCGAGGAGGGGGCGGAGCTTAGCCGGTAGCGAGTCACCAAGTGAGGGACCGAAGCGGCAACGGGATCCGAAATCGAGGTGTCAAAAAATCGACTGAAAGCAAGTTTCACGAATTTGGAAAAAGTGTATATGGATGGATAGAGCTCGAGCTGCTGAGCTCAAATTTAGGCCTAATTTCACAAATAGTTGAATTATAAGGTACGTTATCCGAAAAAGCCTCTTTGGAGCGGTTTTGCCGGCTTTTTCGGCTTTTGATCAAAAGACACATTTGGTACTGTAATGCGGTCAACCTCGACCGGTCCCCCAAGGACGCGCCGTGCGCTCGCTTTCCATTCAGAATCGCCGAAGCTCGGATGCGTATTCAGCCTACGCAATGAATTATGGGGTCAAGGAGCTGCACATGTCACTGTCTTCCCCTTTCCAGATAAGTGTGGTACCAATTTACCCGACCCCGGAGGGATGGAGGGTTTGGTTAACCCGGTCCGGGATCGATCGCTCTACCGTTCGGATGAGAGTAGCCCCTGTTACCAGTGGACCACCAACCGCTCCCCTCCATTTGCTGTACGCGACTGAGACAACAGGAAGGACCAAAAAAACTTGAGCAGATGAACAATAACAAAAGAATATTTTTGAGCGAAACAAAAGCGAGAATAGAGGAATCTCTGTAAACCAAAAACTTCAGAAATAAACTATTTTTAAAAAATGAAAAATTCTTAAAATGAGATGATCTAGCTTCTTCTCAACTTCTTCTCTCTAGCAAGATCTTAGCGATGTCGATACATGTGCGGCAGCCACGCCCTCACAAAAACCACGCCCATGCCAAATTTTAATCGCTTTATGGGGCACTGAGACTCGCTATACTCAAAAGATCTACCTTTCAACGCCACTAAAATATCCATAGGATTGAATTTGACCCAAAACTCGTGGAGCGGTAGAGGGGTCGAGCGCCACTAGGTTCCCATATCGACTGGGGTAAGGTTTGTACCCGAACGGGGTAACGAGAATCAACCATTCCAAGCAAAAAATGGATAAAAACGACGTCATCCATCATCCGTCGAATAGAAATCGCTCAAATCGGACGAAACCAACCAGTTGGCTGCGTGAGCGTTATTGAACCCGACTTTGAAATGCTGGAAGAGTTCTTAGATTGGGACTTTTCGGCTCAAATGCGAAATACCCGAATTTCATAGAATTTCACAGTCAATTTTTTCGACTACACAAAGTAGGAAGGAAAAACGAACGCAGGAAAGCTCCTCGAATTGATCGGGACAGAAACTTGGGATAATTTTACCAAATTTTACAGCCATACACATCATTCTACCACAAAAAAGTCAATTGAATCACTTCAATATGTGGGTACTCAATAACCCAACAAAAATACAAGAATTCGTCGTAAATTTAAGTAAATTGGGCCTTACAGATAACTGATGAAGAGAGACGCCTTGAAACTTATCACTCTAAAGTTTCACGCACCCGAAATCGGGGAATTGGAGACAAAATCGAAAAAATCGACCACTACGCAACTGGTTTTGAGACGGAGCGATGGAGTAGGGGCCGAGAGGGCGGATGTACCCGGGGTTGGGTTAGCGACTGGTAAAGGTGAACGTGAACGGGTATGCGGCCACCTGGAGCGATCGGAGAAACGGAAAATCCAAGGAACTCGCTCGGCCTTCGCACCCTCGACCCCCTGCTGGCCGAACAGGATGTGACTTTTCATTGTGCACGATAATTTGTACTCGAACAGACACCGAACTAGGATTTACCCAAAATAGAGTCGAAAACGACAAAAAAATTAAGCCCGACTCGGTAGACAAAGCTCGGAAAGGACCACCAAAAATGAAGGTACGCGGATTTTGCAGATTCCCTTCAGTAAAAGGTGAAGGTGAGGTGATCGGAGTTAACCAGTACCCCAAGAATGCGCCCCGCAGCGGTCCAACATTCCGAATCGAGTAAATAACAGAAAGATGGACAAGAAAACTCTTAAAGGAGCTCTACAGAAAAAAGTTATGAAAGTAACAAAAAGGTGCGAAAATATTCAGAAATGAACGAAAAAGAGAGAAAATATTTGAAAACGGAGCGCGGGAAGTCCGATATCGAGTAAGAGTGGATAACGGACGGGTCACCAGCTGATGATTGATTTGGCCACTGCCAGAACTGATTTGATCTTCGCAATCAGCTCTACCCATTGGGTAAGCCAGTCTGGGTTAAGCGCTTCCATGTGTAGACGGAAGACTTATATATCACGACATCTTGAACTCTTCGCATAAATGGTCTCTGATCTGCCATCCTTTACCAGTTAACCTGTCTATCACGTTTCTATTGCGTACGTCACCTTTACCCAACCAATCTACCTAACCCTTCTAATCCAGGTAACTTCTTTGTGGGGGAATTTCCTCATTTCCCGTAGGGGACCCAAGTCTCATTCGAGCTCATCGTTAATAAGTAATGTTAAAGACGAAATGACCGGTGTTGACCCGACTACTGAGGACACGCCACGCACTCGTCTTCTAGTGAAAAACGTAGACACGGTGAATGCGTATTTGGTCAATGCAATGACCTGCAGGGTCAGTTCACCTTCCCAGACACGTCTGAATTTACTTTTACCCTCACCTTTACGAGATGATACTTTGGTTACGGGCCCGCGTGGTACAGTGATAAGAGACGCTGCTGTCACCCGCACGGTCGAGCGATCGATCCCGGCCTGGGCTAACCAAGCCTTCCACTCTTCAGGGATCTTGTAAATTGGTACCAGACTTGTCTGGGAAGGTAAAGACACTGGCCTGGTATAGCGGCTGGCCCCGCAGGTCATTGTATAGGCCAAATACGCATTCACCAATCCTCCACGATTCTGAATTGAACACGAATGCGGCGGCGCGTCCTCAGGGGACTGATCAATGATTTTTACCTTACGCTTGGTTAACCTGTGCGGAAATCGATCGCTCGACTGTGCGGTTGGAAGTAGCGCCTCTTGCCGTTGTGCTACGCTTCGAATAACACAGTAGGAATTAGAAAATGAGTGATTTTTCGAGGAGACGGCAGGTGAGCGATCGGCAACGGAGCTATCGATTGATGTGAAGCTTGGTAACCGGAATTGGAGTTGCAATCGAGGTTAGGCCGAGTGGCGCGTCCATCAGAGGCAACCTGTCCGCCGTTCGCCTCCCCCCTCTCAGCCCCACTTTTCAACGGCAGCAATAACAACATCTCTATTAAGTGTTGGAGTAGCACTAGACAGTAGAGCGCCAGGATTGGATGCGCCATGCACTTGACTTCGCTCCAGAATCACGGAGGGACAGCCAGTTCGAAGAGATGCACAGTCTCTGGCAACTGATTGTAGTCGATCACTTTATTTTTACTTTTTCAGAAGGATCGTGTGATTTGTGGTTAGAAGGATCATGTGGGTTCCTGTACTATTATGAATGGAAGGCGAATGCATGGCGCATACTTGGGAGACAGATCAACGCCGACGCCATTCTCTTTACCTTTCCAGAGCCTAAATTCATGACGGGTATCGGCACATCATACCCGAGAACAAACCCCGGTCGGCGCGATTATTCGCATTCATGAACCTGCCGCGGAGTTTATTTAGGGGATATCGCGGGTCTATTCCACTCCGCGGCGCGTTCATGAATGCGAATAATCGCGCCGATCGGTGTTTATTCTAGGGTATATTGTGCCGATACCCGTCATGAATTTAGACCCAGGTCTACTCCTTTTATCCTTCTCTCAGTTTTTCCTTGTTTTATCAGATCACATCTGTCCACATCGTTATTCAGGTAAATCAAATTTGTAGGTGAAATAAACGTACTAATCGTAATTCTTCTTCCTTCAACTACCAAATCCACAATTTTTGAACTATTACAAAAAAGTGTGGTACGACCTGGACTAAATCGCCTCAATAAAGAGCAATCACATCGAGAACCTCAAGGACACCGCACCTAGACGACGATTACGATCGTTCACCGTAAATGCCTCAATTAGAATATCGTAAATACAACAAAAAATCCGACTGAATATAGTTCTGCTAATGCCGTTCCATCAAAATTACAAGTAATATTTATTATTTTAAAAAGAATCTAAAGGTCTCTATTGTTTCGAGCAGTAGCTCTCGATCTCGATCGACGTCCAATCGCCGTCAGTCCATGCCAATGTGACGTGACATCCCTGAAAAGCATCGGGTGCCTCTACATATCATGAATGGAAGGCGAATGCATGGCGCATACTTGAGAGATCGATCAACGCCGACGGCATTCTTTTACCTTTTCAGGTCTATTCTCTTTCTCCTTCTTTCTCCTTTTGTCACATTTTCCTTCTCAAATCATTTAAAAATAATCAAAATGCCTGGACGATGACTAACCACTTTCGGGGACGACGCTATCGGCTTGCACTTCGGCAGTGAGGCGGTGGGTGTTTTCTGAAGGAAAAAAATTAAAAAATTTACTAGAAAAGCAAAAATCCGCAAAAAAAACGAACATAAACATCACACTGGCTCTTCTGCAACACCATCTGGAAGGCGTATGTCGAATAGAGCTTTCCGGCGTTCATCACCGACACTTTCGTCGCCTTAATGAATCGACTTTCAAAGAAAAAAATGAAAAAAAAATCGAAAATCAAACCCCAACTGATGAAAAACGAACCTGATAGTGACCTCCGGACGGGACCCACCACACGCGATCGTGTAGTTGTTCGTTCGATTTCGGCACCGCACTTCTATAGATCAGATCCTGACAATAATCTTATCAATAATACAATTTTTTCCAGAAAAAAAAAACTATCAATATCATAAAAGCCCTATGGGATTAGAACTGATCGTCCCCCTGAGGTGATCAAGCGCTTTGGTAAAGTGGCGTCTTACCACTACACCAAACACGCTTTATCCTACCCTAACAAGAGTAAATTTACGTTTTATTAATTAGGTTTAATTACCCAAGTTTGAGATACTGACAATATTTGAATTGGATTATTTTCTCGGTTTGTGGTTTTTTTCCTAAGTTCTTCTACATCGGAAGTTAGTCTCTTTCTTATTTCTCATAAGATCAGGTCTCATTACTGATGAGACCCGGACCTGGCCTTATATATTTTTTATTTATTCATGTCCGTTTAAGGGTAGGGTCGAAACGGACTTATATCTTTTACAAGTATTTGTTTACTTTTACTAATACTATTTATTTATTAGTAATACTATTTTATATTTTTCATTTAGTATCGTTAATTATATTCCTTCTTACAATTGTTTTCTTACTACCTCACATTATTATAATTTACTACTTACTTATTACTTACTTACACTTACTTACTTACTAGTAACTTAATAGTATTACTATTAACCTTTTAGTATAATTGCCTTTTATTCTCTTTATTAATTGACATTATTATATCATTTGCCATTCATTCCTCAATAGTTTCTTCTTTCTATCATATTTCAAGATTTTTTAACACCAGTTATTATAACCTTTAGTGTTTTGTCAATTACTCGCATACCTGCAGTGTTCGATCGGAATCCGGCACGTTCACTTTTTTACCGATTGTTGCGCACTCATTAATTACAAAGAGTACAACGACCACTAGCAGCAAGATGAACAACCACTTCATCGCATTCGAATTCTAAAACTATTTTTTGTAAGTTAAACGAGTGAGAAATATTAAAATGATCATCAATCCATCCCTACACAGAGGTACATAAGGTAAAACAACAAAAAAAGAAAGTTACGGAAAGAAAAACGATATTTATATTTATATTTATTTACTCAACTACGTCCAAGGATGCGCGAAAAAAATGCAAACAGAAACGTTACCACAAACGAAAAAAAAAACTTCAACAAAAATAAAATTTAACAAACATATTATCAAATTATTCATATTATCAACATATTATCAAATTATTATTATTATCAAATCAGAGCTTTACCGAGCCTACGGCGTTTATCTCTTTCCATCGGTAATTCTATGATATAATTAAAAACATAACTAAAACTTCCAAAATTGTTAAAACCAATATAACCAAGCTTATTTAAGCCTATATCCAAAAACTTTAAATTTTTTAGCTTAATAATAACGTTTTTAGCAAAATAATCTACTAAAAATTTAATTTATTTCATCTTTTACACTTAATCTTCTTTAAAATTTCTTCTCCAAATCTTCTTTAAACGATTTTCAATCTTTATCTGTTATTTTATTTTTAAAATTCAATTTATTTAATTTATTCTATTTTATTATATTTTAAAATTTTATCTTTGTAGTGTTCTGAGGTTTCGGAGCTGTTTTTTGTTGGAGTTTGTTTTTTTTTTGTTTGGGGTGATGTTTCTGTTTGCCTTTTTTGGCGTAGTTTTGGCGTAGCGCAGTCCTTGGACGTAGTTAAATAAATAACTAAATAAAAATGATGATAAGGCGGAAAGGAAGGTAGGGAAATGAAAGGAAGAAACAATTCACTGAGATTATACCTCGACAAATCAATGGACTAGATATAGTAATGATAAAATCTGATATATCGAATCGGAATAAACCTCTTACTGACTGCCTTCTTATTGTGAGTCTTATTCATGAAAAAAAGTCAAATGAAGCGCTTCAAAAAAGGAATTCCAAGGTGAGAGGGCGTCTGGCCCGACTGCAGCCATCACTGTCAGTGAAGGATTGCCGACGGCAAGTTCGAATAGTACGAATCGATGGTGTGGCGAGTGTCAACGAGGCGATTATTTGCCATCGGAGGTCGGTCGGAGAACACCGACCGACCTCGATCGGCATTTTCAGCACGATTCACGACGAAAACGAGCCGGACTCTCATCCGGTTGCAGCTTCACCTACTGATTGCCGGGCCAGGCTGTGACTCACTCGCTGATAAGATTCCGGAAACGTCTAGAAGAGCCTCAAAAACAACCCAGATAAGGTAGCAGAGTTCCTCGACGTTTTGCAGACGTCAAGCTCCTTATCAGCACCTGCAGAAAGTCAACCGCTCTTACAGTTCTTAAAGGACAAAGTTCCCAATACGGTAACCACCTAAGGGAATATCAGATATAGTAAAATTAGAAACACTAGGAAAAGTCGCTGTGACACCGAGCTCTGCCGAGCACCGAGATCATGCTGCGTCGACACAGAAGGCCACACGCACATAACTCTAAAGTGCAATCAATCGATACACAACGACCCATACAAAGAACAAAACACGAACCCTGATCAAACAACTGAAGAACAACCGAACAGAAACTGATGTTGAAACGCTATCGGAGATTCGTTCACTTCACCAATAATTCTCCGAATGACACGCGATCGTCCATTCAATCAATTGAATCTGACGTCACGCCATCAAAAAACCCAACTCGTAGGAAATTAAATCAACCAAAACTTCCGGTTTGGAGAGATTTTAGCTGGTTTTTATGAGATTGATTGTGAGGATTAAAATACTATTTTGTAAACACACCTCATCCCGCTCTCCACCGATACGGATGATTACGGAACGATACGCGCGACTGAAGACAGGTGATAGAAGATATAATCAACACATGTGGAGACTAACAAGGGAGTTCAGTAAACTTCCCCCAAAGATTCCAATCGAGACCTGTATGTTTTGTAGAGCATCGAAGCAAAAGGAGTGTAATTCGGTATCTTATGCATACTGCAAAAGCAAACTCCTGCAAAGGGACCGATCCGTCGACCATCAGATTGTGATTCCTACATCCTACCCGCTGAGCCATCGTAGCACCACCTATGCTGGTTATGACCCAGAAGCCCATTCGCCACTGGATAGTGATCAAGATTTTTTGAATTTTTTTTTGGGTCAGCCGCTTGTATTGAGCAAAAACAAACTATACCGTTGTAATCGCCATTCGATGCTCTTCAAAACCATATAGGTCTCGATTGTAATCTTCGGGCGAAGTTCACTGACCTCCCTCGTAAGAGAAAATCTTAAGCACGGCAGCTTTGGTACTACTTTTCCTACTTCCCTTAAGAGAAAGAAAACGAGAGATGCTACCAAAAATAAAGGAAAAGCAAGTAGATACACCTTCCCTTGAACGACAACACGGAGAGGCGCGGAGGGGCTCATGAAGGTCATGGATCAAACGAAATTGACTTTCGAAAACGTTAAAAACGACAGAAAAAACAGGGAAAATCAAAAAATAGAGAGAAGCGACAAGAAAGGTTCGGAAATGCGACAGACAAATCAACTCCGTGGAGCGGACGTAAAGTTGCTACAGAGACGATATTAGGTTGGTGCAAAAGTTATCGGACATTTAGGATACAAAACAGCTCATTTTATAATACCTGAACAATAGCAAGGAGTCGTTTGAAGTAGGCACCGTTAATATCAATGGTCTTCTCTTGTGAATAAAGATTTTTTGATTCAAGCCAAAAATGCCGGAAAATGCTTTACAGATTCAAAACAAATGTGCGAGAACTTTTGCACCAGCCTAATACAAATACGAAACAAAACCCACAATAAACTGAATAAAAGAATAAGGAGAAGAAACAGTATACCTGCGACTACCGTCCAATTGGCTGAGGTGAAGCTCCACTGATCAGCAGCATCATCAGAATTCTCCGAATGCCGTGCAGCAACTGACTCATGCACGGTACATATGAAACTGCATTTCACAGATTCCATCATGATGACCAAAATAAATAAATCGGAGCCGACTCATAAATACACCACGAAAGAGCAAACGATAGGCTTGGAAGTGTTTATATACGTATACAACTTTTAAAATCTACAAAGTCACGTCGTTTCAAAGCAATAGAATCCGTGCCGTTCGATGAGATTCAACAAGGCAATTAAGAAGCGCGGTTAATTTGCTGTAACGGTGGATAAAGTGTGAACAACTTAGTCCTTTGCAGCTCTCTGTCCAAAATATGGCTTTTGCGAAAAATTTTCAAATAAAAACGATGGAAAACTCCACATTTCACGGATAGGCAGGAAAAAGCTCAAACTGTTCACATCCCATTCGCAGACGCTACATATAAAAATTGTTGACAAAATATGAAAAAAGAGAATTTTCAAAATCGAGACGACAAAGTAAGTGAGGCGGATAAGCATTATGCCGGCTACATTCGTTAAAGTTAAATATTTTCCAAAAAAAAATCAAAGAAAAAACACGTAGTAAATAAGAATCAGAGATCTATGGCCAAAAGCACACAAGCATAGCAACGGATAATATTACAGCTGTGGTGATAAAGGATTAACGGAGAACAATGATTATATTGCTTTAGTAGAAAGAGGAAAAAAGGAAAAGGAAAAAACGGACTGAAGACGAGTTAGTCGGTTGCCGGTTTCAGGAATGTTGTTAGCGAATTCGACTCGTACGCGCCGTCCATCAGACCTTCGCTCTCGTCGACCAGCTCTGAAAATGAGCAAAAATTGACTTTGCAAGCTAAAAATACACATAAATTATTTGATTTTACGCCGAATATCTTAACAACAACAACAGAACTTTTAGAACTGAAATAAAATTCGACCCGGGACCATTTTTCGAGGTTGATGAGAAAATAACTTTCCACTTAAATACACCCTAGGGTGCATAAACGAGTGAATATTGCCCATAGCTTTTTTAAAGCCGATGAATACCCACAAAATATTGGTCCACGCTTACACAACAAAAGTAAATAAATAAAGCAAGGAACAGTGGAAAAACAGACTAAGGAAAAAACCTCATTAAAACTAAATTTTACAAATGTAAACGTTACTCGACCGTGGTACTCACCTGCAGCACCGGCATAGCTCTTATGGGATGGAGCGTACATCGCCAATAACAGCAACACGTAGATGTTCCACATCCCAAACGTTCCAGTGAAGAATGCCGAGGTGCTGTGGGACAGCATACTCTCGTCAGGATCATCGGAATGAATTTGCACCTCTCCATACTGGAACATATTAAATTAAACAAATAATTAATCAATTACAATGATAAAGGGAGATAATACAAACAAATAATTAATTCATCACAACGATAAAAGGAGATAAGATAATCAGAAAAGAAAACAAATAAGGAATTAATTCAAACAAATAATTAATTAATTACAGTGATAAAGCTAGATAAGACAAACAATTACTTAATTACAATGATAAAGGGAGATAAGATAATGAGAAAAGGAAACAAATTAATTACCTCTCCATTCTGGAACATATTAAATTTAACAAATAATTAATTAATTACAACGATAAAGAGAGATAAGACAAACAATGAATTAATTACAATGATAAAGGGAGATAAGATAATGAGAAAAGGAAACGAATCAATTATCTATCCATAATGGAATTAAATTAAACAAATAATTAACTAATTACAATGATAAAGGGAGATAAGATAATGAGAAAAACAAACGAGTACAAGAACAATTACAAAGACAAATGAAAAGTATCCGGACCCTTTTAAAACCAATTTTTCAAGCACTTTCATATAAATTAGAAATATTTTCTGGGCAATGTAGGAGTGCAAAGAATGGGAAGAGCGCGGCCTTAACACATAAATAGCATAGAACATAGTTTATGAGAGGGTTACCCAACCCTCACTAACAAAAATGGATTTTTGAGCTGCCTAACCGTTAAATAAAAGCCAAAACTGTAATACCTAATACATTTGTAATAGTTCGTATACATTCACATCGAAATTCAATGGATGATCAACACCTCAATAACGATACACGACAAACAAAAAAATAGAAAATGGGAGATCAAAAATAAATCCACAGAGGATTCATCAACCAACCTGCTTCATAATGTAACAGGATATCGTTAGCGCAGCACATAGCAGCGTCAGAATCATCAGGAATTTGAATCGGTAGATAATAGCTTCCACCTGCAGAAAAAACAGAAAACGATAGAAAAAAGATCAGAAACGTGGTTAAAACTTACCTTCAAACGTCTATTCTCACAATTCTGGTACAGCTGAGCCGAGCGTTTGCTCTTGATCGTGAACCAAACCTTCCAAATCTTCCCGATTAAGAACACGATGTAAACGACGGTGCAGATCATGGCAACGTAGACGGAAAGTTTCTAAAAATCACAAATACAAATAAAAATAGAACATTTAAAATAATTAGTAATGGACCAACCGCAACAACAGAACCAGCCTCACTCGACCAGATACTGTAGAATGGATTGCTGAGCTGGAATCCTCGTTCACAGACATCGTACACTAGCAAGAGTGACGAGGCGACGACGATAAACAATAGATTGAATCGATAAGATGCCTAGATTAACAACTCTTTATCACTTTGAATCATAAAAACTTGCACCGTGTAGGAAATCCTGAGCTCAGGCGCTTACCGTTACCATTTTTAACCATCCAAACCAAAAAATTCTCATTTCAAACAAAAATATCATAAATAAAAACAAATATCAAAACTCACAATATTGTTTCTTGTGCTGTCATCGATGAGATGCTCACCAGCGAATATTAGCCAAAATGCGAACAAAACTCCATAGAACGCTCCTTGACGAATGTCACCGAGAAGTAACATGAATGGCACTCGAAACACGAGAGACACCCATTCGAGAGGAACTAAATATGTCAATATTCAAATAAAAGTGATTGAGAGAAGATTAATAATTTCTATTAACACGTTGACGACAGCGCCTTTTTCGCCTGTCTGGCGCGTGGGGCCAAACGATTTTCTAGCGCGCCGAGGCTGTGGCATGATGCCGGCACACGGCGAATTTTTTTTCAAAATGGAAGTGAATAGTAAATCTAGAAGGCTACATTGTGACTATTCCTTTTTTCGCAATGAAAATAGAAAAATAACAGCTGGAAGCTTTTAGAATGTCCTTTTTCCCAATCGAGGTTAAAAGGAAATTGTTATTTGTTTATTGTTCACTATTTGTTTGTATTTATGTGTTTGTTTCAGTAACCAGTATGTGTTTGCATTTATTTGTTTCTTGCAATAACCATTATTTGTTTTTACTTTTAAAGAAAACAAGTGCACAATCAAAAATTCCAGTAAATCAGAAGCTAAGAATCATTTTGATGGACCACGAGGTTTACAATGATTTCTAACCATGAGGTATATAGTGGCCAGACAAATATTTCCAAAAAAATCGGGATAAGTCAGAAAAGTGAATTTCAAAACTGTGACGCACCATTGCGTCACACGGTCCCACGCGGCCTAATACGTGTGACGCAGCATTGTGTCACACGGTCGTCAACGTGTTAATATTCTAATAAGAACTCCAACAAACTTTCTGATGGACACTGACAGCTTCCACTAAAAAAATCGAAAAAAATGGATGAAACTCACAATCTAGCACCGCCAAGCTCACGCCAAGGGTCATTATGGCCTTTTCGAGTAGAACAGGCTTACGAGCTAGTTTGTCGATCTAAATTTACAATTTAAAGCAAAACATGATGTACAGGGTAATTATGAATACAAAGACGCTGTTATGATAGAAGTCCATAAGTTTGAATTATTAAAAAAAGAAAAAATAAGAAATTCAAAAGAGAACTCACGCGGTTCCAATACCACCAGACGGCGGCTAGCACAACTGGGAACGCAGCTGTTTTCATCCATAACCAAACGAGGGTAAATCCGCCATTCTGGTGAATGGTCTGAACAATTCCAATTGCTCCTATGGAAGACTTTTATTTGAAATTTGAATTAAAATAAAAGTTTAAAAAATGGAATACAATACAATTTTCATCTGAAGTTTGAATTTGAAGCAAACGTAAAAGACTTACAACTACACGCAGATTCGTGATTTTACCAATCTGACAGTTAGGACTCCTATTGTTTCTCCTGAACAACGAAGTAAAATAAAAATGAAATAGTTTTGAAATCTTAAGCTTACTCACTCGCACGCTGTTTGATTGATAGGAATTCTTATGTTCAGCAGATAAAACGGGTAGTTGTTTGAGCCCATTTCAAAGAGATCAATCACTCCACAGTCGTACATTTGACCGTTAGATTTCTAAAAGTAATACAATTTTAAAATTAAGCATGAAATAAGAAACGTATCTCCAACGCAACGATGAGCTCCTTAAACCTCGGTATAGCTATTTAAATTAATTTTTTTGAATTACGAGGATTATGGGGGAATAAAGCTGGTTGAAAAATATGAAATGTAATGTAAAATTGAGCAAATGTAAAATTGAGCTTAAAATAAGAAAGGCATCTCCAACGCAACGATAAGCTCCTTAAACCTTGGTATAGTTGTATATAGCTATTTGAATTAGTTCTTGTGAGTTTCGAGGTTTATGGGGGAATAAAGATGGAGCCGGTTGAAGAAGAGTCCACTTAAAACTTTGAAAGGCAGAAGAACTAATTTAAGCAAAACAAAAACTTCATAAAAAGTTCACCTTTTTATCAGAAATGGTGCATTCCAGTGTCCGAGTGATATTGGTGGCTATTAAGTCATGCCAATCGTCTTCAGCATGATTATGCGTACGATAACCCATCTTCACCTCCAATTCCAGTACGGCACCATCAACTAACAAGAGTTCAATTTTGAAAATCAAATGTAATTAATAAAAAATGAATAATGAATGGTGCAAGAGATTTTACAAGCGTAAAAGCATTACCGTACTGAAAAATGTCGCTGTATTCGACTTCCACTTGAAGAAGACCGAGAAGAAATTGGAACCACGGCGAGTACTCGAGCTGTACCCGTTCCCTAGAAAGAAAACATACCTTACCAAACAAGTATACCTCGAAAAGAAACACGAAATTTCCAAGAAAAATCAAGAACAAGAAAAATACCTCATATGTGGCATCTGTGCGACAAAGACAATCTCTCGTAAATCGAATGTTGACGGGACGTAGGACGAAAGATCTCCGATAATGTCGCAACGCTAAAGTTCAATTTTGAATCCGAAAACTTCAGACGACAAAAAACAAAAAAAAATTTAAAAAACCTCAGACGAGCACATACAATAAAAATATGCAAATAAATTCGAAACTTGGCATCAAAGCAAAACGTTTGAAAATTCTCGTACTCTTGGACGGATGTGGAACCATTTGTCGGCTTCTCCTCCGTGATCTTTACACTTGATCATCTCATACTCCATCGAAGATGACGGAACGGGAGCTGAAATTTGAATTATGTGAAATATGGGGTTTATAAAATTCAACCTCAAAAAGCCCCAAAAAAATTTATGTATTTGAAGACGTTCATAGACTTTCTTAAACCCCACACTTGACCCCAAGTCACCACCCCAAAACGTGAAAACCGAATCGAGATCGACTAAAAAGCGAGAAAACAAGGCGATCGAGCGATTATTTCAAATAAATGTGACCGAAAAGGCAAAATTTACAATAAAATGAGAAACGAACAACGTACCGTACCACGCTCCGACTAAGAAGAATAAAATCTGCATGACTAGAAGAAATGAGAGTATATAGAGGAGCTTTCGATTGCTAAGGTTTTCCACCACCGTTCCAGGCATTGTCCTGGAAAGAATTATCACTACATCTGACAAAAATCTACACTTCTTAAAGCGACTGTAGAAGTAGATGTTGCGATAATGGTGCTAGGACCATCACAAAAATCGTAGCTCACGCGGGATTCGAACACGCATTTCTCTACTTGAGTTACTAACCCGCTGAGCTTTGTTTTTGTTTTAATTTAATTTCATTTTTTCTTTCGATTGAGTTTTACCTGCTCTTTGTACCACTAACCATTTCTAGCACGTCTGTGAAAAGGCGTAAGATAAATAAATAAAAATAAATAAATAAATCTCCGGCAATGACACGGAAGATGAAATGTGAAAAACTCACAAACCGCAAGAAATATTAAAATACACTAACATTCGAGAAAACTCTTACTTTACTTTGATAAACAAAAACTTGGGGAAAACGTCCTTACCAAGACGTTTTACGGATAGAGGAGCTTCAGGAGTAGTGCTAATAATACTTTTAGGGGACTTACATAAGGAAAACTCGGCGTGACCGGCAGGAGAGGAGCTCAGCTGTAGCCGGGTTTTTTTTTCTCAAAATAAGAGGCAAGAAACGAACTAAAAAAAGCTGATCGCAAAAACCTTTTCCAGCTTTTGTCTATTTGAAGATGCCAAGCAAAAAATTCGAAAAAAAAATCGAGATTCGCAAATGGTCGCCTCAGTAGCATAGTGGTTAGTGCACAGCCACGGATATGTTGAGGCGCGGGTTCGAATCCCGCCTGAATCCCGATTTTCGCGATAAAGTCAGCAACATCATCGCAACATCCTATTCTAGTGTATATAATAGTAACCCGCAGAAGAGCGGTGATAAAGCCGAAGTTTCAAAGAAAATCCTCATTATTTTATTTCATTTGTTGACGCGAGCCCACGTAAAAAACAGCATAAGTATAATAATAACAACAACAACGTATTCCAGACAAGTTGTCATTACAAATATAACTAGTTGTAAAGCGTAAAATAGAACTAAAATTCAAACTCAAAACGAATACAAACACGATTGCTAATACAAACGATCAACAAAGACAATGCAACTATACTAATGAAGAGAAAAGAAAACTTATCATCCAATCTCAAAATATCCGGGAACAACTATAATGTCAAATGTTTGTTAACCACTCGCTTGAAACTAATCAAGCTTTTTGGAAACTGCACCATTTTATTTAACACGTTGACGACAGCGAGTTTTTCGCGTGTCTGGCGCGTGGGACCAACCGATTTTCTACCGCGCCGTTTGTATTTATGTGTTTGTTTCAGTAACCAGTATTAGTTTGCATTTATTTGTTTCTTGCAATAACCATTATTTGCACAAGAAAACCAAAAGTCAACAATAAAGTAAGGAAAATAGTAAATAAATGGACCAACGGACCACGAGGTTTACAATGATTTCTAATCACGAAATATATAATGGCCAGACAAATATTTCCCAAAAAATCGGGATTGCGTCACACGGTCCCACGCGGCCTAACACGTGTGACGCACCAGTGTGTCACACGGTCGTCAACGTGTTAACTTAGCATACTCCAATCCTGTACGTACTGTAACGAAATGAAATGAAATTAACCGACAACAGCGAGAGCGACCGATTTCTCGGAAAAGAGGATCACGGACGGCTACAGACGGCTATCAATTACAACGCGCATTATCTATGCAAGAGCAGACGAGCGAGAAGCGCTAAGAGCGGAATTTGAAAACGACCGCGATGACGGCGAAACGGCGCGATCTCGGCAGGGAAAGGATGGGGCGATGGAGAACGGCGGGGAGAACACATCGAGGCGGACGACGAGGAGGAGGAGGAGGGCATCATCAGCCACGGACGAGGACGGGGGACGGGCACCACGAGGGCCATAAAACAGTGGTGGTGGTGGAGGGCAGGCCCCACATCACCATCTCACGCAAGTCGTCTTCGCCCGCCGATCGATCGCCTCCCGCTCCCATACATCACAGAAGACCGATCGCTCGTCAAACTTAATCCTCAACAGCACAAAGAGCCCCGTCGAACTCTCCGAACGCCCTAAAGAACGCAGCCCCAAGCCGACCGTAGCGTTAATTACAAATCTAATCCAAAACGATTCCTCGACAACACCCGTAATGTAGTGGAAAGAAGCGCCACTCTGACCAGCACGATCGAACGATCGACTCTCGCCTGGGCTAACCAAGCCTTCCACCCCTCAAGGGCGGGTAAATTGGTACCAGACTTTACTGAGCCCAGATTCATGATTGGTAAACCCCCGATAAACCCCGATATATAGCCCGAACGGCCGCCACCTTTGTCTACTTATCCTAAACTTCCTATGTTAAACACAATCTCTCATCGACTCCGCCGTCTGGTTCTGGCTGGGCCGCGGTTTCGGAGACCGCTCGTCCGTTCATGAATCTGGGCCCTGGAGGGGAAGACAGTGCCTTGAACAGCGACTGGCCTAATATGTAAGTCATTGTAACGGCCAACTATTCATTCACCAGCTGCAAGATTCTTTACTTCACTTTATTGAGATGTGAAACGCTTAGATTCACGTAAAAACATAAGAAAACGGTAAATCTTGAACTGAACAGAAACACAACAAGTGACCCTTATTAAGGCGATATGAAATGTATATGAACGATCATATCAAGGATTTAAAACAACAGACATAACATGAGAAAAGGAAAAAAGAAAATGAAAGACCCTGCAACGGCATGAGGTGAAAAAAGGCTAAAATATGGAGAAAATGAGGATGATTATCAGAGGTAAGAGGTTATAGTCGATGGTCGAGATAAAGGTAAAAAGGTAAAGGTGCCGGCGTTGATCAGTCCCCTGAGGACGCGTCCCCGCAATCGTATTCCATTCACGTCGTAGAGGCTTGGTGAATGCGTATTTGGCCTATACAATGACCTGCAGGGGCCAGCCGCTATACCAGGTCTGTGTCTTTACCTTTCCAGACAAGTCTGGTACCAATTTACCCGACCCCGGAGGGATGGAAGGCTTGGTTAGCCCGGGCCGGGATCGATGGCTCAACCGTGCGGGTGTCAGCAGCGCCTCTTACCACTGTACCACGCGGTGGTCGAGGTACCTACAGAAACTCTTAGTTGACATCCGCAGAACACCGAAGAGACGGAGCAGCCGGAGAGTTCTGTTGGAGAAAAAGTTTGCCCTGATCTGAGTTTTCCCCGAGGAGTCAGGAAGTCTCATCCCTCCATGCCGAGTTCTAGTAGTACCCTGATCAAGGACGAGAAATTCGCATAGTTCAACCTTCGCTATACCTTTAAGAATTTTGAATAACATAAGAATATCATTTTTCGATTCTGCATGGAAGATGAATGCATGGCGCGCCCTCGAGGGGATGATCAACCTCGGCAACTCCATCTTAATTGATATCTATCGTATGCCCCAATCCTGCAGCACATAAAAAAGATGAATTAGAGAGACAATAGATATAAGACAGAACGACAGACTACCAACCTGTTTAAATTAGGCGTGCGGAGAATTGAGTTGGGATCACTACTGTAAGGCGGCGGTGAAAATGAAACCCAAAGTCAGTAAAAAAATATATATATCAAACTGGTGTGTACCTAAAATCCGTAATGGGATAATGGGATAATGACATCTATATCGATAAATAGATAAAACAGCGACTGGGAACAAGAGCTTAGAATGCCTCTACCTCACAGAATACCAATCCGACTTGGCGAAGAATGATGGTGTCGAGTACAAATATACCATGACATTTTACCACACAATAACACACATACAATAACATAGAAAACGAGAGTGGAAATGATAACGAACCCCAAAAAAGCCAAGGATTACTTCCATTCTTATCACCCAGTTGATCAAATCGAAATCAGGCGTTGAATTAAGTGGTGGTGGTGTCAACGCACAACTGGGTCGCGAAATTACAAACAAAAATGTGAATTTAATCTATACATTCTGTTTTAAAATTTAGCCAAGCCGGTGGGTGATGACGTTAAGGTCAGGATCAACAGAACTGTATATGGAAAGGATAAGGGTAAGATGTTTGACTTTGATTAGTCCCCTAAGAACGCGCCGCGCACTCATCTTCCATTTATATTCGTGGAGGCATGGTGAATGCGCATTTGATCCATACAATGACCTGCTTGGCCATCCTCTATAGAACGTCAGTGTCTTCACCTTCCCGAACAAGTCTGGTATATACCGTTTTCAGGCGAGAAGCAACATTTCTCAAACCAAATTCAACGTTTTCGTAACCAAATTTATCAACATTTTTCAAATCAAATTCAACAATGTTCAGAACTGAATTTATATATTTATTTATTCATTGCAAAGGACGACATCTGTGCAAGGTAAAACACGACAATATGTCGCTACTCAATATCTGCATCTAACGAAACGAGGAAATTTGTTGAATTTGATTTGAAAACTGTTGAATTTGACCTGAAAAGTGTTGAATGTGTAGCGAAAAATGTTGTGTTTGGTTAAACAACGTGGATTTTGGTTTGAAAAATGTTGTTTTTCGCCTGAAAATGATATATACTCGACATTCAGACATGGAACGCTTGGTTAGCCTTGGTGAGGATCGAACGCTCGAACGTGCTGTTGGAACTGGCGCCTCTTTTGACTACGCGACGTTCAAGAAAATTAATTAATCGACTTCCGGTAGACATCCGGTAGGTAATTGGCTCAAGCCGTCTAAAGGGCGATAGGACAAGGTCAAGACATGTCTGTAGACGACACCCACGTCAGATGCGTTGTCATCTGGCTCTGTTTCGCCTGGAGGGATTCGCTATAAATAGCCATCGGTATACAAAAAACCGTCCGCATTAGTCTCTCGTTCACTTGTCCATCCTTTTCCTGTTTTGTTCTCCATTTCTTACTTACCCTAGAGTCGGTCAGATAAGTCCGCCCAAAGTGGCGTACCACGGTGGGTCATCGTTACACCTGCGCGTAATACGTCGCGAAGTCGAACACGATGTAAACAGCCAGATTACGGACAATGAGCATTAAAAGGCAATTGATCAGGTATTTAATAACACCTTGCTATTGTTTTCTCAATATGAAAGGGAATTCAGGTACGGATTAACAGCTAGACCTGCGAACACCTGTTTGGGGATTCATTGTGGAGGCTTCTTTGGATGGTTCCAGTTGAGAGAGGAAAACCATACATAGCTGTTTTCAAACTTGATGCGGTGAAATTCAGCGAGGAGCATGGAACTGCTGCTGCAGCTCTTCATTTCGAGGTTGATAGAAGAGTGATTCGAAGATGGAATAGAGAAAAGGAAAATCTGCGTAAGCGAGCGCGTCGCTTTGGAAGCAGTTATTTAGTAATTCATAGCGGCAAAAGAAATACAATGAAATCGTGAAATAGATTAAGTCCTGAGAAAGAGGACACTCATCAAGAAGGGTAGAGCATATCTATGGAGTGCCATCGATCGACACGCCGCGTTGCAGCGCACGCAGGGCGGACGTTTCTGACCGACTTTAGGATATTTACTTTTTTGCTTATTCATAATTTTACAATCAACAGAATTCAATCAAAAATAGCAAAAAAAAAACGTCTGAGAGTAGGTGTAAAATAAATAAATAAGTAAAAGTGAATAAATAAAAAGGAGGACAAAACTTTCCTCGACAAAACTTCGAAGTGGGTAATAAGCTACCGGAGTGGGGAAGGAAGGGTTATTCCGAGAGGTTTGACGAGTAGAATGCCAGAACGTCGAGTAGAAATTCGGTCGCAGTTGCTGCCGTTCTATCGGATTGCAGTTTAATAGGAGTCCATAAATCATCTTTCATTCCCTAACATAACGCCGTTGTTGAAGCGCTCAAATAAAAGAAGAAAGAAAGAAGAAAGTTCTCGATGTTCTCGAGATAACAAGAGAAAGGCAACCCAGAGGTTGGAGGGGGGAGGGGAGTGGAATTGGAATACGCCTTATTTGTAATCGCTGGATGATTTGTTTATTGAACCCTGCAGCCGCTCACTTCCATTCCTCAAAGCTTCCTACTTATTCGACACTGGCGCAGTGAAATTACAAGAAGTGATGTAATGGTAAGAGGCGCTATTGACACCTGCACGGTCGAGTGATCGATCCCGTCCAAGACTAACCAAGCTTTCCGTCCCTCCGAGATCGGGGAATTGGTACCAGACGTGTCTGAGGAGGTAAAGACACTGACTTGGTATAGCAGCTGGTCCCCGCAAGTCATTGTAGTGGCCAAATACGTATTCAATGGTTCTATGATTCTGAATGGAAGGCGAATGCATGGCGCATCCGTAGAGGACTGATCAATGCCGAACACTTCACCTTACCTTTACCTGCAACAAACTAATGAGCATCTCAGCGCACTAATTCCTATGATGTAATTACTGCCTTTCGACCTAGCTTCGAAAAAATGGTCCTTAATCTACATACCTTTCAGCGAAATTTCATTTTGTCTCTATTTCCGCTACGGTTTCTTCGTTCGTTGCTCCTCCGTTCCCGGGGAAGTGATTGTGTCACGCGACGCTTATGAGCTGAGTGCGTTTCCGCTCAAAAATGCATGGCAAAGCAAAAGATTTCGCTTTTCCTGCTGCTGTTCGACACGCATTGGAGTCATCACTTCTCATCTTATCTCCTTATCCTGTCCGATGTCTGTTTGTCAACGTCAGGTTCCCACCGCGATTGCCCGTTACCGTACTCCCAGTGAACCCATACCGTCCCCGCCGTCTGCATTGACGTCCGATTTCACGGATCCTATTTCTGCTTACACTCTGTTGTTTTTTCTTATCCTACTAATAAATAAGCGAAACCACGATGTCTGTCTGTCAATTCTAGGGTCCCGCCGCGATTGCCCGTTACGGTACTCCCAGTGACGTATTTCATCAGTTGCTCGCCGTCTTTTGCTGCATGCTTTTTGTTCTTCGTTTTACTTGTTATTATAAATGTTTTATATGTGTTTCCTAATATTTATTAGTTCATTTGGCGGCCTGCAGGCCGCTGAATGGCTGGTTCTTATATATTATATTCATCAACGTACATATGTACACTCAGCTAGATCTCTTCAACACTTCCCTCGAATAACTGCAGCTCGCCCTTAACAGCAGTCATATTTTGCCGCGAAGCAGCAACGACTAACTACTAGTTGGAGACGCAGACGGCGCGGTATTGCAATATACGTTACAGTTGAGATTTTGACGCATTTACAGACGCAGTAGAATTTCTGAACTGCTGGTTCAGCCCCTCATCAGCCGTTATCTTTTAAGTCATAAATAAAGGGCCCTCACAGACCCGGCAACGTGCAATTTGAGCGACGGATTAACCGTTACAAATGAAATTGAGCGAAACACACGGCGACGAGTATTCTCGTCCAACGCGACGTTTGCGGCGGCCGCATTGCTCTAATCGATACCGCGTTGCAACGCGCGGTCGGCCGCATTGCTCTAATCGATACCGCGTTGGACGAGAATGCTCGTCGTCGTGTCGTCGGGTCTGTAAGGGCACTAATAGTGACTAACAGCTGTTGCAGGACCGTCTAAAGATCTATGAAAATTTGCGAAACAGCGAATTATCATGCCCAAACCGACGCATTTCAAGCGAAGAAAAATCAAGAACTCTACTCTTGTAAGTTATATTGATTTTTTTCCCAAAAAATTGGAATTACTGGACTTGCAGATATTATTGGTGGCTAAATGGCAGAACCTGCCTCTTTCTTTAAATCTTAAGTTATCGATTTTTAGAAGGTATTGCCGACTTGTTAAGGTGTTCATCTGTTTAATTGGAGTCACTACACTTGCCGGATACTATGGTTGGCTAAAACACAACCAAGAAGGTCTTGGAAAAGTTCTATTCGGTTCGAGGAAGTGGAGAATCTACCCTGATGAAACGAGTCATCTTCTTTTCCATCCGTTCGATAATCACTGCAAATTCCCCATGCTGAACACGTACGCATACGATGTAGCGGTAAGTGAAAGGCTTTCAGAAAAAATGTTGAGTTTTAGGGGAATTAAGGCTGTGTCAATGTAAAGTACACTACCGGACGCGCCTCAACGATAAAACGACAGTAACGGCGCTTCGGAGCGCCGAAAAGCGCCGTTTCGTGTCTACGCTTGGTGTCCCTTGCGGAGTCAACCGCAGTTTATTTGCGCGGCATGCCCAACGGGGGCCCCGCGTGATAGCTTCTTCGAGTCACCCCGTGGGGACTCCTATTGTTAGCTTGGAACGCTTGGAAAAGACGCACCGCATATTTATAGGCGGCGAGGAGGGGCGGAGAATAGTTGGCGGTGGGTCACCAAGCGAGGGACCGGAGTGTCAACGGGATCCAAAAATCGAGGGGTCAAAGAATCGACTAAAAACAAGTTTTATGAATTTGGGAAAAGTGTACATGGAAGGATAGAGCTCGAGCTGCTGAGCTCGAATATATACTTATTTTTGCAAATAAATCAATTTTGAAGAAGTTATTAAAAAAGGGCGGGTTTCGGCGCTCCGAAGCGCCGCTGCCGCCGCTTTACCTTTGCGGCGCGTCGGGTACTGCAGAAGTCGAGATTTGGGCGTTAATCAGTGCCCTGAGGACGCGCCATGCATTCATCTTTCATTCAGAATAGGTGATCAAAAAAATCGGTTTTCTTTAGCAATGGAAACATGGTGAACGTCTACGCCAGCTCACCTGTCCGTACGAGGACAACGACGTGGCCACCATGGACAGTGAAGGATACATGTACGTGCACCCACATTATTTTGCTGGCAAAAACGCAGTGGAAGGAGTTACGTGCAAGGTAGGTTTCAATTCCAAATTTATGACACCAGCCATTCAGCAGCAAAAGACGGCGAGGAACTGAAGAAATACGCCACTGCGAGTACGGTAACGTGTAATCGCGGCGGGACCCTAGAGTTGACAAACAGATGTCGTAGCTCGCTTATTTGTTAGCAAGATGCTTTTGTTTCTTTATGCAAAAAAAAACAGAAAAAAATAGAATCAGTAGCAAGCCCAACAAGATGAAATACACCACACGGAATACTTAATTGTTTATGTATTTATTCAATTATTTATTTATTTATTTATTTATTTAGTTATTTATTTATCTATCTATTAAGTTATTTATTTATTTACGTATTTATTTATCCATTTATTCATGTATTTATTTATTTATTTATTTATTTATTCAATACGTCAGAAGACGCGCTGAAAAAAAGGAAAACGAACAGAACATCACAAAGTAAAAGTAAAAGTAGTAGTAAGTAAAACCTTGAACTAAACATGGCATAGCATTAGAGCAAGTAAAGCTAAACCCAAAATACCATCATAGAAGAGATTGCTTTGTTGTAAAACCCAGCGATTTTCCTGAGGGAAAAAAACATGTGCTCTCGGCTCGTCCAACAAATTGACCCTATTTGAAAAATAGAACAAATAGCAATGAGTAACAAATTTTCTAAATAAAAATTGCAAATTAAAGCCACGACCCAATTCTATCGGTTTAGGTGATATTCCTCGAAGGCGGACTGAGAGGCAACAAGACCAACAAAAATAGTGCGCACAAAGTTCGGGAGGTGGCAGTGCTCGATGTTAGTTCAAAAGCAGATATTCTGCGTTCTTCGAATTTTTTTCATCAAAATAAAGACCAGAAGAGGTCATCATAGTTTACATAAATTGACTGAATTGCTGACGTTTTCCTAAATTGAATTTCAAATCCAAAATAATTAATTTAAGGCCCCAGAAAACCGCCGATTCCTAGCCAACGGTGACGTGTTCCGCATCCGGTGTGAACAAGAGAACGTGCCAATGTTCCAGAAGGTTTTCGCGGGAATGAGGGATTTTTCAAGAGAGAAAAACAAGGTATACGGTATTCAGGAACAGACCCTTGACCCATCCTATCCCCAAATCCTTTAATAAAATCGCTCCATTCAGCTATTCCTCGTCGACGACACCTCGTCTTTCGACAGCTATGGAAGGCGGCGAGAAAATCGAAAAACTCAACAATTCTCGCCAAATGAGGATGTCCAAAAAACATATTCCGTCGACATTTTGGCGTTCGACTCGGTGTCCCGGACGTTGTTTATGCGACATATGCCTCGAACTGTTGAGACGATGAACAAATTCGGCTACGAGTTCTTCTACGGTTACAATAAGGTGCTTAGTTCCTATTTTTAGTAATGTTTAAAGCCCCTTCAGACTTTACTGCGTTGCTGCCGCAGTAATGATGAATAATAGGGGCGGGCGGCGCGCGCGGCAGCGCTGCTGCCCCCATTGTTTTAGTTTTTTTTGTATTAATTTTGTATTTTTTGTTTTTTTGTGTTCTTGTATTTGTGTAGTAAGCTTGTTTTGGAGCCTATTCAACTTATGGCACTATTGCAATTATTATACTCCAGTGGTGGAAGAAAATTTTTCCTTTTCAATTTATCATTGAAACTGATGATTGATTCAAGATTTTTCATTAAATATGTGATCTGATTAAATCAGAAATATTTTTGAAATATAGGCGTTAGCTTGGCTTAAATCTCCATCAAATCACTCTATCAGGTCACAAAAACTGAGATCATTTGAGAGAAATTTCAATAAAAAGTGGTTTATTTGCGCGAAACCCAAAAGTTTGATCCGAAGAACTCTTCCAGAAAATTCTGCAGTTGCAGATCGTTTTGAATCGATTCGAAAATGCGCAATTCCGACAATATCGGAAATGATTTTGAAAAATGCTCTGAAAAAAAAAACGACAAAAAATCCAAAAACAATTGTTAAAATATAAGGATAAATGAAAAATAATAATAATGACCTGTCTGCTGCTAGAATGCGCCGTTTTTGACCAACGACAGTCCAGTGGACGGCCGCAAAAGCGCGCACCCGTTGCGCAAATGCGCTCATCCCCCTTTTTCTGCTACATTTTACTGTACTGCGGCAGTAAAAGTCTGAAGGGGCCCTTATCATTAGGTGAACAATTCCAAAAGAAAAAACTAGTTTCTCGTTCCAGGTTGGTGACAACTCTAATGTGAATCTGGTACCGATCCTCGCCGGCGATTTGAAGGAAGCCTTAAGGCAGCCGATGCTGGACAACTCTAGCGATATCAATGCGGAATGGATTTTGCCGTTGTATGCGCGTCTGGATCCGGACACGTTGCCGTTTCTGTGGAAAACACTCAAAGACCGTGAGTAGAAGCCTTGGAGTCATTGGAAGCACTGATAGCCACTATACCTTGGACATTGGGGATTTTTTCGAATGAACGAATATACTCGATTTTCAAAATTTCGAATGGACAAATGAACGAATCGAATCGAATGATTCAAATTTTCGAATAGTTCGTATTTTCGCCTTTATCGAATTATCCATTAATCTATTCTTTATCGGATTATTCATTATTTTATCGAATCGAATAATTCGAATTTTCGCCTTTGTCGGAAATTCGAATCATCGAATAATTCGAATTTTCGCCTTCTCCGGATATTCGAAAAATCGAATAAATCAAATTTTCCACTTTTCCGAATATTCGAATAATCGAATAATTCGAATTTTCGCCTTTTCCGGATATTCGAATAATCGAATAAATCGTTGAGCATCGAATATTCGAATCATCGACATTCGAATTTTCCACGAATATTCGAATCCAACGAATATTCGATTCGTTTGCGGCGGCAGCCACTACCCTTTCCACCCGCACGGTCGAGCGATCGATCCCCGCCCAGGCTAACAAAGTGTTCCATCTCTCTGGGGTAGGCCAAGCTGGTACCGTGACTTGTCTGAGAAGATAACGCTATAGTGACCGATTGTATGGCCGAAATTCGCATCACGATGCCTCTGCGATTCTAAGTGGAGAACGAATGCATGGCGCATCCTTAGAACCACGTGATGGGAACGGAGAAGACCATTGACAAGCATAACGAAAAATGGAAAAAATAAATGGACAAATAGAAAAAACAAATATTTAGGATACAATTGCTCAACAATGCTAAATGATGATATCGTGAGCGCTGGCCGTGGGTTGTTCCACTACCCGGCTAAGGAGTTTTTGCCCGGATTCTCCTACGCTCCCACAGATCACTACTACCGCGCGTACTACTTGGACGTTTACGAGGTAAGCACTTATTTTTTGAGCTATTAATATGATTTTTAATATCGTTAGTAAAAAATATTCAAAATTTTCTGAACTTTTAGGGAACGGACGAAACCATGTGCAGAGACGGTACTCAAATTCAACGGGAATTCATTGATTTGTGGCGACGATTCGCGAATCGTTACAAGCACAAATGTCATTTCGGCTTTTCTTTTATCACCTCGTAAGTGAGAACTTTTTTATCGATTTTATGTGATCTCAATTGATTAGGAATACCCAGGGCACGGATTCATAAACGGAATGAGCGGTCTCCGATACCTCGTCGGCGCTATACCCGCTCGATACCGCCAATATGCGGCCATTTTTGATTCGTGAAGGACTGGGTTTCGGAGACCTCGACGGCTTATGGCGCTACTGCCGCAATCACACCCACTGCGGGTATCTCATCGACTCTGCCGTCTGGCTCTAGCTTAGAACCGCGGCGCAGCTAGAAGAAATGCACCTGCGTTGCGGTTCGGCCAGAACCAGACGGCAGAGTCGATGAGAGATTGCGTTTAACACGGGAAGTTTAGGATAAGTAGACTAAGGTCTTGCGTCAAGGTCTCCGAAACCTCTCCTGAACCCCGTCTGAACCGCGGCGCGCGTTCACGAATACCGGTTTGCGCGCGCTTCGGGGTATATTTCGGCATATATAGCGCCGATAACCGTCGTGAATCCGGGCCCAGGTGATTTTTGAAAATTCAGCTTACGATTTTCAAGCGTTCAGATTGACGCACACAAGAGGCCATTATCTCGAGCTGGTCGACGAGTACGTGAAGAGCGCTCTGGAGAATCTCTATGTTACAGGTGTGACATTGGAACCTTTTAAATACCTACATTTATTTATTAACACAGTACCCTGAGGGCATGCTTGGTTCAGTGGCAGGAGGCGCTGCTAACACCACACGGTAGGGCGAACGATTGCGCCCAGGGCCCAGATTCATCATTGGTGAACCCCCCGATAAACCCCGAGATAAACCCCGAACGGCGAGCAATCCGAGATTCGTGAACGCGCGTCGGGGTTTAATCGGCGTTTATCGCGGGTCTATCACACCTCGCGATGAGGAAAAGCTTGGGAGACCTCACGGTATCGAGCGGGTTTATCGCCGACGGGGTTTCGGAGACTGCTCGTCCGTTCATGAATCTGGTCCCAAGATACCCAGTCTTCCATCGCACCTTGGGCGGGTCAAATGGTACCAGACTTGTATAGGAAGGTAAGGACGCCGATTTGGTACTGCGGCTGGCCCTGGCAAGTCACTGTATGGGACAGACACACATTTACCAAGCCTCTACGATTCTGAATGAGAGATGAATGCACGGCGCATCCTCAGGGTACTGAACAAAGCCGATTGCTTTACTTTCACTTCACCCATTCACTGAGGGATCACAAAACGACAAATTGAGTCACAAAGGAGCATCAAATGGATATAGGTATGGTATAGGGCAGAGACGCAGAGGAAGCGGCGACAGATAGGCGATTAAATACAAAAAATAGTTTGTACGTCATCAAAATTTAAACTGATATCAAGTTCAAATATTGCTACAGTACATGAAAAGTGGGCGCACGTGGTGCAGTGGCAAGAGGCGCTGCTGTTACCCGCACGGTCGATCGATCCTCGCCCGGGCCAACCAAGCCTTCCATCCCTCCGGGGTCGGGTGAATTGGTACCAGACTTGTCTAAGAAGGTAAAAACACTGACTTTGCATAGCGGCTGGCCCCCGCAAGTCATTGTATAGGCCAAATACGCATTCGCCAAGCATCGATTCTGAATGGAACACGAATGCGTGGCTCATCCTGAGGGGACCGATCAACACCGACACCTTTACCTTTATTTATTTACTTATTTTATTAAGTTCAAATATTGCTTATCTGTTTGCTAATCACTTTAGGTGCACTAGATAACAGTATCAGTATTATCATGGGCGATCATGGCAATCGTATTAGTCTTATTCGTTACACGTACACCGGATCGATTGAGGAACGTATGCCGCTGATGGCCATACGACTTCCGACAAATTTCAAGCACCTCTATCCGATACAGTACGCCAACTTTCTGACGAACAAGTGGAAGTTGATCAGGTAATCGATAATCATGAATCGTGATTTCAATCAATATCCGTTCAAAGTTTCGCTGAGTTACAGTAATTTCGACATCCATCAAACACTAAAGGAGATAACCCTGAAGTACGGGAGCACGGAATTACGTACGTTGAAGAAAGAAGGGCGTGGTATCAGCCTTTTCGAAGAAATTCCGGCAACGCGGTAAGTCTCTGGTGGGAATATTTCATTTATTTATTTGTTTCCAGTCCATAGTGGGCTAAACGTTGAAATCCAGTGAGTTAGAGCCGACTGGAATATAATGTTAGTTACATAGGAAGAAAAAACAACACAAAAACACACCAAAAGACACGGTTAGTAACATATCAATGGAATCATTGAGATAATCCATGATGGGAGGCCCTTCGGCAACTTTTGAGAGGGAAAAGGGAAGGATACAGATAGATAGGACAAAGTAAAGACCCGCTAGTTCAACGCCAGGGGTTTAGGGGCTAGCAAAAGGTAGCTAAAGACGAGAAAGGAAAAATATCGATTGAAAAGTGAAGAAAATCACTATAACTTCAAAAAAATCTGGCAGCAAAAGCGTTGATTTTAGCTTTCTTATCTCGGAGAACCCCCTTTGCCAATGTTCCTAGTCCAGCTTTACCGATTTTGGGTATAAAGTGTCATTTATATTAGGCAGTGAAGCAGTGCCAAGCATGACCATCTTCTTGACCTAATTCTTCCCAAAATTTGTATTCGGCACAGTTGGGAATTCAACGGGGCTCAGTTCTCAACCGAAACAGAGACATGCATTGGATTACTGCTGCAAAAAGTCCAAGGTTACCCGTGTTGTCCAAGGTGAGCTGCGTCCTCTGCGTCTCTGCCCCGTGTTTCATGAGTGCCGTGCCTTTTTGCTGTCGAGTATGAACAAGCTCGAGCAGCCTACTTAATTATAAAAAGGATAAATATCCTATTATGCAAATCAAATAAATTACTTGTATTTTTATGGAAAAAATATTTCTATGGAAAAAAAACCGTCTAAATTGTCTTTTTTTTTTGAGGACCTGTCGCCAAGCCTATATATCCGAAAACTTCTGCACATGTATGATAGATCGACGGTCTCTGATTCCGGAAGCACGAGACGACAAACTGGTCGGTCCTAGCACGAATGGAGTACTGTAGCATGAAAAACAGTTTTTTGTAGGCTTATATTGAAACCATAGAGACGTGGATCGAGAAGAACGATCTTGCATGGTGTGTGGAGCCTTCCAGTGTGAGCCAGATTTTTTACTTTTTTTTCTATTTTTTGATTTTCCTCCTCACCGACTTTGTACTGATTCCTTCACCAAAATCAACTAAAATAGAATCGGTCTGATATTTGATCAGCTATTTATGTTTATATTATACCTATTGATTTTTAAGATTGCCATTGAAAATAAGCCGATCATCTTGGGACCGAATCCGTTGGCGAGATACAGCGTACGATGGAAAACTAAGCCCGAATCGGTGGACAAAGCTCGAAACGGACCACCGAAAATGGAGGTACGCACATTTTGCAGATCCCCTCCAGTAAAAGGTAAAGGTGGAGTGATCAAAGTTAATCGGGGCTCAGATTCATGAACGGACAAGCGGTCTCCGAAACCGCGGCGCAGCCAGAACCAGACGGCAGAGTCGATGAGAGATTGTGTTTAACATTGGAAGTTTAGGATAAGTAGACAAAGGTGGGTATGTTTGGTCTGCATCACGGGGTTTATCGGGGGTTTACCAATGATGAATCTGGGCCCAGTACCCCAAGAATGCGCCCCGCAGCGGTCCAACATTCGGAATCGACTAAATAATCTAACGATCGAAATGAAATTACAGAAAAATGGACATATTGACAGAGAACTCTTAGAGAGAGCTCTAGAGAAAAAAGCTTTAAAGGTAACAAAAAAGATGCGAAAATATTCCGAAATGAGCGACAAAAGAAAGAAAATAATTCGAAAACGGAGGCCGATTGGACCGACGCCGATCAGGAGTGGGTAATGGACGGGGTCACCGGGTGCCGGTTGATTCTACCAACGGCAGAATCGATTTGATCTATGGAATCAGTAACCCATGATGGGTTTTCCTTTGGGTAAACCAGCTGACAGTTGGGTTAAATGCTTCCGATGATAAACGGGTGCCTAGCGAGAACCCTTTTGTAACAAATTCGCCTTTTTGTAAACGGAATAAGTAATATGAAATGAAAGTAAAGTGATCGATGCTGATCAGTTCTCCGAGATCGCGCCACGCACTTGATTGATTGATTGATTTATTTAAACACAGTCGCTGAATAATATAAAACAACACTCCGAAAAACATGAAAACAACCAGACGAGAACTAGAACAAAACAAAAAACAGAAGTACGGGAGGAAAAGTTGACGAACAAATACATCAAGGGGGAAGTAGTTAAGGCATCGCGCCTTACGCTGAAGAAACTTGTCTCCCGTTCAGAATCGTAGAGGCACGGTGAATACATATTTGGTCTAACCGATGTGCCCAGTCAGTGTCTTCCACTTCCCAGAGAAGTTTGGTACCAACTCACCCAATCCCGGAGGGATCGAGAGATCGGTTAGCCCTGGCGACGATTGATCACTCAACCGTGTGGATGTATGTATGTATTCACTGTGCCTCTACGATTCTGAACGGGAGACAAGCGCGTGGCGCGATCTCAGAGAACTGATCAGCATCGATCACTTTACTTTCATTTCACCTCAATTATTGAGCGAGGGTTTACAAAAGGCGAATTTGATGCGAAAGGGGTCTCGCTAATCTCTCGTTTACCATCGGAGGCATTTAACCCAACTGTCAGCCGGTTGACCCCAAAGGGAAACCCATCATGGGTCACTGATTCCATAGATCAAATCGATTTTGCCGTTGGCAGAATCAATCCTAGTGACCTCGTCCGTTACCTCGTCGTTGAAAGTAGCGACTCTTACCACTGGACCACGCGCGATTTACCAGTACTTTATTGTTTGGGTAAGGCGTAAGATTTTAGTTCCTCTACCACGAATTTCTCGCGAGTGTCTCTTCCACGTCTGGTGGCAAAATTCGACTCCTGTTTCGAATCGAGGAAGATACCAAGCATCAGAATTTCGCAGTGGTATTCGAACCATCCGTTCGTCGCGCCCCACTCGGATGCTTTTTTCATTCCTTGTTCGAAGTTTGTGAATGTCTTTATTCGAAATAATTTTTGTTATTGTCTCTGTTTCCATATGATGTACAGATAGTCCTCAAATTGTATTCGACAACGTTATTGATTGATAAGATGACGGGGTTTGATCGCACGACATCCTTATACAAGTCAGCTTTAAATCATGCCAACTGTTAGTGGTACATTTCTCCCTCTGCTTAGGGATAGGGTGTCAGTGATGTATTTATATCAAATATTTTTAATGCACATATTGAATGAAAGGTCTTCTTGCTCAATTCTTCTGGACTACGGTCTCTTGCTATTTTGTAATGCTTCTGATATTTTGTAATATTTTTATTACAGGACACGTTTCCATCTATTTGTCAATTTTAGCTCGACGGTACACATTTCATCTTGTTTTATATGAAAAAAAAATAGAACAAATGATTCAAAAACTGCTTGTAGTCTTCCTATAACAACGACCAGATTGAAGAAATTCAAATAAACATTGGAATGTTTTCTTTGATGGTAACCAGCTGAGTCGACGATCGTGTGTATAGAAATCGATGAATAAAAAATTGGAAAAATTGTTGAATGACTTATGTAATTGGAGATGCTAGGTTATTCGCAAAACACTGACATCGGACGGGAATTGAACCCGCGTCTTTCTGTTTCCGGCAGACTGCACTAACCACTGTGCCACCGATGTACTACGTTGCAGATCTCCTAGCATCTTTCTTAAGCACGGTCGGGCTGTTGCTATCAGCACTCACCCGTAATCACGGCAATGAGCCGGCAAGCCGATATCGATAAAATTGTTTTTCCTGTCAATAAAGAATTAGCGGGGAAATTCTCCTAAATCAATTCTAATTCTCAATCTCGTTGAAAAACGCTGATTCTGATGAGCAAAAAACCGATTGCTCTACAATTTATTGGCAATTGTGTCCCATGATCTGC
This sequence comes from Nippostrongylus brasiliensis, assembly GCA_030553155.1. NCBI lineage: Eukaryota > Metazoa > Nematoda > Chromadorea > Rhabditida > Heligmosomidae > Nippostrongylus > Nippostrongylus brasiliensis. The sequence goes on from CP130733.1 coordinate 6,112,772, forward strand.
CCACTATTTGGCCCGCTCTCCTCCCACGATGCAGGGATCCGAGTCCCACACAGTTGAACCTTTTTGCTTTTTTATGAAAATTTTCCTATTCATTCCACTATTTTCGTGGCCTAGACACGTTCTTAGATTCTTTTTATGCTTAGATTTTTTTTATTTCCGTTTGTTGGGTTTTTTGAGCTGTCTCCATAGGAACATCATTATCCTTTTACGGCGTAATAAATAAATAAATTGATAAATAAATAATTGAAAACTTCTTCAGCTACCTTCTCACAGTCTTACAGCCTTTTCTAGCCAGTTACCATGCAGTTACTACCACAGCAGCCTTACATGTCCGTTCCATATTCAGTTAATTATACGTGAGTTTTGAAGTTCAGTAAACTACTTCAGGTTTCATTATACCCCGACTCTAATCCCTTCGATACCCACGAACCTTAGGGTAATGCTGCCTGTGATACAACGATTTTGTTGGTTTTCCACTTTGAAACCAGAAATTTCTCCCCCATCCCCGAACCCTAACTCGAGCAATTTGCAGAGTCGGATACCCACAACCGGTTACCACCCAGATCCGCCCATGCCCACCGGCACTACCGGCTTTAGTACGACCGCAACCTGTTCAGGTAAGCTCCTATCCACATTGTTCAGATAAACCGGGCAGACTAAATGCGTTTAATAACGTTAAATACTTTCACAGTGCGTCCAGGTGGTGCCGCAGTATGCCGTAGTATACAGATACCCAACGGCTATACCACCAACACCAGTACCGGTAGCTGTAAGGATCCCACAACCAGCGGTGCCGTCTACTACAGTACAGGTAAGAAAAAGGCCCTTGGAGGTATGAATATACCTTACCCATCCCTTTCCCCTTACAGGTGGTCGCTGTGCCAAACCGTGATGCGAGCGAGTACGACAGTGGTGTGGCCTTCATGGACACATCCGATCCTTCTCTAGGAGTTGACGTGAGTGAATTTCTCGTGTTTCACTGGGTGATGAATTGGTAAGAGGCGCTACTGACACCTAAACGGTCGAGAGATCAATCATCACCGAGGTCGACCATGCCTTCCATACCTCTAGGGCCGGATAAATTGGTACCAGACTTGTCTGGAAAGGTGGAGTCACAATACCTCTGCGATACTGAACCGAAAGCGAGTGCATGGCGCATCATCAAGGGACTCATCGTTGTTCAGGTGTCGCTGAGCTTGCCCTCTTCGCCTACCAGCTCCGTAACTTCCACAACTTCTCCCTCGCCTACCATAAACGACCTTATGGTAAGCCCACTTGACAGCTGAGAAAATCGGTTTGAAATAAACAAAATTATAAAAAACCTTGGTTAATTTTCCGCCAGAGGGCGGTGACGGGTTAATTGTTACCCTTTAAGGAGATTGGCGACCTGAACACCGCGTTCGACGGACGTGATTTCGACCCGGCTGACTGTGAAGATGAGGGAAGCTCGGCTCTCGGATCGGATTTTACCCGTAACCCACGCTAATATACCTTCGTGGTCTCTTATAGTATTGTTTATTGTGGCTGAAAGCCCCGAGTTTGTTGATATTTCAGATGTGCAACTATTTACCCGATAATTTACCTAAACGCTAGGTTCCTAGGTTTTTCTTATACTTCCTTGGTTGTACTTTGTATGCATTTTGAAAAGTTTGTTGTTATTTCATTAACGTATACTGACGCACGTACTATTTATCCGTGATTTTGAAATAGGTAAATGGGCAACTTTCCCAAAAATTGTATTTCAAATTCAATTGAATGAGGATTAAAAATAACATCTGCCTTTTCAACGATTGGGTATTTAAGTTATTAAGTTTTAATGTATTTAAAATTTTTAAAGCACGATTAAATACTCACTTTGATCACATTTCGATGTATTTATGTTGCTGAGCTTGATCCAATCCTTAATCGATACTCCTGCAGAGCACTCCAGGGCCCAGATTCATGAAATGACGAGCGGTTTCCGAAACCGCGGTGCAGCCAGAACCAGGCCGCAGAGTCGATGAGAGATTGCGTTTAACATGGGAAGTTTAGAATAAGTACATAGACAAAGGTGCGCGCCGTTCAGGGTATATCTCGGGGTGAGGATTACCAATGATGAATCTGGGCCCTGCATGCTTAATTGCTTGTTATTGTTTATTCTTATATAAGATAAAATATTTGTTGTTATACAACTATGTTCAGAAGAAAGAAACTGTGATCGAAACCGCATTTATCAGACGCATTTATCAGACTGATTTTAATATATGGCAAACTGTAACATTACAGACAACGGCTGATTTATAATTGTTCGAACCAGAATTTCTCCATATCCACTCGTAACTCGTTCCAATCGCAAAGCTCCGGATCGATTTCGTTCAGGCCACTACAAACTGCTCGATCGGTAACTCGCAGGACGGTTTGATGCTCGCTACACAAGGCAGTACGTCGAATGAATTCAACAATCTGTAAGAAATGGACCAAAATTCTCTTGATGCAGTAAATATTGTCATCACTTTTACATTCATTTTTCTGAATTAGCTCCATTCACTTTGAAGAGTCCCGAGCGCTGTTTTCAACAATTCAACCCAACGACAAAGGTCAATGAAGGAAGATGGACAAGACTTCTAGGCGCAAGAAAACGTACGAAATAAAAGATTGGGGCCTCAGCACAAGAACAACGCGCAGGTAATGGGGTAATAAGTGGACCATCTGAAAAAATGAAAAAAAAATGTTGAACCCGAATTACTAAAAGGGTAAAACTAACAGTGTCGCTCAAAATGAATCGCAAAGCCCGACATTTGTTGTCAAAAATTGTGTTCGTTGAAGTTAACTTACCTATATAAAGCACATATAGATCAATTAAGGCGGATATCATCAAAGAGAAACAAGAAAAGAAATGGCACGAAGGGGCATTACACATGTAATTCCAAGAACATCAGAATTACAAATGTAACGAACCAGATTTATGGTGTGAGGCATGATCGGGCCACCATCGAGTTCCAACACGTATTCCGACTCGGCACGTCGGATCACCTGCGATGTTTTCTGGAAGAAAAAGGTTTTTTTCTTCATCCAACCTATTGTTCATATACACCTTCACAAATTGTAGATACATTACATATGCATATCTTCCATAATGTATAAACACAATAATAAACAAATAATACATTGTAAATGCATAGATTCTCCATATAATCTTTTTCTCTATCATGCGATCTTTCTATACAATATCTTTAATTTTCTTTGCGTTCTGTTATAGTCGTCACGTGTGTTCAGTTTTACACGTCTTGAATAAATAAATAAATAATACAAATACAAATAGATCTTGCATAGGTTAGGTCCGACGTAATAATTACTTATAGAAGCGTTATTCCGACGCCCAAATCTCGCCTACGTATGAGAAAGTGTTGTTGATAATCATAAATCAATGATGATCAGTTACTAAGCATATAGTAGTCTTAGTCGTTGTGGTGGTAAAATACTTTTTCCCAAATTTCTTGTGTTGTTATCATTTTTATGCTACGAGTTTCTTGTCTAGGACTGCCCTGTTTCTCTTTGCTAATGTATTTATTTTTAAAGCACGTCTATAATAGGCGTAAATAAATAAATAAATAATAGCGTGACGTTGGAACTAATGCACACATACCGTGAGAGAATGCATTTCTGCATGTAGAAATGGCTGTGCTGCGATCAGTGTTGGCGGTAAATTCGCGTGTGGACCAGCTATTGAACGGCAAACACGTGATGATTGCAGAAGATTGTAGAGGGTTTGGACCTCAGCACCCTAATTACAAAAACAAATAATACAGTCCAACGAACATTTTTTGCCACAAAAAATGCAGTTGATAAGTTCAGAAGAAGCAGAAACATGATGAATCACAAAAATTTACCTTCACCAGCACAGCAACAACGTCCTCAAGGTCTGGATTCGAATGGCTGACATCACTGGCTAAGTTGGATGATGATCCAAGCGATTTACTGTAGAAGGAAATACGTTAGAATACGAAGAAATAAAAATATTAGCAATCTGAAACCTCAGAATGTCACATTAGTTCATTACAAACTTCAAAAAAAGACAGGAAAATCGTAAAAATTCAAAGCTAACAAAATTAGGGACGACAAAATCAGTTATTACAATACTTACTATCTCTTGAGCTTAGCAGTATTCCTTGGTGACATTCCGATATTCTCCAGCCATTCATGATCCCCAGATAGATCGCCCTTGGCTGGGCTAAAAAAAGTATTTAAAAATGTAGCAAGCAAAAATTATTCATGCCTGTTCCACGATTAATTTACAACTAAATGAACTTGACAAAAGCTCTGGAAGGATCGGTGTGGCAGAAGTTTCAACTGAATCAAAAACGAGAACCTTTCGTCCGAGTCCGAATGTTTGGCAGCATTTTCCTTGTCATCAGAGGTTGGTTGGTTCGACGACGCTCGATCTATGTCGCAAAATTCAATCAATATTGTATTGAAATTCAATAAATCAAATAAAATTTACCGAAAAAGATCGGCGGTTGGCTCTGAGTGACACCGCCCCAGTCAAAACCGGGCATCGATTCCTCGTCAGCCCCAATTTTGAATGATGTGGATGGTTTAGTGCTCTGGCGATTTTTCCGGCGAATCACCTCGAAACCAACACCTGAATAGCAACAAAAGGTATAACCAACCTAAACTTCTATAACTCCTATTAAAGTTTACCAACAATTCAACATCCATATTCGGAAATTTGAAGACGTCGAACCTACCTTCGCTCTTCAGATACTGCCGAAATCCGATGGTACTCGGGGCGACAACAGCCACATGCCGAAGACCACCTGCGGCTTGGAAACAAGACGATGACTCTTCTCCGAGTGCTGCAAATAATATGGCTATATTCTACGTCTTGAATTGGTGCAGTTGCAAGAGGCGCTGCTCACTCTCGCACGATCGGGTGATCGATCCTCGCTCAAACTAAGAGAGCCTCTCATCCCTCCGTGATCAGGTAAATTGGTACCAAATTTGTTTCTAAACGTAACGATGCTGACTTCGTAAAGCGGCTATATTCATCAATATGCTTACTTTCCCAGAGAGGTTTATTTTACCATCTTGCCAAACCCCAGAGAGATCGAAGGCTTCGAACACACTGGCGTCAGTAGCGCGACCTTACCACTGCACAATGGCGCGCCACTATTATTATTATATCAGAAAATATTATGTTAGTTATCGTACCAGGAGCATCACCGATGCTTATCTTCGTGAACAACACCGTGAACGATGAGCAGGACATGTAGAAGCTTCTACGATCTCCTTTCTTCCAGGACAAATACAATTTGTCGAAGCATTCCGTCCTAACCATAACATTTATTTGTTAACAAAAATATCAAAATAGCATAAATGAAATAAAAGTAAAAGTAAACAGAGAAGGACCTACCACTGGATGTCAAGAGCCTCGAGACAAGCCTGGGGTAAGGTGAACGCCTGATCGGAACCGGCAACGGTACCTACCAGTGAATCCATCCTCGGATAGGTTGACAGCCACGAAAAAGAAGGAAATTGCCAGTAAAGGCAGGCGGATTCTAGCAGAGCTATCGGCGATGCATTTTTGGGATAGTCAGTTGGAGAGGACGAACTGAACTGTAAACAATTCTGTTAGAAAAGAAGAAACACTTGAAAAATCCTTCACATACATTTGTGGCGACAGTTTGTAAAAAGATCTGAAGGCCCTCGTGCAATTGCTGTCCGGTGATCCGAATCGGAACTACACCTGAATATAAGAAACTATGCCTTTTCACTTCGATTTGGACGTTTTTCAAACCATGTCGGACGTTTTTCTAGGCAAAGTGGCTTGAAAAGTGACCAATTTGGTTTGAATGACGTCCGACGTGGTTTGAAAAACGTCCAATTTGGTTTGAAAAACGTCCGACGTGATTTGAAAAGTGACCAATCCGAAGTGAAAATGGTATATATTTTAGTTACTTATCTAGGACGTGGACTAAAGCATTGGGTTCTAGAGTTTTGGCTTGTTTCAGAACAACGAAACTATGAAAATTTCCATGCAACGTAAATGAATAAATAGACAAATAGGTTGCAAATATATTAGGGGGGGCCAAAAGTATTAAGGAAAATGCACCAAACTCTTTTATTTCTCAATAACTTGAATACAATTCAACTGTGCTGAGGGATGTATTCTCCGTCGAGGTCTATGACTTGCTGCCATCGTTCAGCCAGCTTTCTGATCCCATCCTTCCAGAACTGCCTCGGCCAGGAGTTGATCCACTGGTTGAGATGCCTCTCAAAGTCTGCTTGGCTCCTTGTGTCCCTTCTAGCCAAGAAGTCTTGCAGGCTAAAGAGGAAGTGGTAGTCGCATGGAGAGATGTCCGGTGAATACGGTGGGTGAGGTACACGGGCGTACCCCAGCTGAGCAAGATTCTGCGTGGTTACTTTTACCCGGTGAGGTGTGGCGTTGTCGAAGAGGATCAGTCTTTTGAAACGTTGCGGTCGAATAAGTGCGTGTCGCTGATCCACCTCCTCGATTTCGTTCACTAAGGTTACGGAGTCCATCATGGCCATCTTTGGAAATAGTCACCAGCAAAACGCAGACCGAGAAGCTCAAAAGTTGCGTATCGCCATGCTCATCTCATCCAACGAAGGTCGGTATCGGATCACCAGGCCTCACCCAGACTAGCTGCTTGGCAGGGTTAATGTAGAAGACATACTTCTCATCCTGCGTGACGATCGAGTCCAGACTTCTCGTACAAGAGAAATGGTGTAGATTGGCACGGCACACATCGACACGCAAATGGCCTGAGGTAGCCTGAGGTTTCATGTTCCAAATACGCGGAAGTGTAACGTAAATGAATAAATAGACAAACAGTAAGGTCGGGAGTTATATGGGAAAAAAAAGGAGATACTTATTACTTTTGGCCCCCCCTAATAGTAAGCAACTTTTGAATGATGAGGAAAGCTGTATAGTAATAAAAGATCAGCAGAAATTGAAAATCGATAAATCGTTCAACCTGATGATGAGGAATCACGCATCCATGGGAACGGCTTTTTAGAGACGATCTTCAGCTTTGTGCCCAGCCTCAAATCGACTGGAGCAACTTCAGACGAGCGCAGATTCGACTCAGCCTTTGACGTAGAAGCTACCGCACCAAAAATGTCAGAGAAATCTGTGGCAAGAATGTCTTTTGTGGAAATTTCCTGCAAATTGAGAAAAATTCAATAATACGCTCTCAAATGTAGCTGAATCGAACAATCATGCTTACGTTGCCGTCCACCGTCAATCGCAGATGAGTCTTTTTGGAACTCACTCTTCGAAAAAGCACACTGAAAAAGAAAATTTTAGAAATGAAGTGAAAAAATAAAAGGAGTTGATAGAAGAACCAATTAGAAGTAAGAAGAATAGAGCAAAGAAAAGACTAACTTATTTGAACTTACTCTTCGTTGGAGAACGGATCGTTAGCATTTGAATCGTCCCAGTTGATGGATCCGTCGAAGGTTACACGTTCCTTAGTCTCCTCCTTACGTCGCTTTTTTAGAGGGGACGATTTCTAAATTGGCCACGGTAAGGGGATCAATTAGCGTCTAAATTCCAAGGTAAACTGCCACATCAAATGAGACAAGAAAGTGCTCAATTGTATAGGCTCAAAGAGAAGAGAGAAGGGAAACCTCCTAAATTTCCAATTTTGTCAAAACAGAAAAAAAGTGATAAACCTCACCTTGAACGGATTACTGCTCTTCGAACGATTCAGGGCAGACACATCGCATCCGAACTCATTCGAAGCACTGTCAAAGTTTTCAGCAAGAGATCTCGAGCTGAAGACGCTCAACTATTACGATGAACACAGGATTTACACTGGTCTCCTTCATTTGATACCAGCCATTCATCGGCGTATCGGCCGCTGAACGCCTGTTCGGTAAATAAATAAATAAATAAATAAATAAATAAATAAATAAATAAATAAATAAATGAGCGCGTAATGCTACATTTATTGCCGAGTTAAGTCACACTTCGCTCATTTGAAATTTTGACAATCTTTCACTTACCGCTTCGCCTAAACATCACTGGAACTTTTTACTTAACTTGATAGAAATGGCGACATAGTTACTTAAAGAGCGGAAGTTCTTTTCCAATTCCGCGACCGAATTTTCACCCTTTTTCATGTTCGCCTAACGTTCCTGTGTACTTTGCTCAACGTTTTCATCGAGTTTTCACTTACTTCCCTAACTTATCCCACCTTCACTCACTCATACCCCGCCCCCTTTAGCTCAATTTATTTAAAATGAAATAAAACTGACCTCGGCCAACAAAATGGGGTAGATGAGGTGTAAATACGTCATCATGGAATGTGATTTTCAAAATGATTTCAGCGATAAGCAGTGATAAAAGCACCCCAACCGCCACCACCACCAATCACTTGAAAAATGAAGTGACATCTATCCATCCAACCATCCCTCCAAACATCCATCCATCCATCCATCCAAATAAACAACTGTGTTTCGCTTATTATATAGTAAGGATTATACGATACGATTCAGAATATCTACAAATTTATAAATAGGAAACCGCGCTGAAAGACCCAGAAAAATATTCCCACACTTTATGATCACTACTATCATATTTTCGAACCACCTTGTCATGTGAACTACTAAATGAGTCAAAATTAATTCAAAAAAAATTGACTCTGTAAATTAAATCTGGAGCTACACGAAATATCTACTTCCAATATGATTGACGTTTCTGAGCATTTGGCAGACTGGCTACAGCAAGTTAGGGCTGTTATGTTCGCCTTCTTGGCCTGAATCTACCGTCATCGACAGGAGTTTCAAAAATGGAATCAACCACTCCAAGAGCCCTTATACTACAGACAATAAAGTCACAAAAAAAAACGAAAAAAAGACTTCTATAAGCCCATTGCAATAGAAACCAGTCAGAAAAGTGTGTTTTATACCAGCGTAAATAAATAAATAAATTAAATAAGTAGACTTGCCTGTTGCCTCTCTTCAAATGCCTCTTCAGCCGGTCTCGAGGATTCTTCCAATGTGGAGATCCTCCTTTAATTCCTTCCATAAGAGGGAGGATAGTAGTCTATTCTGTAATCGTATAATTCATTAATTACATTATTTGAAATCTATCATTTGTCCTCTAAAGGAAATCAAACTCAGAATAGCACAGGGAACAGGAGAAAGACCAGCCAGAAATGAATAACTCCAACTGAGAACGGTTTAAACGTTATATATTCGCGCAAATTACAAATTTGCAATGGAGCGAGGGTTTGTCATTGGGGCGCGAAAGTCGTACGCAAGAGGACGAGGAGCTCTCAAGTCTCTAAATAATGCTCTGATAAAGATGAATAGAAGGTGAGCTTTTGATCTATATGGGGGTAGAGATGCAGAGAAGGGACATTTTACTGTCTAGTACATCACAGGCTTTGGTTTCAATCTATTTTCAACTGAAATTATGTCAGAGCTCTCTCCATCCGTTTCTCTACAAAATCCGGAAGTCATCCTGGTAAGATCGCTGAGCGTCTAACCGTATTAATCAGTGGAACGCTTAATTTAGCTAGAGACCATGTTTCAAGGAATTATCGCAGCGTTGCAGTAGTAAAAAACAACAAGACTGATTAACTGATTAATTTATCAATGGTTGTGGCGTTGATTTACGACCACCAGAGGGCGTAGAGCTTCTGGAATTCCTCCCAAGAGATCTTTCTTCGTCTCCACAGAATGTCTTTAGGTTTTATCTCTTACAACTTTATTTGCATATTGGAAGCGTTAAGCCCCCTGCCCCAATTTTCTCATATTACATTCTCAGAAGGAGAAATTTCAGCCAAAATGTGCTTGAAAATCTTTTTTCAGTTGATGGCAGTTCTCTGGTCACAATGGATTTTCATGGCCGTTAATGCCGTTTCCCTTCCACCCTATATTCTTATCCTTATCATTTTCGCCAAGGAATGGAAGCAGAACCATCTTCAGAGGACGTTCTATTTGCTGTTCATGTCACAGGTGACCTAAATTCTAGATTTTCAAAATTTTATTGGAACATTACGATTTGTGATCGCCTCGATTCCACTAGAGCCCAGCACTGGACGAGTTGGGGATGGAGACGTCACGTCCGCGCCAGTGCGGCTCTCATTGACGCAAACGTGGTGCGCGCTGTCGGTAACTCGTCCGAGGCCGGGTTCTGCAGCGATTTTTTTGAATTTTTAAGAATATTCAGGCAGAGTTACCGACTTTCATTGAGGGGAACTTTTCAGAGCATCGTCGACCTCCTCGTGATGGGCAACTATTTTATATTCTGGACGATTCGAACATCGGAAGTGATCAATTGGTTGTTCTGGCAGTACCGGCACTATTACCTGGCGGCGTGGTGTTTTAATCAAACCTACATTTCCGTGATAATTCGCTGTTTTGGCGTGCTCCTAGGTTCCTTCCAGCGTTACCTGTCCATGTGCAAGCACGGAAAATGGCTGGAACAGGTCAGTTTTCTCGTTTTCCTTTAGTTAACCTATGAACAAGTGCTGTGCGTCAGATGGTAAACACCTCGCATCGATGGACCTTGCCAGTTCTTCATTGGTTGGTGCCGATTCTCTATTCGATTCCTCTGCTCTGCCTGGTTGATGTCAGTTTTGCCTCGGTGGCGGATGTGGAGGTGATGGCTCCACAGCATGCCATAGTGGTGAGTTGCAGGATTTTGTCTCATTTGAATTTTTTATCACTCATGGTGCAGTGGTAAGGCTATTGTTATACCGACGCTCACCCCCACCCCCAGCGTCTGCCAGCGCAACTCGTCCCATTCAGTATCAGACACCGTGGTAGCAGACGTGCGTGTGTTAGTTGTCCTGCCGGCGGCTGGCGGGACAACTAACACACGCACGTCTGCTACCACGGTGTCTGATACTGAATGGGACGAGTTGCGCTGGCAGACGCTGGGGGGTGAGCGTCGGTATAACAATGGCCTGAAAGGCGCACTCCCTCTCTCAAGTGATCAGTCCTCGCCCAGACTAAGTCCTCCATCCTTCTGGGGTCGCGTAAATTTGTACCAGACTAAACTCGAAAAGTGAAGCCATCAACTTGTACAACATCTTTTTGCACATTGTTGACCTCTCTTGAAGGCTGGGAAGCCGCATAATTTATTAACATTTTACTTTATTTTAGTTTTTTTTAGTTGAAATTAAGCACAGTATTATTGTTTAGTACTATTCATGTGTTTCATTTGACGCACCTAACAGTGTAAAATAAATAAACATCTGATTCACGCAAGACACAATGCAGGTCTTTTTTCCCCACCTTTTTTTTCACTACTTTTTCGGCATGCCTCCACGCTTCTGAATGAGAGACGAACGCATGGCGCGTCCTTAGGGGAAAGACTAACATCATTCACCTTACCTTAAAATCCATTTTAACCTGAGGACATGTACATATATTGAGAAAAAAATTTGAAAGTAAATATCAACGAAAAATGTCCTATGCTCAGCTGGCCACCTCGATGACCGCGCTGTTCGTCTGCATCACGTTTATACTCTGCAGCTGTTGCTATGTTGGCATTCTGGACTTTTTGATTCGAAATCGCCACAACTCCAACGTGTCAGTCGGATCCTCATTTTTTGAATATTTTTTAAGCAATATTCAACTTAACGGACACCAGTACTCGATTTTTTTCAGTCGTCGAAATTCGCTGAAACTTCGCCTGAGGAAGTTATTTGGGGTCCAAAACACGAATCTGTTGTCCGTTTTTCACGTGGGTGGTCTCGGACCACCCAAATCGCTACTTGGGTGGTCCAGTCGGGATCACCGATTCCGCTGAAACTTTGTCCATCGGGGTTCTCTGGTGTCCCGAACACGATGGTGAAGGCCGTTTTGCAAATGGCGGCGGAATACGGTAGTTCCAGGTGAGTACCTACCGACCTTACCTGGTGAGACTCACCTATAACTACCGCATTCGGCCGGCATTTGGAAAACGGACTTCACCATCGTGTTCAGGACACCATAGAACCCCCACAGGCAAAGTTCCAGCGAAATTGGTGATCCTGACTGGGCCACTCAAGTAGCGATTTGGGTGGTTCGACACCACACCTGTGAAAAACAGACAGCAGATTCGTATTCTGGACCCCAAATAATCCCCATAGGCGAAGTTTCAGCGAATTTTGACGGCTGAAAAAATCGAGTTTTGGTGTTCGTTAAGTTGAATAGTGTCGTCTTTTATTTTCCTTATTTTTATTTTTCATTATTTTTCTACAGTTTAATCAACGCTTTGAAGGGCCGTGAAGCGAGAGGCCCGTGTCTACGTGCAGATGATGGGCCTATTCGTGGCGTTCATGCTCCTATTCGTCTACGATGCCGTGTTGTTCGTCTTTTCCCTGCGGTCTAATGTTAGTTTTAATTTTTTTATTTTAAAGGGTTCTTTGATCTTCGACTTTTTACCTTTCAGACAGCTGACATAAAACACCTGAGCGGTTTCTAAACAACAGCGTCGTATTTTAGCCCCAAGCGCTGTTTCTGATAGAAAACAATTTTAGTAGTCAAATAAATCATCTAGTTGTCCACCTATGGTCGTTAAAGCACCAAAGATGGTCATTTCTGATTGGGAAACGTAGAAACTGGAGGGTATTTAATTTATTTATTTTTCTTAGGAAATATTGAAGGAGAGGCCAGTGATCTATGCCCTGTGAGGACGTGCCATGCACGCGTTTAACCTTCATAATTGTAGGAGGTACGATGAATTCTAATTGGCTCTACAACAGGGCCCAGATTCATCATTGGTAAACCCACAATAAACCCCGAGATATACCCCGAACGGCGCGCAAACCGAGATTCGTGAACGCGCGCCAGGGTTTAATCGGAGTTTATGGCGGGTCTATCACAACTCGCGATGAGGCAAGGCTTGGGAGACCTCGACGGTATCGAGCGGGTTTATCGCCGACGGGGTTCGGAGACCGCTCGTCCGTTCATGAATCTGGGTCCAGGACCTGCGCAGACTAGTCAGTGTATACCTTACCCCAATCTCCTTCCCATACAAGTCTGGCACCAATCTACCCGACCCTGAATGAGATGGAAGGATCGATTGACCCGAGGGAGGATCGATCTCACTAGTCAGTGCGGGTGGAAGCAGCTCCTCCTGTCAATACACCACGCGTTCTCCGTATTTTCGCTGACAAAATGACAAAATACCACTGATATTTCAGGATGGTTCGGCGTTCACAATGCGAATAATCTTCCCCGTTATCAGCTGCTTCTTTTCGTACGTGAACGTTTGGATGATGATCGCTCTGAACGAGGACATTCGGAAGAAGATCTTGATGTTGCTGGGATTTCGTAGAAATTCTCAGGTTCGGCACTCATCATTATTAACATTATATAAATGATTATTTGAAATGATCCGATATGACTCATATAAAGATCCGCAACCACTGAAAACCTCAATTTCCCGCGAAAAAATCGCCAAATTTCAGATGTCTGTCGCTCCCTCGTTCACAACCAGAGCACTGCCGATGGTCGTCGGAAAGAATGGCAGAGGTCTCACAACATTCAATATAAGAACATCGTCTACTTCGTCCAAGTTTCCTTCCCCTTTAATAACTATTGGGATTTGAATGAGCCTTTTTTGATTTTCACAAATAAATATAGCTTGCACTTTGCCTTTTCCCATGCTATTACAAAAAACTTAAAATTAATTACGATGAACTCAATTGAAACTTCTCCCGTAGCGTCAATGCTGTAATCCACTTGCTTGAATCAAACGAGACCACTCAGCGCGAAAGAAATTGCCGCGCGCGACGTCGCGTTCGTATTTTTCCCGTGCTATTAAAAAGCTTAAAATTAATCACAATGAAGTCAATTAAAACTTCTCCCTTAGCGTAAAAGCTGGAATCCACTTGCCTGAGTCAAACGAGAACCGAGAAAGAAATTGCCGCGCGCGACGTCGCGTTCGTGTTTTGTCCGAAGCCATTTTCTTAGGAAATTGCCGCGCGCGACGTCGCGTTCGTGTTTTGTCCGAGACCCTTTTTCTATCTTTTACGCACTGTCGAAGGGTTGTCATTACAAATAAAAAAAATTAAAATTAATTACAATGAAAAATTTAAACTTCCCCTTATCAAACTCGACTATCATTTTGCATAACTCGATAAATGTTTGTTTGACCCACAAAATTTACGCACTGAAATCCAAATTCTGGTAGAAAATCGATTTTTATCCGCGCGCGACGGTGCGGATAACGGATTTTGTCCGAAAACCCCCGGAAACCCGATAACGGATAACGGATAATCCGCACCAAAGAATGTATAGTATACATTCATTGCGAATAGAGTGTGAAGAAGCAATATAATAGTTTTATTTCAATACTTACTATATTTATTCAATATTTAAAGTTTTGATTCCGATAAAGTCACAGTACGCCCAGTAAGAGGAGAGAGATCACGTACGAGTTGCAACGCAGCCGATCGATTGAGAAGGTTCTGTCCGCCCTCCTAAATTTGTAATTCATATCAAATTATTGCCATTTAAATATTATCGAGATAAAATCCAGTTGAAAACACTGAAAACTCACCAATATCCGTTGAGATTTGAGAGTTTGGCTGACGTTCTTGATTGGTTCCGTGGAAAGGAAGGAGAGACGAATTGAGCTAGGCGATTCCGCATTGTGGACTTTTGCGATGTACTTAATTGAGAAAACGATTACAGATAGGAATAAAAATTAACAAACGTGGAAACAAGCCACACAAATATTAACAAGAAAACCAGGTAAAAATGACGTCAGGGTTGGAATGCGCCGCGCATTTGATTTTCACTCAAAATTGCGCGGAGAGGTACAGTGAGCTGAGATACGTTATACAATACAGTGTCTAAATATGTCTCCCAGTATGGGTAAAACTTCATCCGACCCCGGAGGAATGGAAGGCTCTGTTAGCCTGGGAGAGGAACGATCTCTCGAGCGGGCCAATGGAAGTAGCCCTTTCGACCACAGCACCACTCGAGCACTAACGAAAATAATCAATAAATTCAAAGAGGCAATTGAAATTGTAAAGAAGAGAGATAAATTTAGTGTGTAAAAAAGATCGCACCTTTTGAGAAATTGCTATCACATCGTTGGTGGCCAGCGGAGACGGAGGAGCTTCGTGGAGAGCTTCGACGACCACTTGGAAGTTGGTGAAATATGGCTGAAAAAATTGGGACATATTTATTTACTTATCTATTTATTAAGCCACATAATGACGCGCCAATCATAAATGCAAACATTAACAAGACAAAACATCACGCCATAACAAAAAAAAATTAAATAAATCAAATGGACAGTTGGAGAGCGCTTAACCAATAAGGAAAGATTAGGAAACTTCATGCTCTAAACTGATATCAGATACAATCTACTACGGCCTAATAAGGTTTGTAGTTTTCCTTGAAATATATTCCGAATATTTCAAGAAAAACTACAAAAAAGAAACTAAAATTAAAAATTAAAGAGATGCTAGGAGATTCGCAGCGTAGTACATCGGTAGCACAGTGGTTAGTGCAGTCTGCCGGAAACAGAAAGACGCGGGTTCAATTCCCGTCCGATGTCAGTGTTTTGCGAATAACCTAGCATCTCCAAATATATAAGTCAATCAACTAGTTCTCGTCTATAAACCGCTTAACAAAAAGCGGCAAATAGCGGAATAGTTTCGTGTAAAATTAAAAAATAACTTAGTGGCGGTCTGATGCTTACCACAATAAGGTCACGCAGTAGACAGAGCTCGTCCCTGCTGGTGATTTCGATGGATCCCTCCCGAACGTGGATGATTTTCGCCTTTTCCAGTCGGCCGATCGCATTACGGAACGATTCCGATTCCTCACCAGGAACATAGATGAATTCCCGGTGCATCAGCTTTTGAATGTACCTGGAAAACACCTATCGATCAAGACAAAGTATTCATTTATCAGTATTGAATAAGGAAAATGATAACTGTTATTCATCATTATCCTTTCCTCGCATCTATTTGCACATTACGGCGTTCGTCTCTCCTCTTGAAGACTGATTGTGAGATGCCGCATAAGTTACCAACATTTTACTTTATTTCAGTTTTTTAGTTGAAATTAAGCCCAGTGTTATTGCTTAGTATCCTACTATGTAATATGCGAAACCGCGATGCTTGTAATGGGTGGCTCATATGGGTCCCGCCGCGATTGCCCGTTACCGTACACCAAGAGCACCCACAGCGACAGGGGAGCTGGACAAGATTGCTCCGTTTCTTTTCAATCTGCTTTAAAGATTGTGACTATTAAGTGGAATAATGTCGAAATTTCCAGAATTTCCATTTCATTTGAGTCGGACGATAGGCCGTCGGAGTGCTTGTTATTCATGTGTTTCATTTGGCGCACTTAACAGTGTAAATAAAATAAAAATAAATTATGTGACTTAACTTTTGCAGCATCATACTGACAATAGATGAATAATGTGATATCAATCACGTGATATCAAAAAATCATCAATAAGCGATAAAAATGGACATTCATAACAGCAAGAAGTTCATTTCAATGGGCAAGCCAAAGAAAGGTGCTTGATCGAATGGACATTTTCTCAAAGCAGAAAAACTTCAAAGAAATCGTGTTCGCACGCCACTTCAGTATTACGAAATTGACAGATAGATAAGAAGTAGATGAATAAACGTATAAAAAAATATAAAAAACAGAAAATAAACAGATACCTGTATTGATATTCTAGCTGGGATATGTCGATCATATTCATCCCCAGCACCACAGCTGCTACGTAGGCGACGTCATAGATCGAGTGCATCATCTGAACAGATATTGAAACCCTTATCACACTCGATCTCATTTATCGATTGATCTATTAATTCAAGATGAGCAGCTACAAGAACAAAAACATCCACATCACAACCAAACCCGATATTTCCGCTCTAACAAGAAGTGAATAAGTAACTCAGGTAGACTGGGTGAACAAGATATAAATCATATTAAACATATAACCCTTTCATATCTGTGATCAACGACTTTTGAAGAATTCGGTGGACTAGGTAAACCTTACCTGATTCGCGAAGGTGGTGAGAAGAAGTCGAGCGATCGACCGTTCCATGATTTGCCGATCCACGTTTCCCTCCTTCTCCACGGGAAAGTCAACCAGGCCAAGGGTGAAGTTTTGACCTGGTGGTCTTGCCGTTGGAAGGAACATCTCGGTATGCAGCTCCACATAATACCTAAACCACAAAACACATAAATGAATAAATAAATAATAAGCTAAAATATAGCCAAATATTAGCACCTTAGATCGTCTTCCACCGAGTCAGCAACATGTACCGTTACTCCCAAGTCCCGCAGTAGATGGAGAAGCTTCAGCACATCGAATAAAAGGTCAGTGAATTGAATGACAGTGTTGGAAGTCGATAAACGCTGAATTAAGGAAGAAATCAAAATAAAGTCCATTTTCTAAGTTATAAAGATTAACATATTATCCTAGTAATAAATAAGCGAAACCACGATGTCTGTTTGTCAACTCTGGGGTCCCGCCACGATCGCCCGTTACCGTACCCCAAGTGACGTACTTCATCAGTTCTCCGCCACCTTTTGCTGTGTGCTCTTTGATCCTCGTTTTATTTGTTTTTATGAATGTGTTATGTATGTTTCCTAATACTCATTAGTTCAGTGGTAGTTTTTGATAAGCAACCTGAGCAATACTGGCACACGCCAGCGGCCAAACCGTTATCACCGCATTTCGATCCAACTTCTGTACGATTATGTGAGCGAATTTCTTGATTTGCTTCCGTTGGACCTCACTGAGCTCGAATTGGGAATCCGGCTGAAAACAAGGAAATCACTAATTATAAAGAACAGAAAATTACAAATACAAAAAATGGGCACTAGTTAAAGGTGCCGATTCAAATCTGCGTGGGTTGATAGAAAATGAAAGAAATAGAAATCAATCAAAATAGCAATAGGAATCTTTTGCTTACAGAGCTGGTATTGAGTTTCTAAAGTGAGCAAATCAGTTCAAATTCTCAATCCACTTGGCAAATTCAAGTCTATTGTTAAAAGATACCTTTCGGGTTAGTCATCATTTTTTTTTTCATTCCTAATGCTTCTTTCTTCCTTAGTTTACACCTACCCTCACTTTTACTATGGCTTGACTTTCTTTTATCAATTACTTCAGGAATTCGTTCTATCTTATCACTTGCATTTTAGCACTATCAGCGTTGGTTCTGCACCATTTTGTGTTTTTGTACCATTGTGCTTTTAATATAGCAAATCTCTTACGAGTGTAATAAAAAAATAAAAAGAAAAAGAACCGAAAGAGACAAAAACACCTGACAGACGAACTGAGATCTGTGCAGTGACATGCCAAAATGTGTTCGCATCGATATCGGCTCGCCAAAGGTCACAAAACATCGTCCGCAGCGTTTCTTGAGAAAATTTCGCGCTTTGAAGAGACCTTAAACATAGGGGTTAGCGAAAAAGAATTTGTAAGGGTAAGGGTAAAAGGTGACTAACCAGATGTGGACTCTTTCGGTTTCGGAAACCCGAGCAGCTCATACGCGTAGATCATCTCCTCGAGTCGCTTATCGTAGTTTGTCGTCACCGGTACTACTACCTTGAAGATAAGAGATCTCAGTCATCACGTTGGGTATAGTAGAACTGATGTGAGAACTCACTATATCGTAGACTTTACCGCGGAGGTAAGGCTCAAGCACCATATGAAGCATACCGTATTTTGGATGCAGACTCTTGCCCGTTCGGCTTCGGGTGCCTTCAACGAAGAATTCCACTGGCCGATCCGAGTGCACCAGGTGAGTTTGAACGTATTCGGAGAGAATCGCCCAGTACAAATGATCCTAAGCATGGTTTCATTCTTTACAAACTTCACTGGTAATTCTATCATAATCATATATCAACAACGTGGTTTGCGCCATGAACATTGACTGACGAAAACTTGATGCTTATGTCGTGGATTTGGTGAAATTCGCTCTACATTGTTGATAGAAAATGAAAGAAATAGAAATAAGTAACAATAAAAAGGACAGGGTCCAGATTCATCATTGGTAAACCCCCGATAAACCCCGAGATATACCCCGAATGGCGCGCACCTTTGTCTGCTTATCCTAAACTTCCTATTTTAAATGCAATCTCTTATCGACTCTGCCGTCTTGTTCTGGCTGCGCCGCGGTTTCGGAAACCGCTCGTCCGTTCATGAATCTGAGCCCATGTCATTGTACACCTGACGGACGAACTGAGATCTGTGCAGCGACATGCCAAAATGCGTCCGCATCGATATCGGCTCGCCGAAGGTCACAAAACATCGCCCGCAGTGTTTTTTTTTCGGAAAATTCCTTTGGTTATAATTTATTAGCTAATAATTAAGGTAAAAGTAAAGGTAAAGGTGCCGGCGTTGATCAGCCGCATTCGTGTTCCATTCAAGTCGTAGAGGCATAGTGAATGCGTATTTGGCCTATACAATGACCTGCGGGGGCCAGGCGCTATACCAGGTCAGTGTCTTTACCTTCCCAGACAAGTCTGGTACCAATTTACCCGACCCCGGAGGGATGGAAGACTTGGTTAGCCCGGGCCGGAATCGATCGTTCGACCGTGCGGGTGACAGCAGCGCCTCTTACCACTGTACAACGCGGGCCCTAGCTTATAGTTATTCTCTCCAAACCTTCTACTGTGCCTTCGTGTGTTCTATTTTTCAGTTAGGGTCAATTTGTCGGACGAACCGAGCGTACATGCTTTTTACCTCAGGAGAATCGATAGTTTTTATAGAAAGCAATCGCTTCTCTGATGGTATTTTGTGTTTAGCTTTACTTGATTTAATCCTATGTCGTGTTTATTTCACGATTTTACTCGTTCGTGAGTGATGTTCTGTTCGTTTTCCTTTTTTTCAGCGCGTCTTTTCAGGTATTAACCAAAAAATATTAAGAGATAATAGTATATTTTACCCAGAATTGAGAGAAAAAAGGCTAGGTAGTGAAAAAAAATCAGATCTACCTCTCCGATAGCTCGGCGGATATAAAAAGCACCACTCCGTCGTAGAACCTCGCTCATAAACCACGAATTGGCAAAGTCCATCGCGGCGGCAATAGCCGGCAGTGGGATCTCCTGAGAACCAACATTTCCAGAATATTTTCAAGACTGGGAAATGAAAACTCAAAAATCGTTTCAAAGCTCACATAATCGAAACAGAACAACGACAGCAAAAGGAAGTCCAGATAGGATCGATGTGATGGCATGAACACCACCGACTCGGTTTTGCACAGCTCTCGAACGCGTCGGACCTGCTCCGGGTTGATGTAGATGGAGTCGAAGATTTGCTGCATGGTGGTGTTGGGTAAAACAAGGGGTTAGAGAAGAGGTAAATGGAAGGAGCTCACCTCCATGACTTTGATGACAGCGTAACCGAACGCCCGGGTACTGCCCAGGCCAAAATTGTGGGCCATTGTTTTCAGAATCTCAACGGCATTCTCTCGGATCTTCTCCACGGTCTGGCCGGTTCGCCTCGACTCGTCGGCTATGGCTGCCTGAAAAAAAAAGAAAAAGTGAAAAATTAAAAAAATAACAAAGCGGGAATAAAAATCTTTTTAAAGGACAAACGAAAAAGTGGATCTCACTCTCACACTTTCTATTCGCATCTTCTTTGCTACCTTTTTAATCTTTTTGACTCTTTTAACACGTTGACGACTGCGCCTTTTTCGCGTGGCTACCGCGTGGGACCAATCGATTTTCTACCGCGCTGAGGCTGTGGCATGATGCCGGCATACGGCGAATTTTTTTCAAAATGGAAGTGAATAGTAAATCTCGAAGACTACGCAGACAGTCCTGTAATATCGGGGATTGTGACTATATCTTTTTTTGCAATGAAAAAGAAAAATAACAGCTGGAAACTCTTAGAATGTCCTTTTTCCCTATCCAGGTTGGAAGGAAATTGTTATTTGTTTATTGTTCATTATTTGTTTATTCTAATAATCAATATTTGATTGTATTTATGTGTCTGTTTCAGTAACCAGTATTTGTTTGCATTTATTTGTTTCTTGCAATAACCATTATTTGTTTTTACTTGTAAAAAAAACTAGTGCACAATCAAAAATTCCAGTAAATCAGACGCTAGGAATCATTTTCATGAACCATGCTTCCTAGAACAATGTGCAAAGGTCTACTAAAAAGTGGCACAAAAACATCCTTCGAAACTCTGAAATGTATCGAGAAATATGCAATACAAGACTGTGGCGCGGTTGCGCCACACTGTCGTCAACGTGTTAACCTTTTTTTTCAAATCGTGAAACACTATCGCTTCATCCTTCAAGCAGTTTGATTCTCGTTATCAGAATCATGGAACTGTAATCTTATTGTCTTGGATATTCCTGCTGTCTTAGCATCACATTTTAAGTTTACTCAGGTTGTTTTCCATTTTTACGTGACTTGATCACATCTTAAATAAATAAATAAATAAATAAAAACTCGAGGCTTTTCAACCGGTTTTGCTATAGTATGATTCCCGCATTTTCCTACCCGAACCAATTCTCCTGGGCAATGAGTGGATTTCAAGGTGAAACTTCAAGGTGAATAACAAATAACCCCAGCTTGTTGTCTGGTTTCTGATCGTTTTTTCTGCCTTCTGGAAACCGCGTATGTCAATGCGCGTTATCTAACAGACCAAAGAAACCAAACTCTACAGGTAAAAAACCAGCACGGCTTATACTTGCTACATTGCCGATTGTTCCGACTGATAACGGACCTGCAATGACGCGCCGGAAAGGAAAGTACAGAGAAAAACGAACGAACCACAGGAAGAACTTCCCTAATCAGACCACGTGAGAGGGAACAGTACGATTAATAAAGGTGACATACCGTGACCCGAGGCGAGTGGGTAAAGTACAGGATGGCAAAAAATTACGCGCGTGTGACTTTTCACATGGTTTTAAGAATTGTGTCGATCGTTCACGCATATTTTTTGCTTTCAAATAATTTATTTTCTACTAAGCATTATATTTTCAGGTGAAATTTAATAAAGTTAAGTAGTAGTTACAGTAAAAGGAGTGACAAGAGATGTATAATATAAAAGCAAAGATAGGTGAATACTGAGAAAGAAAGGTTAACGACTAAGGGCCCATTTAGACGTCTCGCGGAGAGAATACAAAATCGAAGCGCAATCAAAAATAACGTCTTTGATCGCATTTGCTCCTTTGCGTTAGTGGCGCAGTCCGGTGGCGCCGCGTCTAAGCAAAAAAAAAAATTAGGCATATAATCACATAAGGATGAAATTGAACGAAAAAGTGAATTTCGACAAAAATGTCCGTTAATAAGGAATAGCAGCCTTCAAAAAAAACCCCCGAACGACCAGTAAGTTTGCCTATATGAGGCGCCACCGGACTGCGCCACTAATGCAAAGGAGCAAATCCGATCAAGGACATGAATTATTGGTTGCGCTTCAATTTCGACGCGCGTTGTCTAAACGAGCCCTAATAAAGGTGACATACCGTGACCCGAGGCGATGTCAGCACACTTTCCGACATTTCGTCGTAACTTCTCGTCCTTGGATGGTTGGTGAAGGTGGTGTTCAACGGAAAGTCGCGTTTTCTGCCGACAAAACCCAACGCTCCCAGTTTCCGGACGTCCGCCAGCCAGTCGACGTACTCCGGGAAGGACACCCGGCGGCCCATCATCTGCAGCGAGTCAAATAACCACAGCTTACACACATTTATTGCACTTTCTTTGCAAATATTTTAATATTATAATATAATAGCACTCGATTGGAGACTTTAAAAATTAAAAATGATTAAAACACAACGGAATGGAAAATTTTTGCCATATTGGTTTGGCTTCAGGCACTGGACTTTTTACTATTATAATATTACTGTGCCTTTTGAGGTTGTTAGGTGAAATTATTTAATGACGATCTAGCCTAAGCAGTGGAAAGGGCCTCAACAATCAATAAACATCGAACGCATGGTAGTATCAAAATATTCACACATCAATTTTCATATTAGTTTAAAACGGTTCTGCATGCAGCACGACGTCGGATTGAGTGGGGCTTTTCTTTTTTTTTCTTTTCAAATTTCGTTTTAGATTCTGATAATTTAGGGTTTTACAGTGTTCAGTTTCGTTGTTTTCCTCCACTCTAACCATTTTATCAATTGAGCTGATTTGATTGCCTGTTCAATTGCAGTTTGGGCGCACCTTGTGGTTTGCATAATAAATAAATAAGTAAATAAATATTCAACCCGTTCATGTGTGTTACTAAGCGGCAAAACGATTCATTTCAGATCCTCAAATTCAATAAGAAAACATCCAAGTAGTCGATTAATAGGTATGATTTGACTATTAACCACCTATGCCATACCTAGGTATAACCCAAAAAGTCGCATTAGTAATCTGAACGAAATTTGCGGAAATTTTCAACGTGAACACTCGGTTCGAGACATAGAAAAATAAAAATGAAATAATAAAACACAATGGAATGGAAAACGTTTGCCAAGAAAATGCTCGGATGAGGTCCATACAGGGCTGGGTGTGACGTTGATAAGCGTCTGCTGGTGTGTTATCGCAGTCCTAGACCGACCTCTTGTTGAATGTCACCCCATCGGGAATTCGCCCCAGATCGACGACACTCTCCTGGTTACGAATCGCTCGTGGTCCTACAGTCGATCAAAGAATCGGAAAAAACTCAGACGGACGTCCTCTGGGCTTTATCGCTGCCGAATTGAAAAGCTAACCAACTGCTATGGAGTGGAGGACAGGTATAAATTATACCAAGGCTGGGTATGCTTTGATCAATTATGTCGATACACCTGTTGACCTGCCCCTTCTATACGAGCGAGAGGGTTACCCACCGAGAGATTCGTGTGGGTTTATCGTAGCTGTCATCTTCTTGAGCCATTTTATTTGTTCTCTGACGTTTTTAGTGCTGTTCTCCCGGTGAACCAGTTCAGTTTAGAGCTTATTTTCAACTATATGCGAGACCGCGATGTTTGTAATGGGTGGCTCATATGGGTCCCGCCGCGATTGCCCATTACCGTACTCCCAGGGACGCATTTGTTCATTTCAGCTCGCCGTCTTTTGCTATTTGTTCATCGTTTTATTTTAAAACTTTTTTCTTTTATTTCAAATCTTTATTTCAGTCTATTGGTGGTTAGTTTTTGTTTTTATTTACTATGTATTTAGCAGCCGTTTGTCGGCCGGCCGGCAGGGCACTGAATGGCTGGTTTTCAATAGTTGCAGTCTCGTGAAGTCGTTGATCTTTGCCAACAGCCATTCCTGGCACCTACGCAGTCCCAAGTAAAAGTCATGTGCATGCCGCAACCCTGGCCACTGGTAGCTGCTGGTACTGGTGCTATCCAAACAAGCGCAGGAGTTTCCTTAGTAAGGGATTGATAGGTGTTGACCTAATGTTTACCTTGGGCATACAACCCAATCGAGGACACTACAGTGGGGTTAGAGGTACCGGAATTGGCCGTCGTTGATGTCGATCTGAGCAAACACCCAATCTGAGATTGATATCTTCTATGATTATATTATTTATGATATAATTGATTAGTAATTCTTCTGTAATTTGCGCATATATTCTATGAGAGCTTTCTTGAGCAGTTATGAACTTTTTCCCCTTCCTTTATCCTCCCAATAAATAAGCGGAATCACGATGTCTGTTTGTCAACTCCAGGGTCCCGCCGCGATTGCCCGTTACCGTACTCCCAGTGACGCATTTCATCAGTTCCTCGCCATCTTTTGCTGCATGCTTTTTGTTCTTCGTTTTATTTGTTACTATAAATGTTTATATATGTTTCCTACAATTCATTAGTTCATTTGGCGGCCTGCAAACCGCTGAATGGCTAGTAAAAATATATTTGAAATCCTGCTTGATACACGAAGTTATGGGTAATTTAATACTAAAAACGGGATAAAAGTACGCGCCTGCACTCGACTTGCCAAGAACCGAGTTTATGTATACAAAGCCAATACGAAGAGTAATATAATAAGAGTGCTTTCAACCAATGTATATAACTAACCTTCACCAAAGTGGAGGGAACATGCTTTGTTTAACGTCGAGATCAAACCTTGATCGCGTGTGCGAGACTGGCGCCTCTTGCCACCTCACCACCAGTCCTAAATACATAGATACCAGCCATTAAGCAGCCTGCACGTCACCGAATGAACTAATTAATAGTAAGAAACATATATAAAACTCTTATAATAACAAATAAAACGAAGAACAAAAAGTATACAGCAAAATACGGCGAGCTGAACTGATGAAATGCGTCGCTGGGAGTACGGTAACGGCAATCGTGGCAGGACCCCAGAGCTGACAAACAGACATTGTGGTCTCACTTATTCATTAGTAGGAACATCGTGGTTTCGCTCATTTATTAGTAGGATAAGAGAGGATCGCGATCAAGTAGGACAGCGAAACCATCCAACTAAGGGCTACCAGCGAACGAGAGAGGAGGAAACTTCAACAAAGAGCAATTCAAGAACAACAGGATACCAAGACCCAGGCGGAGCGGGTTAGCAGATCCCGTCAGTATTTTCTTTCTGCGAATTGTAATTTTTTAACCGTCGCCCATGTTGCCGACAACTAGAACAATTCCATTGTTTTTAGCCATGAACAAAAAAGTCATTGAAAAACACGAGATTGGCGGCCTGCCGCTCTCCGCCCAACGTAGAGCGAGAATAGTAAATTTCACCAAGAAGAAATGCAACCAGTATCAAGTAACTTTGTCCAAGTGGCGAGTCAGTAGGACAAAAGTACAGTTTGAAGACCATTTTCGGTGTGATATTCAAGGACGTTTCAGCAGAAGAACGCCAATTTCGCGTTCCGCGAAACCAGTTGGGTGCACTTTTACATTCACTAGCCAGAAGAGCATGTAACCTGGGCCCAGATTCATGACGGGTATCGGCGCTATAAACATCGAAATATGTATACCCCGAATGGCGCGCAAATCGGTATTCGTGAACGCGCGCCGGGGTTTAGACGGAGCTTATCTCTTGTCTATTACACCAGGCCGGGTTTCGGAGACCTCGACGGCAGAGTCGGTGGGAGATTGCGGAAATTATGGGGAAT
Source organism: Nippostrongylus brasiliensis (assembly GCA_030553155.1). NCBI lineage: Eukaryota > Metazoa > Nematoda > Chromadorea > Rhabditida > Heligmosomidae > Nippostrongylus > Nippostrongylus brasiliensis. The sequence continues at coordinate 6,138,765 of CP130733.1, forward strand.
TTGAGATGAGCAGACAAAACTCTGGTACTCTGCCCCTGCAATTTGCCAAACATTGGATGGTGATTCCTCTTCTTGTGCAGGTTGCGTCTTTAAAACTGTGACAATCATCTTTTCTGTAATGGAGAGGAGTGTAGTTAAAGTGCTGTTGTTTTTGGCACCAAGATGAGATTCTGGCGAATTCCGGGCTTTGGGAGTGCAATGACAGTTGACGGGTTTTGACGTACATACAGTGACTTCGTAAGTGAAGTTCAATGGACTTCTTTAGGCCTTTGTTATACCGACGCTCACCCCCAGCGTCTGCTAGCGGAACTCGTCCCATTCAGTATCAGACACCGTGGTAGCAGACATGCGTGTGTTAGTTGTCCTGCCGGGACAACTAACACATGCATGTCTGCTACCACGGTGTCTGATACTGAATGGGACGAGTTCCGCTAGCAGACGCTGGGGGTGAGCGTCGGTATAACAGAGGCCTTAAAGAGGATTTGTGAAGAAAGCGGAACCTTGTCGAATAATCACGTTTTTGGAGTTCATTAATACTGAATGAAAAATAACACCTACTATTAGACGAGCTATAATGCTTACTTGCCCGCAGTGAGTGCGATTACGGCAGTTGCGCCCAGGCGTCGAGGTCTCCGAAACCCCGTCCTTCACGAATCAGAAATGTCCGCAGATTCGCCGTATCGAGCAGGGCCGAGATTCATCATTGGTAAACCCCCGCTAGACCCCGAGATATACCGCGAACGCAGTACAACCCACGATAAACCCCAACTAAACCCTGGCGCGCAAACCGAGATTCGTGAACGCGCGCCAGGGTTTAGTTGGGTTTATCGTGGGTCTGTCACACCTCGCAATGAGACAGGGTTTGGGAGACCTCGACGGTCGAGTGGGTTTATCGCCGACGGGGTTGCAGAAACTGCTTGTCCGTTCATGAATCTGGGCCCAGATGCCGTCGTGGCGACTTTCACTTTTTTCCGAAAGGAGCGTGACGAGCTCCAGGATAGAGTTTCTCTGGATGCGCCACGCCCTCAACTTCTATTCGGAATCGTAGAGACGAATGGTAAATCCGTCTGACCTACCTACCTTCCATAAGACACTGAGAAACATTCTCCCGACAATTACCGTTGCTCTTTGACCGAGTTTCTTGCGTCATTTGTTTGTCACGCACTTGAGCGGCGATTGTTCCGTGGATGTAACGGATCGCTGAAACTATCCCAATGATCAGCGACATGATAGCATTTACACATGAATTTTCTTAGCCTTTACCTCTTGAACGCACAGTGTATAGGTAAGAGGCGCCGGCGCCACTCACACGGTCGAGCGATCGATCCTCGATCGGATTAATTAAGACATCTTAGGGGTAAAATGGTACCATACTTGTCTGGGAAGGTGAAGACATGGACCCATGCCTTCACGATTATGTACGGAAGTCGAATGCTTAACATACCCTTAGGGCTGGTTTAGACCCCGCGCAGCGAAAATGCAATATTGAAGCGCAATCAATAATTAACGTCCTTGATCGAATTTTTTGCTTTGCATTAGGGGCGCAGCCCGGTGGCGCCTCGTATAAGCAAACTTACTAGTTGTTCGGGGTTTTTAGAAGGCTGCTAATCCTTATTATAGGACATTTTGACGAAATTCGCTTTTTTCATTCAATTTCTTCCCTATTATATGCCTATTTTTTTTTGCTCGAACGCGGCGCCACCGGACTGCGCCACTAACGCAAAAGAGCAAATTCGATCGGATTGGCGCCGCATCTAAGCAAAAAATCAGGCATATAACTACATAGGGAAGAAATTAAACGAAAAAAGTGAATTTCGTCAAAATGTCTTCTAATGAGGAATAGCAGCCTTCTAAAAACCCTAACGACCATTAGGTTTGCCTATAGGAGGCGTCACCGGGCTGCGCCCCCAATGCAAAAGAGCAAATTCGATCAATGATGTTAATTATTGATTGCGCTTCGATTTTGCATTTTCGCCGCGCGGCATCTAAACGAGCCCTTAGGGAATTGATAAATGATGGTCACTTTGCGGTTAACTTTAAGTGTTGCAGTAGTGGAATAGATGATAAGCTGGCTGATTGCAATAAATTATTAAAAATTTATTGCAATAAAAAATCACTCGTGAAAGAAATGCAAGTAGATGAACTGAGCCGACCGCGGAATGAGCACAATAAAACGAAACAAACTGAGAATCTGGCAAGAAAAGCCGCTCCACCCGGTCTCTCCATGGACCCACATCCAGGAACCATCTCGGGTCGGGATTCCCCTCCCCCTCCAACCGCCCCCACCCCGATCTCCATCTCATCGAATGGCAAGTGGTCGACCCTGTCGAGAACAGTTCACGGAGACGCCTAGTGAGATCGCGCCGTGCACATGACTAGAAGACCGGCGAGCTGACGAATAGTCTCGGTGTGGAGAGAAAGATGAGCGATGTGGTGGCGACAATGAGAATCGTGAACAGAAACAGTGAGAATCGATCGATAACCATCGCCATGAACTTCCAATCGGCTTGCAGATCAGAGTCTCGATCGTCGTCTTCAAGCCGTTCCTATGAAAAAAATTCAAAAATTGACGAAAAACGAAACCAAGAATAGCCAAACCTTGAACGCCTGCAAAAGTGCGATAATTTCTCGGATTCCCTTTTGGAGTGGATCCTGATTTTCCGACGGATGACGGTCTATATCCTTTAGTAAAATGGGGCGATGGGCTAGAAACGAAATAAATAAATTCTGAAAAAAAGATGAAAATATTGAAGAGAACGTACTTTTTGACTTCTCAGAATGGTGAAGTTCTCCGTTCAACAGCCTCACATTTTGCTCGTCGTCGATCAAAACCACATGTTTGCCGGAGGATTTCTGGAGACGTTCATTACATTTATAAAGTATTTTCGTGATGAGAAACAACAAATCGCGTTTGTGCCACGCGAGCGGTCGCGTAGCGTATGAATTCCGCACCGTGCCAAACACTGGGTTTTATTGCACCCGCGATGCGTCTCTCACGTTGTTTGACTCCGTCATCCGTGCTCGAGCTCATCTTTCTCCCGGGAAGCCTAGCTCTGGGTAAGGGTAACTCTTGGGTAACGAGTAACTTACCTCACTCCCGTTCTCTGTCGGACACTTTGCCGCCCGCCGACGTATGAACTTCCTCCCCGGTCGAGACATCAGGAGAAACCACGGCATCCATTCCAGAAAGATTAGTTGCGTCTACAATTACATATTTCTATTTGCATTTACAATGCTATATATCTACAAAATAATTAGATAACGTCATATCAAATACTATCAACAAAAAATAGGAAAATAAATAAAAAGTGAGCAAAAACTCACCCATCGCCCCATCTGATGAGTTCTTGGCGATCGAAAGTGGACATTTATGATGACCAAAGTTGTAATAATTGAACAACCCAGTATCAGCATCGACAAGGAGAAAAACACGGCTAAAATTCAGACGTAAAGTGCTAAAAATAAGAAAAATAAATGCCCATAAATACCTATGATCGGTATCGATTCCGACGTAGGTGGAGTGATTTCGGAAACCATTCCCAGGAAGACGGTGACCGAGAGGAGATTGGTGATTTCTGGAAGGTATAAGAATCATGGAAATGCGATTTTTATTCTACTAGATTCGATTAATCGAGTCCTGGCAAACAGTTTGACAGGTTTTTATCGAAAAAAGCTTCGAAAACTGGGCCCAGATTCATCATTGGTAAGCTCTCAATAAACCCCGAGATATACCCCGAACGGTGCGAAAACCGAGATTCGTGAATGCGCGCCGGGGTTTATTGCAGGTCCATCACACCTCGCGATGAGGCAGGGTTTGGAAGACCTCGAGGGTATCGAGCGGGTTTATCGTCGACGGGATTTCGAAGACCACTCGTCCGTTCATGAATCTGGGACCTGGTGGAGGTCCCCAATGACCCCTTGAGCGGCAAAACCCGCGCGATTCAAGTATAAACGCAGCTGGAGATGATCGAAACTCACGTAGTGTGATCTTTTCACCGCATTCCGGTGGCATCGTGAAGCCGAGCACGTTACTGATTGAGATCAGGATCGATGGCACGATCCAGTTCAGGCCGTAGTAGAGCGTTTTTCTCTTCAGATGAATCCTGAAGTACAACTCCACGTACGGTTCGCCGTTGAACTCTGAGGCGACGCGTTCAGCTGGCGTTGCTAGAAAATGGCGACTAATCAATAAATCAAAATGGTCAATAATAATAAATAATTAAAAAAAGGAACTGGGCTTTCTTGAACTATTAGGTTGTAAAGAAAGTTCTGTCCTTTTTGCAGCTCATATTCAAAACGCCATGGCTCGGCTCATCTCTTGCCGTTTCTCTTAATTTAACCACCATTCGAAGGATCACATCATTGGCGATGGAACGCAGTATAAAGTGTGCCGCCATCACTAAAGTTTGAAGATAGGAATTAAGTCAACTGTTCGAAGGCGGATTCGACATTGTGTTGGTATTTGAACCCTCTCCTCTTTGAAAAGCCATATGAACGTTTGAAAATTGACAGATAGTTAGCACAAGGTCTGGCAATTACGATGGACAAAGGAGAGTTTCAATGTGTGGTTGGTTTGAATTCTGGAGATGATATTTTAAAACGCGTGAATTTACGTTGCTGTAAAATGTAGCGGGACTCTATGGTTCCTGGCTTTAGCTGTGTCGTTCAGAATGTTACATATATTCACGATGTGCACTTCGTTCTTTATCGTTTGGTAAAGAGTGAGGAACAAAAGGCACACAGTACTGCTGCTGTTCATCATAACGTCACCGTTGTCTTCGTGTCGTGAAAATCTGGTTTCTTAAACGACTTGGAAGGTTCGTTGTTGTGTAAAAAACGTGCAGAGCTCTTCTTATTATAGTATAATATCCATTCTTCGTCGCAGGTTAGAAATCGTTGGGGAAGTGGGTCCGCAAAATCCATTCCAATTGATGAACCCAAAACCTTCATTCGCACTCGGAGCGGAGGGTCCGTATACTAACATGATGTCGAATATTTTAGTTAATCCAGATCTTCAACTTTTTGCGCTGGTGGCACTTTTTATACCGTTTTCCTAGAGAAAGATATGCTCTTTCGAATGGTGCTTGAATTAGAAAAAACGGCTGGACTTGAGTAGAGTGATGGCGTTTTAAATATAAGGACAGAACTTTCTTTACAACCTAATATTATTTTTCTTGCACAAAAAAAAACTAACGTCGCGAAAACCTGCGTGTCGCGTACTTATATGGGAGTAATGGTCTAAGAACAAAGCCACAAGATAATCTTAGAGAAAAAGAGAAAAAGAGAAAATTTTACCAAGAAGTTCGAATTCTCCGTTCGGGACGTAGTACATGAGATCCATTTTGTGTCGGTCGCTGAGACCTTTGTCATCAATATGAAGATCGAGTTTCGAGCCGGTATACGTCCATGATCCGTACTGAAATTGAACTCGAATTGAACTCGGTATAAATAAATGAAATAAATAAATTTATCAGTTCCGTAAGGATGTATTATGCATCCGTTTTTCATGCATAACCGTATATCGAGATTTTAAGTTCTCTCTCGTGTTTAATACTCACGTAAATAAATGAAATAAATAAAGTAGTAAATAAATTAAGTACTGAACTCGGCCACCAGACAGTAGAAAATTTCAATTATTTCAGGGGGAATCGATTCGATAGATCAAAAAGGTAATGAATGGAGAACTTAAGAAGGAACCGAGGTTACCCACTAAAGAACATTGTGAAAAGCCCAATTTCATGGCGGACTACAACGCGGCAGCTCTTCAAATAGATACTGGGCTCCTACACAAGGTTTATGTTTTCGTAAGTTTTTTATTTTTTTCCAATTTTTTGGTTTTTGTTATTTTTTTTCGGAGTTCGTGTTTTGCCTTACATCCTTTGAACACGACGATTTACAAGAAAGATTATAAAAAATTAAGGGTGACACTCGGATTTTCCAAATTTATTTATGTTTTTTTCGTATCTGAACAGCATTTCTGTTTAACTAACACATTTTTCTTACTCAGTAGCACATCCATGTTTTAGGATGCAACAATAAACGGTAAAGGTAAAGGAGCCGGCGTTGATCAGTCCGCGCCGCCGCATTCGTGTTCCATTCAAGTCGTAGAGGCATAGTGAATGCGTATTTGGCCTATACAATGACCTGCGGGGGCCAGCCGCTATACCAGGTCAGTGTCTTTACCTTCCCAGACAAGTCTGGTACCAATTTACCCGACCCCGGAGGGATGGAAGGCTTGGTTAGCCCGGACCGGGATCGATCGCTCGACCGTGCGGGTGTCAGCAGCGCCTCTAACCACTGTACCACGCGGGCTCATAGGATGCAATAATAAATAAATAAATTCGACAAAAATATGTCAAGGAGAAAAATTAGATGTAGGACGACTCACCTTGATGAAGCACATCTGCTCGTCGAATGGGAACCACGTCATCGACAGTTCGCAGGAGACTTTGATGATGCCCGGAGGCGCCAACAGCACGTTGCCGTCCGACGAGACGACAAAGTTCACCGGGAATGAAGCATCAAAATGCTCATCAGCGCTGAAAAACGATAAATTTCATTCACTATCCAAATTTATTGGCACCTTAGATTGAAGAGGGACTCTCAATGGTATCCTTAGGTGGCTCTTCAAATAGATACTAGGCTCCGACGTAGGGTTTATGTTTTCTTAAATTTTTTTATTTCTTTCTTAATTTCCAATTTTTTTGATTTTGATAACCTTTTTCGGTGTTCATGTTTTGCCTTACATCTTTTTAACGAGATTATTTGCAGGAGAGGTGATAAAAAGTTAAAGGTGACATTCAACAAAAATATTTCAAGGCGAAAAATTAGATTCTCGAAGTGGAATACCGTTGTTCTAAATCGACTAGGTAATAATTTATTCCTTTTTGGAAAAACATACCACAGTCATATCAACGTTCGATATCATCTATTTGATTATCACTATCATCTTTAGTTGATATGAAACTTTTGTTCTGAATAATGGTAATTTTGGCTTACCTATTGAAGAGCAGAATATCCGGCTTCCAGAGGAAATCGTTCGGCAGTTGAATATTGGTGATGTTACCGTATTCGTTCGGATCCCAGTGCATTTTATAGTCGTTCCAGGTGTACTGCGTCCACAGTACCATCGTGATCACTTGATTCTTCTCGTCCGAAAATGATCGTCAATCGATAAACTCGTTAAAATTCTTTCAATCGATCATGGTTGATCGTAAATAGTAGCTTCAATTGGAATATTTTCCTTCGAACGATTGTTACGCTTGGCGGTTATTCGGTGGCGTGCTCAATCCTATCCTATCCCACTAATACCTAAGCGAAACCGCGACGTTTGTTTGTCAGCTTTAGGGTCCCGCCGCGATTGTCCGCTACCGTGCTCCCAGTGGCGTATTTCGTCAGTTCGTCGCCGTCTTTTGCTGCATGCTTTTTGTTCTTCGTTTTGTCACTTATTATAAATGTTTTATATATGATGCCTACTATTCATTAGTTCATTTGGCGGTTTGCAGGCCACTGAAAGGCTGGTAAATCACAAATGAAAAGGCAAATAAATGAGTGGATAAGACGTCAGAGTCACTTCCTTAAGGATACGCCATGCATCCGTCTTCCTTCGTAGAGGCACGGCGAATCCATACAGGGTGTTCCAAAAAATGTACCCACCGTTTGAAATGCCGTAACTTTGGCGAAAGCGAACCAATCGAAACGTGTCATAGCTTGTACGAAAGCTAAGAAAAAAGAAAATTTTCTGGTATGTGTTGGTGAGGACCGCGCCATGTACTAGACCGAGGCCTCGGATTTTGGACCTGATTGATAGTGCATGAGTTATATGCTTGCTCTACTTTGGTCGCCAACAGGTGATATCGCTGATACGCGTTTCTCTTGTCTTATGATTATGTTTAATTGTTCATGCTGATCACTATCACTTTATTTTCTCACTTTCCTTGTATAAATTGTTATCATTCATTTTGGTCTGAATAAAAAAAATGTCGTATTGTGCAAGTGCATCTTGAAGTACACGTTAAACTTGTTATGTTTTGATGTTTTCATGTTTATTGCATCAAGAGAAACGCGTATCAGCGATATCACCTGTTGGCGACCAAAGTAGAACAAGCATGTTATCCGTGAGCTTGTAATCAGGTCTAGAATCCGACGATTCGGACAGGTGCATGGCGTAATCTTAAGGGTTCATACGCTTTACATCCCTGTAAATTCCTTTTTTATTATTGCATCACTGTTGGATGACTTTTAGCTTCTCAAACAGTGGTTACAATTATTGATCGATATTGATGTTGTTCCATGCTTAACCAAAAGCTGCGGCAAATCGATGTGTTTACTGCCTCAGAGGTAACTCATAGCAGCGATACCACCTGTTTATGACCAAAATAGGGCAAGCATATAACCCATACACTATCAATCGGGTCCAAAATCCGAGGCCTCGGTCGATTACATGGCGGACACCCTGTATTTGTCCTATACAATGACTTTTGAGGACTAGATGTACTTTGGAGTATTCACTCTCTCAGACAAACCTGGTAACAATTTACCCGACCCCGAAGGGATGTGAGCTTTCATCAACCTGGCTAAGGGATCGATCGTTTGAGTGAATGGGTGGGGACAGCGCTTCTTGCCACTACACCACGTGCATCCAAGCAAACAAATAAGTACAATGTGAATACAAATAAAACATCTTATCGATTGTATCGATTCCAAAAAGTACGGTACTCACCACATCGACGAGCTGCTGCAATAGAATACGCAAATTCACACGAATCGCCTCCGAATGGTCTCGAACAGGCCGTTCGATCGGATCGTAATTGGTGCGAAGATCTTGAATCAGACGAAACTCGTCCTCACTACTGGACACCGATACCACCGCCATCAGCAACAGTAATAATAGATACCGCCAGAGGTAAATAAATACGGAATCGATCGAGAACATCGACGAACGGTCGTCGAAGGTCGACAACTGAAAAGCACACCTTGTGTACATTAGGGTGAAGGCTGCTGCTGGCGGTCGGCCGTCCGTCCGTCCGCCGCACCGCAACGAGCTCCGACTCCGACACAGTCGAGATCTGGCCTCGACGAACGGCCACCCGGGTGAAAAGGCCACTTGAAATGCCTGAGAAATCACCAGGTAAAAACTATGACGGCCCTCTTCAAAAAGGTCGATCGAAGGATGACTTCTTAACCAAACACTTGAGGTTACGCCGTGAATTTCGAACGTCATCATGGCGCCGAAGCCCAACTGTTTTACGAGTTTTCAAAATTAGTCGGAAAAGATTTCAACACCAAACTTCCAGGATAAGTTGGAGACATAGTATCGGACCGAGTCTCCCCAGTTCTCGAAGATGAAAGCTAGAAATCAAAATAATCGATCAAGCACAAATATCGATCAAATAGGAGCGGATGAAGTTTGATCATGAGCTGCATGTGCTTTCTATGGCATTCCCTATTCTGCTCAACTTACCCAATTATCCCTGCGATTTTTGTGGTAGGGAAAGGAGGCTTTTTTTCGTTTTGATCAGTATATTCCAAATTGAGCACTCCAAAGGGAACTGAAACACTTAGTGGCTCGTCGTTCTCGGCCGCTGCACTCGTTTTGGCTGGTTCTACTAATAAATAAGCGAAACCACGATGTCTGTTTGCCAACTTCAGGGTCCCGCCGCGATTGCCCATTACCGTACTCCCGGTGGCGTATTTCATTAGTTGCTCGCCGTCTTTTGCTGCATGCTTTTTGTTCTTCGTTCTACTTGTTATTATAAATGTTTTACATATGTTTCCTACTATTCAATAGTTCATTTGGAGGCGTGTAAGCCGCTGAATGGCTGGTTTGTTCATATATCAACCCCATTCACTATCAAAACAAAGAAAATGACGCGAAATGACGTCACCAACAGCAGCAAAACCAACGAGAAGTTCTACATACTACAGGAAATATCAACATTTAACAGAATGGAAAGAGGAAAACGAAGAATTTACCCAACGAAATTGTTGAGCTGTTGCTACAATAAATAAGCGGAGCTATCGACGACTTCTGAAACAGACGGAACAACTGCCTGACAAGGAAGTTCACCGTAGGCCACAGGGCGAACACTGGTCCACTGCCCTCTCATGCTCTTCCACACCATCGAAATGCTACACAAATAAATCAGACTTTTGACTTTAGCAGTAAAAAACCGGTCGGTACATCGGCCACAATGTTTGTCTGTGTGTCATGATCAGGTCAAGGAATGGGTTCTCGTGATCTGATCGAAACATGAACGCAAAAACCGCCATAATCGGATCGGTGTACTGCTAGAGGAGCTGCAGCCGCAAAACCGTCAGGCCGTGCAGATCGTCTCCTGTCGAGACGGTGCCGAATGTGGACGAAGTGACGGAATGAGCGATGAATAGAGTGACATGACGATCGCCACTCGTCACATATTGTCTCGTGGCGCGTGGCCGAAGTACACGATCGGGGAACTTGTAACCCGATGAGGCTACCCGACAAGGGTGTGTCTGACATCGCCCATTAACCGATACGGTTCATTGACAAATTACAGCAAGTTACGGACAGAAGAAATCACTCAGAAGAATTGTCGGCGACAGATAGGGAAGTTTTTGGCAACAGGCGCCCGATCAGTCTTCTCGAGTTGCGCCGTGCACTCGGATTCCGTCCGAGTTCGAAGAATCGAGTAGTATTAGGTCATTTCATAAGTCCTTGCCCTTTTTTTCAACGTTCTTCTGTAAGTTTAATAGGACAGCTTTGGCAAAGAGCTGCACGCTGTTCGATAGAGAATGGTTTGTAGTTTTAGAATATGTATTTCGTTCTGATGGAGACTTGAAATGTTGCTTATTTTTTACTAGCGGAATGGAAAATGAAATTCCGCAAAAATAGCCCTTTGCGGCATGGAATTTTCTCCAGAAAAAGTGAAACTTTTTGTAACCTTTTGCACACCATCTGAAAGAAAAAACCCTCTTCTACAAAGCATTATGTTGCATTTTTTATTGAGTTTGGTTTTTGTTAACTTTAGGGTCCCCTAGTAGAGTGAACCAAAAGTCGTTAATTATTTTTGGACTCATCGCTGGCTCTTTGTGTGAAAGTTCTTGCAACATGTAGATGTCTTAAGTGAGAATGTCTTGCTCTATTAGAAGATCTGTTGGATTTTTCCCGCCGCTGAATTTTAAACAAAATTTAGCAACTACGACTACCACTTGGACGCAGCATCATTTGTTTTTGTTTTTGTTTTTTTTTGTTGGGATATTTTTACCAAGCAACATATAGTACTGTTCGAAAGAGGAAGACATTACGACAATAAAAACGCAATACAATGCTTTGTAGAAGACTTTTCTCTTTCAAATAGTGTGCAAAGAGTTACAAAGCGACGTGAAAAACTAAACAAATCTTCTGATAGAGCAAGACATTCTGACGTAGGACATATACATAGGGTTGCAAGAACTTTCACACAAAGAGCTAGAGATGAGTCCAAAAATAATTAACGAGGGTTGGGTCACTCGACTTGGGGACAGTAAAGTTAACAAAAACCAAACGCAGTAAAAAAAACGCAATACAATCCTTTGTAGAAGAGGGTTTTCTCTTTCAAATGGTGTGCAAGGGGTTACAAAAAGTTTCACTTTTTGTGGAGAAAATTCCATGCCGCAAAGGGCTGTTTTTGCGACATTTCATTTTCCATTTCGCTGGTAAAAAAATAGCAACATTTCGAGTATCCATCAAAACGGAATACATGTTCTAAAACTACAAACAATTCTCTATCGAACGGTATATAGCTCTTTGCCAGAGCTTTCCTATTGATCTTACAGAAGGACGTTGAAAAAAAAACGGTAAGGACTTATGAAATAGCCTAAGAGTAAGTAGCAATGGGTAAGTAATACGACGATAATTCGACGAAAACACCGATTGAACAAATTCCTACTTGCTTTTGCTCTCCAACGACGACGACGACAGATTACAGGACTCGGCAAACAGATCACTGACAGGCGACGGTGATCTGGTTGCTGTCGACGGCTCACCGCCTCCGTTTCCTCAGCTCTCAGGGTAATCCACGTTACCCACACGATCTCGAACAGTACTACACTAACCACTCGACAACCGCTTGGATTGTTTTAGCAGTCGGAATGGCCAGGGAAAAACCGAGTGGAGTGGCTTTTTCACCCGAAAAGTGTCTGGTCTCGACGGCTGGACAAGTGGGTTCAGCATGATATCGGAAGAACTTTTGACTGAACTTGCATGATCTCAAAGACCATAAGACTGGAATACGTCTCCAGAACAAGAATTTTCCATCGATAAGGATCGATCAAATTTTTATTGGTTGTTGCAAAAGTCTTGCGTCACTTTTGCAACATTCTTCAAATTGACAGCAATTTATTCAAACAAAATCTCAGTCAACGATATAATCACTATTCAGATTTATGTCTCTTCCCCATCTTTAGGGCAACCTCTCAATTCCTCTCCGCCAGAACTCTGAGAGCTGTGACGAAAGAAAATTGGCCGACCTCTATTGCCAGTTGGTCTCGGTTGTCGAATTCAATATTTCGAAGGTGTTGCCTTAAGATCAGAATAAGTGATAATCTGAAAGAGCAAGGTCAGGAGAATAAGGTGGATGCGGTAGAACTTCCCAGCCTGAACCCTGAATTTTCTCACGAGTCGCTCTTGCGACATGAGGACGAGCGTTGTCGTGCAAGAGGTAGACTTTTCCCTTTCAGGGCGTTTTTCTCGCATGACGGGAAGTTCTACCGCATCCACCTTATTCTCCAGACCTTGCTCCTTCAGTATATCACTTATTCAGGTTCTTAAAGCAACACGTTCGAGATATAGAATTCGACAACCGAGACCAACTGGCAGTAGAGGTCGACCAATTTTTTTGTCACTGCTGCCGGAGTTCTGGCGCAGAGGAATTGAGAAGTTGCCCGAAAGATGGGGAAGGGTCATAGATCTGAATAGTGATTATGTCGTTGACTGAAATATTGTTTGAATAAATTGCTGTTAATTTGAAAAAGTGTCGCAAGACATTTGCAACAACCTAATAACCTGACCTTTGAGAAGAAGGCATTGTGTTCTGGGAAGGAGCACACAGCGACATTGAAACTTTCATTTGACATTTTAAACAAGAAAATAAAGCCCACTGATTGGTATACCCATGATTCGAACTGCCATTCTGACTGCTATTGCTTACAGCACGCGGTCAGCCGTAAGGTATAGGCCTGGTCGTACTCTCTCAGGTCGAGGTTGAAACCGCCAACTCGCCCGAGGCGCACGTAAGGCGTCTGGCCGACGTCGCCAGCGTATTTCTGAAAGTTGAAAGCTCCGCTCTTCAGGTTTATAAGATTAAGGAGCTCCTGTTGATCTATTGATGCGCATAGGAGTAAAAACACCAAAGCAGAGGCATTTATTAATACAGTTTTCCTGATGAGTTCAAATATTTCTGGTAGCTCTTTAACCATCCAAGTTCTCATATATCTAAATTTTGAGATTTTTGAATTAGAATCCGTGAAAAAACACTTTTCTTGCAGTTCACCGAATCGTTATAGCATATCATATTGTTTTAGCATGAACACATCCATGGGTGTAATTCTAATGATGATAACATATGATAATATGCAACTATTGGTCCCAACCCCAATCGCGCTGCGACGCGATAGAGCGTGGTCGACCCGATTTGCGATCGAGCTCTAGACTAGGTGTGATAGCCAGTGCCTAGTTCCCGAAAATGTGATGAGATACAACTGGTACAGCATAAATACAATAAGCATAATATAAGAAATGCATAACATAAGTACATTCATGCATATAAAGAAGCAAATATTTCTGCAACCTCAACGCACCTCTCTCGGTCCGAAGAAAACCGGAACAGCCAGGGCGATGTAGTCAGCGACGAAACCCTCAGGGCATGTCGGACTTCGGCCCGGCATGATGCAGTAGTCACCGGCTGGCCAACTTGCTGGCGGAGAATCTGGAGGACATAAGAATTTGGCTAAGAATAAAATCTTTCAGCTTGTCAACAAGGTTCGAGCCCACAAATAGCATGACATAAGATACCATAAGATATATCAATTGGGCGAGAATCGTATTTAGTCGCTTTGACGACCGCGCCTTTTTCGCACCCCAACATAAGTACATTCATGCATATAAATGAGAAAATATTTCTGGAACCTCAACGCACCTCCCTCGGTCCGAAGAAAACCGGAACAGCCAGAGCGATGTAGTCAGCGACGAAACCCTCAGGGCATGTCGGACTTCGGCCCGGCATGATGCAGTAGTCACCGGCTGGCCAACTTGCTGGCGGAGAATCTGGAGGACATAAGAATTTGGCTAAGAATAAAATCTTTCAGCTTGTCAGGAAAACTTTAGTACAAGACAAGGTTCGAGCCCACTTCGAAATAGCATGACATAAGATACCATAAGATATATCAATTGGGCGAGAATCGTATTTAGTCCTTTGACGACCGCGCCTTTTTCGCACGCCTCGCGCGTAGGACCAATCGAAAATAAATGTGTATTTGTTGAATAAATCATTACCCCAAGATTGTTTTTGTAGACCACTGTTTTCACTGCAATGTTTAATCGTGGAGTACATGATGCACTCATAAGATTTTCTTGAGGCTTGAAATATATCAAGAAAATAAATTTTCAATACTTTGGCCTGACATCAAGCAACACGGTCCCACGCGGTCAACAGGGCGTGGCTTGCCATCAAGCCACGCGGTCGTCAATGGGTCAATACAAAGACTTGACCAGAAAATTAATGGATGGGGTTCGAATCTCATGCGATGCACGACTTTGACATATTGGCGCCTTGTGTGAACACATTCCTGTCATTGCTGATAATTCGCTAATTCACAACGGTTCAATCAAGGAAAATCCTTCATGAACAAGGGCAAATCGGATCAGAAGAGCTCATGTAAGTGAAAAATACCTTTCACGGGAGGAGTGGCGGATTTCGCTTGTTCCGTGTCGACTACGTCGTTTGAATCATCGAAAGCGTTGAGCGAATTGTCGATGTCTAAAATTTGTTGTGTTTGAACACAAAAAGCCCTGAGGCAATCTGAAAAAATTAGAAAGTGAAGATGTCGACGAACCTGATTCCATGGATAAGGACGAGCAGACGAGGTACTGAATGGAGAGCGTGATCAGAAACCGATAACAGGGCTTTTGTTGAAGGAACGCCATACCGAGCACCGAGACGATGAGAAAACTGACACAAACCGTCTCCACCTGGGGGTATCGGGTAACAGGCGAGTGGGAGGCGACTGAATTCAGGCGATCAACGGGACACTCCACTTGAATGCAACTGAAAGGCAATAGAGTGGTGACGATAAAAACACAAAAGACGGCCCGACGAGAAGCTGTGACAACTCGTCGGATGGTGCCCTTTATAAAGTACAAAGTATATATGTTCAACAGTACATATATAAATACAGAGTATATATTGTTCATTTGCTCAGTCCGATTGTAGCTCGAGGAATCGTTTGGATGATTCTAAGCCCCTCCCGAGGGATATGGAAAGGGGTGAAGTCAGGCAAGCATTGGCAAAGCCATCTCTCCCCCTTATTTTTCTATGTTTCCAGCTTTTGCAAATGAAACTTCTAGCCTCCTATTATACAATTACCACGTCCTATAAATGAATTTTAACACGTTGACGACAGTGTGGCGTTATGCTGCGCCACGCTCAAGCGGCCGCGTGGGACCGTGTGGCATTATGGCACGCCACAGTCTTGTATTGTATTTTTCTCGATACATTGTAGAATTTCGAAGGATGTTTTTGTGCCACTTTTTTGCAGACCTTTGCACATTGTTATAGGAAGTGTGGTCCATGAAAATAATTCTTAGCTTCTGATTTACTGGAATTTTTGATTGTGCACTAATTTTCTTTACAAGTAAAAACAATGAATGGTTATTGCAAGAAACAAATAAATGCAAACAAATACTGGCTAATGAAACAAACAAATAAATACAAACAAATATTGATTATCAGAATAAACAAATAATTATTAGAATAAACAAATAATGAACAATAAACAAATAACAATTTCCTTTTAACCTGGATAGGGAAAAAGGACATTCTAAAAGCTTCCAGCTGTTATTTTTCTATTTTTATTGCAGAAAAAGAAATAGTCACAATCCCCGATATCACAGGACTGTATATGTAGTCTTCGAGATTTACTATTCACTTCCATTTTGGAAAAAATTCGCCGTAAGCCGGCATGAAGGCAGCCTCGGCGCGGTAGAAAATCGGTTGGTCCCACACGCCAGACACGCGAAAAAGACGCTGTCGTCAACGTGTTAAAGAAGAAAAATGGAAACGAAAGCACGGCGGGATGTTTCCCGCCTTTGCAAATGAAACTTCTATTCTCTTATTAAAAAATTACCTCGTCTTATAAATAAATTTAAAAAAAGAAAATGGGGATGAATGCACGGCGAGATGTTTCCAACTTTCGCAGATGAAACTTCTAGCTTCTTATTATGAAATTAACACGTCCTGTAAATAAATAAAGAAAGAAAATGAGAATGAAATCGTGGTTGGATACGGTATGACAATTACGCCGCCGGCATTCACACCTGAAGAGGTAAAAGGGTGCGTCAGTTCATTTACTACCACCCTAAAAGTCAGGCGGGATCGACTCGAACACAAAGAAAAGCACAAAGTGAAGTTTTAACTCAAAAACTTGAACAGCGCAAAACACACCGGTACTGACGGGGTCGGCTGGCTACAATGGTGTTCCGCGAAGCTCACTCTGGTTACTGTAAAGAAAAGGTTCGGCGTTGTTGTTATTGTTGTACGGTGACCGATCAACGGTTGATCGCCGCATTTCCGATCGGCGATCGTCGCCAGCGATCGGCGCGATGCCCTTCGTGAGGCGTTTCTCAGTGAGCTGGTCGACTAGTCGACGACGTGCAAACACAATTGTGAAACCATTGTCAATGCCGAATTCTTGAAGCGCATCGGTGTCAAGAAGAACATTGACGAAATCCCAAACATCTAATATCCATATCAGAAAAACTCTTCGTTCATCAAATCATCATTAGGGTAAAGGTAAACGCTGAACGCATGTTTCTGTCAAGGAAGGAAATATAAATTCTAAGAAAACAGAACAAACATCACTGACAAACCCGAAAGGGCAAACCTTCACTGAGCCACGTAGCTATCAGCACGAAAAACGTTTATCTTTGAACGACAAATCCGGTGCCGATTAGGAGCCAATTTGACTTTCTAATCCCAGCTGTCACGTCGTTTACAGCGGTGCACTTTCGCCAGCTTAACCATCGGAATATGATTGTCAGTGATATTGCACAATAGAGAGGATTTTTCACTACGTGTTCTAAACACTACGTATGAGGTGCCGCGGCGCGTTATTCGCGGACTGATCAAGGCCGACACCTTTACTTTTACCTTTTACCTTTACCCAACGATCAATTGGGGAAAGGAAGGCATGACAGACGTGAAAAAAACTCAATCAAAAGAAAAAATGAAATGAAATTAAAACCGCTGATGGCAGCCAAGTGGATATGATAATAATGAGAAAAAACACTACAATCACGGAAAAAGGACAATGGTCCTTATACGGCCTCCAACAGGAAGATACCTTATCAAGCGCTGACAGCAAGAAGGATAAAAAACTAACATCCTATTGTTTTGATGGTTCTGGTCTACGTATACCTATCCTCCCAGTATCCATAGCCCGGATTCATGAACGGACGAGCGGTCTCCGAAACCGCGGCACAGCCAGAACCAGACGGCAGAGGCGATGAGAGATTGCGTTAACATAGGAAGTTTAGGATAAGTAGACAAAGATGGGCGCCGTTCGGGCTATGTCTCGAGGTTTATTGGAGGTTTACCAATGACGAATCTGGGCCCAGGTTAAACGATCTCACCTGAGAGTGGCACCGTGTTCCTGCTCCTAGGGTACGCAGCCATGGGCAGCGTTTCACTATCGTTGACAAGTTCAACAACAGATTTATTAAAACCTAATTAAACGTCGGAAATCGTTCTCGAAAATCGAAGAAAATTAATCGAACTACGTCAGTATTTGGTTTTTCGGCAATAAAATACCGATTATCCTTCTTGAATTCTTCATACTTGCCTACAAAGAAAAAAATGATAATAATAAAAAACTAACAGTTCCGACCTGTAGAAAGTGACGATGAGCAGACTAACCAGCACTCGGTGAATAGCCCTTGCGTTTCACGTGGGAGTTTCACTACTTGGTAAACTAGTTCCACTGCTTGGTGAACTTTCTTCCGTGGTTTCCCCTACTCTGAAATTGTTAAAATTCAGAAGATGAAGTACCGTCACGGTGAGACGTCAAAAAAAGCCAGTATTTCTCAGAGAAACGATCAAATTACAATACTGACAGCACAGTCTTGGTTTTGGGTATAATTAAATAAATTCACATGAACGGGTAAATATAGGAAGAGAGCTCGCGGTTTGGCAGCACCATCGGAACCTTTACTGACTTCTCCATAACCCTCGAAGTCAATTAGTTTCGTTAGTTGTTCTCTATTATTTGCCGTTATACACTGAGGTTTCCCCACCAAAACTTGAACTTTTGCGGAGGCTCGAGCTTATCAAGCGATGATCCCCACCCCTTTATACCTCAACCGGCTCAAATGTAGCGGCTTTTTGAAAAGGGGTTGGGGAAGCGTTCGTTGAACGTTTAAGCCCCGATTTTATCACTTAAGAATTCCTGGAAAGTGGTTATCTATGACTATCACTATTTGCTTCACCAATTGACACATTTGCACACTATTTCAATGTACTAAACAAAAGTAAAGTGTTAAGAAGCAAATGAACAAACGCACTCCTTATCAGCTCCGGCCGAAACGCCCTCTCGATCCGGTATAGCACCGGAGGCGATGTCATACTCTCGCTGCTTGATCTCATCCATCAGATTTCGAAGCATCTGCTCGATGTACTGCGCCCTGTCCGGGTCAACATCATCGTATCCCCTGAGATCGGAACATTTTCTATTTTTTTACCAATTTTCTCCTCTATATAGATCGTAAATTACCTGTAATGCGTGGTGACGTATGTCATCGCCTTACTGGTGACGTACACACCCCAGAAATAAGAGATAGCACCCAGAAACCATACAGTCGCGACGATTATTCCAAGAATACCGGCCTTCGACATCATCGAGTAGCTGAAAAGGTGGAGAATGCAAAATGCAGGAAATTGAGAGTGGCTTTCATGTAGCTACTGCGAGCTAATAAGATGTTCATGAGAAATGGATACGTTTCTGATGCCCCATTTTCGCTCAACGGGACGAACATCTCTGAATGCTCCAGCTATGTGTACATACTTGGGTCGGGAAGTCAACATGACCAACGACTTGAGTCCAGAGCTGGGCAGGAGGGAACGAGCGGCTTGGGGCGCATTCAAGAGTGTTGAAGAAGTAGTGAGGAAGACGAAGAACGCCCGACTCCGCGCCCATCTCTTCGACTCTACGGTTCTTCCTGCGTTGACGTACGCTTCAGAATCCTGGGCGTTACGCAAGCAGGATGAACATGCGATTGGCGTCACGCAACGAAGTATAGAGAGAAGGATGCTCGGAGTGACTCGCTTCATACAGGCGAGAGACGGCATACGGAGCTCCGAGCTACGTCGGCAGTCGAAGATCAGAGACGTAGTCGCATGGGCCAACTTGTCGAAGATCAGGTGGGCCGGACACGTAATGCGATTTCGTGACGACCGTTGGACGACAGCCGTTATTGACTGGATTCCACGGGACGTCAGAAGAACACCAGGTCGCCCACCTTTGCGCTGGTCGGACTTCTTCGTCAAAACCCTGAACGATCAACTCGATGCTCTTCGTGTTCCTCGAACGAGCAGGACCCACTGGTCTACCATGGCACGCGACAGGGACGAATGGAGACGTTACTGGCGCCCGCTCGAGCAAATCGATGATCAACGGGACGACAGGTGATGCTGGTGATACTGCGAGCTAAGATGTTGTTTGCGTGATGAACAGAAATGAGAGGCATGGCGCATCTGGAAGAACGGAGGAGGTGGAATAAGGTCCAACTCATAACCCTCTCTCCGCGAGAAGTCCTAGTGGTGTAACTATCTGTAGGGAAGTCTGTTAGGGAAGAGATAAAAGAACGTACACCATCCAGCATAAGGACCAAATTACAATTATCCATAACCTTGCGTTGTACATCGCCAGCAGATTAGCACGTTCCTGAAGAAAAGTTTTAATATATGGGTAAAACTTCGTAATCCTCTATTGAATCTCCAACTCCATTCTTTGGGGGTCTTCACTCTGGCACTGACCATTCCTTGGGCTCTATCCACCTCTTCCCTCTTTGCTACCCTTACAGCAACCTCTTTTCTCTGTTTCTCACCCATCATACCGCTGCCTGCTGAATCTAACAACTTTCACTATTTTTCCTTCCGAATTGCTCAGCCAAACAATTACGAAGCCAATTCGCTACGGATTACGGATCCATGATATTAATGCTGACTTATTGCGGGAAAATATTAACACTGAATTATTACCGTAAAATTTACATGACCAGTAGTGTCCAACTACTTCAATCCGTGGCGCTAAGAAAATCTACAAAACACTAGTACTAAACGGTACTTACGTAAAGAAGGCCAACGACTCCAGTCGGAAACGACACAGCAAACAGCACCAGAGCAGTGGTAGGTAACGTTGTGTTTAGGTGCGAGAGATTCTTTAAATATACTATTTAATATTATGTTGTACTACGGGAATAATGTCACTGTTGTCAATCCCAATCTAGAAGCATTAGAATACACATATTTTATCAATATTTTCACTTGTTGGCTGTTGGTTTAAAGGTTTTATTTGATGATCTCTTCGGGTTTAGTCTTCCACTGTGTCCTCCCCAACCAGCAGATCACTCAAAAGTGCTTCCATACGTAGAGGAAACCACGCTAGTCATCTCTTCAGTGATCGAAAGAAAAAATTAAAAGGACTTTGGCTGCTGCTTATGAACGATATAACGGGACAGCTTACTGTGTGAAAACAGCCCAGTAAGGTATTGAACAAACCAAATCCTTACTACATAATAAGCGAAACCCAGTTGTTCGTTTGAATGAATGGAATGTCAATTTCATTTTCCAAATGAGAGCGGTTAAAGGTGGTTGTATGGCTATTTACCAATGAAATTATTTTGACTATCACATTCTACAAGAACACGTCCACACTTCATTTGCCAGTCGTTTAGCGGTCTATGGGTCGGCCCAAATAAAGTGAAAATCTCGCCGCTATTCAGCTTATTGCACTTCAGATAAAAGTTTTCTGAACCGATTTTCCCCAAACTTCATATTAAGCGGTTATTTAGAGTGCTGATCACGAATCTGATACTCATTTTGATTATCTGACTCTTACGCAGAGGACCACACAAGTCGTCCATAAGGGTGGTCAGGTCAAACATTCAGACTCAGCCGTCTGGTTCTGGCCGCACTTAACCTTCGTCCAGGTAGGTTATTTTGGGTCACTTATCACGATTCTAGGTGTTATTTGAGTTGAGAGGGGTGATTGCATCTAGACCCCGGATTCGTAATCAGCATTCAAAATAACCTATCTAAACGAAGTTTTAGTCAATCTTTGAGTTTGACCTGATAATCCCATTCGACATTGTGGATGGCCAACTAACGGCGGCCGATAGGCCGATGAACGGCTGGTAATATATAAGCCAAAAAAAGATCAGTATCTACATATAAGAATGAGTTAGAGTAGAATTGAAAAAGTAAAATTGGGTATCGGCCCGCTTCTCCAACGCCTCAGCGAACTCGATCAGTCGTCCGTTGATTCAAGGCTGACTGTGGATCAATCAGAGCAATCAGAAGAATGGAAATTGAAGACTGATTGGGTATCAAGATAACTTTATCGTAAAGGAGTGAACTTAACTCACGAAATAGCGCACAACTGCGTAAACGAGCAGCGTGAGGAACACAGCGAAAAAGTCGAACACCTAAACTCATGTTTCAAATACTGAAGTTCACTCCGAAATTTCCGATATATCGTTGAATATGGAACTCACTTGGAAAGCCAGGCATGCAATAAAGCTATGGAGACAGCTACAAACCTAAAACTGTTAAGAATTAAGAGGAATGGCGCTGAACGTGAGCAGGAGGAAGTTGAACCATGTAGTCCTCATTTCCTTCTTCACCCAGCTCGGCTAACGCATCGCACATTCGCTCACCACCCAACGAGACAAAACTAGCAAAGTGAGAAGTAAGCACGAGAATAAGTTGATGTTATGCTCCAACAAGATAATGGTACCGAAAGCACCGGCTGATAACGATAACAACCGGTATACGGGCTAAAGGTAAGGTTAAATGATCGGATTTGATCAGTAACCTAAGAACGCGCCGTGCATACCCCTCTCGTAAAGAATCGCGAAGCCATGGTTAGATGGGTATCTGGCCTATACAATGACCTGGGCTCAGATTCATGAACGGACGAGCGGTCTCCGAAACCGCGGTGCAGCCAGAACCAGACGGCAGAGTCGATGAGAGATTGCGTTTAACATAGGAAGTTTAGAATAAGTAGACAAAGGTGCGCGCCGTTCGGGGTATATCTCGGGGTTTATCGGGGGTTACCAATGATGAATCTAGGCCCTGCTGAGAACATTTCATTGTTCATTTCAGTGTCTTCACCTTACCAGACTAGAGTGGCATCAATTTAAGGGTTCCAGGAGGGCTAGGTGAGCCTGGACGAAGATCGTTCGCTCGACAGCGCGTTTGGAAGTAGCGCCTCTTACCACTCGCCCTGGGTTATCGAGTGAGAAATCATAAGAGAGACACACCGAAGACGGCGGCAGTGGGCTGCCGGTGATGAAAAGTGTTAATTCGCTTCGACTACTGTAGCCGGTATAAAGAAACCCAATCGCGCAACTATTAATTATAAACTGTAAATTGTAGTGGTAAAAGGAAGCTGCCAATTGGTAATTCTCTACCGGAGGGGTGGGTTCCCATAGTATGGGTTTACTGTGACTTCGTCAGCAACAGGATGTATTTTTCACCCTCCATTTTTACTATAAGAAATATTAAGATCAAGAAAAACAAGATTAAAGGTCCCGTGGATGACTTAACAATAAGAATGACAGGGTAAGCAGGACATGTAGCGAATAGGTAATAGGTTATACCCAGAGGCAAACATTTGAATGTGGTATTGGCATTGGAGCGGGATCGATCGATTGGGTCACCACTTGCTCTATGGCATATTATTCCTCCTTACAAACTGTTTGCTTAGAAAGCAGATCTTCCCATAGACAAATAGGATGTCAATCCATCTTTACCCTAAAAAAGAAAGGCTTGGCGGCCTCGGAAGCTGATCGAAACCCTGACCGTGTGAGTGAGAGCGCCGCCTCCTACCTCTTCACCACGGTCTTCAAACTTTGAGAAACAGAACAATTAGATGTGCACATTTTATTCTCCGCTACCCGTATTTGACGATGTATCACAGTCCTCGCATTCTTCACAACAGCACTTTTCTCCAGTAGGACGATTAGATGTCCATATCTGACGGCAACATGTCGACGGTGATGCCTTTTGCGGCAAGATCCTCTTTCACTCTGGTCAGGTAGTCTGGATCAGGGTAGCCATACCTAAATAAGGGACAAACTATATGGGAAGGATGGTAGGACTAAATCCTCAGAAGTTCTTTTCTTTTGCATATTCACGAACCAGAGGCCCTGAGAAAAAGCTGATTCTAAAAAATCCGCAAACTAGACTCAGGCGAAACTTTTCTCAGTCAGAGCGGCGATGGAGTTCTTCAAACTGAGCAAAAAATGCAAGGTTCCCATAATTTGAAAACATTTTCAAAGCTCTTGGCTACGTATTTATAAAAGTGACACGCAAGTTCCCATCTATGTGAAGCCAAATCTGATACATTAGAGGTTTAATGTAATGTTTTGTTTCTCTAACCAATTTCGAAATCTCGTTCAACTTCAAGACGCTTTTCTTGCAAAAAATTTTTTGAAATCGAACACTGTTTGTAAATAAACATACCATGTTGATGAGCGAGAAATTCTGCTTAGAAAACTGTACAGAGATGCACTCGGGTGTTCAGAAGAACACCAGGAGCCGCATAGAAAAGTTATTCTTGTCTTCCCAACGGCGAACTTTGGGGTTTGAAACTGTAATTTTCGCAACAAATACGAATAAATAATAAATTATCTAATAGAGGAAATCATCATCGTTCAAACGGTGTATCACATTTTATTTAAGCCTATAAAACTGAGCAGAAAAAAGTCGCTGTCTATGAGGTCATTTTTTTCGCTTTTTACTCTACTAGTCAAAAAGACGATGACGTTCAAAATTATCACAAATTCCAAATATACTGCTTGAAAAAGCAAATAACAGTTCTCTTCCGAATGCTGTCACACTCTGCAAAAGCTTCCGAACTCATCTTACAACAGTCTTTTCAAAAAAATAGCGGAAACTTTCTCACCAACCTAATATAAGCGATTTAAACAAATAATATATATATATATTATATATATATATATATATCTATATATATATATATATATATATATATATATATATATATATATATATATATATATATATATATATATATATATATATATATATATATATATATATATATATATATATATATATATATATATATATATATATATATATATAGGGTGCTCATCTTTACATCTATCTTTCCACTATTGTTTATTAATACTTTGCGTACGAATCTGTTTTGCGGGGGTGTTTAATAGCTGCTCCTAGCAATAAGTATAAATAATCCTTAACTCTTTGGAACTCTGACCCAGTAGAGGCGTTTTTTAGCAATTCAGGTTCAACCAGGGGTGATCCCCGCCCGGGGTAACGAAGCTTTCCATCCCTCCGGGGTCGGGTAACTTGGTACAGCACTTGTCTGGGAAGCTAAAGACACTGACTGGCCCCTCGATCATTGTATAGGCCACTTTGGACGTTGCTTAGCTGAATTAAGCTATTCTAGTTACTCCTACTTCCATAACAATTCACTGGCATAAGACAAGGTGGTGGACATAACTACCCTTGTTACTCATGGCCACTTATTTGTGACAGGTGTCTAGTTTAACCTTGAACTCTGACAGGCGGCATACTTTGCCTATCATTTGGCTACATGGCTCGAGTATATCGAATTGACTGGACATTTTTGGGGATTGTGTTTATTAGTCTTAGTAATGTCTGTTTCTAACTTTTGAAGTTCTAACTTTTGGAGTTTAGCAGTGTTTCTAAAACGGCTCTGCTTGTAGCATTCCGTCGTATTGAGTTGTGTGTTTTTTTTTCTTACTTTTTTCTTTTCAAACTTGTTTTTAGGTTCTGATAATTTTAAGTTTCACATTGTTCTATTTTGTGTTTTCCTCCACTTTAACTATTTAAGCAATTGTTTTGAGTTGACTGTTTATTAATCATAGTTTGGGCGCACCTTGTGGTGTACATAAAAACACGCATTCACTTTCAAGCCTAGAATCGTACGATTCTGAATGGAACATGAACGCGCCGGTGCGTCCTTAGGCCTTTGTTATACCGACGCTCATGGTGAGCGTCAGCTGCTTGCGAGCGGTGAGCACCCAGCCGCTGAGCACGCGACGCGCCCGAAGCATACAGAGCAGCCCCCCGTATATATATATATATATATATATATATATATATATATATATATATATATATATATATATATATATATATATATATATATATATATATATATATATATATATATATATATATATATATATATATATATATATTGTCGACCGACCCCTAGCGAATTCGTGAACGCGCACCGGTCAATCGCAGTGCAATGCACTGCGACTAGCGACGACGCGCGTGAGCGTCTGCATAACAGCCCGCGAGCGTCATCACGCCAGCATCTGACGTGATAAAAAACAAACGTGTCCGGCCCCACGGCGTCTGATACTGAATGGGACGAGCTGCGCTGGCAGACGCTGGGGGGTGAGCGTCGGTATAACAAAGGCCTTAGGGGACTGATGAACGCCGGTACATTCACCTTCACCTTGAGGAGAAACTAGCTGAGTTTTTCGAAAGTTTTATTTCAACATTTCTAGTTTATTATGGTCATGGGCTCCCGGCCTGTCTTCTTTTTTGCGCTTCCCACTGTCGCTTCATTTCATCCAGCGCTCGCCCATGCTGCTTCATTCTCTCGAGCAACTCGTCAAGTTCTTGTTGAGTGACGGGAGATCTGCGCTGACGACCGTTCGTTGGCCCTAGTGGCCTCGCCTGAATCATATAAATCACGCTGGAAAAATAGTGATTAGTCACTTTAATCACCTATAAAAATTAGATAAAGTTTTGAAAACCAACCATCAAATTCAGAGGTTCCTCTATCTCTTCAGCCACTCCTCTTCGCGGACGAGCAAACGGTTTATTTGCCACACTGTGGTTTCGAATATTATTCTCGGTGTATTACAATAAAGTCGTTGTAAACTAGGCGCCATTTGGGTTGGAGGTGCAACGTGTTGATCTACCGGATTGCGTCGTGATTATCATGTCTATGCTGATTATCATGTTATCATTGTCATATCTATCATTGTTTCATTGTGGTGGTCTGAATAATTCTGTAGAGTTTACATGCCAAACATGTCTGAACCGACCGAATTGATCGTAAGCAATGGAAGAAATGATAATGATAACACGGTATGGTCGACGCAGTGTTGCAGACCAACACGTTGCACCCCCAACCCACATACTGCCGACAACTATTATATCGTCCATTCGATTTCTTAGAATTCCTTTAAATTATGAAGCCTTAAACATAGGGCCCCAACTGCATGACTTCAACGGGCTTTGACTAGGGCGTTCTGCTGCAGTGTCCAAACCTAAGAGTTTGTTGTATAACAGAGTAAGGTGTCCTGTATATTTCTCCAGAACAGGTTGGTCCCAGGATGTCAAGGGAGATTATGATGGGTTGGAGAATAAACCGCTCCGCCAAGGACACCTAGCACTGGTTTGGATGGGCTAAAAGTAGCCACAGATGTCGGATCATCAAA
This sequence comes from Nippostrongylus brasiliensis, assembly GCA_030553155.1. Classification (NCBI taxonomy): domain Eukaryota; kingdom Metazoa; phylum Nematoda; class Chromadorea; order Rhabditida; family Heligmosomidae; genus Nippostrongylus; species Nippostrongylus brasiliensis. The sequence continues at coordinate 6,165,748 of CP130733.1, forward strand.
CACCACTCACCACTTTGTAGAAGAGTTCTAGTGCTCGTATATAATAGCTGTAAAGCGTTCTAATATATTGGGAAGGATACGAAAGTGTGGCCGAAATGTTACCCACATTATGTCGCCTACATAGCTCAACGGTAGGGTCACTTCGCGTACGAAATCTCGAAGTTTCGGAAGGAACTTAAACAGGTAAAATAACTTGTCTGTTGTATGTGAGAAGTGAATGAAATACGAAAAAAAATACGCCACTCATAGCCGGAGACCCCAGTGGCTTAGTCCTGGTAAACAGGGAAAAGCGACATCAAGTCTTAACTGCACCTCAAGGAGGAGATTCTTCGCGTTTTTGGAGTTCTTCTGAATTTGTCGAATAGCAGTTTCTACCTAAAGATGCAATAGCGACTAGCAATCTGCTCTATCTGCAATTGGACTGTATGGCTTGCAAACCAAAGGGTAAGCAGGGCTGATTATGTTACCCAACCAACTTGGCCAAGGATGTCATCAAAAAATCGTATGGGAAAATTTTTTGGATGATTGTTAGCCTTCGATATCCCATGCAAGGTAATCTTCAGACATTGCTATTACAGAATACCATTTCTTCCCGTTCCTTCAAAAACGCGCGGAAGAGGAAAATCTCAACAAGTAAGGCCACCTCAAAACGGGAGTGTTGAAGTTGATCGTCAATAAATCGGCAGGGTTTCAGGCGTATGAGGTAAAACAGTTACCAGCAGTAAGGCAACACATTGTAGTCTAATAACGTACCATGCATATCTCGATTGGGTTCTGCTTCGAAGAAATAAATTTGGAAAATTAAGATGTGGCAAAAGTTCAATTGGAAGGTTTACAACCTAATATAATCATTTAACAGTCAACATCAAAGCCTGCTCAAATCACCACCTGATCCCACTTGGTACAGCATGCAGCATATATTCGATAAGTGAATCAGGCTTGAATCGGCCCCATCATACCCCACCGAGGTTCACAGACAGCTCTGGGTATCGTATCACCATTTAATGGGGTGAGGGGTGGATGAATTCGTCTTATCGTCGTCTATCAGACGGATAAGCAAAACAGTCTATTGTGTATGTAACTTGGAACTAGTCCGGTCTATACCCACCTTTAACTACCCTAAGAAAGATAGAGAGCTAGCGGAGTTACACCTAATGCGGTGCTTGATCCATGGAAAACCCTTTCCTGGACCCTAGTGGCAAGGTCACAGGAACAGTTGTCGCCTGCCGTTCCACAGGTCTGCGACAACTGTTCCTGAGCTACCGGTTAGACGAGTACAAGCAACATTCCATAGTCCGGTGGTGCTGTGGGTTCCCCTTTCTCTCCGACTGACTACGAAATCGAAACCTTACCGGTCCTCTGGGTTGTCGATGCCCTGAAATAGCGTTCGATGGGTAACTGCGTAAACTTCTTGCGTAAGTTGTCACACCTGGCCATGTACAGCGACGAACGCCAATGCCACGAGCGCTACTTTGAGAAGCATGTTGAATCAGAATGAACCCTACTTGATTCGGCTACCTCTGCTGGGCAGCATATCGATGCGTTGTCAACAGGTGATAAGCTGCGATATCACGAAAATCACGATTTGCTATCAATTCGATTCAAGCAAAACAAAATTACGCCGACATGATCCGAACCCACGACCATCTGGACGAGAGTACCGGTGCCACTAAACCAGCGTTGCACATCCGAGCCCGCCTCTCAAGGGCGGGAGTTTTTTTATGATTTTCTGGCCTCCCACTGCCATTCAGCAAAAATAGATTACACAACTGTGACCTACACTTCAAACTCTATAAGATCATATAGGTCTTTTTACGAATCGTCTAAGGAATTTCACTGATCTCCCTTGTTAGAGGACCGCTCAACGCTGACCACTTTTGCTCCACCGCTATTCGTCCACCCGAGCTTGGCAAGTTACCCAAGGCATTCTCAGGGTTAGGCATTCTACCCACCAGGGTGACCTCCTATAGGTTAGTGCGACTCCCACGGTCATTGGCCCTCTACGGTCAGCTGGAAATCCAGTTTGACAGAGCGGCTGACCGTTGAGGGTTTACTAGTCCCGAAGGGGCGCAGAAATTCCACCCTTCTTTGGCCGGCAGCCCACGGAACAGTTCGGAACTTTCGAGGAAGCTGTGCACAGTTTCCGATAAAGCAAATCCTCCTCTTTCAAACAGTGTAAAAGAAATTTCTAGATGTGCCGAATTTGGAGAAATACAAGAAGTTTTTTGAGACTTACATTTTTCAAATTTTCCCAAAAATTCATTTGGATGTGGCGTACATTTTCCGCAAACAGCTATGCGAAAAAACTAGACAAACTTCTTGGCAACGCAAACAATTCTTTTTCGAATATTTTGTTTTCAACTGGGCTATACAAATCCAGAATTACAGACTTTTTAGTGAACTATTCAGTATTTCACCAATTTTTGAGAAACAGATAATATAACCATTCTGTTTCCACATTTTATTGCCTTTATGCAACAACTTTCAGTATCTCGTGATGATGTATCACAGTCTTCGCATTCCTCACAACAGCACTTCCCTCTAGTGGGACGATTAAATGTCAATATCTGACGGCAACATGTCGACGGTGAAACACAGCCATCGTATTCCGGCGAATCCTTATCACCATCATAAAAAATTGGACAAGATATCTCGTCTGAATAAGTTGATGTTATGCTCAAACAAGATAATGGTACCGAAAGCACCAGTCGATAACGCTAACAACCGGTATACGGACTAAAGGTAAGGTAAAATGATCGGATTTGAACAGTAACCTAACAAAAGAATGGCTGCTATGTGGGTTGAGGGGTGCAGCGTGGTGGTCTGTAATATTGCGTCGACTCTATGCTGGTTAACATGTTAAGGTGTGAACAATTCTGAAGAGTTTACATGTCGAACATGTCAAAACCGACCGAGTTGATCGCAAACAATGTCAGATATAACAATGATAACACGTTAAAGTCGACGCAAAGTTGCGGACCCCCACCCTGCCCCCCCCCCCCAACCCACATAGCGCCTAAGAACGCGCCGTGCATACCCCTCCCGTAACGAATCGTGAAGGCATGGTTAGTTGGGTATCTGGCCTATACAATCCGATACTGCGGTGCAGAACCAGACGGCAGAGCCGATGAGAGATTGCGCTTAACATAGGAGGTCTAGAATAAGTAGACAAAGGTGCGCGCCGTTCAAGGTATATCTCGGGTTTATCGGAGGGTTACCAATGATGAATCTGGACTCTGCCGAGAACATTTCATTGTCCATTTCAGTGTCTTTACCTTACCAGACTGGAGTGGCTTCAATTTAAGGATTCCGGGAGGAACGGAGGGCTCGGTGAGCCTGGACGAAGATCGTTCGCTCGACAGTTTGTTTGGAAGTAGCGCCACTTACCACGCGCTCTGATTGTGAGTTACCGAGTGAGAAGCCATAGCAGAGACAGACCGAAGTCGACGGCAGTGGGCTGCGGGTGATAAAAAGTATTAAATAGCTTCGACTACTGTAGGCGGTATAAGGGAACCCAATCGCGCAAGTATAAACTATACATTGTAAATCGTAGTGGTAAAAATGGAGCTACCAACTGGTGATTCTCTACAAAAGTGGAGGTTCCGATAGGACCTGAGGTGGGTTTACTGTGACTTCGTCAGCATCAGGATGTATTTTTCACCTTCCATTTTTACTATAAGAAATTTTAAGATCAAGAAAAACAAGAATAAGGCTCGCGTGGATGACTTATCAATAAGAATGACAGGGTAAGCAGGGCATGTAGCGTGTAGGTAATAGGTTATACCCGGAGGCAAACATTTGAATGTGGTATTGGCATTGGAGCGGGATCGATCGATTGGGTCACCACTTGCTCCATGGCATATTATACCTCCTTACAAACTATTTGCTTAGAAAGCAAATCTTCCCATAGACAAATAAGATGTCAATCCATCTTTACCCCAAAAAAGAAAGGCAGGCGGCCTCGGAAGCTGATCGAAACCCTGACCGTGTGAGTGAGAGCGCCGCCTCCTACCTCTTCACCACGGTCTTCAAACTTTGAGAAACAGAACAATTCAATGTGCACATTTTATTCTCCACAACCCGTATTTGACGATATATCACAGTCTTCGCATTCCTCACAACAGTTCAAACGATTAGATGTCCATATCGACGGCAACATGTCGACGGTGTTGAGTTTTGTGTTGTCGATTATTGTACTTTTCAGCGCCACATGTGGAATTAAATAAATTAATGTAATAAATTGAGATTGAAATTAAGAGAGCATTTTTGTTAACCGACACAGGTCGATGATCGATGTGAATGAAATCTACATACGAATGCCGTCACGATTCTGGTACAGTCCAAAAACATTTGAAACATATCGGGTCATTCTAATCCGATTATTAGTGTTACACAGTCATTTCAGATTCTCTGCATATGTTGTTCAAAAGAAAGCATGAACTATACAGGGAAAAGACGTTAAAAAGTATGATTATGGGTGTTGCGATCATTCAACCATTTTCCTTGCGCTAAAAACGGAAATACTCCCACAAATCGTAGCATTGAAAGGGTGGTCTTGACCTAGTAAGAGATTTTTTTCAAAGTTCATAACCAAAATACTAAAATATCAGGCATACTTCTGTGGCCCTCCGCTGACATTGGTCTTGTGGTGGATGTTGTTCCAGACAACTTGGTTCCTTGCACCTGTCGTTATCGAGTCGCCCACCTGAAGTGCAACCAATTAAGTACCCGTTGACGGAAAACTATTAGAAAACGTAGCTGAAATACGGAAATGACAACTCTTTCGAGAAGCATGCAGTCAACGCCCAAAAACGCTGCTACGAATAGTTTCGTTTTCAAGAAGAGTACTCAAGACATCCGCTAGAAATGATACGTTTTAATATCCACCACAGAAACATACACGAAATTCTCAAAGCTTTATACTATTCTATTTATCGAAAAAAAATGATTTAAAAACCCTAAAGGGAAATTCTACTCATGAAGACTCACCGTAAAGATCAGACGACGTTCGAACGCAAATTTCAGCAGTCGAAGCACCTGAACTCAGCTTTCGATCAATGTCTAATTGAAAACGAGGATGTTTCATTAATCATACATCCCAGCTTTTGAAAATTGATCAATTTGTCCTCACAATTGGCATCACTCCACATATTGTTATAATCATGTCTAAAAAATAATCCTGAAAACTTTCACAGACCTGCTTGCCCTCCTCCGTTCCTGGCACATAGCATATCCGATGTGTGCCGCTATAAGGTCTTCCCGGTCTGATGTGGCTTGCCTGAGATTTGAGGTGTAATGGTAGGAATAGCAGAAATTGAATTGAAAAAAAAACAGAAAGCAGAAATTGAAAAATTGAAAGCAGAAGCAGGAACACATTAGGAAATGAAATAAAAATATATAATCAGGCTAAAAATTCCCAAGTTCTTTATTCTTGAAACCTCGGCATGATGTTAAACTTCTCGAATGCTTCTGTGCCAGACGACGTTAGTAAGGTGGATCAAAATTTATTATGGCCTAACGTTTCGACCTGTTCGTCGTCTTTTTCAAGTCTATTCTATGCTTGCTGACACTTTTACGTGCTCTCTGAGCCGTAATAAATTTTGATCCACCTTGCTAACCTCGGGCCCGCGTGGTACAGTGGCAAGAGGCGCTGCTGAAACCCGCACGGTCGAGTGATCGATCCCGGACGGGGCCAACCAAGCCCACCATCCTTCCGGGGTCGGGTAAATTAGTACCAGACTTGTCTGGGAAGGTAAAGACACTGACCTGGTATAGCGGCTGGCCCCCCGCAGTCATTGTATAGGCCAAATACGCATTCACTATGCCTCTAGGACTTGAATGGAATACGAATGCGGCGGCGCGTCCTCAGGGGACTGATCGAAGCCGGCACCTTTACCTTTACCTTTACCTTGCTAACCTCGTCTGGCAGAAGCATTCGAAAAGTTTACCAGCAAACAATATACCGCGCAACACCGGAACCGATTTAATCGCCGGTTTAATGCAAATAAATATAAGTCAGCCTATTGCAACAGTTTCTCACCCATATCTCGTGTTGCGAAACATAAAAAGGATGGAATGCTATAAAAAGGAGGTTTATTTAAAGATAAATAAACAAAAGCGGAGCTGATGTTTATACCTCCTGAATTCCATTTGGTACTATATAGTTGATCGTGTACGTAAACTCACTGTTTTCGTGACCTGTAAGGGTATATATTTCAAAAACTAGAGATCTTTTATATTGAGGCATGTATCTAGGCTCTTTCTCACCGGGTAGTTTCATTTTATAATTTTTGCTGATTGTCATCGTGGCTTCTTTCGGTTGATCACCGAGTGGTAAGTCGAAAAATTTACCACACAACGCACAGCACTTCTTGCTATTCGCACTCTTTAGGTAGTTCTGAAAGAGAACAATAAACGAGTGGAACAATTGTCTGATACCTTGAAAATTTGAATTTGTAGAATAATTTTAATAAAAAGAATATTAAAAAGAATATAGAGTAAAAACTGACCGAAAAACACTGTACGTGATACTGATGACCGCAGGATAACTCGCAAACATCGCCGGTGGAGGAAAGACTGCTTAGACAAATCACGCAGTCATCCTGCTGCACCTGAAAAAAAAAACAAAAACATATTATTCCAAATTACCGGCGCCTTAGGATATTATATCCAGCAAGTCAACTTGAAAAAGCTGAAATTCCTCAATATCAGCTTTTAGTTGAAATTAAGCACAACAAGATTATTTAGTATTACTCATGTCTATTTCATTTGGCGCAGTTAATAGTGTAAATAAACTTTAGCTTAATTTAAAAAACAAAATTGAATCAAATATATATAATATCATAATATCAAATATAATATCAAATATCAAATCCAGTACGTTGCTACCAGGAAAGGCAGTCGTCAGCAAATTCAGTTCCAAAAAGAGGATACATTAATTGATAAGAGTGTCGCAACTTTTAAAGGACACTTCTCAATCTTGAGCGGTTCCAAAGAATCGGGTTACCTTTGGAAGCAATTCCACTTTTTTATCAGCATAACTGCTGTTTATTTAAGTTTCAGCAAAAATATGCACACCTCCTGGGCGGGTTCCGCATATTTCCAGACTCCATTGTTGTTCTCTGCTGTCGCTGCCGGATCGCCCTCTTTCAGGTCTGAACCTAAATGCGAGAATAAGGTCAAAAAAATATGCGAATGAATAAAACCTACTGAATTTCTCCGATAATTGTATAGCAAATTGCCGTTCGACGGCCTCTTTGATGTCAACAAATCGAATTACCTGCAATTTAAACGCCACTTTAATTATCCTCAACTAAGTAAACCAGTTCCGTAGGATTACCTTCAATGAGCCGAGTGAGTTGGAGGCAATCAGGTCGTACAGTACTGAGCAGGCAACCGTACAGGTAGACTGCACACTGTTCCCGATGGCTCCTGTCAATTAAGTGAAATTCGATAAATGAATGAATAATAAATGAAGAGAAGTAAAAAATAAAATTAAATAAAAAATAAAATAAAGCCGCCTAACAAAAAAATAAACAGAAAAAATACATTGTTTTTCGATCAGTTTCTATTCGATATTCTTTTGATTCAAATTATTCTACAAATTCAAATTAGCCTACCAATGACGACATGGTGGATTCTCAATACAAATACAAACCCGAATAAAAGAATGAAAACAAAAGAATTTATAACTACATTCTGATCTAGATTTCTGGGGCGAGGCCTGCGAAACGTGAAATTCACCGGCGGTTTCGTTCAAGAATCTCGGCCCAAAAAACTATACCCAGGTACTCCCCACCTACTCTTGCCCTCTCTTTCTCGCTCTCTTTCTTCTTTCTCATTGGAATCCACAAATCGAAGGTGTTAATGAATCTCACCACATCCAAGTCCTGGAATGACAACAGAGGAGCAATCTCTAGCGGCTGCCTCACGGAACACCGAACGATAAGCCCTCTCCAAGTGATGGATATCGGGATGGACGACAAGAAATACGTATCTCGCTCGCAACTGAAATGATTTTTCATATTTAATTTTGCATTTTTTCATTTTCAAATTATTAATTTAGAAAATTAAAAAAAATAGACAATTAATTCAATATTTGATTAAAAATTAAAAAATCAATTCAATAATTAATTCAAAAATTAATTTAATAATTTTTATTAATTTTTGAGAAAAAATTGTTTAATATTAAAAAATCAGTGTAACCTCATAAAGCGAACAAAATATTATGAGCCACCCTTTTAGTTCATCTGATATTTCACTTTTACTATTGTTATCATTACCCAAGTCCAATAGTCACATGTTATATGAGTGTTTCTTCTGTTTGAATTCTGTTGATTGGATAACTATGAATAAAGAACAAAGATCTTAAGGGTAACTACGAATAGTATAATAAAATAACGACTTTTAAATAACCACTAAATACATCGACGATACCTCCGTTGCAGACACGTCCACCACTAGGACTTCACCTCGACTGAGCCAATGAGAGACGTTTTTCCTAGCGTTCACGTAAGCCGTCTGAATTAATGGAATGGAAAAGAAATGACTAGGCCACAGAGGAAAAATGTCAACATTGAAAAATGTACAATAAAAATACAGAGCAAAAAGGTGAGATCTCCTAACCTTGTACTCATTTCCTCCTCCAGCGGCTTTTGAAATTGCCCTGAACACCGACGACGAATGTTCGAGTGTGCTGTTCACAGTTAGGCAAATCGCATCCGCTTCCTCTTCACAAATGTTACCACAGGCTTTTGAATCAAATCGCATCCGCTTCCTCTTCACAAATGTTACCCTAAAATTTGAGAAAAAAATGCTTAATCTTCCAATTTATTCATCAAAAATCAATAAACATACCGATTTCGCAACAACTTTCACCGTGGTGGATGACTCACCGAGCGGCCCGATGTCCAACTCGAACATTTCTTTTCTGAAATGTGATAGCTCTTAATATTTATTTATTTATTTAATACTTCAAATGACGTGCCTAAAACAAAAATAGTAGAGGGTAAAAAGAAGGACAACAAATGAAAAACCTGAACTCAAAACACAAGAAACGATCCAGAAAGACTATGCAAGCCTCTTAAATAGTTAGGTAACGCATAACCTTTTCAATTAGATTAAGAGGATTTCACGTGGGAAGAAGAAACCAGCGCCTTCAAGTATCAAAAGAATATGACGACTTGGTTGGATTTATGCTTAGAAAACGTACGCGATTCACAAAAAGAATCTGTAAGGTAATAAGAAGGGGTTCAATTGCGGATGCAGAATTGGACGGGTGAATTTACAAAGAAACACGATGAGCTGGCAAGTGTACGTGTCACGCGAACGGTTGCAGCGCGGCTTGCAATCACAAACACTAAAATTATCTGGGAGGGAAAAGGTAGAGAAATTCTGTGGACCGTCACCGTAGATAATTGTGACTAGAGCCCCAAGTAGAGAGCGGAGTACGATCAAGAAATATAGGAGCTATAGATCAATCACATGAGCATTTCATCCCATTTATCTATTTATTTATTCAATCCCTACATTCTCATGGATGTGCAATACAACCAGGGCCCAGATTCATCATTGGAAAACCTCCGATAAACCCCGAGATGTAGCCCGAACGGCGTCCACCTTTCTCTACTTATCCTAAACCTTCTATGTTAAACGCGATCTCTCATCGACTCTGCCGTCTGGTTCTGGCTGCGCCGCGGTTTCGGAGACCGCTCGTCCGTTCATGAATCTGGGCCCGGGTTTATCGCCAACGGGATTTCGGAGACCGCTCGTACGTTCATGAATCTGGGCCCAGAATTAGTAACGAAACTGACGGAACAAAGAGAAGAAAAGAGCTACACTACACGGGAAGGATGAAGAAACAGAAACAGAAACCTCAGAACTAAGAACACACATTATAACAATCAAAGAAGCATTAGTTAATTTAAATTCATAAATCATTCAATCATCATAGATGGGTTACTACATATTCTGGGCAGATAGGTATAAAGTATGCTAACGGCTAAGATATAGAGCACCACGGCTGAGTAGATAAATTTTAAAAAATAGATTCATTTTGTCTCTTTTACATCAAAAAGATGTGCTACTTGGTACGGTATCGGAAAAATCAAAATAAACAAATAAGATACAAGAAAATGTCGTTGGGCTGGTAGTGTGTGGCTTGGACCGGAGAATGACGGCGATTCGGAGAGAAAGGCGCTCGTAGACGGCGGTTTCCCATAGGAACCTGTTCACAATGACTCATACAGCCCCCTACCCAACCCCCACCGTCACCCACCCCTACCTCTCTCACTCGTCCTTGATAGGAAGGACACGTTCCCTAGTCGAACGAAACCTGGGCCCAGATTCATCATTGGTAAACCCCGATCAACCCCGAGATATGGCCCGAACGGCGCCCATCTTTGTCTACTTATCCTAAACTTCCTGTGTTAAACGCAATCTCTCATCGACCTCTGGTTCTGGCTGCATCACGGTTTCGGAGACCGCTCGTCCGTTCATGAATCTGGGCCCTAAAAACAAATTCGCGCGGCGTAGTCCAGTGGTAAGAGACGCCACTTGAATCGGCACGCTCAAGTGATCAATCCTCGGCCGGGTTAACCAAGCCTTCCTTCCCGAAGATTGGGTAAACTGTTACTTGTCTGGGAAGGTGAAGGCATTGACATGTGCAGCGGTTTGCCCCTATAAGTTACTGCATAGGTCAAATACGTATCCACATACGATACGATTCTAAATGGAAGACGAACGCATGGCTCGTCCCAAGGGGACCAACCAGCCAATTCACCTTTTTATCGTTTTATCGCAACCTGAAAACGTCAAAGTAACGTGGTCGGCGATGATCAGACCCCAAAGGTTGCGCCATGCACTGGTACACTTCTCAGAATAGCAGAGGCATCTTTGCGCATCTGGGCTATACAATGACTATCGGTAGTAAGATGGTATACAAGTCAGTGTCTTCACTTACCGGACAAGTCTAGTAGCAATTAAGCCGACCCCAGGAGGGATGAAAGACTTGGTAAGTCCGGGCGGAATCGATCACTCGACCGTCCGGGTGTCAGTAGCGCCTCTTACCATTGCACCACGCGCGCCCTCACAAAAGGTTAGTTTGTAAAAAACTGGGTGAATCTAGATAATGCAAAGTTGTTCTTAGTCAATTTAGAGAGAAAAAAGAAACGAAAACGACATAATGGAAGCTTGGGTTGCCACTTGGACAGGCCAACGGAACATTTCAAAAATCAGGTCCAGTATCATCTGAGCCCAGATTCATGAACGGACGAGCGGTCTCCGAAACCGCGGCGCAGGCAGAACCAGACGGAAGAGTCGATGAGAGATTGCGTTTAACATATTAAGTTTAGGATAAGTGGACAAAGGTGGGGGCCGTTCGGGCTATATCTCGGGGTTTATCGGGGGTTTACCAATGATGAATCTGGGCTTTGGTCGACCTCTTGGAGGAGGATGCAAAGCCAGCGGGGCCGCCTAGCCTTTCTGAGGTAATCACAGAGTTACCCGCCTTGATGTTCTTAACTTTCCATTGCTAACGTAGAGAAAAGACTTTTACCTTCAAAAAACAGTAAAACAAACAGGAAACAGGGAGAAAAATCAACGAAAGATCGAGGAAACTCGGTCACCTCTGTACGTCACCCGTACCTCCAAGTACCCGATCTACTGACCCTAAAAAACGCAAAAATGTCACAGGCGAGAACATTTATGACGAAGATCCGGTGTCGGTTATCGCGCTCCAACTCGATTTTAGTCAATGCGATGGGCGGGGCGACGGCTGGCTGCTTGGAACAGATGGCTCCGGTCGACGTCGTTCTGCTCCTTTTCTTTACTTTTTACATTTCTCTCGGTTCCTTTTCATTTCTCTTTTTCTTTTTAGCTCCTTCCTGATAATGGCTCAAAGGTCGCATAGGAAAACCAGCCGAAGTGCGTCCTTCAAGGATTTGAGACTATGAACAACCTGGAATTTTCCGCACTTAACGGGTATCAAAATCGTTCTTTTCATGGCCGATTACCCCATGGGCATATTTTAGGTGGCTCCTTCCTGCTAATGGCTCCAAGGTCGCATAGAAAATCAGCCGGAGTGCGTACTGTAAGGATTTGGAACTATCAGCAACCTGGAATTTTCCACACCTAACTTTTATCAGAATCGTTCTTTTCATGGCCGATTACCCCCATAGGCAAATTTTAAATGAAAAAAACCAAAAGTACAATAGTACCTATCGGCACTATTCCACTTCACGGACTCTAGCCCCTAAATTTTTTTCAGACATCGAATTTCGCTGAAACTTTGCACATGGGGGTAATCGGGGGCGCTGATCACGAATCTGCTGTCCGTTTTTCACGGGGTGGTCTCGACCACCCACATTGCTATTTGGATGGTCCTGTTGGGGTCGCCGTCTCAAACTCAAGCCTCAAGAACTTATGGCACTTACCCTCAAGCAAAAAAGCGAATATCACCATCGTGTTCAGGGCTCCGAATAACCTTCGTAGAGGAAGTTTGAGCGAAATCGGCGACATTGACTGGGCCACCCTCGGAGCGATTTTTGGCAGTATGGGTGTTCTCGGACCACCTTGTGAAAAACGGATATCGCCATCGTGTCTAGGCCCCGTACGCAATGTTTGAGCGAAATCGGTGGCCCTGACTGGACCACCCTGATTCCCTGTATGGGTGGTCTCGGACCACCATGTGAAAAACGGATATCACCATTGTGTTCAGGACTCCGAATAACCTCCGTAGACGAAGTTTGAGCGAAATCGGTGACCCCAACTGGACCACCCGAGTAGCAATGTGGGTGGTCCGAGGTCACCCCGTGAAAAACGGACCGCAGATTCGTGATCAGCGCCCTCAATTACCCCCTCCCCTATACAAAGTTTCAGCAGATTTGAGTGACTAAAAAAATTAAGGGCTGGAGTCCGTTAAGTGGAATGGTGCCCCGTTATCTACTAGGACGTCGAGATCCGTTGTTATCAGTTATAAGGACGATAGATGGAACTTCAACGAGTTTGTCAATTGAATTCAGTTTTATTTGTTTTTAGATGTTAATTCAGTTTCCGTTAATGAGCTCTTCAACGCGTACATAGCTTTCATTGAAGAACACACCATTCGATTCGACTACTATCATTGATTTCATTATCTTATCGCAAAGCAGAGTTTTTTATTGACCTCTGTTCATTCCGTCGTTGTTTTCGTCGACATTCGGCGAATTTTCTCCACTTCATCAATTCAGCGTCAAAGCACCAAATGTTTCAGTTGTAGCAGTAGGCGGCTGAAATAGAGTATGCTGGCCGCTAGGATTCTACGATTGTCCCGACCTTTCCTGAGCCTACCTAGTGTGCAGAACATTCACATATCTCGAGGTGAGTTTTACAGTAGTTTTATTTACTTTTTTGTGGCACAATACATTTTTTACATTATAAACAAATACAACACAATATTTTTTACACATTTTTACGTTATTTGCTACCCTTTTAATTACGGCTTTTCAACCTTGTTCATCACCATGAGCTGTTCTCCTCGACGGTGTGAATTCCAGGCGCCTTCTTCCCTATTATACAGTTCAAGCTTTCCGACATCGGAGAGGGTATAGCCGAAGTTCAAATAAAGGAGTGGTAAGTTTTCGTAATTCTTTTCAGGAATTGCTGCTGATAACTATTGTTTTCACTCACTTTTAGGCACGTGAAAGAAGGAGATTCCGTGTCACAATTCGATAATTTGTGTGAAGTTCAAAGTGATAAAGCCGCTGTAACGATAACCAGTCGATATGATGGTGTTATAAAGAAGCTGTGAGTTTTTCTGTTGGTTTCAAATTTTCCACGAATGTATTTATTATACAGCTGTCAATATTTTAGCCACTATAAGGTAGACGACGTTGCACGTGTAGGCCAGCCACTTGTAGAAATTGAAGTTGAAGACGCTGCAGCTGCGGAAGAGGGCGAAGCGGCGCCAAGTAAAGGTGTGTTCGGAATCGTTTTATGTGGTGGTTCGAACTTATATTTTTTTATGCATGTGGAAATTGAATTTGACATTTTACGAGTGACTTGATTATTTTCTTTTTTTGGTAGATTTTCGTTGCAGTAAGGATAAAGGATAGTGCAATCTTTTGGAAATTATGGGCTGTTTAGTTCAGTGTCTACAAAATCTTATTGTTCCCAACAGTTTCACCTACTCACCGCCCGCCTCTAATTTGGGTTGGGTGATAAAGTAGCTGTAAATTTAACGGTTGTTAACGGAACACGTTTTTGAGGGAGTGGAGGAACTATTTGACAAATACGTCTCACATAGATGTGTAATTAATTGAAATTTCGACAGAAATTTTGCTCTTCTACTATTTTCCGTTACCATAATGGAAATTTAGTTCCTGAGAACTTAGAATTCCAGCAACTGCTGCTCCTCCATCAAAAGAAGAGAGTAAAGCTCCGTCAGGTGCTCCACCTTCCGTAACCAGTAAGTCTATCGTTCAGTTCCGACTGCTCGAAATTGGCGGGGTGAGCTGAAAAATGGGAAGTTAGAATTTATAAGGTGGTTTTGTTCAACTTCTACCTGGAAATGGATGGAGACATCATTTAGGCACATGAAGGTTGGTGACAAGGTGTAAAACTTGACAAATTGTGAGAAATTCTAGGTATTATAGTCTCCATAAGGATCCTCCATCGGACGTAGTACTAGTAGGGCAACCACTCATACGTATAGAAGTTGAAGGAGACGTGAAAGGCATGGGAAAATACAAAAACCCGTCTTTGTCTTCGGTTAATCCACTCTGATAGCATTCGCGAAAATCTGCTTTTTTTCTCTTTCCTTTCTTTCCGTCGACAACGAAAGCTGCACTCCATTATTTTAAAGGCTGCAGCGGGCACTTATCTCAAGTGATTTTGTCGCCTTTAATTTCCCAAGGGGCACGATCCACGTCTGCAGAGTTGAGACGCCGAAGACGGTGTCCCTTTCTCTGAAAAGAGGGACATTGATGGGAAAGAACGTGTTAGACTTGCTCTTTAACTATATCAATTATTGAAAATGGTGAAAATATGCTCTGGGATTTTATCTCAATCTTTTCTTACCACATCTCCCGTCCCTTCTCCCTATAATGCGCACTGCCAAAATCTTCTAGGACTCTGTATTTGGGCTATGAGTTTTTTTTTAATTCAAATATTTTAGTATATTAGCAGTTGTATATTTTTATTAGTTGTGTATTTTAGAACCAGAAGAGGCTAGTCCATCACCAGCAGCTGCTGTGGAAACGTCTCCTGTCCATGAAAGTGCCGTTGGAGGTGCGCCTGGCAAGGTGCTCGCAACTCCTGCAGTTCGAAGGGTTGCTATGGAAAACAAAGTGAGTTTTTTTGTTCTCTATTTCTATATAATTTCCTATTTTCTGTATCTATTGGCTTTTAATGATTGTTATCGTTCACTTTGAATTTAGGTGGACTTGAAGAAAGTGAACGGTAGTGGAAAGGACGGTCGTGTTCTAAAAGAAGACGTTCTGAAGTTCCTTGGTCAGGTCAAACAAGGTAACTCTACTTTTTATCTATTGTATCTGTAATCTTTAATCTCTATTTTCATTATGAACGGTAAAAAAGTAGTTCTGTTCATTTTTAGATCATTCTTATGGATCGTCGAACATTCGCTTCTCACCTGCACCATCAACACAAGCCAAAGTGGTTTGTAATTTTCTACTTCTACTACAAAATTCTGTTATTTCTTCGTATACTCTGTTTTGGAATCCCTAAATGCCTTTTCAGTTCGCCCCACTTGCTGAAGATCGTGCTATTCCAATTCGAGGTTACACTCGTGCGATGATCAAGACGATGACCGAAGCGCTCAAGATACCCCACTTTGGTTATGATGATGAGGTAACCTAATGATACTGTAGGATAATTTCGAAATAATACAGTTTCCCAATTGTTATTGTTAGGTTCTACCCACTATTCAAGCAGCGAACGGCTGAACTGTGTTCTTTCAATCAAACGACTCGATTGAGATTTTTTTGACGGCAAAATAAAAAATATATGCACCTCAAGTCAATTGAACTTAGGTTCGAGCTGACGCCCTCATCGCCATCCGTCGTGAACTGAAGGAGTTGGCAAAGGAGCGAAATGTCAAGCTCAGTTTCATGCCTTTCTTTATCAAGGTGAAATTATTTAACCATAATTGGGTTAGTATCGGTTAAATGGCTATGATTCATAGGCTGCATCGTTGGCTTTACTGGAGTATCCCTCTCTGAATGCTTCTATTGACGACAAATTCGAGAACGTCATTCAAAAGGTTGGTGTTTTTAAATGGTGGATGAAATTAAACCTATTCATTTGAACAATGTGTTTAGGCGTCGCATAATATCTGTCTCGCTATGGATACACCTGGTGGTTTGGTTGTGCCGAATATCAAACACTGTGAGCAGAGGTGTGTTTACTATTCTACTTTCTATTATTTTAATGTAAGGCTATCGTAGATCCCCATGTATTTTCATATTGTTGTCAGATCGATATTTGAAATCGCGGCTGAGCTCCAACGACTCCACGAGGATGGTAAGCGAGAGAAAATCTCTCGTGAGGACCTTTCGGACGGTACCTTCACGATCAGCAATATCGGAACGGTAGGTCGTAACAAAATGTTCTCTCACCGTATTTTTTTTCCGTTTGACTGTAGCCATCCCTAATTTGATCGATGCATCCTGTTTTTCACCTGCAAATGAATAATTTTTAGATCGGTGGAACTTATGTTAGTCCGGTGATTTTCCCACCACAAGTAGCGATCGGAGCGTTGGGAAAGATCGAGAAGTTGCCACGATACGACGAAAACGATAATGTGAGTTTTTTCCGATTTAGTTTTCAAATTTGTTGCCAATTTCAGTGCGAAAATGACGAAAGGTGATAAAAAGTTGTTAATTTTAGCTGGTCCCAATGAACATGTTCAAAGTCTCCTGGTGTGCCGATCACCGCGTTGTCGACGGTGCTACTATGGCTCGCTTCAGCAACAGGTATCTTTATTTTTTCTATTTATATTTCACTTTTATAAAACTCATTTTCAGGTGGAAGTTCTATTTGGAGCACCCTTCAGCAATGCTGGCACAACTCAAATGAGTACCTCACTTCGTAGAATGTTTTTGTAGGGTGAGCAGTTGATAGTGCTCCGTAGATATTTCTAGAATGAAACCTTCACATTTTGTTATGTCCCTCTGTTTCTTTCACATTGAGCATGTTCCTACTTTTTCCTACAAATTCTGAAAAGCTAAGGAAAAGTTCAAGAGACAAGTTGAGAAAGAAACTGCGGGACAGCGCACTTGTTGAGTCTCACCGTTCTATTCCAGTCAATCCTACACTAATTTCGTAAAGAATGTGATCGTTAAGACATACCCCATATATGTTCAGGGTAAAATTATCAGATAATTAAATCTCGATGTTAAATGATAGAAATGATAGCGCGTATGCGTCTCTCCGATAAGCCAAGTGCTATTTTGTTCCGGTTCGAAAGAAATCTATTCACATATCCATTGCGTAATTGTGCTCAATACGAAGAATATCTATTCACTGAATGCTTTTATTTGTGATTACAGAATTTTCCTTTTTTTCAAAATGCCTCTATTTTGTCTTATTAGGGTGCCAAAAAAAAACTAATGGCGTATAGATTTACATGTAGAGAGAGAGCTAATTTTTCAAAAGCGTACAATTCGTTAGCTATTTCGCTACTTATTTTTGTTGTAATTCGAATAGGGAATAAATTTTGTTGTTAATTCGCGATATGGACATTTTTGAGCGACTCATACATGATTTTCGATCTCCTTCCGCATTTTCACTTGTTTTTTTCCCGTTTTCGTTTTTGACCAATTTTACTCGAGGAAGTCGCGTCTTTGGCATCATTCTTATTGTTATCGTGATGATTTTCGAGCTCCTTCCGCATTTTCACTTGTTTTTTATGAACGTTTAAGTCAAGTTTTCGTTTTTCGTTATAAACAACATCAAACATTTTCCTTGAGATTATCAAGAACAGTTTGCTCTACATGAGCCCAAGCATCAAGTCTTCAGATCTATCAGTTCAATTCCAAGTCCTAAAGCTATCGGGTCCAGAAAGAACAACTCCTTTTTTCATTTTTATATTTGACCTATTTTCTCTTGAGGTGTTCTTTTACTTCGCTATCCATATTACATGAGACAAACTTCAAATCAACCTGGTGTTGCGTCTAGAGAATACTCGTTTCTCCTTTCTTAGATCTATGAGTTCTATTCCGCCCTGAAACTCCAAAAAATCAATTGAATATGAGCTGGGATTCGCCAGGCAATATCCCTGACCGGAAATCGATGGAACGCGATTTTGATTGTTTTTTCGGCCACTGGAGTTCCTGGTAATTCATCACCATTGGTTTGATGTCAGGCGAACTTTTTCTTTGACGGGTAAGTTCCCGTGCAATCAAGAATCAGTCACCATTAGTCATTGCAAGATTTACGGATAACAATGGGTAAAGGTTCCATTCAGGACTTCAAACAGAAAATCTACAGGGCCCACATTCATCATTGCAAAACCCGCGATAAACCGCGATTAAACCCCAAGCCGCGCGCAAACCGAAATTCGTGAACGCGCGTCGGGGTTTATCGCGGGTATATCACAGACCTCGGCGAGGCAGGGTTTGGGAGACCTGGGCCCAGATTCATCATTGGCAAATCCCCGATAAACCCCGAGATATGGCCCGAACGACGCCCACCTTTGTCTACTTATCCTAAACTTCCTGTGTTAAACCCAATCTCTAATCGACTTTGCCGTCTGGTTCTGGCTGCACTGCGGTTTCGAAGACCGCTCGTCCGTTCATGAATCTGGG
Organism: Nippostrongylus brasiliensis; assembly: GCA_030553155.1. NCBI lineage: Eukaryota > Metazoa > Nematoda > Chromadorea > Rhabditida > Heligmosomidae > Nippostrongylus > Nippostrongylus brasiliensis. The sequence continues at coordinate 6,184,548 of CP130733.1, forward strand.
CCCTGGGTGACAAACTGGAAGGTAAAAAGAAAGAAAGGAAAAGGTAGGTGGAAATTCATGTCGTTGGGCAATTGACGCCCAATTTTTTCTAGTTTTTTTTTTTAACATAGAACGTCGTATCGAGTTGTTTCCGACGTGCGTCATTATTATGTCCGAGTGGCCTAGGTTAGCTCGACAACTGTGATGCGATGATGTGTTTATAGTAGAGAAATTGTGAAGCAATTTCAACGTCGACGAGACAAGTGTCGATTTGTGTAATCGCGAAAACGTCTGGCTGATCAGCCACTGATGTAAAGCCGATTGATCGAAGTGATCGATGCGGTCACTTGAGGCAAAACACACTGCTCAGCTGGTGCCGCTCGCTTACTCTTTGTCGGTTTTGGTCGATTCACGCTTTGTCGGTTTTGGTCGATTCCCTCTTCTTGGTCTCTTCAGCTCTTGTTCGCGAATTTGAATTAAAGACGAGTGTTTGGCGCATCCCGAGCCGTTCTGTTTCAGTATGAGAGTGCTTCTCGCCGTCCTCTCCCTAATCGGTGTCGTTTCATCGTTTCAGGTGAGTATGAACTGATCTTTACGACTCGCTAAGATTCTTGTGCTTTAAATATTCAATCTAACCATATTGAGTTCGATTTCCTTCCATTTTTCTTTAATTTGATTGCTACTTGAGTGCTCACCGGATACCATCCTGAGGATGGCGACCGACAAGCGCTCAAAGCAACTGGAACGAGAGTGTCACCTGGAGAAAACAGGTGAGAAGGAGTGTGAGACCAAAAACGACCTCGAAGCCGCTTGGAAGGAATTCACTAAACTCTCCGATCAATACAGACAGGTGAGGCCTAGGAGGATCAGGAACTATAGGGCTTAAACCTAAGTTAGCTATGAATTCCATCGATCCATTGACAGATCGGATTATCCTTTCCCACCCATTTCTGTCGCGAATGCGGTGGTAGCCTGTCGCGTACGATTCCCCTTAGGGACCTTACAGACCAGACGACAAAAAATTGAGTGACGAATTTGATCGATTTACCGCGGCGGTGACCGCGCGTTGATAGATTGAAGCCGCCGCAAACGTCGCGTTGAACGAGAATGCTCGTCGTCGTGTATTTCGCTTAATTTCATTTATAACGGTTAATTCGTCGCTCAAATTGCACGTCGTCGGGTCTGTAAGGGCCATGGACGTTTCGAATGAATAAATGATCCTTTCTTATCATTTTCGTCGCGATGTCGTTGCATCAATTATCAATTGCTCCCACCGGTATTGACAGCCGCCTTGACAATCAACCGCTGGCTTCGGAAAAATGGAAAATTTGAAATATAGGAAAAATCTCATAATTTGGAAGATTCGACTTTATAATAAACCTTTAGGCTGTCGCGCAATGTAGAAAAACAGCTGCAGGATCGACAAAGCGATACAGTAAGTGGGCAGTGTTATGAATCAGTTATTATTTACATTCATAGTTCTTGACCAAGCCAATTTTTATTGGCATTGAAAAAAATGAATCAATTAATCCACCAACTAGTAAATATCTACTAAACTGTCATTTTGAGGGAAAACTCGCGGAACCCGTCACGATATCCACCACGAAGAGCAGTCAATTAGTGATAAGGTGCAAACGATTGCGTGATATCGAGCCATTAACCTTTCACCGTGTCGAGATGCATGCTACAGTAGATTACGGTAAGATTACGGTATAGTGGATGCTCAGAGCTTCAGGTTCGACCGGAAAGCGAACATTTTGACACTGCACATCCGATTCGAACCAAGCGCCAACTTTGCAAGACCAAATCCTCATTGGAGCTGAATCAACTCGGACAGGACTTCCAGACCCATTGCGAGCGTGACAATATGTGAGTTCATTGTTGAATTATGGATAGGATCCTATTTAGGACATGCTTGGTGCGGTGGTTAGAGGCGCTATTTCTACTGGCACGATCAAGTGATCGAATCTCGCTCGAGGGCAATCAAACTTTCATCTCTCCTATCTTATCCCTTCCACAGATGCCTTCCGGACGAAGACCTACCGGCTGGTGCACAGCGTGATCGTTTCAAGGAGCTGCACGGATCTCGAGCGAAGAAATACTCCGCCTACCTCACACAGCTCTCACTTTGTTACGGACGTCTTACGTAAGCGGCAAAGATGAGCTAGTTCTAGATGCATTTTGTTTATAAAAACCTTTTTAACTGCTTAATCAGCTGTCTTCATTATTTTAATAAAACTGAAAATTAACCAGACTACTTTTATCGCTCCCAGGGTGATAGAACTACATTTCATGAGGATAATAGGGCACTATTCAACTTAACGGACTTCAGTCCTCGATTTTTTTTCCAGATTCGAAATTCGCTGAAACTTTGCACATGGGGTAATTGAGGGCGCTGATCACGAATCTACCGTCCGTTTTTCACGTGGGTGGTCTCGGACCACCCAAATCGACTACTTGGGTGGCCCAGTCAGGATCACCGATTCCGCTGAAACTTCGTCTATGGGGGTTCTCTGGTGTCCTGAACACGATGGTGAAGTCCGTTTTTCACCTCGTCGTCCCCCGTATCGACTACTTGAGTGTTCCAGTCAGGATCACCCAAGTAGTCGAAGTCCGTTTTCGAAATGGCGGCCAAATACGATAATTATAGGTGGGTAACTACCGACCTTACCTGGTGAGACTCTCCTATAACTACCACATTCGGCCGCCATTTCGAGAACGGACTTCACCATCGTGTTCAGGACGCCAAAGAACCCCCATAGGCAAAGTTTCAGCGAAATCGGTGATGCTGACTGGACCACCCAAGTAGCGATTTGGGTGGTCCGAGATCACCCACGTGAAAAATTGACGGCAGTTTCGTGATCAGCGTTCTCAATTACCCCCACCCTGCAAAGTTTCAGCGAGTTTCGACAACTGAAAAAGAAATTGAGGATTGGAGTCCGTTAAGTTGGATAGTGCCGAATAATAGTCTCGACCAACGAAAAACAAGAAAGAAAACCTTTCCACCTTAAAGAACGGAAAAAAATAGTGAAGCGTAAAACAGCAGAACAACTCGAGTATTCAAAACCAGCTCTAAATGGATATTGGACAAAAATTTTGGCAGAAACACGAATGTGACTATTATAAAAACGAACATACCTTTATGCCATAACAAAGTCCGATTGGTGAGATCGAAGTCAATCGATTACTCGATAAGCCGTTAGGTTTCCTGTTGTTTGATACATACCGTCTGGAGCATCCTTCAGATATAAAGAACGCTACTCCGCAAAAATGAGGACGTGTTTGAGAAACACTGAAAAACATTAACCAAAAAGTAAATTTAAGCGCGGCAGCACGAAGCATTCAAGTGCTCCACAAGAAATTTCACCCTCTGTGAGCAGCTTTATTCCTAGATAAGATAGAATAGTGACAACATGATGCCTAGTTCTGATGGAAAGTAACTGCACAAGTATCGAGTGTCAATAATAGCACGAACAAAGGAAAACTGTTGAGCACTGGAAAAAAACGATACAAGCGCAGCATCAAATATACCTGTAAACAAAAATGACTTATACAAATATATATTAGCATTTCTGTACACGATTAGTCTTAGCATTCAGAACAATGACGAAACAACTGTAAGAGATTACAACAACTACACTTATATAGAACAACGATTAAAACACATCGGGTATGGCAGATGTAGGCATGCAATATGATATTTAGGTATAATATCGACAACTGAATCGACCGCTTTAGTCTATATTTAAACGATTTGCTCTTCTAAACCTATCAATATAATACAGCTATGACGGAAAATTTTTAAAACAAAATGTCGATATGAAACAATGTACAAAACTAAGAGCTTCAAAAACCATACACAAAGATCATAATCAACAACCTCGCGCGCAAAAGAAACTGCGCCGTGAACATCACTAGTGATTTAAAGACGAAAAAATATTTAAAAAAAAAACATAAATTCACTAAATCGCAGAAAGACGACTCTCATGACATGAAACACTGTACAAACACGAACCACGAGGTAACGCTGAACAGTCAGTCGATCGGCATTGAACCGCTCACAGCTGATGCAACATGTACACGACGACTTCGTACGTTCCCATAGTTATGGCTGTGTTCGGAACCGTACGCATCAGCTGCAAACGGAAAACAGAATTCAAAACACAAACATATGGTCCACAAAAATAATAGAGTCGTATACAAGTCTCAAACTAATAGACACCCCATCAACATTAAAAGCGCACCATAACAGAACAAAACACGGTACTATTGTACTTTCGGATCCCCACTTTTTTTTCGTTTAAAATAGGCCTATTGGGGGTAATCGGTCATGAGAAGAACGATTCCGATACTCGCTAAGCGTGGAAATGCCTCATTAGCCCGTTATCTTAGGTATTAGTGTCGAGGAAACCTGCAAGATAGCACGCGGCACCGGGAGACGCAGACAGTGCACTCTCTTCACCTGCACATTTCGAAGAGCTACCAGCGCTGAGTCCGCGTTCAGCTCGCTCCGACTGGTCGGAGAGTTTCCATTGGAGGCTCGGCCAACACCCAGACACTACTACCATGGTACTGTCTGGGAATCATGGGGAACGGGGACGAATTCTACGGCAACCGCGCCGAGATAACCCTTGGTGGTGTTGTCCGAGCCTAAAATGCAAACTCTCCGACCAGTCGGAGCGATCTGAACGCGGACTCAGCCGTGGAAGCACTTCGAAATGTGCAGGGGAAGGGATGCACTGTCTGCGTCTCCCGCCGCCGCGTGCTATTTCGCAGGTTTCCTCGCCTCTAAAACCTAATATAACGGACTTATAAGGCATTTCCGCACTTAACGAGTATCAGAATCGTTCTTCTCATGACCGATTACCCCCAATAGGATTATTTTAAACGAAAAAAGTGGGGCCCCAAAAGTACAATAGTACCCAAAACACTAGCAAACTCCATATATCCCTGATTCAAGCGAGCACAAAAAAATCAATTATAATAAAAATAGGATTATATTCGAACCTGCACAGATAGTCCACGGTACATAGCACGTCCACCTTCCATATACAAATCGTAGAGTGTTCGGAAGAATCCGTGCTTCACTGAGGATTCTTCTCGCAGCCTTGTTCGAACGACTTCTACAATACAAATTTGTTAATTAACAAAAAAATATAGCCAAAATAGCGAAAATATCGAGCACTTGAACGAAGATGAAAAAGAGAACGTGAATCCAATAGAGCTAAACAAACCGTGCGGATATGCGATGACGCAGGCGATAAATTTGGCACAACCTCCAGCTACCATGAAGTTCAGGAAGTCCTGAAATTGTAAACCCTATAGAAAAACCCAAATACAGGGAGAATTTTTCTCAGAAATTAATCTTACTTTACTCAAATATCGGAATCAGACACTAAATTTAGACAGATTACTCACCATCTTTCTCTTATCGTCCTCCTCGTTGTGATGCCGAAGAAGAAGACCACGAAGGTGTTCGTAGATAACAAACTGAATCATGGTTTCCGACACTCCTGCGTACGATGCGGTGACTCCCTAACGAAAAATATTGCTGTTTGAGAAATAAAAAAAAACAAAAAATGGGAAAAGGTAGATAGTTGAATAAGACTCCCTACCTTGTAAAATCCTTTAATACCCTCACGTTGATATACTCGACGAATCATTGAAAATATAGTGCTTTTCCCTTGATACAATTGCAGTCGTGTTTTCACAAGCCATATCGGGTTGACGGCGGACGCCGCAACAAAGCCTACAATATTGCTAATGGCCTCTTGAAAAACGAAAGCACTCACATGAAACGAATTTGTTCGGTAATTCGCAATGGTTTAGAAAATGAGAAAGTAACAACGCATTTAATTGGGAATTACCCATTACAATTTGCTGGGATGACAAGAAGTCCCATTTCATTACAAAGGAAGGAATCGATGAGCATTTTAGAAGGGAGTGAAATGGTACCTATTATCGATTCCCCCAAACATTATATGTAATTGTCGAATCCACATTGATCATGTCTATACGATTCCGAATAGAAGTCGAATGCCCGTCGCGCCCTCAGAAGGATTATCAACGCCGACTCCTTTACCTTTAACTTTTACAGGTTTTGAACCCAAACTCTTGATCGCATCCTCATCTTATGGTTCATGATAAATAGGAAGTTTCTATAACTTATCAGACAAGGCATTATTCAACTTGATGGACACCAATACTCGATTTTTTCAGTCATCGAAATTCGCTGAAACATTGCACAGGGGGGTAATTGAGGGCGCTGATCACGAATCTGCTGCCCGTTTTTCATGTGGGTGGTCTCGGACCCCTCAAATCGCTACTTGGGTGGTCGAGTCAGGATCACCGATTCCGCTGAACTTTCTCTATGGGGAATCTCTGGTATCCTGATCACGATGGTGAAGTCCGTTTTCCAAATGGGGGCCAGATACGGTAGTTATAGGTAAGTATCTACTGACCTTACCTGGTGAGACTCATCTATAACAGCCGTATTCGGCCGCCATTTGGAAAACAGACTTCAATGTCGTGTTCAGGACACCAGAGAAAACCCATAGAAGTTTCAGCGAAATCGGTGATCCTGACTGGACCACCCAAGTAGTCAATATGTGTGGTCCGAGACCACCACGTGAAAAACGGACAGCAGATTCATGTTCTAGGCCCCAAATAACCCACAGAGGAGAAGTTTCAGAGAATTTCTGAAAAAAAAACTTCTAACTGAAAGAAAATCGAGTGCTGGTGTCGTCCGTTGAGTTGAATAGTGCCGGAAGTTTTTATAACTTATCGACAAGGTTTCAACGAAATAATCAAAAATCTTTCCGCCACTGTAGAGGCGATAGATAAACTTTCATAAATTCTCTTGTTAAGACGAAACGGATTTCATGGATTTTTCGGTACCCTATTGCGAAATAACGGACAACTTGTACGAGACAACCAGGAAGCTACCAAGGAATCACATGATCCAACTCCTTACAGCCCAGAAAAACCAGTCCATTACGGTGTTCACTACCACCACAACCGACGATAAAGGTGTCATCGAAAATCGACGGCTCGACTACCGTTAATCACAAGCATGATCGCCGGCGGACGCAGTGACTAACAAAGACCAGTGCACGTGAAAAGCATCGGACGAACGTCCGTTCGCACCCAGACGTCCTTGGCTTTTTTGCCATCGGCGCCGCCATTAACCATCGTTTTAGAGTTCGCAGTGTGTTTACAATCCCACGGGTCGACGCTACGTGAATGAGCCCAGTCGCAAGCGCGTCGAGTGGTGTACAGCACGAGAATGTGATGCGATTTTTTTCGGAGGAACACGAGGACATCAATGGTGGACGGCGGTGAAAACTTCAAAACACCTCAACAAAGTTCAGAATTGCAACTAGAAATAGCTGCAAAAGAGACGGCAAATCGAGCCAAATGCCCCCGTACGCGGTTGCCAATTTCTGTCATGTGTTCATTGTTTTAGTTAAGGTTTAGCTGTTGTTCTTCACGCATGCGTTAGGGTGCGTCCATTAAATAAATAAATAATAAATAAATGCGGCACTGTCGCTGTCACCACAGGGTAAGGGTGAAAAGGTAAAGGGTTCGGCGTTGATTTTTCACCCGATCACTAAGGGATGGAAGGCTAGGTAATCTGAATTCATCGCTTGACCGCGCTTCTTACTACTGTACAGCGTACGCCCTTTTCTACCGAATGAACAAGAGCAAATTCAGACGAAAATATACATTACTTCGCGTAATTATCAAAAATTTGAAGAAAAACACATTAAAGATGAATAACGCAACTAAAATAGTGTGATACCTGCAGTCCCAGCGCTCACCATGTGTACAATGGCGCTGTTTGGGACGAATATCTCGGACTCGTTCCAGAGGCGTTTACTTGTTGAGTAAGAATAGAAGTATACAGCCCTTAAAACAACATATGAGTAATATAGCAACCTAGCTAGCAGTGCAGTTATAAAATATTGAATCAGTATACATGACAAATTCTCAAATCCTTACTTGGATGGAGCCACTCCGACGAGATTAGGCAGTAGTCCTTTGTATAGGCCTCCAACACCCTCATTTCTGATGATATGTCTGAAAACAACATATATTCAAATACGTTTCACGTTGAAAGCTTTGAGTACCATAAGATTTCATATGGATCAATAAAATCAATATCGAAAAATGGAAAGAAGTCACAAAAAGTGAGACGAACGAACACTCACGAAAAATAACGCATGATGTTCAACCGTCTCCGTGGTGCTCTCGATGATTCGCCTTCGGCCTGCGTCTGGACAAATCGTGAGATATCAAATGAGATCCCGTTCCGACTAATATCATCTGAATAACGGGAGCACGCGTCGTACGAAAGAAACAATGAAATTTACTCTAGCTCTACTCACTCCTTGTGCCTAACCGTCCCACGAATTCCGCTGCCAATCGACGGTTACTGTCTGAAATTCACTTGATCACGGTCTTAAGAAATGAAAGCGGAAGTAATTACAGAAAATGGTTACCGGGATTGACACCACGAAAAGGTATAAACCACAAACCTACCCAGAAAATGTCTATATGTCGAACTAATTGGTCCTTGAGGTGGGGTGGTTTTACGCAGTTTAGAAGGAGGTGAGATGCCGGATTGTTGACCTGAAAAGACAGCACACGTTGCACGATTTTCAAAAAAAAACAAGAAAACAAGACAAAAAAAGCGTTTCCTCACCCCCGTTACTTGTGCTCGGCCCAGTTGGAGTGATTCCTTTGCTGGACTGCATCCTTGTCTTTACTACCTCCAGCGGACACGTTATACAAGTGCCTAAATTTTATTTATTTAGTCATGCGCCATTTTATAGAATCAAACAAAGTAACAAAATAACATTAAACTCAAAAATAGTAACTGGGGACAAAACCTCAAATAAACAAATCATGTAAGCAACTGAGCTTCAGTGGGAATTCAGAAATACATTATCCCAGACGACCAGTTTGAACTACACTAATATACCAACTAAGGCAGGCCATGCGTCTTTCTTGAGTCATTAGACCCGATATGTGGTAAAAAGTAGCTGTACCTACATTAATGGCAAGGCAAGCTTCGAATTAGACCGCTAATACCGAAAAAAGATAGAAAAAATAGCTGTAGCTACAGAGGATGACATTAAGAGAAAATATGTACAGCGTTTTTGGCACACCTACAGAACAAGGAATATCCACGTCCCCACAAAAAGGCCAAAAGGTTAAAAGGCGACAACAAACTATGTCGGAATAAGCAGCAATAAGCAATCAAAAAGTACTTGGTTCGATGATGGTTTAATTATTTTAAATGTTTTAATTACCCAAGTTTGAGATATTAACGCGATCTTTATATTATTTTACTTACTTTAAATACAAGACTAACTTATTTTTATATTAATGGAATATTTTGGGAGGACTTATCCAGTTCAGGTCGGTATTTCATTTTTGTTATTGGATCAAGTTTGTTGTGTTGTAGTTTTTCTTACCTACTATCTTTGTTTTTCTTTTTCCTTTCCTTTATGGGTCTCCCTTACTTACTGATTAGTCCCGGGGACCCTTCTACACTTTACTTTGCTCGTCTATGTTTTAAGGGACCAACGAGCCTTTGTACTACTAGCACCTTTTTTATTGGTTTTGTACTCTCTCGAGCTATCTTATCCGCCTTCTCAATTTCCTGAGTTTAACGCATTTCTAGCTATATTTCCCCGGGATATTATTTTTGGCCGGCCTTCTAGCGTTAACATATTTCTATTTCATAGAAATGCTTCTTGAATAAGGAACCGAATTAACTGAATATGAATAAATATAAAATAAAGGAAAATTTATTGAAATAATAGAAAAAACACCAGCAGTTCCTCCGACAGCTCCTCCAATGAAGTGAATAAGAGCTTCGCGGTCCATGAACATTTTCGAATCAAACTGAAAAGTATGCAATCGACCGACATACGCTTATCAATAGCCAATCGCGTAACAATGCGAAGTTCAGAAGCACAGAGAACGATCAACGTGGACGATCGATCGCACGAGAGATACGGTGGGTCTCGTCGACGAAATCGATATTCTGGAGTAATCGGTGACAGGTTTTTCGTGTGCAAAACAGATTCCCGAATCGGCAACGGCAACTGTTCAACATGTGGCGACGAGGGCGACAATTCGAACAACATCACGTGCGTGTGAGACGAGCAAAGTGTGGTCTGATTAGCGGCGAAGCGCTCGTGTTTGGTGGTGGAAGCGACGACGAATCGGCGATGCTGCTGCTGTTGCTGCTGTGGTGAACAGAGAGAATCCATGACGGGCGACGACGACGACGGAAAACTCGTCCATCGGTGGGAGCCAATCGACCGACGTCGGTCCGACCGTCAGAAGCGTCAGCGACGTTGCTGTGGCTGGCTGTTATCACGTGTCCTAGTGGATTCACCACTGATCACAAGACAACACACCCGCAGCGCCGCGTACAAACACCACGAGGTGCTGCCGCTGTCGTGCTGCCGCCCGGAAACAGCATCCGCCGGCATTTTTTGGTTTCGGTAACCTACTTACCTAAAGGTAAAAGGGCGCGCGTGCTACAGTCGAAGAGGTATTAGGTTGAACAATAGCAAGGAGACATTTGAAGAATACCAAAAAGTTTATCTTATGATATCTGAACAATAGCAAGGAGTCATTTGAAGTAGGCACCGTTAATATCAATGGTCTTCTCTTCTCTATAACATATTTTGACTGGAGCCGAAAATGGCGGGGCATCGAGATCTTTTGCACCAACCAAATACTACCTCACCCGTGTGGTGGCGTGATCGATCCCTTTCCGGGCTCACCCACCCATCCACATCAGTATGGTCGGGTTAGTTGACATCAATCTAGTCTGGGGAGGTAAAAAGGTGAAAGGTAAAGGTGCCGGCGTTGATCAGTCCCCTGAGCACGCGCCGCCGCATTCGTGTTCAATTCAGGATCGTAGAGGCTTGGTGAATGCGTATTTGGCCTATACAATGACCTGCGGGGACAAGCCGCTATACCAGGTCGGTTTCTTTACCTTCCCAGACAAGTCTGGTACCAATTTACCCAACCCCGGAGGGATGGAAGACTTGATTTGCCCGGGCCGGGATCGATCGCTCGAGCGTGCGTGTGTCGGCAGCGCCTCTTACCACTGTACCACGCGGGCTCTTCTGGGGAGGTAAAGATTGAAAATCCACATTCACCGTGCATCTACTATTCTGAATGGAAAGCGAATGCGTGGCGCACACTCAGAAGAGTGATCATTGGTAATCAGTTTATCATTCGTATTTGGATGTTATTTATAGCTACGGAGACCTCTCCCGACGTCCATTATATTGCCTTCTGTGCACTGCACACAACCGTCTCAAAATACCGTACCCACACGTCTATTTCGATGTATCTCGACACAGGTGCCCTCCAAAATTCAGACCTGTCAAGCAAAACCGAGGACTAATGAATACCCTCATTGTTTCAGCGATGTCTAGAAAACGTGAGAAGAGCCAGTTCGCACATATTTGAACCCAATCTTCTCTCCCAACTCCTCCCGCAAGTATGTATATGGTTCCTATCTGTTGAAGCACTCAATTCTCGACGTCAGTACTTCGACGGTCAGCAACTGCTCATGTTGTCCATCCCATACACATTTTATTCAATCATTATTTAACAAACTCTCTATTCCGACTCCACTACTGGGCCACATTCTTTCGATATTATTCCTGTGTTGGAATAAAATCCTAGCATGGTCGGCCGAGGACCTGAACCACACTGAAATGAGACACCCGAAAGAAAGAAAAACAACATTCGTACAACTGTAGTGGTTTTAATGATATTTTAATACGAAGCAAGAAACCTTAGATGATCAGCATAGGTCTCCCTTTTCGCCGAAATTGAATCAATGGGTTAAGACCTTTCGAGTGACCACAAATAAGTTATTCTTCCTATTCCTCTCCCTGTTTACATGTTCTTTAAGCTTCATAGGGCACAACTGTGGCAATATTCTTAGCTTAGGATCTTCGCCGTGAATAGTTCCCACTGCGAACTGGAGTAGCGTTCACGTCACGAAACTGTGCAGCAGTTCGCAAACATTAATGACCACTGTAATAAAAAGTCGCCCGATAAATAATGGAAATCACTATATTCTAGTTGATTTAAAATGAAACACTGATGGCTAACCAAAGAAAAGTTATTAATATTGCCACGATTCAAGGATATTGGCCGCCCTTTCTTCAAATGTAGCTCCAATTGGCGTTTTTGATTTCTTTCACTACGTTTCTGCTGAAAGGGCAAGACAAAGAAGTAGCCTACGAAAGTAATGATGTGACTACAATGCCTCCCTATAGAAACTGTCGATCTACACCACCTGATTAATCTTTACGCGGTATATTATACGGAAAACCTCTTAAGGCCTTCATCTGAAAGGCAATTTCATATCAGCAGGCTTCCGAAAATCAATTTTCGACGGTAGCAGCTCCCTCTTCCCCACTGTATTAGTCCGCTGGTAATTAAACTAGACGTGATGTACGGTATTTTGAGGCGGCTGTGTGCAGTGCACAGAAGGCAATAGAATAGACGTCGGGAGAGGTCTCCGTAGCTATAAATAACATCTCGTATTTGCTTAATGCTGAAAACAGGCCAAGAGAAAGCGGAACAACGCTGACCTAGAAACGATGGAATCACACAGTCGATGCACGTGATAGAGCGACAAGGAATAATTATACAAGGTCAAAGAATGTCACTAAAAGGGATGACTTCATTCAGAAAATTTCCTGATCGTCAGGGTGCATAAAAAATACTATAAGCGTATCATAAGCTACTACAAGATCAGAAACAGGAACCCCTTCCGAATAGAATATTCAGTGATAATATCTTGGGGGTGGGGGGGGGGCTACCAGCAGAAGTTCAAGTCCAAAAGGTCTCAAGGCAGGACTCTGGAACTTGCTGTTTGGGAAATCATTTTAAAATGGTGGTGTTAGGTTCATCGCAAGAATCGCGCCTCAGGCGGGATACGAACTTACGTCATGCGCTTAACCGGGGCTGTTCATTAACCACTGTGCTACTGAAACGACTAAAAATCATATCTCAAGCGGTATTTTAAACTGTATATTTTCGAATTTCACCGTACTAGAACACCCATTGCAGCAGGTTTCTGTAAAAAAATAACTCGCCAGTAAAATTACAACAATCATTTCGGCACTTCGGCGGACGCGTCGCGTTTTGTCGCTGGAGCGCGTTTTCCCCACGATGTCATCACATTCGCTGGGGGATTTAAGGGGTTGATAATGAGATATTGATGTGATTTGTGGTTTTCTTATTGCTGATAGCAGCTCGTATCTCGTTACGGTGCTTCGTCGAGTGTTTTGAGACATCATAACAACACTATGTATTGCTGCAGAGACCTCAATGATGGTTTCTGGAGCAGCAAGTCTTTCGAATATCAACTTTCCTTGAAATAAGAAGAGGCAAATCTATAAAAGATCAGAAAAAACCTTCAAAAAGTTCAGAACTAAAACAGCTTCAGAAAGTACGAAGTTAGATTGTTTCCATTGAATAAGTGGCCCTTACGTCTTCTCATTGTCAGTTCTCAGGTTTTCACATTCTTCCAAAAATCAAATGAACAAAAAGCAATCGGAAATCAAACAAAACAAACGCATAAATGTCCCCAAAGACCGAAGCCCTGAACCCAAATGTCTCTACTGTACCCCCATCACATGTCTCTTGCCAGTTCCTCATGTCCCTACAGTAGCATCGGGCTTGGTGAAATTCTCACCCAAATAAAAGAATCTCGACTGGTTCCCATCATTTTTCTCTCGCAAGTTCATCACTTGCTCACAAAAACCCACAGAACTTGTTGTGGAGACTTGAAAAGTAAAATGCGTGAGGATGAACTAGATAAGTGCTACGGCTATCTAACTCGTATTTTTGTTGTCTATTTGTATGACGTCTACTTGGCTAAACAGTCCATAAAAAATGGAGTCGGTGGAGAGAAAGTTTTTTTTCTATCAACATTCGTTTGTTCGGCACTATTCAACTTAACGGACTCCAGCACTCGAATTTTTCCAGTCAGAAATTTTTTTTCGGGACCACCCACGTAAAAAACAGACGGCAGATTCGTGATCAGCACCCTCAATTACCCCCCTATGCAAAGTTTCAGCGAATTTCGAATTTCGAAAAAAAATCGAGGACTGGAGTCCGTTAAGTTGAATAGTGCCATTCATTCTTGACACTTATTGAGCTTCACTGAGCTCTGTAACCAGTACACTATTCATATTTTTCATCGTTGTTCTCAATCTCCTTATCCCTTATATCCTTCCTTATCTTCTTATCCCCAATTTCCTTCCTTATCCCCCAGCGAATGTGATGACATCGCGGGGAAAACGCGCTCCAGCGACAAAACGCGACGCGTCCGCCGAAGTGCCGAAATGATTGTTGTAATTTTACTGGCGAGTTAAAAAAATAAAACTTTGGGATTTTTTATTGATTTTTAGTGATTTTTTTATCCTAACCCAAATTGCACAGAATATTTCAGGCCCGACCGGGGTGGAAATGAGTCACATACCAAAAATTATCGTAGTCGGCACATCAAATTCGTGATGACCCCGAACTCAGTCATAACTGCTAACGTTTGGACACAAAACGAGAGATAACTGCAGAACACAGCAATGTAATCAAAACTCAAAGCTAAAAATAGAGGCGAAGAGAAGAATAAGAGGAGACAAAGGTCAGATCTCTTGCCAGGCGACATTTCAGCCGCTCGACCTTGTCTGGCAGTGTATGATAAGATAGAAAGAGAAAAAATGACGAAATACGGCGTCTGATTGCTTGTGTGGCTAGCGCCACGTATCACACAACACATTTGACGGCAAGGTAAAGAGGTCGCGGTTGTCGCCAAGGTACACTGGGGTGGCGACATTCTTCAAATTCCCTGCTCTAAAAAACTCGGCAACTCGGTGGTGATATTATCAGTATGGTTTCTTGTCTTCTACCTAACGATAATGTCTTTTGGGTAGTGTCCGGCCTGGAACCAAGTCAGTCCTTCGTGAAAAGTTTGATAGGCCGTTATGTAGAAACTCCTAGTTAAAAGGATCGGGAGGCAGGAGAGAAGAATATTGGCAATTAAATTTCAACATTCGGCACTATTCCACTTGTTGGACACCAGTCATAAAAATTTTGGCACTATTCAACTTAACGGACACCAGCACTCGATTTTTTTCGGTTATATAATCTTTATGGGGGTAATGAACAAACAAGATAGACCCGACTATAATGTCACGGTATCGTGGTCACCTCAGAGGGCCACTATGGGGGTCTCCGAACACGATGGTGAAGTTCTGAAATGGCGGCCGAATACGTAGTTATAGGTGGGTACCTACCGACCTTACTGTCCTGTTACCTAATGGTTGTGTTCTTTGCTTGTGATATAGATTATAATAAATTATATTGAAACTCTTACTCCTGTCGGGACTAGCATGACAAGATGTAGAAACTTCTAGTTAACATAGGCAAAGATCAGCGGAATCGGCACTGGACCACCCAAGTAGCGATTTGGGTGGTCAATTAAAAACGGACAGCATTCGTGATCAGCGCCCTCAATTACCCCCTGTGCAAAGTTTCAGCGAATTTCGACGACTGAAAAAAAATCGAGTACTGGTGTCCGTTAAGTTGAATAGTGCCAAAATTTTTTCCTTCGTGAGATTTTGCCCAAATTTGGTACCGGCGGGTAATGTGGGGCGGTGATCACGAATCTGTTGTCCATTTTTCACCATGGTGGTCGGGGACCACCCACGACGCTACTTGGGTGGTCCAGTTAGGATCACCAATTTCGCTGAAACTTTGCATAGAGGGGTTATTTGGGGTCCTGAACACGATGTCGCAGTCCGTTTTCCAGATGGCGGCCGAGTACGGTAGTTATAGGTGAGCCTCAAGAGGTAGGGTCGGTAGGTACTCACCTATAACTACCTGATTCCACGGCCATTTGGAAAACGGACTTCACCATCGTGTTCAGGACACCAGAGAACCCCCATGGACAATGTTTGAGCAAAATTGGTGATCCTGACTGGACCACACAAGTAGTTGATTTAAAGTTTCGGCGAGTTTCCACGGCTGAAAAAAATCGAGTAAAGGTGTCCGTTAAGTTGAACAGTGCCGAGAAGAATATTGACAATTAAATTTTAACATTCCACTGAACAGTAGTCTGGACATCTCGAAACGTTGATGAGGAAGTTGTCCGGTCCGAAGACAAAGAGCGTAGTCATTCGTAGCCTCGTTCCAGGACTGATAATGATAAGCAGAGCCACGCCTGACGGTCGAAGTTCGAAGTTTCTGCTTGAACGGTGAACATCAGTGATGCACGTGCCGAAGAAATGGATTCGCTTGAATCAGCTTTTTATACTTGATCTTCTCTGCCCACCTAATGCATAGATCGCTAGGGTGTTAAAGTGATAGGGCGGTGATAAAAAAATCTCACCCTTTATTTTCTACCGAGAAGTGAGACCTTAAAGTGTGCCCAAGGAGTAGAATACCGGCAGACAAACGCTTTTCACGATTTATGCCTTTGTCCAGTGTTCACAGAGACAAAGAAATTGATATTACGTATAAGCATTGAAGTGTACCAGCATTATTATCGATCCTAATCTCGAACCTGATTGAGGCTGTCGGGTAAGACGATACCCAATCGACAGCAAAGGGTTGGAAGTGGATGTGGGTTAACAAAAAAGGATTATGTCGATCTGGGTTTAATTTGAGAAGTGGGTAAGGAAGAGCAGGTGGAGACACTGGAAGTGTCGTCGATGGAACTCAGCGAGAATGAAGCCGCCGTCTTTACGTCTTTGTCCAGTGCGTCCCATTCGTCCTGAAATGATAGGTTTACTCAACATCAAGACCCCGCGTGGTACAAAGGTAAGAGGCGCTGCTGTCACCCGCACGGTCGAGCGATCCATCCCAGCCCGGGCCAACCAAGCCTTCCATTCCTCCGGGGTCGGGTAAATTGGTACCAGACTTGTCTGGGAAGGTAAAGACACTGACCTGGTATAGCAGCTGGCCCCCGCAGGTCATTGTATAGACCAAATACGCATTCAGTACGCCTCTTCGATTCTGAATGGAACACGAATGCGTGGCGCGTCCTCAGGCGACTGATTAACGTCGACACCTTTACCTTTACCTTTATTTAACATCAAACGTAAAGATGATGTGCCCGGCGTTGTCTAATACCCTAAGGGCGCGCCATGCATTCGTGGGTTATTCAAAATCGTAGGAGCAGATTGAATGTGTATTCAACATATGCAATGATTCGCGAGCGTCAATCACTGTAAAAGTCAGTGCCGTTACCTTCCCAGTCAAGTCGGGTAGCAATTTACTGAACAACCCAGAAATTTGGTCCCTAAAGCTGAAGCTCGGCTCAGTTGCTCACCAGGGCCCAGATTCATCATTGGTACACCCCCAATAAACCACGAGATATAGCCCGAACGGCGCCCACCTTCGTCTACTTATCCTAAACTTTCTATGTTAAACGCGATCTCTCATCGACTCTGCCGTCTGGTTCTGGCTGCGCCGGGTTTCGGATACCGCTCGTCCGTTCATGAATCTGGGCCGAGGATTATAGGGGTTGGTTAGCACGAACGAGGATCGATCGCTCGATCGTGCGGGTGGGAGAAGCACCTCTACCACTGGACTTATTTGAGTGTTAGTGGTCAGCGTCTTTTTCTATTCAATGGTGCGATTTGCAAATGAAAGATTTGTTGCAATCAAATGTTATTTTTGGAATTATTAACGACGATTTATTGATTGATTGATTTATTCTATTATTTTATTATTTAACTATTTTATTCAACTATTATTTTATACTATTTAACTATTTTTTATTACCTCAGTTATATAGCGCGGCAGTCCAACAGCATCTCGGAGGGTATTGACGTTCTCAACGAGGGCATTTCTTTGTTTCACAAGAACCTCGTATCTCTGCTGGACAGCCGGGAGCACCTCGCACAACTGTAGAAGCATATAAACACTATAAAAATGGAGTTTTCACCCTTTCCACCATTTAGAAAGTTCCCCTGATCTTTGCCGGCTGAGGGGAGGTGAGGTAAAGAAGTTGTCCAACATACCCTCTTGTTTTCCGCCTCCAGTGATTGTTTCCAGATGTTCAACGCTACCTTGATGTCCCGTTTGCTCTCGTCCGTTGTTTGATAGGTCTGAACACATGAATTTCTATGACGAAGTCGTAAGAAGAAAAAGTTTCGGCACTTCCACTTCACGGACTCCAGCCCTTAATTTTTTTAGCCACTCAAATCCGCTAAAACTTTGTATAGGGGGGAGGTAATTGAGCACGCTGACCACGAATCTGCGGTCCGTTTTTCACGGGGCGACCTCGGACCACCCACACTGCTACTTGGGTGGTCCAGTTGGGGTCACCGATTTCGCTGAAACTCTGCCTATGGGGGTTCTCTGGCGTCCTGAACACGATAGTGAAGTCCGTTTTCCAAATGACGGCGGAATACGGTAGTTATAGGTGAGTCTCACCAGGTAAGGTCGGTAGGTACCCACCTATAACTACCGCATTTGGCCACCATTTCGAAAACAGACTTCACCATCGCGTTCAGGATACCAGAGAACCCCCATAAACAAAGTTTCAGGGAAATCGGTGATTCTGGCTGGACCACCCTGATTTCCTGTGTGGGTGGTCTCGGACCACCATGTCAAAGAAATATCACCATCGTGTTTAGGATCCCAAATAACCCCCGCACGCAAAGTTTGAGCGAAATCGGTGGCCCTGACTGGACCACCCAGCGATTTTTGGAAATATGGGTTGTCTCCGGCCACCATGTGAAAAACGGACATCACCATCATATTTCGCGTCCCCGATTACCCTCCTATGCTAAAATTGAGCGAAATCGGTGGCCCCAACTGGACCAGAGCCGGAGACCACCCATATCCGAGACCACCCCGTGAAAAACAGAGCGCAGATTCGTGATCAGCGCCTCCGATCACCCCCCATGGCAGGGTTTACGCGGAATTCGATGTCTGAAAAAAAAACAACTCACTTTTTCCTCCCGTGACTGCAATTCAACAGCGAGCTCATCACTACTATCTCTGACTGTGGTGTCCCCAGCCTGAAATATTCTATCGTTCAAGTTGATTCAGGTATTGACGGATACCCACGACCTGCATTACGTTCTGAAGCGAGAACCGCGAGTCATCAACTCGAAATGGGAAACACTTGAAAGATGAAGACAGTAGGAGTTATCATATGTCTTGCTTTGTTTTTGCTTTCCATCAGCTTATCAGTGGACTGCTGATAAATGCCGGAAACCATTTTTACCAGATTGCGGATATAATCCAGTGCATGTGACTTCGGTAGCCACAGGAAGGAATGAAGCATTCGAGCTAGTCGCAGTTGCATCAGCAGCGAGGCACCAATGGTGTAGCGGTATCATTGTACCCTCCCACGGTACAGACCCGGGTTCAACTCCCGGTTGGTGCAAACGTTTTGCATTTCGGGCAACTGAAGTTAACAAGCTGCCGAAGCTATCTATAATGACCGTACGGTGAAATAGCCTGAAGGTAGAAGCTTAAGTCCACAAACGAATTCAAGGAAGAGTTTTGGAACTAAGGTTGTGGAACTTGTTTTGATATATGTGTCTTTGAATCCTCCTCATTTGAACACGAATAAGAGCAGAAAAAAGGCTATAAAAATGAAAAAAATCTATGAAAAAATACGGCTCTGGGAAACTTGTTCTCTTTCGCTTCACCCTTTGAAAAAAAATCTATGAAAAAATACGGCTCTGGGAAACTTGTTCTCTTTCGCTGCACCTTTGATTGTTACCACAGGAAGGAATGCAGCATTCGAGCTAGTCGCAGTTGCATCACCAGCGAGGCACCAATGGTGTAGCGGTATCATTGTACCCTCCCACGGTACAGACCCGGGTTCAACTCCCGGTTGGTGCAAACGTTTTGCAATTCACGCAAGCGATGCTATGCAGCTGCCGAAGCTACCTATAGTGACCGTACGGTGAAATAGCCTGAGGCGTGTTACGTGGGTTGACGGTTCAACCAGCAGAAGCTCAAGTTCACAAACGAATTCAAGGAAAAGCTTTGGGACTTTGGGTTTTGAGATATGTGTCTTCTAAGGTTAAACTCGCAGGAGATATCTATGAAAATTTTTCAAAAAATTCGATGAAAAAATAAGGCCCTGGGAAATTTGTGCTCTTTCGCTGCACCCTCGACCCTCATGGTACCGCACAAGCCGTTAGGTACGAAAGAACACAAACAATCCAGCACAAAAATGATGCGAGTACCGTAATCACCACATTAAGCAACCCTTATTGAATCGATTTGGGAAAAATGGGTTGAACCAAGCGAAGCGCCTCGAACACGAATAAGAGTAGAAAAGCTATAGAAAATCTTTAAAAATATCTAGAAAAAATAAGGCCCTGAGGAATTTGTTCTCTTTCGCTGCACCCTCGACCCTCATAGTACCGCAATGAGCCGTTAGATATGAAAGAACACAAATAATATAGCACAAAAATGATGCGAGTACGGTAGCCACCACATTAAATAACCCTTATCGACGGAATTTGAAAAAATGGGTTGATCAAGGCAGAACACCTTCTGCTGGCTGTACCTACCAACCCACGTAGATTCAAAAATGGAATAGTGCCAAGGGTAAGGTAAAGAAAGGTCGGTAGGTCTAATTACCCAGAGGAAAGGTTAGAGGACGTTTGGGGACTTTAATCGGTCAAATTACCCGCCAAACGAGCTCCCAGGCGGGAAGGGGGTCTTCACAATTGGAAAATTTCTGGCGTGAAGGGTGCGTAGTGTGTGCAACCCGTCGAATGTTAGGTATTTGACGCCATCTTCAATAATCCTCAGACACTCGTCGTTGCTTTGCATTCGCGTTCCATAAGCGTTTGCTAAGGTTGTCCGATCCGCGAACGGGACGGTTACTCAATTCGGCCGAGAGGGAAGTTGATGTCGTCCGGGACGCTTATAGGAGCGGCCGGGACGTGAAATGTGGACGAGTTTACCCTCCATTGCTACAGGAAACATGTTGAATTCCAACAACAAATTGAGCGCATCAACAGACTGTTTATTAACTTCACGATGAAAAATTCACAAGGGTTAGAGATCAACGGGAATTATAGAGATCAACAACAACACATAACAATAAAAACCTTCAAGAACACGGAAATCATTGGACACGATCAGTCAGCGAGAGGAAAATAAGTGGGTTCAAAATCTAACAAGATATACAAATACCTGACAACACGAGAGTGATAAAGCACCGTGTGAATGGCACAACAAATAACAAGACAATGACGTGATTAATACTGAATATAGCATACAACGCTTAAAAAAACTAAGCGAACACACGAAAACGAACAATTGATAGTGAAATTAATATGGGTGATGATCTATACCTACTGAAACGTATGATTGCTGGAGTCCATCTGCAGGTCAACCTTTTTTTGACGCTGGAAACAACCTGGTTGTTCTGATGATTGGATGAAAGAAGGCAATATAAAAAACTTACTGTGTTTTTGACCCACTGCGGAATACCATTAGTTTCGCTGCATGTGTAATTTCTTATGTCACGCCTGAAAACGGCCGCAATTGAGATCAGGTCGATGTGTAATCATTGAGTAAAGAGTAACCTACAGCGCCAATTGAAGGGCTTTGCTCATATGACGCTTCCAATCTTCTCTTTCATCGACAAGAGTATTCAGCGCCGCGCTTCTTTCTTCGTAAGTCCTGCCAAGTGATGTGAAGTACCTTAAAGTGAGGAATTACTGTAATTCACTATCGGAATGTTCTCCTACATACCTTGAGTCTTCGAGCTGCACACTTGCAGGAGATCTAATTTCCGGCTTTCCATAGCCCAGCATGTCGAGGGCGAAATCTAAACAGTTTGAATCTTTTGCAGTATAATTTTCATGATGACTTTCTAATTGCAGTGGCACTATTTGTACCTATCAAGACAGTTTCCACATCCTCGGGAAGTGTTTTCAGGTTTTTATCCCTTCCTGCCTTCCTACATACGCGGACTGCATATGCCTGTATCGCAGCTGGCGGATCCGTGAGCTTGAAATACAGGTTATTAGTTGGTTAGAGTAGGTAATTGAGATGATTACCTACCTTCTGCAGCAGTCGAAAAGAAAAGAAAAGTCGAAAATGGATAGCAGATTCGCGATTAGCGCCACCAATTACATCGATTTTCATTCAGCCAATCGATTCGAACAATCACAATCGAAAACAAACAAACAATCGAAAAGAACGTATTACCGTAAACGACGAATTAAAATAAACGCAGTAAACGAACGCAAGGAGAAAGGAGTGCAAGGACTGTACGTGCAAAACAAGCAAATTCACGTCCCACATAATATCTAGGACTTTCCGTCTCATCCGCGTCTTGTAGGTGCATCCTCGTCCCACTCGCGTCCCGCGAGTTTGCACTTACAGGACGGAACTGGGACGATACGAACGAAAGGCCTTATGGGAAATGCAAAGCAAGTGTCTGAGTCCATACTGTTGGTAAATTCTGGTTTATCTTTCTTCCTTTTTTATTTTCGGATTTTCCTGTAAAGTTGTTGTACTGACGTCCTTCACTAATCCTGTAATCCTAGTGCTGGGATATTCTAGAATGTACGCTAATTCGAATAATTTGAGTGATAAGTTGAATAATTCTGCTTCTTTATTTAAGGATTACTGTTATGAGTTTTAAAACTATACATTGCTTTCTATGATGCTATCCTTCATAATCTCGTCAAAGATCACGTTAGCTCTCAAACGAATAAAGTGGTTTTCTGCGAATTTCTCAACACCTCGAAAAGAACATCCTTTTACAGGCGCTGGTCACTGGTCTTTCTGTCAAATTACTTGCTTCACATCACTTGCAAATGTCACAAATATAATTCATCCACTGGTACGCTATATATGTCATATAAGAAAAGATGCATAAAATTGCCCGACGCATATTCCGGTTGAGCGCAGTTCAAGTGCAACACCATAGATTGTCGTCGGCTTGGGTGAAGAGAGTTCGGTGCGTTCTTTCCTTATTGTTTTCTTTTTTTCAACATATTTCACCCTGAAATTCAGAAATGAAACCCAATCCTCGAAACCGATTGACGTCGAGAAGCTGTTCATTAGCACTAAGGTGCAGAGCCTACTAACCGATCTGACCGGTATGGATTTGGAGGAGAAGGTCTTGTCTAATTCTTTTTTGATATGTTTTCGAAAATCTTCAAGAATCTGATTTAGGTGTTCAAAACGAGAAGAACTGCTATTCAGCAGAGGTCGCACTACGCTTTAATGACAGATGAAAGGCTCGATCAGGTGAATCTAATTCTTCCTTATTTATTCCGTTGATTTTTTTTTGATTTTCCACTTGTCTTATCGTTTAATAATTGAAAGAATTGATTTAACCATGTCTATTTTGCAGACAATGGAGAAAATGCGAGAAGAGGCGCAGCGCTTCTTGAGCTTGGTTCCTCTCAAAGAGCCGCGCTCGCAGGAGGTATGTCCTAAATTCATCGATTTTATTCAAAAACCGTCATCAAAACACGATTCCATCGATGGATCGTGGCATTTCTCGCATTTTGATATATATTTTTTAATGTTTTTTTTTCTGCAGGTGACTATCCTTTCTCGGGATTCCGAAATCAGCGGCTTTGACAACTCTAAGTTCGTGTTCACCGACATCACCTTCGACGCCACCGATCAGGTATCCAATTGCTTCTTCCGAAAAGAAAATGTGCAGTTTTTCTAGTGAGGGATTTGTGTATTCTTTCTGTTTTTCACTAAGCCATGAATCCTTTGGCTCGTTGTTACAATGAAATTTCTCGGGAGCAATATTCTACGGGGTGTCAGTTAGTTTCCTATATTTAGTGTCACGGTTTCTATGCATATTTTTGATTTTGTGAGATATTATAGACATTGTTAGAGAGGCTTTCTGAAGGTAATAAAGTTTCATTTTTCATTACACCTTTGAATATTCTCCAACCGATAGGTGCTGCTATAATCTCAAGAAAAGATTAGCTTTCACATCTCAACAGAGAATTAATGAGTACATTGATAGTAGTGTAACACGAAACTATTCTGCTATTTGCCGCTTTTTGTTCAGCGGTTCATAGACGAGAATTAGTTGATTGGCTTAGATATTTGAAGATGCTAGGTTATTCGCAAAACACTGACATCGGACGGGAATTGAACCCGCGTCTTTCTGTTTCCGGCAGACTGCACTAACCACTATGCTACCGATGTACGTTGCAAATCCTCCAGCATCTTTCCTAAACCCAGTCGGGCCCGGATAGTAGTGCAGTTGTCTTGACAATCTATTGAAGCTAATTCTCAATTTAGCGAAGTTATCCGTAGTGTTATAGACGCATATTCGCTCAGTGCTCCAACGATGCTTTTCTCCCTGTTGCCATGTTACACAGCGTGTAGTTTTTTTAGAGTCATGGAGTGAGTGTTGATGATAGCACAAGTTGGCTCCTGAGATTTATCCTCTGTCGGCTTATTTTTTCCCTGCGAGTAGTCCCATCGTCATATGTAACTCTAAATCTTGTATCTCGTTGTAAATGAGAACGAGTTATGGGTATAACAACAGATTTATTGAGAGACTGATTTGATTCACCACTGGAAATTGCTGATCAATTCACTGAAATACTGTGATTATCTGTTAATTTAAGGATCGAGTCGTTGTTGTGCGTGAAGTCGATGGTACGTTGAGAACAGCCACACCGGAGGAACACGATCGGATGAATAGAGTTTACTACGAGAAACCCAACAGACCGGTGTTTCCGCCTCCCGTTTTCGAGGATCCTTACCTGCAGGCTGGTTTCTTAACTTCTGCGTTGTGTCCCAGAAAATTAATTTTGATTTTTACAGGACGCTCTCACAAGGAAGGATCATGAATTTGTTCTCGACTGGGCCTGCTGGTATTATGAACCCGACGATCCAGCATATGTGAAGGTAAAATTTCGTCGATTGGTGATTTACACTTTCTTTTTCTCTTATATATACCATTTTCACTTTGATTTGGACGTTTTTAAAACCACGTAGGACGTTTTTCAAGCCAAAGTGGCTTGAGAAGTGTCCAATTTGGTTTGAAAAACGTCCAATTTGGTCTGAAAAACGTCCGACGTGATTTGAAAAGTGTCCAATCCAAAGTGAAAATGGTATACACCTGATCATTTATTGCTTTTTACCTTACTGAGGCCTCGCGCATTGGGAAATGGACTCAAGTTATTGTTTCAGTTGGTTCAATGCGTATTTGACCGAGTTGTGGAAGCAGGTGACTTTGATGTTCTGCACTCGACCCGACACTTTGGCACGCTTGTATTTTATTTGGCTTTGAATGAGAACATTCCTCCTTTGCTGAACTACTTTGGAGGTCGAGGAAGGTGAGGAAAATAGGATATTTTTCAAGATCAACGATGCCTTCAGCTAGTTTATGTCAATGATAGTTGTTTATTGTATTTCTACATTTAAATTTATTTATCGAATGTTCAAATAGATAGTCTCTTCAGATGGGCCATAATCAAATGTTGATTTTACTCCGTTATCGGATCTGTTGCAGGATACGTGACTGTGCAAATTTGGTTCGCCTGCAGAAGACGTTATACCCTGATTGGAGGTTTGCCATTAACAGCGATGACACCGATCTAAAAATTGTTACAGATTTTGTGAAACAGGTAAAGCAAACTTTTACTAATTACTATTTACTTTTACTTTTACTTTAATTTTTGGATCCAAGGTTCCTGCACCCGTGACCTGAAAATACGCTTTTTGCAGAATGCAAGGTACCGAGACCAACTGAGCGATCTTAACGCTTTCCTTAAAGACGGCACCACTCTTCCTTCCACCTCTCAAGGTGCTGAGGAAACTAAACAGAGGAAGGAGTTCACCCCCAAGGTATGCATTTACCTGTTTGATATGGAATTTGTGGTTTTGGAAATAAAAGAAACTTCGCTTCAGACCACAGTGGATGCTAGTAACGTTCGAACCACTTCCGGTCCGTTGGGTGAGCTGAGCCAAGAATATGAAGTGCAGGTGCGATATTCGTTTAGCGGCTCCATTTTCATTATAATTCCTCTATTTTTGCTTGTTTAGTTGATAAAGTCTGAAGAGGAGTTAGCGAAGAAAGCTGAAGAAGCTCCTCGACGCGATCGACGTGGGCGTCTTCGAAAAGAACCATCGGAAAAATTGGAGTCTGATGACTAGCCTTATCATGTTTGTTATGTTTAACTTTGTTGTAGGATGCCTAGATTTAGGAGAATATCCCATTCATGTTGTTTCTTGTTCTGTTATAAATATAAGAATCTTATCCTGTTGTGTGTTACATACTGAAAAGCGTATTATCGCTGTACTTCACGTGATTACAATAATTTTCAATATTTGCTTTATTTTTATATTCTGATCAGGCGCAACCATGCCTCGGAAGAATATCTCCATGGTGCGTCGGACGTCAAATCGTGGGGAGAAACCGCAACCTTCGGAGACGTTCGTCGCCCCGCCACCTTCTCCGTTGCCTTCGTCGTGAGTTCACTTCTGAATTTTCGAAAGCTATTATTCAATCCAATTTAGTTTTAATTACTTTTTCAATTTAGACCAAAAGATACCATGAAAACACCTGAGATATCGTTGGACGATATCCGATGCAAACTCTATGTGCTACGAGAAGATCTAGATTTTGACTGGGAACCGAGTGGTAATGCTGTTCTCAAGGTATGTTCATGCAATCATTTTCTTACCCATATTCGTACTTATACCTTTTCTCTCAGCTACTGTTCTCGCTGCGGCTATCGGCAGCACTTTGGAGCAATATAAGTGACTGCGATGAGGTGAGGAGTTGTGATTTATTGAATATGTACGACACCCACACGGTCGAGCCATAGAGCATCGCCAAAGTTAACCAAGTCATCCTTTCTGGTGAGGTAAACTGATACCAGACTTGTCTGAGAAGGTGAAATTACTGACTTTAACATCAGCTAGCTTACCAACTCATAGGCTAAATACTCATTTACCAGTGATACTATTATATACGTGTGGAAATATTGGTGTCTACAATGAATAAATATAAGGCCCGCGTGGTGCAGTGGTAAGAGGCGCTACTGTTATCCGTACGGTCGAGTGACCAATCCCGGTCCGGGAGAACCAAGCCTTCCATACCTCCGGGGTGGGTAAATTGATACCAGACTCTTCGGAGAAGGTAAAAACACTGACCTGGTATAGCGATTGGCTCCCGCAGGTCATTGTATAGGCCAAATACGCATTCGCTATGCCTCTACGACTTGGATTGAACACGAAGGCGGCGCGTCCTCATTGGACTGATCAACGCCGGCACCTTTACCTTTTTTACCGTTTACCATTATATGATTCATGCGGCTCTGGATGCATGGCGCGTTTATAGAGAACCTATAAACGCTGACAATTTCACCTTTATATTTTGTTTTTATATTTTTTACAATTCGTTGTTTACAGGTCTACAACTACTGGGAGCCGTTACATTTGATGTTATTCGGGAAAGGGCTCCAAACATGGGAATACTCTCCTTTATATGCAATAAGGTAGTTCTCATTTGGTTTACATTTGTATTATGGTTCTATTTAATTTTATAATTTTATAGGTCGTACTTCTATATTTATCTGCACTATATTCCTGCAAATATACTCTACCACTTATTGCCTTATTCGAAGATAGCGCTGTTTATAACATTGCGTTGCACCATCGGCGTGTTTACTCTCCTGGCTGAGTTCGTTCTTTATAAGGCGGCTTGTAAGCAGTGAGTGATTCCATTTATTTATATTTTATTTGTCTAATTGTTCATTTATTCATTTAAAACGTGAACTGAGGTTGCACATGTGATTCAACAGCAGTCTGCATTGATTTTTTTGAAATGTAAAACTGTGTGAACGTTGTTGCACTTTTCATAGAGCTGCTGTTTTTATACATGTATGCTACACTTAATACTTTTTATTCAGCAATTTTATTCAGCAAATTCCTTCATTTTTTAAAACATTTCATAGATATCATTTGCAGCCTGAGTATTAGTATTGGACGGTTTTTCGTGCTCATTTCAATGCTCTCCACAGGGATGTTTATATCAAGGTAAGCTAATTAGCTATCAGAGGACTCGGGATTTATCAATTTATTTCTATAATTGTTATTTTCTTGTGATAGAGATGTTTTAGTACTGCATTTCTACCCTCATCGTTTGCCATGGCGATGAATATGTACGCAATGGCAGCGTTTCTTAACGAGAAATGGTCAGTTTCGACGTTTAAGTAGTTCTTTATTCTAAATGTGCGAATATTATTATTATTGTAATTTCCAGGTTCTATGCCATTTTTGCCACTGCAGTGTCCGCACTTGTCGGCTGGCCTTTTGCCGCAGTTCTGGGACTTCCAATTGTCGCAGAAATGCTCATTTTGCGACCAAAGTATGCATCTTCTTCTTTGAATATCGCTTTCATAAGAATTTTTAACTAAATTTTCAGATGGAAAATGTTCTGGTACTACGCCGCCATGTCCGGCATCCTAGTTTGCGGTTCTCTTCTTACTGTTGATTCATATTATTACGGAAAGCGAGTTCTGGTAAGAGTTTTCTTGCCTTTTTGTTTTTATTTTTAGATTTATTTTTCTCTTTAGGCTCCACTCAACATCGTACTTTACAACGTGTTTTCTGAGCATGGACCAGATCTATACGGAGTGGAGCCGCTTTCGTACTATTTGAAAAATCTGGCCTTGAATTGGAATCTGGCTGCGTTCTTGGTTCCTTGTGCCATACCTCTTTCCGCTATAAATTACCTGTACTCATGGAAAGCTTCCGCAGAACATAAGAAATGGGGAATTCGTGAGTTTCTGAGTTTTCCTCCTTCGAGTAGTTCATTTTTGAGGAAAAACTTTCAGCTGTTCATCCAACCTACTGGAGGCATTATTCGTCTCTATTTCTACTGTTTTGTTCGTTTTCCCTGTGGTGTTTGATCTTCTTCGTACAGCCACACAAGGAGGAGCGTTTCTTGTTTCCGATATACCCATTGATTGCCCTTCTTGCTGCGGTTTCCTTGGATTCCATTGAAAGGTAAGGTACCCATGACAGTATTTTTATTGGTAACTCTTACTTTTATGGTCAAGCGATCGATCCTTGCCTGGTTATCCTAGCATTCCATATCTGCGGCATCGGGTAAATTTTCACTAGCCTTTTTTGAGCAGGTGAAGACACTGATTTGGTGTTCCAGCCAAACTACGCAAGTCGCATAGCATTCACCGCTCTTCCATGAATTTTAATGAAAGGCGAATTTCACCCTTCATTATTATTTTTTACTGATTTTTTTCAGATTAGTGTCACGATTCCTTCCTTCCCTTTCGTCGATTAGCTGGGTAGTACTGCTCGGTTTTGTCCTAGCATCCATGTCGAGAACGTACGCGCTTCATAGAAATTTCAGTGCTCACATTGAGGTAAGCCAAATCTTTCCTTGGTAAATAGAACGCATTCTAATGGATTTTCTGCTTACAGGTTTATAAAAGCCTAAATGAACACCTGATGGATCATCAACACCAATTGGATTTTTCGATTCGTGGAGTAGGTTTTTGTTTGAGAAAAATTCGGCCACTAGGAAAGCATGCTATCATTTTTTAGGATCCTCTACGAGTCTGTGTAGGGAAGGAATGGTACCGATTTCCGTCGTCGTTTTTCCTTCCCCAAATGGCTGTTGATGCACGTTCTCGTAAACGAGGTTGATCTTTGTTTTGAAAAAAATTGTCGAATATATTATTCATATTCTTATATTCAATTCTTGTCAAGGTGTGCAACTTCATTTCCTCAAAAGTGAATTTGCTGGTCTTCTTCCCAAGTATTACCCACAGGGGAAGATTCCGTTTATTACGAGACGAATTCCGACGGAAATGAACGACATGAATCAGGAAGAGATGTCGAGGTACGTAAGACATTTTTTTCAGTTCTTGCTCCGCGAGTGTTTCACGTTTTTATTGCTGCCGGGTGTTTATTATCAATATTCACTCGATTTGCCGTTTCTAGACCCGATTTTGAGTTCTTCTTTTAGGTACGTTCCACTTGACACATGTGACTATCTTATTGATCTGGAGACCCCAGATCAGACCACCGATCTTGAGCCTAATTATGGCTCCATGGTGAGTTACTTTTTCAGAGGAATTTCGTAGTGAATTTCATAGTGAATTTCAGACTGACACATTCCGGCGCTTATATACCCATCCATTCCTGTTATCGTCGAAATCACATTGGTTCTACCGTGCCTTCTTCATACCACGAGTATCTGCCAGGAAGACAGCCTTCGCCAACTATACCATTTATCAACGAATTCCTCCAACTACCAGGGCGTAGAAATCATGATTTGACCATGTTTGTAGGTTCTTAGTGATGATTTCTTTGCTTAAGTTTTTGTCTATGTAGATTTGCAGCAGCAGGGACCTTTGATCATGCTGATTTGCATCGAAGATTCCCACTTAGCGCTGTGAGGTAGACAAAAAATTCTAATTATAAAAATTTATGAAAGTTGGCAACTATTTTGCAGCTATTTTCAAAAATTATCTCTCACGCTGTTCGCTTAAAACTGTATCCTTTTCGCGGTTAGTCAACGGTAGTATTCACCGCCTGTTGTCCCTATAGTATTTAAGAAGTACAGTTTCACCTCTCCCGACCCATTTTCCTCCTTTTTTTCGCATTTTTTATCGTGTGCTTCAGTTCTTCCAGATTTGTCGATCTTGCTTCGCGCAGCATATTTCTATTTTCTAGGTGACATTCAAGAAAATGGTGTAACCTTTATTTAATTGCCAACCAACCTTAGAGTTCTATTTATTCTTTGCACGTTAGAAAAGTCAAAATTTTCATTTTGCCGTTCAGATTGGGTCCACTAGCGTGTACTTGTTGTAGTGTTGTTTTGTTGTGTTGATTCTTCATTTTTCTATCATCGGCTTTATTTGTGTTATTTAAAATTGTACAATTTAAATTATTTGTGCTATACAATGAGATAATTCTGTGTTACGTCCGACTTTCCTCGTTGTTCTCATGTTTCTAGTCGATGAATATTTTTCATGTTCGAGAATTGCTGTCTTCAACCGTGCTCCTTCCACGGTATCCGATATTTTTGATTGATTATTGCTCTTTTAGGTGTTTTGTCAATAATTTTTCTAGGATTTTACTAATTTTCAGTCGTGGAATGGCGGACGATACCAGCACAGTCACAATTGAAGATGATAATGCTGATAGTGCAAAATCTAAACAATTGCAGGAAATTGTGAAGGTGTTTGTTTTTATGTTTTAACTTTAATTTTTTTAGTGCACAGCCCCTGATAGGTTGAGACACGGGTTCGAATCCCTCCTGAGATGCGATTTTTGCGATAGACCTAGCACCATCATTGCAACATCCTATTCTAGTACATATAATAGAAATCCGCAGAAAAGCGGTAACAAAACAGGAATTTCAAATTTTTCATTTCATATCAATCTCAATTTTTTTGTTTTAACCTTTGAAAGTTTCATCGAGTTCCTTCAGTCATGTTGTCCCAGTGGGGTAATTGTTCTGGACGATGTTTCATATTTTCTAGCTTCTTAAATATGTTTTTTACAGGAGGCTATGAAACGAGCGGCGGCCCTGGTGCGAGCCGCGACAGATCTACCACGACGTGGCGATGATTTCGAGTTGTGTAATTCCTTCAGTGCATTCACAGCATTCATGGAGCAGCAAGAGACTAGGATTCAGCTCATGTACGTTGATTTTTTTTCGAATTTTCGATTTTTATCAGTTGATCTTTAAAAATATGATCTTAAGATTGGGCAGCCTAATGCGCAACACTGGATGTCCCACGAGGATGCCAAAACTCTACTGTGAAGCTGAAGAGTACATCGAACGTATCGTTATGGTTGATGATCATATTGTGGAGCGAGCGGTTAGATTCTGTTTCAATTTATTAATATGTGTGCATTGTTATACTTTGTGTTTATTGCTTGTGGAGTTTTCATAATAGTTGATGTCTAGGGAATACTGATGGATGAGCTGGACCGTGGCGGTCGAGAGGACGTTGAGGTGCCAAAAGCTGTGATCGGTGCGGAATCAACTAAGCGGAGAAGTGAGTTTACATTCACTTATTTATTGATTTACAAGGAAATAAGCATTTCATTGCATATTTTCAAACCAGCCATCCAGCGGCCTGCAGTCCACCAAATGAACTGATGAATAGAAGGAAACATATATAAAACATTTATAATAACAAATTAAACGAAGAACAAAAAACATGCAGCAAAAGACGATGAGGGAGTGATGAAATACGTTACTGGGAGTACGGTAGCGGGCAATCGCGGCGGGACCCTAGAGTTGACAAACAGACATCGTGGTTTCGCTTATTTATTGGTAAGATCGTCTAGTTAAAAAAGAGCGTTTAGTGAAACATAGGATGATATTAGTGACATTAAAGGAAGGCAGTTTCTTGACATTTGAAAAGAGAATAAAAGGAATAGAAGCGAAGTTGAATGAAGAAACCGTAACTAAGTATGTTTTTTTTCGAGGGTTTTTGAAAGAACGATTCCCATCTTCAAAAAGTCCTCCTCGTTTTTGATAATAAGTATTGTTTAGACTCTTTTTGTGCATTGCTTCCTTCCAACATCGCTACATTTATAATCTAGTTTACCGATCCGGGTAAAATGGTGGAAATTATGGCTCCAAGGTTCATCTGCGACGGTTTTTCTTTAGAAGCCGAAGCAGAAGCGAACTTCCAAGAGCGCATACATTCCTCTGATCCTGGATTTGTGCTAGCTGAACAGTTACGACTAGCCCACGAGGAAGCAAAGGCGGCGAAAGTTGCCGTGAGTTGGCTTTTTGTCTTTTCCCCACATCTGTTCTTGTATATTTGTTTCAGAATGTGAGTGTAAAACCACAGAAGGAGTACGGGTTCGAATCTTCCATAGATAACTCGACAAATCCATTTGTTTCGAAGCTACGAACTAAACATCATGCTCTTCCAAGAAAGGAAGTTTCTGGAATGATTGTTATTGACGAGAACGATGGCCAGAAAAGGAATGTTGGGTAGGTTTTCATTCCTTTGAAACATTATTTTCTCAACAACTATTTTCTTTTCCAGAAATAATTCTTCACCAAATGATGTTGACGACTCTTCTCATCCATACACGTACGAAATCCAGAATTTTGTCGTGCCTGATAGCCAAATGGAGTCGAGACCGCCTGTGGTTAGTGTCCCTTCCGATAATGGAACGTATATTCTTTCTTCTTTCCTTCTTTTTTAAAGGTTAGATTCAAAGATAAATTTTACAGAAGCCGTTAGACTTTAAAGACACCCCGTTGAGAATGGTAAAAACGAAGGAAGATTTGGAGCTATTGAGAGACACTCTAAATAAATGCAAGGAGTTTGCTGTTGATTTGGAGGTTCGTTTATTTTTTATTTCGTTATTTTAATAACTAAGTTGTAAGTTTATAGTAACTCCTGTGCTTTTCCCTATTATTCTGAACCTCATTTGTACCTCTTTGAACATTTTTAGTACAAAAATAGTTTTTTCTAGCATCATGACTTTCGAAGCTATCTGGGAATTACGTGCCTTTTGCAAATTTCCACTAGAACTGAGGATTTCATCATCGACCCATTCCCCCTATGGAATGAGATGCATATTCTCAACGAACCATTCACGGATCCAGCGATATTGAAGGTGCCCCTTATTGATTTTTTCAAGTTTCCGGAATTTTGAAAAATAGTTGAGATGAGAAATGCCGCTGATAGTAGGTATTCCATGGAAGTGAGCACGATATCGAGTGGCTACAAAGAGACTTTGGCATCTACGTCGTCAATATGTTCGACACCGGGCGAGCTATGCGCCTTTTGGATATGCAAAAATTCAACCTTCGTTTCCTAGTCCATCATTATTGTGATGTTTTGCTGGATAAGAAGTTTCAATTGGCAGACTGGAGAGAAAGGTAACTTTTTCTTCGTAATCAAGCCAAATAAGTCAAATCTCAACTGGATATTTTGAATTGCAGACCGTTGGATGAGGAGATGATAAACTATGCCCGTGGAGACACTCATTATCTTCTTTACTGCTATGATCGCCTCAGGGAAGATCTTTTGGAGAAGGGAGACCAGCTGAAGAATTTGCTTCGTGTGTTGTATTCAGAGAGCGCTTTTATCTGTGCTACGGTAAGTTTTTGGTTAAAGGTAAAGCTTAAGTGGTTTAATCAGTCCTCTCAGAACGCGCCTCGCACTCGTCTCCTATTCTTGATTGTAGGGTCATGTTGAATGCGTGTTTGATAATGGCTTAGTGCTCGTTCCGACACCGCGCGACGAAAATGCAAAATCGAAGCGCAATCGATAATTAACATCATTGATCGAATTTGCCCCTTTGCGTTAGTGGCGCAGTCCGGTGGCGCCGCGTCTAAGCGAAAAAAAATTAGGCATATAATCACGTAGGGAAGAAACTAAGCGAAAAAAGTGAATTTCGCCAAAATGTCCTTTAATAAGGAATAGCAGCCTTCCAAAAAACCCGAACGATCAGTAAGTTTGTCTATATGAGGCGCCACCGGGCTGCGCCCCAATGCAAAGGAGCAAATTCAATCGAGGACGTTAATTATTGATTGCGCTTCAATTTTGCATTTTCGCCGCGCGGCGTCTAAACGAGCCTTTACGGGAGCCAGTTGATGGTCAGATAAATGTCTACACCTTCCCAGACATGTCGGGTACCAATTTTTTCGCTCCCAGAGGGTTGCTAAATATTTAGCTCGGACGAGGATTGATCGCTCTACTATGCTAGTGTGCGGCACATTTCACCGCTTCACACTTATCCGGGTTTTAGATTTTTTTCACAAATTTAGCGTTCATGCGGGATCTGGAGTGGTTCGGAAGTGTTTGGTTCCAAATTTTTTATTAGTTTTTTATCTTACAGGTGTATCGGAAGCCAGACCTAGACAAAGATGGCTTACGTGGCCTGGAGCGCCGACGTTTCAATAACCGTCAAGAGGCTGCGGTTCAAGTTTTATGGCACTGGCGGGATAAAGTGGCCCGGGAGGAGGATGAAAGCGTTCAGTATGTGCTGCCTAACCATATGCTGCTGACTATAGCTGAGGTGAAATTTTATCTCTGCTTCGAAAATATTCCTATTTTCTGCTCATTTTTTAGACTCTTCCCCGAGAACTTCAAGGTATTCTCCACTGCTGTAATCCAGTACCTCCATTGGTTAGGGAATGTGTTCACGATCTACACAAGTACGTATGGAATTTTATTCAATATTTTCAGATAATATATGTTATGATGATTTTTAGAATGATTTTTAAATGTCGGGATATTCCTCTGGTTGAGTACAAAGATGAAGTCACGACCGACACATACGAGCAATTGTTGCGTCAGATAAACATGAGAGGACAGTTCACCAAAGAGAACATCTTCATAATGTGAATTTTTCTTGTTTCTTTGCTGTTATTTGTTTTAAATGTTTTAGGTCTTAAATCTTTTTACCTTTGTAGGTGCCCGCTAGATTTCTCGCAGACAGAGTTTGACGAGGAAAGCGGAAATCTGGTTTCTGCCACAAAATCCGAAAATGCTCTATCTGTGGCTGAACGTCCTCCGACACACACTTTGCTCACTGTGCTGGATTCTGCTACGACGCTCGGGAAGGACGTCGGCTGCGACCCCAACACCCATGTGGTGCTCGATAAGGTCTGTTCCTTGCCGTGTTTGTCTTCGTAAAGGTAAAAGGTAAAGGTGCCGGCGTTGATCAGTCATTGCCTCTACGATTTGAATGGAACGCGAATGCGTCGTCCCCTGAGGACGCGCCGCCGCATTCGCGTTCCATTCAAATCGTAGAGGCTTGGTGAATGCGTATTTGGCCTATATAATGACCTGCGGGGGCCAGCCGCTATACCAGGTCAATGTCTTTACTTACCTTCCCAGACAAGTCTGGCACCAATTTACCCGACCCCAGAGGGATGGAAATCTTGGTTAGCCCGGGCCGGGATCGATCGCTCGACCGTGCAGGTGAGAGCAGCGCCTCTTACCACTGTACCGCGTGGCCCTGTTTGTCTTCGTATTCTTTAAAGTGGTCTGTGTATTCGTGTATTTGGTTAGATCACTGCTAATGAGATTTAGAGTATATTGGTCATTATCGTTTAGTTCAAATCTCGCTATGAGTATGTTACCCCTTCCCGCATCGTGAATTGGTTTGGTGTTAGCCAGGAAATTTGAGATTATCTTAGGTCTGCTAAGAACACAGAGTCTTCATTATTTGTATAGTTTCCCATTGTCCATCGGTCTGTTCTTAGGGGAACTGTTACCAACAACCCGATTGTGGTATGAAAAGTATTAGAGGAAAGACTGTCGAACACAAGACCTTAATGATTTGACCAAGAATTCGAGGAAGCAACTGGTGGTTTAGTACGTCGTCCATGAAGGCGACACCTTCAGTGTTTGCCGTTCTGATAGTTTCACTATTTTATTTTATTATTTTTACTACTTAATCGATTTTGGTATTGTCGTACTTAACATGCTTCATTTTTGTTAGGAAGCGGCTGCAAATCCGACTGCCGCTGAGAAGGTGCTTCAGCGATTGCAGGCAACTGCTACACCGTATGAGAACTATACCATTGCAGTGACTCAAGCAAAGAAAAAGGAGGTATGCACTAATCAGTTGTAGTTATATTTAATGTTGTTATGGTCCTAATCGAGAAAAATTTCGCTAGAGGTAAATCAAATTGGGAGAGTTTCGATGTAAAATAGATTAATAACGATATCTGCAGTCTTTTACAGCAAATTCTAGGAAAAGGGCTTAGTTATACGGTAATCTGTCGAGTGGAAATCAGTTTTAAATTTATTTATGTGGTTTTATTAAGTTCCCTGATTTTTCATATAATATCCAAGACCGCTGCCAATATTTTATATTATCCTATCATTTTATTTTATTTTATATTTTTTATCCTATATAAGTACAATTTTCAAGGCTGAAGAGTATATAAGCACAATTTTCAAGGCTGAAGAGAAGTCGAAGGAGGCCGATGATGTGCAAGTTATCACAAAGCCGGAGAAGAGGTACACTCATCATGATCCGGTGGCTACACCGCCTTCGGTTCCTACGCAGTTGGTGCGTTTCTTCGTTATATTTCGACTATTTTTGTCAGACCTGTTCCTATCGTCAATAATTTTCAAATGTTTAATTATTAACCTTCGCGTAGCCTCTTGTATTTTTTCGTACTGTAGAATCTGTTCTAATTATTGTTGTTTCAAGAAGGTGAACGAGGATGATATTGACCTCACCGATGCGGCAGGCTGTGCGGAGAACTCGTCCACGCCTCGTTTTGATGAATGTCAATTGCGAACCAGAAAGGAAATGAAACGAGCTAGGAAACAGGTGAGCGTAGTTTAGCTCAGATTTTTGAATATTCGAGTGAAGAATCGTAAAATAATCTGTGCGCTTCCACTCCTAAATAACTTGTAATTAATTTATTGCTATTGTACTGCCTATTCTATATTTTGCTCAACAATTCTTTGCCATTATTCAGAGTCGTAAGAACGCTGACGTCTCAGTCGAAGTACCGCAGGAGGAAGGTCCTTCGTACACCGTCAAGCGCATCAAGAAGGACGCAGATGAAAAGAAACCGGCGACAGTGGTGGAGAGTTTCGACTATTCCCGATTCGATAAAAATACGTTCAGTAAGTTTTTTCAGCTTCTATTGCCTTTACTCAATCTCAGTTACCAGGAGTCTTCATGATAACGTTGTTGTTCGTTCGTCTTATCCTTGTTTTTTTCGAACTTATCGTGGTCTGTCTTTTCATTAATTTTGTTCTTTGAAAATAGAAAATAAACATGTATATGGGAATCCGTAGACGTTGGTATGTTTCAGATCAAAAGCCCGCAGAAAAGGACAAGTCTTTCGATCCGTTCAATCAGAAATACCGTGTGGAGAACAAGAAGAACTTTCGGCGGAGAGGTCGTGGTGGGCATCATCGAATGGGTACTATGAGTATCGGATATAAGCCGTCTCAAAAGAAATAGCTCGGTAAGTACTGTTGTTGATCCAGCCAAAGATTATCGATTGGATCATCGATTCCGTCCTTGTTGCTTGTTGTTGACACACGTTGTTATTGTTGAGGTAGTTTGAATAAATTTTGTATATAAGCGTGATTGGCTTCGTTCTTGGGGTCGACATCCCTCGATTTTTTGTCCAGTCCAGTTTTTTTGTCCTTTTGTGCATTTCTTTTTTAAATTAAAAATTAGATAGTTATGTGCACCACGGGTCGACTTCGAGTGATGCGATGCGAATTGGGCTATCTGCATCGAGCCGATGGATCCTGTTCCTACTCGCAGGGCAAAACGGCTGTCTGGGCCAGCTGTTCAGGACCGGGTGAGTAGGTGGTGTTGTTGCAAGACAGATGCCGCAGGTGTCTTGGTGGCGACTGCTGGTTCCTGATTGTTGTTTCCGTATCAGCTGTGACTGGCTGGATAATGGGGAAGTGCATTTTTGCATATTTTTTTGACGACGAGCAGAGGTTATTTTCCAGTGTAACATTGGCGGGGAGAATCGCGTAAAAAACGGGAATTGTTGTCAAGCGTGGGGAATTTCCT
Source organism: Nippostrongylus brasiliensis (assembly GCA_030553155.1). Lineage (NCBI taxonomy): Eukaryota > Metazoa > Nematoda > Chromadorea > Rhabditida > Heligmosomidae > Nippostrongylus > Nippostrongylus brasiliensis. The sequence continues at coordinate 6,223,092 of CP130733.1, forward strand.
CGTTTCTAGGCAAATTTCAGTCATCTCATAAATAGGATGTAGAAATGAGATCATTATAATTTTCTCATTATACCACACGGGACCCTATCAGAGAGCCTAACCCATATTGAACTATGGTTATTCAAAAACCAGGGCCCAAATTCTTGAACGGACGAGCGGTGTCCGAAACCCCGTCGGCGATAAACCCACTCGATACCGCGAGTTTGCGGCCACTTATGATTCGTGAAGTTCGGGGTTTCGAAAACACGACGGAGATAAATGTCACGACTTCATTATCAGCCTTGATCAGTTTTGAACAAAAAGTAAGCATGATAGCTCGTCTAATGGTAGCTGTTATTTTTTACCGACATTAATGAACTCCGAAAACGCAATTATTCGATAAGGTTCTGCTTTCTTTACAAATCCTCTTCAAAGAAGCCCATTGAGATTCATTTATGAAATCACTGTACGTCAAAATTGACTACACTACTATCCATTACAGAAAAGATAAATTTCACTGTTTTCAAGACGCAAACTGCACAACAGAAAAAGTCACCCCTCATTGTTTGGCAAATTGCCGGAGCAGTGTAGCAGAGTTTTGTTTGCTCCTCTCAAATTCCGTACAATTTCCGCAATCTCTCATCGACTCTGCCGTCTGGCTCTAGCAGCTTCCTCATCGTAGTCTCCGAAACCCTGCCTCATCGCGAGGTGTCGGAGACCCCTCCTAAACCCCATCGAAACCGCGGCGCGCGTTCGCGAATATCGGTTTGCGCGCCGTTCGGGGTATATTTCGGGGTTTACAACGCCGATACCCGTCCTAAATCCGGGCCCAGATGTGTTTTTAGTGAAATTGCGGCCACCTCAAGCTATAGAGGGAAGCCGAAATCTCCGAAATATGTTGTTGGTTTTAATGTTCTAGCTATTCTAAAAATGTAGTACTGTTTTTTTGTCAAATGATTTTTCGTTATTCTCTCAGCTCACCTAGAATTTGGCAGGAATTTGTCAAGTATATTTAGAGAATTTGGAAAACAATTATGTAGAGAATCGTAGAAAAACGTAAATTCTGTATTATAAAATAAAGCGCAAAAAAGAAAGCAGGTGATTGATTCTCTCATTTGAGCCTGTTTCTGTGTGGAGAGTGCTGTGTTGCTTCTTTCCTATCGATTTTCATAATCGGAAAAATAGCTCGTTCACTTTGCTGCTAAATTAAAAAAAAATGCACCCACCTCTACCCAATCAATCAGGTCTAGAACGCGAAGTCTCGAACGATTGCGTGGCGCAATCGTTACTGATGACCATTCTGGAGATTTTCACTAATCGGACATCCAAATGGCCTTTGAGTTTTTCAATAACTGTATCGGCAACAGCGCCCTGCCCTATTAACAGTGCTCGCCTTTTTTGTAACATTCTTACCCTTGTCACAAATTTTTTCCGTTTTGGGTCGAAACCTGAAAAATCTCTGGCAGGAACATATGGTGCACCCAATCAATCGAGTGTAAGATGTGGGATTTCAAACGAATGCATGACGCGATATTCACCGTTGAAGTGCAGCAAAATTTCAATTTCCCTCCGCTTTCCTCTGAAACTTAGCGTGTTTCAATATCTTCGTTTTTGGAAAAGTTATGACTTTTCAAACAGTGTATGCATCTTTTTGGGACACCCTGTATAAATAATTGAATAAATATAACCTTTTTTCATTTTTTTGTATCTTACAGGTGACGTCCACGTAGCTCGTCGAGAGGACGAACGATTGCACCTCGACGTCAGTTTCCGTCAGTTAACCGGTGACTGTCAGTACCATCACGTTAGTTTAAGGGTTTTCAGGCTAATTTTTTTTGCTTTTTTTTTACCTTGTGTTATTTACATACTACCAATCAAGGCATGTTATGTTGCTCTTTCCTCTATGAATTTCGTTTTTCAGCTGAACAATATCATTGAATCAACACTGAAGTCTGTGCTCGACTTGGAAATGTTCCCCAGGACCGGACTAACTGTGTGTTTATTTATTTATGTATTTATTTATTTATCTATTTATTTATTTATTTATCCTCACATGGAATACAACCAAAATTAGTAGCGAAACTGGCGAAACAAAAAGAGGAAAAGAACTACACTGCACAAGAAAAGCATAGAAACAGATATAGAAAAATGATGTAATCGATCTTCCTAATTTGATTAATCAATAAGCAATGCTTACCTCTATAGGTGACGGTCCATCAACTGCAGTCTGACGGAAGTGTCGGAGGAGCCGCACTGACTGCTGTTGGCCTAGCTGTTTTGGATAATGGAATATCTATCAAGTGAGTTTTTTGAACTTTTGTTTGTCTCTAGAAAATAAATCTGAAAATAAATTTCTTTGATGAAGTTCTTTGACTGAAATTGGCCAAATTGCAGAGCGCCTTTCTGCGGTGTCGAGGTGTGCCAAGTGGACGGCAAACTGGTCCTCGATGCGGATGCAAAGACCGAAGCGAAAGCGTCCGCCAAATGGCTGTTCGCATTCATCAGGACCGCGGAGGTAGGCTTGAACTTTAATACGTTGGCGACAGTGTGACGTTATGCCACGCCACGCTCAAGCGGTCGCGTGGGGCCGTGTGGCATTATGCCACGCCACAGTCTTGTATTGTATTTTTCTCGATACATTTCAGAATTTCGGAGGATGTTTTTATGCCTTTTTTAGCAGACCTTTGCACATTGTTGTAGGAAGCATGGTCCATGAAAATGCTTCTTAGTTTCTGATTTACTGAAATTTTGGATTGTGCACTAGTTTTCTTTACAAGTAAAAACAAATAATGGTTATTGCAAGAAACAAATAAATGCAAACAAATACTGGTTACTGAAACAAACAAATAAATACAAACAAATATTGATAATTAGAATAAACAAATAATGAACAATAAACAAATAACGATTTCCTTTCAACCTGGATAGGGAAAAAGGACATTCTAAAAGCTTCCAGCTGTTATTTTTCTATTTTCATTGCAAAAAAAAGGAATAGTCACAGTCCCCGATATTACAGGACTGTATATGTAGTCTTCGAGATCTACTATTCACTTCCATTTTGAAAAAAAATTCGCCGTATGCCGGCATCATGCCACAGCCTCGGCGCGGTAGAAAATTGTTAGGTCCCGCTCGCCAGACACGCGAAATAGGCGCTGTCGTCAACGTGTTAATGGTGAAGTAGTAAAGTAATTTGGAAAAACAGGCATATATTCCTAATTTCGTACAACTTCGAGTGAAAGGTGACTACTTGGGGCGTACATTGCTACAATTCAGGGAGGAGCCGTCATGGTGGCGTCGGATTCCACTGGGCCGTTCCAGGTCGACACCTATGCTTCGGCGTTGAACTTGGCACGAATGGGCGCCGAGCAGATCTTCTCGTTCTTCAAGGAAATGATGCAACGGAAGCTGAGCGTGGATCTCCTGCCTCCCATAGAGTAAGCGAAATCTGTTCGTCGTTTTTCCCATCAGACGGGCGTTTTTCCTTCGCTGTTTCATTTCGCTGGTGCGTAGCTCCTGTTTTTGCTACATTCTAAGGGCCCTTACAGATCCGACGACACGACGACGAGCATTCTCGTCCAACGCGGCCGACCGCGCGTTGCAACGCGGTCTTGATTAGAGCAATGCGGCCGCCGCAAACGTCGCGTTGGACGAGAATGCTCGTCACCGTGTGTTTCGCTCAATTTCATGTCCAGCGTCTAATTCGTCGCTCAAATTGCACGTCGTCGGGTCTGTAAGGGCCTTAACCGCTTTCACCCTATGAACAGGAGCTTAGTCTCTAAGGGCTCGTTCAGACGCCGCGCGGCAAAATTTCAAAATTGAAACGCAATCAATAATTAATGTCCTGGGTCGAATTTGCTCCTTTGCGTTAGTGGCGCAGTCCGGTGGCGCCTCATATAGGCAAACTTACTAATCGTTCGGGTTTTTCAGAAGGCTGCTATTCCTAATTAAAAGACATTTCGATAAAATTCACTTTTTTCGTTTAATTTCTTCCCTATGCGATGATGTGCTCAATTTTTTTTTGCTTAGACGCGGCGCCACCGGACTGCGCCACTTACGCAAAGGAGCAAATTCAATCAATGACGTTAATTATTGATTGCGCTTCGATTTTGCATTTTCACCGCGCGGCATCTAAACGAGACCTAATGGTCCGTTCATACTGCCAAGTTTAATTGAACCTTCACCTATTCCTGCTCCGGCTTTTCACCGAAGTCGAACGGCGGAGTGAGGTTTGGGACGAGTGCTCCCTAGACTATGTATGTCGCCCGAAATTTTCTCATTTAATTGCATGTGACTTGTATACAATTACATTTTTATACGTTTGTTTTCGTCGTTACTGAGATTGTTGTTGATTTTATTGTTATTTCAAATGAACACAAGAAAAGTAATGCCTAGTACGACCTTTCGGCGACTAGGGTGATCCGTAAGATGGGTATTCGTATGTGGCGGCATCGGTTCCTGGAAAAACTGCAGGTGTCATTGATTTTACTAGTTGATAGCCGAAGCCGAAACTCACTGGCTGCCCTCTGTTCGGCCATCCATATTCTCAAGTAAATGGCGAAATCGGCTGCGAACAGTACGAAATTGGCGAAGCACGTGAACTGGAAAGTTTCTGTGGTAGACATTTCTCATGAAAAGATTTATATCAAGGAATGATTTATCTTATAATCTAGCTGTTCATCATTGGTACCAAGTCAAAAAAAAAATAAAATTAATGGTTCTTATTTGTTGATAAAACTAGCTGAATAACTCCACTTACCGCAGCGAAATAGAACCAACTGCTGTTCGTGAACTCCTCACCGTTGATACACAACCAGATCGAGATGAAGTAGAAAATGCTCAAAGCCAGTGATAGTGCGCTTTCCTGTAATATCAGTATTTTGATGAATATAACAAAATATGGTAAGCGGGTGAAGTGGTAAGAGGCGCTTCTGTCACCCATACGTTGAGCAATCTACCCTCTTCCGTGGCTTGCCAAACTTTCCATCCCTTCGGTGGTCGGGTAAATTGGTACCAGACTTGTTTGCGAAGGTAAAGACCCTGAATTGGTATAGCGGCTAGCCGCGCAAGTCATTGTATAGGCCAAATACGCATCTACTATGCCTCTACGATTTGAATGGAAGACGAGTGCATGGCGTATCCTCAGGGTGCTGACGCACGCAGACCAGTTTACTTTCATACTATCCTACTATCCTACCATATAATAAACGAAACCCAAGCGATGTTCGTCGTGGGTGGCTCATATGGATCCCGCCGCGATAGTCTGTTACCGTACTCCCAGGACGTTTTCATCAGTCCCTGGCCGTCTTTTACTGCATAATGTTTGACCTTCGTTTTTTATTGTTAATGTTTTTAGTGTTATTGTTTTTAATGTTATTTCTTTTCAATTGTAGTGTCAGTGAAGCGCCCTTTGAAGCCGTTTGGTAGCCGGCAAGCCGCTGAATGGCTGGTTAATAGATATACAGTACGCACCAATGCAGCATAGGAAAACCCTCGAATAGGTGACTGCACGCGATCGATCTCTAGAGCGAGCACACCGATGAGTACGATGTCGATCACTAGGGCGACCACCACGGTGAACCATATCAGCGAAGTACCTGAACTAACCTTCAATATCTAAAAATTTTGATTCCGATATCTTCTCTTATTTTTGGATTTTTTAATTTTCTATGATTCAAGACAAAAATGTTTCGCAGATTTGAGAGCACACAGCTCACCTCCGGGCGATGACGGCGCTCCCCAAAGGCAGATTACCGTGGCGAGCGAGAAAAACTGAAAAATACAAGAAATCGCCGGGCAGGGAGACTTTGGAATAATTTTTTGAATATATAGCAGTGTGAAATGGGAAGGATTGGATGCTATGGTAACTTACCAACGTCAGAAGCTTGAAGAAGTACGGGAACTGTCCGAATCGTGTCACGTAGAGCGGCATTCTGGAGGAATAATGGTTGAGTTGGGGATTTTGACCGCTTGACAAATCCTCTATATTTTTCGCCCGTATTTTTATAGAGTGACAAATAATTTTTACATCGAAACTTCAGAGCAAATATGCTTAGGGGAGGGGAAACTAGCGAGACATGTGGTGCTGTTGGGTAAGAACTAAAAAATAGAAATGAGATATGAAAAGATAAAGGGTGAATTACTAAAAAAGTCGCGAAAATGAGGTTCTCACCCAACTTAATCATAGCACACTGAATACAGGCATTGTAAAGAGACTAGAAAAGAGAAAGATGTTCAACGTAGGTAAGATAAAGGAGCTCAAAAGAACTCGCTCCGAACAGTGGCCCAAGCGACTCAGCTTCAATGAAGAATAAGTTGGTTCAAGGGTTTTTTATTTATTCGGGGAGAATCAAATGAAGACACGCCGAGAAATTCCAAATAAAAATAAAAGCCTGAATAGTGCAGAAGAAACATAGAAGTTGAACGTTGAAATTAATGGGTTGAGGTTGAACGTAGGTAGGATAAAGAAGCTCAAAAGAACTCCGAATAGTGACCCAAGCAAATCAGTTTCCATGAAGAAATGGATGAATTGGTTTAAGGTTTTCTTTATTTATTCAGGGAGAATCCACTGAAGACACCCCAAGAAATTCCAAGTAGAAATAAAGGCCTGAATAGGAAAAACGCAGAAAAAAAACAGAAGCGTCTGCTTTAGATGGGGTGAAGATTGAATGGATGCTCTTTTTACTTAAAAAAACAGTGATAATTAATGATTCATTAAGGAATTGGATCAGTAATCTCTTCTTAAAAAGTGTGACAGTGAAAACTTTGGGACCGCAGAAGGATATTTTGAGGACAAAATTTCAAAAATGGAGTGGAAAAACTTGACAGCTCATTAACGAGTCCAAACGGCCTGTGACTCCTGGTCCTTTTGAGACACCCAAAAAGAAGTGAAAAGCTCTTTCATGCTTTATAGGCTAACGAGAAACATGGAAGTGTGTCCAGCTGTTGCATAGTATGAAGCAAACGAATCGATATCGAGTGCTTCTGAAGATAAGATAGCGGGTGCAGTCGAGATGGACGGAGGGGGGGGGGGTGGCCTATAACCCACGTTTTTGACATTGGCCTGGAGCAAGCTGTGGCGGATCCGACTTGATGGCCGCACTTTTAGACAGCAAAGCCTAATCAGGGTGTTTTCGAGAAATTTCCGCCGATTAAGGGCTCATTAGAGGCGATGCGATGGAAAGTTCTTTGGAGGAACCCTCTGGGAGCAGTAAGGTCAGAGGAAGAGCTCCCATGTTGTTGTTTTCTTTATGAGAACGTCTTTTGATACAACATCCTCGCAAAGGGTCTGGAATTATTTCGTAAATGATCTGATGGTGGTAAAAAAATCACTTCTAGAACTTTTTTGAGAATGCAAAAGGCAGAAGCACTGGTTTTTTCGAAGAGAAGTCGAGTGCGTGGCGCGCTACAAAGGACTAACCAAAGGATCATCTTATTACCTTCTCATTACCTCAATATTTTATATCTGTTTTCTCCCATTTAATTGTTTAGCGTGGTACAGTGGTAAGAGGCGCTGCTGACACCCGCACGGTCGAGCTATCGATCCCGGCCCGGGCTAACCAAGCCTTCCATCTCTCCGGGGTTGGGTAAATTGGTACCAGACTTGCCTGGGAAGGTAAAGACCGTGACCTGGTATTGCGGCTGGGCCCCGCAGATCGTTTTATAGGCCAAATACGCATTCACCAAGCCTCTACGATTCTGAATGGAAGACGAATACGTGGCGCGTCCTTCGGGAACTGATCAACGCCGACACCTTTACCTTTACCTTTATTTATTATTTTATGTTTTTTCTTAAAAATGAACTACAGTGCATGATAGATTTATTTGAAGGCAGGGCAAGTTCAGAGCAATAAGCAAATACACACACATAATCAAAGAGTACAGAAAACTGAAGATCATTCGTATAGTCGCCTAGACAGCACCGCTAGGGCCCGTTCAGACTTCCGACTGGATGCTGCCGCTGGCATGATGGGACGGCCTGAAACTTGAGGGTAGTTGTAGGTACATTACCGGACACATCTTTTGATTACTTCCCGAAAAAGCCGCCTTGGAGCTCAGCAGCTATCGACTAGTATTCAAAAATCGGTACAACCGTAAAAAACCTTAAACCTTCCATCAATCCAGGGTCGGGTAAATTGGTACCAGAATCCGGGGCCGGGTAAATTGGTACCCGTCCAGGCGAGATTTGAGGGGATAATATTTCAAAAAAAAAATTAGGTGTGGATAATTTATATACTAAACGATAGAGCTCGGGCAGCTGCATTTCACAATGTGTCTCCTTTCACGAATAGTTGACACTTGAGAGAGTTATTCGAAAAAGCCGCTTTGGAACGCTCCTAAGCGGCTTTTCCGCGAAGTGATCAGAAGACATGTCCGGTACTGTAGTTGGCAGTATCCATAAGACCGGGGTTCGGACCTCTGTGGAGGCACAACTTTTGCAAACACCACCATATCATGAAACGTCACCAAAAGTGTCTAGTAGTTTTGTTCAACGAGTATTCTCGCTGGGTACTACCTTTAGGGCTCGTTTAGACGCCGCGCGGCGAAAATGCAAAATCGAAGCACAATCAATAATTAACGTCATTGATCGAATTTGCTCCTTTGCGTTGGTGGCGCAGTCCGGTGGCGCCGCGTCTAAGCAAAAAAATTTAGGCATATAATCACATAGGGAAAAAATTAAACGAAAAAAGTGAGTTTCGTCAAAATGTCCTTTAATAAGGAATAGCAGCCTTCTAAAAAGCCCGAACGACCAGTAAGTTTGCCTATATGAGGTGCCACCGGACTGCGCCAGTAATGCAAAGGAGCAAATTCGATCAAGGACGTTAATTATTGATTGTGCTTCAATTTTGCATTTTCGCCGCGCGGCGTCTAAACGAGCTCTTACCTCTACTTTTCTTTAAGAAGAAAAGAGTGCTGGTCGTTCACCTACCGGAACAAATCGGCAGCGTCCGTTCGTGAAATGTCGCTACTCCTCGACGAGCTCACTCCCAGCGCACCAGAGGTGGCAAAAAAGGCGGCGTTGTTGTAACTGAAAAAATTAAATGAAAGTCGGACCAAATCGGTGAAAAGGTGCTGTTGCGGTGAGTAAAAGCAAAGCAAAGCCATGCAGATTGGCGCTGTTATTGTTAGCTGTTCACCCAAACCCAGTTAGAAGACGTACACTGCCGCACATGTCTTTTTATCAGTTCCCGGAAAAGCCTCATAAGGAGCGCTCTAACGCGACTTTTTTGAATAACCTTGTTGAAACTCAACTATTTGTAAAAATATACATATATTCGAACTCAGCAGCTCGAGCTCTATCCCTCCATGTACAGTTTTCCCAAATTCGTGGAACTTGTTTTCAGTCGATTTTTTTTACCCCTCGTGTTTTTGCCGCTTCAGTCCCTCGCTTGGTGACTCACCACCGACTAAGCTCCGCTGTGGATAATTTATACAACAAACGATAGAGCTCGAGCTGCTGAGCTCAAATATATGTATATTTTTACAAATAGTTGAGTTTCAACAAAGTTATTTTAAAAAAAGCCGTTTTGGAACGCTCTTAAGCGGTTTTCGGGGAACTGACCAAAAGACATGTTCGGTACTGTAGGAGTGCTGTCGACGATTCGAGAACCAGCAGGAGGCTCAGTTTTCTTTCCCAATATCGATTTGAAAAAAAAACCTGAGAACTGAGTTTCCTGCTGTCTCAGAGGGGACAATACAGTACCGGACATAGTTTTTGATCACTTCCCAGAAAAACCGCTAAGGAGCGTTCCAAAGCGGCTTTTATAAATAACATAGTTGAAACTCAATTACTTGTAAAAATATACATACATTTGAGCTCAGCAGCTCGATCTCTATCGATTGGTGTTCAAAGATCGATACAAATGCCAAATATTGCCCCTTTCGCCGACCCCTCAAATCTCGCCTACTCGGCCCCTGAGGGACCGACCAGCCCCAGAGGGTCCGACCAGACGAGATTTGAGAGGTCGGCAAAAGGGCCGTATTTTGCATTTGTACCGATCTTTGAATACCAGTCGATAGAGCTAGAGCTGCTGAGTTCAGATATATGTATATTTTTACAAATAATTGAGTTTCAACTATGTTATTGAAAAAAGCCGCTTTGGAACGCTCCTAAGCGGCTTTTCTGGGAAGTAATCAAAGGCTATGTCTGGTACTGTACTCGTACGCTGTGCTCTCTACGGTGGATCGTCGTCAGTAGCTCGAAGGAAACGCTTCCTTTTTTGTTTTGTTTTTGTAAAATTCAACGAAACACTTCAGACAGAAGCGTTTCTGAGCACTGAAAGGCGATCCATCCCAGAAGCGACGATTTCTTTACCTAATGCTGTGGTCAATCTGCGTTGGAGACGGGATTGGAGGCAGAGGTGTTCCGCCAGCGCTGAATTCTTGGCATTTTTGTTTCATTGGCGATCTAATTTCAACCCAACATTCCGCCAGACCGATCAATAATTTTATAAATTTTCTCTTCTAATTATTTTGAATCTCTTCATCGTTTGAAATTTCCCATTGTCCATGGTCATTTTACTGGTGAAAATTCCTGATAGGACGATCGTTTTCGTGTTCATACTACTTTACCATTCACTTCTCGGAGAGACGGTCAACGAAAGTTTTTTGCTGGATCGAAACCTGACCGCTGTTGCGTAATTCGCTCAGAAATGGCTCTGGCTGCCCTTTGATAGCGTGGGAAAACCTGGGCCTAGATTCATGACGGGTGTCTGCGCTACATACCCAAGAATAAACCCCAGTCGGTGCGCGTATTCGCATTTATGAACGCGCCGCGGAGTTTATTTGGGGGATATCGCGGGTCTATCTTACCCTGCTGGCGCGGCGAGGTATCGAGCAGCCCGCAGTAGGAAGAGCATAGCAAGAGCGTAAATTGGTCTAGCAGTCGTTGCTCTGCTACACGCCGAGTATCGCAAACCCGAATGAATGCGAATATTGGGGGGTAGGCGGGGTTTATTTCCCCTGTTTTTCCTGTTATATACCCCAAATTTTCGTTCATGAATTTGGGCCCTGAAGGTGTCGGGGTGTTGAGTCTTTACAGTGACGAGAGCGATTTAAAGATAAGAAGATAGGACGGCCAGATGGATCAAAAAAAAAAAGAAAATTTAAAATCAAAATTTTCTCTTTGTCAAAGCTGCTTCTTTATCATCATAGACCTTGAATGTAGAATGGTTTGTAGGTAACCCGTTGGGTATATTTTGTTAGCCGACTGGCGGCCAGGTTAGGAATTATCGTGCTCGACTCACCGTGGTGGATTTGCTAGCTGTGGCGGTTTTTTGTCGACGTTCTGTGAGCTGTAATGATCCTTTTTCACATACAATCTGCAATACAATGTGCACTGTCGGATTTTTTCAAAAAAAATTTTACAATGTATTATAATAATTATGCTTTTTAGAATGGTCCCCCATTATTTTACGAGTTTTCATCCTTGTTTTGATCAATATCTCATAAAAGTCTGACCGACTCCAAAGCGTGCAGTTGACTCAAGCAAACTCCCTTTTTTGGGAAAAAACTATGTTTTTCTCAAAAAAAATGGTCCGTTTGTTCTCACCTTTGCTTCTTCTGCGCCGGACGGATCCTCTCGATCAACATGGCGACCGATTCGCTCAGAGGGGTTCGTTTGGCGAGCAGCAGAGCGCACAGCACGATTGGCAGCAGCCGTAGCACCAGCAACAGCACCAGTACGAAGCGCGGAATGAACGACGCCTCGATTTGTGGATCGCAGGTGTTCTAAAAAATCAGATAAATGTGAAGGGAGTAAAGGTGTCGGCATTGATGAGCCCCACAGGACGCGCCGTGCGTCTGTCCTCCATTCGGAATCGCAGAGGCGTGGTACCCTCGGACAAGTGGCACAGATCTTCTCAGGACCTACTGGGTCTCTCTGCCAGTTCCGAGACTAGCAGGCTGTTCTCAGGGGTCCTGATCAGGTCTGGTCGAGACAGCGACAGTATACAGTACCGGACGCGCCGCAAAGATAAAACGGCGGTAGCGGCGCCTCGGAGCGCCGAAACCCGCCGTTTTTAAATAACTTCTTTGAAATTGGTTTACTTGCAAAAATAAGTATATATTCGAGCTCAGCAGCTTCAGCTCTATCCCACCATATACACTTTTCCCAAATTCGTAAAACTTGTTTTCAGTCGATTTTTTGACCCCTCGATTTTTGGATCCCGTTGCCGCTTCGGTCCCTCGCTTGGTGACTCACCACCGACTTGGCTCCGCCCTCGCCTCGGCGCCTATAAATATGCAGGGCGTCTTTTCCTAGCGTCTCAAGCTAGGAGCAGGGGCCCCACGAGGTGGCTCGAAGGAGCTACCACGCGTGGCCCCCGGTTGGGCGCGGGGCGCAAATGAACTACGGTTGACTCCCCCGGGTCACCACGCGTGGACATCGAAACGGCGCATTTCAGCGGTCCGGAGCGCCGCTACCGCCAAAATGCGCCGTTTTATCGTTGCGGCGCATCCGGTACTGTACCTCGGACTCTAGAGTAGTTTTGAGGATCTCACTTACCCTTGGGTTAAGCCGCCGCTGGTTGGCCGCGTAAAGATTGTGGTCGAACGTGCAACCGAGTCGTTGTTCCATCTGCATCAGACCGCCTGGGTTGTGCGGAATTGCGTGATTCAGCAGCTGCAATGATGAATTTGAGAACTATTTAACTTCTCAGAGGACTATTTACCCATCGTCAAGAAGTCTCCGTTGACAAACGACGTTTTTGAGAGAAACTAACCGACCTGCTCGGTAGAGTTCGGCAGTGTAGCCGCATACGGCATGAGCATAAAGCTGAATAGATGCACCTCACATATGCAGTAGAGCACTCCAATACCCAGAAAGACCTGAAATTCGATAGCATAGAAGAATTCCTCAATGAGGCAAAGGTAAAAGTGAAGTGGTTGGCGTTAATCGATCCCTCAAGGATGCGCCATGCACTCGTCGTCCATTCAGACTTGTCGAGGCATGGTGAATGCATGTTTGGCCTATGCAGTGACTTACTAGGGCCAATCACTGTTCAACTCAGTGTCTTGACCTTCCTAGACAAGTCTGGTGCCAATTTACCCAACACTGGAAGGCTTGGTTGGCTCGGGCGAGCGTCGATCGCTCAGCCGTGCGGGTGTCAGTGGCGTCTCTTACCACTGCACCACCACGCGCATATTTTACCGCCATTGTATTAGGGTGACCCAAAAGTTTGTGTGCATTTCAGATTCTCACTTCATTTATTCGTGCTCGAGAAAAACAAATTATCATGCTATCCTTATTGGTCATTTATTTGTTTTTCCAGAATTATGAATAAAGGAATTCAGAATCTGAAATGCACACGAACTTTTGGGTCACCCTAATAAAAGGAAAGATTTGAAAGTGTTTGAAAAAAATTCAAATCGATCAAAACTTACCCAAAATACAATGTTGGACGGAGATTTCGATACGTTCGTGGTGAAAAATAGAATGATGACGATGACAAGGCACACGTAGCACACCAGATCGCCCATTAAGTAGCAACCGAGGATCGTTTTGTACTGAAACAGTCGATCTTCCTTCAATAGTGATATTTAAAATTGACGAAACCCCTAGTGTATAAGATTTTCCATGATTTTTTGCTTTTGTTTGTTTTTTGTTGGTACGCTGTTTCAAAAAATTGAACATTTGGAAAGAAACACTATGAAAGGTGGTTTCATAGAGGAAGTATATTCTGGGCCAACCCAGCCTTCCATCCCTTTAACCCATTGACGACCGTGTGTTCCGCCGGCGGGACACACCTTTTGGTGCGCAGTGGATCGTGTGTCGCGCCGGCGTTCGTTTCCTTCTAATGATTACACAAGGAAGTTTTAAAATCAACAAGATACACAGAGAAGTTATGCACACTTTTTATGATAATTATGAAAGAATTTTGAAAACAATTAGCATCGCTCTCATCACTGCAAGTGCGCGCGGCCCCCGGGCCAAACACGCAAGGAGCGCGCGATCGTCAATGGGTTAAGGTCTGATAAATTGATACCGGACCTGTCTGGAAAGGTGAATACACTGGTTTGTAGACGGGCTGGCCTTCGTGCCTCTGTAATTGTGAAGGGATGATGAGTTCATGGCGCGTCCTCAACGGACGGACCAGCGTTGTGTTTTTTATCTCTGCACAAGTGTGCTGTTTTGTGAGGGGTGATATTTCAAGTTGACGAAACCCCTAGTATACAAGGTGTTCCATGATTTTTGCTTTTTGTTACGCTGTTTCAAAAAATTGAACACTTGGAAAAAAGACACTATAAAATTTGGTTATATAGAAAAAGTGTGTTCCTGGCCAACTCAGCCTTCCATCCCTTTGAGGTCTGATAAATTGATACGGGACCTGTCTGGAACGGTGAATACACAGGTTTGTAGACCGGCTGACCTTCGCAAATCATTATATGGACCTGTAGGGTTCACCATGCCTCTATGATTCCGAAGGGATGCTAAGTACACGGCGCGTCCTCAACGGACGGACCAACGCTTATTTTCACCTCTGCACAAGTGTATTGTTTTTCGAGGGGTTTTTGTTACTTCGAACAAACCGTACCCATCGAACAGGGCAAGATTAACGGGTAAAGGGGCTGTTGAGAGCCCGGCGACCAGATTTCCCTCCATCGTTGAACAGACAGTCGAAGTCAAACTGGATGGAATACATCGTCGTCAGTTATGACAGTGGAACCGTCCGCACATTAGCGTCAACGAAACTAATGCTCCGTACTCGGACCGAAAGCGTTCAGCCTCTATTCGAACAGTTCCAGAATGAAAAGTTACAAAGAATTTCACGGTCCCCTACCCCAGCGTCAGATGATTCGTCACGGCATGGTGGGTGTCCTATCTTCGAGATGGATCACCGCCGGTCGACAAGTTGCTATGATCCGATCCGTTGAAAATTAAGGTCGACGAGAATCGATTACGATTGAGGGGCAGCCGTTCTCCCTGAGAGAGGACGATTTTCGTTCGGGCGTTCGAGCCGACTCAGGCGGAAATCCTGATACGCATCTACGACCCAGCCATCCCTGCGTTCACCCTGCCACCTCTATAAGGGCGCCGACCACCAAAAACGCGAAGGCGAAGTTTTTCTCGCGTTTTATTGCCTTTCTCTCCTTTCTTAATTTTTTTCGCGCCACAATCTCACGGCGGTCACACTGGCGGCAGAAATGCAAGCGTCTATTCCAAATGAGAGATCGAACAGTCACTGATCAATCGATCAAGAAGAGGTAGAAAAAGTGGTATAGCCGCTCTGCAAACCGGTGTATTCACCTTCCCAGACAAGTCTGGTACCAATTTACCCGACCTTGGAGGGATGGAAGATCAGAACCCAGATTCATCATTGGTAATCCCCCGATAAACCACGAGATACACCCCGAACAGCGAGCAAATCGAGATTCGTGAACGCGCGCCGTGGCTTAATCGGGGTTTATCGAGAGTCTATCACACCTCGCGATGAGGCAGGATTTGGGAGACATCGACGGTATCGAGCGGATTTATCACCGACGGGGTTTCGGAGACCGCTCGTCCGTTCATGAATCTGGGCCCAGGAGGATCGATTCACCATGCGGTATCAACAGCGCGTCCTGGCACTGCACTAGATGCGCCTATTTGGAAAACATCTGGACCCAGATTCATCATCGGTAAACCCCCGATAAACCCTGAGATATTGCCCGAACGGCGCCCACCTTTGTCTACTTATGCTAAACTTCCTATATTAAACGCAATCTCTCATCGACTCGGCCGTCTGGTTCCGGCTGCGCCGCGGTTTCGGAGACCGCTCGTCCGTTAATGAATCTGGGCCCTGACGAAAAATCCTAGTGAAAGTGACCTCATTTTATTTTATATTATATAATGGGTGAGGAGAAGTGTTAGGAGACCGGGACGGCTTAAACTGTTGGGAATGCGAGTTTCGTAACTTTATAGAAGTTAAAAAGACAAATGAGTAAAAATAAATAGGCGAGTGAAACACAAAAAACATGGATTTTAACAGCACAATAGATGGTATTATCGGAAAAATAAAAAATTCCAACACTAACCGTACGCTGCTCACTGAGCGCATTGATCTCCTTGTCGTTGAGCTGATAGAGACCCAATAGGTGATTGTAATTGATTTTTGATATGCTAATAGTTTTATCGAGATAATCGATCAGTTCCTCGTAGACGCCTCGATCTCGCCAATAGTACACACATAGGCAAATTATGGAGATCTGGAGATATGGTGAGATTAAGAGTGGAGAGAGCATCTGAAGAGGTTAGCCTTAGCTGTGAAACACCGTTATTCTTATCTAAATTTATTTATTATTTTTATTTATTTGCTTGATTATCGCCGAAACTTCTCCCAGCCAGCTATTTGGAGCAGATATTAGGCCGTGAATGCCTTTGAAAACGTAGAAAAAACTTTCAAAAAAGGAAGAAAATCGAAGAAACTCACAAATAAGGAAAGACAAAGAAGAAGCGAAAGAAACACTCCGATCGATTCTCGCCACGTTTGAGCCTGTATACGGTACTTTAACGAATAAGTGGAGAAAAAAAGGTAAAAAAGGAAGGAGAAGAAAGGGAGGAAAATGCCTCGATTCACTCACCCCTTTGAATGTGACTTTGGGATTGCTAGACGTTCGTGGCGGAAGCGGTGGAGCACCGTTGAACATCTGAAGGCGAGATTGGGCAGAAAGTGAAAGATACAAAAGACAAAAGAAAAAAGCGAAGAAGACGGCGAGGAAATGACGCCACAATTGATAAGGCAAAGGAAAAGGAATTGATCGGTGTTCTAAGAACGCGCCATGCATTCGTGATCTACTTAGAATCGAAGAGCCACGGCTAGGCTACACAGTACCGTCAGTAAATTTCCGCCAAACTGCGACATAAACGATATAGATCGCTTTCATCGTTCACCCGCCATAAATCACTTCATAATTATTTGTATTGAATAAAAAACATATGGCGGTAATCAGAAAAGCATGATCTATTCAACTGTAAAGAGAGTGTAGAGAAATTCTAAAAAATTTCAATTCTTATGTGTGTGTTTTTTTGTTTGTTTTTGTGTGTTCATTCACTATATCACGTCAGTGTCTCAACGTTTCCAAACAAGTCTGGCACCAATTTGCGCAACCTCGAGGGCTCGTTTAGACGCCGCGCGGCGAAAATGCAAAATCGAAGCGCAATCAATAATTAACGTCATTGATCGAATTTGCTCCTTTGCGTTAGTGGCGCAGTCCGGTGGCGCCGCGTCTCAGTAAAAAAAATAGGCATTTAATCACACAGAGAAGAAATTAAACGAAAAAAATGAATGTATTCAAAATGTCCTTTAATAAAGAATAGAAGCCTTCTGAAAAACCTGAACGACCGGTGAGTTTGCCTGTATGAGGCGCCACCGGACTGCGCCACTAATGCAAAGGAGCAAATTCTATCAATGATGTTAATTATTGACTGCGCTTCAATTTTGCATTTTCGCCGTGCGGCGTCTAGACGAGCCTTGGAGGGCAGGAAGCCCTGGGCGAGGATTGATCGCTCGGCCCTGCCGATAGCAGTAGTGCTTCTCACCATTGTCCCAGGGGTAAAGAATGTGGAAGAGAATCTATTGCGAGGGAATTGGACTCGGTTTGGCTTACCCTTCTCCAGAAGTAGGTGAAGGACTGAGCAGAGAACAGCGGTGGGTTACCGCTGTTCCAGGATTGTTGAAGCTTCTCTGGAACCAGATAGGCGGGTGCCTATTCATGGTCCAACTTCAAGAGGTTAAGCCGGACCCTGTCGGAGCCGGAACACCTCCTCAGCGATTGCCAGCAATTTATGTTCGGCGCCGAATCACCGAATTCTGCGGTCAACGCTGACCTTCAGAATCGTTGCTGTGCCAGCCGAATCCATTCATCGGTAATCGGCCAAACCACGACGGCAACTGACGCCATAATGGGTGCAGTACACCTGTCCGCACTAGATTTACGATGCTTTTTCTTTGGTTTTTTTGAGAAAATCTATAGAAACTCACTGCAACCTCACTCATAAGCTGGTAGCCGTGCGTAATATAAAACACATGGCACTATTCAGCTTAATGGACACCAGTACTCGATTTTTTCTCTCATCGAAATTCGCTGAAACTTTACACAGAGCGGTAATTGAGGGCGCTGATCACGAAACTGCTGTACGTTTTTCACGTGGGTGGTCCCAGACCACCCAAATCGCTACTTGTGTGGTCCAGTCAGGATCACCGAGTTCGCTGAAACTTTCTCTATGGGGTTCTTTGGTGCCCTGAACACGATCGTGAAGTCCGTTTTCCAAATGGCGGCCGAATACGGTAGTTATAGGCGAGTATCTATCGATCCTACCTGGTGAGACTCACCTATAACTACCGTATTCGGCAGCTATTTGGAAAACCGACTTCACGATCGTGTTCAGGACACCAGAGAATCCCATAAACAAAGTTTCAGTGGAATTGGTGATCCTGATTGGACCACCCAAGTAGCGATTTGGGTGGTCACAGACCACCCACGTGGGAAACGTCCCTCAGACTCGTGCTCTGGGCCCCAATTACCCCCATAGGCGGAGTTTCGGCGAATTTCGACGACTGAAAGAAATCGAGTACTGATGTTCATTGAGTTGAATAGTGCCAAACACATTGGCCTGTTACAGCGAGTATGACGACCAAAAGCACAAAAATAAATTTCTACTCAAAAATAAGAGAGCTTTGAAGTTTGTAATTTTTCACTAGCGAAAATATTTTCTAGTGCCATCCCTCCCCATAAACGTTTCTCCCAAAAGCGACGACTACTCGAGCTAATAGAGAATCCGACTAACGACTACAAGTTTTTGTCAGTGGAGAGGCGTCGCTCTAAATTCGGGTATATGAGCCTCACGGATGATTTAGCCGGTAATACCAGTGCGGCGGGATCCTCATGGCGGTACACTTTTACCGGATATAACACGTATAGTGCGGTGGTAAGAGGAGCTACTAACACCTCGGCTGGAATTCATGAACGAAACCCCCGGTGAATTTCACCGGCGGTTAAATTTCACCGGCCAGTTTCCCGCCAAAGTGACTCACAGCGCATTGATGAATCACGTTTTGGCGGGTAACCGAGGTGAATATCACTGTAACCGGCCGGTGAACCGTTCATGAATCCCGGTTCTGCATGGTCGAGCGATCGATCCTCGCCCGGACCAAGCTTTCCATCCCTCCAAATTCGGTAAATTGTTACCAGACTTGCCTGAAAATTTTAAGGCACTGACTTGATCAGCGACTGGCCCTCACAAGTTATTTTACAAGTCAAATAGGCGTTCACCCTGCTTCCCGCGATTCTAAATGGAAGACGAATGCATGGCGCGATCTCAGTAGACCCTCACCTTCTACCCCTCTCAGAGCGTACGAAATCACCTGGGTCTAGATTCATGAACGGACGAGCGGTTTCCGAAACCACGTCGGCGATAAACCTGCTCGATACCGTCGAGGTCCTCCAAACTCTCCCTCATCGCAAGGTGTGATAGACCCGCGAAAAACCCCGATTAAACCCCGGCGCGCGTTCACGAATCTCGGTTTGCGCGCCGTTCGGGGTAGATCTCAGAGTTTATCGGGTGACCAATTACCAATTACCAATGATGAATTTGGGCCCTGGATCCACAGAAGCAGAAGACTTAGCTCGTTTTGGAATGGACCGGACGAACTCGAAGGCTCTGATGAAAAAACGACCAATCAAAACGTCATCAACTCGATATATTGAACAATTTTCGACAAACGAGGCTCCGATCGTCGATCTGTATATTTAATAGGATCAACGCCATCGAGAGCCCATCAAATCAGGCATGACTGATCGATCAATTCGATTGTGTTTGACGAAGTCTATGAGCGAGAACGATGAAAATGTCGATGAGACGACGACGAGAATGCGCGCCATGCCCTTGGATCGGCACTATAAAACCCTTGTGATGGACAATAATTAGCGAGGATGATGAGATGCAGAAGATGCTCTGGTCGGATAGAAAAAGGTAACGACGAATGAATGTGAGATGATGAGAGGGAGAGAGGGTAAGAAGTTCCGACGAACGACTTCCGGATGTCGAATGAGATCGATTATGACATCTAATAGGCGTCGATGTCGCGACGATTGCGAACGACTGGAAGAACAAAACTCTTCGTTTTGTCGTCTCACGAAGGAGGGGTAGGACTTGCCCATGCCCAGTAGACTTACCCATAGAGGCGGTGGCTATGTTGTAAACCCAGTCAGTAATGGGTAACGCGGTAACACGGACATAACCGATCGATGGTGTTCTAAGACATACGGATATATGGGTTTTGAAGCAATATAAACTGAAATAAGAGCCTAGTGATGACACTTAACGGCAGCCAGCCGAGAATCGATAACCCGTTTGCAACTCGGAAGAAACAGGAACTATGCGACTGTACGGACCGGCTCCTGAACGTTTGCTACTTTTAACCGGCGAGAACGAGGTTTAGGCTATGATCAGGCATCGGCGGCGTCGGCGGCGGCAAGAAACGAGGTCGACTCCCACCCATTCCTTCAACGGCGTGCATTCAAATCCAGTTTACCACCATTCTGGGGTCGATGAAGAGGAATATGACTGAGCTGGAAGTCAAGGTGCCGAACCAAAAGCGCTTTGTGGTTCCGTTTTCCAGCTGAACGGTCGCCATGGACAGCAGACGACTGGCACCACGACCGACGGAACCCTTGAATATAGTTATACCAGTCGTTCATCAGCCGCCGAACGCCTGTTCTCGAACTTCGTTAAATAAATAAATAAACACGTAAACAAGTAAGTAAGTAAAGCCACAATTCGTTCAGTTGAAATTTTGACACTGTCCCACTTATCGCACTCCAGCGGACAAAGGAAATTTTCCTTTCAATTTCGCTGAAACGTTGATCGTGGGACCTGGGGTGGGGAAAAATAAAAATAAACCGAAGAAAACGGAAGAAACATCAGTAAACAGAGGAAAACGAAAGAAACATCCTGAAAAGTAGGTTGAAGCAACTTCATCAGCTCCCTTGTCGCTATGGGTGCATTTGGTGTACGGTAACGGGCAATCGCGGCGGGACCCATATGAGCCACCCATGACAATCATCGCTTGGGTTCCGCTTATTATATAGTAGGATCTTTGTTATAGGATTACGGGGCCAGCGTGGTGCAGTGGTAAGAGGCGCAACGGTCACCCGCACAGTCGACAGACCGACCCCGTCCTGGGCAAACCAAGCCTTCCATCCCTCCGGGGCCGGGTAAATTGGTACCAGACTTGACTGGGAAGGTAAGGACATTGACTTGGTATAGCGGCTGACCCTCGCAAATACGCATTCACCGTGCCTCTACGATTTTGAACGGAACACGAATGCAGCGGCGCGTTCTTAGCGGATTGATCAACGCCGATACCTTTACCTTTACCTTTACCTTTATTGGATTATGGTTGCATTTTGTGTGAGACCAATAAGGTAAAGGCAAAGTGCTCGCCATTGATCCATCTCCTGGACCCAGATTCACCATTGGTAAACCCCCGATAAACCCCGAGATATAGCCCAAACGGCGCCCACCTTTGTCTACTTATCCTAAATTTCCTATGTTAAACGCAATCTCTCATCGACTCTGACGTCTGGTTCTGGCTGCGCCACGGTTTCGGAGACCGCTCGTCCGTTCATGAATCTGGGCCCTGGGGACGCACCACACACTCGTCTTTAGTTCAAAATCGTTGAGGCTTGGTGAATCGTTATTCGCCCTATACAGTAACATACGTGAGCAAGCCGCTGTTCAAGTCAGTGTCTTCAACTTTCCAGACAATTCTGGTACCAACTTACACGATCCTGGAGGAATGGAAGGATGTGCTAGGTTAGGTTAGGTTAGGTTAGGTTAGGTTACGGAAGGTGTTTATTTACATTCCTACGACATGTTGGGCGCCAAAAATCCCGGAAGAAATATGGACCTTCTTCGATTGCAGGGAAAGATTCACAAAAAATAAACGTAGGCTTCGATAGCAATACACTGTGAATGAAACTTTAATTTGTTATTAAAAAGATGGATGAAAATACGATGAAGAAAATCAAGCGATCAGTCAAACAGGGACAGAACGAACCACTTGACCGTGAATTCTTCAAAATTCTTGCGAAAAAAAGAGAATAACAATGAACGGGCATGATCGAGAAAAGAATGCGGATAATCTGAAAAAATACAGCTAGGTCACGACGAGTGCGAACGGCCTTCCGTAAGAGGATCATCGCGGATAAACCGCATCCATACAGCTTAGCACCATCGGCCAAGGCGCGGCCTGAGACGAGGGCGGGTGAGACAGGTACGCCCCCCGTACGGAGTAGCAGTGAGGGTGATTTCGCAGGTAGATAAAGGCGTAAGGCCGAGGCCAATCGATTCCATTCTGTTACCGTCATTACGGCCACCTCTCCCCCCACCCGAACACCGACGAGGGCCAGCTCTACAGCTGTAATTAACATAGACGATCGGAGGGGTCGCTATTGAACCGTCGAGCGCCATTCGGTGGTCAGCTATAATCCGTGTATCGTCCGATCGAAAAAAATACTGAAAAAAACGATATGAAAATAGGGCAATTCAGTGGAGCAGAAATCTGCGGTTGGTACTCGGACTAAAGAGCTTCCCAATCGGCCTCCTTTTCCGATGGCAAATAAACTGAAAATGATATTGTAATGGTGGTGCTAGGTATATCGCCAAAATCGCATCCCAGGCGGGATTCGAACCCGTGTCTCAACCTATCCGGGGCTGTGCACTAACCACTATGCTACTGGGACGACCATTTACGAATCTCTAGCACCTTCCTTGAGCACGAAGGCTTTTTAATTTCACGTTCAACTGAAAATGGTTTCAAACCGACCGCTAGCTAAAAAAATCCGATTACCTAAGAAGATTCAACGGTTCCTTACGTGGTTACCAATGATTGCTAAAGGCAAACACCCGTCTGACCCAAGAAAGGTGCTAAAGCAGCGTTGATGAGCTCTCCAGTTGGGTTAAAATTATCACATGGTTCACTCATCCAATAATGTCAAATGTAAAGGTAAAGTAGTCCAATGGGAGGGCTTGGCATGCCGAGCGAGGATTGATCGCTCGACCGTACGAGTGTCAGTAGCGTCTCTAAGCACTACACCACACGCGCCCTCAATAGAGAAATCAAATATAATATAAAAGAAAATTAGAATAGAATGTAGCAGTGATGGTGTTAGGTTTATAGCAAAAATCGCATCTCAGGCGGTATCCAAACCCTCTTCTCAACCTATCAGGGACATCTCAAAAGCATAGTGGTTAGTGCACAGCCGTGGATAGGTTGAGATGCGAGTTCGAATCCCGGTTGAGATGCGATTTTTGCGATAAACCTAGCACCATCATTGTAACATCCTATTCTAGTGTATATAATAGTAACCCGCAGAAAAGCGGCAATAAAGTGGAATTTCACGTTAAAAGAAAACTATTCCACAATGTCCTAGAGCTGCTTATCGAATCGAATAAGTAGGTTTGCGGTGAGAATGATCGTCGAGGTGTGGAGAACACGAGCAGCGGCGGTGTCGGTGACAGCGCGACTGGTCGGAACAACCGATCCGACAAGGTGATATCAGCGACTAGGTGAGAGAGAGTGCGAAATTCGAAATTGAAAGCAGCGTGTAGGGACGACAGACGGACGAACAACGACGACGACCCGAATGACCTTCAGAGAACTATCGGCCGAAAACTGCGGTCGTTTGAGATTGTTGCCCCTGTCCCCTAGGACCACGGTAGGACAGACTTGGACGGGTGACGGTGAATCGAACGGCATAAAATTCCGTAGAAAACGACGAGTCTGATGGCCTCGAATCGCCGCTGGGTACCGACGGAGTTTCGGTCGAATTGATGTGGTGCGAAGGTGACTTCCCACCGAGCGACGTCAAGGTCATCGCTCCTCCTGGTGCTGATCGCGCACGAATCCGTCTTGGTGTTCCGACTACCCGTTCCTGGTCCCTTACGACGAAGAATGCGATTGTGGCCATTTACCAACCGTTTGTTGCGTGGTGCAGTGGCAGCAGTAGCTGTTGATACCCGTATGGTCGAGCGGTCGATCCTCGCCCGAGATACTCGGTATTCCATCCCTCCAGCGTGGGGTTGAATGGTAACCGACTTCCTGAGAAGGTGAAGACACAGAGTTGCTATAGCGGCTGGCCTTGCTTAGCCTACTATATCGCTAGGTGTTATTTTTATTTTATGTTGCGTCCTCTAGGTTCCTTTTTTCCTAAGAAGTTAATTCTCCGTCCTATACGTTTCGATAGTTTGTATTCCTTTTTGTTGTTGAGATTTGCTAGGTTCAAATTAGATAGAATCAGTTTTATTCAGTACTTGTACATATATACAGTACTTCATTATATGTTCTAGTTCCATTCCGTTGTATTACCCGTTCACCCTGAGGTGGACCTTACAAATAAATAAATAAATATAATAAGCGAAACCCAAGCGATGTTTGTCATGGGTTGCTCACATGGGTCCCACCGCGATTGCCCGTTACCGTACTCCCATGAACGCATTTCATCAGTTCGGCTCGCCGTCTTTTGTTGCATGCTATTTGTTCATCGTTTTATTTTAAATCCTTGTTGTTTTATTTCAAATCTTTATTTCAGTTCATGTATTTTTGTTTTAAGTGTGTATTGAGCAGCCGTTTGTCGGCCGGCAGGCCGCTGAATGGTTGGTTGTTATAAGGTCCCCACAAGCGTCACCACGCCTCTACAGTACTGAATGGAAGACGAGTGCATGGCGCGTCAATCGGGGACTGATTATCTACGATAAAAAACCTTTTTAACCTTTACCTTGTACCACGACCCTCATTCAAATTCTCTTCCTTGCTGTCGCCGCTATGAAGTGCTTTAGATTCCACCTACAAGTTTTTTTTCAGCCTCCCCGAGTAAATTGAATCAATCAATCATGTCAGCCCCTTCATAAACCCCGTGCTATAATGTCTGTAGCGATGCCCGACAATTAGGTACAAGGTCGATGAATATTTATTATGAAGGAACACAAACAACAAAAACAATGGTGCAATGCACTTCTAAAATATTCAATATAAACGTAACAATTATAGTTCTAGTCCTAGCTAAATCATCTACGTAGTCACTTTAATTGAAGGCGCACAGACGTTCAAAGTAATACGGATTAAACGCACTCAGATACATTAGTTGTAGTTTACCGTCTTCAGTTCGAGCTAAAAAAAATATCATTACACCACACATAAATTTTTATTGCATTTTCTAAAATATGGATGGAAATGTTAAAAACCGAGGCCGTTCGAGGGAGTGGAAGTGATAAATAAAAAAGAAACCAAAGAAATCCAGAAATTCAAAAAATCCGAAAGAACGATGTTAAAAAATAATTGGCAGATTTTGAACAACCCAGTAAAGGTGGGAATATCCCAAAGTTCCCAAAAGTGCCCAGAGCTTGGTTGTTCTCTATGATCAATATGTTTTTTGGTAACTTGTAGGCAACCATACTCACAAAATTGCAGAATATCCTACTATATAATAAGCTAAACCGCGATGTTTGTAATGGTGGCTCATATGGGTCCCGTCGCGATAGTCTGCTACCGTACACCAAATGCACCCAAGCGACAACGGAGCTGATGAAATTGCTTCATTTCTTTCCAATCTCCCAAATCTTCAATTTCAATCTCCCAAATCTCTCAATTTCAATCAGATTTTGACTGATTAAATGGAATAAGGCCGAAATTTCCTAAATTTCCATTTCATTTGAGTCGGCCGGTAGGCCGCTCGAGTGCTGGTAAAAAAATATAAAAAGCAGTATGTATCAAAGGAAATGAATAGCTAAATCGAGGAAAGCACGAACCTTTTTCGCTAGCAAGCCACCTTTTGTCGTAATAGTATTGATACATGTTGCTGACCTCGTCCTTCGAGTATAGTTTAACTTCCACGGGAAGGAAGGGCTGAAAAAAAACGAATGAAATTCGACTTCTACACTTAAAATGAAGAAGGAGTACCTCAATGGCGTAAAATCCCTCCTCTCCAAACAATTCCAGTGGAGTATGCCTTGGAACCGTGACCTCATCGCGAGCATCCGACGTTTCCTTCTTGTCCGCAACCAGTAGAATACACCCGTTTTCCTAGAACGGTTGGGGTAAAAGTTACCCTTGCCAAGCTCTGAGAAACTTAATATAACGGAAACTTACCCAACCCTGAGAGATGAGCTGCCTGAAGTGGATCACAAGAGTAAGATCGGATGCGGCAGCCTAAACGCAAAACATGAGAAAAGACCTAGGATTCAAGAAAGGGCAAAGGGGACACTCACAAAGCTTCGGTCAGCTTTTTTCACCAACGTTTTTCCCCAGAGCGAATTCGCATCGTCCACCGCGACGAATAGCTGGAGAGATTATTTGGAAAATATAATAAAGAATATGAAGAGTCTCCACCATACCTGCACAGAACCAGCGCTTGAATGTCTTTTCAGCTCACGGAACAAAGCACCTACGCAGTCAGTGGCCAGGAATGGCGCTGATATTCCCTGAAAAACAAAATAAATACAAAAATAGATTCAGTAACTAATGAAAAAATGAAAAATAAAAAAGAATTATAACTGATTTCACCGACCATCTCAACAATGTCTGTAATGGGTCGATCGGCAGCAGTGCGTTCGTTTTTCGTCCATTCATAGGCTCTTTCCGTCTTCAGTTCGACAAGCTTCTTCCAGATATGTTGGTTCTGGAACAGAAGTTGATTGAGTTATCTTTTAGTTTTATCTATTTTCTCTTTCTTTTTTCGCTTGGTTTTCCCTGCGGGGGCTACCTACCTACTAACTACCACAATGCTATTAAAAGGGTAATTTTAAAATGGCTTAACCACTATTCATCGTACTTGCATGACTACAAATAGGCCTAAAAATGAAATATATGAATTAATAGATTCTGGCAAAGCAAGTTACAATTGAATATTTTACAATAAAAAATCGCGCAAAAATGGAAGAAAAAACCAGCCTGTTCTTTGAATTGCTGCAGAATTTGAACCGCATTCTCTGGATCGTTAATGCGTCCCTGCTTGTAGGTGGACATTTCGACTTCCTTCACCTTTCTAGTGAGTAGCATGGCTGAAATTATATAAAATCATTCTCTTTCTTTATTTTCTCTCTTTTTTATTTAAAATTCTCTAAGAAAGGACGCCTTCAATTTCTGAATAGAATTTTAGAAAAGTTAGAAATTAACTCATAACATTTAAGAAATGAAGAGTAATAGAGATGTAAAAAATGCGCATTCAAATTTAGCTGAATAGCAAGGCTTGAAAGTTAGAAAAGTTAGAAATTAACAGTAATCATAACATTTAACCACAACATTCAGAAATGAAGAGTAATAGAGATGTAAAAAATGCAGCAAGACCCCAGCCTCGTCAAATAGCTAACAGTAGCAGGAAGCCGAAGAAATACCCTTCCGATGAAATGAAATCAAATGAATATAAAAACATATTGAACAAATTAAATTATTAAATATACTGTAGTTGATCGAGATGAAGCAGAGCGTGACATACAACACGGCTAAATATATAGTCAACAAACAAACCATGGCAAAACAAAAAACGGGAAAAATTTACCGGAATATAGATGGACAACGACCATGTTTTTCGTGTAAGCCAGATGAACAGCCTGGTTGAGCGTGACTGACTTTCCAGTACCGAACGGTCCCCACAGCACCAAGCGTAGAGCGGGGAAGGACTGGCGTGCCGCGGACATGCACGTGGAAACCTCAACGATTAACAGGTCAGAAAAGGTAAATAGTTTTACTAGAAAAAAATTGAAAAAAAAAGAAAAAAGATACGCATCTATTTGCACAATTTTACTTTATTTTAGTTTTTTAGTTGAAATTAAGCACAGCATTATTGTTTAGTATTATTCATGTCTGTTTCTTTTGGCGCACGTAACAGTGTAAATAAAATAAAATAAAATGAATAAAAAATTGACAACTAACTTCAAGTAGTGGTTCGCGGATCATCGATACGAATTCTCCTAGAGTGTCATTTTGCTTTATCATTTTTGACGGCAACAATCGTTGTAATCCTAACGCTGTGACTGCTTCCTGGGGAATCTTGTACAGTCTGCCGACATCAGAGACAGAGAACTGATCCTAGAAAGTTCGTTAAAAAATTCACAGATAGAACCAAAATACATTAAGGCCTTTGTTATACCGACGCTCACCACCCAGCGTCTGCCAGCGCAACTCGTCCCATTCAGTATCAGACAACGTGGGGTCAGACACGTTTGTCACGTAGACGCTGGCGTGGCGACGCTCACGCGCTGTTATGCAGACGCTCACGCGCGTCGTCGCTAGTCGCTGTGCATTGCACTGCGATTGACCCTTTCGCTGGGGTTCGGTCGAGGGCTGCTCTGTATGCTTCGGGCGCGTGCGTGCGTCGCGTGCTCAGCGGCTGGGCGCTCACCGCTCGCAAGCAGCTGACGCTCACCATGAGCGTCGGTATAACAAAGGGCTAAGGGCCCTTGTTATACGTTCGCTCAGCCCCCAGCGTAACTCGTCCATTCAGTATCAGACACCGTGGGGCCAGACACGTTTGTACGAGTTATCATGGTGACGCTGGCGTGGTTAACTCGTACAAACGTGCCTGGCCCCACGGTGACTGATACTGAATGGACGAGTTACGCTGGGGGTTGAGCGAACGTATAACAAGGGCCTAAGGAAGCAACATAGCGGGTTAAGCCATTTATAATCCAAAAATTTAAACTGTTAACGATTGCAAAGGTCACAAAAAACCCACCGGCGAAGAGCACGTCGTCATGTAAAATCTCTTGAATCTCATCCTGCCTTAAAAAACAATCTTTATTAAAAGGCATTTTCAAAAAAAATCAATACAATTTACCTCCTGCACGAGTAAGAAGACGGCCCAGAAGTGGCCGCAACGCGCCCTCCATGTCTGTATAAATCATTTGAATAAAACAAAACGAAAAAATGATAGAGATCTGCTCAAATTTAGCGTAATCACAGCTTTAGATAATTTGGCTTGGAAAAGCCTTTGAGGGAGACGTTACAGAAAAATCAACTTGTACATACGTTTATTATGAACTCTATATTAGGTAAATGTAACATAAATCCAACAACGGAATAACGGTTCAACAAATCACAGTGGCAACAAAACAAAAATTCAACAATCAAGCAAATGACACCAAAAGTGCTCAAAATTAAAAAGTTCGCGATTTTCGGGGACCATTCATACTCGATCGCAGAGCGACACTCGTCGCAGCGCTTTGTCGCCGAGTATGAACGCACCCCTACTCTGCACTTGTCGCTAAGCCTTAGCTAAACCTTAGCATAGTTCAGCTCATCACTGTTCTCATATTCAGCCATATCCAAGGCCACTTCACAGCTTTCGCGAACAACACGCTGAAAAAAAACACCTTCAGATATTCTGTAAAATTTTGTATAAAAATATTTACCGAGAGTGAAACAGGACTAAGAAAATGTACCTCCTTATCGGCAGCATAATCTTCTAGAATTTTAGTGCATTCGTCTGTGGCGATGGCGCCAAGCGCTTCGGCGCATTCGTGTCGAACCATACAGTTCTATAAATAGCTCTCGAATAAATAAATAAATAAATAAAACTACTTAACAGATCACCAACACGACTTTCTCTATCTATAATCTCGAGTTATCAGTCGATAAACGAGGAAAGAAACAAACCTCTGAGAGAAGAGTCAGTCGATCTTTCAGCTCCTTGATGGCTACCGGCGACTGTGCCTGCCCGAGAACGTACGCAACTTCATGGCGGAATAGGGCGCTGTCTTCGCAGTAGAGCCCTAAACAAGGTTATCTATTTACATATCAATTTGTACTCATATGTGGTCTTATCAAGAAGATCAACTCTGTGGGACAGTAACATAAAACGGCTTCTGAAAAGAAAACCAAACCGCGAAACAACTAAACAGGCCATTAAGAGCAGTAAGAATCTTATTAGAAATTTTGGTAAATTACATTTAAATATAAGTGCTTAGCGATACCTTGAGCAAGTGCTTTAATCGACTCATCAGTGTTGATATTTCGCAGTTTGAACATTGCACTGTAACGATCCCATAGCGATCTCGACTTATCGACCAGCATTGATCCGAGCTCATTTATGTCGTCTGTTGAAGCGGTGGCGGTGGGATCTGAGATGTGAAAATCACCACAATGTTATTAAAAGAACTTATATATTTGAGAGATGCTAGGTTATTCACATAAACACTGACATCGGACGGGAACTGAATCCGCGTCTTTCTGTTTCAGTGCAGTTGCCGGTAACAGAAAGACGCGAGTTCTATTCCCGTCCGATGTCAGTGTTTTGTGAATAACCTAGCATCTCTCAAATATAAAAGTCATTCAACTAGTTCTTGTTTATAAACCGCTAAACAAAAAGCGGTAATTAGCAGAAAGGTTATTAAAAGGGTAATTTTATAATTAAACTCACCTATGCTCTGATAAGGGCTCTCCGTCTTGTCGCCACTTGAGTTGACTAAACGAATTCTTCGCAACGCCAATTCGCAAGTCTCAGCAATCTCTTGGCATGGGTCCTTAAACAGAAACGGAAATCATCGAAATAGCTCAAAATCATTGTAAATAGTCCCAATTTATATGAATAATTAATCACACATATCTACGTACCTTGGCATACTCCTCGAGGATAGCTTCAGCCGAAATGTCTCCGATAGCCCCGAGGGCTTCGCCAGCTTCGTGTCTTACGATGGGTTCTGCAATGAGAAAATAGTTAAATCAAGGGCTATTCAACTTATATCCTATGAGAGTATTTCCCTACCTTGGTTGGTGTCCTTCAGCACATCCATGAGAACAGGAATGGCGGTTTTATTTTGCATTTGGCCGAGACAATATGCCAGTTCATGTTTTAGCAAAGCTGACTCATCGTTGAGACATTTTGCGATCCAGCTCACTGAGAGGTCACAGCCAATGTTTCGCAGGATGAAAAGGGCTCGAAAGCGAGCTTTCAGGGGTTTTCTGGAAGCATAACTAATTTTAAAAGTTAAGGCTAAAATACTTAGATCTTTATGAATCCCTGGCGCTTAGAAACTTCCTCTATGAGCATATTTTTGGGCTGAGCAAGATCAAAGATAATGGAACCACAACCAACTAAACACCGCATAAAAAATTATTCGAACCCGAACCAACTAAACACCATATAAAAAATAAATGTATAAATAAAACCTTGGAAATCACCTCGTATCATTCAGTACTGTTCCGAATCGATCGATCTGCTCCTTCGTGAACGACGCCACCATTTTAAGGACAAAATGTATGGAAGAGGCGAGAATCAGACTCAATCTCCGAATGCTGCTCGTCAATTGAGGTGTTGCGGTGTGACTGCAGACAAGCTCTCTGACCCGACGTCTGAAGGCGCGTCGGTCGGCGTGGCGTCAGCTGCTGCTGGCTGATGCTGCTCGCCGACGTCAAGGAGGAGCCATCTGAGGTACTTCACGCCACGGATCTGCTCTCCTGCGGTCAGGACGAGACCTATGGAGACCCTGGGGACCATTCCGGCGAGCAGGAGGAGGTCCCAAAGCCCTGCGCCCCGATTCGAATGTCCTCGCAGCCAAACTGCTCAAGGGCTGCCAATCCCGTGAAGCACCTTAAATTTTCACCTCGCCTGCCGGGGGCACTGAGGACGCTACGATTCCTACCGTCTTCAGTGCCTCCGGCATCCTCACCTCCCTTCCGGCTGCCAGTTCGAATATTGTACGCGCCAATTTCCATGCCCTCCCTCAGGCAAAATCTCCCCGTCCTATCACCTACTGATACTGACAAGGACTCGAAACCGCGGTCGGTGTGTGCCCGATTTCCCGGCAGTCGACAGATGAATACGCATGGCAAACACGACATCCTGCGGTATATGATTCCCGGCGAGGACAAGTGCTATATTTTTCTATTCAAACGGGCCAATCAAGGCTATCACGTCTACACCTGTCGTGGTTGCAACAGGTTGAAGACGCCAGTTACTGTAAAGGTATGCTTTCGACAAATATTTTTTTCTTTTTTCTGCTCTCATTCTCTAGCTTTCCGCCTAAACCTAAAAGGCCGGAGGCAATATTCTCTGCTATTATCGGTGCTATGTGGGTTGGGGTGTGCAGTGAAACGTTTTTTCCACGGAGGAACGGATTCCCATTGCGCGTCATGGACTGCGCGTTGTGTGTAAAGGGGCTTGCAGACTCGACGACGAACGGTTTGCGCGTCGAATTCCCCGTTATAAGTGCACTTGAGCAGAATACGCTTGGACGAGCATTCTCGTCCAAGCGGTGCCGTACAGTCAACACACTGGATTGCACGACGGCACCGCGTTGGACGAGAATGCTCGACGTCGCGTCGTCGGGTCTGCAAGCCCCTTAACTTGCACAGCGCTCTACGGTGCCGTAGGGGATCAACATAAGGCTCTTGCCATACTCATGACGGCAACGGTCGCAGCGAAGGTAAAAAATGCATGGCTCGCCTCTATAAAGCACTGCAGGAACGTATCGATTTGTCGCTAGTGGCTGAATATGTTGAATTTCGCGCGCACTCACGCAACTCGTG
The DNA here is from genome assembly GCA_030553155.1 of Nippostrongylus brasiliensis. NCBI lineage: Eukaryota > Metazoa > Nematoda > Chromadorea > Rhabditida > Heligmosomidae > Nippostrongylus > Nippostrongylus brasiliensis. The sequence continues at coordinate 6,255,572 of CP130733.1, forward strand.
GGTCCCCGCTGGATTGCTTTGCAGTGACTGGCTATTGTCACTGGAGCGCACATTTCGCGCCTCACTCCTAGGACGGCTAATCACTATAGCGAACCCTCAGAGGAGAGGTGATAATCTCGGGGAGATCTGACAAGACTATAAAACTATCCGTTGAGGTATTCAGGGACGATTTAACAAACAAACCAAAAACGTAGCCTTCTCATTCACGCTTGGCGAGTATGATTCACAGAAGCATACTATTTTTGTGCGTATCAAGAATAGAAGTTACTGAAGTGATGGTGATATATAGTGGTCTGCAAAATACAACTTTGCAATAAACGTTGCATATGAAGAAAAATTGTAACAAATTCGATAACTTAAACAAACCAAACAGCTAAACAACAAAAAAGTGCCAAAACAACTTTTCCTACAGAGATGAAAGGAAAATAACAAAAACTGCGACTCCTTTGGTTAGAACAAAAGATGAATATAGCTGAGTTGATCAAGCCGAACTTTTGAGAATTAGTCTTTCGCTCAAAAAACCCGAATGCCTCCTAACCTCCACTTGTCTTCGAGCAATGTGAGGCGACATTTTTTTATTCTTATCTAAGTTTGTGGTTTGTTTGTTAAATCGTCACTGAATACCTCAATGGATAGTTTTATAGTCTTGTCAGTTCTCCCCGAGATTATCACCTCTCCTCTGAGGGTTCGCTATAGTGATTGGCCGTCCTAGGAGTGAGACGCGAAATGGGCGCTCCAGTGACAATAGCCAGTCACTGCAAAGCAATCCAGCGGGGACCCACGAGTTGCGTGAGTGCGCGCGAAATTCAACTTATTCAGCCACTAGCGACAAATCGATAGCTTCGCACTGCAGCTGGGTTTTTTGTATGCTGCTGTGTGCGAGGACTCGTATAGTTTACCGCAAGGGCAAAAAAGACGGTACAAATCCTCTCAGGACTGTACTGTGGCCTTCGTCGCAGCGAGCTGCGACGCCTGTCGCAGCGCAATGCCCTGCGACGAGCCGGCGCCAGCTGCGACGGTTGGGCAGCACTGCTCCGAGTCCCCGCACACAGCAGCATACAAAAAACCCAGCTGCAGTGCTTTATAGAGGCGAGCCACGCATTTTTTAGCTTCGTTGCGACCGTTGCCGTCGTGAGTGTGGCGACGGCCTAAGGCCCTTGTTATACGTTCGCTCACCCCCCAGCGTAACTCGTCCACTCAGTATCAGACACCGTGGGGCCAGACACGTTTGTACGAGTTCACCACGCCAGCGTCACCATGATAACTCGTACAAACGTGTCTGGCCCCACGGTGTCTGATACTGAATGGACAAGTTACGCTGGGGGGTGAGCGAACGTATAACAAGGGCCTAAGGCCTTTGTTATACCGACGCTCACCCCCCCCCCAGAGTCTGCCAGCGCAACTCGTCCCATTCAGTATCAGACAACGTGGGGCCAAACACGTTTGTACGAGTAATCACGTAGACGCTGGCGTGGTGACGCTCACGCGTTGTTATGCAGACGCTCGCGTACCTTCCACGCTCTAGTCGCTGCGCATTGCACTGCGATTGACTCTTTCGCTGGCGGTGGGTCGATCACCTCGCGCATTGCCCTGTATTGCTTCGGGCGCGTGCGTGCGTGCGTCGCGTGCTCAGCGTCTGAGGTTAGCGGCTGGGCGCTCACCGCTCGCAAGCAGCTGACTCTCCCCACGAGCGTTGGTATAACAAAGGCCTAAGAGATCCAAGAACAGTTTCCATCGTGGTCGGGATGGCCGAGTGGATATCGAAGGTGATTGTTGTCCACGGCATGAAGGTTCCATTCCTTTCTGCGCCATAGTTTTGCAATGCTTAGTTCAAGGTTCAGCTATCGCTCTATTTTCGATTGTTATCCTTTAACACGTTGACGACAGCGCCTTTTTCGCGTGTCTGGCGCGTGGAACCAAGCAATTTTCCAGCGCGCCGAGGCTGTGGCATGATGCCGGCATACAACGAATTTTTTTCAGAATGGAAGTGAATAGTAAATCTCGAATACTACATATGCAGTCCTGTAATATCGGGGATGGTGAATATTCCCTTTTTTGCGATGAAAATAGAAGAATAACAGCTGGAAGCTTTTAGAGCGTCCTTTTTCCCTATCCAGATTGGAAGAAAATTGTTTTCTGTTTATTGTTCATTATTTGTTTTATCTAATAGTTAATATTTGTTTGTATTTATGTGTTTGTTTCAGTAACCAATATTTGTTTGCATTTATTTGTTCCTTGCAATAACCATTATTTGTTTTTACTTGTAAAGAAAACTAGTGCACAATCAAAAATTCCAGTAAATCAGAAACTAAGAATCATTTGCATGGACCATGCTTCCTATAACAATGTGCAAAGGTCTACTAAAAAGTGGCACAAAAACATCCTTCAAAATTCTGAAATGCATCGAGGAAAATACGATACAAGACTGTGGCGCAGCATTGCGCCACACGGTCCCACGCGGCCGCTTGAGTCGTCAACGTGTTAAGGGGCTTGCAGACTCGACGACGAACGGTTTGTGCGTCGAATTCCCTGTTATAAGTGCACTTGAGCAAAGCACGCATTCTCGTCCAAGCGGAGCCGTGTACTCTACAGTCAACACACTGCATTGTACGACGGCACCGCGTTGGACGAGAATGCTCGACGTCGCGTCGTCGAGTCTGCAAGCCCCTTTAGGCCCTCGTTATAGGTTCGCTCGCACCCCAGCGTAACTCGTCCATTCAGCATCAGACAGCGTGGGGCCAGACACGTTTGTACGAGTTATCCCGTCGACGCGACTCGTACAAACGTGTCTGGCCCCACGCTGTCTGATGCTGAATGGACGAGTTACGCTGGGGTGCGAGCGAACCTATAACGAGGGCCTTAGACCCTCCATCTGCTGCGAAGTAGTGGTCCTCCACCCCGGAGTGGGGGAGGATGTTCAGGGTGGTGGTCTGTAGTATTGCGTCGACTCTGTGCTGGTTAACATGTCAAGGGGCCGTATGCTCGTCTCTCCCGGCCGGGCGAAGGGCGCCCTTCGCCCGGCCGGGAGAGACGAGCATACGGCCCAAGGTGTGAACAATACTGAACAGTTTACATGTCAAACATGTCAAAACCGACCGAGTTGATCGTAAACAATGGCAGATACAACAATGATAACACGTTAAATTCAGCGTAAAATTGCGGACCACAACCCTGCCCCCCCCCCCCCCCCCCCAACCCACATAGCGCCCTATTATCTAGTCCTTGCAATGTAATATATAGTATATTCGACATCGAATCCTCCAATATCGATCTATTCCAGGTAATCGGTGACGACTTCCTATCCGACCCATGTCAAGAGCCTCATAGGTGTGTTCCCGTAGACGCTTTGAACGAAAAAGTTGAGAGGCTGGCTTACATGGTAAGTATTTCAAAGTCACCCTTTTAGAGGTTTTGTGGGTTGTTTCCTTTCCAATGAGATGGGTTATGCGGCCATTTCCAGCGGACAGATTCAGTTTCGTTTTTCAATTTTCTTTTTTTTTTTCGTTTTCTGTTATTTCCGTTTTAATTCTTGCACCTCTGTTCATAATGGTTTCTTTTAGAGAATGTGCAATTTAAATCGGCGACTGAAACGGATTTTGGTGACGAAAAGTTCTCTAGCCGTACCGAAGAGGTTGGTACAAAACAATGGCTTTTATGCGATTCTGTGATTACTGCTACCATTAATTGTTTTAGAAGTGAAGAATGTTAGCGCAATAGTCCAAAGAACTAAATCGGGTGCACCGCGATGTATGGAAAGAGATTATGAAAGAAAATGATGAAAGCTTGGATGACGAAGAGGAAAGAATGAGAATGAAGCTACTGTACCAGGCTCCGGCTTTCGAGAACCAGCTTATTGCGATAGGAAGGTCAATTGCTTATAATGAATTTTTTCATAGACTCACTCGTTTTTCTGCTTTTGTTTTGTTTTTTTTCCTTGAAATTCAAGTAGCGTTGCAGAAATCTAAAAAAGCGACTACGTTAAATGGCGAATGCTCACAGAAAGAACGCCGCAAACAGGTTCACGCCAGGACGAGGACTGGATAGGTTGGTAAATAATACGCGATTATGTTCAGGGTAGTTCTTATCTATTTTTCTTTTTATTTCTTTGCTGTATAGAAGAGCTGTTTGATTTTTCAGATCAAGAAGTCTGCTCTTATTTTCATGGCAGCACTATTTTTATGGGCGAGTAAGACGGAATACCGTTCGATTTTGTGCTCGATGATGAGCAGGATGGTCAGTTTTCTCCGCAGGTTATCAGAAAAATGGTTATTGTTGCGAATTTACGTCGTTAGCCTGAAGTTGTGGAACTTGCAAGTGTTCACATATAGATTTATGCAACAAAGATTCTTGTAGAATCGATTCTCAAGGAAGCGTCAAATTCGACTTCTTCCTGTAAATAACTCCGACTCTACATCGAAAATCGATCAGTTTATTGTTGTGTAGGAGAAATCGATGCATAACCATGGATGACCAGAACACTAGTTGTGCGTTGCGTAATTGTATTAGAATAAAACGTTTAGCTGGAAAGCTGCTACTGTTCTTCGTGGGTAGAGTATTGGAGTGTGGTTGGATTAAACCCTAAACGCTCCAAGATTTATTGTAGTTTGTTCGGTTTATAGTTGTTATAGGAGTGTGACGCTTGTGATGCAGTTGCTTTTCTGAGTTCTGTGGTGTGCTTTTCAACGTTCGTCAACTCGTGGAGGAAATCGAAATCGAAGAAAAAAGAGCGTCTGACGAGAAGTTCTGCCCACTAGTGAGTTTTTCATGTTCTATCTTCCTCAGTTGTTCTATCTTCCTCGTTTGTAAGCGATTCACTAGAATTCTATCGTTTGTATCACCTCCTGAATTATGGTACAGCATTTAGCGTGAATCAGTCCCTTGAGGACGCCACGCACTCACTCGATCCTCATTTGATAGATACGTAGTGAATGCGTATTTGGCTTATACAATGTTTTCCCAAACAAATCTGGTAACAATCTACGGCACTATTTAACTTAACGGACACCGATACTCGATTTTTTACAGTCGTCGAAATTCGCTGAAACTTTGCCTATGGGGGTTATTTGAGGTCCAGAACCCGAATTTGCTGTCCGTTCTTCACGTGGGCGGTCTCGGACCACTTATATCGACTCTGGTAACAATTTACGGCATTGTTGCCAGACACCAGAGAACCCCATAGACAAAGTTTCAGCGGAATCGGTGATTCTGACTGGACCACCCAAGTGGTCGATATTGGTGGTCCGAAACCAACCAAGTAAAAAACGGACAGCAGATTCGTGATCAGTGCCCTCAATTACCTACTGCGCAAAGTTTCAGCGAATGTCGAATTTCGAAAGAAAATCGAGTACTGGTGTCCGTTAAGTTGAATTGTGCACAATTTGCTCGCTCTCGAACGGATGAAAGACCCGGTAAGCCTAGGAGAGGATCGATCGCTCGACCGTGTGGGCGAAAGTAGCGCCTCTTATCGCTGCACCACTCGCGTCCCTATATAATCCATCCTCGGCAATGGTCCTTTACTTGTGTTCTCGGTTTTTTTCTGCTGTGGGCAACTTCTTCCGACGAGAAGTTTGAAATAAAGATACAGTAAAAACTTTACGAAAAAGTGGGAATGTAGATCTGTCATGGTTTGGTTCGTAATGAAGTAGGCTTAAAATTACGTATTTATTACTTATAAATCACAAAATACATCCATTAATGCATTTAGAGATCATCCACTGTCATCTGTTTACAGTGATTATTTGGAAGAACTACAAAATAAAAAAGACGTTCAAGTAACAGGCGCAATAAATGAGGCATTTCCCTATATGAGGCACTAAGTGCCAGTAACTTGATTGTACTCCTCGACGAACTTCTTGTATTTGGCTTTATTTTCATCTGTCAGGATCGCTTCGTATCTGGAAAGGAATGTGAATTTCAAAACATTCAAGGGGAATTTATTCTCGTCGTCTACCAGCGGAATTTCATTTTTTGCCAGAAAAAAATAGAAATGGAATTGATAAGTGGACAACCCACCGAACCCTGTGCTTCTCGAGGAAGTAGCACAACATCACACGATGGATGTACAAGTATTGCTGAAAAAGGGCTATGAACCTTACACACGGTGGAGATCTATTGATTAATTAGAATTTGTTTATTGCTTTTTGTTTATCGAAAGCTCTGGAGCACCCCTATGCCCGACCATTCTTGATTTTTTTCTTCTCATGGTATTTTTTCGATTTCAAAAACCTTTCCAATGTCTGTCGACAATTTCAGTTTTTCTTGCTGTTGAATTAATTCCGCTGCTTCCAAGAATATTTCAAACTGTTATATTTGGGGGCACGGTCTGAATAATCGAACAAACGCTCCACTCAAATCGAAGCGAGTCTGATCACACGGCGTTTTGGTTTGGTTTCGCCCTGGGTTTCTTTGGGAGGCTGTTTTGACCACCTTTTTGTTGTGATTTTTGGGTTACTGGATTCTAGGTTGATGTCTTACGAGGGAGGTTGCTCTGCGTGCTCCGAAGATTCACAACGACACCCATACCGTTTTGTAGGGCATCGAATGGCGATTACAACGGTATAGTTTGTTTTTGCTAAATGCAAATGGATGGCCCGAAAAAAAAGCAAGAAATCTTGACCACTAACTAGTGGTTAGAAACTAGTGGCGAGAGTACTTCTAGGTGTTAACTAGCAGAAATTGTATCATGGTGGCTCAGTGGGTAGCTCGCAGGACTCTCAATCTTATGGTCGGCTGATCAATCCCTTTGCTGTGCTTCTTTTTTGCCTTCCTACGCTAGATACCAAAATATGCTCCTCTTGGAATTTTGCCGCAGTTGCACGATAGAATCGCGTTTGGGAGGAGTATGACCAACAAAGTACGCACAAACGACAATGTTTTCTAGTACGTATGTATGTGACCCATATCTACCGTAACCAACCCAGATCGACCCCAAATTCAGAAACAAATGTCAGATTCGCGATCAGCGTCGCGGATAACCCCCGTAGACGAAGTTTGGGCTAAATCGGTGATTTCGACCCAATTACCCAACTTTGTTACCACGGACCCTAGCAAGCTCACGCCAGACACAATGGGAGAAGCCGATGTTAGATCTGTGAATTGTGGATTTGTCCACAGCCCAAGTGATCTGTCTTGATGAAAATTTGAAAAAATCTCATCCAAAATGGAGTCTGTGTTTTTTGGAGTCCAAAAAGTGGGACAATCGGAATAAAGATATTCTAGGTAAGTGGACCTTCGTAGAACTACTCAACACTAGTAAGGCTGATTAGGTCAAAATCACCGATTCAGCTCAAACTTTGTCTACAGAGGTTATTCGGGGCGCTGATCACGAATCTGACATTTGTTCTTGAATTTGTGTCGATTCTGGTCTGGTGGTTGCGATCTAGAATTCCATTTGCCGCTGGTTAATTTTCAAGGTTTTTTTGCCTTTTTTGGGCCATCCATTTGCATTTAGCAAAAACAAACCATACCCTTGTAATCGTCATTCGATGCTCTACAAAACAGTATGGGTCTCGTTGTGAATCTTCGGAGCACGCTGAGCAACCTCCCTGGTTAGAAGGCGTATAAAAGTGGAGTATATATCGCACCAGGTCATTTTGAATCGTGTATGCGCGTTGATTACGTAGCTCCTTCAGAAGGTCGTTCATTGCCGCGCACTCGTGACCGGCTTGCATTCTTTCTGGAAAAGCTCACAATCTGTGCTTCGAATGAACTTTTATCTACTATGCTATACTTAACATTTACTATAAATTATACCATTCATATGTATAAATTATGTTATACTTAAACTCATACCTAAAATCTAGCAACACGAAAAGGCAGGAACCCGTGTAAAGCACCGCGTTTCACAGATTTTTTCGTCTTCAAATAATCTTAGTGAAGAAGAGATCCTTACCGAGAATGTACTCGATAGCGACAATCGTCCCCGTGCGTCCTATACCTGCGGAACAATGGACCACAATGGGCTTACTGGTACCTCGAACTCGCGACAGAAGCTCCTGAAAGTGGGTGTCTAGTAAAAGTAAAAAGGTAAAGGTTCCGGCGTTGATTAGTCCACTGAGGACGCGACACGCGCTCATTCTCCATTGAGGATCGAAGATGCGTGGTGAACGCGTTTTTGGCCTATACAGTGACTTGCGGGGGCCACCCACTATACCACGTCACCGTCTTTACCTTCCCAGACAAGTCTGGTACCAATTTACCTGACCCCGGAAGGATGGAAGGCTTGGTTAGCCCGGTCCAGGATCGATCTCTCGACCGTATGGGTGTTAGCAGCGCCTTTTACCACTCTACCGGGTATCTAGTAGATTCTCAAAAGGTGTCTAGGAGTTGTTGCTTCGCTTTTTCTATCTATTATTGCCCCACGTGATATGACGTCTGACCATTGCAAGTCTGTCGCGATGTCGCGCGTGAATTGGTGCACATTTACTCGATGTTTTCTAAGTTTCTTTTAAACCGTGGATAACTCGCCTAACGATCTATTGGGTATAACCTTACCATACTGGTGAGCTTGCACGGTGGAACACCTCTGTCTGGCCAGTCCAGCCACTGGTAGTGTCGAATTTCCCTCGTATCCGATGAACCATCGGCTTTTGTGAATTTCACATTCAGAATGCACACTTGCACTGTGAGCTCCTCAGGTGAAAGCACTCTGGTCTGAAATTGCAGAAAAATAAATCAAATTTTCTGGAAAATAAATACGCGAAATCCATCACCTGTGTATTCACGACTTCGCCGCCATTAAAGCGCCTCGTGTCTCCGGTCCTGTCGGGCCAGTAGGGTGCGCATTTGTTTTTTCCCTGATATCATCTGTTTTAGGTCAGAAAATAGGACATTAATCGAGAATTTTCGACATACCGTCTCAATACAATTGCAAAGCATGATTATGGTTTCCGCTTCTTCTTGTAGCACCATTTGCCAGAATTCATTTACTGTACCGTCCAAAGGTCCCTTTATGTGACACGTTAATCAATGTAAGCGGACCTAGAAGTGGACGAGTTGTCTAACCTGGGTAAGAATAAACCGTCGTGGTGATACAGGAGTTCCCACGAAATTGGCGTGAATGTACTCGGTGGCAGCGGTGTGCCACTTTAGGATAACGCGGTGCTGATCCTGACATGGGACGTCCTGATACCTGAAATAACCCCTGGTTTATATACTTGATTAAACTGATCAACCTGGGCCCAGATTCATTAACGGACGAGCGGTCTGCGAAACCGCGGCGCAGCCAGAACCAGACGGCGGAGTCGATGAAAGATTGCGTTTAACATAGGAACTTTAGAACAAATAGACAAAGGTGGGCGCCGTTCGGGCTATATCTCGGGGTTTATCGGGGCTTTACCAATGATGAATCTGGGCCCCGGTAACCCTTGATGGCTGACGTGACAGCCGCTTCTGGGGAAATGCTTTCTAACCCATGGGTTCTTAGACGTATGGCAAACCTCGAATAAGCTTCGAATAAACCTTGAATAAACGTTGATTAGATACGATGTGCTCCAGTCAGATTATATAGGGAGTTTATATCGGGTATGTCTTGATGAATCAAGATTCGTGGTTTCCGAGTAGATGGTGGCAAGTTCAAAGACACCCTTCTACCCCTTTACGACGATCAGGAGGGGCAAAAGCCGCCGTCATTTGTTGCAGAAAGGTAATGTGTCGCTCCGAAAGTCAGTTCTCTTTTGTTTTTTTCTTACAAACCTATTTCTTCCAAACTCTTGATTAGCTTTGAATGCGTCAACAGTCATCTCCGGCAGAGTGTAACGAGCCAGACCACGATATTCTTGTCGTAAAGCCTCGACTCCCATGTCAAGCGCTCGCTGTACCCATTTTTGAACCTAAAAATTTGATTACGATCCTTTTTTATAATAATATTCTTGAAGTAGCGTTACCATGATCAGGTTTCATTCCACTGGCAGCCGATTGTGCTACGGCAGGTTGTTGTCGCACCTCAGGCACTACCGGAGGTGGTGAAGTAGCACCACCGACCGGTGGTGGACTCTGACCGTCGACTGCCCCCGGTGGCAAGGTTCCGGCGGCCGGAGACGGTGAACAGGCCATCGTTCCAGGACCAGGTTGTCGAGGTGCCAACGTTGCTGGGCCCGCCGGAATCATTGTCATCACCTTCGTCGTGGGTTCGTCGTCCTTCTGAAAAAACGTTGTGGAATGAAAAAAATTCTTGAAGAAGCGTTACCATTTTCATTCCACTGGTAGAGGTGCTACGGCAAGGTTAAGGCGCACCTGAACACCACCGACCGGTGGTGGACTCTGACCGTCGACTGCTGATATTGGCCGGATACGGTGAACAGGCCATCTTCCAGGACCAGGTTGTCGAGCTGATGATCACCTTCGTCGTGGGTTCGTCGTCCTTCTGAAAGTAGTAAAGGTATACAGCATGCGCTGATATTTGCGCTGTTTATATACGGCTTTATTTGCGGTGTTTTTCTAGTCACCTAGATTACAATCCTTAATCGTCCGAAAATCCCATCAGTAATTGACAACGAGCGGAAGCTGAAGAAGTGGAAGACATCTAAAGTCCGCCCCAGTAAATAAGTGACCTTTTTCTTGCTCCTTCTTTTGTGTTTCGAAGTATCTTCCTGCGACGACTGATCGCTGTCCTTCTTTTTTCGTTTTTCTTTCGATCTTTTAGTGGGCTCATCTGACTTGCCTGGAAAATGTGAAGGAATTCAGAGTTGGCTAAATAGACTTTTTAAATCAAAATTCTCTGTTTTTTCAAGTTGCGGAAAATAAACACGGAACCAATTGCTGTCTGGCTTCCTGTGTCTGGCGGTGGTTTGTCTACGCCGAGAGCTCTGAAATCGGACGGCAATCAGGGTACGTGGTCAAATCAAGAGTTTAACTCAACTCAGTCTGATTACCCAAGTTGTAGTCCTATTTTACAGCAATAAAAGCTACTAGAAGGTGCGGTGGTAGTCACGATTCCTGAGGGTTAAGTAGGTGCAAATCCTCAGCAGGTTACGCAGCTCAGGCTGCTTTCAGAGATCCACGACTCTTCAGTTGAAGAATGTTTTTTAAGGATTTTCGCTCTCAGGCAGTTTTGGTAACAATTTACCCGACCTCGGAGGGTTGTAAGGCATGGTAGGCCTAGGCGAGGCTCGATCGCTGGATCATACGAGTGTCAGCAGCATCTCTTAGCCACAAACCACCCTCACCCGACCCTTATCGTTCACTTCTGAGCCGGTTGGCTGTTATCAGTAATCAATTTTATATCATCTCGTCAATTCGCTAAGACTGGTCAACCGCGGTTTGCTGCTCGACAGCAGACGATCCATCTTTGGCTACTTACTTAATTTGCTTCCCTTGGGCGCGTGGTGCATTGGTAGAAAGCGGTATTTCCACCGGCACAGTCAAGTGTTCGATCCTCACCCGGGCTAACGAAGCCTTTCATCTACCAGCTTAAGAAGATTGGTGTCAGATCTATCTGAGATGGTGAAGATATCGACTTGTACAGCAGCTGGCTCCCCCAAGTCATTGTATAGTCCAAATCCACCTTCCTTATGCATCTACCATTCTGAATGGAAAACCAGTACGCGGCGCATCCTTGGGGGAATAACCAGTGGTGGCCAATTTACTTATTACTTTGTACAGCTGTGACCTAAATGAGTTAACATCCAGAACTCACGTTCCCCATGCGTTGGTGATGTTCTGGAACAGCTTTTCCACTTTTCCGCCGAGTCTGAAAGTTGACATGAAGCTGGCTGCAATACGAAATCTTCAACGGATGAGGGCTCTCACAATTTCTTCGGCATCTTGTCGTGCTCTTCTTTACTATAACGTAGAAAATAGTGGGTAGGCGTCTGCGAAGTGTTTTTATAGGGTTCGGGCTTTATCGGTTATCAGCGCCCTACATATCAGCCTGCTACCGTGGGAATTTCGTGTTTCATTCGACGAGAGGCAGCATAGCTGTCAGGTATACATTCTGGCTTGAGGCCTTTAGAAGTCGTATAATTTCCGGTTTTCTGATGCTGTTGCCTCTGGTTCGAGTATAGGACAGTGACGCAGAGGACGCGTCACTGTGACAGGCACCGTAGTTGTAACAGTGATACAGTTTCCAAGATCGGTGGTGATAATCAGGCACTGAACGTAGCAAGCTCGTGCTGTCAGCGCTTCACAAGTCTTAGCGTGAAGCAGTGGTGAGAGGCGCCATTGAGACCCGCACGGTCGAGCGATCGATCGTCGCTTGGGATAATCAAGCCTTCTATCCCTCTGGGATCGGGTAATTTCGTACCAGAACTGTTTGAGACTGATCAACCCCTTTGCCATTCTCTACATGTGATGTTTCCACGTTTTTTTGATTGGGATTGATTTTTTCATTAATTTTGATTTTTCGTTTTTTTTTCGCTCCTTTTTTGGGCTCCGATGACCCCTGTAGATCAAATTACCTAACTTGATCCAGGTGAAAAGGAAAGTCCTAAGATCGTCCAAACGATGTTTTTTCTCCAAGTTCTCCTTTTTTTCTCCAAGAAACCTCGGCATGATTCATACGGATGTTTTTTCCTCTTTTCCCCCAAAGATCACCAAAATTAATGGACGATCGACTGTGTTGCAACGTCCTTGTTCTCATTTTTTTGTAACTGTAGCGTACTTAAACAAGAAAACTAAAAATGTGTTCAAAATGATGACTCCTAGTAGCGACCAGACGGCGCACGTGCTGAACGACGCTGCCTCTGTTGTAATATTTCGTCGAAATGAGGTGGGTGGCGAGAGGAGGAATGCAGCGGAAACCGGTGGCGATAGGAATCTAATCATTGATCAACCATTTTTCCGGTTACCTCTTCGATTATACATTTTTCAATCTGATTTTAACCCTTTTTGCATAACAAATCGGATGGAATTTGGGTGGTTTTCCTTATTTTTTATCATTCCTTGTGGGATTCCGATCTGTTGTCTAGCCTGATTCGCCTTTTAAGACGCTGAGTTCTTTCAAAGAGCGTGCATAGTGAAACGGAGAGACGCGAACCTGTCAGTCGCACCGTTGAGCGATCGATCCTTGTCCGCGGCTAGCCAAGGCTTACATCCCTCCGGGGTCGAGTGAATTGGCAGCAGACCTGTCTGGAGAGGTGGTGACACTGACCTGTTCAAGCACTTGCCTCAACAAGAGATGTAATACAAATTCAGCGTTGACGATTCTTAATGGAATGCGAGTGCATAGCGCGTCCTCAGCGTCTTGTACCTTACGTTTTCTGTAAAACGCAATGTGTTTCATAACAATTTGACGTTATTATCCTAAATCTAAGGTACTATTGTACTTTTGGGGCCCCACTTTTTTCGTTTAAAATAGGCCTATTGGGGTAATCGGCCATGAGAGGAACGATTCTGATACTCGTTAAGTGCGGAAATGCCTTATAAGCCCGTTATCTTAGGTTTTAGAGGCGAGAAAACCTGCGAGATGGCACGCGGCGGCGGGAGACGCAGACAGTGCACTCTCCTCCCCTGGACATTTCCAAGTGCTTCCAATGCTGTCCGCGTTCAGCTCGCTCCGACTGGTCGGAGAGTTTCCATTGGAGGCTCGGCCAACACCCAGACAGTACTACCATGGTACTGTATGGGAATCGTGGGGGACGGGGACGAATTCTACGGCAACCGCGCCGATATAACCCTTGGTGGTGTTGTTCGAGCCTCCATGTGGTGCCAGTGGAAACTCTCCGACCAGTCGGAGAGAGCTGAACGCGGACTCAACAGTGGAAGCACTTGGAAATATGTAGGAGAGGAGAGTGCACGTCTGCGTCTCCCGCTGCCGCGTGCCATCTCGCAGGTTTTCTCGCCTCTAAAACCTAAGATAACGGGCTTATAAGGCATTTCCGCACTTAACGAACATCAGAATCGTTCTTCTCATGGCCGATTACCCCTCATAGGCATATTTTAAATGAAAAAAGTGGGCCCCAAAAGTTTAATAGTACCAAATCTAATCCGCGGTTTGCCCTCCTCAACTCTGCTTCGTTGACGTTTTTTTTAGCAACGTCGTCTGCCGCGCTCCAATCGAGCCGTGAGCGGTTGTGTAGCGATTGTACTTTTGCTCGTTCGTTCGATGTAGTTTAAACCAGCCCTTCATCGGCCTATCGACTGCCAAACGTCTCTTCGCCAACTTCGTTAAATAAATAAATAAACGCATGAATCTATATTGCTTGCCGAGTGCAGACAATATAGGGTAGATGAGGTGCAAGTGCGTTATCATAGAATGTGATTTTCAAAGTGATTTCAGTGATAAGCAGTGATAAAACCGCCACCAACCGCCATCACCATCAATCATTTGAAGAATGAATTGACATCCATCCATCCAAACATCCATCCATCCATTCAAATAAACAACTAGGTTCCGCTTATTTTATAGAAAGGATAGCATGTTGGTCGCCTACCTTGCGGCTGCTGGTGATATTTTTATCGAATCGCTTGTTGCATGTCGTTAACTTTTCAGCGAAATCCCAAGAAATTTGCCTAGACGTTCTCCCTCTCTCCCTCTTTGCCTCAGGTTTACTTATACCCAGAGGACTCGAGATGATCGTAAATGTATGTTCCAACCTCCGTTCGCACCGTTGTCTCACGGTTGTTGTCCAGCTGGTTATCTCAGCTTGATTCTCATCAAGACGAGAATAAACCCATAGGAAGTGCTAGGCTCCTAAGGTTAAAAGGTCTTCAGGTCCTCAGGTTTAATCAAATTTCCAGCTGACAGGCCTTCCTCAGGAATCCGGGTAATTTTGGCATTCTCTAACTGACCGTACGGTCGAGCGGTGATCTTCTCGTCCATCAAGAGACCAAAAATGATAGTTCTTCGATGCGTATCTCGCAGAATCTCTCTTACGAGACGTCTGCCTTATAAAAGGGCGTTTGTAGGTGTGACTCCTGGGCCAAGACCGAAATTCATGACGGGTATCGGCACAATGTACCCGAGAATAAACCCCGGTCTGCGCGATTATTCGCATTCATGAACGCGCAGCGGAGTGGAACAGACCCGCGATATCCCCCAAATAAACTCCGCGGCGCGTTCATGAATGCGAATAATCGCACCGACCGGGGTTTATTCTCAGGTATATTGTGCCGATACCCGTCATGAATTTAGGCCCAGGATTCATGAACGGACGAGCGGTCTCCGAAACCGCGGCGCAGCCGGAACCAGACGGCAGAGTCGATGAGTGATTGCGTTTAGCATAGCTAGTTTAGGATAAGTAGACTAAGGTAGGCATATCTCGGGGTTTATCGGAGGGTTACCAATGATGAATCTGGGCCCTGCATGTATTTTTTTATCCTTTCAACTGGATAATCATGGACTGCGTCTTGGACTGTGATGTAGCGGACGACATCGAAAGAAAGTCCCATTCCTTCGATGTCCCGATCTTTTCCATTTATTGCTTTATGATTTTTTGGCACTGGGAATGTTTATCGGTCCCTTTGATGTTTACGAACGGTATATCCCGATTTTTGCACGATTTTCTCGGTTATTCTACGTCTTTTAATTGTCTTTTTAGATAGTGATCTAATTTTCCAGTTTTGGACAGAATGGTGAAGGTCGAGGTGGTACAGACCAAGCCGTTTCAAGGGCAGAAGCCAGGAACCAGCGGACTGCGAAAAAGGGTGCGTTTGTTCGAAACCATTGTTTTTGCAGGTGCTGAAGTTGGATCGGTATCAGAATTAAAATTCATAGTCTGCGTTAGTGCGTGTCTTTTTCAATGCCAAAGATTTATGTACTAAGAAGTTGATTAGTCTCGTTCAGGTTCCCGAATTCCAACAACAGCACTACACCGAGAATTTCATTCAAGCTATTTTGGATGGAGGTCTCGGCGCGAAAAAGAAGGGCTCCGTGCTGGTTGTCGGGGGTGATGGAAGGTTTCTATCTATGGAGGCCGTTAACGTCATCATACGAATCGCAGCGGCTAATGGAGTGGGTGGTTTCGGCACTAAATAACATCAGATTTCCGTTTCTATTGTTCTATCCTTTAGGTTTCCCGCCTGATTATCGGTCAGAATGGTTTCTTATCCACTCCAGCTGTCTCGAACTTGATCAGGAAAGGTTTCGAAGGGAGAAAAGTCGATGGAGGTGCGTGGAAGATTCAGCAACTGTTCATTTATGATCCTTTTTCACTTATAAATTCTTTTTGAGGCATCATTCTCACAGCCAGTCACAATCCCGGTGGTCCTAAGGGAGATTTCGGTATCAAATTCAACTGCGACAATGGCGGACCTGCTCCTGACGCGGTGGGATTTTCTTCTCTCAGTTGGATCGAGTAATAACAAAATTGCTTTTCAAGGTTACCAACGCTATTTATACAATCACAACGCAAATGTCGACCTACTCGATTTGTCCTGATTTGCAATGCGATTTCACCAAAGTTGGCAGGTTTGTGTTGGTTCCCTTTATCAAATATATCTATAATAGGGTCTGATGTCAATTTGCCTGTTTTTAGAAGTGAATTCGATATCGATGGAGTTGGCCACTTCACTGTTGATGTGATCGATTCCGTAAAGGATTACGTTGAGCTGATGCAGAAAATCTTCGACTTCAAGAAGGTTCTTTCTTTCGCTCTTTTTTTTTTTGAAAAATTATGCGAGTTATTCATGGTTTTGAAACGAAGTTGCACTACTGACCATGTTGCTTGCGATGAGTAAGAGGTTGTAAATGCTGGATTTTCACAGCTCGAATATGCTCAGGTCATTACAAAACTTTCGAAAAACATTTGATAATTCTGTTATTTCGTTCCCTAAGGGTGGTGGAGATCCGTGTATGGTAATATTTATCTTGCAGATCAAATCGCTGATTTCTGGTGAGCTCACCGGAAAACGTTTCGAGGTATTGATTGATTCTATGCACGGAGCTACTGGACCGTATGTGTCGACGATTTTATGCGATCTCCTTGGAGTCGAATCTCGTGGGCTTCTGCGGTAAGTGATGGATTGATGCTGTCAATGGAAAAATTTTACAGCCAAAATTTGTTTATCAAGCCAACCATGCTTTTTTACTAGGCAGACATATCAACCTTGAAACATTTCTCTGTATTACCTGGAATACTAGTGCCCTTGACAAAGTTTTCTCTACTGAGTATCGTTCACTCTTTCAGAACAGTCCCGAAGCCAGATTTTGGTGGAGGCCACCCTGATCCTAACCTCACCTACGCTAAAAATCTGGTGGATCAGTTGAAGAAAGGAGAACACGACTTCGGAGCGGCGTTTGATGGTGATGGTGTGAGTCTCGTCTTCTGTTTTTGTTTTGTTCCAATTTCCTTCAACATTGTCAGCACAACGGTTGACTTTTGCAGGATAGGAATATGATTTTGGGTAAGAACGGCTTCTTTGTGACTCCCAGCGATTCGCTCGCAGTGATTGCTGATAATCTCAGCTGTATTCCGTATTTCCAGTCGAAACCGGTTGCAGGTAAATCTACGCTATTGTTATTATTGTTATATTTATTCTCTCCTATCGTCTGAAATGAGTTTTTGAATTAAGGCTTCGCGAGATCGATGCCGACTGCCGGTGCTATCGACTTGGTAGCTAAAGCCAAGGGACGAGAAGTACGTAATTTCTCACGGACCGGTATTTTCATACTGTTTTTTTTTTCATTTATATTGCCACCATTCTGCGAAATTCCTTTTGGTACATTAATTAAAATCATTATCAAAAATCATTCTTTCTCTTTTTTACCCTAGTTTTTTGAGAAATAATTATTCTCATATCTGTCCAGATCTTCGAGACCCCAACTGGCTGGAAGTATTTTGGCAACTTGATGGATGCTGGCCGAATATACCTTTGTGGCGAGGAATCTTTCGGAACTGGCAGTGACCACATAAGGTGTGCCATCTTTTTCTTCTTTCTCCCAAAACATTTACTTATCAAAATCGGTTTATATTTCATTTTTTAATTTATCTGTTTGTATTTTAGAGAAAAGGATGGTGTTTGGGCCATGCTCGCCTGGCTGCAAATTTTAGCCGAAAAGAAGCAATCCGTTGAAGACATCGTGAAGGGACTCTGGAAAAGCTACGGGCGAAATGTGTTCACAAGGTCTGCTTATCTTTTAATATGAAAAAGGATTCAAATTTAGTATCGTTTTCCTCAGGTACGACTATGAGAATGTCGATGCATCTGGTGCCAACTTACTGATGACGTTCTTAGAGGCTCAGATGTCTGCCTTTGTTGGAAAGGAACTAACGGCTAACAATTTCAAGTACAAGGTATTCTTTATCTGTTGTAATAAATAATTTTATTTAATTCATAACAATTATTGTGCCGCTATAATTTAAAGATTTCTTGTATAGGTGAAGCTTGCGGACAATTTCCAATACACCGATCCCATTGATGGATCTGTAGCTACGAAACAGGTAACTGATTTTGTAATTAAAATTTCACTGATATTCTAGCAAATTTGTATTGAAAGAATTTGCTTTTAGCAAAGTTATGCCAATATAACTCTAGTTGGTCGCTGAAGGCTTGGGTTCTTCACGCATCATTGCCAATTTCTGTTTAAATTTATTATAGCATGTACTGAGCTACCCATTTTCTGATTTTTCGCCCAGCTGTGGATGTTATCCCTAGCTAATTTTTTTGGAAAATATTCTTATATTCTTATTTCCGTGAGTTCATCGTTGTAGGGACTCCGTATTGTATTCGAAGATGGCTCTCGCCTTGTATTCCGACTCTCTGGTACTGGATCAGCCGGAGCAACCATTCGTCTATACGTAGATTCGTACATACCACCGACAGACACAAATAGGCTGTTCGCTCCCGCTCAGGTTTGCTTAGAATTTGTTTTCATTAATTTATTGATTTTTTTTGGCATGATAATATTGGAAGGTGGTGGTACCCTTACGCATTTTGTAGTTGTTTAAACCGTAACTTTATTGTTATGTCTATAGACTATAGAAATTGTATACTTTCATTCTGTTGATTATAAAGGACCAGTAAATAGCGTGTAGTTGAACAAGTCACTAAAAAGGTAAAATGTTAAGTGGTGTGGCTAGCCCGGGCGAGGATTGATCGTTCGTCGCGTGGCTGAATACAGCGCCTCTTAACACTTTACCACGCGTGTCCTCATGTCATTACTGGAAGTATTTGGATTTGTTATATATTCAACATCCTGTTTCAGTTTATGGAATAGGTGAAATGCACGCTTTTTTTGACTTTTTAATTTTTACTCTTTCCAGGACCTTCTAAAGCCACTGGTTCTCATAGCGCTGGATCTTTGCAAAATGGAACAGTTCACCCAGCGAAGAGCCCCAACAGTGATCACATAAACGCAAGACATTTGTAGTACTCGAGTTAACTCGAATCATTGCTCATTATGTAAAACTACGTCACTAGGTCAACTGCCCGGTAATTGTCATAGGTGTCAGGATTTTTACTAGTTTCATATTTTGTAGTCGAAATTATCGCCTAGTCCATGAACACGTTGTAGATTGTCACAGATACTGTTCACTAGTGTACTAAAGATGTTTTTTCTGCTCGTGTTTGTGGCTGTTGAGTGTGAACTGGAAGGCTAACCATGTCAATCTTTGATAGTCACTGAGAAAAGCGAATTTTTGTTATTAATACATTTATTGATTATTCATGTACAGTGAATACCAGCGCTCCTTACTAATACCAAAGGTTTTTTTATAGGCCTGCCTCCTTTATTTTACAGTACATATTAAGGAGTTTTATTTATTCAAATATGGTACATAATTCACAGCTCTATAAACACAACTGAAAACATTGAGACAGTGGGATCGCTGGCAATGAATTCTGCGTAACTGTGATACCCTAAGGCACTGTTATACATATCATGGTGAATAACGAATATTCATATTCACATTAAGGAGTTCTTATTAAATATGAAAAGCAGCTGGAGAAGAAAAATGAGGAGGACGATACGCGATTTCCTGGGTGTCTGTGTGTCGGTGGTTTCATGGGTTAGTCGAGAGCGAGTCCATCAGGGTTGGAAGTTCTTTGGGTCTATTTATTTTTTATTGATTTTCAGGTAGCATTTCGAGAATGTTTTGTATTATCCGCAAAAATAAATAAATAAAATGTATGGATTTCTGTAGTCTGGTTTTTTTTTCGAAAATATGACGTCAGTGTGTTAGTCATTGCTGCAGTTCATTGTTGGAGGGCAGCTAGCCGTTATCATCGTATTTTTTACTTTCTTTAAAAGGGAAGCTCATATTTTTTGTTACGAACCGAGCTCCGCTCCAGTTTTGCCGTTTAATTTTCCAACATCTCAAGGCCGATAGATTTTTATCGATTGATTACGCGAAGTGCAACCTCTTCCCTTCTTATGTCTGTAGTTTTTCATTTAGTTTTTCTTTTTGTTTCTTTAGTTTTCTCCTTTTCTCCTTTTTCTTTTTCGTCCACTGTTGATTCGTCTAAACCAGTGAGAAACGTTCCACTACGATCCCAATGTTGCCATACATCTTATCGATTTTTTCCAGTGCAATCAACCAGATCGATAGATCGAATTTTGTCATTCGATGAACTTTAACACATTCATAACGTTCAATTTTTGTACCTTTCGACACTTTTGCTCAATGATTCTACTTTTCTAGTTTCTTATATAAGCAGTTTTCTTTTTTCAGTAAATCCTTCGATCTCATTGTAGCAGACTTTGCAAAATCTGCGTAAAAAAATGTGTGACAGCTCCCAGTACAGTGGAGCTCCCGCCGAACAACTACCGCCTGGAGTATACAAAGCGTAAGTTTCTAATTTTTCTTCCAGTATTCAAAAGAATTTTTGAAGTCGTAGCCTTCTTGTATTGATTGATTTTTCAGCACTTTGGCGGAAGAGCCGACCAATGTGTCGACTACATCAAGCACGGGTAGCTTTGGTTACCAGGCCTACATCAGCCCAACCCCTGAGGTGCAACAGGTTGGGTATGGAAGTACCAATAGTATTCCTGTAAATCCCTATGGTTATTATGCGACCTCTGCGTCGTCCATGTACGCCCCGGAAGAACCGGAAACTTCTAGCAGTTATTCGTATTCCGGTGAGTTTTTAGGCTCTTTTTAATAGAATTTTCCCTTTTTTTGATTTTTAAATTCTTTTTCTGATGGTTTGATGGATCCGCTCAAGGTTTGGGTTTAGGTTATACCGCCGGTCCTCTTCCTTCGTCCTACTACGCTCCTACACAGCACGTTGGCGTGGATTCTCTAGCGGAGGCCTATCGCCCAGAAGATGTAACGACCGCTCGCTCTGCAAGCTCCGCATCGACTAGCGAAACATCTTTAACCCACACGGTTTGGTATAATCATCGCATTTTCCAGGTTTAATTCAAGTTGTGGTTTTAGGACAGCACCGTATCCAGTACCTCAAGAGAAGAGTCAACGAAGAGCGGTGAAAAGGAGAAGACGTCGACCTCCAAGAAAATTAAGTCACTTCCACTTCCAAAAGTATGAATTTTTGTGTTTTTTACGAAATTTTACCACTTACCATCGCCGTTCAGGTTGGTTTACCCCAGCGGTCATCGAAGTCAAAGTCCGAGCAATTCAGAGAATACGTGGGCGAGGTGGCGAGGCTTAACGAGGAAATAGAGCGGCTGCAGAAAATGCAGGAGCGGGTTAGCGGACTTTTTTTTTGCAGCTTTTGTATCTGTTTTCGCTAGAATGTACTTTTGTTGTTGCTGCTACTGCTTTTTATTTTTTTTAAATGTCAATGAACTGTTCGTTTTCGGCCTGCGAATCGTATCTATCCTAATGCCGATTCTAATAATTGATTATTATATTACTTTTTTCTAATTCTTATCTGTTCCAATTCGTTCAATTTTTGACTTCGAAATTTCTTTCAGCTACGACAAGAAGCCAAGAAAATAGCCGTAGCAGCTGACGACGATGCTGTTCCCCTAGAAGTTGCTAAAGAGTTGCTGGAGAAGGACTTGTCACCGAAAGACGCTTCAGACGGTGCTGCTAAACCTGCCAAGGTTTCTCGAAAGGTATGTTGGTACACTAATTATGTTAGTTATAGGATAATTAAAGTCAGAAACCACTATAAAGCTGCAATAAGAAACTTTTACCTTGGATCCTGTTTGAAAATTTACCGCCGGTTTGTTTGTGAATCTGGAATCTGGAAGGCCAATCCAACTTCATTGAGTCCAATCTTTACTTTGAGTAGTAAATAAGGGTTTTGTCGTTATCAGTTTGTTAAACGCAATGGTTTTAACTTACCAAGCCGCTTATCGTTTGAAGATCAAGGGCAATTTAAATGGGACACTTCCAAGTTCCAAATGATTTACCTTTGAGTATAGATTTGAAATTCTTTTTTGTTGTCTTTTTTTACCTTCACCCTCTCTCATACCGTATCACCTCGTGGTTTACAATCTATTGATTTTTTGTTTTTTTTTTCGGAGATCCCAAGACCAATTGGCACGCAGCCCCACGTTTCAGTGCTATTCTATTCTTACCGTCCTTTTTTGGTATCAAAAACTGCTTTGTTTCAGTCGTCATCTAGAGAAACTCCCGCTGTTGCTGAGTACATCCCAACGCCTCTCGCGGAGTTGGAAAGAATGAAGCGAGAAGAAAAGAAGAAAAAGAAAAAGCACGAAACAGAGAAAATGGAGAAAACTGATGATCCAACCGATGAAAGGAAGGGAAAGCTGAAACCTGCTGGATCCAGTAAACGTCGGCTTCTCAGCGATGACGAAGTATCGAGCCTTTTCGATGTGAGTTTTTTACAGAACCGGAATATAGAATATATTTTTTCATTATTTTCTTGGAGCTATTTCATTCCTTTTAATCTAGGATGATGTGGAAACGAAGCCGAAGAAGTTGAAAGAAAAAGAGGACAAGATCAAAAAGGTTTGTCATTTGTCACTGATATGCTTTCTTTTTTGTTTGTATCCTTGTCTTTAGCTTTCTGTCCTTTTGATTTCGCGCATTATTCAGTGGTAACAACTTACTCAGGGCCCTTACAGACCCGACGACGTGCAATTTGAGCGACGAATCAGCCGTTGAGCATGAAATTGAGCGAAACACACGACGACGAGCATTCTCGTCCAACGCGACGTTTGCGGCGGCCGCATTGCTCTAATCGATACCGCGTTGCAACGTGGGGCGGCAGCGCGGCGCGACCTAACCGCAAAAGCGGTCGGCCGCGTTGGACGAGAATGCTCGTCGTCGTGTCGTCGGGTCTGTAAGGGCCCTTACCTGCACCCTGAAGTAATGCTTGTTATCCATCACTGTGCCATGCGCGCCTAAAGGAAGTCGACCGTTAAAAAGACTCAGTTGGAGAGGACAATTTGTTTCTGTTTTGTTTCTTTCGCTGAAGTTTTTAGAGTGACTTATAAAGAATATTGTCCGTTTAGGAAAAAGACCGCCCCAGGAAGAGCAGCAGCTCACTGTTTGAGCCAGCACCGGTTGACTCCACGAAGGTCGCTCATTCAACGAAATCTGTGAAAAAGGAGGAGGACGACGTAGAGATTATCGAGATCGGATCGTCAGAGGACGAAAAGGCGACTTCGTCGACGATGTGCCCCTCTTCCTCGTCGTCGAAATGCCTGAAGGAGTCCAGTCCAGAAATTCCGAATAAGCGGATCGCCAGAGAAGGAGTAAGTAGCTGCTTTATACGATTTTTTCTTTGAATTGGTACTGTTTCTAGTGAATTTTATGGGTTATAGTGTTGTATAGTGAGTGGGATGAATTTGGTGCTAGAATATTCGCAAAAATCGCGACTCGGGCGGGATTCGAACTTGTGAGCTCCATCGCGAGGCGACGCGATCGGGCGGAGAAATCGATAAGTCGCGCGACTGACACAGGCTGACACGTACTGGCAGGAGTTTTCGTGTCCTGCGCAGTTCCTGTGCTGACAGGTTGACCAGCTTTGATGACGTCATTCTTGCCGTCGAGCCGTGACACTACTTATTCCTGCTGCCCCTCTCCACCCCGTTCCCTCTCGTTGTTCAAATCGATTTTATCGATTGGTTGATTGATTTATTGATCGGTGGGGCATTTGAAGGGGAGGTCCGCTAGAAACGTCTAGCGCCGATTCTTTGTTCGTCCTTCTCAATGGTGTTTGCTTGAATTGTCGGCCACGTTTCGCGCTTTGAGCGCTTAAATGTTGTAGGCGATTTTTTTTTCAAATTCACAATTTTCCCACGTAATGATTTTAAAATTTGCTCTAGGGGTACTTATTGCTGTTAAAGATGATATCCCCCAACCAAAAAAAAGCGTAGGATACCATTTTTCAAATCTTTTCGTCTTTCATAATTTCTTTTCGGTCTTTGTATAGCTAGGAGAGGCATTCGCTCCAAAAAGTTAGAAACTTTCGGAGTTCCGTGTGGACGCCGTGAACAACGCTGAAAGATTAAAGATCAAGGTGTCAATGTTGATCGGTTCCCCTAGCGCGCGCCATGCATTCGTGTTTAATTCAGAATCGTGGAGACATTGTGAATGTGTATTTGGCCTATGCAGTGCCTTGCGTGGGTCAGTCGCTCTACCATGTCAGTGTCTTTATCCTCCCGGACGGGTCTGGTACCAATCTACCCGACCCCGGAGGGATAGAAGGTTTGGTTAACCTCAGGAGGATCGATCGCGTAGGCGAAAGTAGCGCCTCTAAACACTGGAGAGCTGCATTTGGTGAACTAGAGTGGACAAGAGAGAGTAGCCAGTTTCGAAAATGACGCCAGTGGTGACTCACTGGCGAGACTTTCATCATTGGCTGCGAATTTGGGCCACTTGATTTCATTCAGCCGTCGTTGTAGCGCCTCGCTGGAATTTTACTTTCTTCAAGTTTTTTTTTTCAGTCTAAAAATTTTCGCTTCAAAAGTAGTTACCCATTTGAAAAAAGAGTGGATTTTCAGGGACAAGAACGAGCGCTGAAAATCGCTTCAACGATTTCCAAACGAGTACCGTCAGCAAAGGAGCAACTGCAGGCCAGAATGAGCGCGTTAGCCATGGAAAAAGCTGCTGCGCCGAAATTGGAAAATATGGTTGGTGTCAGAATTTGAGATTTTGTGAAATTGTTCAGCGAAAAGTTTTCAATTCGATGTAATGACAGAATTCATTTGTCAATTTATCTTCCGAGCTTACGATTTTTTCATAAAGATAAGACCATCTATGGTTAGTTCATTGTAAAGTTCCATCTCGTACGTTCGCGCCATGCACTCGACTACATCGGCTAGACAAAAAAGCTGGTAAGCTAGTTTGAGGAGTACTAGTACTGTGTTCCTTCCGCGTTTTTCCGACTCCATTTTAGTTCTATTCTAAGCGTCGCATGTTTTTCTGCCCTTCTTTACATTTAGAGAACGAAAATTTTACCTAAATTTTTGAAACAATGTTGTTAAAATTTCGCTTACAGAGGTGCTACAGCAGTTGCCCAGTCGGTTGTACAGTTTGATGGGATTTGAATTCACTTCTATACAGGCAGCACTTTTTATGTTCAACAGTTTTTAAGTAGCTATAAAAAGTGTTGCCTAATTGCTCGATGATGGGTGGCAATTGCGGTGAAACTAGTTTGAGGTGACTTCCAGATTAGATTTTTTGGGTATTTCATATAACTAAGTGTCATATATTTGTTTACTTATTTTCTACCTAGAGGTGCTATAAGTCCATGTGATTGGTTAAACAGTCAAAACCAATAAGTGGTCGATTTCATAATTTAAATCTCATTAGTGACACTATCTAGAAAACTATCGCCGATGTAGACGATCATTTTTTGGAAAACTTCCAAACAACTTTTCTTTCGTAATTTTATCTTCTGCGTTTCCAGAAACCCATAACCCTGGAGCAGATGTACGGTCATCGTCGACCGAACGTGATCGGTTCTGTGGGTAAAGGAGAGGCGAGAACGGCGAGGACCAATTCATTGGTGGTAAGTTTTTACCCGAATGTGGGTCTATTTTAGATTCACCCAAATTTCTCGTTCGAATTTTGTCGTTACAGTCCGGCCAATCAGCAACTGCTCCGAAACTACGTGATCCGACCAACAGCAAGATACCGTACTCGCTGCGATTGAACTTCTTGAACAAGATATTTTCCCAGTACCTGGAGGTCTGTCCGGAAGTGGAAGCTGTGAGAAATGTGAGTCATCATTTACTTATTTTTTTCACTGCTTTGCCTTTATAAAGTTTTTCTTCGGTATTTTAGTGAGGCAAAACATTTTCGTATTAAAATTTTCTTTTTCAGTATTCATACTTTATTCTATTTTTAGTCCGAAATCGAGGAAAAGGCTATCGTGGACAAAGTTCGTCACGCTCAAGGCTACAAAGTGGCCGCTATCAACTTGATCGGTCGTATTCGTAATGCCAAGTCCCCGGCTGCACATAAACCCAAGGCAGGTGAGGTAGAAGCTGTTCTTTTGCAGTTTTTTTAGTTTTTTTTATCATGTTTGGCTAACGCCAATTACTGTTCAAGGCATTGTGATGTATCGACTACTTTTTGTTTTTTTTTCTCTTTTTTTTTCGGGCTTTTACAAGTCGTGTGTGAGTGGAGAATGTGTGAGGCAGGCAGGGTGTGCTCTAAAAGTGTAATTGTACTAGATCTAAGGTCACCCGGCAAAAACCCACACTACCCGATCCCTCTCGTTAAACTCTGCTCGATTCGCAGGAGAGGATGATTTCCTCTTTCTTTCTTCTAAATTCTTCGTTTTTGACATTTGTCGAGCCCGACAAACCGGTCTGTCTCTGCCCCGTCGGTTTTGCCATGAAGCGGCCTGATGTGATTGAAACTGAATATTTCTACCGTACCGCTTTTTATTGTAGTTTCTGCAGGTTTTTTTTTAAATATTGGCAGACGGAGTTGTTTGGCGTAGCGATAGCGATTCAGAAAGAATGGCCAGCGATTCTATCGCTTACACTGGCCTTTGGTGAATGTGACTGAATGATTCTCGAAAAAAAAAGAAGTCCTTTGTTGTCGGGAAACATGTGTACCAGACATTGTACGTGTATATAGATGACGTGGTGGCTTTTTTCTTTTAAGAAGCTAACATTTCATTCATTTCCTTATTATTTGACAGTTCTTCCTAATTTATGTCTCTTTTTTGCCAGTTTTCTTTAAATCAAGCTCAAACTCAATTCAAGTTAGCAATCGTAGCAATCGTTCCTTCTGTAGATATCTCGACTTTCTTTAGCTGACATCTTGAAATCTCAATAGTTTGGTTTTCATTTTTAGCTTTTTATATTGATTTATTTGCTGAGTGCTGCCGTGGAGAACCTGCCACTATCTAAAAAAATTTCTTCGCCTCTCATCTCATCTCCGCTTGTTCTCAGCGCGTCTTTTTCTTCGGTAAAGTCATCTGTCCGGTTTGGCTAATTTCGAGATAAGCGAAATTTCAAACTTCTCCTCCTATTGAGTCATTAGATTACTCGAATTCAAGAAACACTTAGACCTCCGTTTAATCGACTATTCGTCTCTTTCGCGTTAAAGTGATTTCTAGGTATGTATATGAAGTTCTTGGTCATTTCCTAGTTTGTATGATTTCATTTTATTTATTTTATTGGCTTGCACACAGGCATATCAGTAAAAGGTAAAAGGTAAAGGTGTCGGCGTTGATCAGTCCCCTTAGGACGCGCCGCCGCATTCGTGTTCAATTCAAGTCGTAGAGGCTTGGTAAATGCGTATTTGGCCTATACAATGACCTGCAGGGGCCAGCCGCTATACCAGGTCAGTGTCTTTACCTTCCCAGACAAGTCTGGTACCAATTTACACGACCACGGAGGGATGGAGGGCTTGGTTAGCCCGTGGCGGGATCGATCGCTCGTCCGTGCGGGTGACAACAGCGCCTCTTACCATTGTACCACGCGGGCCCTTCAGGCATAAAGGTAAAAGTGATTAATAGGACTTTATACTGTTACTATACACTATTTGTAAACCATGTATGCTGTTTTATTCATTGATTTTTCCCATTCATCTCTTATCCATCTTAGTGTGTACCCACGTGTCTCTGCCTTTTTTGAAAAACGGTAAATTCATGGATGATTTTTTCCCAAACGTCTCTTATTCATCTTAGTGTGCACCTACATGTCTCTGCCTTTTTTCTTTGAGAAGTGGTAAATTGATAGACAAATGTTCTTAGCGTAGCCATTTTCTTCTTGATGTCTTTGAACAACAGTAGGTTCAACCATTGATGGTCGGCGTCAAGTGACGGGTTGAAAGTTCCAGATTTGAACGATTTCAATTTCGGAAATAAGTTAATCACTCTGAAATTTGAAAGCGGTATTTTAGTAGATACAAGCGGTGAAGTTTTTGGTCACACAAAGAAGCCGCAGTGAACGCGGTTGTTCGGAGAAAATTACGATCGTAACAGGCGTATTATGCCCGTTCACTGCTCGGCACTATTGGTCGTCGACCGCTGGGTAAGCACTTTTGGCCGACGTTTCGATAGGCTTTAGTGCTTTTTTGGTTTCTGGCGCCACAGTGCACTTTTTGCTCAGCTGGTGTAGTCTGCTCTACTGTACGTTTTCACATCCCACATAATAGCAAATAGTATGAAAGTTCATTGTAAAGTTTGTTTTGCTGAAAAGCGGCGGATAAAGGGCGGTTTTCCGGGTTTAGGAGGTGGCTTCTGCTGTGTGACTTTCTGGTTTTCTCAACTTCGTCTCTCGGCATGGATGTAGACAGTTGTTATTTTTATTTACTTATTTATTTATTCCTTTATTTATTCAATACGCTGCATAAGGCAGTCGTGGGAAACTGCCTTCTGCATTCTTATTCTCATGCCGTTTGAGGTAAACATAGGGTAAAGGTCAAAGTAGCTGACGTTTGTCAGTCCCCAAGTTCACGCCATGCACCCGTGTCCCAACTGGAATCGTAGAGGTATGGTAAATGCCTTTTCGGCTAATGCAATGCCTTACTGAGGCTACCCGCTTCAATTCAGTGGCCATATTCCCCAGCACGTCCGGTGCCAATTCAACCGACTCCGGTGAGATGGAAGGATCGGTTAGCCTGATCGATGATCGATCGCTCGACTTTGCGAGTCTCGGTAGCACATTTTGCCACTGGACCACGTGTTTATTCTAAGGTAATTAGATGGAATCTTCCTGAGCAGCGAAAAAGTTCTACATTTAGGGAGAGTTGCAGCTGTGGAGTTTTTGGATCAGATATTTGAACTTTTCGCTCGAAATGGAAATTTTTAGTCAATATTTAACATTACATTCTGCCCTTGGCGTCGATTCAGTTGTGATATTATACCCAGACAACGGACGCACGTTCCACTTTTGTAGCAATCGAACGATAAAGCCTGAATTAATTTCCGAACGTGTTCGGACTGTCCTTATTCGGAACCCGGAAGTGGACGGGTTATCTGCCAGTGGTTATCGTCTAGTCGAACGAACTTTGCCGATGTCGTTTCTTTTGCTGTCTTCGAAGGCAAACTTGTTCTCTTTGTACGTTTTTGGTAGCCTTCTTTCTTTGATTCAAGCGTTCACTACCTGCCCAACCTGCTTTGGGGCGAACCTACGCTATGATGGTCTCAGAACGCTGCCAAAGCGTCTAATGTTTGCGCTCTGATCGTCTTTTGTGTTGCTTCCATTTTAAATTCACGTTTTCTAATAAAAGGCATGCGTGGTACAGTGGCAAGAGGCGCCATTTCCACTCACATGGACGAGCGATCGATCTCCTCTCGGGCTGACCAAGCCTTCCATCCCTCCGGGGTGGGATAGACATGTCTGGGTAGGTGAAGACCCCGATTTGTTTAGTGACCGGGCTCTGGAAGTCATTATATAGGCTGCAAGTTGAATGCATGGCGCGTCCTTAGGGGACTGGTTAACGACGACCACTTTTGCATTTACTTCTATATTTACTTTTTCTTGGTATTTTGAAGTTATATTGTTTTGTCAGAGGATCCATCGGCTATCCTTTTTCACCTAGTTTCCTTCCTCTTTCTTTCTCTCTCCCTATTTCTCTCTTTCGATATTTCACTTTTTTTCCGGAGTTGAATCGATGCGAGCCTTTTTGTTCAGCTTTCAATCCGATCTGTGACCGATTGAGTCGTTCCTTCATTGAATTTTGGGAGTACAGTAAAAGTGCAGACGCGAATCTGGTGGTAGTAAATGTGTGTAATTGCATTAGTGTTCGTTTCCAGACGACCTTTAATCGTCTTGGCCACCTCGCTAACAGTGCACTCTCATTGTCCTTACCACCATGGTCGTTGAACTTCCTGATTTGCCAACTATTTCTAACGTCCTTGTAGTTGCCTTAAGTAACCATTATTCGAAGTAGTTAAGAGTAAATAGAGTTGTCCGAGAAGTTGGGGCAGTGACTCGAACAGCAGCTGTCTCTCTCAAGTCATTCACCATTCTTTACGATTCCAAATGGAAGACGAGTGCATGGCGCGTCGTTGGAGGAGTGATGAGCGTTGACTAGCTCAAATTGTAGTATGTAATAAGTAATCTCCTTTTCTCCTAACTTCTCATAGGTTTTTTATTATAAGTAATCTTCTTTTTCCTAACTTCTCATAGGCTTCTTATTTGCAAAAGTGATCTTTCTGAGCCCATTCTTGGTACACGTGGCTTTTAATTCACGTCAGACTGTAGGAACAGGTGTTTCGAGGTTTTCTTATGTTACCACTGTAAAAAGCTCCTTTAAAATTGATATTCTGGTAGTCTCTAGTTTCTAGTTTCTAGTAGTTGTCGTGACCGTTTCGATGTGAGGAATTTTTCTCGCCGTGGTGGTCCGACTATTAAAGATGTTTTTGCGTGCATTCCGCGTTGGTCTTGCAATCGCTGTGGTAGTATACTGTGGTCGTGGCACGTCTCGTAAAAATTTGATGTCCCAGCCATCAGCCATTTCTCACGTTTTGATCCCAAGTCGGGAGTTGGAAGTTCTAAGAACTTTTATTATTTGTTTTTCGATTTTAGGGGTAAGGAACCATCTTCAGCAAGGATTTTCGTATGAATTCAGAACAATTAAGCTCAACTCGTGTCGTGAGCCGTAACTTGTTTCATTTTTCTTTGATTTTCATTTATTTATTTCCAGTCCATAGTGGGCTAAACGATGAAATCCAGTGGGTTACAGCCGACTGGGATACAATGATAGTAACATGGAAAGAAAGAAAAAACCAACACAAAAACACAAAAAGACACGGTTAGTAACAAATCAATGAAATCATTGAGATAATTCTTGATAGAAGCTATAGATATCGGATAGATAGCTTAAACCTTTCCAAATCTCTTGGTGTATAGACGACATAGTGGAGTAATGTCAAACTCCAGTTAGCTATAAGAAATGTGTGTTCGTTTTTAGTACAGCATTTTTGAAATCTGATCGGTTAAGCGATGACCCTTTGTTTGTCCCATCGGATTGCAGAGGCACTTTTTGACACTGTTTTGCGCTTTCAATATTTAATTTTTGAATATGAGCTAGTACGAATCATTTTTAAACCAGCAGACGGTCTCAAGTCCGCGTATCTTTAGAAATAGTTCGTTGTATAGATTTTTTCTGAAAGAAATTTTCGCTAGAGGTACTTTTATTGTTCTTGAAGATGATATCTACCCAAAAGTCGCAGGATACCATTTTTCAAATCTTTTCATCTTTCATAATTTCTTTTCGGTCTTTGTATAGCTAAGAGAGGGTCTCGCCTCAAAAAGTTGGAAACTTTCGGAGTTCCGAATGGACGCCGTTAAAAGATGAAAGTTGAAGGTGCCAATGTTGATCGGTTCGCTAAGCACGCGCCAGGCATTCGTGTTTCATTCAGAATCGTGGAGACATTGTGAATGTGTATTTGCCTATACAATGCCTTGCGTGGGTCAATCGCTCTACCATGTCAGTGTCTTCACCCTCCCAGACAGGTCTGGTACCAATTTGCCCGACTACTGAGGGATGGGACGGGCCCGCGTGGTACAGTGGTAAGAGGCGCTGCTGTCACCCGCACGGTCGTGCGATCGATCCTGGCCCGGGCTAACCAAGCCTTCTATCCCTCCGGGTCGGGTAAATTGGTACCAGACTTGTCTGGGAAGGAAAAGACACTGACCTGGTATAGCGGCTGGCCCCCGCAGGTCATTGTATAGGCCAAATACGCATTCACCAAGCCTCCATGATTCTGAACGGAACACGAATGCGGCGGCGCGTCCTCAGGGGACTGATCAACGCCGGCAACTTTACCTTTACTAAGGGATGCGAGGTTTGGTTAACATGGGCGAAGATCGATCGTTCGACCGTGAGAATGTCAGTAGCGCGTCTTGTCACGACACCATGTGCGCCCCTTAGTTGAAAGAGGAAGTGTTGTCGATTTTGTTGCCGATCGTCAACAATTGTTGTTGATGCCGTCGGTGTTCGTTTTCACCTTCGAACACGCGTGTTTACGTTGGTTTTTGCTGAGCTGTGTGCGTGAGAGAGAGCGAGAACGCCTGATAACATTGTGTATCCAGCTGGAAACCACTGAAATGGCTTAGTTCCTTCTCGAGATGAAAAACATGATGACTAGTTGTCGTTCTCGGAGACTTTTCGCATGATTTCCGAACAAATGTCAGCTAAACAACATACCTGTTTGGGTAAATATGAGCAAAACGAGCGTGGCAGAGGGTAAAAATCAACACAACAGAGGTTGTTTTGACGGGAAGAAGGTTGTGTGTGTGTGTGCGTGCGTCGAACATCAACCATCAAACCGCAATAGAGCTGATCTCGTCGCTTAAGCCAGCCGTTAACCGGCCGTTTCGGTTATCAATAGTTTACTGAATTCCGGATTTCTACCTATTTTTCTTTCCTATTTTCTACATCGTTAATAACGCGTTGGGCAGTTAGTGATGCTGCGGTAACCACTGGGCAGTATCCTATACCTAGCTCCACCAGTGGGGAACTTCTCTTCAAAATACATAGCCCTGGGCCCAGATTCATCATTGGTAAACCCCCGATAAACCCCGAGATACAGGGCGAACCGCGCTCACCTTTGTCTGCTTATTCTAAACGTCCTATGTTAAACACAATCTCTCATCGACTCTGTCGTCTGGTTCTGGCTGCGTCGCGGTTTTGTAGACCGCTCGTCCGTTCATGAATCTGGGCCCAGGATTCCCTCGTGGGGTATCCGATACCCAGTCGTGCCGTCTTATAATTTGCGGTTAGTGGGCTGACTACGGTAACCCTGAGAATTGTTAACCGGTTTTTTTAGAATTTATCAGTCAGGGTATACTAAAAATTGAAGAAAATACTGAAAATTCAAAGTCTCAAGTGGAAAGTCATTCCAGTCAAGCTTGACCTTTCTCGACCGTTCCACAACTGTCGATCGATCCCCGTTGTACACGTGTTGAAAGCCTCTGGTTATTATTTATTCTTTTCATTCCAATTGCTAAGGCTATCTGTGTCGTCACCGTATCTGCGCCACGTATACCCTTTGTCTTTTTTTTTGCGACCTTTCAATTTTCTTGCACGCTACGAGACGTTCATCTATCAAAAGTTTACCTTTTTTTCTAAAATTTGCAAGGTCTAGAAATGTTTTCGTACTCACAGGTGTAAAATCTCATTAGATTAGAATCGAAGTTTTCATCTGTTTTTGTGGTTTTTCTGACATTGCTACATGCTATCAGCTTCCGTCTGACACCCTTATACCTCCGTTGATAAATAGTTATCAGTTACACCGATCTATCCTGAAATTCATTTCAATTTTTTCATACACCCTGGCTAGTTACGTGACTCCTGAAGCTTCATTTTTTAAAATGGTGATTCGTAAGGTAGACGTAGAGGAATTAATGTTTATTCACCTTGAATATACTCTGTGCCAATCAAAAAGCTGATTTTTCTCCACTCATCCGATCATTGAACGGCTGAAGTTCGTTCAGCTTCTCGTGGAACTCAATCGCGTCGCGTCGCGATTCGTCCACTTTTGGCCATCCTAGGCCAGGAATGCTTTCTAACTCTGAATATTCACGCCTACAACTGAATTTTTTCGATTTACTGTGTGAAATCTGATGAATCATTCTCTTTGAAATGCCGCCGTTGATAAACAGGTATATTATACGTTATCATGAGTCGGCCATGTGACAATGGCTATTTATTTGTGGTAAATATAGGTTTCTCTTCTAATAAATTTAGTTCCGCATTTCTTTTCCAATCTTTTTTGAATTTGTTTTCTTTTCAATCATTTCCTCTTAATATGTGCCCTAAGTTATGCTGTCTACTAATTGTAAGGCTTCTTCTTATGAAATGGGTCTGGGTGCAGATTGGACCTAATTTCGCCATGAATCGAATAATCAACGTTGCACTTTTATTAGTATTTTAAAATTTCGATGGAATCCTGGATTTATCTGTCAACAGTGCTTTCTAAAAATAGTCGGATATGTTCGGTGTTTGCTCAGTGCGGCGTGGAATTTTGTGTAAAAAGACTACAATGCGTCGCCCTTCCCCTTCCCTATAGGCTTGAAATGCTCTCGATAGGCTGCCTTGTTTGTATTGCGTAGAAATTCTCGATTTTGGTTGGAGGAACTTCGCGAGTGTCTTTCTTTCTCCTCTAGTATTCTATTTATTGTTTCTGGTATTCTGCAGAAAAAATTCTGTGTCTTCAGGTTTCTATTTCCACCTTTTCCTTTTCTTCCTATGTATTTCTTTTTAATATTGACTTTTTGGCTGTAGATTTCGTACAATTCCCCTGAGG
Source organism: Nippostrongylus brasiliensis (assembly GCA_030553155.1). Taxonomy (NCBI): domain Eukaryota; kingdom Metazoa; phylum Nematoda; class Chromadorea; order Rhabditida; family Heligmosomidae; genus Nippostrongylus; species Nippostrongylus brasiliensis. The sequence continues at coordinate 6,290,048 of CP130733.1, forward strand.
GCTTAGCCAGTGATAGCTTCTGGTCTCGGTCTTATATTAGGCTGGCAACTAAGTTCGTGGACTCTCAAGGGCCTTCAACAAAAATGTTATTTACTGAACAACAAAAGAACAATTTCCAACCAAGGTGTGGTCCTTTAGAGGGTCCATGTACTTCAGAATTCTGGGGTTGCTGCTCTATTCCACTTCTTTAAAATACTTGAGTTTTTGAAGCCAGAGATTTGGGTAGGTGTATTTTGACCAACACTTCATCGGTAAGCGGTCTATCGACCAGGGAATGGTGTAAGGACCGACGTGGGTGGCCATCACTAAGTGCACAACCTGTACTCTTAGGTGCATGAACGGGGCGTTATCAGCCCACGTTTTCGGTATTTTAGGGCGTCCGAAAAATTTTCGACATCCATTTTCTTTCCTGTGGTGGGGTCATGTGGTCAGGCATCTTTTTAACGAGTTTTTCGCAAAACCCAAAATGATGCAGGCCCTTACCAATTGCTCCATGTGAGCATCTGGAGTTGGGTTCCAACTTACCTTTTCGCCAGGCCTGGATTTTCTTCGACAACAGAATTACAGCTTTCACTATGTGCTCGCTGGTGCCTTTTCTTCTTCGATTCGATGCTGATTTTTCGAAATCTTCTGGTATTTCTGAATACCATCAACTGACTAAGGACATCACCCTCAGGTGCGGCACATTGCCTTTGTCGGGTTTCAGTAACCTAGTGGCCAAGCAGGTACTCATGAAAAAGGCCTTAATAAACGCAAGTTTTGTGGGCTTTAATTTTAAGCGGAAAAACATCCTAGAAAACAAAAGTAACAGGTTTCCCAAATGGTTTAGGGAATTACGTGACACGCGCTATAAAACAGCAAAGAGAGCAAGAAAATTGGTGAACGTTCAAGCAAGTTATGTTTGCCAGAAGTAGTGGCTGCGAAACAGTCCACGAACTTAGTTGCCAACCTAATAAAATGGTATTCGTGGAAGAGGTGTATTTATTGTATTTTATTTTTCGTTATTTGTTTCTTTATATGAAATATTTAACGTTTTTCCATTGCATCGCTCTTCCACTGAACATTTTCCTCTCCCCTGATCTAGTACCATTAGCCAACCTTCATATTTTTTGGTAAAGTTTACCCATAACCCTGAGTAGAACAAGGAGAGGCGTGGTTTGTTTGGGTCGTCAAAGTCATACCCCTCCTGGCACGAGGTGTTCGGCAAATAGTGTGCCCGGGCGAGCTGAGACACGAATCTCATCTTGTAAATATTCTTCCAGCGTGTGAACACTGTTCAGTTGTCTCGCGTAGGCTCATTGAGCAGAAGAACTTTTTTATTTTAATATTTATTTTAATTCTTTTTTATTATCAAAAATTCTATACTCAAGACCCTCAAAAAAGGCGTAGCTAAGCATCATGTCTTTGAAAGCTGTTAGGATCCTAACAACAAATTTATTTCCAAGATACCTATGTCCACCAACGTTGTTTACTCTAAATTTCATAGAAAATAAAAAACAAACGAAAAGAACAAGACAAAAAAAACCAAAAAACAAAAAAAATGCGTTTACGTGACTATCCTTTCTCACACTTTTTACCGTTGTTGTCTTAGGCTTACTACGGTCCTATTTGTTCAATAGCCTTGTTTTATTGTGGCACGCCTGAGGCGCCGAAGATGAATAAATAAATAGAAATAAGTCGAGCAATCGTCCTCTGAGCTCAGGTGTGCATCAGGGGGAATGGCGGAGTTTTTTCTTCCTGCATACGGCTGGTTTACGCCACGTATTGTATGGTAAGGAGGTCTGATATGAGCATACGACGTATACCATGTCGCTACACCATCGGGTATCGCCGTATACCCCGGATTTTGGCCTTTCGATGTTGTTTCGCAACGATGATGTTCAGAACTTGGACATTCACAGAGACTCTTAGTCAGCGCCGAAACGATAACCACCATCACCGTATTAGTCATCCAGTGAACACACCTGTTCCCAGCTCGACTCATCCCACAAGGTGTGCGGTGAAATTTACTCTGTCATTTTTTGTTTTTGTCTAGTCATAAGTCAATATAGCCACGTTGTTCTGAGCTGACTTGGCAGTGTCCGGCTGTGGAAGGCGTTCGTCCCCGCTGGTGTTACCCTGTTCCTGTTTATTTTTAGATTCTATTGGTCCGTTTGGTATCAAGCATCTGAATGACCGGCCTATCGGCGGTAGTCTCTCATACCTACTAGCTCCGAGTAAGATAACACCTTTCTGTAGTCATTTTCCTGATTCACTTGCCCTTTTTTGTCTTTTGTCATTGCTCATTCCTCACTTCATTCGATAAAGCATTCCTGATAGGTGATGTCATTTCAATTTCCGTTTTGCTAAATATTTTTATTTATTTGTTTATTTATTTACGCCTCTCATAGACGTGCTTTCAAAAGCAAATACATCAGCTAAAAGAAACGGAGCGATCTTAGGCAAGAATCTCGTAGTGTAAAAATAATAACAACACAAGAATTTTGGGAAAAAATAGTTTACCACCATAAAGATTAAGAGCACTTTATGCTTAGTAACCTATCGTCATTGATTTATGATTATCAACAACACTTTCTCACTTTCTCATCACACTTTCTCATACTTTCTCGTAGGAGAGACTTGGGAGAAAAAACTCAGCGCATGTAAGATTTTCTTAACCTGAGTTTCTCGGAATAACGATTCTAAAAGTGACTATCAAGTTTGGATCCAACCTATGCAAGATTTATTTGTGCACTACCATGTCACTGAACTGCGTCTACCTAAAGCTAAATATCAACCGATCTAGAGTCTGATATTTGTTTTTCAGTAGACGAGCTGATGAGAGCATTAGTAATCAATTATTTTCAATTTGTGTCCGATTTCTGTTCTATATCAGTGTTACTCAAGGTTCCTTCTGCCTCTCAGGACTAGTTAGGGCAGAGACGCAGAGCACGCGACAGAAGTGTTAGATGTTCTAAAAGATTTCACAATTTAAACACAACCCTCAAAGTCCATTGACGCTCTTAAGAAAAGACTCCTGCAAAGTCGAAGTGTCATGCTTGCGGTGCAGAAAGCCTGAGAATTCCGACTGCGACGCTTACGGTGCTGCGCCGCGTCCTCTGCGTCTCTGCCTTATGTTTAACCATTACTGCACCGAAAAATATGAGTGGCCAATTAGCAACGTTTCGAGGAAGAAATGGGAACAGTTGTTTTTGTGGACCGTACCACAGTGGGTCAATGATTGAAGAAGCCGTATTTGTTCATTTGTTGCTCTCCTTGCTGCGGAGTATGAATAGTACTTCAGAGCAGCTAGATTCGTTAGTTATAGGGAGAGGACGACGTGCAACTTTGGAAGAGCTTCCATCATGTCTTCCCTCCTGGGCCCAGATTCATCATTGGTAAACCCCGGATAAACCCTGAGATATAGCCCGAACGGTGCCTACCTTTGTCGACTTAACCTAAACTTCCTATGTTAACCGCAATCTCTCATCGACTCTGCCGTCTCCGCGGAGACCGCTCGTCCGTTCATGAATCTGGGCCCTGCAGGGGATACACTAGTGATGATTTTCTTGGTTTATGACTTTTCGTTAATTTTCCGTCCTTCGTTTGTTTTCCTCCAATTTTTCTAGTTTATCTCGTGTTTCTTGGTAGGAATAGCTTGTTTCGCATTATTGGTTGGGCGCTGTGTCTAACTAAATTCCAGGGCGGGACAGGAAAGATCTGCTTGGTTGGCTTGCGGCCGCTGGCGGTAAAATTGCCAATGGCAACGCGGATGCTGTGTGTCTGTGTTTTCAAAAAGCTACTAGTACACGTCATGTGTCTGCTGTGCTCCAGCCAGAAAGGGCAGGCCCGGGAGTAGTCCCCTCCCTCGTGGAGTGTGTGGTCGCCCTTTTCCCTCCGCGGTCGTGATGATCCCCTGGACGGGAATTTTCGATGTTATTCTCTATCCAGGTGCTGATATTTTCCGTTAAAACCCGACTGCTCTTCGATGTGTTTCTCGTGGTCTCCCATTGTCAGTCGTTGTTATCGCGCCACGCACTCGCTTGAACTCTTCAAATCCGTTGAACTCTACTGAATATTCATGTAAAGCAGATTCACCTCTCTATTTACGTTTTTTTGTCGAGTTTTTATTCGTATATAAGGCCGTGCTAGTACGTCTTTGATCGTCGTTTGCGGTGCGGTTCGATTTTGAGATCATTTAAGCTCAACCATATCATCGAAGTGATGGGTTTTCGCGATTATCCAAATTTGGTGTTCACACATCACAGCGGTCTACTGGACTGTGCATTCTATTTCCCGCGAGTAAAGTCTAAACGCGGTTAGTACTGTGTGAAAGAGTTTTCCGCGGCAGCATCGTCGTTTATCAATTGACAAAGCGCCGGCGGCGGATTAATCTGCCGTTATCGCCCAGAAATGGGAAAATCACGAACCGGCGGCGTTTTGGCGAGTGTAAACAGACGGTGCTGTGTTGGAGTGTTGAGAATTTTCTGCTCGTTATCTTTTACCTCCTGGTTTCACTTATTTTTTGTTATTTTTAGTCAGAATTTGTTTACTATTTTTTACTGTCGACATTTTTCAGCACTTTCTCACGATGCTGTTCTTGCTGGCCGTCATGTGAAAGATATATCAATTCGAGTGAAGAACAAAGCAGCAAAACAAAGCCTTGACTCGTTAACCGAGAAAGAATTCTATAATCTGCTCATCGAGCGCTATCTAATGACCGACGAGCAGCTGACTAGAAACGGGTGGGTATTTTTCTTTTGAAGATTTCCATTTTTCTGTAGCATATTTTATTATAGTTTTGGCCTTCTTCTGAATCTTTAGAAAAATTGAGATTTTTACGGTAATCATATGGTTTTCCTTTTGTTTGTGCGAAAAACTTTGGTCCTTGCTCGCATTCATTTATGCTTCTACGATTCTGAATTAAAGACTAGTGCATGGCGCATCCATAAGGAATGATTACCGCTGATCGTTTTATCTTTACCTTTACTCGATTGTCCAATTCCAACAATGAGTAACGTTTCTTCTCTTACCTGCTCGTACGTTTTGGGGGTCTGCCTGGTTTTTTTTCCATCGGTTGAAGCTTTTTTGGATAAAAATATTTGAAAAAAAATCGAGAATATTCGCTGAAGCCGGCTATGTACATCGACCATGTGACGATATTTGTGAGCTTTTTATTCGGACTTGTGCTATTTTTAAATTCGTACAATTTTGAGCAAAAAATGGCTTCGCTTCAAAATTTTCTAATTTTGCCGTAAAATGTTTGTGTTCATTGAATTCCGTTTAGGTATCCTCGAGCTGTGGCCGGCGACAATCAGCTAGTATCCATTCAACAGAGTCATTTCGAGAAAACCAAAGCCCAAAAATCGTGGGCTTCCAAAGATGGTAATCGATATTATTTTTCAATTATTTTCTGAAATTTACGTGAAAACCGTCGTCAGGACGATGTTGCAGATCTCGAACGTCTGTGTTCACGATGTCATAAGGAGTTTCGACTCGATCCCAAGGGTAAAGTGGTTGCGGCCGAGTGTATTTATCATTTTAAAGGACTGCAACGACGTGGAGGTATAATTATTTTTGGTTTTTCTAGTTGTATTTTCAATTTATTGATGTATTTGCCCGCTTATCGCTCGATCACCTGACAGGTATGCGTGGCGAGTCGTTCTTCAGTTGTTGTGGTGCTGATCGTAACACACCTGGCTGCTGTGTGGCCGAAGCGCATGTCTCCGATACCCTGAACGCCGAAGCGCTTCGAGAATTTACCCCCACACCACCCTCTCTCGGCGATGATGATCCGAGGAATGACAAGGTAAAAATAAACCTTAATAACTATACCAGAAAGTTTTTTGCGTAGTTTTTTCTTCTTAAAAATCACCGAGAATCACACCTATGAGAGGCCACAGATTCATGAAGGATGCGGGAGGTTTCGCATACCTCGCAGCTAGTAAACCTGTTATTAACCGCGATTTCTGAGTCGCAAACCCTGATCCATCAATGCGTCGGGGTTTATCCAGGGTTTATTTGTGGGCTTATTCGAAACTTTCTGTGGCAACTACCGCAAGGTATCCGATTCCTGCTGTATCAGGTAATCTAATAGTTAAGTGGTCGGTGTTGACCAGTCCCCTGAGGATGCGCCGTGTCCTCGTTTCCCATTCAGAATCGTAGGGGATGGTGAGAGTTTTTCGTTGCCATATTTGCTATACCCTAAATTGTGCTAGGGTTTAAGCTTCATCAGTGGGAGAAACGGATCCATGGTAGCTATGACAGATACAAAATTATTGAATTTTAATGCTCAGATGATCTTCTTTCAGTTTTCTCCCGTTGATAAATGTCCGCATTCGGCGGGGTACGTTGTACCGTGCAGTTTAGTTGTTTGCACGTGTCGACTAATGTTCAGGGCCCAAATTCATCATTGGTAAACCCCCGATAAACCCGAGAACGGCGCGCACCTTTGTCTACTTATCCTAAACTTCCCATGTTAAACGCAATCTCTCATCGACTCTGATGTCTGGTTCTGGCTGCGCGGCGGTTTCGGAGACCGCTCGTCCGTTCATGAATCTGGGCCCAGGGAACATCAGAAGGTGGCCGTTGGACGATTTTCGTCGATTTTCTGCCTTTTTTCTAGGTGTACGCGATGGATTGTGAAATGGTGTACGGCGTATGGGGCCCAGAGTTGGCCCGAGTGTCCGTAGTGGATATGCACAATAAACTTGTGCTTGATCTCGTCGTCAAACCACACAATACCGTAATCGACTACAATACGAGGTTTTCCGGATTGACAGCTAATCAAGTGGAAGCGTCCACTATTGATCTCTTTGAGGTTTGTTCTATACCTTTACTATTTAAAATGATCAAGTAGTCTGCGTAGATCCGTCCCCGAGGATGCGCCATGCACGTGTCTTCCATTCAGAATCGTAAAGACATGGTGAATGCGTCCCCAGAAAAGTTTGCTATCAACTTACATTGACGCAAAGGGATTGAAGGCTAGGTTGGCTTGAGTGAGGATTGATCGCTCGACGTGTGGAGTGTCAACAAGCCTCTTACCACTACAGAAAGCTTGCCCTTAACAGATATTGCGAGAACCTCACGTAGTTGTGTCCTTGGTACACTCAAACGAACGGATATGGCAGACTTCGACCTTGAAAGATCAACATTTTCAAAAGATTTAATCATATTTTATTTTTTGAAGATTTTTTTAAAAATTAGATTAACATTAGATTAGATCAAAGCTACATAGAAGGGGCAAGGGCGTAGGCTAAGAATTATTCCACAAGGAACTCGGCACAGTTGAATGTTCTTTATTTTTCATTAAATGTATGAATTTGTTGTCAAATTTGAAAAAAAGCTTTTTTTTCAGGCTCAAAATCGTCTGTTCGAATTAGTGAATGAGCGAAGTATATTAATTGGCCATAGTCTTGAATCGGATCTGAAAGCGATGAGGCTGCGACACGAACGAGTTGTTGACACGGCCGTCGTGTTCGAGCACAGGTGCGGTAGATCTATTTTATTTATTAATTTTAAATCGCTCTGAAATTTTTTATATATTATTTAATACTCATTTTCGTAGTCAAACGTGTCAATATCCAGAGATCAGCGAGATCAGTTGCATGGGTTTTGTTTTCAGGCAAGGATTCCCTTTCAAACGGGCTTTACGAAATTTGGCCAGTGAATATCTGCAGAAAATCATTCAAGAGGACGGTGAGTAGTTTCAAATGACGAATTAAAGTTCTTTTATTCACCGATTCCTTCGATTTTTACCATTTTTTCTAGAAAAAAATAAATAATCGAGTTTTTATCATGTTTACCGCATTCTGTGTGTGTTTCCATTGCTTTGAATCGAGTTATCTGGGAAACTTTTCTTTTGGTCGGCCGCGAAATTGATTCATTCAAAAGGCTTTGGTTGAAAATTTCGAGGTGCTTCTCGTTTCTGGAAAAATAATATTTTTTTCCAGTTTTATTACCGCTTTTCTGCGGGTTACTATTATATGTACTAGAATAGGATGTTGCAATGATGGTGCTAGGTTTATCACAAAAATCGCATCTCAGGCGGGATTCGAACCCGCGTCTATTATATTTTTATTTTATTCTTTAAATCGTCCCATTAATGATTTTTTTTGTTTCTGGGAAAATAAATATTTTTTTCAGACACTGGCCACGACAGTCAAGAGGACTCGGCGACGTGTATGAGCTTAATGCTGCTAAAATTGAAAGAGAGCTGTAAATGACGTCATAGATTTGTGTTCCGATCGATATTTTCTGTGTTTCAGCTATGTTTTCATTTTTCATGTGTTTCTGTGTTTTTGTATGATGTTCGATCGATTACGTCGCATAAGAGTACAATGTATTTTGTAATCAGTTCACACCCATCTGCCCTTTACGTGTGTTTCTCCATATGTGTCTGTGTTTGTGTGATTTTATGATTTGTGTTAAAAATGATAAGGGTGGGCAGCAGAGCATCAGTATCTACCCCACAAATTGTACATTTATTGAACATGTCGAGATTTTCCTGTTTTCTAGCTTTGTAATTTTCTAAAGCTTAAGCTGATCGCTGTCTGTCTAGTCGTGTTTTAAGTTTTTATTAGACGCTAATAAATTCATTTCATCAACCTCGTCTCGGCTGACTACAACCTCAGTTCTACGTTCGATCAATTCGTATCTTTTGTGTTGTGAGCGAGTTTTCGTTATTTTGTCGATTTTTAGTTTGTTCTATCGCGTTTCAGTACTCCGACATGGCGTCTGTTGTCGGAAAAGTTCAGAAACTCGGCCAAACCCTCTGGGAGCACAAGAAGAAGACCGCGTGCGCCGGAGTTTTGCTGGTGTTCGCCGGTAACTATGCGGCCACGATGCACATGTACGTCTTGGTATCAAGGCTAGATTATATAGAAACGACTCATGGTGCAGTGGTAAAAGGCGCCACTCCCAGCCACGTGGTCGAACGGTCGATCCTCGCTCTGGGCTAACGAAGGCATCCAGGGCTCAGATTCATGAACATACGAGCGGTCTCCGAAACCTAGTCGGCGATAAACCCGCTCGATACCTTCGAGATCTCCCAAACCCTGCCTCATCGCGAGGAGTGATAGACCCGCGATAAACTCTGATTAAACCCCGGCGCGCGTTCACGAGTCTCGGTTTGCGCGCCGTTCGGGGTATATCTCGGGGTTTATTGAGGGTTTATTTCCAAATACAAATTAGTATTCCAAATACACACTCATAATCCTGATTTTAGTGGGACCACAATAGGATTTAAGGCGTTTCTAAAGGAAATGTTATACTGCAGCTGTTTGTAGGATTGAAGTTCCTCTTGGTATGTAGTTATAACCAAATGTAGGTCCTTGTTTTAGCTTGCCAGCAGGCATCTAGAGGCCTATTTATACTCGGCAGCAAAGCGGCGTTGGGCAGGGTAGGCGCGAGTGGTTATCACTGTAGCAGAAGGTGCCAAAGATGGGTTTTTTTTTTCATCAGCATTCGATGGGATGAGTCTCACCATTCTGGGCTTGGAAAGGAAGTGAATCGAGAAGTTCGGTATCGAAAAACACGTAGTTTTGGCGACAAATCTGCCCAACTGCAGTCCTGCTTTGCTGCCGAGTATGAACAAGGACTTAGATTGTAGATGACCTTTGTTCTGCGGAAAGGAACCTTTTTTTTCAAATAGTTTTTCCGCGAAAACATGAAAGAATTTGGACAACGATGCAGAATCCGACGGTCAATGTTCCAACGTTCATGGATGACAACCGGCTGTTAACCCTCAGCTATACCACCCCGATAGGCTCGCTAACTCGGATTCATCAATGCGTCTCGGAGTATTGCCGAGATTTACCCTAGGATAATGCGTAATAAACCCCATGGGCACGGTTGTGGTACAGAATACCATTCGATCGGTAACGGCGCTCCATTGCCAAATTCCAGATGAGTTCGCGTGGACGTGATCATTGGCTGATAAAGGGAGGGTTGACCTAATTTTGGGTAAAGGTATCGCAATTTCAAACCAGCAGAGGGTTCCTGGTATATTCATGGTTAACCGTATTTGTGGTAAGACTACCTTTCTATCAACCTCGCTCGGTCTTTAAACCCATTCGTTCCCTTTACGTGTCTAATCTAAACCAGAACCATACCGGTTGAGGTCACGTAGGATTTTTATCAGTGTCGTTTATCAGTATCAGTTTTTTACCTTTCTGCTGGAATGGTGTGAGCTTCGATTGAACGCCTTCCAATTAGAATCCGAAGAGGACGGGTTTTTAAATCGAAATCGTTCAATAAACTTTTTGAACTTCTCACCGAATCGTCTGGAACAGCCAATTGTTGATCGGGGTTGATTTCTGGTCGGTAATAAATGACCGGTGGCTGAACACCATTGTACGTTGACCCTATACCCGTCGTCAGGTTTGTTTTTACCATTTCTGGTTTCAGGAATCGCAAGATACGCACCGCTTATGCTCTCGAAGCGAAGAAGTTTGGCGAGGAGACGATATCAGGTATGACTTGTTCCGGTTTCTTTTTTTCTTTTGTTGTGGTGATGATTCGTACGATCGGTCTGTTTCCTGTTCATTTCATTGTTGTGGGCTCATTTACCCAAATTGCACCGATGACTCACAATCAGTTCCGGTGATTAACCAGGTGCGTAAAAAGTGCCTAAAAGAGGCCGTTAATGTGCTAAAATGTTACTAACCTGTTGGTAACTATTTCGAGTTGCTCGGATTTGCTATTTATCACGGATGGGTTATCCTATACCCGTATTTCTAGCTCTTGGTGGTTGGGGTATCCGATACCGTGACGGTTGGACTGATGGTTTGTGGCACAATCTATTGCCGCACAGTTACTTTTGCGTCATATCCGACACCCTGCTGCGGTACGTTATATCCTGAATATACCCTGCCGCGTGTTGATGAATCGCGATCAACAGATCTGGGCCCACATTCATCATTGGTAAACCCCGATAAACCCCGAGATATGGCCTGTGAACGGCGCGCACCTTTCTCTACTTATCTTAAACTTCCTATGTAAAACGCAATCTTTAATCGACTCTGTCGTCTGGTTCTGGCTGTGTCGCGGTTTCGGACACCGCTCGTCCGTTCATGAATCTGGGCCCTGGATACATTCGAAGGTTAAATGAAAGGGTTTTCAAACCATGGATTTGGGGCCAGCTTATGAGTGCGTGATATGTGACCGTTGTTTTTTTTTCTTACCGTCACGTGATAAAAATCGTTCTGGATGGTTTTTGAAAAAAAAATTCCAGTTATTTGTTCAGCGGAAGAACGACCTCGTCGAGTTCTGGTGCTTGCCAACACGTCGTCGAATGAGCGTGCCAGTTACGATGATTTCACCAAGAATGCGCTGCCGTTGATGAATTTGGCTGGCCTTCAAGTGGACATTATTAAGGTATTTTGTTTGGGTAAATTTTTAATCCGGCGCGAGTAGCGCAGTGATAAAGGGCGCTACTTTCACCAGTATTATCGAGTGATCGATCCGCGTCCGCTCTAATCCAGCTCTTTCTTCGGGGTAGAGGGTTGGGTTAACCGCCGATCACTTTACCTTTGCTTTTTACCTGAGTCTTTAACCCGATATAACACAAGATAAGGCAGAGAATCGGGCTAGGTAACTCTCTACCTATGTATGAAGGCTCATAGTTAGGCAGTTTTGACGGCGAAATTGTGAAAAAATCTGAAAGAAAGCAGTTGTATCGTCCTTCAATCAATCAATCGATCGATAGTGCGACTGTGAAGGACCGTCGTTCGTCTTCTGGAGATCACTTCATTCAGTTTCCAGGCTGATAGCGAAAGTCAACTCGAGGCACTGGCTGCCGCTGTGGATACCCAGGAAGCCGATGCCATGTATATCGTCGGAGGTGACGGTACCCTTGGGACCGTGATTACAGGAATTTTGCGGAATCGGTATGATTTGAACAAATCTATCCAAAACATTTCAAAAACTTCAATCCTCTTCTTTTTGTCTTGTTTTTTTCTTTTCCTTTTGCCTTTAAAAAAATTTCCTCTCGGTTCTTTTCAGTGAGGCTCCGGTGCTGCCGATTGGTATGTTTTTTTTGCAGTGTATTCTATTACCAAAGTTTGTAACTTCTTTTTTGTCACTAGGAGAGATATAAACACGTTACGAGGGAAAACTTTAATAGTGCCGGTGGCTACGACAATCTATCGTTGAAAAGATTGGCACCTAGCGTTTTTGGTGAGTTTATTTAAAGAGGAACTTTGGAGTCCTAGGAGGGATTCATGGTCGGCAGCTAAGGGTTCGCGGCAGGAGCAGAGACGCAGAGGACGTGGCGCAGAAGCGGGCTCTTTCTGAGGGACGGAAGGGTTCCAATGGTGATTGTAGAAGCGGAAAATCCTACAAATGCTGCTGCGCTGCCTCGCTGCTGAGTATAAATGGATCCTTGGCGCTTGCGGAAGGAAATACTAGCCAAAAAAACGATGACATTCAGAATTATAACAAATTACAAGTACACGGCTCGAAAGAGCAAATAATTCTCTTTCGAATGCTGTGTAAAACTCCGCAAAAGCTTTTGAACTAAACGTACAGCAGTCGTTTGAAAAAAACGGCGGGAACTTTCTTACCAACCTAATAGTTAGGCTGTTTTGATGGTGAAATTGTGGAAAAAAAATCTGAAAGGAAGTAGTTGTATCGTCTTTCAATCAATCAATCAATCGATCGATATTGCGATCGTGGAGGACCGTTGTTGGTCTTCCGGAGATCATTTCATTCAGTTTCCAGGCTGATAGCGAAAGTCAACTCGAGGCACTGGCTGCCGCTGTGGATACCCAGGAAGCCGACGCCATGTATATCGTTGGAGGTGACGGTACCCTTGGAACCGTGATTACAGGAATTTTGCGGAATCGGTGTGGTTTTAACAATTCTTTTAAAAAATTCAAAAACTTCAATCCTCTTCTTTTTGTGGGCTCTTTATGAGGGGCGGAGTGGGTCCGATGGTGATTTTCTTGCGGTCAGCTGTGGACCCTTGACGTTTGTGGGGGAAATATTTTCTTGCGGTCAATGTGGAAAGTCTGGTACTTGAAGCCAAAAACCAAGATTGATATTACAGTTTATTCGGGCTAACGTTTCGGCGTCCTCGCCTTCTTCAGAGCCTGGAACAAGTCGAGTTCAACCTGGGAAACTACCCACTCAACACCGCATCAAATTCTCCGAAAAAATAAGAGAAAACTGAATGACCATCGAGCAAATGAAAAAGGCGGTCAGAAAAGGCTAACCTTTTTATAAGCGGACTAGTGAGGTCCACTACACACTCGTAGCTGGTAGGATACGTGGGTGACTGAGGGTTCCTCTGGTAGGATACGTGGGTAACCCTCAGTCACCCACGTATCCTACCAGCTACGAGTGTGTAGTGGACCTCACTAGTCCACTTATAAAAAGGTTAGCCTTTTCTGACCGCCTTTTTCATTTGCTCGATGGTCATTCAGTTTTCTCTTATTTTTTCTGAATTTGATGCGGCATTGAGTGGGGAGTTTCTGAGGTTGAACTCGACTTGTTCCAGGCTCTGAAGAAGGCGAGGACGCCGAAACGTTAGCCCGAATAAACTGTAATATCAATCTTGGTTTTTGGCTTCAAGTACCGGACTTTCCACACTGACAACAATGTCAAGATTCATCGAGAGCCGGACGTGGAGTATTTTCTTGCAATTTTTTCCTTGCAGAATCGTCAAAAGACGTCCGCCGAATGTGTGAAAGCGCTATGGCGCTTATCGAGGAGAATCGTCGAAGTGTTCCGGCGTTTGAGCTGACTGTGGTATGTGAAACCCCTGTGTCATAGGTAGTTCTCTGAAGGCGGAAATTCTGTTCTGTTTAGGAAGGCGCTGATTCAGACGTCCAGCCCATCTACAGCGTCGGTGACGTCGGTGCCGGCTGGTTTCGTCATATCGAAGAACGTCGCAGAAAACTGTGGTATTTTGGAGCGGCGAAACGACGATGGGCATATTTTTGGGAAATGTTGAAGGTTAGCGATATCGATTTCTTCAGTTTTACAACTCCTATCCCTCGCTTTCCTTCCAATGGAGAGGTTTTTGTAGATTAGAGTGATCTGGGTGAAGAAAACATGGGAAGGTAGAGTGATCGGCGCTGATCAGTTCTCTAAGGATGCGCCACGCATTCGTGTTCCATTCAGAATCGTAAAGGCGTGATGAAGGCGTGTTTGGCCTATACAGTGACTTGCGAGGCCAGCTTCTAGGCAGTCTCTTCACTTTCCTACAACAGTCTGGTACCAATTTACCCTACCCCGTAGGGTTAGAATTCTTGGTTTGCCTGTGCGGGAATCGATCGCTCGACCATGTGTGTGGAATTGTCGCCTCTTACCACTGCACCGCGCATGCCGAAGATATATGTTAAGTATGTAAAAAATCGCAACAATAAGGTAAAGTGTAGTATACCACGGTGAGACCAATTTTACCAATCGGCTTGTCAATGTTTCTAGTGGAAACTGTGTATGATGCAGTGGTAAGAGGCGCTACTGTCACCCACACAGTCGAGCGACCGATCCCGGCCCGGGCAAATCAAGCCTTTCATCCCTACGGGGTCACGTAAATTGGTACCACACTTGTTTGGGAGGAAAAGGACACTGACTTGGTATAGCGTCTTACCCATGCAAGTCATTGTATAGGCCAAATACACATACTCCATGCCTCTTTTGAATGGATGCGGCGGCGCGTCCCTAGAGGACTAATCAATGCATATATCTACCTTTACCTTTACCTTCACCTTTTACCCTGGTGCATATTTTACCGACCTCGGAGGTATGATAGCCAGTAATCGATTGATCGATTGATCAGGGTTGAGATGAAGACGTGTCGTTGGCAATAAATGCATTTATTTCCTCGTCGAGCGCCGATGTTGCTGTTAGTTGTCGTTCTTTGACGGCTGATTCGCTTGCAGAAGAGCAAGGTTTACGTCATCATTATGATTAGGCTCTTTGCTGGCGTGAGAAGGGGGGACAGAAGGGGTAGGGGCGGCATAATATCATCGGACCCCCCCCCCCTCCCCCACCTTTTAACGATCAGCATAAGCATTTGCGGCCGTTGCAATGCTTGGCCGTCGCTTCTCTTGTATTATTCTCCGGCTCTTGGATGAAATCTCCGAGTGGTTTTCTGTTAGTATTCATGAAGGCTGGGGTATCCGATACCCGCTGGGTTAGGCTGCCGGTTTGTGACACTACCCAGTAGAGCATCTAGTAGAAAAATACGCGCCCGCCCCTGCTGCCGGCCAATAGTCTCCGCCCCTCGCCCCACCGCCCCCCTCCCCGCCCCCCTGCCCCTCATCGATTTATTACCTAGAGTGATACACCCTGGCTCCGAGCTGTTATGCGAATGCCAGTTTGGGCTGGGCACCATTTATTATTTTTTGTAGCCTGAATTGGTGGAAAGCTCAGCCACGCGGTTAATATGGGGGAGGACGAGGCGGCGACACTATTGGGCAGCCGGCAGCAGGGGCGGGCGCGTGGCCACGTGGAGTCCTAGCACCGAAAAAATTGCTAACCGTCTCCCCTTTTTCCCTTGATCATCGATTTTCCAGAGTGATATGACCTCGAGCTGTTAAGCGAATGCCAGTTTGGGCCGGGCACCATTTGTTTTTTTTGTATCGTGAATTGGTGAAAAGCTCAGCCTGGGCGGGGATCGATCGCTTGACCGTACTTGTACCAGTAGCGCCCACTGACGATGCTTCACTCGCTCCTCATTTTAATCAGTAGATGAACAGATGCCTTAGAGTCTTTGTATTCTGTGTCTGTCCAACTTTTGGATTCCACTCCCATTAAATCGGCTTAACCTAGCTCGGATCTTCAAAACAGTGTCTGCTGAAATACGCGTATATTTTGCAGATAATCGATTTTTAATCAATTAGTTAATTAAAAATCGTAAATAATTAAATTATTTGGTTATTTAGTTATTTATCTACTTATTTATTTATTTATTTATTTATTTATTTATTTATTTATTTATTTATTCATTCATTTATTTATTTATCTACCTATTTATTTATTTATTTATTTATTCATTCATTTAATTTATTTATTTTATTTATTTATTTATTTATTACACAAGCATGCTTGTGTGAGATATACAACAAATTCTCTGAGGAAAAACATGATAACTAGTGTAAATCGAACGATACCTATGAACCAAGCAACAATGACACAAATAAGAAGATCGACAGAACAACATCTTTGACCAGGAACTCTACTAATCTAGATATTGGAGCAGAAAGTCCCTAAAAGCTGATAGTTGGGTCGGAGCTGTGCTCGTTTTCCTAAGACTTCCATATGCTGCATTCGTTCAGAATAATTATTCATAAGGCTGTCGCATTTTACACACAATTTAACAAATTTAACGAATTCAACGGTTTTTAACGGCGGATTTTTGCATTGAAAAAATTCGGTAAAAAATTTACAACTCACAGTTTAACGCCCACCCCTGCACTGAACGTGAAGAAATTACGTCTACTGTCAGTTCTCGCCCATCCCGGGTCATAACTCGTCATTTTTGAAGATCTAATCGATTTTCGACGCTTTCCGGCATATTAGGGCGCCGTTTTTGCCTTTTTTGCCGACGCGGAGGCGTGTATGGTACTACAGGCATGAGATTTTAATTTTTATCTGTGGAAGTGTTTTAAAAGAAGTATTCTAATTGAGATATACGTCGTTGCTCGGTGTCTCACACCTACGCATGGTTCAGCACAAAAAACGTCCGCCATTTCATTCCTGATTATTCCCAGCTGGAAAGCGCACTAAACAGCTGTTGGAGCTGGGGGCGTGGACGAGCTGCACGTACAAAGTACAAATTCGTCATTCGTTTACATTCCCAGGCCTGCAAAGGTGTCCGTCCTCTCACTTGTGACTCTTGCCCGCTATTTCGCTATTTAAGCTGTTTCCTCCTGCTCCAAATCGTCCTTTTCCTGCTCCTCATTCCTAGACAACCATGCAGTCATGTGGTAAGTGGCGCCACTTTCACTCAGACGGTCGAGCGATCGATCTCTGCTCAGGCTAACCAAGGCTATCCATTTCTCGATCACAACCGGAAATGTCTGGGAAGGTAAAGACATTAGCGTGCTACAGCGGGTAATCCTCGAAAGTCATTCTATAGGCCAAATACGCATTCACTATGCATCTACGATTCTGAACAAAAGGCGAAGGCGCGGCGCGTTCTTAGGGAATTGATCAATTGACCTTATTTTACCTCGACAACAGATCTAGGTGTGATACTGTGCCCCTGAGACCTGGCACAGCTAAATGGTCAGATCGATCGGGCGAGGTCAATCGATCTGGCCGTTTCGGCGATGGAATGGCTCCCGATTGACATGTCGAGCTGCACTCCCTTCTGGGTTTTCTTCGTTTTTTTCGCTAGAAACTGGTAAAAGTAGTTTTCCGGTGTGATTCCTTCTTTATAATTCGAGGGGACATTTTTGTGTTTCTAAAATGCCCTCGGGCATTGATCAACTTTCGGGAATTCCATTGGCATAACTCATTGTCAGATGTCGTTTCTCCGCAGGTCTTCTGAAGTTCAGCTTCGAAGAATTTCTGCGTATGAAGGAAAATCTTTAATATTGTCTTGCATGTAGAAGTCGATAAATATCGTAGATTTGTGTTCGTGAATTTCAACTTTTATGAGGAATTTTACGGGTTTCCAACCATCCAAGTGTGTAAATGAAGAAAGGTAAGGACGCGCTATGCATTCGTCTTCCATTCGGAATCACGGAGGCATAGTAGTGCGTATTTCTGCTATACCTCGACTTTCGAGGTCAGCCCGGGTACCTAGCCACTGTCTTGACCTACCCAGACAAGACTGGTACCGATTTGCCCGACCCCGGAGAGATGGAAGGCTAGGTTATCCCGGTCGGAGATCGATCGCTCGACTGTATGGGTGTTAGTAGCGCCTCTTACCACTGTACCACGTGCGCCCTAATATAAGTGTGTGCCTATGTTAAAAATAATTGTATTTTAAGCGTTCACCGACTGATATGGAAGCGAAATTACTGTACGAGGAGGCGTGCACCGGCTGTCGAACGTGCCGCCCTCCAGTGGTGTTCGAACCGCCCGCGTGGCGATGGTGGCACATCCTCACCGGTCCACCGCGCCAACCTGAAAAAGAAGGTGGATTTTTCATGGTTTTTATTAATCCACTGCTGTTTTTCATCCATATTTCTGACTTTTTGAATGAGTAAATAAATGAATTCATCTTTTTTTTCCAGCAACAAAAGACTATTCGAACATTGTGAATGAGAACTGCGGACGTTTACGTGAAGTGGAACTGAAAGGAACGGATCTGATCATTGAGAACAATCCTCAAGAGGTTCGCATTGTACCGTAATTTTTGTGCCTTTTTTTGAAGAATTGATTTTTTATCCAAATTCTGGGGGATTCCATGAATATGACCGGAAGATGGTGAGTATTTAAATTTTGTTAGTTAAAAATTGAGTCAGATCACGGAGAACTGACGTAGTTTTCTGCCAGGTTTTTCGTTTTATTTGCTCTTTTTTTGTCGTATATTTTTTCCACGAGAAAAACTGATGGTAGTTGAGAGGAAACGTTTACCTGGTGGTAACAATTTTCGCCTAGAAGCAGCTGCGGATTCCATTTTAAATCTTCTGAGATAACAGCTGCCTGAAGGAAGAGAAGTTGCCGATCCTTCAAACGTGATTGACTTTTCATCGGAAAGCTTGGCCTGGTTTATTGATGGTCGCTCATGATGACATTACGTTACAATGTTTCCCAAGTGGAAGATTTAAACGTCGATCGACAAGGAGAATCCGCAATGGAATCCGCGCGAGGACGAGTTGACGGGGTGAGGCGCGCGGTTCGCGTCAGTTCCCGGCGATTGGCGTCGATCGTGTGCGGTTGCAATTGGGAACAGCGGTTATGATAACATAGTTTTTTTGCCAGAAAAGGGTTTTTTGAGGATTTTCCCCTGAAATTCAGGACACCGGATGTCTCCGCGTGCGGATGGGCGGCACAGCGGCCGGCCGTCGTGGGGTGATCGCCGATGGCTGGCGACGATGTTCGAGTAACCGAGTTGGAACGACCGACAACGACGACTTCTACACGACCGATCTTCTCGCCAAAGCCGTCTCGCTGACTTTCGTTAAATTACCAGTGAGTAGTCGCTCCCTATTACAGCTCTAAATGTTTTTTTATTGAAAATTTCGATAAAAAACTGACAAGTGCCGTCGAAAGGCAGTCGGATCCCATACGCGAACGAGTTTCACTGGTGCTAATTGTCTGCTGTTACAGGAGTTTATTCATCGACTATACGTGTCCAGCGATCATATGAGCGAAAATCTGGAAGGAAAGAAGATCAAAGTGAAGGCGACCGATCGTCGTGTGGAGATGTACCTGCCGAATGCCCTCAGGGTCGATATCGATTCCTTGTAAACACCGCTCGTTTTGAAGTTGGTTATTCTGTATTTATCCATAGTTCCATCGATCCATTGAATTGATTTAAAACTAATTAATCGATTTCCATCGTTTTCTCAGTGCCTTCGAGTTGTCCATTGATTGTTTCACATAGCACCATCAATAGCCTGTGTTTAGTCTTTAGTGAGTAGATAAGGTATGTGTTAGTTCATAGTTAACGCTTAGCGAATCGCTGTTGTCTTTCCGTATATGCTACCATGTACGCTTATGGGAAGACTTTTAATTATTTATTATCGATTTTTGTTAATGTTATTGTCAGGTTTTCGAGTTGTTTTTTTGTGCGGAGGTTTGTTCTATTTCTCGCTCATTCTCACGTTGACACTATACCCAGGATGCGCTGGGTTGCGTTACCACTCTGACTTACGTTCCTTTTGAAACAGTTCCTGCACTTTTATATGTGCTTTTTTCTATTTCATAAATATTCATGCTAAAACGTAGGATCGGCATTGATCAGTCTCTAGAGGACGCGATCAGCGCCTAGCTTCCTCTTCAACATTATCTTTCTTTTCTTTTTTTTCATGCGGATTGGTAATTATCAGTAAACAAATCACTTAATATCTGTTGTGTGTTTCGAGTGTCAAAGGAAGCTAAGTCGTGCCTTGAAATTGAATACTTGGATGAAAACTGTACGTTGGTGACCGTTTTTCTCTGAGTTCACAGGTCCACGTGACGATTCAGCCGAATAGATCGACCATAGTCGTTTTTTTACTGATAAGGCATAGATCTGAGCGGAACCGAACAACTTACTGATAAGGCTTCGATCTTAGCGGAACTGCTGTGAGTCCTTTTCAATCTATAAACTGATATCTGACAGCGTTGATTTTATGATATATCCACAAATGTTATTTCAAATGTTATTCTCGTGGGTCTCAGGAACTGGCGCGTAGTTCACACATAATTTTTGGCGAACTATCTTTAAATTCTGGAAGATTGCTCATATTTTTGGCGGGTAATAATGATTTTTCTGTTAAGCGGCCCATCGTGCGTCCTCAAATAGGAACATCTTTAACGACGACCGCGCCTGTTTTTCGATTTCGCACGCGTGGGACCAACGCGCGTTTCGCCCGCTGCAAAAACCACCCATGGGTGGGCAAATTGTCCCAGGAGACGGTTTTTACGACTTGGTACGTTTCCGCACCATATAAATGGACGTCTCCATCGTATATAGCGCCCTCGATAACCGCTATAATCGAAGTTCAACGTAGCATAGGTCAAATCAGTGGCATTGATTGTATTGGACTACTTTATTTGCGACGTGGGTCGTCTTCGATCGTTATTCGGAAAACAGACATCACCATCGTGTCCAGCGCCCTCGATAACCCTCATAGATGACGTTTGACGACGGTTGGTCGAAAAAAGTTTCCTGGAGCTGATTCTCCTGGAGGGAGGCAAAGATCCGATCCACCGGTGCGTCGGATGGTCGCAAACGGCAGACAGCGTACGACCCACCCGAGGATCGTATGGTCGTCAATGTGTTAAATTGCCCGCGTGGTACAGTTGTGAAAGGCGCCACTGACACCCGCACGGTTGAGCAATCAATTTTGCGTGAGGTTAGAAAGGCTCTTAACCTCTTCCGGGTCGGGTAAATTGGTACCAGAGTGTCTAGGAAGGTAAAGACACTGGGTACAAGCCACTAGCTACGACGGCACTTGTTCATCTGTTAAGACGTGATAGTGAACCTTTCATTCCTAGCAACGAATTCGCTACAGTCGGTCTCTTAGAACGGCGTTCGGTAAATGTTGCTAGAAACAACGGAGCATAAAAAGGAACACAACGCAAAAATAACGCAAAAACCGTAAGCTGAAGGGTCAATATCGTATGGTAAATTGGTATCCTCCGATTTTATGCTCCGCTCCAAATGCTATGCTATGGCGACCCTTATCCGTCTGTTCCATCTCTGCGCTGTGTTCCTCGATATGCCTAGTTGTTCTTCGCACCATTTGTCGGTAGTCATTTCCAGGGACTAGCTGTAGGAAACCGAATGAAGAGTTGCAGAACCATGTTCCATCAGTTATCCATATACGGCTCTGATTTTCACATTCTCTTTTGTCGCTCCGCAGTGTCAGTGAGCCCCGTCTTTTTTCTTCAAACTTCAGTCTGGCTCTTCTTACAAGTTCTCTTCGTTGGGATCAGACCCTTTTCTTGTAAAGGTATAGAGCTTCTTTCTCTGTGCTAGGAAGAGTAAGCATAGTAAGCGATGATGGACAAGGCATCACTCTTGTGACGACGAGGGTTGTAAGGAAACGAAAGTTCTATCACGTAGGAAGTGATTATTGTTCATTCTATCCTCTTTCCATCACGCATCATTTCCTAGCTTGCTACGTCGGTGACTACGTTTGAACAAGTCAACGTTAAATAGGTTTAAGGAAATACTCAACTGTTGAAGAGCATACTCATCGTGTTCTAGCAGGTGAAAGAGTGCCGTCGTAGATAGTGGCTTGTACCAGACACTGACTTGGTATAGCGGCTGGTCCCATAGGTCATTGTATAGGCCAAATACGCATTCACCATGGCTAACTCGAATCTGAATGGAACAGGTGTGCATGACGTGTCCTTGGAAGCTGATCAACATCGATACCTTTACCTTTCACCTTTAGATTGCACGTAAATATGCATCGGCGAAAGGAAACTGCTCGTGCTAAATTCGATCGCCAATTGGAGCGCTGCGATCAATTGGCGAAAGTGCTGCAAACGTCGAAAGCAGTGCAGCTGAGATATCAGCTGATACCGCCTCGAATGCTGAACAACGTCGTTCGCGCAGGAGTGCTGGACACGAGAATGGGTCGCATGAAAAATGGAAAACATACTGGTATGTGTTACCTCGTTGCGAAATTTCTCAAGAAAATCGAAAATCGGCTCATCGAGAATCGGTTCGTCTTTCGGGAAAGTTCGTCGTTCGAGTGAACAACCCGAGTCATGGCCGCTCCAACTACCATCGGATCACCGTTGATCCCAAAGGCTTTCCCAGCTCGAAAAATCCCCATATACCAGTCTCGCCAGAAGTTGTTACGGCAGCCAGTAAAGTGCAGAAAGGATTGCAGGTACGCATTTGACCATTTCACGGTACTGCTTTACTTATTAATCCCTTTCCGTTGAGAGAAGGGAGTTTTGCAATCAGCTCGTGTTAACCAATAATTTATTTATTTCTACGCCATGTAAAGGCGTTCTAGCAGTATAATAATAAAATCTGGTTAGTAAACGAAATGAACAGTTGAACATGAGTTAGTATTAAGGCCTCCGCAGAGTGTTGCTGCTGACAGCAGCAGCAAAAAGGGGGCGGAGCGCCTTTCCCCCCAGGACCACCGCTCTGCTGGCGGTTTGCTGCTGAAATCGGCAGTAACGCCACAGCAGCAAAATGACGTGTGCTGACGTCATTTTCTGGTGATTCGTGCTAGGACCTCTAGCACGAATGACGTCCCGTCTGGCGTGGCGTACCGATCGATTTGGTGCGGCAGCAAAAAATGATCGAAACCATTCCGTGCTGCTGCTGCTGCTGGCTGCCAGCTGCAGCAGCAGCACTCTGAATAGCCCCCCTGCTGTGGGTTTGCTGCGCAGCGCTGCTGCGTTGCTGCTGGGCTATCCTTCATCATTGCTGCTGCTGCCAGCAGCAACACTCTGCAGAGGCCTTTACAAGTTATATAATAATAAAGTAGGAACCAGTACCATTAACGACGGCAGACAAACATGCAGATAATATTCACCACATGGAATTTTGTATATGTGAGTGGTTGGATACAATTTTTGGTACTTTTCTCCCAATCATCACCCAAGCGTATCATATCATGCTCATATCTTAATGCACATCCTTGAAGCGGTCTTATCATGTCATGGTTGCGAGAAAAGAACGGCTTTTTCTTCCACATCGGGTAGATTAAACAGGCTGCACACGACCATAGGTGGATGCGAAATGGTATGATATCGAATACGGTTGGGCATGATATGATAATTGGGCATTAAGAGGAAAAGTACCCAATTTTTATTGCATACTGAAAATTTCGGTCAACAGACAGGGATGACATCATCACGCCAATAGAAATTTCCAATGTCAGCAGCTTCTAGGCCCATGAGTTGCCCAAGCTGATTTCGAGGATGACCTTAATTTCCGGAAGTAAACTGAGCTGCTGATCTAACCTTCCTAAAGCCCGCACCTCTGAGGTGGGCGTCGTATCTCAGAAGCCACTTTAGTCTGGTACACACCTAACAAGGGAGGTTGCTCGGCGTGCTCCGAAGATTCACAACAAGACCCATATTGTTTTGTAGAACATCGAATGACGATTACAACGGTATAGATTGTTTTTGCTATGGGAAAGTGGATGGCCCAAAAAAAGCAAAAACCTTGAAAACTAACCAATGGCAAATGGGCTTCTAGATCGCAAACACCAGAGATACCACCAGAATCGACCCAAATTCAAAAACAAATGTCAGATTCGTGATCAGCGCCCTAAATAACCCCAGCAGACAAAGTTTGAGTTACATCGGTGATGTTGACCTAATCAGCCTTACCAGTGTTGAGTAGTTGTACGATGGTCCACTTACCGAGAATATCTTTCTCCCTATTACTTCACTTTTTGGACTCTGAAGAACACAGAGACGCCATTTTGGATGAGTTTCTTACAAGTTTCATCAAGAAAGATTATTTGGGCAGCTGACAAATCCACAATTCACAAATCCGACATCGACTTTTCCCGATGTGTCTAGCATGAGCTTGCTAGGGTCCGTGGTAACAAAGCTGGGTAGTTGGGTCTAAATCACCGATTCAGCCCAAACATTGTCTACGGGGGTTATTCGGGGCGCTGATAACGAATCTGACATTTGTTTCTGAATTTGGGGTCGATTTGAGTTCGTTACGGTAGATATGGGTCACATGCATATTTACTAGAAGACATTGTCGTTTATGCGTACTTTGTTGGCCATACTACTCCAAAACGCGATTCTATCGCGCAACTGCGGCAGAACTGCGGAGGGAGCGTATATCGGTATCTAGCGTAGGAAGGCAAGAGAAAGGGACAGCAAAGGGGTCGATCCACCGACCACCAGATTGAGAGTCCTGCATGCTACCCACTGAGCCACCACGGTACGTTTTCTCTTAGTTAACACCTAGAAGTGCTTTCGCCACTAGTTTCTCGCCGCTAGTTACTGGTCAAGATTTCTTGCCTCTTTTCGGACCATCCACTTGCCCATAGCAAAAACAACCTGTACCGTTGTAATCGCCATTCGATGCTCTACAAAACAGCATGGGTCTCGTTGTGAATCTTCGGAGCACGCTGAGCAACCTCCCTCGTAAGAGTGGTCTAGGGAGGCGTCAAATAGTGACTGGTGCTCAGAGCTGGAGGATATAATGCCCCAAAGGGGCCTCGACCTCAGCAGACATCCTACCAGTAGGGAAAGTTTCATTCTCCTCTCTCTAATACAGAGAGGAGTGCTTGGGCACAAGCTCCATCAGTGTTATAGGCAGGAAAGAGATGAGGATCCTGTTGAAACAATCGGACATCTTTCGCCATGATCGTAATGGGTATTGTCTGCCATAGTTTACAACCATCAGATCAACACTGCAAATCGAAAGAACATCGAAAAGACACATCTCACGAATCGCTCTCCGCTTCTTCTCGTGCACCAGACAACAACACCATAATCTGAAACGATGCATCGTAAATCATGATTTGCCTGCCGTTTGGGGTATATTTGGGGACTTCGCTTCGGGTACACCGTTAACGAATCCGGGTCGACGATTTACTCAAGGTTTATTTGGGCTCCATGCATTGTAATTACCTCGAGTCTCAAAACGGAATAAAGCTCACAGCGTGCGCTTTGATGAATCACGACACTAAAGAATTGTAGCACATTTCAGGTGGCTGGAAAGGTGGCGTTCGTGGTGTCGGTCATTATGTCCGGCGTCCGCATCGGCTGGAAGAGGATGTGAACAACTACGAGGGAGAGGAGGCTGAACAAGTGCGGGAATCGCTGAATTTCGCTAGGGAGATGTGGGAAGACGCCAAGGACTGCAAGCGTACGCCGGGAAAGAAGACGTTTCTGGAGACCTTGTCCGTCGGTGCTGAGTGGGGTGGAGCGGCTGCGGTCGGACTAGCCGGTGCAGAAACAGGAGCGGCTATAGGCCTGGTCGGTGGACCGATAGGTGGTGTTGTCGGTGCGGTTACCGGTGGAGTGATAGGAGCAGTAGTCGGATCGGAGATGGGCGCATCGGCGGTGCAGAATTTTTGAGTGGACGACGACGGCCTCGCGACTGAGATGCAAGGCTCGATAATCAAAGCGGGCGACGCTTCTGTGCTGCCATGTGACGCCAACTTTTTCGTCGGTAAAGGGGTCGAAGTGGGCGCACGCACTTCTCTCCTACGTCGACACGATGGCCACACTCATTCTGTTGATTTAGGCAAGGTTGGCGCCAGCGTCGGAATCAGCAATAAAGGAGTTGAGTTAGGGGTCGAAGGCAAAGTTGCATGGGGCGAGACCGATTGCAAGACGTGTAAATACGGCTTCGGGGTCAAAGTAGACACCGGTGTCGAGTTTTCCTCCAACAACGCATCGATCAAATTTTTGGGATTCGGTTTTTCGAATAGAAACGACGGCTTCGAGCTGAGCACACCATTTTTCAGCTTCACCACGAAGAAGTGACCTTCGGTTGTCAATGTATTGAGGCTGATTTAGAGTCGGCAGTAGCAACAAGAAGAATGAGTGCGCACACTGAGCTTTAGAATCAGCCCCCCCCCACTTCCCTGACCTCGGACAGATATGAATATCACACCAGGAATTCCCTATATCGTGAACTCCTGGCG
This sequence comes from Nippostrongylus brasiliensis, assembly GCA_030553155.1. Classification (NCBI taxonomy): domain Eukaryota; kingdom Metazoa; phylum Nematoda; class Chromadorea; order Rhabditida; family Heligmosomidae; genus Nippostrongylus; species Nippostrongylus brasiliensis. The sequence continues at coordinate 6,316,234 of CP130733.1, forward strand.
CCACTGATGATCCTTAGGGATTGCTATCAATGATAACCAAATATCCGTAAGTACAAATTCCTTCTTTTGATTATCCTGTTTAGGGCGAAATGGTGAAACAGGATTCTATTTCCCCTCATTTATTTTATGTTAAGTATACTCAATTAATCGCTTTTATCTTTTCACGTTGCCATGGTTTGATAGTGATTCTGGTAAATCGATTCAACAACTCCTCGAGGTTGCTGCTACTCCCGACTCTTCATGAGCCCTCATCTTTTCGATTCGATTCATTTCACTTATTGTTCGATATCCGGGTTCTAGTATGTGTTCAAATGAAGTGTTGCAAACGTTTGTTATTGATTTTCAAGGTGATTTCGTCTGGTTCTGTCCAATGTATCGTGGGTAACTCTCGATCGATAATGTTTTAAAAAAAGTATTGCCTTATCCTAGGCTTTCTAAGACTTGCTTTCCTCTACGATGTTCTATTTTTATTACCTTTTTTGTGGATTATTCCTCTGTATATCAAGAGTGTTTGATGTTTATTTTTATTTATTTATTTATTTATTTACCTAGCTATTTATTTATTTATTTATTTATTATTTTTTATTTATTTTCATGCACTTGACGTGAAATCAATTCTTAATGCTGTGATGATGCTGTGCCTGGAAAAGCAATGAGAGTCCAAAGCTCGCCTGAATCGTGATTTTTGCAAATATCCGGGCATCTACACTTACATCTCTTATCGACCATTCTGTTTATTTTGCTTTGAATCAGACGCATTTCAGAAAACTTACTTAAGAATCGGTCCCTGAAAACCCGAACCGGTTACCTATCGTGAGAAGTATCCTTACGTAACAGTTGCAGATTAGAACTCAAAGTGGTTCAGAAAGAGTTTCATCCATCCATCTGCTCAGCCGAGCAAAGCTCCAGTTTCAATCTTTTCACCAGACTTCATGCAGCATTCGAAAGGGCACGCGCAATACGCTCTACAAGATGGTATACAAAGCATCTTGAAGCGTCTTGTTTTTCGTTGTTTTTTAGGTCGTCAAAGTGCACCTAAATCGCACTTTTGGATGGTCCGACATCGCGCCGCGCGAGCCCAAAGCGCCGCTCCTGCGATCACTGCGTGCTGTGTGCGGAGAGGAATATAATTGCAGGACGACCCATATTGTGCACTGGCGTCATGTTAGGCGCAATTGGTGCCACTGCGCGTCATGTTAGGCGCAATTGGTGCAATCACTCCCCATTAACTGCAGTTTGAAGGCAACGGACTGGGAGCGACCCGTCGTAAGGGATCCGAGAGAGTTTCCCAAGCGGTGCAGATGGGTAAGTGGCAGTGATGGCTGTTATCGTAGGATAGTTCAGGGTTCGGATCCTTTCGCAGTCAATGGTTTTGCAATGCTTAGGATGACTCACCCACCCCGGAACTCCTCCCCTAGCCCGACCGCGTGGCGAAGCCACGCGGTCTCGGTCACTCCTCTCTGTGCACACTATTTCGTCGCCAATGTGCGCTCCAGTGACAATACGCGCACCAATTACGCCTATGCTGACGGTAACCGATATGGGTCGTCCTGCAATTATAGTCGTGTTGTGTGCGGGCTACAGTGATCGCTGAAGTTGTTCGCTGTGCTTTCAAAACCTCGATAATGCGAATATTTACCTGGGCGAACTCTTGGAGTTTACCCTCAAACCTTTCTAAATGTAGCGTCATGCATGTGGGTAAAATTTCCTCAATAGACTGAGAAACTGAGATAAGTAGGCTCAAAATTTCGGAAAGTGCTGTACGCAACGATTAGGGATACTTTTTGAAAAGACGTTGTGTTTCAACCAACACATTGGTCAGGTTGTGAGTTGGGCTTATGAGATGGTTTTTAGATTATTTAGAAATATCAAATTTTACGATGCTTCCGTGATGCTCTGCTTATATAAATCACGTGTGTGGCCTATCCTCGAGCTTTGTTCTCCCATTTGGAGCCCGTTTCTCAAAAAAAAAAGATATTTTGAAAATTGACAAAGTGCAGAAGCTTTTCACTCGATTGTTGTGGTTTAGGGTTTTCAACTCAGATAGGCATTGCCTTATCCGCCTTTCTTCTTACGCGCACCGACTTGCGACTTTTCGCTAATGTCTCTAGAGCACAGGCGAGTGATAAATGACCTGGTGTTTGATGTCAAAATCCTCAAAAAAGAAGTCAGATTGACGGTTAGTAATTTTTTGACGTCCAGACCAGCTAGTCCACGTCTTCATGGCTTCCGTATGTAATCTAGATATGGTCGCTACTCTAGACATAGATCCTTTCATATAGTTTTTGAACGAGTTGCCAAATGGATACAGAATCTTCCTCCTGAGCTGGTGCAGTCGAAAAATAGTAAACTCTTCCAACAGAAATTCAAACGTCTAGATATTGTACAATTGCTGCGGCTGCAGACTAATCACTGAAGTTTGTATTATTCCATGGGCGGTCAGGGTAATGCTTCTCACGTTCTTGTGGCTGGCCTGTTGCCTTGTTTCTCTGTGTTATGCTCTGTTCTGGGATGCATGCTGCCTTCTTCTTTGTTTGCCTGGCACTTATTTGTTTGTGTTCCGTGATGTTTTATTTGTGTTCTGTGATCTTTTGTGCATTGAGTCGCTTCTCTTAGACCATTCAGTTTCATACTCAGTCTCAATTACTACCTATTTGCATTATGCTCTAATGTCTGGGCCCTATGCTCATAAGCTGCTTTCTTCTTTGTCTTAACAGCTTCCTTCCTTTCCATCGATGTGAGTTGAGTTGTGTTTGAAGTTTGAAGTTTGAAGTCCAGATTTCGACTGCTCAGTGAACTATAGCTCGCGAACCGGCAATATGATTAATGGGACTAAACTTCATGATTTTTTTTTGATTTCTTGTTCTTTCAAATTATTGCCTTTCTTTTCAATTATCTCTGGTATGATTCCTATCTATTGTTTTGTTTCCCCTTGTGCATGGTACTGCGTGGGGTGATGGAAGGGTGCGTGATGCCGCTCAGCTGTTTTCTTCCACATTCATCTGTGGAGCTCTAATGCTGCGTATTTTTGCGACTAGCCGTCGAGCTATTGTATATATATCCGTGTTGTTGCGCCGGGACCCACCCTATCGCTCTCCTTGCTGCTATCACTTCCCTCTATCTCGGTTGATATGCTTAATTAAGAGTTCTAGTTTTAATTTATTTTGCAAGTCATTTCTTTGTGCAATGATATATTTAGATCAAACTTTTTAATTCCGGATAATTACGGACGGCCGGAGAAAGGTTGTCCCTCCTAACATACTTGCGAGGTTACCGATTACAAAACTCTTACCGATTTCCATACCTTGATGCTATGTTCACAGTGCAGATTTATCCCGGTTAACTTTGATTTTGTTGTTGTTTCTTTTACTTTTATTGCACAGGTGCGTCATATTGACGTATGAATAAATAAGTAAATAAATAGATCTTGGCGATTTCACGAAAAAGCCCTCTACTTTACAAAAGCGGTTGAGGAAAACGCACCAGCATCGCTCCTCCAACATTTCATCGTCTCGTGCGATTCGCTCTTTATCGCAATGCAAGTTCTTTCTCGCCCATAATTGTTTATACTTACATTGAACTCATGAAAATCAGTGGATATGAATATCGTTCGCACATCACATAGAAATTGGCGAGGTTACAATCCTTGATTCCGCTGCTGTTTTTTATTTCATGGAAGTGTGATCCTACCTAAATACTTTTCTGACTGACTAATGCGTATTATGGCTATTATGCTGTAGCAATGCTTTCAGTGTTTGGTAGGCTCATAGAAAAATGGGGTAAACTTTATTTCCAGCAGAAACGATGGCATTTTTTGTTTTAGCTCAGCGTTCACAATGAGGAAAATCGTGAACGATAGAATGATCAAGCAGATGGTAATACACTAATTATATTCATGTCACCACTGTTTCAACCAATCCTGACTCACAGATCCGCCTGACAATTATTTCATATGAACAAAAGCTGAAGCGGTTATTTTCGGAAAGAATGCTTACCAGATCTGCAACAACACAACATTTGGCCCCAACCTCTCCTTATCCAGCCACTCAACAGTAGAATGACTCTGAAGAAAAAAATGTAGAAAACACCGAGCGATGTTTACAGCTTCCTACTAAAAATCAACAAGGAGAATAATAGCGTGAGTTTGCAGGAACTCGTAAGCCCCACCGCTTCACAAATGCCGCGTGCGGCAATAACGGCCTTCGCAAGATACGGGGTGTCCCAAACAATGTGCGCGCTGCTTGAAATGCCATAGCTTTGGCGAAAGTGAACCAGTCGAAACGAATCTTCCCTTGTATAAATTTATGTCTTTCATTTCGATCTGCATAAAAAAAACATTGTCGTGTTGTGCAAGTGCATCTTAAAGTGCATGTTAAACTTGTTATGTCTTGATGTTTTTATGTTTACTGCTTCAAGAGAAGCACGTATCAGCGATATCACCTATTGGCGACCAAAGTATAAGGTGTCCCAAATGATGTATACCATGTTTGAAAAGCCATAACTTTTCACAAAATAAAGATATTGAAGCACGCTAAATTTTGTATAGAAGTGAAGGAAAATAGAAAGTTTACGACGTTTGAATGGTGAAGATTGCGCCATGCATTCACTTGAAATCTTACATCATACACTCGATTGATTGTGTGCACCCGATATTCCTGCAATAATTTTATCAAAAAATGACGTTTATGCTTGTTTCAAAGATTTTATGAGTTTCGACACAAAACGGACCACTAAAATTTCTGACAAGGGTAAGAATGATACAAAAAAGCGAGCCCTGTTAATAGGACAGGGCGTTATTGCCAATGCAGTTATCGGAAAAATTCAAAGGCTGTTTGGATGACCGATGAGTGAAAATTTCGAGAATGGTCATCGGTGTGTCGAAATTCAAAAAATCTTTGAAACAAGCATAAATGTCATCTTTTTGGTAGACTTATTGCAGGAACATTGGTGCATCCAATCAATCGAGTGTATGGTGCAAGATTTCAAGCGAATGCATGGCGCAATCTTCACCATTCAAACGCTGTAAAATTTCTATTTTCCTTCGCTTGCATACAAAATTTAGCGCGTTTCAATATGTTGACTTTCCGAAAAGTTACGGCTTTTCAAACAGTGTATACATCTTTTTGGGACACCCTGTAGAACAATCATGTTATCCGTGAATTTCCAATCAGGTATAGAATCCGACGATTCGCATAGGTGCATGGCGCAATCTTCATGGCTCACACAGTGGTTACAATTATTGATCTGCTGTTACTACTACTGATGTTGTTCCATGCTTAACCAAAAGCTGCCGCAAGTCGGTATGTTCACTGCCTCAGAGGTAACTCATAGCAGCGATATCACGTGTTTACGACCAAAGTAAGACAAGCACATAACTAATGCACAATAAATCAGGTCCAAAATCTGAGACCTCGGACGGATACATGGCGCAATCGTCACCAAACACATACCAGAGATTTTTCTTTTTTCTTATCTTTCATTCAAGCTATGACTCGTTTCGATTGGTTCACTTTCGCCAAATTTATGGCATTTGAAACAGTGGGTACATTTTTGGGACACCCTGCATTGTCCGGCCTTCGACCGTCGTCCACAACAAACACGCAAGTCACCTCAAACTTGGGTATTTAAACCAAGGCGATTTAATCCCGTCTCTATTAACCAACGATCAAACACGAACGAACGAAATCGAGTGAGTTAGATGCAGAACGAACAGATGGTGATTAGGATAAGAAAATAACACGGAGAACACAATTGCTTACCTACACAACTAACTCGAATGAGCAATGAGTAATGAGAAAAACACATTAGGGAACCGAGGAAGATAGTAAGAGATGTTATAACCTAGAAACATTGCAATCGAAATAGGCTAATAACGCAAGAGCTAAACTAGAGGGGCTTACGCCATCGCGATGGGAGCTAGAGAGGAATGTCCTCAGGGAAGAAATGGCATTACCGCTTCAGTGTAATGCTGCTAAGCATCTTGCGACCAACTCTATAACTCAAGTATACCTAGATCTACCGAATCACTTCCTTATCCAACCGATTACATCATCTGAAAGGTTCTTGTACACTTCTCGAAATCATCGTGAAATAAAACAGATATACCTGTAAACACCGACATGCTCTCCTCATCGGCCAGAATATCTCTCCACTCTTTTATCAGATCAACTCCGTATACCAGATGATCCGGATCAAGCAGCCTCCATTTGGCAAAACAATTAACAATATAAAAACAATGCGGTGTCGAAATGGATGTATGGTTATAGAGATTCTACAATGATAAACACTTTCAATTTTCCAAAAAACTCAGACATTAAGAAGGGAACAATAACGAAAGCCGACAAACCTGTGGAAGCAACAGAGGAACAATTAGCGATTCAACATCGAACCGCTGCTACTCCTTATAATCGTTCCGTAGGTTCACAAGCAGCTCTTGATATTCATTCATGGACGGAAGATCAGCATTTCTTCGTGTCGCGAAGCTTAATGTCAAACGTTCAAGTAATAATCCTGCAAAATTAAAAGGATCCAAACAATTTACCTCTCAATACGGTTGTAAACGTCCTTGATCCTCACATTCTCTTTTATCGGTCTCAAGTACATACAGTAGCGGCCAAAATTCTATTAACACTCGGTCGCGCAGAATTTTCCACCCTTTTTGACCGGCAGCCTACGAAACTGTTTGGAACTTCCGAGGAAGCTGTGCACAGTTTCTGATAGAGCAAATCTTCCTCTTTCAAACAGTGTACAAGAAATTTTTAAATGTGCTGAATCTGAAGAAATATATGAGGTTTTTTGAGACATACATTTGAGACATACATTTTCTTCACTCAAAAATTCACTTTGGTGACGTGTATTTTTTCCGCAAACAGATACGCAAAAAAACCAAACAAACTTTTTGGAAGTGCAAACAATTCTCTTTCGAAAGGTTTGATTTGTTTTCAACTTTTCCACACAAATCCAGAATTAACGTCTTTTTAGTGAACTGTTCGGTATTTTATCAATTTTGCGTTGAGCGAGCTAGATAGTATAACCATTCTGTTTCCCATGCCTTCATGCCTTTACGCAATAATTTTCAGCAAAATTCCTTATGAACGCAAGACGACAGGAATTTTCGAACAAATTTCCTGCAACAAATTTGATGCCAAATCATGGGTCCGCCCCAAATTTCCTTGATAACTCACCAAGAGCGCGCTGCCGAACACAGAAAATACAGCTATCGTATTCCACATAATTTGTTACCGTCAAGAAAAAAATTTGAAGAACATATCTCGTCTACGCCGGAAGCCATGAATTTTTTAAAAAATTTCAACTAGTGGAGTAGCAATACTATAAGTCCGCTCAAAATTCAGTTGATAGTACACCAACAGCGCGATCTCGAGGGTGGATAAGAACACCATAGCATTCTACGTGTCAGACTACCTTCATGAAAAAATCTTGAGCAGGATAACTTGTTAGCGCAGGACGCCATGAATTTTCAAAAAAAAAAACAGCAAACGGCGAGGATGATAGCTTATGAAAGCTTCCGCGAATCGCTGTCTATTAAAGGAGAAACTTCCTAATCATTTTCTGTTTCGCACATCGCTTGTTTGCGAACATCTTCTACAACTATTAAATACGCTACTGTTGAATTACCGATGACATTTATCTTAAGCACTGTCAATCAGGTGTAAAAATTGGTATGTCGTAGAGGTGCGTGGCGCAATCCACACCAATAGCATGACATAAGATCTGCTTCTCATGTGCATTCGTATGGCCTACAACCTATCTTTAAATCTTCACTATCAGTAAACTTAGCCAGACAACTTTTTGAGACACCCAGTATGTAGTGTCGTGTTTCTTCGTGAGTTTTCACTTTAAAATTGTCTGTAATTCTGGACATTTAAAGAAAAGTTAAAAACAAATTACACCGTTTGAAAGAGAATTGTTTGCACTACCAAAAAGTTTGTTTGCGGCGTAGCTGTTTGCAAAAAAATACACGTCACCAAAAAATTTTTTGAGTGAAGAAAAATATATGTCTCAAAAAACCTCATATATTTCTTCAGATTCAGCACATCTAAAAATTTTTTGTACACAGTATGATAGAGAAAGATTTGCTCTATCAGAAACTGTGCGCAGCTTCCTCAAAAGTTCAACCAGGATTACTCCATAGTTGATCAGCACTTCGAAAACAAGGCGATGTTGGAGGTAAGCACTAATTCCACTCACTTATTAGCTTCCAGTGTGTTCTCCGTCACTGTTGATCGTATTAGCTTATTTATTTAGATAGGAGTGGCTACTGCCTACTGAGTACTGCCGATTGGTATGTTTCCCGGTGGCTACGACAATCTACCGTTGAAAAGATTGGCACCGAGCGTTTTCGGTGAGTTTGAAGAGGAATTTTGGAGTCTTAAGAAAGATTCATAGTTGGCAGCTAAGGAGTGCACCAGGAGGCAGAGACGCAGTGGAAGTGACACAGAAGCGGGCTCTCAGGGACGGAGCGGGTTCGGTGGTGATCGTAGAAACGGAAAACCCGACAAATGCTGCTGCATTGCCTCGCTACTGAGTATAAATGGACCCTTGGAGCTTGTGGGAGAAAATACACATTTTCTTGCAATTTTTTCTTATAGAATAGTCGAAGCGTTCCGGCGTTTGCGCTGACTGTGGTATGTGAAACCCCGGTGTCAGGGTGTAGTTGTCTGGTGGTGAAAAATCTTTTCTCTTTAGGAGGGCGCTGATTCAGTCGCCCAGCCCATCTACAGCGTCGGCGACATCGGTGCCGGCTGGTTTCGTCATGTAGAAAAACGTCGCCGAAAACTGGTATTCTGGAGCGATGAAACGACGATGGGCGAATTTTTGGACAATGTTGAAGGTTAGCGATATCGATCTCTTCAGTTTTACAAATTCTATTGCTCGCTTTTCTTCCAATGGGGGGGGTTGTAGATTAGAGTGATCTGGGTGAATAAAAAGTGAGAAGGTAGAGTGATCGGCGGTGATGAGATCCCTGAGGATGCGCCACGCATTCGTGTTCCATTCAGAATCGTGGAGGCATGATGAAGGCATGTTTGTCCCATACATTGACATGCGAAGCCAGCTTCAAGGCAGTGTCTTCACTGTCCCAGAATAGTCTGATACCAATTTACCCTACCCCGTAGGGTTAGAGTTCTTGGTTTGCCTGTGTGGGAGTCGATCGCTCGACCATGTGTGTCGAATTGTCGCCTCTTACCACTGCACCGCGCATGCCGAAGATATATGTTAAGTGTGTAAAAAATCGCAACAATAAGGTGAAGTGTAGTGTACCGCAGCGAGACCAATTTCACAAATCGGTTTGTCAAGGTCCCTAGTGGAAACTGATTACATGTCATCTCGTACACGAGATATTGCAACACGCGCGAGCGGCCAGAGCCAGATGGGAGGAGTGCTTTTTTTGAAGGAACGAATTCCTTTCCCAAATTCTGGGAGATACTATAAACATGACGAGAAAATGGTAGGTGCTTAAAGTTTGTTTGTTGAAAAATTGAGTTAGATCACGGAGAATTGATGTTGTTTTCTGTGAGGTTCTCCGTTTTATTTGCTTGTTTTTTTTCCACAGAAAAACATATGGTGGATAAGAGTGAACGTTTACCTTGTAGTAACAATGTTTGCCGAGCAGAAGCCGCGGATTCCATTTCAAAAATTGCAATGGATCAGCTGCCTGTCGGAGGAAAAAGTTGCCGATCCTTCAACCGTGATTGACTTTTTATCGGAAAACTTCGCCTGGTTTATTAATGGTCGTTCATGATGTCATTAGGTTACAATGTTTCCAAGTAGTAGATTTAGACGTCATTCGACAAAGAGAATCCGCGCGAGGACGAGATGACAGGGTGAGACGCGCGGTTCGCGTCAGTGCTCGGCGGCTGGCGTCGATCGCGTGCGGTTGCAATTGGGAACAGCGGTTATGATAAAATAGTTTTTTTGGCGGAAAAGGGTTTTTTAAGGATTTTCCCCTGAAATTCAGGACGCCGGGTGTCTCCGCGTGCGACTCGACGCTACACGCACAACGCTGAAATTTTTCCGGACGAGTTTTCCGGATCAGCTCTGCTATGGTAATTAACTATATAAAAGCGAATTCAAAGGGAGGAATGCCCTAAGAATGAACTTTCATGATTTATTATCCCGAATAACCCCTTAAAAACCACTCAAAACAGCACAAAACAAAGATAATGAGCACAAAATCCCTCTTTGGCCAGGTCGTAAGAAAATTCATTCGCATTGGAGCACGGCGGACAACTCGTCCACCTGCGGAGCAGCTCCGCAGATGGACGAGTTGTCCGCCGTGCTCCAATGCGAATGAATTTTCTTAAGGGGCTTGCAGACCTGACGACGCGACGTCGGGCAATCTCGTCCATCACGTGCAATGCAGTGAGTTGAGTGTACTCCACCCTCAACACACTGCATTGCACGACGGAACTCCGTTGGACGAGAATACTCGTCCAAGCGTGTGCACTTATAACGGGGAATTCGACGCGCAAACTGCCCGTCGTCGAGTCTGCAAGCCCCTTTACGACCTGGCCAAAGAGGGTTTTGTGCTTCTTATCTTTGTTTTGTGTCGTGTTGGCTGTTTCAGGTGTCTTTTCTAGGGTTAGTCGGGACAATAAATCATGACAGTACATTCTTAGGGTATTCCTCCCTTTGAATTCGCGTTTATATCGCTAACTACCGTAACAGAACTGATTCGGAAAACTCGTCCGGAAAAATTTCATCGTTGTGCGTGTAGCATCGAGTCCGCGTGCGGATGGGCGGCACAGCGGCCGGGCGTCACTCGACGCTACACGCACAACGATGAAATTTTTCCGGACGAGTTTTCCGGACCAGTTTTTTCAAAATTTCAATCATCGTTTCGGGACGAGGGGTATCATTATAAGCTCCAATAACGGACCAGATATTGTAAAGTTGAGCTTTACCCGATTAGTCAACCCCCTACCCGCCATATAACCCCGAATGTAAATCAGGTGGACGAGTTGTCCGGAACAGGAGGACGAGTTGTCCCCCGCGCTTAGGGCATTCCTCCCTTTAAATTCGCTTTTATATTGCCAACTACCATGCAGAACTGGACCGGAAAACTCGTCGAGAAAAATTTCATCGTTGTGCGTGTAGCGTCGAGTCCGGGCGTCGTGGGGTGATCGCCTGCGGCTGGCGACGATGTTCGAGTAACCGAGTTGGAACGACCGACAACGACGACTTTTACACGACCGATCTTCTCGCCAAAGCCGTCTCGCTGACTTTCGTTAAATTACCGGTGAGTAATCGCTTCCCATTACAGCTCTAAATAGTTTTTACTCGCGTCTAAGGACACACCGTCGTCCCGTTGACGCGCTCTATTGCTAACCGCGCGCGACCGCGACGCGCGCACGCGAATCTGGGTTGGTCCACGCGTGCGCACCGTTTAGTCCGTTCAATTCTTTTCAACGCCGATAATATTCATAGAATGTTTGAATAGATTAGCTGGTCAATTCGCCGCAGGCGTCAAGCTCTTCAACTCGACTCTGAATCAAATACTTGGATCCGTCTAATCAACGGAGCGACCCCGTCTGAGTATTCTGAAGATCATTCAGAAGTAAAAACAGAATGAACATTGATGCGACTATATGTCTTACTGAAAAACACTGTTGTACCGTAAAAACAAAGTGTCTAGGTTGCGTGAAGATGTGTACGACAATTATCCACAATCCTAGTCTTCCCCATCTTTCCTCGTTTGAGGAAAAGTCTAACTGGAAAAGTTTCAAAATGAACCTGATTCATACAACAGACTTTAAAACACTACTGGCTAATTCACAGCTTTATTTTCGCTACACAGATACATAGTTACAAAGACACATCAATGTTGAAACATAGCGAAAAGTGACTCGCAAGTACAGCGCTCACCTGATTCTCACAGAAAAAAGGACCGGAATTCACGGTTTGATTATGGAGCAATTCTAAATTCTATCAAAATCAAAATTCAACAGACTCAGACTCCAAACATCTATGGCTGTGGAATAATATCGACCACCGAGAAGGATCTGTTAATAGCTACCATTCTGAGACGAACCGCGAAAATTCAACTTTGAATGAGAATGAACCTCTGGTGCGCGATACCACAGCGTAACCATCTCGAGGGTATAAACTCGGCTCGGTGTGGAAAAAGTTCCTGAGCAAAAGCAATCAATAAGGGTCGACTCCTCATTAGAAAAAATAGAATACCTTGCATGGCCAAAATATGCCAATTTTATAACGCCACTATTGTCAACGAGATTTTGAGGCTTCAAATCCCGATGCAAAACCCTTCGTTTATGACAATAGCAAGTTGATAGTCGAACTATAGCGCACTTTCGATTCTCAGAGTTTAGTTTCTTCGGATGTCTCATGACAGCTTAAACTTGTGCTTATCGTTGAAATGAATATGGCTTACACCACATCGAACTACTGCTTTATGCGCTCACTTTTAAAAATGATGCACGGGGACCGGGAGGGTGCAAATGCGTGGACCAACCCAGATTAGCGTGCGCGCGTCGCGGTCGCGCGCGGTTAGCAATGGAGCGCGTCAACGGGACGACGGTGTGTCCTTAGACGCGAGTATAGTTTTTTTCATTGAAAATTCCAATAAAAAACTGACAAGTGTCGTCAAAGAGCAGTCGGGTCCCATACGCGGACGAGTTTCACTGGTGCTGATTGTCTACCGTTTCAGGAGTTTATTCATCGACTATACGTGTCCAGCGATCACATGAGCGAAAATCTGGAAGGAAAGAAGATCAAAGTGAAGGCGACTGATCGTCGTGTGGAGATGTATCTGCCGAACGCCCTCAGGGTCGATATCGATTCCTTGTAAACACCGCTCGTTTTGAAGTTGGCTGTTCTGTATTTATCCATAGTTCTATTGATCCATCGAATTGATTCAAAACTAATTAATCGATTTCCATCGTTTTCTCAGTGCCTTCGAGTTGTCCATTTATTGTTTCATCTACATTATCATCAATAGCCACCATCAATAGCCTATGTTTAGTCTTTAGTGAGTAGATAAGGTATGTGTTAGTTCGTAGTTAACGCTTAGCGAATCGCTGTTGTCTTTCCGTATATGCTACCATGTACGCTTATGGGAAGACTTTTAATTTATTATTGATTTTTGTTAATGTTATTGTCAGGTTTTCGAGTTGATTTTTTTGTGCAGAGGTTTGTTCTATTTCTCGCTCATTCTCACGTTGACACTATACCCAGGATGCGCTGGGTTGCGTTACCACTCTGACTTACGTTCCTTTTGAAACAGTTCCTGCACTTTTATATGTGCTTTTTTCTATTTCATAAATATTCATGCTAAAACGTAGGATCGGCATTGATCAGTCCCCAGAGGACGCGATCAGCGCCTAGCTTCCTCTTCAACATTATCTTTCTTTTCTTTTTTTTTCATGCGGATTGGTAATTATCAGTAAACAAATCACTTAATATCTGTTGTGTGTTTCGAGTGTCAAAGGAAGCTAAGCCGTGCCTTGAAATTGAATACTTGGATGAAAACTGTACGTTGGTGACCGTTTTTCTCTGAGTTCACAGGTCCACGTGACGATTCAGCCGAATAGATCGACCATAGTCGTTTTTTACCGATAAGGCATAGATCTGAGCGGAACCGAACAACTTACTGATAAGGCTTCGATCTTAGCGGAACTGCTGTGAGTCCTTTTCAATCTATAAACTGATATCTGACAGCGTTGATTTTATGATATATCCACAAATGTTATTTCAAATGTTATTCTCGTGGGTCTCAGGAACTGGCGCGTAGTTCACACATAATTTTTGGCGAACTATCTTTAAATTCTGGAAGATTGCTCATATTTTTGGCGGGTAATAATGATTTTTCTGTTAAGCGGCCCATCGTGCGTCCTCAAATAGGAACATCTTTAACGACGACCGCGCCTGTTTTTCGATTTCGCACGCGTGGGACCAACGCGCGTTTCGCCCGCTGCAAAAACGACCCATGAGTGGGCAAATTGTCCCAGGAGACGGTTTTTACGACGTGGTACGTTTCCGCACCATATAAATGGACGTCTCCATCGTGTCCAGCGCCCTCGATAACCCTCAAAGATGACGTTTGACGACGGTTGGTCGAAAAAAGTTTCCTGGAGCTGATTCTCCTGGAGGGAGGCAAAGATCCGATCCACCGGTGCGTCGGATGGTCGCAAACGGCAGACAGCGTACGACCCACCCGAGGATCGTATGGTCGTCAATGTGTTAAATTGCCCGCGTGGTACAGTTGTGAAAGGCGCCACTGACACCCGCACGGTTGAACAATCAATTTTGCGTGAGGTTAGAAAGGCTCTTAACCTCTTCCGGGTCGGGTAAATTGGTACCAGAGTGTCTAGGAAGGTATAGACACTGGGTACAAGCCACTAGCTACGACGGCACTTGTTCATCTGTTAAGACGTGATAGTGAACCTTTCATTCCTAGCAACGAATTCGCTACAGTCGGTCTCTTATGGTTAGAACGGCGTTCGGTAAATGTTGCTAGAAACAACGGAGCATAAAAAGGAACACAACGCAAAAATAACGCAAAAACCGTAAGCCGAAGGGTCAATATCGTATGGTAAATTGGTATCCTCCGATTTTATGCTCCGCTCCAAATGCTGTGCTATGGCGACCCTTATCCGTCTGTTCCATCTCTGCGCTGTGTTCCTCGATATGCCTAGTTGTTCTTCGCACCATTTGTCGGTAGTCATTTCCAGGGACTAGCTGTAGGAAACCGAATGAAGAGTTGCAGAACCATGTTCCATCAGTTATCCATATACGGCTCTGATTTTCACATTCTCTTTTGTCGCTCCGCAGTGTCAGTGAGCCCCGTCTTTTTTCTTCAAACTTCAGTCTCATATCGTGGCTCTTCTTACAAGTTCTCTTCGTTGGGATCAGACCCTTTTCTTGTAAAGGTATAGAGCTTCTTTCTCTGTGCTAGGAAAAGTAAGCATAGTAAGCGATGATGGACAAGGCATCACTCTTGTGACGACGAGGGTTGTAAGGAAACGAAAGTGCTATCACGTAGGAAGTGATTATTGTTCATTCTATCCTCTTTCCATCACGCATCATTTCCTAGCTTGCTACGTCGGTGACTACGTTTGAACAAGTCAACGCTAAATAGGTTTAAGGAAATACTCAACTGTTGAAGAGCATACTCATCGTGTTCTAACAGGTGAAAGAGTGCCGTCGTAGATAGTGGCTTGTACACACGACTATAATTGCAGGTGGACCCATATCGGTTACCGTCAGCATAGGCGTAATTGGTGCGCGTATTGTCACTGGAGCGCACATTCCGCGCCCCACTCAACTAGCGCGATAATACTGCACGCTAAACGTATTCCATTGGCGACGAAATAGTGTGCACAGAGAGGAGTGACCGAGACCGCGTGGCTTCGCCACGCGGTCGGGCTAGGGGAGGAGTTCCGGGGTGGGTGAGTCATACTAGGCATTGCAAAACTATTGACTGCGAAAGGATCCGAACCCTGAACTATCCCACGATAACAGCCATCACTGCCACTTACCCATCTCCACCGCCTGGGAAACTCTCTCGGATCCCTTATGACGGGCCGCTCCCAGTCCGTTGCCTTCAAACTGCAGTCAATGGGGAGTGATTGCACCAATTGCGCCTTACATGACGCGCAGTGGCGCCAATTGCGCCTAACATGACGCCAGTGCACAATATGGGTCCACCTGCAATTATATTCCTCTGGCTTGTACCAGACACTGACTTGGTATAGCGGCTGGTCCCATAGGTCATTGTATAGGCCAAATACGCATTCACCATGGCTAACTCGAATCTGAATGGAACAGGTGTGCATGACGTGTCCTTGGAAGCTGATCAACATCGATACCTTTACCTTTTACCTTTAGATTGCACGTAAATATGCATCGGCGAAAGGAAACTGCTCGTGCTAAATTCGATCGCCAATTGGAGCGCTGCGATCAATTGGCGAAAGTGCTGCAAACGTCGAAAGCAGTGCAGCTGAGATATCAGCTGATACCGCCTCGAATGCTGACCAACGTCGTTCGCGCAGGAGTGCTAGACACGAGAATGGGTCGCATGAAAAATGGAAAACACACTGGTATGTGTTACCTCGTTGCGAAATTTTTCAAGAAAATCGAAAATCGGCTCATCGAGAATCGGTTCGTCTTTCAGGAAAGTTCGTCGTTCGAGTGAACAATCCAAGTCATGGCCGCTCCAACTACCATCGGGTCACCATTGATCCCAAAGGCTTTCCCAGCTCGAAAAATCCCCATATACCAGTCTCGCCAGAAGTTGTTACGGCGGCCAGTAAAGTGCAGAAAGGATTGCAGGTACGCATTTGACCATTTCACGGTACTGCTTTACTTATTAATCCCTTTCCGTTGAGAGAAGGGAGTTTTGCAATCAGCTCGTGTTAACCAATAATTTATTTATTTCTACGCCATGTAAAGGCGTTCTAGCAGTATAATAATAAAATCTGGTTAGTAAACGAAATGAACAGTTGAACATGATTACAAGTTATATAATAATAAAGTAGGAACCAGTACCATTAACGACGGCAGACAAACATGCAGATAATATTCACCACATGGAATTTTGTATATGTGAGTGGTTGGATACAATTTTTGGTACTTTTCTCCCAATCATCACCCAAGCGTATCATATCATGCTCATATCTTAATGCACATCCTTGAAGCGGTCTTATCATGTCATGGTTGCGAGAAAAGAACGGCTTTTTCTTCCACATCGGGTAGATTAAACAGGCTGCACACGACCATAGGTGGATGCGAAATGGTATGATATCGAATACGGTTGGGCATGATATGATAATTGGGCATTAAGAGGAAAAGTACCCAATTTTTATTGCATACTGAAAATTTCGGTCAACAGACAGGGATGACATCATCACGCCAATAGAAATTTCCAATGTCAGCAGCTTCTAGGCCCATGAGTTGCCCAAGCTGATTTCGAGGATGACCTTAATTTCCGGAAGTAAACTGAGCTGATCTAACCTTCCTAAAGCCCGCACCTCTGAGGCGGGCGTCGTATCTCAGAAGCCACTTTAGTCTGGTACACAACTAACAAGGGAGGTTGCTCGGCGTGCTCCGAAGATTCACAACGAGACCCATATTGTTTTGTAGAACATCGAATGACGATTACAACGGTATAGATTGTTTTTGCTATGGGAAAGTGGATGGCCCAAAAAAAGCAAAAACCTTGAAAACTAGCCAGTGGCAAATGGGCTTCTAGATCGCAAACACCAGAGATACCACCAGAATCGACCCAAATTCAAAAACAAATGTCAGATTCGTGATCAGCGCCCTAAATAACCCCAGCAGACAAAGTTTGAGTTACATCGGTGATTTTGACCTAATCAGCCTTACTAGTGTTGAGTAGTTGTACGAAGGTCCACTTACCGAGAATATCTTTCTCCCTATTACTTCACTTTTTGGACTCTGAAGAACACAGAGTCGCCATTTTGGATGAGTTTCTTACAAGTTTCATCAAGAAAGATTATTTGGGCAGCTGACAAATCCACAATTCACAAATCCGACATCGACTTTTCCCGATGTATCTAGCATGAG
Source organism: Nippostrongylus brasiliensis (assembly GCA_030553155.1). Classification (NCBI taxonomy): domain Eukaryota; kingdom Metazoa; phylum Nematoda; class Chromadorea; order Rhabditida; family Heligmosomidae; genus Nippostrongylus; species Nippostrongylus brasiliensis. Next base: position 6,333,796 of record CP130733.1, read on the forward strand.
CTTGCTAGGGTCCGTGGTAACAAAGCTGGGTAGTTGGGTCTAAATCACCGATTCAGCCCAAACATTGTCTACGGGGGTTATTCGGGGCGCTGATAACGAATCTGACATTTGTTTCTGAATTTGGGGACGATTTGAGTTCGTTACGGTAGATATGGGTCACATGCATATTTACTAGAAGACATTGTCGTTTATGCGTACTTTGTTGGCCATACTACTCCAAAACGCGATTCTATCGCGCAACTGCGGCAGAACTGTGGAGGGAGCGTATATTGGTATCTAGCGCAGGAAGGCAAGAGAAAGGGACAGCAAAGGGGTCGATCCACCGACCACCAGATTGAGAGTCTTGCATGCTACCCACTGAGCCACCACGGTACGTTTTCCCTTAGTTAACACCTAGAAGTGCTTTCGCCACTAGTTTCTCGCCGCTAGTTAGTGGTCAAGATTTCTTGCCTCTTTTCGGACCATCCACTTGCCCATAGCAAAAACAACCTGTACCGTTGTAATCGCCATTCGATGCTCTACAAAACAGCATGGGTCTCGTTGTGAATCTTCGGAGCACGCTGAGCAACCTCCCTCGTAAGAGTGGTCTAGGGAGGCGTCAAATAGTGACTGGTGCTCAGAGCTGGAGGATATAATGCCCCAAAGGGGCCTCGACCTCAGCAGACATCCTACCAGTTGGGAAAGTTTGATTCTCCTCTCTCTAATACAGAGAGGAGTGCTTGGGCACAAGCTGCATCAGTGTTATAGGTAGGAAAGACATGAGGATCCTGTTGAAACAATCGGACATCATTCGCCATGATGGTGATGGGTATTGTCTGCCATAGTTTGCAACCATCAGATCAACACTGCAAATCGAAAGAACATCGAAAAGACACATCTCGCGAATCGCTCTCCGCTTCTTCTCATGCACCAGACAACAACACCATAAACTGAAACGATGCATCATGAATGCCAAGTAGCTGATGAATATCCAATTTCTTCAGTCTTGCTCTGAAGGTCCTACTGTTGTCGGCTCCGAGTACTTCAACTGGTAGCAAGCGAAACCATCGTGCGCAGCGGCATCATGTTTGCCATTTGCCACCTTCTGAGACATAATGAATCAGGGTTTGCGCGCCATTTGAGGCATCGGGGTCCACGCTCTGCTGGGGTGAATTCCGAGCGGTTCCCGCCTTGTCCCTTGATGAATCATGATTTGCGTGCCGTTTGGGGTATATTTGAAGGCTTATTTCGGGTACACCGTTAACGAATCCGGGTCGACGATTTACTCAAGGCTTATTTGGGCTCCATGCGTTGTAATTACCTCGAGTCTCAAAACGGAATAAAGCTCACAGCGTGTGCTTTGATGAATTATGACACTAAAGAATTGTAGCACATTTCAGGTGGCTGGAAAGGTGGCGTTCGTGGTGTCGGTCATTATGTCCGGCGTCCGCATCGGCAAAGCTATCTACGACGAAATTGATATCGATAGCGAAATCGAAGCATGGCAATCAATTGTCGAGTGCCTGGAAGAGGATGTGAACAACTACGAGGGAGAGGAGGCTGAACAAGTGCGGGAATCGCTGAATTTCGCTAGGGAGATGTGGGAAGACGCCAAGGACTGCAAGCGTACGCCGGGAAAGAAGACGTTTCTGGAGACCGTGTCCGTCGGTGCTGAGTGGGGTGGAGCGGCTGCGGTCGGACTAGCCGGTGCAGAAACAGGAGCGGCTATAGGCCTGGTCGGTGGACCGATAGGTGGTGTTGTCGGTGCGATTACCGGTGGAGTGGTAGGAGCAGTAGTCGGATCGGAGATGGGCGCATCGGCGGTGCAGAATTTTCGAGTGGACGACGACGGCTTCGCGACTGAGATGCAAGGCTCGATAATCAAAGCGGGCGACGCTTCTGTGCTGCCATGTGACGCCAACTTTTTCGTCGGTAAAGGAGTCGAAGTGGGCGCACGCACTTCTCTCCTACGTCTACACGATGGCCACACTCATTCTGTTGATTTAGGCAAGGTTGGCGCCAGCGTCGGAATCAGCAATAAAGGAGTTGAGTTAGGGGTCGAAGGCAAAGTTGCATGGGGTGAGGCCGATTACAAGACGTGTAAATACGGCTTCGGGGTCAAAGTAGACACCGGTGTCGAGTTTTCCTCCAACAACGCATCGATCAAATTTTTGGGATTCGGTTTTTCGAATAGAAACGACGGCTTCGAGCTGAGCACACCATTTTTCAGTTTCACCACGAAGAAGTGACCTTCGGTTGTCAATGTATTGAGGCTGATTTGGAGTCGGCAGTAGCAACAAGAAGAATGAGTGCGCACACTGAGCTTTAAAATCAGCCCCCCACTTCCCTGACCTCGGACAAATATGAATACCACACCAGGAATTCCCTATATCGTGCACTCCTAGCGCCACTGATGATCCTAAGGGATTGCTATCAATGATAACCAAATATCCGTAAGTACAAATTCCTTCCTTTGATTATCCTGTTTAAGGCGAAATGGTGAAACAGGATTCTATTTCCCCTCATTTATTTTATGTTAAGTATACTCAATTAATCGCTTTTATCTTTTCACGTTGCCATGGTTTGATAGCGATTCTGGTAAATCGATTCAACAACTACTCGAGGTTGCTGCTACTCCCGACTCTTCATGAGCCCTCATCTTTTCGATTCGATTCATTTCACTTGTTATTCGATATCCGGGTTCTAGTATGCGTTCGAATGAAGTGTTGCAAACGTTTGTTATTGATTTTCAAAGTGATTTCGTCTGGTTCTGTCCAGTGTATCGTTGGTAACTCTCGATCAATAATGTTTTAAAAAAGTAATACCTTATCCTAGGCTTTCTAAGTCTTGCTTTCCTCTATGATGTTCTATTTTTATTACCATTTTTTGCGGATTATTCCTCTGTATATCAGTAGTGTTTGATGTTTATTTTTATTTATTTATTTATTTATCTAGCTATCTATTTATTTATTTGTTTATTATTTTTTTTATCTATTTTCACGCACATGACGTGAAATTAGGTAATTCTTAATGCTGTGATGATGCTGTGCCTGGAAAAGCAATGAGAGTCCAAAGCTCGCCTGGGTCGTGATTTTTGCAAATAACCGGGCATCTACACTTACATCTCCTATTGACCATTCTGCTTATTTTGCTTTGAATCAGACGCATTTCAGAAAGCTTACAATAGAATCGGTCCCTGCAAACCCGAACCGGTTACCTATCGTAAGGAGTATCCTTACGTAACAATTGCGTATTAGAACTCAAAGTAGTTCAGAAAGACTTTCAGCCATCCGTCTGCTCAGCCGAGCAAACCTCCAGTTTCAATCTTTTCACCAAATCTCATGCAGCATTCGAATGAGCACGATACGCTCTACAAGATGGTATACAAAGCGTCTTGGAGCGTCTTAGTTTTCGTTATTTTTAGGTTGTCGTAGTGAACCTAAATCGCACTTTTGGATGGTTCGAGATGGTGCCGCGCGAACGAAGTTGAGGAAAGTTGAAAGGAAGGAAGTTGAGCCATGCCTTGAAATTGAATACTTAGATGAAAACTGGACGTTGGTGACCGTTTTTCTCTGAGTTCACAGGTCATCACGTCGAGTCAGCCGATTGAAGCGACCGTAATCGTCTTTTACTGATAAGACTTCGATCTGAGCGGATTCGCTGTGAGTCCCTGTCAATCTAAGAACAATTATTTAACGGCATTGCTTTTCTGATAAATTGGCCACTAGAGGTGATCTTCCCTACAGGTCGCACCCGTACTACAGTACTTTTTCTCTCTTTTTTCTCTTTTTTAAATGTTATTCTCGTAGGTCCTAGGACCTATCGGGTAGGTCACACATAATTGTTTGGCGGATTATCTTCAAATTCTGGAAGATTACTCGTAGTTTTTGGCGGATCATACTAATTTTCCTGCTAAACGGTACAGTGTGCGTCTTTAATAAGAACATCTTTAGATTGCCCGTGTGGTACAATGGTGAAAGGCGCCACTGACACCCGCACGGTTGAGCGTTCTTTTTGCCTGAGGCTAGCCAGGCCCTTAATCTTTTCCGGAACGGGTAAATTGGTGCCAGGCTTGGCTGGGAGGGTAAACACACTGATTTGGTATAGCGCCTGGCCCCGTAAGTCATTGTATAGGCCAAATACGTATTCACCATTGCTTATTTGATTCTGAATGTAACACGAGTGCATGGCGTATCCTTGGAAGCTGGTCAGCACCGATACGTTTACCTTTACATTTTGCCTTTAGATTGCACGTAAATATGCATCGGCAAAAGGAAACTGCTCGTGCGAAATTTGATCGCCGCTTGAAGAGCTATGAACAGTGGGTGAAAAAGCTGCAAACGTCGAAAGCAGTGCAGTTGAGATATCAGCTGATACCGTCTGGAATGCTGACCGATGTCGTCCGCGCAGGAGTGCGAGATAAGAGAATAGGTCGGATAAAAAATGGAGAACCAGCTGGTACGTGTTTCCTCGTTGTAAAATTTACCTCGTTGCGCAATTTCTCAAGAAAGTCGAAAATCGGTTCATGGAGAATCGGCTCATCTTTCAGGAGCGTTCGTCGTTCGAGTGAACAATCCGACTAATGCCCCCTCCAACTACCCTCGGATCACCATTGATCCCAATGGCGTTCCCAGCTCGAAAAATCCCCACATAAAAATCTCACCAGGAACTGTTACGGCGGCCAATAAAGTGCAGAAAGGATTGAAGGTACGCTTCCGCAGTTGCACGGTACCTCTTTATTACTCGATCCCTTTCGAGTGGGAGAAATGAGTTTTTGAAACCGGCTCGTGTCAGCTAATAATGAATTTTTATTTTATTTATTTATTTATTGAATACGCCATCAGGCGTGCTTTTACCAGTGAAGTTTAAGTGAATTGGTGGGAGGCGAGAGGTCCCTATAATCACCCTCGACACTGTAGTTCAGTTGCATACTATCTGAGCAGAGTAGGGCTTGAAAATTCAATTTGGAAATTAACACTAGGTAAGAGTAAGTAATGAGAAATTTAAAGGACAAAAAACGAAAACAAATATAACTGCAGGCGAATAATAGAATGTTGGCTGAAGTAGAACGTTACACAGTCTATCCCAATAGCAACTACCACGGTAGAGAACACCGAAGCTTCATGCTCTGAAGGGTCCTGAGCGACATGAAGCTGATAATGAATCAGGGTTTACGCGCCATTTGAGGTATCGGGGTCCACGCCGCTCCAGTAGATTATGTCAAGTCCCATATAAACCTGGAGTGAATTCCGAACGGTTCTCGTCTCATGCCTTGATGAGTCATGATTTGCGTTTCGTTTGGGGTATATTTGGGTGTTTCGGGTACACCGTTAATGAATCCTTGTCGACGATTTACTCAGGATTTATTTGGGCTCTATACGCTGTAGTTACCTCGAGTCTCAAAGCGAAATAAAGCGCAAAGCGTGCGCTTTGATGGATAACGATTTGCGGGTCATTTGGGGTATATTTTAGGGTTTATGCATGGTGTAACGATTGATGAATCTGGGCCGAGGGCTCGTCATCTATGAATCAAAGTTCCCTTTAATTATTTTCAGCTGTACATGGACGATGGTTATCTTTACGGTTCACTAGTAATACACTCAAGAATTGTAGCTTATTTCAGGTGGCTGGAAAAGTGGCGTTCGTGGTGTCGGTCATTCTGTCCGGCATCCGCATCGGCAAAGCTATCTACGACGAAATTGATATCGATAGCGAAATCGAAGCATGGCAATCAATTGTCGAGTGCCTGAAAGAGGATTTGAAAGATTGCAAGGGAGAGGAGGCTGAACAAGTGCGGGAATCGTTGGATTTCGCTAGGGAAATGTGGGAAGACGCCAAGGACTGCAAGTGTAATCCGGGGAAGAAGACGTTTCTGGAGGCCGTGTCCGTCGGTGCTGAGTGGGGTGGAGCGGCTGCGGTCGGACTAGCCGTGCAGAAACAGGAGCGGCTATAGGCCTGGTCGGTGGACCGATAGGTGGTGTTGTCGGTGCGGTTACCGGTGGAGTGGTAGGAGCAGTAGTCGGATCGGAGATGGGCGCATCGGCGGTGCAGAATTTCCGAGTGGACGACGACGGCCTCGCGACTGAGATGCAAGGCTCGATAATCAAAGCGGGTGATGCTTCTGTGTTGCCATGTGACGCCAACTTTTTCGTCGGCAAAGGGGTCGAAGTGGGCGCACGCACTTCTCTCCTACGTCTACACAATGGCGGCCCTGTTTCTGTTGATTGCGGCAAGGTTGGCGCCAGCGCCGGAATCAGCAATAAAGGAGTTGAGTTAGGGGTAGAAGGCAAAGCTGCATGGCTCGAGGACGATCGCAAGACGTGTAAAATAGGCTTCGGACTCCATGTGGATACCGGTGTCGAGTTGTCCTCCAACAAGATATCGCTCAAATGTTTGGGATTCGGTATTTCGATTGGAAACCACGGCATCGGACTGAGCACTCCACTTTTCAGCTTCACCAAGAAGTGACCTTCGGTTGTCGATGTGTTGGGGCTGATTTGGAGTCGGCAGTGGCAGCATGTGCTGAGCTTTCACGTTGCCACTCATAAGGTTTTGATACCGATTCTGGTAAATCGATTCAACAACCCCAGGTGATCGCTGCTACTCCCGACTCTTCATGAGCCCTCATCATTTCGATTCGATTCATTTCATTTATTATTCGATACTTGGATTCTAGTATGCGTTCAAATAAAGAAGTGTTACAAACGCTTGTTATTGATTTTCAAAGTGATTTCGTCTGGTTCTGTCCAGTGTATCTTTAGTAACTCTCGATGAACGTTTAAAAAAAAATACTACCTTTTCTCAGGCGTCCAAAATCTTACTGTCCTCTATGATGTGCTATTTTTATTACCGTTTTTTGCGGATTATTCCTCTGTATATCAAAAGTGTTTGATGTTGTGATGATGCTGAGCCCGGAAAAGCAATGGGAGTTCGAACCTTGCCTGGTTCACGATTTTTGCCAATAACCAATACCTATCGTGAGGAATATCCTTGCGTGTCGGTTGCAGATCAGAGCTCAAAGTAGTTCAAAAAGAGTTGTCGTTTTCACCCATCTGCCTTGTCTGTTCGTCATTATCACTTAAAAATTTCCATCTCAAATCCATGGAAATTCTAACCAAAGCGAAAAAGTTTTGTCCAAGAATTACGCGGTAACGAGGGACAGTGTGGTTTTTTGGAACTACTTTTTCATAGAATGCCGTTCCTGACCAATCTGTGGAAATGAATAGATCGAAGAAAGCCTGCAAGACTCAGAAGTAACATTGTTAATGAGGAAAACATAATTGATATCGCCAATCTATTTTAATTTAATGTCATTCCAATGTTCCCACGAAAAAAAAAGAATCCCTCACTGTTAGGCATTTTCTCCTCGTCAACTACTACAATTGAAATAAACACTCCCTTTACAATTCGAAAAAGAATTATAAGAGAAATGACTATCTCTTCAGAACATACGAATAAGAGCCACCCGCGAATGGCTTTATTCTAACTTATATTTTCGACTAAACAATTTCAGATTTTTAGCTTTTTTGACCAAAGAATTAGCTCGCTAAGAGGCGATCTTTTGCACCCTGCGAGCCGTGACGCCAATTCCGATACTTTATCGTTTCCTAGTGTGCACTCTTATCAGCTTTGCAAATCAGAGGGCAAAAATTGTGTGCCCTATGCTACTTATTTTCACTTATACTACAGTAGTAGCAATTATTGCCTATTGAAACTTCTCTTTTACTTGAGACTAAGTGAGTGAGAATAAAATAAGTGAAAAATAAAAAAATACGAGCCCCTACAGGTACTCGTACGTTTCACCGCTTCACGAATGTCGCGAACGGCAAGGGCAGTCGTGAAGCGTCTCCGTCGTCCGGTGCAGGGACATGCATTTAACGGTTAACGGTTTAACGGATTTACCGGCACTTTCCGTTGAAAATTGTTTAACGGATTTAATGACGAATTTTCCAAATTCAACCAAGAAATTTATCGGTTTTTCATGTGTCCGCGCGAACAGGCAGCCGGTCCAAATTGCAGGCTTCCGTGTCAGGACCACCCAGCTTCTCTCTTCCACAGCACTACAAGCTATCTGGGCA